>OX940877.1:172375878-175337657 GCA_954870665.1 Stratiomys singularior | reverse complement strand
GATTTCTAACTTTCAATGCAAGAGTATCAAGATAAACTACGTTCCTTCCGCAAACATATACCATATTATCCGCCATAGGTAAATACGTTCGAAACTAACCAATCAATCACGATTTAAACAAGATACACCTCATATGCCAACAAACGACTTTTGTACTTCTAAATAGCAGTTTCCATATAATTTCCAGCTTTTCATTATGTCATGAGCAACTTGCGAGATTCTACCACATAACGTATGGTCAACATATTAACGTGTATGGAAGAGCTAACGACAAATCATAAATATGTACATCACATTATATTCTTATTTGGCTTATTGGCTTAAGATATTCATTCAAATATTTGCCGCAACACTTCTTCCCGATTTCCTTATGCTTGAAGGTTCTTAAATGCGCTTCCGTTATCGACTCAAGTAAATTCTTTGTTAAATCTATATAACTAAATCAATTATACTTAGTTAATCAATCGATTCAAAGAACAATCTATTTAGCTCAACGAAAATCATCAAAATTTCACCTAGAAAGAGAACGACATTCTCAAGGGATCAACGTTCGGGGCAAAACTAGGCCCGCGACATCCGCCATCTGGTGAATCAGAATTTTACGACCTCAATAACATGTGCACTATGACCAGCCTTAAACACGAAGCAAAAATACAAGGTTTGGCAACTAGTTTGATCGAAATTGATGCAGCTTTTCCCGGTCCCAACGCTTATATGTTCCGGAAGCGCGTTTCGTATCTGTTTCATTTTAACATGAATCCAGTCGTGCAATCAGTAACAGCAACTAAACAGCTCTCTAACCTTCGAGAATAATGAAATGTTTTCAAATGTTTACATCCACGATGGTGATATTTAGCGTTCGTAGAAATGCTTCGGTCATTTGTTCAAGCCAATATAATGAAAACGCGAAGGAAAATATACAATGGTCAAGAAATAAGTATAAAAAACAAAAACACGCACTTATTTTCGATTCGTTCAATAACTCACTAAATCTTGCTTCATATAAACTAGTAAAGAACACGATTGCACACACCGAATGAGACGAAATGAACAATGATCGCTTCACACCTTATTCATGGAGGCTCGCAGCGCGTATTATCTTAAATTGTATCTTTTGTAGATTTCACCCATCGAAGCGCAGAATCGGGCTCGAAAAATATATGCCAAAAATACCCGAGCCCAATACATATACTCCTCACTTTCATGAATTTTAACAGCGTCAATACTTTGTAGGTAAACTAGAATAAATGTTTACAAAACTACGCAATCAGCTCCATATTCCATACATTTTTCGTGAGCACGTTTCACCGCTTTCAATATCACACTGTTCCACGTATTCTGTTTTCAGTAACTAATACAATGAGCACGGTAGTATTGATGTAATGTGTTCGTGGAAACCCTAAATCCTTCGTTTCATCGTTGTTGGGATTGTTCGTTGAAACCAAAGGGCCTCGAAGAGTCATGAGTTAACATCTACAATACCTCTTAGGGTATATGCCATTTACAACGCAAGTGAGGATCAATGCAAGTGACGCAATGGATCAATTTCCATTAGAAATTGATATTTCAAAAGTTTGATGAAGTAAACCCGATTCATAGTTTTATTAACACCATTCAAATCCAACATAGTCAAGTGAATTGAATATAAAGACCAATTGTATTTTGTGTTTTACTAGACGTTTTAGCACACAGATATTTTTCATGTCGCTATTTAATGACATGGTCTATTGTCCTTCATCAAGCATCGCTTGGTTGAAAATGGTATTGCCATTCTTCAGTCGAAAAACAAGAGGATACAAATATACATTGACGCCGATATTGCATCAATTGAACTCTATGCATGATGAAACAAAGTTATTGTTAGTGGTATGGGCGTTATAAATTACGTCTTTAGTTAATATAAAGTGAAATTAGGAAAACAATTCGAGCAATTTCCAATTTATTTCGTATCCTTATGAATTAAAAATGAAAACATTTCCTTACTTTTACAGACATAGCACACACTTGCTGCTGCTATTCGAATACGCTCTAACCATGCCTATTCAACGACAAAAAATCACTTCGCATCAATTACCCTTAGTCTAAAGTCAAATCGCCCCTATTTAATGAAACAGTAAAAGTTTATGTGACTCTTAGAAAGATTCAATCAGAATAAAAACTAGCTACTAACTACTATCTGTTATAGAAGGAGATATGGTGAGTACTTCAACTCGAAATTCACATTTATACTACATTCTTGCAAGCGATTAAGAAGTGCACAAAATCTATTCCAGACAACGAGCAGCAAATTTTTCTCCGATTTATATTTCAAGTAACGAAAATTAGTATTATAGGTGCTCCGAAACGATTTGTACTATATGTTAGTTCCAAGATCATTTCAAATGATTTGTACCATTTTGCATTTTTCATGCAAAAGTCGGTGAGCCGAGTTTGTAGCTTTTTGTCATGCTAGTATGAACCATGAAACGAGTACCGACGATGTTCTCAATTCCATTTTGATATTTATGTGAAACACACCTCAAAATGTGATGAAATGAGGCAAACACTATTGGAATTTTCGTTTACACCATTCAAATTAAATACAAACAAGCAAGTTGAATACACTTCTAAGCGACAGTACTTAGTTTGAGCACATAACGCACAGAAATTCTTTATTCAACCATTGAATACCATGATCCATTGTGTTGCATATAGCACCGGTGGAATGCAAGTAACACCTATCATCAATAGAACTGAATATACAAACTTTTCATATCATTTACATCACAACCACCACCTCTATCCACTCATACTAAATTCGAAGCAAATTTCTAATTTGTAAATGAAATCAATGCATTTTCTAGTTGATTGTGCAAACGGGTCCTGATTAAAAATACTGCTCCTCTGTCAGGGGTTTTTTTTATTGAATCCTAAAGTCTGCTTTTCAGCTGAAACATCGATACAAAATTATATGCTGAAATGATCAAATGCAACTTAGCCTACAATTTCATACTGTAGTTCAACCTGCCTTCTATTCATTCTCGGAAGGAGTATATGGCAATATATATCGCTACTTTGAACAGCCTCAAAAATAAAGTTTCTGTATTTTAATTCCGCACCCGAAAGATTGATAATAAATATGTACGGGACAAACTACTCAAACTCTGTTAACAACAATATACACAGTAATTCAAATATGATCGTTGTGCTCCCTTGCCTCTCTTTCCTGTAATCCCTTTCTTCTTCATTCAGGTAAGGAGGAATTGCGACATCTATCCATGCTTTGAACAAACTCAAAAATACATTTTCTGTAAGTCCGATCAAAACGAAAAAATGTGGAGTTGATTTACTCAATCAAATTATTTAAAAAGGGAAAAACAATTTTTGAAATGTTCATCAAATTTCCGCTTGCAGCTTCTATACCGCATCCCCTAACAATTGGGTTCAACTATAATTAAGAGCAAATACTTAAGGACACAGAGGACAAACATCATAATCATTTCAACTGTAATTGGATTTTTGAAGACTAAATTTACGCTGTTCATAGGACTCGGGAAAAATACTGCTTCTCTGTGAGGTTATTCCTTAAATCATATATGCTGCTGTTCAGCTCGAACATCTCTGCATAGGAAATTGCATCTTAGAATTATAGCATGCAGCTTAGACTACAATTGCATAACCGTACTCATAGAAATCGATTATAATTATAATGCAAAGCTGAATGAGTATCGTTTCATAAATAGCAAAAACAAATTACGTCAGATGTTGCGCAGAAAATCGTTAATGCAAACATAAGGCGAAACACAGCCCATTCTGACCAAAAATCACTCCAGACCATTGAAAACAGAGCTATTAAGATGTCAATTAAAACTTTATCAAAAAAATTAACAATCATATGAATATGACCTAAATTCGATTCGAATATAATCCTCAATTCGGGAAGGAGTACCCCGCGACATATATTCCTGCTTTGAACATACTCTCAAATGTATTTTCTGTAAGTCAAATCAACATGAAAAAAATTGGAGTCGATATACTCAATCGTACCTACTCATAGTACCTGCCTTCCAACCGATTATCTAGAAATGGGAAAAATAATTTTTGAAATGTTCTCCATCATATTTCCGTGTGCAGTTCACATCCCACATCGCTTAACAAGTGGGTCGAACAATAATTTATAGAAAACGCTTAAAGGCACACAGGGCAATCTTCATAATTATTTCAACCGTGGTTGAATTTTTCAAGGACGCAACATGAAATCAGAATTCTATAAAACTGCATCAATCCGAACATCTTAACAAAATTCTGGGAAGAATTATTATTCTATCCCTTACACAAAAAGGAGAAAAATACAGAGAGTGGGAGCAAGTTTGCAAACTGGCCGCATTCGAATATAATCATTATAGATTATATAACTAGCTGCACTTAAGATTTTATCACCATCAGAAATTCACAAAAAAGTGCAGACATTCAGGGTTTATTTTCTTGTTTTCGTCATTACCCGGTATGAAGAAGTGTACGCGTAAGAGAGTAGAAGACCTAAATCAAAACTAATGAAAACGGGGAATCTACTTGAAAGGGTAGGTAATCGTACATCCAACTGAAATGACTTCCAGTTACGAATAGAATCGGTGAGAGGATTTGCATATTCTGAAACAATGTCCGAGTTTCTTGCTGGGTCTCGAACACGGCTTCAGAGGTGATGGCAAACATCTGAATATATTCAACGAGAAGTTGAATAAGCATAATTTATAAATCGAAATAACAAGTTATGTCAGTTGGTACACGGAAAATCTTGAATACAAACAAAAGACGAAAACCAACGTCACAATATCAGTCCATTCAAATGAGCAATTAAGATATTAATTAAAACCTCAAATTCTAAGCATATATACTGTTCTACAATGTGTATATATATACATGCGACAAAGTACTAATTCTTTATCAAAAACACAAACAATCGTATGAATCTCCGTAATACTCAATCTTTGAAAGAGAACCCTTGACATGTATCCCTGCTTTGAACATACCCACAAATACATTTTCTGTGTGTCTACTCCACACCTGAAAAGTTGCTAACACATGCACTGACTTGAATATGACCTTTACGATCTTCAATTCGGGAAAGAGGCGCCGCGGCATATATCACTGCTTTCGATATACTTAAAAATACATTTACTGGATACCAAATCAACATGAAAATAAAGTAGGATTCAATCGTACCTTCCAAGCAGTTATCTGGAAACGGAAATAATATTTTTAAAAATGTTCTCCATCGTTTTCCCAATCGCAGCATGTATACCGCACCGTCCAACAAATGTTTCGAACGCTTCAGTGCTACTAGAATGGCTAGGAAAATAGCAGCAAGAACTCTTAAATTTAGCTCATCATAAACCAATGGTGGATAATAAATACTACTCAAATGCATATATAACCCCTCACAGCCAACAGACCAAAGTAGGTAAGCCACGCCCAGCTAAATGGCTGATAAATGTTGCATCCCGCAGTCTTGCATCCCGGATTGGTAAAAATTAGAAACGCGTTGTGAGCGGAAAATGCGAGACTGGACATAACGGTGAAACGAAAAAGAATTAAATTTAATTTAAATTTCGCACCAAACACAAACCGTTTTCCTTGCTCGGAAATAACTAATGGGGCACAGAAAACGGTGTAGAAATAATCAATTCAATATCGCTACTAGTCACCAACTACTAGCGCTCGGCAGGCATTTTGGCTGCGTAATCCAGCCCCTCTCAATAAAAATAGCTGAAAAATGGTTATTCGCACAACTGTTCCACATGTTGAACTATTACTTATACGTTAGAAGATATAAACTTCTTACGGGAGAGGGGTCGACAATTTGGCGAATAGGAGCGACAGTATAAGGCGATCATTGATATCACACCATCATACACTTCCCCGATATATCAAATGATGGGCGGAGAATCGAGAATGAATGGTTGGAATAATGAAGGAATGAGCGCGTCGTATCGTCTGCTAATTGATTACAGCACGCGAAAGCCAGCCCGCTATCTAATTGCTAATCTTATTTACTTCGATGTAACTATGACTTGTATATCGGATCGTTTATATAAATTTGCGATTTCTGTGCTCAAAAATGTTGAGATGCATATCATTTCGATAATTTTCGTTATTTTTGTTTCGTTATTCGCTGTATTGTTACTGTGTATATTTCGCAGTACAAATTTCCTCAACTGAAAGATTGACTTATAAGTATGAAAAGTTTATTCATTTAAATATAACGTTGTCAAAGTATGATATGAATTCGCTTTCACATTTCGCGCAAGCATAAATTTAAATATTCTGTCGTAAACTTGTCTCGTAGAAATGATTCAATGAAAAATTGATTAGGAAAATTTCATTCCAACACTTATTATATGACGATTAATAATCAACGCAATACAAATAATAGACTCAGCTCATGTAAGAAATGCGGACTGTGGGTTGTTTAATAGACAGTTAAGATTAGTAAATCAATGTTGCAATACGGCGTCCACCATTAATAATCTGTGTACTTGATTTCCTAACAGATTATAGTTTTGAATGAGAAACGTTTGAGCTTTTACTAATGTTCTAAATTAAATTTCATATGTTTGTTCATCACTGATGATAGGCGAGAAACTGAAGGGTATCCTACGAGCGACTCGGTCGACTACTTCAAGAGATACATGGATGTTTCTCTAGTTTTGGTAATCACTGTCCGATTTACGACACCATAATAAATTGATTAGCATTCAATTCATTAAATGTGAGCCTACAGTTACCAGCATTCGTTGCAAATATATAAAAGATTGCAAAGAGTAGCTAGTGCAAAAAAGGTATTACACATATGAAATAATATCGTGCTAGAACTTATGGAATATGTAAAAAAAAATGATAGCACGTTGAAATAACAGGAGTCTTGGAGTAAATCCAAGCACGTAAAATATTTCATATACATAAATAGATAATTAAATTAGATAAGTCGTGTTTAAAATAATCTTAATATAATTTCAATGAAAATAATCAAATGTGAGTTGTGTTTAAACATTTAAATAAAATGCAAATGCTAGTGCATTATGGCAAAAATTCCGTCGATTATCCAATACAAATCATTTCGAGCAGGGTAAACAATCACATTTTTTATAGCTAGCCTTATTTTTCAAATAGCTATCACTGCTTTCCATATTCCCACAACTGCTTGTTACGGAACTGTTAAATCAGAATGTACGTTGGCGTTTTTGTCGATTCCAAATATTCAACATTTCTTAGTGATTTCATTTCAGCTAGCGTTATCTCGAAGACAGTTTTCGCTCATGTCTATAATGCAAACAACTATTTGTTGCGGCTGAAATTTCATTTATCCAGGTTTTAGGAATGTTAGCATGGTTAAATGAAATTATAACAAGAAGTTCCAAAAATTTATCTATCATAATTCATCTTTTATGGATAAAATAAGAGTTGATTTTAGGAACAGTTCCGTCTGCTACCCTTATTAATTGAATGTTAAAAAATTTGTTGCTCTTCAAGCACTTGAGTTGGATTTTGCTTTTTTCATAAATATTATTTACCATTCAATATTGCATTAACAATTTTCATTGGTGCAAGACTTGGTAGGTTCCATATGATTTTATATGCCTTAGACAAATAACAAAAAGTATACATTGTTTTTCATAGATGTCAAGCTCTAGTTTAGTGTATCTTAATTTAGTATTGACTTAATATGAGTCCTTAAAATATGCCAATTACTTTAATATTTATTTTCAAATATTTTGCTTTTGATCGAATTTTTTATTAACTTATATATGTCCGGCAATGGCGTGGATTGCATATGAATAAAAGCTAGAGATGTGTTTCACAGTACCTTCAGCAACTGAGACGACTGTTGTACTGTTATATGCTTTCTCCAATAGAACTGGCTAGAAGTCAATAAAAGGTTTCACTACATGAAACGCAGTGAAAAGTCACTCTTCCATGTTAATCATTTTTCGTGAGCATTTGCCTACAGATTTCACTTACAAAGTATTTTGTTTTAAGCAGCTTTTGCAAAATTGTTTGCTTATTTAAATCGAATTGTTCTTGAAAAGCTGATTAGAGAGATTGGGAGCTATTTCTTATATACTGTTTTCCTCCGACACTGGCATTGCACAAAGCTCGTTTACTTTCCGGCTGGTCTAATTTAAGCGAGTCACTTCCCCATTTTTTTTTCCTATTTGGTTTGCTTTTCAAGATTATTAGATTAACTCTGGATCCTCTCGCATAACACATTTATATGCGTTTCTTACAAAGAAGGCAGCTGATCCTTTGTGTGCCTGTAGAAATATACCTATTTACAGCTATTTATATGGGAAAGCCTTTCTTCGCCAGAGTATGACCATTCCTGTTATGCTTCATGTAAGATTTATAGCTTTTTGTAAAGAAGAATGCGTTCATTTCGTTATGAAATCCTTAGTGGTTTCATCCTATGTAAAATATTTTTAGGCATTATGTAAATTTTATATAGTTTTAGGAAAATGTCGGCCATCGTTGGTTTTTATCTTAATACCTCGAGTGTAAGGTCAATGTTGTTGACAAAATCTCAATTCCGTTTCTATCTGTCTTTACTTTTGCAAGTACTAATTTATGTTTAGTTTTTTTTACTACACCTATACATTGGATGCTTATCCAGAGAACTTGTTCTTCCAACGCACTAAAGGATTTTATTAATTTACTTCTAAACAAATGGAAAACTAAACGCAATCACATCCAGAGTTTTTAATTTTATTTTATGTTCTTTTAAAGCTAATTCGAAATCACATACATGAATATCGCCGATTGTTAATCTGGTGAAATGTTTAAAAACCGAAGATGTTCCCCATATTTCGATTACTTTTAAAAATATTCGAATGAACATGGATATTTATCATTTTTGTTGAACTTTAAATTATTTGAAAACTGAAAACAATACAATTAAATTTCAAAATAGCACCATGAAATGCTATTGATTTCACTTGTACCAAATAGTATTGCCCCGGTACACTACAGAGAACGTTGCCGACATGTAGACTAATTAACATACCAATTATTAGGTAAAAATATTGATTTGTATCTGGGAAACAATTTTCTCATGAAGACAAAAATTGCACACTTGTTTTTTACAAAAATATTTTATTTAGAAAAATACTTGGCTTAATCTAATCAAAGGGAAGGTTTATTATGATTTCATTCGAGGTTTATGCAATTTTTTAGTAGTCAAATTATGTTGATGGAGTATATAATTGAGTTGTAGAAACGAGAACATTTTGGATGTTTGACTAATTTACATACTAAGTATTTAGCGTCCATCTAATCTGCACACGTTTTCGTTTACATTTTTCACACACTTGAAATTTGTAGAAAAAAATTCACTTTTAATTAATTTTATATCACTACTCGATGGAACACTCGATCGAACACTCGATGTTAATTATATGTGCTATATTTATCAATAAATTTTCTTAACTACTACACATTATTTAGCTCCGATATTAATTTTAAAGTCACTAGCCTATACACATTATATTTTTGGAAGTTTTTGAGAAAAATGCAGGCACATGTAATCTACACATGCAATGAAATAGGATTCCTATAGCACCTACACCAATTAATTGCTAGGCGGTGAATAAAGTCAGGTTATAATCACATACAATGTTTATAGCGCAAAGCATATAAAACAAGTGACGAAACAAAAATTTTATAGTTCATGTTCTAGAAGCAGTGTTCCAATAGTCTGCTATTCTGTTTCCTCTGGTTCTCAATTATCTAACAAAGCACTGTTAAAATGTTTAGCATGTTTCTTAATACACGGAAGTCATTTTGAAATTTCAATATGTGCTTGTCGTTACTACATACACAAGCGAACGCATTGGTCGCTATTGAATTTTTAGCCTTGGAATGTTTCGATAAATTTACACAGAAATTCTTTTCTACAGAAAAAAATCAATAGTAATAATTTCCATTTTGAAGTTATAATTTTATGTCTATTGTACATGTGCATGCCTTTGCGTTTAATTGTCTGCTTACATGGCAACCAGAAATTTAGAGAAACTATAATGCGCTGCACAAATCGCATGAACATGCAAATATTAATTAATTATATTTGCTATTACTAAGTAATTAGTAGCACGATTGAATGCACACCGTTATTAGGCCAAACATTATAATCATATATGTTGAGATACCAAAAGAACATTCAACACATGCATAAGCAAACCAACTTGTTAGAATTTTTCGATAGTTGCTGGTTGCATTCAATGATCCAGTTAGCGAGTACTGGTTTTGTAAATTTGATAAGGAGCATTTGTTAGACTTTATTAATAAAAACCGTATTTGAAACTGATAGTAAACGAAAGCTCAAGTTTTTAATTCATATAGAAGGAACCTAGAAGACGCAGACTCTCTTGATATAGCACAAACTATTTTTGCCGCCTTGCACCGCCGATCCATTGAAGGTGGTAATTACTTTTGTAGATCAAGTGAACATATAGACATTTCCGACGCTACTATGCTCAACTACTTGCACTATCATAGATTATCTGCTACCAGTTAATTAGTGCCTGTTAGAAGTGTGCATTTGAATTTTTACTATGCTACGACACTATGAAAAGTATTCTTACATACCGCATTCAAATAGCTGGCATGCTCGAATCATATGCCTCGCATGCAATTGGCTAAAACTCAACAGGCACAAACTCCATTCAACATATATAATATATATATATATATAATGCCCAATAATGGTATGATAATTAAATTTTACACATGTGTATAAAGTGTACATATAGTATGAATAAGTGAAAACCACTGATATTTTAGCCTATCGTGTACCAATCAATTTAGCCGCTGATGCAAACAAAACCTCGTCGTGGCGCTTTATGCTACCTTCATCATGGCATGGCATGGCATCATTTAAGTATAACATCTTTGTGCTCTGCGCAGCTTCCATCGTTTACTTCACCACAAAGTAATATTAAAAGTGTGGCATTAGTTTGAGCAGACCATGCAGCCAATCATATTACTGTCGTCATTTTGTACGACACACATTTCTATTTATTTCCGTCATATTTCGGTCAGATGTCACACGGACATTGTGTTCTTCAGCGAAAGTTACGTTCGGCGCAAAACCTGTCTGATAAAAACATGTGCCCAAACGTCAAGCACAAGTCGAATTGGCGGTGAAGTGTAGACGGCGACTACCTCGTACATGTAAGTATTCACCTCCGCCAAAATCTTTCAGCACTAAGTGTAATAAGAAGGGTCATGTTAGCTTCGGAAGTCCATCCATCACCTTGCTCTGTTGGTAAGATGTGTGAGATAAATTTACAATCGAAAGTACTAATATAGCATCATCACAGGTTGCGACGGGCTGTTGAATATCACTTGACGATCAGTGTGAATTTACGTGGATTCCCTAAATTCGTCACACAATTCGCCTATCGTCAAAAGATTATATTTCTTATCAAGTGCCTAGTACGCCGGCTCTGCTACCAAAATTTTTCACATGTTTATAAAGTGTTCAAATAGTTTAGACAAGTGAAAAGCGATTACCAAGGACATAACCAAAATACCATTTTTCTTCGCGTATTTTCAAAAAAAATCATATTTATTCCACTTAAGAGTGCTATCGAAAATCCTTTCCGGTTATTTCATTGCTAATAATGCTATTGTCATACATCTACACACCAAACATTTTTATTTATTTCGATCAGATGGTACACGTGCATAGCGTACTTCAGCAAAAAAACATGTTCAACAAAGTCATGTTCAGCACAACATCTGTTTAATATCGACATGTGCTAATACGTCAACACAATTCGAAATGGCGGTAAGGAGTAGACGGCCACCTCTTGCTTCTAAATATTTGTCTTTGCTCAAATCGTCGTACGCGAAGTGAAGTTACAAGTGGTGCATTAGGTTGGTGAGATCATTTGGAACAATTGCTAAAATTTTGTTTAACAAATCTTAATTTTAGAGGACTTATTTCGCCAGCTCGCATGTTGACTGGACCTGTTGATTATCACTTGGAATTTTCGTTCCGAACGTCACTAAAAATTGATCTTCATTCTCGTGTGTGGCGACAGAAGTCTGCTATAATGATATTGCATATTACAATACCAGTGTGCAAGCCGGACAAGCTAGTGACTTTATTCATGAGTCCATTAAGTGAATAGAAAGTGTAAACACGCAGACCCATTCAATTCTCAGCATATCGTGCACCACGATTGTCTTTTTGGAGTCCGCAATCAATGCAGCTGCACTCAGTGAACGCAAATGCACCTGAACTTAGTTGTGACACTTGAAACTATTTGTTTTTTTGTGATAACAGCATCGGATCTGTGTACATAAGTGATCTTTCATTGTCAAAATATATAATATTTCTTCACAAAATAGCTTTGTCCTCCACAGCACCGATCGAACAACCATCATCAGCATGGACGCAATTCAATCTAATGATAATACTGACACACATTCTTGCGGGAATTTTTTTATTTATTTCTGCTATAGCGCTATACCTACTATACCGACATAGCCTTGTATGTGAAACACAATTCGAAATGACAGTCAAGAGTAGACGGCGACCACGTCCTTCGAAGTATTTACTTTTGCTTAAATCTTTCAACACGAAGTGAAATGAAAAGTGGTGTAGCAGGTTTGTGTGTCCTTCGATCACTTCGAAAAACTGTTATAGTTTTGTTAAATAAATCTCAAATTTAAGGTTCTCATTTCGTGGCGTCGCATATCGAGATGACCTATTGATTATCACGTGGAATTTTCCGTCGGAAGGACAGTGCACATTGATCTTCAATCCCAAGTTTATGGACACAAGTCGGCTGTACTAAATGTTACATATTTAAATAACAGTGCGCAAGCCGAGAAGGCCACTGAAATTGGTTATGAGTCCATCAAGTGAACATGAATTGTAAACGCGTAGATCGATTCAATTCTGAGCATATCATGCACCACGATTGTCCTTTCAAATTCCGCACTCAACACAAGTAGATAAATTATGATCTTTCGTCATCAAAGTATAACATTTCTTCAAGCGAAAGCCCTGCTCCCCACATCACCCATCGATCACTTATTTCGCGGGCTCGCAAGTTGACATGACCTGTTGATTATCATTTGGAATTTGCCGTTGGAAAGTCAGTATACATTCATCTGAATTCTCACGTTTGGGGTCGCAAGTCGATTATAGTGAATGTTCCGTATTTAAATAATAGTGTGCAAGCCGGGAAGGCTACTGAAATTTGTCACGAGTCTATCAAGTGAACATGAAGTGTAAACACGCAGACCGGTTGAATTCTGAGCATATCGTGCATCAAGATTTCCTTGGTCCTTTCAAAGTCAGCATTCTGTCCCTGTCCTCCACAGCGCCGATCGACCAACCTTCGTCGACACGGGCGCAATAAATATCACGCATCACTGTATGCAGATGTAACCTTTTTTCGAAAGCAGTTTGATTTTGTCTCTTGTTATTCAGCCATTTCATTAAGACAGTTTATCATATCTATTTACGAAATAAATTTCTAGTAAATCTTGTTACACCGTACATTCTACAAAACGAAGTAAAGTTGAAAGTGTGATGATAGGTTCGTGAGTCCTTCAATCTCTTCGTCCAGCTGGTAAAATTCAGTTGAATAAATTTCCATTTCAAAGTAGTTATTTAGCATGCTCACAAGATGCGAGAACTTGTTAAACAAAACTTGAAATCTTCACTCGGACGGTCAGTGTAAATTCACCTAACCTCCCACAATTAGAGACAGAAGTCACTCACTTTGAGCTAACGACAAATCATAAATATGTACATCACATTATATTCTTATTTGGCTTATTGGCTTAAGATATTCATTCAAATATTTGCCGCAACACTTCTTCCCGATTTCTTTATGCTTGAAGGTTCTTAAAAACGCTTCCGTTATCGACTCAAGTAAATTCTTTTTTTAAATCTATATAACTAAATCAATTATACTTAGTTAATCAATCGATTCAAAGAACAATCTATTTAGCTCAACGAAAATCATCAAAATTTCATCTAGAAAGAGAACGACATTCTCAAGGGATCAACGTTCGGGGCAAAACTAGGCCCGCGACATCCGCCATCTGATGAATCAGAATTTTACGATCTCAATAACATGTGCACTATGACCAGCCTTAAACACGAAGCAAAAATACAAGGTTGTGGCAACTAGTTTGATCGAAATAGATGCAGCTTTTCCCGGTCCCAACGTTTATATGTTCCGGAAGCGCGTTTCGTATTTGTTTCATTTTAACATGAATCCAGTCGTGCAATCAGCAACAGCAACTAAACAGCTCTCTAACCTTCGAGAATAATGAAATGTTTTCAAATGTTTACATCCACGATGATGATATTTAGCGTTCGTAGAAATGCTTCGGTCATTTGTTCAAGCCAATATAATGAAAACGCGAAGGAAAATATACAATGGTCAAGAAATAAGTATAAAAAACAAAAACACGCGCTTATTTTCGCGCTTGTTTTCGATTCGTTCAATAAATCACTAAATCTTGCTTCATATAAACTAGTAAAGAACACGATTGCACACACCGAATGAGACGAAATGAACAATGATCGCTTCACACCTTATTCATGGAGGCTCGCAGCGCGTATTATCTTAAATTGTATCTTTTGTAGATTTCACCCATCGAAGCGCAGAATCGGGCTCGAAAAATATATGCCAAGAATACCCGAGCCCAATACATATACTCCTCACTTTCATGGATTTTAACAGCGTCAATACTTTGGAGGTAAGGTAGAATGAATGTGCACAAAACTACGGAATCCTCTCCATAGGGAAACAAACGTTGGCTTTCCGGAAACACGTATTGTTTCTATTTTATTTAAACGAGAATCGAATCACACAATCACTAATAACAACTAAAAAGCACTCTAACGTTCGTAATGAAATCACGAAACAAAATACAAAATGGCAAAGCAATAAGTACAAAAAAACACACATGTCCCTGCTGACCTCATGTGTTGAATTATATTAGGCTCTTTATTTTGGCATTTGCTTACGATTCGTACAATTCCTCACTAAATTGTGCTTCATACGAACTAGTATAGAACACGGCTGCACACATCGAATAAGACGCAATGAACGAATAAGACGTTTCATCGTTGTTGGGATTGTTGGTTGAAACCAAAGCGCCTCGAAGAGTCATGAGTTAACATCTACAATACCTCTTAGGGTATATGCCATTTACAACGCAAGTGAGCCCACGTTCAACATATATTGTTCGACGGCGCGATAATCTCGACTTGAAGGCTCTGTAAACAACTTGAAGGCCCTACGGTAAAACCTAGCCGGGCGTAATGTGAATTTCCATTAGAAATTGATATTTCAAAAGTTTGATGAAGTAAACCCGATTCATAGTTTTATTAACACCATTCAAATCCAACATAGTCAAGTGAATTGAATATAAAGACCAATTGTATTTTGTGTTTTACTAGACGTTTTAGCACACAGATATTTTTCATGTCGCTATTTAATGACATGTTCTATTGTCCTTCATCAAGCATCGCTTGGTTGAAAATGGTATTGCCATTCTTCAGTCGAAAAACAAGAGGATACAAATATGCATTGACGCCGATATTGCATCAATTGAACTCTATGCATGATGAAACAAAGTTATTGTTAGTGGTATGGGCGTTATAAATTACGTCTTTAGTTAATATAAAGTGAAATTAGGAAAACAATTCGAGCAATTTCCAATTTATTTCGTATCCTTATGAATTAAAAATGAAAACATTTCCTTACTTTTACAGACATAGCACACACTTGCTGCTGCTATTCGAATACGCTCTAACCATGCCTATTCAACGACAAAAAATCACTTCGCATCAATTACCCTTAGTCTAAAGTCAAATCACCCCTATTTAATGAAACAGTAAAAGTTTATGTGACTCTTAGAAAGATTCAATCAGAATAAAAACTAGCTACTAACTACTATCTGTTATAGAAGGAGATATGGTGAGTACCACTTCAACTCGAAATTCACATTTATACTACATTCTTGCAAGCGATTAAGAAGTGCACAAAATCTATTCCAGACAACGAGCAGCAAATTTTTCTCCGTTTTATATTTCAAGTAACGAAAATTAGTATTATGGGTGCTCCGAAACGATTTGTACTATATGTTAGTTCCAAGATCATTTCAAATGATTTGTACCATTTTGCATTTTTCATGCAAAAGTCGTTGAGCCGTGTTTGTAGCTTTTTGTCGTGCTAGTATGAACCATGAAACGAGTACCCACGATGTTCTCAATTCCATTTTGATATTTATGTGAAACACACCTCAAAATGTGATGAAATGAGGCAAACACTATTGGAATTTTCGTTTACACCATTCAAATTAAATACAAACAAGCAAGTTGAATACACTTCTAAGCGACAGTACTTAGTTTGAGCACATAACGCACAGAAATTCTTTATTCAACCATTGAATACCATGATCCATGTGTTGCATATAGCACCGGTGGAATGCAAGTAACACCTATCATCAATAGAACTGAATATACAAACTTTTCATATCATTTACATCACAACCACCACCTCTATCCACTCATACTAAATTCGAAGCAAATTTCTAATTTGTAAGTGAAATCAATGCATTTTCTAGTTGATTGTGCAAACGGGTCCTGATTATAAATACTGCTCCTCTGTCAGGGGTTTTTTTTTATTGAATCCTAAAGTCTGCTTTTCAGCTGAAACATCGATACAAAATTATATGCTGAAATGATCAAATGCAACTTAGCCTACAATTTCATACTGTAGTTCACCCTGCCTTCTATTCATTCTCGGAAGGAGTATCTGGCAATATATATCGCTACTTTGAACAGGCTCAAAAATAAAGTTTCTGTATGTTAATTCCGCACCCGAAAGATTGATAATAAATATGTACGGGACAAACTACTCAAACTCTGTTAACAACAATATACACAGTAATTTAAATATGGTCGTTGTGCTCCCTTGCCTCTCTTTCCTGTAATCCCTTTCTTCTTCATTCAGGTAAGGAGGAATTGCGACATCTATCCATGCTTTGAACAAACTCAAAAATACATTTTCAGTAAGTCCGATCAAAACGAAAAAATGTGGAGTAGATTTACTCTATCAAATTATTTAAAAAGGGGAAAAACAATTTTTGAAATGTTCATCATATTTCCGCTTGCAGCTTCTATACCGCATCCCCTAACAATTGGGTTCAACTATAATTAAGAGCAAATACTTAAGGACACAGAGGACAAACATCATAATCATTTCAACTGCAATTGGATTTTTAAAGACTAAATTTATGCTGTTCATAGGACTCGGGCAAAATACTGCCTCTCTGTGAGGTTATTCCTTAAATCATATATGCTGCTGTTCAGCTCCAACATCTCTGCATAGGAAATTGCATCCTAGAATTATAGAATGTAACTTAGACTACAATTGCATAACCGTACTCATAGAAATCGATTATAATTATAATGCAATGCTGAATTAGTATCTTTTCATAAATAGCAGAAACAAATTACGTCAGATGTTACGCAGAAAATCGTTAATACAAACATGAGGCGAAACACACCCAATCCTGACCAAAATCACTCCAAACCATTGAAAACAGAGCTATTAAGATGTCAATTAAAACTTTATCAAAAAAATTAACAATCATATGAATATGACCTCAATTCGATTCGAATATAATCCTCAATTCGGGAAGGAGTACCCCGCGACATATATTCCTGCTTTGAACATACTCTCAAATGTATTTTCTGTAAGTCAAATCAACATGAAAAAATTGGAGTCGATATACTCAATAGTACCTAGTCATAGTACCTGCCTTCCAACCGATTATCTAAAAATGGGAAAAATAATTTCTGAAATGTTCTCCATCATATTTCCGCGTACAGTTCATATCCCACATCGCTTAACAAGTGGGTCGAACAATAATTTAGAGAAAACGCTTAAGGGCACACAGGGCAATCTTCATAATTATTTCAACCGCGGTTGAATTTTTAAAGGACGCAACATGAAATTAGAACTCTATAAAACTGCATCAATCCGAACATCTTAACAAAATTCTGGGAAGAATTATTATCCTATCCCTTACCAAAAAGGAGAAAAATACAGAGAGTGGGAGCAAGTTTGCAAACTGGCCGCATTCGAATATAATCATTATAGATTATATAACTAGCTGCACTTAAGATTTTATCACCATCAGAAATTCATAAAAAAGTGCAGACATTCAGGGTTTATTTTCTTGTTTTCGTCATTACCCGGTATGGAGAAATGTACACGTAAGAGAGTAGAAGACCTAAATCAAAACTAATGAAAACGGGGAATCTACTTGAAAGGATAGATAATCGTACACCCAACTGAAATGACTTCCAATTACGAATAGAATCGGTGAGGAGATTTGCATATTCTGAAACAATGTCCGAGTTTCTTACTGGGTCTCGAACACGGCTTCGGAGGTGATGGCAAACATCCGAATATATTCAACGAGAAGTTGAATAAGCATAATTTATAAATCGAAATAACAAGTTATGTCAGTTGGTACACAGAAAATCTTGAATACAAACAAAAGACGAAAACCAACGCCACAATATCAGTCCATTCAAATGAGCAATTAAGATATTAATTAAAACCTCAAATTCTAAGCATATATACTGTTCTACAATGTATATATATATACATGCGACAAAGTACTAATTCTTTATCGTATGAATCTCCGTAATACTCAATCTTTGAAAGAGAACCCTTGACATGTATCCCTGCTTTGAACATACCCACAAATACATTTTCTGTGTGTCGACTCCACACCTGAAAAGTTGCTACACATGCACTGACTTGAATATGACCTTTATGATCTTCAATTCGGGAAAGAGGCGCCGCGGCATATATCACTGCTTTCGATATACTTAAAAATACATTTACTGGATACCAAATCAACATGAAAATAAAGTAGGATTCAATCGTACCTTCCAAGCAGTTATCTGGAAACGGAAAAAATATTTTTAAAAATGTTCTCCATCGTTTTCCCAATCACAGCATGTATACCGCACCGTCAAACAAATGTTTCGAACGCTTCAATGCTACTAGAATGGGTAGGAAAGTAGCAGCAAGAACTCTTAAATTTAGCTCACCATAAACCAATGGTGGATAATAAATACTACTCAAATGCATATATAACCCCTCACAGCCAACAGATCAAAGTAGGTAAGCCACGCCCAGCTAAATGGCTGATAAATGTTGCATCCCGCAGTCTTGCATCCCGGATTGGTAAAAATTAGAAACGCGTTGTGAGCGGAAGCTGCGAGACTGGACATAACGGTGAAACGAAAAAGAATTAAATTTCGCACCAAACACTTAAACTGTTTTCCTTGCTCGGAAATAACTAATGGGGAAACTACACAGAAAACGGTGTAGAAATGATCAATTCAATATCGCTACTAGTCACCAACTACTAGCGCTCGGCAGGCATTTTGGCTGCGTAATCCAGCCCCTCTCAATAAAAATAGCTGAAAAATGGTTATTCGCAAAACTGTTCCACATGTTGAACTATTACTTATACGTTAGAAGATATAAACTTCTTGCGGGAGAGGGGTCGACAATTTGGCGAATAGGAGCGGCAGTATAAGGTGATCATTGATATCACACCACCATACACTTCCCCGATATATCAAATGATGGGCGGGGAATCAAGAATGAATGGTTGGAATAATGAAGGAATGAGCGCGTCGTATCGTCTGCTAATTGATTACAGCACGCGAAAGCCAGCCCGCTATCTAATTGCTAATCTTATTTACTTCGATGTAACTATGACTTGTAAATCGGATCGTTTATATAAATTTGCGATTTCTGTGCTCAAAGATGTTGAGATGCATATCATTTCGATGATTTGTTTCGTTATTCGCTGTATTGTTACTGTGTATATTTCGCAGTACAAATTTCCTCAACTGAAAGATTGACTTATAAGTATGAAAAGTTTATTCATTTAAATATAATGTTGTCAAAGTATGATATGAATTCGCTTTCACATTTCGCGCAAGCATAAATTTAAATATTCTGTCGTAAACTTGTCTCGTAGAAATGATTCAATGAAAAATTGATTAGGAAAATTTCATTCCAACACTTATTATATGACGATTAATAATCAACGCAATACAAATAATAGACTCAGCTCATGTAAGAAATGCGGACTGTGGGTTGTTTAATAGACAGTTAAGATTAGTAAATCAATGTTGCAATACGGCGTCCACCATTAATAATCTGTGTACTTGATTTCCTAACAGATTATAGTTTTGAATGAGAAACGTTTGAGCTTTTATTAATGTTCTAAATTAAATTTCATGTTTGTTCGTCACTGATGATAGGCGAGAAACTGAAGGGTATCCTACGAGCGACTCGGTCGACTACTTCAAGAGATACATGGATGTTTCTCTAGTTTTGGTAATCACTGTCAGATTTACGACACCATAATAAATTGATTAGCATTCAATTCATTAAATCTGAGCCTACAGTTACCAGCATTCGTTGCAAATATATAAAAGATTGCAAAGAGTAGCTAGTGCAAAAAATGTATTACACATATGAATTAATATCGTGCTAGAACTTATGGAATATGTAAAAAAATGATAGCACGTTGAAATAACAGGAGTCTTGGAGTAAATCCAAGCACGTAAAATATTTCATATACATAAATAGATAATTAAATTAGATAAGGCGTGTTTAAAATAATCTTAATATAATTTCAATGAAAATAATCAAATGTGAGATGTGTTTAAACATTTAAATAAAATGCAAATGCTAGTGCATTATGGCAAAAATTCCGTCAATTATCCAATACAAATCATTTCGAGCAGGGTAAACAATCACATTTTTTATAGCTAGCCTTATTTTTCAAATAGCTATCACTGCTTTCCATATGCCCACAACTGCTTGTTACGGAACTGTTAAATCAGAATGTACGTTGGCGTTTTTGTCGATTCCAAATATTCAAATTTTCTTAGTGATTTCATTTCAGCTAGCGTTATCTCGAAGACAGTTTTCGCTCATGTCTATAATGCAAACAACTATTTGTTGCGGCTGAAATTTCATTTATCCAGGTTTTAGGAATGTTAGCATGGTTAAATGAAATTATAACAAGAAGTTCCAAAAATTTATCTATCATAATTCATCTTTTATGGATAAAATAAGAGTTGATTTTAGGAACAGTTCCGTCTGCTACCCTTATTAATTGAATGTTAAAAAATTTGTTGCTCTTCAAGCATTTGAGTTGGATTTTGCTTTTTTCATAAATATTATTTACCATTCAATATTGCATTAACAATTTTCATTGGTGCAAGACTTGGTAGGTTCCATATGATTTTATATGCCTTAGACAAATAACAAAAAGTATACATTGTTTTTCATAGATGTCAAGCTCTAGTTTAGTGTATCTTAATTTAGTATTGACTTAATATGAGTCCTTAAAATATGCCAATTACTTTAATATTTATTTTCAAATATTTTGCTTTCGATCGAATTTTTTATTAACTTATATATGTCCGGCAATGGCGTCGATCGCATATGAATAAAAGCTAGAGATGTGTTTCACAGTATCTTCAGCAACTGAGACGACTGTTGTACTGTTATATGCTTTCTCCAATAGAACTGGCTAGAAGTCAATAAAAGGTTTCACTACATGAAACGCAGTGAAAAGTCACTCTTCGATGTTAATCATTTTTCGTGAGCATTTGCCTACAGATTTCACTTACAAAGTATTTTGTTTTAAGCAGCTTTTGTAAAATTGTTTGCTTATTTAAGTCGAATTGTTCTTGAAAAGCTGATTAGAGAGATTGGGAGCTATTTCTTATATACTGTTTTCCTCCGACACTGGCATTGCACAAAGCTCGTTTACTTTCCGGCTGGTCTAATTTAAGTGAGTCACTTCCCCATTTTTTTTTCCTATTTGGTTTGCTTTTCAAGATTATTAGATTAACTCTGGATCCTCTCGCATAACACATTTATATGCGTTTCTTACAAAGAAGGCAGCTGATCCTTTGTGTGCCTGTAGAAATATACCTATTTACAGCTATTTATATGGGAAAACCTTTCTTCGCCAGAGTATGACCATTCCTGTTATGCTTCATGTAAGATTTATAGCTTTTTGTAAAGAAGAATGCGTTCATTTCGTTATGAAATCCTTAGTGGTTTCATCCTATGTAAAATATTTTTAGGCATTATGTAAATTTTATATAGTTTTAGGAAAATGTCGGCCATCGTTGGTTTTTATCTTAATACCTCGAGTGTAAGGTCAATGTTGTTGACAAAATCTCAATTCCGTTTCTATCTGTCTTTACTTTTGCAAGTACTAATTTATGTTTAGTTTTTTTTACTACACCTATACATTGGATGCTTATCCAGAGAACTTGTTCTTCCAACGCACTAAAGGATTTTATTAATTTACTTCTAAACAAATGGAAAACTAAACGCAATCACATCCAGAGTTTTTAATTTTATTTTATGTTCTTTTAAAGCTAATTCGAAATCACATACATGAATATCGTGGATTGTTAATCTGGTGAAATGTTTAAGAACCGAAGATGTTCCCCATATTTCGATTACTTTTAAAAATATTCGAATGAACATGGATATTTATCATTTTTGTTGAACTTTAAATTATTTGAAAACTGAAAACAATACAATTAAATTTCAAAATAGCACCATGAAATGCTATTGATTTCACTTGTACCAAATAGTATTGCTCCGGTACACTACAGAGAACGTTGCCGACATGTAGACTAATTAACATACCAATTATTAGGTAAAAATATTGATTTGTATCTGGGAAACAATTTTCTCATGAAGACAAAAATTGCACACTTGTTTTTTACAAAAATATTTTATTTAGAAAAATACTTGGCTTAATCTAATCAAAGGGAAGGTTTATTATGATTTCATTCGAGGTTTATGCAATTTTTTAGTAGTCAAATTATGTTGATGGAGTATATAATTGAGTTGTAGAAACGAGAACATTTTGGATGTTTGACTAATTTACATACTAAGTATTTAGCGTCCATCTAATCTGCACACGTTTTCGTTTACATTTTTCACACACTTGAAATTTGTAGAAAAAAATTCACTTTTAATTAATTTTATATCACTACTCGATGGAACACTCGATCGAACACTCGATGTTAATTATATGTGCTATATTTATCAATAAATTTTCTTAACTACTACACATTATTTAGCTCCGATATTAATTTTAAAGTCACTAGCCTATACACATTATATTTTTGGAAGTTTTTGAGAAAAATGCAGGCACATGTAATCTACACATGCAATGAAATAGGATTCCTATAGCACCTACACCAATTAATTGCTAGGCGGTGAATAAAGTCAGGTTATAATCACATACAATGTTTATAGCGCAAAGCATATAAAACAAGTGACGAAACAAAAATTTTATAGTTCATGTTCTAGAAGCAGTGTTCCAATAGTCTGCTATTCTGTTTCCTCTGGTTCTCAATTATCTAACAAAGCACTGTTAAAATGTTTAGCATGTTTCTTAATACACGGAAGTCATTTTGAAATTTCAATATGTGCTTGTCGTTACTACATACACAAGCGAACGCATTGGTCGCTATTGAATTTTTAGCCTTGGAATGTTTCGATAAATTTACACAGAAATTCTTTTCTACAGAAAAAAATCAATAGTAATAATTTCCATTTTGAAGTTATAATTTTATGTCTATTGTACATGTGCATGCCTTTGCGTTTAATTGTCTGCTTACATGGCAACCAGAAATTTAGAGAAACTATAATGCGCTGCACAAATCGCATGAACATGCAAATATTGGTAATTAGTAGCACGATTGAATGCACACCGTTATTAGGCCAAACATTATAATCGTATATGTTGAGATACCAAAAGAACATTCAACACATGCATAAGCAAACCAACTTGTTAGAATTTTTCGATAGTTGCTGGTTGCATTCAATGATCCAGTTAGCGAGTACTGGTTTTGTAAATTTGATAAGGAGCACTTGTTAGACTTTATTAATAAAAACCGTATTTGAAACTGATAGTAAACGAAAGCTCAAGTTTTTAATTCATATAGAAGGAACCTAGAAGACGCAGACTCTCTTGATATAGCACAAACTATTTTTGCCGCCTTGCACCGCCGATCCATTGAAGGTGGTAATTACTTTTGTAGATCAAGTGAACATATAGACATTTCTGACGCTACTATGCTCAACTACTTGCACTATCATAGATTATCTGCTACCAGTTAATTAGTGCCTGTTAGAAGTGTGCATTTGAATTTTTACTATGTTACGACACTATGAAAAGTATTCTTACATACCGCATTCAAATGGCTGGCATGCTCGAATCATATGCCTCGCATGCAATCGGCTAAAACTCAACAGGCACAAACTCCATTCAACATATATAATATATATATATATATAATGCCCAATAATGGTATGATAATTAAATTTTACACATGTGTATAAAGTGTACATATAGTATGAATAAGTGAAAACCACTGATATTTTAGCCTATCGTGTACAAATCAATAAAGTAGCAATCAATTTAGCCGCTGATGCAAACAAAACCTCGTCGTGGCGCTTTATGCTACCTTCATCATGGCATGGCATCATTTAAGTATAACATCGTCGTGCATTGCGCAGCTTCCATCGTTTACTTCACCACAAAGTAATATTAAAAGTGTGGCATTAGTTTGAGCAGACCATGCAGCCAATCATATTACTGTCGTCATTTTGTACGACACACATTTCTATTTATTTCCGTCATATTTCGGTCAGATGTCACACGGACATTGTGTTCTTCAGCGAAAGTTACGTTCGGCGCAAAACCTGTCTGATAAAAACATGTGCCCAAACGTCAAGCACAAGTCGAATTGGCGGTGAAGTGTAGACGGCGACTACCTCGTACATGTAAGTATTCACCTCCGCCAAAATCTTTCAGCACTAAGTGTAATAAGAAGGGTCATGTTAGCTTCGGAAGTCCATCCATCACCTTGCTCTGTTGGTAAGATGTGTGAGATAAATTTACAATCGAAAGTACTAATATAGCATCATCACAGGTTGCGACGGGCTGTTGAATATCACTTGCAATTTTCGGTCGGACGATCAGTGTGAATTTACGTGGATTCCCTAAATTCGTCACACAATTCGCCTATCGTCAAAAGATTATATTTCTTATCAAGTGCCTAGTACGCCGGCTCTGCTACCAAAATTTTTCACATGTTTATAAAGTGTTCAAATAGTTTAGACAAGTGAAAAGCGATTACCAAGGACATAACCAAAATACCATTTTTCTTCGCGTATTTTCAAAAAAAATCATATTTATTCCACTTAAGAGTGCTATCGAAAATCCTTTCCGGTTATTTCATTGCTAATAATGCTATTGTCATACATCTACACACCAAACATTTTTATTTATTTCGATCAGATGGTACACGTGCATAGCGTACTTCAGCAAAAAAACATGTTCAACAAAGTCATGTTCAGCACAACATCTGTTTAATATCGACATGTGCTAATACGTCAACACAATTCGAAATGGCGGTAAGGAGTAGACGGCCACCTCTTGCTTCTAAATATTTGTCTTTGCTCAAATCGTCGTACGCGAAGTGAAGTTACAAGTGGTGCATTAGGTTGGTGAGATCATTTGGAACAATTGCTAAAATTTTGTTTAACAAATCTTAATTTTAGAGGACTTATTTCGCCAGCTCGCATGTTGACTGGACCTGTTGATTATCACTTGGAATTTTCGTTCCGAACGTCACTAAAAATTGATCTTCATTCTCGTGTGTGGCGACAGAAGTCTGCTATAATGATATTGCATATTACAATACCAGTGTGCAAGCCGGACAAGCTAGTGACTTTATTCATGAGTCCATTAAGTGAATAGAAAGTGTAAACACGCAGACCCATTCAATTCTCAGCATATCGTGCACCACGATTGTCTTTTTGGAGTCCGCAATCAATGCAGCTGCACTCAGTGAACGCAAATGCACCTAAACTTAGTTGTGACACTTGAAACTATTTGTTTTTTTGTGATAACAGCATCGGATCTGTGTACATAAGTGATCTTTCATTGTCAAAATATATAATATTTCTTCACAAAATAGCTTTGTCCTCCACAGCACCGATCGAACAACCATCATCAGCATGGACGCAATTCAATCTAATGATAATACTGACACACATTCTTGCGGGAATTTTTTTATTTATTTCTGCTATAGCGCTATACCTACTATACCGACATAGCCTTGTATGTGAAACACAATTCGAAATGACAGTCAAGAGTAGACGGCGACCACGTCCTTCGAAGTATTTACTTTTGCTTAAATCTTTCAACACGAAGTGAAATGAAAAGTGGTGTAGCAGGTTTGTGTGTCCTTCGATCACTTCGAAAAACTGTTATAGTTTTGTTAAATAAATCTCAAATTTAAGGTTCTCATTTCGTGGCGTCGCATATCGAGATGACCTATTGATTATCACGTGGAATTTTCCGTCGGAAGGACAGTGCACATTGATCTTCAATCCCAAGTTTATGGACACAAGTCGGCTGTACTAAATGTTACATATTTAAATAACAGTGCGCAAGCCGAGAAGGCCACTGAAATTGGTTATGAGTCCATCAAGTGAACATGAATTGTAAACGCGTAGATCGATTCAATTCTGAGCATATCATGCACCACGATTGTCCTTTCAAATTCCGCACTCAACACAAGTAGATAAATTATGATCTTTCGTCATCAAAGTATAACATTTCTTCAAGCGAAAGCCCTGCTCCCCACATCACCCATCGATCACTTATTTCGCGGGCTCGCAAGTTGACATGACCTGTTGATTATCATTTGGAATTTGCCGTTGGAAAGTCAGTATACATTCATCTGAATTCTCACGTTTGGGGTCGCAAGTCGATTATAGTGAATGTTCCGTATTTAAATAATAGTGTGCAAGCCGGGAAGGCTACTGAAATTTGTCACGAGTCTATCAAGTGAACATGAAGTGTAAACACGCAGACCGGTTGAATTCTGAGCATATCGTGCATCAAGATTTCCTTGGTCCTTTCAAAGTCAGCATTCTGTCCCTGTCCTCCACAGCGCCGATCGACCAACCTTCGTCGACACGGGCGCAATAAATATCACGCATCACTGTATGCAGATGTAACCTTTTTTCGAAAGCAGTTTGATTTTGTCTCTTGTTATTCAGCCATTTCATTAAGACAGTTTATCATATCTATTTACGAAATAAATTTCTAGTAAATCTTGTTACACCGTACATTCTACAAAACGAAGTAAAGTTGAAAGTGTGATGATAGGTTCGTGAGTCCTTCAATCTCTTCGTCCAGCTGGTAAAATTCAGTTGAATAAATTTCCATTTCAAAGTAGTTATTTAGCATGCTCACAAGATGCGAGAACTTGTTAAACAAAACTTGAAATCTTCACTCGGACGGTCAGTGTAAATTCACCTAACCTCCCACAATTAGAGACAGAAGTCACTCACTTTGAGCTAACGACAAATCATAAATATGTACATCACATTATATTCTTATTTGGCTTATTGGCTTAAGATATTCATTCAAATATTTGCCGCAACACTTCTTCCCGATTTCTTTATGCTTGAAGGTTCTTAAAAACGCTTCCGTTATCGACTCAAGTAAATTCTTTTTTTAAATCTATATAACTAAATCAATTATACTTAGTTAATCAATCGATTCAAAGAACAATCTATTTAGCTCAACGAAAATCATCAAAATTTCATCTAGAAAGAGAACGACATTCTCAAGGGATCAACGTTCGGGGCAAAACTAGGCCCGCGACATCCGCCATCTGATGAATCAGAATTTTACGATCTCAATAACATGTGCACTATGACCAGCCTTAAACACGAAGCAAAAATACAAGGTTGTGGCAACTAGTTTGATCGAAATAGATGCAGCTTTTCCCGGTCCCAACGTTTATATGTTCCGGAAGCGCGTTTCGTATTTGTTTCATTTTAACATGAATCCAGTCGTGCAATCAGCAACAGCAACTAAACAGCTCTCTAACCTTCGAGAATAATGAAATGTTTTCAAATGTTTACATCCACGATGATGATATTTAGCGTTCGTAGAAATGCTTCGGTCATTTGTTCAAGCCAATATAATGAAAACGCGAAGGAAAATATACAATGGTCAAGAAATAAGTATAAAAAACAAAAACACGCGCTTATTTTCGCGCTTGTTTTCGATTCGTTCAATAAATCACTAAATCTTGCTTCATATAAACTAGTAAAGAACACGATTGCACACACCGAATGAGACGAAATGAACAATGATCGCTTCACACCTTATTCATGGAGGCTCGCAGCGCGTATTATCTTAAATTGTATCTTTTGTAGATTTCACCCATCGAAGCGCAGAATCGGGCTCGAAAAATATATGCCAAGAATACCCGAGCCCAATACATATACTCCTCACTTTCATGGATTTTAACAGCGTCAATACTTTGGAGGTAAGGTAGAATGAATGTGCACAAAACTACGGAATCCTCTCCATAGGGAAACAAACGTTGGCTTTCCGGAAACACGTATTGTTTCTATTTTATTTAAACGAGAATCGAATCACACAATCACTAATAACAACTAAAAAGCACTCTAACGTTCGTAATGAAATCACGAAACAAAATACAAAATGGCAAAGCAATAAGTACAAAAAAACACACATGTCCCTGCTGACCTCATGTGTTGAATTATATTAGGCTCTTTATTTTGGCATTTGCTTACGATTCGTACAATTCCTCACTAAATTGTGCTTCATACGAACTAGTATAGAACACGGCTGCACACATCGAATAAGACGCAATGAACGAATAAGACGTTTCATCGTTGTTGGGATTGTTGGTTGAAACCAAAGCGCCTCGAAGAGTCATGAGTTAACATCTACAATACCTCTTAGGGTATATGCCATTTACAACGCAAGTGAGCCCACGTTCAACATATATTGTTCGACGGCGCGATAATCTCGACTTGAAGGCTCTGTAAACAACTTGAAGGCCCTACGGTAAAACCTAGCCGGGCGTAATGTGAATTTCCATTAGAAATTGATATTTCAAAAGTTTGATGAAGTAAACCCGATTCATAGTTTTATTAACACCATTCAAATCCAACATAGTCAAGTGAATTGAATATAAAGACCAATTGTATTTTGTGTTTTACTAGACGTTTTAGCACACAGATATTTTTCATGTCGCTATTTAATGACATGTTCTATTGTCCTTCATCAAGCATCGCTTGGTTGAAAATGGTATTGCCATTCTTCAGTCGAAAAACAAGAGGATACAAATATGCATTGACGCCGATATTGCATCAATTGAACTCTATGCATGATGAAACAAAGTTATTGTTAGTGGTATGGGCGTTATAAATTACGTCTTTAGTTAATATAAAGTGAAATTAGGAAAACAATTCGAGCAATTTCCAATTTATTTCGTATCCTTATGAATTAAAAATGAAAACATTTCCTTACTTTTACAGACATAGCACACACTTGCTGCTGCTATTCGAATACGCTCTAACCATGCCTATTCAACGACAAAAAATCACTTCGCATCAATTACCCTTAGTCTAAAGTCAAATCACCCCTATTTAATGAAACAGTAAAAGTTTATGTGACTCTTAGAAAGATTCAATCAGAATAAAAACTAGCTACTAACTACTATCTGTTATAGAAGGAGATATGGTGAGTACCACTTCAACTCGAAATTCACATTTATTCTACATTCTTGCAAGCAATTAAGAAGTGCACAAAATCTATTCCAGACAACGAGCAGCAAATTTTTCTCCGTTTTATATTTCAAGTAACGAAAATTAGTATTATGGGTGCTCCGAAACGATTTGTACTATATGTTAGTTCCAAGATCATTTCAAATGATTTGTACCATTTTGCATTTTTCATGCAAAAGTCGTTGAGCCGTGTTTGTAGCTTTTTGTCGTGCTAGTATGAACCATGAAACGAGTACCCACGATGTTCTCAATTCCATTTTGATATTTATGTGAAACACACCTCAAAATGTGATGAAATGAGGCAAACACTATTGGAATTTTCGTTTACACCATTCAAATTAAATACAAACAAGCAAGTTGAATACACTTCTAAGCGACAGTACTTAGTTTGAGCACATAACGCACAGAAATTCTTTATTCAACCATTGAATACCATGATCCATGTGTTGCATATAGCACCGGTGGAATGCAAGTAACACCTATCATCAATAGAACTGAATATACAAACTTTTCATATCATTTACATCACAACCACCACCTCTATCCACTCATACTAAATTCGAAGCAAATTTCTAATTTGTAAGTGAAATCAATGCATTTTCTAGTTGATTGTGCAAACGGGTCCTGATTATAAATACTGCTCCTCTGTCAGGGGTTTTTTTTTATTGAATCCTAAAGTCTGCTTTTCAGCTGAAACATCGATACAAAATTATATGCTGAAATGATCAAATGCAACTTAGCCTACAATTTCATACTGTAGTTCACCCTGCCTTCTATTCATTCTCGGAAGGAGTATCTGGCAATATATATCGCTACTTTGAACAGGCTCAAAAATAAAGTTTCTGTATGTTAATTCCGCACCCGAAAGATTGATAATAAATATGTACGGGACAAACTACTCAAACTCTGTTAACAACAATATACACAGTAATTTAAATATGGTCGTTGTGCTCCCTTGCCTCTCTTTCCTGTAATCCCTTTCTTCTTCATTCAGGTAAGGAGGAATTGCGACATCTATCCATGCTTTGAACAAACTCAAAAATACATTTTCAGTAAGTCCGATCAAAACGAAAAAATGTGGAGTAGATTTACTCTATCAAATTATTTAAAAAGGGGAAAAACAATTTTTGAAATGTTCATCATATTTCCGCTTGCAGCTTCTATACCGCATCCCCTAACAATTGGGTTCAACTATAATTAAGAGCAAATACTTAAGGACACAGAGGACAAACATCATAATCATTTCAACTGCAATTGGATTTTTAAAGACTAAATTTATGCTGTTCATAGGACTCGGGCAAAATACTGCCTCTCTGTGAGGTTATTCCTTAAATCATATATGCTGCTGTTCAGCTCCAACATCTCTGCATAGGAAATTGCATCCTAGAATTATAGAATGTAACTTAGACTACAATTGCATAACCGTACTCATAGAAATCGATTATAATTATAATGCAATGCTGAATTAGTATCTTTTCATAAATAGCAGAAACAAATTACGTCAGATGTTACGCAGAAAATCGTTAATACAAACATGAGGCGAAACACACCCAATCCTGACCAAAATCACTCCAAACCATTGAAAACAGAGCTATTAAGATGTCAATTAAAACTTTATCAAAAAAATTAACAATCATATGAATATGACCTCAATTCGATTCGAATATAATCCTCAATTCGGGAAGGAGTACCCCGCGACATATATTCCTGCTTTGAACATACTCTCAAATGTATTTTCTGTAAGTCAAATCAACATGAAAAAATTGGAGTCGATATACTCAATAGTACCTAGTCATAGTACCTGCCTTCCAACCGATTATCTAAAAATGGGAAAAATAATTTCTGAAATGTTCTCCATCATATTTCCGCGTACAGTTCATATCCCACATCGCTTAACAAGTGGGTCGAACAATAATTTAGAGAAAACGCTTAAGGGCACACAGGGCAATCTTCATAATTATTTCAACCGCGGTTGAATTTTTAAAGGACGCAACATGAAATTAGAACTCTATAAAACTGCATCAATCCGAACATCTTAACAAAATTCTGGGAAGAATTATTATCCTATCCCTTACCAAAAAGGAGAAAAATACAGAGAGTGGGAGCAAGTTTGCAAACTGGCCGCATTCGAATATAATCATTATAGATTATATAACTAGCTGCACTTAAGATTTTATCACCATCAGAAATTCATAAAAAAGTGCAGACATTCAGGGTTTATTTTCTTGTTTTCGTCATTACCCGGTATGGAGAAATGTACACGTAAGAGAGTAGAAGACCTAAATCAAAACTAATGAAAACGGGGAATCTACTTGAAAGGATAGATAATCGTACACCCAACTGAAATGACTTCCAATTACGAATAGAATCGGTGAGGAGATTTGCATATTCTGAAACAATGTCCGAGTTTCTTACTGGGTCTCGAACACGGCTTCAGAAGTGATGGCAAACATCCGAATATATTCAACGAAAAGTTGAATAAGCATAATTTATAAATCGAAATAAAAAGTTATGTCAGTTGGTACACAGAAAATCTTGAATACAAACAAAAGACGAAAACCAACGTCAAAATATCAGTCCATTCAAATGAGCAATTAAGATATTAATTAAAACCTCACATTCTAAGCATATATACTGTTCTACAATGTATATATATATATATATATATATATATAGAACTCTTTCCACCTTTCTGACCTAGAAAGAGAAACTTTTTAGGTCAACAATCTTTTTCTTCTGCTCTTTTATTTTATTTTCCACTATCTGAACATTGTTTCGTTCATCTTCGAGAAGTTCCTGCAATTCATCGCGATCAATTCGTAAATCTTCGAGTTCTTTTAGAGTTGTTGCTAATTTCATTTCCAACTCTTTTTGCATATTTGTCGGTGTTATCGCAACGTGTTCAGAAGAAGATTTTTGCGAAGTACTTTCGTCGCGATCATTCCATTCTTCTAGTTTTTGTAATTTCTGTGACAGTTGCCTCACTTTTAGTTGTAGGCTTTCTACTTCGATATCCTGGCGCTCTTTCATTTCAGTCAGGCGTTCATTTCCAGTAATAAGTACATCAATTCTTTTCAATAGACTTTCTTTTTCGGCAATTTCCTTCTCATACTGCTTTCTCACGTCTACCAGTTGCCCTTCTAGAATAACTATTCGCGATTTAAGCTCGTCTTGTATAGCCTGGTCCAAATCACTCGAATCAATTGATGTTGATTTCCTGAAAACTTTTTCTGCTTCTACTTGGTCTATTCGCGCTTTATACTCTCTCAACTTTTTTACAAGTTTTCCGCATTTAACCTGAAGTTCAATTATTTTTTCATCGGCTCGCGACCTCTCTAGTTCTAGTACATCAATACGATCTTTGTATTCTGCCATTTTCGCCTTATCATCGGACATGGTTGTTGTTGTTGTTTGTTGTTGCTGCTGTTGTAGTTGCTGTTGGTGACGTTCCTCTAGAACAGCTTCTTCTGATCCCCAACCCCAACCCTCGTCCGTTCCGATTTCGCCCACTTCAGGATATACAACATATGCTTTCTTGGGAACAATAATCTCTTCTTGAACAGGAATTCTATGTGTTTCATCACTTGCTTTCGCGATGGTTCCTTGCACAATTCTATCGAATTCTGAACCGCTAGCTTGAGGAACATTATTGAAAAATAAATTCAAACTTGGGATATTTTCAACTGGCGGACTGTCTGGTATGATCAGTGATTCTATGTTGCATTGAATTTTCTGCTCTATTTCTTTTGTTTCCAAGTCGTTTATGCGAGACTCATAATCTTTGATGGTTTCCTCGTGCCTACGAACATATTCCTGCAATTGCTGTACAGTATTTTCATGAATATTGTTAAGGCATTTTAATTTATTTTCTAGTTCATTCGCATATTTTTCCAAGTCTGATACATTCCGTTGCAAATCCTCTATTTTCTTTTGGTCGGGTTGACCAACATCCTGATGCAGCGGCTCCACGTGACGTACAGTTACGAACTCATCAAAAACATCATTCAAATTAGACGAAGATAGAGGATACGCGGCAACTTCTGTTTCTTCTTTGAAATTTGATTGATTTTTGGTTTGAATTTGTTGTTCACTTGTAATATTTTGCAAGCTTAATTCAGCTTTTTCCAATAACTCTTTCGTCTTCTGGGCATCTAATAGGGCTTCCTGATATAATTTGTCTTTCTCCGTTAGTAACGATTGGAATTTTACTAAATCGGTCTTGAGAATCTTAATTTTCTCATTTAGATTCTTTATTTCTTGGAGGCCATTTTCACGACTATTGACATCACTCATTTGTGATGCATTTTGGAATGAATCTGAAGGTGCTTGTGAGCTTTCCATTGACGCCATTTGTAATTTCAAGTTTTCTTTTTGGTAGTTTTCTATTGCTGTCTCCTTTTCAGCTAATTGTTCCTTTAGACGTTTGTTTTCGTTTTCAATGAAGACTTGGTCATCAGTTTGATTTTGCCCAACTTGCATACGAACGGAATCTAACTCTGTGATTTGTTTTCGAAGGTAATTTAATTCGATTTCATGATTTTGAACAAGAGTTTCAAGTTGATGTTTTAAGTTATCGATCTCTGTTTTATCCTGCATCGATTGCATCCTTAATTCTTGTAGCTCATATTGATCTTGTGTCATGTTATCGTTTTGCATTCTTATCCACGTTAGCTCGCGTTCCAATTCCGACCTCATTTGATCTAAAGAGTTATTTTGTTCTTTAAGTTTTACGTTCTCATCCTTTAGCTCGTTCATTTCGTCATGTGATTTTTCCAAACATTCTTGTAATTTCCGCTTTTCTTGATTCAAGTTGCTCAATTGAATGCTTAATTCATTTTCAAGATCATCAATTTCTGCATGTTTCTGTGATAGCCTTCCTTCATAAATGTTTTGTTGTCTTGTAATTTCACTAGAGGCTTTTTCTAATTTTTCCTGAAGGCTTTCGTTTTCAGCTGTTAATTCGTTCAGTTTCTCATTCTTAATAGTGTCTAATTCTATTTCTGTCTTGCTAAGTGTAAGCTGCAATTCAGACAATTCGTTACAAAGCTGCTCAACTTTATCTACCAATTCTTCCTTTTGTTCTTGTGTCTCAACCAATCTTTTACCAATCACGTCATCATGGTCCAAAAGCCTATTGAGTCGATAAATTAGAGCATCTTCATTCTTTTCGTATTCATCGGTTTGCTTTTGAAGCTGAGCATCCAACAGATTCGTTTGCCTTTCTAAAGACTGTCGCCTCTCTTCGAACGCAGCAATACAATTTTCAAGTTTTATAATTTTCTCTTTATATGCATTGTTTTCAGTCTCTAATGATTCGATGTAACTCATATTTTCCTCAAATTTAGCCTGTATTCCATCATACAATGTTTCCAATCGGTTGATGGTTTCTTGAAACGTCGCGCTCTCGCTTTGATATGTTTTAACAAGTTGCTCATGCTCTTCGCGAAGCTTAAGATAATCTGCATTTTCGCAGTGTGCTTTTTCCTTAGTTGAAACCTCCGATATTTTGTTTTGTAGTTCTTCTATTTCTAATTTTAATCGTTGTATTTCGCGATTTTTTTCTTTTATCAGAACTTTGCTTTTTTCGAATTTAAGGTTTTTGTTTTTCAACTGATCATTAACTCCATCTAACAGATTTTCAGTGTTTTTGTATTCCATTTTCATCATTTCCAAATCTCTTTGCAATCTTTGAATCTCAGAGTCTTTTCGATTAATATCTTGATGTAAACTTTCTACAAGATGTTGCATTTCATTAACACTTCTATCGAAATAGTCTACTTTATATCTGTACTCGTAAATTTCTTGTTCCATATTACTTTTTTGCAACGAAATGATCTCCTTTTCTTGTACAACTACGTCTCTTTCTTTGACTAACGCAATGATTTTTTCATGTAGTTCTTTAGCATTTTTGCTATTCGATATTTCAATATTTTGTATATGATGTTTATATTTCTCTAGTTCATCTTGCAGAGTATTTAAAACTTCTGTATGATCCGTTTCGACGTGTGAATATTTAAGTGATTTCGTTTCGATTTCTTTTAATTTCGTTTCCAATTCTATGCACTGTGTCGTTTTCTTCTTTAAATTGGCTGCAAATTTTTTGAGTTTTTCAACATGTTCTTTATTTTTCGCATCTAGCTCTATATTTACTCTTTCTAGCTTTGTGACGGTTGCTTCGAGCTGTTTGTTCTTTTCCTGCAGGTTCACTAATATATCTTCATTTTCAACACGAACTTTATTTGCTTGTAACTCAGCCCTAATCACGGCCGTAACTTTTTTGTTTTCTTCATTTTCCTTTGCTAGAGTATCGCATTCCGCCTTGTTTGTATTCAAGAGCTCTTGAAGATATGCTATTTCGTCTTCCTTTTCTATGACCTTTATTGCATTTTCTTCCATTGTTTTATACAACTCCATTATCTGCGAATTCAATGTGTCTATCGTAGATTGCTTGTCATTCAATTCGGTCAGCTGATCATCAATGAGTTTTTCATTTGCGGTCAAATGGCTTTTTAATTTATTTATCTCTTCCTTGAGTATGACTTCATGACTTATTCGACTTTTACTGCTATCGGTGCGTAGTTGCGCTAATTCTGCCTGTAATTCTTCCACGAGTTTTTCATACTCTTGGATTTTGCCCAATTTACTGTTTAGTTCTAGCTCGTGTTCAGTGTATGAATCAATTATCTGTTGTTTTTGTTCAGCAACGAGATCTTTCAAAATATTTATTTCACTGTCAGATGATCCTAACTTTAATTCGAATTCTTTACGCAGTTGTTTAAGGCTCTCAAGCTCGGAACTATTAATCTCGTTAGTCTCTTTTTCACGTTTCAGTATCGAATTTATTTCTGTGTTGATTTTTTCTATTTCTAAATCTTTTTCGTTCATGCAGGTTCTAGTAGTTTGCACCTCGAATGTTAATTTCGCAACTATCGCTTCAAGTTCTTTGCATTTTTCTTTTAGTTTTTCTAATTCCGCTGTGTCTATTGTTTCTGCTCTATTTTCTGATTGAGCGCTTATTTTATCTAATAAACTTCCATATTGTTCACAGACATTTTTTGCTTCTTTGGCTAATTTTTTTGATGCACTCAATCTGGAGTTTTTATCATTCGACTTTCTGTAGTTCTCCAGTTCATTTCGTAGCTTATCTAAACTGGCTGTGTATTGCATAATCGTTTCAGCAGAGGGAATATTACCTTCTGATCTTAAATCTTCTCTCACTTTTGATATAGCGCCGATTTCTTTTTCGGAAACAGCTTTCAATGCCTTACTTTCTTCTAATTGTTTATTTAATTCGGACGCTTCCTGCAAAGCTTTATCAAGTTTTTCTTCAAGCGTGACTATTTCTAATCTGGATTTCGTCAAACAATCTTCTACTAAAGACTTTTTTTCTTTCATTTCCTGCATTTGTTTTTGAAGTTCTTGATTTTCTAATGTTAATCTTTCCATTTTTTCTAGAACTTCCCGCCGCTCAGTGGTGAAAAGTTCGATGCGATGCATAAGTTCAGAGCTTTCTTCACGAAGTTTCACTAAGCTATCACTCAACTCTTCCCCCATTAGAGGATCTGATGGCACAACTGTGTTTTCATTCAGGTGTTTTCCTTCTTCAGGCTGTTGTTCTGACGACAGTTTTTGATGAAATTGTTCCATTTCCAGTTTTTCTTGATGTGTCAAACGTTCTACTATTTCTATCGACTCTGCCGAAGAGCTCGACTTGCTTAGCTTTTCCACTTTATCCAGTAATTCTATGTTTTCGGCAATATAATGATCCACTCTCTTTTGAAGTTCTTGCTTTTCATCGTCAATCATACAAATCTCTTTGCGTAAAGTTTCGTTTTCCCCTTTATGTTGCTCCAACGAAATTGACAAATTACTTATTTGTGTTATGTAATCCTCCGCTCGCTCCTCCAACTGAATTGCTTCGATTTGGGACGTAACTTCTACCTTTTCGTCCTCCGCTGCCTTAGATTCATATTGCTCTTTATATGATTCCAACTCTTGATTAGCCGTTTGTAATTCCAACTTCTGTTCTTCCAGAAGTTGAATAGCAGATGTTTGATTTTGGCATGTTGTTTCCAATACCTGAGTAAAAGATGAAAGGTTAACTTAATAGCGAACTTTGTTATGTAACGAGTTAATGAGTATGAAAGAAAAATAGATCGCTGATTTTATTGTATTTTCTATGTTATTCATTGTAACAGTCATGAAGTTTCAATTGGTTCAATCAATTGAGGTTCCTGTTCGGTAATGAAATTAAACGTGGGTTACAAATTATACATTGTCAACACGAAAAATGTTTATGTTTCTTAGGTTTTCATTAATACAAAATTAGCATTAGTAGTTCGACAATCTTCAAGCTGAGTTACAGTAAATCGTCATTATATATAGAAAAACATTGAAGAGTAAAAATATTTTTTGCTCAATCTATTTCCCATTATTACCGATAAAACCAAACATTGTTCGAGATTCGAAACCCAAACTAGGATTCTACTCTGCCATTAAACTACCATTATGACTCAAAAAACTAGCGCACTTTTCCTTGAATGTTTTTTGTTTTAAGCGGTATTTCAGGTATTCGCATATCATTAAAGACTTGATATTTTCTCGTTTTCTCTGAAGACTGCATGTGAAGCACATCACATGTAAAATGAACTGAACAAGTATAAGGAAGCATATTTATACATATATATATATGAAAGCAACATTATAATTTCCGAGGGATAAGTTTATAACTCAAACAGAACATGGTTTTTTAGGTAATCAAGACTTGCATTGTACATTTGCCATCCAAACTGTACTCAATCTAACTAAATTTATCCAACATCGATTTAATCCAAACAGTAACTTCATTAACCAGTTAAGTTGCTTATATCTAAATTTGTAAATATTTAAGCTTTAAGTACACAATTTTTTCTTGAAAATCATTGTTTGCATCCAAGTTCTTACCTTAATTTTGTTCTCTAGTTCACTGTCGCCAGCCTTCTCGGTGTTGCTGCCCCCAGTTAATAACTTCAGCTGTAGACTTCCTTTTTCTTCTTCCAACTCTACGACCTTCATTTGAAGCTCTTGGTTCTCTTCCGTCAACTTTATCAGTTCCCTGTTAGTATCCGATAGCTTTGTAAATTTATCAACCTGTTTTTGCAATTGCTTTGATTTCAATTTCATTTTGATCATGCTCTTATTCGCCTCGTCTAATTGATCCTTCAGTTTTTTCATTTCAATTTCTGTCTCTTCATCTGTGGTTTTCGAAAAAAGTGATTTCGGTGTTGTCAATTTCAACTTTTCTTGCAAGACGGAAAAGTTTGCATTCAGAACAATACATTCCACTGTTTTCCTCTTACATTCCACTAGCTGTTCCTCTAATTTATCAATTTTATGTTGCAATGCTTCATTCAACTTGGTATGTTCATCCAGTTTAGTACTGTATTCCTTCACTCCTAAGAGCTTGTTTTCTAACTCCGCGTTCTTCACCGTCAACTCAAAACGTGCGTGTTCAAGGATATCATTGACTTCCTCAAGATTTCGAATTATTTGCGACTTCTCATTTAACTCGTTTTGTAGTTGTCTTATTTCTTCGCGCAGCGATTTTTCTGATTGTATGAATGTTGCTTGCATTTTCTGCATTTCTAGTCTTGTATCTTCCAGAGTATCCACAGTATTCGCAGCCTTTGCAGTTAAGCTTTCACTCATCAAACTCACAGCTTGAGTTCTGGCTTCGATAGCACATTCTTTTTCTCGCAGATTTTCCTCTAAATCTAAAATTCGATTTTTAAGTGACGAAACTAGCCCCATTTCCGAATCGAGTATAACATTTGATTGCTTTTCGATTTTCTTTTCCAGAAGCTTCACTCGAATTTCCAAAAACTTTATCTTCTCTTTGTCCAAATTCAAAGGAACAAAAGATAAGTCTGCCGCGGATTTGAACTTCTCTTTAGCGCACCCTGGACTAAGAATTCTCAGATGACCCTTCGATCGGCCTAGTTCAGAAGATCGTTCGAGGCTTTGCTGTGTGCTATCAAACTTTGCTTTGAGTTATGTAACCCGCTCTTCGATTTCTCGTTTGCAATGTTCACGTTCCGCCATTTTTATTTTACTCTCTTCTACTTGACGACGCAGCAATTGAATTTTGTTCGCTGCCTAGAGTTTCGGCTCTTTTTTGGATACCTGGCAGAGGCGAAGATGTAGGTGTCTCTTCAAAAATTGGTTCGTCTTTGAGCTCAGTCTGGGAAGAATCAAGGTTTTGGCGTGATCTTGCTTTGATCGTGCAATATTTTTCACTTTTTCCTGTGCTGTCGACGTTGACTTCCCATGTGCCACTTTCGACTTCCGTGCCAATTCTTTCAGAGCAGATATATTTTACTGCAAACAAATTCACAACTTTAGTCAGAAACACCTCTATATGAATCCACGTTAAATGCTAAAATAAAGCTTGTCTGTGCTGCGTCGCATCGAAAAGAAAAACCTTCAACTAACCTCTACGACAATGTACCATTGATTTGATTCCAAACATATTTTTTCCGGTTACACTATTTTTCTCCTTTTAATTGCCATCACCTTGAATTTTTCATTGTCAGTAAAAAGAACGCTTTTTCAGATAGGAATCCCTATATTTTTGTATTTCTATACAAATTTCTAGCATTCATGCATTTCTATTTACTTTTGACTTTTTTGCTCCCTTCATACTCTGCGATGTTCACCGCTTCTATTTAGAGCCCATCAATTTGCTCTAGCACTAACTGCTTTCTATAGCTCTCCTAGACAATTTTCACTTTTGCAATATTCTTCCCGGTCAGTTAAAATTTTATTTATCTTGATCATTTAAAATGTTTTGAAACTCTAAGAGCTCTGTGCATATCCACGATCTTACTCACTGCTATGTGACATGTCTTAACAATTTATATATATTGTAAACAATGTAATTAATGTTATCCAAATTTCAAAGAACAAAATTTTCGATCGTTTTAATAGCATTTATTCATAAGAAAAGAATTTGTTGTTTACCAGTAGTTTTCTATAGGTCATAGAATATGTCTTATATGAAAGTACAAACCATAAACTCAACTAGGGTTATCCTTGCTAGATGCATCCCTTTCAGTCACAATAGAATACTCAATTTGACTTGAATGTATGTTTTGAATGAGTTCATTAATGTTTTTAGATAGATAGTAGTAATATCAAGTAATATATACTTAAAAATAAGCCCCTGCGAAGATTACCGGGTAATACTTGGGGCGACTTTCTGCATTTTAAATGAATAAACTATGGTAAAAGATGTAGCAGGTTTGTTCTTTAGAGTAAGTCACCTGATTGAAACTAACTTAAAGTACAAATCAACGTCAGAAATTCAACCCTATTCACCTGGTCAATTAGAAATTCCGTTACTTTTTGGCCTCCGATTCAAATTAATAAACGAACCCGGTTCATGCTGATGAAAGCTAAGCATTTAAATATGTCTAACTACTAACTACAGGTCACAACTACAGTTTAGAGCTTAGCGCTTCAAGTGCTGCAAAATTAAATTAGTGGTTTCCCTTAGTTGTCTACAGTTTTTGCACAAGCTACCTAATCCTCGCATATACTTGAATTTGCGTAAGATAACGCGCTGATGATGGCACAGGAATCAGAGCAAACAAGACAGAGCTGCAAACAAAAATCTTTCAGGACAATTGTATTCTATCTAATTCGGTTACTTAATTCTCCCATATGGTCACCAAACAGAAGAACGAAGATCACATCTGTTTTCGATATTGTACGTGTATTCTTAAGTGTCTACATTTATTCTTATCAATCTTTGCAAATTTCTCCACTTGTTCCCACATGAAGGTTATAGTTTGAACTTTTTAGACGGATTTATGTAAGCAGCAAATTTAAATTAAAAGATAAATTGAACCAATTCCTAGTTCTAATATGTATATATTAAATTGTCACAGTTGAGTGAAACATTCATTGGTGATACAAATAAGAAGCGGCTGGTATCGATCGGTTTAGACTTTCTGGATAATCTGGGTTATTTTTAACGATAAGACTTGCATTAATAACCAATCTACAAATTCTAACAAATAGAATTATTATATTTCCGAAACTATCGTGAATGCTATATACATATGAGTTAATTATATATAACTTAACACAATGCTATATTAACACACTTTTCGTTTATTTAACGACGATTAAGATGCCATTAAGAACGCTTCTGTTGCTTATAACGTACAATATGCTTTTTCCAACTTCACAAACGAGTGTTCCAAAGATTAAAGCGTTTATTAACTCTGCTGTGAGTTACTACCCCGACCCCATAGCCAGTCGAGAAGAACATTGGAAGGGCTTTGGATTGTATTCGCTGTAAAAATCAATCGAAGTCCGTATTAATTTACAACAATGTCCGCTATTTATATCAAAAATAAATACTTGCCCAGATCTGAACCAACTAGTTCCGAAACGGCTTCACTCGGAATGTTTGCAACGTCCTGATGAATTTTTTCCATCTGTCGTTGTCGTTGCTCTCGTTCTTCTCTTATTCGTTTGTCTTTGGCGTACCCAACTGTTTGAAGTTGTGAAAGTCTATAAACAGGAAATAAATAGAAAATTTTGCAATTTTTTAATCGTATGCGTAATGTACTTGGAATTTAAGTTATCCTTTTGTTGATTGCTTTCCACTGCGATGCTGGCTTTTAATTTCGACAACTTTTCCGGGCTATTTGCATTCGATGAAAGTTGATCACTTTCAGATCCAGCTACGAAAAAATTTTAATTTGCATTATTTCAATACAAATTTAATCTTTAGATTCAGCAATAACAGTTAAAATATTTTATGTTCATACTTACATTCGAAGTAACTGGTTTTTTGTTTGTTTTCTTCTATTTGCCGTAGAGAGTTAGACAATTTGAGTTGAAGAGTATCCCTTTCTTCTAATAAATTCACTAGTTCTAAAGTCAATTCTTCACAACGCATGTCTCTTTGATGCAGCATGTAAAGTGCTAGGTCTAATTCTGATTTTGGAACTAATCCAGGTTGATCACCAGCATTACCGCTCACAGAAAGTTTTCGCTGCGTCTTCGGTTCGAATGAGAGATTCGATGTGGTTGACAAAGCGTAAGGATCGTGTCTGGCTGCCAATCTAGCGTATTCTGCACTTCTCATAGCAAGCTGCTCTTTCAGAGTCACAATTTCGAGCTCTTGTTGTTCTAGAGCTGCTTGCAATTTGGCAATTGTTTGTACATCAACAGTCTCAACGTTTTCAAGTTCCACGTCTGTCGACGTTTTCCGTTTCGGGACTACTATTCCAGCGCGGAGTTGTTCGATTTCTAAGTTCAAATTACTTTGGGCTTGTTTGAATTCTACCTCACGTTCATCTAAGTAATGACGCCAGCTTTCAGCTATTTCAGAGCATTTTTCTTCCACTGTCTTTTCCCATGAATGATTCAATTCGTCTATTTTTAGTTTTAACTCATTTTCTAAACCACTACACCTCGCTTGAGCGTCCATTAAATGTTGTTGATCTTGCTTTAAGTTTGTAACTGTAATTTTCAGAAAATCGATTTCCGCATTCTTCGCGTCAAGTTCTAAAATCATTTCCTTCACTTTGTCTTCATGCCCGATACTATTTAGTACATGATCATTGAGGACATGCAATTCTGCTTCCATATGCTGTTTCTCTGTCTTTAGTTCACTCAGCTCTCTTTCCAAAGCATCAACATCTTCATGTGCTTGCGGGTTCATTTCTTCACCCGACTTCGAAAGCTTAGACTCCAGTTCTTTCTGTTGGGTTAACAACTTTTCCACCTGAATTTTTAACTGTTCGATTTCATGGTTTTTAATTAAAACCTCTTGGGATAGTGATTGACTTTGATCTCCGTTTATAAAATCCTGTATTTTTTGCTTCAAATGCACAATTTCCGCCTCCTTATATTGCAATTCTGACGTAAAATCCAGTAATCTGTTCTCCAATGACTCATGCGTTGCTGTTACCCTTGTTTCAACCTGCAAGGCTTCTAATTTCTTGGAAAAGTCCTCACATTTTGTCATCCAAACTTTTAAATCACGAGACAGCAGAGCATTTTCATTAACTTTATCTGAATATTCAGTTTGAATTTTCGTTAACTGATCTTTGATATTGTCTGATTCCAAAGAAAGCTGATTAATTGTTTGTTGGTAGTCATTCAACTGCAATTGAAAATTTTGATTCATTACAATAGTCTTTTGCAGTTCGGCTTCTTTATTGCTAAGAATATCATTTTGCATCTTAAGTTCCCTTTTTAACGCTGAACATTCATCTAGCTGACTGCTTGCATTTCCAGCTAAACTTTCTAGGTCAACAATCTTTTTCTTCTGCTCTTTTATCTTATTTTCCACTATCTGAACATTGTTTCGTTCATCTTCGAGAAGTGCCTGCAATTCATCGCGATCAATTCGTAAATCTTCGAGTTCTTTTAGAGTTGTTGCTAATTTCATTTCCAACTCTTTTTGCATATTTGTCGGTGTTATCGCAACGTGTTCAGAAGAAGATTTTTGCGAAGTACTTTCGTCGCGATCATTCCATTCTTCTAGTTTTTGTAATTTCTGTGACAGTTGCCTCACTTTTAGTTGTAGGCTTTCTACTTCGATATCCTGGCGCTCTTTCATTTCAGTCAGGCGTTCATTTCCAGTAATAAGTACATCAATTCTTTTCAATAGACTTTCTTTTTCGGCAATTTCCTTCTCATACTGCTTTCTCACGTCTACCAGTTGCCCTTCTAGAATAACTATTTGCGATTTAAGCTCGTCTTGTATAGCCTGGTCCAAATCACTCGAATCAATTGATGTTGATTTCCTGAAAACTTTTTCTGCTTCTACTTGGTCTATTCGCGCTTTATACTCTCTCAACTTTTTTACAAGTTTTCCGCATTTAACCTGAAGTTCAATTATTTTTTCATCGGCTCGCGACCTCTCTAGTTCTAGTACATCAATACGATCTTTGTATTCTGCCATTTTCGCCTTATCATCGGACATGGTTGTTGTTGTTGTTTGTTGTTGCTGCTGTTGTAGTTGCTGTTGGTGACGTTCCTCTAGAACAGCTTCTTCTGATCCCCAACCCCAACCCTCGTCCGTTCCGATTTCGCCCACTTCAGGATATACAACATATGCTTTCTTGGGAACAATAATCTCTTCTTGAACAGGAATTCTATGTGTTTCATCACTTGCTTTCGCGATGGTTCCTTGCACAATTCTATCGAATTCTGAACCGCTAGCTTGAGGAACATTATTGAAAAATAAATTCAAACTTGGGATATTTTCAACTGGCGGACTGTCTGGTATGATCAGTGATTCTATGTTGCATTGAATTTTCTGCTCTATTTCTTTTGTTTCCAAGTCGTTTATGCGAGACTCATAATCTTTGATGGTTTCCTCGTGCCTACGAACATATTCCTGCAATTGCTGTACAGTATTTTCATGAATATTGTTAAGGCATTTTAATTTATTTTCTAGTTCATTCGCATATTTTTCCAAGTCTGATACATTCCGTTGCAAATCCTCTATTTTCTTTTGGTCGGGTTGACCAACATCCTGATGCAGCGGCTCCACGTGACGTACAGTTACGAACTCATCAAAAACATCATTCAAATTAGACGAAGATAGAGGATACGCGGCAACTTCTGTTTCTTCTTTGAAATTTGATTGATTTTTGGTTTGAATTTGTTGTTCACTTGTAATATTTTGCAAGCTTAATTCAGCTTTTTCCAATAACTCTTTCGTCTTCTGGGCATCTAATAGGGCTTCCTGATATAATTTGTCTTTCTCCGTTAGTAACGATTGGAATTTTACTAAATCGGTCTTGAGAATCTTAATTTTCTCATTTAGATTCTTTATTTCTTGGAGGCCATTTTCACGACTATTGACATCACTCATTTGTGATGCATTTTGGAATGAATCTGAAGGTGCTTGTGAGCTTTCCATTGACGCCATTTGTAATTTCAAGTTTTCTTTTTGGTAGTTTTCTATTGCTGTCTCCTTTTCAGCTAATTGTTCCTTTAGACGTTTGTTTTCGTTTTCAATGAAGACTTGGTCATCAGTTTGATTTTGCCCAACTTGCATACGAACGGAATCTAACTCTGTGATTTGTTTTCGAAGGTAATTTAATTCGATTTCATGATTTTGAACAAGAGTTTCAAGTTGATGTTTTAAGTTATCGATCTCTGTTTTATCCTGCATCGATTGCATCCTTAATTCTTGTAGCTCATATTGATCTTGTGTCATGTTATCGTTTTGCATTCTTATCCACGTTAGCTCGCGTTCCAATTCCGACCTCATTTGATCTAAAGAGTTATTTTGTTCTTTAAGTTTTACGTTCTCATCCTTTAGCTCGTTCATTTCGTCATGTGATTTTTCCAAACATTCTTGTAATTTCCGCTTTTCTTGATTCAAGTTGCTCAATTGAATGCTTAATTCATTTTCAAGATCATCAATTTCTGCATGTTTCTGTGATAGCCTTCCTTCATAAATGTTTTGTTGTCTTGTAATTTCACTAGAGGCTTTTTCTAATTTTTCCTGAAGGCTTTCGTTTTCAGCTGTTAATTCGTTCAGTTTCTCATTCTTAATAGTGTCTAATTCTATTTCTGTCTTGCTAAGTGTAAGCTGCAATTCAGACAATTCGTTACAAAGCTGCTCAACTTTATCTACCAATTCTTCCTTTTGTTCTTGTGTCTCAACCAATCTTTTACCAATCACGTCATCATGGTCCAAAAGCCTATTGAGTCGATAAATTAGAGCATCTTCATTCTTTTCGTATTCATCGGTTTGCTTTTGAAGCTGAGCATCCAACAGATTCGTTTGCCTTTCTAAAGACTGTCGCCTCTCTTCGAACGCAGCAATACAATTTTCAAGTTTTATAATTTTCTCTTTATATGCATTGTTTTCAGTCTCTAATGATTCGATGTAACTCATATTTTCCTCAAATTTAGCCTGTATTCCATCATACAATGTTTCCAATCGGTTGATGGTTTCTTGAAACGTCGCGCTCTCGCTTTGATATGTTTTAACAAGTTGCTCATGCTCTTCGCGAAGCTTAAGATAATCTGCATTTTCGCAGTGTGCTTTTTCCTTAGTTGAAACCTCCGATATTTTGTTTTGTAGTTCTTCTATTTCTAATTTTAATCGTTGTATTTCGCGATTTTTTTCTTTTATCAGAACTTTGCTTTTTTCGAATTTAAGGTTTTTGTTTTTCAACTGATCATTAACTCCATCTAACAGATTTTCAGTGTTTTTGTATTCCATTTTCATCATTTCCAAATCTCTTTGCAATCTTTGAATCTCAGAGTCTTTTCGATTAATATCTTGATGTAAACTTTCTACAAGATGTTGCATTTCATTAACACTTCTATCGAAATAGTCTACTTTATATCTGTACTCGTAAATTTCTTGTTCCATATTACTTTTTTGCAACGAAATGATCTCCTTTTCTTGTACAACTACGTCTCTTTCTTTGACTAACGCAATGATTTTTTCATGTAGTTCTTTAGCATTTTTGCTATTCGATATTTCAATATTTTGTATATGATGTTTATATTTCTCTAGTTCATCTTGCAGAGTATTTAAAACTTCTGTATGATCCGTTTCGACGTGTGAATATTTAAGTGATTTCGTTTCGATTTCTTTTAATTTCGTTTCCAATTCTATGCACTGTGTCGTTTTCTTCTTTAAATTGGCTGCAAATTTTTTGAGTTTTTCAACATGTTCTTTATTTTTCGCATCTAGCTCTATATTTACTCTTTCTAGCTTTGTGACGGTTGCTTCGAGCTGTTTGTTCTTTTCCTGCAGGTTCACTAATATATCTTCATTTTCAACACGAACTTTATTTGCTTGTAACTCAGCCCTAATCACGGCCGTAACTTTTTTGTTTTCTTCATTTTCCTTTGCTAGAGTATCGCATTCCGCCTTGTTTGTATTCAAGAGCTCTTGAAGATATGCTATTTCGTCTTCCTTTTCTATGACCTTTATTGCATTTTCTTCCATTGTTTTATACAACTCCATTATCTGCGAATTCAATGTGTCTATCGTAGATTGCTTGTCATTCAATTCGGTCAGCTGATCATCAATGAGTTTTTCATTTGCGGTCAAATGGCTTTTTAATTTATTTATCTCTTCCTTGAGTATGACTTCATGACTTATTCGACTTTTACTGCTATCGGTGCGTAGTTGCGCTAATTCTGCCTGTAATTCTTCCACGAGTTTTTCATACTCTTGGATTTTGCCCAATTTACTGTTTAGTTCTAGCTCGTGTTCAGTGTATGAATCAATTATCTGTTGTTTTTGTTCAGCAACGAGATCTTTCAAAATATTTATTTCACTGTCAGATGATCCTAACTTTAATTCGAATTCTTTACGCAGTTGTTTAAGGCTCTCAAGCTCGGAACTATTAATCTCGTTAGTCTCTTTTTCACGTTTCAGTATCGAATTTATTTCTGTGTTGATTTTTTCTATTTCTAAATCTTTTTCGTTCATGCAGGTTCTAGTAGTTTGCACCTCGAATGTTAATTTCGCAACTATCGCTTCAAGTTCTTTGCATTTTTCTTTTAGTTTTTCTAATTCCGCTGTGTCTATTGTTTCTGCTCTATTTTCTGATTGAGCGCTTATTTTATCTAATAAACTTCCATATTGTTCACAGACATTTTTTGCTTCTTTGGCTAATTTTTTTGATGCACTCAATCTGGAGTTTTTATCATTCGACTTTCTGTAGTTCTCCAGTTCATTTCGTAGCTTATCTAAACTGGCTGTGTATTGCATAATCGTTTCAGCAGAGGGAATATTACCTTCTGATCTTAAATCTTCTCTCACTTTTGATATAGCGCCGATTTCTTTTTCGGAAACAGCTTTCAATGCCTTACTTTCTTCTAATTGTTTATTTAATTCGGACGCTTCCTGCAAAGCTTTATCAAGTTTTTCTTCAAGCGTGACTATTTCTAATCTGGATTTCGTCAAACAATCTTCTACTAAAGACTTTTTTTCTTTCATTTCCTGCATTTGTTTTTGAAGTTCTTGATTTTCTAATGTTAATCTTTCCATTTTTTCTAGAACTTCCCGCCGCTCAGTGGTGAAAAGTTCGATGCGATGCATAAGTTCAGAGCTTTCTTCACGAAGTTTCACTAAGCTATCACTCAACTCTTCCCCCATTAGAGGATCTGATGGCACAACTGTGTTTTCATTCAGGTGTTTTCCTTCTTCAGGCTGTTGTTCTGACGACAGTTTTTGATGAAATTGTTCCATTTCCAGTTTTTCTTGATGTGTCAAACGTTCTACTATTTCTATCGACTCTGCCGAAGAGCTCGACTTGCTTAGCTTTTCCACTTTATCCAGTAATTCTATGTTTTCGGCAATATAATGATCCACTCTCTTTTGAAGTTCTTGCTTTTCATCGTCAATCATACAAATCTCTTTGCGTAAAGTTTCGTTTTCCCCTTTATGTTGCTCCAACGAAATTGACAAATTACTTATTTGTGTTATGTAATCCTCCGCTCGCTCCTCCAACTGAATTGCTTCGATTTGGGACGTAACTTCTACCTTTTCGTCCTCCGCTGCCTTAGATTCATATTGCTCTTTATATGATTCCAACTCTTGATTAGCCGTTTGTAATTCCAACTTCTGTTCTTCCAGAAGTTGAATAGCAGATGTTTGATTTTGGCATGTTGTTTCCAATACCTGAGTAAAAGATGAAAGGTTAACTTAATAGCGAACTTTGTTATGTAACGAGTTAATGAGTATGAAAGAAAAATAGATCGCTGATTTTATTGTATTTTCTATGTTATTCATTGTAACAGTCATGAAGTTTCAATTGGTTCAATCAATTGAGGTTCCTGTTCGGTAATGAAATTAAACGTGGGTTACAAATTATACATTGTCAACACGAAAAATGTTTATGTTTCTTAGGTTTTCATTAATACAAAATTAGCATTAGTAGTTCGACAATCTTCAAGCTGAGTTACAGTAAATCGTCATTATATATAGAAAAACATTGAAGAGTAAAAATATTTTTTGCTCAATCCATTTCCCATTATTACCGATAAAACCAAACATTGTTCGAGATTCGAAACCCAAACTAGGATTCTACTCTGCCATTAAACTACCATTATGACTCAAAAAACTAGCGCACTTTTCCTTGAATGTTTTTTGTTTTAAGCGGTATTTCAGGTATTCGCATATCATTAAAGACTTGATATTTTCTCGTTTTCTCTGAAGACTGCATGTGAAGCACATCACATGTAAAATGAACTGAACAAGTATAAGGAAGCATATTTATACATATATATATATGAAAGCAACATTATAATTTCCGAGGGATAAGTTTATAACTCAAACAGAACATGGTTTTTTAGGTAATCAAGACTTGCATTGTACATTTGCCATCCAAACTGTACTCAATCTAACTAAATTTATCCAACATCGATTTAATCCAAACAGTAACTTCATTAACCAGTTAAGTTGCTTATATCTAAATTTGTAAATATTTAAGCTTTAAGTACACAATTTTTTCTTGAAAATCATTGTTTGCATCCAAGTTCTTACCTTAATTTTGTTCTCTAGTTCACTGTCGCCAGCCTTCTCGGTGTTGCTGCCCCCAGTTAATAACTTCAGCTGTAGACTTCCTTTTTCTTCTTCCAACTCTACGACCTTCATTTGAAGCTCTTGGTTCTCTTCCGTCAACTTTATCAGTTCCCTGTTAGTATCCGATAGCTTTGTAAATTTATCAACCTGTTTTTGCAATTGCTTTGATTTCAATTTCATTTTAATCATGCTCTTATTCGCCTCGTCTAATTGATCCTTCAGTTTTTTCATTTCAATTTCTGTCTCTTCATCTGTGGTTTTCGAAAAAAGTGATTTCGGTGTTGTCAATTTCAACTTTTCTTGCAAGACGGAAAAGTTTGCATTCAGAACATTACATTCCACTGTTTTTTCCGCTAGCTGTTCCTCTAATTTATCAATTTTATGTTGCAATGCTTCATTCAACTTGGTATGTTCATCCAGTTTAGTACTGTATTCCTTCACTCCTAAGAGCTTGTTTTCTAACTCCGCGTTCTTCACCGTCAACTCAAAACGTGCGTGTTCAAGGATATCATTGACTTCCTCAAGATTTCGAATTGTTTGCGACTTCTCATTTAACTCGTTTTGTAGTTGTCTTATTTCTTCGCGCAGCGATTTTTCTGATTGTATGAATGTTGCTTGCATTTTCTGCATTTCTAGTCTTGTATCTTCCAGCGTATCCACAGTATTCGCAGCCTTTGCAGTTAAGCTTTCACTCATCAAACTCACAGCTTGAGTTCTGGCTTCGATAACACATTCTTTTTCTCGCAGATTTTCCTCTAAATCTAAAATTCGATTTTTAAGTGACGAAACTAGCCCCATTTCCGAATCGGGTATAACATTTGATTGCTTTTCGATTTGCTTTTCCAGAAGCTTCACTCGATTTTCCAAAAACTTTATCTTTTCTTTGTCCAAATTCAAAGGAACAAAAGATAAGTCTGCCGCGGATTTGAACTTCTCTTTAGCGCACCCTGGACTAAGAATACTCAGATCACCCATCGATCGGCCTAGTTCAGAAGATCGTTCGAGGCTTTGCTGTGTGCTATCAAACTTTGCTTTGAGTTGCGTAACCCGCTCTTCGATTTCTCGTTTGCAATGTTCACGTTCTGCCATTTTTATTTTACTCTCTTCTACTTGACGACGCAGCAATTGAATTTTTTCGCTGCCTGGAGTTTCGGCTCTTTTTTGGATACCTGAAAGAGGCGAAGATATAGGTGTCTCTTCAAAAATTGGTTCATCTTTCAGCTCAGTCTGGGAAGAATCAAGGTTTTGGCGTGATCTTGCTTTTGATTTGATGTGACTGAGGCGTTGTGCAATATTTTTCACTTTTTCCTGTGCTGTTGACGTCGACTTCCCATGTGCCACTTCCGACTTCCGTACCAATTCTTTCAGAGCAGATATTTTTTCCTGCAAACAAATTCATAACGTTAGTCAGAAGTACTTCAATATGAATCCACTTAAATGCTAAAAGAAAGCAACGAGTCGATTACACTTATCAAACCAACAAACCCAAACGATTCGGAATTTTATTAAAGTAAATTTCATATTCAGAATACAAAACCAGAAATCAGTGAATGCAACTGTTGAAATGAGTGTATTCACAAACAAACGTCAAAACCTAATGCGTACCTGCTGCCTGTTCAAACTTTCTTGTAGTTGGGATAGATCTCCAGATCCAGCATGGGATCCGGGGTCATCTGTTGACATCGTTAATATTTGTGAATTTACCTAGTGTAGTATACAATGTAGTATCTTCATTTGGATCGGACTTAAACAGAACTAAAACGAAAGCAAAAGTTTTAACGATGACGTGAATCCATCGAAAAAAAATCTCATATCGGGGACAATGTCAAAAAGTAAGAATACAACAATAGCTCTAAATAAATTTCTTTCTGGTGAAGGTGCAGTTTTCATCACAATTGATAATGAATTGAATTGAGATAGGATTTCAACTTGAAACTCACTTACAGTTCTATGCAAAACTCACAAACTAAATAGTTCCATGTCAGCAGTCTTATTGGATTGCTAACTTCACTCTAATGAAATGTCAACTCAACTATAAATATTAATTCAGTTTTGCCAACACAAAGGCGAGTGTAGAGCATGGTACGGGGCGATTTCTAGCGAACGCAGTAGATGCATGGCTTGAGTCTACGCTAGAATTTTTTTAATAATTCTATTAGCATACGTTATGGTTACACAAATATCTTACCCGTAATAGGCGCAGTGTTCAATCACAAGTCTTCTAATATGCTTTATTTTTTGTGAAATGTTATAAGATATATTATATTTAAATAAATGGAAATTCATTAGTGATATTTTAGAGCTATTTTTGTTTTACGAAATATTGTTGTTAATGTACAACAATAGTCGAAGTAACCAAATGGATCATACATTTAAAGAATCTCATTTACCAGAGTAACTGAAAAGAATTCATACCACATTTGATTCGATACTAACTTGAGCAAATAACGTTCAGATGGAGGATCGAGGAAACGATTAAGACGAAAATAATTGATATTTTTTTCCGAGTAATGGTTTGCACAGAGAGACATACTATTACTATGTTTACATATTAACTACTACTACATACTTCTATTATGTTTACATACTAACTATTACTATGTAAAACGTGCTATTGGGAGCGTGCACTCTTAAGCAACCCCTTCGATAAGGACAGAAAATAAAATACGGAATTTATGTAATGATGGAATTTATAATTTAACTTCTGATTTTGTGATACCTCGGCTAATTTGAAGATAGATGGTTTCAAAGAAATCAACTAGAGCACTGAAAACAATGTGAAATTCTGTGAAAAACTCATCTTTATTACATATTGATTATTTGAAGTGCATATTGTGTCTTGGAAACAACGATTGTCGCGTAATAAAATGAAAGTAGCTAAATGCGAAACAAAGTGAAGAAATTATACCGAAATGTTCCGAAAAATCAGGAATTTTTCCACATTTTTCTAACCAATCAATTAATAACAACGATTGTCTGTTAAGTGTCCGCAAAGTACATAAGTATATTTCATTTGAAAGAAAAGTATATATAACCGTAAAATCAAATATTGATTATTAATTCCCAACTTTTATGATGCGACCGAATGAGTAAAAGAAGGAAAGAATTTGGAAAGGAAGTAAATCTCACTCTTTGCTTGTAAAATTTAAAATTTTAAAAGCCTAAATTCGCTATGAATACCATTGTTCAAATTGCAAGAAATGCGATTAAACGACAGTGTAATACATTAAATAAAGTAAAGAGCAATCAATAACTTCATTCATTGACATCCATTTACCTTAACAAATACATTACTAGATTACTTAATAGAGTTAAAAATTGATTCCAGTGTCATAGGCTACACTCGTCTAGTTTCATCTAAATACTTACTATTGATGACAACCATGTTCAGAAATCTAATCAATCCTTAATACGGAAAGTGTATATATAGCAAATTATATGGCGATCGGACAAGTAAAGTAAAGTAAGTAAGCAAAAGGTTCAGAAAATTGATAGATGTGATGAAATACGCACACGTTATTACTTAACAGTCGCGTACGACTGTTAAGCCAGTTGGGAAGGAAAAGGTTTCGAGTGATGACTAGTAAAAACTCTACATAGCCAAAATTTTTCTTAAAAAATTGTTATTCCTAATTCACCCAGCACACCAGTAAAATCCATCATTTAAAGATTTCCGTCAATTTTTTTACTGACAATGTAATCGTCTTTGAGGTCACTTGCGCACTACTACAAGATGGAGTCTGGTACTTATCACTTTCAGTGATCCTCGCAGAACTTGCATGTGAAAGTAGTTCAGTCTGATGGGCAGAATACTTCTTTTCATCTAAGAACTGATTCGAAGAAATTACTGTTGCAGTTCAAACTTTTGTCTTTCTTTTAAGTAGATCCATAAACTAAACTACATAGAATATGAAAGAAATGTAAAAATAAACATAATTTGTCTCCTTCTTCCGAATTCCAGCCACTTTATCTCATTTTTAGTCACAATGTATTTTGTATAAATGGGACTTTGAAATTCCTAGGATGAAATACAATTAACTTTTAACAGCATCATATCCATCTGCAAAATTTAGATGTGTGTCTCTCAAACATACACCTCATATATATAAATAAACCACTTTTATTAATAAACCATTTGATTGAAAATAAGTCTTCTAAGATGAAAATGGATGCTGTAATTCAAGGTGGGACTCTTTTATGGAAACATTTTTAGGACCATTACAAAGTCAGCAATTTGTGTTTGTGTTTTATTCAAGTGGAACCAAGCATTAACTTTAACTTCTCTAGAGCAAAGGATACCTGCAACAGCGTCGGCGTATTAAATTTTCATGCTAGCTGGAATTCAGTTTGGAGTTCGTTCAACACATTTAACTTGAAGGCTAGTTGTCGTTAGAACGTGGTTGAGACAACGTCTCTGCGAATAAGAATCCTACAAGCTTTGAGTCTGTTTACTGCTTCGATAGAGTTATTTGCGAAAGTGTAAAAAAGTGCTGAAAATGTGCAAACATCTCAGGAATTTTAATAAATTGTCTGGGTGAAATAATTGCAATTAAACGCTGTTTGTGTTGTGTGATTTATGTCTTCCATGGTCACATGTCTGCATTCCGCTTATTCACTGTTAAATAAACCGGTATCAAAAATAAAGGCTATGCATCAACGAGTTAGTGTTAAGTTGGTGTAAATACGTTCAAGTAGAATTCGATATTGTCCAATTACATCCTCTACTAATGAAATCTACTTATTACAATGAGTGGTCTACAAATAATACCGACAAATTGAAATGGTAAGATCTTAGTTTTATGTATGAAACCACAATTCCTTACTCATGGAAGGAATACTTGCTGGTGAATAAGTTTAAGGCGTATTTCTGTACGGACGTTTTTAGAATTGAATATGGAATGTCTACATCACCATAAAATATTGTTGGTATTTCTATGTAAATATTAACGATTATATAAAAGATCCATATCGAAAGTTATGAGCGATCTTACAAATGTCTAGGTGCATGCAACATACGTACGAATAATAGAACAAATAAAACAACCCAGCTATTGTCATCAAATTTGCATGAATAACAACCAATATTTTTGGAGAATTTTGGAAAGTCCAATCCTATCTCACTTAACGTAAAGTCAAATTGTGCTTGATTCCGGTAAATATATGATATAGAGAATTTTTTTTTTTTTTTTGAATTTTTGAATTTCTTCTTTTTGTTCTAAAAAAGTATCATAAAATTCTAAAATACAATGTCAACAATATCTTTATTTCAACAAAACTTATCAAAATAACAACGAGATGCAACATATTGAAGAATAATCATTACTGTGCCTAAAGGTATTGCCATCCAGCTATAAACACCTGAATTACGCGGTTCAGATCACTCAAGTTTAACATATCTTGCAGCTAGGTATTTTCATGACCAATCTAGAACTCTCGCGCTCAAATTCGGAAGATTTTCTATTATCTTCTCGATCGTCCGCCTATACACATGGTACATAATCAGACCACCGATTCATATCCATATATGCAAATTCTGCAAGAGGTATAAAGCCAATCAAGTCTGAACGTATCCCTCTGTAGAGTGGAGTGTGTTTGTGTTTTTTGTTTAAAGTAACAGAAAGCGCGATCTGATTTATGAATCAGCTTTGAAGTGTATACATCGTCCCTGGTCACTTTGGGATTTTGGTAAAGTTTTTGATTTTATATACAATGTTTTGAATCCTTCTTAGGTTTTCTATTCAGACCAATAAATGCGGCAAGACATTCCCCGTCGATGACACGTATAATAAAAAAAGGGTCTTTTTGACTTTTAAAATGGGACAAGGGGCGTGCTAAAACTATACACTTACAATGGAAATGAATACCGGTCTTGTTACGAACAGGCTTCCTTGGAAAATAATGACGTCAACGAAGATTTCCAGGCTAACTTAAGCGTGGATGCTTTGGGAGTCATAAAGTCTCAAAGATGGCTTCAAGGAGGGAAAGAAAACCCTTTCCTCCTTTCTTATTGAATTTAATTTTCAGACTATGACTTCTTAATTGTTGTAGATGTAAAACACCATTATATTGTACTGCACTTTTTGGTATATGACAGGATACAACTCGGTCGAACACCTCGCAATGTTTCAATTGACAACGCGTTGGACATATTGCCTCTAACTTGGAAATGGAACTGCGTTGTGTTGAAAATGGCAAACATCACAAGTCAAAAGACTAGTCTATTGGGAACGAAGAGAGAAAAAAGGAATGCGAGCAGTAACCAATAGCATTAAAAGACACAAATTTGTCATGTTTAGCTACTAAAAGAAATTCTTCCGGTGTAGTTTCTTCACTCCGACCTGCAAAGTGAATTAATTTATTCCGTAATACCAAAACATACCAAACCAAAACATCTCATAGAATCTCATAAAAGCGTATCCTCTGGGAAGCAATGAGTCCTTATATGAGTGCAGGAATTTAGAATATTTCGATAAACAGTTGAAAAAATCCCTCAACCACCGTCACTTTAGAAGTTACCGCTTGTTTGAATTCAACTTTTGACTCGTTATGTCGAGGATCTCCATAAAACTTCTCCGGGAATCAATTTATAGAAGATTATCGCAAAGCTTCATTGTAGAGGCGCACTTGAATTTAGTTAACTGCTGTATTAGCGGGTTCACCTTATACTCTCTTTTAACGAAATATTCAATTTATACTCTCCCTCTTCCTAGTAGGATAGAATTATTTTAAGAAATTCTAACAGAGCCCAGCAAGAATCAGACCCAGGACCTTAATGTTCTGTCTAATAAACAAACTAACCTCGTCCGAACCAGCTGCTAGGATTTCTCATCTTTCAAGAGTTATGTTTATGGATGAAAAAGATGTTGCTGACTCCATCGTAAAACATTTTTCGATAGGCAAGCCAGGACTCGGCTTCCAATTCTTTGATGTCGAGGGCATGACCAACGTTCGGCAAGTACAAGCACTTGCCGAATGCTTGATTAGATTTTACGATTTGAACTAGGGTGGTTCTATTCACTGTCTCCTGTTTGCGAGCCTTGAAAACTCAGAATGCTCGCACTAGAGCCAAATCCCAGAATTCAACTGGGGCATTCAATTTAACTTAATCCCAGACATCCAAACAATGGAAATTCGCCAAAATATTTGCTATCCACGAGGAAAATTCGACTATCAAAGATCCCACTCTGCAGTAAACACATAGACTTTTCCCAAGTCAGTATTTAAAGAAAATACATTAGCTCATATTAGCATAGCTCATTACATAATTATCTGCTTAAATGGTTAAGTTTAGGATTAGTACCATTAAAATTAAATATTCGTAAATTAGAGGTGCAATTGATGTTAGAGGAAAGCGATTAAATTGTACAAACGTTGCATCATTTACAATCTGATGCCGTCATTTTTGGTAAAGTAAAGAACCATAAGGCTATGTAGTTAGCAATTGAAATCTTAAATGTTCAGCTAATTTGTCACCATGCATCATCAGAGCTCTTAAGTTGCAGTAAGGAACAATCGGAGTACGTACTAAAATGAAGAAATTCAAGACATTGACGAAAGTCAAGGACCAGTTTGGTTTATTCATGTCAGTTTTGGTTCTCATAAAATATTTGAGTGACGGTTGACTTTGTTTTGCTACATACAATTAACGAATGTGCATTAGGAGCATAATAAAGAAAACTTTTATCATGTTGTAGAACATACAAAAACAATTCCATAGCTATAACCCCTGGCATAAACAATCAATTTTGTTTTGCATAAATTAGACTTGCTAATTTCAATGTGCTCCTCTTTACTTTAAAGTAAAACGATCTTTTGACAGAATGATAAAATTGGAAGTTTTGATTTGATTTTATTTGATGAACTATTCTTCATATAATTCTCGAGGGTTGCTGGGGAGCTTTGCTCAGAGTTGCGTAATACATGTATATAACCTCGTAAATGCCATATATGACAGATAATTTGTTGCAATTTCTAGTTATATGTACTTTTGTTTTTGTTTTTGTAGAAATTTCATGTTTTGTTATATTTCTTCAATTTCATGACAAAATCAAATTGCTGTTGACAAAATTAAGAGTGTCTATTAACTGATTTTAGTTATTAAATTGAAATTAATTAAAGAAATGTACTAATTTCAGACAGTTGCAAGTTGCAGCTTGTGGTTATTATATTCACATATAACAATTTGATTGCTTAGAATGACTTCCAATACATTATAATTACCTACAAAATGGCGTACTGGAAGTCGATGGACTTCGATGGAAAGTTTGTAATTGTAGCTGTCAATATTATTACTATGTATATACGGTATGAAGAAAAAGAGAGTAAAAGAATATTTATTAGGACAGGTTGCATCCTCGAGTTTCTCGCCAAAAGGGATTTGTCATCAAAGTCAATAGAAAATGTACGCTTGGGAATACCAATAAAAGCATATGCGTTTCGAGATAGAGTAATCGTCCCTGATGAGTCAAAATTGAAGATATTTATTTGGCCCAGATGAACGACTCAATTGCTAACAACTTTAGAAAGTACACAACCGATTTCTACCCAACATTTGAAGTATATTTTAGAAAAATGCTTCCGTGCCTGCGAAATGAGAAATAACGCATGACTGAAGTAGTTGTTGCAAGCCTGATAGAATGAAGCGTCTGCCGATTTGACCGATTTGCCAACCGGTTAAGGGAAGTACTCAGATTCAAATGTCCATCTGAATACTAAGTACTGGGCAGTTTTGCAAGGTTGAATCCACGTTTTATTTTTAATTTTCATTATTTCGTAAAATTTAATCAACTATCACACTTGTCACAAATAGAATTAGAATGTAAAAACAAAGTTTCCGAAAAAGTAGTTAGATTTTTTCAGCATTATATTGAAGTGTTTTAGTGTTAAAATATTTAAAAGTTAAGGTACCATCAAAGATGTTGCACACTTTATATATATGTATACATATAAAGATATGTATATGTTTATGTATAGGTATAGACAACACAGTAATTGTCTCAGTTTCAGTATCATATATAGTTTTATATACACGTTAAGGTACCATTCCATTTATATACTTAGTACAATACTCTGTACCAACAATTAATTTGGAATCAATGAATATTTGGTATTGTGTATATGCAAATCATCAATATTTACACTTGATGAATTAAAATACAAGATGTTTGTTAATTAATTGTTAATTTTTGTTTCAGAAAAGGGCAATGTTTTAAAAAAAAGTAATTGGCCGAGCGAGAATTCAGACCAGAATGAGAATGACCAGAATTTACATATGATGTAAGATATGTCGACCAACGCCTACGGAATTAACTCTGAAGCTTCTTTGATCAACACGATCGTTAACTTGTCCATAACTACAGATGGAATTAAAAACTCGACTACACAATTACAACCCCATAGTACATGGAATATGACTAAAATACAGATATCTTTCTATGCTGTCATATTTCTACTTGCCGTTATTGGCAATTCACTTGTGATACTGACGTTAGTGCAGAACCGCCGCATGAGAACAATTACAAATTTATTTTTGCTCAACCTCGCTGTTTCGGATTTGCTCCTTGGCGTCTTATGTATGCCTTTCACACTTGTTGGAGCACTTCTTCGCGACTTTATATTTGGAGAATTCATGTGTAAAATTCTCCCTTATCTGCAAGGTAAGTGCGGTGAAATGGTGAAAATGAATTGGATAACGAGAAATTTGATAAATTTGTTCGCGGTTTTCTGTTGGAAAAAAAGCTTTTGGAATGAATGCATACAAGTCCCAGACATTTGATGTGATCAGTTAAGCGATGTAACTGCGACAGGGTCTAGCGGGTATGCTTCTTGGCCTTACATCTACAATGCACACTAGATATTTCAACAAACATTATCAATGTTCATTCTCAACTATTTCAAACACACTTATTAAGTATAATTTAAACTTTTTTCAAATGTTCATCTTGGTTGCTTCCTTATCATCATAGTGTGATCTCTATGAGTTATTTGGGAATTGCTGTGTTAACTTTTTCTTTACAACTTAAGCTGGCTGTTTGATTCTAAACACAAAAAAAAACAAATAATTTGAGAAATAAGGCGCCCTGATGTGTAGCAGCTGAGAAGTACATCCAACGCATATGACCTATAGGCTTAGAGATGCTATATAGGTTCAATCTAAAGTCGATTTGCCTTCTCAATTTACAATGTGAGCAAGTCGCCTTTAACTATTCCACAAACATTTGTCATAAGATTTTCTTCTTCGCTTTCATCGTTGTTTTTCAGTTTGATTCAAGTGGCACCGAATTCACTTATTGTAACAATCGGAATAATTGTAAAATCATACTTCAGCGGACCGTGCCTATTGCTAAATAAAGTAAACAGCCAATTAACAGCAAACAACCAATTCTGATAAAAAAATTGATGCTTGACATTAGAGGACATGTATTATTTTAAAATATCGTGTCGGCATCGACTAAGAAATTTCTCCGAATAAAGCAATGTACAACTATAAATAACACTCGATTCCAGGAACTCCTCACCTATTTTAGCTATATGCGAGAGAGAGATGTTATCAATCACGTGTTCCTTTCAATTAAATTTGAACAATCACTTTTCTATGCGAATTATAAATGAAGTTTGCGGAAAGTGATTGACGACTTGGCTCTTGCGGTACGAGTGCTTAGTTAGGTCCATTATATTAATCATTATACTAATCCAACATGACAGAGTAATGAAAGTTTGAAACTGGATTATTGCCGAAGGGTGAGGGCTAGTATGACGCTGTTTAAAAGGCTGTTAAAATATGACACCGAGGTTAAGTAGAAACAAGTTGAGGCAGTCCTATAAAATTTATATTCCACTCCTAGAAATTTCAGGAGTAAATAGGATTAGAATCAAGACACAGATGTTGTTTTCCATTAGCGTTTCACTAATGGTTAGCAAATTAGCTTGAACCCATTAGAACAAAGTAAACCTGAAGTTTGTGACTAAAAGAAAGGTAGCGTGACACTTTTCGAATGTATTTATTTTCATTAGACGAGTAAAGTTGAATACCTTGCGGCAGAGCATAATTTGAATATTTCCCATCACCTGAGTAAAAGTTTGTACTCATATCGGGTTCCTGTTCATTCATTTTGAATTTTTTGCTTAATTCCCTTTTTTTTTTTGTTGACGAAACGTCCAATTCCCTTATACGCAGTGATGCCGAAAGCACATCAACGTTGTTGGGTATTTGCGATTTTATCGTAACTAAGTTTTACTACAGCGTCCTTAGCAAAATTCAGTTCTCTCCATTGGATTGCTTCAATTTTTTCACTGTGTACACACTTTTAGGGTCTTAAACGGAAAATATCACTAGCATAGCTCTACCCTACCAAGTTTCTATTAAGTTTATTATGTGAAGCAATTTTAAATGAGTAATCGTAGAGATTCTCAAAAGGGTTGACATTGAAAGGGTTCTACACTCGGCATAAAGTTCTTTGTCGTGACTTCAACAAACAATTTTCCTACGGGCAGGCAAAGTGCTGTTTAAGCTATCTACAAGATTTGTTGTTTTTTTCCTTTGGTCCGCTGTGTACAAGAGTAAAAGATTGGAACGTGTAAATGAATTCCTTACGACCTTGTGATTTGATGATATTCTCTGAATATTCATCGCTGGCATAGATCTTCAGTTTGCTGTAGTGCGAACGTTTTAGCTTTTTTTAAGAAAGTACCAAAACATTTTTCCAATTCTGTAAAATTGGGATTATATATTTGATTTAATTTTATTTGCATCGTAACTTATAAGTCTTTGTCTTATGGGTTCTGAATCTTAAGAAGATATCACATAGACCGTGTTGCACTTCGTTTCCCTTCCTTATAAAATCATTCATGAGAAATTTTTTTTTAATGAGAAAAAACATTGGCTGTTGTTTCCTTGAAAACATTTCACATTTGAGTTTAAGGCTTCCAATAGGTTTTCCCTTGTGTTTTTCATCGATTACCCACAATTTTTTAAATAGTTTCTCCAATTCTTGACTTGAAGCGCCCCTGAATACATTTCTGTCGACAGAATCGTTTGAAATGTTTCCTATTATCATTTACCCAAACAAGTTGCGTTGAAACATTGGTAGGTTAGGCCACAGGGTGATCTTTGCTGATCGCATAATATATTTTATGACATGCGCCTCCAACGTTGTTGAATAGTCCTGATCTCTACTCTTGAATTTGACGTGGATAATCACGCGGTCTTTTGAATAAGGCTGTTGTTGTCTTTCCAGCCCTTTAAATCACCAGGAGTAGATGGGGTGTATCCAGTCCTTATTCAGAAGGGACAGAATCTGCTTATAACGCACCTGATACGCCTCTTTAGAAGTAGCCTGGCATTGGGATGCATACCAAATCCATGGAGGCAGGCAAAAGCGGTATTTATAACCAAAGTGGCCAGAACTGATAAAACTAATCCAAAGGCATGCCGACGTATTAGTTTAACGTCATTTATTTTCAAAACGATGGAGAAAGTGGTGGATAATTATATTAGGACAACTCACCCATCAAAATACCCACTACATTCAAATCAACACGCATACAGGACGGGAAAATCAACAGACACCGCACTGTACGAGTTGACTAGCAAAATCAAAGAATCCTTAGAATACAAAGAGGTAGCACTAGGTGCATTCCTCGATATTGAAGGGGCCTTTGACAATACCAGCCATGATGCGGTAAAGAGGGCGCTAGTGAAAAGGTAGGTTAATCCTACCCTTATTCGCTGGCTGTCTCGGGCACTGGCAGGGCGAACCGTCGTATGTAAAGTGGGATCAAGCACCATCAACGAACGTACGGATCGTGGATGCCCACAAGGAGGTGTTCTTTCACCACTACTATGGACTCTTGTGGCAGATGAAGTCTTAGTCAGACTGTCAGAAGCTGGGGTGATATGTCACGCGTATGCGGATGACATAGCAATTCTAACCAGAGGAAAATTCGAAGGGACACTGTGTGATATAATGCAGGGGGCACTTCTAAATGTGAACAGCTAGTGCCAAGAGATAGGTCTAAGGCGAAACCCCGATAAAACCACACTGGTACCGTTCACAAGAAGAAGAAATATGGACCAACTTCGCACCATATATCTAAATGGAACGGAGATTGAGTATAAAAATGAAATCAAGTATCTCGGATTGCTGTTGGACGGCAAGCTCGGGTGGAACGGACACATTAAGGCAGTGTCTGCAAAGGCTGTCAGGGTTTTGATGGTGTGCAGAAACATGACAGGCAAGTTCTGGGGTAAGCCGGGAATCCTGCGGTGGATGTACACCATGATGGTGAGACCAATCATCACCTATGGAGCGGTAGCCTGGGCAGACAAAATCCAAGAACACGTGACGAGGCTTGCACTCGATCGATTTCAGCGTTTGGCATGTGTCTGTATCACCGGAGCTATAAAGTCATGTCCCACGGCAGCTCTCCAGAAAATCTTAAACCTATCGCCACTTCATTTGATGATAGAAACAGTAGCGACATCTACAATGGCAAGAATCTTCCATGAAGGAAGAGAAAATGGCCTCATAATTGGGCACAAGGACCACGCTAGGCTAGCGAATGTTTTATGGGTTCTGAATCTTAAGAAGATATCACATTCATATATGCACCGTCGGATCGCACAACAATTTCCGTGTAGTGCTGAGTGACAAGAGGGAATGGAGTGTTGAATCCAATATACACCTCATAAGACGGAATGCGATCAAGTGGTATACGGATGGTTCCAAGACATCTAAGGGAACGGGAATTGGAGTATTTGGGCCTGGCACCAAATACTACCAACCGATGGGAAGTATACCAAGTATCTTTCTGGCTGAGGTTTATGACATTGCTGTAAGCGCACGACTCAGCGTAGACAGAAGATACAAAGGCAAAACTGTAGCTATAATATCCAATAGCCAAGCAGCACTAAAAGCACTAGAATATCCGGTGATTACATCGAGAATGGTTCTAGATTGTTGCAATGCACTTAACAAATTGAGTGCGGACAATAGAGTTACCCTATACTGGGTGCCAGGGCACGCAGGTATCGAGGGTAATGAGCAACCGGACCAACTGGCGAGGAAAGGAGCATCGACAGCATTCATCGGCCCTGAACCCTTTAGCGCAATTGAAATGAATCTCATTCACAGGGCCCTAAAGGAAAATGAGGATAGAGAATGCAATAGGCTCTGGAATGGACTTCCAGGGCTTCGAATGTCGAAGCTGTTCTTCGACGTTTATAACGAGAAAAAGTTTCGAGCGTGCATCGAAATGAATAAAAGAAAGCTAAGGGTCCTGACTGGGATGTTCACGGGCCACTGCACACTCGGAGGGCATCTCAAAAAGATGGGCTTGACAGCGAATGATGAGTGCAGATTTTGTGATCTTGCGGAGGAGACACCGGTGCATCTGCTGGCATACTACGACGCGCTGTCCCGCAGGAGAAGAGACAGTCTGGGAAGTTGCTTCCTTGTCGAGGAGGATTTGGGACGCCTGAGGCCGAAGCAAATCATTGACTTTTTGAGGAAGATCGATCTACTTGAGGCGCTCTAGGCGCACCGGAAACGGGGGAACAATAAATCTGTAAGGGTTGACGTGCACCATCCCCGACAGTAATCAATCAATCAATCAAGGTTGTTGTGCCATCCAACGAGCGTTCCAAACGGTGTGAAGTATGATAAATTCGCAAAAGCGGATACTTTTGCAGACACGCTGGAGCTACAGTGTCAGGAAAATACCTCCTGGGAGGAGGATGTTGACTTAGAGGATTGCACAGGAAGAAAAGTAAGTAAGTTCATCCAAACCGAGCGACAATTAGAGACGTGATACGGCCACTAGACGTACAGGAAACCAAAGACCTAATAAAGAGGTTAAACAAACGAAAAGCACCCGGACCCGGCACTGTGACCAAAACAATTCTGAAATGTCTTCCAGACAACATCATTACTGCCCTGAAAAATATAATCAATAAAATTTGCCCACTTACGTAGGTTCCCCAAAATATGGAAATCGGCTACCATAACAGCAATACCCAAGCCAGGAAAAACCCATGTCTTCTCTTAAAATAGGAGACCCATAAGCCTTGTCTCGTCAATTTTCTAAATAGCCGAAAATGCATTACCGGTAAGATATAACGAAGTGATAGCTGAAAAACATATCACACCTATTGGACAATATGGTTTCAAAGAAACTCCAATCAGCAAGGGTGGTTCAGCACATAAGAAATGGTAGAAAAGTAGTTATGGTAGAAAATCCTCTCTCGAACCTGCGAACAATTCAAGCTGCAGTTTCATAAGGATCGCCCATTTTACCAATATAATACAATCTGTACACCGCAAAATCCAATCTTGCAAAACAACATTCAAGTATCAATATATTCAGACGACACTTGCCTATACTACAAGACAAGTCGAAGTCATCTCCTCAAACCTTCAGTCGAAACATAACAAGAATACATTAATAAAGACATGACACAAACTAGTTTCATCACCAAACGTAGAGGGCAAGTATCAACGGCTTTAACCATAGACGACGACTCAATACTATCAAATGGAACAGAATACCAAGGACTGACACTAGACCACTAGACTTAACAAAAGCCCACCGCCTAGGAATACTCTCCTCGTTAGACCCTTTTCTTAGTTTTGGCCGCCTAAACATAAACATCAAAATGCTCATTTACAATGAATAATACGACGACACTACTCCATGGCCGTATCGCTTTCCATCAGACAGCCACAACCCACTAACAAGTGCTCCAATCTCTGCAGCATAGAGCCCTACGGTGGATTTCCTAAACTCCATGATACATTGGGAACATGGACATACACGAGGACTTACGACTAGAAACTATAGAAAAATTCATACGAGAGAAACTATTTGAAAAGTCTTTAACAACAACAATTTTTTATTTAGCATTTTTGTTGACAAATTCTTTTACAAATATTTTAACTTCATGTTATTGTATGCTTTGAAAGCATAAATTTATCTAAGACCTATTTGAAAGAAAAGAATATTTTAAAATTAGATGTTCTTTTGACTATAAGTTTCATCTAGAGCAAAGACAACAAAAACTCCTGTTTTGTTGATAAGGAAACTTAATCTAGACTATTTGCAACTATTGTGTATATATAAATATTTAAATATTGGTAAGTCTAAAAAGCGTACATCTAAATTTAAGTACATATTGTCCATTATTATCTATGACCTTTTGCCATTTTTTGGGTAGAGCCATTAGAAGACCTAGAACTTCTGTGGTTTATCAGCGAAAAAATTTGCCAAGTGATTTTCACAGTCCCTTTTTGAAGTGAATTTCTTTTCATTAAGGAAGTTTTGCAGAGACCGAAACAAATGGTAGTCTGATGGTGCAAGATCTGGACTATTTGGTGGATGCATCAAAACTTCCCAGTCAAGCTCTGTCAATTTTTGCCGGGTCATCAAAAATGTGTGTGGTCTAGCATTGTCATGATGGAAGACAACGCCCTTTTCATTGATCAATTCCGGCTGGTTTTTTTGATTTGCTGGTTGCAATCTGGTTGATTGTGGACGGTAAAGAGCCGGATTGAGTGTTTGGCCAGGTTCTAGCCCCTTATGATAAGCAATTCCCTTCCAATCCCACCATACACACAGCATAACCTTATTAGGTGACAATGCTGGCTTTGAAGTCGTTTGTGATAATTCACCTTTTTTTCCAATGATTTTTTCGAAAGACTTAGCGTTTTTTCATCGCCTTTATTGATTTCACAAATGGAAATTCGGTAGATCAAATTTTTTTGTGTTAATTCATGCGGCACCCAAACATCGAGCTTCTTTGTGTATTCAGTCTTACGCAAATGGTTCAAAACTGTTTGGTGATGGATATTCAGTTCCCTAGCAATGTCATGGCTTATGTATTGGTTTTCTTCAATTTTTTGTAAGATTTCATCGACTTTTTCAGTGATTGGTCGACCTAAGCGCGGTGCATCTTTCACATCAAAATTCCCCGAACGAAAGCGAGCGAACCATCTCTTGGCTGTGACTTTTGATAAAGTATCTTGACTGTAGACACCACAAATTTTTTCACAAGCCTGCGATGCATTCTCACCGTAATCGTAGTGAAATTGTAAAATACAACAATTTTTTTCAGGAATTTCACTCATTTTTAAATGAATACAACTTTTGACAAGAATGGCAAAATACAAAACTGTCCAGATAAAAATTGTAGACTGGAATGTCACCTTTCAAACGCATGTTAGCTTGACTCAATCTGATTAGTATTGCCCGATATATGACAACGAACACCATCTAGTGACAAAAAAAGGCTCAATACTTTTTAGACTATACAATATATAAATATACTTACAATGGACAGAACATGAGTTTCGGGAAAAGGAGAGGGTGATTTCGTTGAATATATTGACTCTGGATTGTTGGAGAAATGGAGGGAAGGTTCAGTGATGTGGAGGCTTGAAACAATGGTATTTGGGTGATCGAAACGTTTCGCTTGCGATTTGAGGAGGTATATTATGAGGAAATGTTCAATGCGACCAATTGCTGCTTGGTTGTAGAGGGATTGGTTGGTGATGAGTTGGTAGGAGCATTCATTTCTGAAAACGTTGTGACATTGGTGATGAATCGAATGCTCCTTAACGCACAGGCATCACATTTAAGCTGATGATTGATTATGACTGTCCGATGGTTGATATGTTTATCGGAGAAAAGCTGTTAATCCACAAAATGATCGTACACAGTGATGATAGGGACATGCCTTGTGGTTGAGGATGCATCTATCAGATTTTTTTTGAGTTGAAAATGTATCATTATATGAATAGTGTTTTGGATTCGAAATTGATTAGAGCACAGAGGAAAGTGAAGTAGGAGGGAGGATGTTGAAACGCCTGTATTTTACAGGCGTTTCCGAAGTCAGAAGAATTTTTTAAGAAAAAAGGACTACTCTGTGATTGAGCGTGTGACCATAAGCTCTGTCGGGAGGTTGGTTTGTTGATCAGAAACAAAGCTGTGAATCCACAAAGCGATCGGCAAAGGAGTAAACTTCATTGCAAAGGATATGCTTCGGTTGAGGATTTGGAAATATTTACCGATACTGTCATTGCCACACCAATCAACGCTATCATCGATGGCCTACGAAACAACCCCACTTTCCATCAGCTCACGAACCCAAAGCTGACCCTTTTATTCACCTTTAGACACCCACACAAATTAACGACAATATCCGCTCACGCAAAAACAAAAATACGCATACCTTTAACATATCGCAATCATTTTCTTAAAGAAATCCACCAAAAAGAGCACCCTCCTCTCCAAGTCATTCAACCACTGAATTCTTAAGGCATATTCCCACCCTGGCGAAATGTCACAATCACACCTATCTTTAAAAAAGGTAAACATCCACTGAAAACTTCCGTCTTCCGACTTGGAAAACCTTTAGGTCGAAATATGTTTCGTAAGCTATAACAATCCTGAAATAAGAGCAAAAAATTAATGAACAGGTAACAAATATATTACAATGATTATCGGCTGCTTCTTAATTTTAGAAATTTTTGGATAATTGCCATAAAGAGAGATGGACAGATAGGCTGTACTCAGTAAGTTGAATGTAACTAACTTTTCAGCGGTGTGGAGTACACACAGCACACGCATGTTTGCACATGTGTGCATGAATTTCATGTTTATCCATCGATTCCTGAAAGTCAGCATACCATCTAGGTAGAAACAACAGCCAAAATTGCTGAACATTGAACTCTTAGGTGTCTAACCTGTTCTGGTATATATCTATATTTAAGTTGTTGATATTGCTTAAAATGAAAATATCCGTCACTAGCTTTGCTGTTGGGCAGATTGGCCTAACAACAAATTAACGGTTTAATACACATATCAATTTCATCTTTCTCATCTGTCAACGAAGATAAATTAAAAGCAAAGTTCTCAGATTTGTAACTTGGGGAAAACGCGCTTCCGTTTAAATTGCTTTGAGTTGTTAACGTGCTCAAAGAACTCGGGTAGGCAAATGATGTTTCTGATATAACAAATACCGAAAAAATCTCCTTATCCAAAACTCCTAACCTTCCGAAAAATCCAGTCACAGTTAATTGCAACCCGTCATACATTTTAATGATGTAGTAGGGAAGGGTGCATCACGCGGAGATAATACATTTTGCCCCAGATAAATGTACTCGTATTTGTCTTTAGTTTATTTTGTTAGAAAGGCGAATAAAATGAGAAAGATTTATAGTCGGAATAATTTAATGATTTAATGGTGGTACTTTTGTAAAATGACTCAGTACCATTTGTTCGAACGACACCTTCTGTCGTCATGGCTAGTGGATCCCTGATACGAAATTTTGTCGTGTTTTATTTCAAAAAAGGTTTAGCTTTACTGTTTAAACCAACTCAAAACAAAACTCTATATGAGACAAAACTCTATATTTTGTTCACGTACGTATAACTTATTCTTTGCATGCAGTGCGTATAATGCATTATAGTAGTTCGCTCGAAGTAGCAAAGTAAAACGGGCTACGTACCTAACAGGTTGGAACACTTGCACAGTTTGTAGCAGATCCTCCTTCTGATATTGCCTTTAATTGCCCTGTAAAGCTGAAATCATATCACTAAAATCACATTGTAGTTAAATATACAACTTAGCTTAGCACAATGGATGTTCTTACTCAATTGTGTACCTATATCATACTGAGCGTACATTCGATATCTTTACAACAAACATGTATGGAAGCGAATATGGGAAAACGGTAAGATTAAAAAAATCGATCGCAATAACATCAAGTAAAATCATTTTCAATTTTATGCGGTTTGATGCGCTGTTGATGCTGCGCTGTTGACGTCCTCAATGCGGTTTTGCCAACAGCGAGCTTTGCATTCATTGATTAACTTGCGGTGGAGTTTCTTAGCCAACCTGTATGCCATCATTCGGGAATGTGACTCATCCAGATCCCTTGAGCGTTCGGCTTCGCGGCGAAGTCTATGACATTCTTTTCACTTTTCAGCGATATCTGTCATCCACCAGTACACAGCAGGCTTATCGCGTCGTGGCCGTCGCGGGAGCATAAAGACGTCGCACGCAGATGTGATGAGTTTCATAGTAGAGTTCACCAAGTTTTCGGCTGAGACTCCCCTAGTCCCCGTCGTGATCCCCGTCATGATTTCACTTCCCATGAGAGCTCCGGCGAACTCCTCGACGTCCATTTTGGCGATGTTCCAACCTACGACAGAACGTCGGGTTGCTGCGCGTCGAGGAGCACGCTCGCCAATTTCGATTGCGATATACTGGTGATCACTCGCCGAGTAGTCCTCCAGTAGCTTCCATTTGCGTATCATGGGCACAAAGGACTCTGAAGCGAACGTCACATCTGGGATGGTTCCCGAGCAGCCTCCCGGCGAAAGGTTGGTGTGTTCCCAACGTTCATGACGACAAGTCCAGTCCCAGCCGCCGCCAACAAGGATTCGCCCTTCTAAGCTCGAAACGGATCCCTCCAATTCGTCGAGCTTGTACTGAAAAGATGACATTGGCTCATTCGGCGTGAGGAAGACACTGACAAATCTCATATCCACACAGCTGATCAGCACAAAGCCATCCCCGATGGTGCAGCTGTATTCTGAGAGCCGAATGCTATGTCGCACTCAGATGGCGGCGTTTCCAGATCGTTTCCTAATATTCAGATATTAGCAGCAGGTCGACTTCTTTCTCCCTCGCGACCTGTTCAAGCAAATTCTGTGCGATCGTGCTACGATGCAGATTGATCTGGAGGACTCGGATCATAGTTTGCCTTTTCTCTTGCTTAGTGCCTTTTTGAACTCCAGACACTTTCCACTTCCCGGAACATTCGCCAGATCTTCAGGTTTCAGGCCTTTAGGTTTGCGCAAAGCGCAGCATGCCATATTTGTGCACTCTTTGGCTGCTGAGCATAATTGTTCCCGCTTCCAACAGAGTCCGATGTGTGACTATCAACAGTCTATGGAGCATGTCGCTCGAGGTCGATGGTTCCGGACCCCTGCACTTCAACTGCGCTTCTCGTGGGTTTTGCTCCACCACCTTGAGCAGGAGAGGCCTGTGCAGGAGGAGTGTTTTGGACTCGCACACGTGTCGTTTACGCGAAGCGCTCAATGGTAGATTGAATACTCGTTGTTTTCTCGCAGGTCTGTGTCGATTTTTTCACTTTTTGAGGCGGTGTCCGCAGTACTTTTGGCCTGCGGGCGAACATGACTGCCTCCGTGGATTGACCACTTGTAATTGTTGATTCTTCAGTGGCCAAGTGTTCCACCACTGAAAAATGCCCTGGCGACTTATCCCCAACCTGATTGCTGGGGAGAAGCCCGCATGAGGTCGCGGCTCCCTCGGACGTTGGAGTGTATGTCCCCACGCCGAATTTATTTTTTGTTATGTCGTCCATCATGTTTTTTTGGTTGGGTATTTTAGTGACTCGGTCACGCGTCTGGATACCGGGCAACCTCGCCAAGGTAGTACCCTTGGGGGGTATTTTCTACCGTTGGGTTCTAGGAGCATACAAATAATTACTTTATCAAATAACATAAAAACACAAATGAGTCGGTAAAGTAAACTTGTGTTTCCAATGTAAGCCAAATTTGCTTTGAATTTCTAATGCAACTAAATCAATTAGTAGAATTTTATTTGTAACGATGAATATTTCCTCATTTGATTCTCATTATTTCATTTAACAAGAAAAACACAATGAGGTGATTCTATTTGATTATATTTAAGTAATTTTTGTTCTTACTTTGAGGTGGCCTAACTTGCTTGAGGAGAGGATATAAAGGTCAATATGGAGGACGTAGGTTCTAATTAGTGATTCCGTTTGTTTCCTATGTAGCTAAATAAAGTCCAAAAAAACAAATCATGTTCTGTTTTCGAATTTTGAACGGGTTAGTGCTGTAATTAATATGATTTATAAAGGGATCTTGAACCATACTTAAGTTTTTATCTAGTATTTTTCTGCACTTAGTATCGGAGCAAGAGCACAGTACAAAAATTATGCATTGAGTCAGCTTAGAACCACCTGAAATACAAGGGAAGTGATCTGCCAAAATTCACCCTTGACCTTGGTAACTTCCGCCGAAGACACCTGTCACGGCTATGTGGGCTGACACTCCAACACCAGAAACACTAACCCGAATACTACTGTCACAAGTGCGAAATGAACCAATCATCACATTCACGGAGTACTCCTTTTTGCAGTTACCGAATTTAAAAAGGCGTTAATAAAATTCTTCTATTTCCCGTTACATCCACAAAATTCTTATATATGAATATGGAATTTTCTGTACTATTTTAAAAAAATGTTTCAATTTTGTTAGTTAGAGAACTCTTGTTATCGTCAATACGGTGAACGTCAAATTAAGAAACTTAAGCACATTTTCCTACGAAAATTAATCAATGTCATATTCTATGTTTTTTTTTTCAAGAATTACCGAAATAGCAACTTTTCCAATTCGTGCACCAGCCGAGGTAAATAGCTTCATACAATTTCGAAAAATGTTACCCTAGGGAGAAATATTTTTGGCTAGCATTTATTGTCCGTCGATTGTGTCTGCGGCTTTGCCACTTTATTTTCCTAATAAAGCAACAAAAGCTATTTGCGTTGAGAAGATTCAATCTTCGTTACGTCGAACCTTACATTACTTGGAGCAGTTTTCATTAATGAGATTTTTCGCAATGTTCCTATTTTGTTTTCAGCCGCCATGTTAATTTTGATGACGCTACTATTAAAATTTCCCATGTTTTTAGCCTGCTCTGTATCAGTGTCAGCGTGGACGCTTGTTGCGATTTCATGTGAACGATATTACGCAATATGTCACCCATTACGATCTCGGACCTGGCAGACATTAAAGCACGCCTACAAGTTGATTGCTTTAATTTGGGTAGGAAGTCTCCTCTTCATGTTGCCTATTGCCATCCTCAGCAAGCTTATCCCGACCAGCAAAGGTAAGTAAAGGAAATCAAATGTCAAAACAAAAACGAATCGTTTTAGCACAAAGAATTGCTGAAATGAAATGGCGAAAGTACACATAGTCGAAATACCTTTATCTTAATCCGCTATTCAGGTTGTATGGGATGACTGCATTCGAAATCTCCAGTTGAATATACACGGCATTTATAAGTAAAGTCCGTACAGTCGAATTTAGCCAGTAGCATCCGAATCAAAACCTAAAATTGGCATTTCCAAGATATAAAATACGAAACAGGGATTTTATTTGACGGTTGTAGAGGGAATTATATAAAGTTCTCTTCAGCACACAAGCGAATAGGATGTCGCTAATGCGAATTAGCTACATCCTACATGGAAGTACATGGAAGTAGGAATGATAAAAAAGAATCTCGTCAATTTCTAATGTGATTTAAAACAGAAGGCTTTCTTTAATATTGATGGCAAGTTCCAATTGACTTTTTGGTGTATTGCTAATGAATCATTTTCATAGAGTCGTAAAACAAGTCTGAATTTCTAGCTTCTGTTAAAATGAGCAACGTTAGGTTCGAAGAGGTTCGAAGGTTCGAAGAAATTGCAATTTTTCCACAAGTAAAGGTAAAAGTACATTATCAAACACCTACCAAAATAAGAATAGTCGATGATCCAAACAATGTTTATTGTCGTTAGATTTTTTAATGTATTTACCTGTCAAAATTATGCTCTTAACTAATGTTCTAATGTTTCCAAGCAGAGTTAAAGCTCTTAATCAGATTGTTCCCATGAATGTATAGACACAGGTATTGCATTTGGCTGAACCAATTAATCATAGAAAATACTCGCATACTCGTGTGCACATTGAACTTCCATTGTATTTTTTCGAATAAGTTGAAATTGAGTTTGTATTGAGCGACAATGTTTTAGATTTCAATATATTTGATATTTTCACCACACTTATGACAAACAAATACTAGCTAGTTTCGTAACTCAACAAATAGCTAGCTAGTGTAGCTAAGCATAAAGTGATGACTAACTTGTTCCCGATTGAAAGAATTGGAAAAATAATTAACATCACTTAACAACAACAATTTTATATTAAGCAATTTTTTCGGCAATTTCATTTACACATATAGTGATATGAACTTATTCTATGATTAGCAATTAGAGTTTAATTCTAACTAGATATCTAAGCCATATATTGATAGAAAAGGGTATCATAATAATACACGTCCTTATGACTACAAATTAAACAATACTTAATCCATTGAAAGTAAACACCATTGAATGGAAAACATCCTCTGATATGGATTTAACATGCCGAAAAAATTTTGTCTCGCTGTTCTTCATTTTCTTCTTCTTCCTTTTCCTTTCTTTTCGTTTTCCCTTTTGCCTTGTATCTGTTTTTTGCTAACTTCCTGTTGTCTCGCCTATGTTTATGTGGTAGCTAATCGAATTGACTAATCCCTCAAACAAATGACGACACAGGGTGAATTCGAGTGAAATAATAATTCTAATCAGTTATCAAGTTTACCAACTCACGATGCTTCTATGACCTTTTTTGTTGAAGAATTAAACAGTTAATACATAGCTACAATGTAATTTATTCTCTCTCACTACTATGGAATTTATTTGGGTATACTATTCATGTGTGTGTTTTCTACTACTTCTGCCTGCCAGGTCATCATAAGTGTCGAGAGCTTTGGCCTCCTGTTTCAAAGGAATATGAAAAGGCGTTCAACATCCTATTAGACATATTCCTTTTAATCATTCCAGTTGCAGTATTGACAGCCACCTACACTCTTATTTCGAGGACACTATGGCATGGAATGCGAGTAGAGCGAGTATCAAAAAATACTCAGTCCAGTAAGTATGTTGGTAATATTGACCACAAACCTGTATACCTTATCATTTTCAATGTGTCCAAAGAAACGATATATTTCAGTCGAATTTTTGTACTAATCTACTTGTATCAATGCTTCCAGCGGACAATCTAATGGAAGTGTTCATTAATAAAAACCGATCCCCAAGCAATCGTAGTTATTTCTCCTATAGAACAGCGTCAAGAGAAAATTTAGCTAAAATTTGCCAACAATCGAACAACCAATGTTTACAGGCGCCGATATTTATTAAGGATCTGTCATATTCAACACGACGCAAACAAGGATTAAGAAGGTATCTAGACTAACACTATGAATTGAAATCAAGTATTTATTTAATAACGTGTTGAGGTATATTTTATATTAGTGAATCTAGATAATAATGAAGCGGAAATATCAATCAATCCTTGGATCAATTGTTAATTAGGCGCAAAAAGTTATTCTTATAAATAATAAATAGAAATTTTATTCTTAATAAATTGATATGTCTACTTCCACTTAATCCTCCTTACTTCCTATTTAAAACCACAAAGTCCTGACAAGATATATGCCACAATTCGAAGGCCGTGTTCACTTCTTTAATACTCATAACCTTACGTAGTGACCCGATACAAAAATCAAATATCAACAAGGCTTGCGGCAACAAGGGATAAATTAAGAAGAAATAAGAACAGGACATTACGTGTTTAGTAAACAACAGCGTATCTAACAAAAGAAATGCCGGCGATATATTCTTTGGTTTTCTTTTTGTAATAAATACAAAGAAAGTATTGAACTTATTTCACCACATTCGATCATATTGAATGTTCTTAGCGAAAGAAAAAAATGGAATGAGAGATTTATTGAATGGTTTTATGCATGGAATTTTTTTTTTTAGTATAATACTGTATTATATATTAGTGTACCTATTTACTTTTGTTTTGAATCAGCGATGTGTTTGATGATGTTAGACTTTTCATTTTTCTTTTCATTTCAAATTCTAATTATCAATATACGTGCTAGGTATTCTAAAAAAAACAAATGGAAACGTTTTAATAGTCGATAGCTAGCAGATAAGTCATGTTTATTCTGGATCCTGACAAGTGCTAACTTTTCTTAATCTTATATTCACATTACATCTTGGTGTTTGGTAATTCGAACAAACATCGATGCTTTAGGGTTGTTTTACCTAAAACATTTTGATTTGAATCTGATTCATCGATAAAGGTTTGTAATTTCACAGTATGTAAACACCTTCAAAAAATCATTTGAAAATAATGAACTGTATATATATATCAGATTACGTAGCAACGAAACCGTTGAAAGTTATATAAATTTTCATTTGAAACAATTTTGATCCTTTAAAACGTTGGTCATATCTACATCTACCTTCTCAGGAGTCGAAGTAAAAATGTTGCAATATTGTGCCTAATTGCTACTGGCATTTGTTTGGGTCTTCCCCAAGTTGATGGTCAATGAAATTTCCTGTAACAATTACAGAGATGCGCATCTTGCCATCTACTTCATCAGGTTTTCCTAGGAATCAGGGCTAATGGAATGTAGGAGGTGTGTACAAATTTTCTTATCACTATTTGAGGAAAAGAAAAGCATTTTCTAAAACGCAGCAAATTACGTATGAAGTCTTTTCGAAAATTCCACTTAAATTGAAATATCCACTTAAATATTTGACACAGTCAAAATGTTCGAATATTAGTTATTTTAAGGATGGTGAGTTTTGACTATTTGTTTCAAAACAATCAAAACTAAAATAAGTGTCATTTTGAAAAAAAATATGCTATTCGAAATGAATTAAATACATTCGCCCTTAAATACGCTGTAAATAATTGTTTGTTTATAATGAATTTGGTATCACATGCGAAAATTGGATTAACGTATCCAAAGTACTTTGACAAAATATCACACAAAACTATTATACGATAATACAAATTTATTCGATCAGTGTAGGTGAACACTTTTATTTTATAATGTTTACCATATTTTCTTCAGTTGGCGTTTGGCTTTTGAGCTAATGGAATATTTTTTTTTTGTGATTTTGTCAAATTAGGTTCAGTTTAGCCAGGTATTAAATTGTTACTATAGTAAGGATAAGCAAACGGTAAAGGCAGCGCCACACGCAATGTAAGCCTAAGTGAGTATTATGGAACGAATGGTCTTGTATTTGAATATGGATTTATTTCGTCAGCGTGCTCTTTGAAATGGAATTTGAAATATTCAACCACTTTATAAATGCTTCACTTTGTTTAATTCTTTGTTCACATAAGGTTTAACATTTCTCGCAACAGCAACGAAAATAACAACCTAAGCTCAGCACAAAAGCGTTATAGAATTATATAACATAAGCTATTGAATAAAAATTTATCAGCTATTGAATTGCTGTGCAAATACTATTCAATTAAGAATAAGCTTTAAACGTATAGCTGCCTTGTTTAGACACATACTTTCTTTGCCAAAAATGTGGATGATTGGCGTTCATAGACAAACTTAAAACTGCGTTTGCCATTTACCAATCAGCCAATAATTTTTTTCTTTCTTATAATTTCAGAACTAATATTGAAAAAAGTTTACAAAACAAAAAGCGTGTCATCAAAATGTTATTCATGGTTGTTCTAGAATTCTTCCTCTGTTGGACGCCGCTCTACGTTATTAACACGGTTGCACTATTTAATCCGCCAGTAGTTTACAAGAACCTCGGCTATTCGGCAATCACGTTGTTTCAATTATTGGCATATTCATCATCATGTTGCAATCCTATCACGTACTGCTTTATGAACAGGGGATTTCGAAAAGCATTCCTCAACTTATTTCGGTGCTTCAAGAGATTTCGGACGCCAAAGAGAAAGATCAGTCTTGGAGGAGGTGGAACTCAGGAGACTGACCTCGAGACAAGTCGGGTCCAATGCCAACGGTTGTGCACAGATTCAACACAATCCTACTAGTTTGTAACTTTCAAATTCAAACTTCCGATTTTGCATTTTCAAATCGTTCAATTCAGATGTAGTATTATATTTGTGTTTTTTTGAGCTTTTATAACAGAAATTGTAGTTTAAACTTTTTTAAATATTGTTACTTTCCGATAAAACAATAAATATGCAATACAATCAAAAAAGTACAATTATATTATATGGATTTTTCCTTCATCGTACGGTGTTATTCATAAAATGGATGTTTGTAACTTAAAGTAAGGACTCATTACTTTGTTCTTTGTCATGTATTAAAGCTTTTGCACGCCATCTTTGCATGGTCCGAATAATTACCACTACCTAAATATTGGCCGAAGTTGGCTTTATATGTTACACTGAAGAACAAGCTACTCGCCCACGATCAGTTCGTGGAGAAGTCATTAATGAAGTCCGAGGAGAAAGCGCAACTCTAGCGCAATAAGCGAACTGCGGACAGCGTGGGAATTGTCGCATTGGACATTGGAAAGTATCACCCTAATAATGACGTGGCTACTTGTGCTACTATTCGCCTTAATGACTGATTCAAGGGAATCTTCTGAAAGTTGTTCTGCTTGTGACTAATGCAATGTCCATTACACAAATGATACGTTCTTAAAGAAAGTATATATATATATATATATACTTTCGTATATATATGTATATATAGTATATATATGTATATATATATATATATATATATTTATAAATATATATATATATAAATATATATATATATTTATATATATATTTATATATTTATTTATTTATTTATTTATGTATTATACAAGTATAAATTTCTTATTTTCTAATTATATATTACTTTAATTTCTTATTGTATATTATACAAGTATAAATTTCTAAGATTTTCATTCAAATCGAGGATGCAGTCTTCATACATCTAAAATAGAGAAGCTGCAAATAACTAAGATGTGTAGTTATCATGAATTTTTTTATTTAATTTGAGCCGTGCCATTCACCGCTTTCAGTGAAATAGCCAGAAGCTGGAGGTTTGAACAGGCAAATCACTAAAAAGTCAAAAGATTCTGTTAAAATGTTAAGGAGGACCGCCTCAATTGTACCCAGAATAGAATCTTAGATTTACAAAGTGGCCTGAATTAGTGCGATAAAATTTGAAAAATTGCTTTGAAATTCAATACTTGAGCAAAAATAGCAAACTGAAGTCGGTCTGCTATGGAAAATGGTTGTTATTTGACTCAAAGGTATGTCTGAAGAGAGTAATTCATGGGTAGAATCAGTAAACACTGCATCGCATCATGTAAGAAACCCTCCTATCTAGGCAGGTTACCATCGATAACTAGTTGTGCCCTTTAGCGTTAAAAATTCAGTTAGCCTAGTTTATAACCCCATCTTTTTTAATGAACCTAAACCCCAGTTCATTTCAGTTTATCCAATTCTATCTATAATTATTTTGTAAAAACTGAGCTCAAATAATATATTTTACCAAGCTAGTTCCAACAACAAACCACCTCCTCCCACATTTCCAATTTACTTCTATTTCATTCCGCTTACATAGGCAAAGTTTCCAAATAAACAAGTATTTATGCAATACTAAATATATTCATGCACAAACACCTATTAAACGTCCGATCAAATATTAATGGCAACATCATGCACACTTTGTCGTACAGCGGACCCTATTATCAATTTCCACACACACAGCACTGCTTTTCGTAGCCTGTGAAAATGTTGTTAAACATTTATTCTGCTCCTCTCGTCAAATCCAATTTCCCACACAGAATACATGTGGGCACATTTGCTACTTTCGAAGAATTTCAACTCCCAAAAATCCCCTATTAAGTCCAATCGACGTTGCTCTTTCTACTTGTTTCACAAAAACATCGCCCATGCTTATGACAGTAGCCTTCTTCTGTTGAGCTTTCTTCTTAGGGCTTCGTCAAAGTATTATTATTTCTCTATCCCTCAATTTATTGCTGAAGAAAATGTTTTTACTGGCACTTATGAAATATTACCATGCCGAACTTTTCAAGCAGGAAGAACTACGTTGCGTTTTCATTTTCTGTCCAACGGAGTTCCCTACTAAAAATAATCAAGTAGTGTGCTCATAAACAAGAACGGTGAAAAATTGTACAACCAACGTTTTTTAGTAGGTGACGATCCTAAAAATTTTCGTAGAAGACAATTATACGTCTTACATCAGATAACTTTCTCTTTTGGTATGTTACATCTTCTTACTGGATAGACAAACATAAACGGGAAAACGTTTTCTAGAAGCTTTGCTGAATTTTAAAGTCAGTGACTGGCATAACGACTTTAATTAATGTATGTATCTTCCTTTAATACATTGACTACCTTTTGTGCTGGTGAAAATATGGATTGGCATTTTAACTTTAAAAGGATAAAGTATTCATATTTAAGTCTTCGCTTTAAACTCTCATAATGCTTATCCGAGTTTTATCCGAATGATTTCCAAAATGTTTACTTTATTACATATGAACCGCTAAAAAATTGTCGAATGCGCCTGAAATCTAGTGGGCGTGAGAAATTGAATTTTTAGAACAACAGTGGAAAATGTATAAGAAGTAACAATAAATGTTTTAAATTGTAGCTCATTCGGTGGATAGTTGCAGTTTGACTTTATCACGCAAATTGTGCCGAACTAGAACTGATTTGATAATAGACATAAATTGTAGAGATTTACTAATTACGTAAAGTTACTCTTTACGTGGAGAATGCTTTAGATATGTTGGAGATTAAATAGGTTTTGAATATTACAAACTGAATGTTTTAATCAGTGCCACCCAGTTTTTCGAACCCCAAGCAAAAGTAAAATAGGCGAATTATCTATTATAAATACCGATGATGGCCGATGATCTGCCGAAACGCGCCTGTGGACGAATCAAAGGAAAATACAGGAAACGAAGGAATGGTCCGAATACAAAAAAAAATCTTTCAACAGATTTGATATTTGATTTTATATACTGTTTTGTGGGAAATTTTTTTCCTTAGAGTTTCATCCCATCACGAACTTTAGTTTTCTGAATTCAAAAACGCTTCACTTGTAAATATCGATGACATTTTAGCTGAGCAATAATCCAGTGTCGTGAAAAGGTCCGCTAAAAAATCACTTGTATAAGCTCGTAATAGCTCTATATCACCTAGAATTTTTGTAGATTAACGTCTATTTTCAAGGCGTAACCGCTTAGAAGCGCTAACAATGTCCGTCGACATCACGAAAAAAGAAAAAAATATAACCCATATGGCAAAATAGCAATGAAAATAATAAACAAGCGTGCGTGCCATTCAAATAAGGTTCCTATTTTTCAATGACATGTGTGTTTGAATGTCTCAACATCAATGAATTTCACATTGTTTATTTAAATTAAATCAAATATCCCGCTACAAAATTTAATTTCATTCTTCTTTAAAAGAATCCTATTGGCAAGTCACCAACTCACATATTAACGAATACCTTTACATTTTCAGTGTATTTGAATAAAGGTAATGCCATAATATCCACTTTGGTGCTTTCCATTTGTGAAAACGAAAAAAATCTCTACCTTTGTGTTTGAAAACCCAGCATAAATATGCGTTCAACACAAGAGTAAATGAAGCAAACAAAAACCAATATCACAGCTAAAACGAAAGAATGAATGGCGGAAAAATATCGACACAAGACGAACATATATGCGTAACATATTCATATATGTAACCCATTCCCGATTACTCTGTTACAACGCTTCAATTGAAATTGATACTGCTCCGTAAATTGCCGGATACAGAGGCATCGTCAAAGGAGAACACCGAGAAAAATGACATGTATCAACTTGACTTGGCCAATGTGGATTATACTATTTTCGTTCCAGGGCCTCCTGAAAATTGAATGATATATATTTTTTAAGTGACTGGTGAATTGCAAATTTCAACATTTGCCTCTTTTCGGATTCAATCCTGGTTTCGACTCCATTCAATGGAAATTGGCTCGAAGGAAACAAATATGATTTTTCCAATTCAGAGAGCAATTGGCAGAATGGTATTTTGATCGCTTGCCGCTTTCAAGCAACGATGCTATGGAGCTTTATGAAATGTTACACCCTTTTTAAATTAGACGAAACAAATCGATTGGAAAAACATCCAAAAGTTAATTTATGTACGTGTACTGGAATTATATATATTTATTATATTTATATAACCATACTGCCTTCGAAATATGAAAATACGAAAAAAATTCTGAAATTAGTATTTTACAAGATAATTTTTTACAACATTTGACGGTAACGGGATACAATTGACGGGGACACATGAAATGTTTAACCAAATTAACGTTACATAAAATAAAAAGGTGGGAGACACATAAATTGTTCGATGAGAACAGTCAAAGTAAGGCCTTGCTAAATAAAATTATATCTGCTCCCCGCCCTTTCCATCCTATATATCTGTTTAATTGTTGTTGTTAAAGCGGTTCTGAGGTGCCACATATAGGTATCGGTTACGACTCAATCTAAATGCCACTAATAAAATCCGCCAAACAAATCTGTAAGCAACTGAACAGCATTTTAATTCTCTTATTTGTGAATACCGAATCCAATTTAAAGAATATAACGTGGCTATTTCCAGTTAATTGAAGTTTAAAGAAATTATTGAACCAGAAAAATTATTCAGTTTGCTTCAACTTAGGTTGAATGGAGCAACTATATTTTATGGATTTCTTCAATATAGAATAAATAACGTTTCTATCGTTTAGGGAATTGTATTGCTTTTGCAGTTCAATTGCTTATTACCAGGTCAACGAAATAAAGTTAGCAGTAAAAACTAATGAGTATTTGCTTGCGGTAGCAATTAATTAGTACGTTGCGGATGAACTTAGAAATTTTATTGTTCCCCTGTTCTAATAATAATACGAGCTAAATTTGCTTTCTGTGGCAAATAGTCATCAAATTTTATAAAGAATTTTGTTGGATTAAATAACTACCCTTAAAACTCTACAAAATTATGATTAATCTTTTGAATTACAGCGTAAGTGTAAAATTAAGAGACCATACCGAAAATGAAAACGGACAATCGAACAAAATCGTATGATATTTCATTCATTTCAAAATTATTTCATAACATTCTCACTTTTTGAAGTAAGTCTTAATTCAGCCGCCGTATGCCAGAATTCCGCCAGAATTTACCGGCGCAGCCGGCGTATTCATTGCCATGAGGATGTCTTTCGAATGAGTTTACAAAGGTTACAGGTAGCCGAGATTTGTATTGTATAAAATACAGATATAAATTAATATTTTCATTTTCGGTATTTTATCGGTATTCTCATTATTGACATTTATGTCTTTTGCAAACTCAAATCTTATTATTTATAATTCTAGTATAATATTGTCACAATACGTCCCTAAAATCGCCAAAAATGGCGTCGTAATGCTAAATTAGATTTTCATCCATTTATTCGATCTCGATCATATATGCACTTTATTTACTTTTCAAACTTTTTTCAAAGTAACAAAGTAAAGTTACTCTGTTGAAGTTACTTCTTTAATTCATCAAATGTTCAAAAATTATATAAATAAGTAAAAGATAGAATAATAATAGAAGACTCATCAGATCAGAATGAAATCCATATAGTCACATAATCGACGATTTTATATATGCGCACCGACTCTAACTAAAGCCCCCCTCTGTAGGATCTTGTCTACGTTTAACATTAATCGCGATAAGGTAATATTCAAACCCTTTAAATGCATGCAATTGTCTGTTGCTCTTTAAAATCATTGTGCTCTATATCAGCTCTATATCAACTCAAATTCACATTCCCACAGCAAAAAGCAAATGAAATTACATAACTCGACCACCACACAATCACATTGTGTTATTCTATTTAACAAGATCTCACAATATCCCAGTGTCTCTACAGCTTCTTTGACACTGTGTCCTGACGAAATATAAATTGGCAAATTTTACTACTCCTTTATACAGCCTCAGCTGAAGTAATCAACATTAAACTATTAAGAAAATGCTCAAGGTTTTGGATTATTATAGTTGTTAAGTAAGTATATTCTAGGACTTTCTTGAACCATTTCAAGCACTCCAATCTAAAGAAAACAATGCTTTCATGTGTTGTGACACTAATCTCCACCTAATCCTCTACGGAACAATTCTCCCGGCACACCCATAAACGTAGCCAGAGTTAATTCACCGAAAAAGTGGTCTCCGGTATTACACAGAATACTAGTAACGATTTTCAGAAGGTTTCATCAAGTATTCGCACAAAAATAAGCAAAGAAATTCCCATTTTAAATTCAGGGTTGCTTGTTTTCCGTTTTCCGCGTTACACGAATGTCTACACAAATCAAGGAACAAATTTTCGTATCTTCATTATGCTGGCTTAGTTAAATTAATCTTTTAACTTCATCCATGTATTTATCTTCATGAAAAAAACAAAAGATATTATTACGAACAGGTTTTATAACAAAAATGCGTTCCTGTGCACTGTAAATCCTGCTCTTTCGTATTCCGATGTTTTAAAAAACCGAGACCCGAAGCAAGAACCAAACAAACAGCCTTCACACATTTTCGTTCCATCTGCCTTCTATCATTATCATTCCCACATCAGCAGGATACATTGGAAACATTGAGAGTCTTCTGAATGACTCTTACATGAATGACTCGTACAAAACAATAAACGAATAGAAGCCTTTTCCTACTTTTAGAGAAACAAAGCATTATCTGAATGTTTACTGCCGTTTTTAATTCATCTATACTGGATGGTTGGCTTGAAAAGCGGAGCATATTAATATTCACTTATTAAGATACTTGAATCGACATTGCTAGGATAAAAGGAACTGATGATTGTTTTCAAATCCAGAAAAATCATTCGTTTTTCTTAAGTTACTCCTATTAAATTCTGTGTTCTACAAAACTGTTGCGCCGTTTATTCCCAAACACACATGTTACCATTTTTCGAAGCTTTGATTTGCTGTAAGTCTTCCAACAATTGTAATAGCAAAAATTTCCAATTTTGTTTACTACACCAAAAAAAAAAATTTAATGGAAAAAGGCACTCTTAATCAAAACACATTACCTTGAAAATAAATGGTCAAAAACGTATCTATTCTGACTACAAAGATAAAGATTATTCTCAAACGAATGATAAAGGTGGCAGGGAAACCAACCAATAATTTAATACAATTTTACAATTTTTACGATGAATTTTATATGAATACTCTTTGAACTTATTTCTAGTAAAACGATTCTTAAAATGATCTTAATGCTTACAAGCAACGACAACGATATCTCTAGTGTATATTATTCCCATCACTATTTACCAACAAAGAGAACATAACAAATTATAGAACAGGAGAACGTAATAATGAGGTAATATAATCCAATCGTAAAGTTGACCGCTAAAACTTAAAAAACTGCCATTCACATCGATCAATTTCAACATGTCTGGAAACTAAGAATCTCGATCACTAAATTTACATTCCCGCATTTCTTGTTGTTTGGTTTCGAACAGATGCCTAAAGTTGCAGTCTTAATTACCATTTTAGCATTTACTTTTATTTCTCAGTGTGTGCGTTTAATGCTTAACTCAATATAACTTTGAGTACATTGGAGATGTTAGGCAGAAAGCTAATTGGGCGATAACTCTTTCGTTAAAATCGTATTAAGAATGATTCAAGAATGTTTATTTCACTGCTTGAGAATTTCAGATTCAAGACAATCGTTCAAGGATTTTGCGAAAAATGTTGTTAACTTTTGTGAACATACAACTTAACTCCGCTAGAATTCAAGTGGCGGCTACACCATCGGCTCCATCGGTAGCTCTATCCAGGCGTGAGCTCAATAGCTGAGCTCACATGTGATCCAATAAAATAATCTTAGTTGCTTTTCGATATCAACGTTGATTGTTACTTTATGTGATTTCTTGTATTGTTCTATGGATGCTTCCCCTTGAATATGGCTGACATATCTAATGCGCTTTCACAGCGGCACCGGAAGGGTCTGTTATTATTTATTGATAAACCCAAAAAGATATGCAGCGAAATACCAAAACTATTGGAAAGAAATATTTGATAAATTAAATTGACGTTTGAAAAATTTATGATATCACACGAACGAACTCAGACATGTCTAACGACAACAAAGCTCGACGAGGAATCTACATTACTTTGTAATGCCGATCTCTCTTAAAATATAACTGACGAATATGGAGAAAACTTATGGGAGTGATCACGAAAATAAAGTTAGGTCCATTCACCGAGAGCTGATTGAGACCAGGAATGATAAGAGTTATATCTGGTCAATTAAGCGTCAAGCCTCTTCTTTGAGTTTAAATTACAAAAATTCTGCACTGCACTCGAAAAGTTCGGTAAAAAGAACGTTATGACTGAGTAGTGATTATAGAAGCTTTCGTAGATCAAATTATCCATTCTCACTAACCATTCTCACTAAGACTCATAGGTGCGGAAGTTTAGATCAATATATCAATAAAAGTCGGATTTTTGTTAATTGTTCAGCGTAATCTTCTCCTAATTTGACTTCAGCTAGCCTTCAATAATACCTTTCAAAGCAAGTCCCATTTTCCAATTCAACTTCCTCATTCCAAGTGATCTTGTCTTAAATTAAAAACCGTTAATAATTGCTAATTGGTAAAGAGTTCAATTCCGCATTGCTCACTGCTTTCAAGTTGAGCAATCTCTGAACAATCTCTGAATCGATGAATAATCTTGAACCTTCTCATTTTTTAAAAATTGCTTGTAAACAACTAACTTAACAATACATTTTCCTTTCGAAATAATGCTTTGCTTCATTACACCCAAAGTGGAAAAATCTGCCAACTAATTTATAATTTTCAAAGAGAAATGACTGACTTTGACTAATGAGATTGCTTTCATCGATAATAAACTTTTGCATAAAGATAACGCTTCTAACACATGCATTTCCAAAGAATCGGTTTTATAGCGCATTTGCATATATTTTCTCGATTAAAATAAGCATTAACTGATTTTATGAAAAGGATTCTTCGAAATTTTTCGGAACTTCAAACAAACACGCAACGAAATGATTGAAATAGAGGTTATTAAAAAAAGTATTGAAGTTTTTTGTGACCTCTGGTATAATCAAAGGAGAATCGTTCATGTGGCCCACGATTTTCTTTCGTTTCTCGAACAATTCTAATAAATTGTTTTGGCTTTTCCGTCCGAGACGTCAGAACTTTCAACCGCTGCAATGGTAGCACTGGTCATACAAAACTTTCATCGCTGTGCTTAATGCTGTTTGGCAAGTGTTGTGGAAATGTTGCCGATTCAACAACACAACAATTTTTGGGGCGTGATTTACCGATCCCACAGACTTTTCCTATGAGGTTTTCAAAATCTTTGGTCTACGATAACAAGCCAAACACGATTTATTATGTTGGACCAAAAATCAAAGTTAGAGAATTGAGAATTAATTAGGCGCTCTGTATCACAAAGGAGTGGATATTTGGGTACCAAGATGAAATTCTCACCAACGAAGCCCAGAAGGGCATTTAAACGATATTATTTTTAGAATTTAATGCCATTGATTGTGTTTTAAATAAATAATTAAAAATGACATGAATCTCACTTATAATTATCATGTAGTTTCCATTTGAATTTCAAACGTTCCGTATTATAAACTTTATATAAAAATCTAATACACATGTGTAAACATTCAGATTAACATACGTTTATATGGGAATGAAAATGCGTATATCTCTTATTAAATATTCTTTTTAACATATAAATTTCCAATAACTTTTTTACTACTCTGAATTCTCAGCTTAATAAAATAATCTTCTGTAGAAAGTGTGACTCAATAAATACTTGTTATTCTAAATTAAATAGCTTTAAAAATTGATTAATTTCGAAAATTAGGCTTTTAGTTTAAACGAAAAAAAAGCTAATCGAAGCAAAAATAAAATATAGTATTTCCATCAGCTACGTCAACCAGTCTTTATGTTGAAACAAGAAGAACCAAATCTGCAAAGGATAGAAAAATGTTAACAATGCATTTCAATATGATTTAAATTAAAATAATATAAAGTACGGCTAAAATAAATATCAGTTACATACACTACGAAAGAAGATTTAAATAAGCGTCATATGACCATCACATCGACTTTTGGTCAAGGCTGCAACATGGAAGCTATCGGTACAAACATTTCTACTAAAGTATTCTACAAACAGATAGAGTAAATTTTCTGAATCCGGGTTTATTGGTCAAAGTGAGGTTTATCTTGAACTTGAGACTTGTAAGCAGCCAACCTTTACATACTTCAAGTTACACACGCATGGCTACATGTTCATGACATGGATACAAATATTAAGCTACATTCAAAGCTCAGCGAGATCAAATCTTGTTCAGGTTTTCATATTAACCAAATATAGTTAAAGCAAAACTGTTTCAATTGTACGTTTATATTTTTTATATGATGGTGAAGAATTTGATTATTCATATGAAATTATTGCAAGTCAATTTTATGGATTTTCCTTATGATAACGTAATCGATATTCAGGCAATTCAGTATTGACACTCAAAATACTAAATCAATTTCAAAATCAACTAATATTTGTGCGTAAGTTTGTAGGCAAGCATGTTGGCTTACATCTCCAATCAATTTTGTGATCTGTTTAAAATTTACATTGCTTTACTAATCAGGTATTCCCACAACGCAAGGCGACAAGCGCTTAGTAGACGTACAGTATTTTCCTTGATATTCATGTCAATAATTTACTTCCGATATGGTTCGTGTTAAAGTTCAATTCGATGCACGCTGTTTAATATATGATATCGTAATAATAATACATAATATATTTATACAAATTACAGTTTTTTAAGCATGCGACTAATTAGCTAGGAACAAATCTCCAGCCTACTAATTTTTGACTAGCGAATTTATGACCAACTTGTGAGGAAGTACCTATAGATATTGTTTTTCATACATCGCGGCTTACTAGTATGGGTCGATTTAACTGAAATTTTCGGAAAACACATTTAGCAGTCCCACCAGTCCCACCAAGCAGTCCCAATTTGAAATCCCGATGATGAATCTACGTCTAATGAAGTTATTATCGTTTCCATTCAACTATAACTGAAAAAAATTAATACTATTAATCATCGCGTCGAATTCATTATGCAAAACTAAATAATAAACACATCTCAAAGATACTTTTTATATAGTGCCTATCATCCTACAAACTTAGTTCTCGGTAAGACCTTTACTTCAATCTGCTCCAAAAAGTTGTCTTTAATTTTTGTATTTTTTAATGCGAAATGAAATATCCAAAAGATGAATACAAAAGCTTGAGACAAATGGGTCAGTAAAATGATTTAACAGGCTTTACGTTGGCATCATCGAAGCTCATTCACTGAAATCAACAGATAACTTTAAAACATCAAAACCCTTGCTGACAATAACGATGGCGACACACACTTTTAGCATCATCCGGCCTGCAATACGGCGATATCAATCGCCTCTCGAACGGCTACATTCACGATCACTTTCTCTATGCTTCCTTTTTGGAGTTTAGTGAATAAGTGGAAAAAGCAGGCTGTAGTGATGACTTTTTAATCACGGGTGATCTTAGATTATGTGGGCCTAATTTAACTCCTACTTCCTGTAAGGCTCCAACTGCCCAGCACCAAGCCTAACTTAACCTCACCATAAGCATCAGGCCTAACTCCATGTAACCGCAATAATACTAATTCGTTAAAGGTTTCCTCATTTTATACTACCCAACTTTTGATTTTGACCATTGAAACGCTACAAGTTCTAATTTTTTTCTTTTCGGACTACTTTTTGAAACGCTACACTCCATTGAAGATTACCAAACATACCCTATGTGAGCACCCAATCTGATTTTTATCTGTGTTAACAACACATTAACCACACCAACTCAATTAATATTTCCCGATTGTCAATATTTTAAATGCATTTCCACTTTAATTGACGAGGTCATGATTGTGCTTAATGAATTTTACCTATGTGGAATAGCAGGCGAAAAGTTTGACATAAAGCAGAATGTAACTAAACGTTGGTTGAAAGGATCATTTTGAACATTCTTATTTAAAAAACGTCTTCGGACCAAATAGCGATAAATTTTACTCGTCACCATATCCATCACGATTTGGATATTTTTTACTCGTTTCGATTGTTACACAAATCATTGATCAAGGCTACTTCACTTTAAAGTCGTTTAAAAGATCAGGTCATATTAATTTTCACCGATCATTGTGTATAACAGTCATTCGAACTGTCATTTGATATTAACAATCCACAAGCTTTATATATAGAATAATTACTGCCTAAACAAAATGTAGTGGTAAACTTTGGATATTTTTCGAAACGCATATTTATTGTTTGGAAGTGTTCTGCCTCAAATGCTGACCCACGAAGAGAATTTCAGCAATTATATTTAGGTTTTCTTGTATAATTTTACTTCCAAATTACGAAAAACAAGATTGGACTCTCAGCCATCGAGCATGAATACCGTCAGACTTGCAAGCTTTGAAACGAGATTGAATATTCTATTAATATGCTATTTCTTGTACTGTATATCAAAAACTCATAAATTCTAAAACTAAAAAGTATAATGTTATGAGATGGATTTATCATTAAGCGCTCACCGTAAAAATTAAACATTTTACCTTTCCCTGCCCATTTAAAGCAAAATCAATTTCAATCTAATTTTAAGTTAGATTGTTCATTTAAGTAACATTATAAAAATTATACATATACAAATGTCCCCGCCAATGTTTCAGCTAACTTAAAGGTTAAAAACTTGGTAAACAATACCACCAATCCGATTCATAAGATTCTATCCGTGTTCGGCTGTAATTTGTGTCGTAACACAACTTAAATTACCTTGTTGCTAATAGGAAATGAGAATGATTTGCACTAAAATTCCGTAAATTGTCATTTTGTTTTGGTTCTTTTATATTCCAGTTAATTTCGAAATGTTTAATTCTACGAAAGTATCAGAGAGCAGCCTTTAATTTTTCACAAAACATAGCACAATCACGATCTTACTGTATATACCGAAACACCTCCACCTGCCGACTAAGTTAAGATCTACTGAACATTAGCATGAAAGCTAGTTCTTTCCACGTTTGAACGAGCTTTATCTCAAACGGAGACGATGCTTTTACTTACTCAAACCTATTCAGCATCGCCGACCTTGCTCTGGTGAATGCCACCATGGTAGTATGATTGCATTTCTTGTTTTCTTTCAAGATGTTATGCATGTTGCGCTTAGGTACCGGAATTAGCTAAATGCATATTTAAATATGGAAACCTAGTTTCAATTGTTCCGAAGTAAACTTTCATGAGGACTTCCCTGAACTGTTAAAGCGCAAAAATATCTAAGGCTGCTGTTTGCCCAGATGTGTACTTTACCGGCAATATTTCAAACTATAACGATTCATCAGGAGAATTTTTAATTATCAAACATTCTCAGGTTATTGTCATCGTAGCACTCGTAGCACTGTTCAAAGGAATTTAATCAATTTATTTACATTTGGTATATTTAACTAAGCTTCATGGCACTTTTCAAAATCAGCAAAAACATTATTACACCGTGTTTGCTGCAGCGTAACGTCACCATACCAGGGTAATTTTTTGCAGTAGTGATCACCACATAATCAACTTCTGACCCAACTCGTTTAATTCGTGCTTTAAAAAAAACTTTCGTGTACCACGGACTAAATCAATAGAATAATTTTGAAAGCCACCTTGCTTGCTCAAGTTCATATAACTTCATGCATACACTTTCCATATTACTCATTTATAAATTATTTCTTTTACTTCCACATTTAACATTTCCGATGACAATGGCCCAGTCGGGAGACTGAGTGGATGAATGACCTTTTCGAAAGTGCTCCTCTGTACTAAATGTAACTGGTGCAGGATTGGTAGATTTGTTTAAAACGGTTACGCTTTGTAGTTTGCCAGTTCAAAAATACCATTCGCGCTGGTGAATTAATCTCGGATTCAAATAACCCAAGGTTACGTGTTTCGGTCAGATCAATTTCCATTTCCGAACTCAATTAATGATAGCTTTGAACTTGACATCATATTTATGAGCTTTCAACCACGCGTTTGAATAAGAAACACAGTAACGAAAAATAAAGTTTTGTCTAAGCCTTGATCGCTTGTTGTTGGCCTTCGTGAGTATGTTAACTATAAATTCACGAAAAAATGCTAGTTTCTTTTTTTAAATTAGTTAGCACCAACAATGTTCCAATGAGAGTCTTGAATATAGGGATTCAGCAGTAAAAAACGGTTCAGATATCGCAGAAAAAAGCTCAATTCCAACGAATGTTATTTGTTTAACAAAGAGAATGCATCTTCACGTGTCGAAATAGTTAAAAGATAGAGCTAGAATGTTGAGATTTAAAAATAGCCGGGGTACACTAGTGTTTGTTTACAAATCAAAAGAATCATGAAGCTAACACGCTTTCTATCCTATTGAATAATTTCTATAACTTTCCTAATCGTTTTTGTATTTGTCCAACAATGGCCTCATATTGAAATGTAATGCCAAAAGCACAACTGATTAGAACTAATGGACCAAACCCCTGTCAAGGATGGATGGCTATTGAAATGTTTATTAACTCATCAAGGGTGTAGCTTCTAAATAAGAATTCAAAAAATATGAAAACTCACATTCCACGAAAGCAGATAATATACAGAATAAGACAGACAACAATAGACGGTGACTGCAAAGCTTAGTAAATCAAACATGCTTAATATGTAATATGTATAATATTAATAAACGATTAGAATTTATTATGTAAAATAATAATTTATTTATACTTCTTAAAATTTAAAATATCACATGTTAAACATATGGTTCATTTTTTGGTATGTAGTTTCAGAGAAAAATATGATAACAGACAAAAAATTTCTAATAAGTCAAATTCTAATAAGTAGAAATATTTTACATAAAATTGATAACGTCTGATATACATGTACATTAATAAAAAGATGGTTACTGGTACATATAAACTTATTTTACCAAATTAGTCGTTCATCTTTGTCATTAAAGATTATATCATACTGTTCTATTAGAACTTTGGTTAGGGTATTTATTCGAGCAATACTCATTGGGTTGGTAAATGAAGAATACAAAATGCATGGTCCCCAAATGATTGCTAAGTTCGATGCAGGCATTCGATTGGTTTGACTTTCAGCAGCCACCCTGAAAATATATAAACCAAACATATCAGATTTCAAAATCAGTGTCTCTTTCACCTTAGAACACAAAATGAATCAATGCAGTTATGATTGATATGTACACAGAAAATATCTTAATAGGCTTAATAGACTTCGAAAAAACCCGAATCCTGCTCATTTTACAACAATAACTTACTTAAAAACTCCCATTATTGGCATCATGCCGTTAGTACATTATAGTTGGAAATATTGGAAAATGTTGCTTCCTATGAACAATAAAGGCATAGCAATTGAAAAAAACAACCGCATCTACTAAATTGAACAATTTTATCAATCTATCATTTTAGTTATCATTTAGTTTTGAACCAACATCTCTTTGAATGATTCATACTCCCTGAGTTTTAAAATGATTTTATGGATGGTTTTAATTATATTTAACTGGTGTAAAAACAAGAAAAGTTTAACTTACTTTCTCAAATGCTTTATAAGATATTTGAGTGTATCCCTCGACACAATTGACATGAGATATAAAACATCCTTTATGCACGATAAATTCTCTTTATCGGCTAAATTGTTCGGTAATTTATTGTAAACGTCGTCGGAAATAAGTGCTGTTTTCAATTCACGAAAAAATAACTTGAGTAAACCTGTTATTGTGTGGATGTCTTGAACCTCGAGGATTTTCGCATCGTATTTGTCTGTCAAGGTTTTTTTCACCAAATCCATTTCCACTTTATTGCCTGACGCCCGATAAAGTCCATCCGTAGTTATATATTCCGGTTGTTCAATAATATTTATGCAGTCCACCACGAATTCCGGAACATTTGTAGACTCTGATAACAGCACTTCCTCCAAACTAGCTCCAAAAAGCAACGATTTGTTTGTGCTGCTGGAGATGTAGAGTCCTATGGAGCCCCGACGCTGTGAGGAAAAAGAAGATAAATGAAAACTTTCAACCCCACATTCTAATAAAAATGTTATCATTTGACGTATTAGAATTTCGTTGCAATAGACTTTTGTCGGATAATAATAATTAGTATTCACGTCACATTCGTAAAACATATACCTCATGGAATGAAAGATAATGCGTTAAAAACTAAATTACACTCAAATAATGAATACGGAACGGATAACAGTATTATCAAATATTTATATTTAGTATTAGTTCGTTTTAGTATTCTTTTGTCAGAATTTATAAGCATTAGCACCAGCATTTCTGAATAATAAAAACAACAAAGAAGATTTATTTTCTATGAAAGCTATTTACCTGCTTCAGGACGTAATATAAATTGGAATTATTGTCAGCATATCGATCTGAATATTTAATAGTTTTATTTATATCAAAACCAAAGCAGAAAGCAGGTTTTAATGAAAGTCTTAGTAAAAAACATTTTTTTTTGTTCAGAATATACGCAGAATAGATAAAGCACAACAAACGCCAGCATTACAGGTACGTATTTCAACGATAAGAAAGGGAAACAAACACACTTCGTATGTGATAAAGCAAACTCATGTGTCATAGAAAGCGTGAAAATTAAATGGCGCAAATCCGAAGGAAAAACGCGAGAGCTCAGTATATTCATCTTAATGTGAGTAGTTGCGTCTATATGTCAGTAGTTACGCTATGATATAAGCCTGTGACCAACAAAACATATTAAACTAAACTTTGCAAATGCGCTGGACAGCGAAAGTATAATAATGTACAAAGTAATGGGACACACCAAGGTTCTCATATTATAAGTTCTGATATTATGAAATTCGATTAGATTGTTTAGAAAATTCAAACTTTGATGCATTGATGTCAAAATTTGTTCTGCTCTAATGCCAAACGTTGTAAAAAAAAATCGGAACATTGTTTTAATACATGTACTAAATCAGGATGTCAAATAAACTCACATATTCTTAATTTTAAGGTATTCACATTTCATTTCGCCAATTCAAATTGATATTTAGAATTAAAAAAAAAGTTAGGTTGTTTCATAGGCAGAGAGGCATTAGCCCGAATCAACAGTTTCTTGAGTTATGAAAGCTGATATGGGAAACGTTTGCAAATAATAAAGAAAGAAATATTATAACGCGCTCCAAAAATTTGCAAAATAACAATCAATGTTATAATTTATGAGAATTTATTTCCAATAGTGAACTGCTATTTCTCAGTGCATTTTCTTAGAAAACACGAGGTTCGTTGACAAAATACTCACTTTAAGGTAGTCTGCTTTTTTCTTGTCTTTCAGCTGTCGGGGAGATCTAAAAAAAATTAATACATAACGCGAAAAGCACAATAACGTTTTACAATTACTTACATAGGAAAAATTCCAACAGCCTGAACTGCAATTACAATGTATTAGTTGCAAGCTTATTTATACAACAATATTATACTTACATTTGTTCATGAATCGCTCGCCTAATGTCTTCTTTTTATCCGATGGAAGCTGCAATAAGTTTCCCTCTGAAGCGCATTTTTTAAGTGTATGCGGTGGTGACTCATATTCACGATGTAAATTAAGAATCTCATGTCGACTTACATACTGAAAGAAAGGAATAAGCATTAGTTAATATCAAATCAGAATTACTTCACTATTGTTCTAGTCATCATAGATTCCTACGTAGGTACTATTCCGTAGTACTACGTAGGTACTATTCCATAGTACCTACGATAAAATCGTAAATTTTTTCATCATCGCAATCATAACACAACCCATTACTTAGGAAACTATGCTTTCATATTTTAAGTATGTGAACAGTGGTTTCCTCTACATTCAATTTATCTATTTATATAATATGGAAAAAAATCTACATTTAACAACATAAACAACTATCAGCAAGTTGAAATGAATTGTGAAATATGCAATTTGCTTTAAATTTCACCTTTTGTAAAATTAATTCACGATGTTTTTCATTGACTAGCTTAGATTGGTATTGCCATTGGCTGCTATTGTAATTAGTCTCACTCAAGCCTCAATATCCTACTCTCAATACTTCTAGAACCCATCCATTAAACAACGTTCGCCAGAAGGTTTCATACAACACACAACATTATAAAACTATTTACGAAGGAAAAGTGTTACTCAGCGAGTGACTCTCTTTCCCTCAAAGCTGACAAGCGATCAAAGATGACCATTTCTGAGTAGCCATGGCCAAAGATTACCATTTCTGAGAGCGTCAGCGAATACTGCAGTTACCTCATTAACGTAACCGCTAAAGGGTAATTCCTCCGATAGCTGTAATCTCAACCGCTCATCTAACAAGTCACTGCATAGGTCGGTGCCAAGAAGAGAGACTTGCGCTACTCGTGATGTCAACAGTCAAAGCCGACCCCCCAATGTTCCATAGAAGAGCCTCCAATCATAGCGAAAGTCCCTCAATATCCTCTCTAGAAAGCTTGCCACCCTGAGGCCTGAGAGTATCTGGCTAACAAAATTACGTCAAGCGTCATGAGTAGTATACGGTATGAGGAGTGACTGTGGACTTCTGCCCACTGGACGACGTTCACCAGTTTTATGGTTCCGCCAATCGTGCATTCCCTGATTGAACCTATCCAGAAGCCGCATTGCTGAGATATAGGACATCCCTCTCGCGAGGGGTCGAAACCAACGCGATATACAGGGAAAAGTTCCCGAACAAGCTCATTTATCTTCTCTGGGCGTCCATGTGGCTCCGAGCTTCCATTTGTGTATTATAATTCAAAACACAAAGGCAAAGAACCAATACAAGAAAATGTGTATGTAAAGGGATCGTCGCGTCCGGGAGCAGCCTCTCCGTCAAAAGGTTGGTGTATTTCCAACGTTCATAAGTAACTCCCATCCTAGCAGCCGTTTCAGGGATTCGTGTTCCTCTTGGATCTGGATGTGGCATTCCCTTTTACCGCCCATAAGGACAGCTTTGTCTAGTTCATCGAGCTTGTTTGAAAGAGTGAAATTGACTAATTCGGCGTAAGATATACACTTATGAATGTCATACCGCAAACGCAATCAGTATAAAACTATCCCCGCTGAAGCAAGTCCAATCTGAGGGCAGAACACAACCTCGTACCTTGACGGCGGCGGTGCCAGACGCCACAACACCATCCAGCTTTGTGGTGTTCCTCAGATATCAGCAACACGTCGACTTCTTCCTCCCTCCCACCCTGGTCGCTAAGTCTTGTGCGGTTAAGCCACTGTGTACGTTAAACCACGTACACTGTGTACGCAACACGTCGGCTTCTTCCTCCCTCCCACCCTGGTCACTAAGTCTTGTGCGGTTAAGCCACTGTGTACGTTGAGCTGCAAGACTTGGACCATGTCTTTGTTTTTCTCTTGCTCTTTGCAGTGCCTCTTTGAACTCCTGGCACCTACCACTTCCTAGAATATGAGCCAAACCAGGCTCCAGTCAGAGCACTTGTTTGCACCCTCTTTCGCGTTATGACCGTAAGTGCCACACTTGTATCACAGGTTGCTTCGATCTGCTCCCTTGCTATAAAAGGAACTGTCTCCGAAGCTTAGGCACTTATAGCGTCGGACTAGGTCTTTAGCGAGTAGCACTAGGGGTACCACCCTCGCGATAACCAGCACTGCTGATTCAAAGAAGGTATGCAGCTGCTATCCGCATAGCTCCTTGCCTCTGTACCTATGCGAGACGCCCTCGATACGACTTCCTACAAAGAGCGTCAACCCAGACTTCAAAGCTATACAAGAGCTTGAGGTCCAGTCTAATATTATTAATAATAACCACGTATAACCAAACTTTGGAGACGGTCTATAATATAGTTAGCTTACTAACTTACCATATCTTCTTCATCATCAAGGTAGTTGACATCCAAAAGAAGAAATTTCCAAGCTTGTACACATAGCGGAATATAATCCTGTGACGTTGAAGAACTTTTCAATTCACCATTGTTCGTTGCTTGCGCATCGACTCTCTTGTATTTCCTCAGCTCCAAGTGTTCCGATACTGACGCAATAACGGGAGTCGATGTTTTGGTTAGTTTTGGTTCACACGGACTATTTAAGTGGTAGCTTTTGTAGTTATCGTTGTTGTAGATAAAAGCCCGCAAGCGAGGGTCTTCGTAGCTGTATAGAATAAATACTCTTTGGTATTTGCGTTTGATAGCGCGGCTACGCTTAGCATTGGCGGAGACGTTGCTAATGCAAGTCGAGCTCGATATAGCGCTGTCAGCACTATAACTTGAGGAATTGGAAGCTAGCGATTGGGAACTACTAGGCGGTTTCAACAAAGACGTCTTTAGCGCTCTGATTCTCTCGCCTAACCTAGGTGATGACGCTGGAGAACTCTTGTTCGATGATACTTTGTTCACCAAGCAGACCTTGCTGGGTTGTTGCTGATGGGACAGTAACCTGTTTCGCGGGCTAGTGTGGTTTGCTGAGAAGATAAATTCGTCATCAGTCTCCCAATCACTCAAATCTTCAACAATCAAATACGATGAGTCATTGGGAGCTGTGGTAGGGTACCCACCACAATGTAGAGTAGTCATCTCTTCTGTTGTATCGACCGAATGATAACTTTCGCGTGGATTTCCGACGGATCTGAATTTCCAAATTGGCTGGTAAATATCTTCGTCGTCATGGGAACTAAACACATTCTTCACGTCACCCTTATCACTGTTTTCTTCACTCTTATCAGTAGATGCTATGGCACATTTTTGATCAATCGCACGCATTTTTTTAATTTCGTGGGACATTGACGTCGACGTTATCATTGCAGTCGCAGCATTATACGTTACGATAAGTTTTTTCCGATTGATTTTGACGAAGCGCGGATCATTGCAAACAACATGTAAGAATTGTCGTAATCTTGAATCGATTATAAGTAGGCGCCAGTTGAGGCTTTTCGACAATTCCAGGGATGTCAAGATGCCTCGCAATTTAGAAGATGAAATAGATACATCTCTCCGTTTAAATATCAACTCCAAAACTTCAACCTTGCATCGTCGATGATATTTCGATTCGACTAAACTAGCAGCTGCGGACCCTAATTGCTTATATTGTTGAGCTGCTTGGCACTCTCCGGCAAGCACTTGAGATTGCGACTGTTTAGCCAATGGCAGATGTAAATTATCGCTACGAACTTCCGCTGTGCATTTAATTTCGGTATAGCCGTCTAGATTGGCATTATAAGACTCGGGTCTAGAGTTGTTACCACTTTCACTTTCACGATTCAGAAATGTATTGAATGCGATAAGAATGTCGTTCACAAATTCGGATTCGCGCTCTTGGAATGCATCTCTCTTTGTATAGCCGTCCACGGCGCTAGCAGAACCAGCAATGCCTACACCACTAAAACTAATGCTATTGACGCTTGGGCACTCTTCACTTTCATCCACTTTCACATAAATTGCGCGGCGTTTGGATCGTATGCGCTTCTCCATTAGATGTCGTTTAAAATTATCTAACATTAACTCCACTCGGACACTGTTCGCGCCAACAACCAACAAAGACTTTAGTGAGTCATCGTCATTGAAATTTTCTTCAATATTTGCTTTTACAATTCCTGCAACGGATGCTTCCTCTTGCAACAACCACGAGTTGGGTGCGGATGCTGTTGTTACCACAGTCAGATCGACATTCTGTGCAGGAATGGCACTACCGCATATAAAGCCGCAACAATTAAAATAAGCGGAAGGAATACTTTTAACCGAACAGAAAGAGTCGTCAAACACGAAGTAAGAACAGTAGTCTTGTGTTTGCCTACGTAATGATGTCAGCCAGTCGACGACGTTATCTTGAATCATAAAAAACGAATTAGTTCGCGATCGCGACGAGACTGGAAACACGAACGAAGCTTTCTCACCCTCACGCTTATTCATATTCAAAGCCGACCCACGGTCAATGGGTGCGACTGTGATTAAGCTTCTCAGACCCAAACCAATGCTGCTGATGTTTGAATCTGACTGCGAACTTCTATGTCTGCTATGCTCATTAGCATGTATCGTTTCACGTTCTGCACCCAAAGAATTCATCATTTGGCCATCGCTTTTACGTAACTTTCCATAAATTTGCCTTCCACAAAACACTTGCTTCGAGACATTTGTATCGATTGGACTCCTATTGGCGATTCGCCATTCATCGTGCTCTTCTCCAAAAAGCTCTGTGCCATTCACGTTATGGACGATTTCTAACTTCCGGCGTTTGTTTTCCTTTTCATGCGATCGTACCTTTTTCAGCGATCCGAATAAATCTGCTAGTACTCCATTTCGCCACCCGTACCTACTAGAATGTGACTTACCAGCTTTTTTTACATTTGAACCCAACTCAGAATCATCTTTCGCATGTGCATCAATGTAATCTGGCGCTAAAACTGGTAGAAACCCCTTTGATTCTGTATGGTTGTATAGTTGATCACATTCGACACTAATATTTTCATATATGTGATCGCTGGGTGTTTCTATTTGGCCACACATCAACAACTCGCAAAATCGACAGTAACGCCCCTCTGCTTCGAAAATTCCATATTGACAGACTCCGCAAATATTCTCGTAAATTACATCTACTTTTGGCTTCCTTCGCCAAAACCTTTTGATTGGCGATCTTTTGCTTGAGAGTTCTTCACCAGTTGATAGCATAAAACGCGAGCTAATATTATATGAACTTGCACTTCTTTCATCCGCTGCACCAATGAAGCGCGTCCGGGGATAAAGTGCGATGTTGGTACACTGGTAAGGGTGCATTTCATGTGGATTGCTAGACATCTTAGCAGTTAGGTTCACGGAGTCAAGACAACTTGACGTTTTTTTCCTGTTTCAATACTTCACATATTAGTCACTTCATCGTATGGCCAAGTTTAGTGTCTACTGGTCGGCTTGGAAAGCAATTGTGCATTCGATATTTAAAAGGCAACAATCTGACGTGACGATTTTAAGCACGCGCGTTTCGAACTTATAATGAACTACAGTTGGATGGAGTATCGTATTGGAAAACTGGACGTTTTAATCATTGCCATGGATCACAGCTTCATGCGTCCACCGCACAGGATACAAATTCATCGAACAGATGGAAAAGAAGAGATTATGATTACGAGGACAGTGACGCAAAGATGAAGAATTCTAACGAACATGCTACTCTTAATATGGGCTTATTCTGAATTACCACTATTTGCGACCAAGCCCAAGAACTAACTGCAGAGCCAGCAAAGAACTCACGAAACAGAATCCAACAATACGTCACTCCAAACTCTTCCTCGCAAGCGGTACATGTGTATTGTAAGAGACCAGCGGACAATTGCGATCATTGTACTTAATTAATTTAGTTCGAAAGATCACCATCTATCGTTCTGAATTCGTAGTCCACGCTCATACAAATATTCTGACTAATCATCAGCATTTTCCTCGCGACCATCATCTACTTCGTAAGCCAATACAGTTGGTACTATTAAATGATGTATATCTATGCGTCAAACGTGCATACAATCTTGTTATTGTTGCAAGATATATGATTCCATAGCTCCCTGCGCTAAAGATCTTGCGTTGCTCCAAGATTTATAGAAGATTTTTTTCTAGTTGTTTTATGTCTGACTTGGCGGCCAATCCGATAAGAAAGTTATTCAAAGCATTTAATTGAAAGTAGACGCTCGAACAAGGGTATGATGTGGCATTGTGACCGGCGTAGTGAAAAATCTGAAGCCAAACGAAATATGAATGAGTCCATTGAGTCGGCCGCAATTCAAGAACTATAATCACATCATTGTGGTTCCGAATGCCTACAAGTACGACCCTTTTCCTCATCGAAACTGAAATAAACGTGAAGGGCACAATCACGCTGTTGCACCTATACAACTCTCGTTTAAATTCCTTAAATTCTAGTATTACTTGACTGCGTTTGAGTAACCAACAACTTTCTAAGGATGCAATTCGTAATAGTTTGGGTCTTTGCAAATTGATACGTCCTGAAGGCCTCTGTTCTCACGTCTTCCGATAGCACTCCAACGAAAATTAATGACTGAAACTACCTGATTTCAATATTTCAGTAATCAATATGTTTAGTATTTTTCAATACTAAACATATGTTATGTTAAAGGATCGGAATTCCCACTCATGGATTTATAAATCGTTCATCGTCGAAGCAGAACGAATTCAAAATCAACATGCCCATAGACGTAGCAATTTTTTTTCTTAACTGGTATTTCGTCAACCATTAAGTGATTGATAACAAATAAAATGAGCAGCAGAGCGTTGCTTCCAAAATACATAAGATATTATGAAAAACTAATTGAGCTCATTTGAAAATATCCCTGCTGTTAAATCTCCTGATATAACTGCATTCAACTGATAGTACTATAATCTTATTTGTATTAGCAAATGTTTTCTCAACCCATCTTGATTATATCATTCTGTCAATACGCTATGCTTTTAACACATATTTGGTGTAGTCTAGAAACTTTACGACCGCGAGTTCTGACACCTTTGCTTAAGGATAATAACAGCTAGATAGAATGTAAGATCGCATCAAAATACGATTGAAAAAAAAGAAATTTAGGTTTGTTCGGCTAGTTCTCCACCAAATCGGTTTCGAACGACACGAACTTATTGTAACGTGTCCATAACCAAAAAAACTACAGAATAAAATTTTGTTTTGTACAAGTGAATTTTATTGTATAATTTTTGAGTAATTTGCATTTTAGTTTTTGAATAATTTTAACTCGATTGAGTTAAATAAATTTAAATGATAATATTAATCTGTGTCATCACTTCCTCGTTCTGTAATAATAAAGGAAAGAACAAGTATTTATCATTGCACTATTTTCTTAATATTTTAATTCAAATCTTTTGTTTTTTCAATAATTATGTTCATATGTTCGAATTATAAGTTTATATTTGCTTGGCTGGTGCTTGATTTGCCCATATTTTTGAGATCGTGAAATTACAAAACATCGTAAACACTTTGAACAAGCCACCGATCTAACAGGATTCAATTAAAATAAGATGAAATATTTGGATTGGTCAATTTTCTCTCATTATTACGTTCCACGAGGAACACTCTGGAAATTTTAAAAACGTAATAGGAATATAAATCTGCTATTGCTTTTTCTGCGAGTGTTTTTCTCTGGTAGTTGCCGACAGGGAATGTTCTTAGTGTTTTGTGCTTACACTATAACGCAGTTGGGAACTAAAAATGAAGGCAATGCAGTTTTTTATTCCTTGCATCAAATTACAACTGGCAATACTGGTTCATATTTATAAATGAGAATGACGTACAGAGAATATGCACTGATGGGTTCAACGGGGTGGTATTGAGCCCGGGAACCTCTTACTTTTTTAAGAAGACTTTTTTCATGTAGCACATTAATTAGAGGTACTTTGGTCGCTTGCGACGTAATCGTGCAATCGTGCACCGAAAATAATTTGAATTACCTATATCGGAAAGCATATACAACGATAATAAAACCGAGAATAAACTATAAATTGAAATGTTTCGACTTATGTCGAGAGCACTTGGTTTTGCGGGATATGTAGTTCAGTATGCATGTATTACGCATTGCGCATTTGAATATGTTGGCGATTTCGTTGTGGTAAGTCAAAGTGATTCAATGCAATTATGAGAATTTAAAGAACTATTAACAATTCAAATAGTGCAGTGGCCCATCAATGGAACCAACGCTTTCAACAAATAATGTTCTACTAACTGAAAGGATAACTGCTAGGATGCATAGCGTAAGGCGCGGTGATATAATAATAGCACGCTGTCCTATCGACCCAAAAAACCAAGTTTGCAAAAGAGTAGTTGGCCTACCAGGGGACCGTATACTAGTTGTGCCTACTGCAGGTAGTCTAGTAGAACTTAAAAAGGCACCTAAAGAAATTGTAGTATCTTCATCGTTTTTGGAAGAAGAAGTTGGAAGCGCTGCAGCAATACCGAACGCAACGTTTCAGCTTGCGAAAGGAGAGTATATTGTACCCAGGGGTCACATATGGATTGAAGGCGATAATGCTGCGAATAGCGCCGATTCGCGATTTTACGGACCAGTACCGTTAGGTTTGGTTAATAGTCGAGCAATCTTACGCGTGTGGCCACTGTCAGATGTAAGATTACTCATATAAATTAGAATAAAACAAACAAGTGCTTTTGGGTAGTCCTTTATTGCAAGTTCCCTCAAATTTTCGTGTCCTAATGTATAAATGTATGATAGGAATGATCTAAACATTGAACAAGATTGTAATCCACAGAGAAGCATTGGATTATATATAAAATGGACTTATAACTGCGAACCTTTCTCATTGTACTCTTTCCTTTTCCTTTCAACCCACAGGCTAATCTCCTCTTTCAAAGGTATGTTCGATTTTACTTGATCCATTGTCAGTGGCGATCGGTTGAATGGATCAGTTTGATCACTCAACAAATGCCGCGCAATCGTTGTTCTGTCCACAGTTACGTGTGAACTAGGTAAAATCACAGGATCCAACATAAGCGTCGACATGATCGGGTCCAAATATTCATCAGGAGCATCGACGAGTGCTTCTTGGTCCTCTTTATGGCGCTTCTCTATTCTTTTTATTTTTACAGACAATTCTCGAATTTCAGCTATAAGCTCGCCGCCACCAATTCGTGCTAAATAAAACCAATACATATAAATAGAATAAAAGTCTACGTTAATATACCTAGCACTTGCTCAGCAAAGTCAAATAACTCATCGCTATAAGAGCGTCCGTCCTGAGAAACAGCCAGGCAGAACTCGTCACTCTCCCTAAGATTAACGTAAATCCTACAAATTTCCATAACAGTGTGCGCAGGATCGAATTCGAACTCTTTTTTATCCCTCACCTAAAGAGAAACATTAGAAAAATAAGTTAACAAACAAAAAATTAATTGAGTCACCTTGAAACTTCCTTTTTTTGGCCCAACTAAATTCAATAGAAAATAATTTAACATTGCCGCTATCCGATCTACCATTGAAGCATGACAAAAAATTTCTTTAATTTCGCTCGTGATCAATTTCAATATATTAATGGTGTCGCGCCCGAGGATGTTATCAAACCTTGCCATCATCCCCAAGTGTTGTAAATTCGTGATATTCTGTTGACGTTCTGCAGAGGGCAAATTGTTCCATTCGCCACTGTCCTGCGCTGATTGTAGTGACCGAATCTGTTGTAAGTTTGATAGACATTCGTCTAGTAAGAAGATGGCGTCATTTATGAGAAGATTCACAAACCGTAAGAATAAAGGCGGATTAACTGCTTCTATATTCTTTTGTGCCTCCACGGCCAAATTCCTGTGAATAACTACCTTATAATCATTGCAAAGCGAACAAAATAACTCTTTCTTACTTAAAGCAAGTTCTTTGTTCTTCTAAATCCCACAAAAACTCCATAATGGAATACATTGGTCTTCGATAATTAAATTTCTGCTCAAATTGAACCGATTGACCAGTCATTTCAATACTAACGAAGACATTGAGTAGGTTGGGAACTATCTCCAAGCGATCTGGATGGCGTAAGAACAGGTTCGTTTTGAATTGTGACCGGAAATTGTCCGTTTTCGGCACCAAACACTCTAAACCTTCTGCTAGTTTAGCTCGTAAATGCGGATTCCTTATACGCTCAACGCTCCCCATAAAGACTAATATCATGCGAAATATGGCACTTTGCGCATCAGTATCTAGCTCAATCGCTTGAGGACCCAAATGCAACATTGCTGTTAAATATCCTATCACATTTTCCAGCATGTATTCTGGTATCGAACTGCAATTCAAACCAATTACAAAAAATCTAATTAAATGAAAGCGATTGGAATACTTCAAGTAAGGTGGTACATAGCTTTCTATTGGTAAAGCCAAATTCTGACGCTTTCTGGGTGCAAAATTAGACGCTGCAACCATCTCATTGTAATCTTCTAAGTTTTTCGAAGCCACTTCAACCAACCACATTGCCGTTGCTTCATAGTAGCGCAGGAGAAATTGGTCAGTGTACGGCTCAGTAATCGCACCCTTCAAACACAAAATCTGCTGCGATTGCGTGTTCAGCATTTGTGTCATATTTTGTGCAGCTTCTGAAGGACCTTGAGCAAGCGCATCCTGAAGGGCACTTTGCAGTCGATGAATTTCACGACTCATTCGAAAATATTTCTCAATACACACGCGATAACCTGTAACCGCATTCACAAATTTTCATATGCCAAAACAAATAACAGTTTATTTCTAAATACTTACTCAAATCTATCGCTTTCTGTGTCATAAAAAAAATTTCTGTAATGAAGTTGTACGTCCGAGCAGTCAGCCGCAATTCCCCATCTTCCACTGGCAAAAGACATGTCTCCGAGGAGATCTTTTTCATGTGAACATTCTTTGAAACTCGCTCTATATCATTTACAGCATAATACGTAGGATCGACAAGCATCACTTTAAACCCTGGCTTAAGCAATGGCTCACACAACCGCAACAACACACCGCAAAATCCAATCATAAATGAATCGGGTGCGTTTGACATTGTCCTTAATGAAATCAAATTATGAGTGTTCCAAATTTGTCCTCGCGGCAGATTGGCATGCAAACAATTTCCAAACCATGAAAGTGTTTTGTTTTTTACAGGCCCATCCAGTAGTAACAGAGATTTGAAAAGAGCGTACATTTGATTCAGGTGATTCTTCATGTGGTCCCAAAGCGAAGCTTTTAGTGTTGAATTCAAAGAGTCCGCTGGATCTTCGAAAAATTCGTAGGAACCGTGTTGAGTTTTTGGCAAAATCGACAGGCTTAACAATTGCCCAAGGAGCGTTTCAGCGTATTGAATTCCAACTGCATCGGGGTTAGGTGTGCTAAAGTCAAGAAGTATTTCCCCTAATTGCGGTAAAGATTTGTTACTAACGAAGAGAGAAAGGAGTGGAATTACCCATTTCTGCACTGTTATCATATTTGCATTTATAACTGATTTGTGAATTTCCGAGAACATAGGATAGAATACGATCTTCAGTCCCCCCATCGCCATGTTCTCGTCATCAACAAACATTTCCTTCGTAACCGAATACAAGAAGTCCTTTCGGTCGTCATCCTCAATGAAAATCTCCTGTAAGATGCCAAGCCACTGGAAGGAAAGTGATTGGCCTTGGTAAATATCTGGCTGCTTCATTGCAGTGCTAGCATTACGCATTATCAGCGCTCTTATCCTATTGCAAACGTCTATCACATCGTCATCATTCTCTGTTTTTGAAGTCATCTGGCATTCAACAAATGATCTATACAAGTAGCTTATTACTCGCGTCTCGGTTGCTTCAGATTTTATTGCATCCTCATTATTGTCAGGTACAAGAAAGTCAGCTGGATTTGATAATAACAATCTTTCAAATAATGCCTGCTCGAGGAGATCTAAGTCCATGGACACACTATCCGCTTGCCCCGCTATTTCTTCCAAATACACCAGTTGTCGTTTAGAAGTTCCAGTTTTGTTGATTGTGAAAAGAAATATGCGTTCAATCAAATCATTTATTTTCTCCGCAGAATTATCTTTGCTTTTAGATGCATTATTTGATTGACACCCGTAATCTTTTTTCAATGCATCGCATTCTGCTGGAATCAATTCATTAAATGGATTTTGATCTGCCGATTCATTTGACATCATGCTCCTACTGAAAACTTCAGGCTCAATAAATACAATACTACTACCAAATGAAGCAAAACTCAGCGGCCACCACTGTTTAGACAACTCATGACAAATGACCAATTATTAACAACTGTCACATAATCAGCTGATTGACATCGCCCAGGCATATGATTGCCTTTGTATGTTGCCAACTGAAGAATTTTTGCGACCCCGGTATTTGAATAAAAATTCTGCTAGGAATAGTGGGCATTTTACATAAGTTGTAAACAACAGAACCATGGCGTTCCATGACCAGCATCTTGACATAAATTAATGAGCGCAGGATTTTATCATTGAAAACGTCCATACGTTTCAGAATAATAATCGAAAAATATTAGCGCGGTAATGATTCTTGTTATCTTTAAAGCTTTTATATTGCATCGAACGGTTGCTGCCCAACATCAGAGTAATACGTAATACCAAATAGGATCTTAAATTCCAATTCAATTTTTTTGTCGACTCAGGGAAAATATTCATTGTAATTTGCAAGAATTCCTAATATTCGGTAACAGCAATAATTATTTTGCACTTCAAAAGTAGGATAACACACAAGTCTTAATGAAATCTCTAACACCAAACACCAAATTATTTTGTCTTAAGTCCTTATTAATGAATCAATTGAGTTAGTTTTGAAGCTGGCATCTTGGTAGGGTGTCATTGAACAAGTGAGCTCAATTGGCAGCACTAAAAGCTTATTTTGCGGCCATTTAATAAATTTCCCACGGACTGTATTTGCAAGCCGAATAAATCGACTGGTCATCGTTAACTTCAAAAATCAACAGGCAGTCATCAGAGGGTAGTGATAATCCTAGCTCGCGCCATCTGTCAGATGCGGTTAAGTTTCCTCGACATACTTGCTGTAAGTTCCGTAGATCACATTACATTTATGCTAGTGATTTGTACTCGCCGTCTTTCGTCTTCGGAAAACAAGATTATGAGAAGAGCCGAGTAAAAAGTGAGCATCATCCAAAGACCGACATTTATCAGTTTACGGTAGAAATTTCCGATTAGTTCATTTTGACAAACGTTGGAAGACGTGCTGAAGCGAAACGGACGTATTGAACAACGGAAGTGCTTTATAGAGCATTATCGAATATTTTGTGTCTACAAGAAAATAAAACGCAAAAATGGCAGAAACATTGGAAGGTGAATCAGCAGCAGGCGAGAGTTTTATTTGGCATATTATAAATGAAATTATTACGAGTCCCGTGAACCTTGCCCTAGTTGGTATTATTGCATTTCTTGTTTACAAAATAATTAAAAGTCGCATTGACGTGCCGCACAGCCACGAAGAGCCGAAAGAGGAGTTACCAAAGCTTCGACGTGATTTTACCCCACAAGAACTACTTAAATATGACGGCAAGCAGCCAGATGGAAGAGTGCTGATGGCTGTTCTAGGTAATGTTTACGACGTGACAAAAGGGAAGCGGTTCTATGGACCGGGTGAGTATTCTACACATGACAGAGTCATGGGTTCGTTTAGCAAAATAATTCAATATTAGGAGATAGGGATTCTTATCACTCAAAGCAGTGAAACTAATTATAAGCAAGCTCAGACAAACCAAATGACCTGCCTTTTTTCACTTAAGACCTATAATAAACTAGTCAGTAAAATCAATTTCTGTGCGCCTATCTAATTGGGGAGAGGGCCAATTTTGTTCAATAAATATATTTTACTCTGATTTAATTGAACATGTGTGCCCGATAAGATCCTTAACACTTGTTGGTATATTTCTTATTTGTGGTTTAATGCAGAGTCTCATAACAAAGTTCATTGAAGTTACACAAATCACCTTTGCCTATTTAAATTCGATTGCTTATTATGAGTTAAATAGTAATGTATTTTTTTTAAGGTGGTCCATACGAGGCTTTCGCAGGACGCGATGCGTCTCGTGGCCTTGCCACATTCAGCGTGTCTCGTTCAGACAACGTAGAATATGATGACCTTAGTGATCTGTCAACAATGGAGATGGATTCCGTACGAGAATGGGAAATGCAATTTAAAGGTAAATACTTCTATATTTTCCTCACAGTTCGAGATTTCTTTTGGAATTTTAAAGACAGTGGTAACTTAGAACGAAAATTAAAAAAAGAACTACGCGGGAGCGTCGAGCAATTTGCAGTTCACAATTTTTACACTTTGAAAATAATGTTTGGTTCAAAATCTAAATTCAACCAACATTTTTTCTTTGTTTTTGATATTTTTGGCCTTTTGATTGTATTTTTTTTTATCATATGATGCCGACATGGTTAGATTTAATTGAATTACCTTTATTGAAATCCAAATCGAAAACTTCAATTTGGAAATTTTAAAACAAAAACAAGGTTTCATCGACGTTTAATCCCATTAAGTCTTAAGCTTGTCTCTCGATCAAAAGAACTTATTAAACAAAAGAACCACTTTGTATTTCAGAAAAATATCCTTTAGTGGGGCGCCTACTGAAACCTGGCGAGGAACCGTCTACGTATTCTGATGATGAAGAAGAAACGCAAAGCGACACAAATCCCCCATCACAAACCCATACTAAATCTGATTAAAACTGACTTTTATGCATATATAAAGGCATGGGAACACTGAAAACAATTGTTATCCATGAACCATTAGAACATAATTTAAATGCAAAAGCATCATCCAAAACTTAATAGTTAGAAACAAGAGATGAGACTCATTTTTGTGAAACTCGTATATAGTATTCAATTATATGAAAAAAGAAGATAAATGCATATTGGCATATGGGCTAATCGTTAAATTTAATAAATGGGCAACGTATGGTCATAGCTCTGATCGATTTCAACGCAACGTAAATTGAGTAGCTCATGACAACTACGGCAGCAGCATGTTATAATTCCTTATCCTTTGTAAGATTTTTACACTATATTTCCGTTAAAACTATTGTTAACTTTTTGGGGTCGTAATAAAAGAGAAGATAATAATTCATGGAGAACTCTTTTTATAGGAAAGTTTTTATTTTTTTTATTTTTGTGTGTATTTGACGTTGAAATAATCAGGTAAATGTATAGGGAAAAAGTTCAGTATATTTGTTTATTTCAGATTCGCAATGAAAATAAGTATTTTCTTCTAGCTATTTGCAAGAAAACATGAGCCTTCGATAACCAACTACATAGTCTTTTTTAAAGTCACACGATTGCAATCTAATTAGTAAAGGGTTTGACCCCGTACCTACAAAGTAATTATTTTCCCATAATTAATTTCCGATAATTACCAGGAATGCTGGACTTTATAATTATATAAAGACGCCGGAAGTAAAGAAGGGCAACAAAAGATAATTCTTTTAATAATCGAGGCTTATTAGCCATTTAAACTTGAACATGCAGAATGTAAGGAAGGCAGTTGATGGTACGCTAAACTACGGTGTGTGCTAAATCAAAACAATTTAGAAATAATTTCAAATAATAAGTAATAATTTTTTAATCGTCCTCAAAAACTTTTTCTTCACTAAATTATATAGGCTTAACGAGCTCTAATTTTATAATAATAATAACACTTATCAGTATTATTTACTCAACATTTATTGGTTGAAAAACATGATTTTACAGTTTAAAATTGTGTTAAATGTCACGTTGGATTTGGTCTATATCACTCAATATTTTTTACTTTGAACTCGAACAACAGAAACAGTGTTCGTAGAAAATAAAATTACCTTAAATAAATTCACTATTAAGAACTTGAACTAAACCATCATATTTACTATTATGGCTATCGATGTTAATTAATGTGAATTTTATTTTGGGCGGAAGTTGTCAGCATATTTATCTTCAATTTTGATTATGAGATGCGTTTGGTAATAGTTTAATGTCATAGATACTTGCTGCAATGAAATGGTGTTTGTCGCGACATTTCATCTTAGTTTGCATGATATTTCTTTCGAATTATTATATGGACACAATATAATAATTCGGAAGAAATATGATGTAAACAAAAACTTACTATCGGAATATCGAGCATATTCCGAATGAGCCGATGTCCAAAGTTCTTTGTAAATTGGCAATTATTTTGCATTCTGATTTCTTCAATTAAAATAATTGCTAGTTTGCTTGTGATTATTTGATAAATTTTGGTAGCAATTAACCTTTACTCAGGTTCTTGATTCCCCCCCTAATTTAGCCTGATTTAGAGGGGTTTCAACATATCATTGATAAACACAGCGGTTCGAATGTGTGAATGGAAAAGTAGATCTATTTACTCAATGAAGGAAAGTAGAAAGTAGTAGTTAACTGTAGTGAATGTGATAAATGAATATTTGGATATCATTTGTCCAATGTATGTATGCTGTGCAATGAAATTGTTTTATGAATTAAATAAATCGAAGTTCACTTTCCTCTGAGCAGATTATCAAAATTAAAATGCAACTTTTTTTATTCCAAATAAGGTAAAATAACAGAACCATACATTTAAGACCAATAAGGAAAGTCGAGACACTAAAAACTATAATAATATACCAGTTCCATTGTTGCATATCATATTTATCACAATAAGTGTGTTTATTTAAAAACATGAAAAATTCAAACACTTTTGCTATTTGGTTTTTCTTCAAATTGTTCCCTACCTTAAATATCTACAAATCTAAGTTTTACTGATTAACAGATGGAAGTATTTCAGCCAACAATTTCTCTTGTATTCTCAGAGCATCAAAGATCATCTTACATCCTTAACGTGGTCCCTCTCGTTTATTAAAATTTATTTTATCGTAGTTTACATTATGTCAACTGCTAAATGTAATCCAGAATGAATATCCAATTCACAACGAATATTCTTCACGAACCTTCCCTATAATCTTAATTACCTTATGTTGGTATTCTGGAATACGATTCAATATTTAACACAAATCGATGCACCAGTCCCTCGCAGATAGGCGATCGTAAATAGAGTCAGCTGATTCTATCAGCTGTTTTCGATTTTCACAGGAAAATGTGTAAAAGGTAAAAGTGGCTGTAGAATATGGTGAACATTTCAAAGACAATACAACTAGCTTCCATAGTTGGAAGCTCTTACTTGGTGGGATATTTAATTGGTCAGAAGGGTGGTACAGACACAACAAAATGTAAGGTAATCAATTTTGAATAAGGTGAATAAATAACGAAATATGTCCGTGTATACAAACATTCAGGTCATTTCAGATGAATTGGGAGTCGCGTTGGCCAATATTTGGATCAGTCTCAGCGTCGGCATTGATTGTTCCACCAAACTCTCAAAATGGTGTTACTGAGCACCGTAAGTTAAGTAGAGTTTCAGAAATAATGAAATATGGATATCCTGGTATGGACCAACTGATATCATACTCCGATTTCGTTATTTCTTATGACCGTCGGAATAGAATACCCCATTGGGTGTTTGAGCACTTAACTCCTGACAATGTTCGTTCAAATAATAATGTTGATCGTGCAAAATGTCAATTTACACCGGATTCCAGGGTGCATGAGTTTTTTCGAGCCGATAATTCTGATTACAAAAAATCTGGCTATGATCGCGGCCACCTTGCAGCAGCTGGGAATCATCGAAAAGAGCAAAAGCACTGTGATGAGACATTCTTCCTAAGTAACATTGCACCTCAAGTAGGCGAAGGTTTCAACCGAGATGCATGGAACCGCCTGGAGCGCTATGTTAGAAAATTAACCAAAAACAATCCGAATGTGTATGTGTGTACAGGTCCATTATATTTACCACGCAAGGAAATCGATGGCAAGATGTATGTGAAGTATGAAGTCATCGGAGTGAATACTGTCGCTGTTCCTACCCATTTTTTTAAAGTAGTTGTAATAGAAAGGGCAGATAAAAAGTTGGAAATGGAATCCTATGTAATGCCGAATCAAAAAATAGACGATAGCACACCATTGGAGGTGTTCCGTGTACGTCCGGAAGTTATAGAAAAGGCGGCCGGGTTGCTTTTCTTTTCAAATATTCAGAGGAGCGCAATGTATTCAGTTAATGGCAAAAAACAGTGAAAACCGAGTGGATGAACACGCTGCACCAGCGAACTTAATAAACAGTGTTAGCAATACTCTACTTGAAGTAATTATTTATTTTCCTTGTTGAAAAAAATGTACATACATCGGTAGTAAATACATGAATTGTGTCTTTGATTGTAATATATTTATTTTTATTAGTCGAATAAAGTGCATCCCAGTAGTTGACAAACATTGAAGGACACTGACAACAATAGTCATAGTGCAGTGTTCCCCGCACATCCCTTCTCTCTTTGATTATTATATATAATCATTGACTATAAATTATAGTATATAGTGAATTCATGTGATCCAAGCCAGCTACAAAAATTAAATTGTTCAAATACTTTACCATGTCCTATTACACTTTTAAACTTTATTTATAGTTCATTGATGTGTGCCGTAGTATCCTGGACAATTAATCTGTATGAACCAAAGCAATAATGTTTTGTTTGACTAAGTAATTTTACTTAAAATGTAATTTTCTGTATGAATAGGCCGCATTTAAATAATTTTTTTTTCTTTCGTCTGTGAAAGACAATGTCTAAGATGTTATGCTTATAAATTTAAATTTTTATTCTTTTAAACAAAGCGCAGATTTCACCAAAACCAATTCCAGTTTCACATTTATTCATACGCAGGGGCGAAGCAAAAACTCCTAATTTCAATTATAATTTAGCTATTATTTATTTACTTTCTGTACCACATCTGCAACGTTTTCATTCTCTTGACTTTCTTCTGCAGTTGAAGAATGCCATAAAGAAGTGCTTCAGCTGTTGGTGGGCATCCTGGGACATATATGTCCACAGGGATGATTCGGTCACATCCACGAACAACAGAATATGAATAATGATAGTAGCCACCACCATTAGCACAACTTCCCATAGAAATCACCCATCGTGGTTCGGGCATCTGGTCATATACCTTTCGTAGTGCTGGTGCCATCTTATTTGTCAACGTGCCTGCAACAATAATAACATCAGCTTGTCGCGGTGAAGCTCGGAAAACTACACCAAAACGGTCCATATCATAACGCGGAGCAGCGATGTGCATCATCTCAACTGCGCAACATGCTAATCCGAATGTCAAAGGCCAGATTGAACCCTTTCGTCCCCAATTCAAGATATCATCTAATCGTGCCACTGTCCACTCCGCCAGATTAGGTTGTTTAGTACCGAAAGGAGAGTACCCACGTTTAGCTGGTGGATTGGAAGGATCTACCACAGGCATTGTCTGTTGATTGCGCCGAGCTTGGATGACATTTTCTGCCGCTGGCCCGAAACTTCCGAGCACATTATTGCTCAGCAGCTTTGGTGCTTTATTCAGAGCTAGTATTGTCGAACGTAACATCCTAAAACAAAGAGAAGCATTGTTTTGAATTAAAATCTTAATCCTCCAATAAAATGTCTTCAATATATTTCTTTTACCTACGAAGTTATAGTCGTATTTAAATAATTATTTATTTTTATATAACTCGGACACAATGACCACTTCTGCACTTGTGTTGGTAGCAATGGGTGTCAAATCCCAGCTGGTTTGCATCAGGCCGTTTTGGACCGCCACATTTTGCGAAGCGTAACATATTTATAAAAAGTACGTTCATTTCCCAATATCATTTTTGGCTTTAAAATTAAAAAGAGTTAAAAAAATGTTTGCGATTATTAATGGTCATGCTGCAAGAGAATCGATTGTACGAATTGTTTATAATTATGTGAGTAATCAATTTAGATGGCTTTAGTGTTTCGTTTCATAAAAACACATAATTGTATGTTTGTTTGAAATGGCTGTACAATAGAAACGCCACTAAAATGTTTATAATTTCAACGTGAATGTTGGTTGAACTGTTCAATGACAGCAGCAATAGCTAGGTATAGCGCCGACTTACGGAAAGCATTCGGTAAATGTCAAGACAATTTCAGCCGGGTTTGTTGTCGTCGGTGTTCTTTCAATCGAGGAAACAAATTACATGGAGACAATTCTTGAACAGCAAAGGCGTTATCACGAAGAACGCGAACGTCTGGTTAAACTGATGGTCGATGAATATGTTCAAAAAAAGCAAACGGTGAGTTTATCTTCAAAATTATCTATAAAACCCACCCATACCAGGACGTTTTACCTGATATATGTATAAGCATGTGATGTTGGTATCTGAATATTTAGGCCAGATTATAATTTTTCATGTGCATCGGGTCTCGCATAGTATTATCGTATTATAAAGTGTTCTACCTCTATTATAAAGGGTTCTGGCGTTAAATTGGGTTACATCTATTAAAAAAGAAGCGCGATTGCATTTATTTAAAGGTAGAAATTTGATATCTGGATATTTTTTGATCATCCGTTTGAAATCATAGTAATAATAAACAACATATTTAATTGATATCTAATAAATACACGCTGAATTTTAGGATCGTGATAAAATCTATTCAGAGCACCGATTGAGATACTTGCTAGAGGTAAGTTAACAGTTGTAGGACACAGGAAAATATGTTACTGAATTATGCGCTTGCAGCTACATCACCACGCAACACTAAAGCTACGAGAGTTATATGAAGATAAAGATAATGAGCGTAAAAATGAAGTTCAAGCACTGTCGGGGCCAAATGAGTTCAGTGAATTTTATGCCAGACTGAAGCAAATTAAAGAGTTCTACAAAAAGCATCCAAACGAAATCAGTGTTCCACTGTCAGTGGAATTCGAGGAGTTGACAAGAGTCTATTCGAATTCCGAAGAAATGAGTGCCCTTGTTGACTTTACTGATGAAGAGGGTTTTGGAAAATATCTTGATCTCAATGAATGCTATGAGAAATATTTGAATATTCGTGGCATTGAAAAAGTGGATTACATAACCTACTTGATGACATTTGACCACGTATTTGATATTCCTAAGGATAGGAAAAATATGGAATATAAGAAATATTTGGAAACTCTGAATGATTACTTGTACAATTACATACAAAGAATTCGACCGTTACTTGATTTGGATGCAGAAATACAGAAAGTCGACAAGGAGTTTCAGAAGCAATGGTTGAATGGAACATTTCCTGGTTGGCCGAAGGAGACTGAGTCAGTATTAGCCAATACAGGCGCTCATTTAGATTTATCGGCATTTTCTAGTTGGGAGGAGCTAGCTTCGCTAGGTTTGGACAGGTTGAAGTCTGCCCTGATGGCGCTTGGACTCAAGTGTGGTGGCACTTTGGAAGAACGTGCGCAACGTTTATTTTCGACGAAAGGTAAGAAAATTTTAGACTCTTCATTGATGGCAAAGAAAACAGGGGGCAAATCAAACAGTCGTGAATTGGCTCGACAAAAAGAAATAGCTGCTTTAGAAGCGCTTCTTTATCGATTTGCGGAGTATGTGTCGGAGCAGCGTGCCTCAACAAAAGAAAATGTTCAACGCAAGCAAGCGCGGACAGAAGGCGAACGCGAAGACAGCGATGGTGAAGCTAGCGAAAGCGACAACGAAGAAGAAGACAACGATGATGTTCCGTACAATCCGAAAAATCTACCATTAGGCTGGGATGGTAAACCAATTCCGTATTGGTTATACAAATTGCATGGATTAAATATAAGCTACAATTGTGAAATATGTGGCAACTACACATACAAAGGGCCAAAAGCGTTCCAGCGTCATTTTGCTGAATGGAGACATGCTCATGGAATGCGGTGCTTAGGCATTCCAAATACAGCACATTTTGCAAACGTGACGCAAATTGAGGATGCAATTACATGTAGGTATTATCTTTTAAAGAATTAAGAAAATGAAAAATGATATTTCTTCAAGTATGGGAAAAGCTGAAGGCACAAAAGCAAGGAGAACGATGGATACCGGACCAAGAAGAAGAGTACGAAGATTCGCAAGGTAACGTGGTCAATCGCAAAACTTATGAGGATTTAAAACGACAAGGATTGTTGTAGTTCTTCACCGTTTTTTTATGAATATAATACACATAGGTATATGCATACAATAAAAAGAAATTTAGTATGTGGCTTTGCATTTTGACTACTGGTTTTCGACCAGCTTGCCAGATGGAAGTTTAGAAAAAAAAATTGTATTAAGATATGAAACCACATTCGGAGATGCCAAAGCTGGATGTTTGCTTTTTATGTTGCTTTCAGCTGTTAATTTCGGTGTTTTCGGTGGACGCCTGCCAAGTAATTCTCTTAATCGTCTCCTGAGCGTCATACGAGATATAAATATTCCTTCGGTAACCAGAACCGTATTCGTACGGATGAATAACTGTTTTCGCTGGCTTTCTGTATAATTCTTCGCTTGTTTTGTTCGTTTTACTTTGTTTGCCGGCAATCTTTAAAGGATTCTCAATAGCGAACTCGATTCACGTCACCATCTGATGAGAAACCTTTCCCCATTCTTGCAAGGTCTCTTTAAAAAAAAAATCTTTTGTCTAGTAACGCAGTTACTAGAGACAAAAGATGCTTCTTGTTGCAAAACCATAAAAAAATGAAAATCTTTTCTTTTCACAAATTAATCGCGTTTGCCTCTACACACTTTTCGCGAATTTAACAGTTTTGCTACCCAAATACTAGTTGAAAAATAAACAAATCGTTCTTAATCCGATTCAGTGGTAAAAACCAATTACTTGAAAGAATTTCCAATTACTTGGAGTTTTTATAGCGCATAAAAGTCCTTCAGATTACACACAGGCATAGTTATAAAATAAAAATATTCTGTAAAAAAATCGTAGAAACTAAAAAAATAAAACTGTGCTAAGATTGAGATTAGCATAACCATATTTCTTACAGAAGAAGGTAGTTTAAATGATACGAGTAGATTTTTGATTTTAGGTTTAACATATCCCTGGCAGTCAAGACCAACACCGCAATCATCAACATCTAGTTAATGCCCACAGTTATTGTTCCTAATTCATGCTTATGGCAGGACTCCTGTCCGAAAGCCAATTGTCAATGTAACACTGTTCGTTTGAATGAAGATTGCAAATGGCGTCAAACGGGGCGGTGGGTGGAATTCTCGTGGTATTCTAAGTGAAAATGTGAAAAAATCGTGAAATTAGTGCTATATAAAGTGAATTTTATTTGTAGTGTGCCTAAAGAAACTACGCAGTTGCCCATAAACCGTGCAGAAAATGTTCATAAATGAAAGAAATATGGGTGTCTGAAGCGAAGAAGTGTTTTTCATACTGTCGTTGAAGACGTCGAAACGGTGTGTGAATTTTCAAAGTTCGCGGATTTATTTTTGATTGTTCTGCGAAGCTCTATTCATCGCACATTGAAAAGGTTGGTCTTCATATTCTTGCGGAAATTGTTAAATGTACATGCCCTAGTATTTTTTAGTAATTAGTAAAATTAATTACTTGAGCGCATCTGGGGTAAGGTGAAAACAAAGATTGGAGGCCAGCAGAATTTTTTTGGTTGTTTGCAATATTTGAAATTGTTTAATAGCAAAGCTTCAGCTCTGATTTGGTTTACGGACGACATTTAGATGTCTTTGCGACTGTTGTCTGGTATCCTCGTTGTCAAATGCCTAGAATTCGGGCAACGAAATCATCTGTCAAAGGCACAAAGTCGGTAACGAAATGCGCGAACGTGGCTTCCCTGCGCCCTCGATATTGTGAGCACTTATTTCTTTTAGTTCGTCTGCATGTAGACAAGTCGTCAGCGTTCCCTTTTAATTCTTGGCCGGATATTGCCGATAATTGGTGTCTCATATTTGCAGGATATTTGTTGCTCTAGTTAAGATTCATTTCCGCGAGTGCGTTAAATGAAGAAAACAAATTGAAAAAACTCCCTTCATCAATTGAATTTCCTATAGGAAGGATCGACCATAGGAAAATTATTGTTTTTCCCCAACCAGTGAAGTTACTACCTACATCCCTTAAAAAACAATACTCTGACCCGTTGTCAGTCAGCCAAACAGGGATATCCCACCCTAGGATACGCACCACCTGCCCGCAGCAGCTTCATTCGACCGACAGGTAAAAGGTGGGTCGAGCCTCCCACGATCCCTATACCGATGACTGAGGCCACGACCTCGTAGTCATGGTCGTTCTGTCGCAAGTGTGGAGAGGGTGGTAAATTTTCCCGGGAGTAGAAGACGTATGTAGATAGGAATATCGCAAGGATGGTGCGGAAGGAAACGGAAGCGCGCTGTTGCACTCGTTTGGATAATGCGCACCGCAACATAATTTCCAGAAAGTGTGTTCAAATGAAAAGTCGGCACCCTACATACAACAACCTAATATGAAATACTTGTTGATAGCCACTCCGATTGAAGAATTGAATGTCTCCTTATAAAAGTGCAGATATGATATACTGCTACTATTCCTTAATTAGCTTGCAAGCTGTTACAAGAGAGCTTTGTAAAGTTTAAAGATAAACTTTATATTAAATCTGTATATTTTTGTTAAATCATAGAAACTACAATTTATTTCACCGATAATACAAAAGAAAATTCAATCATCGCAGTAATAATGTGAACGTTATGAGAAAATGGGAAAGTTCCAAGGTGTCTGAAGTTCGTATCATGGAGGAGTTTAGGTAACGATGATTTCTGACTTGCTGATATCCATCGATGATCAGCTAATAGCGTGCGAAGACGTCAAGACAGACTAAAATTTACAATATATGTAGTAAAAGTTGTTTCCGCTTCTAACAATACTGTATATGCATTTATGTACATGTGTATATATGATATAAAGTAAATATATATATATATGATATAAAGTAAATATATATATATATATGATATAAATTCAAGACATCCGGACATCGTTTTGGAGATATTGATTTTGATTGATATTGATTCCCACTCTTATTATAAGTAGGTCATTAGTCCATATTTATGTCTGAAACGCCGGGTCGCTTCCAAATTTCGAAAAGATTCTCTATGGGATTCAAATTCAAAGATTGAGATTGCCAATCCAAGATTTGACTCCCATTTGTAGACCACTAATCTTGTCAAACTTTGATGAGTGTTTTGTGATTATCGTATTGAAACACCTATCGAAGTGGCATGGGATTATGAAGCATATGGCTGGCCAGCCATATTACGATATTGAATCATATGGCTGGCTAAAAGTCCCTATACAAAAAACTATTTATAAGTACTTCTAAAAAATGGGCCAAACCCTCTTGATAAAAAGCAAGTCCATACCATTTTCACTTCCGTGCTTTATTGTGCCTGGCAATAACGTTGAATATAACAAGTTAAATTTAAACTCGCCGCTAAATAAAACTGTTTTCCATTTGTAAAACCGTGCAGAAATCCAATCATGTGAAATCCAATCTAAATTTTACAAATGCACTAAAAATTGTCAAAAAGCTTTAACTTTGAAGGCAAACCTTTTCTCAAAATGTTCCTTGCAACAAGAGGTTTCTTAGATGCCACGAAATTTTTCAATCAGCGTTTGCAGACAATGCTCAAACTAACATTAAGATTTAATTCATGTACAATGTAAGATTCAATTCATGTACAAAAAAAAAGAAATGGATCTTTTTTAAACAAACGGACTATTTATGTATCTGTTGGATATGAAATTTTTCGGGGGCGTCCGTCCGAATTGATATTTTCCTCTAATCCAATAGCTTTGTTCTTTTAAATTACTCGAGAAACCAATGATATATCAAATTTTTAGGTTATTGAAAAATTTGATTCACCGTTTTAAAAAACCAATAATTTTGAACTTGAATTGACAGATTTACGACTTAAGATTACTAAATATACAGAAACAAAGAAAAAGAGATTTGGTCTGTCAAAGTAACTGAGACTAAAATAACTGTCCCGGATGCGTTGCTTATTTGTTTATTAAATGTGAAAGAAACAAAAACGAAAAGTTGCTAAAGAGTATGCGACGTCTTAAAATGATTTATTCGATATACGTCACTGCCGAATCTTATCGTTCGCCAATTCTTTGCGCGACACCCATTGATTTGCAATATCGATTTGATGGATGCTTCTTCGATTAAATTTGACTGATGTTTGTCTCGATTCACTCTCAATTTTTTCACTTGTTTCTAGTAAAAAAAAACTGATGATGTAAATGAGCCTTCTTTTTGATACTATAAGTAATTTCCGCCTGAATTAAACGAAAAGTTTTTAATCTATAGAGATTCGATGTGTGTCTTTAAGCCGTAGTTTCTGCTGAACTACGAATGTTGATTCCGGCTTTTTCTCTATTGCAAGTCCACGTTAGCTTGATATCCAGGGTTGCCATTGAATATTTCACCTTGTTCGTTACATTTATTTGCTTACCATCTTCGTGGCTGGAATGTTGCCGCCTTGATGCAGAGTATAAGTTTTGTTTGTGTTGATGTTCCTTAGGTTCGTCGTAAGCCATATATCTATTATTGTGGGCGTGCTGTGTATCAGACCAGACACTAATGAGTCTCATGATGTTGGCATAGGCAATCGTTGCAAATCTCTTCTGATTAAGTTTTCGATCATTAAGTCATAAAGATTGTGCTTTCACATCCTTTGCCCGTATATTGATATTAGTCGATTTCTTGAAGGTCCTACCACTCCTTGGGGGTTTCCTTTTTAACAGCGATTCTGGTGTACATTTGGTCAAATATGTTTGACTACCACCATCCTGCTTGATAAAGCAAAATTTTGCGATATATATGCATGTGTTTAATTTTTTTTTTGTTTTTTTCGCATTGTGTTGCGTGTTCAGTGTGTTGATTTCACATATTTTGTATGCGTTGCTATCGGCTATCCTGTATATGTTGTTCAGTTCGTCGATGTAGTCGCAGGAATGTGTAGGGATATAAGAGGCCAAGCGTCTGAAAACATTTAAAAATAAGACAATATTGTAAATGCTACTATCCTGTAAAATATGGCATATTAAATGCACACGAACAATTTTAAGATTTGTCTGTGATGTCTGGAAGCAATTATGACCTTTTAAGGATCCATACCGCTCAAACAAACAAATATATTTTCAAAACCAATGAAATTGTCTCCCCGATATGAAGTGGCGCTGCAAAGATATAAATGAAATCTTTTTGGCATGAATCTTTAGGGGAGATTTGAAGACTGCATTTGTTCTGCCAACCCACAAAAAAATTCAGATCATTCCCAAAAAGATTTACTTGGTATCTCAAAAACAGCGCATTTTTGCATATATTTGAAATTTAGGTAAAGGATCTTGCGTGGACAGCGTGAAATACCATCCGTGAACAGCATTTTACGATATCAGCAACATTTATACTAGATTTATTAAACAAGATGTTCAGCCAGATTACCCAAACATGAAATACTGACGAATATGATATAAAATCAATTAAAAGTTTGCTGGATGTTTCTTACTATTTTTAAGGTCATAGCTAGATAAGCATATATATATATATATATATATATATATATATATATATATATATATATATATATATATATATATATATATATATATATTTAAAAAGAAAGTTAGGAGAAAAAAATGGAAGAGAATTTTTGATGAAATATTAACTTTTTTCTACGTAACAAAAATTTTCATATATATAACAAAAATGTTTTATTTTTCAGAAATTTTAAGTAACAATGAAGCAAATAAATGTATCCGTGGTGGGCTTGTCTGGTACAGAGAAAGAAAAGGGACAGATGGGTGTTGGAAAATCATGTCTCTGTAATCGTTTCGTTCGTCCGTTAACTGATGATTATTTCATCGATCATATATCTGTCCTCAGTCAGGTGAATCTGAATTAGATTTTTTTTGAATATTTAAAGATGTGTGCGTTCATTGTGTCACATGAATGAATTGTAACATGTAAATTAACATGCAGAGTTATTGGGTAGAGTAAGAAAACTTCGTTATAAAGAAAAAAAGAAAATGACGGAAATATTGAAAACATATTTCATGCAAAAAACTGTTTATTTTTTCAGTTCCAATCTGGATTTAAGCAAAATTTTAATTTGCCGGTTTTTTATAGAATTTTATTTTTCTCGACTGGATTTTATAAAGCAGAATATGCATAAAAATTTGAGAAAATGTAATTGATTTTTAATTTCAGACGGATTTTAGTGGTCGAGTTGTTAACAATGATCACTTTCTTTATTGGGGTGAAGTGAAAAAGTCATCAGAAGATGGCTCGGAGTATAATTTCCATATTATCGAGCAAACCGAATTTATCGATGACGCGACCTTTCAACCATTTAAGGTTGGTAAAATGGAGCCATATATGAAGCGATGCACAGCAACGAAAATTGCTTCTGCTGAAAAATTAATGTATATATGTAAAAATCAATTGGGAATTGAAAAAGAATATGATCAAAAAGTGTTACCAGACGGCAGACTATGTATTGACGGCTTCATTTGCGTCTTCGACGTAAGTCCCGTACCTAATCGATCAATTGAAAAACAAGTCGAATTTGTCCATAACATTATAATGAACCTAATAAAAGCTAAAAAACCAATTTTACTTGTAACAACGAAAAACGATGACGCGAATGAGTCTTACGTTCGGGAAGCAGAAAAAATTTGCCAAAGGAAAGAGTATAAAGGTGCCATTCAATTAGTAGAAACATCATCCCACGAATCAATAAACATCGACTTAGCGTTTTTACTACTGGCACAGATAATAGATAAAACAAAGAACCGCACGAAAATTACTACTTATCAGGAAGCTGCAAGAACACGCAAAGAACTTTTAGATAATCGGACAGAAGCTGTTACACGATTAATTCGCACACAGATTACTGATTATCATACACTCTGGTCACAGGGGTCTAAAATGCTTTCCCAGCACAAAGAATGGCTTGATTTCCTTGAACTATTCGGGCAAGATGCTGGCCAACGAATTTTTCGACGTCATATGAAAAAATTGCGTGACGAACACTTGAATCGGCGTTTGAATCAGTATATGGATGCATTTGCTTGTGCACTTCAGGATATTGTTCCTGATATACACACACTAAATATCGAAATAGATGGCGACTGGAATTCAGTTAGAAACTACCTACGAAATCATGTAGATTTTGACCAGTATTTCTTTGATTGTCAGCGAACAACGTGGACTGATTTGATAGATTGTAGTGATATCGAAGATGAAACCCGTATACCGTTCGTTATTTTAGACACGGCAGAAGCAGAAACCGTTTTTAAAAATCATGTAAATGCACTTCAACAAGAACAGAAGAGATTAGAGTAAGTACTTTTTTATTGTTTTACTGTTTAAAATAATCTACGCATATAAATTTGAAATAATAAAATTTATAAAATGACACATATTCCTATAAATAAATATTTATAAATAATAAATATAAAATATATTTTTCATAAAATAATAAATATTAAATAATAAGTTTAAGAATTATTTTTCTGTAATTCTGAGAAGAGTTAAGGCTCAAAAGCTGTTTAGATTACAACCCTATAAAACCATGAATATAATATTTTTTCTTTGCACAATGCAATCCAAAAAGGATGCCCAAACGGTATATTCTTTATTTTGTTTAATGTCAGCTTGTTACGAGTTGAAATTGCATATTGATTTTCAGGTGGAAGAAACAATTCAAGAAACTTTTGGAAGAAACTGGTTACGTGACGCCTGGAAAGCAATTATCTGAAGTGAGGGTACTTTTCATGGGTCGTGAGTGTTTTGAAGCACTGTCAGAGCATGACTGCCAGCAAATATACGACAACCACCAACGAGAAATAATTGAAAAGGCAAAGCATAACTTTTTGGAACTTCTTCTCGAGCATGCCGATCTGTTTCAACACTTCAAAAATATCGAACCATCTGGGACAATTACCCAAGATGATATAAAAGAGATCACTGAAGTACTGCAAGATGATATTCGGTGAGAATCTAATAGTTTGGAGCGGTTGGTAGAAGACTACTTATATTATATATGGTTATAGGTATAAAATGCTTGACAGGTTGGACCAGGATCGGAAGTTAATGTTGTTTCAGCATTTAGGGTTTGTGCATTGCCCGATAAGGGAGCATTGCCCAGCTTTTCCAAATTGCATGGATGCTCTAGTAGAAAGAATAATGAGTGGAAATAAAGCTCTCAGGTAAAATACATTTGGCAAAGAAGTCCTGAATTTCGCCATAATGCTAGTGCAATTGCAGTCTTTCATCGAACCAATGGAAATCATCCCATAGCAGTGAAAGTATATTAAATCTTTTGATATTAGGTTCCGAACATTTAGCTAGTGATCTTTTAAATGATATAAGAATTAGCTGTGGTAGTGATGGGGAATATATTTACGATAACCAAACATATTATTTGAATTACCGAATAGTGAATGGTGACAAGGAATCGTTTAAGTCAATTGATTTTATGTCCAGTGGTAAGTTAAAATGATATATATATATATATATATATGAATATAAAGAATTAACTTAACAGAAAGTACTACATAAACTGAGTCAATTTTATAATTAAAAAAATAGGTTATTGATAATTTAAATTTTTTGTTGAATAAATCGAGTAAAGTAAAAAAAGGAAATTAGTTGGAATTAGAAAAGCGATAATAAATATTTGCTTTTCATATAGGGTTGATATGCGTTTATTCGGATCAGCAATCGTATGAAAGACTTAAAGACAGCTTGGAACGAAGTTTGCTCTCGAATCTCGAACTAGAAGACAAGTATGAAAATCTACCTATAGTTTTAGTATATCAGCCACAGGATCTCAAAGAGAATGAAGTGGAATATCTTCGGGCGGAGGGCCAAACTTTATCAAATTTGTATGTGGTGGAATGTGTTGATTGAACATAATTAAATAACTATTTTACGAAGGTTGCATTGTGAGTTCATCGACACGTTCAACTATTACCGGCATCGGCAGTCACAGCATCAAAACCATATTTATGATATACTCAACCATTTGATTGTTTGCATAAGAGTGTCAGATCCAAAGTCGGATGACTCTTACCAACCCGATCAACCAGACATTCGAATAATTTTAGGGATGTTTTGTGGGGATCCTTATTCGGTAGAGAGCATAATAAATCCTTTACTTTCCGAGCCTTCTTCGTGCATAACCCCGGACAGGACTATTATGGTGGACACATTCTTAGGAGAGTCAAAACGGCGGGTAGAATTTATAGTATCGTCATTTCACGGTGCAAATGCTTATCGTGATGACTTGGTTCATGGTTTTGTATTGCTTTATTCTACAAAGCGACGGTCATCTTTAGCGAATTTGAAGTAAATTAATATTGAATAAATATTTAAGGATTTAGTCAAATAAAAAAATTTCAGTGCGTTTATGATAAATATTGCTAATATGCCGGTGCAAATTGTCGCCATCACGGATGGAAGTGGTGCCAACGCGTTCTTTAACAATGATCTTAGCCAATTATTGATAACAGAAGGGAACTCAATTGCAGATAAGTATAGAGCACACTTCATGACTTCAACGGCTGGAGCGCAATTGAAATGTAAAATTTGAATATACGTAATTCGGAAAGAAATGTTTTAATTTGTGTATTTTTTGCAGTTGCATTTTATACACCATTCTTGAAGAAAGTGTGGGATCGCAAACCGGAAATAGAGCAACTGCACATGGAAGAACCGGTAACATTGGATTCAGGCGAGGGAACACTTGAACATTCCATGCACCATTTACCTCAACCTCCGCCCCGTCACGAGAGTTATATGCTGAAGAACGCAGCTGGAACGGATGGATCAGGAAGCGAGAACTACGAGCATTTGCCGACCCGCTCACTCAACTCTTTAAATGGTCCGGATGATAGTATAAAACTTAATTTGAACGAAAACAACGACAAATATCGTCATTTATATATGTTAGGCGAAAAGGACATATCGATGGATGACCCGTATGATGAAGACAAGGATGACGAAAAAGCTCGGTTATTGCACCAAGGTAAAGTACAGTGTAAGAACAAAATGAAATCAGTGTACTGTTATTGCTACCTCTACTTTCATCAAAGCTACAAGTACCTTTTGATGGTTGGCTTTTTGCTATGATTACTGATTTATTCACACATTCTCTCATTGTACAAACATAACTGACGATTTTTGCATTTATTGCATTACTATCTTTGTGTTGATTATCATATTTGGTTATGTGTGCTGGTTAGTTTGAATTATTGGTTTGCTTATTTTAGTCTAAAATTCGAAAGACAGAATATAAGTGCAAGTTCTTGTTAGGCAAAACAATTAACTTGTTATTTTTATACGAACTTTTTCGTGTGCCGTAGGCTTCCAGATTTACCCACCACCAACAACACCTCCTGAACCAGCTCCTCCAGATCATCATATGGCCCCTTCTTCTATCATGAGACAATTCAAAGGAAACTTAGTTTCGGCTTCGCAATCCAGCCTAGATGAAATAACATGTAATATCTTGTGGAGTAATTTGTAGAGCTCATATTGCACTTGTTCTTTTGATTTATGATTCTTATATATCAGAATTTGTTTACTAACAACTAATTTCCGATACTACTAGAACTAATAAGCTTAAATTTCATGCATTCAACGACAGCCGATGTGAGTGGCTCAAAGGATTCACTAACAACTCATGATTCAGGTTACACTTTAACTATTGTTACAATTCGTGAAAAGTCACAATACTTTTGGGTAGGGATTAAAAAAAATCTTTTCTAATCTGCAGGTTGGTTGGACGATGCCCTTTTCATAAATCGAGATCCTGATAAACACGATACAAGAAGTAGTATCCGCCGAAACATTATCTGGAACAATTTTGGGTCAAATCATCATGCGTTTACAACAGGAAGGCGGCAAAACGAAACGCACTTTGGAAACCGAGTACGACCAAAAGGTCCCAGCCAAACACTTAAAGTAAGTGTTTCGCGCCCAAACTTACAAAATTTAATTGAGTGTAACTTTGTTTTTATTCAGCAACCAGGAAAGTTGAACCTGAAAAATTTCCAACTTGTAAGTGACGCAGTTGCTAGGATGAATGTGAACAGCGATACTTACTTAGCTGAAGGTGATAACAAAAATGTTATAGGTATAAGTAATAAATCATCAATATTTGATCATGCACCCCTGGCTGCACCTGAAGACGATTCAGATGAACTGGCCGAGTATGCTCAAATCAAGGAAGTTTACGGTGGTGTTGGTGTTGGTGGTGGCGGCGGCGGGGATCAAGGTAACGATGATCAAATGTACCCAATGCCACACGATTTGACTCCAAGCAAATCTAAACCTAGACATCGTCGGGATAAAGAACAAAGTAAATGTTTTATAGATCGTATAACTTCATAGTTTTACCGCAAACTATAGACCCCTACCACAACTAATTTCATGCTATGATAGCATCCTGTTAAGTAATTTTGTCTGTGCAAATAGGCTCCCATATTTACTAGTCAAAGAACCTATGTAGAGCTCCCATACTTGGTTATACCGTTCATATATCACATCGGCCTCTATCTTAAGCTCATTAGAAAAAAAAAATTTATTTATTTTTAACTGTGTCTCATGACATCCTCGAGGAAACGAAACGGCGAATCTGCAATGATTCCTCGTAATTTTTTGTTCATACAAGCACTTGCACCCGTAGCAATTTTACATGAAATATTTAGCGCAGCATCTTCATGTTTTAATTGAGTTAGTATCTTTTTTCTTTTTATATAAAACTAATATATAATTCATGGGTAAAGCTTAATCAAAGAAGTCACCATTCTACTTTCTAGCATATTTTCGGGTGTTGCTCTTATTCTATCCTAAGATACCGCAATAAAAAGAGCTTAAGATATTGGCCATCAAAAATTTATAAACATATTCATAAACATAATATATGCGTGCACATATGAATAAATACATACATAAATATATTCATACATATACATGATATGGATCTTATACTAAATTTTTTTTAGAGTATTCAGAGTCGGATAGTGATACTTCTTCGTCAGAACGAAAAACAAGAGGATATGATGGATACTACAAGATGAATCGAAAGCCACAAACTCACAAAAGAATCCGAAAAAAAAGACCAGGTATCCCCGTACAACCGCCGAAAGTCCCGCCTTTTGGAACATTTGTGAGTCCACCAGAAATTCCTCTTCATTATCAGAAATTGAGAACCTTAGAAAAAGGTATGTTGGAAATCATACAAATAATTTGCCATCAAACGAAGAAAATGAAATTTCAGCTAAGTCTGTGCACTGTGATGTTCAAGAAGAAGAGTCTAGTATTGACGTATCATCCCCACGCGATAATTCACCGATTGTAAGTATTATCAGTGTGTATCCATAAATCTCCTATTAGATGAACTCAATAAGACAAGAACAGATGGTATATATATGTATATTACTTCCACAGAAGCAAGAGTTGTATTATTCTAATTAGGAATCGTAAAAGGTTTTGGGCGAATATTTCATTACCATTTATAACAGAATAAGCAATAAGAATAGGATAAGCTCTGAATCAATAAAAATAATAGCCCTGGAGCATATTATCTGTTATATCTAAATTGTCTGCAGACATTTTAAACATACCCATCGAATAATTACCAGTAGTAAAATTACAAGTAAATATAATAAATGTGGCTCAATATGCAGTTAAAATCAGATAAAATAGCTTAAAATACTGTCTTCCAATTAAACCTGCCCGAATTTGGGAAGTATTGATTGGTTTAAAAGCTAAGACAGAATTTTTTATTGTTGATCGGAAATGTAGTTAATTCTAAATTTCATTGGATAACTGTTTGTTTGCATTCTATTCTGGGCGAAATTGAGAAAAAACCTCAAGTTAGTCATTGCAGGCAATTCTTTGTAGCACTGCTTAGTCAGTTTCCACTGAAAGCATATGATGAATTGAAAAGTAACTGCAAAATGTTGTTATTTTAGTTCGGTGTCATGCCTAATCATCCAGCGGCTAACGATCGAGATAAGCTTCTAGACATAAAACGTGAAAAACAAAACAGCAAGACATGGAAAGATGACGAGAAACAAGAGAAAAGACGATTGAAAGAAGAGCAAGCTAAATTACGGAAGCTCCATGAAAAAGAGCAGGATAAGAAAAATAAAAGAAAATCGAAACAAAATAGTAAAAGTGGCTCGTCTGTCCAACCTGAAACTTTGGAGTCAGTCCTGTCATCTTTGCCCGAATTTATGCAATCTGACAAAAACCATATTCCTATATTTTTGCATAAATGTGTACAATTTATCGAGCAGGAAGGTCTCGACTCCGAGGGAATTTACAGAGTCCCCGGGAACCGAGCGCATGTTGATTTATTGTTTCAGAAGCTAGAAGAAGGTATTGTTCTGTACTTAGTTTATTGTTATGAAATTAAGCGGAGGTGTGGTGTTTATAATGTAATCAATTGCTTTCAGATCCAAATGTGAATATTGATACTTTAGACATTCCTGTTAATGCAGTAGCTACAGCTCTAAAGGATTTCTTTTCAAAAAGACTTCCGCCTTTATTCGAGAAAGATCTTATGACCGAACTGGAAGATATCGCAGGTAAGTGCGAATTGAAATCGTTTGCTGTGCATTTGTAATACAAAACCGAATATTTGTTTAAGGATCTCGTGGCATGATGTCCGCAAAGTTAAGCATGGAAGTGAAAACAGATCGCAGTTGCCGTCTTATTGCATTACGTTCGCTACTCAACAAATTACCACCAATAAATTTTTCCATTCTTAAGTTTATTTTCCAGCATTTTGTAAGGTGGGTATTAGCTTTTGCATGAAATTGATACGAATGAATAATAAACGGCGATTTACAGAGTGTCGGAAAATTCCAAACTGAATAGTATGGACAGTAAAAATCTTGCCATATGCTGGTGGCCTACCCTGATTCCCATCGAATTCACTGATATGGGTCATTTTGAAAACCTGCGACCATATCTTGAGGACATTGTTCAGACAATGATTGATCAGTTCCCATACTTATTCTGCGGAAAAGAGGCTTTTGTAATGGTTTAATTATAGTCGCGAAAAATGAATGGATATTTAAAACGATAAGAAAGATAACTATTATTACAAACACATTAAATTTATTTATTATATGTGTACTAACTGTGAGATAATGTTGTTTTTATATAAGGAAATAAAAAACCTATGACTGTAACGAGGATAGCATACTAATTGTAATTTCATATGATCAATACAGAGAGAAGATTTACATAGATATGGAACCGCACTTGATATAACAATACCAATGCATACATGAAAACTTATTAAATGAAAGACCAAATCAAAAGAAGATAACATAACATCACTGAGAATGGTGAATTGCATAATTATTTAGTAAATTATTAACCTTTTAAGTTTTACCAGTCCATCGGGCTAAATATATGTTTCAATGACACTTTCGAGATGTGAAGCAGAGAATTAAATATTCAATGTGATTTAGTATAGAAATTAGTCTGTTTCCAAATAGTTATAATTTCATTTGCTTATTCCACTAAAAAAATTCAATCGTAAAGTTGATTTGTTTGTAACACCGAAAACTTTCTTATTTGTCAAAACACCAATCTATCCTAAATAGTTTTTATAACACAACACTGTACAATAATCAGGACACTGTTAGTCTTAGTCTGAAGCTCAAGGTTATCAACATTATGTAAGCACTTTAAATAATGTGAGAAAAAAAAGAGCGTTCCTCAACTTGGAATAAAAATTGTAGATCATAATATTGTTCATTTGAAACTCATGAGTTAACAAGTGATAAAAGTAACATTTGGAATGGTTTTAATTCTCAGCGAAATTTGAATCTTGAAGTGCAAACATAACTGATTGAAGTGTGTAAAAGGATAAAATTTTAACATCCGGAAGTAGTAGCTGGTCTTGATATGAAAATTTAATGCATAATAAAGAAAAATGAAACTAAGAAAATTTCGCTGAACAAAAAAGAAACTTTCTAGACGTAAATGCGAGACTCTATTGATTACTTATAAAACTTAGCAATAATGGTCGACTTTCATAACACAGCAGCATTGAATCTCAACTCAAACCACATGTCGTAATACTCGCTTTGAAATATCTTGAATCAAATGATATTATACGCTGTTTTTGTTCCTGTTCAATTACATGGCCTACTTTTGATAACATTCGTGGGAATTAAGCAAAAATTTCATTATTTTATATGAGAAATATGTGAAAAGCAAGCATGCTTATTTCAACAGCTTTAAATATTGTGGACACTAATTCCTCACTAATTTTCATGAAGAAACTAATGAATCCAAGCAAAAAACCAATTAGATTCCGCTTAAAATCCGCAACAACGAAATGGTTGTAAAGAATAATGCTAAAAATGATCGAAACATAATAACTTAAATGATAAATACAGCTTCATTATGCTGCGGCGAATAAAGCGAAATTTCCATTTAGTTCTTTAAGTTGTTGAGAAAGCTTTTGTATTCATAACCGATTTTGCATTGAAGTCAATGTGTTTAAATAACCGAAATAGATGTGTTATCGTGTCCAAAGAAGGAAATAAATATTAAATCAAACTGATGCAAAGAGGCAATGGCAAAGCATTCAAAACTCAATTATGCTTTAGTACATAATATTTTAAGAGAACGAGGAATGTCATTATACCGATAAAAATAGGACATAAAGTCGAAAACTATTGTTATTTTCTATGATACTGTAACTACGATGATAGCAACTGTATATTTTAGTAATATTTATGTGGATGCCATTTTATAAAAGCAAATGATGTGTTTATTTTAACAATAGGGTAACGCCATATAAGCCAATGGTCAAATAAACATTTATGCTTCATAAGTTTTAAAACAATACACATTGGTGTAAATATTACTTTGATTATATCATATTTGCAATATTGTATATGTGTAATTACTTAAAGAAAAGTGACAAATTTTACGCTAACAAGTCTTTCTTTTTTGAATGAAATATATATATTGTACGATGATTTCCATGATTATCCACTCCAAATCGGCTATCCATGTTTGAATTTTTTCGTTACCAAATAGAGGTACCCGTCCTATAAAGTATGTATTTGAATTCATCTTGATACTCTTATGCTGAATTACAGGGATGTATTTCCTGGGTTATTAGTGGCACTCGGCCATGATGTATTCCAAAGATAGGAGTAACCGAAAGCAATACGATAATTATACAGCGTATTCCGTTTCTTCTCCAGCTAAAAGCGCCAAGATTACGAATAGTTGATTAGTCCCTTCAAGGGATTAAAAACAAACATGTTTCAAATGATTCTTTCAAAAAATTAGGGTATGTATAGTAACTGTCTTATTCCTCGAATGAAATGCAATAACCAACGTTTCTGTGGTCTGCGTCACTCGCTAATGTGAATTACTAGTTGAGCGATGAGATTCCTCAATAAACTTGTGCGACTTCTTCACATAATATATTCCATTTTTTCGACGAAACCCACTACTGACATTTCAATAAAGGCAGATACCTAAAGTTGTCTTGTACTAATCTCAAATCAACGGTACGCCATTTCTACTAGCGGATAAAACTTAAAAACGTAACCTTTTACATATTTTTAAGAAAACAACATTCGCATATTTATTTGTTTATTGTATCAAAAACAAGGGTCATTTTCGTTTAACCTTTTGAACGCAAATAGTCTTTTCCAGCTATATTACCGATGCCTAGATCTTCAAGTGAATTCTCTGCATTCTGTTTGCAGCGCCACGATGCAAATGTTTGAACAAGGTTATTTCCTGAAAGTAAAAATAGTTGCATTACATTATGGTTCCGATTAAAGTTTATAAATAACTTCTTTGATTTTTATCAGTAGTGCTAATTCAAGACAAGCATGCAATTTGGTTGACTGCCTCGGGCGTCACTCCAATTTGCAGGTTATCTCACGGCCACATTTCACCGTGTTCTGTACCCCTGCACAATTCATCATTTTCACGTGTATCACCCACACACACTAAACCTCTACTTCTGATGCACATGTAATTTCCTTGGAACATACCTACCTCGTCACTTGTACATGTTTCACCGTTTGTTCTGCCACGGAAAACTGCATTCACAATTATTTCGCAGGTCACACCTTATCTTACCATCAACTGCACTGCAAATCATGATAAACGGTTCTGGAAGCATCAGGAATAGATGCGACCGCCTTCACCGACGTCCCAATACCTAGTCAAGGTATAACAGCTTGCTGGCTCACAAGATACCGATGTCGGCTGTCAATACAAATCCAATGAAATGACAGGTCTTCAAGTTCACATACGCACACATCACCGCAGTGTTGTGCGCGGTCATGTTTACATGAAATGATTTAAGTTCCTAGTTTGCAATTCTAGTGCTTCTAGTATCTTCAAGTCCCGATCTACCGGTATTCAAAGAAAAAATTGTAGAATTTTATTCGAATTATTCAACAATAAACTATTAACTATGGACTTGCGATGAATTACAATGCTAGCATATGCAGTTATGTAAAAAATATTCCATGGAAAAATCAGAGATTCTCCAGAAAATTTTATTGCTTTTTAATCTTGTTATTCCAGAATATTCTAGTTACGTCTCACCGCTGTCTAAGTAAGAGCAAAAGATAATGAAGCAGTCATCAGCTGATTGAGTTCATTTAAATTAAATTAAGTATGTTTTATAAAAAATATTAAATTATAACCTTACCTAAAATCATGTTCTGAAATTGTTCGACTACATTTATTCATTTATTTATTATTATATTGATAAACGAACAAAGAACGAATTCATTTTAATTCTGGCTCTAAACACGGAGTGCTTCTAACAAAGAAACATCTTTATTTTGATCAATTGATTTATTGATCGATATTTTACAGAAAATTATTTGCTGACATATACGTTTCATGCAATAAATACATTCACCTTATTCCACATCCCAACGATGTTTACCGATTAACATTACAAAACTATATTCTCTACATTTCAAATCGTTACTATGACTTTTACACAAATTTTTCTATGCAATAACCTACTGTATGGGAAAGCAATCTGTCTATTCCCAACTTAAAATTTATAACACAGAAATATTTTCAAACTTATGTCAACGTTAGAATATATAAACATTCTTGCAAAGATACACTTTCTAAAAACAACATGTCCACATTTTATTTTGTTTCAACTTTCAATTATATATCATACCGACACGAAAAAATTTATAGTGTCTTTAACAGAGAACACGTTTCCAACTTTTTAGTTTACAACAACAGCAATCTTTTAAGATTGTCCTTTTGCAAAATTTTTATTTCATAATATAAAGCAGCTAAATTTCAACCCAGTTTTAACATTTGCTTTACAAATTAAATTTTATCCAGATTTAACATTTGCTCCGCTGATACTCGTTCTTATAATTCACATTCAAACGCTTCATATATTTGAGAGGTTGAAATAGAGGCTGTTGAGCATAAATAATAATTTCTAGGTTTCATTTAAAGATAGAAAAAATATTTGGCTATTGTTTACAAGCGCTTCATATTTTTATGAATAAATGATACTGTTTACTCTGCAATTTCAAAACTCGGATATGACGACGTTTCCAATCACAGCCATCCAATGCCATCTATAAATTCGACATTACTTTTTACATACTATTGTCGTTTCAAAATTTGGACTTTTTTCTAAGTGCCAATTTGTAACAATGTTGCTTTCAGAGGATCCAAAAATTGCTCATGGTGAGGAAGTATTGGCTAAAATATACCGAATTACGACAAGCGATACGCGTTTACACAAAAGTATGATTTTAGTTTAGAACATTGATTCAAGCAATAACATTTCTGTTAGTATTCTGATAAGATACTATTGAAGTGTCGGTTGCCTGTTTGCCATCCAATCGAAAGTAACGAGCTATATACGGTCAATTCTGTAAGTACATCCAACATTTCCTAGATGCCAACATAAAATGGGCAAACAATGCCCACTTACACCACACTTCTCCTGTAAGGTTATTTTACTTGTATTCTATAATCTAGAATGATTTATTCATCGGTTCCAACGTCGTCATAGGGATTTCTCAAGTTTTACCTAACGGATGATTTTAAAATATATATTACGTGTCATAGTTCACAATTAACTTTGTGGGAAATATACGCTACTAAGCCAAAGAAAATGTTTCTACACGATCACAAGTTTCACATATTCAATTGTATTTGAATCTTAGTTTTTTACATTTATTTTATTTTTAAGGAAGATGTTTAATATAACATGGGGAAATCCCTGTTGTTCTCTGGTTGCCCGTAGAAAGCTAACAGCGTATGAATCTTTTTCGTACGCTTTACTAACCTAAACAGCTATTTTTATAATTGCTAATTATTCAATCATTATGTTATCGAAGCACATTTAACAACGGGGACATTTACAACGTTAGTCAGTGCGGATCGCAAACATTAGCAAATACGTGTTTATTTTTTCATTTTGAACAATTTTTAGGCGTTTATATGTTCGAGAAATACAACAGGATAGAAACAGTCTTCTCAGCCAGGTACCTACAAATGCATAATGTCATGGGGTTAATATTTAATTTAAAAAATAAATTTATTAAATAAATAAAATAATTGAATCGAGAGTAACAAATAAAATGAAAGAATATTAAAACGCAGTGTTCTTTGGGTATTTGTTGCCTTGTCCAATTTTATAGACAGTAGGCTTGCGAAGTTACATCAATGTACTGGCAGCGAAAAAGTGTAAATATGTGGACACTATTTTAACAATGAAGCTACTATTTGAATTCTAACCATTCATATCAATGAAACTTCCAGTTTAAGTTACTTTTGTACAACTATTATGTCAAAATTAATATAATCTATTTTTACTTTGTTTTGCTAGAAGTTTTCACCATACGACGTTCTTTTCCTTAGAAAGCAATAATGTAATCTATAGATGTATAACAAAAAACTCAGAAAGTGAAAGTGACTAAAAATTATAATTCTGAACATTGTGATATAATTTCATTGGAAATTTTTTTTAATCAGAAGCCCTAATTATCATAAATTAATTAGGGCTAATTAATCCTAATTAGAAAATTAAGTTTAAATGAGAATTCATTACTTAACGAACTAAAAAGGTATGTAAAAAACGGATGATTCTTAAAAAAAAATCTTCAACCCAAGCCAATTCAATAAAGAAATTGATGTCCAAATTGAAAGCTAAACAGGTTACTGTTACTTACCTTGTGACAGAAATAACATAAATATGTTACAATTAGATGTTTTTTTCTTAAAAGCGTTTGATCGTACCGCTTCTGTTTACTAATAATCTTATATATGACTAAGATAAGTCTTTCTTTTTAAAAAGCCACTCCTTATTGGCGACGATAGACCTGTATCTTTGCTAGAAATATTGAAAACAAATTTTTGATTCATATACATTGATTCTGACTCAATCATTGTTTTTGTTTGCTTTAAGCTTCCTGTTCATGCAACCTACGATGGAAAAAGCAGAGAAAAGGAATTTTAAATTAAAAACATCACAACATCCATATTTGCAAATCAAATCGAAAGAAACCTCATCACGGGAATCACGTGTACGTTGCAACGACAAATACAATCTTATATGTCGACAAAAAAGCTGTATCAGATGCATGACATTAATTAAACGGTTACAATTGAAGTTTTAACAACCAAATCAATATTGAACCTTTCACTGGTGTTAACTGTATTTAGGGCTTAAATATTTTGCCATAGCCTTGCAATGCCACATATGAGTAAGCATTTTCGCAACAACAGTTCATTACATGCATCTGCTATCTTTTAGTGAAAATTGTGATAGAATCTATTTATTTGTGTATTTGTCGTTATATAAAAGTTCAATGTGAGTCGCCTTCTGCTCAAAGCTGGCAACTGAACATGCCATTAGATCATTTCGATTTGTTTGGACTGAGATAAGAAAACGGTGATTTTACTTCACAGTTACCTTAAGTTTCGGAATTTCAAAAACAAAAGTGCCAATTTCAACTACTTGTGTAGGTAAATTATAATTTATACTCAGCTGATGTTCAACTATTTAAAATATAAGTGACGAAGAATTCAGTTTACCTTCGCCGACGCGGATTTGTGGCTTGTCCTGGTAAATTGAAACATCCCCGAGGTATGACCATGCGTGCATTACCTTGCGCCGGGCGTGAACCGCCCACAGCCATTAGATTTGAGAGGTGTGAAGCGTAGCCTTCAGTGAGAACAGTTGCATTTGGTTGAAGTTTTTTGCTCACCTAATACAAATACAATTTACGTTTTTATGTACAAAAAACTGTATAACTCATTGGAAATACTACCTTCCCCACTATGAAAATTTGTTGCGGTCTCAAACCAATGTTAGTATATACCGTGATATCCTTACTGCTTCCGTACGCTGAGTGAATTAGTACGTTATGGTTTTCTATTAGGTTCTTCAGATAGGCAGTTTTATGTCCGAGTGGATCAGTTGAAAGTCCGTCGGCAAACGAGACTAAGCCGTGTGGGAAATTGTGTTGACTCAGCCAAGATACCACTTTTTGCTGTTGCATATCAGGCCTACCGGTAATGTATATTAACAAATATCCGAGTTCTTGCCAATGCCGGCAAATGTCTACGGCACCAGCTCGTACCTTGGGGTCCCTGCCAGTCACTGACACTGAAGCAGTAAACGAACCATCTATGCTGAAAACTACACATTCCGTTCGAGGAGGTATTACAGCCATGTAAAAATCAACTGTCGTATGGTCACCTCTCACAACCATTTTGATGGGATATATTCCATATCCAACAGCCTTATCTTTTTCAATCGTGTACATAACTCTTCCATTTTTATCGGTAACTTCCGTTGATAACAAGGTCCATTCACCGGCCGGAGGGTCCTTCATTATATGTATATCCACTTTCTCACCCGTTAGCGTGATCATGTCCAAGGGACCATACATAAAGCGAGCTGAAAGCTTCTGCTCACTTCCTTCCAGAACGATTACATCATTTGCTCTATGGTTTGCATTGACGTTTTTCAGTTTCACGGATGTTCGTTTTCTCATCCATTTTTCACGGGCTTGCCCAGGTCGAAATGATGATCCTTCTTTATCATCACCTCCCGAAAAGTTGTTACACTCAAAACGACCAATCTGAAACCCACACAAAATGCACACTCATTTATGGTACAAATTTAGTTTGGCATGTGGAATTACCTGTCTCAAAATAAAAGCAATAACATCTGAACTTTCCCAGTAGCTTGCGTGGAAGAGGTGTGGAAGAGCGTGTGCTGGAAAATTGCTTAGACCTTCTGGACAATACAAGGCGTAATCAAGTCGCTTTGTCCCCCACCATTTTTGCTGGACTGTTTAATTACAATCATAGCTTTCAAAGCAAATATTTATAAAATCAAACTTACGTGTATTTATGGTGTTCAACGGAACACTGTCAGTTATTCCCGAGACTGTACTTTGCATTGATGCATCTGACAAGCGACGTTGTATTTGCTGATGATCATTAAAATATTGGGGGTTTGATTGGATAATATCAACTAGAATATTTCGGAAATGAAAACTTTAACAAAATAATCTCTACTCTAAGATTTATTATCTTACGAAGGTGATACGGTTGTCCATTTCCCAAAGGGTACTTAGCATACCGCGGTACGTTAACAGGCGGCAAAACGGAAAATCTGGCACTAAGCAATGGCTCGAGTCGTGATGCAATTGGATCAGTCGGGTGAAATAAGTTATATATTTGGGCACAAACCGGCCTAGCTAAACCTATGTGAAAAAAGTAAAATGGCCAAATATCTGCTGGGCGCAGGTTGTGTATAACTTACCATGTTTGGGATCGTGCAGACGCCTTGACGCCAAAACAATTGATAATGGTGTGCCAAACATAAAAAAGTCACTCACTTCAAAGTCTAACTTTATAAACCTCGAATCACTAGAAGAAGAAGATCGCCTTCGCGGAGATGGGGCGATCAGCAGCCGCTTGGCATCCATTTCACTATCAAGCAATCTATCCTCATCGCAATCGTTACCATGTTTTGCAGTTCCTCTACACAGAGCATCATGAGCTAATACTGCTCCCATAGAATCACCAACAATAGCTACTTGTCCCGAAAAACCGCGTCCATCATCCGATTTCAGGAAGTCCTGGTACACACTATTCGCAGAGGCCACTGTTCTATTTACGGCGTCTTGGAAGTCGGGAGAAGATACACTTAGTAGTGGAATTGCACCAATGGGCACGTCTGCGATGTTTGGTAGATCAGCTGCGGATGGAGACGAATCGAATGAATATGGGCTAAGACTGGATAAAATACCAAGCGCATCGGTACAAATTGCAGGGCAAGGAACCAATCTTAGAACAATATGTGATGACATTGAAGGATAGTGTTGTCGCATAACTGAGTCGAAAGCACCTCGGAACGTGGTTAGATCAGATTTCTTTGATGTAATGTCAGTGCTTGCATCTACAAAATTTCAAATAAAGGCTTTAACTAGGCCTTTTTGTTCATGATTTAATATATCAGTTGTATTAATTCTAACTAGTTTTATAAAATGTATAACTTTAAGCATGGACATAAAAATGTAAATATTGAAATATACGTTTACGTGCACATTACCTAAAACACTACCCGCGTGTACAACCAATATGAGTACAGATGTTGGACACGGTGGCAGACCTGGTGATCCTGGTGGTGATTCTTGTCCGCGATCTACACTGGAGGAAGTGCAGTGTTGCCTCTTTGAGCCTCGTTCTGAAGCGACCCGTTGTAAGAAGGCATGGCTGAATATACTATCATCTGAAAAGCAGTATGCAGAAAGTAATTTGTTTCAATTTTAAATTGAAATACCTTGATTGTTGGTATGAGGTGGTGGGCTGTCATCTTCTTCAGCCAGTAATTCCAATGAACTCCATTTGGCAAGTGAATTTGATTCTCCAGTATCTAAACGAAGAGTGTGAATGTTAATATTTCTTTCATAATTTATATCATATATGGCTTCGTAAATATCTGTGAAGTCGACAGCAAACCTGACTCTGATTAAATGTTTGAAAAATTACTGGGAAGCAACTACGTTAATTTATACAGAAGTGAAACATAGCGTAATAAATTCTATTTGAAATAAGCTGTTTAGAGCGAAGATATAAATATTGTTCAAACAACGTACCCCTTGAAGCTTCCAAAACACAAAGATCAAATCAATCCGCGCATATTACAGTGAAAAAATAGTGAGTATTCTAAGAGGAGATTTTCGCCAAAACATTTGGATAAACACTTACCCAAACAATCGAAAAACTCCTCTTCCGATCCTGATTTCGAATCAACTTCCAACTTTTCCATTCTCCAATTAGCTACCTATTTATAAGACATATTAAAGTTTTTCATAAACCGAGTTCTGAATTACTAAGAAAAACAATTCCTTAAACAAATATCTGAATATAAATATTATATATTATATATATATATAACATATAATATATATAACATATAATATATATATATATATATATATATATATATATATATATATATATATATATATATGTATAACATATAATATTTATATTCAGATATTTGTTTAAGGAATTGTTTTTGACATATTAAAGTTTTTCATTCATTCTAAACCGAGTTCTGAATTACTAAGAAAAACAATTCCTTAAACAAATATCTGAATATAAATATTATATGTTATATATATATATATATATATATATATATATATATATTTATTTATTTATATGTAAATATTTATATAAAAGGGTGTGTGTACATGTATATCCATATATTTAGTAAAGAAAACTTACAGAAGATTTTGAATTATTTTTTGTAGTTCTCTGAGGAAGTGTGTTTTTTTGGAAGAAAATGAAAATTAGAATAAAATGTAAATAAAACAAAAAGCTATAGGATGGCATTCACTTCTTCTACTTCACTTTGGCGTTCAAATTCATTACTATTTTATGATTATTAAAGGGATAAGAGTAAATGCACATAAGAATATATATACTCCAAAGTGAGAAAAAATGCTTATAATCTCATGTGTATGGTACCTGTAAGTCAAAACTATGAGCCGACCCAATAGGTGAGTGAAGAGCTCCCTTAGAACCAAATCCTGACTTTGGAAATTGTCCACTCCCCGTTCTTTGGCGCTGCGATTGTTTATCAATTTCTTCTTCCTCATCGGCTGAACTTCCATCTGCACTTGGTGGCACTTCTTTAACCAATGGTGCAGTTAGCAATTTATCTTCAGTTTGACTCGAGATTTTGCTAGTATCCGATATACTCTGATCTGATAGCATATAGTTCGTTAGTACTTGCGTAAAACTAATAATCATGATTATCACCATCATCATCTTCCGCGTCACTCGATTCGTTTCCCATTTTCTTTGCAAGTGCTAATTGCGTTTGGCGCTCAATCTCACGAATATCTTCCATTGTTAAACCATGCCATTCATCCTGCCAAGCCCATGCTTGTCTATGAGCACGCAACATTGTTTTACGTAACGCTGAACACAGTAAAATATGAAACATTTGTTAATATCCATTTGTAAGTAAAAATAATGAGCAAAACAAGATACAACTACTTACCGACGTCATGGATAAATTTTTCTAGTTTTGTTTGCATTCCCCAATAGCGGAATTCCACGCGACATAATTTATATGCACACATTAATGACATGTTTTTCGGCGTAGGTTGTTTGTTACCTTTCACCTAAAGGACCAAAAACCAAGTTGTACAGAAAGCATCAAATTAAAGCTTCAAGAGTACAAGTATTTACGTGTAAAAAATATAAACATACCTCATTCCAATATGTTTCCAACCACTCCTCATCCAGAGGACCGCGACCTGTTTTCTCAGAAATAAATAGTTTAGGATCTTCTTCCTGTAAATAGTCTCCGCCATACAATTGGTCTCTGACAATATCAATAATATCTAGAATAATAATTGATTTAATCCATCTAATTCTTTTCAATGGAGATGTGTTCTTACCCACTATTCTGTTTCTTAATTCACTACCTGAGAGTTTGAAAACATTTTCTTGGTGTCCTTTATCAGGAAAGTAATAAGTCTCTATGTCTAACGAGAACTTTTCTACAAAAGGACAAGTATAACGAGTTTTAGTGAAGGGATATGCGTTCCAAGCCTCTTCTTCTACTGTGAGTGCACTTTTTGGAAGCAGGCCTAAGGTTACAGAAAATCTTAATTATTATCCATTGAAATCAAGCTATTTATTCTTACTTTTAATCCAACCAGGCAAATGACTTCCGACGTGGTATATCTTCTTTGTATACTGTCCCTTTCCACCGGGACCATTTTCATAGGGTTCGTTGATTATTATCTCCACTCCGCTCCCTGTTCCGTGACTTTCTTCGCGGCTCTTTTTCTATATATGAGTAGATATTTGCCTTATCATTCGATGTTTTTCAAACAATTTCTTGCAACATTTGTTAGACAATTCAAAATCAGGCGTTTTTCATTCGTGATACACAGAACAATTTCTTAAGTACGCTCACAGACTATTACATCTGTGGTTCTATGATGAAAGCAATGCTTTTGAAGGATTTCATTTAAATTGTAATTTTCAAATCGCAAGTGATTACCCGACGAAATTTTGGCTAGCATGCAATCAAATATCTACTTACCGCTATCATATACAATTGAGCAATGCGATATTCTTCTACTGTGAGCGGCAGTGGTATCCGATATTCTTTAATCAACATGATGAAGCTCTTTACTTGATCTCAGTGAAAAGTTAAATGTTTTGTGTTACTTGGACACCAGTTGCTCTTAGAGGACTAATTTGCTGCTCTTAATCTTTACATTCCAAACTTACATTGACCTGCACATAAATGGAATGGTAATTAAATAAACATTTTTATTGAATACTATTGATATTTTTACTTATAATACTATATACTATTGATATTATAAACATAATAGAAAAAAAGCACCATTGCGATAATAATTTCGTCGATGTGTAAAATCTCGCCCTCAGGCTGTCTTGCGTTTAGTATAGTTACATTTGTAATTTCTTATTGAGTTGACTTTTAAATTTCATTAAAAACAAAGAAAAAAAATGTTTCAAAAATAAATCAATGACGTTCTTGAGAAACTTTTATGGTATATCGGATAACGCTCTTATAATTAGAGGCTTTGCTTGCACTGTTCATATATCGATATTAACCCTCAGTATCACTTAAAGAAAGTGTTTGGGTTTATTATTTTCCTGACATGTTGTGGTGTCAAGCCTTGATTATAATTTTTTAAAGTTTCTCAAAACGGCTTTCGACCGCGGTTTTTATAATGGTTCATTATAACAAATATATAGCATATAAAATTTACGATGCCAACGTCACAGCAAATGTGCTTGAGTTTTCAATAGTTCGATATGGGTAAAATAATTTCTTTAATTCAAACTCGTACATCGTTAGGTCCTTCAATTGAACTTTTCTTCACATCATCTTCTATGCACTGTTTTTTTTTTGTTTACTTCTTATTCATACAAATTTAGTTCCGATTCCTATTTCACCCGATGCAAATGTTTAAACAATAATTTCATTTAATTTGAAATTTTCGATAATTTTCACGAGATGGTCAGCTTATGAATATGGATTACTTGCGTATATAACACGGATGAAACAGCCTGTCTCATCTTTTTTTATTTTAAAAATTGCGTAAAAAGCGGCGGATACGAAGAAACGTAAATCCGATATAATATAATGAAGAAAGAAGTATTATTATAAGAATAAGCAGTATTATTGTAAAGAAGTATCTGTGATGAATTGAAACATATCATTAGGTAATAATATATTGACTTTGCCGTTTAAGAAAATAGTATAAAATAACGAATTGGATACTTAGATCCCCCGACGAAAATATTCAATGGCAGTCCAACACATTTTTCGCGAAAGGGGAAAAAAATTATTAAAAAAATCCAGTTGTGAGACTTATTTTCAAGTCCTCTTTATTTACTGATGTTCTTATCGATTAAAAGTAAAACCATACACTATTTACTCAAGGAAGACTTCCAGCCAAGTTAATAGCTTCCACGGTTTCAAAGCAAAATTATTTCATCGCTCATGCGAATTGCGTACAAAACACGGTTATAACTCCTTTTTAAGACCTTTTTTATGCTTCTTGCAGGCATGGGTTATTCGCATATACATGTGAGAACATATAAGTATGGGTAAGAAACAATAACTTTGTTATATCTTAACTCCACTAATCCAGTCATAGGGTTCGCGTTTTGGGATTTCATAGAGCTGAATTTATAACAAATCTGCAGTGTTGTTGCTTTACTTATCGTGTATTTCAGATGGTTTGAGAAGCGGATATATGAATCGAATATTTTTTATTTTATTTTTTGTTGGTGGTTGGCTAAATCTCTTGTCCTTCCACGATTACTTTAACTTGTACTTCTATTTGAATCCAAATCGTCTAGTTCGGATTAAAATCTTTACTTCAATGATTATGGAGAGTTCAGCTTGAGTAGTGTTTTTTGGAGCTCACGGACATTGGACAGAAGTGACATTGGACAGAAGTGACATTGGCCTTGATATGCTTGAAAATCGCAATCATTTTTGCTAGTTCCCGCGGACGATGGAAAAAATTATATGATAACAATTGTACATTATAAGTGCTAATTTGGTAAGAAGCATATGGCATTTGATGAAGGAAGAAAATTGGGATCTTATTTTACCATTGGACATTCTGAGGGCAGAAAACCTAACAAGCTACTCGAATATGAATAAATGCACTCTCGAAACTTGAATATTAGAATTATCAATTTAGACAAATGTATCAAAATGGTTGGTGTTCAATAAATCGATCGAAAAATTGAACTTGCTAAATATTATTGGGTCTATAACTTAATTCGTGCGGTTTGCTAAGAGATGGCGTAACTTGTATAATATTACATCGTTCCAATATTCCGAACCTACGTTGGAAAGCTACTGTCATTGTACGTCTTTTCAGGGTATGTCATTCATTTGAAGCGTTAACATCAATAATTTTTTTTCACTCAAATATGTCGAACTTTGTTCCTGAAAAAGTGTTTTTGAGGGGAGTTCTTCTTCATTACTTTAATATGAAGAAAACTGCTGCCGAAAGTCATCGTATTTTGGTGGAAGTTTATGGTGAACATGCTCTAGCTGAGCGAACCTGCCAAAAGTGGTTTGCACGATTTAAAAGTGGTGATTTTAGCTTGGAAGACGATGAACGTCCTGGGCAGCCAAAAAAGTTTGAAGATGAAGAACTGGAAGCATTACTAGATGAAGATTGTTGCCAAACACAAGAAGAGCTCGCAGAATCTTTGGGTGTCACTCAAGCAGCCATTTCAAAACGTTTAAAAGTAGCTGAATATATTCAAAAGCAACGTTTGAATTGTGGAACCCAATTCAAAAATTGGATTCCACATGAACTCAAGCCGAGAGACGTCGAAAGGCGGTTTTGCATGTCTGAAATGCTGCTGGAACGCCACAAAAGGAAGTCATTTTTGCATCTGATAGTTACTGGTGATGAAAATTGGATCCATTACGACAACCCCAAACGCAAAAAATCATATGTGAAATCCAGCCAAATCAACGACAAAGCCGAATATCCATGGCGCGAAGGTAATGCTCAAAAAATCATATGTGAAATCCGGCCAACCAGCCAAATCAACGGCAAAGCCGAATATCCATGGCGCGAAGGTAATGCTCTGTATTTGGTGGGATCAGAAGGGTGTACTGTATTATGAGCTGCTAAAACCGGGTGAAACCATCAGTGGAGCACGCTACCGAACACAATTAATCCATTTGAAGAGAGCAGTAACCGAAAAACGCCCGGAATATTCGACCAGACACGAGGCAATAATTTTCCATCATGACAACGCTCGGCCACACGTTGCCTTTCCGGTTAAGAACTATTTGGAAAACAGCGGATGGGAAGTTTTACCCCACCCGCCTTATAGCCCAGACCTTGCCCCTTCTGACTACCATTTGTTCCGATCGATGCAGAACGCCCTCACTGGAATACGGTTCACATTAGAGCAGGATATCAACAATTGGCTTGATTCATTCTTGGCTGCCAAGCCGGCGCAGTTCTTTTGGAATGGGATCCACAAATTGCCAGAAAGATGGGAAAAGGTCATAGCTTCAGATGGGCAATACTTTGAATAATACTATTGTACATGTTTTTCTTAAATAAACTTTCAAATTTTGAAAAAAAACCGCACGAATTAAGTTATAGACCCAATATTTTTCAGTTAAATTACAAAAAAATTAGAATTGTCACATAAGTCCTCATTGTTACAATTCCGAGATATTTCACAAGGAGTTTTTGATAAATCAATTAAGAGCATTTTTTAAATCCGTAATCAACATATAATATTAGATTATTCAAAAGTTATAAAGCAAGAAAATCCCTTTAGTTGGAAGATTTTTAATTTGTTTTCTAGTTTATCGGCTTCCCTTGATTTGGCCTTAGCTCGATATATATGGATGAACATAAACAAATATACCAATTGTTTGTTTCTCGTTAGATATATGTTCTGTAAAGTGAGTTCAGTTATTTAAGTTTATAAGTTAAGAGTGTTCTCACAATCGTCACGGATAATCCTTGTAACAAATGTTTAAATTTGCTTCCTGTCCTTGTAAAATCAGTTAATAATTAGAATAGATAGAATAGAATCTTAATCAAATTTCGAAAGTATTTCAGTATGTGTTCATATATATTTACTTTGTTAAAACGCTTTTTCGTGAATTTATCTTACAATATCTTAAATGTTATCACCTTACTTACCAAACGCCCTCATAATGATATAACACAATATTTTAAAGTACCAGTCTACGATATTTGTTGTCTAAGTTACTTTTCTGAGTTGAATAGATAAATGTTTGAGGCAACTGAAAGACCAAGTCGATATTTTCACAGATTCTTATACATTGAGAAAAAGCTCGTTTAGAAACCAATTTAAACGCTGTACCAATGTACAAAGCTATGGGATTTTTGAATTTAAATCGACTTGCAAAAAGTTTGTTTTAAGAAATATACAACAGAATAGAATAAATACAGAAATAATGCAACAGAAAAAGAAATATACAACAAAAAGCTAGAATATTAAATAAGTTTTCGAATTGAATCAGTTGAACACATGAAATAGTATTTTATTGAATTTTCACCATTCTTAATTTTTGAAATAAATAGAAAGTATACAATGAAAGAGTAAACAATTCCCAAACTCTTCGTTTTAAAATCGCATGGTCCAAATTAAATTTATTATTAAAAAAATTCAAACAGAAGAACGATTCGCATGTAGTCTTGCAAGTGTCTTGTACAATGAAACTGCAGAACTTTAGAAGTGGATTAAAATTGTAATGTGTTGGAATCATTCAGCATAGCATTAGGTATGAAATAAGTTATTAAAACTGAGATCTCTTCTGGCGATCACCGTAATCGTTCTAAAATTAAATTAGTTCCGCAAAGGAAATTGCTTTGCTCATTTGCTACAATTTACCTGCATGTTTATTTATTTAAGGCATATTAATTCTAAACGATCCCGGAGTATCATTAGAGAAATTGTTTCGAGCGCGAGTAATAATTTTGAAAATTCAATCCGAATTCCTTAGCAATACTGTTGGAAACTTTATCATGATTTTATTATATCATTAGTAAGAAATTAAGATCTGTTAACTTTGATTGATCTGATTATTTCAAGATTTCAAAAAGAGACATTTTCTTGCTGTTTTCTATATGAATGATTTTTAAATATGTTACAAAGTTCGTAATAAAATATGCGAATTCATAGGGACAAGCGAATATCATCAGATGCCAAAGAATTAGTTGTCTAACAGCAGTAGAGAATTTTTTTCATTTGAACGTTCATTTTTCATAGGATTGCGTTTATAACAAATATGAATGTTTTGGAAGCGAAAAGCGTTCTGCGTTTTAATAGAGAAAATAGTCTAGGCAGTTCATCCCTTCTCACCAAATAAATAGAAGATAAGTGATGACTTCAATAAAATCTTACTGTATTGCATGAATAGTTATAAATAATAAAATCCAAGAAATCAAAATCATGAATATATCATTGTTACATGCGTATTTTTAACCAGCACATACCAGAAACTGAAGCAAAATTAATCCAAATTTTTGTTCTTTTTCACTTTGAATGTCAGCAGCACAACATTCTGATCAAACTACTGATCAATTAGCCCACAACATACTGGTACTCACTGGGGAAATCTCATTTAACGTATTATCGATTCACTTTTTTGTACTTCAACTTAACAAGGAATGGAAGCCTCACGCGAGACTGTGTCACTTTAGGCGAGACTGTGCATCTTGTTAGGTTTCTTAATGCACGCTGAAGGTTAAAGCACAAAAACACACATGAAGCACTTTTATAATACCTACCTTTATGTAGTGTACTTTTACAAACAAATGGAAGAAAGCTTACTATTTTCACTTGTTTCAAGCGGTTGGCATGAGCGCAAACAATCTAATATTCGTTTCCGTTTATGTAATGCGGGGTACTTGAAACCACTAGTTGTTGATTATGCCATTGGCAAAAAACGGAACATAACTTCATCCCCTCTTCTTCTTCTTCCTACACTGCACACGCATCCTTCGAATAAAAGAGCACAGCTCATTCACTTCATTTTCGTCCTAAAGTGTCCTTCTTGCTTGGTCATTGTTCACTTAACGTTTAAATACGAGCTACTCAAGCATCTAAAAGAGACCACATCCACAAAAATTAGATTTTCACCATGTTTAAATGCAACATCTAATTACAATTAAAATTTGCACTTGAGAAAGAGGAGATCGTCCGCGGCAAAACGTTCTAACCTGCCGGAAGGTGTCTCGGGACTGAGTTCAGTTTTCCATATTCACCAGGGCTACGCTAAGTTCTTTGAATTGGGGTTGCTTCTTGCACTCCCTCTAATGCTTCCCCAACGATTTTCTAAATTGCCAATTAGTATATACAATCCACGATGGCTTTCATAAGTTTCATAAGACAATAAGTCTGTTGAAATCGCATCTGTAATCCGGAAAGATTTTTACATTTGTATTATGAATACTAGCGATTCATTTAGTTTTCGTCGTTAAGGTGAAACTCAAAAAGGAACTGTAAAATGGTTCTTCCTCAATGTACTAAGGTATAATTTTGTAATAAGCGTATAACCCATCCTACCCCAGCTTGAACATTCGGGGCTCTTCTACAACTACAAACTGCGCAATGCCTCATTTTTCACAAAGAGTCACCATCCCGACCTTCAGTCCCACAACTCAAGCATTTACGTCATCATATCGAACAGAGAATGTTCTACGATTCTTAGGGGAGTAAAAAGGATGATACTTTGCAGTTACCCACTTTCATCCATGATGTCAAAGAGCCATAGTGTCCGGGTCCCCGTCCATTATTGCGTTCTTTTTTATTTTATTTATTATCGTTTGTTGTTGCCGCTTAGCTGTAGCAAGCATTTGAAAATTTTGGGTCGAGAATATTACAACTACGTCAAATATACTGGAACAAATCATTCAAAAATGGTTTTCCAGTCGAAGTGATATTTTGTAAAAGATTACGATGCAAATAGACGATTCACCATCTCATGCAATTCAACTAAGCTACACTTTAATTAATAACAACATGTATAGAATGCACTTAAAGTATTTCCATTTTAAGCTTCAGGACAAAAAAGAAAAATAAGGAAAACAAGCTAAATTTTTAACCTACAGTCAGACCCATAACAATGCAAACATTAATTAACTACATTTCTAATGTGTGCCACAATACCTCACATCGCAAACGAATTCAAATTGTGCTTCAGTTCACATCCATGTTTGTAAGGAGTCGTTTACCGTAAGATTTCGTTTATTACATGTTACGAAAAGCCTTCATTACATCAGTTATATTCATGCTCCATGCGGAGCCTGCGCCTTGTAAATATCAAAGGTCATAGTATGCTGTAGGTTCGGCGAGAATAGTAGTCTAAGTTATTGTTTTGGTTGACTTTTTTAACATTTCGTTACATGTTACCGCTTATAGAACAAAGAATAACCAATATTTTTGTTGTAGCATGTCAGCCAGAGCAGTTTGTAGAAAAGCTTTGTGTTTCAATTTCCACTCCTCCATTTAAATCACAATACATTCATTCATTCAGTTCTCTTAAAAAATAAGTAACATACTTGAAGAAAATAATATAAATTGATTCCACTGAATCCATTTATATTTTTTTATAATCCATTTATATTTGAATCCAATAGATTCAGCTGAACTATGACAATGGATTTGCTTTTGCAACCAATGCTATCAACAAATTAGCTATAGCTTGGGTAATAGTCGGCCGAATTTTAAGTTTTTAGAATATTTTCAATATAATATTGAAAGATTCTTGCATTATTATAAATGCTGAATGTCATAAATCGTCGAAATTATCCCAGTGAAACCATGGCAAAAAACCTAATTTGCCCTTCATCCTTCCTTATTCCCTTCATTATTGATTCCTGGGTAGAAAGTCAAAATGTTATACGTGAATTTTTGCCATGGCTTGAAGTCAGCGTTTCTACAGGCATTTGTCAAAAAACGACAACTAGAGTTCCCTTTAATTTTTTCGAAGGTAACTTGAGGATACCTAGTCATATCTGGATGGTCATTTCGCATTTTCAGCAAACTCAAACTATGTTCAAAATAAAATCGAAAACTAGACATCCCACATAATCGATACAAAGCTCAGTGTGGTCAGTCAATATATAAAACCGATTGGAAAGATTTCCATATTACGGTTCCTTCAGAACGGAATCAGCATAAATCTTATTTAAGACATCCCGGTATTATATATTTAAGACATCCCGGTATCTTATTTAAGGTATCCCGGTGATTGGATCGATATCTCTACTGTAACGAGCAGCTAAAATTCTACGCTAAATTATCTGCTACAAAAAATACATCTTACACTTCAGCTAAATTGTCAGGACTCAGTGGCATAGCGTGCCTTGGCAGGACCCTCCGCCAAAAAAAATTTGTTTGGGGCACTTAGGAAGGGTAAAGATTTCTCACAAAAGAAAAAAAAAAATGTTTGCACAAAATTAAAAGAAATATTTATTCATCATAATTATCTATCTATAAATTTTTTCCAAAATTTATACAAACAATTCAAATTAAATATACACTCTCCTTGCCTTTTTCGGCAAACTGAGTTATTAGATCATTTATAGCTGATGATTACTTTAGTTTTTTTAACAAAGTTAAAGTTTCTGCCTCTATGGAAAATAGTGACAGGTCTGACCGGCGTTCATGTCCCATCGAAGTTGAATTGAAACTATTGAATTTTATCAGCAATAATTCAATGAGTTCCTTAACGGAATGAATTTTTAGAATTTCAGATTTTAAGCATGTTTTTAGAGCCTTAAATTGGTCATAAAGATTAACTGAGATGTCTTTACTGTATATAACCAACAGTTTTCCGGAAGCGTTTAATATCTCTTCGTTTGAAGAAGACAGGAGTTTCTCCGGTTGTAATATTTCGAACAGGTTTACTCACTACTCTGGTCGCAAAGGCTCCGAAATCTTTGTCCAGTTTGAGAAATTAATATATCTAAACAGCAATAGTATACATTGACTTTAAAATAGGATTTCGGGTCTGAAATTCTCTCATCTTTTAATAACTCATCAAAAAAACGCTTCGTTATCTTTCGCCTTTTGTTTTCTAAAACAGTTGTTTCTCTCCACTCTTTTGCTAAATCTTTCAACTCATTTAGCAAACTTTTTAATGAATTTTGATTTCTTAATTCGCACAATCTATTTAATAGATTACTTTGTAAGATACTAGTTTTTTCAATTCTTTAATCGTATTTAAAATTTCAGTTTTAAGTGCTTCAGCACTGCAATCGGATACTGCTGTAAACCCCGAAAAGGACTCACAGATTTTTAATTCTTTAGGCACATTATCATCATTTTCTGTAATCGAGATGTATCGAAAAACTACAGAAAGTTGGTCAATTTTTGACAAGTCTTGTGTTGTATCTAGAATTATTATCAGAAATGGAGCTTTTTTAATTTCTGAGATAATATTGTTCATAACTGCGGTACCAAGCGAATTAATAATTTCATTTTGAATCGTAGGGCTTAAATAATTTATTTTGCCTTTTGGTTTTAGAAGAAGTTCTTTTAAAGTTGCATCATAAATAGATAGCAAACGTCAAATTGCCATCAAATTTCCAGAATCATGGCCCCTTAAAGGTAGATTACAAGATGCTAAAGTAATTATAACATTAGTTATACGATGCAATACATCTCTCCCGAATGTAACTTTACTATTAATTTCACTTTGCAGTAGAGTATTGATGATATTTCCTTGTAACCAATTATTATAAGATAGGGATGCATTAATATGGTTCTGTGACTTTTAATCGTCAAGTACAGTTTGCGTAAAATTGCTTCTAACGGAAACACCGTTAAGCCTTGCAGAGGGGTACGATTTGCTTTGACGAGCTTCTAATAACCAACAGAAGTGGCAATACGGTTTGTTTGAACCATTAGAATAACATAAACATTGTCTTGGAATTTTTATCCCTGCCTTATTGAAATATGAATAATAATAGGTCGAAAAAGGTCGGTTACTCTCTGAATCTTTTGGAAACAGTCGTTGCGGTTTAAATGGACCCATTTTAAAAATTATTTTTCGTTCGCATTCAGTTGGACTGTCACGAAAATTTCCTCCATCTGATGGAACTATATTACAATCTTCAGATATCTCAGAATCGTCGATTTGAGTTTCTTCTATTTCCAGATGGACATCTGATGAAGAATGTTCTTTAGAAGAATATGATCTAAAAATATAATTGTTAAGAAATAAAAGCGAATGTTTTGTTAAATTTCAAAAATATATGTTAAATAAATTACTATACGTAAGGTAACGGTTAGAGAGTGTTCAGACGTAACGCAGGCTCCACGTGGGTTGTGCGCGTGTTAGTACAAAATCACCTGCGCGCAGCCCATGCGTTACACCCGCGTGCGACCTGAACGCGGCGCGTGTCCATACAAAACTGAAGACGCAATTTACAATACGGACAGATAGACAAACAGAAAACAAATTGATCCTATAGGTAAGTAAGAGTTCCGTTTTTTTCTCGTTTTAAGGTACGGAACCCTAAAAACAAAATTCACCCTTCGCTACAGATATATAAGATAAATGGGTTGGGTCGCACTTACCTTTGCAATCTAAATCACTCACAGGACTTGGTGTCTGAAAAAATGAAGAAATTTTGGGCACTTTTTTTATTACCTCCTCTCTTTTCTGTTTACTTTTTCTTTTCGTAGCTCCGCTGGGGTAATCACTTTTCCATTCACTCATTGTTTTTTACAATTCGCTACTAATACTACGAAACCAGAAGAACAACTGTTTGTATTGTATTGTCGGATTCCTCCGTTGAAGTAAACATCGGTTTACATTGAAGTAAACCCTACATCGGTTATCGCGCAGCCCTCGATAACCGATGTAGGGTGTTGCCAACTTTTGAACGCACTCTTTACTCGGGAAAAAAAGAAATTGTTTTTTTTACTTTTGTCATTTCTGATATAAAAAAAATTTGGGAAATTTTTGTTAATTTTTGCTTAGGCACGTTGGGGGCCCCGTTGCCCGGCGGCCCCTTATAATTGATACGGTAGAAACGACGGTAGCTACGCCCCTGTCAGGACTAGATGTTACGTTCGTTTTGTGTTTTTTTTAATATTTACTGCTTAGCATAACATTATTGCCTCGTATTACTGTTTTGTAATTGTTTCATTTTTTAATTCATTTATATTTGTGAATAATTACTGATAATTATAATACTGTAATAGTGTAATAGGAATATTGTTGGTATATAGATAATTTGAAAAAAACAAATGAATAGAACAGATTTAGCATATTAAAAGCGGTAGATGATCTGCCCCATATTTTCAATTAATGTAATTCAGTCAATAAATTCCATTTGTTTAACACTATCGACTATGTTTATCTTTTGGAGATTGTATAAAATGTGGTGTTTGTTTTAAGGGGTTATACGCAGTTGCGAGGCTCAAAATAAACGTTTTTTCTTGATTTTTCTGTAGAAACAGTTTTTATTTATTTATTACAAGTCATAGAAATTTAAATATAGCCTACGTTCGAGAGTACAATAGCGCGTCGATCATGTAAAAATATTGATATGCACCGCTCCTGTAGATGATGTCCCGAATGACCTCCAAAAAAAAGAGGCTCATGGCGGTGATCTTCATTTCGGCACTTAATCAAAAATTTTGATTTTTGACAAAATTGCGTCCAATTCAAAAAAATTCTTTTTTAACTGAAATTTTCGCTCTAAATTGTTAAAAAAAACAGTAATTTTTTAAAATCTTATTCCTTCGTTCAATATGTATGAAGACTTAGTTAACATTTAAGACCGATCGGTTGAGCCATTTCTGAGAAATCGAGATCACTGACTTTGAAAATACCGTTTTGAGAAAAACACGTTGAAAGTTTCAGAAGTAGTTTACACACAATGAATTTTTTTTCAAACTTACTTGGTATCGTCGATTCCAGGACGGATTTTGTGCAGTCTCGGTAGCTTCCAATAAGTCCAGCTGGTGTTGTCGAGCCATTATTCCTTCTTGCGTGCTATCATACGCTCTCGCGTCGGAGACCAGCACATGCACTGCGTCCTTTTTATCGACATAAGCACGAGCTGCAGCGCTTATTGGAAGTTCTAATGCATTCATAAAGTACAATAGTGATGTTGTACATTCATTAATATTCCAACTGCAACGTAAGCCGCTATTTTAACAATTTTAGAGCAACATGGAACAATTTTTGGAGTTATTTTCCAGATTAACTGATTATAACTCTCATTATTTTGTGCGAATCCACCAACACACCATTCAAATAATTTTACGTTGCAAAGATCTTCATAAATTGGATATATAGCTTCAGCAACATCAGCCGGTAAAGATGGATAATCATGGGTATAAGTAGATAATGTGTTTGTTGCTAGCGCTTGCTACCAACTAAACCAGAACCTTCTTCACCTGGGAACTTTTCGTGTTGAGGCTTCTCATCAGTCGAACAATAGTGATAAAATGTTCCCCAAATTGCAATATACATATTATCCACAGAATCACAATTTTTCCTGTCAGCTTATCTATTAGCTTAGCCGTGATTTTACCTTTCCCGAAAAGTACTTTTTTTATAATATTCTTCCGTCTTTTTCAACTGTTTCCGTATTTTTTTTACTAGCTCGCGGAGTCGTGAACACAAAAAGCAAAAGAAAAAAAAAAACATTTTATTGAAAATTCTAACTGCGTATAACCCCTTCATTTACAATATGTGGATTTTGTAAAGTGAAATAAGTAAATCAACAGAAATACGATTAAATGCATTGACTTCTGCAAAATAATTATATGATGAATATATTTACTAATTTAGTTGATGTAAACCAAATGCGTTGACCTTAACAATGAAATGCTAATATTAAATACATGCTAGTAGCATAATAGAATATTTTGTTGTGTTCTTAGCCGGCTAATGTTTAATTAAAGGGTAATTCAAAGAAAGATAGTATATGGTCCGAGACTGAGATCCATGATTAAATATCAGTATTTTCTGATTTATTATTTGTTAGGAATCAAATAATAATGAAATAATATATAATCCAATAATATGATACAATAATATATATATATATATATATATATATATATATATATATATATATATTATATATATATTATATATATATATATCATATATAGATATATTATTTTTTCTGTGCTTAATACGGTATTGGAAAACCCGAACGTTTAATAGCGGCCTAGACGATATTATGTTTGCTATACGAAATATATAGCTATATTCGCTAATCACACACCGATCGAATCGTTCCCCGATACAAATGCCTTTCTTTTAACATGTTCATAAAATCCGGAAAACATATTAGCTATAGACTGCTGATATCAACTAGCTTTTCAGCAAATACATGTTAGGAAAGTGTTCGTTCTAGTGGGTATGTTCACACTTTTAGATATTTGTTACTACAGTGTATGTTTGTGGGTAGCTTACGACAGAAATCGATGATTCCTTTAGATGGGATACTCAAATATAGGCCTATGTGTTCCAGGTTTTTGTTCTTCGATGCAGCATCGAGGCATACGGCGAGCAATGAATGTTATTGCGGATGAAGATTATCTTAACAAGGCCATCCAAAATATTTTAAGCCTCCTACCACATTTGGAATTTGGACCGTTTTGTTTTTCAGCGGGTTATGGAATTCGGTCTGATAGCGATTTCGCATAACTAGACCGATGCAGATAACAAAAACATTCGCTCTGTAATGCACGTTGCTACACGATGCTTATGAAAGCAGCCAATCTTGCATGATTACAGAGAAGCGATTCAAAAAGCTTTAAAGGTCGCAGACTACGAATTGAACTTCACTGCTAAACTGAAAGTTGACCCTGAATTATCCTACGCACTTTTTTCTCCTTTGCGCGCACTGTAATTTAAGTGCTCAGAAAATCCGTCGTACATATCACGCCGACAAAACACTATTCTCGTACTGAATTCGCTACAATTTTACGTTTTTACCATTGAACCGACATTTACACAACTGTCGCGCCGTGACCAGCCTGCATGAAGAACACCTGTATCACTTTTCTTTAGTGTGTCGGCCAAACCATCCCGGAACACGCGTGAACCGAACTGTGATCCGACCACATCTCAACAAGAAGTAGCTGCAGTTGACAGATTCGCGTCTTATCCATTTATCCACTTATCCACTTTCTTCGTATTCGGTACTTTTTACAAGACCGCGGCGACATCTACAGGTGAGAGTACATCTTGGTTTATAATGGCATCCGGAAGCTTTTTGCAATCCCGAGACAAAAACCGGCACAAGGAAAACGGTTGATACCAATCATTAAGTGGGATTATAAATTTATGCGATTCTTGTAAATTTGAATTGACGGAATTGAGTGATGTTTGTGGGCAATGCACCTGCCAGCCTGAGAAAATGCATCTAACATAACAAATGATCGATTACCGTCGGTTTTTGTTGGTCCTTAAAAACAAAGTGCCATTAGTACGGAGAAATACAAAACGGTTAAAAGCGTCGAAGTAAACTTTTTAGACTTTTTTAAATGGAAACATTTTCACGGAAAACTCCCAGATATTGTTGGTACAAGTACTTCGAAAGTGCTGCTATTTGGCAAACACATGTGGGTAAAATACTTTGATTTAAAAATATTATGCAGATTTTCACAAAAATATGGAAACGGAATCTAAAAACACCATCGCCAATGGCTTGTGGGAGCTTTCGTTCATATAATGGAAAGCAAATTTCAAATAGAATTTCACGTACGTATTGAAAAAGATAAGCTTATTAAATGATCATGCCCTCACTAAAAATTATCTTTCAAAGTCAAAACGAGTTAATCATAATTTCCACTTCAAACATCAACAAAGCCGAAAAAAATAAAACGAAATAGCTCAATTGGAAATTATTATTCTCAAAAATTCTCGTATATATCAAATTCCAATTATAACTTATACGAAAGAAAGTGGTAATTGAAATGAACACTATGAAATGAACCTTCCATCCCACTTTTTTTTTATTGAAATTTCAAAATTGAAAAAATATTGATGGATTAATTAATTTAAACTCCGGAATCAAGGGTTTTTCTCACACTGTCATAGAATTTGTGATGTAATTTCGAACTAAGTTCAGGATGAAAATAGCGGCTCTCGTCATCTTGTTTCTCGTCATTGACACGTTCGGTAATTATTAATTTTTTTCGGATTGAAAATAAATACTAAGTTTGACTTCTAATTAAAATCACAGGACTTACCTGTAAACAGTAGATAGGAGAAGATCTTAAAGGAAATACGGAATGAAGGCCGGTTATGAAATAATAATTTTTAAGGATCACAACAAACTGTGTTGCATTATAAGGAATAGTGTATGAAGCATTGATGAGACAATGTTCTTGGTGTTACTATTGCGGATTTGAATTGTTCTGATTGTATGATTTTTTGGAAGCTCTTGGTATCGAAAGAGTGTGTCACTCACAATCTATCACTTAGGTCCAATATGAACTTCTATGCCATTATATCTCTGTCTGTCCCTCCATGCATGGGTATAGAATTGAGTATCGGATAAAGTTGGATGCTCTATTGAAGAGGACATTTTTCTTTGGAAAAATTTAACTAAGCCGCTATACCGGACAAAATCATTAACTCAGTTTTAATTCACCAAACTTAGATGCTGTTGTTGTGCTGAATTGGCACCAAAGGATATTAGGAATGCGAATATATGAATTTTTTACTCGCAACCCCGATAGAAAATTTTTGTAAAACGTTTCATTGTCTCCTACCATCTTCAAACAACAGCATGTTCATAAATAAATTAAAATAAACTAATGAACCCTCTACAGTCGATTAGAATGAGTGTTTGGTAACGAATCAGAGGTTTGGTTATCTGAGGTTGTGATAAAATATCGGCGGAGTCAGGGACATTAAGAACACACATCTACTATTATATAATAATCATAGCTAAGTAAACAGCAAGAGCCAAATAACTTCCCTCGCATTCAGCTATAAAGATATTGCACAAAATGAAATATTTAATGCACAACAATTCTGGGAAATCCTTTGACAGATTTAAAGCTTCTCTGGAAAATTCAATCAGTTTGAAGGACTGTTAGAAATCATAAATGGTGTCCTGACTAGTATTGTCAGGCAGGAATACGAAACCAAAACCAGAATTTTTGCGTTTGCAAAAATATGCATAACCAAAGCAAACTTATTGATTAAAAATATAATATTCTATATAATTTTAGATTTTCAGCACCAAATTGCACACTTAATATCTTCTTAACCAGAATTACTAAACTATCGAATTGAATATGAAATGTTTTATTCAAAAAATAACAAGCAATTGCAAGAGAATAGTGGATATATATAATATTTACCTTTTAATGATGCTTTTAGCTTCCGTCTTGTTCAATTCTAGACAATAGACGACTGTAAATGAAATCTCTTGTATTTGCAATTTATGAGTACCAGCTGGTTTAACTCATTTCCATTTAAAGACAACACTTATCTGGCTCCCTTGCAGCGGGAACGTCAAGTAAAAAGCATATACAGGTAAACGAGAATATGTAAACATCGTGAAGCTATGGTAACATTGAGCCTCTGGTTCGTAATGTTTATTTTGGCTAACTGGTAGCATATGTGAATAGCAGTTGGATCATACTATAGTAGGAGTCTTCTTCCTGAGCTACAATCAGTGGTTTCATGAAATCTCATGCGATCGTTGATAAAGTGAACAAATCTTGGTCACATTTCCAATCATCACACTGAAATCATAACACCAAAAACGAACACTCATATGAGCGTAACCTTCAACCTTCGATCTAAAGTTTCATCTAAATGGAGATCTATAGTAAGAGGGAAAGCATAATAAGAGTCATCGCTCATTCTAATCCTTTAAGTTGTTTACTCGTTTTTTCTTTCAAATTAACAAATGATTGGTGGTGATTAGGGAAAATTGCATGAGTCATGCCACAAGATGCATCGCGCATGCATATGTGAGACTCTCTGACTACCTCATTGGTATGATTTACCATGCCACCATGTGTACATTCAAATCTTCTTAGCAAATAAACTCATGTCGGTGGATGAGGTGTCTTATTTTGAAGAGATAACCGAAATCAGCTAAGAAAAGAAGATACATATGAGTGTGGAAAAGTGTATTTATGGCGAAGACCTATTCTATTCACATAAATAATATCACAAACGAAACTGTTTCATAACATTTCAGTATCGTAAGTGTTTAATATTTCAGTGGGGAATTATTTGGCCCGAGCTCAGAGCCAAGTCGCGTACCTATCTGGTATTGTTTGAGTTATTTCTAGAATGAGTCGTTAAGGAAGATGAACTACACATCATTAAGTGGTTAGTTGCATTTAAAATTTAGCTCATTGTTATGGATGAACTTCGGTATTGGATGAACTTCGGTAATGATGCCCTTTAACATCCCAATCATCTGCAATGCCTATTATTACCATAGAGTCGGTACATATTATTATATATTTTTGTTTGAATCGTTGGATTATTTGTTATAATTTAGAAACTTCGTATAATGATAGATTAAAATTGCAATTATAACATTAAAAGCGGTACGAAAAATGGGCAGCGATACAGGGGCAAAAATCACATAAAGATTGCCCATCATTTTCCGAGTGACATGCGATTTTGCAATCCATTTTTATCATTCAGATAAGACAATCGAGAAGCCTTTTTTCCATAGTCCTCAAATTTATGGAAGAATATTCGAGAATACTTCTTCGCCTAAAAGGCCCCTTTCACTGAAACGTCAAAGCCAAAGTCAAGTGCGCTGTGTTTAATCCTCATCGTTACAATTTTTTTAAGCGTATAAAGCTGATTCTAAATAATAAAAATACGAAAAGAAGTTAATGGCTCAAATGGCTCTCTAAATTTAAACATTATCATTTAATATCATCTAATTTAACAATGTCAAGTTCAATTTAATTAAAATTATTACATAGTTTTTAGATTCAATTGGAAAAAGGAGGAAAAAAAACGACCAACACTATTCATAAATCAATTATAATGTCAACACAACAGTGAACTTTTATCCTACGACCAATATATTATAACCTAATGCTTATCAAATTCAATCGAAACAATTTATCTTATACTATTGTAATGCTAACAATATTTCTAGCTTAAATTTTAAACATCATCTCTAAAGCCTAATATAATAACATATACCTATACTAAGTATTGAAACCTATGCCTAATTTTTTACACAATAATAACACTAAACGTAGTTTCCATGAGCTGAAACTCAAAAACGCAACGCAAAGTACAAAAACAGAAAATAAAACACGAATAATTTAGACATTATCATTCAGCCACCAATCCCTAGACCGCTTTTTCTCAGCCCGACCAGCCTCATCGAATTTAGCAAATGAGTATCTCCATTAGAATCGTTGGTCTCGTGTACTCAAATTCGAAGGACATTATACATATGTGGTATATAAATGAAACGCCGTCAGATTCAAAAACATACCGATTCATGCCTAAATACATGAATGGTTCTGGAGGAACAAAGCCAGAACAAAGCCATTGTGAAGAAGTCTCAATTTGAACATATCGACTCTAGTCACTTTAGCAGTTTGATAAATCTTTCTATTCGATATTTGGTGTTTCCAATCCGTCTCAGCCTTCCTGTAAAAAACCAGTACATGCACGAACACATTTACTCCCGAAAACTCTTAATCTTTCCATAGTCGCCAGCCATAATGGGGAAATCCGTCCAATTACGTTACACGTCTTAGCTGGCCCTCTGCAGCGTTGTCCGTAACAAAATTGTTTCGCACTTCTGTGCATTAACTTTCATTCGCTAACTATCGGTGTGGAGCTGCACATTATTAAACATTTTTTGAAGATTACTCTGGACTATTGTAGCTTTTCGATCTGCTGTATAGATGATCAGATCATCAGCAAACGCTACCATTGTTAACGTTGGTGAGACATTAAAATCAAAGCCAATCAATAGTTTGCGAATGAATATTGAGAACAGCAGAGGGGCAGTAATTTTACCCTGTTGTAGACCATTCAAGACCTCGAAGTCGCGTATTGTCGTCAGATTGCCATCAGTTAAAACAAATGAATTTTCGTATAACATATTACACATCATGATGACAAGGTGTCGCGGTAGTTTAAAAATTAGTCCATCCAACCACACCGTATCGAAGGCTTTCTCCATATCAATGTGACACGCTCGAACACATTTTGTATCGTTTAGTTTCCAACAGATGTCTAAGGTTACTTTCGTTACCGCATGTATGGTCGAATGCCTGGCACAAAAACCAAATTGGTAATTGGCAATTCGGCATCAACTGAAATTTCTCTAGTTAGCCTTTTGCCACTCATTAGGGTAATATGAATTGCTCAACATGTTGTTGGACAACATGCAATAATTTCTAATAGCAACGTCAGGCAAATGTTGGAGAAGTATATTCGAAACATCGTCAATACCACATGATTTCTTGCTGTTTATCCTGCCAACTATGAAACGCAATTCTTCATAGCTTACAAAATAATCAAGAATATTCAAGCTCGCTACGGTTATCGTTATCTTTTATTGAAACGAGTCGCAAGGAAAAATAAACATAATCGCTACAGCGATGACGCGACAGCTCAGAATAGCTCTCTAGAAGTTGTAATTTTAAGTCGACTCGTACTGGGAATCTCATTCCTGAATATATTATAACAGGGAAGTACTACGAAATTTTCCTGCACTCGCTGCACTCGCATTTACACTTTGAATGACAGTTTGAAGTTCCTTCTGAGCACTTGTCTGTAGATGAGAACGAATTTTGCACTACTTAAAGAAAGGCTTTGATTAAGGCTTTAAGGTTTTGAGGGAGGCTTTGATTAATTATGACGGCGAATCTGATCCAGAGGAGCGAATGGAAATGTTCTGGGAAGAGAGGTAGTGTCCAACGGGCATGTGAGAAGAATCAGACATGTGAGGCATGTCAGAAGAATCAATTCGAAATTCGACGGTTGAAGACCATAAATGTCTTTTCGACTTTTTGAAATAGGATAAGGTGGCGAGCTAGACCTATATATTCCCAACGGGGTAAAACTGACCTTTTTAGTAGGGGGAGTGCATCTGAGAAATTAGAATATAAAGTTAACATTAACTTCACTTAGGGAAAAGTTGTAAGTGATGACAGTCCAAAAGGGATCCTTGCAGTAGCTGTGGTTTTCAGGTGAAATCTCAAAATCTAAAGATACTATCGACGAAGAGTGAAGTGCGCGGACGTCATTATATGAAGCTTAAGGGGACTCTTTTGCCTTTGTGGGAGTATACAAACACACATATTCAGGAGAAGACGTAATTACTTACTTTGTGCGAAATGTTTGATTTCTTTGTAATAGAGGGAGACTTCAATGGAAAGTATCCTTCATGGGGAAATCATGTATCCAACGGATATGGAAGGGCTCTGTTCAATTGGGAGCAAGCCAATGAAGATCTCATTTTGGTGGCACCGAATGGGCCACCTTCCGAAGAAATTCGTCAAAACTTGGTTTCTTCATTGTGTCGGCCAACGTGGTTAATATCTCCCACAACTGAAAAACTTCGAATGTGGAGTTCGACGCCGAGTCTGACCACCATTTAGTAGAGCTGATCCTAACAATAAAAGATAGTGTAAGGCTGGAGGCAGCAGATCCTCAGCTATTCATCCCATACGAACAAATCGACAGGGAAGTAGTCAGTGCTGGCTTGAGTGGACAATTTTAGGAATACTCATACTGCTAGTTAGACCCCAATTAATTTTATTGTTGTTTAAACACTCAACAAAATAAACATGGAATGGTTTCATGGAACGTAGCCTTCCTTATACTCAATTGAATTTTTCTAACGGATTAACTGCGACCAAATATATTGTACTCCAAATTTTCCAGTTCCTTTAACACTTTATATATATCAATATGAATTGAGTTTCAATATCATTTGAGGTTGATGTTTATATCGAAACACCCAGTCAACTACAAAGTGTCTCAATTTCACTCTATAATACTAATAATACTCGAATACCAATCATCAGACCAAACATGGTGTTTAACCACATTGGTCACGCGCAAAATAAAAATAAAAAAAAATTTTTTTTTTGTTACAAACTCAATTTTTGATGTATGTTATTGTATTATTGCTCCTTTGCTTTGTATACTTTTCAAAGTTGCGAGATGACCCTGTAAGTCAAACTGGTGAGTATACAGACAGTAACAAAAGTCAAGCAGTAAATGCATATGTGCGGACAAGTAAGTATGGTATTCTTTTAAAGGCTTGGTGTAGTTCATGCGAACGCACCGTTGTTTGCACGCTTGGAATTTGAGTTCTTTAAGCAAAATCAGTAAGTTTTCGATGTTGAGCGGCTCCACTATAGCAAACGTTAGCAAGAAATTTAAATTTAATTTTCATACACAATTTCTATCTCAAAATATGGTTCTCGTTCCTATACTTCAGTTTTGCATGCACACAAGAATAGAATTTGACCCTTTGAACTAATCCAAGTCTTGGATAATATCTGTTCGAGCTTCCTTTTGTGGATCTTTGAACGATAGTTTGATACGCATTGGTATCTGCATTCTAGAAGGTTGGAAGAAACAGTAAACTGAAATGCAATCGTTGTGTATTAAAACTGATTGTGTTCTTTCGGATTGAAATTGGTAACAGGACAATGTCAAGCGACATGTGATGGCAAATATCGTTGGCACCTAATTGATGATCAGGTTAACTGAGATTCTGACTAGATCACCTTCTTATGCACCCCACTCAATCGACTCAATCGATAATCGAGTATGCTCAATCGACTGAGCAAAGGTATTTGACTCAGTGTGGACAAAGGGATTCATGAACAAAACTTTCTGACTCAATACCCCTGATTTGTCTAATCACCAATTTCCTGTACGGAATTCCTCCAAAGATAAAAACCACTATCAACTTTTCAGAATTTTCCCTACACCCAAGTACTCTTCAATACCACTTCAATACCGTAGCTTGGATATCCGTCCTAGCAATACCGTATGTAAGACGTCCTTGTGTCCTTAGGTACATGTGTCCTTGCTCATCGCGTATCTCTGCAGTTATGCCAAATGATTAATTCCAAACGCAAGAAGATGTGAAGCAATAGGTGTTCGTAATGCCTTCTCCTGTGGAGATTAAGTCACCTTTAAAAATCTTGTACATTTTCGGGAGTCCATTTCCGTGAGCCCATAAAACTCCAGCTCAACGCTTGCAGAGCGCTTGAAAAATCTACTACTAAATGTCAGCTATGCTAACGCGATTACTTAATCTTGATTATAGTCTGTTTTTGGTTTGAACGGAGCACACTTTAATCCAATTTTTTTCATTCATCAAACACCCTCTCAGAACGCTCAATGATTACATGTGCACATTTGTTCAGTATGAATGCCTCATTATTTTCGTTTACGTCTAGATACATTCCACAAGTCCATTTATGGTTAAACCAATGTTTATGCAAATAATTCTATTCTAATTCCGTCGAGTACTTAGGTAATTAACTATAAAAACAGGAGCACTTGATGACAAGAGCCCGGGTTGCTTGCAATCAAAGCATTAATCAAGACCAAGAGTACCTCTCGTCCACCATCATTTTCGAATTTCTCATGTTAAGCTCTACTCTATCAGACCTCCGCTGCATTTTCTTTCCTTCACGTGAAGTGGAACTCTTTTCAATAATTGAGTCACATTGTTAATTGTTTAATATTCTGTTTATTCCCGAGGGAATTTGATTCAACTCGGTGGGCTCACACGAAAAGCCAAACTCTACCACTACATACATATGTTTGGAGCTGAATCATTCTATCTTCACTTAAACGAATGTTCGAAAGACGTACTTGCTGGAAAAAAATTGCAGGAAGACGATCTCAGAATAATGCATATGCGTTCCTCGACCATGTTTTTTATTACTTATTTCATTCAAAGATTGTGCGGAGGGTACAATGGCGAATTGTCTCCACCCCATTCTTCAAGCAGTGAAAGCCAAATACAGGCGATCAAATCATTCTTTTTGAGGTGCATTCAAGTGACTGCACGCGATTTGTCATCAACAACAAACAATAAATACAAAAACAAAATGCCAGCGCGCAAATAGTTGCGTAAACAAATGCCGCATACACGTCACTTTCTTGGCTTTTTATGGAGTTGTGGTCTGCGCGCAAATTTTATTTCCAATGAGTAATGGTTTTATAGGTTTCATCACATGGATCTTTGGCGCCAGTGAATGCAAACTGCAGAGATGATCGAGAGGAATAGATAGGAATGCTTCAACTTATAACGCCTATGTAATGGTACCAGTAGTAGTAGGAGAATAAGTAGTAGTAGAAGTGGTAGTAGTAGAAGTAGTAGTAGTAAGAGTAATAGTAATAGTATTTGTTGTTGTACTGATAGTAGCAGAAGAATAATCGAATGGAGTATTATTGGCTATTAGTTTAATTTTAATACTTTGTGCAGGCTTTTCAACTGGATGAACAAGCTCAACTGTCTTGATTTTTGACGAATAAACTGTAAAGTACTACTACGTACTCCCACTATGAATCATACATTAATTCGTTCTTCGCCAAAATGACAAAAAACTAAAGTTAAAATATTTAGTAAGGATAGTAAGTAATATGGAAATAAGTGAAGCAGATTTGGATCGCCACGACTGGACATTTCATTATACGAAAACAATCAATATAATTCCTAAAAGCGTGTTTAGAGAATTTCAGCATGCTAGTAGTAATCGAGATGTTCATAGTGGCAATTATACGTGAAAATTATAAAAATTTGTCTTTGAAAGCGTTTTCTGTATGATTATGTTTAAATAGGTGGAACAATATAAATATCCACTCGGTTTGCTGTTGACAAAAAGAAGCTGCGTTTTGCTCATTTAACAGAATTTATCTCCATTATTCAGCAATCGTCTGCAGCATTGTGCAATCTTTCATAGCAGTTTGATTTTTGTCTGATTTATTTATGTATTTTGTTTGTTAACCGTGTTCATTGCTCAAAGGTTCAAAGATAAAGTCCATTTAGAAAGTAATTCATTATTCTATTGCGAATCAAAAAAACCTTTCGGCTCTACTCTTTAGATCAATATATAAAAGTTAAAAAATGGATCTTACATTAAAAAACAATTTACTAATAAATGAAGTTTCTGGCTCTGGCTCTTCTCGATACGAAGCATAGATTGATTTGCACAGAAATTTCTGCTATGGCTGTGAAAAACTGCACACTGTTCTAAATAGTGAGACAGATTCGGAACTTACTAGTAACAGATTTGTGGGACAAGCACGGATTGATGCAAGACGTGTAGAGCATAACATTTAGTTTAACCATTACTGCATATCTATACGTTTTATCTTGCAAAAGAATGGACTCATTGCTATCGAACTGTTCAGTTCAATCATATCATGTCGCCTTAAAATTCTTTCGAAAGAAAGCTCTCATGAAATAAATTCCAAGCGCACACCCTGACGAGCATGTTACCAATGTTATTGGTATAATCTCAGTGAAGTAACACTGCAATGTGTAACCCAGTAACTTTACTATTAACCTAAGCCCTTGAGCGGATACCAGTAAATTTTTCGAATGTAATAAAATAAAAAACCCTTTTAGGGGAGTTGACCTATTCTCGCAAAAACAGAAAGCAGACAAATCACTTTTTTTCTCCCCTTAAGGGTGTGAGTATTTTAAATTGTTGCTTCAGATTTTTTTTTTAATAAAATAGACAAGATTCAAGACATAGAAGTTGAGTCAGTGCGAATATAGATTTTAATCAGCAAATGGCTTATTTTGGCTTGAAGAGCAATGAATGACCACTTGACCAGCGATGACCACTTAATTTTCAGAATTTGGTTTGCAGCCAAAAAGAATCATGGACGAGTACACCAGTTTGAGTAGATCAGTTTCGTTCGCATTATAGACATTAATCTGATTAGAAAAATAAATTTTTATAATCAAAACGAAATTCTCCCATTACATTGAATCGTTGAGAAATATATTTACTGATGTTTGTTACATACCTATTTGCTATGTATTCTAACCCCCGTTAACATAAGTAAAAAACGGGAAAAATCAAACTCGGCTATCCAATTTGGTTAGTTCTATATTTGTTTTTTGTTTTATAATTAAAATAAATAACAAATTACATAATTACAATTAAAAAATAAAAATGTAGAAATCACATTTACACATCTTATAATACATTCAATGTGCCTTTATAGCAAACAATTGCATTTATTAATTGGTATTATTTTAGCGTTAAACTTATTAGTAAGAAATTGTCTCTTATTACAAGTTATTTCAATTGCTTTTTTGGGGTTCTGACTTTTCCTAAATTATTTATTTATTTTGTGTTTTTATGTAAGTCGTTTACTAATAAAAATTATTTGGGCAGTATGAAATTATTCTAGAGAATTATTCGACTAATTAATTGTGTTTTGATTAATCGTCGGCCATTTAAAAACTAGAACAATATCCTGTTGCGTGTAAGCTAAATTATTTTTTTGGAAAAATAAGCTTCGAAATACGATTCGATTTATCTGAAAATGGATTGCTCTACTCGTTGGCGAGTTCACATATTCTAGTTTTTCGTCAGATGATTTTTGTTGAACTCAATCATCTTCGAACAAATAGTTGCCTCCAGTATACTTCCTTTTTACCGTAATTATCGTGACTAGTTATTTGAGATTTTTCACCGAAACTAAAATGATTAAAGTACAAATATACAACGCTCTAGGTTAATTTAATGAATAAAACTAGAAGTGAAAGAAACTTCGAAAAAATCAGCAAGAATTGATTTGCAAAGGAAAACTCAAGTCGGTACGGTGAGGTCGGTAATAAAAGATTTCTTCGTTGATTTCTTCATGGAAGGAAAATAAAGTCAATGACAATCATCCACTTTTTACTGAAAAACAAACTATCGATTGCACGCTTAGCTCTTATAGATGTTCATCCCCATGGTAGTTTCCGTTCCGATTCAATGGCTGTCGTTCGGATGAGTCAGAGGGTCGATTTCGATTGAAGAAGCCGCACTAAGGACAAAAAGTTTTTGATTAAGTTACATGCGTCACTTGTTTAATTTTTATTTTTTCAGTTTTATATTCATTTACCTTATATAGTAGGAATACGAGTAACAGGAGAATGATAGCTCCAGCGCACGCTGATAAGATAACCACCCAAAGAGGAACAACATCCGGCTTTGGAATAGGTTCAGGGATAGCTGTAAACAAAATTTCGTGACTTTTAATTGGCATGTCCTTTGGTGTCCCAATGTAAGGGAGTTTGGTAACTCGTGATACGGCACGTGTAGAAATATTCATAGCAACATTTGGTGCCAGTTTGTGCATTGTTGCGGCAACGAGTCTTGTTCTTATTGCAATCCAAGCCCCCTCTTCATTTGCTAGGGGACCAACAATGCAACGAATAGCAGCACACCGTACGATATTGCAATGAAGCGCCTTTTCAAGTTGTCGGTCTTGGTCATCTTCGACAACACTAGTATCTCGTCGCACCCTGGGGTATAAAGTTAACTTTGGATCGGAATGAGTGCCAGGACTATAATTGTCGTATTGAGTCGCAGTTAGACCTTGTGCTTCATGGCCATCGGAAGAAGAGTAGCTTCTGAGTCCACTAGAGGAACCGGTATTGACTCCTGAATCAGAATGAGAAGATTCTGAATAGTAATTTGTCCCACCACTCGAACCGCTACTGCTGCCTGACTGAGAATAGTAACTTGACCCTCCCCCAATACCGCCTCGTCCTCCACTGTTCCATTGCCCTGATTGCGAGTAGTAACCAGAGCTCTCGCCGGAATTGCGACGCAGTTCATCGTCTACATTGCCACGATTGGAGATTCCTAGGTCAAACGTACTCACTTTAAATCCACGACCTCCTTGAGCCATATCTTCCAAACTAGTAGCTCCCGTTACTAAATCAGGCCTAGCTGGCTCTCCATCTTGTTGGCTCTTCATACGGCGTCGAGTAGAAACTCCGCTTTGTTCTGCATAAGCTCTTCGCTGAGCTTCTAAATCAATTGAATCGTATTTAGATTGCTGAGTGAAACTGTTGCCGCTACTGCTCGCACCTCCACCATTAACACGCACAGATTCTATGCGATTTGCTTCATAATTTGCTTGGCCTGGAATGCCACGATTTACTCCCTCGCCTTGGCTATAAAACTTTGCTTCAGAGTCAACTGTTTGGTATTGTCTTTTGCCACCTTCAGAAGCACTAGTCTCGTACTGGCTTCCTATTCGACTTCCAAGCTGTTCGTCTTTGTAATGATTTGTACCTTGAACTCCTGCGTTATATATTTGTCCACTTTGCAAACCTCCGCGTATAACATGATTTTGATTAGCATGTTGCGTCCTATATGTGGCATCGGGATTCTCTTGGCCATATCTATTTTGTGAACCGGCCGTACTGTAGTATTGTGTACCTCTGAAGTTTTGACCTTGCTGCCCTTGTTGACCTTGCTGCCCGTAAATTTCTTTATGCATAACTCCCTGTGATTGAGCCTGTTGGTTGAGTCCTTCTCTTCTTATAACATCTTGCGCTTGCAAACGATTCACGGATGAGGAACTACTTGAATGTCCCGACCGACTTTCATCATAAGGTGAAATCGGTCGATGTGCGAAGCTAGCTAGGCCAGTATGCTCAGTACTTGACTCTGACACGATGTAATTTCCATCAGGTCCTTGCACTACTGTTCGATTTCTACTCGTACTAAATGTTACTGGTGGTGCACCATCGCGTGAGCTTGAACTCCAACTTGTCTGGTATGTATGCTGCCTGTGGCCTCCGATACCTCGTTGCTCACTAGTCCCTGCAGCGAAAGCACCCGAGCCTGCACTAGTTGAAGCTGCCGCTTCTTGGGCACGTTGGTTATGTATATAGGAAGCATCACCTTTTGATTCTAAGTGCTCGTCCTCCATAAGTCTCTTTTTATCTGCTTCGGTTAAAATTACTGATCCTCTACTAACAGTTGAAGTTCCTCTACTACTTGAGGAAGATGATGCAGAAGAAGATGAAGACGACGAAGATGAGGAAGATGCTGATGAGTGCTCTGTATGAACTCCTTGTTGGCGACCATACCAAGCTGCATTATTCACTCTGCTTACTGCTCCACTACTCTCTAGGTAACTCTTTCTTGAGAGTTTTGAATCAAGTCGTAGATCCCTTTGGTTTGCATACGTTGTCGGAGTGCATTGAATATTGCCGCTTGTTTCCGGTTGATTTAGCAAGTACATGAGGAAATCCCCTAAAATTGAGTATATTTTTTTTAGCCACAACGGCATTATAACTCAACAACATGTGTACCTCCTTTTGTTTCATAAGGCCAAAGAACATACACTTCTGCTTCCTGTATTGTTGATGGTCCATTATTTCTTATGTTATACATATGAACAACATGAGGGCCCAAATCGCTTTCCACTGTTGCATTTTGTATACTCTTGAACTCAGTTGCATTGTATAGTTGTTGGTCAGGGATGGATGTCCTTCGAGTCGAAAACGAATACATTCAATATGAAAGTTCAAGTATTTATCATTTAGTTAAATGCTAACATACCCTTCAATAGAAAGATCTGTTTCAATCCATATTCCAATGCTCTTCTTGATCACATTGTCAAAACCAGAACCCTCAATTTCAGGATTAGTTGAATTGGCTTCCATGTAAAAGTCGTAACTTGGCGCCATTCCAGTTTTTTGAGAAGGAATCATTATGACCCTAAAGTTTGCCTGAAGAAAAAGTTTAAATAACCTACGATCAAATCTGAAAAGCTCAATTGCTTACCACTTTACCCGATGAAAGGGGATTGCCGATATCACATTTAAGTGTATGATTCGTCATCGGCGAGGGTGCAGTACAAGTAACCGGAGTGTCCCGCATGTCACCGATTCGTTCAATTTTTTTGAAGTTCAAATCTTGAGGCATATTCATGTAAAATCCCGCTTCAAAAGCATCTTCTCCGTGATTCGAGATGAGAACTTCTATAGTCAAAAGATCCCTCGAGCCTAATAGGTATTGATCTACCGTCCTGTGGAAATGTTCATAAAATAAATGTGACCGGTGGACACAAAAAAGCATTTTTGTGTTCTTACTTTATCGAGAGACGTAAATCTGGTATGCAAATATTATCGGGGCCACAATTCTTTTGGATATTAATCGAGTCACGTTTAATTAATCCCAAGTTCGAATCAATCACAGGTTCGGGAGTCGCTCGTTTTCTACGTCCACCAGTAGGAACTGTTTGCACAAGATTATATCTCATTTCTACTTCTAAAGGTGTCAGTTTGTCACGGATGTTATCTGTTATGTATACTTCTTCTTCTCGACACTCGGGCTTTCCACGATAGAGAGTCATCGTAGAGTTTTTTATGTTTTTGCCTTCATCATTTAAGAAGAACATGCGCGGGCTTTTCGGTTTTTTCGAATCGAGGGCCCACGAAACATCAAGATCTAATATAAAAATTAATTAAATGACTTTCTTTTTCACTGCATTAACTCAAAAGATGACTTACAAAGCGATGCTGGCAGATTTACACCGTTATATTTCAGGCAGGATTTTACTCGGGTGCATGTCACTTCTTTTCTATCACGAGGAGTTTTGCAATTCTTACTATCGAGCGACACCAACTTGGATTCAGCCAAAAATAAAGATGACGCTTCCACAACTGCTACTGGTCGCGATCTAATGTATGCAAAAGATATTAATTATAACTTGAACCATCTAAAATACTTGTTTGGGTTTCTTACTTAAAGAAAATAGCTTTACTCGATTCATAGGCGCCGACTACTAAATCAGGGTATAAATTCCCATCTAAATCCAAACCTCCAGACAAAGAGAATCCAAAAGTACTTAAATATGGAATGTTAAGATCTTCTGCATAAATAACTTGCGAGTATTTAGCAAGAGGACCAGTTTTCGAGCCATGATAAATATAAACAGCACCTTTGTTGTTCGGTCCATCGTAGGGAGCACCAACTGCAAAATCGCCAAAGCCGTCAAGATTCATATCGCCCAGGGAAGCCAGCGCTAAACCAAAACGACCTCGGGAGTTCATACCATCACGTGTTTCCAATGTTTTGAATTTGTCCTGAAAATTATCACAATCATCTTTTTTATGACATAAAGCGTAAAAGATATGGGAAGTACGCTTGTTTGACTCCTGCCTATAACAGTTCTCCTAAAAGTTATATTCTTAACAAAGGGACATGCAACGTAACCATAGGAATTGGAAAATTTATATCTGCATCTTTGCACCCACTCTACACTATGTCTACAAAATAGTAGACATATTTTCATTAAATTAAAAATATATTCCATTTTTATATTTTCCGGTTTTGAAGATTTTATAAAAATCTCATTGATATTGAACGATGTATGCATGGACGTATTGTTGATAGTAGATGCACGAGAATGTTATTACTGTAGCTCCATTTGAACCCATTTGAAGAATCTTGAATTCTATTTGAAGAATTCGGGATAAGACGGACATCAGAGCTAGTAATTTTCAATTATTAAAATCCTAACTTAAAACCCATCAAATCTTCTGTTAGTACACTTGTAACAATATAAATACAAGGTAAGTAGAAATTTTCTATTGAAAGCAAACACCTTCGAATTATTTACAATAATTAAAATGAATATAATAATTAGACGTGTGCACTTACTGTTTCGCCTTGGAACATTATGTAAACTCTTCCCGTTTCGTATTTTCCTTCATTATTCGGTTCTGTGTACATTGGAGCGCCGATCAATAGATCATCTAGCCCATCACCGTCGACGTCTGCAGCGCAAAGAGCATAACCAAAATAGGCTCCTATTTGCTCACCAGTTATATTATCCTGATTTACCATGTCCCACGAGAAAATTAGCACTTTTCCTAGTAGACCACCACCACGAGGCATCCCCACTGCCACATCTTGAATTCCATCTCCATCAAAATCACCAGTAGTCGTCGAATATCCCAAATATGAGTCGTCCTCAGCTGAGGTACTTTCACCAGTACGGTACACCTTATTCTCGGGATTGTTGAGATCCGTTGAATACACTTGTCCTATAAAGTTAGAGTTTAGATAAGTTCCCAAGCTTTGAATTGTCAAAATATACATGTAGTATATGAATTTACACTACTAGCTATGAATTACTTCGAACCAAGCCAAAACACCACTATGCTTCCAATGGGTTAAAACTACATCATGTATTTTGATGCTTTGTATGTTTTTTATTCGGATGGAAACGTAACCGACAACATGATTCAATTTAGCATTATGAGTTCATAAGCCTTTTCGATTAAGGATGTCGAAAAATGTTATGGCAGTTAGGTTAAGCATGATGCCAATAAATATCTGTGACAGTTACTTTTAACATTGTATTCTACTTCTGATCAAAGTCAGATTGTTTAAAGTGAGTTTTGAATGATGGAAAGATGAAGGATAGAAATAACAAAATCTACTAAAAGTAAAATGGTGGCGGTGGGATAAACATGGAGGATCAATTATACGGACAAACAGGAGAAATGCGAGGAACCTATTAAAGCCATATCGTGACGATTGTATTTGACACAATCACTTCATAAATATAATTTTTACAACGTCAATATCTGATTATATGTATCCAAACGAAATTGTTGAGATACCCGTCCTGTTGGATAGCTGTACAATTTCAATAAATACATCTCGAAATACACACCAAAACACTATGAAACGGCCACAGTTTTTAATAAAGGAAGCGCTGTATATAGGTCTTCCAAAGCTTATACGGATAGTTTAGTGAGAATACACTGAGAACGCTTCAACAAACTATTGTATGATTCTGTTCCTAATATGAATTCATTGTCATCGTCACTGCCTGGTGCTTGCATGTTCATTTGCCATGTTTCATACGGTTTCCTCAACTCCTTATTTTTCCAAATTACAGTGAAGTAGCATTATATAACTTATATTATAAGTTTATTACATAAATTATATTTCCAATATAAATTATAGTTATTTGCAAACAAAATTCGTTTTTTGACGCGAGGGGCCTCCTGATGATGATGATTTCCAAGAGTCGAGCAATCGTTAAGCGGAGACTAAACGTATTGGGAACTGCCATTCAGGCTGACAAAGATGTTAAGTGATATGTGCTACTGATTGTAAAAATTACAATTGCAAAATTAGACTTTATATTATTAAACACTATACCGTAAAAAGGGGATTTCAGTGTTTGTCTTTGCATCTACATACATCAATTCGCAAAATGCTTAAACGTACTCTTATACATCCAATAGGCTCTAATCTTTACGATAAATAGTTTGCATTCCAATCCCGCTTTTAACGATAATTTGAAGCCGTCGACTCATTTGAGGGACACTTTTCAGGCTTTACACAACACCACTACTATACCGACGAGGAGCGATTAGAAAGCATTAGACAGAAATTTAGAAAAAAATCGCAATCCAAAGGCACGATTTTGTTAATTTAGTAGAAGCCAAATTATGAAAGCAGAAAACATATTATTTTTGCATATTACTTTGTTTAGAATTTAGAAACCTCGCCAAAAGTATTTTATGATTAGAATGATAAATTCGTAAATTTGTACTAAAATTTGTTTACCTTCGCCGAATTGGGCGTAGAATGGCGGCTTGTAGGGGAACGCCGCGTTCGTATTTACTGAATACGCTTGTCCTATTTACGTAGTTTAAATGTCGTTAATATTGAATTTATATGTTTCCAAGATGTGTACGAAAATTGAATACAATAGTTTTTCATTTGGATATGTATTTTTTTTAAGTGACCTGTTACTACACTTTTTGGACAGGAAAGGGACAAACCAAAGTTGCATTCAATAAAAGGGCACAAAAAATAATATCCGAGCCAGATAACAAAAATGTTGAATTAGAATTATAACAATAAAATATAGTTTTAACATGAGAAACTGCCAAGATATATTTCCCATTTCTGAAATAGATTTTTCATTGTTCAAAACTGATCCATGTATTCTTGTTTCAAATAGAAGACAACAATCAAACGTTACACAGAAAATAATATTGACTTTTATGTCAATAAGCACTGATAACAAATCCAACAACATTGGTATATATCTTTTTATAGCGCGTCGGGATAATCTTTTTTCTATTTCTCTGTTCAAAAAATAAAACACTTTGGTAACTTTGATGACAAAAAAACACCTTCTGCACAATGATGCTCTTCTACTTTTTTATAAACTATGTTCTACGTTTTTTTACTTTTCAAACAACTATCTTTAGAACATCGAATGAGAACATTATATATCGAGACAATGCATTCCAAAATAAAAGGATAAAAACAACGAAAATTCAAATACTTCACCAACTCGACTACATTGAAACATTTACGGACGAACAATCATAGTGCTGTATAATCAAACGAGTTCTCAGCTATTGCATTCAAAATATGTAACCTGATTAAAATGCTCTACTCACCTTGCCAGTACCAACTCCCAGGGGCACCGATGAACAATCGTCTGCCATCCTGAATGAAGTATTAAATTCATTATAGAATATCATGTGCAACCAAATTAACTGCTGCAATATTTGCTTACCTTTGTTACTGCAGCACTAAGACCGGCTTGGCAAGATCCTTGTCTATGGTATCCCCAATAACCTGTAAAAACATGTATGTATGTCAACCTTGTTTGTCCAGTTAGTTTTTGAAGAAATGTGTTCGAATTAATATCACGGCTTCATTTCACTGCAAACAATGAGAGGACGATTTGCAGCCAAATGCCGAGACTTTACTGAGAAAATACTGAATAGATTGCGTTTCACATCTGATCACATTATCGCGTCATGCCAATATTCAAATTGAATGATTGAAGTGATAAATAAATCATCGAATTCTCACTTTACAGCCGTTCTATGAGGTTGATAATTGAATGGTTCAAATTTTATTGAATCAAAAACTAAACGTTAACGAAATGTTATCGAAATCCACTAACATCAATATAGTACATCGCTTCAACTAAATGAGACTCAACAAATAAAAAGCATCCTGCAGGAAACAATAACCACAGTAATCATTTAGCGGATTCTTTCAAAAAACCTTGTAAGTCGATGAAATAACAAAATAATAAATTAGATACTCCTACATGTTAGGGTTTTATAAGTTTATCGATTTCTTTAAAAAGTCATAAGAATACACACACAGAATTTTTAATTCGATACCTAGCACATTTCTCTGAAACTCATGAATACCAAAGAATTTCTTGAAAATTATGGCATCACGTGTGTCTACACTTGTCCAATGCATTCAGCTCAACTTTGACCCAATCAAAATGCTACGAAGACGTACAAGTATTTTCTTTCAGGAAGATGTATAGTACTTCGGACTGGAGCTATCAGTTGATACTAATCGAAACACGTTTGGAAAAACTAATTGAAATGCAACACCTCGTCTTCGTACCGAATAAATGTAGGCTTCTGCATCTGCATTTTTTCAGCCGGAAAATTAATCGAACGAATATAGTTGCTTCGTTCGTTTAACCAATATTTTTTTATGTATTGACAGTGGTGGACAGATTGCATCACGGGATCGAATTTCGATAGATAGAGATACCGCTCGTATTTCAAGGCTTATGCCAAATCAGTATTTCGCCGGGATGCTAACCAAACTCCAAACAAAAATCCAACAAGTCCGAATAGCTAAAATTTGTAGACTTTAAATTTTGCGTAAATTTCAGGTCTTCGAACTGGTTTAGAAAAACTATGAGAATTACTAGTTTGCGTCGACAACGTCGAAACATTAGCTAACAGAAGTTAGAGTCCTTACCAAATACTTTACATTACTTTTAAAAAAAGTATTACCAAATACTTTACATTAATTTTATTTAAAAGTTTGACTTAACTTAACATTATATTTTACCAACTTAACTTACTTGTTCGACATGGAGATATTTCGCGTGAGTTCGTGAAGTTGTGTTTAAGCATGTAACATGTTCCAACTGGTTCATTCCGTTCAACTTTTTTTGGGTTCATCGTATGGAATACGTATCGTGGAGCGCACGCCTGCAAAAATGACAAAATTATAAAGTGTATCATCATAAAGGTTTGTTGGTTTTGACGAATTCACTGGGCATCATGAAGATTCAATCTATCGAAACATATTGGTTAGATATAGATATCGAGTATTTGGCATACATATTCAAATTAATTGATAAGTTCAAGCAACTTCCACATCCATAGTGTGTTCCAACGCAAAGTATCAAAGTGAACTGAAAATAACTACAGTTCTAGTGGTCATCAGAAGAAAGTAGACATCCGTATATAAATGTGCTTCCATAAGCCATAAGTGTCTCCTCAGCCTTAGTAAGGAAAAATTCTCTGCAGATCATGCGTTGAATTAAAAATGAACGTGATTCTAGATAGTCAACCTTTCTTACTGAAAACGGCCATAATCGCCAGGCTTCTGTTAGCTGTTCAATAGCTACAAAGCATTCACAAGCAATAAAATGAACACGAATCGTGTATGTTTCGAGAACTCAACTTGGCTTGAGCCTGCGCCTGAATGAGACTTGAAACATCGCGATTTGCAAAGTTGCGCGACCTAACGATAACGGAGACGATATTTGCCACATCCTCCTCATCTTACTATTTGGGCATGGACTGGTTGCTGCCAGCATAAACATAAGACAATCCAACATAACCTCACACGGAGACAGGATTCTCAATATGGAAAGTATTTTAAAATCTAGTCACTTTTTCTTACATGTTTCATACATAAGTGTACGGTGTACGTATCGTTCAATGTTCAATAAGGAAAATGCTGACCATATGTTCATTGTACTGTCTATTGGCAACTTCCTATCATGAACATTCGGTTTTTCATTGCGATTCTTTTGCTATCTGCGCTCGTATTGACTACATATATATTTTAATTATGGTTGTTATTAACGGATTTAGACAGTTGTAGTAGAACCTTAAAAGTACATGAGAATCTGATTTGAACAGTAAAAATATTATTGGTATTTATTTGCTTAAATGTTGCAGTGCTACGTTTTCCTATTCCAGGTGCTACGTTTTCCTATAAGCTAGACCAGGTTCCGCTTTTGACATCTCAAGCATACTACACTTGATTATATTTATCTAAAGACGCAGGTGAAAACCAATGGGTGAATCAAATTTACAGGATTTATAAGTCAATGGCAAAAAATTAATTTCAGTGGAAATAGTGTTAGCAACTTTACGAAATTGGCGGACATATCGCAAAGTTTCTTATTTAGTTAGGATACAGAGCATTCGCGTTTTCTGCGCTTTGCATTTAAGATTCGACATCAATTAACAGTTGGTGAAGAATGTCGAATCAGGAGAAAGTCTTGGCGTATCACCTGGTCGTTATCTCCTGAAGCATAATATAGAATTTTATTTCACTATTTGTAATTAGCTTATAAGTTATAAAGTTGACGTGAGCCAACGGTAGTCGAAATTGGATGAGGTTAGGAGTTGCATCAGAGAATCAAATAAACGGGCCAAAGTTTCAATTCTGTCACGAAATTAAAATGCGATATGTCAATGCTTCCCCATCAAAATACTACACAATATTCATACTAAAAAACCTAATTACGTTGGTTATGCTTTGGTTGAAGAACATATCTTGGTTCTTCACAGTATTATAATAAATATATATACCATTATTTCCAAAAAAAGTTCGAAATGGAATGTTTGCACGGGAGGAAATGAATATCGCTTTTAAAAAGATGAGACATTTCGCATGTTGTTCAAATAGGTTAGCTCTTTTGAAAATAAAAGGACTACGTCAAATTGAAAGATCGTGCAAGTGAATCAATACTAAGAATAATGTGCTCATGAATTTATTGAGCCAAAACAACAGAATTCAACAGACAAGGGATTATAAAGGCATTACAGGAGCGATGTGGAGGATGAAATTAATTCATTGGATGCGCTGCATTTAGAAATGATTCTGATTTTTAAACAGCGTTGCGTGGTGTACTACGTGCTAAGCATTTCATCAAATCAAAAAATCAAAATCAAAAAGTTTTCCATGCAATACACAACTTGCCTTTGATTATGTGTATCACTTTGCGTAGTACCTCTACCTACTTCCTTACTAGAAGATTCTAGAAGAATGTCTCCTGGAATTTAACGCAATAATTTGCTGCAGATTAGAATCGAATCTTTATTACTATTTCAGGCTAGAAACATACTTCCAATTTGGGAAAAATTTTTACACTACCGAAAGAAATTTTGTCCATATTATTTCTTGAAATACATATTTATACATATGTATGTTTCTGTATATCAGATACTTATTTCGCAGAACAAAGCGAATTTAATCGTTTGGCTTGGGTTTGTTTGCTTTCATAAGAAAGGACAAGTCATTACTTTGGTCAGATGTGGACGACAGCTTCTCAAATTTTCGCTTGTTTTACACGATTGCATTAACTAACAGAACACGTCAGATAAGGGGAACTTGGCTCTTCAACATATTATGCAACACATTTTCCAATCTTGCTCAACCAATGGGAGCAGTGTAGCGTTTGATTCAGAGAGTATGTAGACATAATGAACCGTTCTAAACGTTTTATCTGCAATGTAATGCTCATTCAGACGTAGGCGCACCCATTGCCATGCGATTGATATGTTCACAAGTTACAGTTGCACGAGGTCAAATTTCAATATCATTTTCAACAGCGAAAAGCCACATATTACAATCCGCTGCAATACTCAATGCAGAATGGTAGACCACGGAAATTCAATCATTACTAGATCACAAATGGGTCAATCAAATAAAGTGGATTGTCTCCAAAAACAATTCGTTGTTTTCTGAACGCCCAGCTTTTAAATAGTTTGCAATAACATTGTGGGGGAGGTCGCGATAACAGTGTGCCTGAAGAAGACGCCAAAGGTGGGTGAGTTCATGCTTGGATCAACAACAAGACGTCGGTTCAATTTTGATGAATCAAAAAAGGTGCGCTGCCATTAAACGTGCTGTGATTCGCGCGGCTTCACGCAATCCTTAACGAGAAACTACAAAAATTAATGGCCAGCAATTTTCGTTTGGCTTGCAGGAATTGGTGTCGGGAAGCATTGTAGACGAGCACACGGATGTGTATCAATTCCCCGTTTCTTTTGTTTGTCATTAAAAGCGTCGTGATGATTCATTTGATGTCTTTCGAATGTTTTCATACTTGGAGAATTTAATATAGATCAAAATGAATATTTGCTTTTTAAAAGAGTTTCAAAGGTACTCACTACAATCGGTCCATTGATACCCGCACTTGTTACCGTAGCGCCAAACCATTGGTAGGATTTTGTATCTGTTTGCTCCATTCGGTTGTTGTAATTGTTGCCTGTTTGGAGGAAAAACAAAAATATTATTTTTTCGATGTACGTGAAAATTTTTCAAAAATAAGCCATGCAAAGTATAACTTTAAACTCAATTATTTGTTGTACCAATTATAAATATTTAGCAATCAATGAAAAAACTTAGCGAATTCCAAATAACACGTACCACACCACCATCTGTACAGACCTTTAACTAAGAATATCAATTTCCAGATTAATTGCAATGCATTGTATAAATATACATATACAGAATTATACATGAATAAAGCAAAGAAGGGTCTGCAATATGTTTTTATTATAAATTTTCATGTATTGTTTTTCATTACATATGCACTATGTGCAAAACTTAAAATTTTTCGTCGTTCCAAACGATAAGCCTAGAATATCCGAAACAGACAGGCTCGCTGTATATTCCACATTTCAAAACCTAGATTCTGTATTTTTCATTTATTTTAAATCCAAGTGTTATTCGCTCGGAGGTCAGCCACTCAATTAAGCCTTTCTGGCCTAACTATTTCGCATGACTGTCTAGACAATAACATCCTCTGTAGAATTAAAGAAGAAAACGGATGTCACAATTCACATGATAAATCATCCTCACAACACATTTTACAAGGCACATGGTAATGGCTGAGGTTTCGAAATCAATGAAAGAAATAAGCAAATAAAGTCATCGAACTTTTGCTCCAAGCATTGCCAAGCATTGTCTTCCATATGATGGCTGATAACGGCCATTTAATTTGTAATCTCCGCATGCACTTCAATTAAGACCTTTCAGTTGTCTTTTGCGAAATGTTAAATGAGGCGGGAGTGAGAAAATCGACTTAGTGTACATCAAAATTATACTTCTGTGAGTGAGTTCCAATCGTAAATAAAGAGCGGTCTAATACTCTCCGGCCGTTTAAGGACTGAGGCTTCAATTTATGTTCAATAAATCTGGACAGTTTATAAGATCTAAAAGAAATCATTTATAACGGGCTTTAGCCACAATTTGTGCAATATTTTCATGGTTGATATGCGATAAACCTTAGAAGCTGGAAGAAACTGGCGTACATATTTAGTTGAACTGCACAGAATTTTCTCAGCGGTAGGAAAAAATACCCTCGCTGTACTTTATTTATTTTCCACTCAGTGGTTCGTGAAGCGATTGGTTCATCTTGTCAGCGGATACCTCGAGGCTTTTCACTGCTAACAGCTTCTTTCATATGTGCACAAATTGAACGCCCGACAACAGATATTTGTAGCACATGGGTATTAACCCTTTCGCTACGAGCGTCGCCTATAGACGACATCCGCGAAACGGCCTGTGTAAAGTGAAACTTTTAATTTATAAATACATTTATATTGTTTGCCATTGAAATATCTCGACGTGCTTTTGCATAACACTTAAAGAAACGTGTGATCAAGAGAATGACGGAGATGCACCGAACGATGTAAGTTTGAACACCACTTTAGGTAAGCACGATACACACTTTTCGGCATAGCGTTTCGTACAGTGCCGCTTCGACGGAGCACACTGCCGTAGCGAAAGGGTTAATGTTTCTAAGCGTATTGCAAACAATAAATATTTTAAATTTCCATGTGTGTTATTAATTATGTTCCATTACCTTAAGAAATGTCTGTTTAGCGTTGTAGTAAATACAGTCTTATGTATTTCAAAACAGGAACGGCAATTGTTTGATTTTGCTAATCGCTTTGTCAGATTGCTAATGAACCATTACAAATTCAATCAGGTGGGAAGTTCACTATACATAAATATAAACAACGGTGCCAGTAATTAGTCGGCTCTATACCAAGACGGTGCACCACTGTCCGCGCTTTATTTTGTTATTAAAAATAAAGGCAATGCGACCAAAAACTAAACAACTGACATAAATAAAAGCAAGAGAAGTATAAATTTGATCGGAAAATCTAAGTAATTTTCCAAATGTTATTCTTGTTGCTATAATTTTGCACACCCAACATTTTTTATAAAATAAAAAGTAAATGTATTTCGTTATTAGGTATAAATTATATATCCACTCCAGTTCTAGTGTAAATTATATTTACACTAGAACTGGACAGATTTCCAATAGGTTTTAGATCTGGAGACTGAGCCGGCCAAGTAACTCGCTATGAAAAATTCTGTGCTCGCATGTTTTGCGTCGTTACAAGACCCACATAAGGAAATATTCCATCCGGCATTAGGTAGCATAAGTTGCTGCTTTATATCATTATAAATTTTTTCTGTCGTAAGGGGTTTAATCCGTAATATTGATAGTTCCATAATAGGAAAAGCATCCCCGTTCGTAAATTTTGGTGTCGCCAACCTGAATTCAATGCATATTCCGACTTAAATTCCTGATTATTTCGCCTTTGATCATATGTTCTGCTTTCAAGAGAACCAACCTCATTCATCTATTTTGTTGGTATTATCATTGTGTGCTGCCACCTGGCAGAAGGACGATAAGAAAAATTTCAGACTGATTGATGGGTCAGTTTGGATTTGGCAGCCATTCGACTTAGACATGTTTCGTGGTTTTTGCTAAGATGGAAAAAGAGCAGTATCGCCGTAGGTGTGCCGTGAAGAAAGATCACTGGACAATGCTACAGTGAGTTATTGGACCGCTTCCTGCATCTCCGTATTTACCCGATCTGTCTCCCTGTGACTTTTTCTTGTTCCGTAATATGAAGAAATGGCTCGCGGGAAAAAAATTAGCTCAAACGAAGAAGTCATCGCAAAGACAGGGGCGTATTTTGGAGAGTTTGACAAATCCTATTTATTGGAGGCGTTTGAAAAATGGTGTGTTAATTTCCGACACGGGTACTTATTGATCCGCTCTCGTACAAAACGCCACTCAGATGCCGGCCAATGCAAATGGTATTCTCTGAATTTCTTCCTTTTTCCAAGTGAACCTTTCTCAATAGTCTCTTTCTTCTTGTAAGTGATTGTTTCGTGATTAGCTTTTTAAGTTTTGACGTAAGTACGCTCAAGTTGAGCTCTTCTTTTATTTTGGTAGAAATTATGAAGGGATTATTCTTAGCCAACTTTATAATGCATCTTTCAACGTTTAATGTAAACTTTGTTTTCTTGACTCTTCTTAGTACCCCTTTCCGCATTTATTTGCACTCCAAATCCAATTTCTGATCACCTAGTAAGTATAGTTTACATAAATAAGTTGTTTTTATAAGCAAGCGCTGTTCGTTGTAACAGTGACTATCGCGACCAATTTTAGCTGCTAAATACATCATAATAATAAGTTAAACATTTTTAATATCTAGCTAATTACGTGGTCGCGGCTCGAGCGGACGAAAAAATAAAAATTTCCACCGGAAATAAAAACAACTGTATTAAATTTAGCTTTCTTTATTTTAACACCGATTACTAGTATTGTACATGAGGGCTAAGCGACAACTGAGAGAGAGGTTACTCCTCATAGCAAATTTATAGTTTCGTAATTGCTGACACCTGCGTCTGGCTTCTTAGCATTTCCTAGAAACGATTCTAATGTTTTCCAACCGGTGTCAGTTTCACCTGAATCTGAATCTTGCAAATTAACTGCAGATGCATGGAAATGTTTTCTATATGTAACTAGCTTGGGCCAATAATAAGCTTTCGTGCAAGATAAAGCTACATTTTTTAGTTTTTTTCATATATTGAGAATAATTGTGTGGCTTGTTGATATAGAATTAAGATTACGAAGCAAATCCAACGAAAACAATAAATGCATTTAATATCTTCCATGAACGGCAGCATCATATTCTTTTTGCAACATTCTGGTGAGTTTTATAATAACGATTAATACATTAGATAGTGTTGATAAAAATGTTTCTGCATATGGTCTTTGTTGTAGGTAAACTAATGTCTTGTGTATAGTCGGAATCACTGAAAATACCATTTCATTAATTGACTAGATTGTATGTAGTTACGGAGTATCTTATATGACCGCAGAAGGGAAGGGTCGTAAGCTCATATAACCTCCTGAGTTTCTTTTTCAATCAGCTTCGGTTTCCTGGCAGTATTATTTAACATCGGCTTGTGTCAATATCGGCTGTCTTGCCTTTCAACACTACTGTGCGGGGAAACATCAATCGCAATAGTTTTTGCCACGTTATGATATCGCAACACTTGCAGCATTATTTGAATTCTTAGTTCAGGTTAAGTTTCGGATTATGTAACAATCTTTCCCCTAGCAGTGGGTGAATATCGATCAATCATATCAATAGTTAAATTTCTTCAGGGTATTTTTTTTTGTATCAGTTGTCGGCAGTTCACTTTTTCTTTAATTGCATTTATTTCTGAACACGAAAAAATTTTTATACTCGTTAATATTACCATCGATGACAAAGATTCAACAAATTAAAATTATTCATAAAGTGCAATTCCGTCGTGAAAGCGTTAAACTAACCTCGCGTAAATCGAAAAGTAACTGACTGCCAGTTTTTTTCATATCAAATAAATATGTTACTCTTCCAGTCTTAACAGAAAGCGAAGAAAGGCAATCTGTATCTTATAATACTTATATTTTCTATGTGGAAGTAACAAGCGGCATCACCGAGTAACATGGCTCAGACGCAGAGCCACTATCCGTAAGATGAGAACATGTTTTGCGGTTTGAATACCTACGTCAAAATGTCTACTTTGAATAGACGCAAATATTTACTGTTAAGAACATAAAGAACAATTGCAGCACTGTGTACAACAAAAGACAATACGGTAACATTTAAAAATTATTTTTATACGCTCGCATGAATCGCGTAATAAATTCATTTTGTGCCTTAAATCTGTTGATATTGAAGAATCGTGCGACTATCCCTGTAAGACCGCGCTTTTTTCAATTAGAGAACAGGTTTAATTTCAGTTCTACTCAAGAACGCCGAAACACAAATATAACCTTCAGTAGACGCTAACTTTTTGAGACTCATGCAGTCACATAATGGTGAACATCGTCCAAATCTTGACTTGATCAAATGAAGACGAGACAAATACTTATGCAAATGGCAAGCAACAAATGAACGAAACACTCACAGATATCTGGATAGCAGCGACAAAAGACTTGAAGTAAACGCCATCACCTTTTCAAAAAGTCTGAAGCATTTCCAAAAAAAGCAAAAAGTATGCTGTGGACTAGCTGTCGACAGAGCTTCAAATAAAAATTTCTCTTACGAATTCTTGCAATCAGCATTAAGAAGTTCGTTACCCGTAGATGGCACCATAAATACCTTCCAACACGATCAATGTTCTTGCAATTTTTTTCTTCGAACTTGTCTTTACTGTCTTTAATGCTTTTACTGCCCGGTTGTGTTCTCGAAAGGGAGTATTAAACGTCCATATTTTCTGGCCAATTGGACTTATGGCCTAGTTTAAAACGTAAAGCTTTTATCTTCGCGTACCTGTACTAAGGCTTATAACGCTTATAACGTCATTTATACTCGTATGCGCTTGCACTGACTATTGTTTGCGTCAATAATTGATTCGAAACCATTGATATGCAAATTTATTCGATGTTCAGATGATTCACTTCCTTTAATTCGAGCTTAAACAGTGATAGTAGCAGAAAACGGTGATAATATGTTGAACGTACTTCCGCTCGCTTTCATGTTAAGGCTTTTGTGCCATATTTTAATAATTATAATATACATTCGGAAAAGTAGATAAATCATTCATTTCTTATCCGAATTGCAAGCAAAAAGTTCACAATGAAGGGTCGTGGATTTACAAAAATAAAAATTATCAACAGAAATTCGCAATTTATTATACCGCCAGAAAATATTTATGGCATGAAACGAACTGCAATCTAGGAAAATATATACGCAACAACAATAATATCGCTTAATATGGTTTTTTCAAAACTTTATGTTTGTTTGACGATACTGGGTATTGCTTAAGGAATTTAAGATTATAAATTCTGAAATTCTTCTGAAATTTTAATTTTTTTAAAAAGATAAACAAAGTATGAACACATGTAACATGTTTGTGTGGTTTCTTTTAACATATTTTGGAATTCTTCACAATAATCAAACTTCATAGAATCTCACAGTGTGAAAGCACGGGTAATTTTTTTTAATATTTGCTTTTTCAACATAAAGAAAAGGTAATTAGAACATTACACTAGTATTACCGAGCAATGTGAAGAGTATATGATTTCGACAGAACATTTGTTCTTGCTCTTACATAGAATAATCTGAATAATCTGTGCGCAGAGTACAGGGAGAATATACAGCATCTAGTCGGAAACTCAATCGGTTACAAAAATCGTAATTTAATGAAGGAAAACATTAAATCAGAGAAGGAAAAATAACTGCAAAGTGATAATCGAATTTTCTGAAAAATAAGATCAAGCGAGAATTTTTATGGAAGGAATAGCTTTCCAGTGGATTACATACGACCTGTTCTTTGTCAGCCACCGCTCTAATCGAAGCACCAAATCCTTCACTTTGAGAAGCCTATATAGGTAATCTGACTTTAAACATTGTTTGGAATTTTGAATTTCCCTCATATTCAAGCCAAATATCAAGAAAATTTCGTACTATTAGTAATCACATACGGAAAAACAAAAATATGAACGAATCTATGTATGTAAATATATAAACATGTAAACATATACCACCATATATGCATACAATATAGAAATTAACATAATCTTCTCCAAATGAAGCGTGTAGAAAACATGGATATTATCTTTATATCTTCTTTCAACCGTAAGTCATATGATAATGTTGAGAAAGCGTGCATCGCTATAATCCGTATTCTTAGAACTCTACATTTAAATCCAGGCACTAAAAGCTTTCAATATCAAATACATGTAAATGCCGCTCGAAACGCCCAAACGTAGATTCAAGATGCAAGCTTCGCAGCTCGCTACATTGCTGTGGGAAGACTGTTTATTTTGTGAAAGAGAATGATAATCTCTAAATTTCTTCCTACGTCGAATTTTTAGTTCCTTTCCAATTGCACGCTGGTGGGTCTTCTTTTATAAAATATACGTTGCAACGTTATCGACACCCCATCCATGTAACAAGCTCGTTCTTTAGAATTAAAGAACAATTTATTGAAGAGTAGCTCGGCTAAGAAGAAGGCATTCAGCGTTGATAACCTTCAAAATATCTTTCCACGCAATAACGAATGCAGTTAGATGAACGTTCTCAATTCTTTTTCTGATATTATTTAAACTTGATGCCCCCGTACTTTCCAAAGGTTATTATTTGTCTGTTTGTCTACCGCATCGTTGTTTTGAGAAACTCTATCGCCTTTTATATTATTAACAAATGCATGAAAAGTGCAGACGAACAGAAAATCTGTCATTCAACTTTAGAACCGTTATCAGTAAACCGATGGCAAAAGCCATCTTACCATCAGTAAGACACTTTTTGAATGATGTATCTTAACAACTTTATTTCTTTGAAATCGTTGGATAGGAATGTTTCACGATGCCATATGCACTTATATGTTTATAGATAATTGAGAATGTTTACTTAGCCATGCACTTGCAGGTTTAACTGCTTCTAATTGGAGCTGATTGTCTCAGTTGCCCATAGTTTCTTAAGTTTAACTTAAGTCATCCAATGAACATTACGTATACATTCATACCATATGTATCAAGAATGGTTGTATTGCGCTAGTTATCTATGTTGATAGATTTCGATGCACTTATTTGTTATCAAAGTATTGAGGTTTTGATATTTATCATTTGCACGAGATTTGTTTAATTGACAAAATTTAACGATATAATAAAGATTCTTACCATTTCTGTCAAAAGGTACAGCTTGACATCGATTATCATCAGAAATATCACACCTGTAAACAACACCGCCTCTTGTTACACCAGGCTGCGTTGACTGCGCTTCCGGAGCGCCAATAAGAACCCTGTAAAATAATCAAAAGTCAATCACGTTAAAAATTGCCAACAGCGCTATTATTTACTTCGCACAAAATAATTTTCTTTTCTAATTTATTCCTATTCCGTTAGAGATTTCGATAGGATGCTAAATTGGAAATAATTGCAAAATAAAACAAAACCATCTAATCAAATGTAGATTTAAAACTTAAATAAAAACTGCAGTTTGCTGGGTGATTAAAGAACAATTTTTGGCATCCGCTTAAAACATAAAACAATCTTTCAAATAGATTCAGACTATTACCTACAATTGGTAAATAAACATTTGAGTGAATTTATGATTTCAATTGGATTGAAATCAATTCTAATTTTCAATTAGAATCGAAATCCTAACCTATGCCCTGTGAAACGATATGCCAAATATAGCATAAATTTCAACCTAATTATAGTTTAATGATTTTTTTGCGAAAATAAGTTCGTCAACTTCGTACGACAAAATGTGTTGGTCTATTTTTGCCACGATTGGACGTGATTTTGGAACCATGCCATCAAAATGACACCGACAGCTTTTCTGTACTGAGTCACTCTTTGCTAATAGCAAATAAATAGCAAGCACTACGTAAATACTTTTTCATCGACAACAAACCCAATAAAAAATACAATGATTAATTGGAAAGTGCGCACTGATAGCAGTTGCTTTTTCGACACAACAATTACTCATTGCAATTAGTCAAAAGACTGCATCATTGACATCTTCTGGTAATTGGAATGATCCAAGCACCAGATGGTCATAGTGATCGCGTCATCGTTCCTTGCAGCCTACGCTACCAGAACAGCCTTCCAACTTTTCAATTCATTTCCATAGCTGCAAATTCACATTGGAGCCCAGGTATTATAACCCTGACTAATAATGTGTTTAGGCACCAATGATATGAGCACTAGATGCTCGTGCGTTAAGCGTGTGGCTAACTGATCCCTGGTTTGAAAGGTGTTCACTATCGATTCATGAGAGTTATGTGTTTTTGTGCAAAGTGTAGATGGTCAACTAATTCTGGTTACTCAGCACGGTCGGTTGTTGGGGAATCATATACTAAATTACATCCGGGCAAATAAAGGCGCCGGGCCAAGAATAGTCAGTGATGACATTATAGTTCCTCAGCGCTAGTTGGTTGTTTCGAAGATCTTAATATTCTCTGGACACATCAATTCCCATCGTTCTTGGCGGAGCTACAGGTTGTGCAAGCATTATGATTGATCGCGTTGGCTTAGAAAATACATAGGTGCAATTTATCGGTGTCTGGCACGTTTGCTTTGTGATTTAATGTTGACAAAAGCAATTAAAACGCATACCGCAAACTGTACATCACAATACCTTGGTGATTTATTTGAGAAAATGAAGTAATTTAAAAAATTATAACTGAGTGTCCGTGTACTTATAATGAAGCCCATTATTAAAAGTGGCGGTTTTCGATTTCCCTTAAATCCACCCGCGGAAGAAAAATCAATCATTTAATGTTTTCCTCGTCCGCTCGGAACCACATTCCGTAACAGATTTATAAACATTTGGTCAACGTATGGCATACTGCTGCTCATACCATTCGCCCTTTGCCCACCGAATGAATAATACAAAATGTGTTTTGCTTACCGCTCCATTAAGTGTCTATTCGATTGTTACAGACGTTAATTATTTGCACTTCTTCGAGTTCTCCTGACCATGAAAACAGTCCACTGAAAACCATCGTAGCGCCGAAACGGATTTCCAAGTGCAATTGGAATGTGGTGAGGCACCCTACATCCATAAACGCAGTAGGTATAATGAGTTCCATAAGGCGTTATATGGTGTTCATTTGAAAACGGACTATTTAATGAAGAGGGTTCTGTTCCGCACCGGATGTCCTACACATGTAGTTTGGCTATTGCTGTATGAATTTACATTTGACATGTATTGCTGTTATGTAGATGCTTCAGCAACAACCGAAACAGAAACTCAGCAAAGTTATGAAAATCAGATGTCCGTATAACCTGCTCAAGAAAGTGATTTGAGCGGATATGATTACAGACCCTTTCATATTTTGGCAGGGGCTGCAAGCAAAAGATTTAAGGTTGCCTAAAATTCAAAAGCATTAATCATAATCTTGTGACAACATTAGGAACTCATTCGTACATAAGCTGGTGAAAATAATGTGAAATAAGATAAAGCGACGCAGTCTCATTGCTTTCCTTTTGGGGCATGCTTTGTTTATATATTTTCGCCTTTTAAATCCCTCAAATTAAAATAAAATCTTCTATTCAATTTTTGAAATTTTATGACAAATACCATCATTTACAGCTTATTACGCTTAAAATACTCACTTGACGGTTCAAAGTCAAACAGGCGTCAAAAATTTAATCAAAAGTCAGAAAATGTAAGCTCAAATGTAGTGTGGTCATATGTATGTATTCGGATGCTATCCATCGAGTCGAATGTACATATTGACTCCTGGAGTAAGTATGTTCCTTTCGTGCTTATTTTTGTGATCAGGTTTCCAATGAGAAGATCATAAAATGTTTGAAAATAAAGGAAAAACGAAAACTTCCTCGCAAGCTACAGTCAATCTATTTTAAGATCTAGACGATCTAAGATCTTTGCAGCTGAGAACAAAATTGCCGTTGAAAATTCGAAGGCGATGTGCTTCTTCCACTGCCAACGGGGAATTTGACGAGGATTTTAGTGTCCGTCTCGAGCCCAAAGATTTGGGATGATGCATATGTGCGACTATCATGCACTGTAGAACACACGAAGGCATTCGATCGGAAGAAGAAGGAGGAAAAGAGGAAGCCAGCCAAGCGATGACGCGGCAAGGCGAGACACTTACTCACATCATATATATGTGAGGAAAGCAAAAGTGCATCAGGGATCACTTTAAACGAACTGATTGAACACAGGTTCATCACATGGGAATATCTAACATTCACATTTGTACGAGTATCTTTAAGACGGCACCTTGAAGTTTTGGTGCGTGTAACTTCTTGTATTATACGCTCTTCTCGTACATATCCAGAGCGCATTTGCGCAGCGCAACAGTAACGCCTGTGTTCGTCGAACATTTGGTCGGCGTTTAAAAGTCAGCATGGCTTCTTCGTGGCTGGCAATTGTGGCTGCAATGACAAATTTATCGCAATCCGGCTGTTGACTTTTCGTTTGTAAGTTACTTGAAACTCAGTTCGGAATTTACTTCTGCGGTCTGTTTTGTATTATAGGTACCGACTCTTTCCTTGCTACAATTTGAAAATAACAAAAAATGGAGAATTTTTAAAAATCAAATTTGTTTGAAGGATAAAATTTAAAATTTGTTTGAAATTTGTTGGAAATCCCTCGACTAAAGGTATCAGGGGTTTCAGACTTCAGTTTGATTTTAGCGATTACAAAAAACCAATATGTCCACTAGGCAATCCTGATGAAATTTCTGCTTTGCCTTATGCTCAGCGCCTTATCGCCCGATGGATTTGAGCACTCACGCAATGCAAAAAGCCGTCAGAAAACTACTCATTGAACACTTTGCCTTTCTGATTATCACCAATGAAAACCTGTCACATTCAAAATATGAACCATCTTGCAGTGAAACCTTCTTTTTTGTTTATTTTATTTCTGTCATTGATCCGAAACAAAGTCTATCGCCTGAAAATACATTGCCACAAACAAAGGAACATATTTAACTGAAGCAGAATCTAGCCCCAATACAAAATTAATCAATTTCATGTCCTTCGAATCATACGATACCATATAGCGCGGGACTATTTTCTACAAATTTGCTGAGAGCCTCTGCACGTAGTCATTGTGAAACATATACTCGGCATAGTAGCGTAAACCAGACAGGTTAGGCATTAAAGATCGGATCTGGTTCGTTATCGATAAAAGGATATGAGGATAAGTTTGTCTTCAATTTTTGGAAGCTCGTATTGCTTACGTTTAATATTATTTTGATACAATAGGCATGTTCCAGTCCTATTAAATATTTTCAGTCTTAAAATACATTTTATTCTTCGATTTTTTAACATGCGCCTAACACAGTTACTGAAGTTCAGATTCCTGATAACTTTTTTGTTCCTTGTTTGTAATTGAGTTTAGCAGTTATGAATAACTAATATCTTACTAACAAAACAATTCAGTCAATTATTAAACCAAGGGAAACAAATAGAATAGCCTTTTAAATAAAAAAAGAAAGTCGAATGGCGTTGAAAGTTTATTCTACAGTAGTTGACTCGGTAAGAAAGTCAAACACCAGAACACATTCAAAACGAACCAAAACAATCGATCGGACAAGATTGCTATCGGTGATGTAAGTGATCAGTTCGCGTGCAATACCAATTGCTATCCGAGCTATGATTAAATATGTACGTAGACTAAAATGCTTTGACCGAATTTAGCAGTAGGCGCCATAGCTTTTCAGTTATGTACGGCTTGTAAGCACGCTTTGATATATATCTATGGAAGTATCTTTTCTGTGGGTGTCGTTGACTTTCATAACAATTGCTGCACATGTTATTTTCAAATCAAATAAGAAACAGCAAGTACGACTGTCTGTACCAGCATTTGCCTACTTTGCATTTAAGAAAGATTCGTTCGTTTTTTTCATACGAGACAAGCCGAGGGCGGGATAACGTAGAAACATGATGCTTATGAACATGACATAATGATCGTTGCCTGTTTCATTTCATAATACTAATGGATTCGCATTGAGCTTCTGATGTTTATGATCATCGTTTTATCTGATTGCGAACTAGGAATAGAACAAACTGGATTTATACATGTGATTTCGTTCGCTTTCGCTCACTCAAATCTTATTATATATTAAAATGTTTGTTTTAAAACCTAAAAAGTTGAAAAAAGCCTTACTACAATCTTCTCGAATCTATTTGTGGCACATATTCAGTTAGTTTAGAGCTGCTTTTCACACTTCATTCGTCGTAGAAAATTGATTCAGGATTACATGACACAATGTGTAGTCCAAAGATTTAAACGGCGTATTTATTATATTATAATACTAGTTATAAAATGTATATAATTTATTATGTCATATACGACATATTGTCGTATATATTTACTTTTGGCACTTGATAAATTTCGAGAATATTCAGTGGATTGACCTAGATACCTGCTCAATAATTAAGGAATCGGTAATTCATAAATACGGAAATCATTAGTAAAAATAATCTTTACTAGCCCTGCATAAGAGCTTTTAAATTGAGACGAACTGAAGGTGGAGACTTAAATAACAAGAACGTACCTAGTTTGAAAATCTGCTCAAGTCGATGCCGATTGTTTACTTCGGCTTCCAGGCGGATTACTGAACCTTTGATTCCAGTACAAATTTCATAATTAGACTTAGGTAAAATTACACAACAAATGACCATCAAAGCCCGAAAACAAACGAATCATTCAAATTATTCCATTTATAGAACACTTCACAAATCCGTGTGAAATTAACAAGTTTTAATTTAGAAACTGTGGACTGTACTGATACTGTAAAAATTACACTTTCTTTGAAATTTCATCTGTAGTACTGGTCGTGTTGTGAACGCTTAGTATCATGGTGAATTATTTCCACATCAGGTTTCCTATTTTTTGTTATCAAAAAACATTCTTGTGCACGTTAAGCTCGTTTTATTTAGATGAAAACATTCTAAACTTCTTACACAGCTCATTATCTGCAAACGCTTTGTGTACCTTTCATGCCCTATTTGAGTCTGAGCAGCAGTAAAATTCATGTATTACAATATAAACAAACAAAGAGAACACTTCAATTATAAGTCGTGTTGTAATGAACCTAACAATAAGTTTAAACACCTTCACTAGTGTGGGCTTAACGACTGCTAGTTGCTCCGAAGGCACCTAACAGGTAATAACTTAATGATCGCGGTCGGATTATACACCACCGCGATCACTTGAGGCTGTATCTGGATTCATTTGTACCTGAAGAATTTGTCAGCAGCAAATATCGCGTAAAAATAGCAAAATAAGAAAAACTGTGCAAGCCCAGGAGAGTTAAGATTAAATTATATGTAAATTGTGACTGAATTGTAAGGCATGGCTCGTTACTTTCGCCTGCCTGCCTCGCAAAGTATTCTCAGTATTTGACAAGAGTTAACTGACTCGGAGTATTATTTCTGATCTTGTCAACAGGATTCAACAGTTTTACTTAAAAATCCAAGAGATGGAATATGCAAGCAGAGAGGCAATAAAATTATATAATCAATGTTATGCGCCTTATTTCAAGTAATTGGAGCCGAGCCGTTAGTTGTCCTTAAGACTGAGGAGAGTTTTTGCTCATTTCGTAATAAAATCAATTAACATCACTTGTATACATCGTTGAATATGAAGTATCACTTTCCGTCCATATTCACGTTAAGTAGCAGAGGACAAGTTCAGCAAATCTTATCTTCGTTGATGTAATCCACATAGTCAACGTAACCTTGTGCAATATTTGCATTTATTGTGCAGTGAATGAGACATTGCTTAGCAAGTTCACTTACATTAAAATTGTATGTACTTGCAAAATAGTAATTACCCAATGCCAAAAGTGAATAATAAGGAATGTGTTGATAACATACGATGTGTGTATATGTTGGTGTGGAGTGCCAACAATTTTAAAGTAAAGCTAGTATGGGGGGATCGTGTCCAATAATCTTGAAGAACGACAATTAACCGTTAATCTGGTGATGCAGCAAGCTAAGGTGCTTGATAAGCTCCATTTAACCCTTCATGAAGTTTGAACCAGAATTCAAGAGGAATTGAGCGTTTCCGCATGTTTCATTAATCCTAGACAAACTTAAAGTAGGACACAGATGTTTTGTTTTGACATGAAGCTGACTATTTTCCTACGATGTATTGTGGTTGCGTATCCTTTTGATCCTTCGAAATCAATTGAAGACTTATCCTTATGATTTTCGCATGGACATACTGGTCAGCCTCAATGTTCAAATTTCAATCCATTATTGCTTGCAGTTGGTTAATAATAACCGTACCACCTTCTTACTTTGATCACTGTTTAATAGTGCAGCTATTATATTGCAACACTTATAACAAAGTATCATGTGATAAAAAGGAAGATGAATGGTGATTGTTATTGACTACCATTAAAGATAAAGAGCTTACTCTTCAGCTAATTTGTAGCTGTAATAAACTTGACAATTAGTTGAACACAGTGAAAATATGTGTATTTGTTACATACACAATATTTACATACACAATGAAACACAACACACCACATTCTGAGATGTAGCATGCGTATCTTATACAAGTATTTCATTTGCAGTCTCAAAATTCGTTTATTTAGACATGAGAGAATTCCTCCCATCAAAAAGGAGTTCTTTAAATCAAGATTCCCAAATATCAGGTAAATTTTTTCCAATGTTTTTTCATATAAGAGATAACCACAACTTATAGAAACTGCCTTATAAATTCAGTCCAAATTCGGATACTATGCAAACAATTAACCTATCCTTAATTATTGATTAAATTTTCCATAGAGTCTTCCAATGTCTTACTCGAATAACCTAACACAAGTGTCACATTTTAAAGTTTCAAACTTTCTCTACGTAGAAACTAGGAGCATTAAATCGTACAAATCAATGTCAGTTACTACCTAATAGGTTGGTTGCTACACAGGAAATTTAACAGTATCGATCCAATTTGGGCGAAATCCATTTACGTGTTTTATTTTACGTTTAATGGGAAAAGTGAGAGTCATTGTTGAAGGGAAAAAGGAGAAGTTCTAGTATCTGCCATTAGATCAGAAAATGAAGGATAGAACATATTGGGCAAAATGTGTTTTATTGTACAAAATGCTTTAACCACTATTGATGACACTATACTGATGACTAATGATAAATATGTCTGGTTGAGGGCAACCGAGAAGTTTCCGCGAATTACATGACTTTGTATGTTTTAATACCAGAGAATAAAGAATGTTTTCTTAATAAAGTACTACATTCTCAATGCTCCTGTACTATGGATTCAAATTAGGTACAACAATTTGATCATTTTCGTTATATGATCAAATATAACGATATATAAAATATCAAATATAACAACATAGCGTAACCATAGTGCAAACACAAAACAGCGACAACACATCCAATTAGTTCCTGATCTAACGGGATTCAACCAAAATGAGTAGAATTTTATTTTCGTTGTTAAATGTTTTCTTGCATTTGCATTTTTCAAGAAAATCTCGCTTGACGCTATTTGATTGATTTCCGGCCAAATGAAACATAGAATATCGCTGGTAAATGGAATTTAGGAGGTTGGTACCACCAAGTTTTTTTTCTTTTTCCTATGTAAGAAACTCTGCAACTAGGAGTCACTGTTCAGCACACGCCATAACGCTCCGGCAAGTTACTGGTATTTGAGTTAAATGCAGCAGAATTTTCTAATCAAATAACTTGGCGTAAACATTTTTTTCACTGATCGAGTCAACACTTAAACCGATCGAAGGTCATCATCTTGGCACATTCCTCTAAACTTACCTTGTAGAATATAAAGTTTCCAAACTGCGGATTATCCTCTTTTATTCAAGAGCTTTTGTTCGCATACTGAAAACTAAGACGTCTGTTAATATTTGGTATTGGTGCTGACATCCGAATAAACTTGAAGCCGCTGCAATTACTGATGATTGCATTCCAATCCTGTCTCGAAGCCATCATGTTGATAGACAATGAAGCTACATCGAGAATTTTAAGTTTTAGGATGCGTATTAATGATAAATGTTGCGGCTGTTTCTTTACATTTCAACTAGTTGCTGATATGTAAGACGAGGGTGTTCTGTTAACAATCGCGTGAGTTCGTTGTTCTTAACTATTGATAGACCCGCACTTTTGCATTTATTCCAAAAAATTATCACAGAGAAATTATGTTTCATCTACACAGCATTAACAATATCTTTGATGTGTCGCTACATTTATGCATGACTTTCTAATTGCTAGTATGCTTCTTACTGAAGTTTCATAGGAAACATGTTTGTTTCTTAATGATGCTTAGGTATTATGTCTTTTGCCGGTCTCAACACCCCAGCCAACTTTGGAGTCCCTCATGCGAAGCGTGGCGACGATATCAGGGGTAACATGTCGCCTTATTTATTTTTCTTGTCACGAAATGCATGAGTAAGAAAGTCGACTTGAACTACACAGTTGACTGAATTCATATGTCAGCTAAGTAGCATTAAATTTATAACTAAAGTAAGGTTTAATGGGGCAGTATCTATAAATAACGATAGATTAACAGTGCCTTTTTTCAACTTTAGTGTAATTACATACAATAGTAATTCGACTGGAATTACATACAATCCCATTTTATTGTAGGTAATTCGACTGTAAAACAGACGTTTTACGGGCTTTTTCGTGTTTTCAGACTTACTTGAATTTTGCACACCTTCGCTTCATAAGATACAAATTGGTATTTCTCTGTGTGTCTCTAACCGCGATTCGGATCATATGGTATGCACACAAATGCAAATGAAGCGCGTGTCGAACTATCTGTCAGATGGCCAGAGTACTAATTTCTTTTGAACAAACGCACAGTCCATTATGAAGCAAATGGAATTATTTAGGGCTTATCGCTGCCTGTGTTTTGATAGTCCGGTTGCTGTTCACATACGCAGAGATCATGACATATCAAAAACTTTTTGAAAATTTGAATGCTCGAAATATCTTCCGGCGAGATAAAAGACATCACCCCCGACACCTTTTCTGGCAACATCTGTTAAATTTTCAATTAACAGAAGCAATGTTTTTGCTGCACACTAAATTTATAGCTCCCAAACACTCCGTCATTTTCCTGTTGACTTACATTGTAGCTTCGTTGACGCACCACCATCAAAGGAGCTTGGGCTCAGCCACCTCACCTACATACGTAATGACGCAATGACATTCTTTTTTGGGTTTGAATGGAAACGGATGACCGCGAGATCTATTCGATGTGCAATGGCGCATAGGAGTCGTCATAAAGTAGCAACGTTCCGGTCACTATCTCCGATTTAAGTATTGTATGTGACAAGCCGTAAATGGAGCCCTTTTAGTACGAGCTAATTAATATTATCCACTTGTTCGAGAACTAAATGATAATTGGAATTATCGATCAAAACAACAAAAGAATTCGAATTATTCATTAGTCTATTCTAAAATTAGCAGACTCAAGTGGATATTGAAGTGAACTTGCATAATCATCTGAATTGTGTAAGGCGGAAACGATCGGCACACATGTGATGTGTTAATGACCGACGTGCTAGCTTTTGTGCCTCCGGTATTTTGAGTTTAATTACACTTTCAAAAAATCATGGAAATATGGCACATTAAATTTCAAGTTATATTGGAAATCTTTTATGTCAAAGTTGATCCGTCAAATATAATCGATGGATGGATGGATGGGTTGAAAATTGTTGACCCTCGCTCAATTTCTCTAAGAAGGAGCTAATCGTCTTGCATTTAGATGTGTAAACTTTGGTTTATACGAGGTGCATATAATATAAATTATATATACATTACTACATATATCTACATATATATTTATAAATAAATGTATATACTGAGCTCCACTTATTAATAAACTATAGTTTACTATTTAATATCTGTCACAAAATGTTAATATTCGATGGTTGCGCGTATGGTAAACTTTGTGATTTTCCGTTTCATATAGTCATCCGTCACAGAGTGCTGTGTAACTTTTTTAGTGACTTTTTTTCCAGTCTACATAAAGATTCGCATCAAAACTCAAACATAACAATGATGTCAGAGTATTTAAAACCATTAACACTGACGTTTTTGTTCAACGGATTCTAAAAGAAACAATCAATTAACATCACGTAATAGCGATTGTGAACTAGACAGCAAATAATTGAGAATTTCATGATACACAACTTTTTATCTTCATTCCACTTTGATAAGATCATGTCGCAATTCGATAAGAGCATGTAAGTTCTCAAAGGACAAAACAAAAAATCACAGATGAATTCTTATTATTTTTCCATTATATTCTCCTAAGTTGGTTATTTTAGAGACCAGACAGCTTTTTTGGGGCCGATATGGTCCCGTCGTCAGTGTTCTGTCCACAGCATTGCAAGCGGAGCAAATAAACAGAATAGAAAATTTAAAAAATAAAATTAAAACTTCAATAGTTTGAACATATATAGAAACCTTAACTTGTAATCGTTCTAAAATGTCATGATAATGGAGAGCCTTCGATTTTAACTACAATTTTCACTAAACATGCCTTTATCATAATTATTGAACTGATCACTTTTGTTTTTTAACTGGTGTTATTTTCTCTTAGCTTAGCTTAGCTTAACTCCACACGATCTTCTTAAACGCTTTCACAATTAGTTGATACTTACCATCCTTTGGAGTCTTCCTTGTGTAGAGCAACACTAAATCCAAACATTGAGCTCGGTTCCACTTCATGTCGAATATAGTTATAGGTGTCGACATTAAATGCGAGTACAGGCCTACTGGCTATAGCCAGTAAGACCAGCAAGGGAACACTTAAGAGCACTTTCATCGTATATCACCTTGGTATTTGGCTTCTTTTGGGTTATAACGCAGATTAAGATGTAATCAAGACTGTTTTTTTTTTTACCACATTAGCACATCTTGAACTGCAAAGGGAAAAATTTGAACATCATACTTAAACACCGATTTTCAATGAACATTAAAACAAGACAAACAAATGTTATAAACGAATATTTTGCGTGTACTCAAAAGAACAGAACACGAGAAATGATACTGTGATACTGTGAAACTTTCTTGGCACGCCCTGTTCATCGAAAATTGTCACGAAGGCTAAATACGAATAATATTCCTCTAATATTCGATTATTTTCTATTCGCTTCAGTTCTTACTTGAAGCGTCCAAATTAATTTCGCTCTTAATTTACATTTCTTACAAACAAATGGTTTCAATGGCGCTGTGTTAATAATCAGTGAAATATACGAGCGCTGATATCATCTGCTTGTAGACAGTCAAGGAAGCCCGGTATTGACTTGATTCTGAATCGCGAATGGTTTCACTATGAATTAATATATGGACAGTGAATTGAGCTTAAAAGATGGTTAGTTCGCTACAACAATATCGCGGTCCAAGGTCAGCGAAACTGTGCGCGTCGAATCTCAACAAGGCGCTCGCGAACCAACGCCGTGTTGATCATTGAGTGTAGATCTCATGGAAATGAAAATGAAAACGAAATTCTGAAGCTGCTCAAAGTCATCAACGAACAATTTGCGAAGGTGTGAATACAATTTTTAACACACGCAACCGACATTCCAGCGTGATCTGTTTGGCCAAACAAGCGAACATCTGTGAACGACGCGGGCAATTACGAAACCAGCACAAATAATAACAATTCTCCTGAATTTGCCATTTAAACACTTTCAAAATTTACCATCAGTTTAGCTACTTCATTTTTAATTCGGTTGCAATCGCGAGATCTACACACCTTTCTACGTGGATAATGGACCACACCAAACCGTTCACTACAATGTCGGCATCCACCTACTCGAGAGCACGGCACGTAATTTCAGCGGTTGCGCATGCGTTTGTTGGCAGAAATAAATCAAAAAGGTGGAATCACTTCCTAAATTAGATTTTTACTTCAAAAACACCGAAATCGCAAAATGAGAGGCTCAGACTAATCCAAGTTAACTGGGAGGAAACGGAACTATCCCGAACCCTCGACCAGCAAACTTACAAAAGTTTTTCCCGCAACACTATTGGCACACTCGTTAGTCGGCCTAGTAGAATATCTCGATTGCATAATCTACCAAGAAGCAGATTTGTAGGACAGCATACGTTTGGCAAATGAAATCAACCGTGCCTAATACAGACTTAAATTCACGAATCGCCGTCCCACATCACTAAATTTTTAATATCTATGTATGTACACACTAAACGCACTGGTTTCGCACCGTTCTCGCCGAATTTAAGGCGACCGTTAACTTTACTTGAAACTAGGTCTGCACCTTAGATTTGAAAGAGTATCCTCGAGCAATAAGGACCGCTTAGGATCGAATCGTTTCTGCGAACCTTGTGTCTGAAGCTATTTGTCTACCCCGTCGTCTCCTACTACTTGGCCACACATCTAACTCACATGAAATCTTAAACCGAACTAACTCCGCGCTTCAGCCAACAAATGAATCGAATCGAACCGCGCAAGAAATGGTTAAAGAAGCAAAAGTTGCGCTACAGCGAAGGCGCGATGGGACCAATTCGTATTAGCATCGCGACGAGGGCATATTTGCGAGTAACTTACCCACTTCTGTGTGACGAAACCCTATTTCACTCGCAACAACTAACGGCGGCGAATGGTTCTAGCATTATAAAACCAGAACTCCGCTAAGCTTGTCACACCGAAGCTTTTTGAATTTGTGAGATTTTCCATTCATCGCTTCCCACAATCTGCATCTAAATATTTTTAATTCACTGCTGTACCGGTTTTCCTACACAATTGTTAATATACTCGTATACTCGTGCACTCGTGAAAGGTGTAGAGCTGTGATACAAATAAAAACGTCTAATTAAATTTACGGAAAATAAAGTTCTGGGTGATCATTCAGTAGAGCTTCAATTGCCGCTAGAAAGGAAAATGTAAGATTGATTGCTCTCTTCGTAGGTTTTACTACACAGACTAATGGAAACTCTATGAAGGATGGCTCCTTGGATACTGTTACAAATGTGTATTTCAAACACAAATGGATGTTTATCACAAGGCTGGACCACAGAACTAATGTGAACAATCTTATTAGCATTTGTTTTGGTATTTTTAGCACTTTGTGGAAGGATGATGATGCCATTTTTGAATTATTTCGTAGTGATATTCGGATGCAGGGAATATGATTGATTGATCATTAGATTGGAGTTCATGGAGGGTTTTATTTCTCAATTTTCAAACTTTATTTTGAGATCACAGGGAAAAGACAAACACACTGAATAGCTTTTGTCTCCCAGTGGATAAGTCGAAGATTTTGAGGAGAACAAACAATATACAGGTAGTAACGCCCGCCTTCCTAACAGAATGAATGTTCCATTGAGGAAATTAAATTCAGTTGCCATCAGAAGTCAACAAAATTAAAACATATGAAAATCCTCAAGAAGTATTGAAAAATTTACTGGGCTTCAAGGCCTTCTGAGCACATGAAATTTCGTGACTCAAGAAACGTATATTGAATTAAGAACATTTTCATTTATGCGTACTTTATTATTAGTTATTATTTCAATTATTTCGTTTTATTATTTCAAAGTCAAAGAAGAAGAAGAAGAAACCCAATTTAACTCTTAGTTTATCTTAGTGCCTTTATTGTATATACGTTAAATATTTGTACCATGTTATTTTAATAATTATTTTGCCGTTGGTATTCTAAATCGTTCTGATTTTGGGTTGTGAAGACTTTTGATTGGTTATATAAGCATGAATACGATCTAGAGATTCCCTATGAATAATGTTGGAACAAGACTTTGATTCTTCTATCCTTTCACGTTGTTTATGTACTTTCCCTATAGTCGCACAGTGAACTTCCCCTGTTTGATCAGTTGTAAATCTTTTTGATTATTCATTAGATTCATTATCTGAAAACACTGGAACATTGAACGAATGTAAACGAATTTTTTAAACAATTTTCCATCAAAATTTTGAGGGAGCTAAAACTCATTATTTCGGCGTGAATATTAAAACCTATACATAAATTCAAGAAGAATTGTGTTCCGGACTTTACGTAACTTTCAGATTTTTCTATTCTTCGAAATCTTGGCGTTAAGTCACTGCCCGTAACTAATTTGTTTTCATTTTCCCAAATAAGTGACTTGCCAATGTTTCTCAAGTTCCCAATGGAAATGAAACTAAGTGCTATATCTACTTGGCATTTCAACAGTTTGAAAATGGATAATAACGCTCTTGTTAGAATTCATACATCCCTTTGAATGAGCTTACCTCATAATAAATTTCGCAGAGAAGTGGTTCGTCCTATTTTTGGTAGCAAAAGTTGGCGTCCGCATTATTAGTAGAAGGCCCATTTAGTGGGACCGTGATTGTGTTCCAACGTTTTGATAAGCACAAATGTAATAATAATAATGAAAAGATAAATAAAACAGAATCTACAGAATTTTGCATTGATTAGGAGATCTGATCTCATTGCTCGGGAGACACAATTAAAATGTCTTCTTCTCATTTTATGTGTGCAAATCGTATTATTCGATTTTAGTTTTTCTCAAGATATGATTACTGGTTAGTTATTATTTAATTACTTGAATGCTTGTTTAGATAATATAGTATATAAATTCAAATTCGGTATTATATAAAGTAACACGAAAAGAAATCAGATAACTGGGACACGCAAAGTGGCATTGCAATTCTGGAATTTTGTTCAAATGTTTATTTCCGTTTCGATTTCCACTGATTTCACTAGTCCTCCCATTAGCCGCATACCAACCTCTCCGCGGCTGATATTGGAACTAATGGACGAGTGTCAATGTCAGTGGGATTTGACGTATCTATCTCTTTTTCCGGTGTTCTTCAACTGCAAGACGTCAAAGTAAGTTTTTCGCGTAAAATTGTTGATTATTTCTGGCATCCGTTTGTGAATGGGAGTAAGATGATTCTGGTGAAGTTATTACAGCGGCCATCCGTGTTGGCGTAGTGAAATTTTGGGCGTTTGCGTCGTTTTCACGTAGAAATTGTGCTACGAAATTGATGGCTCTATACTACAGTTGAAATGTCAACTTCGCGTCCACTGTTGTGATAACTTGGGATTGTTGTTTTCCTGCGAGCCAGATGACAAATTTTGTCTTGATTTTGGACCAGATTGCTATAGAATGCAAAATTTATCAGTGTTTCATTGATTTTCCCGATTTATTTTCAGATGTTTATGCCAAAGCAACATCGTGTCGCTATCTACGAATATTTGTTCAAGGAAGGTGTAATGGTTGCGAAAAAGGACTTCAATGCTCCTAAGCACCCCGAGTTGGAGAACATTCCAAACTTGCATGTTATTAAAACATTGCAATCGTTGCATTCAAGGGGTTTTGTAACAGAACAGTTTGCCTGGCGTCACTATTATTGGTACTTGACAAACGAAGGCATTGAGTATCTTCGTTCGTACCTTCATTTGCCTCCTGAAATAGTCCCAGCAACTTTGAAACGTACCACAAGAACAGATACTGCTCGTCCAAGACCGGCAGCCATGCCACGCTCCGACTCGACGAAAACAGGCGAGGATCGTTCTGCGTACAGGAGGGTGCCTGGAACAGCTGACAAGAAGGCTGATGTTGGTGCTGGTACTGGCGATGTGGAATTCCGCGGAGGATTTGGTCGTGGCTCGCGACCACAATAATGTACAGTTTTTAAGGACTTGAATAAAAGATAATTTTTAAACTGTGAGTATTGTGTTGTTGAGGGACGATTTGTGTTCGAATTATGATTACAATTGTTTGCCAAAACGTTTTTTATATCGGGAGCTGAAACCTCTAGATAATCAGCAAAATATGTTGAATAGTGGTCAACTATAAGTCGTACGTTTTCTAGTGTTGGTGCTAAATTCGGGTGTTTGGAAAGCGTTTGCTTCCAGGATTGTATGGTAAGTTATCAGAGCTAAATGCCATCGGCATTCAAACTATTGTTTGCAATCTCATGTTTTACCAGTGCCCCATTGCAACTTTCTCAGATTAAGGTGGTACAATTTGCCTATTAAAGGTATTCAATAAACGGATCTTAAAAAAAGTAAATTTAGAGCGTTGCTCCATTCCGCCGGAATTTCAGGTAGTTGAAGTTTTACTATGTATCGAATACATGTCTGTATTCATTTGAGCTATGTATCTTATTTCAGAGGTTTTTTAGAAGGAAAAAAGACGTCATCCTTTCAAACCTGACATGCCGGGAAGGACTGGATGGTTTTCTTTCGGTTCTTGATATACATTGGCCAGTCTAGATACGTATCCTTTTCATTGGTAAATGGGAAATTAAAAAAATAGGAGATAATGAATTGATACGGAGATAAACAGTTGATAAAGGCGTATATAGTGGAGATTTTCTACGATTGAAGTCAAAGCGCCACCATAACTTTTTTTTTTCTTCCAAAAAAAGTGATGAGTTTCAACTCAAATAGCGTGTTTCAGCTAGATTTAGGCCTCAAGTGTAATTACGAAAAGAAATTACATGAATTGAGTGGTTTATTGTCGTTTATTGTTTATTGTTTCAATTAATAGAGGGCAATCACTTCTTAGATCTGGTCCTTTTGGATAATTATTAGTTAGCATTACCCGTGCCAATTTCGAATACCGTAGTTTAGCATATTTTTGAAATCAACGCAAAAATATGTGGCAATCGATAAATTGTACATTGATATGGTAAAAAAAGCAAGCCTAAAGGTATCTACTTATTTTTAAATATGAGGGAACTGTTTCGTGTTTTTATGTGTAACGCGATAAGATACTGGATAAGTTTTAAAGTAAAATAATCGACGGCGGATCATTAGATCATCGACATTATTAAAGCCATCTTATTTCAAGATCAGGAGTGTATGAGCGTATGAAATTATTGTAAACACCGGAATGAAAATATGTATTTAGCTTGCATTTTCAAGCTGTCCAGATTGGCTGATTTACTTTATGTTTGAGTATATTAAGTTAGAAGGCCGAAGTAATTTACCGCCTTTAGTTGGGTATTCAAGCTTACTGTGAGTCTCATATTTTGGTTAAAATTACTTCGCCTTATGGTGTTCCACATTCTAATTATAAACACATCTTTCCAGCATTCATTGCTTGATATGTTCAAAGTAAATTTAAAAGGGAATGATTATCCCTGACGAACGAACGTACTTGTGAAGAAAGTAACATCAAAATAGATTACATACATCGAAAATTAAATTTTTTTTGTCAATTGGAAAAATTATTAATATTTTTAGTACGTTTATCTCTCGAGCTCACGACACTTCAAGTGGTTCGGAGTACTTGGCACCAGTAATGAAAGCGTTTATCAGCGATTCCCAGCGGTAATATTGTGCTTCCGGATCTGTCGATCTTGTGACCGGGAAATTCTGTGAACCTGCCTATAAAGGCACCAATCTCGGGCTTATTTCGGAGCATAATAAGGATTATTATAGTGTAGACAAAACCAGGGGTTTTCAAGAGAAATTACTTCTATTATGCACCGCCTTTTTATTTATTGTATTGCCGAATAAAGGCTTTTCAAGCAATGTCGAATAAAGGTTGTACCCAGCATGATTTGTGCAATTTGAAGTGCAAATTTTGTAGGACTCTTCTTGTTGGTGTTTATAATAGGGTTATAATTCCAAACCAGAGGAGTGTGTGGGTTCACCAATCCACTACGAACATGTGGTCTACCGTTTTTTCTTCCAACTGTTGCACCGCTCTTCCGTTACTTTTGCATCTTTACCAATTCACATAAGACGATGGGTTTTCATCGCGAAAACCCATCAATTCTCTTATAACTTGCTGTCTGTAACAACCTGTCTCGGTGATGGAGACTGCTTCGTACGCATGTAAAACAAATGTAATACCGAGAACTGTATGCAAACTATTTTGATTTACGACTTACACGTTCTAGAACAGGATAGCTTGCAAGTTTAAGTTCTAGTGTACAGTCTGCGAACAGGGCAAACAGCTTTCCCCACTACTCGCTTTCAAACCAATCAAAGTATGTCGACGGGCACAAGCAACCTCCACAAGCTTGTTTCACAGTTGATAATCTAGGGGATACAAATCTGAGGTGCCAGGACTTTTCAAGCTCTGACAACCTCTGTCTGATTCGCTTGGTTTTCTTTAAGTAAAATATGACTGACAGTGCGAATAGGAAGAACGCTCATTTCAACCGCTTACAGAATTGCGCCGAATGGGTTCAAGAGCACAACGTGCACAAAATTCGAACGTCCTTCTCGCTGCTTGTTGACCACATCGGCTGCTTCTTTGTATCCCGCTAACGTACGAAAAACGAATCGTTCGGTCGCCATTAGTTACAGATTCCAGTCAGTTGCGAACCACACATTTGTAATGCAAAGTCTCTTTTTTCGTGCATTTCGAAATTCATCGTGACGGTTTGACCAAATGACTAACCGTCTGAATCTATAACTGGAAATGGAGAACGGCTAGGTATTCTCGTGTCGCAGTATGACCACTTTGTGCGGCATCAATCACATCTGGTTACCAATAGCTATCGAAGTTTGTATTCTTCGCTATTTCTCCACGTAGTACGCTGGATGGGCTCCTCTAGGTCGCATTTGGAGCGCGATTGATGAGAACTTCCATAACGTGAAAACAATATTCGCCTGTCATGGTCCTTGCTATTATATTAAAAATTCCTATTGTTAACATAGTTTCGGAATAGAAATTTCGGCATAAGCAAAAATTCAATACATTTGTATGAAAGGAATGAAGTTATGTGTAAAATATCTGGAGTACTACTAGCTTTGGGCGGTATGTGAAGGAAAGCAGTGCTAGGTAGTGTTAACACATGATATTGATAATTTCTCTCTCTAAAATTTATTTAGCTACTTGAAATTTTTTGAATCCTTTCGCCTTAATTTAAACATTTGTTCTTTCTATTTTCATATGAGATTGTTGTTTTGGAAAACTTCCGTTACTTTACACTCTGACCTTAGTTGAACGGTTCCCAAACTATCGATCCACGATCAAAACCTTTCCGGACATTCTTGCAAGTGCTTTTGCAGCTTTAGAGCCGCGCTAACCGAGTTGTATGTAGGCAATACATAAATACATCGACATCGACGCACACATATTTCATTAAAGCTTGTGTCGAAACAGATTGTGCAGCTTCACTGGACAACTAAAGGTTAGTGTTGGTGAAAGAACATTATTTTTATTATTGTAGAAAAGATGGTTAAGGTCTTCAACTTGACATAAAATGTGAGTTACATGTAATCAATTACTGCTAACTGAATAAATTTATTTCTGCTGTATGATGACTGACCATTGTTATTTTTATTGTACCCCGCTGGAGAATATTGAAAGATCTTTAGCCCAGCAAATCAGGCTTGCGCTTATCAGCGCAGACCGTTCTAACAAAGTTGAAGGTTGATTAACAGCTCACAGTTGCTTATCGATCACGTTCAGCGTCCAGTAAATGTTGCACTTATCTGCATTTAGTTGATGTCGAGTGCCCGTTGTGGTTGTTTGGCTCTAAAAAGGATTGTAATTACTTCTGTTTGGTTGTGTATACTAGTTCCTACGGAGCTTCATTGAATTGAATAGAGAATGTGGTTCTGGGTGTTTTTGCTTTATATAGTAGTGGTTCTGGTTGTTTTGAATTCGAAATATGTTGTGTCCATGATCAATTGGAAACGCCGACTGGACTTTGCCAGGGCCATTCCCGGACCTCCGTTTCAGGAGTTACTCAAAAACGCAAGAAAAGAAAGTAAGTTTGATAAGGATTGCAGTGTAACATTCGCGTGTTCTCAAATGAAAAGATTTCGTGTCGACTTCGGATGAAGCTTATCTGTGAGTTCAAAGGTTACGTCGCGGCGAGTCCATATCAGTGCTTAGTATGGATTTATGGATATAATTATCTGAATGTCTTAGAGGAGTCACAAACTGTAATCCAAGCAGTTCAACTTCGTTGGTTATCACACATATCAATTGTAACGTGAACTTGGAGGGATGGGTTCCTATATTTTGATATTGTTTCCAGACATTGGGACCTGCGAATCGATCTTGCATTCTTACATATTGCATATTTATAATATTTTGGTCTATTGCTTCACCAGAAAGGCTTTTTCGACCAAACCGTTTTGGCTATTCGCAGATTTCGTTTTAAAGTATCGAGCTTTGTCGTTTAGGCAAGTAGGTAAACAGCATTAACAATGGGACATTTGTATGTTGCGTAGGGACCATTTTATTCGGCTCGAAAAGTAAATTCGTCGTTCTTTGTAAATAATATTTGATTTATTCTGTGTTGCTTGGGTCCTCGGGGCCTTGCTTGATTGGTTTCGAGGACGCGTTTCGGCTGTATACAGCCATCTTCAGCTCGTTCTGACGTCTTTGTCGCGGTGTGCATCTTTTTACAGATGCAACTTTCATCGGAGGGATAGGTCAGGTTAATTAGGCGTTAAGGAAGGTTATTATGTTTGGGTCTTTTCAGGGTCGTGGGATTATCGTTGTCGGGTTCGTCACGTTTTCTTTTCTTGATAAGGATTGGGTCGAGGACTGAAAATATTGTGTCGGAGTTGGTCATTATTTGTTCGTTGATTATATTTCCGTGGGTTTTTTTGTGTTTGTAGATTTCTAGTTTCTCTAATACGTCCAGTCTAAGTCCCTTCTTTTGTTTGTGTAGTAGCGTCATTGACCCAAGCAACACAGAATTAATTTTGGCCTGCCGCAACATCCAAACGAACTTCAATATTTGATGTACTTTATAGGTTGGGCCTGTGCTTTACTGTCTTTTACTTTCGTTTTGCAGTCCTTGCGAATTTTAAAGATTGTAGGTTATTCGTGGAAATTTCGTTTTTAACTTTCCAGGTTGTATTTCAGCGTTGTGCGCTATGTTGTTATGTACATTGAATTACTGAACTGTTGTTAAACTGTTAAGCGTGGCGACCTTCTGGCAAAGCGCGTACCAGTGTGTGCTATGCGATAACCGGTGTAGTCATCAAACATAGAGTAAGTGGCGCTGTTGAAATATTGGGCCAAAAAGACGACTTTATTGTAGAAAATGAACGATTTACACAGTCGCTTAATACGAACTTACGTGCATACATAAGTAACGAAAAATTGCCTGCTCCGAAGCATGCTTTGGAATGCTTGGTAACTCTTTACACAAAAGACCAATAAAAAAGGAGTGATATAGCGCAAATGAGCTCTTTCCAGGAATCACCGCAGATAGAGAATCTAATAACATTTTTTTTTTGGTTTTGATAGATCAAGATGAAAATTGGAGTAGTGGACTGTTTACGAGTTTGCTCTCAGGAAGTAATGAAGTTATGATTTTTATATGCATGTTCCGTTTTGTCTTGACCTCCAAACATTTTTAACATATTAAAATTTACGAATAAAATTTATATATCAAATTTTAGCAACATTTTATGAATGATGGATATAGTCGTCAAACACACTTAACAGGTTAAACGGTATTGTGTATTGGATGATTCTGAAGGCTTGATTCTTTAGCTGCGTCTTGTTTTCGAATTCTTTTGTTGTAACAACTTACGGCGAATCACAATTTAACCTAATGGGGAATCCAACACAACAAGGCTCCACAGTTAAGCGTAATAAATTTTGATAGGAGCAACATATTATAGATGAGTTGGAAGGAAATTCTGCTGAGTTTGTAAATAATGTATGAAACAAAGCACAGAACATAGACTGTTAATTCAATAATAACTCCAACGCATTAATTAACTCTATAAGACTAACCGAAAAAAAAAATTTTTTTTTGACAATTTTAATATTTTGTTGCACAATCTATTTGCAATATTAATCCTTCTAAGATTTGATGAATTATTATTAACAAGTCTTGGACTCAAAAAAGGCCTGAAGAGGGCTAGAATTTCAGCCCTCTAAAGAAGCTTCTTTCAACAAAAATTACGTCCAGCTTTGTTTCAAAATTAGCTTAATAATGTTGAGATGTGGGGATTGTGTTGGTATATATAATTCTAGAGGATAATTATAAAGTAACCTGGTGCTGGTAATTTATGATTTGTGTTTTAGGTCACCAAGATATCTTGAGGCCATTAGAATGCGGAAAGGAAACTCCAAAAAATATTAAATAACTGATTGCAACATATTTCCGGGATTTCCGTTTGGCTGGCGTCGGTTTGTGGGACCGTCAGAAATAAGTTAAAAAATAAATATAGTCTTAATGAAATGTTATCAAATGTAGTTCTAATGTAATTTATTGAAACATTCTAAACATAAATACGGCTTAGCTTTGCTCATATCACTAATGTAACAACTTTTTGGTAGCATTTTGGCTATCTTGCGTCCAAATTGTTTTAAATTGTCATCATAACATTTCCAACAATATCTTCGTACTTTATGTACGAGCCCTTACTTTTTATATAATTTTACATTATACACATGACTTTTTACAAACAATCTGTACACTTCGGTAAACCTCTTCCAACTGATGGACTCTTGGAGGTACGTGCGTATTGACTGTTTCATTTTTTTTACTTAAAAAAGGAAACCAGAGAAGCGGTTGCAACCTCAAGGTGTTGAAGAATGTCATGACAGCAGAATCAGAAATAGAATTTTGTAGAAGTGTTTTTGCAAATTCTAATCTAGCTTTTTGCATTTGGCCGTTAATTTTGGGTTTTTTGCTGCTCGCCTGACATGCAAATTCCCTCCTCTTAATCGTGTCGCGATATAAATATTCCTTCAACGACTAGACTGAAAACGGTTATAACAGGTTTCCTGTTGAATTCTCTGGACTGTTCGAGTTGTTGGAACTTTGCAAAAGCACTTCATCTCGATCTTATTGACTATTATATTCGCGAATATTGGTATGAGAAATCTCCGTCATTCGTGGGATTTCATGAAGAAAATGGTTTGGATTGCGTAACATATTTATAAGCACTTTTGCACGTAAAGATAAATCTTTATCTGTAGGTATCCAATTAACCTCGAAGAAGGTAATTTTTTGTTTATGAATAAGGAAAGTGAGATTTAGACAAACTGAATGAACAAGGCATCGATTTCTAGGATTTTCAACGATTGAATATCATTGCGAAGTATTATTCCTTAAGCCAGCTTTTGGGTTTTATGTTAAGTAGATTTTTCTATTAAATGTAGTGTATGTACATAATATATTTAACTCTATATTGAAATATATACTCTTTAGGAATACTACCATGGCTGAAAGAACTTCGTATGAGGTATGGCCCATTATTTCGCATTTGGTTTGGAAAGGACCTCTTTGTTTTTGTGACTCGTCCGGAAGATGTGCGCATGATTGTAACCAATAATCAGTTGCTTTATAAATCAAGAAATTATCAATTGCTTGAGCCGTGGCTTGGCAAAGGACTTCTCACGAATGGTGGTGAGGATTGGCATAAAAGGAGAAAACTTTTGACGCCTGCCTTTCATTTTAAAATTTTGAGTGCTTTCAAGCTACCGATGGAGAAGAATTGCCAGATTTTAGTGAGTAAGCTAAAGTCACACGCCGATGGTGAGACAGTGTTCGATATTTATCCTTACATCACATTGTTTGCACTGGATGTCATTTGTGAAACTGCAATCGGGATCCACAAGCATGCACAGGATCACAGCGAATCGGAATACGTGAGGGCTGTTCAAGCGTGTGCATTTTCTCATGTTGCAACTCATTCGTTATTGAAAAATCATTTATTTCGTTTAGAATATGCCGCATTTTGCATAAACAGTCGTTCAGCACTTGGCAGCGGATACCGTTCCTATTCAACTTGAGTCGTGCTGGAAGAGAGAGGAACAGAGCCCTCAAAATTCTTCATAAGGAAACTAATCGAGTCATCGCTGTGAGGCGAGGCATGCTAGAAGATGACCAAATAAATAACTATGCTGATACCGGTAAGCACTAATAGAAACAAACATGGCCCACGTGCGGAATCAAAAATCTGTATTTCAGAAATGGCTGATACAGGATTGAAGCGGCGTCTTGCTTTCTTGGATATGCTTCTAATCGCTCAGAAGGAGGGAGCTCCACTTTCCGATCGAAACATTCGAGAAGAAGTCGACACCTTCATGTTTGAAGTAATTTTGCGCAGCGTAGTTTAACTGGGGGCGTACGTTTACATTTTTTTACAGGGTCACGATACCACGAGTTCAACACTATCATTTGCTATTTACTTACTCTCAAAACATCCAGATATTCAGGAGAAAGCTTGTCAAGAAGCGATTGCTTATGAAGGGAAGGAGGATGAATCAATGAGATACTTAGAAGCGGTAATTAAGGAAACTCTTCGTCTTTATCCAGCTGTTCCTTTCTTCAGTCGAATGTTACACGAAGATTTGCATATGGGTGACAAAGTCATTCCGGTGGGTACCGCCGTTAGTGTATTAGTTTACATGGTGCATCGTGATCCAGATGCATTTCCAGATCCGGAAAAATTTAACCCGGATCGATTTCTCAATGCCGAAAAAGAAATGCATCCTTTTTCATTTGTAGCGTTCAGCGCTGGACCCAGAAATTGCATTGGTATAAATCAACTGATGGAAAGGTTCAAGGAAATTGTAATTGATGTTTCTCCTTTGTGCAGGTCAAAAATTTGCAATGTTAGAACTAAAATGTACATTAGCGACTATACTGCGTAACTTCGAAATACTGCCGGCAGAAGATTTTGAAGTGATTCCTCTAGCGGAGCTTATAATGAAAAGTGGAACAGGAATCCAAATCAAACTCAAGCAAAGGATCTCTTAAAAGTTGAACAAAGTTTTATGTTTTAAGATTATGTGATCATTGCGAACATTTTTATGTAAAGTTAATTTACGGGAAATATGATATGCATGTTCAGAAAGTATTCGTTGAATATTTATTTTTGGAAACGAAGATTGGGCTACAGCCGGGATGCAAGGTTGTCCGTAAATAAACTTAATGTTCGAAGTTATACTTTGCTTTAATCTAAAATCAAAGATTTGTAGACTAAATTGAAACAATGAAGTGTTGCTGGTGGTAAAATTAACGGCACACAGCTAGCTGCTAATAGCGTTTCACTGCGGAATGAGCGTGAGCATAACTGATTTGCTTTTACCAAGATGAAAATATTATTTCCGGTTATTTTCAATCTTTCACTGGTTCAATGCCTTGTACATAATTCAATTATGGTATTTTGCGCTCCATTGGAATGTGAAGATCCAATGGAGTAGGAAACCTATAAAAGACCAAATAGATATTTTAAATTTTCATTTGATTCTTGTCGTAATGCAAAAATGAAGGTAATTTATACGACCAAGAAGCGGTGGCCGCGATTGCTATCAGTTATACATTTTTGTATCATTTCAGTTTTCATTGGTTGAGCTAGTGTTAGTTGTACTTTTGACAGTGGAGTGTCGCGGAGCGGAATTCATTTACAAGAAAGATTTTGAAATATATCGTGCTCACGATGGAGCCACATTAAAACCGTTTGTAATGGATATTCCATTGAACCATTCGGATTCGCTGTATCATGAGGCTGAATTTGCAGGAGAGTTTTTACATCCAAATTTCCAAGGGCCTAATGACAGTGAACGAGTAAAACGTCGACACAATGGAAACGATTTTTTGCAAACCTATGAAAGCTTCCTGCAGGAAAATTTTGGAATTTCAAACTCGAATATTCAAAATGCCGAAAAGAATGCAAGTCATGAAGAAATTAGTGAAGAGAAAACATGCAAAGTGACACATAAAGATGGGAAAAGATGCATTGTTTGTAACAATGACAAAACTAATGCCAACACAGAAACGTGTTCCTACTTTTCGTCTTCAAAACCAAAAAAGTATGCTTTCAAGAGCCAACGTACTTATCGAAATGGCAAAAAAGATCAAGGTGACATTATGGATGAAGAAATGATGGAAGATACGGTTGAATACAACAAAAAAGTTGATGTCGATGACAATCAGGGTGTTGAAAAAACAGTACAAATTAGTGCCAAACCGGTCAACCGTTTTATTGATCCTGTTCCAAATACGGATAAAGACTACACAACATTAGAAACACATTTGTTGCCATTTGTTGGAAATGTTGATAAGCTCATTCAAAATTTCAATAAGAAGGACTGGTCGGAATGCCATGGAAAGATTGAAAATGGCCTAGTATGTTACTACTGCAAAGATAAAACTGGAGAGGAAAACGAGCAGTGCGTCTACAATTCGGCAGATTCAGTGGATAGTAAGGAAAAAGCAGAAGTGGTTCCTCGTACGTCAAGAAGTGTTGCATTACCAACATCGCCATTTCAGCCTGTTCATCCTCTACGCAAAGGAAACCGTATTTTCAAGAGAACAACTTCGATGAAGATCCATGCCATTAAGAGTAAGAAACTCGAAAATAGTGAAAGCCATTATTCCGCTTAAACTTGAGACAATGTAGAAAAATAAATGCGATTTATTGGTATCACAATATATGCTTTTAACAATCAATTAAATGCTATTTTTCAACGATAATAAAATTCAAGTGTACACTTTTAAGGCTTACAGTTGTCCTTTTCAACTTATTACTGTTAATATCTAAAAGCTCAACTAGGTCTCATATTTTTATAAATTAAAAACACATTCTCCAGCTATCCATGTTGAAAGAACTTTTAAATCGTTATCTAAAAACACAAAATCTGCATCCGCTCCAAAATTGAGGGTTCCTTTCAAACTTGAAATTCCAAGGCATTTAGCAGGATGTAAGGTGGCTGCTTCAAGAGCAAATACTGCTGAACAACCTGAAAGTTTATTGAAACGCATTGATATGACTCATGTTGAGATTAGATAAACTCTTCCGTACCTGTCGCTTTTTTCAAAATTCTCACACATTCGTCCATTGATGCTATACTCCCACACAATGTATCCGTTCCAGCGAGATAGGCTTTGTGGTTTCTAACTTCCATGTCGAACTGTCCGATGTGGTGAAAACCTTCCTCAAGTCCCATAGCGGATATTGCGTCAGTAACCACGATCAGCCCATTTGGATGAGTCCGATGCGCTATGCGTAGTGCAGCCGGATGTGTGTGAACCCCATCAGCAATAATGCCATAGTAGACTGTTTCATTCTGCGGAATGTTATCAGAAGCTAAAAGTCCTACAAGCCCTGGATCCCTGTGATGGAACTTTAAAATACAAGATCAATTAACTTTTCGCCAAATCATTTCAGGTGTTCTCACTGGCAACATTGCATTGAACAAATGGGTAATGAGTCTTGCTCCTTTTTGAATCGCCATTTCGCCATCGCGCAAGTTTCCCGTAGAATGACCAATAGACACGGTAATTTCACGCTGTGATAGTGACTCGATTACTTCATGTGCTAACTTCTTTTCAGGAGCGAGCGTCACGATAGCAACATCATCTAGAGCTCCGTACATTTCTTCAATCGTTTGCATGCCCTTTAACGATAAATGACAAACTTATGCCAAAACATTATTGCTTATAGCTTACATTTTCCAGTTCTCGAATCAGTTCCTTCGGATGAGCTCCCTTCTTTTCTGTGCTAATGAAAGGCCCCTCCAAATGAACTCCTAAAATTGTAGCACCATTTTTGCTTCCAGAGCGTTTCTTAATTTTCGGCAGTATTCGTTTATAAGTGCTCGATGGCGATGTTACAATGGTTGGACAGAATGACGTCACTCCATGACTGAGCAGCGCCTTTGCTACTTTGTCAATCCCTGATTCCACCGTCTCGATGTCGTAAGAGAAGTCAACACCATAGCCACCTGTGCGATAATTTGATAAATCGACATGGTTAGATATTTTCTTTTGCCTTTTTTTCACGCTTTCTAGTTTTGAATTGTCGCACAATTTGAACGGTATTGGTTTGGTATGGGACCAATGAAGCAAAACAGATTGCATTTCATATTTTATTTTGATTTGCAGAATGATTTAACTTCGCTAGAAGAAATTTACAGAAGCCCCGTTATGCCACTGTAGTGTAAGATGCTTCGTAAGTTGCCAAGAAGGGATGTAACCCAAGACTGTAACCCAAGAATGCTAAAAAACTATTTTTAAGGCAAATTTAAATAACAATCACAATCTACTTAATAGATGTTGATGTTGTTTATCTTCGGAAACGTCCAGCCGTTTTTTCAAAGTTCTTCGTGGATTCGTAGGACTATAGAAACAGTACTATCGTAGTACTTATGATATCCTAAATCATTGCTAATCCTTGCATATTTTTTCTTCTAACTTTGGCTGAAACATTGTCAAAGAAGGATCTGCTTGGTATCTAAGTTGATTTCCATAATTTGATCTATGTAACTATTGTTGGTTGTTGCTGTGTTGATGGCATTGTTATCAGTGTTACATAAATTTAACCAGTAACCGAAAAAATCACGTTTTCTCGATCAAAACGTCTTGGTGACAAGTTTGGAGGTTCGATTCGTATGTTAAGTTTCCGATTTACACAGACATAATAGTCTTAATTCATAATTCCCAAATTATTTGTCAGTCTAACCGCAATCAGAATTTTTAATGGCTTTTCCACAACCACAGTTTAATGAAATGCGTAAGAGAACAACACAAAATTTGTGTCTACTGTAGACTCGGCTTATCATTTAACAATTTATAAGCATAATTCATGCCCTAAATACAAACATTAAGAAATTGAAATGTACTTTCGATATCGACTACCATAAATTTCTTAAATTTGGGGTATCAGTGTGTATGAGCCACATTTCTGATTATTATGACCTTTGAATTTAGGTCACTGTCGATAAGTCTAGCAAATGTTGTAATTCGGAGGAAGCTTACGTTACCATTAATTTGCAAATCGATGAATCCCGGAGCAATGATAGCATTCTTACAATCAATCACGACATCTGCTTGTTTTCGTTCGTCAAAGAAAACCGGCTCGGGGTTAATGATCTTTCCTTCGCGAACCCACAAGTCCTCGACGACAATCTGGTGGTCACGAACAAGGCGGCAATTTCGAAACTGTTTTAATGAGTATGGTTTCGTCGTCATAACTGTTAGTACCGTTTTTATGAAAGGACCAAAACAACAACGACCGCAACATTCACTCCACTTGTTTATTTTTACACTGTCGACGTGCGAACACGGAGCGAGCAAATCCCAATAACGAACAATTTATCAATGACTAGCTTTGACGTTCAACAGCTGACAACGAAGTTCCGAGAATTGGATGGGAGTGGGTCTCGGCTAGAGTTATCGCATGGGAGAAAAGCTTGTACATATTATTGAAAAAGAATACAGAAATTCAGAACACAAAAATGTGGAAATTTTATCGTTATTTTTCAGGAAGCAATATGTGTTTATTAAAAAATGTTGATTAAGTCTTTCAAGCTGGGAGACAATCGATCATCCACAATAAATCGGACTTTTATTGATTTAGTAAAAGAAACATTTATTAATTCAGTATGTTTGTGAAAATGAGTTTAAAAAAGAAACATAACGTTTCTTTTTAAACAGAAACGTTTTCTGAAAAGTGAATTCAGAATTCTAATTTATTGGTTACTCGGTGGTAAACGGTGAAAATCCTGTCCACGCTGGTGACGTTTGCGTCGTGGCAATCGAACAAGTTTGCTAAGCAATCGTGTTGGAGTCTGTAGACTGTACTGCTATAATATATCGGTACTTATATGAGGTGTTTGGTAGTCTGTGCATTTTATTATTTTTAACCAAGCGTTTCACTGTTGAAAATTTCGATAGATACTTCCTGAGGAAACCTAATATGCGCATTTTAGTTCCTTTGAATTCAAAGTAACGCATGGGTAACATAGAAGACAGCATTTCGATGCAATAGTCATTCACTAGATGACTTTATATGTGTCATTTAGTGTCTCGTATGAAATTTGCCATTTTGTGGGTGAAATTCATAACACGCGGTCAGTAGTCGACTCGATTTGCTTTCGCATAAATCGATGCATTTTATTCATCCGTTGCCTTAATTCTCTTGTATACTCCGAAATGGTTTGAGGCTGCCCATCGGGTGCCCCGAACTTTACATCAGCTGGTAGACGAATCATTTTTCCAAAGATGACTTTCGCAGGCGCTTCTCCTGTCGATGCATGTTCTGCAGTTCGGTATGCCATCAAAAATAATGGAATCCGTCGATCCCAATCTGTCTGATTTTCATCAATCATCTTTGCCAAATGTTTATTGAGCACGTCATTGAACCGTTCGACCATTCCATCGGACTAGCGTTTCCGTATTCTTAGTAGCTCAAAGGTTTCATCAAAAACTTGTGACTCGAAGTAGAATCTTTCTCCCCCCTGCGTCAGTGTCTTGTTCAGCGCAAGATGATCTCCATTGTTCCTTCATACATCTCCTTTAGTACACCTTTGACCCGACTTTTAGGAAGAACAATTTGCATCCTGTATGAAGTGCCGTCTGCTTTCTCTATCTGCTATCTGTCTCTATCTGCTGTGCAGATACAGTGCCCTGCATTTTTGTCTGGTGGTTATTCAATTCCAAAATTTGTTTTAGTGGTGGGCAAGTTGGTCTTTTTGGTGCGTTGAAATTTTTAGGATATTCACGGCCTAAGCTCCCAACATACAATGATTATCCAAATATTCAATGATTATCCAATTGGCTATTGGCTAATAAGTCTCCGGATACTATCCCTCTCTTTGTTTGTATATGTTCCGTCCACGTAAGTCGGCCATCTAGTGACAGTTTCAAGTATTGTCCTCTAGGTATATTTCTTCATTAGATTTGATCGTCATGTATTCTTAAGGTTGGTGTTTGTGTTTTCTTTTTCGGAGGATAAAGATTGTTCGGGTTTTGTTTGCATTAACTTAATTTTTCTACTTGCAGAAGCACCTCGTAAGCGTTTGTATGGACTGTTGTAGTTTTGAAGTAATGACTTCTTCTTGGTTAAATGTATTGTATGTACATGTATGATCAGTATGTATCGATATTATGGGATATGGGGGCTAATGTAGAGGTTATATTCTGCATTACATTATTGAGTTTTATTATTTATTTTTTTAGCCAGGTGAGCCAGATTTCTTGTGTTGAGTAGTTTAATTGAATGTGATTATTTTCCTGGAAGACAATTGGTTTCAGATCTTCTGCTGAAGTTGCTTGTGCGTGCAGACTCGTATATTTGTCGTAGACTAGATTCCTCCCTATCGTTGATTTGTTGATCGCGCATTTTGGTTATGATCTCGTTGGTTGGCCTTTCAGGCACTGTTTCTGTCTGTTCTTCTCTGCATTAGATTCTCAAGTTTGATGGATGAGTGGTATTGACTATCACTGTTGGTGATTGGGGCTAAATTCTTCGCATTCGTTTAACGGAACCGCCGTTCCATAACGGAACCGGAAATGCCATAGCTGTCCGGATGCTCTCCGTAATTCAAACTCTTTTGTTTATCCGCTTTTTGTTTTTATAATATGGATGAAAAGCGGTTGGGTTAGGTGGCAGGATACTTTTCCGCCAGTCTTCTGGCATTTACTCTATCTATTCCAGGAGCCTTATATTTTCTGAAGTCAAGTACTACAGCTTGAATTTCTAGGGTTGGTGGTGAGATCACCACCGGCTGTTCTGCTTCTGGAGGGGCTATGTATAGATTTTTGAAATAATGCAGCCATCAGTTTTTGGTTTCGACTGGGTTATTTATAATCGATCTATCGATTTACGATCGATTTACGTACGATTGTTGCCTTCCACGTCGTACCAGTCGATCCGAATTTTCTTTGGTTTATGCTGTAAGACTTTTTCGGTGGCTTCAGTTAACGCATCTGAAACTGTTACTTCATATGTTTTTGTTCTCATTACTACCTTTCTTCGCGTGCGGACATGTGACGATACGGTTCACTACTGCTGACATGCATGTGGATGCAACTGCGCTATCATTCTTATCGTTCTTATCGTATCTTGGGTCAACTGTTCTTTTTTGTTTGGAGATACGTTATCCGAACTTGACTCTTAGAAGGTAGTGGTCCTAATCAGAGACAGTGTCGCGGAATGACCATACGTCTAAAATGCTGGTGGCCGCTCGGCTTTATAAATATATAGACTATTATAAATTCAAAATCTTATAGTAGTCTTCATACAATATCTATGCAAATGTATTTACGATTGCACGTATCGTTATTTATTTCAGTTAGTCAATTTGTCAATTTCGATACCAGCTCTATCGAGAAGATTTATCTCATCACCAGTGACTCCAAGATTCGATACCATTCTTCGAGACCTCTTACGGAATATACTATTTACTGAAAACGCCATCTGGGTCCTGTGGGCCAATACCTCTCAGTTTTTCCGCCCATTGATTACTGACCTCACTTCTGAAGTATGATCGGATTAAGTTCCGGAAATTCTTCAGCTGTAATTTCAACAAAGTCAATGAGGGATGGTTGTGGTGCACAAATCGCCGATAAATATTGATGACTCGTGAGAGATGAAGGCTTTTCAATCTTTTCATCCTTGTGATGGTTGGTGTTTCATATCCTTCCATAGCGTTTCGATGTTTAATCTTGGGCACTACTTTCTCAAACATTTTCAACGTCAGCTTCACTAATTTCGACAAAAAGAGAAATGAAAATTCATTGTTGGTAGATTTCTGTCATTAGGAAGCATTGAGGAAGCGTTGCCATCATCAAAAGGAGGACACTCCTTTTGGTAATCCCGATTAAACATCTTTTGAAACCTTCCCAATCCGTTCTTTTTGAAATTTCTGGTGAACTTTAAGAAGCAGCTCATTGTTGCCCCTTACATTATTTGCAGCATTATCTGCTGGTTCTCTAGCGGCGCGTGACGAAGTTGGAAGGTATGACGCTGTGGCGTACTTGAGTTTTCTTTGGAATAAATTTTACTTTTGTATCTTGGTATCGGGAGCATCCTCGATATGTTTTTGGACGACTAAAAACACCGCTGTTAATGAAGTATCATTTTTCTTTAGGCTTCGTCTGAGTCAATTTACACTCACCGGGGGTATGAACGTCTTTGCATTGAACGCAACGATATTGCATGGCGCAGTTGGTAGCCGAATGACCAATTCTGTGACATCGGTATCACTGGTTGATTTCTCTTTTTTGGAGGCGTTCCTACTTACCACTCTGAAGTTCAAGCACTTTATTTGTTGAAGGGCACTTGGACTGCTTTTGTTTGATATTTGTCCCGGGTAAAGTGGTAAATTTTCCTTTTCTACGGTCGCTTAACTCTTTTGATTTCGAAATAGGTTAGTTTTTTCGGCTGCCAATAACCGATCCTTATCTTTCCCGCTTTGTTCGAATACATTAATTGGCGGAACCTTTTCTGTGTGGATTTGATTGGTGGATTTTCCAGTGATTTCAGTGGTTCAGATTTTCAGATTCGTGGATTTTTCAGTGGAACCAGCAGAGCTGCGAGTTGGTTTCTTCTCGTTTTTTTTATTTTTTAAATACTGAATAAAATTAATGTTGTCGTTATTAAAATACCTTCAATACTTTCTTCAACTTCCATTTCCTCTTGCAATCCGTTCAACGCTGCATAATAGTTATGGCTATCGTTTGTGCCTCCAGCATTTAGAATTTTTCTGCGATAGTTTCTTTTGCAAACTTCTTCTTCACCTATGTTTCTGTATTAATTTCCTTTTGTGGTTGCGGGTTTTGACCTTTCATTCGTTTCTTGAATAGATTTTCGTGGGACCGAAGCCGTATGCTTAATTCGCGGTTTTCTTTTCGAAGTCAGGTCACTTCCCTCCTGTCTTCTATTATTTTCGTTTTGCTCCGCCATCTGCAGAGTTTCCTTGAAGTTGTCTTTGATGTTTTAAATATATCGAATTAAAAATATTCGATACGAATTCCTTGCGTCGATAGCTTCGAAGATTTAAGGCTTTTCCAATAATCGTTTTTTTAAATTAATTCATGTTAATTATAATTTAATTTTTAAAACCTTTTTACAGGAGCCCTTAAAACCACGTCTGTATGCAATGAATGGTAGACGTAGAATGTATTCCATTGCCGTTTCTTACAGCATGTGGGTGATATGTTGATGCATTGCCAAGGTCTTATTTTCGTTCAGGGAAGGCCGCTACCGGAACTTGAGACGCGGATCAGGGAACTAGACACTTTCATTTAGAGCTGTCTAAAGAATGTGACGAAATGAAACCTGTTCAGAGGTTTATCAATCTTTTACTTTAGAGGTGCCCACCAGAGTTTACTGTCATTAAGCCATCCATTTAGGAGCTTATCCTGGATGAAACGTGATGGTAGCCATTCTAGAGTTCAGAGAGCGTCTATTGGGTCGAGATTTCGTACAGGACTCTCTGCATACAACAAATGGAGAAAACGCTGGTTGATGCACTATAGTCTACGTGTTCATAGGAACATCTATAATGCTTAAATTTTGTGAAATCTTTCATTTCATAATATCGTTGCTGTCAAAAAAACTATTCAATATCATGTAGACTCTGGAAGCTCTATGCTTCTCTAGATTATTGCTCTGGTGACAAACCTGTTGGCTTTTGACAGTTGCTTGCACTCGGACAAGCTGGGAAGGCGCACAGTGTAGTGGACCCAAAATTCAATAACAGGTGAATTATTTCAATAGTTCTATTGAGTATTTGCTTTTTTTATAAGCCCCAATGTTGATGATTTCGAAAAATAACTCGGATACCATGAGAATCGACGCAGTACCAAAGACATTCTGTCTGCTGATTCTTTGGCTGTCTATCTTTTGGGTGATCTGAACAAGATAATGGTACTTCAAATATCCATTTGAGAAGAGCTACTAATGATTGGACGTAGCGTTGCTACTGTTAGTTGAAATATTTGCAGAATAAATTATAATGATTTCGCTATTTTTCGCTGTGAACTAGAATATGAAAATTGCTTAGAACAGGCTTACCATTAGGGAAGACGTGTGGAATACTTACGACTGATCGGGAATATTTAAAATGTGTGCAAAATGCAGAGTAGGACTGCTTTGATAGGAAGAGTTTTGTTGCTACTTCCATCACAAACTTATCTGAAACATTATCGAGCATGCTGCAAATTTGTGAAGTGAAATACAGCAAAAAATTGATGTAAATAAATTTCAATTATTCCAATGTTAAAAGTTTTCTTTTGGATAAAGTGGGGGTAGGGACCTCTCATTAATATTACAGTTCATAAGTAGTTCAGAAAATTTATCCACATATATTTTCCTTGCTCGTATGAATAGCACGAGATTGGGCACGAGATTGATACTTGTGTTTGCTTAATCTGAAGCGTCCGCTGGCTTAGTTGTAGCCAACGAAAGTGATTCCTTTGGAAGCCGCATTGGATGCAAGTGGATGTTATTGAAAATCACTCAGCACTAAATAAAATCACCGACGCCAAATGCTACCCAGATATTTACTATTTCGAAATAATTTTCTGGCTATCTTTATTCTAATAGCGATTAGGACAAGGGTCCTGAAGAGGACGACAATTGCATTATATTTTCTATGAACTGGTGGTGGCAGTAGCTCCGGGTTGTAGAAGTCGACATGAAAATAGGAAAATAGGAAAATAGAAGCAGATAGAAAGGAAATGGTGAGCATTGTGTTATGTGTTTGCTTGGACGAGCGAACCGAGGAGCGAAGGAAAGTGGAGCGCATACCGTCGGGCGTTTCAAAGCAATATAACAAACAAGTCTTGTGCTCACAATATGGCAGGCATTGGAATAAAACGGGCCATTTATTTAGTTGCTCATCTTTGGCGCTGGAGCTTTCATTTTGTGCTTATTTCGCTCCACAATTTTTTTCGAATCGTTTAGATTAATGACGCAAGGGTTGTGATGCGATAGCCACTGGCCTTTCAACAACGAATCAAGAGAATACGTATTAGAAGGAAAATCTATACAATGACCTCCACTGGCAGCAACTCCTTCCCCTAAAACTTCCTTCGCAGTCGGGCCAGTTCGTTGGGCTGTAGTTAGTAACGTGGAAAGAAGAAAAAACAATAAACACTTTTATATTTTCCATATACATAAAGATTTTTATGGATTTTTAGCTGCTGCAAAATGAATGGAAGACCGCAATCCCTTATATGTTTGTACGGTGGCGTCTTGTTTTATAATAGAAGCTTTTAAGTATGCGTGTGCATCATAAAGTAAAAATGCCCGCAATTTCAGGGCGATATTGTGCAAATGTTACTCGGAATAGCAAAAATACGAACGACCAACGAGGGTGGGTGAAGAGTTGGGGTTGTCCATTGGAAAAGTTTCTTCCAAGCAGCCAGATAAACTACCATTTCAAATTCACCCCTTTTCGTTAAGAGGCCAAAGATGCTATTGTTTCGTTTTTGACAGATTAAATTCATGAAATAATGGACCGTAGTGTTATATGCTGTTCACATTATAAGGGGATAGAATTTGCTTTTTATTGGTGATGACTGCATCAATTGAGGCAACAGAGGGAGTTAATATTAAAATGTGGAGCTTGGTTAGAAGCTGTGGGTTCTTGTGAGCAGTTTATGGATGATGTGCCCATGAATTTAACGTGCGTCTGATGGCGATTAGCCCTATTCATTGTTGATCGAAATTTAGTTTTTTTTGGAATATCATGCCTATGAAGGAGTTAAAGTACGGTACGCCATTTTTTAAAAGCTGCTTTTATTTCTGAACACCATGGGTATGGAGTTTCTGATTACGCAGAAGGTACCGGCATTAAATTAAATAACACGAAATAAAAGTTTTCCAAAAGTTTTCCTTTTTACGGTTTTGCCCCATGTCTGGTCCAAAACCGTGTATACCAAATTCTCATACCCGGCATTACCCCTTAACAACGTGAGCATTTGAAATCGTTAAGATCTTCTGCTTGCCAACCAGTACAGCCTTCATGTGGCCATTTCCTGCATTGCAGACATTGCACCCACCCATCGTTTGTTCGCGTATTTCCATAAATTTGATTGCAATAAATACACATATCATCGGAAGTAGTTTGACTTCGAGAACTTTCTATTTTATCAATTCTTCTCGGGACGCCTACCTTCCCTATTTTTTTCTCGTTATTTGCTTCTAGTTTCAATTTATATGGCGAAGAAGTAATGACAGAACTTTTTCCTCGACGAGAATTCGATGTTGGTTTTCTTGAAACATGAGGTTTAGGCATAATATCAGCCGGAGAGAATGCTAAAGGAAACGACGCTGATTGTCGTGAAGTGCTTGGCAGTGGGCTACTTGGTGTGCCTGAAGTGATTTGCTCTGAATTCATTGGTGATGTTATTGCTGTTTTCTGCTGCAATTCGAGCATTGGAGTTTCATTATGAACAAAGTTTGTTGTAGGATCTGTCAACGTAATTTCGTTATCTGTCGTGCTCGCAGATGCGAAATCAAAATCAGAGAAAATATTTTTTATATTCGATGGGTTGTAAACGATGTGTGCAGTGAGGAGGAAAACTGACGATGATGACTCCGTTCTCTCGTGCTTTCTCTATTAGGGGAAAATTTTTAGTGTGCGTTGCGTGTGCGTCTAATAAAAGTAACACAGTGTTGGTCTTAGTGGGTTTGACGTTTGCAATAAAGTGAGTTAACCATTGCACAAATATATCACTTTGTATCCAACCACTGGGATGACATGCTGCAATAGTTCCAGGAGGTGCTCCATCTAGCAATTCAGCCTTCATTCGGACTCTGGGGAAAATTAAGAGGGGCGGAACATAAGCACTTGCAGCTGATACACACAAGACAATTGTCCTCTTTCAGCAGGAGATATCAGACCGACTTGCTTCTTGTCTTTTAAAGAAAGAATTTTCGATTTTTTTAGGCACAGTCGTAATGCCGGTTTCATCAACATTAAAAATCTTTGTTGGCCCAAATTTGTGTTTGTCGTGCAACTCTTCCAACAAAGAACGAAAATTTAACGACATTTACTTTGTTGAACCCCATTGCTCTCACAACAGAAGGCGAAAAGATAGCTCTGGATGGCGACGTAAACGGTAAAAATCCGTACAGCCAGTCCATTCCGGCCAATTCGTTGTCCTTATTAAAATTGTGAAGTATGCCATTTTTTCCGTCATTTGCAAACCAAGATGTCGTATATCTCTGTAAGTTACCCCGAATAATTAAGCTTCAAGGTTTTCATGTGCTGACATAAAAAAAACCTTCTTGATCCGGTGTAAAAACGGCTTTAAATCGACCAAGACGTTTTTTCGATGCAGATTCAATGTTTTGAACTTTTCGATACATTTTAATCCTATCTTCCAGCGTAGATTGTGGTGCCGAAAATTTTCGAGATGCGACACGATATCCACTCTTGCCCTCTATCACTTCTAAAATGGCATTTTTCATTGATTCTTTGCTCCACGATTGTCGATTCGTTACTCTTTTGTAATTGCGAGGCATTTTGTGCTTGACTGTAACAATAAACCAAACAAACCCATATTTAGAGCAAGAACGGATTAACACTTCCTAATTATACAAAACCGGGTACCACCCGGTATTACCCGATACGGTTTTACCCCAAACACAGGCATGAGAAATAATTAAACCAAATAACCTCAAAACACAATGCAATACAGATTTTGACCAACGCTCGTTTAATATTATCTCATACTCCATTTTTACATAAAATAGATATTCAGTTTACCTTTATCTTCGAAACAAAGTGCACAAATAAAATCCGTCCAATAATCTTGCTAAGCACTATTCAAACTTTTTTTTAATTATTTGTAGAACGCACAAACAAATGTCAATCAACTTTTGTTGGCAGCGCACTCTCGATTACTGAACACACTAAACAAAGCACACAGGAATTTGAAAAGCGCTCTTAGTAAATAATGCCATGTCCCGATTTTACCCCCATACCCGGTTTTGGACAAACCTCCCCTACCTCTGCGGGTAAGGTTTAAATCGTTTGCAGCCTTCTAAGCAGGTTTCCTATCAGTAGTTTTGTTCAATACTTTTATGTAAATTATACCTGTAAGTATTCACTTAGTACAATAACTGAGTCCTTCCCAAATCTTGGTATAGATACATTGGGAGCGAAAAGCGCGATTGATTAGACAGCTTCTCGCTAGAGACGGACTTTATTTTAACGAGTTAATTATTTTATACAATACATTTAGTTAGTTTGTATTTCGTTTCGATACTGCTGTTGTTGCATTATGAAGGGTACGCCATCTTTAGACTCTTTTGTTTTTAGTAGTCCATGTTATTTTGTCTCGAGATTAAATTTTGTTGTGTTTGTTGAAGTGAAAAAGTCGCGTTGTAGGCAACTCGTTCTTCAAAACGACCATGAGCTTTACGAAGCGAATGCATCTGGAACGACGAATGGACCAGCAGAAAATATTGCAGTTACTGTTCCGACAGTATTAAGGCAGTAATAGCAATTAGCAATACAAAGATGAAAAAAATTAATGCGAAATGCTCGGGATACAATATTGCAAGACTGCCCGATGCAAATCTTCGTTTAAACATATCTTGTAAGAAATAATGTGATCCACGAATGTTATTCTAATTCTTACCACAAATGACCACGGATGACTTTGCGCAGACTTTGATAAAAAAGCACATTAAAATTCACACATCGAAATCTTTTGATTTAAGAGACAATAACTTCTTTGCCTAAAAACTTTGATTCGGATATTCTTGTTTTTAGCAAAAATGACAGTAAAATTACGAATCCAAATAAAATTGCACTAATTTTGCTCAAATATCTTTAGATCGAGAGTTTTTATTTACTGTGTTGCCACTAAAGTGGCCTTTTTATGACGAGTGCAGTTTTAACATGAGCTCAGATTGTAATAATAGTGTCGGTAATAATAGTGTGGCGAAATGGCAGCACCTATTAAATGACATCGGCACATATGCTATTATCGAAAAGTGCGATTTTCTGCGCTTATCAGTAACTTAGATGTAGATGTCTTTTATTACAAGAAGTATCGGTTTGTGATCAGATGACAGCTTGTCGACGGCCATTAATCTGATGTTGTGGTTGAAAGCGTAAGATGTCGCAATATCCGAGGCGTAACTATTTCTTGGACCAAAATATGTGAGCTCATTGGGAACACGCAGGCTTACATGTGTCAGTGTGATAAATCGGTTGAACTCAATTCTAGATCCCACTTCGAGATTTGTTTATCTGGTAAACTTAAACATTATTTGACAACCAACATTAATTCATAATGCTTTATAGTTTTGATCTTAATATTGGAAATTCAAACATAGCAACTCGATCCAGGTTCAAGTTTGGCAATCGAAAAAGTACATAAGATTGACTTTTCTTGTATTTAAAGAAATTTCGCCTCAAGTCCGTATACACCGATCGTTTAGGGAAAAGCTTTTACCTATTGTGTCTGGTTTAATCCATTTTGAAATTTGCTGATTATTTTTAAAGAAGGATTACCAAACGGTTCATACTTGGATACTACATGACATGCTGCGACTTTCATTATCTTTGTTAATTATCATAATCCTAGAGGGCATGCCCAGCTATGTAATTGACCTGATTATAACTTCATAAAGTGATCGTATTTTTCAAGGAATGCAAAAATGTTTACGCTCGTGTTTGGAAAATACATTTTCGCATGGCGGAGAACATACTACCATGATTTATTTTGAAGCCAGCGGAAATCTCAGACACCTCTGCCACAGAATCGAAAGCAACTTAGAGTATGTATTATGATTATAAACTCATGCATGAACTGCATATTATACTCATGCACTGTCGCCTTTTGTTTTAAAAATGTAGGTATAAATTTTTGATTGTGGCCCAGCGAGCTTATCAGCGAACACTTTCATGTACGAGTCCTTTTGGGAAGCACATACGTATTAGCTGCATAATGGCCTGCAGTGTGGAAGGAAAATCGATCCCACTTTGCTCGTTCCCATCCTGCCAGCGTGTACCTGAAAATGTTCGAACTTGCTGCTGTTTGCTCCTTCAGAGCGTCCTGCACTCATTCCCTGCTCCAGCATTTGAGTCGCACAGGCGAACAGAATGCGAATATGCATATGCTGGTGGCCGGGATAATCATTTTAGTCTGTTGGCCATTTCGAACGGATAATGGACTTTGGGGATGTAATTGAATCGCTTTGCCAATAATTCAGCTCGCCAAATTTTATAATGTTTGCATCGATAAGTTGCATTTTATTTTCGCCGTCCAACGAGGCGTCCAATGGCGGCACTTTGTACAACTGATCTGAGCTATTGATATATGTTATAATGGTTCACTGTTGCGTTTATACTTTATAGAAAATACGAAATTGTTATGATTCAATCATAAATTGCACGCAACTCAATGGACGATTGATAATGGCTATTATTTCTAATTCGATCATAGCCCCGGGCGTGAATTGATATATGTATTTACACCATTGCCAGTTAGAGTGAGTTGAAATGAAAATTATGTTTTCAATTAAATAAACTCTATATATGCTAGCGTTTGGATTGGAGTTGAGCATGACGCAAATTGAAATGTATCCTGAAATTAATTTTCACCATTTTTAGGACATTTAATGCATTTCTCAAACGTCATACGAACAGCCAAAAGAATTGTTTTGAGTGACTTTTTAATGGAATGCAAAGGATTTTATTTGTGTTTCCCTGGAATAATTTTCCTAACAAATTTATTAACAATTTTGGTAGGAATTACTGAGAAATAAGTGATAAATGCACATCTTGTGGTCAAACATATGTCTTTCATATTAGTGGGAAGGGATGTTTGGAATATGGAACTGTAGTTTCTTTGCTCTCTAAAAATAAGTGGGAAAATTATTCGGTTATAAATACACAAAAGATAAATTGGAATAAGACAATTCATTGAAGAAAAATCTTACCACGAATTGGCAGATTTATACATTTACTCCATTTTAAATGTCGCGAAGTAAGCGAAATCGATGATGTACTGAATTCAACGCTCCACTTTTTGGGATGTTGGGCAGTAATTGGTCCACATCGAAATAAATTTTTTCTCTACTCTTGTTTCAAAACTTCAATCCAATATTGGATTGATGAAACAATCTTGTTTCAATACAATGTTCAAATATGAAAATTCCTTTCATACTCCCTTTGTTACTTTTTCTTAGCGAACAATTGCTTTTCCATCCCGAGTAGCGAGAAGGCATATAAACTTACCAGCGTTGATAATTCGAAAAGTTTTCTCAACGAAGCCTTAAGAACATCAAAAGGCTTAAAATCACAAATTCATTAAAGTAAATGAAAGTAAAAAAACCTTGGTCTGCAATCTTTAGAAAGTGTTGCACAAAATGATCAAAGCGAATTTTCATATGCGAAAATACATGTGTGCTGTGTTGTTTGTTTTTATTTCCTAAAAAAAATTGTCGTCAGAGTAGAAGTTTAGGTCATCGTTACTTATTTTGCAAATGAATGAACCCATCGTGTGAAATAGCCGATAAGCAGATAATAATAAATATGTTGAAATCTAAATTTCCGAATTTAGCACAACATTAACTTGTTTGTTACTATTGAAAGGATATTATTCAACAAATCTTAAAAAGTCCTTAAATCTCGAATGATACACTGAATCATTGCCGTTTTATTGCATAATTTTCGTCAGAATTCTGTACGTAGGAACTTGAAAATTCATCGCGCGAAATGCCCCTTAATACTCATCTCCGTAAAATAATTTCCTAAAGTGAACTGAAGAAAGCGGAGGCGTGGGTCCGAAGCAAGAAGTGTGCATATGCAGTTTTGTCCTTGATGTAAACGAGTGTATAATTTTCAGTCCTGATTCTAATTACATTTCTGCAAAAACTTGCTCGAATTAGTGTCAACAGTTGCTATTGACTTAATTATGCATACGAGCATATGAAGAGAAACACGAAACAAATAGGCTTCGTCTTATACTCTTAAGTATGTTCAAGGATTCGTTGGATTTTTGAGGGGGAAACCTGGTGTGGAGGGGAGGGGGTGGTTCCTTTGTACTTTGACCGTATATATGATCTACATTTTAAAAATATTTTACATAATTAAATTTCGTTTTCAAAGGAATTTCGGAAATCTTGTTTTAAAAGAATTGAAAGACTTCATCAAAATTAATGTACCCTGTCTTTCGTTCTTTGTTTAACTTTGCATTGGTGTCATGATTTTCATTGATTAAATTGTAGAAGTAGTAGCGGAAGTAGTAGTAGTATTAGTTGTAGCAGAAGTAGTAAAAGGAATAGCAGTAGTAGTAGGGCACAGGAATCGATATGGGTTTTTAATGTTGAAAATGATTACCGTGATTCTCTTGCTGACAATGCATAGGTCACTTTGACTATGTAGTCAATTATGCATTTTTTCTTGCTTTATTTTGTAATTTTGCTAAGCAACACTACATAATCATGTTCAATTTAATGAGCATTATAATTATGAGGAAATAATTTAGTTTTAAGTCGATGGAATAGAATTTATTATATCATGCAATTGTTTGTGCAATGAATAAAATAATGTGGAAACGAAAAAACAGGGAGAACAGGATAGAAATGAGACGAACTATATTAGAAGATTGGAAATAATAGCTTTCTAGATAACTGCCATCGCAATCAGGTGCAGATTTTCAATCGTCAATAATGATGAAAATGCTACCGGAATCCACAATAAATGCATTCGATCCCTTAAAACGTGCAGTATGACATTGACTTCCACTGACTGCATGCAAGTCAGTGGACTTGTGTAAGAGAACTTGTTAGCACTCGGTCATTGGCAGCACTGGCCGGGAAGAATGGCGATGTGTTCTACCATTCGCGCTGCATTATCTATTAGATTGATAAACTCGAGGCTCAAATTTTCGAGTTTTGGCCTTGTGGGCTACAGTTCTTGAACCAACGCGTGAAAAAAGGTAAAGGCGCTTAGTAAGTTCACTTGATTCGGATATTGTTGAAAGGGTATTAATTATTTCGCACTATTTAAGTCTTCAGAAAATTCGGTGCTACCTACAATAACCAGTATGGACGTAAATCATCTCTTTCTTCCAAACTTACATCTCTATTTCGGATCTCCTGAATTAAAGTGTTCAAAATTATTGTTGATTGTGTTCGAAATGAAATTTGAAAACTAATCATTTTTTCAGTCAATATTTGAGGATGTTTCGAAATCGAAGCTTTTGTCTCTAAGTCACAATTGTTGTTTAGATACTTGTACGATGTTTATCATCATTTACTAATTTAAAGAATATTTTTTAAATCTTTGCTGTAGGAGCTATTCGCGCTTATTTGAATTATAAACTAAATAAACTGCAAAGTTTTCATAAAGTTTGAAATCGAAACATGCTGAAAACTGGCTAGTGGAAACATTTCATTGCTATAGCATTCTTGCCGTTTCATCCTGTCCACCGCTGGCTACTTGACGTCCTACCAAAATAAGATCTTGGACTGTAGTTAGTCGTATGCGATTGCAAATATCTTTCCAATGGGGAATGTGTGGCTTGCTAGGTTTCATACAGAAGATGCATACAAAGTTTTGTGGTTAGAAGCAGCCAACTAACATTTGTTTCTCTCCATTTTACATTTATGGGATTTTAGTTGAGGCTTAACTCTCGCCAGACTCTTTGATAAACTGTTTTGTGGGCATATAAAACACCACAGAGAGCTTCTATTCGAATTCTATTTTTACTTGCACATAACGCTGAGAAGTAGCGGAGAGTCGAAGTTAAAGGACGAGGCAGGTTTTCTCAGGCTGCAATAGGTTCGATTGTCAGCATGAACTTCACTTTTTGAACCCAATGAACAGTTCATTGTTGTTATCGTTGTTTCGTACTGGAAAGAAAAGAAAGAAAGGAAATTTCATGTTTTGTTCGACGTGATGGGTTTGACTTGAAATTATTTCGGTTCTCAAATTCAACGCTGCAGTTTTGGCGTCGGAAATTTGAATATACGCAAATAATTTGTGGAATATGATGATTCGGAAAACGTTTCCACGTATCTTTAGTCGAGAGGTTCGAGTTCATCCCGAAAATACGATCATATATTCTGACCTAATGTCTTATAGCAGTCTCCCTTTGAATGCGTAAAGTTCTTGCAAAATCTAAAAAAGGTATAAAGTGCATCTGCATCTGAGATGTTGCTTGGACATTTAAAAAAGCAGTTAAATACGAAGACTGAGCAAACTATCTCATACACAGTATGACGGAAAAGTTCCCGAACTTATGAAATAAAAAATTGAAAATTACATCTAAAGAAATTTATTCCAGTTAACTTTCAACATAATCCCCTTCCCTATATATACACTCATTTGAGCGATCCATGAGTGATTCGAAGGCTCTCTGGCACTCCCCTGAAGTTATCGCTGTGAGACGCTCGGTGCAAGCCGTTTGAATGCTCGGTGCATCTTCAAAAAATCGTCCTTTCATGGCCATTTTTAGCTTGGGAAATAGGAACGCCACATCTGGCGTCTATGGGGCCTGATTGATGCGTGGGATCTGATTTTTGGCGAGATAAGGCTTCACAATGTTCGAAGAATGAGCAGGCACATTGTCATTCAGCAAACTCCACGATCCCGGTTCCTTGTACTCGGGCCTGATGCGATTAATCCGGCGCTTCAGACGTTTTAACACCTCTACGTAATACGAAGCACTTACGGTGGTGTTTGGGGGCACAAATTCTTTGTGTATCAGGCCTTTGGAGTCGAAGTCATCTTCTAACGACTCTCTACCCTTCTTGAACCGACTGAACCACATGTAAACAATTGTACGCGACACTACACCTTCACCGTAAGCCGAATCGATCATTTTTTCGTTTTCGAAAGTTTTTTTAAGTTTATAGATGAATTTAATTGCGACACGATGTTCAAATTTTTCATCCATCGTAGAACTTGGGCATCGGGGTACTAAATACACGTTCACTCAAGCACGTCCTCCTCGGCAACTTATGAACGGATACTGGTGAAAAAATTCTCAGACACTCCAGAGGGATGTAGCAACGTAGTACCGGTGTCGTCCAAGCGGTGGCGCCACTCAAACGAGCGCTACAAAATAAGTTCGGGAACTTTTCCGACATACTGTGTAGTTCTAATTGTGTCATCCACTTAAGATCTTCCCTGTGTTTACCGGATTCATGGATAGGAATAAGATATATTTTGCAGTGTAGTCCAAACATAATTACTGGATGAGGAGACGGAGTTAGTAATTTATTTGTTCATCATGTGTATTTTCTAAAATTTCTCGGTGCTTACCATCAATAAACAAAATAAGCATTTCCCTATTAGAAGGAATTATGCATTGCTGTAGATTTTAGGTTGTTGTGCGCGGTAAAAACTTCATGATTTAAATTTTCGGAGACATTCTGCAACATCGGCTTCTTAGTAGAAAATTTACAACTAAATTCTATGAAAAATTCTTTATGACTAGCTTACAGTGATACGTCTTTCTTCAACTCCTTTGTGCCGCGGACAGTGGACACAAGGAGGAGATGAGAAATGCAATCGCGTTGTTGGTGCTGACCTGTTTATCTTTAGTTGCTATCCGTTGCATGCATTCCTATGATGCGCCGAAAATAAAATAGAATCAATTTGTTGCCGAGTCTGCTGAGTAAAGGAGCATTAATGCAAACTATAGAGAATAGTTGGAACCGTCTGGCAGTGACTCCTGTCGACTCTTGTACTATTCCTTTGGCATCTCAAAGGAAGTCTTTCGTTGCTTTGACAGTAATCAGATATTTGCTGAGTGTTAAAGAGTAGAGCAACACTCGGTTGGATTTGTGATGTGGAGAACTGACGCAAATGGACGAGGATGACTTGGTGAAGCTACAAGATATGGCCTCAATTCCTCCCGCATTGATGGTAAATAGAGAGAGCTGGGGAACATTCAAGCATCGTTGGAAGGCAAAAAGCGCATATAGCTCGATGCTAAAGAGCCAAAGGAATACTAAGTAGTTCGGACGGTCTATTCGTGCTTGCTTGGAGGTGTTCCTACGTTCGATATTAAGCATTGAGGATGATTCTTGCAAGAAAGGTTGTCAAGAGAATAATAAAAACTAAACGGAGCAATACAGAGCACATGGTTGAAAGTGCAGGGCGAGAAGTTAAGCGAAGGACATGCTGATTTATATTCTGCCCTTGGTTCGAAATTTCATTGAATTTTGGCGCCTGTTGGTATCAACAATGAGCCTATCAAAAAATTATATACGAGTCTATGAGCATTAGGTGCAGGATCACACACTCGACTCTCAGCTTGCTTTCGTCGAATGCTTTCAAACGCACATATCGTCTCGTCGCCTCGAGTTGCAAGTTCAAAGGAGAAACAATTCACGAAGAAGTATTTCAAATGAAATTTATAGCTGTCACATTTAACCTTAGGGGAGAAATAACTGTTTGCTTTTATTTGCTGAGGGTGGAGACTGAATAAAGACTTGCGAGTGGGATAACATTGACGGCGTTGTTGCCTTGAATAGTGTCAACGGCGAAAACTCTGGGGGCTCTCAGGCTCGGGTTGCGGAATAGCAAGGCTAAAATTCAGTGTGTACAATCCGATAATAAGGATATGGATAATGGAGTTGTGCGTCGTGTAGGAGCTAGTTCGATCGAACTTGAGCAGTGAGGCAATTGAAATAGCAGCGTTTGGAGAAGCGTTAATTGGCTTCTTTGGACGTGGTGGACACTTTGAAGTTCGTCACTCTAGTAATTGCACTCCTTTGGCACTTGGTTGTTCGATGCTTCGCTCAGATGCATTGCTAAATTGATTGCTGATTTTCTCCTGACATACAATAGCGTTGTACTGGGCATTCTTATTCAAGATATCGTAGCGCGAACATAATATAAATTTAATTTAAATGGAAAGTTCGAACCGGAAGAGATTAAACGCGAGTAGCGATGAAAAAAGAAAAAAACAAGAAAGTAAGTTGTTTCTGATTCCTCGACTATTTAAATACGGAAAGACAAAGCAACAAGGAAAATGAAATTATTTTCCGCTTGAGAGACAACATCTTCCCACAGAGAATGGCCGCACAAATTCTGATTCTTGCTTTACATGCTTCTCTGCTTTTTGTAATTGATTATGTGGACTAGTAAGCATATACGAGCTAATCTGAATACGGGAGATGTCAGGCTCATAGCTTCCTTATCAGCGACAAGGCGCATTGTGGTATCTTGACTATTGCGTTTGTTCTCATAAGAAGAATGTGCAGCCAACAGTTTCAACATAACAGGCCCTAGCATGGACGCCAAAAAAGCGTCACAAAGACGAATACCAGAGCTAAGTGAAGACTGCAGCGAGAAGCGAAAACAGTGGAAGAAAACAACTGAGACTAAGGTATTCCAGAAAGTTTCCTTATCGAATTCATAGGTGGGATGATATTATCTCAAGTCCTGTACACGCGAAGTGGGAGTTGAAAGGACAGGATTGAGAGAAGGACACGAAGCGAAATTTTCTTATGGGCGATATCAAATGCTATGGAATTGTTGTTGTCTTTCAGGTAAAGTAAATTGGATAAAGCATTCTTTTCGTAGAATTGCTTTAGGTATCTAACTGCCTAGACTGTAAAGGAGCACTCTTAGTGCCAATGTGAAAGACAGTGCCACATGCCAGTGTCAGGTTGCGTATTCTTCTGCTTGCTCCTGGATTGATGTTGATCGATTTCATTGGGGACATGATACTGACTGGTGAAAATTGGATGTCGCTATCATGAGCTTCATGACAATACTAAAGATAAGGATATGCACGATTGTGTACATACGGCATAGGAGCAGCAACCAAGAGGCTTCACAAGATGACGATGATTCTCGTGCCGACCTAAATTCGAGCAAATGCTCATTCAGATAGGATACACACACGAGTGTTGGAAGGCGTGCGGGGCTGAATAAAAAGTCCCTTAATTTTCAAGTCACGTTTGGTTTTTCATCAGACAAGGATTTCTTCGAATAATATATCCTGAAAAGTCTTTATATCGTATTGCACACTATGCAGCCAATAGACGATGTTTAAACCCCTTTTCGAATACATCGTACAGCCGTTGAAAATTGTTTGAGGAGCAGAATCATTGAGTAACAATCTGCATGGAACGATTCACATTCGCCCATTGAATCGAAAGGATCATACACAGGGTGATGATTGGTACTTGTATGCTGGGAAAAATGATTTAATATTTTCGATGAAATTCAATTGAATTCAAGGGCATCGTGTTGGCTGAATGAAAGAGAATGAAATTCTCTTGAAATGCACGAATGAATATGAACGAACAATTATCGTGTGGATATTAAAAACGTGGAAAGCAGTGCATAGAACCGGCATTTGATGTAGGGCACCTTAAATGGCCGAGGTCAATCTTAATGAGATGATAAAGTATGGAATTAGAAAGAATTCAAAATCTATTTCCAATTTTAAATACCAATTGTGTTGAACTGAAAACGGAAGAAAAAATCTTTAATATTTTTACTTTTAACATCGTAGTCCACTTTTAGGGGAAAGCAAAGTCCAGAATCAGCTTTTAGTGCCTGGTATATCATCTCGTCCTACTGAAACAAAAGGAACCCCCTCTCTGGGTTATCAGTTCCGTAGCGTCTGTACCTTTGGTGGTGGAACTAAGAAAATCAACAAGGAAGTGTTTTGTACTTTTGTCTGCAAGCTTGCCAGGTATGATCAATTTGGATTACTTTTCGTGTGCCTGGCGTGTTGAGCGAAAAGAGATGGACTGTTAATTTTACCATCAACGTACTTACGCCATTTCTAATATTCTTCAGGACTTGCCTTATCCTCATTTTATTCCAGTGAGGCCAATGAGCTTGGCTTATTCGTTAGTGGTTCACGCCGTGTCCAAAGAATAAATGGTGTATTTATAGTTGAATTGCTTTTTTAATTGTTTTGGGCGTGTTATTCTTGTCAAACGTTGTTATGAGAGTATATTCATCGATATAAGTGTAATTCCACCACTTTTGGTTAAATGCGAATTTAAATGCGAATTTAAATGCGAATTTAAAGGCGAATTCGTTCAAAGTGCTCTCAAGGCTTCTTCCCATTTTTGACAGAAGGAAATACGTTGTTATTGAATTTGAACAAAATTTTGAAACAATATTTACCAATACGAAAGATCAAATTAATTTGTATGTCTGTGCTTTGAATGTTTGAGTATTCTTGTTGTTTTGTTATTACTCTATGTTAGTAGAAAGACTCTGCAGCTGGCATTCTGAACTTAAATATATGAAAGATATAATATCAAATAAATGATATGTATACATATAAACATATCACTAGTCAATTATTCTATCCGGAGACAAACTTTAAGACAATGTCAATACATATGAGTAAATAAGAAGAATCACGTTAGGTTGGGAATTTCTTTGATGAAGTCAAGGTGGAAAGCTTATCAGGAAAATGAGTGACTGAGAGGGTTTTATGATTTGTCAAGTTACGCTTAGTTCGGGCCCATGAGTGGAATCTCCAACTGGCGACGAACTTTAAGTGTTTCAGGAACTGAAAGTAGCTCCATTTTGCCAAAGTCAGCCTCAACCTGGTTGCAATGAAAGAAGAGTTAAGTAGTAAGTTAAGTAGAGTTAAGTAGAGTTAAGTAGTAAGTAAGAGTTTTTTTTTCAATTAGAAAATTGACATTCTCGGTACATTTGCACGATGAGAATTGACTGGCACCGTTGGCAAAACTGAGCCAATCGAAAATTGTTATCCTTCTTTGCAACTAATGCAGAAACGACTTCGGTGTCATTCGAACTGCAAGAGGATCGTTTCCTCATGCGAAATTAGATTCCTCTTTCCCAGAATCATTTTTAAATGTGCACGACTTCCTTCCGACTTTTTTTCTATCAGATGCTCCCCCAGAAATTCCACAAACATAACATTGTTCTATTGCACTTTCAAATCGATCATTTGACCAACTTAGGGTCTTTTTGAAATGATTTCGACCTTCGTATGAATGAGTAATTTGCATCTACCAGGTCTGTTGGTACACCAATAGATGGATAACATTGCAAATAATAATTTGTAAGGTAATAATTTGCATGTTTGCCAGTGGAGATTCTTCCCGGTTTAAGAGACGACTTGTATTCAAACGAATATTGGTTCAGTATTTTTAAGTTGCTCAAGGCGGTTTTTTAGAAGAGTCTCAAGAAATAGGCTGCATAAGCACGCCATATCTAAAACTAAGTAAAAAAACAAGTACTAAAACAAGTTCTAAACTCGCCATGCCGTAGGCGAGATAGGTTGGTAGAGAGGTTCAGCTTACTCAATAGGAAGATCATCTTCTAGTGATTTTAATAGACTATTTCTAAATATGTCAAAGTAGGATCTTAAAACGTGACCGAAACTTTGAAACTTACGTGAAATGTAAGGCAGTGTAAAAAGTAATGAGTTTATCATGGAAGACGGTGATAAAAATCGGTGATTTTCGGAGAAGACCATTTCCACACAAGTTATACCTATAAATGAGAACAATTACATAAACCCTAAGTCCATCGACACCCTGTTATTGTGTTGACGAAAAAATACAGTGATCATACCTCCGCAACCGAAAAAAAAATCTGCTGCGAAATGAACGAATGTAAATTTTTCACGAAGGCACCTTGTTTATTTGACCTATCAGCTTCAGATTTAACTTCTTTTTACAGCTTTTAGGGGCTGAATAGTATTCAGTTTGATAAATCAACAAATTTAGGATAGCATTCACAGCATAAGTGCATCAAACATTTTCGTTCTACAAACTGAACAATTGAAAGGATGATGGAGTTACCTGAATGTTTCCTTTTTCTGTGTGATAAGTCGAAACAGAGCAGTGGAAATGGAGCTCTTCGTTTTTGCGTTGTCACAGTCCTTGTTGAGTAGACCCATCCGAAAGAAGAGAAGAGTAAAAATCCAAAGAATGTAAAGGACGGTGTGTCCGTATTGTTGGTGAAAATTTACAATTCCAACGTTTCCCATGAACTTCGGTTTTAATATTGATTTAAAAGATTAGTGTTGTCGAACACGATTCACTTAGAAATACTTTGGGTTCATACGAATATTTTCGTGCTCCGGCATAAACGAAATTAAAGAGCGTATCTGACTTTCGCATCTTGAAAGAGTTTTAGGTTTATAGTGATCTGTGAGCTTCTAGACCATGCTAAAGGATACTATGAGAAATCATCTAAAGAACGCCTGCAGAGATTTTGTATGAATCATTATCTCTAAGCGAAAAGCAAGAATTGGAGAATAATATAGAAAAAGTGTTCGGTGTTCGGTGATTATTGAGAATGTAAATGTACAATCTATCTTTAATACGTATATTGATTTGTATTGTCTGAAGTAAACTGTCCTTTTTACCGAATTTTTTTCTGGTCACATATTTTGTGAGATCTTCGTAAAATGGATGGTATGCGTACATATGCGTACATATGCGTTAGTTATTATAACTGGCATGCAATTTCAAGTTAAAAAAAAACATATACATAATTAAAGCTAATTTTGGTATATTTCTCTTTAACTTCTATTTATTAAATACCAAAGAATAAATTGTGCCCACAATTTGGGCGGCACTGTGGTTGAAAACGACTTCTTCAAACTCCGAAAGTTAGATCGCTTAAACGAGTAAGATTACTCGGACGTCATTAACCTTCACCTGTTTTTGCACCATTCAGTGAGACCGAAGGGCAGTGAATTAAGTCTTCTATTCGCTTCCTTTCTCAACTCGACTTATCTAAATATGTCTTTGATACTTCAGTGATTGTCGTGAGTGAAGTGTTAGTCTCTCAGATGAATTGCACCCGATCGTGTAAGTATTTAGAAGTTATTGTAATATTGGCCTCTAGTCACTGAGATGATGTTTAATAAGAAAATATTTGTATAATATATATTATTTCGTCCGTTCGTGTAATACCATTAGTGTCCTGTTCTTCTCCGTGGGAAATGGCTACTTTATCAAGGCAATCTACTGTTCCCATGGCTCCAATAGCTGCAAATACTACGAAGCAGTGCAGATTGTCTGAAACCCAGCGAATTTTGTTGGATGGCGACGGGATATTAGCCAATGGAAATGACCAAATCGATGGTTTTACAACAAACTACAGTCTTATGAAAGTGCATTTGAAAACATTCTATCTATTTTGAATACAGGAGGACGATCATGTAATCAAGCAAAACTTGTGTCCCGAGAATATTTTAAAAATAACGAAGAGCATAATGTCCGCTCATACAGAAGCAAGTTGCGGAAACCAGTTAGTACGTATGCCTGCTTCGCAGAAAAATGATGCAAACAAGCAAATGGGAAGGAGTTTAGGAAGTAAGCGAGTGCTAGAGCACGTCCTTGTGTTATTAATTTTATCCTCGATGGATTTATTTGTTCTCATAAAACGTAGGAAGCTGTCCTCATCAAATATTTCATTCACGTTTCACCCTCAAATTTTTGTTGTTGTTATCTTTCTATTACTGAAGGGAAATTTAGCCTTTATACGTCTTTGTCGAAATCCACACCAACTTTCGCGCGGGTTGTTGCTGCTGTAGGTTATTTGTTGTTGGTCCACTCAGTTGTAGGATTTTTGTTGATGGTAATGCGATGGGCGGACGTCGGGAGTTGTTGATAGAAGAAACGGCTCAAGGGTTGGACGGTGGTGTCGAAGACTTAACTTTCCGTCAATAGATTCGTTTGATTGCCAATAGAACGATATTTCGGTAATGCTGTTACTCTTGAAGTGTTTCTAGATGATTGAAGGATAAGAGACCGAATAATGTTGGACGATTCGGGCGCTGATATTATTCAATACACTTTGTTAACATGCATTTCATAATGTTGAAACAATATCACACATAGTAACGATTGCTGCGGAAAGCAAATATACGAAGAGTTAGTATATAAGAGTCACCGAGCCTTCCATATTAAAACATTGAACTGGTTCATTAGTTGATGTGACACTTTTTATGATTATTTTGCGGTAGCCATATTTCTCAACTCTACCTAAAAAAATTACCCTTGCATTGAAATTTAGTAATGGGTTTTTGAATTTTTAAATCAGAGGATATTACAAGCAAGGCAATGTTTCAATGTTTGGTATTGTTGAAATTAGAACACTGTCATTGAACATTTATTTAGCAGCTGAAGAAATTACGAAATGAATGACACACTCTTTATTAAATTGAAATTTCTGTTATTCAAAATCTGCAGGAAGAAGATAGTCCTCGTTCCATGAGATCTGAACGCTGAATAAACAAAGGTATTTTTTGATTTTTTGATTGTGCTTTCTGCAAATAAATGAAAGAGTGTTTCGTGCTTTTGTCACGACAATAGGCCAATCAAATCAAAATGCAAGGGAATGATTTATAATAATTGCATAATTTATGTGACAAGTCAGATCGGCTTGTATTTCATTGCAGATTTACCTGAAATAATATACAAATAAATATAAAGTTCACATGTTTATAAACTTTTAAACTCCATCAGGACAATTGGACGAAGAAATTCGCATGCAGTATGCACAGTGGGTTAAGGGTTTTATTTTCAGAAAAGCACAAGAGGCCCTTGCATGGAACGTAAGATGCTTTTAAGTGTTTTTAAGTAATCGTCTGCATGATACCACTTTGTTTTACAACCCGTTGTCTTCGCCCTGACAAGCTTAGGATTTCATCTTTTATGAACCGCAACAGCAAAGAACTCCGCTCGATACGTTTTGTGCTGTTCTTCTTAATCGAAGAGCTGTCTCTTGACAGAATTTCACTGAGGTGAGTGAAAATCCGTGTCAGCAAGTTTAAGCGAGTCTGATGGTTGCGCAGAATTTTCGTATCTGGCTTTACACTGTGGTGGTACAGTACAGGACAGTACACTTGCCTATTTATTTGATAGATTGCTTGGAGAGCATCTTATAGTAACAAGCACTCTTCTTACCTTAAAATATTGACAGCATAATTTTCTTGGAATATAATTTGCCTTGAAAGTTGATTGTCGCGTCGTTGTTCTCGATTGGACCGTTTCTACTCTACTTTGTGTAATATACTCACTTTTAGCCTAGAGTTAGTGACCACTCTTCCGTCTTCATGATCCGCAGGCGTGTCACAAGGAAAGTGATATGAATACCTCATGTAGCAAAGAAAATGAGGCTTTGCAAGATGGAGATCACGAAAATTTAAAGATGTAGGTGAGTGGAAAAAAAACTTGATATATCGTATAATTTCCGGGCCAATAGTATATGTGAATCATTATGTATTAATGCAAAATTTAAACGAATGTTAATGCACATTTCTCCGCACATTCCATTTATGTCCCAAGTTTTGCTGACAGATACCAATGCCTCTGGGAAATTGCAGTTGAATACCGTTAGTTTGTTGGTTTGTACTAAGTATTATCGGTTGTTAGGGGTTTCGTAAAGCCACCAGTTTCTCGATTTGTTGGGAATCGTCGATAGGAACTCGTAGAGTTTGAATTAACTAAGGTCATGGTGTTTGAGCCATGATTAAACATCGAGCCTATTGACCTTACCAAATTGATTCAAATGACATCTTAACGTGTCTGTCAGTTGGCTGGAAGTAGGCTTATTGGTCTGTAACTTACAGATACTGATAGGTCTCTCGTACTGAAAAGTGATCGATTTAGAGAAATGCTGAACACTTTCTGCAAAGCATTGGTTGAAGTACTACAAAGTTATAGGGTAACTCAGTAACTGTGGGCAGTAATATTTCTGATTGCCAATTGTGATAATTTTGTTTTCGCGGGCTTTTTAATGTAGTACAGAACTGCATGTAGTAATAATATTGAACTTTTAAGGACAATTTGTTGCTTAAAAATGCTTACAAATGGGTCGCTAAATGATTAGATCACGCTTAAATTCAATTCCATGGACATTATTTTTATATGGTTTATTTAAATTTTATGTTTCAAGCTTCTTAATGTTCGCTTGTTTTTTAAATTGCAAGGACGACAGAAGTGAGTTGAAGTGGCAAACTGAATGGCTTGTATTTAATGTCTTTAATGAGAATCTTCGAAGAAACTAGTTGATTCCGAAAGAGTCCATCAACAAAATTCATTATGTGTACTCAAGTATCACTGCATCAGTTAGATGAATTTCAATAATAAAGGGAATTTTATGATGCTAAAGTTACTCGCATCAAGCATACTTTCTTGGGTTTCCTTCTACACTGTATCAAACGTGCTTTGCTTCTTCAAGGCGTCATATATTTTCACGCAGCCTAACATGACCTTCACAAGTTAACGCCATGAAGAAAAAGTGCCACGACCTCGAGCGATAACAGACCATTGCCGGGTAATAAATGCGCTACGTGCAATATCCAGCATCTTTCATCATGCTCGCATCTTTGCAGCCATAAAATATAAATTAAATCTTTGTTTCGGGCAAAAATTAAGACAAAACAAAATATCACGTTTGCGGTGTTAATAAGGTGTGGAGAATTCTCATAAAATCGAACCAATGGCAAGTATGTACCGCTCGTCCTGTAGTGAAGGTTCTACATAAACTTTCGCTCGTGCACAAGGAGCAGTGTGGATTATTGCATCAGGACATGCTTCTTTCACTAAACATTTTAACGAGTTCGATTTCATTTATATGGTAATGAGGTGTCTGCTATTATCCTGCGCAACAACAAACAACAAGGGGCAACTAAGGCATGTGTATCATATGCTGTGCAAGGTATGCGACTAGTGAGTCATTTTGATGCGAACTGTGACAACCTTTAGCTTATAGTATCTACTGAGTTTAGATTACTTGTTTTCACATAAAATTGCAAGCGGTCGTCTGAATATTTTACATTAGCTGTAACGTTCATAGGTGTGAGGATGACTTAAAATGTCCAGTGGGAAAACAGTACAAATTTGGTTCATCTCTAGGGTAACATATGTGGCTGCAAGATTCGCATGTATCAAATATCAGATGAATTGAAGGCTCAAATAGTTGCCTTAAAGGTTGTGGACAAAGAATTCATTTTCTTACAGTCAAGCTACTTGCATATGAACTTTTTTAATTCTATCCAGAACCGATTATTGTAAGAATTCGACAAATAAGAATATAAGCTGGCAACATTGAGCATGAAAAAAGAATGGAAAAATGTTACGAACAATAATAAATACTATTATAGTAATTCTGATTTTTGAAGCGGAATAAATTTATTGTTAAGTATATCTACATTTTTTAGGTGTTCAAATGTTTTTTAAGAAATTTACGAAGCTCTTACATTTGCAATTAGAATATAATAAAGGGATTCCCGAAATTCGTGAAAGAACGACCTGAATCTCGCTAGAACAACCATCTTTTGGTTCTGATGCGAGCAATTCTAGGAGTCAATTTCTTTCTGTTGTTGTCATACAGAGTTTGCGTCACTGCATTTTCGTACTTTGTGTTTGTGTTTCCAGGGGTCTTAATTTGCTGGATCAAGTCAATTGGGCGTGAATTCTTAGTAGGAATACAAGCTTCAATCTAAATAAATTGTTATTTCAATTAAAAGTTGCAAGAATTATAGCTAGATGCCCTGGATAACTGACGCAAAATACCAGCATATCTTATATAGGTATTTGGGTGTCACTTAAGGGATATCATTTAGACCAAAGACAATAAGGTTAGTAGAGAGTTGGATCTAATTTATGGACTAAGCCTAGCGCTAGTGTAAGCTTAAGTGTTCCCTTTGACAAAGAAGGTGATCCCCAGAGTTTGAAATGTCAGTTTAAAGGATACATTAGAAAAGTATCCTTTGAAACTATTAGATAAGACTGTTGACAAAACTACCAGTAATCCTTCTTTTCTTGCCTCTAGGAAAAGGACTCCTATACTGTGACTGTATCATAAGACATATACCAAGTACACGTTCAAGGCAGGGTTCTTTGGTTTGAAGGCTAGCTGTTTGCTACCTTGTCCGGTTCACATCCACTGGAAGTCCGGCAATAGGAGCGTACACACACGTTACCTAATCTTCGAAAAAAATTGTATTGCTTTCTCATCCATTTTAATTATGCGATTTAGCACGCAGCAACTATGTACCGTTCGCTTAAGTCTGAAAATCGGCTTGCGTAGCGAAGATTCTTAAGAGGACCAAAAATGGCCTTAGCGTGGTTCACATTAGAATGTTTATGTAACTAAATATCGAATCCTTCATGAAAAAGATGAAGGTTTTCTGCGAACTATTGGTAGAACTTCTGAAAAGATTTCGTCAATTTTATGTAAATTGCTACGAAAATGATCTTCCACTTATACAGTTGTGTACCAAATGATTCCTATCTTATCAGACTTCAGTAAAGGCCGAAATACAATACTGCGTGACGGCGATACGTGAGCGCGATGCGATTCCCCCTCGTCGTCACGCAATGCATTCAATTTACAATGCACGCGATGCGGGGAACATTAATGTTCATATGACAAATGTCAAATTGGTGACATTTTAAATGAAATTTGCTGGAAATTGTTTTTGATTTTTTAAAAGTTTTGAATTTGGAATGTTCCTTCGTTTAGCAAATAAAAGCCTTAACTAGGATGCACGAAATTTTCATTCAAAATTCATTCATAATAACCAATGTACTTAAAAAGTAATTAAAACGTTTGCATTTCAAATTTCATTTAAGCGCCATATTGCATTTGACAAACGTCACACACATCGTTGCGAGGAATTTTCATTTTTGCGAATATTTCCCGCCTCGCATCGACGTATTGCAATAATTGTACGATGTCGCATACAAATACATATTACGAAAACAACTTGACATTTGCTGCGAGACTCTCATCGCGCTCTCGTATCGCAGTCTCGCACTATTGTATTTCAGCCTTAAATGTTCTGAACGCAGAAAAGGCAAGCGAACGAAAAACCAACGATCGAGCTATGAATGGATAAGTGACATCAACTGATTTTATTTGGGAATCCCATAAACTTTTTCCCTTTTTTGCAGCAATGAATATACGATATTTTTTGTTTAAGGTTAATTTATTATTTTATCCAGAAAATGTTCTGTTTATAACCTTCTTCCATCTTTCAGAAAGCTATATTGTGCCCCTTTCAAAATTGTTGAAGCTTATTTGCAAAAATGTTCATCTAGGTGCGCTTTTATTTCGCTTATGGATTCGGAAGGTTTACCAAAGCGAGAAACTTCGGCGAGAAGCAAGTAATAATCGGATGTAAATAAATAGTGGCCGACGTACACAACTTGCTGCCTTGGATTGGCTTAATTAAAAGCGACGCCTCTTCGGTTCACCAATTCAAGATTTGCCAGCATTGATCCTATCACCTTGAGGAAGGGACTTGCAGTACACCATGGCTTTCAGTTTTCAAAGAACCCTTCTTCAGGTGAAGTGCAGGCTTCACAGCAGTTTGGTGCTACGGTTTTCATTTCTCAACTTGGAATTGCCAGACTTTTATTTCTTACACTATTTGCTTGATAGTCGTCGTACCACTCTCGTAAACGGTGTAAATCTCGGCAGCAGTGTCCTTTGCACTATTGTATAACATGCCATATGAAACCGATGCCATAACGGGCTAGGAGACGCGCCAGCATGTTTGTATAAAGAGAGCGTGTAACATTTGGAGTCATTCATAGCTTGGCCCAAAAAAAAAACCATATGGATCATCCTTATATATGACACAATTTACCTTTGGCCATATATAACGTGTATGCTTCAAACAAATTATCACCATACGTTGTCCTACTCACGGTAAAATACGTATGCGTGCGAGCAGAGACGTCAAGGCATTTTATATACGTACCCCAATGGCTTTTTTATAAATATTTCGTATAAATAATTGTTTCCAAAGCGTATAATCGTATAATTCGTATAATTGTTTCCAAAGCAAAATCCTCAAGCTTTAAGATAGATCTTAAACAATCCTGATGGTGCAGAAAAAGTACATTTAGAAAGCGAATAGGGAAAGTAAAGACATGACCTAAGGCATTTTAGAATGCGCTATATATAATAGCCCATTATGCCTAATACCTGTGCAAGGCTGCAGCATGTTTTTTTAAATTCTAATTTATACTTTTGAGATCTTGCCAATAGAAGATCATAGACATTTTCAAAGCTTCTCTCGTTAAAAGTCACTGTAAAATAGTCTGATCTTATATTTGATAAGATGTTGATCGACATTCTTCTATCAAAAGTGCACCAGTTTATTTGCTGGTATTTAATCATTTGGAACGCATGAAGGCCAACAGTGCCAGCCTTTCGTTTTAATTCATATAATGAGTGGGAAGATAGCCTTTCCATGCATTACTCCGATTAGCATGTCCTTTTTCTGTCCTTCGGGAGTATCTTTAGTAGAAGTAGTAATAGTATTAGTAATAGTATTAGTAGTAGTATTAGTAGTAGTAGTAGTAGTAGTAGTAGTAGTAGTAGTATTAGTAGTAGTAGTAGTAGTAGTATTAGTAGGAGTAGTAGTAGTAGTAATAGTAGCGGTAGTAGTAGTAGTGGTGGGAGTAGTAGTAGTAGCAGTAGTAGTGGTAGTAGTAGTAGTAGTAGTAGTGGTGGTAGTAGTAACCTTTCCATGCATTCCTCCGATTGGCATGTCCTTTTTCTGTCCTATGGGAGTTTCTTATACTCTATACTCCCAAGGTATATATAAGATACTCCGAGTAGTAGTAGTAGTAGTAGCTGTCATAGTAGTAGTAGTTGTTGAAGTACCTGTAGAAAATAAGATTCGGAATTAAAACTCAACCTTTTCAGACGTTTCAGTTCGACTGACAGATTCAATCGATTTAATTAATACTGCCGAACAATCATCATTTGTACATTACCTTGAACAAGAGCCCTGTGTGACATTAGTAAGTATTAACCTTGTAATTTCATTTCTTGTTGAAGACCATTATATATCTCGCCCACAGAAGTTCAAGAATTAATCGAATCTTAATCGGCCCAGTGACATTTTTCACTGTCTTGCTAGAACAAATTTATCCTTCCTTTGACTACTTTTTCAATTTATTTCGATGCTTGTTGCCTTATCATTCTATTGCTCCTATACGGTAGTGTTGCTCTGTACACATACGAATACTGCATCCATGGCTCCCTTGAGCTTTGTCTCCTGCACTTCTCCCATAAATGTGTTCCACTCCAGTTGGGTCGTTATTTGGATCTTATCCAAGAGCAAGTATGGAAACGATAGACTAGTCGATAAACAGCGTCAAAGAGTTGTGAAGTGCAACGGAATAGTGTCCACCAAAGACTTGTGTGTTCTATGTGCATATGTATGAGTGCAAGTGTTAGTTGTGTTGAAATTTTATTTATGCTTCCTAGAGCAGAGACACTATCCCTTGATAATTTTTATCAAATGAAGGGAATGTATTAGCTGAATTTATGTGGTCCTCGTTAAAAATAATACAGGGAAGGGTTAATGAAAATCATTTTATCTTAGGAGTTTTACATTTTATATAAGGGCTTTAAGTCCACGTAATGATTCCATGTCCACCTAGAGGGTGTGTATTAGTAGGAATAGGTAGTAGTATATGAGTGGCCAAATAGAATAAAGCTTACGTTCCAATCAAAAATTCCATTTCATCCATCGTCATTAATAAAATTTGGATAAATAACAGTTGAAAACATCTAATTTGAAAGGAAGAAAATCACGAGACAGCACGTTAGACTTCAATAGTTGCTGAAAGAATAAGATAGGTCCAAATATTCTAATGCCGCAACCACACGCTTGCCAAAACTCAACAAGTGTTGTGAAAAGTGTCTGACGTGGTTTCATACGATTGTGCGCAAGCTAATTCCATCTTTTAAAACTACATTAATAGTTCTGCAGACTTCATGCACTGATATAAACTGACTAAATACTTTAAAGAAATATTGAAGACCTTTGTAACGTTCATTAGTTGCTAAAGATCTTAATGCTTTTGAAAGACAATATATAGCTCTTATAGCTCCGTGAAGTCTGTATTTTGCAACAATAAGGGACGTTGCACTGAGCAAATATTCAAAATCATTATAGTTCATCCGGCAGTAGTTAGAAAATTGGTCAGGTGGTTCTTCCATATATTCCCGGCAATGCAGTGTTTTATAATATCAAAAATTACAGAGGCACACAGCACTATTAAAAAATAATAAATCATTCAAATACACACATGAAACACAACTAAAGTATAAAAATATTTCGTAATTACCTGGTAGGGTTTTTATGAATTCTCACCATCCACAATTTTTTTCGCTTTCGTTCATTTATTTTCTTCTTTTAAAAATACTAATAACACGCCGAACGTCAAAACCTTCACAAACTCGACGTCCGTCATGATAGGCTTTTCGGAACAGTAACGTCCCCGCAAACGTTAATCGTTAACAGGAGCTGCAAGTATTCACATTGAAAACTATAAAAGTTGTTTAGCATAAGGTATATGCAATCAACCAAATATATCCTAGCATTTTAGTAAGTATCGGGTATGCCCAGAATATAGAAACCTGCGTAAACTACTTCAGAAAACTGTTGTAAATAATAGTACAGAAAACACAACCTTAGAATCAAGGGACGTCTTCGGTAAGGTCATATTTTGAAACAATTAATCAATCCACAGATGATTTCATAGACGGCTTAATTGAACGCTTGCTGATTCTATATCGACATAATTCCCTTGCAGACCAGCAAAATAAATTTATAACATGAGCTCAAATAATAATAAATTCGCAAAGTTATCATGGATTTCTCTGAAAATTAATTTTTTGTTCAATGCACTAACTTGATCGTAATAAGTGATGTCCTTTGGCATGATACCATTGCGTTTCGTGATTTCGAACGGCAAAAAACGGCCGAAAAACAATAAAAATGTACCCAATTGGCTTTCTGAGATATTCAAGAATAAAGACATCCCTAGATATTCATTGAAGCCTTTTTAGCTTAAATGTTCATTATGTTATTTGAAATGGCAGGCTGAATCTTTTCTTATAATATAAGATATGTACCATCGTGTTAAGACAAAAATTGTAATCTCTGCGAATTTTCCAAGGTACATATTTTATCAAAACGTTGAATTATTTGAGATTGCAATTTCAAAACGATTACTTCTTCTTCTTCTCCTTCTTCGTAGTACTACAGCACCTCTATGGCCTTCGCTTCTTATAGCAAGCACCTCCAAATGAGTCGGGCCATTGACCGCGTCCTCCAATTTTGAAGCCCCGAACACGGGTGAAATGTCTTCGTCAACAGAGTCAGACCAGCGTTTCTTCGGTTTCCCTACTAGTCTCCGCCCTTCAGTTCTCCCAGCGAATACCTTTTTGGGTATCCTTTGTTCGTCCAATCGATTCACATGGCCACCTTTGCAGTCAAAAATTTCATTCGGTTCATGTTTGTATCGCATTCGTCATTGGACCCCGTGTTGCTTCGCTCCCATAATCCGCCTCAGGACACGTTGCTTAATGGTTAGGGTCCATGTTTCAAACATATAGTATAGCACAGGTCATATCACAGTTTGTATACTTGGAGCTTCGAGCAGAACTGAATCTTATTGCGTCTAGATATAAAAAAATCGCCCACATTTTCGATACTGTACTCGCCAACTGTGATATTTTGGGTATTTGAGGTATTTGTTCTCGACTGCGACTGCGGCTCTCGATTGTTTTCTTCTCATTGATTTGTAGTCCATACTAGTTTTGTTTCACTGTCGAGTTTCTGGAAAAGCTCTTTGGTGACATTAGCGACAGTTACAAAAAGTTGATGTCGTCCGAATACGCTACCACTTGGTATGACTTGTATTATGTGCCTCTTGTATCGGCAGGCAGCTTTGGTATGATATATTCCAGAGCCAAATTGAATAGCAAAGGAGCCAGTCCATCTCCCTGCTTTAGTCCGGTGTCCGTGTCGGCAGCGCCGGTGAGTTGGTTCTTGATGCGAACATGGGAGGTTTGTCAAGTTCATTGTCATTTTGGTAGACAGACTGATTTGGCTGGGATACCAAAGCGATGCATTATTTGAAACAGAACGTTACGATTAATACTGTCATATGCTTGCTTGAAAATCTGGCACATGTCTATGTTGAACTCCCTGCATATCTCAAGGATCTGCTTGACTGTAAACAATTGGTCGATCGTCGACAAACCAGATCTAAGGCCACATTGACATTCCCCAGTAATAGTGTTGGCGTATGATCTGATATTACTTTCTCAAATTTTCAAAAATATTTAGTACGCCGTACAAAGTAGTGATATGCCTGTATAGTTTTTGCACTGTTAGCTTGCTTGTCATCACTAGCTTGTCATCTTTTTATGGATAGGATAGGATTTGTGGATAATTTATTCGCTACACTCGAAATTCGCTACAAATCGATGCCAGGCGTTTCATTACTCTTTTAGCCTCTGATGGCGGAACAGATTTCATCCAAAATTGGTGGGACCAATGGAAGCTCACCAGGAATCTCCAATGTTCTGCAAGTGCGTGTAGGATTAAGGTGTTCCTTGAAATATCAAACCCATCTTTCCTTAATCCTGCTTTCATTGGCGATGATGTTGCCGATGTCATCACGTAACCCTAACGAGGCCTTACTTCGTTAAAATATTGTTCGTTAAAATCTTTTTATTAGTTATAAATTTTTTAAATATTATATTAATTCAGTAATATTAGCCGGGAGTACTACAGGTGTACAAAATTTGAAGGAAATCAGTCAGTGAAGTTAGTTTCCTCACCTTAGTCGAAATTTCGTGTGTTCGTGACATGACCCAATTTCTTAGACACGGTTCACGTTCTTTTATTTTTCTTCCATAAAATTGCATTCATGCTTAGTTTCACGGAGATTCAAAATAATAATGGTAGTCATTACATAATAATTATGGTAGTGGATGTACTGCGTTACTGTCAGACATTCAATAGAAGCTTGTTATTGAATGTTTAGCTTGTATTGTTATTGTTAGATTGTTGTTATGTTTTGCCTAAGAAGACGCTGACTACATCTTGGGACTGACATTTATTGTTTGATGCGTCCCAACTAATAGGGAACGTTCTGTATCGTAATTGAATAAATATTTTATACACAAATCCTGCTGGTTTGTGAAACAAGTTCGAGCCGAACTCCGTTCTTCACATTGGCACTTTGTTGAGCAATTGTTACTAACAGTGAGTTTGAAAATGCACGTCTTGGCAGTTCCAACTAACTATCTATCTAAGTCGACTATCTTTTGTGTCTACATGTTTGGTTTTAAATAATCAATAATCAGACGTTTTCAACAGAAGCTATCTTTGCTACATTTATACGGATAAAGCTCGATTCGATTGATTCGGTATTCATATCCTGCCATGGTTTCAGACTCATGGAATTCCATCGTTGTCGCTTAATCAATATGAGAAAGTAATTAATTCCAATCCTGTCATCTTAAATAAACTGTTTGTAAATCGCGTTTAATACGCCTACTGCTAACAAATAATCAGGACTATTTGGTATTTTGCTTTTAGCGTCCAATGTCACAGCTCTGCGTCTCGATTCGATGTATCTAAAAGCTTATGAGCACGGAGTCGGTGATACGCGAGAACTTATAGAAGTAATCTTGAAAAATGCCGAATTAATTAAAATTTAATATAATCCCCATACATCATTTGCCACTCTCTAGTGCGCCATAGTGGAAATTGTACGCGCGCGAATAGAGAAAGTACGAAGGTTGGAGCGCCAACGAAGCTGTTATCGGCGTCATTAATATACGTTGCGCGTGTAGTGTAAACAGTTTTGATCCTGTCATATAATCGTACCATGAATAAACATTTTATGTAAATTAATTTGAGGGAAATAAAAGTTTCATATTTAGACAAGACATGACAAGTGGGAACGAGGCAGGCAATAATGGAAGGTTCGGTGTGGGTAGGAGGACGACAAGTATTTCGATTGCTGCAGAAGCGAGCGGAAATTCGACGTGCGAACCTATACGGGTGAAAGTATTTATGTATTTTGCAAAAGAGAAAAGTTTTTGTTCGTCCTGGGGATTTTGAATAGCAATTATGATGGATGAGGTGTTTTGGCAACATGAACTGAAGCGAGAGCTAGTGGAGTTGCCAAATCGACTTTTGTACTTAAGACCATACAGAGGACTGGTTAAAGGATCATTGTTGTTCGGTTTCTTCATCGATGAATTCCCCTCACCAATGCCACCAATGCCCGACAGAATGCCCAAACAACGTACTTAATCTTGATTTGATAAGTTATAGATAACAAACATTCAGATTAGTATTTGAAGCATAAATCGACACATTTCGATACTCCATCACTGGTGACGGAGGGATGCTAGCTCAATAGTCCTTTGTAGCACAGAGTGTACACATGAATACATCTTTGAAGCAATTCGTTAAAATGCAAATTCCGTTCTGTGCACGTGTGAGTAAAGCATACGAATAAAAATTCTATGCAATAATGTCACATGCACACATTCCAACTCGGCAATTTATTCACATCAGAAACTCGATAAATAATAGGATTATTATAAATTGATTCTGCTGTTAGTTTCAAACACATTCCTGCAAACAAAAAGAGATACAATTTTGCGAGGTCTGGTAGGCTAGTGTTGGTTCGTTGGTTGCGTTGGAGTTCTTTTCAGATGCAGTGGCTTGCTGGATGGCTTTCAAAAGCTGTTTTAACATTTGTTGAGCATAATTATTGGCATTTAATGGATATCGAGGAAATATCGAAGCGTTTAAATTCAAACCGTTTAATAGTTGAACGAAATTCGTTATTACCCGGTAGTAGTTAATATAAATATATTGTGCTAAAACATAGGAAGAAAGCCAACGCATGATTACACGCTTACTAAATACAAATGAACACCCTTATCAAACCGCAAGAAATATTTTTCTTTTCGTTTGTAAATAGATTTACTAACGATAAAATGTAAATTGTTATCGTTTAAGAGTTTTTTGTTTCCTGGTAATTCTAAGAGACAAAGATGTTTATATAATATAATTGAAAATTGTCATTGACATATCCTTAGGCTACTAATTTTTTTTTTCTAAATTAAAGTTGAAGTTTAAGCTTAATAAGTCATGTAGTGTTAAGGTTAAATAACAAATAGGCCATCAATTGCTTTGCAGTGCTGCTTGCACGAACATTTGTCCACTGATGACTGCTGTTTTGCCTTGGGACTCATACGCATGAATCCACGATGTTCACGATGAATCACTATTTGTACGTCAAATGTTCTCAGAACGTATGTGTGCAAAATGTCATACTTTATAAATATGACAATGATCTTTGTTAAAATGTTAAAATTCGAATTGCTAGTCGGGACTCGGCCATAAAAATGAATAGGAACTGCAGAGTAGTTTTGAGAAAACAGGACATGTGATGAATATTTCCTGCATAACGGTGGATACAGTAAACGGATACCGGTTTGAATTTCAGTTGTTGTAATAATGCAATAACAAGGTTACTCTATAATTGGGTTGCGTGTAGAAAACAGGAGTATTTCAGTGGCTGTTTGCTATGAAAACTCCAGCTTCCCTTACTAAAATAATTTTGTCTACATTTTATACGTATTTTGGAAGCAACTTACTCCTTCCTTCAGTATAAAATCTTTATTCAAATAAAAGGAATGAAAGTCGCAGATGTAGCTAAAAGAACAAAATAGCCCATATGTTCGGTCGAATTCGAATTTTATAATCGGAAAATCTTTGGCAAACGTCATCAATTACATCACAAAACACTATGAAATATAAGCTCGCGTTATCCCGTGAATAAATTAGTAGCGAAGGACTTTTTTATCTATTATTTTACGTTCTTAAAAAAGTCTTCTGGCGAATTGATTATTTGTTTTTTCTCGGCATTTGCTTTGACGCGAAAACCTCTTCGGGAGCCAACCAGCAAGGGGATTTACGCAATATGTCAGATTGTGCTTTTACGGTTACATCTTGAGATTCAACATCCGATACGAGATACAACATCCGCAAGCGGTACATCGAGCGGATGCACATTTGATCATGAAAGCAAGCAACGAGTGTTGAGGAAGAAATTGATGCAGCACGTGGTCCATTATCCTTACTTGATGAGTTGGTAGCTTCCTCTGCAAGCCCTTCTTGTAATCAGTTTGCAGTTGCTCTACCATCTCTTTTATTTCATTTCCATCATCAAAACTAATATCATCAGCCACAGCGGAAGTAGTGTTAACCTCAAAATTAAAAATTTTGCAAAAGGCCATAATCTGGTTGGAAACTTTGGTCTTTCAGTTACTGCACTGGCTACGAAATTTTCTGCTACTCCAGAATGTTTCCACCTCCATGTCTCACATTCTAATACGTGAAAAATTATAAGACTGTTATGGATACAGCGATCAAGTGGATGTGTTTTGTCGCCTCAATTGTTTGGATTCTGCTATAGTAAGAGCATGATTTGGTTTAGTCGAAAGAAATCAACTAGCTCTTAGTTGCAGTGTGAACTATGGTTTTCAAACATCAAAAGCCCTGGATTCGTTGAGTGGTTTTGGAAATGAGATATGAAACCTTTGGTGGTTTATTTGATACCGTTTATATTCCAGTCTCGTGCATATATAAATTGTGTGAGAAGGCGTATTGTATGTCTCCAAAACCTTTGACAGCTTTTCAAGATGGCGATCACATTGCGCATTGATTTTAGAGCAAATTATTAACAGCAAAGCTATAGCCACTTCGGGTAATAATTTTGTGGTCAAAACATTTTTCATTTTCTGGCTGGATATGTTTTTTAAACTTTTTCTTAATATCACCTCGTTCCCAAATTGCATTCTCGAAAACTTTGCTACCGCTCTTTTACTATAACCTGTAACAATTCGATTTTTGCTTAGTTCCATTGCTTAAAAGTACAAAGGCTTCTTTCTGTGCTTTGTTTCGTAGAGACGTTCCGTCAGTTTTTTTTTTGATTAAATCATGTAATCTTTTCTGTTTAAACAATTGCGCTCGAACCATGAAAATACTTTCTAATACTAAAAAAATACTCAAGGACATTGGAGGTAACATTTCAGCTTATGCAGTTATAGTGTTTTCACTTTACTTGTGTATGATTCTGGCATTACACTAGCCACTAACTTACAATTCAAAGTAACACTGAAGCCAGACGCGTATCGAGATAATGATGAACACAAAATAATGACTTTTAAGAGTGCAAACTCTTATCGTTTGCGTACTCTTTGATCAGTCTATCCTATTGGTTAATATAAAGCTGAGAGAGAGAGAGAGAGAGAGAGAGAGAGTAAACAGCTAAAAGGAGTCATGAATGATGTTGACTTGAAGGTGACCACGTGCACTTTTAATGAATTTCTTTGTCAAAATGCATAACATAATGGGTGCATTTTTCAATTTTTGGAGATGTATTAGTTTTGGTTTCAATCTAGTAAGCACTGAACGCATGAAAAGTGACATCGATTTACCTAGGATGAAAATCAGCATATATGTAACAGAAAACAAAATGGACTTGTTAATCAACTTCAATGTGCTCTAATTTGCACTAGTCAACATTTTGCCATCGTCTATCATAGTATAATTATGAGAAAAAATGCCACCTTAAACTTGAATTTCTGTGTGCTGCAGCATTAACAGAAATTATGCAAACATTAGTTGTCCAGCAAATCAAACTCTGAAACTATTTTCATATAGGAGGTATCTGAGGTATGAAACCTTAAAGGCCCTACATTTTGAATCCTGCAATCACGTAGAACACGATTTACATGCACCGGCTGCATCACAAGCATGACTACGGTGGCTGTTAATTAGCCAAAGGAGGTTTATAGAGAATACATTTGATTTGCCCAGTTAAAGAGCCCGAATGGAAATATGAACAAAAACATACTCATTTCCAGAAAACTGTATAATTAACGCACCAGTACCTCTCCTCTATGAGTCTGCAGATTGTGTTGAGCTAGCACAGAGGCTGGAAACCAACTATTCAAACAGATATGCACTAGCAGCGTATCTTGCACACATTGCTGCATGCTGAAAGGTGCCAGACTTCTTTGCGAGCTGTGCTTGGTCGAGAATCTATGGGAACAGGTAGAGAGCAGCCCGAAATTTTCCAAGCCACATAACAAAAGCGTTAAACAGCTTCCTGACTCCATTATTTCACCTAGAGAATGGATACATGCGAGGACGCTCGTATGCATGCAATGGAAATGCATTCAACACTCTTGCACTTGCATATAAATGGGATTTATATGTGTTTTGCATTTAAGCTAGCTGTTTCAAAAATCATCCTGGACAATATGAATTCATGTAGGAGTTCTTTAGTTATTGTGGCAGTGGATTGCCGGTGAGTGGTGCTGGTGCGGAACCTTCCGCAGGAAATTAAAGTTGCGCTGTCGGTGCTCTGCAATGAATTGTTCAAATACCTTTGGGCTAAATTCATCTCATTCATCGAATGTGGAGCTAGAGAGTCCTTTGAATTGTCTAACTAAGCGTCGCTAATAAATGTGTTCATCTCGTTTGCAATTTGCGCGAATATGATCTATTTATGACGCCCGTAACGAGAGCTTTAAATTTTGCAGCTCCAACGAAGACCATAAAGTCGCCTGTTCGCAGCAAATGCTACTCAACAGCAGAACATAATTTTTCATTGCGAAATATTCAATTTCAATAAACTGAAACAAAGAATCGTTAAAAATGATGCTTTCATTAAAAATGCTGTAAACGTAATTGGAAAGCAAAATGCTGGAGCCCGACTCGGCAAGCAGCTTTTCCAATCTTCCCATCACTACAAGGTGAACAGTAGCATATGGTGAAACGACTACAATGTTTAAGACGCCTGTTGTTGGCTTCTGATGATTGGAATCATGAGCTTTAGAGTATAGTGAATCGTTATCTCATATTCCTCCCACTGCATCGGTTTCGTTTAACAGCCGCACATATTGCAACCTTGAAGGACGCATTCTCCTCACTTACTTTATGTTTACTATCTACTTACCTATAAGCAGATGGCTGGGAACGGAATGCCTCGAAGAATGTAATTATGCCTTAAGTCGGTCGTCGATGGGAAATCGTGATTCAGTGTAAGCTGAGGACTAAGGAGCTTTCCATTAAATATGAACATAGCTGAACTTCATAGGCGCATATATCAGCTTTTCTGTATTACATCATATCTGGTGGATCCCTTGGGGATGGTTCCAAGTGGCCCATAATTTCCTCAAACGATGTTCAGGAGGTTTACGTTCGGACAAAGTTGTTTCCTTTTCTCACTGCTAAACCTTCTGATAGTCTCTAGGTGCCCTTCAATTTCAAATGTCAGCCGTCTGTCGTTCACGAACAATTTGAACTTCTTTCGTGTAAAAAATCGAATTAATTACCAAAAATGTTTGACGTTAAAAGGATTGAATGCTTTCGCAACATCCTCAAAAGTAACCTTGAATCTGAAAATAAACTTTCAAATTCGCAACCGAATGCGGAAACTATTTTTTTCTTAGTATGAAGTGATAGAACCGATGTACCTACTCCTTATTCCTTTGGATGATTAACGAAAAAAGAACTTTGACTCACAGAAATAGTTAGAGTGGATGCGGTTTTTAATCGACACAAACGAAGTAAGGACTTTTTAATGGAGGACTTTAAATTTTTTAATTTACTTAAAAAAATCCGAATTGCTCTACAGTTATCCAGTTATCCATAGACGTGCTGTAAGGCTTGTATAATTCTAATTTGGTGAATCCTGCAACTTTTTCGGCTCCCAAGGAAATACTTGTATACTAATTCATGTAATAAATATTTTACTTCGCTTTGGAATGATTTGGTGTTTCTTGGTTCCTGTCGTGGACTTGACTAAGAAGATGCTTGAAGCTCTTGAGATAGAATATCCTTGAATTTTAGTTGCTATAACCGGTGTTTGTTTATGAAGTTAATTGGTACGCATGCAGTTCAGTTCAATTGTGCAAGTAGAACTTGAGGCGATTCTGTGCATGTGCCCTGCGCATACAACCTTTGTGCATCAGCAAACTCTCTGTGCTTCTTATTCAATAAAAATATGGTTTTTCCTGTCGCGCATTTCAAACTCAACTCTGGAAGCACACCACGGTTTTATAGTTTTCTAGATTATTATCAATTTATCAAAGCAACAGGCAATAAGAAAGCGATACAAATTTTTCGGACTTGCTTGTGGGTGTTCAAGTCGCCGGAGTATGTTTTGGTTGGATGCAGGATTCTCACGAGTCAAGAGGTCACACTATTTGCGTAGTACTCATTTCGATAGTAAAGTCTGAGTAGTGTTCGAGGAGACACCAGCTCCCAGACGACTATTGATTATCTCCCACAGAATCGCACGAAATTACGCCCAAACTCTCAATACATACATGTGGTTAGAGCAAATTTATAGTTCGACCACAATCCAACAGTCGGTGGCTGGCGATAGTGGTTTGTTAAAGAGCTTCCTTTCTCTCTGCCTTGCTGAAAAGCCGCACCACAAACATCCTATGTACACCCTTCCTTACCCGATTTCCAACGTATGGACACATGTGACGAGGTTTCTTTGGCAAGGCTTACCCCAACATTTTCGTCTATTTAATAGAATAGCGTTCTGTGAGCCTTTGAGGACGAATTAACTTTAAATTAATCTGCAAGTTGAAATTTCCGGGCTTTTTAATAAGCAGCCCAGCTCACCAGCAATATCTATCTCACATCAGTGTAGGATTGTAGTGGCCTGACGGAAATTTGTATAAATTTGTTCCGATGAAGCTCGGGGATTTTGTTTTATTGGCATGGATTCCGGTGAGAACTTTGATAACCCCGAAGGCAATTTCAACTTTTGTTGCTGTTGCTTATTTAATCCGAAGATTGACCCTGCTAGTTTTCCGATGCCAGTCAATGGAAATTGTTTCATGGACATTCCGTGTGTTGTTTGGCTCGTTTGCTGAACTCCTTCCATACATGAATTCTTTAAATATGTTGTAATTCAATAATTCTATTTTAAGCTGGCATGTTTTTTTCTGTTTTAATTCCTTTTTAATTGTGGAAGTTGTAAATTAACGGAATTTAGTGTTACTATAAAGTCATGTGTTTCTTTGCTTCAGTTAAAAGCGTAGGAATTGTCCAACACCTTGCGATTATCACTTGCTTGCAATACTCAGTACGGTTTCCTCTTGAAATCCCTGCATATTATTTTCAAGCACACCTTTCGTCTTTTTGATACCTATCCTTTTTGAATTTACACATGAATGTGGGTGACAGGAAAGGAACAGTTTTGAATCATTTTTCAAATAAAAAAGTCAGAGGAAGTCTCTTGTCGTCGAGTAGACTATTGCTCACCGCGCATAAAGGGGTTCTAATGTTAGACTGAAAGAGTTGGTGGTTAGTTGGTGGCACGAGGTAAACACGTTTGTCGCTGCTTGTGAATTGGGTTGAGATTGGGTTCCTTTCCTAAACAAATTTCACGATGACAGAACCAGCGTCGACTTGCATAAATCATTTCCTCTATGGCATGCGGACTCCATTATGAGGTGGCACTTTACACTTATGGGTAGTAGTGGATCGAAAAATATCTGGAGCGAGACACAAGAGTGAATCAAGCCCTTACACTTCCTCCGCTTTCCTTCAGACTGTGATTTAGGAAGAGAAACACTTAGTATTTAGTGTTATGCTTGTGAAAAAGTGAAGGACGAAATACAGACATATTCCATAAAATTCCATAGTCTATTAAACGGTAGAAAGAAGAGTGCATGAGACATATAGCGAATGTAGCATGCGTGGTGCAACTTAAATATTGTAACTAAAAGTATGCAGAGTATATAATTCAGTTGAGGTCTTCATTTGTTGCTCGCTTGCACCCGGCAAGCATTTTATTTGTATCCGTTGACTGCGCTCGTCCATTTAATATTCTATAAAAAAGTGAAAAGCTTGCAAAATCGTCGAACCTTCTCTACTGAAGTAGGAGCATAGAGGCAGTTAACGTATAAATTATTCAAACCGTAAATGTCTTTCCTTCTGGACAAATGTTTGCGAGGTGGGTATAGACTTCAGTTGAAGAAGTCTAGGAAACACGATAAAAAGTTTTGAAAAGAGTTTTAATTCAAGGGTGTTTTTGCAGCGAGAAATCTAATAGAAAAAGTGCGAGGATTTCACACATGTTCTGGGCCGGCACAATTCTGCAATCTAAAGTGAAATTTGTTGAAGGGAAGTTGGAAAGATGCATTTCGATCAAGTCAACGCACTCGCTCCTTTCGGGCATTAAATAGAAAAATAGTTCAAGAAGCTGCAATAAATTTTTATCTATGTCTAGCCCCAGTCCGGGCTCCATTCCGTGAGCCTATAAATACAACGCCAGGAACGTAACAAAGAATGCGATATTCATTCTTTTGAATGCATAGTTATAGGGAAGACTTACTGTGGGATTATTTTTCGGCATTTTCGTGGAAGCGCAAAAGGAAGCATTTTGCTGAGGAAGAACTTTTAATCGGAATTCATTTTGATTTTTTCTCAGTGCTTGTTTCTATCTCTTAACGACGAAATATAAATTAGGTCAAGTTAGTATGAAATCATCCTGGTTCTAGGAGTCGTTGTTTTCAGGAGCTAGCGCGATAGAACATATTTACACCTTACCTGCGCTTATCATTGTTGGCCTTGTCTGAGATCTGAATACAGCAATCATATCCTTGTTCTGTTCAATATCTTAAGAAATTTCAACGCTCGTTTTTACGCTCTGTCACGTATGAATTTTAGCATTGCGTCAATGGCAAATGATCTTATTTCTTGTGTACCATGCAATTGAAAAGATCCACTTTAAGGCACCTTGTGTTGTGTCAATGGCTCGTTTGTTTTCGTTAGTCGCCGGACAGAAGGCAGCACTGTCGTAGAGTAGCGTAGGGAGTAGATTTTGCGGTCTCCTTCCATTGCAGGTTGTTTGATTCTGTTAAGGCCCAAACTGCATTTGGGTGTTATCGTTGTTGAGGTTCAACTTCGATTTACAGATGCCGTGAAGTGTAAGAGACACACGAATCATCGGCGCATGAAGGCATTTGTAGGTTATGTTATGTTATGCAGTCGAGGCAAGTATATTTGCTTTAGAAGGAGGGTGAGGGAGATGTTCCGTTTGGCAGCTGTCAATTTGGACGCGAAAAGTTCCGTTCAGTAGGAATGAGTTGACAAAGTTTTTGATTGGATGCGGAAAGTCAAATGCAGGCTTTTCGAAGATAAGTCTTGCAGTCCAGACTTTGTCGAATACGTTTGCGGGGTAAAACGTAATTATGCCGGTTGATTTGCTGACAGTGATTCCTCCATTCACGCTGCCCACTCACTTTTAAGATGGGTTTTAATAGTTTTAAAGTCATACTGCTCATCAAGGGTAAAAGACCATTTTTTGATAATTTTTTAAAATTCTGATTAGCAATACTTTTTCAGCTAATTCAGCGCGGGAAGATTCCCTGCTATTGGGGATTACTATTAAAGATAACAGACTTTCGAAACTTTAGATACACTGCCGTAAAGGAAAATAGCTTTGATAATATTTGTAATTGTTTGCATATGGCTATGTGGGTGGTCTTCTTTTTTCACTCCTTGTATGATGTGTTATATTTTCTGTACTTTTACCAATCTTAAATCGTATTCTTTCAGAGTCTCAGAGTGTATCAACGAACTGACTTTTGTGAATACTACATCCTCTTCGTCAAGGTTTCCTCCTTGGAAAAATGGCAAAATGGAAAAGAAAAAGTATTTTCCTGGAAGCCCACTTCTTCAGTGAATCCGCAAAGATTTCTGTTTTGCCTGCACTATGAAAAATAAGATCATCAGTCCCATGCATAAGGTGTTGTATAGTTATTTGGTCACGTATCTTGATGATAAGCTGAATAGCTCTTGGTTTAGTTTATGGTAACCCGTGATTTTAGCTCTTCTCATTGTTTGGTTCCTCCTCCTTATGAAGAGCTCAATGGGATTTTTTCCCAACTGGGAAGAGAATGTGAAACGGCTTGCTTCTCGTATGCTTGTTTTATATTGTCATTAATATCATACACGATTTTTTCGAAGTCACCAACTCCCTTAATGTTATGGGGGAAAGTTTCAAAGAAAACATCAAACTGTCTAGGAAATCCTGCCAGTTTGTGCCTTTCTCTAAGTCAAAATTAACAAACCAAAGAAAGGTTAGGAATCAAAATTCAAAGAAACTAGAAAAGACCGAGGCGGCTACAAACGTGAAAGAACTTGTATATATGTACGCAAACGTCAGGATATCTATGTTGGCGCTGCTAACTGCCGCGCGCGGGATGCCCATCATACTTTCCGCTAAGCAAATCATGATCTATAGTCGCTATAGAGAAGATATAACAAATGTAAGCAGAAGAAAAACCGAAGAACTTCGAAGAGGTAATGAATAGCGCATAACCTTGCATTTGGGTGTTCGGCTGCATGCGGGTGATCGGTCATCGGCTCTTCAATCCAAGTCGGCTTTGAGATAAGAGAGTTTGCTTTCACATCACGGCATATCCCGTGCATCCACTCTAGCTGAAAAGTAAAAAGCGAGTTCCCAAAGGAAGATACATCATCTGGCTGAACAAACAAATTTCAAATCGAAGCAATGTGCCAAACGATTCCAGGCTACGTTTAAAAGATGACAGGGGAAGGGTTTAATGCTCATCCTTAACCAGCCTTCATCTACAATCATCCTAGCCATAATATTCTATACACCTTTATTGTAGAGATTATAGATTATAAAATTTACAATGCTAAACATTGCTTAAAAGTAGAGTTTAGTTTCATGGTCCAGAAACTAAACAGAATTTAATTAATCAAATGTTTTCTATATCAACATGTCGCCTGTTCCCCCTCTATTCACGTTTATTTAATTGTTTTCAGCTGACAGTACGACCGTTACAAGAAGGATGAACTTGAACATTCATCCTCTGTTGAATACATCTATGTTTCTTTTGTATGAGCGACTATTCGTTAATCTAAGGATACCTCAATTGCGTTCATGTTGAAAAGCTGCATCACTGTGCACCTCGGCCACATAATTTACATGCTCCGTTGTTTTTGTGTCTGTGCACATGTTCCATATATCCTTTATTGAATCACATGGAATTCATAGCGCATGCAGCTTGACACATTAAAACTAAAATGTTTAGCAATAAAAATTATCTCGAATGAGCGTATTTAAGGAGGGAGCACAAGGCGAATTCACACGAGAGGACACCTCTTTAAGCGAGCATTTTTTAGTGCGCCTGACACTCAAAAACATTTCCCATTCGAGGCTTCACGATTTGTATACTAACAAGCTGGATAAACATCTTTACAGCTAATTTCCTGAAGAGGTTTGATATCGTCGTTATTCTTGGCATACAAAAGTTTCTATGTTTCCTTCGTTTCCCAGTGGCATTGTCGACCGACTCAGCGCTGAGTTTCGCGTTAATCCCACTCATAAAATAATGGTTAAGTGTAATTAGCCAACAATAGTCCTTGTTACCTTCGAAAACCATCTAAAAACTTTTATAATTAACGCATACACTAGCAAAAGTTGACTTCTTGATTAATATTGCCACCACCGTGTCTTGGTTGTAATCGTTGGCAGGATTATAGGAGGCACCGAGTAAGGATTGTGATTCGCCCGGAGTTGAGATGTATGAAAATGAGTGTATGGGTGGTATGCGCCTCGCAGTTAGTTTGAGCAGGTCTACGGCTCCCAGACTGAACCCATTTTTAACCAAGTTTGCTATGAGGGCTCGCACGTTGTCGTGCCGGAGTGCTCCCAATTCATAGTAGTTTAACAAGCAGGACATGTTCGAGGCATCTCCAGTGAACGTCACTGCGTCATTACAGCAGCTCTACTGTTACAACATCACCCCATCCACGGAGCGGAGTTGTGTCTCCGGCAAATTGGAGAAGCCTTTTTACAAATACCTTAGAGAAACTTCTTAATTATAACTGATTAACATCAAAAGGATTATCCGGGAAATCTCTTGGGTGTATTAGCGTACAACCTTCTTTGTATGTATAGTATTTCATTACCTTTGCACCCCTTTGCTCCTTTTTTAAAACGTGACCGTCATGATAAGTCGCACTCGTTCATGTTCCTCTTCCAATTCCTGCCTGAGTTCTAGTGCTAGTCGCAACGGGTCCATGGTGGCGTTACTTTAAATATGCGAAAGAGAGCTTCAACACTCACAATGAAAGGACCGACAAAATTTGATAAATTCTAGCTGAGAGGCAAGGACGAGCGCCTTGAATCGAACCATCATCATCACTCTGTGGGGTTGCCAGGCATGTCAGTACGGATTTCTTGAGCTGCATGGCAAGTCTTATATCATCTTACTTCGGGCAAAAAGAAAAAGGACTATTTGACTTCGTGCCGCAGAAAGTCAGGCCAAGTATGCATTAAAAATTTCCCAGAAAATCCACAACACCCCAAATTCGAGAATGAAGTCAACCCTACTCATCCTGCCGCTTTCGATCCCTGTAGCAAAAGACATAACGAATCAGCAGGAAGGCCTGACTCCTATTCGGGTTGTACACTTTTTCAAATAATGTTACGCTCCTTATTTTTTATCGAACCGAGTCAGACATACGTACTTACACAGAATGGTACAATTCAATCAGTTGAGAGTAACTCTTCTGCATTTTTCGTGTCGAGTCGGGATGTGTGTCATGACAGGGCAGATGAAAGACAGGAGCTCTTATAGATGAAATTGGGGGCACTCGAACCCTTTGGAAGAGCTGCTTGTAACGGTTGATCGAACTTCGCAGTCTTCAATACGTTCTAGCATGCACACATCTCGGCAACGGACGAACAGAAAAGAAAACGAACAGAAAAGTGCCTAAACAATAGAAAATTGAGCTCATGTGTTTGGAATGTTTCATAGTAGTAAGTTACATGCCGTGCCACTGCACAAGAGCCAGGACATGTTGTTGCCCGGCTTTGCTCCGAAACAATGTTGAACTGAACAAATCACCCAAGACAATGGTCTGCAAGTGGGCCTTCATTTTGGGGGAAATTGAATCGAGAAATTGAAGGCGGTTGGCAATAATCTCTAAGTAACATTACATATCTAAGGGCATCATCAAATAAACTTGGTAATTGATTGCAGCACCTGAGAACTAAAATTACATAAGGAATGGCATCCTTTTTGGCACGGAAATAACTGTGGCCTGTGGCCATTTATACCAGGGGTTCGTATGTTGGTTTAAGTTTCAATTGTGAATCAATCGATGGCTAATGAGGAATGGGTGGCTCCTCAGAAATATTCAGTTGTAGCGTAGCAATCATTCCAGGTTCCCTAAACGAGATGAGGAACGGAATTACGCAATACAGTTATTTTACTACGCTACTTTGAACAAGGGCCGGAGATAGTTTTTATTTGTCTCTTATTTCTTCCATCAAATTCATTCTTTGAGAGATCTAATTTATTTCTTGAAATTTGAGCTGCCATTGGGGCTATAAAAGCTATACTGGTGCAGCTTTTTCATTTTCGGTACGAACTAAATTATGTTAGCATTTATATTAACAGAGTAATATTTGGCGAATCCTAAATGTAACAATAACAGTTTAATTACAAACTAGCAAGAGTACAACGCGTAGCAACGCTTAGAGAGAAACAAATACCCTAAGTCGCAAATAAGCAGCGCTCATTCATAATAGAGCTGGAACAACAAACGGTACAGCTTTGAGGAGAGAATGAGATGGTTGTCTATAAATTTGAATGTGGTGCAATTCATAACCTACTTTTAATTCATAACCTACAGGAACCTTGTTGTGTGACGTCAGTGAAATAGGAGTATCCAATGGTTGATGGCGCAGGGTTGAGACACCTTCAATACACAAGGCACTTAAAGCAGCGATACTTGCATTTGTGTGGTGCAACGATTGGATCTCGGTGTTGTAGGGATACTTGTCAAGTCAGTGTCGATTCTTGGCATTGTAGGGTCCAAAAAAATGGATAAGTTTATTAAAAATCAATCAGTCTAACATGTGCCAAAAGTAAGTTCGTTGGAAATGTCAGGGAATGTTCAAACATGTCATTTTGTAATTTCGCAACCAGGAGGAGTGTTTTAGATCATCTGAGCCCTACCTGCGATCTGTCTGACACCTGGCGTATTCCACGTGAAAGCTTGAAATTAGAATCAATTCGAATCCTTACCCACTTATCCGTTGCTCCATTGCAGCCAGCACGAAAATTGTAATCATTTTTACGTAATTTTGCTCATTACCGATGAAAAACCGTTATTTTCTTAGACTTACGCAAGTTAAAGTAGTCTTTTGTCGGTAAAACGTTTGTTGTTTTTTGAAAGGGGATGTTTTATGAAGCTTTGGCATTTACACCCATCAAGGTACGGAGAAGGACACGATCTGCTGGTGTTCAAGATTGAAAAAGAGCAGTAGTCCTTAAGAACGTGTTCATTGAAATTTGCAAAATAAGTAGTCTGTAGTGTAACACATACACATCCACAATACAGTACACACTTTATTCTATGTATTTGCAAAGTATCATTTCCATATGTTAGAACGATGTTGGGGTGGATTAGAAATTACTCCCGTGTCGGTGGAAACTAGGCAAATATTGAGGAATCGTGTTGCAATCATTACAATGGCGCGAAATTGCCATTCTTATCACAGAGCTTCAAACAATGGAAGTGAAGCCGTGTTGCGACATACGTAAGTATACCGCAGGATACAGTATTTTTTTCTTGTGGAAATCAGCGTAGAGTTAGTACAGCGGTGCTTGCGTCTCGTTGGCTCCATCAGGCATTTACCATGGTACAGGCAAGCGTTATATTCCGGTAAGTTTTTCATTGACTGATTTCCTTGAGCATGGGCAACATTTCACTGTCTTCCGCACATCATCGCAATGAGGCGGTTCACAAAATACATGACCCCGTGAGAGATCTTGGATGAAGGCAGGGTGAAATGTGTCCTTCGAGTTGTAGCTAAATTTTCTGTAAGAGTGCTTACTGGCATGTGCAAGAATTCTACTATTTGTTGACTACATAGTATAACGACATAAGAGTTGGTTGAAAAAAGGACTCGGCTGCTGTTTAGCTCTAATACGATGTTATGAGCCGGAAACAGGGTTGTAAAACGATGTTTATGGCTCAATCTTCACGATATTTTGCTGCAACTCAATGGCCTTAGGTGTTGAACATTTTAACGACTGCTACTTTTTATTTGTCGAATGTGTAAGAAATGATGGGTGAGAGTTTTAAGTTTTTCAAGCGAGTAACGGTTAAATATGCATGATGCCATCCTTGAACGTAGTAATCGTGAGTGATAGCCGTTTAGCATTTGATGCAGTTCGACTTCATTTTGCATTACGTGTGTCACGGCGTTAGCTGAAGTGAATTTGCCGAAATATCGGACGGTGAACAATGTTAATATTTTTTGCTGAAGATTTTGCTGAAGATCATCAAATTTCGACACAATGCGTTTGAAATGTACGCGGATTGGGTACCGTTTCAAAGAAAATCGCTTTGTATTTTTACTTTATTTTTAACACTTCTATGAAATTATAACATTTAACCTGATAAGTTAGGGGGATATGAAAAGGAAATTAAAACCAAAAGTCAATGGAATGTCAAGCCTTTTCTTCTAAACTCTAGACTGCGATTGTTTTTTCGAGGTTCTTTCTGCCATTGATCTCCATCGCTTCCATACTGTTTCATGGTTGTTTCTGCTTTTTCAAAGCAATAAATGTATCTTTGGAGCCTATGGCGCTAATATCAAAAATTATAGCGTCTGTGCTTTTCTTCTTTCCTGCATATCACATTGCGTTAACCCTCAATAAAAACTCATCCACCGGTATGGTAACACTAGATTTAGAGAAAGCTTTCGATACTTTCTGTCATTTCCATACTGTCTGTTTTTATAACTAACGTTAGTCAAACCAGTTTCTCCATCAATGGAAAATTAAAACAAACGATAACAAAACCCATTGCATGTATTGCAGCAGAAAACGTTAAAATATAATGATGATAAAACATGATATAAAAAAACACAAAACCCTTTTCAACATCATCACTGCTGATCGACCTATTCAGCCAGAGAGTAACCTCGCCTTCTTTGCCAATGATACTTTGATGTATACAGCAACAGGCAGTTCAAATACCACAGTTAAAAATTTAGAGAATATGATTTGAAAACTATGCCAGGACCTCCAGAAGCAAACAGATTAATAAACAGTAAGAAGACCACAGCCACTTTCTTCACAAAGCGCGGGAAAAACATTTTTTGGGGTCCAGTATTCCATGGGAGATGCGCTAGCGTCAAAAACCATACAGGGTGCCTTTGCCTGAAAGTTTCAAAAGCAATTTTTGCTCTCTGGCTTTGTAGGAAATAAGAAATAAGAAGAAATAAAGCCTGATCATAAAAATGACACGGCAACCAATAATTGTGTATGGATCTACCATCTGGAAGGATTGTGCTGAGTTTCTAAAGTTAAAACTCAAAGTCTCCAAAATCATTCTTTGAAAACTGCCTGGAACAAACCATTCTTCTTATCTACATAAAAACTGCGTGAACTTTGAGGCGTTGTCCCCCTTGAGTACCTCGCTATAATGCAGAAAAGAAATTGATGAACCGAGCAAACCTTTCTACCAACCAATCCAATCAATCTTTAGTACCATTGCTGACCTGAAACAAAAGCAAACTCATCTCAGCCTCATGCTAAACATTAAGTAGGTTAGTTCTATTTAAATTAGTTTGTAAGTTCCTGAGTTATTTGCCTTCCATATTGATATACTATTTAAATTAAAAAATTAGTTTTATTTCAATCTAGCAAGTAGCATTCATGAACAAGGATGTAAAGAAGGATATTCAGGTCACTTAATTTTGTAACTCAAATGTAAAAACTATGTGCAATTTATAAATTATATTAGGTGTATAAATATGAAATGCGGATTTTACTAACAGATGGCATAACTGTTATATATGTAATGTATTAATTTATTTAATTACAATTTGTTGATTATAATAACTTTCTACTTTACGTCAGTTGTCAAGCGTCTATATAAGTTGAATTGAAAGTGAGAGAGATCAATTTCTCGCTGTCGCTATTTATACCTCCATCATCTAGCGGTGAAACCTGACACTAGGTTGTCATCTGGCAATCGCTACAGTACTCCCCCTCGAGTGACATTGTCACGATGATGTTTTGCAGGAGGATACGTCTTAATAATTCGTGGTCCTGATGTGACGGGTTGCCATGAAATTGATTTCGGCTGACAAGGAACAGAAGCATTTTGATTTAATATGAAGGGTGACGGATTTTCGACGTGCTGCGTAGCGCCGACGGCAACGAAAGCTGGTTTCAAACGTTCAGTAGACACATTGATTTGTCTACCCTCGACATCAACGGTAAACAAAACATCCGAAATCCGGTTGATCACTTTGTGAGGTCCTGTGTACGGTTGGCAGAGTGATCTCTTGACGGCGTCAACCCTCAAGAAGACGTGTGAACAGGAATGTAACTGCGGATGCACGAAGGTTGTTCGTTCAATGCGACGGTTGACTGGAACTGGTCGTAATTCACGCATGTGTTGCTTCAGCATCGATCCGAATGCGTGCGGATCGAACTGTTTGTCATCGCTCACGAAAAACTCGCCAGCAAGTGTTAATGTAGTTCCATAAACCAGCTCAGCGCAACTTGCTCCTAAATCCTCCTTAAATGCATTTCGGAGTCCTAGTAAAACGGTTGGTAGGATATGGGGCCAGTTAGAATTCCGCTCGTGGCACATGATGGCAGCTTTTAATGTGCGATGCCATCGCTCGACCAATCCATTCGATGCTGGGTGATATGGCGAAGTTCGCGTTCGTTTACATCCCAAGAGTTTAGAGAGTGAAGAGAAAAGCGCGGACTCAAATTGAGTTCCTTGATCAGTCGTTACGATCTGTGGTGCTCCAAATCTCGATACCCAGCTTGCGTAAAATGCGAAGGCAACGGTTTCAGCTGTTTGGTCGCAAACAGGAACTGCTTCTGGCCAGCGTGAAAATCGGTCAACCATGGTTACGCAATAGCGATAACCGTTGGCTGTTATTAGTGGTCCGATTATATCCAGATGAACCTGCTGGAAGCGTTTGTCCGGTATCGAAAACTCTTGAATGGTGTTTTTCGTATGTCTGCCAACCTTGGATTTCTGACATGGTATACAAGAGCGTGTATACGCCCGAATGTCTTTCTTCATGTCAGGCCAAACAAATTTCCGTTGAATTGCTCGAATCATTGCGCGGGCTCCAGGATGCGAGCATCTATGGAAGGTCTCCATCACTCGATTTCGCAGAGTTGATGGAACGTATGGTCGTATATTGCTCGTCGATGTATCACAATATAAATTTCCTTGTTCTTCCATAGGGAGTGGGTGCAGCTTGAGCGAAGTACTGTTTCCAGATAGGAGTGTTTGAAGTGCGGTGTCGTCGCGTTGTTCATCGATCAGTTCACGGGTGGTTATTGACGATGGCAGGTTGATTGCTTCCACTCGTGATAATGTGTCTGCTACGATGTTTTCCTCTCCACTTACATGCACGATTCGGGTGCAAAATTGAGATATAAAACTTAAGTGCCTTATCTGTCTCAGCGAAGATTTTTCTGTTTTCTGGCTGAACGCATATATTAATGGTTTGTGATCCGTCTTGATAACGAATTGCGTGCCTTCCAGCCAGTGTCGGAAGTGTTTTACACTGCTGTAAATAGCTAATAGCTCTCGGTCGTAAACGCTGTACTTGACTTCGGCGTTGCTGAGTTTCCGCTGAAAGTACGCTAGAGGCAGCCAGTTACCATTAACTTTTTGCTCGAGGACGGATCCAATCGCAACATTCGAGGCATCAGTAACAAGTTGTAATGGCATTGATGGAGAAAAGTGCACTAGCAATGTTTCTTTCGCTAGGCTTTCCTTACAAGCGTTAAAGGCTTTTATAGTCTCTGCCGACCATTCGATGAAGCTTTTGTCACCTTTCTTCACGTTGCGGAGATATTGATGAAGAGGTGCTTGTAAGTTAGCAGCATCACGAATAAATCTTCGGTAATAGTTTAAAGTGCCGAGAAAACAACGCAGTTGCTTTACCGTTGTTGGCAATTTAAAATCTCGTATGGCTTTCACTCGCGAATCAGGTGGAGAAATGCCATGCTTATTTATCTTGTGGCCGAGATACTCGATTTCCTTTACGCCTAATTCGCATTTGGCGATGTTGATGACTATTCCGTATGATTTCAACCGTTCGAAAATTACACGAAGATGATGCATGTGTTCCTCGTTGGATTTAGATGCAACCAGAATGTCATCTAGATAACACACACAAAAGTCCAAACCACGTAAAACTTCGTCCACGAACCGTTGAAAGGTTTGGGCGGCATTTCGAAGGCCGAATGTCATAACTTTGAATTCGAACAATCCAAAAGGTGTTATGACTGCCGTTTTCGGGACATCTTCTTCGGCAACAGGAATTTGGAAATATGCACGAAGCAAGTCTAACTTTGAAAATACACATTTGCCTGTGAGACCTGATGTAATATCCTGTATATGTCGCATGGGGTAGCGGTCCGGAATGGTGACGGCATTTAGTCTGCAATAATCACCGCATGGGCGCCACGAACCTTCCTTCTTGGGCACTAGATGTAAAGGGCTGGCCCATGGGCTGTTTGACGGGCGGCAGTAACCCTTGTCCATCATATACTGGAATTCAGCTTTGGCGATTTTCAGCTTGTCTGGTGGTAGTCGTCTAGGGCGCTCCGCTACGGGTGGACCAGTGGTGACGATGTGATGTTTTACGGAATGTTGAATTGTTTTCGCTAAGGCTGGATTTGTAACTTCCGGATATGATTTCAGGAGTTCGTGGAATCGCGATTCTCCATTTATCGTAACAATAGATCCTGTGCACAGATTTGATATGGCTCCGGCTGATGTGAGATTAGTTTTTAGATCAACGAGACGTCTGTTTTTTAAATCTACAGATAGACCGTGCTCTTTCAGAAAGTCAGCACCTATGATTGGTTGCGAAACATCAGCAACTATAAATGGCCACGTGAATGGTCGACGCAGGTTGAAATTCAATGTCAACAACTTTTCACCATAAGTATTTATCGGAGATTTGTTGGCCGCATATAGCTTATATTTTGTCTTACTATGATTTCCGAGCGATTGGAGTTTAGGTATGACTGACACGTCCGCACCTGTGTCAATCAAAAATGTTAGTTTGGAGTGTTGATCTATCACAAACAGACGGTTTGTTGTGGAGCGGCTGCGATCCGTCTCAACCCGCAGGGCTCCTATGCGTTTCCCGGTGTCACTGGTACCTGAAAGTTACATGGCTTGGTGCAACGACGAGCGGCTACTCCGAACTTTCGATGAAAGTAGCAAATTTTGTTTTCATTTTTTCGATTGCGAGAACGGCTTTGTCGCCTGAAATGTCGTGGTGATCTTGATCTTCGATAAGTGGACACACGTAGTTCTTCAATGGATGCCTTCAATTCTGCGATCTGTGCACTTAAGTCTTCCGTTCTGGGCGAGCTTCCTTTTGAATTTTGGAAATTTGAAATCTCGCAGATCTCACTTGGCTGCTTAACGTCTATAATTTTGTCAGCCATTTCAGCGAGGCGGATGAGATCGCTTGTTTCCGCGATGGCGAGTATCGACTGCACGTCCGGGGGCAGTCGTTGTAACCACAATGATTTTAAAAATGATTCACCTACCTTATTTTTCGCAGCTGAGGTCATGCATCGCAGTAAATGTGACGGCTTGCTGTCGCCAAGTTCCATGCCTGTGAGTAGTGTCCGTACCTGAGCTTCTTCGGACGGCGCGTACACGTTGATCAGCCTTGCCTTAATTGACTCGTACTTTCCGGTTGGTGGTGGATTCTCCACGATGTCTGATACGGCGTCCAAAATGGTGCAATCCAGTTCGCTGATGATACGATCGAACATGGCGGTGTCGGAGAAAGCTTTGCACACCCGAAATTGTGCTTCGACGCGGGCGAACCATAGCGTTGGTCGAGTCGTCCAAAATGGCGGAAGGCGCACATTTGCGATGTCGCTGGTGCTGGATGATGTGTGTGAAGCTTCGGTGTCAGCTACGGCTCCTGTGCTGGTTTCAGCTTTAGCGGCGGCTTCGGCTTTAGCAATCTTCGTCTTCTCCACTTTTGGCTTTTCAGCTGCGTCTCGCACCGTTTTTCCTTTTGAAGACATATTTGTTAGCGTCGGCTTCGAGTTACGTCCGGGTCACCAATGTAATGTATTAATTTATTTAATTACAATTTGTTGATTATAATAACTTTCTACTTTACGTCAGTTGTCAAGCGTCTATATAAGTTGAATTGAAAGTGAGAGAGATCAATTTCTCGCTGTCGCTATTTATACCTCCATCATCTAGCGGTGAAACCTGACACTAGGTTGTCATCTGGCAATCGCTACATATATGGTTTGTGTCGGGGATAACTAATATGGCATTTTGGGGGGTAAACATCTGTCAACAAATTCCAGTATGTCATAGATTTTGATTTTACACACAACATAGTTTTTTTTCGCTTCAAAAATGTCGAATTACGTGCCCGAAAAAAAGGTTTGTGGGGAAGTCTAATAACCTTCTTTCATTTGAAGAAAACGGCAGCAGAAACTTATCGATTGTTAGTGGAAGCATATGGTGAACATGCCCCAAGCCAAAACACTTGTGAACGATGGTTTAAAAGATTTTAAAGTGTTTATTTCGATGACATCAACAAAGACCGTGGAAAACCACCAAAAAAATACGAAGATACAGATTTGCAAGCATTATTGGATGAAGACAACACACAAACTGAAAAACAGTTGGCAGAAGCGTTGAAAGTTACTCAGGCAGCCATTTTACAACGTTTAAAAGCCATGGAAAAGATCCAAAAAGCTGGAAAATGGGTACCGTATCAATTGAAAGAAAGAGACATCGAAAGGCGAAAAACGATTTGTGATATTTTGCTTGCTAGACAGAAAAGAATCGATGCAAAAAATTTTTTGCATCGGATTGGTACTGGCGATGAAAAGTGCATTTATTTCGACAATCTCAAGCGGAAAAAATCATGGGTTGAGCAGCCATCAACATCAAAACCAGTCCGAAATATTCATGGAAAAAAGACTTTGCTGTGTATTTGGTGGGATAGAAAGGGACCTTTGTATTACGAACTGCTGAAACCTAGTGAGACTATTACTGGAAAACGTTACCGACAACAACTGATCAAATTGAACCACGCACTTAAGGAAAAACGACCAGAATTTCACCAAAGACATGATAAAGACATTTTTCAACATGACAATGCTCGGCCGCATGTTGCAATACCTGTCCAGAACTACTTGGAAAACATTAATTGGGAAGTTCTGCCCCACCCACCGTATTCACCAGACTTGGCTCCTTCTGACTACTACTTGTTTCAATCGATGCAGCACGGACTTTCGGAACAGCACTTCCATTCTTACGAAGAAGTTAAAAATTGGCTTGATGACTGGTTCGCCTCAAAAAATGAGAAGTGGTACTGGGACGGAATCCATCAATTGACAGAAAGATGGGAAAAAGTCGAAGCTAACGATGGCCAATACTTTGATTATTGAATTCATTCGTTCTGTTATTCAAATAAATGCATATTTCAAGCAGAAAAAATCCGCATTTCATATTTATACACCTATAATATAAATATTTGAATGTAACCAAACAAGGAGTTTAGTTTTCAAGGTGTTTTTCATGAAGTTGAGGTATAAGTTTCCCAACTCGTTTTATAAAGATATGAGTTTCTCAACTCAATTGATTAGTTTCGTTCACTTTTACTTACTTTTGGTTACCGCTCATGTCGGAACTTAGAAATGATGTTGGTTAATGTTTTAAATAACACCAATATTAGAAGTAATAAAACCAGCCCGATAAAACTGGGCAAAGTGCGCCCGATCAAACCTAAGCGCTTTCACAAAACCAACTCTGAATTGTTATAAGTGTAGCAGCATCAAAAATTTAAACTGCGTCCCATGATACAAATGGAGCCTATTTAGACTGCGAAGAAGGTTGAGGGCATTAACTATCGAATGGGTGTTTGCAATGTTGGGCTGATTGTGTTAATGTTCGGTGCTTGATTTTATCAAAATAGAAAATTTGATTTAGTATCTTATACATACTAATAAAACAGGAACTCTTTCGGACGACCATTCGGGTCATAAAGAGCCCACTTAGAGGTGAACGGTTGTTTTCCAAGCCAGTGTAAAAAGAAATTGGATGACCATAAAGGACGTTGTAACATTCCCATGTAGAAAAAGCCTTTGGTTCGGTTTGAATCAATGAATCAATGAATTAATTTACAAACTTATTCAATTCGCCTCCCGGTGGTTGTGATGAAAGTAGTAGGTAGTGACATGAAGGCAAGTACTGCCTTTTCGGTATCTGGTGGAGCTTTGGTCGACTCTTTGGTAACCCAAAAAATGAAACTCTTTATTCGGGGGTCCCTTAGGGGGCTATCCTAGCTCCCTTCTCTTCGATATATTTGAATCGAGGGGAATCTCTTCGCTGATGGTTTATTGGTGTGATAATTTGAGCACTATCTCTCTTTTTTATGCATACCATCTTCTACGCCTCTTTTCAGGAAGAATCCAACGACCAAGCGGGGGAAAATTATTGCTTATAATCATGCCAACTATTCTTTACGCTGTGCTCATTTGGCAGGCGGGGCCAAATGACAAGTCCGGCCACATTAGATTTAACAAGCGAAAATCCTTCGGGCTTACACGGGACTCTACAAGAGCTGGGACGGACGGCTCTACCCCAACCGGTTTTAGTATATGGAGGAACCTAAGGAGCCGATTCACTACGCCAAAATGCTGATCGGTCGACCGCTGCGACAATCGAGCGATGGAAGCAGCCATTAGGTAGACTAATAAGCTACAAAATACAAATATTAAAATATGATATAAGAGAGCCATTGCTGAAATTTAATACTAATAAACAAAAAAACACAAATTGTCACACTCTTAGTGTGAGTATAGAAATAAGTAAATGTGCGATAATGAAGTCATGATAAGGGTTATAGAGTATGCTTTGGTAGATTTTAAGGTACAGTCATTAGGCGGAGCTTGTAGGCTAACTATTAGGTTAAAAATAATTGTAAATATTGTAAATACTGTAACGAATCATCCAAATGAACTATTTAAATCTACACATATAAAAAGTTGGAAACCTTCCAAGCAAACACGACTTGATTGGTTAAGGGGTTTTCACTCAGAGAATTTTCAAGTTACTTAGTCGGTTTAGTAGGTTTTTAGTTCCCTGTCAAACGTTACATTTCTATTTTTATTCATCCTGCAAAAAGATTCTTGGGAAAATTTTCAAGACGCTGAAGTCCAATATTGCATGAAATTTCATAACTATAGGGTGTAATAAAGAGGTTTATTTTGAGGGGTGGTATGTCGATGCAAATCAACGGCTAGATTTCTGTACTACAAAGAATAATATGCTCAGAATGAGCTTTTTCAAGTGAGATGTAGAGAAAAACCAATGCTATGTTGTATAAGAAACTTAAGAGACGCTTTAAGTGGTTGACACAACCGTATTACACTTTTGCCATCTTGCCTTGCAAGTGGACGACACTTGTTATAATGCATTCAACATGTTGTGTTCAATTTACTCGTTTCCGTTGAAGACTTGGGTAAGGAATCGCAAGTTGAGTACAAGAGGGAACAGAAGGGATTTCGTAATAATTGCCGCCGCAGCGCCAACCGTCAGAAATGTTAAGGACAAAAATCAATGACAGTGATAACATTTCATGTTGCGCCAACTGTTTGCCGGATTTGAGAGAAACTAAGATGAGGCGAAGAAAACATCGCCTTGAACCGAGTCCAGGTTCCATCATTGCGAGACGAAAGCAAATAAATTGTTCACTAAGAAATCTCGAAGGAGGTGCTGCGCCATTGTTAGTCGTTTCGGGTAAAGTGTTTGTCGTTGCCATTGTTCGCCGAAGAATGTGTCCTCTCTGTATTTGCGATGGTATTGTAAGTGTATCGATAAAATTGAATAATCCGTTTTATTTAATGTTTCGGAGCTTTGAAGAGTTCAAGTGGATGGAGCGAAATAGGAGTATTCGCTCGAATCGAATCAATTTTGATGGGAGGCGGGAAGCAAGACAGCATGGGAGCAGTTGGTGTCCTTTAGGCAGCTGAATTCATTGAATGCTTAGGACTGGTGTTCGTTTGCGCCGCGTGATGATATACTTATTTACCAATTCGATTTCCCTATCGAGTTTTCTTTTGTGTTCTTATGAAATTAGTTTCGGTCTTAACGGAAACAACTCAAATAGAGAATCCATTACATCAATGTTGATAGCAACGTCGAATTGATATCTTCATCCCTCGGGCTTTACTTAAAATTGGAAATGGTCCCGGGGATGTTGCAAGGCTTCAGCTTTGGTGTTAGAACGAATTTTCTGCAGACACGTCTCTGATTTCCGCGTAACAAGAACAACGTGGAAAGTGCAAAACAGAGCATATGGTCAGCAGAACTGTTGTGATGTCAACGCGATAAATAATATACTTAATTAGTCGCATCATATGCGTCGCAAAAATCAATGAATGCTTGCCCAATTAAATAAATTGTGGGCAAATAATGAAACGATATTTCAAAAATCGTTAACCAATCCGAGTTGGCTGTTAATATTGGTAGAGTCGTTTCGCTGAACTGTTGCTGTGTTCGTGTTTATGGTGTTTATGTTTCTGTTTAAATCCTGCATTACAGATTTTTATTCCAAAAAGGAATCAACTACCGCATTGAATTGCAAAAATTACAAAATTCTCATGAAGGCTTTAACCTTGTGTTTAAACTAAATTTACGTTGTGGTGGAGATGGTGGCCATTGACTTATGGATGACTAGTTCAATGTAAAGTGGAAGCCGACGAACGGTGAAAGCATGCATCTATGTGCAATAGTATAAACATCCGTATATGACAGCGTACATGGTCATATGTATCTGCGCTAGGCTGTGTCCGCGAACATTCTAAAGTATAAAATAAAATTGTTGAAACGGAATTTCCGCTTTACCTGGTACCAGGGTGTCCAATAATTCTGCTGCGAATGGGAAAGTGCTAACGTAATGGTCCATTAATATTTGAACAAATTGCGTCTATTTTAGCCTCTAAATTAAAGCGCTATTGCTTAAAAGGAGGCAATCAAATATGATATTATATTGAACTGATAGTGGTGCAGCTGGACGAATCCAACTAACGTACATAATTTTTATGGATCAGTTATATAAGTATATGCAATTATATTATAATTATATATCGCTCTATTCTAATGTCTTTTTCTGGACTAATATAGCTTGTATCCGTTCCATTAGAATTGATATTATGTATGGATATTTATATGATAGGAGTAACATGAATTTTCAAAGTTAATGGGATGATTCGAATAGCAAGAAAAAAGTACTTTGACGTACTTTCACGAATAAAAGTCGCGTATACTCCATATGAATTGATTAAAAAATAAAACTGGAATAAAAAGGGATATCGCGAGAAAATAGAAAATGGTTCATATTCGTAATATGCAACTGTACAAAATTATCGTACACACAATTTTAGTAATTTTTTTCGTGATACCTTAATTACATTAAAGTTATATTTAAGTACAATAACAGCTAACTTAGAGAAAATGCTTGAAAAAGTTTATCAGTTCTTCTACAGGTGGAAAATAAGCATCAATATTGACAAAACTAAGGCAATATTTTTCACTAAAAAACGTGAACGTTCCTTGCTGCCTTATCGACCGATCAACTTCTTAGGACAAGCCATACCATGGTCCGAAAATCTGCCGTACCTTGGGGTAACGTTGGACAAGAAACTCATGTTCAATGACGACATTGAACGAATAAGATTTAAAGCATTTAATTCTGTACTTCAACTGAATCCACTACTCAACAGAAGGTCCCAATTGAACATTAAGAATAAGATGATAATTTTAAAGATGGTAATTCAGTCTATCATATTATACGGAGCGCTTACATGGAGCCAATGTGCAAAATATTTGAAATCTAAGCTTCAAGTCACTCAAAACAGGTACTTAAAAATGGCGCTAAATAAGCCTTTTTATTTCCCATCGCGCAAATTACATGAGCCTGCTAATATTAGCCCTATCAATAAACTCGCGCTCTCACGCAGAGATAATCTACTAGCTAAGGTAGAACGCAATTCGAATCCATACATTCAAGCACTCAGGATTTAAATTAATAGATCAACCTGATAGATCATGCGTCCTCAACCGAGTATTGATAGTTATTACTAAGATCCAAAATAGTATGTAAATAGGTTTTAACATAGGTAGTAGTAGTTCAACCCTTTGCACACCGGACGATTTTTGCGATGAGGTTCCAGCAACTCCGGGTCATTTTGACCATAAGCTACCAATGCTACGAAAGTATTTACAATGTTGCGACCGCGCTTCTTATAAAGGTCAAAGACCCTGCCTTGTTATTAAAGAAAACTTGTAAACATTTGAAAATTTTGTTTTACTAACCAAATTATAATATAAAGAATATAACAACACCAAAGTACAACAATAAAAACATAAAGAATAAAATAAAACATAAAGAATATAACAATACAAGGGAATAATAATAGAAATAAAAAGCATATAACAATACAAAAGATATAACAATATAAAAAAATAACAATTATTTTTTGAAATTTTTCATTGAATGGTATCTTGAAAAACAATCCCCAAGATGTACTCGTGGTTTACTAGGACAGGTGTCGCAATATTCGCTGGTTTTGTGTCTTTCGCCTTTCTTCTGCCTGTTGGAGCACACAACGCAATCTGTTTTTCCCCCTCCGCATTTCGTGAAGCTTACCGTTCAGCCTTACTTCAGCAGACGCAGACGAAGAAGTTGACGCTCTCGACTTTGTTGCCGGAAATTGTTAACCAGTTGATCGACCAGTAATTTGACGTACTTTAGGTGCGTCAAAGGTTTCTCACTTCGATTGTTTTTTGATAGTTGTATATAAAATATAGAAGTTAATGACAGACACCTCCATGCCCCAGAAAAACATTTTTCTCCACCACTTAAGGGATCTTCGTAAAAAACAATACGTGGATGCGTATTGATCGGCTCGGTCAATGCCGCCCATGGAAGCTGTGTAGCTGGTAATTGTATTAGGCTTCCTAATGTTAACCTCTTTCCCTCCTCGTAGAATTCTTACTGAATCCACCATACCAGTATCATTCCACGTGCTCAAGAGGGAGACGATTCTTTTGTCTTTGCAGGCTAGGAACATGACATTCCTTTTTTTGCTGGCGAAGGTATTTTCTTCAGAAAACTTTGTTTTTTTTTTGAGACCGATGGAATACCTTTCCTATTGGCTTTTATAGTGCCAGTTAAGTGGCAATTCATTTTCCTGTGCTCTTCTGCCAAAGGGATACTGGTATAGTACCTATCGGTGAACATGTAATAACCCTGTGCCTCGGGAATATTATTTAAGAGTTTTTGGTACAGATGCAGCGGAATCCTGGTGGTAACTGGTAGATCTGGACGAACAAGGTTTTGTGATGTGAGACTTCCACAATAAGGTAAAATGGTGTAAATATATCCGGTTTCTGAGTCCGCCATCGAATAAATTCTTATACCTCACTTCGTTGGCTTAATAGGGTTATAAGTGATGAAGGAGACTTTCCCTTTAAACTGGACTATGGATTCGTCCACACAAATGTTTTGTCCAGGAATAAAATATTCTGAAAATTTCGAATCAAGGTATTCCAAAAAAATGCTGACCCGTTGTATGCGGGTGTTTAGATCCGTGCTACCTGAGTCCCGTGTTTTTAGGTGAAGAATCCAAAATATTTGTTGAAATCGAGCTCTTGTAAATACACTCGAACAGACGGGGATTCTGATATTATTCTTCGTAGACCAATACTCTTGCATATTGGCGAGAGGCATTGTATCCATATTCAGGATGACTCCGATAAATGCCCTGAATTCATCTGTATCAACATCATTCCACGTGTGCCATACAGAGTCTTTGCTAAGATTTTTTGATGCCAACACGAATCTTGCATAATTATTCGTTTCTCTTATTATATCATGAACCAGCTCGTCCGTGAAAAACAGCTTGAAAAATTGGATCGGTTCCAAAATATCAGAGGCATTTTGCGGACCCGTCATTTTTTATTCAAAGGGAAAATTGATTCGATGGGGCCTGTACCCATCCTACGTAACGTCGATCCAGTCATGATTTCCCACTGAGGTGCCTGCGTCATCATCATTATCGGATTCGATACGCCGTACCTTTCGTCTTCGGTGAACTATTACATCGCTGTCGTCACTATCGCCCTCAGTATCACTATATCCATCTTCATTTCCGTCACTTTGAATTAAATTATTTCCGTATATCGTGAGGTCCAATTCATCCTCACTTTCCGAAAATCCACTCTTTTCGTAACTATTATTTCCAGCCATTTTACGGTAAAGAAATATTCTAGCGTGAACGACTTTGAAAATGAAGGATCGGTTTGGCACTGGGCAAACGTGTATCGCAGAGGAAACTTTTCAGAGATCTTAACACCACAAAATTTTAGGAGTAAGTGCCGTGGGGTTCGTTACTGTCCTCTTACCAGAAAACATCCCTGGTTTCCCTATTCCGTGGCCAAATGAGTTAGCGTTCAGATAGTGAATTTTTAGGCAGAGCGACGTCGTACCGCTTTTCTAACGTCAAGATGTGAACTAATAAACAAACAATAGGCGTCTAAGCCACTCGACAGATATGCTATTTTCGACCAGCAACCATCAATGGTTCAAGGCCTGGTCTGCGTCACAGATTTACCCTGTAACGGACCGTCTTCGGGAGGACCCTACCATAAATCAGTCTTAGGCTCAATAGCGCTGGCCTGATCGCTGTTCAACTTTCGTTTTTTCGTGTTTTACGCTACCGAAAAAAATACGATCGAAAGGAATGGAGCAAGCTCGGTCACCGGACCGATCGGATTACACTAAGCGTGTGCCGAAACATCTTCCTACCTGCATGAAGATACAATGTTGCCTCGAGATGCTGGCGTACCGTGTCGCCTCAGCGGCTACAACGGAGCTGTTGGCTTCTACTTCGATGTCGCCTCAGCGGCCAACGGAGTGCTAACGGTTAAGTTAGAGTTAAGTTTAAAAGAGGTTTTTGTTGAATTTTCCTCTACTATTATAAATATGTCATATGAATAAGAACCATTTTTGGTACAAACCGAGAAAATACTGTAGATGCAATGAATACCAAATTCAGAACTCTCACTTTAGGTTATCAGCTTAGTCCTGCAAATTTTTAAAAACAATAAAGAACAATAAAGAAATAATAAATTTATATTCATTAATAGCTAGAGGGGCCTGGAACAGTTCCTGACTATAGTCATATTTCTTAATATTGATATAATTATGAATTTAAATAATTTTATATTATAGTTTAATTCTAAACTACTCATATAAGTTAGTATAATAAATAAAAAGTATGAAAGTATGTCCGTTCTCTCACACTTTCGCATGCAGTCTTTTGGTCGCCTGTGGACTTTCCGCAAATTTTTTATTTAAAAGCCTACAAATTTTTGCAGACTTTTAAATAAAAGTCGTTACTTTATTGACTTTATGGAAAATAATTAAAGCCATGTAACTGTAAGAAAATTTCATAATCCGTAAGTATAGTTTTTTGCCGACAAAATCATAAGGGCTGACTTTTGATGTCAAAGTCAGAAACTTTTGGGCCACCAATATGTATTTACGTATGATGAAGCAAACTGTTTTTCTTTCAAAGCATTAAAGTGAACTATTATTTGCAGTAAAGGAATGACGGCGAAAAAAAAAACATTGAATTCCATTGAAAACTCAATTTTTATTATAATTATTTTCAAACTTTAACGGAAAAACTACAACAGGCCTCTGTTATTGTGCTCGTCGAAATATGTAAAACAGAAAATAGAAATATTATAGAGTATGACGGAAAATCGATGTTACACGTCCGAATTTTTTAGAGGAAACCATTTAAAAAGGAATTCAGTCAGTGACGAGCTAGGTTTCCGAGAATTTTTCTGGGTTAACTACGTGCTGACCGTTTCTCAATTTTAAAAGCTCCCTCTCTCAGAACCGCAAAATGTTCACCATATGTTCTTCTCCAAGCAAGACTTAATGCGGTGAGCAAATACGATCAGAATTTATTGACAAAAGATTCCATCAATTTTCTATCTTCCCCTTATGATCTCATCGTAATTTAACTTTGTTAATGCTTATCAAAAAGTTTGAGGGAACATGAAAAGACTTGTTTGCAAAGTCAGTATTAGTTAAGACAACTGCTTTTCAACTTTTGTCAAGTGATGAGATGGATCGCGGGAGCTCCAGGATATCAACTTCGAAATAAAACAAATTTTCTGACTGCCAAGAAGCGCTAACACTTTCGAATTCGTTGCGTAGAAAGAGATGCGAATACTCGATATGGCAAACGTGGAAAATGCACAACAGAGAGCGTGAAAACGAGACAAAGTAGACAAGCGGAAGGAACATTGCGAACAGAAAATTTCTAACGTAAAATGATATGTAAGGTATATGTAGTAAACTGGTGAGGACCAGTTTACAGGAGCAGTTTACTGCTTGAGACTAAACAAAACAGCAGTAGAATTCAGTGAATTCGAATTAAAACCTTAGTGAAAGAGCCATGTATTGGGAGTGTTGGTTAGTAATGCCAATTTAGATAACAGATGACGCAACTTTTACATGTGGTTTGTGTATATAAAAACTTATATGGTATTTTGGAGGATAAGCATCTGTCATTAATCTTCACTTAGTCAATAAACGAAATAGCGTAAACAACAAAGTTTGTTTTGCTTCGAAAATGTCGAATTTTTTGCCTAAAATCGTTGTTTTGCGGGGAGTTCAATGACCTTCATTCATTTGAAGGAAAACGCTGCTGAAAGTTATCGATTGTTGGTAGAAGCTTACGGTGAACATGTTTCAACTCAAAAGACTTGTAAACGATGGTTTGCACGCTTCCGAAGTTGTGATTTGACTTAGAAGGCAATGAACGGCCACGTGAGCCAAATAATTTGATGATGCAGAATTTCAAGCGTTATTGGATGAAAATTCGTGTCGAACGAAAAAAGAACTTACTTTGGAGTTGGATGTCGCCTTTGGAGTTGGACGTTTACATGCAATGGGAAAGATTCGAAAACTTGGAAAATGGGTCCGAAATCAACTGAACGAAAATCAACTCAATGCCCGAATCACAGCATGCACAAACATCTCGAAGAACACAAAAACTTAGTTTTTTGAGTCGAATCGTTACTGGCGATGAAAAATGGTTGTATTACGATAATCCTAAACGTAAATCATCGTATTATAATCCCGGCCAAACATCAACTTCACAACCAAAATGCGATATTCATCGCCAAAAAGCTTATGCCGTGTATTAGATGAGACCAGAAGGGTGTTGTGTATTATAAGCTACTAAAACCGAATGAAACAGTCACAACTGATCGCTAACGACGCCAACTGAGTGATTTGGCACACGTACTGAACGAAAAAACACAATTGATAGCTTGAAAACACCATGAAGTTCTGTTCCACGATGACAATGCCAGACCTCATCGGGCAAACATCGTTAAAGAAAAATTAGAAACGCTCTGTCGGGAACTCCTTGATCACCCCCCTCCCCCCCACACGTAATCCCCAGACCTTGTTCCTTCTGACTACCATTTGTTCCGATCGATGCCGGTCAACTTGGCCGACGTACGCTTTCGAAATGCTTGAGAAGTGCGAAAATGGACTTCTGCAAACGTGGAATCAACAAACTTCCCAGAAGATGGGAGAAAGTCAAAGCTAACATTGGGCAATATACTGGTTAATGCACTCGTTCATTTAGTTATTGAAATAAATGCTTTTTTCAAGCCAAAAAAATCGACATTATTAGCAGACACTCCTAATAGAATAAGTCTCTTTCTTGACGAAGGATACGCTGTTTCCTCTCGATAAGTTCACTGCAAAGTTTTTTCTAAAAATCAAACGCAAATATCTTTCAAAAATCGAAATACATATTAAAAAGGTACAAGAGGAGTAAAAATGTGCAGCGCTATGATAATGAAAGGATCCACCTTAATCTAAATAGCATACGCTTACGAATTCAAATACTAGTAGGAACCTTGATGCAATCTGGTCTTGTATTTGCCCAAAACAAGAATCCCGCTCAGGCACAAATTGCTATTCTATCCGCCAGCAAAGGAAAATGTACGCATTTCATTATGTCAATGTAGATTCGAGATTTTGACAAGAAGTATTTCATTCTAAGCATGTTTTCGTGTCTTTGATGAGTGTTTCCCGTATAATTTACTTTTCTCGAAGATCCTGGTAGCAGTAACAGCACGCCATCGACGCCATCCATGTTATCCATATCATCCGCTGTATTTGCGCTTTGTGTTTGATTTTCGGAAACAATCCTTTGTCAAATTACAGCAAGAAAGATATTATTTGTGGTTTGTGGAAAATATCTCCAGTGCCTATACAAGATACATAAATCCTTGAAAAGACACACTTGCCTATGTTTCAACATTGCAGCATTCCATTTCAATTTTAATCACGTAATTGCGCCCGAACAATTTCTTCGTAGATCAAATTTTGTTTTGCAGCAAACGATGTCGGAGCTGATGCTTTCATCGGAACAAGGACTTTGCTTGTTTTGACTTCTTTAGCTCGTAAGAATCGTCTGTTTGTCTTTGGCTGAAGATATAGCGCACACAGTGCAGTCTACAACGTTTGCAGATGTCCTCCAGATTTCGAAATTGTGTTAATTGAGTAAAACTCGAACTGCTTAATACAATGTAAGCTAGTAGAAGTAAACAATACGAGAAGGATGGCGGGTAAAGGAAGCCGACGAATCCACTGTGAGCGCTATCCTTTCAAAGTTGGTAGGTCAATAATTGTAATGTAGTTGCGCACATCCACGAGATTGTCATGAACTAGTTAAACTAATGGAATCTCTTTCATTATTAGAGAGATAGAGAATCCCAGATAGAGAATCTCCAGATAGAGAATAAATAGAGCGATAAGAATGCATAAATCATCGCAAGTCCTTATTGTAGCATGTTATGTGGCCGCGTAGCATCACTTCTTGCATATCATGAAGATCGTTCTGAGTCGTCTTAGCTGATTTTAATTTTCAAATTGATACCTTGTTCGTTGCTTGAATAACATTTGACTAATGTTTAGTAAATAAGGATATCACTGCCCCAGACGAAAGTACAGCTCAATTTTATCCAATGCGTTCATTTGGCAATTGATTTGTAAAGCACTCTGCGAAGTAAGACAGACATTTGCAACTTTCTGAAAATCTATTTATCAGTCTCATGCAATAACCATTCTTTTTTTTTGAACTGGACATTATGGAACTCTTTCTCCTAAGCCGAAATTGGTTAATCAAACGCAAAACACATTACTGGCAGTGCAGGCTTAGCAACATCGTTCCACCAGCGTCTTCAGATTGGTATATTGGGAAGCCAGTTCCTCGCCACTTCGCCGGGATTGATACGTTGATGGCTCAACTTGCGGACAACCTAACTCCTTTGTAGGTATGATAAATGTCTTTCCGTTTGTCACGACGTATCTCGGAATCCCACATGTGAACCCTTTTCATATTTTCGTTGACCGTTGCGAACATACCAAAACGGTGTTTTACATCACTCCTTCGTACATTTTACCCGACCACTATGAACATTGCACGATAATCTCCTTGAGTTTGCATTAGGAACAATGACAAGGGAACTGTGGTGTTATAAAGCAAATCTGCGGTCAGCTCCGAGAACGTTTTAAAGAGAAACAAGGAACATTTTTCATGCCGGCAAAATATTTATTGCCAAGTTCTTGTGACATGTGGTTACGACTTTATTTATGTTATATACACACAACCACACACAACCACGTGATTACTACATACGATTGAGCTGTTGACATTTTAGGGTTGCACTAATTTTTCTTTGCTATGATAAGGATCCAAAATATGACAGGATGCTATGGTAGGAGATGTAGAGAAGAGTACATGTAACGGAGGGTTGGAAAGAATTATTTCCCTCAAGCCACTTTCTTTGGTTTTTCTTCGAAAGCTCTCTGCAATCAAAGAGTTACTTGTTTGGTGAAACTCAGCCTTGCCCATCTCCTGGCTAAATCTCTTCTTTTTTGAAATTTATTTTAGGCCTCAACAAACGTTCCATAATTGCGCCTTATATCTATTAACTTGGGAACCTTTTGCTTTTGTGCGTGGACAGTTGCTAATTAGACAAATTGCCTGGTCCCCATTATTATCTTTCCAACGCTTTTGTTTCGAGTTTTCCTCTAACAAGACACAACGTACTGAGGAAAGGACCCAGCCAACGGATTTTTGTGTGGCACGTCCTAGAAATCGTTTACTCCCCATTTAGTCGACTATAATTCCTCACGTGCGAGCCTTATTAACGCGCAGTTCAACTAAGCAACAATTCTCGTGTTTTTCTTGCTGATCTCTCGTTTCTCTCGACGGTGGTCCTGGTTGTACAGTGAGAGGAAACTCATTTCGGCTGAGGGGTTGCTACGAAACTGACTTAGAAACTCTACTCATCTATTGATTACGTGATTAAGGTTTTGCGAGTCGTGTTTTCACTTTGTCATAAACTTCATTTCACCATTACGGCTGGTGTTATTGACTACGAAGCTGTTTTGTGGACTTTTGATATCAACTAACCTGGAGGCGATTTCAGCATTACATTTCAGCAAGAGCAAGTAACCGTGAAGGGACGTTTTGTATGATTCGCATATGTGTACGTCACGCAGAAGCCATTACGTGCGGCAGTTTAAATCTTCTCAATTTTAGTATTAAAAAGAAAATACAGGGTTCATTTAACATCTTATGAAAATGTATATGTTATATTCAGTTGATTGAAATAATTTCATGCACACATGGTTCACCTTCAGTTGCCGTGCAAAACAGAATCACTGTTCAGTTGACACGAGTAGCTTATACCTGCCTTCATTCTGTAATCATTCAAACATACTTTATACATACAATGGTATTTACGTTGGATAATAGCGCTATTTATCATACATGCATATGTTGTGTATATACTCATCCAAATATTTCGTACATATGTTATCAATCAACATATTAAAATAGGTTATGAAACAAGGTATAAACCAAACAATTATATCCCTCTCGAGTTCGGCGAGGCTTCCGAAGTTTATCCAAATGTGTATGATGGCAGTGGTCACAAAACTATCCTGCATCTCCCCTATATTTTTCCCTGTCAACGTAGTTACACAACCTTGGCAGATTTTGATTATTATTATATTTACATTACAGATTAAATTCTGAAAAAGCAAGGCATCAATCCAGTAATTTCTGGGAAAAACCAAGCGGAAATCGACTTTTTCCAAAGCAGGGATTGATTTCCCGGGAGACCTAACTTTCCAAACTTTTGCGCTCACTGACTTCACACTGGAGTAGCTTGCGCCAGAGACAGTTTGCTTAAAAGATTTCGGCTCTACCCATTTTCTCCGTTTATTTCGCTCATATGGTGGTCCCAATTTCATTGTGCTCTAAGATTCCTTTGGTTTCCTTAAGGGCGTTGACCCATGTCCGCCCGATGGTTAGCTTAGCCAGTACAACATTCCCGCGTTACTTACATCTGGCGCTAAAATGTCATTGATTTCATTCATTCCATTTTCGAACGTACCAACTAGAACTCAACTTCGGTCGTAGATCCTTTTAACTGTTCGCCTGATCCAGCATTCTTTCAGTTGAGTATATTTAAGTGCTGCATCATCTTCAAATAAACTTCCAGGACTGCTTCAAAGCATAGGAATACTACTGTATCTATTTCTATCCACTAACAGGAATTGTTTAGAAGATTGTCCTGAAACGAACAACGAATGGGAATCATAGCATGGAATTATGAATATAGATCTGAAAAATTTGAGCACTTGGCAACAGCAACTTCAGCATCGAAGCATCTAACATGTGGAAGTTTCGCCCATCTAAGATCCGCGAAAAATTTCTTGAATGCAATAATCAATACGGTACATCCCGTATCTTTAAAGCTGGTTCATAGTTGAGCTCTGTTTTATCATTTTTGATTCTAATCCTTGATTTGGTGGGCAATGGTTACCCGCTCATGTCAAGTAAGCTCACGTAAGGTTAAAATTTAACTTTAACAGTATATTTTTAAGATCTCTTACAAGGTACGTTCGGATGCGGCTAGTACGTGTGTGTTTTAAAACAGTTAGTTTGGTGGATTACTACCATATTTACTGCAAATTTGCATAGACTTCCTTGTTTCCACATAATTGCCCGCTTGGAAAGTAGATAATGGACACAAGGCTTCCATGAAAGCTTTAGGTTTTGTGTTATAATCGCATTTCCAAGAGATATACATTAAAGGGATTACATCCTGCTTAATCGAAAAGCAAATCCAAGTTGACCGAGTGTAAAGATTAAGATTTCATAAGGTCAGAACTTCTGACCTTATACGACAAAAAGTAGAGATATTTGTTATTTTTTTAAGCATTTTGTATAGTGTACACTTTTTAACTTCCTCTCATTCCGACGAAATACATCGATATATTTAAAATATATTCAAAGTAGACGTTGTTGAGCATCAACTTGTTGAAGTATCTCCTCATCTCCAGGACAGTGGAACCCAGAACTACAGCTTTGTTGATTGTTTTCATAAGTTATATGAATAAAATATTCCCAGGACATATTCTGTGAATTGTGTGATACAGTAGTCTCTGGATCATTTGTATTTGGTTTCTAGTTTAGCAAAATATCATGTTCCACATTTTTAAAAGTATTCTGTTTAACAAGGTAGGAGTAAAGAAGAAGAATTTTTTCACAAAATCGATTCAATCGAAAATGGAAATGACGCGTGTGGCGGTAAGACGACGCGTCACCACAAAAAAATACAATGAAAAAGTACAATTCAAAGAATGAAAATAACTTACCGGTTGCTAATTGCCGGAATGGCGGCGTCCACGGAGAGTCGGCGGAAGATGGTGAGGAAAGGCAGAAGATGGGTAATGAGGATGAGTCGACTCCTGTAGCCCTTTCGGGATTCTGGAACATTGATTTCGTAGTCGGCAATAGACTTTCCTCGAGTTGTTCGCACGAAAAGCGAATAGAAAACAGTTGCACGATTAAACTGAGAATCTGAATGTCAAGTAAGAAGCGTAATTTCGGGGATTCCCGTAACTATCAGAAGATACGGTTGGAGATCACTATGGACACGCGATGCTTTTTCTTCAAAGGTTGAACAACGAGAGAGAGAGAATAGAAGGATGACAGCTGACGGCTGTCACTGAAAGAACCAAAAATGCCGCGATTGGAAAAGGGCGCGATCGGAAAAGGGCGCGATCGAACGAGTCGCGACTTAACAGGAAACAGGAAAAAGTTGGTTTCAAGTTGTTAGAAGTGCTAGGACCCATCCATAAACCATTTCATGTGACAAAAGCGGGAAATGATAATCTCAATTTCACCGTGTTGGCCAAAAATTTCATAAGGGGCTGTTCCTTGGAGAAAGAAAAGATGCTGCCTTGAGCTTAGGAAGACTATTGATGCAGTGGCTCTTTTCTACAAATAAAGCTATCAAAATGTATTCGTACAAGGATCCAGTACAGGCGTACAACCAATGGCTACCGATATCAACAGCGAAAAATAAGATCTGATGAAAATGTGCAAGGTTACCACATATATTATCATACGAGATCGGCCTTTCGTCTGGCACGAAGGAAAACATGGCTGAGCCCAATGAATGTAAGGAATTCAGCTACGCAAAGTGTACTAAAATAAGGCCTAAGACGAATAGAAATGGTCATGGCTAAACTAAATTTCATATTTTCATTATTTTTTATCTATCTATTCAAAATCTATGTTTTGAAAATGTTCAATAGTGAAAATAAAGAAGAGCTCTTACATTGAACGTGTCCTTTCCAAATTTGTTTGCGCACCAAAGTGTTCAACTGTAAACAAAATCATACTTTGCCAAACTCATATATGTGACATTTCTGGCACAATGGTCACCTATTTTCTGGGATATGAAAAATGAGAAGTAGTAGAATGGTGAAAAAGATCTTTCATTGGTAGTTGATAATAATCTGATACCCCTGATATTTATATGCAAAATGCGATTTTTCAGATAGTTCACAATAGTTGATTGATGTTTTTTCAAACCGAAAATGCTACAATAAGATGATTTTGGCGTAGCACATGAGCCACTTTTGCGGACGATACTTGCTTTTACACTGCCTCAGCAGACGAACGAAGTACTAAAATAAAATAGGTATTAACTTGGAGACAAGGCTCGAAAAATGTACCCATAACTTTAATCGTTGCAAGATTAAAATTAATGTTTCCATTACCAAAGCTTTTATCTTCAATAAGAAAAGGAAGTCGTGTCTGTTGCTTATTCAGCGTATAGATTTTCTGGGTCAACAATTTCCTTGGTGAAATTGAATTTCATATCATGGGCTCACTCTGGATAAGGAATTGACATTCAGAGATCACATCGTATCGAAACTGACTAAAGCGTCCAAGGCAATATTAGTGTTATCTCCCTTGTTGAACCGCAAATGATTCGTTGACCCAGGAAGCACGATACTCATCAAAATGTTGATTATGTTTATAATGCTGTATCCTCCTATCTGGAACTCATGCGCGAAAAACTTGAAAATCAGGTGTAACAAAATTCATAGCTTGAAATGAGCGTTAATAAACCTTTTCACTTCTCCGCTGAAAAACTACATCAACTTGCTGGAATGATAACATCGAGAAAATCGCGCGTGAAGGATGAAGTGAAATATTGGTCAAACCTGCATAATTCTTTGCATATTTTTTTTCATTATTCTAGCTGTCATACGTTTGTAATCCCTAGCATAAATTGGTCTAATTTATTAAGATCTAAGATATATTGCGCGAGCATAAGGCAGGGTTAGTACCAGCAAGGCTCTTAATTTGACATTTTCTTTAAAATAAAATACTTTTCCTAGAGAAACCATTAGGTTGCTAATTTAGTTCATGTAGAATTGTTGTTTATTGAATTGAAATCAATAAAATAAAATTGTGTATTGAACAATCAATCAATGAACAATCAGAACGAGGGAAGATGACTGTATGCAGCCGAAACGCGTCCTCGAGACCCATGAAGCAAGGCCCGGCGGACCGAAGCTACCCAGAGAATGAACAATCATTTAAAAGCTACTACATGGGCTGAAACATATTCGGCCTAGAGATGGCGTCACAAATTCAAAATCAATGTGATATTTGTAAAGTACCACTCTTAACTTCGATCCTGTCAAATTTGATTTAATCTTTGTCAAGTTACAGCTTTCGTAACAATTAACAACGGACGAAACTTTAGGCCTGAGTCCAATCGGCAGTCTGCGAAATGACAATCGCGTTGTGGAAGCCGTAGTAAACGCCGGACGGGGCAACAATCAAATAGCAAGTATTTTTGCCATATACCATTTATCAAGAAATAAAATCGTGTTTGAAACCGATAAATTGGAGGAATCACGTAACGAAGTAGTTGAACACCCGCCATATTCGCCTGATTCAGCCCCTATCGACAATTTTTCTGATTCCCCGGTTCATCGGGAAGAGATTTTGTTCAAATGATGAATTGGAGTATGAAACAAATGCCTATTTCGGGGGCTTGACACAGACCATTAGAAGAAAAGACAAGTGTATGAATCTAGATGGAGATTATCTCGAAGAATAAAATCGTTTTCACACTGAAAATATCGTTTTTTCATTACCAGCCCAAATGCCTTTCGGCTCATATACTATATTCTGTATTTAAATCGGAAAGGGGTTTGCGATTTTGGGTACATCTGGAGTTCGCTGCTGTATACCGGTGTTTTTTTTTTTGGTTATTGCTAGTTAGTACTAGCTTGGAAAGTATTCCAAGCACTAACTGGCTAGTGCGAAGAACTACGAAAGCATATGGAGGTGATAGTAGTAGGCACAAAGAAGTGCTATCGATTTTATTGGTCAAACGGCATTCACTTCCATTGTTAATTGCAAGCTCGCAAACATACTGAGGAACAAATTTTCCAACACTGTGGACATAGTCTCATAATGATGATGCGTTGTCCGTAATAGGATATTTTTTGAAGTTTCAAGCCAAAGCGCTGCTCTTAGGCGTATTGTTGTACGCGAACGCAAATGCGAGAGGAGCCAGTATAAACTCAATAAACGAATTCCATGCTTAAAAGTCAGATCGAAATTCCGCTCTATAGATCGTGAACTAATTTCTAATTCACAAAATGCCCGCGGTAAACGTATCCAAATTACATCACTGGTTACTATCAACCGCAAATAGAAATGGAATCTGCATTTGTTATGCCGCATTCAGCCAGTTAAAGCATTCAACCACTCTACACTAAGCGTTCAACCGTTCCCTCACTGCCAACTCATTTCTATAATGGAAAAACATTTAACACCTTCGGTGCTTCAACATAACCCGTACGTATAAAGGACATCCTCGTTACACTTCACAACGTCACATCCGCAGTCAGAATTGAATTTTGCGCGAAGCTCAGCACCGCGCAAATTCGAAAGACTCACATAAACCGACCATGTAATGTAATCATAATCGTATCATTCGCATCCAGCGGAAAAAGCGAAGAAAATTTAATTGGGACTTCCTTTTCCTGCGAGCATTGATACCTCACCACAAAGCAAGCGTGGCTAATCAATTTGATGGCTCGTAAGCAGTTGGGTAGATGGCATGATGTGGCAGATGGGATTTGGAATACGCGATGAAACGGCTGCAGGAGATGGTAGCGGCATGTAGCCGCCCCCTCATCAATTCATTTCGTTACACTGGATATTATCCTGCGATACAAGAGCTAAGCTCCAGCTCATAATTGAAAACCTTCCGGCCTAAACTATGTGAATAGTTGGGAAAGTTGCCATCCATAGAACGGCGATATCACAAGGTCTTGCGAACTTTGCTCGTGTCATCAGGTTTCGTATTCATGCTATAATCATGGAAGTGTGGTGTTTCCCGTTTGCCTACTGAGTCCTTTGATTAAACTTAAACACAACCAAAGATAAATGGCTTTGGTGCAACAGGGTCCAACTCTTGAGCGTGCAGGCACAAGAGCTCCCGGATTAGGAGTTTCAGGCTCGATTGTTATTTAATAGGCGGGCAAATGCGAAATGATTAGGAGTAGCAACTGAAGAATCCGACTTCCCACTCTTTGGCTTGGCAGCTTTCGCGTTGGAAGAGTTTTTAATTACTTCGATGTCTTTGACGGACGAAGCCAAAGGCCAAGGAATCGTAACTTGGAAAAGTGTTTCTACGCCTCATGAAGCATTTGGTGTCGAACAAAAACAACGGCCGCTGTTGTTGTGGAAAGCGTGATGATATCGAAATGGTGACTGGCAAAGCTGCTCGTGCACAAATACATCAGGACATATGGCTGGACTTGAGGGCGTTCAAAGCAAGTTCATTTCCATAATTTGAATTTAAGTTCAACAGGTGCTAGTCCGTCTGATAGCCGGAAGCGTGTTTATCTTTCGCTATTGTCTTAAGAGGGAAATACAATTGTGATGGAAATAAGAGCATCTGCTCTAGTCGTTAAGTAAAGCGGATCCTCAGATATAACTGATGTCGAGCCTCGTGGAATTTGATTTGATGATATTTCAAAAGCAACAATATTGCCGCTAACATAGTTCTCACCATTTTCAGGACTCGCACTCATGTCGATTGGGTGCTCGATTGAAGTTTGATGTCTAAACTATTGATGTCCTGATGGAATTTCAAATGATTAAACTTAAACTCTACCTTCACTGTGAAACACTTTAGTTCTGTGAAAGTATGTGTGTATGCCTTAACACCTAATAAATATAAGAAACCATGAAACTGTTACATTTTTTGTAGCTGTGAGCAAAGAAAAATAACACATTTCGCTGTAAATGATGATTCATTCATTTATTTATATTCTATCCTATTAATTATCTTTTCAAAAGGGGATAATGCACGTTTTCGTGATTTTTAGACGGCTAGTACATATGTCCGAAGGGCGGAGCTTCTGTCGGAAGCAGCTTTACTAAATAAAGTTTCAAATAGAATAAACTTTTCGTTATTTTGAAGGGATATTCGAGAGCAAAAAGATCACATGGTCCGAGGAAGGCTAATACATAAAGCACAGATCTAGGAAAGTAAGACAAGATTTCGAAGAAGGGAGACGGGAAAGAGTTGAACGGGAATCATCTGGATAATAAAATTTTGTTGAATGTATCCAAACGTCCAAATGAGGGTAGAAAAACAGGGAGACCAGACTACCGTACAATATTCCAGGATAGGATGAACCAAGAAAAAAAAAGTTCCATTGTGCAAAAATTATTAAGCATTAAAATGCAAAAACTATTAAGCATCACATTAAAGACAATAGCGTCAAATTTTGGTAAAAAGTAATTCCTGGATTTTGTCATGTTCATCGTGTTGGTAGAGGCTGCTTAACGTTGGTTTGCTGAGCATAAGTAATCGCATTAGTACTTAGTAATCGTAATCGCTTAATCTCTCGGATCAGAACGCTATGCTGACGCAAATGGTAGTGGTGCCAGATTAGTCATAGAACCATTCTGGATCCGTTTATTGCTGTGCTGATAGGATGCCTACAGCATGCCAACCCCTTTCTCTCTCACAATTTGGTTACGCAAGCCCTGCACTATTGGAATCCTGCAAAGATGGCGTTACACATTGTAAGAACGATACAAAAATTTCAACTCAGAAAGACAACATTATCAGAGGCTGGTGCCAAAATCGAACCTGATTTTAAATGAATCACAAAGTTTTTCGTGGTGCTGGATGTAATGAACGGATAGCCAGGTGAAAGCCATTCATTATGACAACTAATACGAAAAATAGGTTAGAGCTCGGGAATTTTTTTTAAATAAGCATGATCGGTTGTAATACGTCTAAATAAGATGGGAGGATCCAGGTATGGAGAAAACCCATCACAGAATTGTACGTATAAAATATCCAAGCTGCAGTAAAACATGGTGGTGGGTTATGGGTTGGAGTAACATGGCCGCGTCACGTGTTGGTGAACTTTTTTTTATCGGGCGAACCATGGATCAACATATTTACATTCAAATTCTCATGGAATATTTAAGCAAGGGCGCCGAGGACGAGTGTTTAAATAGAAGATTATTTTCAATCAGGCAACGTTGTGAAACATGCACGAAAGTGGATTCCTTATAACGTCGCGCATACTTGACCAAATCCCCGACAGTCACCGGACCATCAATTTCGGTAATCTTTAACTGTGTGAAAATGTTGCCAACATCTAAATGCGCCATTTAATACATACATATATATATGTTCCTAGGTAGGTTTCTTATTTTCTTTATTGATGGGTTTTTTAATCATCGGCTGCTTATTTTCCAGGGAATATGCTGGGGAATAGAAAATGTATGGTTTGAACATTTTGAAAAATGCATTAATAACTTCGTATATATTATACTCCTGATTTCATTACACTCAAAATCAAATATCTCTTTCTGTTCATTCACAGGACTAAGGAAATTGTTCAACTTGCATCTCAAACTATTGAGTTATACTCTAAGCGCGAGTACAAAATGTTGCAAGTAAGGACTACCAATTAAATTTGTTTGTTCATCAGCAATCATTTTCAATACTGGATTTATTTAAATTGTAGATGGTATATTGATTCAACCATAACAAATCTAATCAAAACATTTATCGGTTGCAAGCCGTGGAGCATCAAAGATGTTTTACAGCTTTTTATTTGCTCAGTGGCTATTTCACTACTACTACAATATAACTGCTACTATAACTAATAATGGTAACTATAAAACTGGTAAGACAATGTCAGCAACTTAGGTGCGAATACGAAGATGCTGGTCTTAAAAGTCAATGTTCAATTGAGTAGACATCACATTGACGTACATTTTTAATAATAATAACATTTCTTCAGCTTCAGCTTGTCAAATATAACTTATTGTTGGAGAGCTGATGAATGGCTGAGGCATTTTTCCTTCTTATTTCATATGAGTGGCCTAGCCAAGTAACGCCCTTTGCTTTTATATTCAAATGAGAACAGAAATACATTGTTAGGATATCTTTTATATACTTTTATATGGCGGGCATTTTTGGTTTGTAGATGGGAGATGAAAGCGGCCTCAGTGTAGTGCTTAGCAGCCATCAAATACTCATTTAACATCTTGATGTTTTCGAGAAGTCCTCGTTGTTTTCTATGATCTAACAGTAGCTTGAAGTTGATCACCGAGCATCATGCTATATTTTTCCTTTTTGCAGCAGAGAGAAGAAGGATTAGTAAAGAGACACCCTCCCACTCTCGATACCACCAGTTCATCAATAGCCAAAATGAAGTGTGACCAAAAGCTCAACTTACCGAATGAAGTTTGTGGCTCTCAAACAAACTGCCAGCTTAGTCATTAGTTCTTAATTTCAGCAGGAGCTCGCACAAGTTGTCTACCTTGTCATCAATCTAAAGACCGTAACATATCTGTCTTATTCAAGTAGGACTGAAACCATCGATGCCCACTCAGAAGGCGAGTAAAGTAGAAATCAGTCTTATCGTACTTTCGATCGGGCCATGGTCTGATCTTCAATAATCCATAACGTCCATCATGTATATTTTTCTTTCTCTCAGCATCTACCCAGTTCACGAGTGTGTGTTTTCTCTCCTCGTAAGTCGTAAGGCTTGCCCTTTTTTGTGGACAAGTGGATAGTTACGCACTCTCTAGCGAAAAGATCGATTTGTTTCACGGAAGCGATCATCAGCGTCGCTGAAACAGAATCTCCTAGGCATGTAGATGCAATCTTTGCTAATGTGCAGTTCCTTACTGAAATCATGACCCCATATTTCTGCACGGTACAGAAGCACGGATTAAACGTCTTCATGTTTAGCTGGACCTCCTGCATTGGTGGTAAGTCAAATAAGACTATACCCCCACGGTCCATTTATCCTCCACTGCTCCTTCTTCCTCGAACGAACTTTGTAAAATCAGAGTTTATAAGCAAGTCCAACTACTTTACTATTAGTTCTAATCTGTCTAATACTTCCCCGATCTCATACTGCAGGGACTCTTTTTGCCAAACCAACAAACTTGATTTTTTCAGCTGAGTTTAGCCCACAAAGTGATGAACCATCGCTCACCAGGCGGATAAGAATTCTTAGCCTATATTACGGTTGCGCAACTGTGGGTCCTGTAACTTCAAACTTTTATCCGATCAACTGTGAATCATTCGGAAGTCTGAGTCTCTGCTTTCTGTGGACTTACCAGATGTTTTCCAGAAATCGCATCAGATATTCTGATACTTGGAAGTTTCCAATGCTTCCAAAATTACTACTCATCTATCGGACATATTAACCCGGAAATGTGCCTTGGCCCGTAGAGTAGTCCACACTGCTTCTATAACTGCATCAATTGTGGAGACTCTTTTCCTGCTCCGTACTGTTATGGGGCAAGGTTCCCCGCAGATCCTAAATATTGAAAGTAGACAATGGACTGACAATGGACTCTCCTGTCACACCGAGAACCTAGCCTGGATCTGTTTGTCACATTACTTCAGATTAAGCCTCTTAAGTCTCGCCTACCGGCACCTCTTCGGATTAAAGAGATCACTCCCTCAGCATATATGGACAGAAAGGAGAGGGATTACTGAGAGAGTGAGCCTTCTTCCCTCTGCGCCCACAGGCGATCGACGATGTCCTTCTTCATAGTGAGAACCGCCCGAGCGTAGTGCGACACACAGTTCCATTTGTCTTTAGACACATGCATCTTCTCCACCAGGGTATCTGGAGAGATCTCCCCTATTCTCTCCTTGAGATGTACACGCTGCCTCACCCACCGTTCGCATGTGAAGGTGTGGCAAGCATCATCCGCAATCCCCGGGCAAAACGGGCAGTCAGGGGACCGTGACTTTCCCATTTTGTTCAGGTAAGACTGAAAACACCCGTGCCCGCTGAAAAGCTGTGTCAGGTAGTAATCAGTCTCGCCATGTTTTCTGTTGAGCCACGGCTCCAGGTCCCTGATTAGGCGCGCGGTCCACCTGCATCTTTGTGCACGAACTGTTGCTATTAAAATACCAGTAATATTATTGGACAAATAATACTCACGCTGATGATCTAGCCAAGCAGATTCATGCCAAACATTGTTGTTTTGTTTTGTTTTTAAATATGAGGAGTACTCAGGAACCTACGGGCTTACTCTTCCATTTTTTCTTATTTTTTTGTGAATTATATAAAGTGCACTTTTTCTTGCACACATTGATTGCATTTGCCGTCATTCCAACGAACGACTCCTTCAAGTAGAGCTGGTCGACGTTTATCAATTTCCACGATAGCGGCCAGAGGGCTCATCAACGCCGACATGAGGACTTTATCTTGATAAGAGATGATCAAGGCGCTTAATAGTTGTGCCAACACTTACTAACTTAGACAGTAAATGTTGAAATTAAGTAAAATTAAGTTACATTAAATAATTTAAATTAAATTGAAATTATTTAACTAAGATCCTTAACACTCGGTTATAACAAGTGCAAATGAGAATGCTTCATACATGGAAATATAATGTGGGTCAAAGGTATATTCAAAGTGCTCGGGAAGAACTACAATAAACACAAAATGTTTGTGATGTTATAAATCCATGACAAAACTGCAGAAGCTACAACGGCTATGAAGCTACAAGGACCATATCAAAATCGAAACGCTGTAGAAATCTTCAACTGGAGACTTTAGAGTTTATGTTAATTTATTTTTTAAGTTTTATTATACTTCGCGGTGCATGAAATATTATAAACATTTTCATCAACTATAAATATATAAAAGTGGTTTTTCATGCTCATCGGATTGGAGGATCATTTGTACAGTGGGAATGATTCTTCTGACTCGATTTACAATCAAGGAATAAAATTATACACCAAAATACAAGTGCAAGACGCAATGGAGTATGATAGTTGTCAATGAAAAGCTCCAAGGACGTTTCATTGGTAACAAGTGAACTTGTATACACTCCATAGCGATTGAATATTCTGTGCAGAAGAATATTCCATATGAGAAATGTTCATTTGCAACATAATAAAGTGGAACAATCAAGTTTCTAATCCTGCGAAATAATTGATATGTGTTTGGAAAAATGTTTGCTTTGACGCAGCGGACTCACATGTAGTTGTGCAGAACTCATTCAGGATTGCTAAGCAATGAGATCCGAAGCTCTAATGCAGTTGCAAATGCATCGTGTCCTTTGAGAATTGAAACAGCACACAGCAATGACTCTGTTGGTGTGCCTGCTTGCGCTTTGTACTGTAACCACTGCGAGAGGTTTTGCTAGGATAATGACAGAATTTAAGAGAAACAGTTGCATTCAACGTATTTTCAGAGCGCAGACGCTCCTTCAGCACTAAATGAAAATCGGTCGGCATCGACACGACCCAGACCGAGCATATTGGGCACGAATGGTGGATCGCCGACAGGATACACTTGATAGCGACTGAATAGAAGTCGTCAGTCGCCAAAGAGGCTTTGTCATAGCAAATTCCTTTCCGCGACTGGAAACTCAATTCTGTCCGTTCTCCTTCGTCCTCGAGATCGTGGTCGTTCGAATTTACTCGCGAGATGAGTAGCGGAAACGGAAAGCGTGCCGCCTAGGATTCGAGTCGAGTTGAATGCCAACAGACTCGTGATGCGAAGAAAGTGGATTACTCGTTCAGCGTAGAATGTTAGTGCCCCTGTCAATGCTAGTGTCTTGCCGAAGGATGTTAGATGTTACGGAATTAAAGTCTTTGAATGGTCTTTCTACATTCAAGCATTTTCGCGTAGCAAAAATTCCAATGTGCACTAAATTGTTTTTTGAAATCCAGTGTTCGCTGAATGGAGCGCTCTGTTTCGATTGTAAACAGAACGTGCATAGTGTACTATGCGCCCTATAGACGACAAGGATAATTTCGATCGGATTAAGTTCTCTGAATGACGGACGGCTCATCGTTACTGTTGCAATGTTTGCACATCCATAGTGTAGTGCTGTATGAATAGAAAATTACGCTCGGTAAGCAATTTGTCTGTTTTCGATTGTTTCCAGATGCTTTCGAATTTAGATACAAGCGAAGATACTCTCGATTAGTGGAGCATGTTGTGTGGGAGCTAGAAATTTTGTGTGGAAATTTCAATTGTCGCTGGATTTCTTGCTGATAGAAATTAACAGCCGGCTCGGCTGATCAAGGAATGCTTTATTCAAACACAAGTAAGTTGGGCGCTGACGATCTGACTTAGATGTAATGGGTTTTCCGCTTGGCCTATTATACGTGATTAGAGTTTCCGTCTTATGTAATTCTTCTTCCCACTCGCTGTACTTTTGAGGGACGGAACTGTTCCTGGATTCTTGTTACATGACAAAACTTTTATTTGACAAAAACAATTTGGCGAGTGACTGAAGTCTATAGCAATTCTGAATTATTTGATACATAATCGCATAAAATGTGGGGTAGGAAAACATATTAAATTTGCACTGGAAACTCAATTGTACAACTCTGTTGGAGTGCTCTTGTTTAGGAATTTCATGGCATTGACATGTCACGTAAATATTTATTTGCCGTGTACGCGACTTCGTCGTTTATAGCAATATATTGACAGTAACCCCCCTAGTTAGGATAAAATTTGACAATCGAAATGCCCTGTTTGTATGATGATTATGTTATCCTATATTTGAAATTGTGTCAAACATTGTCCGAGTTTGATACAACTATTATACTCGGCCTTTTTATATTCAAGCTTAGATAACTTGTCGTTCTTTTTATGAATTAATGAAGAAAGAAGGTATGAAGGGGGTTCTGCATAATTTACCTGATTCTCGACTGAAATCTACGCTTTAACGTCCATGTCAACCACTCGATTGGTAATTTCTAGATAAACGGCCGTATAATATCATCCTCAACATCCATTCTAGAAACCTAATGCAACGTCGACAAAGAGGTTGGATGGTAAGATCCATATCAATGCACATTATTCTCATGCTCGTAATTTGATCAACACGGATGTTATTTCATAATTTATCTTTTTAGAGAAGTTTAGTACTATTTGATGTCGAATTGAGAAATGCCTGATACTCACCCAAGTTGAAACGCGAAGATTGTATGATCATGCAAAATCTCATACAAGCAGATGATTTGATTGTACTAGCATAACTCTATTATTATAAATTAGTTACAATGATTATAACGATTATCATCGCCTCTTGAAATGGTTGATCGTATGTGCATGATCAGTTATTTAGTGGAGAGTAATTGCTGCCACGTTTTATTTAGTAAATTGGCGATTTTGGTTATTTTATCATTTTCTACCAATTTCTTTGCAACTTTATTTTTTTTTCATAAATTTCAATCTCTCTTAAAAACTTTACCATATATCTATGATTTATAAAGTTCATATTCCGCCGATAAAATCCCAATTTCCCGTTTCTATGTATATTTACTAGACTTGAAACCGTTCTAATTGATGTGAGCATTTATTCATCGATAACTTAAGCCAAACGAGGCAGTTTTCATCGAAAATGAGAATCAGTTTTTATGCAACTTATCTGAATAATTCAAGGAATATTTCTTCAATAGCATTATTTGGTTTATATGCTCCTATGTTGAATGAAACCGAATAGAATAATTGAAAATATCTTTAAGTAATCTTGGAGCAAAGAAGTACTATCCATCGTCAAACAGCTAATGAGGTCCCGAAAAGGGGTCATCAATATGACAAGCTCAACAGATTTCGTAGTTTCGATACATTCAAAAACGATGAATTGCATTTCTACGTTTCGCTTAAATTAAAATTAGTTTTAGGTAGGTGAAGTTGGTGTCCTTGAATTTTATTTTTATTTTCAAGACAGAGGTGAAATATTTAAACGTTAAATTTTCTTGCGTCTATATTTAAAAAAAAGTTTTCATTATTAGAATATCAAACATAGTTTTTTTGCCCATACTATCTTATTTATATTCATCCTTTACTTTTACTGTAATAGCAAAGTTTTGTTTTGATACAGATCCTTGAGTAGTAATTTATAAACACAAAAACTGCCTTAAATCTTTTGGGTTTTGCGGTCCAATAGCCTATATTAAGTTTAATGAATAAGATTTTATAATGCATACTCTTGAAATTTGGATTCAAATTTTGAAATAATTCAGTCCTATTGTTATTAGTCTCGGCATTATCTTGTAATCAGCAAATCTTGTAGACTCTTATTGTTCGGATTGCTTAGACTAAGATCTCCTGATTATCGATCTTGCAGACTAGTTGTGATCTGACAAAGGCTTTTCTTATCGCACGGCTACCTTTCTTTTAATTATTTTTAAGATTTAATTATTTTATGATTTCCTGACTAGAATTCAATGTGTTGTTTGCCTCAATCGGCGCACGGGATTGTTTGAGCTAATGTTCGGAATATGTAGATAATGAATACGGCTCTAAGGAGGCAGTGTATACCTTGTGAACATTTACACTATCAGGGGTCTATCACTGCCAGAAGGAAGGCTAAGTCCTCGCCTGGGCGGCATACTCCCGTTGATTCTTTCATACAAATATATAAGCACTCTTCAGTATGTTCATCTTTCCGAATGAAACAAAATGCTGACTTTAGAGAAGGAGTCCTTGAATCCATGTGTTGAGCCCGGCGATGACAACTATCCGTTACCGCCTTATCTGAATCAGTTTATTCGACTCCACCTCTGGATGCCATTAGAATTCTGTAATAATTTATAAGACGGCTTCGGTTGATTTGAATGCATCGATTCTTATTTACGGAGAGTCTGTAAATAACTTTAGGTGAGAAATCGAAGAAATTTCAACACTAATTTGACATTAGAAATACTATCCAATATTTAACACAAACTATTTTGGAAATATTCGGCCCGCAAATCTACTCCCACAGTTGTGTTGTTGTTTTCTGAATGCCTTAGCAATTTTAAATATCCTGAATTTGCAGGAAAATCACTTTTCTATTGCTCTACGTACTAAAGTCTACCTATCACCCACGTGAATATTTCATGCTATCTTTGTTTCAATGACTCCCAACCCAAATCATTGCTTGGGAAAAATGGAGGACTTGGAGGAGATAACGAAATGCGACGATAATACCATTAGCCGACGATTAACATTTGAAATGTTGATCGTTTGACGAAGGTGAGTACACGTTGAGAAAATATTGTCATTCGTCCTGAAAACTAGAATGTCAAGGGTATTGTGCTGATTGAAGAAAAGGCTGGTCTCTTCGTCTGTTCAGCGTCGAATCCTAAATAGAGTTAATTTGTAAATTCTATTAGGATGCAAGTCAATTTGTGGAGGGTGATTTATCATTAGCACTCAGTCGTGGCGTAAGTAGAAAACACACAAGCCATAGATACTCACTCAACCGATAGCCGGTGACCACTATATGAGCTCAATGAGATGAGAGAGAAGAGCTCACAAACAAGGACATACGTGTAGTGCTACCCTAATTGCATGTTACGTACGACTTAATTAACTCAGTTCCTTGAAGAAGAGAGCAGATATTCACTTCGCACACCACATCAGGTCCGCCCTTGTTACTACTTGCATGAAATCCCACATATTTTACACTTTATTCACTTCCTTTCTACTGTCTGCTTCTTGCTTCGTCCCCACTCCTCTTTGAATCAGTGTCATCTGACTTCTTGCCACAAGGAAAGTTTAACCTAATGGATACACGATGTTAATACCACTAATAGGGATAATTACGGATAATGCCTCTTTATGAATTTCTGAAGTAAAAATTAATTATTATTACCTAGACGATTGATCAAGGACTACGGAGGACTGCTGCAATGACTTTTTCCGAAGCGGCTGTAGTTCGAGCGCAATGAAAGAGGCCAAAGGAAATTGTCAGCAGGCGTAGGAAACAGACGTGCTTTGCCCCATCGAAACAACACCCCATAGTTCGGCAGCACCAATGCAAGACACCAACACGTCCATTGCGGTATTCAAGCACACGTTAATTTGTTGATTTTTGTGTTAATGCCACACAAAGAGCACTGTAAGAAGGTTTGGGGAGGATTATTCGTTCTTTCAGTTTGGCAAGTTATGGAGTGATATGTAGGAAGGAAAATGATGGTAATAGCATCAGCCTTACATTGACCGTTCTTAAGAGAGTAAATAGTTGTTGCAAACACGATAATATGCCCACCTAATGCTGATAATGACACTTGTAATCAAATTCTTATTTAGATTGGGTCAACTTGCCGCGCATGAATTACGTGGCACCTGATTCTTGCTTGAATTTATTTAAGTCAAAGTATTTCACAACGACTTTCAAAGAAAACTTTGCCATATGCATATGCAACTTTACTATAATTTCCTTCCGAAACTTTATATGGTCACATTCAGTTTTCTTTTACAATTCGGTGATCAAATGCTTTGCAAGTCTAAGATGATATTTGGCTTTGGCCTTGCAAGGTTCTGTTAATTATTGATCAGCAGTTATTAAAACTTAATGAACGTTTCGGAAACAATTCGAATTTGTTGTCGACCTGTCTTTGTGAATGGTGATCAAATGAAATGTGTTGCTTCGTTGCTAGATCCACAATGCTGCTATCCATTCACAAATGCGAAAGCTACAGTTAGCATGGGGATCCTGACTTTAGCGGTATCAATGAGGATTTAATTTAATCCGCTTTCCGCTCCATTAAATTTACAGTTTCCACTCTTTCGGAATCGTCTCTATCAATCCTATCCGAGGCGCCAAGGTGTTTTTTCCAGAGAGATGGGAAATTGACAACTTGCCATCCCTCTGGAATCTTTTATTAAGACAGCTTTATCGTTAGCGAAAACCTTAACCGCTTAACTTTGTCTCCTGAAGAAATTTCCAGTGACCATTACGAGGAGGTGTTGAATTTGATTTGAAAATGGGGCTTTATTTTACAATTGACATTTATCTGGATTCAGTTTCTTAGTCAGGGAAACCTTGTTCGACACTGATGCCTTAACCGCTTGCAAGGATTTGTGAATAATTAATTGACGGTTTCTGCAATGCAGAAATTTTGAAACCTGTCTGGGTCAAAAAGTTATCATCGCCATTACCATTCTGTGTTGATTGTTATGATTTTATCTTTTGCGTATGATCAGTATTTAATCAGGAGGAAGAGATATTTATGTCATTCGATAAAAAAGCACTCTGCAGGATTAGTTGCTTAACGCAACTAATTATAATAACGCTCTGGAGGATTAGTTGCTTCAACAAGAGAAACTCCAAGCTAACATTCTACTAGCACCCTTTTTTGAGAATAATGAAGAATTGTTTTTCGTTGCTTGGGTCTGCTTTTTATCCTCACAAGGCAAAAGTATGGAATAGTATGCTGAAAGTAGTGTTATAAAACAAAGGTATTCTTTTGAAAAATTTGGTTTCATGCGCCCGCACTCCACAAAGATCTAGCAAACAAATTTAGAGCAGCGCTTGCGAATTAGCATCAACGGCAGGAATCCATCAGCCTTGTTATGTTCGACCTGGCAAAGGCGTATCCAAATATCCAAAACGTCAAAGAATCCTTTTATGCCGATGGCAGCTGTTGAATTATGCATCCAAGCAAGCGGAAATTATCGGTTATAAACTGCAACAATCCATTAGTTCTTCTTTTCGGATACCTTTGCATAGAGAAGATAAAAATCAACCCAGAGAAAACTCACCCCATTCCTATCATACAAAAGAGAAACCAATTCTAATAACACAATTCGAACACATACGAAAAAACGCTAGACAACCGAGTTTCTTGGAAACTCTGGAACGTATAATGAAACGCAGAATAGTTGTGGGAATCCCCACCTCCCTACTTGATTTCCCAAAATCATAAATGAACCCATAGGGCAGTTACGCTCCCTGTCAGGCGGTGATAACCAACAAAAAAGCATTTTAAACGTGTTAGAACTTCGCTTTTAGGAGAATCTTCTCACAAATATTCTAATTCTAAACAAAGTCCTTAAACTCTTCAATAAAATAAACAGTTATAGTAATACTACCTTCGATATCTTGAAGTTCTTGACGAATTAAAAGAGTCGAACAAACAAACCATTACCACAACAGCTAAACAGATAATCAATCCAACTTAGACCAAATCTGTACATGAGTACATCCTGAAACTTGAAATGAAGCGAAAGAGGCAACATTATATCAAAGTAACCCCATTTCTGGGGGTACGTCTGCAATTTCATGCAACGTCACGGTAAACTACAAAGATCCTTAGCATCTAAAGGCTGTGATTTGCATTAGAAGCATAAACTGAAAAATACTATCATATGTGCAGCATAAACATTGACGCCACTATTTAAGGATCGAGAGAAAGTTTGAAAATTGATGGATATGATTTCACGGATTTAGCTAACATTAAAATGAAAAATAACTTGTCATAAAGAGAACTGCCCTCAATAGCTTTTTTTTAAATAAGAAAAATTGAAATCTAAACCTAATTTTCAACTGAAGGAAATCAAACTAAAGGAAATCTAATAAAATATGATGAAAATCAACTCAGGATCATATGGGAATAATCTTAGCCTTTTTCACCTAATCTTACCAAAACCCGTACACTGCACTTAAATTATATTAACTTAAGGAGTTTCTCAGGAAACAGGGTACCTTAGGGAAGAAAAAATGACTAATCGATTAAAACGATGAATAAATCTAAATATCGATAAATCGATAAATAAAACAAACTGTAAATGGGAAGAGAATCGGCCAAAGCTGAATAAACAAATCTAAAAGGAGTAAAATACATAAAGGAAGTAAAGCGGCGAATTCAATTGGAGTATAGCCAGCAAGGATCCGGCTATTTGTATCAATACAAATTTTAAATTTGGAAACAAAGGTGGAAAGAGCTCAAGCTGGTTTCGAACACGCATCCCTGCCGTCATGAGGCTTCGCTGAGTTAGGTATAAATCACTTACAATGTTGTAAGTGAAAATGGAAAAATTGATCTACCAAAAACTTCTGAAATCGACAAATTTTAAGTTTTCTTATAAAATTCTTTTCAGTTAATACTAAGACGGTTGAATGCTGAGCAAAGAGAAAATACTTGAAATATGATTAAACCTTTGATATATTTCTAGTCTATTGAAGGAAACTAGAAGCTTATTTGAATATTCTAATTATACAGAACTCCTGTCACCAGTCTACAGTCAGAAAAACAATGAAGGTTTTGGTTGTTAACAGTAAAGGCTTTGATTGTTTACAAGTAACATAGCAACCTTCTTGATGAAAACAGTGCGCATTTCTCTCTTAGTCCATTATTGTAGAGCGGGATTTGAGCACGGCAGGCGCGACACACGTTACCATATGAACTCGCCCTGAGATTGGTCCTTCAGGATCAAGCGACGAATCATCAGCTCAACGGACCACACGAGCGTACCATGAAACGTGTCAGCGGCGTAATAATGAGATAAAGATGGACGTTTCGAGTGTTTCCTACGTATTGATTGGTGGTTGCAGGATTATCTTTTTGTTTCTTTTCGGTGTGTTGTTCCGTTTTGATTAACTTCTGTGACTCGTTTACTTTTTACTCGACGCATTGATTGGGTAGTTTGTGTAGAATTGGTTCCCGACATATTGTCGGAAAGATAGTAAGGCCTCGATCAATGATCCGCCCACACAAGATTTAGGACGTGTGGATTATTTTGACTTAGTGGAAATTTGCAACTAGAAGTAAACTTGGATGAGAAGAAGTAAATATCGGTAAAGTGAGTAAAGTTAAACTGATCAGTTAGCGGCCATTGATTTTCCTTTCGATGTATATTTTGAAATTTCAATACGAGCAGAATCATCCGCCGTTTTTAAGAGCAATAGTTTGCGCAAAAAATTGCTCTAGTGTGCAGTTTTCGTCCCTTGTTTCGCAAATTTGCTGTGTACATACTCGTAAGATTGAATGGTGTATGACTGTGTAGAGAGAAAATGCTGTGAAAATGCGTCTAAGAGCGTCTGCAGACAGTTTTATTTGAATATGGGTCAGTGAATTTGAACCTAATGAACAATATATTAAAAGTTTGAGCTCTATTTAAAACAAACTTTATATAACATTAACATATATTCAGACTGATCAAAAAAAAAAAGAATGTTTGCATTTAATTTTGTGATTTTTCTAATCTATGATCGATTTTCGACCCTAATCGTTCGGTCTTCTACAACGACGCAGCGCTTCCATCGCTGAACCCATTTTTCGAATCCGTTCCTAAAGAATTCTTCCGGTTGTTTCGTATTCAACTGCTTATTGCGGCTTTCACTTCTTCATTATTGGCGTAATCGTTTCACTAAAGATCCATTTTTAAAAGAGGAAATGATTAAAAATCACATGGAGGATGAGTATGGAAGGTGAATATCAACAAACTTCGTGCCCTCCAACGCTTCTTGAGTGGCGTGTCACGTGTGCGATCTAGCATTGTCACTGGTCACTCGGTCACTGGTGTATCGTACTCGTCGGATACGCTTCCGTAATGTTTATAACGTCTGAAAACAGCGTTCCGAATTTACAGTACACGCCTTTTCAAGGTATTCCATCATCACAGCTCGAGTGTCCCAGAAAACAGTGAGCATCACCTTTTTCGCTGAAGGCTGAAGAATTCCTGCTTTTTATGGCTAACCTATTCACAGTATTTCTGTTAACCGTACCAGCTCGTTTCAAGCGCATGCACATAGCACGTGTTTGGCATGCCATTGTAACACATATAAACGCGCAACCGTTCAACCGATAGTTACGAAACTTGGAGCGTATAGAGGGACAGGATGTGGCTATCCAATGTGCGTGCATCCGTATGATATTTTGTTAGTCCGTCAGGGGCAGTGTACATTAGTGTAGTGTACATTACTTTTCACCCACCCCTCGTGAAATAAAAATCAAGAAAAAAGAAACGGACAACACGGTGAACAATCATTGATGGTGTGCATCCTGTGCATGCAGGATACCACTCATTGAGCGTCCATAAAGAATAAATAACTTGCTTAAAGGTAAAACCTCAAAGAGTCTTTGCCGAAAGGAGTCATGAAAATTGAAAATTCGTGGCCCATATTCAAATATGGCCGATTTATTATTATGGTCTGGCGCTCCCTGAGTGCAAGGAGTGGATGCTTTATGTCTATACATCGGATTCTGGGCAAACATGTAAACTAATATATTCTTACAAGTAATTTGGCAATATTTTCCAATGAATTGGACATGGATTCATCTTTCAACTGGACAGTGATGCGAAGCATAATCCCATGAAAACAAAGGAGTTTCAGCTTTACTTATGGATTGAACTCAACATATGAATTCCGTCAAGAAAACAAACAAACAAGGAAGGACCGAAAACTGATTTACTGAAGGAATTGGAGAGTCTACTAACTGAAATTAGACAAAACCTGTAGGCATAAACGAAAAAGCGATCATTGGACACTTCCAATAATATTCTTCTCGCTGTAAGGAATCAAAGAGGTCACAAAAGCATAATATTTTTCGCCATGCGACCGTTTCTACAAGTTTTTCTCAATGTGTGTTGGTCCTCACGTTGGTTATTGATTATCGTTGTTATATGTAATTGTTGTCCGATTTTAAAATAAAAGTTTTATGTTTGTTCAGTAAAATAAGATAATTTTTGCTATAGAAAATAAAATCACTTCGGCAGGAAGAACATTGAGCGTAAAAATCAGGAAATATTTCTAGTACATATGCTTCGGAGCAACTGGCGTTTGTTCGAGGTGTCACTTCTCTAGAAGGTTTACTCCTCAAAACAGAATAAGGGCCATCAAATATTGTTTATTCAAGAGTGTTTTTGAAAGGATTGTCGATCTAATAAATAATTTTGAAAATACCGTTACGTTCTTCAGTATTCTCTTAACGATGACATTGAAGTGTTAAGCAATATTATTTGTTGCAATGTGCTTAATCATTATTTGTCGCGCAATTTCTTTTTATATTTTTAATTATTATATTTTGTTAGTTTCACTTTTGGAATAGTTTAATTTAAGTGGTTTGACTTCTGCGGTTTTGCAAGTTTTGCAAGTTTAACCTATAATTAAATCATGTTAGCGTCAAATGCCAGGAGTTTCCCGCCATTCAGGCAGTGATTCTGATGCCAGAGCTGTAAGAATATTGGAAGCAAAAGCCATCTGAAACGTTTGGATTCATTTTCCGGTGTAGTGGCTCGGGAGGATTCATGCTGCCGGTATATACGACGTAATCCGCGGCGTAATCGGAATTTGACCGCGAGAGTATAGCAAAAACTATTACGCTTCTTAGTGGCCGGGCCATCAGAAATGGTTTGCATGAAAACCAATTATGTTCAAGGAGGCTTGTTACCAGAGGAAAATGCTCAGGACTCATCGTGCAAATTCATTTGAAATTTGCTCGTCAACATCTTAAACGAGACAAGTAAGGTGAGTGTAAAGTCATCAAGTGTGTATTTCTTGATCGACAAAGGACGATGACAGTATCCAATATATCCATGTATCGGTGGACGTATTACGGTTCAGATAAGAAGCGGTGAACGATTTTGCTATCCTAGCATTCGCGAATACGACAGGTTTGGTTTCCAAAATTTGATGGGTCTCCCAAGCAGGGTGGGATCAGTTTTCAAAGCGCTGTGACATCTTCGATTTACATCAAATGGGTTATATCCGAGTTATATCACCTGGCCGGCCACACACCGGGTGATGATCTCTGTGAGCCCTGATCGGAAACCAATTTGGAGATGTTGGCAGGAGATGCCAGAAATAAACATCCGTCAACTTATGACGGAACGTGCAAACAATGCTCCGATGATGTGTTTCGGAAAGAGAAGAACAAACCCGACATTAAACAAATAAAAATGGCAGCCCAGCTGGCGTGGTAAGCCTACAATTTATTTATTTTATTTCGTATTTTGTGTTTCCATCAATTCAAATAAAGTCTGTTTTATTTCAATTGATGGACAGCAAAACAATCCGCGTTTTAGTATTTTTTGTTTAAATGCAATTGTTTTCAGCAAATTTATTGAGATACCTATCGTGTTATTAAATTTACATAACCGGGGTACGGTTTCCCAGTTTTTCCAATAAAATTGTTAATGGAAATAATTTTGTCCTGACGATCATAACTTTATATTATTTATTATTATTTAAACCGAGGTCCCCTGTTGGAAGCCTGTTGGAGGCGCACGAGCTCATCCGTTTTTTTTCCCAAAGTTCATTTTCTGTTTGTTGTGGTTGTGTTGTGGATTTAAGGCCTGCCCACACTAGGTTAGGTTTCGTAGTTCTTGGCTCGGTTTTAAGACTCTAGTTGTGACGGTAAGGTTTCAAAACACTAGTACTGTGTGCCTGTGTCTACCGAATGATATGTTTTACTTCGTTGAAGTCGTTCATAACCATATCTTTGTTTCGTTCAATTGCGGATTCTTGCAACGCGGATATTGTTTAATTGTTCTTAAGTTTTTCAAGCTCAACACACTGGTTGAGTCACAGGTGTTCTTGAAAACAATTTTCGGTGCTGTTTTGCTGATTCTCCACTGAAGCTCCATTTCTACTGATTGGCTGGGCTGCTAAGGAAAGGGCAGCGACATGTGCCATATCCTGAGATGTGTTCGATTTCGAAAAGGAAATTTTAATTCCATATCCAACACTTTCTGGACAGGTCCAAAGGTATTCATTCGCTGAGCAAATCAAGAAGATCCCACCAAATCTCCCCTGTCGTCATAATGTTTCTAATGTGTCAGCCTTAGCTAGAATACACTTAAAATGTTTCTGATAAACGAAAAAGCGAGGGGAAGAACAGAAAACTTACATAACGGGTTAAAATGCTCTGAGGCTCTGGGTTCATAAAAAAGTATGCCTTCCGGAAGAAAAAACCTCTTTTTTCAAAGTTAGATTGACGTTTTTAAACGATTGAACATTTAAAAATTAATTCAAAGTCATGAACAATTCCTGCGTTCCAAATATTATTATTATTATTTTGAACAATTTCTGTTTTATATGTGATCCTTATCCCTTGAGTTATAAACTCAACTTCACGATGTTGCGGTATTTACAGAGTATGTATAGTTTTCTCGGAAATATTTATAATGATTCCTGACTGACTATAAAATAATTCCTTATCGCATACAAATATTAGTACCGTATTTCGATAAGATGATATTTATGTGCTTTGTCTGTTATGACATTTTGTTTTAATTGCAATTGTCAAGGTTTTCAAATAGACAATAGACGAAGGATCCAGCAGCCCTTCAACGTTTTCCGAATTGCTTATCTGATCTTTTTTTGGCGTAGTATCTCATCGGATTGAATTGTTTGTCGGGGCTTATATTATAAGCGCCGAAAAATCAGTGAACACATAATAAGTATCATTAAAGCGAAACTTTAAATCGAAAATAACACCTTCTGATAAAATTGAGACCAATCTTTTATCAATGAAATCAATGCTATCGTTGTTTCCTTCCACATTAAAATTTACTTGCTCGCAGTTATTGCTTCCATTCTGTAAACTATCCATTTGAATCCTGCTTACTCATGCTGACTTTTCAGCGCTGGGATATGCGTACGAGTCTAGGAGCTATGTATCCAATAGATACATGCAGTGATAAATTTAATTTATGTACATAATTTCGAACATTGTTTGACAATCCATTAAATCTTAATAAGTCAATTATGCTGGTCGAAATCTTAGCCATAAATCGTAATAGCTTACAAATTCAACTCTGTCAAAACGATCGTTATTCTGCGATAGACGTTACATTCCTGTGGGAGAGCGACTTGAATGTGGGAGAGGGTGATATTTTGGGTTTGTTAAACTCGCTACAGATTGAACCAGTGTCGATAGATAAGGGTTCGGGAACGATTTAGAGGGAGCATTGCTCGGGATGAGTCCCGGACCTTCGCAATCATTCATTTTATCGAAAGCACCCAAACAAGCAACTATAGTCCTGTTCTTGGATTCGTATCCGTTTCGGTGTATTGTTTGATAATAAAAGTTTAATTAGACACATGCCAAGTCAATGTTACGGTTCCGAGGCTGAAGCGTAGCGACGTTCCGTTTTATAGTCGCACTGGCAGGTATGCAGGAGTATGTGTGTAGATTATAGAGCTTTATTTACTCGCGAAATGATGCTAACGAGTAATACTAAGCTTAGAATCGCATGGCGGAACCGAGTCATATTGTCCTCGCATTCCCCGAGCACATTTTCTCTTGTGCTGACACACTGACGCACGCCAATGATTTTCCTCTTAGTCCTGTTCGCCATCGATGAAATGTCAAGCGCCAAAAAGGATGGAATGGTGTAACAAATACGTTACCCACTCACTACACATTTTCGAATCGACGCGAATAGTCCCCGTCAATACTGACCCGCGAACAAGATAAGAATACTGAGTCGCTGAAATTTCCTGGTGTGCTTCAGTGTTCGACGGAGTAATGGCTTACGCTGTGTATATGTTTCATTGTTCTAGAAGGACGATAAAGTTTGCCGTCAGGCACGACTACAAGCGCGCACATATCAGTAAGATACAATCCGAAGCGGTAGTGATTATGGTTAATATTATGTTTAGAGTGATTACTTCACCCCGAATGGGACAAGAAAACAAGGTTCATGCCATTCATACACTGATATAAGACCGAAATCATAAAAGTACTGATAAACAGCCCGCCCATTCACATTTGCAACTATCTCATAAAGTATTCACTTCTCCTCGTATCTCAGGTATGCCTCCTAATTCTCATTTCGCAATGGTGCTATTTAATTTCAAGGATGCTGGCACAAATAAGCTTCCTCCCACTTCTGTTTTCATTTCTCGTTTTTATGGAGCTGCTATCCAAGGAGTCTTCCCCGAGCTGAGAGAACTTATCCAGCCTTTCGGAGTTCTTTGTGTGAAAATAGTAATTTAAAAATTCCATAGTTGGCTGATATAGATAGGACGTTCAAAATCTACATATTATGCATAAACGAATGGATAATTTTTATCGTGGAAATAATACTCTGCTGCGAGTCAAATTATTCTTCAAGGATGTTTTGCGAGTCGAGTTGTTCGTGTTAAGTGAAGAACTGGACGATTTTTGTTCTAATTACATGAAAAGAAGTTAAGAATGGCATAACCTCTTTGGACAGGCAATTTCATTGCATGTTCGAATGCACATAGTTGCGTTTATGAAGAAACTTTCTTTCGAAGTTAAAGGCAAGGCTAGTTATTCATTTCGCGACTTGGATATTCAGTAATCAAAACAAAACTTATATTTATATTTACACAGAAACGCGACTACGAAAATTCTTTTCGCCAGAATACATTCGCAACTCTAATCTACAGTCCTACAAAGTAATGGAATATCCAAAGTTATGTTTGTATTCTTCAGAAATCCTTTGTTGGCACAAAATTTTTCGTCAAAATACAATACCATTCAATGGTATGTTTAGAACAGATCTTTTCACCATTTGATGTCTTATAAGAGCAACGTTTGGTTTTTTTCAAAAAGAAGAGCCTTGCGGTCCTCTTTGCCAAAATCAACTGAGATCATGAGTAAGCAGCTAACATTGTCCCTTGTTTCATGTCCAAATTCCCCTTTACCCACGAACAGTTTAGCAAGAAGTTTAAGTCATCCATGAGGTTGTTGGCCAAAATGAAACACTAATTGTGTTTATTGACACTTGATTGAGTTGATCGTAATTAATTACACAATCAATCAGGATTAATAATGAATTGTGGCGTAGTGGATTTTCCATAAACTTATATAAATTTTCTATAAATTTTTCTATAAATTTTCTATAAAAGAGGAAGTAATTCTCCATTCCCGTTCCAGTCCTTTTATAATAAGTCTCTCGAATGGCTTAGACTTCCAACAAGAGCGAAATGTGAACTTTTGATTAGAATTTTCGAAAGTACAAACCAGTGCGTCTGCCGCAAGTTATAGCCAGCATAACCTTTTACTCGACAAAACGTTTCAGGAAATTCGCTAGTCGGTAGTAGGAGAAGCTAAGAAAACTCAGATAAAGCGTCTTATCAGGGATACAGCGACTGTCTCATGCCACCATCATGAATTCATCTTGTAATTTTCCGCTTGTAGTTCATTATTCATACGAAATTATTCATACGAGTGATCAAAATCACGCTCACAAACTGTCAATGGAACAATCTTCTTAGCAGTCTTGACCAATCCTTAAATTCAATAAGCCAATGAGCGTCGGCGCTATGAAAACTTTTTGAGTACTTTTGGGTAGTCTTGAAGCAATTAATGGCTTACGAGGAAAATAACAAAATTTGAAAATTCGAAACCAAAATTAGGGAATCTTCCCTAATTTTCAGCTCCAATATAGACATGAGCCTAGTGATTACGTTTTTCCAAAGACAGAACAGCGCTGAATGCAAAATAGTCGTTTGGCGGGCATAGAGTGCAGTGTCTCATCTGATATCATTTTTCCTGAGACATATAGCATTTCGGATTAAACTCACAGTTTTTAGACTCATCAGAATTGATCACAAGCAAAAACTAGCGAATCACATCTGCAATACCTTCTTCCGTGTTTCTGGCACCAACACAAACCTGATAATCTGCAATCTAATGGAAACGCTGGCAAAAAAAGAATAGTAATTTTGCAGGTGGAATATTATAGTAAATCTTAAGAAAATGATAGCAATATTTAACAGCTGAAAACGAAATGCAAACATGCTGCGGCACACGCCCATCAACTTCCTAAGCCGAATGACTTCATGGACTAAAAATCCGGCTTATTTATGTCTAAATCTCGGTCGTAAGTACCTCTAAAAACACCATTTTACCTTTAAAAACAATACAACACATTCGTGCAAAGAGATGCAAGTTAATCCTGTCTCTATAGCCATTAGTTGATTAGTTAATTGTAGGTTAATCTCCCATGGGTCATCGAAACAAAATGTTAATCCTTAAAACGATTACTCCGCCTATGACTTTCTGAAGAGCCCCCAGATGGAACCAATGCGCTAAATACCTTAAAGTGAAACTTTAAGTCACCCAGCACTGCTTTCTAATACAACGCAAGAAAAAATGGCCCAAACCATTACGCTTCTGCCACCTTGCATCGCTGCATCTTTCAACTTTTCTTTTTGCAGTTCAGTATTAGAATTACGCCATCAGAGCCAAAGATATTCAACTCAGGCGATAACGCCAGCGAACTTTTCAACAAACGCAAGCCGACTTATGTGATTTTTTCTGCTTATAAATGGCTTTTTTCTAGAAACCATTGAAATTGTTTGAGCACGCGAATTTTGTTTTTGAGTTACTTTAAACTTAAAAAAAAATAGATCATCAGGACCGTTCCGTGGTCCCGACTTTTAAATAAAAGATACTTTCTGAGTTAATAATAATATTTATTTACACACTTATTTATGACATATTTATTGACACACACACTTCTTCCTTCAAGCTTAAAACATGAACTCTTCTCAATACTAACAGTCTTTGGTCTTTTATGCTTTATATTTGCTTAGCTTGCACAAATCATCTAAATATGTTCCCAGGCCCTTAGATTGTTTAATCTGCAGAAATTGTAATTTAATTTATCAAACATCGATAAGTTATTTATTTTATTGTAATTATTCATATAGAACATCTGCGAAATGACAGTATTAAGTTACGCTTCTTTGTTTATTCATTAATAATTCAGACATCCAATTTGCTGAAGTCAGCATATTCGCAGGTGTTCATATTCTTTGTTTTTGATATCATAAATCGCGTCAAACAGTTTCTGCTCAGCATTAGTTACAGAGTCCTTTCTGTATCTCTTTACCTAGTTGTGAAACTGATTACCTTTGGTTCGCCTTGATTTTACTTACCATTAACAATTCTTCGGACGAGTTGAAATTTGAAGGCGCGCTTCTGCCCTTATCTTGGATCCGATTTCCTCGAATGAAGCGTTCAATGATGGTTTAAAGGCCGAAAAACAATACTGTGAGACTGCGATACGAGAGCGCGAAGAGAGTCTCGCAGCAAATGTCAACCAGTTTTCGTAAGATACATTTGTATACAACGTCGTACAATGATTGCGATGCGTCGATGCGAGGCGAGAAATATTCGCAAAATCTAAAATTCCTCGCAACGAAGTGTGTTGACGTTTGTCAGATGCTCTATGGCGCTTAAATGAAATTTGAAATTCAAACGCCTTAACTACTTTTTGAGTACTAGGGTTATTCTGAATGAATTTTGACTGAAAATTTCGTGCATCCTTGTTGAAGCTATTATTTGCCAAACGAAGAAAAATTCCAAATTCAAAACTTTTAAAAAACAAAAACAATTGCAAGCAAATGTCATTTAAAACAATTTGGCATTTGTCATATAAACATTATTCTTCCTCGCATCGCGTGCATTGTGAATTGAATGCGTTGAGCGACGACCAGCGAGAATTGCATCGCGCTCACGCATGGCATCCCGCAGTATTGTGACTGGGCCTTAACTGCAGTGGGCGACAACTTGAGCAGTTGCCACTGGGATTCACATTTCGTGAAATATCATCAATTCTTGCCTATTGTCGTGCGACGACCAACTTATTCGAGAATCGCTTCTTGACCTTTACACGTACAGAACACACTAAATACTAACTACAGTTGGTTTTGAGCTCTTCAGGAAAAATAGAAGAATAAAAGTCCAGTTACATAGCGCGACACGATCGAATCACAATGGAGACAAGCTTTGCATGAAGTAAGCTGTTACCTGCGGTTCTGCTGCTCAGTCGGTTTTTCAGTCGTTCGTGTGCCGGAATTAAATTTTGTAAATATATTTTCCATTTATTGTAGGCAATGAGCATGAGACACTGAGTCTACATAAGGCATCTCATGACTTCTTATTAAGGGAAAGTATAAAAGCTGCAAGCTACTGAATATATAAAATGAATTAAGTGAAGCTTTCTGGATAATAATAAATATTTAATTACACACATAGTTCTGAAATAAAGTTCTTAAGATTTAAGTTAAGTTAAGTTATTAAGTTTAAGTTTATTTATTTAATGATGATTGCCATTGCTGTGCTGATATTAATTTTATCCATTTTTTTTTTAAGATTGAAGGAAAAAGTAGACAAAAAATGGTTTACTGGTGTAGAAATTTATAGAAAACAAAATCCAGTAATGTAAAATTTTTATAAAACTATATTTATAGCAAAAAATATCTAACGCAAAATAAATCATTTTAAAGTGAATATACACCAAAAATTTACTGAGCATAAAGAATTTATTAATTTAAGAAGAAATGGCTAAGGCAACGCAAACACCGTAGGGAAGCGTAGTCATAGCAAAGATATACCATGTATAAAATGGCAAAGACATAAATTAAAATATGATTCTCAAATTAGAAAAACATTGAAAAGTAATTGTGTCTTGCGAAGTCAAAACCCTTGCAATATAATCCTGAGTATCTCGGAGCTCCTTTCAAGCCGAAAACTCATTGATTCGAAAATCCTGCAAATTCATCAATTTGGGATCCCCTGTGGAAATTTGTAGACCACTCGTATAACATTTCATAGTAAAGATATTTAACAAGGACCCGGAGAATAGTTTTTTTAACTTCCACAAAACCCAGAACACTATCTCTATAATTCGATTCTCAACTACAAAAAACTTGACATAAAAAACGGTGTGTTTTTTTGTTGGAACTAGTTCAATACTTCCAGATGAAGGAAAAAGTTCAATATTAGGGTGATTAAAAATGTGTTCCAAGCTAAAAAGAAAAGCTTGCAGATGAAACGTTTGCCCAGCTTTCTCGTGCGAAAAAACCTCGTTTCAACAAAGGTATAAACTATTGTTTGCTTGTAAAATTGAATCAATTCAAATGTTTTATTCTTGGTATTATTTATTGAAATTTTTAAGACACAATATTCATAGAATCTCTTTGAGGATTTCTGACCCTTGTAAGAGCAAAATCAACATCATATGTATCGACAACAAAATTGATCTTTTTATTTGTTATTCTGAGTCTTTAACGCATGTCTGTAGCATTTCAACATTAAGAACCTTTTGATCACGGAAGCTAAATATATCTAAATGTTACCTAAAACCTTTCGTTTTAAAAAGATCCTCAGTGTTGACGAATTAATACTATTTCAACAAAGAATTAATACTATTTAATCAGTTCACGTTTGTGCTATTTCTTGGACATATTATTTATGATAATTTTCATGTTCATATTCATGCGAAGGATACTTTTATACACTTGTAATACTTGTATAGTTCCCAGAACACTCAGTCGCAAGAACTTTTGTAATAAGCAACAATAAAGTCCAATAACTTTGCCTGTAACTTTGTCGAGAAATTTTAACGCTTTCCTCACATACATGGCGCAATTTCATAAGTTTCTCACTTTCTCTCATCTTAACAAACATTGCATTTCAATTGACATTATCTCTTTGCTATTACATCAGTAATTGAACTTCTTCAAAGAACTACCTAACACTCTCTCGTTATGGCTGAGCCAGGCAGTGAAGGAAATAATAACTTCAGTGAATCCACTAAGAACTTGACATCTTAATGAGTAAGAATATAAAATCTGCCGCAAGGAATTCCCAGAATGATTTAATAGAATTAAGTTTGATACATATTCAACTGAGGGCAAAAACCCTGAAAATCTCTTTAGATAGACCATTCTTATGGAGCCCAGTCACCTGTAAATATTACTTCGTTTCACCGCATAACTAATCCCTTGACCTGGTAAGAAGAATGCCTCGCAGATACAAGTATGTGTCTGTAACCGTATTAACATGGTTCAGATGATGGGCGAACGTTTGCTCCTGTTGTAATCGTTTTCCCGGATTAACCAATGGGGCAGGTGAACTTCTCCCTTCGAAAATTAAAAATTCATTAGCATATGTTTGAGGCAGGATTAGGCTGTAGAGTATTTGCAAATGCTCCGGCCGCGAATGACAAGGGTTCAAACAAAACTTCAGAAAGATTACCACGTCTTCTGTGAACCTACCACGGCATCAAGATAAATGATTGCAGGCATTGTTATTATAGTTTGCATTCAACTATGAATAACACTGGTTAGTTTACTATATTTAATTGCTACTAATTCGATCACCCCGAATAGATTCACTTGAAAACTGGAAAAACAAACTAAATCAAAAATCCTTGTTTTTCATTTTGACAGGCGGATGTCAACGTTTGATTCGAATTTTCATCTTTTCTCCGAAAACTAACGAATAAAAGTGACGTGAGAAAGTGCCATGTCAAAAGTCATTTATTGTAAACTCCTCGTTGGTGATCTTTTGAACATGATAATATACTTATCGAACGAAATCGACTGATATTTATTTACTCATTACTCAGCTACTGGAAAACTAGACCTTCTAGTGATTTTTTTTTGTTTTGGGTAGGGAGATGAAGGCTATTTACGCCCTGAGTGTCGGACTCCCAGTACACCTACTGGACTACCGACTGAACACCTCCCCTGTCAACCGGAGCGCCTAGCCTGGAACCGTTTGACACATTACTTCGGGCTAGGCCTCCCAATTTTAGGCCTTCGGGTTACAGGGATTGCTTCTCCAGTTGGATGGAAAAGAGGAGGAAGATTGCTAGAGAAGGAAACCCTCCACCCTCAACGCCTCCAGCCGATCAAGTATGCCTTTCTTCATTACTAAGATTACCCGAGCTTAATGTGCCACGTGATTCCATTTGTCAAATGATTTCAGCATCTCTTCGATTAGGCTATCTGGGTGGAGCTCTCCCACTTTTTCGGCAAGATCATCGCGGTCTTTGTCCCATCTTCTGCATGAAAAGAAAGTATGACAGGCGTCATCCTTCACACCAATGCAGAATATGCAATCTGGAGACCGTGACATACCTATCTTGTGCAGGTAAGACTGAAAACAACCGTGTCCGCGCAGTAGCTGGGTCAGGTAGAAGTCAGTCTCACCATGCGTTCGACTCAGCCATGATCTCAAGTCTTTGATGAGCCGTGCGGTCCATTTTCCTTTTAGCTCACGTTCCTATGATTGTTGCCATTTTTGTTGTTGTCAACTTTCTCTTTATTATCCTCCTGCCTTCGGAGGTAGACTCTATTGCGCTCTCTAGCAAGGAGAGCGATTGGTATCACCCCTGCAATTTCCAACACCGCTGGCTCAGAGACTGTACGGTATGCTGATGCAATCCGCAGTGCTCCTCGTCTCTTCACCTATACCAGCCGTTTTCGGTGCAGTTCCTTGTTGAGAGCTTCACTCCATATCTCTGCTCCATAAAGCCGCGTAGATTGCACTACACTCATTAGCAGACGCCTTTTTGTTGGACTTGGTCCCCCATGATTGGCCATTAGTCGACTAACTGCCCAGATCCCTGCTGTGGCCTTGTTTGCCGTTGCCTTAATTTGCGCCGAGAAACTCAGTTTAGAGTCTATCAACAATCCCAGATACTTGACTGATAGTTTCAACTCTACTAATGTGTCCCCCACTCGGACCATTCTTACTTAGGGATCCTCTTCCTGGTCAGGAAGAGTTCCGGTTTTCTCTAACGCTAGATTAAACCCGCGAGTGGTCATCCAGCTCCACACCCGGCGCATTAGTACATTCAGCCTTAATTGCGCTTGATCGACCGTGCTCCCAGCCACTAGTGCCGCAACGTTATCTGCATAGCCGATCAGTCGCGACTCTTCCGGCAGTTCAAGTCTGAGCAGTCCATCGTAGGAGACGTTCCACAAGTCTGGACCGAGGATGGACCGACAATCTTGCACCATGTTGTATATCAGGCTGTGGTCCTTCAGGTAGTTTCAGACTACCCGCATCAGATATTCTGGAACTTGGAAAGAGTTTTCCAGGGCTTCCAGAATATCCGTCCATCTAGCGGAGTTGGAAACATTCTTTATGTCCAGCGTCACTAGAAGGACTACCCGACGGTTGGATCGACTGCGTGCTTCCGCTTGTTGGACCGCACTTACCACTTCCGCGACTGCATCTATAGTGGAACGTCCCGTTCTGAAACCATACTGCCTTGGAGAAACATCCCCAGTGGCGTGAATAACGTTAGCGAGTCTTCTCTTTATCAGTTTCTCGAGCACTTTCCCGGCCGTGTCTAGCATGCATAACGGTCGGTATGCTGACGGCGACTCCGGATTTCCCTTCCCCTTGCTGATCAGCACAAGTCTTGCCGTCTTCCAACGCTCAGAGAAAACGCCTTCCCGCAAGCATCATTGAACGTACTGAGCAGCAAGTCAGGGCAAGAGTGATAGACCAGTTGCAGTACCTCGGCTGGAATACCGTCTTGGCCCGGGGTCTTCTTCGCCTTCATGGATATAACTGCTAGTTCCAGTTCCTTACTCGTGAAGAGTGGACAGTCTGATGTTGTTTCCCTGTTGGTGGCATCAACGCGGACGGGATGTTGAGGAAAAAGTGCCCGTACTATCTCGTCCATCATGTCCGCTTCCTGTACGCAGGAGGCCCGTCGAGCGCTGAGCTTCCGCATAACTAGTTTATAGCCCAAGCCCAACTGGTCCCTGTTAACGTCTTCGACGAGGTTCTGCCAGCAACGGGCCTTACTCCGGTTAATCAGTTTGCGAAGGCATTTGCTGGCCGACCGATATTCTGCCATTCTGGTGCATGCCTCGTCCTGGCTTCGCGCTCGTTGAGCTTCTTGTGAGTTTGTGACACTCCCTTCGTTGCTCAGCTATTTCAGTGGACCACCAGTACACTGGAGGCTTTCCGTGTCTAGGTCTCCGGCGGGGCATAGATGACTTAGAAGCAGAGATGATGGTGCTCATTGTGGAGTTCACCATGTCTTCAGCAGTCAGTACTCTGCTCCCCGGTGATGAACCAAGCGGTGGTAAGCATGTCATGAGCGCGTCGACAATCTTCTCCACGTCCATCCTCTCAGTATTCTACATGAAGGCGGAGCGCTGAGTGTCTGGGAGTTTAAGAACGTTGTCGCGGATCTCGAATGTTATGTACTGATGATCACTGGCCGAATAGTCCTCTAGAACTCTCCAATTGTGTGTCATAGAGGAGAGGGACTCCGAGGCAAATGTTACGTCCGGGATGGTGCCCACGCGGCCCAAGCGGCGGAAAGTGGGAGTGTTACCAGTGTTCATCACGGCTAGCCCTACTCTGGCTGCCATTTCCAGGATTCGATTCCCTCTGGGATCTGACTTAGGCATACCCCATTCAATGGCCTTGGCTTTAAAGTCTCCCCCGATAAGAACATGACCTTCTGTGCTCAAGACGGTGTCCTCCAAAGTGTTGAGCTTCGCCTGGAAAGATGTTATTGGTTCGTTCGGTGTCAAGTACACACTAAAGAATGTTATTCCTGGGCAACGGACCCACACGAAACCAGCTTTTCGCCCATGGCCCCGAACTCTCAGTTGGGTGCTGTTTCGAACCCATATGACACAAGTACCAGATTCATCAGGGTACCATGCTGATGAATTTTTATTTCGGTGTTGTTCGCTAAGCAGCAATAGATCGGCTTTCATATCCCTCGCGAATTGGTCAAGCAGGTCTTGGGCGTTTGAGCTCCGATGTAAGTTTATCTGTAGGACACGGGTCATTGCAGAGCAGCTTTGGCTTAGGTTAGGGCTTCTTTGAATACCCGGCACTCCCCTGTCCCTGGAATATGTCTCAGGTCATCAGGTCTGGGATCAGCGCTTCCGCAGAGATACAGTGCGCCTCTCCCGTGCATTCTGTTCTTTTATGTCCTGCGTTGCCGCATTTATAGCACAAGGAGCTCCTATCAGGCCCTTTGCAGCCTTGTGCTGTATGACCGTAGCTTAGGCATTTGGAACAGCGGAGAGGAACTGCTCTTCGCAGTATTCTGCAGACCATCCAACCTATTTTTATTTTGCCCATGCAGAGGAGCTTTTCGGCATGTTTCTCGGGTAAGTCGACTATGACCATGCGCTGCCCTCTATTATTTTCAGGAGTTAGTCGTTATTTGATCCCAGTTAATTCGGGTGAAACCTTTTTGAGGCACTCTTCCACCTCCGTCTTGTCCGTAACGCAGTCAACGTCCCCGATTTCGAGGGTGGCCATTGGTTCAAGTGAAGCTACTGTTGCCTTTTCCCCTAGAGCCTTTTTGACTGCATCCCGGAATGAGTCGTTATTTGTTGTCTCAGGTCCAAATTCTACAAAGAAGCCACCAGATTTGGTTGGCCGGACGGTTCTGATGGCAGTTTGAGTGTCATCGGGTCTTACAGCTTCCTTGATTTCCCGCGAAACGTCTGCGTAAGCTCTCCCATCAGTCGGTTTGGCCAGCAGTGCATGCCTGCTTGTCAGCAGTGCGTGGCTTGCTTTGTGGTTCTTGTTTCTTGTTTGGGGTATCTTTTCCTTTGTCTCCAGGAAGGAGCTTATCATTGGTGACTTTTTCAGGGAGGAGCCTTCAGGACGCTTTTTTGGTGGCCTTGGTTGACACCACCTCGAATCCATCATTTGACGTAATCTGTCTGTTCGCTGCTTCGTCCTTCCTCCTTTTGTCTCGGTCCCCTTGGATTGGGCTACTGGCAACTCTTTTGGTAGCGCTATGCGCGGGAATAACTTGCGTTTCGACCGAGGTACTGGTCTTTTGCTCTTCCTCCGCTGTAAGCCATTTGCGTCTGTAGTGCCCGATACGGTCTAAGAGCTCTTCAAGCTCTAAAAAACCGTCCCTAATGTCCTTGCATATGTTTTTCTGGGGATTGCAGGAAGCTTTGATCTTTTTAGCTGTGTTTCCTGCCTTACGCATGAGACGCTCTTCTTCGTGCCGATCCAACATCATGAGATTGTCCTGCGCTTGTTTTGGTTGACACCACCTCGAATCCATCATTTGACGTAATCTGTCTGTTCGCTGCTTCGTCCTTCCTCCTTTTGTCTCGGTCCCCTTGGATTGGGCTACTGGCAACTCTTTTGGTAGCGCTATGCGCGGGAATAACTTGCGTTTCGACCGAGGTACTGGTCTTTTGCTCTTCCTCCGCTGTAAGCCATTTGCGTCTGTAGTGCCCGATACGGTCTAAGAGCTCTTCAAGCTCTAAAAAACCGTCCCTAATGTCCTTGCATATGTTTTTCTGGGGATTGCAGGAAGCTTTGATCTTTTTAGCTGTGTTTCCTGCCTTACGCATGAGACGCTCTTCTTCGTGCCGATCCAACATCATGAGATTGTCCTGCGCTGTCCTATGGTCGACAATTACAAATTAAAGTATTTCCTATGAAAAAATCTAATCGACCACTGGGCTCCACAAAACTTCTGTTTAAAGCTCTTCTCTTATGTGCGTATTACAGGAGGGGCGTATAAGGCTCTAGCCCACTCCACACGTGGGAAAAAGTAAAAGCTACGTCAAAGATTCCACTGACTTCGTGCACAAGATTCGACAGATCAACATTGGACCCAGTGACATTCTTGTGAGATTCGACATAGTCTGACTCTTCACTAAAGTACCATTGGAAGAGTGTATGGAATTGGTGGCCAGGATCTTCCCAGCTGACATATGCAAGCCCTTTGAGATCTGTCTTACTGGAAGCTACTTTGTCTGGAGAGGGAATTTTTACGAGCAAGTAGACGGAGTGGCAATGGGAAGTCCACTAAGCCCAGTTATAGCCAACCTCTTCATGGAACACTTCGAAGAAGCAGCAATCAGGGCATCCGAGTACAAGCCAGAAACTTGGTTCCAGTACGTGGATGATGCCTTCGTGATTTGGGGACATGGTTTGGACAAGCTCGCCGACTTCCTGCAACACCTCAACAGTCGGCATCCCAACATCCAGTTCACCATAGAAACTGAGAAAGACCAGCAGCTGTCATTTTTAGACGTGCTAGTGAAGAAGCGATGTGAAAAGCTGAGCCATACAGTATATAGAAAACCAACGCACACGGACAGTATATAGAAAACCAACGCACACGGACATGCTCTATCCAACCATCACCCGAGTCAGAAGTGTGGAGTCATTAGAACCCTTACGGAATGAGCTCGAAGAATTTGCGACCCAGAGGACCTTCAAAAAGAACTTGAACACCTAAAAATTGCATTCGAGGCAAATGGCTACAGCAAGAGGGAATTCGAGTGATCAATGGGTTCAAGATCATCGAGGCCAAGGGAAACCGAACAGCTAACTACCACCTCCCAAGCGTACCTGCCGTATGTTCCGAGAGTCACAGATAGGATTGGCAGAGTGCTGAAAAAACTAAACATGGAAACAATCTTTAGGCCTACAAAGCAAATCCAACAGACTCTCAGATCAGCGAAGGACAAGAGGGATCCACTTACAGCTGCAGGAGTCTACCGCATGCCTTGTTCCTGCGGGAAGGCCTAAATTGGAACCACCAAAAGATCAATGGGAAGGAGACTCAAAGAACACAAAGGAAGCTGCCGGTTAAGCCAAATTGATAAGTCTGCAGTAGCTGAACACGCACTGAACAACGAGGATCACAAGATACACTTTGAGAACTGTATGTTGATAGCTCCAGCAAACGGTTACCACAACAGGCTGGTAAGGGAAGCCATCGAAATCTATAAGCATTTCAATAATTTTAACAAAAAGGAGGAGACTCTCAGGCTCAATCAGATCTGGAACAATCTTCGGACACGCCCGAGTAATGCCATTAAATATGCCGAGATCAACCGAAGGCGAACGAACCATAGCAGAACAATCCGAAGAGGGACAAGCTCCGCCCCCCCCCCCCTGCGGTATAAATATAACCTGCGCAGGAGAAATCGTCAGCCTACATCCAGCATCGAAAATGAACAGACCTCAGAAGAAGCTCGCCACTTGTGCTAGCGAAACATCAGGAAGAAATTCCAAACGACGACGGCCTTTAGACCCGAATCAAGATAACACCAGTTCATCAAGCCGCGAAAGCCTCAACGAAGTCCTCCACTATACCTTCTCTATTCTTAACCACTGTCGTCGCAAAGACTTATACTTTTATCACATGCTGAAACTTCCACGTACTTAACGAATCAAAACGTAGTAAAGCAGAAAGTCAAAAACAGAGAAATTCGAGCTACACAAACATTTTTAGTTTAGATTTGAAAAACAAATATTGCATAAATAATCAACATCACCATCAAAGTTCACAGCAACATATAAAAAGTTAGGTTTTGTTTAGCAGAAAAATTTGCCTTTGCCTTTTGAACCATGGGTCAAACTACGGGTATTCGCTGATAACGTTGCAAGTTAAGCCATTGTGAAAGTGCCAGGTCAGCTTGTTCCTTAGACGACAACTTGACTCGGATGCGTTTTAAACATTCGTATGGGCCAAAGGTTCTATCTTGTGTTTAATTTTTTTTATTATGGACATTGTGGAATGATAAACATCGAATTCCTTCGCAATCGTTACATTGTCTCGCCAGTTCTAAACGTTGTAATGTATTATAACAATTTTTCGTCAAGGAGGAAGTTTTCCGTTTTGTAGAAGCCATTTTGGAACGCGTGCTTTCCTGCAAATTACTGCGGGTAATTTTTTTTATTTTGTTAGGTATTTCAATGAGCGATGTCCTGACAACGGGGTGCGGGACGGAGCAAGCTTCTTACCTCCGATTTATTTGTAAAAACGTCAACGCTCTTCGTCGTTGTAACCGGACAATTTTTGGTGGAACTACATCCTTAAAAGCGGTCGCATTTGTAAGCGGAGTCGTAATAAACCGATGTTCTTCATTGGCTCATATTTAAACCCAACTTATGCCTATACTTACCTCGTTGAAAACTGTTGTTTGCTATATACGAGGTCATACTAAACGGACTACAATGTGAATCGCCCACGAACATATTTGCAAGCAACAAAATTATTTGAGGCTTTATTTCCATTACAAGATCCAATTCAAAAGGAAAAGAAAACGCTAATTTTCTTTTAGAGTTTTCATTTTCTTTTATTATCAGTACTTCATTCAGGTTTTTCTGGTTCGATTGAATCTAGACCTAGCAAACCAAATGAAAAAAAGCTCTGGTAATGTTTTTGCTATGAGTTTTTTTATATAAAATCCAAGCGTTAATTCTAGCTAAATCATGGATACAAAAAAATTCCATTCAGAACTCTCACTTTAAGTATTAGCTTAGTCCTGTAAATTAGAAAGAGTCCTGTAGAAACAATAAAGAACTTATTAAATAAATAAATAGTAAAAAAATTACTGGAAAGGCCATCCCCGAGATCCCGATTCAACAGTGCGTTACGTGAAACTTGGTCCTGTCATAAATTGACACGATACCAGGAAGGCTTTTTCGGGTATCTTCAATTTTTGGATTATCACGCGTAGAGCTAAGCTGAACCACTTTCTGAGTTAATTTGTGCGGTAAACCTTAGTATAATGTTGATAATATGAAACACAGCTGGAATCTCTGCTAATTTTGCGTAGTTATGTGTCACAAGTGGGTTAATAATAAAGTAGGTGAATACGTAGCCTTTATATAATTTAAGTAAGCAACGGTTTAAACTTTAAATACAGCAGCCTGGGTAACTAATCAACTAGACAACTAATCCAAATGAATTATATGAACCTTTTCCTTAAACTAAATTATAAACAAGAACCAATAAACTATAGAGAGGGCTCTTGATATGAGAAAGAAGAATAAAATTCTGGAAGAAGAAGAAGAAGAGAACATGGAAGAGAGAGAAGAAAATGTCAAATCGTTACTATACTCTGTTGAATGCTTTGAAAATACTCAAATTAAAAAAAAAATCGAATATTAAGACATGAAATCCGAGCAGGTCAAAAAGACCAGTTATAAAACGTCAATCTTGGGAAAAGTAACAACGACTCAAGTCACGTTAAAAGGTGGTTCGGGAAACAACTGAGATGCATTTTAAGGAGAAAAATCAACTCGTGGAAGTGGCATTGTGAAACGGGGCAATGTAATGATGATGCATCCACACATCTGCAATGTCTGATCGCTCAGCAATTACTCTTTTCCTGAGACTTTCAAAGCTACTTTTTTGTTAGTTTGTCCTAGTCGAACGAATTCATTATGCACGGTACCCTTGTTGTCAAAAGAAACATAACATAGTATTTATCTTTGGCTTGCTCATTCGAATTATTCTGTCGAGGAGATAATAGAGTACGCCACTCGTCACTTAGCCCCTTTGTTCCAGGGTCATACTCAAACGCCCAGGGTACATCATATGTGATCGCACAATAAAAGAATTTTTGGTCATTGCTAATCGTGACAACAAAATCAACACACACGTTTATTTGATTGCCCTTCTGTGAGGATTTCGACGCTATTCTGGCACAACTCTTTCGCACGCCCCAATCGTCTGTTAAAATTTGAAGTATGGTGAAAGTTTTTTTAGACGTGACAATTCCCTCATCATACATATTATTAAACGACTGATGACTTTGATCTCTCAAGAGCACTCACTTTTAAAGTTGGTGGTCTCCCCGAGCGACTTTAAGCTTCAAAGTGTTCTAGCCCCTGCAAAATTGATCTGCGCCTGCGCCTTGTCCATAGTTCTGTTTCAACTTTTCAAAAGTCACAGTTGTGGAATCACCAATTTTAATAGAAACGATTGCACAACGTTGCTTGAAGTTTCGAAGCTCAAAACACTTGTTCACTTATGGCGCTGTCAAAACAACGAATTAGCTGTAACTCGGACTGCTGAGCAAGGACTGCAAAAGTAGAAGGGATAAACAAACCGGTCTAGCACAGGTCAGTAGACAGAACGTTGCCAGACCGCTGTTAGGCAGTCGGAGTCTATTAATTAATCGGAGGCTATTAAATTTTATACCGAGACTTTCTTTATGGTGATTTCTTTTATGTTCTGCTAATATGGCGGCCCCCGTGGTGTCACCAGTTTCATTACTTTTATCACACACCTCGTATCTAGGAATAACTCAAGCGTATCCTACAAAAAAAAGGAATAAAGGGAACTATTAGTATGAATAACAAAATAGTATTTTTATAAGACTATGTAACATATTGGAGATTAATTTAACGAAGCAAAAAATATTGCGTACCGGTCTTTTTTTTACTGGTTGGTACATCTATTGTTAAGCCAGTCTGATGGAGACGTGTTCCCTTTAAAATCGAGTTGGATTTCGTAAGGAGATATGAGCGCATGACTCCACTAAAGCCATCCGCCGTCGAAGCGATCATACTGAAGTAGTAATAGCATTGGTAAACTTGGAATACCAACAGCAGAAAATATTTTTCTTATTGTAATCTAAAGTCACAATGTCGGTTTTCACCACAAAAAAGAAATGCAAACTACGAGTTTGAGAAGGTCTGTTTCGCAGAATACTTTTCGACTGCATTTTAAAGCATTTTCGATGGAAGCTGCAAAGTCAGTCGCGTTTCTAGCTCAGGTGAACTCCAGTAAAAATTCAAACCTGAGTTCTGTTAATTATTTGCAATTGGGCAAACTTGTTTCATTGAGAGCATATTGTAATATGAATTATTCCATCTATTCTCTTCATTGTATTGTTTTGCGTATTTCGCCCATTTCATTGTGAACACTTATATTAAATGTATGAATAATAAGCTGAAATTAGTAGCGTACAATAATATTACGCAGAAAGTGTAGCAATAAGTCCTCATTTCATCGTCAGCGGACATACCATCATTTTACCCTACGCTTTATATTCAAATAAATGAAATCCAATTTACCTTCCTTACTAAATGTTCGCCGAATTTGCATTTGAAACGAGGCTCCACGTTACCCAAAGCTCAAAAATATAGTCATAATACTCATTGCTCCCGCCACACCCTCCGTGACTCACCTCATAGCCTTACCTTGTCGTTTCCTTGTCATCCGAGGAACAATCCGTCTTATAATTGGGTTAATTAGTTGCTCGGAATATTTCCAAGATTCTCTTTTCGACGTGCATTTTCGTAAGTTGGTCTGCGGTTGGTTGCTCGGTTGGATGGCGTGAGAGTTTGTTGAATTATTCTCCTTGCGAAATTCCCGAGTTTCTAAAGTCGTTCGCAAAGGTTGTCGCCGAGCTGGAGTGCGAGAGGGTCCTGCACTGTTTTGCAACTTGCGTTCATGCTCCCACTGGTGAAAAAGTTTGAAAACTCCATTTTCTTTCCGCGCCAAGCTTCGAAATTTGAATTTTTCCACCATCCCCTACAGCCAAGACGGGGCAAGCAGTATCACGACGATGACGATGACGATGAAGATGCCGACGATGATGATGATGATAAACACACAAATCACATCTTCATAATAATTTTTCGCACATTCTAAAAGGAGAATAATTTATTTACGAGTCCCGGCTAAAAATCGTTTCGCTTTACCCTCTTTATTGCCTGCCTGCCATCCATGGCAGAGATAAATTGTTAAGACAATTAGGTGGTCGTATTTCAACGTAAAACGCGAATTCCCATCCGCTCAGGCGAGCGAGGTATACCCCCAAAATCACAGTGCAAATTGTTTGTATAATTGAGGAGTCCAGCTTGAAAAATGATCCTCATTGGAACGCTGTGAATCGAAAGAAAAATTAACCCAACTATGGAGCGATAATTCTGACGAATTTCAGCTAATTTTCTTGATATTCGCGGAAACGGATACATTATTTTATCATCCAATGGCCACTCAAACTATTTTGTAATTAAGGCATTTGTCCTGCACGTACACTTCGTCTTTGGTGGCAGTAAAACAAATAACACATTTTGAGAAAAATGCTTAGGTTCATCTGTTTATAGCGTGCAAAGTATAAAAGGAAAGACATTTTCTCTGACCTATAGAAAGCGATACTGGACCTGATTTCGAGTGAAATTTCTTTGGAATTACTCGTAGTGCGAGATTTTGCTTTTACTCCATTCTTGTCTGTGAGCATCGCCTGCGTTCGCTTGGATTCTCAGGAAAACAACCAGGTTGTTACCGAATTTGAAATAGATCGCAGGCAAGGATTAATGTTGTTGGCCCTTCTACAAACATTTCTGAGCAACTCCTGTCTGATGTCAAGATCATTTGAAACTACAAATTTTTTTGTGTTTTACGTACGTCTATTGCTCCGACTTTAAGGTCACTGTCAACGACAATGTTCAGAATCTACCACACAACTAATCAAATCCTCCCAGTTGCTCTATTCTGCAAGTACAAAAAGTTTATATTTATTTTGAACCAAAAAACAATCGTTAAACATTTTTAAGGCCGTCAATCTATTTAGTACATTAATGCAACAACATTCAGCTTTGCGAATATTTGATTCCTGGAAATCTTGTACGTTATCTATAATGTGCCCAAATCCTCAAAGTTTTCGTAGACATAAGAATCAATGTTGTTACTCAGAGATACTCAATAATCGGTCCAAGGAAATAGAGCTCAACTACTAGTGCTTATCGACCTGAGAAACTTTTGTTTTGGGCGGCGAAAACTTCAATTTGATAATTTGGTCAATAATGCGTTTTAAAACATAAGACAAGATTCAGGATCGTAAATGGAATTGGAGACAGAATTTTGTATCTTCTCAAAATTGGAAATTTTGTTTGTTCGTACTTCACGCGAAAATCGAGCATGTATCAGGTCATTGCGTCCTTTACACGGCGAGACGCTTATCAAATCGATCAACAGAGGGATCGAGGGATCGCTCCTTCAAACTTCATAATATTCAGGAAGATACAAAGAAAGGTGGAAAGAGCTCAAGCTGGTTTCGAACACGCGTCCCTGCCGCTTCTCTTCAGGTGCCAACTCACAGGCCGGGACGCATCGATTGGCACTACCAGCTGTGTGAATGTCAGGAAGATCCAAGTTTTTGCTTCACTGGCTGGAATACTTGGCCGTATAGCTATTAATTTTTTGAAATGGAATGTCTCTGAATGAATAATCATAACGGTATCAAATATTTCTTAGCTTTTCATCTTTTCTCCATAGTGACTGAATATGCAAACCAGACACCACAACATAATCACAAATGCTATTCTTGTCAAACTTTTTGTTGATCCAATTACGCTCTAAGAGGTTTTGATGAGTTACTGGCTGGAGTCATTAACTTACGAGGTTTGTTCAAAAAGTATCGCGAAATTTGAATTTTCGCGGGATACGTATCTTCGATTTTTGATCTTTTGGTGGCGTTATCTTGGTACTCATTGCCCTCACTTATGTTGACAATTCCGGCCATTTTGAATGTCCAGTCAGTTTTTGAAAGTTATTGTGCGTGGACGTGTTTTAGCTTGTCTTCGATTTTCGTCTATCCCAAAAAATGGATCAAAGAATTTGTATTAAATTTTATGTGAAGAACAACTTAATGCATTCAGAATGTTGACTGTTGCATACGGCGAAGCTACTCTGGACAAAAGCAACGTTTATCGGTGGTACAAAATGTTCTCAGAGGGACCGAAAAAAGCACGCCAAGATCGGTCGAATGTGAAGGTTTTGCTGACAGTTTTCTTCGATTGCAGGGGCGTGGTGCACTATGAGTTCTTGCCGCAGGGTAGAACGGTCAATAAGGAATATTACCTTTAAGTAATGCGCAATGTGTGAGAAGCAATCCGCCAGAAACGCACGGATTTGTGGAAGAACAAATTGGCTTTTGAACCATGATAATAGGTATAGCCCCTGCTCACACATAGTTACTTGTGCCCGAATTTTTGGCTGAAAACAACACTGATAATGCCGTAGCTACCGTATTCTCCAGACCTAGCTTCCTGTGACTTTTTCTTGTTCGCGAAACTGAAAAGGCCCATGAAAGGACGACGCTACGCCACGATTGAGTAGATAAAGACGGCATCGAAGGAGGAGCTGAACAAGATCACAAAAAATGATTTTTCGAAATACGTCGAGGATTGGAAAAAACGTTATCACAAGTGTATAATGTCTGGCGGGGATTACTTTGAAGGGGACAAAATAGAAATTCATGAATAAATAAATAATTCTTGAAAAAACATGAAATTCGCGATACTTTTTGAACAAACCTCGTATGTCGCCACAAGCCCGCGAGCTCTTTTACAGTTTCTGTTCGTTAAAGTTTCCTAACGTTAATTGTGGATTCAGCACCATTTCGGGATGATAGTTCGTTGTGCCAAAATATGTTTTGACCGTCAAAACTTAGGCATCAGCCAGGATGCCATGCGATAAATTATACCAGACCAATAAGATTTATGCTGGTTTGCGTGCAATAGAATCAATGATCGCAGTGTTAAACTGAGTGTTTCTGAGTAAACGATCAAAGCAATAATTTTATTTATTTTTATATTTATCTTACATTAAATAAGCATTCTATTGGAATTTAGTTTATGTTTGAAAATATTTCGGTTATTGGATTTACTATCGGCAGACAGAATAAACCTCACGTATTATTACACTGAAGCGAGTCAAATGATGCACTTCAAAAACAATAACCCAAGTGCTTTAATCCTTGAGATCTTTTCATCGTAAACGGCCAGAATTACAAATTTGCAGTTTGCAGATTGCAATGCACTAGTGCAGCTTTGATAAATATAACCAAAGCATTTGACACATATAAGTTGCACTAAACATTTTTTAAACTTAATTTTTTAAACGTTAGCAAAGAGTGCTATAAAAACCGAAAATCACGTATGTCGCTGGGCATTCATCGTTTCAATTTAATAAAAATTGAACATTGCATTAAAAATCGGAACCCAATTGGCAACAGATGCGGGTTAAATTCGCTCACTTTTTCTAATCTAGCAGTTCCTTCTTTTGTTTTAATATCAAACCAACCCAGCAAATACAATTTTCTGGAACTGTTGTAATTTAGAATGAATTTAAAAACGTGATTTCCTAAGATAATGGCTTATTCGCCGCCACTAACCTCGACTGGGGTATTTTATTTAACGAAATTGAAATACGTGTTCAATAGTCATTTCTAATGTTTAAAACATGACACGGCATCTCAGGATTTAAACGGCAAGTACTCATCGGTGATAGCGAGCCCAAGTCGTTCACTCTGCACGGGACTGCGAACTGCAAAAAAGGAATAAGAATGGCGGAGTAGTCTTTGTATGAAATTCAATTTCATTTTTGAAACTTGAAGGAGGAAAGTGATTCGTATTCACGGTGAAGATGGCAGGAGAATGGATGTGGTGGAGTGATATTCTGTCGAACGGGGAGGGTTGATGCTGGCATCTCTTTGTAAATATTTGACAATGAACCGAAGACTGAAGACTGAAGACTGCAGACGAGGTTTACCATTTGAGAATATGATTATTTCTGTAAACTTCTTGATGAGAAAGCACATCTGCTCAAATGTTGATACGATTTGAGTTTTCTTTTAATTTTTCAAGGAAAACACCAATCCGGAAAAGTAATAGGCTTATTAGCTCACATGCATGCAAGTTTGCTTAACGAAGCCAAAACCACTTATAATCGATTCAGCATGCGTTGTAGGTTGTAAGGCAACGTATCAGGCTATCCTCATTCTGAAGCACAGCCACATAATCCTTGACGATTCCCGTCTCCGCAGATGCCAACGTTAAGCGGCTGATGTTTTTAGTGGACTTATTAAAATATTCATTGAAATGTCTGTTGCTTTATCTTGTCGTCTTGTTATCGACAAATATTCTTGGCTAATAGGACGAAATAGGATGATTTCGCTGCTCGTCGAGGCTTGTGAGACAATTCGTTAAACAAAGCGAACAGGAAAAGCATAAATCCATTTATAAGTGCTCTTTTATTTCGTATTCTATTTAAATTTACATCATTCAATCGGTCGTTATCGCCGAAACGAAGGAATGTGGAATTAAATCTTCTCAAGAGTATGAACTATATAGCTTTGAGGACTCATCAATTAAATGAAGATTTTGAAACTGAATCACCCATTGAACCTGATCAGCAAACGGCACTACAAAGGTTTTTCAGCATGAGTGGGATATCAAGTTCGAGTTGTCAATTTATTTATGATTGCGGAGGTATTGTGTCTTGGTAACTTCCTTGGCCCCTAGTTAGGCAAATTGAAGTGCCGTCAATGTACGATACATCTGTTGAAACGTTTCAAAGTACAATTCAAGTGTTTTGAGTGGTCCTAAACAATCCACAATTCTCCTTTAAGTGTTCCTTTAAGAGTAAATGAAAACATTACACTTTGTTCGAAGGAAACAAAAAACAAAGAACTGCAGCAAGCTTTCAAAGCACTTGAATTCCTACATGTTGACTATAAAAAAATAACTAGAACAATGCCCAACCGATTTTCTAAATACTCCTTGTCTTACGTATTTCGTGTATCTACCTTAAGTTCAACTGTTGCTCAAATCATATTTCCCAATTGAGGCATTCCTTACTTTTCGCAAGCAAGAATCAGCACTTTTCGAGGCGACATTCTTATTCGAGTATCTGTAAACTGAACATAAGAAATTACAAATTTAGCCGAAACAACTACATAACCAGTTTACAAATTCCATCTTTCAAAACTTTTTCAGCACTTGGACAACTCTTCATTCAGTTGCGAGCAAAAATGACAGGAAGGACTTTGTTTGGACTTGTTTTTTGTTCCATCATGCTTTGGCTTCTCACGAGATGCACTCTCTGAATTCATACTTGAGATTACTAGGCTGGGCTATAAAAATGTTCGCATCAAAAGTTTAGCACTGAAGGTGAATAAAATTCTGGACGCGGTGTGGAACGTCTGCCTGCCATTTCTAATCGCTACGAGGCATTCAATTTAATTTCCCTTTTGGCTTGAAAACTGAATTTATCTTCCTTTTATTGTTTTTTAAAAAATCTTTCAGTACCGTCCTTTGGGAATCATTTTAAAACTTTTTTATCATTTGCTTCTGATTCTGCTGGTAAGACTAAGGGCTGCTCAAATCTATTATCCATAAAAAGGTTTAAAGAAATCGAATAGCCAATTGAAGGATATCAGAATCGGTGTGGTGTGCTTCATCTTCATCACTCGCTCTTGGAATATACAAGTGAGATTATTTTTCAAATAAGTAGAGGAGAGTGTGCAAGGAGCAATACGAATCCTTGTTTAGAGTAAAGATTTCTCGAAGTTAGTCTGATCAATACTGACTAAATTCCAACAGCTGTTGAACAAGGATTCATAGTAATGAACTGTAACTTTTAAGTCTGAGGTTAATACAATAGAACTACGTTATTAAACTTGAAATCAGATTGAATTGATTCTGAAGAAGATCTTCAAATTTTTACACGGACCCTTGCGTAAATGTTCCGACATTTCACCCTGTCAGGTTGACAGCTCTACGATTTTACGAAAATTTCACTAATCTACAACATAATTGCTTTTATTGTTTACTATAGGATTTTATTCCGTGTTGACGGAGAGGACGAAAGTAAGCCAGAACGCCAATTATCTGACTCATATCTTTATACGAACAACATCGGTCGAGGAAAGCCTCATGTCAAAAATACAGGTATCCTAAGTATTTGGTTGTACTTCTCAAAACATTGAGTCACGTCGTTATCAAGAACTATTATTCTTTTATACATATTTCGAAAATATTCCTGGTATGGTTGGCCATACGGAGATCTTCGTGAACATTCGAAGTTGTCATTTATGGTTGGATGCGACTTGAGGGGTCGATAATATACAATTTTGCAATGAGGCAATCTTAATGAAACACACTTTATGAAAACTTAATGAAAAAGGGAATCAAATTTATGTGCACAAACTTTTAGAATTCGTGATAATATATTTTTTATTCCAATTTATAATCTAATATATAATCACTATTATTATGTATGACTTGTCTTCAATGGTCTGGAAGTCGATGTATCCCTCTGTAGACGTCGGAGAACGTTTTGGTCCTGTGAAAAGATCCTCTTCATAGTTTTATCTCCTTCCCTGCAGGTATTCGTCCTGGGACCGAAAAATGTGATAATCGATAGAAACGAGATCGGCACAGTCGACACAAGGGTAAAAGTTCTCAGCCAATGCCCAGTGATTTGCGCTGAGTAACTGCAGCTGAGTATGCGGGCACGCATTGTTATAGCGAAAGATGATTCGTGAAAATTGAGTAAATCAGGGCGCTTATCGCGCATTGCTTGTTAAAGGCGCTCCAAGTCGAAGTCAAAACTCCCAATAAATTACTCCTCGAGAATTCCAGCAAACAGACAATGAAATATTTCGTTGATGCAGGCTTGGTTTTCAAAGGATGCTTGTGATTCATCTTTTTGCAAACTGTCCGGTGCCCTTTCACTTAACTCTTACATCTTACATCTTTGTATTTTAAACTCGACAATTTAGTTTGAATATTTGGATTTGATTCATTACAATCTTAATTATTTAAAAATTAGCATAGCTTGTGTATTTTTTCTTCATGGAGTATAAATGGGTTTGGAAGGAAAAAGAATAAGCTTAAAACCTTACTTAGCCTTAAAACTACCCTAGCCTAACTTAAAATACCTTAGATCTATACACATTAGCTTAAATTACGCTAAACGATAAAGAAAGCATGATAGCTATGGTAGAATCATCTCCAGAATTGCCGAAATTAATGGATTGTTCGAGCAGGGCAGCCCTTGTCAACATCTTATTTTGTCTTTTGTATACCAGCGAGCTTATGTAGGTTTTCAGTTGACAGGTAAAACTTTTGTTCAGAGACATCTTTAGGCATCGATTGTGTGATACTTGTGCCTTTAGGTGTTTCGCACATGGGCTCCAGGCAAGGACTCCATAAAACATAATGGACATAATCACCATTTTAACAATAAGAACCTAGTTCCTCGGCTCAAGCCGTGATTTGCGGTCTATTAAAGGTTATAGTGCCATTTTGGATTCTATGTGGTTTCTGAGTGTTAGCTTTTTGTCGAGAGTGAGTCCAAGATATGGAATTTCGCTTGACCATAGAATTTCCAGACCCTAAGAAATTTGTGTTCCAATCAGCCAGAAGGTTCGGTTTCCTTTTCTTCGTGAAGAACATCGCTTTGGTTTTAGAAATATTGATTTGAATTTTCCATTGATTGTAATAGTTTGACGAGAAAAATCAGAAAAACACAATTCCATCCTGTCTACATTGTTTCATTGCGAAAGTTCGTGTGGTACTTAAGCATCCAACTTTACCACATGGTGCATGGGTTTTTCTCTCTATAGTGAACCTAGAACGTCTGATACTGTACGACAATTGTACGATGGTGGATGGCATACGAGCCGTCCTGTTCGTGACTGATTTTCAAACTGTCGTTCTCCTCATTGCAAAAGCGCTGAAACATCTGGCGACATACTCATCCTGTTAGCATGTTATCTCCATAACGTCTGCTTATATTCTGATGAGACTCTTTTGCACGGCGCCCAAGACCAAAACAATGTATATATAAACAATATTTTTTTACCACTTTTCCTTGCAATGTAAAATGCAAATGCAACGGTGATTTCTTTTTATAGCCTCGATGATGAGATTTGGTAGATGCTATCTGCTGCCGAAATGATATCAAAGAAATGCAAAGAAATACCTTTTCCGCATACCCAATATTTGAACAACCTCATCTAAATATCAAATCTAAAGAAGTCAGTTGAAATCCTATAGGTCGTATTTTTAGAGGTGTATATCTTTGAAATGAAATAAAATATAAATAAAGTGTTTTGATATCCTTGTAATTGGTTTTATTGAAAAAGTATTTTTTATTATTTTTATTTAAATATTGTTTTGGGCATGTGAGTGCTATGACTGGGCTACTGACTTGCATACTCTAACCAATAATTTAGGCCGCATCTTTCCAATAACGCGACGAATGTTGGCTTCCAAATGTGCAAGCGTCTCGAGTTTGCCGGTGTCAGTGAGTAATTTGACGTACCCTCACAAAAACGGTCCAGTGGTGTTAAATCACAAGATCTTGCAGGCACGTTCACAAGGGGAAACGAGGGTAATTGTTTAGAAGTGGGGCTCCAGACGAATTTTGAAAAAAAAAATTTTTTGCAATTTGATCATGTTTAGACACATATGAAAGAAACAAAATCTGGGGCGGAGCGTCATTTATTGCGTTAGTTATTGAAAAATATAATTTATTAATAATTATTGAACAATTACCGAAAAGAGAAATAGTGCGCTTATCAAATGCTTTTTTCTATAAGTCGATGGTGACACGAGCTGTACAGCATGACACGCCGTCTTGTTGAAACCAGAGGTCCCCTGGATTACGGCGAGTCAATTTCTGAACGAGAAAGTCATTGATCATGGCTCTATAGCGATCTCCTAATCCAGTAATGATATCCCCAGCAGCATTTTCAAAGAGATTGCTAGACGATCTCTTAATTTCGTCTCGTATTGTAGCAAACATGATTTGCTTGAGATCGCGGTGACTGTTCTTCTGGACCGAACCGAATTTTCTAATTCAATTCTATTTTTTAGTTGTTATGTATGTATACAAAATCTAAAAGGGAGTTTCTACGCATCTCACCAGAATTTCGTATTTATGTGTTGTCGCCACCCAATTTTCTTACACAACCAATGAATCTAAAATAAATGGGTCGAGGCCAGTTTGATTAAGGCCGAAATGTCAAGCAGTTTTCGTAAGACACATTTGTATGCGACATCGTACAATGATTGCGATGCGTCGATGCGAGGCGGGAAATATTCGGAAAAACGAAAATTCCTCGCAACGATGTGCGTGACGTTTGTCAAATGCAATATGGCGCTTAAATGAAATTTGAAATTCAAACGCCTTAATTACTTTTTAAGTGCATTGGTTACTATGAATGAATTTTGAATGAAAATTTCTTGCATCCTAGTTAAGGCTTTTATTTGCTAAACGAATGAACATTCTAAATTGAAAACTTTTAAAAAATCAAAAACAATTTCCAGCAAATTTCATTTAAAATGTCACCAATTTGACATTTGTCATATGAACATTAATGTTCACTGCATCGCGTGCATTGTAAATTGAATGCGTTGCGTGACGACGAGGGAGAATCGCATCGCGCTCACGTATCGCCGTCACGCAGTATTGTATTTCGGTCTTTAGTCAATTTATGGATACGCTATGACGAAGGTAATTTTCTCATTGCGATTCTTCTTCCCGGTTGCACGCAAGCATGGGCCTATTTACACCTGCCGGTGCACTAATCATATGTTGACAGCCAAAGCATCTTGCATCATGGTATCCCTAATTTTGAATTCGACGATGAAAATATGACGAGGAAGTGAATGAACAAATAAATACCCGTTAAAACAAATATGGATTGAATAAGAATGGACTTTTACTGACAGTGATGACCCTTTCATATCAGCGTACATTATGGAGAGGAAGACGTTCATCAAACAAGGCGCGGTGTCCATTGAGTTAAAAAACAGTTAGTAATTAACTGGAGTGGTACCAAGTTTGAATCTTAATCAGACGTTTACACAGTAGGATTTTCACGACTCAAGCGCATTTGTACTTAAACTTCTTTCGGAGAATAATCAAATCTCAAACAATGAATTAACTTTCTTCAAAAGAATTTATCAACGTGGAGCATTCTTCGCTGATAAACATTAAGAAAAGGTAGAAAGCTTGAAATCGCAAAGAACGTTATTGCATAGCGCGATGCTGTTATTTCGCAGCATCACGAGTATATTAGGCTCCAGGTCCCAGTTCAGCATCACCCTGCCTTACAGCTCTGCATTTTCTGTTTCGACTGATGTTGGGGCAGTTCTTTCAAATCTTTGCTGCAACTTTGGCAATTTATGCAAATTCTTGAGAAAATTTATTTTTTCGTTTGCCTTTTTTGACATGTTCTTTCTGCATTCACATTCAACCTTTTATAGACGTGCACATAGACAACAGTTAAAACTTTATAAGCGAAATACACAACAACAAATTTTAAACGTTGCCGTGAAGAAATCTTCAAGTTCATTCGTTGAAATATTCTTAGCTAAATTTTTCAACACGGAACGGTGTTAACGAGTTACAACACAGACGGAGAGAGTGGAATAATGTGAACGCATGAAGACTGTATTGCAGATAAGAAAACTTTCTTCGCGATGCGTCCGTCTGATGCCTGGATGGCTAGCGGAAACGCATGCTTGGCCGATTTTCAATATTGCTAGCCTGAAATGTTGGAGGTTCGATAATACCATTACCCAGTCCAGCAAAGAGTTAGTCGGAGAGTGTCTGTTTTCAACTTAATTTTATGATGAGGATTTTATGATAAGTCCTTCATAAAATTCCACACTTATTGTTTAACCGAATCAGCAAATGCACGAGAACTTCGCATTGACAAAGGAGGAAAACGAGGAAAATTCGTCAGTTCTCCATGCGGAAAGTATTCGTTTCTGCTGGAACATTGGTGCACGGTTTTCACATAATAAATGATAACGACTGCTGCACAATGAGCAGAACCCTAAGAATGAAAAATATCATCCGTGGATAAAAATTAATAATTGAGCAATAGACAGATTCCGGCAAAGGATGAAATCGCCCAAGAATCCTCGCAGCAGAATCGAAACCCTATGAGTCCCCAAAGTCATCCGAACGACTGGTACACACTGAAAATGTTTGCATTATTCGATGGTTATCAGGGTGAAATAATGACAAGCTAGGAACGAATGGCGAATGGGGCGGGGGTGGGGGCGGCGTCGGGTGGCTTTTAAGGAAGCGAATCAATATAAATATTGCGTTGTGAGTATGTTTGTGTGTGGGATTTTACGGATCCTTAGTCCCGCTTTTTCAAGAGAACTCGCTCTATCATCTCAGCCAACAGACAGACGTAGCTCAGATAAAGTGTACAAAAGTGCTGTACGAGGTTTCATGCTCCATCTAGAAAATCATAAGTCATAACAATAAAAATAATAACACAGTCAAACAAGGCGACCAAGAGGTTGGAGTGGAGAGTGTCCTTCTGGAGAAAAAATATTATGGAAAAATATCAATTGGGGCTTCCTCTCTTATCATGATGATAGAACAGCAATGATCGGTGGAAGGACGCGCAGAGCGGAGAGGGGAGAGAGGAGAGCGAAGAGCGGAGGGCGACATTGTTGGGCCGATGATATGACTTCTTCTAATGTGAGAACTCATAGATATGAGTTGCTTTATGAAGTCATATTAAAGCTTCAGTGGGTAATGGCACGGCTCGCAGACCGTCATTAAGAATCGATTGAACGTTGGTTGGTCCTTCGGAATTTTTGCTGCCGTCATCCATCATAATGTCAGTGTGTAGAATGGAGAGGAATGGCATGAAGTTGATATGGAAACGGCAATGACAACGGGGTTTCCGTGAACGAGCAGCGACGCTCGAACACTTCTTTTCATGGTGACTTATGTTCAAGCCTGAAGGATGTTTGAACTAGCGGTCAGCGGTCTGAGAAGACACAACTTTTATTAAGTTAATCCCAGGATGAAGTTGAGCCGGAAAAGATTAAGCAATGAAGAACGTGTTTTTTCGTCGGGGAACTACAACAATGGAAAATGGGTTTTTATGCGGTTGTTTTTCATGAAAAAATGACTTGCAGAGCACAAGTGTACAACATGGTTTGGAGTTGAAGCGTTTATTAAACCAACGAACCCCTTGAATCATTTCTCTGAACTGAATCCCCATTCATTTTTTCCTGGGCATTATCCTAGATGCCGCACAGTTTGCATAAAGTGAACTCTCTCCATAGAAAGATAAATGATAAACGTCGTAAGGTCGTGAATGTTTCGTTGTGTTTATGAAATTTGCAGCACAATAAATCTGTTTGATAGGATCAACAAACTGCACCTGCAATTCTAAGCATTCACTAGAACTTATTCTGTCTCCATATATTTTCTCATTAACTTTCTGGAACATGCAACTCGTTTCCGCAAAGCAAAACATTTTATAGCTTTGTGATAACTTGACATTTGGGTATTTATTGAAATCGCAAAATATTTGCTCTATTGCCCAGAGCGATATAGCTTAGATGCAAACGTGTATCTGCCGCGGAAACTTTTTGGAGCATATTCGAATATCCTTCTTCCTTCTGTGAACCATTTTTATTTCCATACATACGCACGGCCATCGGCTTATGGCATCTAAAGTTTTGAGTCGCTATTTGCATGTAGTGCTGTAGCGTTAGCGTTGGTACAAACGCTCCACAACAAAATATTAATGCAAAAGATAAGCACTCCCCTAATTATCAATAGCCTGCATTGCGGTGTAAACTAGATATTTTTTATATAATTTTACACAACGATGCAAGCGTGTCGTTATTCTACTTTTTTGCCAAATAAACGAAGTAATAAAAACGGTGATGTCAGAAAAGAAAAAAATATTTCACGAACTTTGAAATAAAGGAAGGAAATGTGCAATTTGTTCACCGTTTAAGGTGATATGTATGCAGGCTCTCCGTCTGGAGATAGCCTCATGCCCAGCCTCTATGTTTTGCATATGTAGCCGAAAACAAGGACGAAAGCAAGACGAGTATCTCATGTTCATAAGGAAGAAGCACTTTGAATATATAGCGAAAGGATCTTCAGAACAGACATGTCCGCATAGAGCCGTTTTACAGCAGATTTTCGCGGAATGCTGAAGTAGGAGCTTTGGCGATTATTTCAAACCATAAAAAAATTAAAGCATAGAATTTAGCTAATGGCGTTGATTCCATGTTCAAATGAAATTAAGTCACAAACGATCTGATGATCAAAAAGATGTAATCGTATGGGTAATGTATACGTGAAAATTGCATTTTTCGCATTTTAAGATGATTCACAAAGTTTGTAGTGAATGGAATGTATCATATGTAATTTGTCATGCAGTGAAACAGCGGTGTTTGATTTTCACTGAAAAAGCAAGTACTTCCTTAATCTCGATTAGATTTTCTTTCTTTATGGTTCTTCACTATTTTCTTATTTAGCTAAATTTTAAAAGTGGAGTATTTTACTCACAAACACCCAAGCGTATGACCTCCATGGAGGTCTCTCATACTTAAGATCCAACATATAAGTGATGTTACTCGTGGACTATCTGTCAAAGAGGACAACAACTTTGTCAACGTGAAAAAATGAAATTTTTTAGAATTTATCATAGCAACTCTATAAAATATAAAACATTCTTCTTGTTGAATTCAATATGTCCACCCTTGGAATTTTAAACACTACAAAAACACAAAATGGCGACAATATAAAAGTACTAAACTATAAAAAACGTGTCCTGTTTATACTGCATAAAGAAAGTGATTGAATCACAAAATCCAATTAAATTGTTGAGTATGCTTGTGACTGTGGTTTTTCAGGTATTTTTGATGATTTTAATGTTTGAAGTGAAGAAACGATTGGAATTTTCATAAACTTTTACATTCAGATAAAATTCGAATTTGTTCTAAGCACAGCAATCGCGGGCGCAGACTTATCAGAACTCGGTAAAGTTGTCATTTTCGATGCAGTTGACGCAATCGGATTTCTTCTACGCTTTATTTGTTGTTCTCTGAAACGAACGATGTATGGAGATCGCTTCACAAATAATAAAAATGGAGACAGCCACAAACACGCGTCGCTGCAAACAGTTTTACCGGGCGAAGCACATATCCATCCTAAATTTCTCTCAATACCACTTTCGCAAAGTTTACATAAATATTACATATACTCGTACACACATATTTGAAAGTTTGGAAAACTGATCTGCTTTTTTGCTCGGTATATGATTTTAGAACGAATTTTATCGTCATATAAATGCCCATACAACTATTCAAACTTTTGGAGACAGGCCAAATACTTCAATGAAAAAAATAAAGCAGTTGCACCGCCTATTCATTGTCCCAATGGACAACAATTTGACAACGATGGCAAAGCTGAAGCCTCTACAGACATTTAGGAGGATTAATTTCTTGAAAATAATGCGAAAGCCTAGAAATTCAACCATGTGGGAAGGAGGTCTAAGTGGAAAGTTCAGTTGAAAAGAAATTATTCTATATATTATATATATCTTTCTTTAAATGTATATATCATGTATAAAAGAGCGATGTGAAATAGTCACCTAACTATAACGAAAGACATGCATGAAGGGCTAAATACGACCAATGAAACGGAATATCACACGCCGGCAAAAACAATGTTACGGCGACTACGTTTAAGAAAACGTGGTAAGCATTACTCAAATGATCTACCTTATTTAACACTGCAGAATATTTTGTGTCAAAATAGATAATCATTTTTCCTATTTGCGACCGATTTATGCTGATATTCCACAGGGATCGGGTGTATTCCCAATTCGCTACAACCGCTGTATAGCGGAGATAGCGCGTCTGCAAAATGATGTTCAAACAGCTTAATACGCTGATGATGCACGCATCTACTTCTTAGTCAAACACGCAAAATGCAAAACTCTATTTTAATTGTTCTGGGATATTTTAACAAAATGTAAGACATCGTCATGGCAAGGGAAAGAAACCAACAACAGACCGCACATACCATCAACAACCATAGAAAGAAATACCATAGAAACCAGCAATCGAATACCGGGGACTTCTATTTTGCAAAGAACTAAACTGGACGCAACACAAACACACAAAACAAGGGCAATTCATTAGCACCATTAATTCCTTAGACCCCTTCCTGAACAAAGGTCACTTTAACAACAAAAACATAAAACCTACAACGAAGCCATCAGTTTGATATTTCTGTACGGAAGTACGGCATTGAACCGACCAAGCCTTACAAAAAACCACATCACGCGTTCCAGGACAAAGTCGTGACGTAAATCGACTGAATTCCATCGTACTAGAGAAATATAGGAAAATGCATTCGTAAGCGAGCACTGAAGCTGACCAACACGACAACACTTCTATGGAATTCCTAAGACGCAAGGACTTGGGAGGTGGCCAGGTGTACAAGAACCTCAGCTAGATCAACCATTAGATAAGAAAAACAGGCAACCTTATCAGAAAAACAAAAGGGTAGCTGTGTTTGTCGATCACACCAAGTCCAAGTAAAACAAACGAACCAATGTTCAAACTAATGCAGGCGTAATTGCAGACAAGCAATAATTTCAATCCTTAATTTAGGCATTGAATTCGATACAGATGATGAAATACGAGAGACATTTCGTGAGAATCAATCTACTAGTTTTGTAGCAATTTGAAGTTTCCTCCGGAGGTGGTGCCTAATCGAAATTCAAACCTGCCCTTTCCCTCTCGTTTCCTTTAAATTCCTCATTATAAGTTTGTGTCGCTGTCTGGCCACATCTGACATGCGATTATCAGTTTATCTACATTTTCAACCAATATGAAATTTTTCAATTCAGGCCTGCAGACAAATTTCGATAAAAGCTCACATTTGTCCTCATTTCAAACTACAAATGAAAATGTACTCGTGCATTATTTATGAGAAGAAAGCAAAATCGCTACTTTTTACCATGTTAACCGTATATTAGAACGCGCTGTTCTGGAATAGTAATGGTTGTCGCAAAAGCAAACTCATTACCGGAATGTTAAAATTTCCACAAGAAGTTTAAGGCCCACCGAAGTCAGAAAATACTTTCGATTTAACACGTTTACGTTCATGAGAACATTGCATAAATCACATGAGGGAGATTTGGAACTGTTTCCAGTTTTCAGCTTTCGGGAGAACATAAATTTTACAGACAAGATTTATCACACATTAAACATGATGTCACCGTGCTCAAACTGAATGAAGCGCTCCATTGACTCGCAGGATTGACGGGGACTCGCACAGCAAAGCCAAGCCAAGCAAACAGCCTTCCAGATGACATTGTTCTGCGATAGGGGGTGCAAGTCTGAAGAAACAGTAAGATTGCTGCTTCCGAGACCTAGATGATTTGAGGCTCTTGCTAATTCTAACGAATTTCCGAGAAAGGACTTTAGCACTGCATCATATGAGGCGCGGCTCCCTCCTCGAACTCCTAATCCACTGATATATACTATTTGTTCGTACAGAGCACAGTCCACACACAGCATTCTGCTGTGCGTAAACTAATTTATAACACCAAGAATATGGGCAACCCCCGGCTGGCTTAACTGCCTCCTGCCTCATTGCCTACCGCACGTAAGAGAATGGAAGCTGGCAAAGAATACAACACACACGCTCTGATTACGGAGTTGCTTTGACAGTTTGCCAGTTTGCCAGTAGTGACTGTCACTAAATCAACAACAAGATGTATGCACGTACATCACATGTTTCATTTACGCTATAAAATTCATTCGACCATTAGAGCGTCGCAATATAGTATTTACTACAGCAAACTATGCGACGAGCAAGGATCGCGACATTCAGATGACGGAGAATAGGGAATGTGCCTCAGATATAACTCTACGGCAAACCCATATACAATTATCCCTCAATGCGAGTATGTTAACTCTGCCAAAAAAATTATTTGACAAAGTGAACATGATAAATGGAACACGCCATTCATGCATATGATAACTCCATTAAGGGATGAGTGTAGCTAAAACTCGGGGTTTTATTGTTGGCGCTCATTCGGCACACGGACGAATGCTAGGCAGTACTTTAGTCAACCTCGCACGCTGCCTAATAGAGTGCTCGTCGCGAAAATGCCTATCCGCCAAGTCAATAATCCTTCAAAACAGCGGCGACCATCACTCTAAGGACATCACCAATTCGAAACACTTCCGTTTGATAAGATTGGGAAAGTTTGTAATGAGAAACAATGCACATCCTTGTCGTAAGGAAAATCACAAGGGTGTCAAAGTTGAAGGGCAACAGTGTTCCTTCGCTGTCACACAAACTGTACGTGTATGTGGAATATGCGTCGGGTCGAAGGGAGGACAGGAAGTATGCGAGCTTAACCGAACGCTTGTAGCATTCACTTTGGTGATGGAGGAGCAGATGTCCCAAAATCCCATTTATGGCGAAATGAATTAACGTTCCGTGTACGTTTGCTTATCTTTTTAACCTTAACCCGCTCATTTATAAAATTGTGTTACGTACGCGATGTTTTATTAATTTGGATTTACGGATGACAAGAAATTCTCTTAATGAGCTTTCACATTAGTTAGAAGGGCCTAATTATGAAGGCGTGGGAATAATTTATTAGATTTGGGGCTCCATCCAACGTTGGCTCTTCCACACACTTAGTCTGATTTCTTAAATGTTTTGCACTGATATTGTGCGGATGCACGTGAAGAACGTTTCAATTAAAAAGTAAATTAACCGAATATAGCGTTGCACGAAACGAAGGAAACTGTCATGTTGGAGCAATTGAATTCAAACCGATTCATTCTCAGTTTCTTCTATATTTATTGTGTATGAGAAATTTTTTCTTCAAAATAGAGGCATATCGACGGGGAGAATGAAACTAAATCTGTTTTAAATTTAAATTTCATTGATTATTGTCCGAATCGGACACAACAGCCATATGGGTCCGGACTTATTTTCTACACCGGCTTCAAAGCCACGTCGAGGGGAAGGACGAATCAGACTCCTCAAACGTGTGTTTGAGCAAATTTCAGTTGTTTAACAAACGCTCATGGAGTCTTTAACACCGAAGAAGAACGTGCATCTCTCGATGCGCAGCAAGCCGACCTTCATACATGGAGGGATAGTGAAACCATGAGAAAGATCATGATTTGGACTTGATTCTTTGTGACTGAAAATACGGTGCGCACTTATCGCCTTTGCTTGCCATTTCCCTATCGACCATCCACGGCCCCGAGATTATAAGTCCACTGTCTATAGATTAGTAATAGTCAGCAGAAATCAGACATAATCGTGCAAGCAGTCGTTGCGGAGCCCACCGTTCGAGGGATCGGTATCAATCACATTTTCGTTCCATTGACATTCAGATCAGCTAGGAAACTTCTTTGTCAGTTGATCAATGAGAACATAGAATCCTGTTGAGAAAGCTTGTTGACAACATCAGGTTTGGGAACGTATCTTATTCGAATCTTTTCCGCTGCTCGGAGCCTCAGGACGCCCTGGGAAAACTCGAGAGGCTTTTTGAACACTTTCAAGGGGGAATTCCATTTGTTTTGCCATCCCAAACGTAGAGAAGCCAATTGACCAAAGCCAGACCTATGGAATGTCTCGTGCGACGAACTTTTGAGGCTCCTGATTCCAGATGAGTCACGCTTGATAACCTGTGCAAACGACGTAGCGGTGTTATATTGATCACCACAGTAATCCTGAACATAGAAGACACAACCTACGAAGAAGCGAGCTAGATCGAAGAAGAAAGACTGTTGTGGCGGAACAAGTGGATGTATGAGGAAAGAGGAATCGAGTCTTTTCCAACTCCTTATTAGTGAGTAGTTGTGGTTAAAAAGAGGGAATGGTGAGACTGTTCTTTGCTTTATGCAACAACATCACTAGACGTGATGTTAGTATTATGTTATATTGTGAAAAGTGAGTAAGTTCCTCGCAAGATCATACGGCTCGTCGAATCCTGAAGAGTGAAGAAACGGGAGTGAAAAATGCTCAACCGTTTTACCGAGTCTGCAAGCTTTGCCAGGTTGCAATCGTCTCGGAGGCAATTCTTCGGTCACTGTGGAATAAGCATCTTCGATATGGAATGCTAGTAATCGTGGCATTGTTCGTAAACTTATCGCCTGGAACCTGGTATTGGTTATCAATTTGACAAAGCCGCTAGCGGTCGCAAATGCAATTGTAGATGAAAAGATGAAGATCATGAAATAAGTTATATCCCATCTCCTCATCATCCCAGGATCTTTTGAGCCGCATCAATAAAACAGAACACGACGCCTCACATACGAACCACCCGGGCTAGACCTGTTCCTCATTATTTTAGGGGAATCCATCCGGACTGTTTGAAGCCGGCGAGAAAGTTCTTTTACGCTATTATCACTGAGTATCATCAGGCTTCCAGGGAGTTGCTGGTCGTTGTTGTTACACGTGGTCCACCGCACCATTTGATGTTATTCTCGGGTGACCGGAGGATATTTGAAAAAGGCTTTATCATTTTTTCTGTAATTTTCAAAGCCAAGCAACGAATTAATAAATATGCGAACGAAAGGACATTGCAACTTTGCTTAAACTATTACAGAAACATACGATCCTGAAATTTTAGTCAAACCAATATTTAAGACTGCTTTTGGGAAGTCATCAGAAACGTAGGCATGTCTCAGTGGAATTAGAATATATTCGTTCAATTATTACAATTCTATAAATACGTTCTATATTTCAGTTGTTTTATTTTATTGTATTTTCGGTTCGAAAGTCGAAAACAAAAGTATAAATAAAACTCGTGTAACAGCGAAAATGTCATATGGTGAGGCTATTTGGATGCAATCGCCTGTTCATAATATATATGTATATCATCTATTTATGCAGCCGTATCAATTCGAATTCAAAAACAAACAACTTAAATTCACATTCGTTGAGATATTCAATAAGGCCAAATGGATTCAGATATAACTTCCAACTATTCGCCCCAAGAATCTTTATCATTATTATAGTCCGCCTAAATGTTTTTGTTTTGTAAATTTAACAGTGAATTCAGTTTAAGCTTTTTTATTTTGGACTCGGTAAAGGTTACGTTCATAAATTTAGATTGATACTACATCCCCTTCGTATTATTTGCACCGATGCGTGCAATACGAAAATAAGCCTTTCTTCATTGTAATTTCAGTAAATTTCTTAATATTCCACTGTTCATGCCCTGCAACTATGAACATCTTTATTTATTTAAAGTATGACTGCTTCACACTATCGAGCTGGGCGCCATAGAGATTGCCCTCTGAAGGAATAAGCACAGTCCGGCATCACCGAACATACTCCGAAGAAATATGCACCAAGCAAAGCCCTTTGTAAAGGATGAAAAGTCTTGGATACAATGAATGTAGAAATTGGCCGACACTCATTCCCCAGGAAAATGTTCCGGAGACCTGTTCTAGCTGCATGCGAAAGAACAAAAATGCAATTAAAAGATTACCTTTGCCTCGTCCTTCCCACTTCCTTGGGTGTGTAGCTGTGCATGCTTTTCTTTAATTACTTAGATCCGCAAAGGAAACATTGAATGTTTTGTGAGAAGTTTCTGTTTTCACTATTCCGTGCAATATCTCCATGGAGCAATGGCAGTCGCTATCAGGTGAATGTGCTTAAAACCAATTAGTAGCTTTGCGGGGTGGTTCTGTTAAATTAAAGAACGAAAAAGTACTCGCGCATAATAAATCATACGTAATACAAAATTTTATATAATTAAAAATTAAAACTTTTCGTGCGAGAAGCGTAGTCGACCCAGTTTGTAATGACGAACAAGCTCTCAACTCCCTCAACTGTTGATGATAACCAAACTAATATTACCATGAGATTGTTGAAGATATTTTGCACCCTTTTCATTTGAATGCAACAATTTTTGAGGCTGCACAACAGCAGAATTGACAGTGCAATTCAATAATAGCAATAACCAAAACAATATCAGTAAAGCGACCAAAAATGCTCTGAAATCGGTAGAAGTTGGATTTCAACGTCCTCGACACTTTATTAGGCCTAAGCGCTGTGACTTATGCGGATTGAAACTCAATAAGAATGTCCAGCATCCTCAAAATTACAGTATTTTTAGCAAATCAAGCAGTATGTTAATTGATAATCTCTAAAGCAATTGTTAATCATCGCTTCATAAAGTAGGTTGCAAGAATAGCGCGTTGTGATCTGTGCTAGCAATGTAGATGTCAAACGTGTTCCAGGCACACGTTTCCCTACATGTAAACATTCAAGAGAAGAATAGCTTTGAGTTTTACATACAAATACTAGTCAGCAACATAAATTGTTGTATGGTTATATAATGACCTTGTAGAAAACTCAAACATGAACACTTTTGGTAGCGTCTTCAGAAAAATAAAGAAGAACCTCCGACTCCATCATTGATGAATGAACTAACTCACCGCAAAAAGATTACCTGGCTGAATTAACTACTCTTCTAACAGAGATCAAAATTTGGGAATGCAGATGTTCCTTTCCTGAAAAATTCCTGCGACACATGCACAGACTTTTCACCGAGCCCATATGACTAGCAATAGTATAAAAAGGAATCATGCAATTATGATGTAATTTTTTATGCTTGTAATATCTTCATTCGGCGAGTTTTTGTGCGGAAACTTACATCCTCCGTTCACTCCCATCATTTTAATCGATTTTTACATCAATATTTCGACTTAACCTCGGCCCTTCCGTAATTAATCACCGTTTTCTGTTGCTGTTGAAACAAGCCTCCTATCGCTTCTTTCTTCCTATTACGATTTTACAAATATTCCTGCGTACAATACTGAAAACTAAATGTTGATATTTCTCCTCCTACCTTTTGCACCCTTCACAAGCACTCCACATTGCTAAGTCCTCACAAGTTTTATTCGATATTTAATCATGAATCTTGAGGAAGGATACACTCACTCGGGAGGCATATCGATGTGGACATTGCAAATAAATTACTGCTACAGATCAAATATTCAAGAAACTATTGAAATGGAATTTATGTCTTTTAAAATGAACGACCTCGACTGATAAGAAGTAATTGCACTTGTCCCGGTATGTTGCATCGCCACAATAACAATTCAAATTCCTTATCGATTTTCTTAGATTCGTGATAAAGATAGGAGAGGGACATTGGCAAACACGACAAACTTCAAGCGGAGAATCCAAGAAGAGTCAGTTTGTTGCCTGGCAATTGAATAATTACTTAGCATGCTCATCATCTGCTTAGGACTTTCCCTTGCATCTTCAGCTATGCCAGCCGACCGTATCTCCAATGTCGATTTCTCGACGCAAATTCAAGCCCAACAGTCCACTAGGATGCCTGTAACCCCCACTTGGTTCGGGAATGTTTATAGGTGTGTGCCTCGTTGAAAAATAAATGAATCAAGAAATGCTGAAAGTCACAAAGGTCGAAAGCCACTAAAAGGTTGTGAAAGGTTAATAAAGTAAAGGGTTGCGAAGGAGAAGGTACCTAATAACTTAGGCAAATATCTCAATTGTACTTTCAATCACCTAAGAAATGTTGTCTTAACGAATGATTGACTCGTCCTTAAAACCGAATCGATTTAGGAATAATGAACATTTACGCATTCCGCTTTGAATAAAGATGCTATTACATATTTTGTTTTCATACCTTGTAGGAAAATTTTACTATTTTACGAATTGCATTTTTGAACGCGCATGAAATTGAAGCCTTTGGGTGATTCGCAGTTCTGTTTGAATTATGTTCTGTAGAGGACCTTCTTTATGTATGTTTTCCAATACAAGTTCCGATATTGAAGTTCGTGAATAATTTGTCACGCAGGCAAATCTAGCCTAGCGCCTAAATCAACAATTGTCATCAAGATGAGCATAATTAGAAAGCTTGGTAGGGTTTTTAACTAGATAGAATGAGTAAAGTGAGCATTGTATAATCTTTACCTTTACCGATTCTTAATCAGAGATGTGAAATACTCTTTAGGTAGAGTTCAAAACAGAATTCATTATCGTAACATGAGCTAAATGAACTTTTTGGAGTAGGACAATTTTTTACAACACATATTACAGAGTTTACTACAGGGATATCAATGGCGTGACAGATTATCGATCAGAATTATTGTGAAGAAAATGTGCAAAGCTGAAGTATCCGATCAGCATCCTTTAGCTTTCTTTTTAGCTAGGTTGTCCTCTTACTGTTGGAGACGCAAGGAAAGATAGTTCAAAAATTAATCACAAGCGTGTCTGGTTACAAATTTCAGCTTATATACGTTGTTCAGTGTAATAACTTTGATTATATCGATTATTGACTTGTATCCTTGTAATTATATTGATTATATTGTAATTATATTGACTACACAAGTTTACAAATTGGAATCAACAGATGAGAACGATTTTTAATTTTAATTGATGTCCTGAATTCAGATCTTCTGACAAGCTATGAGTCAAGTGGTGACTTGGTGAAAATTTATTCTTTTTATGTTTTGTACCAACTTTACTGCGAGAACAGAAAACATTATTGCTGCTTTTTCTCGGTAAATTTTGGTGGTATTAATGCAAAAAACTAGCAGGGTATAAATATCCTAACCTATCATCAGTATCGAGAACAGTTCGACGTACGATGTACGTAGTTCGATTCATTGATAGTTTGTCTAGGTATAAGTGCAAAAAATGCCCTAAGTATTTCGTCCTTATTACCGGCGAGCAACAAAAGTGATTTCGCTATGGAAGAAAAGCATGTAATTTCGTAGAGTGAACTAAGCGATCTGAATTTATCGAAACAAAGAGCAGAGTTGCTTGCACAATGAACACAATGGGAACATCTTGACCTTAGAACAATAATCACCACATACAGTACTAGAAATCACGCGATTTTACGTTTTTTTTTTTTGGAAATGGAAACGAATAGCGTTTCTTCATAGATGCTAACAAAACTGTTTGACATAGAGGAGACTCCACTTCACGTTGGAAATAAAAAATCAGGCGCTCCGATCCATCACGCAGTACAAACTATGAAATGCCTTGACACAATGCGACCAATTTCGATGAAGATCAAATTACTAAGCATCAGCGGGAAATTTTTCCCGAAATATATGGGTTGAAAAATAAATTAATTTTATTTCGAAGTATATATTAATAGGTTTACATTTTCAAGACTGGCTATTCGTCTGTTGGACGGAATACAATATGGATTCACAAAATTTTGCTGTCAGTGTGACAGCCGTGCAATTTATCATATCATGTTGCGCTTTAGCCAGGTGCGCGACCTGTTTGCTCTTCGCAAATATAAGCAATAGTGAATGAAGCACACCCGAATAATTTAAAATTAGGTGCTTGAAATTTTATTCTTAAAAATCACTTAAACTTGACAATTATATCACCAGTGACATTTTTCGAACATGTCACAATCTATTATTTGAGAGAGGTGTGGCCTACTGGTACCCTTTATGATCCAGGACTTGTGAGTCCACAGGACGTTAAACATTAAATCTAGCGTTTATAAGAACTTTGCCAAAGCCCTCAATCCCAAAGGACCTTATTTCTTGTACTTAATCAAGTTGTTTCCAATACTTGTCGCGTCTGACATTCGAAAACTAATCCGGGATGCAAAGTTTACAAAGAACGATTTGTTCAACGCGTGATGAACAAGTAGCATGGAGATTGTAGTCAAATGTTGTCACAACTTTCTCGGTAACTATAAATCACCGGATTAAAAGCAAGTAATCGACAATTTTTTGCAAAATTATCAAAAATTTGCAGCTCGCATGTCCTTAAAGATACATTTTCTGCATTTACATCTTGATTTTCCCCACAGAACGTGGGCGGCACGAGCGTTGAGGGAGGAGAGCGGCTGCACTATTTCCGATAGCGAAAATCGAAAGACGACAAGGATTTTGGGATGAAAGCATGATCAGAGATTACTGTTTGGCACTTGCGTCAAACTATTCGCACGCAGTATAAAAGTATCTCTTTATTACTGATCTATAATTTTCAATTCAATAAATAGCTGCACTTGTCACAAATAGCAAAATAATGAATTTATTAAAAATTTCGAAAACTTGAACCAACGTCAAACCCCCCTCCTCCATATTGCCTTATAAACAGTTTTCGGTTACTCTGATTCAAAACCGTTTGAACTTGTGTTACTCAAATCAAATGCAACGTTTATTTGAATTTATATCAATAATCAACAGGTTTGAAATGTTTAAGTCAAAGTTAAAATTTTCGAAAATCGATGAGCCAGAATGATATTTGAAAATAGAAAACAGAATTTGAAAATAGAAAAATTTTTAGTTTCACAAAGGAATCAGGAATCATTTAAGGAATTATTTAAATTTATAAAAACTATCTTAGCTAAGTATTTGTTGTGAATTGAAGCAAGAAAAAAACATTCATGACAACCAAGTTCTCCGAGCCAGCATCTTCAACTTTTCAGATCATTTACATAAAATTATTTTCAATTGCAATTTCCCCAGAGGCAATGATAATTTGATTATGAGAGCACCAAAGCAGCGTCTTATATGAGAATCGTTTCTCACTCGAGTTTAATTTAATCCAAGTATGAGAATAGGAAGAATTCATGAGAAGACGGAAGCAATTTGTTCAATGTCTGAACTTATTAGTCGCAAGCAATTCACAAGTCTCGCCAATTAGAGACCATAGTCATCGTATGCCGCGCGTTATCCATGGCCGCAGGATAGCGCTTAGCAAATTGAATTTCCCAAAAGTCTTTTCGTTTCGGCAACCAACTTTCAACTTTTCTCAAAGAATTTTATTATTTCGTGTCTCACTCGCTTCAAAGCTAGTTGCCATAAAACGAAAAATGCCATTAGATAAGAAGAAAGCGCCAAAAGAAAAAGTCTTCACTATAGTGTGCATTCTGTGCAACGGGGAATTTTCAGCTTTCAACGAACCCCGTTCCGCATCCCAATCTCTGCTGTCCTTCCTGAAACAAGCCCGACCATTCGAACTAAGCTGAAGGATAAAAGCGCATTTATGCGCACGCTACCTCACCGCCCGCCACTCACAATCGCGCCTGCATCCCTCGACTAGCGATGCAGAGTACGATGCAATAGAATATTGTCATTTCAGTACCAATTCTTTTCCCTTTTTGCCTTTCACAAGCCAAAGGACCGCTGAAAATAGAACTTGAACTTTTTAGCAGCAATTGCAGTACATTGAAAAATGGTTCGACCAAAGACATGAGGAAGATGCTACGCCCTGGGAACTCCGTATTCTATCTCTCCATACAAAGCCTTCCGGTACTATACTAAAACAAGAAATCGACGCCATTGCTAGGATTGCATTCGTTTGCTTTACAATATTCATGGCAACTCGCTCCAAAGGACAAAAACGACTATCGGGACCTAGATCACAGTCGATTGCTTTTCTAGCTTCTTCTGCGAAAATGGGCTTTGATCCATTTACTTCTTTCTTATATTTGTGTATCAAGTTGCCTTACAGATATTGTGGGGTGTTCGTAATTGGAAAGCATTTACTAGCCAATTGACTTTGTTTTAATGAATAACAAACGTAGATTCTTATTTTTCTAGACTACAAACGTACAGTCAACATGTAATTGAATACAATATTATTCTCAGCGCTGACTGCCTATTTAATCGTTCATAAATTTTAAGAGAGATAATTTAAGATAGAGAAAATGTGCTGTACGAGAATTTCTTCTTTAACCCTTTCGCTACGAGCGTCGCCTATAGACGACATCCGCACGACGATCTGTGTGCACAAGCGTCGTCTATAGACAACCCAGCAGACAAAACGATACGAATTCGTATCGCCGTGTCGGAAAATGAGTTCACCGGCGAATCCGAAAGCGATCCGAATTCGATTCGTCTGCGAACAATATGTCACTTCGCAGACGAATCGCCGCGGCGTATCGCAAACGGTTCACCATGGGGATATATTATATTTATTAGTGATCTGCCCCGGCGATGTGTTTATAATCCGACGTGGCGATTTGTTTTCGTTGTGCCGCAGTACTTTAGATTGCTGTTGAAATTATTCGAAATGGCGATACAAATTCACATCGTCGGCAATCGTTTTGTTTGCTGTATGTTCTGAAATAAAAGTTTTCCAGGTTATTTCCTGAAAGTTAATATTGCCTGAAAAACCCATTAAATAAAAAAATATTCAGAAAAGTTAAAAAAAATGACTTGAGAACGACTCAAAACATATGAAATAAATTTTGCGAAATCAGTTTCAAATCAGTTTCTCCATTTTGTAACTTTGTTTGTAACAACTTAAAAACCAATCGTAAGTAAATTTGGGAAAACAAATTTGGCATTAATTCTTTAAAATAAGTTTAATGATATTTAGAGCATTTAAAGGTGGTTTTGTTTTAGAAGTAAAGTCGCATTTAAAGTCGGTTGTAGGATTCGAGTCTGATAGGATATTTATGTTGAATTTAAACGTAATATGATGTGCTATTTAAACTACGTGAGTCTCTTGGAACGTCTTTAATGCAGTGCCCTAGAAATTTTAACACTTCATTCAGTGTCGAATTATTTACTAAATATTTTGCAGCTCACTCTGCCAATTCGGAAATAATATTATTTTTAATGCCACTACTTTTAATTCTACATTTATACTATATATTTTATTCTACTAGTTTGACGACCTGCCTATCGCCATTTTCTTGCGGTACTGCCAATATTAGTGAATGTATGAGATCTCAATGATATATATGTCACACAACAAAACCAGCTGTAATGCTTATTATTAATTTATTCAGTATCGTAATCAGCATAACAGCTGCTCCTTTTGTTGTCCAACGTACATTTCATTACATGCACCTACAATAGAGCACCGAGAATCTATGTTTCCATATTGTGATTGATTTTACAATTGATATCAGCGGCTTTCACACGTGGAAAGTTCATACATTCAACATTCAAAAATCGTTGATATCGGATTATATATTGGGAGTACAAATTAGTTCGGTCCGTTTTCAAAAGATGGCTCTGGCTGTTATGAATATTGAATAGTAACAGCTGATGTCGATAGTTTTAGAAAGGTTAGACATCTGTCAATAATATTCAGTTCATATTGCTTCGAGTTTTTTTAAAAAAAACCTTGTTTTTCACTGTGTTAATTATGAGCAATTTTGTGTTAACTAAGCAGCATTTGGGGGAGGTTTTAGTTTTCATTTTTAATTGGAAGAAAAGTGCAGCTGAAGCGCATCGAATGCTCGTGGATGTTGATGGTGACAATGCTCCAACTGATAAATCATGTAGGGAATGGTTTCGACGTTTCAAGAATGGAGATTTCAGCGTTGAAGACAAGCCTCGCTCTGGACAACCAAAAAAAATCGAAGACAAACAGTTGGAGGCATTGCTCGATGAAGATCAGAGTCAAACGCAAGAGGAGCTTGCAGAATCTTTAGAAGTGACACAACAAGCAGTTTCTGTACGGTTAAAATACATGGGAATGATTCAAAAGCAAGGCAATTGGGTTCCTTATGAACTGAAACATAGATATTGAAAGGCGACTTTTCACTTGCGAGCAGCTGATTCGATGGCAACAAAGAAAAGGTTTTTTACATCGAATTATTACTGGGGACGAAAAATGGGTATTCTATGATAACCCCAAGAAGAAAAAATACTACGCTATGCCCGGTCAATCGTTGCCATCGACCTCAACATCAACACCAAAGCCGAATATTCATGTTTCGAAGGTCTTGTTGTGTATCTGGTGGGACCAAAAGGGTGTTGTGTACTATGAGCTGCTACAACCTGGCGAGACCATAACGGGCGATCGGTATAGGCTGCAATTGATGCGTTTGAGCCGTGCATTACGAGGAAAACGGCCGGAATACAAGCAAAGACATGACAAAGTTATTCTCCTGCATGACAACGCTTGGCCTCATGTCGCAAAAGTCGTGAAAAAATATTTGGAAACGCTCAAGTGGGATATTTTGCCACACCCGCCGTATTCTCCGGACATTGCTCCTTCTGATTACTGATTGTTCCGAGGGATGCAGCACGATTTGGCAGGTCATCGGTTCACTTCTTTCGCAGAAATCGAAAATTGGCTTCTAACTTGGATCACCTCAAAAGACGAGACATTTTTTCGAGAGGGAATTCAAAAATTGCCTGAGAGGTGGGAAAAAGTAGTAACTAGCGATGGACGATACTTTGATTAATCTTTTAATTCTTTTTATTTTTAAATAAATGCATTTTTGACCACAAAAAAACGGACCGAATTAATTTGTACTCCCAATATAAAAATAATTATTTATTTGAATGAAATTCACCTAGGATCACAATATCTAAAAAAACACTTAGCTAACCAATTGGCTGTAAAATATTGTAAAAAGGGGGCAAAGCTTCGGCATTTAAAAAGTATATTGTTTGTAGTTTACCTGGCGTTTCGACAGTTGGTCGAGAATCTGTGAATAGCGAAATGCTCATAACGGATCGGAATTCAAAGAGTGGTAAAGTACCACTCTTTCGAAACTTTAAACTAAATTGTTTTTTTTAAACACACCACACAATTAACACATAACTTGCGCAGTCGGAAAACAAATCAAGAAGCCGAAAGGGATAAACCTTGGTTGCGTATAAAACTAATCAAAAAGAATGCACAAATGATTACTTTTGATCGCGTAACTAACCTATTGTGAAAATGCTGCGCAAGGTAATGCGTGATCGAGAAAATAATCGCAAATTTTGCGATACAAATTAGTAATTCAAAACGAGAGTATGAGTCCGAAAACGGATAACCAAAAATGTAACTTAGAACTTTTAGCTGAGACTGACAAGAGCAAATTGATCAACAACCAATAAAAATAAAATTGGATCCAGAAAACAGGAAAAAGAAACGTGTCTTGTTCGCTCTGTCCACAGCTTTACGTGCCCCATATGTTATTTTCCGACTTTTGTTCGTTCTGGCGAAGAATAGGCGATCCGAATTTAGTTCGCCTAAGCGAAATTCCGACAAAATGTTTGCTGAGACATGCTGACGACATCCGCGTAACGGCCTCCGTCAAGTGTAACTTTTAATTTATAACTACATTTTTATTGTTAACAATTGAAATAACTCCAAGTGCTTTTGCTAAACACTTAAAGAATCGTATGGTCAAGAAAACCGAACGATGTAAGTTCTAGCACCAGTTTACCTAAGTGCGATTTACACTTTTCGGTCTCCGGCGGCACGGGGGCCCGTACAGCGGTGTCACTCCAACGGAGCCCACTCCCGTTTATTTCATCCTAAACAACATTATGAAATGCCCGAAAATTCGAATTGTCGAGCCAAAATTTTAACAATTTCGCGACTGCGACTGCGACTGCAAACATGCGGAAAAGACTATTGTTTCGCAAATCTCCGCATACCCCACACTATCACGCTAGCTAATCACGTCCAAAAGTTTTAAAATATTTCACTGCTTTCATTTTTCGTGGCTACAATCTAAATTAAATCAAATAAAGTATTGAAATTGAAGTTGCACCACCAGAGCTGCGAACTTAGCCTTATCCTGACAATCATCTTGATTATACAGGTACGTATTTATTCACTCAGTTACTATTCGTAGTCTAAATGTGAATAACCAAAGCCACCCCCAGCATTCCACGCAAAATCGAATTAGGGATAATAAAGTTCGAACTCATTTTAAACTAGTACGGATGCAAACAATGCATTGAAATTCCGATGTTGGGATACCAAAGATGTTCCTGCCCAAACAAAATCTTTTATGAGTGCGACAACGTTCCCACTTTCTATAGCATGCGATGTTACAACTAAATATCGATTGTCTAAGTTGAAATGAAGCCAGCTCTAAAACTCTACAGGAGCCGATCTTATTGGTTAATGTAGATGACCAAGTTAATTATCACACTGTATGTAAATCGCAACGTAACCGGAGCACTCAACATTCGAGGCAATTATTATGGAGATGGACCATATAAGTAACTATATCAGTAAACTCGACGGGCAATTTGAAGGAACAGGATGTGGTGAATAACGTAGAAATTAGGCAACTATCTGAATATATTTGGTTGAACGGTCCTTTCGTACAATGTTCAATGGACGGAATTAAATTTAGAATTATTGGGTATTCTCCAAAGCAACCCAGGACCACTATCAAATAATGAGGCTATTAATATTTTGGAAAGGAATTAAAATTTCGGGTGTAGATTTAATCTAAGTTCGATCTCTTTGAAATATCCTCAACCCAAAGTGACCATTTACTTACATTATTTCTAGCGTGACTTAAGCCTCGCTTATCAAATAAAGTTAATTAGATAAGATATTTCCTCTTCGCTTAAGCGCAAGATTTTCATCATGCGAGTTTCAACCGGAAGCAAAACGCGACCTTAGTCTTCTTCTTTTCTGCCAAATTTAATTAAGATAGATCAAATTAATACACCGCCGCCGGTTGTTCATTAAATTGTGCACCCTTAAGGATATCCATCCGACCATATATGTTGTGCATGTGGCGAGAAGGACTTGAGGAGGATGAACTTATTTGAATGAATGAATGGAGAGAAGTTCAAAAGCTTCTCATTGACTTACTTAGGTCACTCAAATACCTAATCAAATATGCAGTCCGTCTTATCATAAAATTCGCTTTTCTGGGAATCACGTTATGTTGTATGATTGCAATCAAAAGCAAGCAAAATATATTGCGGTAAATTATCAAGGAGGCGGGAAAGTAATGTGATTTGTACACTTCTAAATAATTCAATATTCATTTTTAACAATTTGTCGGGAAATAGCAATCCAAGTACCACGAACGCATATCCGGCGTTGTGTGCTTTTGGAGTTTTGCAAGGGTGGTAGCGCATCAGTTGCGAACAAGACCATTTGCGGTGTTTATCCAAGTGTGTTAGACGTTCGTAAATGCCAAAGATGGTTTTCCAATTTCAAATCCGATCAGGATTAGGCCAACAACATTGGACAACAATATGCTGGGCTACAATTTGAAGCAAATGTATGTCAAACTATCGAAAAACTGTCAAAACATCTTAAACCAAACATGGTCGACCATCCAGGAATATTTACAGAGGATTGGAAAACTTAGCAGAGCTTCTTTGTGTTTGGTGGAGTATTCGCGGAACTGTTCCCTATGGTTTGCTGAAACCTGGAAAACGTGTTAATGCAGATCTTCATTGTGAACAATTACACCTAGTAACCGAAAAGTATCCGGTGATTGTCAACAGAAAGGGCGTCATTCTGTAACACAACAATACAAAACCGCACACTCAAAGGGGAACATTGAAAAAAATTATTGGATTGGGGTTGGATTGGAAGTACTTACCCGATACCGCATGGGTTTCCATAAATTCCGATCTGTACAACATTTTCTTACTGGTAAACAGTTTGAAAATTTTTGCGATGACCAGAATTCCACTTCGATACATTTGCAGACTAGATGCAAGAAGGTGATTTTATAGGCGAGTGATTAAATTATTGATTATGCGGGAACATAGAAGCAAAGCATAACCATAAGCAAAAGCAATTAAATCAATATAGAATCAAGAAATTTATGCCTTAGTGCATAATGGTCCTATCAACTACTTTATTTTGTAGAAATAAAATAAAATTTAGACATTCAAACATGGTTTGGCCGGAACTTGTGAATTGCAGATTCACGTTTTGGAGTTACACACAAATGCTGGTTGATGTTAATGTATTTTTTTTGAGTTATTACAATTTAAGTCCGCTAATAAATTTTATTGATCAGCAAAAGGAATTTAATATTAAGAATTGAATTTCTAATAACGAAATAAGTAAAAACTTACAGTAATCTCGACTGCAGGGTCCCAGGATACAACGTATTCCTGACATCCACTGGATCACTGGCTGCTCAAAACAGTAAAGACACATTAGACTTCATTGCACATTACAATTTACACTTCGAAAAAGGTGCCCTGTTTTCCTCTCTAAAAGCTTCTTCCTCAAAATCTGTAAACAGCCTTAAATTACTGCGAATAAAGGCCCAAACATGTGTCTTTGTCCATCGTTTCACAAAACCGTCAAAATCAAATCAATGTAATCAAAAACTATCAACAATGCAAAAGTATTCCAAGTGTGGAAATGGAGTGCAAACGGTAGTGACTAATAAATGGTGTTTCTAGACCTTTAGAGCTTTAAATTAAAATAAAACATTCAAAACTATTTCGATTATTTATTTTGCATTTTAATTTAATACAACTGAGCATTCAATACCGATCTCCAGTAGAAGTCCATCATTCCAATTTTTGACCATATTTTTCGATACGGCTAGCATATTATTATCAATGGCACATCGAATATCTGCTTCAAATGCTTTCAATGTTGTAGTTTTCTTAGCATAAACCGATTACCTACCACTTACTCAAAGAAAATAAACTGTGGGCTAGACCATTTCGCGAATTTATATTGCCTCTAACTTTCATTTCCAATAAATTTATTGTTTCGGTGATTGTGTGGCGTATATCGCCTTTATTTTGGAAGCAAATGGTTTTGATGTTCGTCTTATTGACTTTGGAAATGAAAATTGAGCAAGGTCCAATATCGTTCACAGTTTACTAGCTCCTAGGCCGCGATTAGTATAGTGAGTATATCACATCTCAAAATCTCATTCGATTAAATCATTTACTCTTAAGTTTATATGCATCGCAGATACTATTTCGGTTGATGAAATAGAAGATCGACTGGTGAGAAACTAAAGTAATTAGGGAAAGTAAAAGGTACAATTGGTTTGTAGAAGGATTCTATAAGAGTTTGTTAGGCAATTCACCCCGCGTCTAACATTTTCAAGATTTGTCATATAATTTTTGTGAAACTACTGTAAAACAGTTTCAATTGAATTCCACAACGGATTATTGGGTATTAAGTAGAACAATACATTCCTTAAAACACATCATAAAAGCTTCAAAATTTGATTAATGTTTCCAACAAAATGATTCGAACTTATTTGTTAGCAAACATGCCAGAACCTAAATTTTCATTGTCAAATTGAATTGTCACTGGCAAATTGATTCTGTTGGAACTTTCCTTCCCAATACATACCTCTGGCGACTACAGGATCATGGGATAGTAATTCGGAATTGAACATTCCACGAATTAGCTCGATTAGACCTAATTACTGTTAATTTAAGGAATCTATCAACAGCGCTTTATAGACAGGTACATGATTTAGCTACATTTACTGTTCATGAAGAGAGGAGAAGGATAGGAGAAGGATTTAAAAGATGATGAGAGAGCCTTGGATATGCCGAGGAATAATTGTTTGCAAATAAATCTCAGCAACTAGCTGCAGTCTGGGGAGATGCATCTTCCTTGAATTCGTTTAATTGATGCAGGATGTACTATTTCTATAAGAAACGCCAGTCAAATAAACAGGCAAGGTGAAGTGGATCAATTTGGTTAACATAGATGTTCCAGCAAGCACTAAAATCCATAGTGTATTAAGTTCCGTTTTGCGACCAGAAGTTCCAACTGATGAAATAGTCCCACGAATTTCTGAATACTATTCACGGAGTGCAGTGCTCAAACACTTTCACCTCTAAACTTCCATTAACGGCATCTCGTCCTTTTCTTCTTCTGCATATTTAGAAATCCAATCGACCCGGAAACAAACATTTACCATTTCGCTCGGCATACATGCATATCTAGGACGTGGAACTTCATTAATAATTCGATTGCTTTGTGCACATACATATGTTTGTATATAGAATTATACTCATTAAATATCAAATCCATCATTAATATGTACGATCAATATTTAACGATTGATTCCTGATTCGTAATGTTGCGACTAATCTGCATTATTCTGTTCTATTATTTCCAGACATCTTCAAACAACCTCTACCAATCCGTGAAATGGTCAATATTTGGTTACTGATTATGATTATTGGATGCTTTTGGAATTTTCGCCCCTTAGATTCGTTGATATCATGTCCATTGGAGTGTATATGCCTATCCCAGACACAGGTAAGTGCGAAGGCGCTTAGAGGCGGAACCAATATGCGTAGTGTGCTAATATAATTCGATAGGGGATTTCCGGAAACGTAATTTCTTAAGCATTGCATTTGTTTGAATTTTATAGGTTCTGTGTAACACTGGAGGCCTAAATCAGATACCGCTGCATACACTTCCCTCGACAGTTGAAAATCTGGCGCTGACGAAAAATAATTTCCCCATCATTAAGTCCGACTCCTTCACGGGACTCCGCGCTCTCAAGAAGCTTTCGTTGGACGGTAACAACATCACGAAGATAAAGCAATTTGCATTTCGAGGCCTGCCACGCTTAAGAGAACTATCTATTCAGTACACGCCACTGAGGACGATATCGCAATTTGCCTTTGCCGGTCTCCAGAACATCTCGACAATCCTTTTGAGTCACAACCAAATCGCCCGCATCGAGTGCAACGCGTTCGCTGGCACTTCGAATGTGAAATTGATTCTGCTATCGCACAACCCCATGGTGAAATTGGAGACGTCAGCATTTTCAGGTCTAACCAACGTCGGGCACTTAATCCTTCCATCTGGCATTCGAGAAATCGAACCCGACTCATTCTACGGGATGGACACGGTGGGGCTGTTGAAACTGGCGTACATGGACCTGAAAGAGCTGCAGCCGTACTCGTTCAGAGGACTCACTAATGTGCTCATCCTGACGCTCCAGGAGTCGGACTTGGGCACGATATGTGCCAATGCTTTCTCGGGCATGTACCAAGTTGATACTTTGCAGATCCAGAACAACAAAATTGATGCCATCGAGGAACTTAATTTCACGTACCCGAACCAAGTGAAAAAGTTGAAATTCACAGGCAACCATTTGCTCGAAACGCCTGAGCCCAGCGCTATCATGCTAGATGGCGTGGAAAATCTGTCAGTAATTAATAATCACTTTCCATGCGGCTGCCACGTTCATACCCTGCTCGACTCAGCCCTCGCGAATGGAAGTCATCATCAAAGCGAGTTCCTGTCCAAAAATTTCTGCATATCGCCGCTCGAAGTGAACGGACGCCCGATGAGTGATTTGGATCTGTTTGCCATAGGACGGTGCCAGGAACAGGTCACTCGTGAAAACTTGGAGGCTTCAAGTACAACCCGCCACGTAAGCCGAGCCTCGATATACTTGCACCTCCTCATATCCCTGCACATGGTGTTCACGTCTTCTTTGCACTGTAGCGTTTACAATGTCAAAATGAAATTTAGGTGAATGTCCATATCGCATTGCTCCAAAGTACACATCTAGTCACGATTTAAGCAGTACCCGCTACCGGCGCACTTAGGCGCTGGAGTGCCGCCAACATCCCAGCAAGAATATCCTTTGGCAGACCGTTCAGTCGGGAAACGTGATGCAATGTACATACTAGAAACACTCAACTAGCGGAAAGGATACATATAAGTTACCACTTACGAACGAGCCTACGTCCTCGTGTTCGAACCACTTTCGGCATTGAAGGATGCTGCAAATCGACAAGTTTAAGCCATTCGATGTGAACCAAACGGAATTGAGGCAGTTCGTGGTCATCACCCCCACCACCGACCTGAATTGAATTTCCACTTAACTGGATGTGTTTTAGAACGAACGTTAAATTTAAGATGTAAAGAAAAACAATACGCTTGTAGTGTAAATGTATTCTGCTTGATATCCACACGCATTCCAACGCAAACATTTTATTATCTATTCAACAATATCTAGACGCAGTGGCATGTGGCGAAAGACTAGCGAACGTGCCTAATATTTAGGCTACACTTCTTCTAATCATAATTTACAGTCCTTTTGATTTCACCGTCAATTCAAGCGAAATTCTAGGCGCTTGCAAACGTTTTATATATAGTTGCTAAATGTGTCGAAACGTGCTTTGTCATTAGTGTGATATAACTAAGTAAATGGTTTACTTCAATGCGAATTTGTGATACAAAGGCATAGATCCTTCCGCAATTGTTTGTTTGAGAGTTGGAAAAACAAACTGGAAATGATATTACCTACAACAAGATAATATTCCTTTCAGTCAAATAAATTTCGTGTGATTGTTTCCTTTTTTAATTTTTTGCTGAGCAAAAGTGCGTGGAATTTGGAATCGGTTGGAACATGTAGAATTTTCACTGATGAATATCCAAGTTGCACTACGAAGTAGCTTCGAGACTCGTTCTTGAATTGAGATTTACCTAAAATTTTATCGCTTTATTTCTGTATTATATTTTTATTTCATAATTATCACATTTTATTTCTGGGTTCGCATTCAAAAGAACTCCATTCTAGTTCCCCCAAAATGAGCCAAGAGAAGTTCAAGTGTGATTCCAAACAACGAAGTTTTAGATTTTCCCTAAACTAACGATTAACGAAACAACAAAAAAATAGTTTCTGAAAAAACTATTACTGAAATGGATTGGCTGCTGAGCTGGTCGGTTGAATCGATTGTATTATGGGATTTCACATATGTCTTGTTGTGATTTTCGAGTTTTAAGGTTGTATGGGAAATTTATTTAATGATCCATCAGATGGATCAATTACGTATTTTCTTACTCGAGCATTCTCAAAACAAAGCTGATGCCGTAAAATCGCTAAGTATGGCCTCGATGAATCCTTTATTTTTTTCAGTGAACAGTTACAATTGAAGTTTACAAAGTAAATTGCTACCAATCACAAACTAGACGAAGGAGTTTATCTAGAATGTGTGCCACAGCTTTTGATTTGCTTGTTATCCTACTGTACCTACCCATGCTTACTTGCCTTGCGTATGTTTTGGTCCGTAGTGTCGCATAAGATGAAGGGTTGATTGAGACTTATTCTAATGTTAGTACTGAGTTAACCATTCGAGCGAACCCTTGCAGAGCCCTTACACTTTCCCACACACTTTGTGTGATAGGAAAATACTCAATGTATTATTCTGAAGGCGTTTTCTAGATTTCTAATGGCACATTGGCAAAATTTTTTTCCTTTTCCAATAGTGAATGCAGTCTTATTCAAAGATTTGTTTTACAACAATTCCAACTAATTTTTCTATCTAATTTTAAGTTTTCAGTGTAAGTTATTCCATTAGTTCAATTCTCGTGTACGGTTTTTTGGAAACACCTACGCTTTTCCAAATTATTCCAAATTTCACCTAGTCAACATCCTCTAACTGTTTAATCTGAAGGAATGTATGTTTAAAGCAAATCATATTCATCAACCACATAACTAATCGCGTCCAATCTAGATGTTTAAGTATGTAAAACTGTATACAGTCTACACTAAAATCAATGTCGAATGTGAAGGGCTTCATTGGCATGTACCCACAAAACTATTAACAACTGATATATTATGAGCGTGTCCTCGGAAGCCTAGAAGCACTAACTGCCATTAAAGTTATAGAATACATATTAAAATACATATTGAAGAAAACGGTCAATTCAGAAACAGTTTACAACATACACGTACTCATGTAAGTAACATAGCGGAATTAATTTATAGCTGTTTATTTCGTTCGAAAGAGGAAAAGCATATTAGAGAAATAGATTAAAGTAATTCTAGTGTATACGATGACCATATCCAAAGTCAAATTAGCGTCTATTGAACATTGTCAATTTCCATCATCAACACATCTCGTTATAAACTCGTATCTTTCAAGCATTCGTGTAAGCATTACTGTATAAAATAGAAGAAATTACATATATCGCGACTCAGTATTCAAATTCGACACACTATAAGAGAAGGTAAGAGACAAAAAGAGTGCCTAATGTGATAATATCTTTAATTTGTAAATAAATCGATCGAGCATTTGAAACGAATTATGTTAGAACAATTAATGTTTGCTTTCACATATTGAAAATTAACCAATCGTTAACTATACCTACAAGATATCTCATATGTGTTAACGTATGTGTACTCCTAGCGAACTGATAACGGAGGTCAGTAAATGAAATTAATGTAGTTAGATCAAAGGTCTAAGTGCTGTGAAAAGCAGCTACTGATTAGAGTAAGAAATAAAATGACACATGTGAAAACAAGAAGGACGTTTTTAATTCAATGAACGAGTAGTACAACGTGAACGAAATCCGCCACCATCATTGCGAAGAGCTGGAGATATATTAGAGGATGCACTCCTCCTGTGATCTCCTGTGTCGTCTCTTCGCAGTAACGTAGAACCTGCAAAATTAATTATTGTTTGTTTGTCTATGAAACTTGTCACAGAAACTAATTATAAAGTTTTTAAAGGGGATTGTCTTCCTAAGAAGGTAAACTTTCCACCGGAAATGTTCACAAGAGTTTCAGGTACTTTGTTAGCATGGCACATTCAAATTATATGAAAGCAAAATAATTTGCGGTTATAAAATTTAGAAGATTTTCCCAAAAGCTTTGTCTACTGGTTCGAGAGCATGGAAAGATTATTCGGTGATATCTAGAACTTTACAACGCTGTCAGATTATCAGATACATTCGAAATTTAGCAACTTTAAAAGGTAAGACACACTGAATCTGTTTCAATCTAAAAAAAATTTCAATTGTTTTCACTGGTTTAGTTTCATCAATTTGCCTACCAACTACTTTGAAGGTTGCGAATGGTTGGAATTGAACAATTTATGATTGCCAAAGCGGCTTTTATGGTGCATATCGAATTCATAATACTAACGACACCGTCTGAAATCATGCAGGATATTTTTATTTAGTCGAAATATAGGTTGCATCAATGCAAATTTTCAAATCACAATTTTTATACACAATAAATTTGAAATATTATGTGAAAACCCCTTATTTAGTTATCTTTACTAGGCAAAAAACACTTTAATACATGCATTAGGTTACAAATACTGTTGCTACGACCAAATGCGAATACCCAATCGAGCTCTCAACTTGACAGTAATCTGCAATAATCGAAGATGATCTGCTTGTTTGCACCAATAGTAGAGGAAACAACAAAAATTTTAGAAAAATATGAACAGCAAATGAGGGAAATCTGATAAACATTATTGCGCTATGTATTGTGTTGCTTCCACCAGAGACTGGCACCAACTAATAAGAAAACACCTTTGGCGATTACTACGATCATTGTCAAGTATCCTGTGAAACGTCTGAGAATGAATGAATGAATGCTGTCACATTGTCTAATTATAAATCAGTTATTCCGTCCTGCGAATGACTTCCTTCGCTTCGAATGTCTTAGATCGCTATCGGCAAATTTCAAAAACAAAAATTTACAGTGAGTATAAGTAGTTGAGTATTGTGCGCCAGTTGGTGATTTTCGAAAAATACGGTTTATTTGCGGAAATTTACCGTCTCGAAGTTTCTGAGAAACGTCAGTTCGTGCTGCATTCGAAAAGTTGTATAATATCTTCCACTTAACGTGCAGCCTTAAATATAGCTAAAGCCTAGCTAAAATATATATAAAATAAGAGTGATGAATGGGAAATCTAATAAATCGAGTACAAGAAATACCGTGGCCAAAAGGAAGGAAAAGTTACAACAGAGGTGGACGTGTTTCATATATTGAATATTGAGGCTGAAAGGAACAACCTAAGTGATCAAGTATTTTGTAAGGCAAGTGAAGTATTTGGCATCTTGAATAAGTGCCTCGAAATTACTGGTGAACCAACATTCAAATAAATAGATTAAACGTGGCTATCAGGGAAACCTTATTGACGTACTGTGCAAAAATGTATTTGAAATATAGCAGGAACTGCACGCAAAAGAAACAAAACTAGAAAATCTATTATCTTTAATAAATAGTATAAAAGAAGAATATTCAAAAGCTGCAGAAGAGGAAACAGAGTTTAATTTTAAATAAAAAAAAACTCAAAATTTTGCCGAGGAATTTGTCACGTGCCAAAGTAATTTCCTGGCGCAACAGCATATATGATAAAAAATAGACGTGGTTATAGTTCCCCGGAAATACAACTAAGTATGGATCTACATGCCTCGAAGGTCTCATTAAATCATTCTACTTCGTCGGTGTAAACAGCAGACTGATGAATAGATAAATAGGACTGTATTGTACTAAAAGAATATTTTTCTAGCAGCAATTCATCCCTTAGGTGTATTATATATATATATATATAAAACTATATATATATATATAAAATATAGCTTCCAAGTGGAAGCTCCGTAAGCTACTATGGATTGGATGCTCATTTTGAGGATGAGGATTTTATTCCACAGACTCATATACGACTTCCGATTGAGCAATGGATAAAAAGACAGAACCGACTTGAATACCTTAGAACTGATGTGCTGGATGTGATTTTTGAATGTAAGTTTCCGATCAAGTTTTAGTCCCAATTACGTCAGTTCTTCGGACCAGGGAATCATTTGGACTAAAAAGTTAATAGGTCTGTTTGACAGCATGGCGGGCTTGCGTTTTCTACTGAAGAATATTGCCGCGGTCTTGTTGACATTGATTTTGATTTTCCACCTGTAGAAGAATTTGTACATTTTTTTCCAGCTTTTCTTCTAGATTGGAGATAATCTCGGTTGGATCGTTGCCAGAGGTGTAGAGACAAATTTCGTCCGCAGAAGCCACTAATTGGTAGTTTTGACTTATGGGAATGTCAGACTTGTATATGTTGTAAAGTACCGAACTCAGACAAGACCCTTGTGGAACACCCGCAGGAGCAGTTTTTGGAGTGGATGTTGTACCTCGAACTTTCACGTGATATTTTCTGTCACTCAAGAAAGATACGATTAGTTTCAACAGGTAAGAAGGAGTACTACACTCTTTAAGTTAATGAATTAGCCCGTTATGCCAGACGGTATCGAACGCCTTTTCAATATCAATGGTCAGCAGGCCAACCGATTGTTTTCTAATTAGTGCACCTGTCTTTGGAGACACGTAATAGTTGGTGTTCTGTGGAGTAACCATGTCTGAAGCCAAACTGGAAGTTAGGGAGGATGGCATTATTTTTGACATAATCCTTCAACCTTTTCAAGATTAGTTTCTCGAATAGTTTGCCAAGCGCTGGCAGTAAGCTTATAGGCCGGTAGTTGCTAGGGTCATGCGGATTTTTACCAGGCTTCCGGACTGGTATTATGCTAGCGTGTTTCCAGGAGCCTGGAAAGTGTCACGTTTCATTGATTCTTCATTGCAGACCATGAGTTCCACGAATTTCATCATCATATCCGCATCTATGAAGCACAACACAACATTAGTTCATATATTTCAGAAGTTAATTTCTAATCATGTTTTAAAAAATAAAAAATTACACCATTGACATTATCCATTATTTTTCTGACGGAGCAAAAAATTTTATTAATTTAAATAAACACTTAACTGATTTCGGAATAGGATTTCGGAGCCGAATTTAACTTCTTTGCTTCTGATCACCACAAAATTATCTGTGATGGAACTCTAAAAAGATTGGATAGATATTTTTTATTTTTAAAATATTAAGATATCTTTAAAACATTGTTCTTTCTTGTTGTTTGTGCAGTTTTTTCTTTCCATTTTTTTTTTCATTTGAATTCAAGCCTCAGAACTTCAGTTAAATTTTCGTTAGCGGTTAAAGTATTCCATTTTTTTTTTTTTACAAGCTCCGCTTTGAAGTTTTGCACAGTTGTAAAGTGTATAATTGTTGTATATTAAAAATCATGAAAATCGAAGTGAGAAATTTGAAAAATTCAAGGACAATGAGCACTGCGAAGATTCTTTCTATCCTTTTTGGCCAGGATGTTCTTTGTACCACTTATTTATGGAAGGCTGCATGTTAAGTAGAAGATTGTAAAAAAAATTCTGAATGTACTCGTGTGTTGCCATGCCCATTTATTTAAGTTCGTTCCAGGCTGGACAGGCGTTTTGTAATCAGTCTCGGGCAATCCAAAGGAAAGTGCTTTGTACTTTAATCTTCCTCGTCACAATTTAGGTAGGTGTCGTACGACTAAATTTAAGTTTGTTTAGAGTTTTGACACAAGAGATTGCAGGCCGGTAGTATTAAAACACGTTTTATGTCTTTTTCAAAAAAAATTCCGGAAAACTTTTCTCACTATATGTAGTTAGTGTGTTTGTTAGTGTTAGTGTTAAGACAAATCATTCGCTAGATCCTGTCTCATTTCTACACAGAGGTTTTCTTTTGTAGTGTAGCCATATCCCTACTGTTGCTTGGATGCAATGAGCAATTTTGGGATTCATATTCCAGGTTTTTCTTACCTGTTTTTTCATTCTGAAGAGCCATCTTTCTCCCACGCAATATTTAACTCATTGTTAGCTAACTTTTCAGTTTATCCTGGGAAGTTCAACTTCCCTACTCTGTTCCGTTGACAGTTGGGTTCCTTTTGGCGGCTTAGAACCAACGATGCATTGGATATCACTTTTAAGCCTGCTTCTTAGGCCTTCAATCATTGGTGAAATTATAAGTTACCAAGCGAACGGTAGTACAATGTTCAACTTTTGATAGTATTTAGAACGCTTACCGTTTCAACATAAATATTCCAAGTTTAATTAATAATATTAATCGTAAATATTGACCGGTTATTACTACCAATCTACCACGTTTGTTTGCGAATCTAGTCTCTGTTCTGTTTACTACTTCATGTATTATTTTTTTCACAGCAAATTTTGTGTATCCATTAACAAGATATTCTTAAAAGTCTTTAAGCTGATAGTGGCTTACTTTTACTGGCTCTCCTATGAGAACTATTCCTGCCTCTGGCCAGCCTCTCTCCTGTACGAGTATTTTCTCCAGGATTCTTATATTTGTGATATCAACTTTCATAAGTATGATCGAGTTTTTTTCGGATCATGGTGATTTGTAGGGTTCGAATATGTTAAAGCCAAAGATAACTTCCTCTCTATCAAGTTATCAAGTCATTTTATCTCTCCTAAATTTAAATGTAGATTTGGTTTCCCATAGGACATGAATGTCATAGGATATAGCAAGAAAATATTAGTTTGTATTCAGTTTGTACTCCTTTCAATGTCCTTTGAGTTTGGTTTTTGAAGGCGTCAAGTTCTGTGTTCCACTATCTTATGTTGTCTTCTGTTTCCCAAAAAATTATTTGATAGTTAAATATATATTTCAAAATTTCCAAAAATTCTTCTAAATATTGTAAAAAACCAACCATTGGTTACTACAATTTTTTCGAATCGTTTAATTATTTATTTTTCGTTTCAGATGTTTCCACTGTCTTCTTGGTGATTTTCTATTAGAGTTCGAAGGTTCGGAGTAAAAATATTTCATTTCGTAGAGTTTCTAAGGATTTCATAAATATGAGAAAATATTACATATTTTCTACATATATTCTAGAGAAAATATTTGTACAAAACTACAGGTAATAGTAATCCAACTGTTTTGACCAGCTTTAAACGTGCTAAACAGACGTCATTAAGTAAACATATCGATTGCGATGTTTAATCAATTCATATAGCATTATACTAATCACTTGTACTTCCTGGATTTCCATTACTATCCAGTTACTATCCTATCTTAACCCCTAAGCCAGCCCGGCAAAATACTACATAGCATAACAACGATAAGACCTCAGATCGATTCAATTGCATTTTCTAAGTTGAGAAAATTTGAACCTTGATTGATTCTCTCATATGATGATAGCATTCATTATTCCAATTGAGGATATGTGGCCGATGCAAGTCATACAAATACCCACGTATGATGCATACTCGTACGGACATTTGTCGAGATCAATGAAAGATTGGAGTGAGGGGAGCTAAAGGGCATTTTAAGCTTTCAAGAAGACTTCGTTATTTTGATGATATGGTAATTGGTAGAGTTGCAGAAATAGCAAAGACCGTAGTAACCGTTCTTATCCGTTTGTATCTTCTGTAGGGAATCAATTTGACTAGATACATACATCTACGGTACTTTTACATAGGACACTATTTTCACAGAACTATGTCCTGTGTTCCATAGAACAATTGTTCTGATTGAAACAAATTGGAAATTGCTGTGCAGTCACTTCGCACGGATTGCGTCTGATTAGACTATTGTTGAAATGTCCTTATTGCATAGTAGAATACGTTTTATTGTATAATTTTAGCAAGATGTTGGACATTTTGCTCGGTAGCGGAAACAAAAGAGCGAGACCCTGATCTGAATGGGGAAATTATTATCTAGGTGCAGGCACCTGTTTATTTCTTGTTTCTGGGGGGACACAATGGAGCCTTTGAAAAATGCAACGTCTTTATCAAACATTTATATTATGCTCGTCTAATTGTTTTCAACAACTCCGCGATATTCAACCCAGATATTTTTTTCAATTCATGTTCTAATTTTTACTCTATAATCGAAAAGACACTATGCTTCTCGTAAATTTGGATGTTTGAAACGATTTGAAATTGCACAGAAGGATCCTCGAATCCTTCGAAAGGAGTTGTGATGCTCCCTAATGCAGTAGTTGATTACAATGTCAATTACAAGAGCTTATGTCTTTTTGAAATCGTGTATGACAGTAAGGTCTATAGCTTGACTTGTGTTCATTACGAGGCTTGCGCACTATCTTTAACTTCAGTAATATCAACTCTCATCAAGAAAAGTTGTCGGACAGTAGAGTTCTGAACAGTATTGTGACTATCCGTATGGTTCCCGATTGTGTTTCTTAGTATATATGCGTTTAGGTTTTCAAAAGGGATCAGACATTGATTACACCGAGTCCTCTCATTGTTGTTTCATCGACGAAAATGTAGATGATATTGGGGATTATGCATTAAAGGCCCATTTTTTTAATCATTTATGATGTTGATATTACCACCATTACAAATCTTATTTCAATTTTTCCCATAAGACCAGTTATTCTGTGCTATCTTCAACTTTCTTTTTAACATTTTCAACATCTTTGATTGCGCTTTCCATGAGTGGTTTCAGCATCGTTCTGCTTGGGCACTTCTAAACCATTTACACTCATAACTTTAGTTTTCTGGCGATTAAATTTATATTGTTATCATTTAGCTATCATCTAGCTTTATTAAAACATAGCCCGGCCTTTGAGCTTAAAAACTTTTTTAAGGCTTCTAGGAATCTATTTCGGATCACAGTCTTAGAGCTCGAATCGTACTAAGGATTCAAAAGACAGTCTGATGGCTGGTGATACTACACAGAGGCTGTTATGGATGTCTGTAGTGGATCAAAGATATCTGTAACTTTTCTGTAACCAATATTTTCGTGTTATCATTTGGGATTGAATATAATTCATGGCGTTTGAAAAAACAACAACGTAACTCAACTTATAGTGTTAAGTTGAGTTTCGTTATCGAGTACAGACTGTTTCATTGTTCGTGATCACACATCTTGGCACTTGTGCCTGAAAAATTTTTCTTACGAGAAGTATTACTTAACGGTTTCTACATGTAGAAAAGTGCAGCCGAAAGTTGCTGTACTTTAGTGGATGTTAATGTTGCACATGCTCTACGTAAGCAAAAGCGAACTTGGTTCTGTTCAAAAATGGAAATACTGGAGGGCTGAAAAATTTAAGAATGTTCAAGGTGCAATCGGCCACTATCAATGGTGCAATCGGGAGGTTTTTGTGGAGCGGGTACGGAACGAAAAACCGAGGCGCAAAAACTCACGACCAACGCCGCCATCACCCAAGTATTATATTCATGGCAAGAAGAGATATCTTTATTAAGATAACAGCTGCTCTTATTATAGGTGCCTTCGACAACCGGGCATAGACTTACTGCGGACTTCCAGAAACATTTGCGTTGCGCTTTAAATAGAAAGCAACCCGAATTTCTAAGTTTGCTCCTCATCAATGCCGAACTCCATGTTGCGAGAGTCGCGGACATTTATTTGAAGAAACGGGAACAGGCTCTATGCCAAGCACCATTTGCGTTAAACATTGCTCCATCTGAATTAACTATGTGGTTTATCAGAGAAGTACTTGATCAACTATTAAAGTACCAACAATTGAATCGATACATACTCGTATATTCAATCTAAAAACGAATAATTCTTTCGATATGGCACCTTTGCCAGGAAAATGGCAACTGTTGTGGTACTATCATAACACACATCATCTTTTGAAAAACTCTAGGAATCACTTTCAACCTCTAATAGTAATAATTTCAATTCAATAACAATATTAACAACAGTAAGAGAGTTTTATTTCGTTTGGTTTTTTACGTCTCTTCTAAATGTGGTTGCAATTTTCTTATCCGAAAAATTAAATTAACTCATGTATGCCATACATTTAACATAACAAATTTCCACAATTCGATGACAATCGAAAAGTCAATGGATTGTTCGTAACTATTCGATTCAAGTTAATCATTATTGCTATAAATTATTTCTTCTCGTTCACAGAACTTAATTAAATTTTCTATGCTTAAGCCGCAGTGTGCAAAAGCGCCTTTGACCCTCAGTCTCACAACCCTTTTACTGCGATCAGGTCCTGTCCGAGTGCATGCTAAACTAAATGAAAAACTATTCCTTCGGCCCCTGCTGAGCGCTCTTCTCCGCAATCATGTTTGCTCAACTGCTATTATATGCTAGAAAATCATGAAAATTTCACTTTACAAGAAGTCAGAAGTGCTGACCAACTTCAATCAAGGAGATTAGTGACTAGAGAAACACCCCATCAATCTTGTGTGTACTTTAGCCTGCGATGGTGTTTGGACTGGGACTCTAGTTTGTTCGTCAATCCCTTCGTGCACTATTTAGCTGAAGTAAACGGTCTGGCTTGGGCTCTGCAGTCGACCATGCATAAAAGAGGAGCTCCACACAATGCGTACACGTTCTTATCCATATGGGTGGGCACAAGTGCTCACAAATTCAATTTACTTAGTACTCTTTGGGGCAACATTGATGTAATCTGATGGCATTATTCTCTTTATTAATAAAAAAGAACCATTCACTGTTGAATACATGCCAAGGAATGCTCCCTAATCCAGCTCATTCTGATCCAGTGGGAAATTCCTGAGCAAATTTATTAAGGAACAGTTCATGTTCCGACTTTGGGGCAATGCAATATCGGACAGTAAAATCAGACGCATGCACGAAATCATATCTGAAGTTTTTATTGCTCGTCCAAAGAAGAGAGTTAAGTAGTTAAAGGAGCAATGGCTTATCCGGCGCCTATTGAAATGTTTGATTCTTAATAAGATAGATACAAATGCTTATAAAATACTACCTTACACATTTTTTAGTAGCAGATTGTCTGTTGATATCGCCAGAGCCAGCGAAAGGACATTTAATGAAAATATCTTCAGCATTTTAAGGTATAACGGCTAAGTTGAATGGTACACTCCTAAGCGCAGGGCCGTCTTAAACTAGGCTGGGGCACACAAGAATTTGGAGGCCTTTTGGAAAGTAAAAAAGTGAATTATAATAATATTTTTTTACTAATAAGTATGAGTATGACCATTTATTATAGGTAATCAAATATAGTATGATATAATATGTCATTAATGATATTGGAATGCTGCTGGTTTTTTGGTGACGATTACGATAACGGTTTCTTTCGGGATTTCTGTTGAGCAAAATCTTCTATTATATCCTTAAAGTCAATTTTTTTGAAGGAGATCACTTTCTATGCACATAATTGACAAATTACTCAGTCGTTCTTGTAACATTGTTGTTCGCAATTCATTTTTTATTCTCTTAAGCTGCGAAAATGACCGCTCTCCACTACAATTGGTAACGATTAGGCAAAGGAATATTCTTGTAGCAATTTCTACGTTTGGGAAAGTTTCTTCCAATTTATCTGATTTTATAAGGTTATGTAAGGTTGAGATATTTAAATCCACTGATTGCTTTGCTATATTTTTTAAATATTGGCTTAAATGAAAACATTCTGTTTTGAGCTCATCTGCATTAATGTCTTCATGATAAAATCCTGCAAATTCTTTGCATTTTTTGGTCAACTCATCAGATTCGATTGTTGTTAACTGACAAAGAAAACTAAATCGACTATCAATTTCTTGGTTTAGCTGCCGAACGTTTATTTAAATGCATATTTAATGTGTCAATTATGGGAATGAAAGTATCTACACGAAACTTTTCCTTGCCTCTCAACTGTGCAGTCTCTGATGATCCTTCGAAAAAAGTGATGTGTGTGCTGCGAATTTTTTTTTCTTTCAAATGTATCTTTGTAGTCAGCATATGGATTTTTTTCTTTAGCAGCCGTTTCGTACTGATCAAAATTATTGCGTGCGGTATTGACATAACTGATTAGAGATTCGTAGAGTTTCGTTACAACGTCCATGGTCATAGTGCTACTCTGTAAACTTAGACTTGTTTTATTCATAACTCCCAAAAGAGCATTCCATATTTCCGTTAGAAGGCTTCCTTTCTAGTGTCTCCTGGTTGATTGATGTCACTCGCGATAGATGACAATGCTTCAGAAATATTTAAATTACCATTTTGCAAAGCATTAATAGCATTAGCGCGTGCAGACCACCTAGTTTCCAAAAGAGACTTCAGGACTCTATTTGCACCTAAATGATCTGTCAAAATTTTCCATCGTTTTGTCGAAGCCGAGAAAAAATTGAACAATTTTTGTACAAGTTGAAAAAATGTTACTGCTTCAGTAACACTCAACAGCCTGAACACCCACTAAATTTAGCGAATGTGCTGCACATGGAACGTAAATCGCAAATTCGCAAACTTCTTTTATTCTTGACTGAACACCAGAGTACTGTCCAGACATATTTGATGCATTGTCGTAGCTCTGTCCGCGACAATCTTTTATAGGAATATCAAGGCTTTCAAAAAAGTTTAAAATGGTATCTGCTATATGTTGCGCATTATGTTCATCCATAGGCAAAAATTGCAAAAATCTCTCAATAGGCTGTCCGTCTTTTACGTATCTAACTATGAAAGTCAGTTGGTCAACGTGGGACAGATCAGGCGTAGAATCGACGCTAATAGAGTAGTACTTTGCTGAATTAAGTTCTTTGACAATGGTTTTCAAAACTTGCTGTCGCATTAAATTAATAAATTCATTACAAATATTTGCCGATAAATATGATTCCTTCTGATGACTTCCTTTTCCACGATTTCCGTAGTTTTGTATGTGATCAGCAAGAAAAGGATCAAATTCACTAATCAGTTCTAAGCATCCCAAATAATTCCCATTATTTTGCGATCCTAATGTCTCATTATCACGACGAAAAGCAAGACCTCTTGAAGCCAAAAATTTCACGACTGCAACAATTCTCCTGAGCACATTCTTCCAATAGTTAATTTCTGTATTATATTGGGACAGCAACTCAGTATCAATTCGTCCAGTAGTTTTCATTCTTGCAACATAATTCATCATAAATTCCCCGTGCTGTAAACTGTTGTCATGCTCTATCAATAAGTTACTTATATGCTTCCAATCTTTATATCCATCAGGAGAACTTAAGTTATGTCCAGTACCAGTAGTGGTAATAAATAGACGGCAGAAATAACAGTATACAGATTTCTTTGCTGGTGAATAAAGGAGCCATTTTCTTTCTAAAGACTCACCGTTCGTCAATTTACGAATAAAAATATTTTTAGTCAAGTATCTAGTTTCCGTTTTATCATTTGCATCTGGAAAACTTGTAGAAGTTTCAGAGAGTTCACTTTTTTTATTTTGGAAAAACTCTGGCCCTTTTCGAATCCAAATATCACGGACTTCTTCCGATAAAATGTCGTCACAGTAAGTACCAGGGTCGGGAGACACTGATACATTCTCTAAGCTTGCAGTTATTAATTCACAGTAGCTTGAAGTCGATGGTTCAGCATCTAAAGTGTGTTTGTCATTTTCGTCACAGGTAACCTCTTTTTCATGGTGACATTCAGAGGTACTTTTGTCTTGCGGTGATGAGAATGAATAATCCTTCGGCTTATTTGTTTCTTCAACCGTAAAAAACGAAGTGAGCTTTGGAAGTTTTTCCGTTATTTCTTTTTGAGCTATAACTTTTTTTCTTTTTTGTGAACCACTTAAATATGTTCTTATCGACATAATGAAATAATGTTTAAACGAACAAATCGAAACTTCTGTTTATCTTACTCAATTTTAGATATCAAACGAAACAAAATAACGCCACTCACTCTTATCGAACTGATAGTTTAATACATCATTCGGGGATTTCCCCAACCATAGACAATGTCGACATTTATGTTAGGCCTTGTTTAGACGGTGCAGCTTGACTTAGGAATCGGAGGGATTGCGTGAGTGATCGCCAGATGGTGTACTTAGTAAATTAGGTAGGACATGTTCGGAAATATTATTAATTAGTACAGTAGGATTAGGCGCAGTCATCGATATAATGACGTAGTATATGCCTTGTAAATACCTTCTGATAAGATTACTGATTTGTGAAAAATGTGTAATGTGCCCGACAAAAATGTTCTGAGAATGAATGTGTGAGAGAAATTGTCGGTCCTTCGGGGCCCCCCTGAGATTGGGGGCCCTGGGCACGGGCCCCGTGTGCCCTTATGGTAAAGACGGTACTGCCTATACGGTTGTAGCAATTTGATTGAACTCTGAGTAAGTGATTGAAAATTTCCTGGTGTGTTGTCTCCGGAGAATTAGAGTTACGCTTATAGTAGGCCACCGTACGCAGAAAGTAAAAATAAATCGTCCGTGATGTATGATTTCACATATCTCAACTCATATTTTACTTACAATGTTGCCTTTATCAATCTTATTTCTCATGCCTGCTAAGGGCAGACACATAAACTCGCATCAGACGCGCTTCGTCCCCACACTACTATCGACTCCGCCGTATTGAGGCATTGATTGCAAATTATGGCGCTGATATTTAATTTCAGTTCAACTACTGGAAATGACCATAAATGATAACGTGCCAGTGGATAATTTATGGAAAAGCAATGGAAATGTAATGAACAATCTGTTCGAGTATGCAGAAAATTCAAATGGGTATGAGTACGCCGTGACGTTGCAATTGCCCATTCATTCATTCATTCCTTCATTCCTTCATTCACATATACCCAAGCACACAGGGTAAGCAAGGAGCGGGCAGAGTGGCGAACTGGCATATTTTTTCCAAAGTAATGAATGCTTCATCGGGTCTGTGGGATTTACATCACAAACTACTACACGCGAGATGTACCCAGCAGGATGTGCTTCAATGTAGCTCTTCTCGGTTACTTTACACACAACAAAGTTGGCAGAATACATTGAGCCAAAAACATTGAGAGCTGCTACTTAAGTGCGAGTATAATTAATGCATAAATCAATCAGTCTGGAAAAAAGCTCCGCTATACAGGATAAGTGGAAATATTCTAGATTATCACTGTGTTTGAAGATGGCTTAGATGTGTGCTTCCATAATATGATAATTCGATCTTTTTTAAATCGAAAATGTCTACCATGACATGGCTGACATTCAACTTTCTCTTAGTTCCAAACATAAGGATTAGACCTTGCGGATCGTGTCACTTGTTACTTCACGATAGCGGAGGAGAGCCTCCAAGCTTCAAATTGGTATTTCACAGTCTTTTGACAATTTCACCTAGAATATGGTGGTGTGTGAACAAGCTTATAAGAGTCCTTACTCACTTACTCATATCGGTACATTTCTTTGTTTGGGTTAGGCCAAAAGGCTTGGGTTTTCCTTGGCTAGAGTTTGGTTCGTCCGCCCGATCGTTTCCCTTTTACCTATCTGGGCCCACGTTAGTTTCACTTCCTTGCGGTTTGCTGAGCCTGTCGGCGTTTTTGCATTACCCATAATGCTATGCAGTTAGAGACAAGCGCTTACAAAACTGCTTTCCGGAAGGATCCCTTGTTTGCCCACAAAAAAAACCATTTCTGTGGCTGCTATGATAACAAAAATTTCTGACGGGAAAACTGCGATATGACTTAGTTTGTAGGTTCGTTTGAATTGTGCCGCACTGGCTGTGCCTCATACGTTTAGATGCGTCAGTGAAACTTTTGATGTCACTATTTTCATCCTTTCCCAAATGTCTCAGCGCTGGATATCGATCCCACTCTTCTTGAAGCAACATTCCCTGCGTTCATTTGTGACTCTGGAGAATAAAGGCCGAAAAACAATAGTGCGAGACTGCGATACGAGAGCGCGACGAGAGTCTCGTAGCAAATGTCAAGCAGTTTTCGTAACATGCATTTGTATGCGACATCGTACAATGATTTCGACGCGTTGATGCGAGGCGGGAAATATTCGGAAAAACGAAAATTCCTCGCAACGATGTGCGTGACGTTTGTCAAATGCAATATGGCGCTTAAATGAAATTTGAAATTCAAACGCCTTAATTACTTTTTAAGTACATTGGTTATTATGAATGAATTTTGAATGAAAATTTCGTGCATCCTTGTTGAGGCTATTATTTGCTAGACGAAGGAACATTCCAACTTCAAAACTTTTAAAAAATCAAAAACAATTTCCAGCAAATTTCATTTAAAATGTCACCAACTTGACATTTGTCACATGAACATTAATGTTCCCCGCGTCGCGTGCATTGTAAATTGAATGCGTTGCGTGACGACGAGGGAGAATCGCATCGCGCTCACGTATCGCCGTCACGCAGTATTGTATTTCAGCCTTAATTGATTTTCAACTTCCTGAGTCTTAAGCTGATACCCGCTGGAATGCCTCTCTTAGAATTTGTCCATCCACGGGTGTCAGGTTAAGCATTATTTCCATTGCAGCGTAGTCGTCTGAGCACCGCTGGTGCCTTGGCAGGACATCCGCTTTTAGTTAATTTTTCCAGGTTACGTCAGGTTTGTTTACGACTTCGACTTTTAAGACTAATGACGACTACAAAGGATAAAGCTAACCAATGCCACCCGCTGGTGTACCGTATTGTGTCACCTTTTGGGCTTTGACTCTTCTTTTCTTTTTTGTGTTAGGTTTTCCATAAGGTTCCATTTTCGACGCCAAACAGGTCGCCACTAGAGTGGAACACTCCGCGTAGTTGGGAGAAATGACATTTTCTTGGAGAGATTGTGGTGGGCACGTCGTCGGGGATGTTGAAGCTAGAGACATTGTGATATTGGTGATCGGTGCCTTTTGCTTAAGTTTTCAGGACTGCATTTTTCGTTCATCGCGAAGGGCATCTTGTCGTATGCGGCGGATTTTTTGTTGTCTGGAACTTATAATATTCAAATTAGTTGTTTTGCAAACAAAATTTATTGGAGCACTAAAAAGGTAAAGTTTGAGGGAGGATGTTGTGGTGAATTGAAGGCGTTCCCAAAGCCAGAGGACTTCGTTCGGAAAGAATGAAAACTCAGGTTGTGGATTGAGCATGTGACTATAAGCTCTCTTGGGTGGTTAATGTGTTAGTCCGTAACTGGAAATAACTGTGAATTTACAAAGTATTCGGCTAAAGAGTTAGCTTTGTCGATAGGGGACATGTGTTGATTGTGTGTGCGGGTAGTTTTTTCGGTACGCTTTCCGAGTCTGAGGCAAGTTTTCCGGAGTGGTTTGCAGGCATGAGGAATAAGAGAGGTTTTAGATAGTTTTTGCTAGAGGAATCGGGCATAAAAATCGGACTTTGAATGGAGATAGTGAAGCCATCACCACTTTTTTCTATGTGTTTGAGTAAGAAGACAAAGAGATTGGCGAGTGATCAGACATTTGTTCGGAAAAGGCGATAAATTTCCTTTTCAGAATAAGGTCTGCGAGGTGGTGCGAGAACGGTTGCAGATGCGTAAGACGTACAAGAAGCAATAGGCTGTGACTTGAATCTGTGGACACAGATCGGGCCTGTATTTTTAAAGGGTTCGTAGAGTGATGTTTGCGGAAGTTGATGTTTGTAGGGTAGTTGGCGGATGTTCGGATAAATTGCAGTAGTGACATATTGGAGATTTTGCCCTGAGTCTTATGGTACTTGCCGGGTTCGTGTGACAGGCTGCACGTGACAAATCGGAAAAAAGATGGCAGTTACGAGCCACGGGGTCTAATCTCTAGCAATTTTTACATTGCAGGGTCATTTTGTTTTTATTGTCTCGAATGGGACACTATTAAAAAGAATTGAGAGGCTATTTCGGCTCGAATATGATGAGTCATAGGTTCAGGCAGAAGTTATCTTCGAATACAATTCGAGATATTTGCCTGTCCAAGTCGTCAACGGTTTCTATTGGAGACAAAGAATGGTGGAGACGACGTTTAGAAAAAGAGGTGGTCTTCTCCTTGGAATTGGGGAACGTGTAAAAGTTAATCATACTCTAAAACAGAATTTTTTGCTGACAGGAAGTCTTATTTTGAGTTTAAGAGAACTTGGGCCAACGTGGCGGTAATTCTTTCTAGAATGTATTTTTTGGGGAAAGGGTACTGATGTATTCCCGCTTATATTTAAAATAATTTTAAAACAAAGAACTGAGCGCCATTTATAGTACCCTCAGCATCGGTGCGCATATTCTCCTACGTCTAAAATTAAATTATCTTTTGATTTGAAATAAAACTTTTACAAACTGTATTTATTTATATCAATACTGAATTTTTCAATTCCTCCGTCAGGGTTGTAACGTTAGGGTGTAACATGCCATATCTTGCGGATCCAGTATTACCTTCAATGTGATTGATTTTTAAGGATTGGAATTTTCAACATTTGATCAGAGTAAAGATCACTGGAAAAACTATTGTTGAGAATACTGTTTGTGTTTATCGTAATTGTTCGTCGATCTTTGGTTATTATGTCTCCTAGTCCTTTTATTGTCTCATTTAAAATTGTTCTCTATTTATTTAAATATGTTGATTAACATTTGAAATGAGATTATGATTATTGGTATCAATTATTTGAGGTGATCATCTATGTTCTTTATGCCTTGGTCGCCCATTATTCAAAAGAGCCATCTACGTGCGTCCCCTTTTAAATTTATAAGTCCGATTTTATGTCCTTTGTCTAGTGGTGCGAAGGTTTTGACGTTGTAAGTCAAATGGTCAAGGTCTGTTAAAACATGGTTCTTATGATGGCCATTTAGCTGTGCGGCGTTTATTTTAAATTAATTAATTTTATTCAGAATTTCCGCTGAGTTGATTAATGGTAATTATTTTGTATTTATATTGTATTATTTTTAATTTTGTGGGAATTTCTACTTTATTTAGCTGTATTTGGGTGAACCCTGAATTTCCTTCGATATTATGCACCGTCAACTGTCCGTTAACTGGAAACAGTACTAAGGGAAGAATAAGCTGAAAAAAGTGGGGGGAAAAAGGGACTAGTTTGAAGTTTTTGACGGTTTGTGAAAGAATAAAGTAACAATTTGCCCTGAATAGTTTCAAGTAACATTTTGTTTCTAATATAGAGAATATCTTCCTGCGTGAAGGAGATTGATCCTCAACTGGAAAACTTTTCAACAATACTACAGCAAAAACTGCCGCAATCACTTCCATTTTCTTCCATTTTCATTTCCATTTCAACCGAAAAAGTAGTGCGATTTCAACTCGCGCTACTTTTTCGGTTTAACCGACTACGCCAATCATGCCGTGTCAAGCGGAGAGTGCAAAAAAATGAATTCCCAAGAAAGTCCGCGGAGAAACCAGTAAGAACGAAAGAATATAAGATTATAGTAAACTGAATAGTCATCCCTTATCTATATTATCACACGCGTGTACTGATGCATATATTACACGCTAGAACGAAGGCTCAAACATACAGATGCTGGCTGAATAAATTAGCTCAAAATTTTATACATAAAATTAAGTTTTATGGCGGCGGAATTAAATATTTATGTTTTCCCATAACTTCAAATATTAAGCAAATGAGGAAATAACCAAATGAACAATGCATTAGAATAACCTCATATATACCAGGTCAAAAATGTGTCGTGCCAAACATACTTATTGCTAGGTAGACTTGTGATGTTTTCTCCGAAAGTCGCGGTATAAAATTTATAAATAAGGCGCTTTAAAGACTTCTTTAAAATACTTAACGCAAATTAACACATACATATGCTTGCTATGAAAAACTACACATTTAAAACCGTTATCTATTTGGCAAATATGTTTTATTATGAATCGGGTTATTATGGACCAGGCTTAAGTAAGTTTGAAGGATAATGCGTAATACGTTTCATACCAAGCATCTGTAGTGCTTCTAAAATTACCAACATAATCAAGCTGCTGTTTTTATTATTATCAGGTTAACGCATACTAATTTCAGTCGGGTTGTAGGTTAAATACGCAAACGGAGTAACATTACTCAACCGATACAATGGAAGATGCCCGCGGCGGAGAAGTCGCAAAGTAATCAAATCAAAAACATTTGACATTAGAATAACGCAAAATAGTTATATCAATTATGAAACTCAAAGAAAAGTCCATTAAAGATGAATATATCATACTATTTAAAATCAAATCTAAAGCATCAACATCAAGGCCTTTTCAGTGTGAAGTAAAGTCTTGCGATAAACCAATATCATATTTTCTGTATGTATATTATATTGCGCGAATAACAATTCTACTCGACAGCATTCCACTTCTGTTTTAGAAAGACTTCCTTTCAACATTCTGGCACAAATAAGCTAATAAAAATCTCACCTAAGCCCAGGAACAAATGTCAGCTCCAATTTGCCTGGCTTCCTTTTAATACTTTGATTCAATCAAAGATATTACTGCACAATGTCAGGTTTGCCCGAACGGAAGGCAAGAATTCAGATGCTTTCCCCACCGACCAAGGTGCTCGTTCATCGTTCGTCCTTGCTAGTCGGTGTGGGGAGCTTCATTTCCCTTTTCATCGCGATATGGAACGTCAGGAAAGAATTATTATATATGTGATGTATGCTGCTGACACGTCTGTCAAGATCTGCGGGATACCACCAAATAAGTAACAAGCAAAAATCAAATCGACGTTGTTGGAAACGCCACGACAGTCGTATGACGCTAGAATATTCTAAAGAACGGAAGTCTAATATAGAACAGACATATAGCAACTATCAAAAAGGAATTTCAATGCGAATTTTTTACGGTGTGTGTCCACATATGCATGGGAAACACGAACAAGTTCTTTGCATACAATCAATCAAAGAGCATTTAATTACTTGAACTCCCCCGAATAACTACATTCGGAGTGATGAGTGTATTAATTCAATCAATAAAAAGCAATATCATCAATTGCATGAAATGGACCAAAATAAAAAGCGATAGTTATAAAGACTTCAAACTATGCCAAGCGATGAAAGAGCGCTGCGGGCAGAAAGCAACGCCCTAATCTCGGCCTAAAAAATCTCAAACAGACTGACAACGACGCCATTATCATGAAACCTAAAGCAGAGGATCATGAAATTTGCCCTGGCCGTGAAAACAACTTCACCAAATGCATAAAAAGTTAACAAGTCCTGCATCAGAGCGTAAGCACTAAACAGTAAATACACCCTCGGGCGGTTTCTACCAAAAGGAGATAGAGCAAACAATAGTGGATTTATATTTGTGTTGTGATTACACTCAACCATTTAAAGAGAGTTATACTTGTGAAGTAAAATAGTGAGAATGGAATGAGAAAATATTTTCAATTACAAATAATATTATACTTATTTTATTTGAATGAGTTCAAAGTGTTGTCACTGTTTCATAAGTGCGTTATGGTCTGCATAACCTGAAGGCAGCCAGATATTTGCTATGCTGAGGCAAGTTAGGGGTCTTCAAAGCTAGTCAAATTGTACACCTCGGCAGGGTATCTTACACTCATCGGATCACATAGGTGACCTACAAAATGATACAACCAAAATCCTGGCCTATCTTAAGTTTGCCACTGAAAGGTTTACAGAGGATATTGGACTCGTGAATATGATTGCATATGTTGGTCATAGGCAGCCTGCCTCACAACTGTCGAGAAGACAGAAAAGATTGTGTGTAGTTGTAACTCATCTCTCGTGCCAAATAACATACAAAGCGGCTGGACAAAATCAAACTGATTTTGTTAATTGTTCAGAGAGGGAAAGAAATTGAAGATGTTGGACACGAACAAGGTCAATGCACGAAAGGATCGAGGTTGGACTCTTTCCTGGATTCCTGGCGATTCCTGGGATGCTGCACCGTAATCGCTCATCTTTGCGCTAGCAAAGGATTGAATAAGGGACAATGCAATTCGGTACAATTGATATGCAGCCTGTTGGCCTGCATCGCGGCGCATGGATAAAGAGGCGTTGATCGACTTAGAGTTCTTCGCAAACTGGTGTTTGCCGAACTCCTGCATTCTAAACAATGAAGAGACATTTTGTGCTTCTTGCAGGATATGATTTTTCGATTTGATGTCTCTGTACAAGTTATCTATTCTATAAGGCGGGGATATTGAGAAGTTTTCTCTGATTTATAATATTGTATGCTTTGCCTGAGATTCGACGCAGAGTATTGAGTATACATTTTTTCAGTCTACTTTTTCTCAAATAAGCATGCAACTTAGCTATTAATTTGCTATTTATGCTAAAACATACCAACACAGCCATAAAAAATTCTCTTTGAAGCAATAGCCTTACTATAGGATTCCATGACTAACTTGTTGTTTAAGTTCTTCGTTGAATTGCACTCAAGACATAAAATAAGAAGCATGAGAAAAAGCTTACTGCAGACTCTACACGACGGAAGGAATTTATCGTGATTGTAACAGGTAAGTTGGATCTCTCACTGGTTTATTTCCTCTGCTCATCCTCGTTATCGGGCAAACCAACAGGATAAGACTGTTCAGGTGCTTCACGAAAAAGTTTCGCCATCATTAAGCTGTCTTGCCCCCGTCCAACACAATCTTATTATGCCGTCAGTCGAAGTCAACGAGGAGCTGAAATTTTTGCTACGACTCGAATTACAACCATAACATCTACTAGGAGCTCAGTCCTTAACTCACTTAACTTTCACACGCCTTTCACGTTACCATGTCCGCATCCCTTTCACTATCCATCCATCCGCAGCGTATGAACAAAACAGTTGTACGCTAAGCAGATTATATCGTACAACCTGTGGAATCAACGACTGTTGAGAGCAACTTTTTGAATCACCTTTGTATCCTTACTTTTACCTTCGTGCAATTGGTTTCGAGAGAGTGAAATAGTATTGCGTATTTGTTGTTCTTTGCCGCATGCATGGGTAATGGCATGTTGAAAAAGCCATTGTTCGAAGTTCGCTGGTATATTACATCCAACAAGCAAACCTAACCATTCGCCAGATTTAACACGAGTACATTCTGAAGTTATCTAAGCACCCAATTATGACTACCGCTTGTTTGTTAGAAACATTTCTAGTGGATTCCGTAGTCTGTTCGCCGGGAAACTAAAAGGAGTTGGTTTGGAAGAAGCAAATAAATTTGATATTCATGGAGACTAAACCCTAGTTGAAATAAAAGGTTAGCAAGAAAGTTATAACCCTAAGTTTGGACGGTCTGAGATTGAGAAGGGCCTCAACAATCTGCTTTTCCAGTTCTTGGGACTTTATTCGACTTAATAGTCGTGATAAGGTGTTCAAGGTTATTTTCAATTAATTTTCTTGTAATCGTGAGAAACGATACCTTTGGACGACTTCACATCGGTAAGTGGGTATTCAAATTATTTTCCAGACTACTAAAACAAGTTTGAGGTACAAAAAAGTCAATGCATTGGTCATATGATACCACATAAGAAGCTGTTGTCACTTGCAACATTCTTTCTTGTTAAAAGAAAACCGATATTCCGCGAAAATCCGACATAATATCGCGTAATATACGATGAAATCGCCTAATAATCTAACAATATGAACAAAAATATTTAATGATTATAATTGAAAGGTGGTCTGGGATAATAATGTAATACTTTGAGCTTAAGATCACGAAATTAAAAGGTAAGTCAAGGGAAAGGCTGTACGGAAGGAATGGCTTAAAATCTTCTTCGAGCACTCCAAACCACAAAAATGTTCTTGAAAAAGAAACTGAATGTTTCTTTTTTCAAAATGTTCAAAGTTTAAATGTAACCCACAAATGATTTGAGCTTATACGATGGAAATTATAGTAGCTATAGCATGGGGTCGTTTAATTCGAGGATACGATTAGTAATTAAAAAACTTACATTCATATTGTGTATATTTGACTTGGTTGAAATCGTAAATAAATACTCAGCCGCGATGCTCCTGATTTATCCCGGAGTTAGCCCTTCTGATCTAATATTTATTCGCGATAGATTTCAGACAATAAGACTTCCTAACTTCCTTCCAGATATTCCGTTGGAGGATTTTTTTTACAGAGGCGGACCAAACGCTAAATATGTTCGAACGACCAGAATAGCAGGCTTAATATATTAGAGACATGAAAACTCACAAAATTAACCGTACATGCATTAAATTAGAAAGACAAATCCAACATCATATGTGAATACGGCAACTACTTTATTCATATATGTAAACACATCTTCTAGTTGTGAATGCAGCGAACAAACAGACGACTGAGTTAAAATTGCAAGGCTTGTTCGAATTCAAATTATGTTTCAAATCCGATTGAGCGCACATTTTTAATGGTCAGCACTAAATTTTAATTATTGATAGCCCATGCCGAAAGATGATAATGGCACGCTAGTGGTATACATTGTTAACCTTTGGCCCAACAATCCCCATCGTGTTTGTCGCAAGGGAAAAGAGCTCGAAGAATGCAACCTGGCAAACACTCAATTCCCTGAAACTCTTCCATGCAAATAAATGGATTATAAATGTAACGAGAACAGAAGCTTACCGCTGAAATGATTTAAAAATCGATATTTATTGCATAAATTAATTCAAACGCAATTTAGGTTTGCCCTTGTTGGCTTATCGCACTTTAAGGACGATGATTACATACAGTGAGTGGAAAGCCGAGTGTGATGCTTTCAATTGGGTTGGAATAAATTTACGCTTTGCCGAATTGGACGCTGTAAACACTTTGGCTAGCCAATTAATTATATCCAATATAATTACTTCAATGTTCAAATAAATGATAACCAATAATCAAATAAATATTCATTGTTTTCAATGGGTTCGGTAGGACGTTATAACATTCAATATCAGCCAATAGGTACAGTCCTAGGAAAACATGTATCATCAGAACCGAGCCTCTATGGAAAAAATCAAATTCAATTGAATCCCTGGCTATCCCTTCTGAAACATGTCAGAGATGAAATGAGTGCGAAAACAGGATTACACTTTTATTTTCAGTTTTCCATTGCAGAGGCCTCAACGGGCCTCAACAAGGCCACAACAATCGTAAATGAATAAAAATAGAGTTAAATTTAAGAGGTAATCCTTTAAAGCTTCATGTGACATATTTGTAAGACATCCCAACAATTCTGATAAAACTCATATCAAATATATTTTGCCCATGTAAGTCAGTGTAACATTGTTGTAATGTTTCGCATGTTAGTGAAAGTGGCGAGCTTACCTTCCTTAGTGAATGATTTCGTTTGTTTAGTGTTTCTTTTCCAAACCTTTTCAGGTTTGTAACAATCTTGTTACATTGAGCGCTTATGGAAATATTCGTTTTAATAAAAGTGTGTGAATGTGGGTGCATAGTTGTCCGACTTTATTTCAAAAAAGCATCATGATCACTGAAAAACGATGAGTTGTATGATTCGACTCACCATTTTGATAGTAAAGATGGACTAGATGACGATGCAAAAACGTTGTTTTTCTGATTCTGATGAAAATACTGGAGTCAACATTGATTCAATCATGAATACATATATGATTTGCTCCCCGAAGTGCCTGTCTTGTGAGCATTATGAAACGTAGTCGTGAGAATGACGCGAGGCGTACTGAGATATCAAACTCATAAAATTTATTTTGATAATTACTTTACTTCTATCTACTTTGTCCTTCAGTCGAGGACCCAGCGAAATAAGGCATGGAGAACCTTCCGACAGTTCCACGTAACCGAATACCCGATTGCAAACTTCTCACCGACAAGGTAATCATGAAAAAGGACGGGGATTTGCCGGTGAATATGTGACGGACATGGATGTTATTGAAGTGACGAATGTTATGTGGAAAGACACCAAAGTTGTAACGGCGAAAAGTCTTTTGCTGGTGAACAAATCAAGACTCAAGTCAGACGATAGCATAAGGCAAATACAAGGATAGAAAAGCAAAGCATTTCAACGGTAACCAATTGTCTTCGGCAGATTTTCGGCTTAAGAAAGGCAGGACATTATTTAAATTTGCAAAAGACAAAGCAAAGAATATAAGAGCTATTGAAAGCAAAATCCAATCCAAACGTATAAGGACCCTTGCGTAACATGTTCCTCCATTGCCTGACAGGCAGGATCAGATCGGCCACTGGCCTATTTAGATAGGAAAAAGAATTTCATGCAAGTTTCTCAATTGCACTGGCTTCTTACAAACTGTTTGCGAGAAATGCGTTGTAGCACTATGTTGCAACAAGTTAAATTATTGCTTTAAATCCTTTTATGTCACATAAGCGTTATTTATATGTTTACCGCAGTCTAACAGGAATGTCTTGAACCTTAAAAATTGCGAATTTATCATTGAAAGCACATTTTTTACTTTAAAGAAAACACTTGTTTTTACACAGTTTTTATCACTTTAATTAACATATGAAAAAATTAACATAATAAGAAGATATAACTCTTAAAGGAATGTAAATCAAACATAATACTCATGTTCGTATCTCTTCGGCCGTTCCCCGATGCGCTACTTTACTTAATAAAAAATTTATACAAATTATTATAACTATATAAAAATAATGTAGTATTGTATTGTGCATGATTCACTGTTTATTTGAAACGCTATTTTCTTATCTAAATTCAAGACACTTGCATAACGCAAGTAAAGCAATACTTACGACATAGCATCACAAAAAGCTAGCACACAGTCAAAGATGGAAACGCTGTACAAAACGAAATATGCATCCTGACTAGCAAACAGAAAACTAGACATATTGGAAAAACTGGAAAGAAGAAACAAACACAGGAAGACCTACTCATAAATTATTAACGATTCTGATATGATTGAAAAGATCGCTTGTAGATCCGTGATCGTCATGAAACATTCCATATGTTTTCAAGAAAACCTAATGTGTCGCCAACAGGAGCTCCATCTGACCAGAAAAGAGCAAACCAACGCTATTTTTGTATCAAGAGACAACAGCCTACAATATTACAAATTGACACATAGAATGCGCCAAAGCCAAACGGCCAAATAATAAGGACTTAATTTTGACCACCGGTTAAGTTGAACTGATCAATTCTGAAACGAAAAACATCACTGCATAGGAATCGTTCTTTTTTATGGCTTTCTCAAATGTGGCTGCCTAAATTATAAAAATAAAACAACAGTTTTACATGCAAGTTTTACTTTACGGCAGTATCGTCTTCTGTCTGACACCAAAGACAAACAAAAACTTTGCAGAACAGGGCCATAAGAGAGGTTTGCTTAGTTCCATAGTGCATGAGGAGCCTTCACATGTACACAAATCTCAGAATCAAAATAAAAAATAGATACTTTCGAATCGAAGATCGAACACCTAAATAGTTTGACAAAATAGACATCCATCCTTAAATGATATATATCCACCCTTAAATGATAAATGGCACTGCTCAAACATGGAGAAAAGAAACCAAACATTCGCACCACAGCCGCCGAAATTTTATTAAAAATCTTAAAAATTTATCTTAAATTTTAAATTTAACTTAGTTAAGTAGGAATAAATGGTCTCAAAGACAAGAACGAAGTTCTTGAAGAAGAGAAGTTGTTACTCGCACACAATACTTACTCCAAGCAGTTTTAGCAAAGGCACCGACTCTCTCGCAACCAATATGTCATTATGTAATATACAAGAAAGAATTTGATATTGAAATAAACCAATCATTTGCTGACTACGAACACAAGATATATCGTCCTCAAAAAAGATGGGTGGCTTTGTGAACAAATTTTTTTCAAAATCTACCAGAACCCAAGCAAACGCATATGCTAGAAAGCTGAATTGTACTATCAAGTCCTACTCACATTATTTCCAACCGCAACAAACTGCACAATCACAAAGTTTATTTATTTTGGCTCGTTCAATTCACTATTCGTTGCTTAAAATCGAATAGCACACGAATATTTTTGGCTTTGCGACTACAATAAAGAAGCCAAATTATTTCAACTATGCAATTCTTTCCAACGAAACAAGCAACTTTTATTCTGATTTTCTCACATCAAGTACACTAAAGCCTGCCAGATAAAATTCAATATATATCGAAGGAAATTCTGTGAGAATGCATCTGTGATTCACGTTATCTGGTCCTTACTCCGATCCATATGCACGTGTGTATGTAATTATTCAAACCTTCTGTTAAAGATGAAATAAACACTGCCACGTTTAAAACATTCACATCGACGACGAGAACGAGCGGGCAAACATATCCTTCTATCATTCGGGTCACGAACTATCGATACGTGCCAATATATGGCTAGATCTGCTAAGCGCGTAGATGAATACTAAAATTTATCACGGCGACGAGTCATACTCTTGTTTAGCATATATGCATTCTTGTATGATCCTTGTATGCAGTCCTTGCAACAGATTACGAGGCATAGCAATTCTTTAAACATCTGGTGTACTTTCTCGACAAATGAATCAGAAGGAAAGAAACATTTAACTGGCAATTGTAAAATGACTCAAAATTTAATTGATTTTTTCGGTGGATCCAACGGCTTCCGGGAATATTTTTGTTGCATGCGGATTGGAAAATCAGTCTAATCAAAAGACAAGCAAGCAACAAAAGGATATCCTTAGAGTAATTGTGGTTAGTTTCAAAAATACTGGCAGTCTTAAAATGAAAGTGTATTACTACAGACAGCCGATCATCTACAGACAGCAGATCATTTATTATTATTAAAACGCAGAAAAAATTAATGTAACGAATTTATAGTATTATAGTTATTTCGTATTACGATATTCCTTGAAGCAATTAGGCATTACACAAAGTAACCCCAGAGTCGGGACACCAGAATCTGATTTTCTACATCATGGTTTTGGTGTTAACGAACTTCATCCTCTACTTGTAGATGACGACCGCTGTCCGGTTCCAAATTTTTCGAAATACTACTCGACAAATTTAATCACAAAGTGATGCTTGTCGAAGTGACCGTCATTTTTCTAATATGAGAGACAAGCATCCATACACAGCAGGACTAGTGAATGTAAGAAAATCTTGTAACAATATTTTCTCACTTGGTTTCTAGCAATTTCATAAGCTTTCATTTGTCCGACAACAAAATCTACTTCTGCCATTTTTTGCTGTAATCAGCGATAGCTTTTGGCTTTGATATCGTTTTCCCTCGCTTGTCTGTTTCCACAAATTAATGTCGTAGATAGTACCCAACATTATCACATCCCTTTTGTCTTTCCACTTGATAATCATTATATCATCTCTGCACCTAACAATAGATTCACCTCTTTTCAAAATACGAAATTTTTTATATCAAATGGCATTACCTTTCACATTGTTCCTACAGCATTACGTTTTTTCTTGCACATCTTCTCAGCGAGATCAATACAAGTATACCAATTATCGACATATTCCGTACAAGTCTTATCCAACAGATCGTAGCCCAATTCAGAAAGACATACAACTCGCTCCTTTTTCTTCTGCAAAGTTCGAATCATACTGCATATTTTGACCAGTATATATAAGGAAATCACTTATAGCATTTAACACCAAATCGGCTTCTTTTCGATGCTTCCCTTTCCATGACAAAAGAAACTCGTCTTCTGATATGTCCTTGTCTGGTACGTGTAAAGCCATGAATTTATTTCTCAAATAGTTCAAAATTCGATCTACCTTACATGTTTTTTTTTTTTCTCATTGTTGGATCAAATGCATTTTTATCAGAAAAGTGCAAAAATTTCAACAATTGGAATCTTTTCTCTGACATAATTGTATAAAAACAGAGTCTCCAGACATTCTCGCTTTGTGAAATACAGTTCATATGGAGTTTTCCTATTATTACTGTTATAAACGCTCTCATTTCTTGGTTATCGGCACCAACTCACGAAACTCACGTTTCAAGGGAGGTTGTTTTGTATTTTCCAAAAAATTGTAAGATGACACTATGTATCAACAATGTTTTAAAATGAAATTGATTTTAAATTTTTCATATACAGTGAAACCTCCGTTCGTGGACACCTCCCATATCCGGACAAATTTTCCTTACGCTTTTGGTTTCATTTTTGGAACAAATTTACCTCCAACAAGCGGACTCTCTAATGGACGGACGCAGACACCATATTTCTGTACATTTGATACAAAAGAAAAACCCTCCCAAGCGTACACAAAACGGATTTTACCAAATATTAATATCAAAATTGAAATCAAATCGGGATTCCCCTTTACAAGAATGATGTTAAATGTTTGACGAAGTCGTTGGCTGGAATGTAAAGGGGGACTCCCCATTTTAGAATAAAAACACCGTGTGTTATACGGTGATTTTTATGTGCAGATATCAGTATGACTTCGCGAAACGTTATTTCTTTAAATGAAAAAAAAATGAAATAATTAACGTATTTGAAAAACAGCTGTCAAATGGAGAATTACCTAAGAGGTGTTTTTGGTTATGAAGGTAAGTGAAAAAGACTTTATTTTTCTTCGTTGAATGGTTTGGTATTGGGAAAACTCAAGCGGCAAATATTGTAGAAAATCAAGATGCCATTTGATCCAAATGGAGTTCTGGCGTTAACATCCGACAAAAGAAAAGCTTTCTCAAGACGGGAGGCTCACAAATAGATCAGATCTGCTTTGATTGGTTTGCCAAGGCTTGAAGCCAGGATAATCCAATTTCAGGGAAAGGTATTAAAGCGAAAACAAAACAAAAAGCCAACCTATCATTTGATATTGGAATATTGTGAATTTTTGACGTCAAATGGATGGCTAGAAAAATTGGTTAAAAGGCACAATATAACATTCAAGTGCATAACTGGCGAAGTTTCAGATTTTGTTCAATTGGGCGTTGACCAGTTTAGGGCAAAATTGCCCACTATGTTGTCTGGGTATAAACCCGAGGATATTTATAATGCTGATGAGAGTGGCCTGTTTTTTCGTGCTTTACCCGATAAAACTTTCGCCTCCTAATCCGAAAAATGTACTGGTTGCAAACTGTCCTTTTTCTCTGACAGTTTTATTTTGTTTGAGATTATGACAGGGGAGAAGGAGATGCTATTAGTCATAGGTAAAGCAGCCCGTCCTCGTGCATGCAAAAATCTTCGGTTGCAAGATTTATCTGCCAATTGGAAATCGAACCAAAAAGCGTGGATGACGCGGAATATTATTTCCGAATGGCTACATCAATTGGACAGGAAAATGAAAATGCAAAACAAAAAAGTTCTTTTGTTTTTGAATAATGCGGCATCTCGTCCTAGAGATTTGAAATTGACACATGTTAGCATAATTTTCTTACCGGCTAACACTCCTTCAGTCTGTCAACCCTTGGATCAAGGGATTATACACAAATTCCAGTTTAATTATAGAATATTGATTCTCGAATACATTCTTTCGAAAATTGACACAACCAAGTCACCATCAGAACTCAAAACAATAGACGTTCTTGACGCTTTATACCTCATCAAAGAGGCAGAATTAATTTTTTGCTCTGAAACGATTTTTTGAATGAAATAATATTCATACAAGAACTTAATTACATTCTGTTAAGGACAACACTTCATTATTTTTGGTTTTTTTTTTTTAGATTTTAAACAAAAAACATTCTCATTTTTAAGGATGGAAATTTTGTTTTCAGTTCGAAATTGTGCAAACACTCATTCATGTCCCAAGGTCCCAAGACTGGTAGTTCACGATGATATACTTCGCACGCAATCATAGTTGGCATCCTTATTTACCAATATCATCATTCCCTCACTGATTCCTAACAAATGATTAACATAAACTCACCAACAAAAATTCTTCACAAGCTCCTTAATTCCATCCTTCATGCGAGTTGGTACATTATTCAGACAAATTGTATACCAGCAAGGCACACATATGCACTTTTACTTAAAAATTTAAAAGAACTTGAAAACTACGTACATGCATGAATTTAGGTCAGATTTCGGGAAACCCAATACATTTCCCAACTGGCAAGAAACGTTCAAAAGTGGTATACACAAAAACATTCTACCCTTAAGCTGCTTTAAGTTTTAAGTACAAAATTGACTTCTGTTTAGGTATTCAATGAAAAGAACTCTTTTCAACAGCGGTGAGGCTGCATTGATTCGAAAAGGTGCTAGGAAAAACGAGCACGACATATATCGTGAATTCGTAGCAGAAAATTCTTGAGAATAGAGCATCTTTTAAAAGCAACTCGAGTAAGCTCCTTAAGAATGACATAGAATATTTGAAATCGAGCTGGATTCTTGGTTTTTGTGAAAAAATAAAAGTCTAAGTAAGCAAAAACAGTGTGTAAGCGACGAATGTGACCCTACACATGATAATCTAATGATAACATATGAGAACTCTTTATGCATAATTTTTGAAAGAACGTATCGAACTGTTAATACTGGCATATCAATAGACTTTCGGCACATGAACTCATCGTATTTATTTAGGAATTCTCCAGAATATCATTGAATACAGCCTTGATACCATAGATTTCGGGCCGACATTCCCGTTTGATTAGCATGTACTAATGGAGCACGAAACCTTGGAATATCATCTGCAATAACGCATACTGTCCTGGTGCAGAATACCAACTTGAGCGTCCATGTAACAACCGGTCCGGCTACCAGGAGCTAATAACTAACGAGAATTAGTCCGAGTTTAGCATGCCTTAAATCAGACACACAATCCAATCTCAGACTCCGTTCTCGATACAAACTTAATTGTACGACAACAATTTTAGTATTTTGTTGACGAGTGTTCAAAATCTAACTGTGAACAAAGAATACGATGTCGAAAACTTCCTTTGCGAGTGTCTTGAAAGACTGTCGGATTCCTTGTTACCAAATGAAACAAAATCTCTCACGTGGCAACACAATTAGCCGCATAATTAATTCTGATCTTAACTCGTTGGCTTTTGCGAATAGTCGACTAAATACATGCGGAATGTCCGAAACATATGGGATAAAAGCCAGTCCTATCCGTAAGGTCGAGATTCAAGCAATTCGGAATGCATGGTTCACTGACGCATTCAGATCATGCCTGCAATAACAATAAAGCCCGCTGATAAAGGTTGTCTCGGAAGCCATATGGTAGACGAAGAACTGATCATATATTAGAGCCGACAAAGAAGAAACCACTATTTCATATTGTGCTCCACAAGGAAAAAAACACAAAAATAAAGAGGACGGACAAAGTGTAATGCGACAACCTCGGAATAACAACAAATAGATTGATGAAACTTCAAATTTGGGAAAATTATGACGGTATATTGAGAATGGCGAACTTCCCATTCTGAAGTTTCTATCTTCAAAAACAAACGGAAAACGCAAAGACAACAGCAACAGGAAGCACCTTATGTCAGACAACTTGCGACTCGCTCTAATATTGCGCAACTACTTGAGCCTGAAAGACTGACTGATCAGCCAGATATCGACCCACCTAAGCTGAATGGTATTGATTCAACAATCAGATGCCAGAAAAGTAAAAATGCGCCAGGCATCGATGGCCAGAGGGACTCTTACAACAAAGCGGCCAATCGATTTGAAACTCAATTTTCGAATTAAACTAAATAGGAGTCAACAAACCATGTGATGTGAGAATTATAAGGGTTGTCTACTTTATCGACCCTGACATTTGACTGCAAGCCGTCTTGGCAGCCAATAGCCGAGCTAGGCTGTAGAGCCTTGTTGGCGACGATTATATTTTTGCCCTTTCTTTCTTCATTTCTCCTTTAAACTCCACGACAGAAATAATTCTCCGACAATTCAAAACTATTTTCAAAAACACAGCGTCATGATGGGATTTAGAAGTTTTATTTGGCACTAAGGGCAATTCAAATTAGAATATCATTTCCAATACAAGTTCATCCGAGCGAAATTCGCCCCAGAGAACTGTAGTGCACTCATATTTTATCGATTATTTTAAAGGAAGATTTTGACGTCATCACTGAGTAAGATTTAGTGTTTGTTTCCCTCATGCATCGATTGCAGATTCTCCGTCTCCGCAAATGTTTACGTAGAATTTTTTAAAATTTTTGGAGTGTCCATTAGTCCTTCAGGAAAAGCTCCGTCCTGGGTATGTAAAGCGTGGTTAGCATAAATACGAAATAACATTCTCATAGCAGTTTTGGCCAATCTATGATTCGGTCCTAGCTGCTAGTCGTCGGCAAGAAATATTCAAAAGATTATAGTAAAAATCATGTTTATGTTCACATTACTTCGTTCTTCCAGTTTGTTATTCAGCACAAGCTAATGAACTAGTTTTTCTGGTAGTCTTTTTAGTTTCGTAGTATTAGGAATATATCCTCTATGTTTAAATTAATCTCAGCACTCCCAAAAATTTCTAACTTATGAAACCAATCAGCCACATTCTCGAATCAAGCTGAAAAATTTTAATAGTCCAATGAAATTTAGCAAATCTATGACCAAACATAGTTAAATAGGGAAACTAAATGTAAGCTCAGATCACTTAATGAGAAAATAAATTGGCGATGCAAAGTATCCACTAATACGTTATAGGCAATCTAAATTTGTCAAAGTACGTACAACAGTGTGCAATACATTGATTGAGACATAGTTTGAAGTCGATATAAAACGAACATTGTGCGACATCCCGGGGAAATATTGTACCCAATAACATCGCGTCTATTCAAAATATGTTGCTGACCAATCATCAATGCTCATCAATATTGTTACGAACGAGCTTATTCCATATTATAGAATTAGCAGAAAAGAATTTTCGTTGAACATTTAGATCGGTTATGAACAAAATCGCAGATTTAAAAAATAATCTATTTTATTCCGTAACAACCAAAATTAACAAAAGCATATAGAACTGCTTCAAAACTCAACAGGTTTAAATGTCTTCATCGTAATCTGGCTAGTAGACGCCGATGTCCTTTTCGGGAAAAATTTCGAGCGAGTCGGTTCGTCTTCTTCGCTGCTACTTTCCAAAAATTCTATCTTTTGTGACACATTTTTACGCTTCAAAATTCGCTTTTTCGATTGACGCTCGTCTTTGTACTGTTCCTTTTCCACCTGCGATTCTATACAATCACCAAGTTTTTGCAGCTTACTAGCTGCCAAAATTAATTCATTCAGCTCATCAACACTATCGTCCACAATAAATTCCGCGCTTTCTTTGCTCACATTATTTTCTTCACTGTTGCTAAACTCTTTGCTGATTTTCTGTTTTTCTGTTATCACTCGCTGTTGAAAATCATTACTTTGTGAGTAAGGACTATTACTATTTGAAATATTTTGTACACCAGGAGCATTAGTGTTTGGTATTTCAATCGACGAAAAATCTAAATCACTTTCATCATCTAAATATTTGGCAGCGAGAGACTGTGTTGGGCCTTCTGAATTCAAAGTCGAATTTTCACTTGCTTCACTGGTTAATGTATTCAATGGGCAACTTGTTTCACGAAATTCCTCTTTTTCGGGATATGAGTTGATTGCTTGCAGCTGCGAAAGGTCGCCACCGTTTATTTTTACATGTTTCTCCAGCTGACAGTAATTGACAACAAATTTCAGTTGATCCCATGTAATATTTTCCGGCAACTTCTCTTTTAAGTCTTTCAGTTTAATTGTCATTATATCGGACTCCAATTGAAGTTGGCACTCAATTTGTTCAAAAGTTTCCCTCTTTACACCTAGCTTTATTAAATCCAGCTTCGTCATGTAACCCGCTTTCACTAACCTCGCGATATGTGTCGACGCAGTGCTTTCAACGATACCTCGTAGCTGGCTGATTTGGTTTATGTTTTTTCCATCTTTCCACAGCTCTAGTGTTCTCAAAACAGTAGGAGTCACTTCCACACCTTCAAGAGGGTGATCTCGCAAGAAGTCTATCACTGCGTTATTTCCATTACTTTTTTGTTCTTCGGCAAGGCCACCAACAGCGTTTTGAATGCATTGAACAAAACGACTGCCAAACTTTTCCACTTTTACATCCGAGAAACCATCGAGTTGTGCTTCTTGCAAGTTCTTGACGGTCGCAGGTTTCTTGCTCGCCATTTGGAATATTGCCCGATTTGAACATATCATATATGGCATAACGTCGAACTCAGACGCCAGTGATAATCTAACCAGCATAAGCTCTTTCACCAGATCTACTCTCTCATCTTTTCCACTTGAAGGAGCCATTTTTGTAATGGGTTTTAAGATCGCAGGTCGTTCTTGGAGATTTTCTTGACATTTCACTTTCAAAAGCGGGTACATGTCTTTAGGTAACTTCATTGAAAGAGGTTTTCCAATTCCAGCCTCGAGCCAATCCTCTGCTTTTCGTGAAAGGCCTATTGTTTGCACTCGAAAATGTTGGGCTGCCCGCTGCATATTTTGTCGCCTCAAAAACCCTTGTTCTTCCAACAAATGGGCTAATCCCTTCCACCAATCTTCACTTTTATTTCTGCCACTACCATATAAATCATGTTCGTACAACTTCCGATTTATTCTTTGGTTCTTTGAGCCCCGCAAGAAAAAAAGGGGCAACTGCAGTCCTGTGTTGCCCCCAAAAACACGTATGCTTTTCAAAAACATTTCCGCGTCTTTTGAGAAGTCAAAACAGCCATTTTCATCAAGACCTTCATATTTCAGTCCACTGTTAGCTGCCTTTAAATTCCGAAGACAGTTGTCGCAGCAACGAATTGTTGGCGCAGGTTTTTCACGAACTCCTTCGAAATACTGTAGAATAAACCACCTGCGACAATCAGTTGTGTTAATGTATTCTCGCATCTTCAAACTTAAATTTTCCAAGTTTGTGTTCACTGCAGCGTTTGTTAAGGTGCGTAAACCAGAATGAATTTGAAAATCACCATGACTGTAGAACATATGGCATTTAGATGCCAGTCCGTCGCGTCCAGCGCGACCTATTTCTTGGTAGTAACTTTCAAGGTCCTTAGAAGCTCCATAATGGATAACTAAGCGCACATCCGGCTTGTCAATGCCCATTCCGAATGCTATCGTTGCAACAATTACACGAACCCTATCCCGGACAAAGTCTTCATGTACTTCTTTCCGCTTACTCAGTGACAAGCCAGCATGGTATGCCTCACATTCGACATCCCTCATTTTTAACAAAGCTGCCACCTCCTCTGTTTGTTTTCGTGTTAGACAATATATAATCGTACTTCCTAATCGTGAAGAACGAACTAGATTTCCAACGTCATGCCATACACCTTCTTTACTTTTCATGCTTACAAAGAATTGCAGATTCGTCCGATCGAATCCAGTGCAAACGACCTCAGCTTTCGACATTCCCAAAGATGCTATAATATCTTCACGGACCTGCGGCGTTGCGGTCGCTGTTAATGCTAGTATCGGAACACCTGGAACTTTTCGTCGAATAAGTCCTAAATGTCGAAATGCTGATCTGAAATCGTGACCCCATTTACTAATGCAATGAGCCTCGTCAATTGCAATCATAGTCAGCTTGTCTTGTATGGAATGCAACAACGTCTCGCCAAAATCCGACGTAAGTAGTTCGGGCGTCAAGTACACTATTCGGTACTCCCCACTTAACGCCGATTGATATGTTGATCGGTCCTTTTGAGCTGATCCCAGAAAGCATGCCTTTATGTTGGACAAAGTTAGAGACATTACTTGATCCTCCATCAACGAAATAAGCGGGGACACAACCAGTGTGATTGTGTTCAGGAATACGGAAGGGAACTGAAAGCAAAGCGATTTTCCATACCCAGTTGCCATCACTGCTAAAACGTCCCGTTTTCGTTCCATTACCGATGATATGATTTTCCATTGAAAAGGACGAAAATTCGAGAATCCGAAGCGCTTTTTCAAACATTCCCGGTATCGTTGATCTACAAATTCTCCTGCCGCCAGCTCCGACTCTGAGAAATCTTCTTCGAACGCTTCATCAAACGATTCATCCATAATGTCGCTTCTGAAATAAAGAACCCAGTGAGTGTTTTTACTTGAAATACACGAAATCCATTAGCATAGTTTCTTCTCACATTTGAAATGGATTCTGGACTTCGAATGAAATTTTGCTTTAAAGAATGAGTAAATATGTGCAAGATTTTAGTATTTCAAAAGGATTTCTACAATTCATCCTCAAACAGTAGACAATAACTAAGGAATTTCTGGAAATTTAATGGTCTCGACGCTTGTGAAATGTGAATGAAATGTTCAACGTCGTTCAAAAAAAATGTTCAAAAACGTTGAGTATGTTTTTCAACCAAAAATATGCAGGCAATTTCAGACACTAAGACCTGTGAAAGCTAAGTTCATAATTGACATGGATAATCTGCATTTGGCCAAATGTTTCACAATTTTTTAAGCATTCTATTAGATGATTCCCAATGCAGCTTGAAGTTAGCTCAACAATGGGGGTCCCAATTAGCTTCCGTTTGAGTGATGTCTTTTTCCAGCCTGTTCAGTACGATGCCTTTACTCTAATTAGAAATCTCCTGTTCCCAAAAACTATTTCTTTCCTTGATAACTGATATTAACCGTTTCGGTGCGATTCGTCGACATAGCGACGAGCGCGCTTGACATCCTTAGCACTGAAATGGTTAAAGATACTCTCCGATCAAGTTTGTCGATGCAATTCAGACAAGGATAAGGGAACATTTATACAGAAGAAACTGAAGTAAGGTCATCTAGATTTAAAGAAAATGATAATTAGTTCATATAAAAGTAATGAGGAAACGACATCATGTAATCACCATACGCCTTGAAATAGCGTTGAAATTGAAAAATGCGGAATTTTGCGCATTACGCATAGCGCAGCCGAAATCTGACCTGAATTTCCTGAATCTGAAATCTGACCGTAATTCCCTTAATTCTAAAGCTAAAGTGAGGCAACTTGGCAGAATGCCCTTTGAAGCAACGAAGAATCCTGACGTTTTGACCAATGCAAATTGGTGTACATACGTTGTGTAGCAACAAAGAAAAAAACCGATCATTGCCAACCGACCATTGCGGAGAATTCGAATCATATAATAGTTTAAGATTACTATTTCTCATCATTCGCAATACCTTTTTAAGCTGTACAACACCCAAAATGTTACACTAACAATAGGCAAAGCACCAATTGACAATTCGCGGTTTTTTTCATATAAACGATTGTCAAAAACCAAAACAACACAACACTGTTTTCTTATTCCACTTGCAAGCGGTTGTTTTGCAGCCGTGGAGCTTTCGTCTCTCTTATGACGCTATCTTCCCCTCAATTCAACGACCGCTTACTCACACACAACTCTTTTACACACACACTACAAACACTACACGTCGCTTTGACATCTTTCAAGTGCCTTCGGCTTCCGGTGAATTCTATTAGTTATTTAGATGTCATGCGATAAATTCAATTATTTCACATCAAGTGCCGTCAACCGAGCCCCGCATTCAATGTAAACATGAATGAACCGTTTCGGGGGCATTTGGAAGACATAGTGTTAGATGAGATATCCCTAGAAGGACTCGAAGGAATTACTTTAGAAGGTATAACACTGATCTGCCATCAACTGGCTTGTGAACATTTTGAAATTTTTCAGGACTATGGGTTCGCTTATCTGTCACTCTGCAAATAAAACAGCCCTTGCCCATTTGTATTCGCAGACAAATTTGGAGTCTTATTTTAGAGTTTCCGGAACATTTGGAATTTTTCGTAATACCAAAGGCCAGACCATGTATTAAAATATTGAACCGAAATGACTTGGTGTTCTCCGAAGGTTCCAACGAAAAGGTAAATACAATAATGCACGTAATACTAGTTATTGTAATCACTCGCTAGCCATAAAAATAATGATTGAAAGAAAATGCGCGAATAAACAATGCAGTCGCACTTCAGACAAAAAACGGACCATTGAAAGCGCTGCATAGCGTCAGTAGGACGGGGTAGGTGTGCCGTTTCTAAGTGGTCGGAGACTTCGCAAACGCAGTCTCGCTTGCAGATTCCAACATATGTTAACTCAAGATTTGTATGAGGATCCTGATTAGTCCACAACTCACATCGCAACAGTTGTGCCAAATTACTTCCAACGGGACTCGAACCTCAGTGTTTCCGTTTTCAAAAAGAGCCGAAAGACTTTTCAGCCGGCACTGCACGAACGTAACTTGGTTGTGCCCAATTGTTGGTTTTAATTTTCTAACTCCCCGCGTCGTATGAAATGCAGAGGTTCAAATCCTGAGCAACAGATAACGATGAAATTTAATTATTTTTTTTCAGAGTAAATGTTTTTGCAGTGCCTGATTATAGAGAAAATAAAATTTGTCATTGAATTGGATAAATTCGCGCAAATCGAAGAAAATTTAAATTTCCTTTCGTGACATCTAAGCAAATACATTTAATAATAATAATTACGTAGTTAGGAGGAATGAAATTACAACCTTAATGGAATTGAGATGTTTATAGTAACCCAGAATTTTTTCTTAGTGGAATTCTTGCATGAAATCAAATGAAATGGCAGAGGATTTAAAGTAATTTTGAACGTCAGACTCGTAGTGATAGTTTGCGTGGTGTTTAATAAATCTTCAAGCCACGTCCTCGGCAAATCGGTATAAATGCCCATAAACTTTAGTTTGATTCTTTCACTAGTTTTCACAAACGTTGGAGTCCTTATTGATGGCAGTTCAATCGAATTTCGCAAAACCTGCTATACGAGATGGAAACTCCATCTCGGAACAAGAAGTCTCCCATTAGACCAAACAAAGTTTTATGTAACTTCACCTTTCGTTCTTCGCGAGGCCCTTCAAATCCTCCTGTTTGCGAAAAATACGAGTTGATTGAACAAAACTTGCAGTTCCTCATCTTTCAGTCTCGCGTATTCGCTAAGACTTTGCGTAGGTTCTGTATTCCTCGTATCCCAAGCTTTAAGAGTTCCAAAACTATGAAACTCATGCTTCGTTTGCCTTCGAAAGATCATTGAGCACAATCATCGACTGTACAAGTTTGGCATCCAATTAGTTTCAAATTTTCAATTTATTTGACTGACAGATACTCCAATCAGCTGGAGATGAAGACTGCCCAACCCGTACATACAAATATGCTCCAATTGAGGAAGGCAGAATCTTAGGATCGTGCCAGTTTTACAAAGAGCGAGTTAAGATTCAAAATGAAGAATTGAAGGACAAAACGCTGGACGAAGTCAACAAGCGGTATGACTAACAAAATTATTTTATTGGTCAACGATTAGCTGATAAAAGTCCTTCTAGCTGGCCTAACACATTTATCATTGTTGCTGCACAACATTTGCGGGAACAAGCGCTTATTCTCGATATTCATAATCCGACACTGCCGCGGGAATTAAAAATACAATGCTACTGTGTTTTGGAGAGAATCGGTCGAGCCCGAGAGTATGGCGAAGCGACACTTGGCAAGCATTCTCTATTGAATCTAATAAACGACTCAGCGCAGATATTCTATTTAAGGTTCGTCAAAAAAGGCGAGTATACTTTTGCGAATAACATAACTTGAACTTGGTCGCCTACAGGAATCGGTTGAGCAATCTAAAGCTGATCAAAAAGCAACTGTATCAAGAAAAAAGTCAAGTTGGTAGTTTGCTGCAACTGCCACGCTTTGCCAGCTTTCACGAAGCTTACCAGTTGACCATACTAGCGGAAAGTATAACTTTTTTGAAGAATCGTAGAGGACTTGCTCAACACTCGGACTTGAAAGAGCACTTGCTGAAGCAACATGGAGTTTCGATCAAGAAGTTGTCTTTATCGCCAATCTTCAAAAAATACATTTGTTCCGATGTAAGCGAAATTTTTTCATAGATTGCTAAATGTGTTTTTGATCTGAAATCATTGGCTAAGGCAGACTGCATTTTATCGTGAGGTATACCCGAACGCGACTGCCAATCAATATGCTAAGAAGAGCAACAAGAGTCAAGAAAAGGTACTCAAAGTCCTAAAACTCATCGATATTAATGTGAAAGTAGACGAGATTTTCGAAGAAGAGGAAGCCGAAGATGAAGAAACAGCTAAAGGTAGGCATTGGTAGATCGTTTTGAAGTCAAAACTTTCGGAATAACGTGAAATGTTGCTTGTAGTGTTTCTGAGCAAAGACAATCTTTATATGGACGTGTCGTTCGATGAACAGATATATCAGCACATTAAATCACATGGTACTCAAGGAATAGCACAAAGTCAATTGGCCAAGTTCCTTGGCATACGCAAGCTGTGTATACGGAGGCTGATCAAAAAATTGTTGTATCAGGGTCGAATTGGTTACTATCTAAAGGATGAAGGCCGGCAACGAATGAACATGTATTAAGAGTTTACCGTTTACCGAGTTTACCGTAAGACTAAAGCTTTGGCTTTCTTACAGGTATGTTGTTCGGAAATTTTTGCCTTCAGTTGCTGAAAAAACTAAGAGCAAGGGCAAGTCGTGTCGGGCAGAAAGCACGGAAGTCAATGAGCCAAATGCAGAGGTAAGAAAAACTGAACTTTTTGCCGTTACACATTCATATATCTTTAATTTTAGCCAAGTAACTGCATAGCTGTACCATCAACTCCTGAAAAGGAATTGCAGTGCGATGGAGAGTCACCGGCTGTAACGCATGCTGAACCGGAAGTCGAGCAATCCTATCCAACAAGCATTGAAGTCCTAGATAAGTCAGAGCCAGATTTCAAAATGATTGTAAAAGAAAATGGAAGTCAAGGGGTCGAGATGAAACGGTATAAAAACTTGCTGACAAAGAAGCAAAGACTGCGCCGTGATACAGTGATCGATATCACTCGACAAAAGGGTGTGATCGAATCAATTCAATTAGTTCGCTACATAATAGCGTCAGAGCAGAATATGGGATATACGGATACAATATGTCGTAAATCACTGCACAGGTTACTATTGCCGCTATACAACGAAAAATTGATTAAAATGTATGATGTTCGGATGGAATGGCGGGAATATGCGAAAATTGTAAAACTAGTTTGTGCAGCGGACGTGCATATTCAACATGCGACTTTAAGCCGGGAGCTTGATCATCTCAAGGAGACGTTTTTCAGTTCGATAAGCTTAAAGCGACGAAAGAACCAAAATGACACTTCAATACCGATTTCAACTCGATTGAAAAGTCGAAAGCTAATGAAGAAAGGAGACAAGAAACAGACAAATGAGCGCGTTGGCTCCGCGAAATACATACGCGCGAAGCTTGTTCATGAGATATTGTTCCATTTGGTGTATGCGCTAAAACCAGATCAGCAGCCGGTTTCATTTTCGGATGCCGCAAATGCCTGGAAGGAGTTTGACTTATCGATAGATGCGAACGAAATGCGAGATGAGTTACCACCAATCTATACAACGGATGTAAACTGGACAATGTTCCTAAGTCCAATACCAAAATACGATGATATTCCACAAGGTTGGATACGCTTGAAGGATTTTCTAATGCAAATTCCCCTCTCGATATACGCAAAACTGCATCGTGTGAAGGAGCACTCAAACTTTGTTATTCAGGAGTATTTGAAACATCCTATTCGTAGGTATTACACGATTCGTGGGTTACCACTGCAAGTCCGCGATTTCATTCACTTGGACAGCTGCTATGTTCGAACAGTAGAGGAAATTCTCAGGCTGTTGGGACAAATGGGTCTGGTGCAGTTCGGCCCGCGGTTATTCAAAGAAACAATCAATAATTACATTTATCTGAATCGAAATGCTCTTATTTTGGACACAACGTCTTCAGAGCCAGGTTACGCAAAAATATCCGAAGATCGTGAATATCCGCTTTTGCATTTCACATTTTCGACATATAATGATGTAACGGAATTCTGGTTGGCGTTGCAAAATATTTGTATGGCAACTAGATTAGGGTACATAGGAAAGAGGGACCGCTCAGAAGAACTGATAAGGCCGGTGATGAAGCCTCTGTCCGAAGTCGCAATCGCAGATGCTCCCAAAAAAGATGTCGGCTATAGGGTTGGTAATGGCTTGGGAGCTGCTGGACTGGACTGGAAACTATTTGCTCACAAATCACGTAATTGGGATTTGTCGTATAACACTCGTTCGATAGCAGACTCAACAAAACAACGACCACGCGTGCGGTACACAACTTTCAAAGTGCCGCAACGAGGCGTGAGACAAATATTCTTTAAACGCGTGAAGAGACAAGTGATGATACGAAAAGTACATAAGATTATTTACGATGATGTCGACAAAGAATGCATACAAAGAATGGATCAGTTGCGGGTGAGATGGGATGAAAAAGAAGATCGGCTACTGATGATTTGCAGGGTAGTGAATACTTTTTTGCAAGGCAACACGGGACACAAGGCGATGACGGGTTTTATCTATCGAGATGTCATGCAATGGCACCTGCAGTCTATGCAAAAATCGTCGCGTTCATGTCAACGCCGAATCCTGTATTTGATGCGAAGTAAAGCAAATGTAAACCAAGTAAACAGCTGGCTCAATGAGCTGTACCAAAATGAATACATCAACCGAGCGTATGGGCCTAACTTTTTCGTAGAACTGCGCAAACTCTTCAACTCCATCGACGCATTCAGTACAGCCGCTCGCATCTATTTTGTCCAGTTGATTTGTGCCGTCAACCAGCTTTTGAACAAGGCTACAATTCAGCACAGTGACTCGATTCCTGACACTCTGCAGCAATTCAGTTTACTCTTCCGAAAGTCTTTAGACAACAGTACAATGCTGCGACACTTTGATCCGAAAACGGTCGAAGAAGTGCACGAGTCGACAATCAATCTCCTAATTCACAGTTCAGTTTGTAGTCAGCGTGATAAAATGTTATACAATGTGCAATTGTTCGAAATATATCGTTCATATGACGAGGGCATGATCGAAAGGTGTTTTCGGAAGGTGCGGAATGTCGATCAACTGGTTGTAGCAGGGAAAATGATGTCGAAGCAAAAGTTCCCGCTGCTCGGCAAAAAAGTTTGCATATCCAATGTTTACCGGCAGCAGTTTTATTTGCTAATCCCATACTTAATTTACGAGCAATGTTTCAACTCACACAGTATTATGCTAGAACGGTACTTTCGCTCGATAAAGAGTCAACCCCTGAAATATACTTGCGTCAACAGCGGCACATCGATCTTGTTGATGGAGTTATCCCTTCTGCCCAGTTTCCAGTTCGATATACAAATACCCAAGCAAGTACTGAAATTTGATCCGACACAAGCCCAGAATTCCGTGCATTCTCCGGATAAAGTAATTGATCATTTCCATCGCATTGTGGTGGAAAAGTGTCCCAATACAGAATACACAAAAGAAATACCCTCTGAAAAAACAGTTCCGAAAGCCAAGAAGACTCAGTTCAACATCAACGTGTCGGTCCACAAAGTGGTGTACAATCCTTACGACACTATTTCTAGACTATCAGATGCCCAGATCCATTTCTTCTGCGCATTGCAACATCTCAATACGACGATAACATTGGACGATCTGGGCAATAGGCTGCACAACTGTCCGTTTCGGTGTGTTCTCCAAGATGCTGATTATCTAGAAACCATAGCAGCATTGATTAACGACCACGAAATTTTGATCACACAACTCGCCACTTCAGCTAAAGCAACCACATCAGCAGACGCAGAGAGTAGCGATCCTACAAACACCACAATATTTCTTGATCAGACGAATATCGTCCAAGTTACGAGTAATATTCGGAAGAAGATTACGGAGCTTTGCCAAGAGTACCAAAAAAAAGAAATGGGGAATACGCGCATTCACCAACGGCCGATCAACATAGTGCAGTTGGCGTACGATGTGCTGAAATCGGACGATTTGGATGGATATGTTTCAGATGAAGAGGAATTACTTACCGAACGCGGAGAGAACAACCAACGCTACCAGGATTTCTTGGTGGTAAATACGCCTACATTGTCCGTATGCTTGAAGGATGACGGATGCAAAACTGTTGCTTATAAAGAAATGCAAGTACCCGAATACATATTAGTGAGCTCGGAAAAAAAGCAATATGTACTGGATAAAGTTGTCGAGTAAGAACATTTTCACTTGGCAGGGTTTGGAATTGCTAGTAAATTTGTATCCATTTTCAGAGACGGATTGTGGTCTTATGTAGACTACTCCATAGATGATTTGGAAAGAGAAATGGACACGGAAGGCTTTGCTACAGAGGAGAAAACGTTGGCAAAACAAGTTTTAAGCTTTATCGAAACATACGAATTTGGCGTTTCTGCTAGCGAACTTTCTGTAAGTAAACAAAGTACAATTATGCCTGGATGAGTCCATTTTCGTTTATTTCTTGCTGTTCGAAAGGCTAAATTTGTCGATGAAATGAGTTTGATTAAATGCCTGACAATCCTCCGGAAATTGTATTTCATCAAACGGGTGGGAGTAGAAGCTTATATGTACGTCCATAAAGTGAAAGTGAGGCCTTGGATCATCCAATCGTTCCATGTGAAGCGATTGGAAAGGGTAAGATTGCATTTGACAGATTCACCTTGTGCGAAATCACGTTTTTTACGCGAATATTGCCAACAGGAAGCAATGACACCTCAAGGAGAAATGAATTTCGATAGCATGAAGAGAAGGCACGAAGAGGACGATTCAGAAGAACCTATGAGCAAGATGACGAAACAGGACATGCCACTTGCTTCAACATCACGAAGTAAACGACCACTAAAGGCAGTATCACGTTACAATCCCGAACTTTCTTCGCATAGGGAACTCTCAGTCCTTACGTAAGTGACATAAGATTCGCAGCATTTTCGTTGCACCCATCCGAATTTGAATTCGTTTGTGTTTTAGGGAGAAAATAAAAGTTCACATGCGACCTAGTCCTTGGATACGGGTAAATGGAACTCTTAACCGCCGAGTCTTTGATAAATGGATGGGAACTGTTTTACTAGAGTGCACTATTCGTTGTTCAATTCTGGTGAAGAATCTCTTCGTGCGTTTCCACCAACTGCATCCTGTTAACATATTGCTGCTGCTAGATTGCCTAAAGGATTTGGGTTGTATCGAATTGAAAAAATGTGTTGGCGGTCCAGTGGATTTATTTTCAGAAGATGATGACATTGAAGTTTGTATGTAGTGCAAACATTCCATTTATGTTGAAAAGTTAATTCTTTTTCTGGTTACAGCTGAAGGAAATGAATTAACTAAAGCAGAAAATATGTTTGTGATCACGTTGCCTCATGCTTTGCATAAAATGGCGCATTTTATTGGAGAGAAAAAGTATCAAGTTGATTTTTAAGGTTGTTTTTCACCAAGTTGTAGCTTTATCATTTGTATTATTCGGTCTGACATTAATTTTATTTTGAAGCTAACGAAATAAATATTTGATATGCATTATCCTTAGAACAAAACCACTTTTCTTATAATTTGGAAAACACTGGTTTTTCGTCCTTTGTCAATTGCGCCATAACAGAAGTAGTGAAGTCTTCGCTTTGCAAATACAGTTGATTAATTTCTTTCTAAAATCGGAAAATTTGTTGATAGTACATAAGAAAAACATGATGTGATCTTACTATATGATCTAATCCTTCTTGCGTTGTTCGGTCCAGTGAGTAAACCATGTTTCTTTTTGTTGCTTGCACAGCAACTGGACTTTTGGAAGCGATGTTTTCTGCCAATTCCAACGTACCCGCTATCAACGTGTCTTTGTTTTCAAATACCTATAAATTAAAATTATGTTTGCATGCTCACTAAACTCAAACAAATCGCTTACTTTACTAATTAGTCCACATTGTTGTGCTTCGTTGCTCTCCATTTTTCGGCCTGTTAGGCACAGCTCACGTGCCAGACTCTGGCTTCCAATGACTTTCGGCAATCTCTGTAGTGTTCCCACATCAGCTGCCATACCGATTTCTATTTCCTTTACCTGAAACCATGCATCTTGGGAGCAGTAACGAATATCGGCGGCCGTAATTAGATCCACACCAGCACCAATACACGCGGAATGTACAGCTGCTATCACGGGTTTTGGACAAAGTTCTAAAGCAGTAAATCCGTCCTGCGGTAGCATTAAAGTCTACATAAAAAACGATTCATGTGTTGTATCCTGAAATTTTACCTGGTATAATTTGATCCCTTTGCCAAGATGTATTCCCTTGCGTGCGACATCTTCAATTTCACTTAGTTCTTGGCCCAGTTTCATCATATCGTTCAAATCAATTCCTACAATTAGAGTGAGTTGAAAACCCTTCCCTTTCTATACATAACAAGTACCTGCAGTGAAGTGTTTTCCTGCTCCGGATAATACAATAACGCGACAATCCGGGTCACTGCTTAGCTCATCGAAACAGGTCTTGATTTCGCTGAAAATTTAATAAAAATTTTTAAACACGGGCGTTTCAATGAGTCAGGTTGGTACTAGCGTACTTACATCCACATTTGCTTGCTTATCGCATTGTATTTTTGTGGTCGATTCATCTCAACGTGATATACAAAAGGTTTTGGCACGGAAATTGTAAGGCTTTTGAAATCAGTTCCTGTTTTCTGTTCATTAGCTGAACACAATTGGCGAAGAGAAGAAGCATCTAAACAGAGAGAAAGGAAGATTTTAATAATCATGACGAAATGGAAAAAGCCGCTCTTACGCAACAGGACCAGTGGGAAGCGTACCAATTTCGAAGAGAAAAGAATCCTGATCAGACACAAGTTCATTTGAACCATAGTGCTGTGGAGATCTATTGCAGACAACGGTAATATTCTACATGATGACGGGCTTGACCTGCTTGAAACATCATGAGCTTTGTGGCTGGCAACATCATTCATATTTAGAAATGAAGGCATTAAAACATCCTTGTATCGTTTGTGCATTGGAAATGGTAGCGTTGCACAGCGATACGAATCACACTTGAACTGAGGCACAGATTTAGTAGACCTGCCTCTGGTTGGAATTCACAATAGTGACGGTTTCCTAGATTGGAAACTCCGTTCAAAACCACTTGGGTGGCCCAGAAACAGTTCAATCGACAAGTCCACTCAACATCATTGTACGAACTTAGTTCCAGAACGGCTCCATGGCCTGATCAACTAATTTGAGTGTACTGCACACAAAGGCGGATTGTTCTAATTTGCAACGTCGAATATTGCGCTATCAAAAATGGAAAGAAGATTCTTTTCTTCAGTCAGTCTCAACGTATAAAATAAGCAATTATAGTAATACATTAATTGGTGTTGTTCATTTAGTTTGGAGTGGAACTTATATGAATGACAGGAAAGGGAAAACAGAATACCTTCTAAATTATACGAGACAAATACCATATGCGTAAATACCAAGCGCCAATTATCAGTTGTAGCATTGTCTTCAGCAGCTGAATATATGGCTCATTTGCGGCAATGAATGAAGCATTATGGTTAAGATCTTTAACAATAAGTACTATTATACTATACTATTATATTATTAAACTATTAACAGTTAGTTTGTATACATACATATGTTTCAAACAATAATAATTTATGAGGATAATATTGGCTGTGAGAAAATTGCTGATAATCTAAGAATTCATTAAAGGTCAAAGAATATTCATATCCAGTTTCATTTTAGAAGATTGAAACGATTGCCATAAAGCCCTTTTAAATTCCAATTCTTCGCAGAGAACTTTGAACTATGTAAGTTCTCAGGGTACAAAGCAGATGCGTCTATTTTTGCAAGTTGCTCATTTTGTTTGCACTCCAAGGAAGACAGACTTTCTTGCCTGTGCCAGCAACTCACTCGAAATTCGAGAAGTCAACAGTGTTGGTCTAAACAATATGTTGAATTCACTTAAAAATGTTTTTAACTATGAAAAATTTGACACGAATCTTTTAGTTATACTTTGACAAAAATCCCCAAAAACTAAAAATTGTCAAGGACATGAGACTAATACCTAAAATTACAAGACCATATTAGGATTGCTCTCGAGGAAAAGGTATTTTCAAATACGATTAATTCTAACTTTGATATTTGATTTGATATGAAGATTTGATCATGATTCCAAAGTCCGCAATGATTAGCTGGAAATACCTACGGCTGCTTCTGGGGACAATGCTCCTTCCCAATGATAAACTTCTTGATGCGAACATTATTTCGACTTCTTAACGAATTTTACATAGAATTAAACGAATCAACTAAATCTCTATGTGCTAGCACTGCTTCCTATTGAGTTTAACAAGCCCCGTTCAACATGCCACTACTGTGACCGGCAATTGACATTTGAAAGTGATTTGCCAACTATCAGTCTTTGACAATTTGATTGACTCCAAGTTGAGCAGAACGCCGTGAACTTACGACGGCGTCTAGCAGAAGGGAATTGCTCGTAAACAAAATGACATCCTTTTGACAAAACCTTTGTCAACTGGTTGTCAAAAGGCCGCTTGCAGTAGATTTGCATCGCGGAGGAATTTTCGGTAATAATACTCTATGTAATTTGGTTCAGCGTAAAAGTACAAAGTCGGCAAATAAATTCATAGCATCGTCATGGCTGGAATAAATAAACTATCAGAAGATTTTGTGACAAGATTTCCTCATTCTGTAAGTAAATGGCATGCGAATAATGCTCTGTGATCGAGACAACGATCGTCCTATTTTTTCTTGTTCCAGAATGAGCGTATCATACCCACCCTGCCCAAAGAACATGAAAGCATAAAATATCACGGTTGGGAGATATCTTATACACAATCGCATATCCTGAAGAGTGTATGTGTGGATAAGTGCACAGAAGAATCGGAAAATCATTGTGATTTATGCGTGTAAGCTTACGAATAAACTCATATGGGCGCTCAAGTTCATTTGTAATTATTATTTTTTAGTTATCAACGTGCACTCGATCTTCCTCATTTGCCAGATATGGTGTTCCATAAAAATTATCTTCGCTTAGTCCATGAAAACGGTGCTGTATTGGAATTTAACCCAATGGAAGCGTTAAAATTGGTCGAAAATGGAAAGATGGGGCCACAAGTTGCTTGTGCTGACGAATGGAAGGAATCCAGGTAATAATAAACCCTCAGCATTCGAACTCTACGTAAATACTTTGACTTTAAGTATAGTAAAAATTGGATGCGGACACATTCCTATCGGGTTGTTTGATTGTCCATTCGATCGTCCCGAGCATTTTATTTCTGCATTATTGTCCATACGCTGCTAATTGATGCCAGTTATGTCATAACCTTGATTATGTTGAGCGATTTGCCTACAAACACGTTGGCTAAATGTAATTCAACAAAAAGGAAACATTTTATTTTGACTTACATCAGTATTTTGGGGTTTTCAAAGGTGTTTCATCTATTTTGAAAGTTACTAATTGGCATTGATTGCTTGAGTCCTTGCATTACTAGCATTGTATTACTGAATTTGATATAATTCACCATATGCTGTAATGTTCTCTGTCTATTTGAGACGGTAAATATTAATTCAGGAGAATAGAAATGATTCATCTCAGCTACATCTCAGAGTCCTTCCTAAGCAGAGTACTGAGTATCACGTTATATTTATTACAGGTCACCACAACATACTGAAGAAAAGTGTAAACCATTCGATTGGACTTTTAAAACAGACTATCGAGGTACTACTAACGATAAGATCTCCATTGAAGAAGTCGACATGGAGCTAAATATAAAGAAACTGTCGGTGCGAGAAGCAATACTTTTCTACGCAGACATCACCCTCTTCGAAGACGAATTACACGACAACGGTATTGCCAAGTATTCAGTGAAAATAGTAAATACAGCTAACATTCGTATTTAAATTGATAAACCTCATAGAATATTCAAAATTTACAGAGGGTCATGCCATCCGGTTACTATATACTGGCCCGCTACTTCCTTCGTCTCGATAAGGTCATGTGTATGTTAAACGATGCTCGTTATCACTACGAAATAGAAAACAATTATATTCTGCGCGAATGCATAGTGCGCTCGGAAGAATTTGAAAAAATGAAATTCGTAAGTACTAAATTTGCGCATCAAATAATTTAGCAAAATATTCCCGTAACTTGATCATATTTTTACTCTAGGACACTCGAATTCGGTTACACGATCACAATCTTCAGAACCCGGAAGCGTTCCTACCTTTGGTCAGCAGGAAATCACAAAAGCTCATTTTTAAGTAGAATTAAACAAAGAAAAAAAAAATGCAAAATCAATTCCATAGTCCCTTTTACTTAGTAAACTGCTGCATTGTAAATAGCATTGAAGTAAGAAAACAAGAAGTTAAGCGAAACCGTTTTTAATTGTATTCTTCTCCTTCTCTGTGTCATTATGTGAGTAGTCGAGCGGTTTGCGTTTTCCTCAAAATGCAACTATCGGAATGAGTGGAAGGCAGCTTGTCACGGGCAACATATAATTTTAATTGTCAACGTCTCCAATGACATTTTTAGTTTTACTCTCAGAATTGCTTTGTTAATTCGAAGACATTTGACGTCTCACCTTCATTGGAACGTAGCGCAACAATGTGTGTATAGCGCCCGGAATCCAACAACAAAGGTTTTGTACAAAAGGAATGATTATTTTCAAATAAATCTTAAATTTCGTTTTATTAACAACACTCGAATTACTGCTTCAATTTGATTTTAATTGAAACCAACTTTATACTACCATCGTTTTTGGCTCAGTGTTTTCATATTCCAAACTTGATAAATTACACGGTCAACGACGGCCCTGGCTTTTTTCCTTTTCTAAACTGAGAAATTTTTGAAATAATACTTGCCATTATTGATGATACAAACCAGCTTTCGCACAATAATAGAATTTCATACGCTTTTCGCAATGCTGACTATGTAACCAGTAACAACTACTTTAAATCGACTTGACTCATGCTGCATACAACGTGTCTTACAGGATGCAGTAGCAGCTTTTATTTAAAATATTTCTATGGACGTCATTGGAAGATACGTAACGGTATGAACAAAGAACAAAGCCACTAAGCTTTGGGTTCATGAAGAATTCCGTTTTTGCGAAATCAAAGGAATGAGCTTCATAAATGGTCGGAAAGGTGTTTGAACGCGTTTAAACCCCCAATAAAGAACAAATAATTAACATCGTGAAGTTTATCAGTTTTTTAAACATATTTATAATGCCGTGTGCCTCCATACCATCGGAGCTACTTTCATAATCTGCCGAATATTCTTTACTGGCTCGCTTTTATAGCAGATTTAAAATTCGCGGTGATTATTTTCTTAAGACTTTGCATGTTTTGCACCCTTTCCTAAAATTTGATGATCCAGTAGAGCGTAAAACAATTCTAATTGATTACGAACAACACCAATCAGTAGGATAACGAACACAACGCAATTTCTTTCATATCCCGTGTTTAAAAATTCGCACGAATTGATCCGTCTTCGATTTATTTTATTGACACACTGGCTCTCCGACTTTCTGATTACCTAAGCTTCAAACTGATATATTCCTGTGGAATTGTAACACAATAAAGTTTTGCTATATGCTCTTTGCAAGTTTTCTACTTAGGGCGCAATTTTCTCCTCTGCCAACATGAGCTGTGATCGTTAAAATCACGCAAATAGTTAGAATATGGCTCCGAGTTGCGTAATTTTTTCTTTGGGTTTCTTAACTGTCTGTGCCTTTTCTTTAAGGACATTGCCATCCACTTGACAGTTTCTTGCCTTTTATTTGAGAAGCGATAAGAATATTTTCTTCGCCATCAATTAGTGTTCAGCTTTCTGCACTGTCCTCTTCTTAGGCGGCGCATATGAGGTTGCAAGTTGTTACATAATCAATTTATATTTTAAAATATGAGGAAATATGCCGTAGTAAGAAAATGCATTGTAATCTCAGAAACTAGAGAGAATAAGTCTTGTAATCGCAAGTATAAATAATATTAATTGATTCAAGCGTTCTACTTCCTGCGAGCTTGAATTCTTGAGCGAATACTGTAGCCAATAGGAGCTTATGTGGCAAAATGAAAGATATTTAAAGAAAACGAAAAAAAAAAATGCTCGTTTCATTTCTTAGAAAAAACATTCTTGCATGGGATGTATCTTATGTTTACGCATTTCAAACCAAATAATATTACTTTCGAAAATACATTTTAATATCTACAAGTTCGTTTTACACCCGTATGAAAGTTATCGTAACGCACATCGTTACACAACGGAAGCTTGAAATTTAGGTATGCGAGAGTTCGGTCGCACGGTTCAACTCAGGTACCCAATAGAACTGGGTAAGCGTAGTCCTCTTTTAGATTAGAAGGACCACGGTTTTGTGGTCTAACTAACATTTAATTCTCTAACTATTCCGTCATCTGGACTACCAGCATACTGGTATCGATTACAGCTTGAAGTCTTCATCTAATGCAGCATTTGCGATATACGCTCCATGTTTATCGAGTGCACCGTATGCGACATTATGATATTTCGCGATTTGAGGACCTTGTACACGTCATTCACTGTGATGAGTTTCTTCTTAAGTGGATACCTGTAGAAGAGTTTAAGATAAATTTCCAATTTTAAATATATTTCATCAGGTTACAGTTGCTCGCATGCGGAAAAAAATGTCTCCTCTTCCGGTAACTTTTCCAGACTGAATCTCTCAGGCAAGTTCTTCTCGTCGTACGTCTTCCGTCGCGAAGCCCAGTTTCTGACGAACGGATCTGGTAGGTGAACGCCCACGTCGTAGAAATAATTTCCATCTGCAGTTGTTTTGTATTGTTTTCTGCTCAAAATCACAGCCGTCACTATATTTTTGAGCAGCGTCTGTACTGCAAGGACAACATATTCTGCCACAGCATCATCGACATTCACAAGGCCATGCTCCCAAGCGCCGACCATCATCCGTCCCATAACGAAACCAATGTCGGGCAGGAAGTATTCTTGAACGCAGTACTTGGGCATCGTGGGAGGCTGGTCATCAGTTGAGTTTGGCTGCCTGATCAGCTCAACATTCTCCTCAGGCAAGTAATCGTACAGGTCGTACGGTTCGAATACAACGCGTTCCACTCCGGCGCGTGAACTGCGTTTCCTTTTCCTGCTATTCCGGCTGGCTGAGGCAGACGCGAGTGTAGTTGGCGATTGAGGTGTCCTTATCACATCGATTTTGTTCAGGATAGCCAGGAAGAACTTGTTGTGTAAGTGGACAGAATCAGGAGTGAGCAATTTGCGACACTCTAAATCGAACTCTTCCTGGGTCCATTTGCCACTGAACCAGGTTTTTAGGCAATCAAAGTAACGTTGGACATTATCACCGAGTGAGGCAACAAGCGCATTTTTTGCGGCAATTACTTTTTCTGATAAATCCGACATTATACGCGGAACTTATATATTTCGAGGAATACTTTCTGCCAATCGCACTAAACACAAACAGCTGACTACATATGATGCGCCGATGTGACGCTACTGTCCCAATGTCACTTCGGCGTTGTCCCACGCAACGATTGCTGGACTCAAGCGGCGAGTAGCATTACCAGACTCGTTTGGTGTGGAATGGATTCGGTTAATATTTAGCTTTTGCATGTTTTGCATCCAACCGTCCTTCAATATAGAATTCGCCACACTTTCAGTTTGAAAAGGGACTATTTACGAAATTTCAACTGATGTACGTTGTTCGATGCTCTAGTGTGTTCAAACCTAAAATCACTTTCTGCGACATACTTATTGTTCATTTTACATGAATAATCGGATCAAGCTAGCAATGGGGTTAAAGTCGTTTGACATATAAAATTCAGTATCCAAAAACCCAATCACTGCTAGGTTCTTGCAATTCGGTAGTGTAAACAGACTTTCTTCTAACAGTGTTTCATTCTTTTATTAGGTGGCTTGACACATGCGACTCAAATTGTGTGACTGTTTAACTTTGGTAATTTCAGATCTCTTACAAATTCTAACACTTCAGTTCCTATCCTCAACGAAAATGTCCTTAGTTTCCATCTACCAGTAAATAGTCCATTGCAATTTCCAGTAAATAAACGCGCACTCTACACATAATTCCACATGAGTATATTTTCTAGCGTTCGACATTATTACCAGTCATCTGAAGAAAAACCTTATATTCAGTCACGAATAATCCAATTTAAATTAAAATACTGCTCGATAAAAGATTCTTGAAACATAATTCTAATAATCAAGTGAAAACACAAAGGAATGAGATTCAATTAAAAATAAAAAAAAAAACAACGCAAACATTCAAACTGCCAAAAGTTTTAAGGCCCCTTGTCGGCACAACTCGTATTTGATTGAAATCACTTTGTTTTCGTTGGACGTCTATATTTATCCTTAGGCACCACCAATTAACGCACATAAAGTACGCTTATAATCGCCTGAGGTTTCCGACTGAAAATAACAGAATTGAAAAGTTGCTTTTTAGATTGCCCAACGTTTACCTTCACCGCACTAAAAAGAGTTCGATCATAGAGTCTTTCAAATTCCTCCTTGATGTTTCCCAGATCGAGTTCGGAACGACTCACAATAATACGGATAAGGGTTGTGTCATCTGTTCCTAATCCGTCCATAGCTTTGAACAAACGACGCGCGAAGAATGCTGGTGGGGATTGTACGCACTCAACTGAAAATACCTCGGTGAAGCGCGTTCCAAATGTCTTCAATTACGAAATCGTATTACCTATAGCCATCATAGCGTCGTGCAATTCGCCACTCATTTCATGCTTTATGGCCTGTTCAATCGTCATCCCCGACAGATTCTTATATTCTTCGAAAATTAATCTAAGCTGGGCATAGCTGGCGTGTGCCATTACACGATTGAACACTTCTTCATCGGTACCGAGTTTAGCTTCGCCGGCTGCATACAAGGACTCGGCTTGCTCCCTCGCCTTCTCAACGTCGACAACATTAGCATCGTCTCTAACCCCTGTCACGATAAGCGTCAATAAACGGCGGAAGTGACCGGACGTTTCGCTGCACATGTGTTCAGCCAAAGGTCGGTCGTACATATCCTCGTACTTGCTAACTAATTGCTTAACTTCTTCGTTAGATCGAGAGCACAGAATTTCCACTAGAGTTTGCTCCTCAGTTCCTATTCCAGACATGGCTTTGTGCAATTGTTTACACAAATACTCATCCGGAGGAGTCATAAGACCTATGATGACGTCCTCAAACTTTCCTCCAAGCTCGCTCTTCAGGTCTTCAATGAGATCGCGACCGTACTCTTCCAAAAAGAACCTTTTAATTTCTTGCCTTTGGCTGTTACAACGCGCGGTCAGGATGTCGATGATAGCTTGTTCGTCGGTGCCGAATCCTTTCATGGCAGTCCGCAATGCATGCCCATCTTCGGAAGCGTTGAATCCCGCATAGGGAAAAACTGTAGGATTTGGCTGAGAACTGAGACATTTAAATCAAAAGTTCTGAGTTTCGAGGACACTCGTCTTACCACATAATCCATTTTTCCGGACAGTCTGTGAAAGAAACGCGTGAAATATTTATTAGTATTCCCACTAGTTACTAACCTTTCTGACAAGTCGCCAGCTGGCTTTGACACTATTCGCTTAAGAACAGTGTACATGCAGATAGTGGAGAAGATGCTTAGAAGTAGGACAGTGAAAAGTCGTAAGTTCACTTCCATGAAAGTTACGTGATTTTAGCAAGTGTAAACATTGGTTGCGGTCCTGGCTACACGAAAAAGAGAAAGCGCTTGAGGTTGTACTATCACTGGACGTTCGTTTTCCTTGAAGCGGTGACAACTAGTTCGCAGAAAAGAGATTGGTGCCTGCGCGCTCGAACAGCTGCCTATGGAACACAATAAACCGCTGCGTATAAGAAACAAACACTTAAGAACGCACTAAAATGGACACAAGATACTGATTTGTTGCAACAGGCTCTCAATATGCGATTGGCAATATGGAGAACAAAAACAAATGGATGCTAATGGCAGATACTTAGACGACTCTGTCCATTAGTTTGATTTGTCAGATTGGACCTGATTGGAATACTTTGCGCTGACTCAACAGCCTTTCGAATCGAATGTAATGTTTGGACTGCTGTGGTTGATTTCACTCTGACGTGGGAGGATGCATTGCAATTCTTTACTCAACGGCGTATTCGAAACTAATTTTATAAATTTCATTGTCTTTTTAACATCACACATTTAACACAAATAAGTAGATTTGAGTGCATGAAATTGGTTAAAAAAACATTTCTGTTTGAGACATGGTTGGCGCTATTGCCCTCTGAGTTGGGCACAGATGTTGGCGCCAAATTGTCAATTTTGATTAATTTCTAATAATTTCAGATTGAATTGCTTTCTAGCTAAACCTATCCCTGTGGAGTTTTAAAAGAAAAGTTACTGCGTGAGGCGCTCTAAAAATGAGGATGGCTGTCACATTGAATTCATTTGATTAAGTTTCGCCTAGGCATCGGCCCAATGGAGGCTTCAAAAGCCCGGGGTGGTGTTTTTTTTTCGATGAATTTTTTTTTGCCGTTTGCTATTATTTTTCTGAATTATGTTTAGAATCCATGTTTGAGGAGTTAGTTGAAAATAGATCGCTTGTCGCGATTACACATATATTTTCCCTAACCAATGAAAACTCATAACCTCCAAAATGACACCTTGTAATGCAAAATAAAACCCAATGTATACAATTTGCTTCATGGAGATCATTTTGTCCACATTGGTATAACAAATCGACAGCCAGTCCACATTACCATTAGAAAAGACATTAGAAAAGCAACATTTTTAAAGGAATCATCATACATTCTAACTTGATTTTGGAAATTTTCCAGAATTTTTTTAATGATATAATTTGCCTTGTAAAAAATAAATAAAAATATTAAAATCTATATCAACTGATGATTGAATTTTGCCATGTTCTTTGGTGTCAAACTTACTAGACAATTAACCATTGTCAAATTTTATTGAATGAACAGGGCCTAACTTTTAAGGGAATGTTTATGTGTGGAGTTACCATTCCCGTTAAGTTGATTCTCCTGTATCCACGCGGATCACAAACTTGATGATGATGATAGGGCACTTAACATGCAAAGCAAAACAAACATGTGCTTGAATCATAGCAACGAAACGTTGTAATGCTTGTTCCCCTAGTTTAGAGTTCATAGTTCAGCCCATTCACTTATACTACCTACGAGCATTTCCAAATAATTGTTGGTGAATTTGTGTCAATATGCATAAATTTTGTTGATTGCGAACAAAAATTTGGGCTTAGGGGCTCTCTTTGCCTTATACCTCAGTGAGTCCAACCTTCCTCTGGCATACAGCAACATTGGTACCAGCCGTCTAACATGACTTAAAAGCGGGTAACATTTTCACCAAAAGTCATCATTGTTGACGAAATCGGTTTTCGCCGCTAGACATTTTGAACTTTGAATCTTCGAAAACTTCAATTGCCATTTAGTTTATTTCATAGAAACGAAAAAATAAATACAGAATATTTGCAAATCACGTTTGTCTACTTTTGATAAATTTTACTGCCAATTTCTTACAATTTTATGGCGAAAGACTTGCATGGATTCTTTTATTATTATTTAAAAATTTTCAACAATAATGACGACATTCATAATTTTTCATAATATTTTTATTTTGAGAAACAAAATCGGAAGATAATTTACATATATGATGATTGAACAAAGATGAATGTGCGACAGGAGCTAACCAAGACTAACCTAACTCACAGTCACAATAGCCGTTGAAGCAACGGAAGTTTAATTTATGCATCTTTCTTAGGAATTATTTGCGGACAGTTTGATGGCTACTCCATATTACCTCCGACATCTCAATATGTCTAAGAGATTTTTTGCACGGAAAGCTGCCAGTATACTTATGTATATATCAGCAGTTTGATCTCAGAATTCGCTTTCATCACATCATGCATCGTCGGGATATAAATAGAGATTCAAAAGTATTTCCATTCTTGTCTGCCTTCTGCATTCCTGCATTATGTAATAGATTCGACTTTTCTCCTTGACTTTCCGGATATCATCTTAGATTCATCGCTTAATTTAGAGTTCATGAGTTCAAGCTTTAACAACGCCTTCCAAGTAGGCACTTCAATAGCTGCCTAACGTCGCAAACAGCGTGCCTAAACCTTATCAAACTTTAACTTAATCCTGATTTAATGCTTGCCGTATCTTCGCTGTAAACAGGCTTCCGTACATAGTAACCAGTATAAATATTAACACTTCTGACGATTGTACATACAAATCGATAGCCATTTGTACACACAAAGGATATGTTTCCCCCAAATTTACTCGCACAAACTACATTAAAGAGACGTGTTTGATATGTCTCATTTACGTTAAATAAAACGGAAGCAACAGCTGTAGTAGATAGTCGACTTACGTGTGTTCGGTATTTTGTTTACAAAGTACTACAAAGGACATCTCGTGCTACCCTTGAAATACAAGCAAAACTTATGACTTCGAAAATGTAACCCATAAGTTAACGACGCTACTCGAAGGAGCGGTGAAAGCCGAACAAGCCTTATTTCCTTTGTGTGCGAGTGAGTATTCATGTACTGTGGCGAGTAATGCACAAAAGGACCATATCCGTGTGGAGTTGAAGTCGTAATTAAATTTATTGTTTACAAGTGGCATTCAAGGCTATGACTCCGCTCTCTGCAGGTCTATCTCTATCGTTAATATGGTGACAAGTATACAAAACTGATACGTTATCATAGGTCGATGAATTGTAGGCAGGACATCTCGTGCTCTGAGTCGGATGGCGGCAAACGGCATGGAGACGAAAGACATTTGACGAACTTATCTAATCAATTCTGAATTTAATTTGAACTTTATGTTGTAGCACAAGCTGCTTTTGAGCTTTATGAGATTTACGATTCAACTTTGTCTCAAAGGACCTGTGCGGCCTGTGCTATATGCCAACTCATATGTATATGTTCGGCTTGCTTGCCAGCGAATGAAATGAATGAAGCATAGAATAGCACCGGAAGCACTCATAGAAGCGCAAATTAATTAGAGCATATTTTGGACTATGGACCATCCGCGGACATTAGAATATGAGAGATTCTTCGAAGTGCAAATGAGATGCTCAAATACGCATAATCACTTAAAAGCGCAATAACTCCCGGAGGCATACTGAGGAAAGTGATACGAACACTTCATCTTGCAAATGAAGAGTTTTCTTGCATAGGAGCGAGTGCGATGGAAGTAATTCGCCTCTCAAGTGTGGCAGTTCCGCCAAGATGAAACACTTGAGAGTTACAAGTTCATCCAAAATTCACCTCGCAAGTTTAACAAGGCCGTCAGGGCGACACGCTGGCCGAAGGAAAAACCCACCACAACGAACACGCCGGGGATCCAGTTGCGAAAAAGCGGTTTTGTGCTAGTCGGAGGAGTGCGAAGAGAGGAGTTGATGTTCAGTGGCGAGTCAAGTGCCGTGAATTGTAATTCAGTTGTCGAGGCCTGGTAGTGCAAAAAAAAATAAAGTTTCGAATTAATAATTATCAGTGCAGCGTTGCGCAACTACCGGATGAATTGGATTTCGCATATACGGTGTGGCGGGGTTTTCCAGATCGGATAGTGAGATATCCAGCAAGAGCACATTTTTGGGGTGACTCAAAAAACGCTTGGGGTTACACATCAAAATGAACAAACTTCTATTCTATTGTGTTAACGGATGCAGGTTTCTATCATCGCTCAAATTGTGAAGATAACCTTTTGAACCTCCTCGTGTCACATGTCACACGTGAACCGCTTATTAAAGCACGCAACAACGTAAATGTTAGAAGGATCCTGAGGGTGGACGGTCACCATGGAACGATTGTGATCATTTTACCCAGCGGCAAAGCTGCTTGAACACATTTGATGCTGTTTTGAATACATGCATGATTACGTTCCAATGTACGTTTAGACCCAGTTGTCTACAAGGATCCCGTATCTAATTTGAGGAAAAAGTATCGACTAATCGAATTGACGGGCAGCTCGCGTTTTATGTATACTACGTACAGATAAGTCCAACTGTTAATTAAGTAAATAAAGATCTTTTTATTTCCATTTTTATTTCAACTTATTTAAATGAGTCTAAAGATTTTATTTTTCATTTCGTTCCACTTAGCAGATCAATTTTTTATTAACACATATTATATATATATATGTTTTTTATGAATTTTATTTATCCGTATACAAATACGTTTATATTTATGTATGTATCGTGAAAAGTATTTGAACGCGAATTACGAGATCATCGCCCTAACATTTTTAATCCACCTGAAACGGACCCCACGTGCCGGAAGTGCACACAAATTCTTCACAACAATTTATATAATTGCAGGTGTTTTCCTTCACCTATTTATGCACGTGCTAGCTATCTTAGCAAATTTCTTAGAAAAGTAAAACTGTAGTTCGAAGAACCGATAGATATATTTTTGCACATGTTAGCTTCAAAGGATATAAAAACCGAAAAATTGAAGAAGAAAGGGAGTTGTTAATTAGACTTTGGAAGAAATATACGTTGTATAATTTAAAATTGGTTTATTTTGAAACATAGTTCTATTTGAACTATAACTGGCGCAGTCGATACTTAGGCGGCGGAGATATTAATAGTGATCCGACGGTTTATCGGAAACAAAGTGGTGATCCGACGGTTTATCGGAAACAAAAATAGTGATCCGACGGTTTATCGGAAACAAGGTGGCGATCCGACGGTTTATCGGTCAAGTGTAGGAAAAAATCGGCATTTGCAATTGTTGCTGTAGCAGAAATTCAAGAAAATTGAATTATCCCAAGTATGTGGATAATAATTATCTGGTAAGTCGAGACTTTTTTTACTCCTATGCCACTACCCACTCCACAAAAAAAGAAAGCCGCCCCTAACCCGTATCCTACTCTCTCACGTAGGCTAAGAAATTTTACAAATTTTACCACAAACTTAAGATTTATCTCGGAAAGTGAAAGTGTGAATAGCGTTAGTCGAAATATAAATAATATCGGTAGTGATAGTGAAAGTATAACAATTGATAATAATTATAATACCGATAATAGTAAAAACATAAATAACATCGATAATACTAGTGAAAATATAATAGTTAATCATAATTACAATACTAATAATAGTGAAAATAATTTAAATAACAACTCGCGAACTCCAATGACTAATAAAGAAGGTGAAATTGTTATGACAACCATTGATATTTTTAACTCTCTCCGCGTCCCGGATGCGATAAAAGATCTACCAAAATTCGACGGAAATCCGCGGCTCCTCTTTGATTTTTTGGACAACGTTAATGAAATTCTGTCGTTAATCAGTATAACAAATGGCACTGCTTATGGGCAACTCCTTCTGAGAGCCATAAGGAATAAAATCGTCGGCGAAGCCAACGAAGTGCTTAACATGTACGGCACTCCCTTGGAGTGGAACCAGATTAAGGAAAATTTAATCTTACATTATTCGGATAAGAGGAACGAAACCTCTCTTATCAGAGACCTTCACGGTCTACGACAGAATAACGACTCCGTACATAAATTCTACAGTAATATCGTAGAAATACTTTCTAGCATGAATACCCACACAAATATACATGAAGTGGATCCTAACGTTATAGCCGCCAAAAAATCTTTATTCTCGGAAATGTGCCTAAACGCATTCCTTTCGGGCTTGAAGGAACCACTGGGCTCGACCATTCGAGCTATGAAACCAGAAACCCTTGCAGCAGCGTATGCATGTTGCATTAAAGAACAAAACATGTTTTATTCCAAATCTGACTCTGATAGGCATCATTTTGCTAAATCACGACCGGAAACAAACGAACAAATGTTATTAAGGCCCAAACCACCACAGTTTCACATACCAACAGGAATTTATGCTAGACATCCCCACAACCAGCCACATACATTCCTCCCACTGAAAACTATGATGCCAAACTATCAAGCGCCAAATAATAACACTTTTGGCCTCCAGCGTCACAGTGCTCCAAATCAATCTTTTAATCGTAACCAATTAATGTTGCCAAATAATAATTTTAGACCAAATCATTATCACAATACAATTACTCCTCAAAATAAATCATTCTTTAGCAGACCGAACAATAACATTCAGTCAAAGCCTGAACCGATGGAAACATCAGGAACAATAAGGAGACCTCTACAAAGACCACCTATCCCACAAGCAAATAACTTCTTTACTCCTCAAACAGCACCAAGAAACACTGTGAGAGAATTATTTAATATTTCGGAACAAAATCCTCCAAATTACTACACAAACAGCGACAACCAAATTCAATTCGAACCCCAACAGTTTATGTTGCCAACGGACTATTACCCTATGGATAATCCAGGATCCGTGATTCAAAATTATGAAAATCTTTACGAACCTTTTAACATGGATCGCCAGGACTCTCATTCTGACCAGGATTCATATCCTCCTAACACCGAGGTAGACGATGAAAATTTTCAGTTGAATGCCTCCACAAACCCATCGGGTACCTAGACGTAAACAAACATGGGAACACTCTACCCTACATACAGATATCTTCTCCTTATGGAAGACCCTTGAAATTTCTCATAGATACCGGCGCATCTTCATCATTCATCAATCCTGAATATGTGAATCCCCATGACGTCAAACCAACAAAACCAGTTTCAATCTGCACCATTCTAGCAAAACATGAAGTGAAAGAAGAAGTGACTCTTCCTAATTTTATCGAGTTTAACAAACCAGGAACAATAAGGTTCCTGATTTTCAAATTTCACGGGTATTTTGATGGCCTACTAGGCATTGACACATTATCTCAGTTAGGCGCTAAAGTTGATTTCAGTAAGAACGTACTCATAACACAAAACGCAACAATTCCACTCAACTTCAAACCAAACTTCATGTCTGAAAAGTATACTGTACCACCTCATTCAAAATTCATCGCAAAATTGCCTGTGGATGCACGGAATGGAGACATTCTTATAAAACCCATCCAAATTACCCCAGATTTATTCATCTCTGAAGGCATATACACAGCTGTTAATTGGTACGCCCCCATAGAAGTAACTAACGTGTCTGGAAACGAGAAAGTGCTCTTCATCGAACAACCCTTAATGGTAGAACAAGTTTCAGACAATTATGAGGAAATTAACAACGTGGAAATTAGATGCGAACAAAGCTCTCCATTCATGGACTCAAATGATCTCATCGATCTTTTACGAGTTTCCCACCTTAATCGCGAAGAAAAGAAATTGTTATTTAAAATTTGTCATCAGTACAATGATATTTTCTTTAAAGCTAATCAGGATCTGACGTTCACCAATCAGGCGAAGCACAGAATCAACACCACCGACGATTTGCCAATTTATACAAAATCTTACAGATATCCTTTCGTGCATAAACAAGAAGTCCACAGACAAATCGAGGATTTGCTCAAACAAGGCATAATCCGTCCGAGCTATTCTCCTTGGAGTTCACCCGTCTGGATAGTACCTAAGAAATTGGACGCTAGCGGTAAACAAAAATGGAGACTGGTAATTGATTACCGGAAGTTAAACGAGAAAACGATAAGCGATAGATATCCACTTCCTAATATTAACGAAATATTAGACAAATTGGGCAAATCTATGTATCTCACAACACTGGATCTCGCTTCCGGTTTCCACCAAATGGAAATGGATGCCAGAGATATTCCAAAAACTGCTTTTACAGTCGAAGGCGGTCACTACGAATACGTTCGTATGCCTTTCGGCCTAAAAAATGCGCCTGCCACCTTTCAACGTGTCATGGACAACGTACTAAAGGACCTTCAAGGCAAGGTGTGCCTAGTATACTTAGACGACATCATCATCTTTTCGACGTCCTTACAGGAACATGGCGAACACCTTCGAAAGGTATTTCAGAAATTACGAGAGGCAAATCTGAAGGTCCAACTGGACAAATCAGAATTCTTGAAGAAGGAGATCGAATTTTTTGGTCGTCACGACAGAGGGTATTAAGCCCAACTCCGAAAAAATCCATGCAATAACCAACTATCCTATACCAAAAACACCAAAGGAGATTAAATCCTTTCTTGGGTTGCTAGGATATTATCGCAAATTCGTAAGAGACTTTGCAAAATTGACAAAACCCTTGACAGAATGTTTGGACATACCATAGATTTAAATGATCGCTACGTACGCGCCTTTCACGATTGTAAAAATCTTCTTATGAATGACCCAATCCTGCAACATTCTGATTTTAGTAAGCCGTTTGTTTTAACAACAGACGCGAGCAATTTCGCGATTGGGGCCATTCTATCACAAGGGCCCATCGGCAGTGATCGTCTCATTTGCTTCGCAAGTAGAACCTTAAATGACTCGGAAACAAATTATTCCACGATCGAAAAGGAACTTTTGGCCATTGTATGGGCCACTAAATATTTCCGACCATATTTGTTTGGAAGGAAGTTTAAGATCGTGACCGATCACAAACCACTCACCTGGATAATGAGTCTTAAGGATCCTAATTCCAGATTAATACGTTGGAGACTTAAACTTGAGGAATATGATTACGAGATAATTTATAAGAAAGGCTCCCAAAACAGTAATGCCGATGCTTTGAGTAGAATAAAATCACCGGCAACCATGAAAGCAGCGTCCGTGGAAATATATAACAACGAAACCACAAACTCACCATCCAACATTTCAGCTCAGAGTACAAGAGGTACTACCATACATTCGGCAGAAGAAGACATGAATACCGGTATACCAATTTCAGAAAAACCTTTAAACGAATTCTCGCTTCAACTAGTCTTGGAAAGAACTAATAGACAACCTTCAACCTCCGTCGAAACACCGTTTAGGAACAAACAGAGACGAACGATTAAAATGCAGGATTTTCAGAACCCACGCTTACGGAAATCTTTAGAAAATATATTCCCCCTAATAAAACTACGGCAATTTTCTCAACAGACGACATCATTAATTCAAAACGTTTATTCAAAACATTTTTCACAATCCGGATGCTACAAATTAGTTAGATGCACTGAGCGTCTTAAAGAAATCATTGAAAGCGATGACCAGGACGCTCTGATAAATAACTATCATTTGAAAAATAACCACCGTGGAATAAATGAGACTCTAGCTCATCTCAAAAGAGACTATTACTTCGCTTATTTAAAAAATGAAATAACGCAAATTATAAATAATTGTGACAAGTGCCAACTTCTCAAATATGAGAGGAGTCCTCCCAAACCAGAATTTCAAACGTCTCAAACACCCAACAAACCCTTAGGAATACTTCATTCAGACATTTATACCATAAACAAACGTTACATTCTAACCATCATCGACAAATTCTCCAAATTTGCAGCAGCATACCAATTACCCGCAAGAAATAGTTTATCCATTATTAAAGCACTAAAACACTATATCAGTCTACACGGCACCCCCAAAATTTAATAACTGTTGTTACAGATCAGGGATCAGAGTTTACCTCCACTCTCTTCAATGATTTTTGCAAACAATTCGGCATAAACCATTCCACGACGTCATATCAACAAACCAGTAGTAATGCACCAGTAGAAAGGTTACATTCTACTTTAACGGAAATCTACAGAATAGTCTACGAAAAAAATCGTGAAAATGACCCGGAAGACATTTTAAACGAAGTTATAATCACTTACAATAATTCTATTCATTCCGCTACGAAATTCACTCCCTATGAATTATTCTATGGTAGAACATACAAATTTAATAACAGTCTAACACCCTGTCAAACGCACGAATATCTCGAGAAACTTAAGGAATTCCAATCTAAACTATACCCCCAAATAAAGCAACTACTAGAAGAACAAGTTAATAAAAGAAACGAAAAATTAAATTCCTCTAGAGAAAGCCCTGAAACATATAACGAAGGATCAATAGTATATAGAAAGGAATGTCGTAGAAACAAATTAAATCGAAGATTTTCAAAACATGAAGTAAAACAAAATAACCATATCACTATTATCTCAAATAAAAATAAAAAAATCCATAAAAGTAAACTAAAGAAAAAACGCAAATTCCAGGCACATGCTCATAGCACACGGACAGGAACTGGACATACGGGACTTGACGAATAACAATGGAGTCTTACCCATAAAACTTGGAACAGCACGACTTATCACATCCTACGACAACTTGATACATATCGTACGATTGAATGACTATCGAACAAATATCGACTACATACAAGACACACTCGCAACCTTCAAAACATCTCAGAACTCAAACTATCCTTAGACATGACAAAAGCTAAAGTGGCAGAGCTTAATAACAAACTACTTAACCTTATACCTATTAATCGAACAAATGATAAAACGTTTTGACAAATCACATTAATCAACAACAAAAAATTATTACAAACTATTTGAACTATATAAACGAAAATCCTAAAAACCAAGTTATTAAGGAACATAATAATTTAAAATACATACAGTATTAAAATCAAGTAAACTATAACATTGACCTACTAAACGATCATATCACTAGCATTTCGGAAGCAATCATCTTTGCAAAACTAAATATTATATCAAGAACAATTCTTAGTCCACTAGAACTATCCGAGATAAATTCCATTTTCGAAAATCAATAGCTAGACATAAAATCCAATGAACAAATTTACGAATGATTGAGCCTACAAGCCTACTCAAACGATTCCAATATAATCTTCAACATTCGAATCCCTATTACATTAAAAGAACATTACTTTCTATATCACATAATCCCTCTCCCGATCAACAAAACCAAAACCATCCTAACAAAGCCCTATCTCCTTTCGAGTCTTAACAACTCACATAGTCTCGACGAAAAATGCCAAAACATTGAGAACGTTTGCTATTGCTCAAAACCAACTACAATAAGAAGAAGTACCGAAGAAAATTGCACTGCAAACATCATAAGCAACATACCTGCAAATTGCGAACTACATGACCGCGACTTCGAGATGGAAATCTTCGAGCCAGAACCTAACCACCTAATGTTCGTGGCACCACCATCACAACCACCTGTGGCCAAGACGAATTGAAGATCGAAGGAACCTTTTTCATACGCTACAATAATTGAGAAATAACCACAAATGGAATTACATACAGCGCCAAAAGACCAATCCATTGGGACGAAATTCATATCGTTCCAACCTTGTTTCAACAGTGAATTTCACACCCGCCAGTACCAACAACATCCAACTAGATGAATTACAGAAACATCAATTCATCAGGAGGAAGGCCGCTACTCTCGGCAATTATATGTACCAACAGCAATTCTATACAGCACTTACCATAATGTCCTGTTTAACCATCATCGCAACTGCCCGCACAATCTGTTATCTGCAAAGATCACAAGTAATACAACTCCAACAGGATTCACGAGGCGTAGCTCAGTCCAACGAACCTGCAAGGATCCAGTTTTTATGGCCATCGCAACCTTCTAAAGGGGGAGGAATTACGAGATCATCGCCCTAACATTTTTAATCCACCTGAAACGGACCCCACGTGCCGGAAGTGCACACAAATTCTTCACAACAATTTATATAATTGCAGGTGTTTTCCTTCACCTATTTATGCACGTGCTAGCTATCTTAGCAAATTTCTTAGAAAAGTAAAACTGTAGTTCGAAGAACCGATAGATATATTTTTGCACATGTTAGCTTCAAAGGATATAAAAACCGAAAAATTGAAGAAGAAAGGGAGTTGTTAATTAGACTTTGGAAGAAATATACGTTGTATAATTTAAAATTGGTTTATTTTGAAACATAGTTCTATTTGAACTATAACTCGCGCGTTGTATTCGGAGTAGTTGTAGTAAAGTAGCTTATTTTCGGGCACCGCGGGATTTCGGTTAAAGGATGCGTGATAATTGTCGTCGTGTTTTTTTTTGTTGGAATTTTTTTGAGTAAGAGAAGGATAACGTAGAGTAAAGTAATTTTTGAAATGTCGCATTCGGAAAATCGGGTTTTTCGGTGGCTGGTTCAATAATGGAACCAGACTCGGGTCCGACCCACGCCCGCAAACCTCGCCGCACTGAGCTAGTCCGCCAGCAACCACCAACGTAGTGAACTTCCTAGTGGCCGAGTCGTTGACCATCAGGGTACAGCTCGTTGCCACGGCTCTAGGACTTCACGTCCGGATGTCGGTGCGAGACCGACTAGTCCTGTATTCGTCGCCGTGACGATTGCGGAGTAAAATCCAGTACACGGTTTAGATTTGATTTAGTTACCGTATTTTGAAGACATAATTCTGTATGGACGGAATGGAAAAAGTGTTGCTTAAAATTTCAAACGAGTTTAAAACTTATGTCGATTAGACGATACTGATTTCTTTGCTTAGAGAATACTTAAAAAACGTGTTTGTCAAGGCAATATCCACCGCACATATTTAATCAGCTCCAACTTATGAAATATATAAATATTTGATACGACATTCTGAGATAATGGGTTTTAAAAAGGTAATATTTAATCATTTATATCTAAAACTGACAAAACATTTTCAGTTCAAGCATAGTGTGTCCGCTTCAATGAAGTAAGTCCTACTATATACAATTCCGCTTTGAAGGAAATTTCACTTTGTATGTGTGATAACGATATGTCCCAAGCACTGAAGTGACTTCTACAAACTTTTAAGTACTATTTGCAGTGCTAAATCTTTGATTCTTGAAATTAGGAAATACATCACTTGATTTGATTCGTGTGATTATTTTTGGTTGAATAATTTGCAAGCTTCTGAACACAACACAATGGGATACAACTTACAAAAAATTTTACCTATAAAAAGTTTTTATAATTTAATTTTAATTTGTTACAAAGCTCTCCGTGAATTGATTTTCTCGGTAGCATAATTTGTAAACACCTGAAAGCGGAGAATGATAATTAAATTTACATGCGCTTTTCAGAAGTGTTAAGATCCGAAGAAGTCCAAAGAATTCCATTCTATCAAAGCATAAGTACTTTTGCCGGAAGACAGTTTTCCTCAAATAAAGCAGTCTCAGATGTGTGCATATAATACACACCAACTACACACACGTATCTTGGGCTTTATTTTTCCCTCTGCAGTCCGTTCGCTAGTTTTCCAACTTGATACGGAGCTTTGCAGGAAGTGCTCAGCGAGTGGAGAGTTATCGTTTACTTCTCAAACTTAAGGCTATGTTATGGTTTTATTATTCTTATTCTTATTTTCGGTTATTCTGATTCTTCTTAGACTCTAATTTAAGCCCTACCCTTTGACCGCGCATGAGAAGAATTTCTAGTTGACGATTTCTAGTTTATAAGTTCTTACCACAGTTGAATATTGAAAAATGGTTGCGATGATGACAGCAAGCAGACTACTCAGTTCGCCAAATTGAACGTAAGGAGAATTTTTCACTAATGTAATTTTACTTATTCGACCATTGATGCCGTCTGAAAGGGGAGCTATTATTCTATGCCCTTGCTCCAATACAGTCAAATCCATTAAGAAATGAAAATATTCGAAGAAATATGGCTGAGCAAAGTCGCCAGCTTCAGGGACGTGAACCAGTCCTTTAACTGCGTTGTATCTAAGTTTCTTCCTACGTGAGTATTGAGTATTGCGTGACTTTAAATCAAAATTTAACCGCATTAAATTAAAGAACTTTACGAAAAATTTGCTAATGTCACCGCGGAAAATTCGTTAGGATACAGATGACGGCAGGTCCAGGGTCGATTCACATGCAATTCGATGAATCAACAAAAACTGGAATAGATTTTTCTTGGTACAGCTTTCATGGCTGAGCGATGTATCAGGATTAAATGAATCTTGAACTCACGTTTAGAGCGAAACATGTGTGTAATTGGATCAATAAAGTGCACGAATGTAGAACACAACTATTAATCACATAATCCTACATTCCCCGAACAACAATCGCTAACATCCCAGGGCAATGCCGCAACAAGAGTAATATTTGTTGTATTTGATGTGGATAAATCAGATTTTCTGAACTTAGTAAATATTTATTCCTTACTCGCTTTCACTCGACTGCTAAGAGATTTATTTAAAATTCCGGAGCCGTTGCTCGAATCCAGTTTAAGAAAAGAAGATAAAGGGTATTCTAGTTTATTGCATCAAATGTGAAAATTGTAGGGGAAAATTGGGCACGTTTTGGACGTGAAAATCCCCAGAGTATCATAAGCCCGAGAGAAACCCTTTTATGCTTTTCGACATTTCACATTTGTTGATGGGAATGTGTTTCTGTGTTTCTTAGTGCGCGCATTACACACGTAGCTATATAAGCAAGTGTTGATACACTTGATGGGCTTTTGGTTAACGTACCAACATGCAAGAATAAGCCCACTTGCACTTTGTATAGTATAGTTTACATATGAACATGAGTTTATTTACTATATAAAAACGAGGTCATAGTGACCCTTAGGCTTTATAAGTAACTTTTAGGCTTTTTCCTTTCGTTGAAATCATGGCATTATTTTCAATTTCCATTTATTTGGAATTGATTCAAATACTGTAAATAAGACCGTAGAAGAGAAATTTTCCATGCCAAGTAGTGCAGAATGCACTTCATTAGTAAACTCGAGGAATTCAGTCAGTGTAATGCTATAATTTGAAACTCAATTCAAAGCTTATGACCTGATTTAGGACTTTGACTAAATCTCACTGTTGCGACATATTTTAAATAGATTTACGCGTAATGATCACAGTTATAATTTAGTTACAATAAAATAAAATAAATGCATCGAAACTAAAAGTCGGTCGATGGTTTAATTTCGTATTTGGTGATTATCATAGTTTTAATTTTGCAAAATTTTTCTCAAATTCAAAGTATATTTCTCATAATGTCGATCCATCTTCATTTCTATCTCTCTTTATTATGAATTTTGAAACAAAATATTGTTACATGTCTCGAGCCAATGAAAATTCACAGGTGACTCGAGACTTTCTGAAGAGAGATATGGATTGAAAGAGATTGATTTCCGCAACAATATCCGAATGATGTCATGAATGTGATTTCGGATTTTTCCTGGATTTAAGAGTAGGTTCTGAAAATCTTAACTGAACTGGCCTTCTATTCTGGCTAAGCTAAATTCGATTGGCTGCTGAGAAATTGACCTCTGAAAAAGCTACTTTCCTTGCAGGTGTGCGTTTTGCAGGACATTTGTGATACTGTCAATGTGAATACGTGTGGACGTCAGGCTCTCTCATTGCCACAACTTTGGGTAGTAAAGGGTACGTTTCCAGCAGTCTCAATGTCGTAGAAAACATGTCTAAAAGACTGACGCTGCGTCGCGAGCTCTCAAGAAAATGTCTTATGGGTTTTTTGTTGCAGATGCAACGTATGGCTCTCGTGTATTTCTCGAAAGTGCCATGAGGGTTGACGTATAGATTGAGGAAGGAATCCATGAACTTACGGATAAAGTCGTGCCGCCCTGAAAGGAATGTCAGAAGCGAGAATGATTACCGAATGGCTATTCACATGGAATCCGTATGCCGGGGATGTGTCACGTACCAATTCCTTCCTTATGTGATGCGTGCGATAAAAATGAAGAAGTTTGAGTTCTGTTTGGCTCTAGGGTTTCTATTAATTAGACTTGGGTGGGTGCAGGTTGTGATTTAATAGCATGCATTTTGTTATTAATGAAAGGGTTATCTACATTTATAAAGATTTATTTTGGTGTAAGTTTGCTGGCCATCTGAAGGCTAAGATGAAATGAGTTCTAGAAGTCTCTTTCTGTTCAATGAAACAGTGTATAAAATGGCATGTCATGCACCGGGTAGTTCGAACTGACAGTGATAATCTTGTACGATAATATTTTTGACTAACATTACTGACAAAGCTAATCATATTATTATTAGCTGAATCTTCACGCAAAGAATGGCGGTGGCCAGAATTTTTCCATCAAATTTAATGCATTGAAGCAAAGTGCAACTTAGTCCATTTTAAAATTGGGTAACCTTACTGATCAATTTTCGTGTTTCAGCGTAGTGCAAACTGATCTCCTGAAAATCCATATTCATTTTCTGAATATCCAAAGGATGTTAATATTGAATATACATTGGTTCTTAAATCGTCGAATCACGCTTGCAAACATCTGAATATAGATTCTCCCGTTCTATATGAAGTGTCAATTGTTTATTAGGACTATTAGCGATTAGGTAAACAGCTGCAAATATGGGCCGCAAGTAGCATTTGCATTATTTTGGAATGTATAAATAAGCTTACTGTCTTTTTTTTTTAGATTATAGAACAAAAACCCTGCCAAAGCTAAAACCTTTCATGAAATTCTGTTTTAATACACAAACCACATATGGCAAACAATGTATTGGAATATTCAACCTAATATGCAGTACGTTAGGCAGCGAATCTCCATAAAAGATTTGTTTCGTGCTGAATCCTAATGGAAAAAACTCAGACGATTTCCAATATCCTGTGATACAGTTGATCACTAGACCCTGAAGTTTACGTAAAATTAGCCCATAAAATACTTCATTTTACTACAGTCTTGCATCCAGAGTCGCGCAACATTTCCCATCACACTTTCCGATATTAGGAGAGTTCTTTTATACTTTTACACTCTTCCAAAGTGTAATCTAAACGACTTACATTGACTTTATTGCATCCATTGCTAACTCTATCCGTATCTGAATCTGTATTGCAAAATGTATTCTCTTCACACAGATCCTATAAACTTTAACACAACACAAGTTCCCATGAAGAAGTCAGGCGGGTGGTTGCAGCGGTGGTTCGCCGGGAAAGGATGAGTCAAGTGGGGGTATTGACATGAGAATATGGAATGTGAAGCCTTAGTGCCACAAGTGAAAACGTGCTCATGGTTACCAGATTCGATCTTCTAGTACAATAAGGAATAGGGATATCTTCACCTTAGCTCGGCCTGCCCACCTCAGCCTGGCCTGGATGAAATTCCAAGTGAGAAGTATCGAATTTGTTGTGTCCTACAAAATTTATACATACAATCTATAAAATGTTACAACTGAAATTTGAAAAACGTATGTGTGTGGGGGGAAATGTGGCGAAATTGAGATATCATCGCAATAAACGCTCAAAGGTGGAAGAAGACATGTTTCGAATTACAACAGCAACAAAAGAGAGGACATACCAGGACGACGGTAAAGCTGCTTTTCTCCCGTTATTTATTACATTGCTGTTCGCATACAAATACACAAATATATCATTTTCACATCGCATATAATGGATGTGCAGATATGCAATGAATGTCCATCATTCCTTCGCGAGAATCATGCCAACCGGAAAGCATTTCCATTTCGAAAAATAAACGACAATCCTCGAAACCAATTATTGATAAAAGAATATGTCTGAGTCAAGTTTCTCCCAAAGGATGCGGCGCATTTTTTCCTTGAATAGGCGGAAGATTTATAGAAAGCAACCAACCTCGTGTATAAACTTGTCTATAGCAAATCGATTTATTCATATCAGCCCATAAATCATTAGTTATCAGAAACTTGATTTCTGACAAGCTGAAGTGCTTGCCTATTGTTTGTGTCATGGCAAGGAAACTCCTTGTCTCCTTACAAGTTGTTTTACTGTTGCTCGTTGTTCAGACCTACTAGAATTCAATGTTGGACAACTTTTGTTTTATTCGGACATGCTGGTTGTCTAGGGAAAAATTTGAGAGGATTATTCTGTAAAAGGACAGTCAGTAACATTTTCGGAAAAATGTTTGTTCCTTAAGGACATAAGGAACAAGAGATTGATTGAAAATTTCAAAATAATTTTAGTTGTAAATGACTGTTGTTGAACTTATTTATTTATTTTGTTTTTGCTGAAATAAAAAAGTTTTTGTCCTGCTTTGATAGCTCCAAATAAACATCTAGAAGTACCTTCGTCGAGGACTCTAAGGACACATTTTCTAGTACGTTAACAATTGTCATCGGATCTGAAAATGTAAACAAACGATTGAAGCTTTTTGATTATAATTTAACGAAAAAACCGTATTAATTTGTTGCACAAAAATCATATCAAAAATGGTCCCAAATCATTAAACTTGACGAATAAGTAACCGATCAAGGCGGTAATTTGGGAGTCATCAAGCAATAGACAATAGAAATAAGTCATGATGACATGCACTGAAAACGAGCCACTGTTTTCCGGTTATTTCTTGTAGGTTAATGAACAATTTTTCATATATTAATAAGAAGTCCCCAAATAAACAATCGTTTGTTTATTTGGGGATTGCGAGAAAGGTTAAGAGTGGGCTATTCGGAACAATCTCGTTACCAGGAACAATTATGTAAGTCCAACAGGGCGGGATTCAATAACTCTTTACGAATGTCACGTGGTTGATTGTTCGTGGCAAAAATGCACATGTGATAAAGAGATAGTTAGTCGAATTAAAACGTGAAAGTGCTAAATAGACACGGTGCCCGGCCATGAGTCTAGAAAAAGCAAGTGATTTCGTATAATGAAAAAAATCAGCTCAAATGTTAAAACTAAAAGCTTGCTTGGAAAAAATTAATAATTGAACCAAATGTTTCACTTAACAAGAAGCAAATTAAAGGCATGTTCTGTCACACGCAACACTATCATCGTGCAGAAACAACCGAGGTCTGTTCAAATAGTTACGCGAATTTTTGATTTCTACGGGCTACACATATTTGATTTGCGATATTCTTATGGCTTTATGTTGGTACACATGTTTCTCACTTTCTTGACAAGTTGGACCTTTTTGAATCATCAGTTAATTTTTGATAGCGATTTTGCTTGGAGGGGTTTTGGCTTGCCCTGGATTTTTGTCTATGGGTCCAAGAATATGTACGGAATTTTTTGTGAAAAACAATTGTAAAATAGCGAGCGCATTCCGAATATTGAATGTGGCATATGATCGGTTATAAAGGGGAGCCATAGCTCAATAATCCCAATGGTAGCCCCGCAGGAGCCAAGACCGAGAAACGCATCAAGGGCGGTCAAATGTGAGGGTTTTATGATGCACTTTAAACAAAACTGTTTAAAGTGCATCATGAGTTCTTGCTGCAGGGTAGAATGGTCAATAAAGAATGTTATCTCCAAGTAATGTGCGGTTCGCGCGAAGATATCCGCCATCAACTCCCTGAATTGTGGAAGAAAGAAAATAGGCTTTGAGAAAGAAAATAGGACGACGCTATGTAACGATTAAGGAGATCTTTGGCAGTATTAAGGGGCTGGTCAGGATAATTTCCTGGGTCTTGAATGTAATACAGATTTATTAATTACTACATTGATATGCTATGTTGTACTGGAAATAGCTTGATAATTTCAATTTTCCAATTCAATTAAATTTGCCGAAATGTTGTTTTGAAATAATTCACAAGGTTGGATCCTTCCAGAATAAAACTTCCTTCAGCGTGACAATACGTGTATTATTTATGTACTGCTACGGTTTTGGCAGAATATAATCAACTGAAATCTAGCAAAGTCTAAAAATGCAGGCATAATTTGACCATATGAATTTGAAGCACTCAAACGTAGATAGAAAACGAACCGTCAAATCATTCCTAAGCATCAACAATAAATTATACTTCAAACTCTCCGTATTGTATAAATACAACCAATGGTTTCCACATCTACATCGTTATGTAATGGAATATTATCCCCCTCTTGCTCCGACTTCATTCGAATATCCTTAACATCCTCACCAAAAGTCTAGAACATAGTTCATCTGCAGTTCATTCGACACATGCGGTGTTTTGAACGAGCCTTCTGTTTTTGTAAAGACAACGAGTGGGAGGGAGTGAGAGAGAGAGAGAGACAGAGGGAGCTTAAAAACGGACAGTTTGACGGACGGACTGACAGGCAACGAATGGATTTCAAGGGAATATATCAGCTACGAAAACCCGAAAAGTGCACCACGGACAAGTCCAACGAACCTATACCAAAGAGCCGTTCCCTCTTTGTCGTTGTTCTGGATCGTGTATTAAAAAACATTTGAGATTATTCGTTGTCCGTAGATTTTCACAGATGCGAGACCATTCGATTAAGAATCGTCACTTCGTTTGGAATAGAGGATAGCTGGAGAGTATGTAGGCACACAATGGAAAGCTGTTGTTACAAATTTGCCCAAAACAAACTCCAATTTAATCGAGAATCAAATGCAATAAGTGCTCGAACTTCAGACTGAATATTGTTATGGCCGCGTCCTGTCTGTGGGCTATATGTCGTGTATGCTCCACACTGAAGTCCTGCATAGGTCGATTCAAGAGCTGAGTATCCATCGACTCCATCTGAATGGATCTGTATTCAGATACTTCCGACTAGCTCGGAACTATTTTTTAAGCACACAGATGGTAGCGTTGACCACCATGTGTACGTACAAGGATAACGAGCTGAATTGCAAACATTATCGTATGTTTTATTTCAACGCCGTAGACGTGCACCTATTGCAAAAACAGTTGCATGTGGTCTTTGCGAAATGTATGGTTGCTGTGCCTGTAAGACTGTCCCAGAACACAGGACTCGCTGTAGGAGCGGAAACGGAAAATAGAGGTGTATACCTTGACGTTTAATTTAAAAGGCAATTTATAGCGCTGAGGCAAGACTGTCTCTGTGCGAAAAACACATTCGAGAACAATTGTTCACTATTTGCCACCTTTTAACGCAGTTTGTTACAGCAACTTGTTACCGAGAGGATACCAATTGTTTGGTACTCATGCTTCGTTACTGAATTCGATTTGGTCGAAGAAAATTGAGTTTTGTGAAATTTACACAAATGCATTACATATGCATGTTGTCATTGCATATTGTTTCTTATTGTGTTCTGTTTCTGGAAACTCTATGTATTCTTCTATTGGATGAATTAAATCAATCAGATGACAATCATCTCTTTTGATTATGCAAGTTTTGCTTCCAATAATATTTATTTTGTCCTCGTGGAGATGCGCATCTGAATCAAGCTCGTTACTGGAATTGCATCTATACAAGTTGAAGGAGTATCGACAAATTTTTGCTGGTTGGTTCCTTCCTTAATTTTCCATTAAATAGAGGACCCTACTATTGCATAATGTATTAACGTTTATCCAGAACTTGTTACCTTGATACCATTCCTAATAGGGTGTTGTTCGATAGGTGGTGGATCAGTGTTGCAAGTTCAAGGAATTATCTTTGTGTCAGCAATCAATAGGTGCATTTGTGCGTGTTTATCATCTCATAGCATAGGGAGTGGAAATATGCGATATGGATTTCACTGATATCACATCTTCCTATTGTCACAATGTCCTACCCAAACCATTTGTATAACGACCTTTCTCTTGCCCGTCTCATCATGGGCCAATGGATAACGTCGCTTTCGTCCCGTTTCGAAATGTCCGATGGCTTTCACAAACGAACTTATTCTAATCATTTTCTGCAACACAATAGTCGAATTAATGAGAAAAATTTTCTCACTTCGAAAACCATCAATTTCGTCGGAAAATCGTAGATGAACTTATTCACTCAATGAATTATAAAATGGAAAATCCTCACTTCAACGTGGGCACTTGGTGAAAAGTCGTCACAATCTGAAAATTTTTCATTCAGTCCTTATAGGAAAAGAATGAGTTCACTGGAAAATAAGATTTATACCGTAATCCGATTAATATTCGCTCATAATAAAATCCTAGCTTTTCAATATCCCAGAAGTTCATTGTTGTCTTAAGTCTCCATAGGGTTAGACGCTTGCAGGCTTTCCGGACGCGGTTCACTCACTTCAGTCTTTCGTGAAATGAAAAGCTATATTTTAGCTGGAGTTAAATTTATTATCACAAGACAACAAAATGTGAAGTGAAATTGTGCTTATCTGGGGGCTTGTGAGATTTCCTTTCAGCTCATATTTGGGAACAATGCCTTCCGCCTTTGCTGGTCCCAAAGGCAAGCGTTTCCTAGGAAATTGTTTCAGGATTGCGATTTGGAATGAGGGTGGATAGAAAATTATTGCGCCAGTTCAACGGCTAGTAATTGTTATTCAGAGAATACACAGAATTTCCCAAAGAACAGCTTAGCTGGACCTATGTTTCATACCAAAGATAGTTTAGGTGTGAAATAAGCATTTTCAATAAGGGATACAAATCCTGAGAAGGAAGGTTTGGTTTGGAGGTTTCGCTATGAAAAGGAGTGAATGAAATAAAATGTAAAAGTGGTCAAAAAGCATCATTGGCCAACTGAGGTGATCGGTGGAAATTGGGTTTGAAGAACTAACCAATGAAACAAGCAACGATGGGACATGCACCTTGTCAGCAACGGTAGCCAAATACATTTCCGAAGTGCAAGAAATTGAATGGTCAACCCCCATAACAGATAAAGAGGCAAAGAAAATAAGAAATTGAAGACTTTAAAAACAGTATGGTTCAATAGACAGCCAAAAGACACGACACTGAACGTAGAACGAACTACGAACTAAACCTAAAAAGAATAACTAATACCAAACAAATTGCCCCGTCTGAAACATCGGAGAGAAAACAAACAAAAAAATTAATAATAAGAATAAAAACTGCTGCTACGTACTTAATACCAGAATAAAGCTAATTACGATAGACATGAAAATAAGGATCCGGTTACTTTAGGAAAAAATAGACTCTGAACCGAAAAAATAGCAAGAAGATGGAGGTGCTTGTGAATGTTTTCATACCATGCTAAGCAATTCATGTTGTCATACCAATGGTAATGCACCCGGTGTTACAGAAAGAAGCGACTGCTAATACCGGGAAATCAATCTCATCAATCTCGTCATTATTTAGCTGCCAACATCGATAGGGGTGAGTTGATGCCGCACGACCACTTTGGGCTCCCTTGAAAGTATTCAACTGACGAGTCGTAGCGAAAGTAAACTAAGACATACCAAGATGGAGAAAGCCATCGATACTGTTTAGTTCAGATGAAGTAATTATTTAGTTACGTCAGGACGAATTCTCCAGACATCCCCACGCGATGATAATAAATATCTTGTACGGCGTTCGTGTCTCGTAACTCATGGAAATCTGATAACGCTGCGCGATCTTAAGGTCTTGAATTGTCTTCGGTAGTAACTGTTTCCTAACTGTGTAAGTAACTGTGTTTCCCACAAAGCTACAAAGTGTATCCAATCAAGGTGTTAAAATATGATTAGAAAGACTTTCACTTCATGACAGGTGACATAAATCCTGTGTAAGGTATAACGGTGTTCATCCGTACAAGTGCATGTCCTATACAGCACAATTAAAAATCGTGTTAAGTATAGCGCAAAAAGTTTTCATGTCCCTTCGGCGAATCTTACATTTCAGATGCATTGATGCGAATGCCTAAACTATCTGGTACAAGGCTCTTGTTTTACCAGTTTTGACATATGTCAAATCTGGTATAACCAGAGTGTTAGTATGATGGGAATGTTGCGAGTTTTCGACAGGATATGCCGTCGTGCACATACTTGCCTGAAAATGAAACCAGTAACAGCTGAAGAACCACAGGTCTTTAATCGGAAACTTTATCGAATAACCATCGTGATCAGAATTTATATCTTTTTATTGAAAGCAGCTGGAAATCACATCGCGAATGCTGTGACTGTAGGCGTGAATTTTAACCTACTGCAACTTGCAGAATTTAAACATAAAACGATATATTTTGGATTCTGACGGTGTTCCGATTATAAACGAAAGAAATAGGCGGGCCACGGATCAGAATACCTTCAGAGTTCGAGTGCTAGAGTTCAACATTTGCGATGGAGTCGCTCTATTGTGAGTTTTGCAGAAATTGATTGGACTAGGACACAGAGATGGTGGTTGAATGCCTCAGTTTTACATGTTAAGGTATTTCCGTTTTAGCTCTGTTTTCCTAGGTGAAATTTTCCGTTTTTGTATTTTTTCATAATTGTTGAAGCTGTTATAATATTGAGATAAAAGTCAGAATAGATTCAGTAGTGCATTTCAGATTTTATCTATTAAATTTTGTGTACTAGTATGTTATATTTATATTTTTAATAGAGCTTCTCAGTATTTTCCAATTCTCAATAAATTCACTATAATCATTAATTTTATTGTATTATAAATCAGATGCTGTTGGTATTGGTAGTTGTAATCTTAGGGCGCCGAATTTATGATTGCAAGTTTTTACCATTGTTCCAAATTTGCTTTTTGCTTTCATGCAAAATATGTTGAATCTCTTTTAGTAAAGGACATTTTGAGTTCGAGGATGATTTTAATTTTCCTGACCTGTGTAAATGATATTCTGGGCCAAAGTCAAGCATGGGTTACACAAGTTTTAATCGTCGTCGTCGTTAATTTTGCTTCACTTTAGCTCTTATTAAAAAAATATCAGCTAAAATTGAATTTCAGATTAGAATTTGGACTTTGAATGAAAAGTCCTTCGACTAACGCACAGGTTTTCCTTTATGATACCCACCAGACACAAGTTATGATCTGTTTCATAATTTACATTCCTTTCTAACTTTCGAAACACGCTACTTAACCATCAGAGTCGTTCTTCATAAATGGCAGCCGGATTAGTTTGTCCTTGTTCAAATCCATTCGTCGTAACATTCTTTGCGCTCTACTAAATTCCTGCTTTTATCTCGTTACAGCCACATGAATCGTTTACTTGAGGCCGGGGACGAATTTGGGTGGTTTGCCTCACTTGATTTGCCGAGCGTAGACGTAGGTTCGTTAAAACCTCCGGCATAGCAGGATTCCTGTTGAAACTACTAGAACATAAAATCATCTCGCATTTACTAATTTTTGTAGAACAAATAGCAAAACCACAAAGCATTGCAGACCTATAGATCGTATATTACTCTGTTTGCTTCTAAAAACTTGTCAAGGATTTCTCCGCTCAGTCTAGTACAATTTGATTTGCTTGAGCAGTGAAATCGGTGTTAACTAAATTATAATTCATGTCCGATTTAATTGAGTTGCCTGATTTGAAAGGCACTAGTCCAAATATTATGAATGCGATTTAGCTAATTTTTATGAGTGTTCAAACGAGAATCAAAAATAATGACCAGCTCGAAAATATCCTTCCCCAGATTGACATTCATTTGACACTTAATCACGATATTGTTGGCTACAAAATGTATATTGAGGCAATAAATCGATCCTCAATCAATTTACCGTGATATTTTGCTATTAGTGTGGACATTTACAAAAATTGCCTATTGTTTCTATTTGCTAGCTTGGTTATCATTCATTAATGACTTGAAAATCGGAATAAAAAAGTCCTCGGCCAAGCTCTGTGTGGCCACTAATGTGGAAGCAATTATGTGCTGCAGGTTGAAGTGTCATTCGGGAATTCAGGAGAGGAAAAAGGCAAGCAATGTCGGGGTCAATTTCAGCTTATTGCTTGCCGTTACGGTTTAATTATAATGGCGGCTAGAGGATTGTTACAAATGATTTATTTCTAAACCGTATTCGTAGCCTGAATGGGAGAAAAATGTTTATCGACAAGAGGACTTTCGATATAGCGAGCCGTATAGCGGCGCAACACTGCGCTATCCTAGCTATAGAATGAAGTTGCCGGTTGGTCATGTATACCAAATTATTTTCAATGGGAGGCATAGCAAGCCTTCAGGCGAACAAGTTGCGTCAGGTGAGAAAATAATTACTTTTTTATTACACGCGTATGTCATCCAAGTGGACATTTTGCTACTTGGCTATTGTTTGCCTGGTTCTGAATGAGAATTAGATGTAGAATGTGTTATTGAGTTCTTTGAAGGTTCAATTGTTAGGTAATTAATAGTACAAGGAAGCGTAAATGTTGTACATGTAACAATCAAGGAGCTGTGTCGTTTTTACGCGTAATATTTGAATGTCTTATCTCTATAAACTTTACTGGATTTTAATGTTATTATAATTCGATCACAGGATCACTTGAACTGTACGTCTTCGTGCTAAAAAGGATATCCTTAAACAGGTCGTTGAAGGTAGTTTCTAGGCCATCTGATAGTGTGCACAGCTGACATGGAAGCTCGAATTAACCACCAAGACTCTCGAATGGCCAAGAGAATACATTCTACCTATGCAAATGAACCCTTGGATGCATATTTGATGCAGGTAAATACGGGTAATTAAAAAAAAAACCCAATGTCGAGTCTAGAGTCCATCTGAAAACTTGAAGCATTTCCAGATTGAATCTGCCGAAATAACCGTACTACAAGCAACGTGTGAAGAAAGCGCTGGAGAAAGCAGGGAGTTCCTTATTAGCTATTGGACTCAATAACTTGCTACAAAACGCTGGTCGAACCCGCCACGTTACATAACTTGATATGTTACTTACTTGAGCGGATTCGCGGGTATATTGTCACCAACTCTCTATATTTCATCCTGAAGCCTCGTTGCAAATCAAACGCCTTCAAAGGAAGTACTTGAAAGCGTACAAAGGCAAAATTTAGCTTCTCTAACTGTTGTTTAGCTATGCGTGTTATATAAATATACAAAAACGCACAACAATATTAATTGGCCAATCTTGAAGAATTATTTAATTATTTTAGCGACCAGGGTGGGTTACTACCTTGAAGCGTATGCAGATAAGTAATACAGAAAAGATAGTTTTATGGACAGAGTTTACCACATGCGGCGATAGAACTTAAAATTCAAACAAAACGACAGCTACCAATGATATTCATGTGATTTCATTACTTGAAAGAACAATCGATGGATTTCTTTGAAATATCCTCCTCAATGCAGTCTTTATTATCAACTTTGTCCGGATAACGCGTAGCAAATTTACAAGCAATTTTCGGAAGCTTTGGTAGATCAATTTTTCCATTTTCACTTACAAGATTGTAAGTGATTTATACCCTTGCTAAGCTAACTCAGCGAAGACTCATGGGTGCGGAAGTTCTGATCAAATGTTTCGAGTACCTGATGAGAAGCGGCAGGGACGCGTGTTCGAAACCAGCTTGAGCTCTTTCCACCTTTCTTAATATTAAATTTACAATGTTGCGCAGAATGTTGCGAATCGTTCTAGGCTGATCCTCGAAGTTCAAATGTTTCGAAAACCAACATCGGAAGCAGTCCAAGTGTGTGAGATCGTACGATCTTGGTAACAAGTTAACATAACCGTTTCTTGAATAGTTCGTCAACGTTTTTATGATCACTTCCCAAAGAATGCAGCGAGAAGTGAGCGTTGCGGTCATAGATTGAGTTTGACATTTTGATTAGCCCCGTACCGTATGGTGAACTCTACATATGCGCTCTTATTAAGTATGAAGTTCACTGTACACGAAGGAAAAATTCAGAGGAATATTTCGCCCCAAATGTAGCCTAATTAGTTTCAAGATTCAATAATTTATTGGGTGAAGTTTTGTTTGGTTATATAAAATTAATCTTAACCTATTACTTAACCTACGGGTTTTGCCTAATGGCTGTACCCAGAGTTCAATGCTAACTATAATTTTTCTTTTTGATCCCTTAAATTAGTTGTTATATTAAAATTACTTACTTATTACACTTACACTCTAAGTGTGGCCTTTAATATCCATCTTTTTGCGTACATTAACATGATATTATTTTTATTATAATTCCTTATACTCTAAAACAATATTTGACTACAATGTTTAATCTTCTTATTTACTACTTGTTGCTAACCGTTGGCTGCCTCCATCGCTCGACTGTCTGCCGCATTGCTGATCGTGGTGGTCTCATGCTCCGCCATACGTTTCGCCGCTCGCTCGATCAACCTCTTGGCATAGAGGTAGGGCCGTCCGTCTTCCCGTTTATACATCCCAGTGCAAGCCCGAAGGATTCTGCGCTCCTGTAATCCTATCTTGCTCCATTTGTACGTTGCTGTTGCCTGCCAGATCAGGACCGCATACATTATTAATGGGCCTGATAAGCGACCTGCACGCAAGTGACTTCACCCGCTTGTTGGTTGATGACTGTTTCCTGAAAAGAGGTAAAAGGAGATGGTATGCGTACCTAGATTTCTTCAATACAGCGTTCACGTGAGCACTAAAGTTGTTTTTTTTATCAAAAATTACCCCCAGATACTTTGTTTGCTTCGAGCAGTGCACCACCTGCCCGTTTAGCTTTATTCTGGTGTCACTGACACTCCTCTTGCGACGTCCAGATTTTTGATGTGGGTCCTTGCAAACAATCAGCTCGCTTTTCTTAGCGTTAACCCTCATCCCCCACTTTTCATAATATGAAGTTAACGAGTCCAGGTACCTTTGGAGTCCGTCCTTGCAAAGCGGAGATTGTACTCAAAAGACCACACCAGTAAGTCGTCAGCGAAGAGATTCTCTTCGATTCCAGGTTGAAATTCATCCCTGATCCCTGAGGTGTCGGACGTAAATATATTGAAGAGAACGGGACCCAGAATGGACCCCCGAATTAATGATAAAGGGTTCAGAGCTAGCTCCACCAGACAACGCAAACGCAGTTCGTCCCCTCATGAAGCTGCATACAGTTTTCGTAACATTAACTGGAAAGCTCAGTTGGATTAGTTTGTAGATAAGCCCGTCGATCCAAACCGAATTAAAAGCTTTTTCTACGTCGATGAGACACGCTGCAACAACCTTTTTTCCTGCCAGGTCCGTTTTATACTGGCTTGGAAAACAGCCAATGCGTATATCGTTGAGTGACCTCTTCTGGAGCCAAATTGTCTTTCCGGCACAGTTCCTGCCCCTTCAGACAACTGTGTGATGCTTTGGAGAATTACTCTCTCAAGTAACTTTCCAACATTAGACAAACGAGATATTGGGCGGGTGTCGACTACGTCTGTGCTATCGGATTGCTTCGGAATAACAAATATTTTTGCGCATTTCCATTGCTTTGGGAAGTAGCAAATGTTAATGCAGTTATTTAGAAGGATTGCAAGGAGAACAAAATACATGTGGGGAAGTTTTTTGAAGAATAAATTTGAAATTCTATCGGCCCCAGCCGATTTTTTGGAATTTTGCTCAAGTGCAAGCATGCTGAGGCTTTCAGGGCTCACGAACAGGGTACTGCCAATAGGTGCGTCAGAGGGATTCGAATCTGAAAATCTAGTCAAGCACAGGTTCTTGTGGTCTTTGTCTAACGTTGATATTGTTCTCTTTACTAATGAACTGAAAGCAGAGTCCGCACTTGCTTTCTCCCTTTGAAGAACTGTCGCAAACTGATTTGCGATGGAGTCAGCAACGGCCTTTTCATCCATGAGCATGGATCCCTTATAAGTGAGTTCTCCTGGCAGGCGCTTCCGGCCAGTTATTTTATTAATTTGGGGGAACATACAAGCACCTGGTCGAATGTTTGCTAGGGTCTGTTCGAATCTCTCATTAGCAAACTCAGAGGTTTTCCTCGAAATCCATAACCATAACCATATTCAGATTGCGATGGTATATCCTTGAAAGCAGTTTCCTGAGGGTGCTACGTCTACGATGTAGCTTCAGGATGTCTTCCGGTAAGTCTCTATAAGATAATAATTTCTGAGGAATTCTGAGGAATTATCTCTAGATAATTTCTAGAGGAATTTTTTATGGATATCTTTCAAATGACCGTAGCTAGGGTCGAGTTCAAGCTAGCAATGCCTTCTTCAATCTCGGTGGGTGTGAGGTTTCTCGATCTGTTGATCGAGATTTCTTCAATCCTTCTACTCAGGTCAGCATTAACAGCTTCCCAGTCTATGCACTTGTATGGGATAAAGAGTTGTGGGTCTGCTACTTCCAGCTTTACACCCTTTTTCACTCTGAAAGCGAGTTCTACCAAAAGATGGTCAGATAAGGTGGGCTCGTTCGGTGCAATCAATATGAGATCCATATTTGCTTGCACCCAGTTGAACAGAGCTGTTCGATATCCATTAGATACGGTATTGTCCCAGGAAGGATGTCTTGCGTTCAAATCACCCCCTATCGCAAAGAAATCGAAATTTTCACACAAAGTATGGACTGTTTCCAATTCTTCAATGAGATCCCTACCCGAATATCCGTGTTTCACGTATATTCCAACAAATGCAAATGTATACCCCCCCCCCCAGGAACGAGCTCAATATCATGACATCTGCACATTTTAGACTTGGAAGACAGTGTCTTTGAGTTTTGAGTTGTTCCTTGAAAGCCATAGCTACTCCAAGGATTCCATGTGGGTAGTCATCCCTTATGACTCTATATTTCCCTAAGTGAACTTTGTGTTTACTTTTCAGTCATGTTTCTGAGATGAACAAGAAATCTTGCCTATGCATGTCCAAGTATTCTTGGACAGAGTTCCTTTTGAAATGTGGAGCTAGCGAGCAATTGTTGACGATGGAGAGCTCAATGGAGCTCATCGCGACAACAGATTTTGCGGATGAGAGTGAACAAGTCACACCCGAAGAATTGCTTGCAGTCATTCGACATGACAGTATTTCTGTCTTTTTGCTGCTGTAAATCAGTATTGACCTTGGGTTGCCGTACAGGCTGAGCTGCAGCTGGCTTGGTTGCACCCCTGGCTATAGTAGCGAATGAGACACCTTTTTGAATAGTGTTTTTTAAGGAAGCAGTAACGAAGTCCCTCCTTTCTTCCTTCTTCTTTTGGAGATTCCGTCTCCTCTCCTCAGCCTCCTTGGCCTTGGGACATCCCCTGAAAATCGCGGGGAGACCCTTACTATTGCAATTCACTCAGAAGATTGCATCTATTCCTTCTTCCTTTTCAATGGGGCAGTCCTTTGATTGGTGGTGTTTGTCGCACTTGACGCACCGGGATTCCACTCCACAGTTCAAGGCAACATATCCAAATCTTTGGCAGTTAAAACACTGTGATGTGTTTGATTTCGTCAAACGCTCCGAATGCACCTTTTAGTGTAGGAGTGTTTTAACATTCATAGCCTTTTTGACGTCGAAGTCAGGCTTAAATTGAATAAGGAAGGACGAAAGAGTTTTCTTTTCCTTCCTTGACGTCACTGTTGAGAACCTTTTGCCTCCCGGAAACATCCTCCTCTAGGATGGCTTGAAGTTATTCCTTGACATCATTGTCTTCGTAGGAAGTGTGCACACCCTTTAGCAACAGGGTTAGTTTTTTCTCAGTTCGGACTGTATACGTGTAGCATGCCACCTCGTTTCATTACGGTTCATCTGACGGTTTTTGAATTGATGGTTACATCGAATTTCGGGGCATCAAGCTAATTCTTCTCACATGCTCGATGAGTTCTCTCCGTAAATGGCTTAAGGTTAAGCCTATAGCTCCCTCTGTTTACTAGTAGCAGCAATGTTGGTCAGGATTCCCTTAGCTCCGATAGCTATTCTACGCACAGAGACGGGTGCGACTTCAGCTTTGGTGGACCTTTCCGAAGCTTTCAAGACCGCAGCCTGCATCTGCGGGAAACTCCTTTCGCTCATGTTTACTGAGCGTTTTGAGGCTGGCCCGGGGTTGGAGACACAATTAGCATTTTCCGACCACCCTCATTTCGGACCATTTCCATTAACTCTTCCACAATTACTGCCACAATCCGTCAGAGCGTCTCCTTCCGTAGTGGTAAACCCAACTACAGGTAGATCTTCTGCAGGGACTTGCAATTGGAGTTTGCACCTTGCCCTAAGGTCTAGCAAGAAGCCCTCCTTGATATTTTCCCCAAATTTCTGGCAAAACCTCTTCAGGTTTTTTTTTCTTTTTCTTCTCCGCGTGTGCGTGGGCCTAGGCCTCGGTTTGACCACTGATAATAATTTCCCTAGAAAAATTTTTCCTATCACTTTCCTGTCCCGACAGTTGTGACCTATTTCTGATCATATAACCTAATTATGTGTATGCTTTACAATATAAACACACCCATAGTTGCTGAATATTATTTATTTAGACATAGCTTCTTCTTCTTCGTTGATGTTACTTGGAGTTGGTATGATAGGATACCATTCCGTCCTTGTGCCTGTGCGTGCATATCACACCCACAGCTGTACAGGTCAACAAAAAAAGCTAATGAAAGCTATGCTATATATAAATAAAGCTATGTCTTTAAAATCTTATAGTAGTGTTTAGTGTTGTCATGTTGGTCAATTTTGTCGAACAATTTTAGTGTTCGGTCACGTATGGATTTGCCGATTGTGTTTGCTTTAATGTCTATTGTCTACTGTCTACTGATTTTTCCATCAGGTCCTTATAGATGAAGTACTCGGCTTCAGCTACATTTTCTCGAAATTACATTGCCAATGTGTCTGAAAAGGCTTCAACTTTGCCCTCGTTGTCAAATTGTAGCCTCACTGCTTTCTGTTATTTTATTGTGTAGTGCCAAGTCTCCAGGATGGTAAATCTCCTGGCTCTAGACTTTGCAAGAAGCCCTCCCAGTGACGGTTGTTAAACTGAGCTACTCTTTCGTTTGCAATCTATATTCACCCGTGCTTCTATCTCTTCCCGAACTTGATTTTCTGAGGGATTTCATAGAGGTTATATACCCTTGCCGGAGTTGTGACTGTTGGGTTTTTTTGCTTGCTGTATTTTCCTTGTTATTTGCTCGATCAACGAGTTAAAGTCTCTGACTGTATTTTAATCTTGGGTGAAACCCAGTTACCGAGTTTGTCATCGCTCTTACATTTAAAATCTGATCAATCAAAATGTCCTTTATCAAAAAGTGGACTGGCTTATGACCTGACGAGAGCTCCTCCAGAAAATTTATGCGCAAGTTCTGATGGAAGTTGCGGGGTATGTTTAATATGTTGCCATGTCGATTCTTCGGAGTGGTGCTGGTTTATTGGTTGGTTCGTGATGAATCCTTTTAGCTCAGAATCAGCTTGATTGCTTCTTACCGTACCCCAGCTTCTATAATAAGCATTGAAGTCCCCTAGTATTAATCAGGAACTTTCTATTGGAAACAGTTGCTCAAGATGTTGTTTGATGATAGAATTCTCTCCGTTAAAGGAAATCACTATAAATTCAGATGAAATTGTTTGCATTTTGGCTGCCATAGCTTCCATTCCTTGCAATTGCAATTTCCGAAATTGCTTGAGTTTTCTGATTATTTCTTTCGAAGAATTTACATTCTATGTGGGCAGTGAAACGTGGTTAACTGCCATTATTGTTTGTTCGCGGTGTGTTGTGCGAACATCTTGTTCACGGTCTTCATCATGGTTCCCATCATTTGTACAAACTGATTTTGCACTTAAAACATGAATTGGTCCATGTTTCGTGCCATGGTATGTGGTGTTTTTGTATTTTTTTGGTTATTATTTGGCTTTGTCGGTTTTATTGGCGGGTGGTTTCGCGCACCAACTTAAGCAAGCGACTTCCTTATCTGTACCCGATTCTTTGCACAATCTTCGTAGCTTACGGGCTGTTCCTCTCCGCTGTTGGCACCAATAAAGGGGGCTGCAGAAGTGGTCGGTGGAGGGAATGCTTTAACCACAGTATTTTGAGGAAGGATAGTTCTAGTATGCCTTATATGTTGCTAGGATAGTTTTAGTATACCTTACGGTTTTTCGGCGGAGGTAAGGAAAAGAATTCCTCATCGTAATCGGCTCCATTCTCTAGTTCTTGTTCTTCCTCCAGGTCGTTATCGCATTTGAGGTCTTTTTCCTCGATAATTTCAATTTTGGTTCTTCATCTGAAGAAAAAGTATTAGCCAAGGGCGGTGGTAGCCCAGTTTTGCGCTTCTTGTGTTTTTGTCCTTTTTCGATTGGATTTCTGAGAGTCTTACAAGTTTATCGTTAGTTCGCCATTTTGAAGAAAAGGTGCATGCAATAATATGCAATTGAGAGAGCTAATCAGCAACGCAGAGTATAAAACGAATAAAAATCAAATGTTTACAGGTAAGCCACTAACGCATGTGGCGATGTCGAATTTGGTGGCCTTCTGCGTAACAAATAACCACAATCCTTTCTTATTCTATCGGTCGAATGTGAGATATCCAGCTAATAGGTCACGTGTGTCAACTAGTAAATTTTTAACGTTTCACAGTGGTTGAAAATGAAGAAAAGCTGGCCAAAAGTCGAAAAAAAAAATTCCCCCAAGCTTATTTTTGTTGAGTGGTATCACTTTAGTAATATTTTCCCCAATGTTTTCCATCGCTGTAGTTGAGCAAACATTCTTACCTGCTCTAAGTTATCAGTTCAAAATCGACTGTCGGGAGTGACTCGTGAAACGTTCGTACCGGGTAAAAAAAGTCGTTCGCTCCGAAAGTGTATTACTTTTTAATGGATTATCGGATTTTAATTCTACAAAATGGAATCTTCTCCTAAAAGTGAGTATTACCTTCTATTGTTTACAGGAAACACGAAGTCACTTTGTTTTGTTTTGATATTTTGTTAATCTAATACAGAAAATTTTCAAGTTTTTCACTACAAGCATGTACTCAAAATGTATTGAAAAAAAAACCCCGCAAAACCCCGCTTCAAAATTTTTTTCTTATACTAACAAGACCTGTAAGTAATTAATTTCAAAAGCCCAGCTGCCACTTATTGCAACTTTGTTGTTTATTGAAAAAAGTTCCGTGAATAATTTAAAGACAAAAAATGTAAAATACATAATTGACGCATACTATGAAATTGTGAACTAAAAACGTGATTTAAATCTATGAAAATCTTCATATATTTATATGTCCTTTACAAATACTAAAGTATATTTATTTTTTCCCCAACGATTAAAAATAATTAACCATTTTTTTTATTCCAGAGTTGCCTAATGCTGCAGTTAAATTTAATTTAACAAGAAAAGAAATTTTTTCACTCCTCAAAGAGCACTTTCTAAAATGTTCATACCAAGATTGCTACGAGATTATTGAAAAAGACGTGAAAAGGAAAAGCCAACATTTCACGTTATCTCAGGATGACAAAAAAAGTCTGGGAAGATTGATTCCAAAAATCAAATCCAAATGGCAAGAGGCGCATAGGACGGAGGACCAGTTTCTACGAAAGAATGCGGAATGGTTAGGTGCTTCCGTATCTTTCACCGCGTCTCAAACAAGTGAATCACCAATTTCTGATAACGCCACTGAACTCGGCCAGCCCTCCTCGTCCTTCCAAGATGCAAGCGATAGAACGAAGCGAAGGAGAACAGAAAGCATCCGTCAATATCATGCTACTGAAGAATAAGGGTACGCGACTCTAATGAAGTTACGAGCTGAAGGTAAAACTGACGCTGCCAAAGTTGTGCAGGACGTTTTACACGGGAGCCCTACGAGAGCATCAAGGTACCGACGATCTCTAGATCAACTCACTGAAAAAACTTTATCTAGCGATGCTGCCCTCGCAGTTTTGATTGATAATAAATTGACGAAAGATCAATACTCGGGAATTCGAAAAGTTAGTTTACGAAATAATTGTACTTTGTATCCACCTTACCATCATGTTCTCGAAGCTAAACAACAATGCTATCCTAAAAGGTCTGAAATCACTGTTACTGAATGCTGTGCTGAAGTGAATCTCCAAGCATTACTAGATATTACAGTAGAACGTATACTTTTGGCTCATGTTAATGACATTCTAAGTTTTCCAGCCGAAAAATCTTATCAATTTGAATTAATCTGTAAATGGGGATGCGATGGAACCTCCGGCCAAAGTAAATTCAAACAAAAATTTGACAACGATGATGGAAGTAAAACAGACCAATATATTTTTTTACATCTTTGGTTCCATTGCAATTGAAATCTGTTACTACAGAAAGTAAAGGTAATATTTTATGGAAAAATCCGCGACCTTCTTCGCCTCGATTTTGTAGACCTATCAAAATTGAATTCGTGCGCGAAACTGTGGAAACTACCAAGAAAGTTGTAAATGAAATCACAGAACAACAAACAAATCTCAAGCCACTTGTTAAAATTTTTCATAACCGAGAGATAACCGTCAATTACGTTTTGGCCTTAACAATGATTGATGGAAAAGTCTGCAATTCATTGACAGATACTTCATCTGCCCAAAGATGTTACCTTTGCCTATGTACGTCGACAGATTTTAATAAAATTGATAAAGTTTTGGGGAAAAAGATCAGTGATGATAATTTGAAATTCGGGATATCTTCTCTGCATGCTTGGATTCGTTTTTTCGAATGTTTGTTGCACTTATCATATAGATTGGAGATAGAAAAAAAGCAAATTCGCAAGGAAAACAAAGAACAATGTCAAAAACGAAAGGAACAAATTCAAACAAATTTTCGTCTGAAATTGGGGCTACTAGTAGATCAACCAAAAGAAGGGTACGGCAGTACCAATGATGGAAATACTGCACGTCGATTTTTTCAAAATTCTCAAGTTTCTGCTGTCATAACGGGGGTCGACAAAGATATCATTGATAAGTTTCACACAATTTTGCGAGCAATTTCATGTGGACTTGAAATCAATACTCAAAAATTTGAAGAATATGCTTTGAACACAGCACGAAAATTTGTTGAATTGTACCCTTGGTTTCACATGCCCACAACAGTACATAAAATATTAATTCACGGTGCGAAAATAATAGAAAATTCCCTACTGCCAATAGGCCAAATGTCTGAAGAGGCACAAGAGTCGTGTAACAAAGTCATTAAAAATTTTCGTCAAAATTACTCACGAAAGTTTTGCTGAGTCAAGACAATGGAAGATGTTTTTCTGAGGCTTCTGATCTCATCAGATCCATATATTTCAACTTTCCGCGAAATACCTTCGAAAGAAATCAAGGGGCTTTCGGAGGATGTTTTAGATTTGCTAGAAATTAGTGAGGAACAAAAAGAATCTTTGCGCGAACAAAACTTAGACGATTTAAGTGATAGTGACAATTGAAGTAGTAAAATATTGTCGATTACTGATATTTGAAGTTATCTTGGACAGCTGAAATTTTGAAAATAATAATATATATTTAAGAACTGTACAACTAACTTGTAAGATACTGTTTGAACGTGAATAAAAAAATGAATTTTTACTACGTGAAAATTTTATTACTGTCACCTTCATAAGAACCCCTGTACAACTGTACATATTGTACAACTGTACATACCTTCTGTATGATTGGTCCATTATTTAAAGTTGTCGCGTTTTGAATCCACTACTTTGTTTTTTGGCAAATGTGACATCAAATTCTCAATCAGCGATATCGAAAACGCCCGTATGCAATTTTTCGAGTGAATAAGATGTAGTTTTCCAGTTGACGTCGGCCATTTTTAATCCGCCATTTTGTTTTCCGAAAAATTTTATATCAAATTCTTAATCAGCGACCTTCAGAACTCTCTAATACTATTTTTAAAAAGAATCTGAAAAAATTTTAAAATATTCGTCCGCCATTTTGAATCCGCCATTTTGTTTTTGACAAATTCATTTTCAAATTCTTAATCAGCGACCTCGAATACGCTTAATTGTCAAGTTTAAGACGAATATGACGATATTTTCGACTTTTGACCAGCTTTTCGGGATTTTCAACCACTGTGCGTTTTCGAATTCCAATAAATGAAACTGTTTTTTATTACAGTGTTTTTATGGTTCTGTAATAGAACAGCACGCTTGTGTAGGTTGAAATAGTTCTGTTATTTTCAAAACTCTCCATGCGTCATGTGGGGTGTGACATCCGCATGGCAAAAGGAGAGTTGATCGTATTGGATATCACACAAAACACCAACGAAGAAAAATCCTTGCCGTATTCAAGCAGTTGAGCTTTGCATGTGAATAAATCCTTTTACTTTATACTAAGATTGTTTGGTCGAGGTGATTTATTTCGCTGAAATACGGATCAGACTACATATAGCATGACAAATCTTTATTTATTAGTCTTCCACCTTGACCATGCCAGAAGTACTACCAAAACACTTTCGGGCCTTTTTATCAGATTGTTTTCATACACGACCACAGGATTTGATTCAAGAATTCGTATAATCAACTGATTTATTCGGTCAATCAATATCCCAGTGCGTGAACCTAAGGTGAAATTAAATTTATGCGAACGCGTCATTACGGTAGGAGCAACGAACGCACCGTTATTCGGGGCTCAGCTGTTGTTTCTAACTAGTCGCGGTATCGAACTGGAGCGGTTATAAATTACCGTTATCTAGGAATGAAGACCAGGTTGTTTCGAGCATTTGATTGTAAAATCGTTTTAGAGCATCAAATCTCCGCTGGTTTCCAACAGTCGTTTTCTGCGCTGAGAGTCGGTTTAACGCACGTGGTGGAGTTTCGTTCACTTAGGAATTCTCCAACATGGCGAAACCTGCAGGAGAGCTGGTAATGCAGTGCGCATCCGTTGGCCACATGAAAGCTTTTCGTATATAGTGTCAGATGGATTAGATTGAAATCAGTCGACAACGGGCTTTCGTCGGGTTCTGTTAGCTGGGATAATTGGGACGCTCGTCCCTGTCACAGACTCAGAACTTCAGGATACTGGGGAGTCAGGATATTGCTCACCGCTGCTGCGAAGTGACTTTTTCGAATATTCGTGTAATGTCCTTTTGGAAACCGATGAAATCCGCGCCTATGCCTTCATCATCGGATTAGTGGCCGCCGTTGAAGTGGAGTTAAATTATTGAAGGGTCGTACTTAGAGGTTGATTCACTTTTGAATTAGCTCGAAGTGGTTTATAATGTTGGCTAAGTGGTGAGGGGTGACATGAAATTACAGTGTAGCAGTGACGAAATCAGTTGCGATTAATCCGTTGCGTGACATTGTGGCCGTTACCTGACAAATTAGTGATGTCTGTTGTGCCGTCGACCTTCCTGGAAGTGGTGTGTTCTGCATTGCATCGTGGAGGCTTGAGTGGTATCAGTGCTCAAAGGAAGTGATCTATGAATTAACGATGCAATGAGTCCTTTCGTTGAGAGGTTGAAACAGATAAATTTTTCGATAAGTGTTGCCCGTGTCGTGTCAAACTAGTTCTTTTGAAATCCTGATGTGATTTGACCGGCAAAGGTGTGAGGTGATAATAGTGGAATGAGCAATTGTTAACCAGTCCCAAGTTAAGTGCGCCATGCTTTCAGTTCTAATGATGCTATCTCGATGAACATATGTAATGCGGTCACCCCATAACTCTAAGACTATAGAATTTGCTGCTGCCGAATGAGTAGGAATCCAGAGCTGTCGCAGGAGAGACACTATTCGTTCGGTTGTGAAAGGGCAGGGGCCAAACAGAATGCGGAATGTGGTACGTGCTTTGGTAAGCATCATAGAATACTTTCTTGAAACTTGGGCACGAAGCAAGTAGCCAGAAAACCAAGGCGAGGATTATTCAAGTTTTCATGGTATTTTTGTTTTACAACTGTTATATTTTACACATCTTAGCGTTGAATTTCCTTGTTTAATGTCGTTCTTCCTCCACTAGAATCACCTTGAGGCTACTTCATCTGAACTGCAGTTCCGAACAATCTTTGGGAAGAACGAAGCTCAAATCCTTGGAAGCCGTTTGCAGAATTTCCTGCCTGCATTCTTTTCGTCCCTGAGTTTGTTGCTGACTCAAGCTTGTTTCATTTGGGAATGCAACACAAGTGAACCTCTTTAACAATGTTTTCCTGTTCATTAGCAAAAAAAAAAATTGCATAGAACTTGTCACTCCTATTCTCTGCATTTTCATATTCCTCTTACGTATTTTGCCACGGTTTGTGCTTATTGGTAGCGGTTATAGTAATTCTTGCGTAGAGCATTAGTAAGCCACCTTGTAAATAATAGTATTGATTGACCTTAAGTGTACTATCGATTTAAGCGTTCATTGAAAAGAAAAAGTAGGTTAAATGTTTCTTTCGCTCGAAAGCCATACACGAAACGTCCTTAGTTTAGGTTGCACGTTCATTTCGACTAACTCGATTAGCTATTTAGGAGGTACGAGGACCCCCTACTCGCTGCGCTGGTTGTAGTCATTTATTGGTGAGCTTACAATTTACTTAGAGTTACATCTTTGATAAGATCAAAGAAAACGCTTGATTATATTGGTGTGAAACGTGACTTGTTTTACTTGCGGCTTGTGACGATTACCCTCGCAAGGAATCTTGTCTTCTATTAAGTCTTCCACTTTTGAACGACGGCAATGGGGCAATAAGAATTGAATGAATGTAAGACTTACGATGTTAATGCTTAATGTGTATTCACGTTCCTGCTATACTACGCAATGCTACGACCAACGGACAAGAAGCGATTTTTAGCAACTTTTGTTTGTTAACCACTGTATCCGATATATTTATTCAAGTTGGTGTCAATCGTTGAAAGAAGTGTCCGTTTACACAAGTTAATCCAATTTAATGCATAATAATGCATTACCCGTGGCAAGAATTAAGTCCCCTAGAAACTCTTTCGTTCCTTTTTTATTTGTAGTATCAGGGACAACGTTGAATTTCAAGTGTAGCACGCGAAGGAAAGAGAGGAGAGAATTTTTGCGTTATAATTAGTTTTGGGGTGTGTTTGGAGTTATTTCTGTAGAATAGTGTGTGTGCACTACTCTCCATTATGGAAACTTTATTTACCACTTCGAAGTTGTCACAGGTCTAGGTGAATATAAAGTTTACTACAGGATTTCGGGTTGCTAGAAGCCCGTTAATAGCTTATAGTTATGCACAGTGTAAGCGTTGATAAACTTACATAAATATGACATATATATGTATATATATATACATATATATCATATACACACATATGCATATGCTTATATAGCAATGATTATACATTGATTTATGTAAATGTATACATATACCATGCGCACACATGGACAACATGTAAGCACAAAAAAGTCTTCGGAGTTTCTTGTGGCTGGTTTCTAACCTTAATTACGTATCATTATTAGATTTATAGAACGGACTTCTAACCAATTGATAACGTTCTTCTACATGATTTTTATCATGAGCTCAAAACTTTAAAATAAAGATTTTTATTGCTGGAATACCATAAAATGAAATTGATCTTGTTGAATTGTAACTTAAAAACCTGAAGAAACTTCACCCCCAAGAGAGGTGACAAATGATCTGAAAGTAAAACTAGACTGAACTAGTAAAACTGTTTTGGGAGGTTGCCGGGATGTTCACAAGGCAAAGATGCAGTAAGGTTTTCCTCATTTTTGAATTAAAACCAACTGCAAAGCTCCAAAGCAAATCAGTCAAGTAAAAGACGAAACTCCATAGCAAATTAATGACGTTGAAGCAGGAAGCATTTGTCGGGCAAATGTTTATTATTGCAACCAGACGAAACCCGGGGATTCCCAAACTTTGATATTCATATGTTAGACATTTAAATCTCAGAAACAACAGTAGTTTATAATGATGGTTTATAACAAAACTATGTACTGTGCGGGAAAATTTTTATGGATGGAAGTAGAAAGAATAAATTTGTAAAATAAATAATTTTTTCTGAAATTCAAAGAATTAATATATTTTTCGGGAACATAATTTAGAGCTTAAGTCAAGCGTTTCTGTCACGTCCGACAGTAAACATTACCACAGAGTTTAAATTTCAATTAACGCCCTTCGAAATTGGCGTTTTTATACCTTGGCCAAAAATTAGTCGCGACATGGATGTGAAAAAAAAACCCATTTACGTTTGAATCCAATTTGATTTTGAAATGGAATTTGTCCGGATATATGAAAGATCATGATTTAACAAAATTCATGATATTTCTTGTATTCGGCCCGACGAAAATTCCTTCTTTTAATTTAACCCCGCTTTTATGAAACTTTATTAAACTTTAATTAAACAAAGAAAAACTTCTCCATTTATTTCCATGGCCTCAACCAAATTCGTACTGAGACCTAATTTTATATGCTATTATATATGCTTTTATATGATCGATTCTGGTTAGTTTTTTTTTTTGAATTGTTTCATTCAGGGGCTGTTCCTCCTCCTTAACTGTACACATTTTCTGGTCGCGTTTGGCGCAATCATCCTTCCTGGCTTTGTGTCTGATAGCTTCTTATTTTTCAACAAATTTATAACCGGTCTAACTTGGTTGAACTACAGACCAAAAAGTTTTCTTCAATAAATTAAGTTCAACATATCAGCAATCGAATTATATTGACATTGTTTCGATGACCCCGTTGCCACTACCTTGGTGCCATCTGTAGGGAGAATGCGCGGAAAAACAATGTTTTTTTATATTATTAGCTTGCTTAAATAATGCTAAAAACTGTACATGGGAGCAGACACTTACACTTTATACTAATTTAGTGGAAAATTTAAAGTTTAAGTTAGTTAAAGTATATTTAATATGCTGCATGCAATTCAAAATTCGATTCAAAATAATTCAAAAACTTGGATCAGACAAAATATGTTAATATGTTTTCTGAGAAAGTAACAAAGCGGAATGATATTATAGGTTTTGATTTTGCGGATTAAAATAAATATTATAATCCACAAAATCTTTGCATTTTCGTTTGTTTTTCCGTTGTACCTGCCCGAAGTTATATTTTTCTTTATGTCCACCGTACTATACTTCGTTTTTGGTTCGGCTACAAGCGTGTCGTCATCTGAAACGCAGCATGGACCGATGGTCATAAAAAACAGTAAAATCATGACTTTTATAAGTAATAATTCCAGTAAGGATGGAAAGAAAAGAAAATGTGATCAACCAGGCAATGACTTCCCCAATAACCGAAAAGAACCAACACACAAAAGCAATATTATAGTTAACCTACCCTTTCCCTTTGAAAGGACATGGCTTTCAAGCTTAACATTTTTAAAACAGGCAAAACCGTGGCAGAAGGGTTAGACCGAGTTGATGATGGTTGGATGGCTTTACGATGAGCTGCTTTCAAGAAATCAAACTATTGATTCGAATGTCGTCAAGTATCGAAATTGAATGAAGAAATCAAGAAAAGACTGGCCAGTCGCAAAGGCTTGATGTTCGATCAGGATAACGCCATAACCCACACTTCTTTATTGACCCGTCAAAAATTAACGCAGTTCAATTGGGAACTGATGTCACATCGACTCTATAGCCCTGACGTAGCAGCATCAGACTATCATTCGTTTCGCTCCCTTCAAAACCATTTGAATAGCGAAACATTCGATTCCGATCAGACTGTTAAAAATGAGTTGGACCAGTTCTTCACTTCTAAAAAAATAAGGCTTCTTCGAACGTGGAGTTTTCCAAGTTACCGAAAGATCGTATAGGGTCATCCAACCAAATGGTCAATATATCATGGATTAATGTTTGTTGTTAAAACTGTTGTTAAACTTCGAAAAACATGAAATGCGACATGAATTATCGAACAATGTAATATTTGCAATGCATCACCTGATATATTTTCCAGAATCTCTTCCATTTAAACCTTACCGGTTTTACATTTGCGGCAATTCAATCGAATAATTCAGTGGTAACCAGGATTTCCTTGCTTTTTGATTCGTACAGGTTGATCCGCATTGCTTCAACCATTTTCTGCAGTTTCAAATGGAGCTTGAATTTTCTCGGCATTTTCAATTAAATTTATTTAACTCTGTGTTACCATGCATTAACTGCATTTTTTTTTAAGTAACGAAACGATGAACTTCATCCTTTCGGAATTTCGAAGTCGTAGAAGAAGTTTTATTAACAAATAAAAATATTGTAAGTAATATAAATGTAATTTGATGACTTTTCTAATGAAGGACTCAGAAAAACGTTTTGAATTTTGAAAAACGCACTCGTGACCAAATATTCCGATGCAAGCAAGTGTACACATGGAAAATCAAAACAATTTACTTTATCAAAAGTTTGTTATTTTGTTGTTCCTTGTCCACCCCCAGAAGTTAAATCCGGTTGTTCCGCGTGTGAACTGAGGGAAATTCTTTATGGTTGGAATTAGGAATTTGGTGCCCCACAGTGAGCCGAAATGACTACAAGCATTTCTGCCAAGACCAAAAACGAGCACAACCACCTTGGGTAATTCGACGTCGATAAGATTGGCAAGAAGAGATTTCCAGGCCGATGTCACTGATTTATGGTTGCACATTTAATTTCCACCACGGTATATTTCATTGATTTTCCCTCTGAACGTCTTCAGCTTTTGCAATTCACCGAAGCTCCTCCAGCCGCACAAGCAGACCAGCAAACGTACAGCTATGTTTGATCGAAACAATCGTTATTTCCCGAGAGGTCATTTCGAAAGAGCTTCAAAAGTTGCCGCAACTTTAACGATATATTTGCCACATTCTTGATTACTTTTGACTGACTGCTCCTTTCCCGATGAATTCGTAAGAATCAATTTGGCTTTGACACGAGCATGGAGCCAACCGAATCGATTTGGTTTTATCCAAGCACAAGGAATTCGATCAGATCGTTCCTTAGTTACGGAAGAGTAGTTCTTACATATCCCGACTGAGCCAGTTCAGGGATGGCACAAGCAAACTCTGCTTCAACGCTTGGGTGTGGGCCTGGAGGAAAGGACATTGTCAGTGATTGGCATACAAATCAATTGTCCCATCGGATTGGCATCCTGGGGCGAGCCTGCCTCACGCATGTTGCTGAAACTATCGGTCGGGACCTGTTCACAGGAAGCGAGCGTTCGTTGGTTTATTCTGTGCCACGTAGTCGACTTTTGCTTGGCCGAAACCCACTCGTCCTCGATATGCAAATGAGTAATTTATAGACGGATATCAAATAATAAATTTTTCGTCAACTTATTTGCAAATTAATAGCATTAACCATTGGCTTGTGTTTAGTATGGATTGTATAATGCTATCGGAGCTTGTACAAACACGAAATGCAAACGAGGCTCGGTTCGGTGCTCATATTTGTTACTCTATGTACAAATTAACAATTATGAGGCAACAGTGAATCAATTTGCATTGGTGAACATGCAATATGATTAGCAGATATTAATATACTGGTGGAAAGTGCCAAATGTACGAGGAAGAAAGAAATAACCGAAATTCAATCGCGTTTTCCATGTGGCGGCCTCTGTTTGGTTTTCAATGTGCAGCCTTGGCCACAAACAACTGCCATTGAACCTTATCTCTTCCGCCATCGGGTCCTGGATCCTAAATTCCGAGGTTAATTTCCACCGACATCACCTTAAAGCCAGATAATTGCAAAGAGCCTGTAATAGGGTGATTCCGGCTCACATAAAGGCGGAAGGATCTCTTATAAAGGATTATTGCGGCTCTTTCTAATTAGCGAAATTGCTCTGAGAACGCTTTGCCGGTAGTTGCTTGCTAATAATTACGTCACCTGCTATACAAACCTTATTCCGGCCGAATGAACAGCTATTCACTTTAATCTCGGGTCCTTTGCATGCCATTTGTTCCCACAAAGCGACATGTAACCACGCTCGAAGGATATACTCGTTCGAAATTTATATTCGATCTCTTAGAAGACATCTAAATACACACCGCACCCGACCATATCAAAAGTAGCGATTAAATTGAACAAATATAATGGATGAATACAAATCCTTAAATCTCACGCTCCCAAAGTGGGATGTGTACGAGAGGAGATCGTATTGATGTTTCCTCCAACAGGAAACTCGAGTACACATAGAAATAGGGTATAGGAAAGGCGTTCTTGAAGGGAGTGGACGATAGCAGGATGATTAAGATTCTCCAGTCTTGAGTTACATTTGCATTCCTGGGCACTGTATCCTGAAATTGTGGTTTTGCATGTATAGTGGATTTTAATAAAATCTAAACGCCCGTGTAACACGTTGTAAAACGAATTGATGCCAGAGATACCCGTATTGATTAGTTGTATCCTCTAGAAAATTATGGCTCCAGGCTTCATCCTTAGTACTCAAATTTCAACCTGGTTTCCATTTGTTGAACTATGAAACCATAACAGCAATTGCCAAAGATTGAGTTTCCTTCTGGGAATATTAATAGCCTTTGGGAATTTCATTAGCAGCTTTGGCTCCAACCAAATGTAGTTATACGCGCTTGTAAGTTCTAAATAGAAATTTCCGCCCTCTGTCTTCCGTTTTCCCTTCCGGACTAGCTCCTGGACTTGGTTGTAATCTAAAAACACTCAATGTCGATTGGAAGACATTCGATAACTAAGGATAATTGCTTATTCATTTCTAACCGGCGAACAATTTACTGGATTTTGTCGAAAGAATTTAATTAGTATTCATTTCGATCCTTTCAGGTATTGATTAATTACAGAGTTTGAAAATTCGAATAAATAGCGACACTGGTGTTTTGTTATGAATTTTATAACGAACAATTTCCGCACTAGAGCATAAAGAGTGCAACAATTTATGATTAACGCTAATGATTTGCAACTATTCAGTTAAGGATCTCAGATTTGCCAAGCAATAGATAGAAAGTAAGAGGACGAGGTGGAGCTTCGATTGATCATAAATTGACGAATTAGGGAGGAGCTTTAACCGAACAGTAGCAATTTCATACTGATACTCACGAAGTTATTATAAAGGAGTATATTTTTAAAATCACGCTTAGTTAGACGGCACTCGCGTGTTACAAAGATGTGCCCATGAAGCACGAAAGATACTTCTTTATGCTAACTTTAGAACATCATTCCTTTTTCTTTTTGGTGTTTTTCCAGCGAGTTCCAGCGTAATTGTTACCTTTGCCGTTAGAATTTGTTTTATTGGGTTTGTGTAGAAGCTTTTTCGGTTTCGATTTGAATATACTTTTGATGATCAGTAATTTATTTAAACTAAATCTAATATACAATCACCATTATTATCTATGACTTGTCTGTAACGTTCTGAAAGTTTCTGTATCCCTTTTCTGTAGAAGTTTTACCCTTTCCTCTTCAGTTTTGCATTCCCTTCCCTGCAGGTAGTTGTCCAGGGACTGAAGTAATAATCCGTTGGAGCAATATCGCAAGAACATTTTGAGCGGAGTTAAAGTCACAGCAAATATCTGTTAATTTGCGCTCGGTAACTGCAGTTGTGCACGATCTCGCATTGTCGTAAGAGAGGTGAATCCTCGGCGATTGATTAATGTACTGCTTGTTGAAGCCGTTCTAATTACTGACAGTCGCATTTAACGTTTGATTTTGTTCTAGAAACTTCCAATAAGTGACTCCTCGAGTATCCTTAGAAACAGACACTAAGACCTTCAGTGCATGCAAGCCTGATTTTGAAGGATGCTGCTGATTCACCTTTTTTAACAAATTGTTCGGCACTGTTCCACGTTATCGTACAGGACCCAATTTTTTTTCCAGTAACTATCCGTCGGAGAAGTCCTTCAATAGTTTGACGAGCGAAGTGGAAAAACACCATTCCATTCTGCTAAATTGTTTCTGTAACTTTTCCACATATCCTAGGTCATGGATTCTTTTCTATATAATGTAACAGTTCAAAGGAATTCTTCAATTCCCTCGAACCCCCAATATTTTTTAAAGGTAAGTGTGAGTTGAAGTTCGCCCCGTTATTTTTGCAGGCTAATCCTCATGACTTTTGTAGATCCGTTGGAGATTATTCCGTGAGGACCAGATTCGACGATCTGAATCCACAATCTGGAAAAAATGAGTTCTTGCGAAAGGGGCGACTAGGCCTGTCTCGTCCACTCTTTTCGAACAAAGTTAAGAGAAAAATGGATTTAGTTCTTTCCCTTTCTTCAGTTTGTACAAACAAACATAGCTGTGGCTTTGTTCAGGCATGCAAAAAGGTTTACACATAAGCCACAAAGAAACTGGAGGACTGCGATACAGTCTAATTTGTTCTGCCAGTCATAAACGCACGGTGCTTACCTACTTATCCGCGTTGTGTGACTATTATTGTGCTAATTAAGCCTCCAGACTGAAATAGGGATCTAAATAATCGATAAACGATTAACTAGAGATCCACATTGATCGTTATCAAATGAGCAAAATGTTCTATGTCCTCATAGAAGAAAATGTGTGACATGCCCATATTTGACTGAAAAACTGGACACTTACCAAAAAAAACCACAGATTCTGTGTTGCTTGGGTCCGCCGGGCCTTGCTTGATTGGTTGGTATTTTGAAGCCATCTGAGAACGAGCTGAAGATGGCTATATACAGCCGAAACGCGTCCTTGAAACCAATCAAGCAAGGCCTGGCGGACCCAAGCAACATAGCATTAATTTTGGCCTGCGGCAACATCCAAACGAACTTGAAACCACAGATGTTAACATTGACTCTCGCAAAGAAAAGGAATTCTATTTGATTCAATTGCCTAGAGTATAGAACTATAAAAACAATCATGTTAATGAGTGTTGAATATATCAATTGTAATTAATAAGCCACGTGCGCGAATAATTAGTTTTCTTTCAGTGAATTCAGTCAAAATTTTTCATAAGAATTGTGAACCTAAATCGGTAGGATATTCGTAAAACGCAATTAGCCTTTCGCCAATACGCTTTTAACAATGCTCCATTTCAATTGTGTTTTTTTTTGCTTTACTGAACTACGCTCTTGAACCTCCCACCAATGCAAGATATTCTTTTGTCCCTTTCCAGAAGACATGAGCAAAGATGTTAGTGACAGGTGAATGCGATGGCCGTTCACGGAATAATTGCTTGAATCTACGTTGAACGAAGGTGAACGTGTATTGTCCTGACCCGATGGTTCCTTCTTTTCAGACTCTCCCGGTTAGAGGAGCGAGAACGTCTTTAATTCGAAATTAATTGCTGCCAATTTGATGTAATTAATCGTCTCTCTTTTGAAAACTGTCCTTGGTCATTAATCAAGGACTTTTTGCCCATGTATAAAATAGCTATTGGTTGTCGTGGGTAGCGAACAATGAAAGAAGTGGCAAAAGATGCATGGGAGCCTTAAAAATTGCATAACCCTTTAGAAATTTCTGATTAAGGTAGCCGTGAAAGAGAAACACTTTTTGATGCGCAAATTCAGTTGTGTGTAAATGAGTTTTCGGCAAGCTGTTTCCGTTGCAAATAAATTGCGAATAATGGTCGCCCGATTTTCCAGAACAGGATAGCAAAAAGGAGTACAAAAAGGAGTTGAAACTTAATGCTCTGTCCAGTTAATACACTTAGATGAAACATTTTAGCAAAATCTAGGTTCGGTTGCGTCTACACGGAACGAGATTATCTTATGCCCAGGATATGGATTAAATGTTAGTTGATCGTTGGTCCACTATTTTCTATATTGGGTAGCAGCATATAGCGTGGTTGGTTCTTACACGTTGTACACCGTATGTGAATTGTAAACACTCCGCAAATTATATCTGCGTATTATAGTTCCCATTTGATAGCGGCGGTTTGCTCCTGGCCATATTAATCCTGTGTGCGCGTAGTTGCCGCCTGTTTCAAAAGCACTTGTTGTATCGGGAGAAAGTAAATGAGTACTTTGTATAAGGTTCATCTTTCGTTGATGTTACTTTTATTTTGGGTAAATCTAATAGATAAGAAATTTCTCTGGTTAGTGAGTTTGGAAAAAGAGCGGGGAGTTGCAAACTGAAGTTTATGGTCAAAGCCGCCAAACGTGGGCTGGATGCTTTTAAATGATTTATGAATATGTTGGTACTATTTGCATTTGTAATTAATGGTTGTGGTATTATGAACTCTTCTACCTTGAGCAGCAGTTTCATGTTTCCGACGTTTTAGACTTTACTCCTTAAACGTTACTCAAAGGCCTTGACTTCTAATGAAATATTAAACATCGGCCTTAGCATCATGAATTCCAAAGCAATCTGCACAACATCCATTAAGTAAGCCGCTTTCTCGTGCTCGCAAGTTTGAGAGTGGTCATATATTACACACAGCCATGTTGAGACACTTCCATTCTTTTGAAAAATGTTAGTGTTCCTTACGGCACGTATGAAGGTCTCCATAAAAAAGTGACAGCTGTGTGCGGGTATGGCAGCGCACATGCATACGGGCGTGTATAATATACAATATTTATATGGTTATGAAGCTTTCGACTGACCATGGCCGCGCAAATGAAAAGGAAAACCGCTTCCTCGGAGGTTATAATTTATGGCGAACAAAGAGAGTTTTAATCGAGATAAATGGATGGAAAAAGGATTTTAATACATTACGTTCCTGTCGCGTTCGAACGAGTGGTCCGAGTCTACGTTTTTCCAGCTACTTCTTGTAGGATGTGTCAAGCCCATTCTACAGTAGTCCGTGTGCATATGAATATTTTTGAGCTTATCTCGGGCGCTGCCAGACACAGAACTAAATGGAGACGTGGCAAAAAACTGGTTGATATAGGCCAAAATCATGTGAGACAATACTATTTTAGTAATCCTCCTATAACACGGCCATATTCGAGAAGACGTTGGTTTACATTGCTCAGTAGTTTTCATCTTCATCATAGTCCTCGACACCATGCCAGGGCATGATTTCATTTCAGATTTGTCCCTGTTTTCAAACCCTATCGTGTGTTATGCTCAGGATGCGAGATCTCCTGTGCTTCCACTCCTTTTTGTGTGTTTTTTTGATACGTGACAGTGTTTTTGTGGTCTCGAAATATACTGGACGTTGATATGGTAAACATCTAATGATTTTTTTTGTGAAGGCTATGGCGATGAAATTATTGTCCGTTCAGTGGAGGGAAGATTCGCTAGGAACGTATTCAAAAGATGAAGCGCTAGAGCAATTTGTTTTATTTCACTGAAGCCAAAAAATTTCAACACAATCAGTGCATATCCATTCAGTTTTCTTTTTCATATTTGTAAGGGTATTTCCATCATTTGTTCGAAAAGGTAAGAGTGAGTTGATTTACTCTTTTTAAACTTCGAAATTGAGCTTCATTTCTTTTCTAAACGTCTGGAATACAATCCTGCAGAGTATAAGAAAAATGGTTAGTCTCGTCAAGGATTCCACATAAAACTGTCCGTAGTTACTTTAGTGATTTGATTTCTTTCCTCGAACAATACATATTGATAGGTTGAACGTAAAAGGGGGTCATTCAAGAATACTCCTTAACCAAAAAGACTGTCACATGGATTTGACTGAGGCCAATGAAATAAATAAAATATTTGTTTTATATTCAAATCGATAATAAAACTCTTAACTGTCTATGCGTTTTATTTGTTGAAATTGTGGGAAGGTTTTGATGAGTTTGAAAATCTTTTGACTTATTTATTCAATTAGTGATTTCAAAGTTTCAAAGTATGAGTTTGAAAACCAAATTGAAGTAGACTTGCCTGTTTGCCTTTCATGACCCCGTCTATTGAGCTGTACGCGTGTACTCGAGTTAGAAAGAGCCTTAAAAATTGATCGACGTTTGAATGGTCAAGAGCTGATGAGTTCGACGTAAAAATGTTTGAAGCCTTTTTCAAGAGAGGTTTTTCTAAAATAGATAGTGGAGGAGTAAGGCTTACTCGGGTCTAGCGCAATTAAACATTATTGGTGCATTTCTGTCTGTAAGTATCAGACATTCATCGTTACTTAGGAAGGAACTTAGTTTGTGGAGTCGGTAGTTATCGATTGGGGATACATCTGTCGAGTTTCGGTAGTCCGGATTTACAGGAATTCCATGTTACCGATTGGAATCTCGTCTATTTTGTCAAATAGTTTGAGTGCTTTGTCCTGTATGTATTTAAGAATTGTATATATGTATTATGTATGTATGTATGTATGTATGTATGTATGTATGTATGTATGTATGTATGTATGTATGTATGTATGTATGTATGTATATATGTATGTATGTATGTATGTATGTATGTATGTATGTATGTATGTATGTATGTATGTATGTATGTATGTATGTATGTATGTATGTATGTAATTTTCTATTGCTTTTAGTCGTTCTTGGGTATGGCTGTGTGTCTACTGTTCCATTGGATTGTTAAGACGGCCGTGAAGCTCTCTTTTGCTTGGGCTGGGTGATTTTCTGTGCTTCTTGGCAGAAGGTGGTGCTGCTGTATGGTAGTGTCGGCCCAATCAATTGTTTGTTTACAAGAAGCTTGTTCTTGTTGTTGAGGCGCCAGGATTCAAGGAGATAATTTGGGGAGGATAAGATGTCCATGAAGTGGGTTTTTTTTAAAGTTTTTTAAGGTCAATTGTGTTCAATTGTGAATTTATTGAGAATTGATTGAACTACTTGTTCTACTGGATACTTTCAGAATCAATGTGTAGTGATGTCGGTCGTTGCTTCGGGCGTCTGGTGATGAAGATGGCTTGTATCTTGTTGTTATTGATCACAATTTTCCACTTTCGAAAGTAAAGTATTCTTGAAGTTTAGTATATGCAGGTATCACCTGCTAAAAGGCACTTGAACGTTGTTAGGTAAGAGAGGGATATCTGCAGTGTACGGATTATATAATATAAGTGAAATGGATGGTGCGGAACTCCAGATTTAATCATTCGATGGTGTAAGAGACGATCTTGTATCTTGACTCTAAAAGATCTGCCTTTTAACAGGTGTAAATTAGTTTGAGATATGGCAGGGATATAAAGAGTTGATACATTTCGAAGATAAGTTCTGTATGCCAGACTTTGTTAAAGCTTTGGATTTGTTACACATAACAAAATCCGTTGACTTCCTGCAGTTAGATCTGTTTGGGATGTGTCATTTTGGTGGTTCAGTAGAGTGTGCTCCTCTAAATCCAAATCGTTCAGTAGGGAGAATGTGTTTGCTATCGATTCGTTGATCTGGTTGTTAATACCTTTTTCGCTATTTCGCAGATTGAGAAGAGAAGATTCATAGCTCTGCAATTTTGCGGGAACGCAAAACCATGACTTTCAAGTTTTGGTACGACCATAATGATAGCCTTCGTTGATAGTGCCTATTAGATTACCTATTATATTGCCTGGAAGCCATTTAAATTTAGTGTTTGTTACAGTTTCTGGTCCGGAGCTACCCTTAGCATCAGATAGTATCGGAAATCTTTTGCCAACCGGTTGGATTTCATTTCTAGGCTAGCGTCATCCATAATCCCAGCTCTTCTCTGGTATCGATTCCTCCTTATCATGACTTTGATGTCGTGAGGGAGTTTATAGGGGTTGTGTTCTCTTTACAAAGTTTTAACTGTGTTGTCCTACAGTTCTTCCTTGATTTAGTTTCATTTAGTTGGTATTTAGTTAGTATTTAGATTCTTATGTGTTCTCTAAGCAGTGATGTTCTCTAAGTCTACTCCGTGAAGGCCACAAAAAGAAACGTTTAGCTTTATCTTGTCTGGTAGATAATATGCATAGTATTGTCGTTTAATTCTCTATCAGTTATTTAGTTGTATGTCGGTGGTCACTCATCGTTTGAGGAATAATATCTACTCCAACGGACGCTAGCTTTACCGGATTTCTTGTAATTTTGTTTTGGACAATGATACTGTTGAGCATCGCCCATCGTCATCGTCAGTCATTCGTTTTATTATCGGTGCAGTCCATAGTTCGATATTTGCAGTGATTGCTGTATTGAGCGCTTATTTGGGAGTGGATGGAGCTGGTTGTTTTGGGGAATAAGGAGTGATTTTCTATAGGAATGGCCATAAATGTTTTCAAAGATCGGGAGAGTAAAGCAGAGAACTGCCGGTTATCTCCAGATCCTTCACCCATTTCTTTTCCAACTTCAATTTCTTCGTTTTCTCGTTCAACCTCTTCTACTTTCATTTCTTCAGCTACTGCCCCCTTCTGCAAAGGGAAAATCGATTTTCTCTAGAGAAACGAAGAGCTCGCGATCCTGCTTTTATTGTTTTTCCTGACTTATTTGGCTTTTTATTTTGGGCCCATTTGGGTCTTTTATTTTGGGCTTTATAGTTGCGTCCTAAGAGCGTTGTTCTTGGCTTGAAATTTTCTTTTCCATCGGCTTCAGATCGTATTCTGCCTTTTTCTATTGATGGTTCACTCCTTGGTGTTCACATTCGCGCGCAATTATTCTTGATGATTCTGCCGCACCGAATTTCTTTTTCACACTAAGGACCACTCCTAATTATCTTTCTTAAATTCTGTACTGATTAACTTTTCTCTTTTTTTTATTTTAATATAAAACATGGTTTTTTCCGGGTACACTCGCGAGAAATATCTGCTAGGATATAATAGATCTGATCTGCTATGTCGGGACTTTTTTATCCGGGATGGGGGTGTAGTGGTTTTTCTTTACATGATGCTTGAAATCAGTTTGTATAAAAAAAGTGCTTTTTATTCAAAATTAATTTTTAAAATAAGTTTTGTTTACCAGTTTCTGAGCATAATCTAAATATTTTGGAGAAAGAAAATTAATTTATGGAAATCTTTTGCAAGGCGTTTTGCTCATTGAAAAATTAACAATAATTTGAGATAAATATAACAATGGAGACCATTAATTAGGAAATCAGCTATAAATTGCTCCATTCGATTATTCGCTTCATTGCGCAATGTAGCCTTTCAGTAGGGAACTATTTCGCATTAGTTTCATAAATTGATCACATTTAACGTTGAGCATTTAGTCAGACATAAAGTGAAGAAATAGGCACAGAAGCATCCTTGCTTCCAATGGACCATCCTTGAAGTGAACTTCGCATTTCATGTAGTTGATACATAAAGACATTACTAGAGAAAACTTGCTCCAAGTCTGCATTTTGATATTGAAGGGACTCTTCTTTTACATTTCGTTGTATAATGTTAAAAATATTAATATAAAATTCAAAATATAATTTGAGCGCTGGTAATGTTTTGCTCTATGCAGAAAGGATAGCCATATTCATTACTCCGTTGGAGTCAAACATGTAAATATAAACATTGACATGAACATTTAATGCTATAGATGCCGAGTCTAGGGGTCAAACCATGGACGGTTTCATCTTCAGCTATTAAATCATGTATTAGGTGTTAACATACCTGTCAGCCTCGTTGGTTACTGCACAGCATGACATCAAGTTTATTCTTTCTTATTCCTTCCGGCCGAAGCACTTTGAATCAAAGCTAATTTGTTTAGAATGACTAATTTATAGCAGGGAGTAATATTTCTAGAAGCTATTAATATTTACTCGCCGATTTTGCAATGAATTTCATTGCAAACAGCGTGGACGTATTTTCCGCTCGGAAAAGCCGTTGGAAAACACAAAAAGAAGATCCATTCTTTCGGGGGAATCAGTCATTTGGTTTCTAAACAAGGCAATGGCGACATTCGAATATGAGAGAATAATTTCATATAGTAAAGTGAAAAAATTGCTCTCAACAATTTTCCAATTTCGTTTCATCAGCGTGTCTTTCCCACTCATGCATAATTGAAAAGCTACCAGTATAATGGCGATAGCATTTTCAAAGAGACTCTTTTTTGCAGCGCTGAATGGCAGTGTTTGCTGAGAAAATATGACGCTCGTCCTTGCTTTCGTAGAGCACTTTCAAGTACATACCCATCTAATTATTTCCACACGAATTTATTCTTTTGCTCCTTCTGCTTCTTTTTATTTGTTCGCGGACATTAAGCGACTTCATTTCCCGTCGACTGGATCTTAGGTTAAATGTATGCAAAGTGACCTTTCGCGCACTGTTTCACGTAACGTACGAAGTATATGCAAGCTTGTCCTTTTATAGCAGTTCAAATAAGTGAAAATTAAGATAATTTTCAATTTTTCAGTGCGACTTGTGAGGGCATTCGTATCTTCATCCCCACCAGATGTGTCGCGAGCACGATGGCAGCGACGTTCCGCGACACGACGGTTGAGTTGTATGAAGAGCTTTTAAAATATATGTATAAAATATGCTGAAATAGCAGATTACTGTGGCGAGAAAATCCTTGGACTGCTCTGCAATCGGCTAACAATGCTATGCAGTATGTCGTTGAAATTGCTCAACTGCTAGCACACAGTCACGGAAAGCTCCATGGCATGAAACGAGATTTTCACTTGGAAATCCTTTCATCTAATCCCTTCTGGAGTGTCAGTAATCTTTTTTTGAGCAGCTCCTTAAACGCTGTATTCGGAGACTACAAAACGTTTTAAGCGGAATTGTGTTCGGGTGGGAGACTCAAAACGAGTGAAGATGTTGCGGTTGATGCAAAATGAATCAATATTGGGAGTTTGTCTGAAATCCTTTCGTGCGACGCGGCTTTTGCTTCGGTTTATTCAGTTTTTTACTGCGACCAACGGTCAATGCTTCCTATATCTTGAGGATCGGGTTTAGGTGCAATGGTATAATGTTTCACGACTTGTTCGTAATCTACGTTTAAAGGAATTATCCTTGATACGTTATTTATAATGTTTTACAGAGACATTAAATAGTTCTGTTTTGTCGAATTTCTCTGACCAAATGGAATCCATTTCCATTGCAAACTACTACTTCGCACTTGCACTTTTCCTTGGCATAAACCTTGGCGTTTCCGCTCTGATATGATTCGCACTTGTCGCCACCCACACAAGAGCTTAGCTGATATATTTAGCAGCGGAAATTCCATTTTCATCAAGGACTTAGTTTTCTTTCGGTACTCACTAGCTCTCGACGCTCTCTGGTATGCTCGCAAAGTAGCGAATTGAGAATTAGGACTCACAAAATACGATGATAATCATTACAATTAAACTCTTGAAACGCCATTACGGGAATGCAAAAAAGACACTCGTATCTTTCCTCGCTGGCAGCAAGGGACTCACAATCGAAACGAACTCACATCAAGGACACTGAAAGGACGTGGAGTAAACCATCTTGGGTAGATGTGCTGTGTGTTTTCCATGCACAGATTACATGCAATATCTTCTCGTGTTCATAGATTTGAAATATGATGATGAAACTCTCGTTGGAAAAAGAATGAACTGTGTCGTTGGAAAAAAGGGTAGTTTATTGTGCATGTGAGTATAAGTGGAGATAAAGTAGTCGGTGGAGAGAGATGGCAGGGATTTTCATTGGGAAATACATTGGACGAACACATGTTTGTAAGATGCTGAGATTTCAGTTGCTTTTATCATGCAACTTATAAGCTTTTGAATGCCATTTTAGACGACTTGAGGATAACAGATTGTTCACTAGCGTGATGGTAATTCTTTTTCCTGAGCAGTTTCTGCGGTTTCAAATGAATCGTGCGGAAATGTGACATTTCGCCATTCCACATTCTTCAAATGGGGACAAGTGGCGGAGTATGTATTTACATGTGACCTAAATTATGTTGATAGCAAAAAAACAACGTACGTTAAAATTTTACTGCAGGTTGATTGAATTGCTTCTTTGATAGCCGATAAGCTCCTGTCCTTGCTGCCTAGCAGGATTCAGACTGCGACGCCAATCTATTTGACGTCATCCAATTCAGGCCTTGATTCCAATTCAGTCCATTCGGTTCTCCCAGTTATTTCAAAATTAAATTGATATAATTTCATATCAGTCGGCTTCCAACAAAAGTGATGGATCCAAGGACGTTTGCTTGCAATTCATTTCACACATACACATATACCTGAATACTTCTACTTGTGTACATGGGTGTGTGTTATTTTTTTCAAAATTTAATTAATTTGGCATTCTTGGCCGTTGATAAATTCCAGGAAAAGTCTCGTTAAATAATTGTAGGCTAGAATTTCCAGCATATTTCCATATTAATGAATGGGCATCGGGATGAAAAGAGGCAAAAGCTAAGATGGCGAGTTGAAGGAATGTTGCGGGACGTCGACGCGTGCTTGCAACGATAGCCGCCTTCTCTTGAGCGTCTTTGAGTTTGTTGGATTTGTGGAATTTCAGCTTGTTTGTCGTCATATTTTTCGCGATACATTTATCTCATTGCCATCTTACAACGGAAGATATTACGACGGAAGAATGACACGTTTATTCAAAGGACGGTTCAATGTGATGAATGTGGGTAGGGTATTGTGCCAATAAGCTTTTCCACATAGCAAGCAGGCAATAAGATTATGCGTAGGCATATTTTAGCTGCAAAGCAAGCAGGCAATTGTGCTTAAAACATAATTTGTAAATTTGAATGCGATGGAGTCCTATCAAATTAATTTGATCGGAAAATCTGTTTCTGTTTCATAAGAAAAGGCTTTCAGTCGTATGCTGCGTAGGATGTATTTGAATACACTACGTCGATAGACGAGGTATATGAATTTGTCCCTTGATTGGTGAAGAAAGGAGTTATCAATTTCCTATGCTTCATTGGAGTCATATTACATCGAATTTCAGAATCGTTTAATGCAACACAATGAATAGCCACAGTTGGTAATGATCAGAGCAGAGAATGAAATAGTATTTCACCCACTAGGGTTAGTTCAGATAAACAGGAATATTAGAAATCGAATTTTTCCTTTAGTTTCGTATTGCATTCAGGAAATTGCGAGAATTGCAGGTGAATACACCGAAGTGAATGTTCATGGCAAAAATAGTTTTCGAAGATGTAAGCACCATAATTAATTCTATATAATTCAGGGCAGTATTTCTCTCTGGCCATAGAAAATTATTGTTTTCCCTTTAAGATGGAGCTTATTGAAAACGTTTTTACTGGATTTTATCATAAGGTCAAAAGCTTTGATGGAGAACATTCGATTCGAGGATTACTCAGAATTGATAGCATGGAAATTTTATCTATAAAAAGATTTTAGGTGCACCGAACACATCACGGAATTAAATTATTTTAATTATTAAAACAATGATAGAAAGCTGTTATTTATTTGTATCGTGCCATAGAGAGCAAATAGATTTTTCTATTGAATTAATTTTAATGCGTGTTCATATATAATAAAAGCTTACGATGTCCTTTTTCTGATTTCAGAACATTCGGAAATTTTTCTTGAACCGGAACGAATATATAGATGGCAGTTTAGGTTACCATTACGTGGCGTTTATGTATATCAGCCCGTAGCAGTCTTTTGCTTCCTCATTTCCTGGATGGAATTACCCTGTCTATTGTCGTCTCCATTTGGGTTCATTATCGCTGTTGTGGGTTGTGTTGTTATTGTTAGCTACATTCGGTATCAGTACCATGTGGTTGGTAAATAAGCAATTTTAAGGATCAACATCGATGTGCATTAGTACATGTGTGCTAATTATGGGGCTGTGTCAGTTAGTTGCCAGTTGCCTAATTGTAGGGATTTTCGAAATTTGAACATTTAGTGATGAAGTTAGCATAAATTGCTTCAGTCTAGCACAAAGCGGGAAGTTTGGATAATAGACAGAGTTGGGTTGATTTTGTGAGGACTTCTGTGAATCTGTTTGCTTTCGTTGTTGCATGAGATTACAGCGAATTGCTTTTGGTCTGGTTTGTGGTCGGCTGACTTTGATTTCCGCATGTGAATGATTCCCTTGTGATGTTTTGAAGCATTTTCATCGCAAATCTTACGATTCTCACTTTGAAAACATTTTAATTCTGTGCGGGCAAAATATTGCTAAGGTCTAACGTAACGCAACCGAATTTTATTTGCAGGAAGATGTGAGTCATACACGATTCTCAAATATTGATCTTTGATAGGTCAGGCCAAAGAGTTGGATGAGGTGGAAATGTGGCGCTTCAGCCACCGCACTGTGCAAAAATACACATTTGAGCCTTACTTTGTTGTCTATCCATCATTGGATGTGCATGTATGAAAAGGACTTTAAATGGATCTATTTCAAGAATTTAGTTGTTTTGAATGCAATTTGAGTAAAAGTTTTGTATGTCCTTTATTAAAACTCTCAAGAGACTTTAACCAAAGGTAGGAAAAGTTTCTAGCTTTGGTTAAAAAGAAACACAGTTTCTTTTCGCTTCAAAAATGTCGAATTATGTGCCAGAAAAAGAGGTTTTGCGGCGAAGTCTAATAACCTTCTTTCATTTGAAGAAAACGGCAGCAGAAACTTATCGATTGTTAGTGGAAGCATATGGTGAACATGCCTCAAGCCAAGACACTTGTGAACGATGGTTTAAAAAATTTAAAAGTGGCGATTTCGATGGCAGCAACATATACCGTGGAGAACCGCCAAAAAAAATTCGAAGATACAGATTTGCAAACATTATTGGATGAAGACAACACACAAACTTAAAAACAGTTGGCAGAAGCGTTGGAAGTTACTCAGACAGCCATTTCACAACGTTTAAAAGCCATGGGAAAGATCCAAAAGGCTGGAAAATGGGTGCCGTATCAGACACTGAAAAGGCGAAAAACCATTTGTGAAATTTTGCTTGCCACGCGGAAAAGTAAAGGTTTTTTGCATTGGATTGTTACTGGCGATGAAAAGTGGATTTATTTTGACACTCCCAAGCGGGAAAAATCATGGGTAGACCCAGGCCAGCATCAACATCACAACCAGTCCGAAATATTCATGGAAAGAAGACTTCGCTGTGTATTTGGTGGGATAGTAAGGGATCTTTGTAATACGAAATGCTGAAACCTGGTGAGACTATTACTGGCGAACGTTACCGACAACAACTGATCAAATTCAACCACGCACTTAAGGAAAAACGACCAGAATTTCACCAAAGACATGATGAAGTCATTTTTCAACATGACAATGCTCGGCCGCATGTTGCAATACCTGTCCAGAACTATTTGGGAAACATTAATTGGGAAGTTCTGCCCCACCCGCCGTATCCACCAGACTTGGTTCCTTCTGACTACTACTTGTTTCGATCGATACAGCACGGACTTTCGGAACAGCAATTCCATTCTTAAGAAGAAGTTAAAAATTGGCTTGATGACTGGTTAGACTCAAAAAAAGAGAAGTGGTACTGGGACGGAATCCATCAATTGACAGAAAGATGGGAAAAAGTTGTAGCTAACGATGGCCAATACTTTGATTGTTGAATTCATTCGTTCTGTTATTCAAATAAATGCATATTTCCAGCAGAAAAAATCCGCATTTCATATTTATACACCTATTACAACGGACTTAAATTCGGAAAAATTAGCCGCTTTCGAGTTCATCAAAAGAGGCATCCAAAACTCGGTTCATGACATGTTGCAAAATAAACTTTTCGTTTCCATTTTCTTTCGAAATTTCGAAACCAAAGGTATAAGACTAGGTCAGTCAAAATCACGCTTAGGCTTGATTTCAAATCCAAATACTGATTGTTTGGACCAGGAACACAACTCCAAATATAATGGGAACCAGTTTGATTGTATTTGAGTCTGGATCTGATGTAGCAGCATAGCATAATTATTGTAAGGTACTCATTGTGCATTGGGACGTGCATTACGAAGATGTAGATATGAACACTCCATATAGTAAATAAAGCGAGCTTTGCGGAACAGAGAGCTTGTGAATGAAACGGCGCAGGATATATCGCGATGGTTATCTTTTGAAATAATATAGTTAGTTATATAGGAATAGTTATTCCGCTGTAGTAAGTGAGTAGGTTTGTGTGATTCATTATGTATCATCATAAATTTCCGGTGGAAGCTAAGGACTTTGTCTTTATATCCTATGTAAAACAAGTTTTACATAGGTCAAATACTATTTGATTGGGGTTTTTTTAGTTTAAGCGTTGTTAGTGGTTAAACTACGCCTGTTGCGTGTAAATTATATTTATAGTAGATGTCTTAGGCTCCGATGCTGCGAAGACACACAAAGCTCTCCTTTCCGGAGATTGTATTTGAACTAAAAGTGAAATCTTGTTATCAATGAGTACTACTTTCCAGTTCCGTTTCAATTTCTATGAATTTTAATGATTTTATGGCCTTTGTAATGGAGAACACAAAACATATTGTTTGCATGCTGAACTTTCACTAAGGTCTCCTTGGAAGCGTTTTCATTGTAAACGAATCGAAATTCGATAAATTCTTCACCAATAACTGTTTATCTTATACTTCCTACCCCTGACTCACTCAGCTACAGTTGAGTGCGGTCATACTTTCTGAATTTTATTGTGGATATAAAAATGAAATGACTTATACAAATCAAATGACAACTGAATTTTCTCGGAAGTTATAACACGCTCGAAATTGTAGAAGACAATTGAAAGAACTGCAGGATCAAGGCATTTGTCATATAACAAACTGTGCTAAACTGAGGTGCTATGGGCATTTAGCACCAGTGTGTGGCAAATGTAAATGTATTACAAACCAAACTAAGGTGGAATCGTAATGTGTTTCGTCTGACTTGCATATTTTCTTCTAATAAGTGTAGATGATATTTGTATTGCCATTGGTTTGCCCACCTACGAGGCTCTGAATGAACCCTTAGTGTTGGTGATTTTACTCGCAGTGAGTCCTTCCTATAAGTTTAACTGCCACCGAACACACTGTACCAAGTCGTGAACATAATCAGACCAGGTTAAAGGAAATGATGCATACCATGAGTCCTTATGGCTTTCAGGCTAGCACTATTAAGTCTAGTTCAAAAGATGGGCGGGTTAATACGCACATCGTTGTATAAATGGCAAAGTTGTGAGGCTAAGAAATCGTGGCTGGAAAATTACAAGTCAGACATTCAGAATGTACCCGTGACACCTACTCGTATAACTTTCTGATATTACTTTATATGTCGCTTCATGTACGAATGTGCGCGTATGTACGTCTTTCGAATTGAGTGACAACCTCATTTATTATATTATTTGTGGCATTTACGTTCTTGAGGAAAGTTTTCATTATGTTGGGCTGTGTTATGAGGAAATTATGGGGAGTTTCTCGATCCGTTTAAGAAGGGAGAAAACCACATTGTACGTACGTGGCTCGCGAAGAATGCAGGCGTGCGCTACACAATTGTTCACTTAACTACGAACCATTCTTACGAAAAGTCGGAAGGAGGTCTAACTTTCATTTAAAGAAAATTATGGTAAATTTTGGGATGCTTTGAATTTCGGAATAACATTTTAGGATTTAGAATGTGGGTCACATTTGCAATAAAAGTCGTACATCATGGCAATGAAATTTAAAAAAGTCCTCGCATCGGATCCTCGAGTAACGACATTGGGTTAATCCATGCTGTGTAACATGTGCTTGAATGCAGTTTTCCGTGTAAATTTACTCGCCGAATGATTTAATTCTTTATACCTTGTAGACATGTGCGGTAAATAACAATACGTGGAAACGTTTTCATGTTTTCATTTAGGAAAAATGGTTCCGTATTCAGAATAAAATTGAATTTTATTAAGAATGATAACCGCACATGCAGAAATCGTATTTGAAGTTAGATATGTTGTTATGCCGATAAAAAAGGGAACTCTCAGTTACATAAAACCGATATGCTTAAAATAATTGGATTGGAAAAATGGTTGGGTAATCAGTCGGCACGGTGGCATTTACAATAAGCTTTAAATGCCATTGAAACAGTTCTATATTTTTCGAAGAGATCGAAGTGTATAGCTTTGTGGATTCGCTAATCGAAAAAAACCTTTTACAATTGCGAACATCCTTTTCTTTAGTGAAAAGAATAAGATGATTTTTCATCAAGCTCAAAGCCTAAGGTCTGTTGACTGCTATTTTCAATACAATCAATTATGAAAACCCATCGGCTTTCAACGTTTCCATTTCTTCAAAATTCACAACGTTATATTTAAATAACTTGTGTCCTAAAAGTAGGAAAAGTGTGTTTTCAAAGTTGAATGTATAAAAGGAAAGTTTTTTGCTTCAAAATTCATGACCATTTGCAAAAAATTCGTAATTTATGATAAATGTTGTAAGTATGCTGGAATAAATGTCCAAATTATCGGCTTTTTTGTACTTTTTCCTTTCCAGTTTTATTTTCCTACGCTTTCCGTTTGTATTCTGGTAAATTGTCACGTAGGAAATCCTGAGAAAGAAAACCCATCATAATTTAGAATAACCGTCCGCAGTTTGAAATAATGTAAATTGTTTAAAAAATGCTTTTAAAGTTTTATTCTAGTTTTATTATATTTAAATCTATACTTAATGTTGCCCAGCTTTTGCGTAGTGCCTTTAAGTAATGCCACTAAGTAATACGCCAGAACTGATTCTTGTTGAACGACTATAATGACATAAAACTTTAAAACTTGTAACAGAAAAAGGATACATATGAGCATGCGTGAGAATTCCGTAACTGCACGTAAAACGACTTCTGGTAACTGTACGATGCCAATAATGTGCTCGGATTTAAAGTATTGTTATTTTTGTTTTCTTTGAAATTTCCTGATAAAAGTTTAGGACATCATTTCTCAAGGAATTAAGACATAAAAAATAAGAAAAAAGCACTAATCGATTTTTCAAAAATTTTCGCGGTAAATTCTCTTAACTCCTTAGCTTACAATGACTTATGAGAGCCGTGATAGTTCTACGGGGCCAAACATAAACAGGACGTCTCAGAGACGTGGTGGGAATCAACTAATCGTAATTATTTATCAAACATCTTGCAAAGTTAATTATTCCATGCACGTGTATATACATATCATAAGACGTTTGCGATTTGTACAATTTCGTACGCTCAGTCAAGTTGTTTATGTCCCTACGCGTGACCGACCTTGGTGTCGCTTTTGGCACGCACAGTAAAAAATTAAATCGTAAGGCAAGGGGTTAAAGCTATTGTTGCATCTTCTGCGAAATAATGTTGTAAGGACAGATGTGCATCGAGCACAAGTCAAATTTACAGTTCAAATCAATTATAGGAGCTTACGGAGTTGACCTCAAATGGATTATTGGGAGGCTCATCGATTGCCAGAAAGAGTACTTAAATAGCAACGGCGCGGAGTGTGAAGTCAGAGAAGTAAAGGCGCATTTACTTTGGAAAGTCAAAGAAGTAAAGGCGCAGCGGATGAATAAGACTCAGTGCATAGTCCGCATTGTGCAGAAAACAAGGTGAGAATGTGTGTTTGACGCGTTACTCAGCCCGTCATAGTGAAGAAGGTAAAGTAGAGGCGATGTTCAGTCCACAAGTAAGTCATTGGAGGAAATGAATTCAACAGGAAAAAAAACGTGTTTTACATGCGGTAGTGAAGAAAGTAAATGAATTAGACGCGCTGTACTATGAACAAGCGAACGATTTAGACACAGAAGCAACTTTCAGTGAAATTATGTGCTGAATAGGCGCGGTAAAAGTTAAACAAGTAGACCATGACAGTGTTTAAACCTGTAGCTAAAACTGAAGGCACTGTTTCATTTCACAAGAGAGTGAAAGGTCGGACAACAGTATTATTAGTTCTAAAAGAAGTATATGAAGACTGTGTCAGTTATTGTTTAATTGTTAACCATTTCTCAATGTTACGGAACCGGAGAAGTTCGAAAGCATTTTCTGAGAGTGCAGAACCATAAATTTGACGATGTGCCTCGAAATCAAATATTTTTTGAAGATCAAACGAGCTTTCAACAATATTTATCGCGTACTTTTTACGCACAGCAAAGGTAGTGACTTTAAAAAATGCTGTTTGGAAAAAGAATGAACTAAATTTTGCGTTAAACCACTGGTTACATCTTCTCACCTAACTGCGAAAGCCTTTTTCTTTTGTTTATGGTATTAACAAAGGTTTCTTCTGTCTACAGTGTGCCATTGTATCCAGAAAGATACAATACATTTCTCACTTTATCAACACAAAAACAATCCACTGGAATGCAATTTGAACTTCACTAGTTATATTCACACGATTTTTTTTGAATCCTTTATCATTTTCCACATAGTACAGAATATTTCTTTCGCAAATAACTGTTGCAGTCGAACCAAGGGGTTTTTCTTAAATGTCAGCTAATGCTTTATATTCAATGTTGAATAAAACCTTTTTGTATCGATTTTCCTGCGCTATGAAGTTTCACAATAATAAATGGAAGTGACAAGCGACTCTCAATTCCGTACCTTACGCATTCAATATTCGTCTGAAAAGCACCGTTATCTTCATACAAGTGAAGCAGCCTCTTAAGTGAGCGAGTACTATTTGGATGCATAAATGAGAACTAGAACGTTTGATTTTTGCTTATTGTGCATGTGTAACTTTGAAAAAAAAAATTCTTAATATCATCTGTTAGAGTACAACAGCGCCTGTTATCGCCCGAATAAAAAAAAATTAACTTTTAAAGCTTATATTACGAGTTTTGTAGTAGTGGAACTAATTAAGGAGACGAGACTGCACAAGGATTAGAGGATACAAAGGGAGTATTGAGGGGGGACGAGATAAATGGGCAGCATCAAACGATTTCGTATTAAGATCAACGCATTTGTATGTTATTAAGTAAAAAATAACAATGTAATCAAACGAATCGACGATAATGAACCAAATAAAAAAAAAAAAATTGCGCTTGATGGTTCGATTGCGATGGAAATACTCGGTTGCAAGGATTACTGAAATCGATCGAGCAAGTGCGCGGACATTCAGGCGTTGGTGGCTGGATAAGCAACTAAGTCATATAGGGTGGTGGGGGTTACAATAGCATTAGTATTCGCTTGTTATTGCTATGTATAAGTGTGCTGTAATTGATGTAAGGTAATTTTCGTGTTCTCTGAAATTATTTAATTATGTCCATTGCGGACAAGTGCTTCTTTGCAAGAAAGCGTATCTGAAATGATAATTTTGGTTTTAATTGAATTATTTGTAATTATATTAGGAAATATAAAGGAGGGAAATTAAATCCGGAACATAATTTTAGCCAATAAGATAAATTTGTAGTTTAATAGGATGTGTAACGTAATCAATTTATAATCATGTGATTAATCATCAATTAAGATGATTAATTACAGGCGTAACAAACATAAATGGAAATTAAATGCACAAAAAGGAAACGTGTGCGCTGATGGTCCGTCTGAGAGGATGTTTAAGATGAACCATAGCATGCATTCACGTTTTTAGAGTTACGCTACGGCTAAACCAAGTAATTTTTTTGCTTACAGCTGTTCCGACATATTGAGAAGTAACACATGCTGGTTTATAGCGTTAAGCAAATAGATTACTTTTTTTCGTCAATTCAACGTTAGTTGGTATAGTAAAAGACCGTTTGCGTAACCTTTTTTGACTTCAAATGGTTTTTCTTTGAGTTCGAGTATAAGTTTTCCAAGCAACTTACTGACGAAACAGGTAATCATTTTTATTGCTTTGCATCTGTCGAAAAGCCTGGTTTTCTTCTGTTATCATTCTAATAGCCTGAGAGTGTCCTTCCTCGCATAGCACAAAAGGTGTTTTAATTGCCTTTGTTGCGTCCTTGCTTTTCGCAGATAAATGTTCTGTGCAAAAACGCTGACATCCATTCGAATGCTGGCAAGTAAATCGGCAGTTGAAATTTCCCTAGTGCGTTTTCTGAAGCCTACCACGCTTAATTATAAGAGTAAAGTTAAACATAACGTTTACTTTGTCAAGTATAAAAGGACGTATAAATTGCTCTCTGGTCTCCCCTTAGCCCATAGCTAAATTATCCTAGAATAAACGTATGTGTTGGACTTGACATGTGTGAAGTGTCCATTAGCGATATAGCTTGAGCAACAACCCAACCTAACTGGAGGTGCCGTCGAAATGAATGAGAAGGCTGATAATGGCGGTTGTAGTTGCGGTTTTTACACATTGCCGCCAAAGTAATTCAAACCTAGTGTAGATTTGCGGTAAGGACAAATGCGATGGTTGGGACACAAAGCAAATAACTTTATTCATTACTTAAGCTAATTCAGAGCACGTCATCATCATTTTGAAAATCATTTGTATGAAGTTGGAAAGGAAAATTGCAGACCTATGTGCAGGAATTGTCCAGACAGTATTTCTTGACTTTTTCTTGTGTTTCAGTTTTCCATGGGATGGAATATAGCGACATCATGATAGTTGCTGATGTCGATTCTCATATTTTGGTTATTGTTGCAAAGTGCTGCTGAAATCGAATTGCTGTTTGAAATGCAGTATCACTGACGAAGAACATTCACCACATCTCTTGAATTTTGCGTTCATAATAACACAAAAGAAAGATGCAACTTTCTCTTCAACCCTGAATCTATTTTAGTTTTCTAACATTTGAATGAGCTTAAAACAGGTGACACAACATTTCAGCCAATCAAATTTTTAATTTGTCAAAAATTGATTTACTAATATTCATTTATGCTGAAAAATAAAGGCATATTCAATTAATGTATTCATTACATTATGCACGCAATATACACGTATTCCAACGGGCCAGGTTTCATCAAAAAAGAAGTACATAAAACGATTTGAGTGGCCAATCAATTGATATTAATCCATTCTGATGGCTCTGCTTGTGTTCATTTAAATTGGTTTCAGGTCATATGTCGCTCACATGATAAAGTACCGGAAAAATAAATCTGTTTTAATGGGATCAATTGGGGGTCGTTGCGGAATTGTTCGTGTTTTATTTTCAAACCTCATATGGAGTTTTCCAGGATGAATTCCGACGGTGGAGTCATTAAATTTCATTACAAATCGCTTTTGAATAATAGGCTTAAATTTATCCACTTTGGCAAGAAGAGTCTTGCTGCCTTTCACTGCATTGTAATGTCCTGGAGCACTTCAACGCCTCAAATATCTGCAAATATTTATGTTTCCATAAACGCTTAAGAGTTTAGAAAGAAGCACGCTCTGCTGTTTGACGAACTTTTTGTTGCTTCCACAAAGGAACATTGAACACACAAAATTAATATCCATACAATCTTCTTTAATACTTAGCGAAAATTAAATAGAACGTTAAGTTTTATCACAGCTTTCAAATGAACGTGCAAATCCTTTCTTCGGCTTACACTTAATTATCATTAAATTTAATTTCATAAAAGGTTCCAACCACCTTCATTTGCCAATTTCAGGCGCTGGAACCGTTTCTTCCTCGGAAAATGGTTTTCTTCCTCCTCGCCGCTTGTGATTCATTTCTATAAAAATCTTTACAACTTAATATCGTAACGATGGCCAGTGACGACCCTGATCCACTTCATTTTCTTAAGTAATAAATAACCTTCCACGGTCTTCAGATTGGGTGGGTCGTGTCGGTGGCCCTAGGGAAGAAGGTATACTTACAATGAAAAAGTAAATCAACAACCTGATACAATTTGAGTGTGTTTGTAAACTCGTACATCCCAAGGAAGTTCTAGCGCTTACCAGCAAATAAAATGTATTTATTTGTCGAGGATAAGACTAGTTGAGCTTTTTGTTCTGAGATTGCGTTTCGAAAATTGAGTGGATTAGAGAACCTTATGAGTCGTCCTTCGTTCGTCAAGAGAAGGAGTCACGTAACGTGATTTATTTCATTCATATATTACTCTTGCTGCTTTTCATTTCACGAAACCCAAGAAGTGGTTCGTTATGTAATTATTTTAAAAGCACGTTGTCTACGAAAAGCAAAGGCATATGGTCACAAAACAGATAATACCTTACAAACACTCTTGTCTTGATATAAAATGCATGCAATCCGAGTGGAATGAATATTGTATGAAGATGCCTTAATATGATATTATAGCCAGGTTTCACATTGTGCTAGGTCGACTATAATGCTAATTGTCGCGAAGTGGCAAGGGTTCGACTTCAATTATACACTTACCAGCATGTGTAGGTCCTGAGCTGCTGGCAAAGAAGACTTATTTCCATTGAATCAATATTTTGCACCTTTTTCTTGGCTATATTAAATAATTACTCTTTGGCACTTGGAATGGATTTCTTATTACGTTGAATTTTTAATCCAAAGGTATGAATATATAATTCTATTTCTACTTTAAATTTTAATTGTAGTGACCTTTAAATTTTCTTATTTCACAATTGAACTCATGCCATTTTGTAGATTTAATTGAAAGAAAAATAAACTATAATTAATTATAATTGTTACTTTGTACTATTTAATGAAAAAAAATAAACTATCATTCTTAATAATCAATGCATTGATGAAATATATAGATCTTATAGATATATAGATCATAATAAAGTGGTCAAATACGTTATAAATTTCTGTCGCCGTTAATTTGTAATAATTTTTCTAGTCGAATGGACGATTAAATCTCCGATTGAATTGTGGTAGACAAATAGCAGCAGACGCGAAAGAAAATTGGATTTGATTTATTTTCCGCACTAACTTTTACGTCTTCGTCAGAAATCAAAACGAAAACATCCAAAAATGACGTATATGATTGAACTACTCTACACAAATCCGAGATAGTCTTGGTGTTGCTTGAAACTTCACTTCCTTCCACATCTCTTAATTTATTTTGGGGTTACAAAATTACATTAATCTAATCGTTTTTTAAGAAACATGTATAAATCTTCCAATTTATTTGAGCTCTAAGTATAAGGAAATGGCAGTCCTAGTTCAACCGCATGTGTGTACTGTTCAAAAATGTTCTAGTTATGTATCCGAATTTTTGAATTTCGCTGAGAGAGCGACTTCTCTCTTCCCTGGTGATCTCTTCTCTTCGGTCTTCGGTCGGCTCTGCGCAGATAAATACTTCTGCGCTCTCTCGCAAGGAGGGTGATGGGTATCACCCTTGCGATTACCAGCACTGCCGCCCCGGAGGCCGATCGATATGCGCATGAGATTCGCAATGCTCCTTGTCTCTGCACCTGTGCCAACCGCTTGCGGTGTAACTCCTTGCTGAGAGCGTCGCCCCACAGTTCTGATCCGTAGAGTAGAAGCGACTGCACAACGCTCATTAAGAGTCGTCTCCTTGATGTGGTGGGCCCCCCTATGTTGGCTGTTAATCGGGTGAGTGCCGTCACACGCGCTGCAGCCTTGTCAGCTGCTGTCCTGATTTGCTGGGAAAAACTCATCTTCGAGTATATCAGGACGCCCAGGTACTTTACTGCTGATTTCGATTCAACCAGCTCGTCTCCTATACTGATAGGCCTTACTCTGGGGATTCTCTTCTTCGTTAGGATGACCACTTCGGTTTTTTCTAGTGCCAGCTTGAATCCGTGAGCGGACATCTAGTCCATTACCCTCCGCATTAACGTATTGAGTCTGAGTTGCGCATGGTCTGCTGTGCGTCCAGCGACCAGCGCTGCGACATCGTCCGCATAGCCGATTAAATGTGACTCATTCGGCAGTTCAAGCTGCAGGAGTCCATCGTAAGAGATGTTCCACACGTCCGGGCCAAGGATAGAGCTCTGAGCGACACCTGAAGTAAGATTTGTACTTCGCCTACCCACCTTCGAGTCGTAGAATAGGCTGCGGTCCTTCAAATAGTTTCTGAGAATCCGCATCAAGTACACTGAAAACGCTTTTCTAGCGCTTCCAGAATATCCACCCATCTAGCGCTGTTAAATGCATTTCGGACATCTAGAGTAACCAGCACGACGACCCGTCGTGTGGAAATACTGTGAGACTTCGCACGTTGGACGCGCTTACTACTTTTCCAATTGCATAGATAGTGGAGCGGCCTGCTCTGAAGCCATACTGCCGTGGAGATAGGTCCCCGGTGGTACGAATCACGTTAGCGAGTCTTCCCCTGATAAGTTTTTCAAAAACTTTTCCGGTCGTGTCAAGCATACACAGTGGGCGGTATGCAGCTGGCGACTCGGGATCCCCTTTTCCCTTAGTAATGAGCACAAGTCTCGCCACCTTCAAGGACTCTGGGAACAGCCCTTCGCGCAGGCATGCGTTGAACATGCGGAGGAGCAGGTCAGGGGAAAAGTGGAAGACCATTTGTAGCACCTCAGCTGGAATCCCATCTGGTCCTGGAGCCTTTCTGGCCTTCATAGACAAGACTGCTTTCTCCAATTCCATCTTCGTGAAAAATGGAATTTCCGTTGGTGTTTCATTGTGAACGGCTTCAACGATGGCGAGATGGATGGGGAAGAGAGCCCGCACGATTTCGTCCATCTTTTCTGCCTCGTATGAGTGAGGCGACCTTTGGACTCTGAGCTTCCACATCACTATTTTGTAGCCCAGGCCCCATGGGGTTCTGTTCACGTCGTCCACCAGGTTTTGTCAGCGGCTGGCCTTGCTGCTGCTGATAAGTCTACGGAGGCATTTTCTAGATGACTTGTAAGCTGCTAATCGGATACATGCCTCTTCCTGGGTTCGAGCTCGCTGTGTCCTGCGTCGTAGTTTGTGACACTCCCTTCGTTTTTCGACAATTTCAAGTGACCACCAGCATACTAGGGGCTTGCTGTGCCGGGGTCTTCGTAGGGACATTGAAGACCTGCAGGCGGATGTAATGATTCTCATAGCTGAGTTAACGACATCTCTTGCCGCAGGTTCTCCGTTCTGCAGCGTTGCTGCCGACAGCGGTGGTCGTGCCATAAGCACTTCAACAAACTTCTCAATATCCGCTTTCTCAGTATTCCACCGGAGCGCAGAAGAACAAGCGCGTTGTCTTCGGGAAGCACCGTGATGGATCTCCAGAGCTATATACTGGTGATTACTGGCCGAGTAATCTTCTAGCACTCTCCAATTTTTAACTGATTTTGCTAGGCACTCCGAAGCGAATGTCACATCAGGTATGGTGCCGTCGCAAACCCATCGACGGAAAGTAGGGATGTGGCCTGTGTTCAGTACGACGAACCCAGTTCGTGTTGCCATGTCGAGGACCCGTTTGTCCCGAGCATCTGACTGGGGCATGTCCCAATCGATTCCCTTTGCGTTGAAGTCACCTCCGACGAGCACAAGGTCCTCAATACTCGAAACAGCGTCCTCCAAAGCATTGAGCCTAAGTTGAAAGGACGACAACGATTCGTTCGGAGTAAGGTATACACTGAAGAGTGTAGTTCCCGAACACCGAACCCAAACGAATCCATCTCCTTGCCCCCGATCCTGCACTTGGAGGTGAGCACTGTTCCGAACCCAGATTGCGGCTGTACTGGATTCGTCAGCATACCATGTTGGTGAGTTTTTGGTGTTATACTGGTCGCTCAGCAGTAGTAAGTCAGCTTGCCTGTCTCTCGCAAACTGTTCGAGTAGGTCTTGGGCGATGTTGCTTCGATGCAGATTGATTTGAAGGATACGAATCATTGTAGAAGCGCCTTAGCCTTAGTTAGGGCTTCTTGGAAGACCCGACACTTCCCTGGAATATGTTTCAAATCATCTGGTCTCGGGTCATACTCCTAGCAAAGAACACAGTGTGACTGGTCTGTGCATTCCTTCTTTTTATGCCCTGTCTTACCGCAATTGTAACACAAGGAGCTTCGGTCAGTTCTATGACATGCCTGTGCGGTATGACCATATCCAAGGCACTTAAAACACCGGAGAGGAATCGCCCTTCGCCGTATCCGACAAATAACCCACCCTATTCTTTTTTTGCTCTGCTTCAAAAGCTGTTTTGCTTCCCTCTCTGTGAGGTCGATTATGGCCATGCGTTGACCCTTGTTGTTTGGTTTGGCCAGCCTGACTTTCGTCTCGCCTAGTACGGGGAAGTCGCGTTTTAAGGCGTCTTCTATTTCGGGCAGATCCGTAACGCAGTCAATGTCTCTAATTTCCAATGTGGCCTTAGGCTCGAGTGAGACTACAGTTGCCTTCCCCCCAAGGACTCTTTCACTGCGTCACGGAACGCGTCTTTATTATTTGCATCTGATCCGAACTCAACAAGTAGGTCCCCCGACCGAGTTGGCTGTACAGCTTTTATTGCAGTTTGTATGTCTTCGGGTTTTTTCGCTCCCTTGATTTCTCGCAGAACATCCGCGTAGGATCTACCGTCGGTGGGTTTAACCAGTGCCTGCCCAATGGGTTTTCGACGCTTCTTAATCTTTGTTTCTCCGAGGCCTGCCAAGGTTCTACCGGGAACGAGACGATATGATCGTTAGATTGGAGCCGTTCACACTTGAGTGTCACCTCGGTGTTACCGTGCGACGCAACTAGGTCCAAAACATCATAACCGCCAGCCCAAGGCGTCAATTTTGGTTAATCAGTCGAATCGTGGTCCATAATTGGTTCAGGGTCATATTCCGTGAAGTCCTCCATTTCCTCGGGTACGTGGGGGTGGCACTCCACAAAGAATACTAGCTTGCAGGAATACTCGTGGTAACCAGCATTCCCCCTGCGGGGAAATGTTTCATTGTGGAAATCTCCCTTCCTCATTAAAATTTCCTGCGCATATTCCCCATGCAGATGACTTTTAAGCTTGTATGAGAATTTATTTTATGGCTTGTCTTTATATTGTCTATGTCTTCTCTTCTTTGTCATACTTCTTCCATCTTCTACCATCATGTAAGTCTGTAAGGCACAACTTCGACCCGCTTTGATCCTTATCTAGTGTAATTCAAGGATCTATTCTGTTGACGCTTATCATTCTTCTTTTTATAAATGACCTTCTCTCTGTGGTCTCCTCACCTTGCCCCCTGTATGTCGATAATTTTAATTGATTTTGATGATGATTTTGGCTGCCGAAATTTTCGCGTCATTTCAGGATTAACAGCTCCTAAAAGAAGACTTTTCCATTTTAATATGATTTTAATATGATTGCCACAAAAATCACCGTCTCATTAAAAAAACGAACATATACGTACTCTTTATGGTAATTTTGTCTTCGAAAAACTGCCTTTGGAAGAAGGTAAATAATATGTGTATGATTCCACTTGCTCGTGTTGATCTAGAACATATTACAATCTCGAGCTGTTTCCTACTTAGCTGTTAAGTCTGGATTAAGTGACTTGCTTCTTATTAAATGTAACTCACTAACAAACATTCACGTACATTTCTTCTGTGTTGGTAGTTGCTTTTTTACAGTTTTCCAAAGTTTAGTTTCTTGCTTATGTTTAGAGCTTTAAATCAATTCTTCATGACATCTGTGGCTGAGTGAATTCCTTGATAAGATATCAGTTGAAATTGCTTGTTTTGAGTAATGGGTGCAACTACAGGACAGGTTTGAAGTTTTCGATCGAGTTGTAGACCTGAGTAGGTCAGATCTTCGGACCCAGGAGTCATTGGCCTAGGAAATTTATATCTATTTAGGAATAAAGGTCGGTTTAGCAGTATACGAGGTGTGTGAGAATAATAATGGAACTGGCAATACTGCAAGCGATGTGGCAACGTTTTGTATACCGGCCTGTGCTAGACAAGACTTCCACTTTTTCAGTCCGAGTTTCAACTCTGTACAGCCAGCATTATTTTTGACAGCGTCATCAGTGAACTAGAGTTTTTGTTGAGGATTCCAAAAATGGAGCATCGGTATTTAGAGCAAATTTCTGCAAACAATTTTTGTTTTAAACTTGGTGAACCCGTGAGTGGTACTTTTGAAAAGTTGAAAAGCCTAAACGGAATAAAACTTATCAAGGACACAAGCTTTCCGCTGGCGCAAAGGCCGAGAATATGTTAAAGATCAAACTCACTGAGGGAGACTGTTTCAAAAGCTCAAAAACTGTTTCCGTCAGTTCAACGGACTAGGAAGAAAGTCAAAATCAGGAAGAAAGAAAAGAAGTTGTTCAGCTATAATCGGCCAACAATATATTCGTGGTGTTGTGGTAAATTCACCCACCGACTTCAATGCTCCAGCTAAAAGCAAGTTCCCGAAGCTATTTTAACGTTAACACATTAGCGAAAACGCGTCATATTTTTGGAACGTTACCTTAGAAAGCCCTCTTTAGAAAGTATTAAATCGAGGGTAGATCACCTCATGTTCCCAGATTATTGGGATGTAAATATGAAGGGGCGCTCTTCTCATTTTATGCTAGTACTTTGATTTGCCCATAATAAAGCGATAACAGGTCAGACTGGCTTTCTAGTCAGCGCTCATGTTAAAATACGAAATAGCGGCAACATGGCGGGATAAGTTAGCCGTTGGAAAATGTTGCATGAGAAGAAACCTAGATAATCTCGCCATAGTGGACAAATCTACAGCGCACTTGACAAGAAGGTTTCGATTTGAGTACCAGCCACATTTGAGTACTTGTCACACTCTAAACATTTGTCAACCGAAAATCCTACAAAAACCAGAAAAGCCTAGATTTTCTTTGGATGTGAGACGCTTAGTTGGTGGAAAAGCAGAAATAAGCGACGTCCATCCTTGAATTTTTTCCTTTGCTCTTACCTATATGTGTATCTGTAACTAACAAGGATTTATCTGGGTACCGCCCGCGTCTCATAAGGGTCACAAGGTAAATAAATAATGCACGAGTATCCCTGTTTGCTGTGGATTGTAAGGAAGGCTATCAAACGAAAATAGATAGAATTTGGAAATATCAAATAAATCCCATTCCTCTACGATAAAATATTTAATTAATGTTCTGAGAACTTGAAGTAAATATTCATAGCATATATTTTTCAAAAGTAAGGACGAAAGTCGTTACGATTGCATCGCTAAGGCTTGGCAATTTATAAACAACATTTTCCAACATGTATCCATCCCATCCCTTGAAAGCGCTCTAAATATATGTATGTCCTGACTACATTATTTCTAGCCCCGATATTTACATATTTATCTTGTGCTGGAAAAGGCAGTTAACGACGATCCATGTAAGAGCACACGCAAGTATTAGCAAAAATGAAATGTTATACATAGGCAGCTCAAGTGGAAATACATCAAATTTAGTTGGGAATAGAAGCGAATCCTTCTCATAATGTTATTTACTGCCAAAAGAATGTGTGTGTAGGTTTGTTGTTAAATGGTTTCGATAGGATAGGATATTGCTAGGAACGATTTTCTGACATTTTCGATAACCTTGAGTTGGCGCTCGAGGGAGCTGTGTTTTCCTTTTGCAGAATAGCTTTGAAGAATATTCCGAAGTGAAATAATATGAAAGATAATACTTTGTCAATTTGTGAGGACCTGAACGTCAATTTGCTTTTTATTCATGTTTTCATTAATAATGTGGGTAAAATGCGTATTATTGGTTTTATGGCATTTTATTATCGTATCCGAGAAATTCGTTATTTCCTGCACACTGTGCCATGCTTGTTTCCTTTCTTGCGGGATGCTACATGCAGTAATTTACGCTGCGAGTGTGATTTATTCTATTTATTCTAGTCCCATTTGGTTTACATTATGAAATTGACATTTGGTTTAAATATATATAATAATATAGTTAATATAGTTATTATTGATACCATTCAGAACTTGTTTTGGATATAATTTAGACTTGAAGAAGTATAGTAGTCGCTTTAGAAGAGCTATTATCTGTTCTTCTTTGGTGATTTACCAAATGTAATTAAGCTTCAAACATATTCGGCGATAAAACTCCCCTCCGTTGTTTTTTGACATGTGATATTTGAAAGTCCTTGACAAGTTTAACAATTTACGGGTAACAAGTCCTCATAAGTTAGCTGCGCCTCTTATTTGAACTACCACGCAAACATTGGCAAATCCTTGGAACGCTCAACGATAATTATCCTGCACATATTCCACTTGGAGCAGCTGAACTCACGTTATAGTTGCTACAAGCATTTCTTTGACCTGAATTTCGGAAAGTCTTCAACTCCTTCAAGTTATTTAATTCACTTTTACTGACGCGAATAAACTATGGCGCTTATCTATCTGCTTAATTCCTCACGTGTTGTTTGTTCACGCCTTCGTTTCAGAGTAGTGAACGTCGCGAGTTTTGACGTTTTCACAGATATGTGTTGATATAATTTAGAAGTCAGCTTAAGGACCCGTAAATGAGTCCCCTGCCTAGCAAAAATTTATCTGTAAATTTAATCTATGAGGCAAAATGGTTCTTGGCACAACAGAACATGATACTACACGCAAACACTTGAGCAGCATTTAAACGTTTAAGACAGGCGAGGCCTTGCTCTGGTGGAGAAAAACTCATATAACTGGAAGTCCTCCATCCATCTCCTTGGATTCGGGGAGAGTCCTAATTAACTTATATACGTATTAGAATACAAATTTTTTCGCTCCATTTTGCAAGTTTGCGAGGAAAGGACGCTGCTAACGCTTTTTAGCACGGAGCGGAGTTTATCACATTTTTGACACGCCACACACTGCTGAGTCCTGTGCAGGCTTTTTAGATAAGCTCTTACGATAATTGAAGTGGAGTTGAAATCGACGCTAGACAGCGGCGGAACAGGTAAAAATTACGATAGCGGGGGCGGAAGGACTTGTTCGTTTTAGAGCGAATTTTAAACGTTTACGACAATGCCGCGAATATAAATTGAGGAAATATGGCAATTCCCAGTTTGAGTGGGGTAATTACCGTGGAACTTGCAGGCAGTAAAAACCCCATGAAAATATCAGCACATGAACAAAGATAAAGGAAATTGGGATGGATCCTGACTTGAAGTAACATTTTACATTGCAGCCATGAAACAAGCATGCTTGTCTCTAAAGGCCATGAACGAGCCCATCCGTTAAGGTGATTGTTGTTTTTATGACCTCATGCACATAAAGTTATGAAGGAAATGTAGAAGCCTTCAGGCCGCTGCGGTATTCCTGATTACAAATGCTTATTTTTAGACGGTATTGGTTTTTTTCTCAGCAACTTCCTAAAATTTCTATTTGCGTCCTTAAATTTTAAATTTATACTCCATCTTATCGGCATTCTGCAAGACTTTTCCATTTAAAACAGTTAATACGATTCAGCCCCCTCGACTAGTTCTTCACTCCTAATAGAATCGGAAGAATCATGGTAAAGAGGCTGCAATCTCCAATCAATGGTATAATTCGTCGGAATCAAATGCGCATAGTGCAACGTCATTCGACGAATTGGGAGGAATATTTTTTAGTTGATTTTTCCCAAGGATGGTTTAGGTCAATAGAAACAATTATCCTTCTTGCGATTTTATTCAAGGAGATGAGAAAATCAATCTTAATGCTGTTGAATTTTTCTCAACGATACAATGCTTGTGCATTGGCAATTTGTAACAATAAATGAAAAGAAAACCCATCCATGGATTATAAATATAATATGGCGTTATTTGACAACATTTTTTCTAGGAATTCCTGAATGGAAGTGTATTGAAAGGCTTATAATGCTTTCACCGAATGAAACTGCAGGTAACTTCATGGCCGTAGAAGCAGCTCCTCTCGGAAAAAGCATCCTTTCATCAGATTTATAAAGCAAAGGGATATACCTCGATGCACGATTTTTCTTCAGATTTTCAAAGCCTGTCATTCATTTTTTGCACGTGGTCAGAACATCGCAACTTTAAAGATGATGAAGACTTGAAGATCATGGAATAATTTATACAGCAAATCGAAGATGAACCTGCTTCAACTTTGCTGCCGTGGCCTGACTGCTGACTTTCGAAATGTGAATTCACTTTCGATAGAGAGGTTGCTAGCGTAAGGATGATTGCATGCATCCTGGCCGAGGCAAAACTCAGACTATATGAATGAATGTTATACGAGGTTTGTTCAAAAAGTATCGCGAATTTTGAATTTTCGCGGGCTACGTATGTTCGATTTTTGATCTTTTAGTGGCGTTATGTTGGTACTCATGACCCTCACTTATGTTGACAATTCCGGCCATTTTGAATGTCCAGTCAGTTTTTGACAGTTATTGTGCGTGGACGTGTTTTAGCTTGTCTTCGATTTGCACCTTGATAACGCCCCTGCTCACACATCGTTACTTGTGCGGGAATTTTTGGCCAAAAACAACACTCTAATAATGCCGCAGCTACCGTATTCCCCAGACCTGGCCCCCTGTGTCTTTTTCTTGTTCCCGAAATCAGAGAGGCCCATGAAAGGACGACGCTACGCCACGATTGAGTAGATAAAGACGGCATCGAAGGAGGAGCTGAACAAGATCACAAAAAATGATTTTTCAAAATGCTTCAAGGATTGGAAAAAAAGTTATCACAAGTGTATAATGTCTGACGGGGATTACTTTGAAGGGGACAAAATTGATATTCATGAATAAATACATCTTATTTGCGGCATAAAGTATAAAAAGTCGCGATACTTTTTGAACAAACCTCGTATAAATGGTTTAAAAAACGTTGAAGTTTGAACGAATAGCTTGCCGAACGAATAAAATGCTGAAGTAGAACGATTGCGGTTATGAAATCAAAAGTAGGTTAGACCAAACATTAACTTCTTTTAAAAAAATGATATGGAGAACAATTATATTTGCCATTTACTCTCAATCAATATCAGTGTGCTTTGGGCAAGTATATGCCTACCCACACTTCGGTGGGCTTATACTTATACTTTCCTTACGCTCCCCCGGCTTGCATACTTTCATCAGAATGCAAAATCTCAATTTCATCCTCGTTTTGAATCACTTCGTTTTCATCTTCTTCGGACACATAACACTCAAAACGCTATTTCCTTTTCTGGACATATAAAGGATGATAATGAAGGACATTTTTGTCAAAAAAGTATAAAATTGAGGTTCACAATAATATTACTAGTTCAAAAAATATTCAATAATTTTAGTTTCCAAGACTGGAACATAGTAACTAAACCCTTTAAAATCACTTGACAGTCTGACTTCAATTGACATTTTGGCTGCCGTTGTTTTTACTGTTGCTTATTGCTTGTTTCATTTGAGATATTGATATCAGAAAACGGAGATAACAGTTCGCAATATTGTTGGTACATTCCTATTTATTGTTGATGTAATGTTTGCATGCGAACTAATTTACTAAACATTTTGTTAGCATTGCGATTGCGTCGAATTTACTCACGTTTTTACAACAAAATAGAATTTACAGTAAAATAGACTTGACAAGAGAATTTACAATAAAATAGACTTCCATTCAATTGACAAAAGTCAACACAGGAGATAAAATAAAAATGCAAACGGTTTTTGTGATTTTCCTTATAAAATTGCTAATGCGTTGAAATGACGCGTCCCGTAAATCTTTTTTTATATAGTTAAAGTTATTATTTTTATTGTTAGTTATTGTTTTCTGTTGCACCTTTCCCTGTTTGATATGCATTTACTGATCTCCTTGTTGAGCTGATTATTTCGGAGGTATCTGAAGTTTGCATCGTTGCAATCGCAATTCCATGAATTTTTTTCGTCCTTGATTGTTCTTCGTCATTATTTACATAAAGACAACATGCGTTTCCGCAATAACTTTAATTTTGAAGTTTTAGCCACGCTCTTTAGTCTCTGCGATTCGTGTTGTTATTGAGCAAGCTTGATTTTGGTTTTGACTAATAGATGCTCACTCTCTCCTGTGAATGGAAGTCATGTTGCTTTTGACTTGCGTTCGATGAAAAGTGAACGTGGAAAAGTGAAAATGGGCTGGAAACCTTCGCATTGCCAATATGGACGCCGAATGGCTTGAGTGCATATTTTATGTGTTGTTATTTTCTTCATATTCAACGTTTGGAAGTCGTGGTTTCGTAGCTAGTCCGAAAACTTAGCAGAAAGTTTCCTCAAACGCGCACCAAAGTCCTTTTCGTCTTTAATCTTGTTGATTTCGCATTTAGAGGAGGAAAAAACACTAGGATTTTTTGGATTAGTTCATGCCAACTTTGGTAAGGATTGTTTGAAAAGGTTGAAAGCTTCTAAGAAATTCACATTCACTATTTACTACAAGCTAGCTCCTTAATAAATGGAAATATTGTTGCTTTAAGGCTTAGATCTGGTCATGGATTCCATTCGAATGAGTTGGTGGGTTGAGAGTGAAAGGAAGGATACTGGCGAAAGTTTTTCCGGCCTAACAGGACACAGGAACTTGGGTTTTCATAAGCAATTCGATGTGTTGGGACAGCAGCCGAATAGCCACAAAGTGAATGTAATTGAGAGTGACACGTACCCGACACTGTTCGTTTTTGGATATTAAATCTGCAGCGCTGACAACGAAAATGACTTAAGTGAAACATTTACCAGTATATTTTGCTTGACATATCTTGATTTGAGCGGAGATCCCTTTGTTTAGAACGAACGTTAAGTAGATATCGTGCATGCTAAGGCCCAATACAAGGAGAAAGCCGTCTAGGAATGGTTGCGGCAATTCCGGGAACATGTTCACATATATCATACATGTGGATGCATGATGTAGAATGTGCTTGTGGGAACGCGACGAGGATTTGTTGCTAGACGTTATGGCATCCGGGAGCTTTCCGGTTTGTTTGCTCCTAGATTTTATGGGGTGTGCTAGGCGATTCGCAAGTATTCTGTGCTCAATCAATATTGATACGTGAAGGTAGTGGCGTTAGCGGCGAGCCAGAAGAAAAATATTTGTAGACGGAATCGAAAATGCGATGGGATTCCGTTTGTAACATCGTTCGGAGTCAATGGGTGAAAGTGGAGCTGGGATTGTGTCATTCATCATAGCAGGGGTGCCTTTTACGACAGCCATAATAAGGGTTGGCATGAAATGGTGCTTGATAATGGACACAATCAGTAATTTATTGCAAAGGTTACCGGCGCAAATAAAACTTTAATATGTGCTGAATCCACTTCTTTTTCAAAGAATGGCGAATGTTTTCGAGGTCATTCGTATCTGACTTATGTGCGGATTCCAAGCGTGGGTTTCCAGGAATTCTATTGCATTTTCGATATTTTCACAGCTGTATTCGCCGGCTGATGGGCTCGTGATGGGTTCAGCCATTTTGATTAAAGAGCATTAGAAATGAAGCTGCAAATGCTGCGGTACTCATATATTATCGACGGTCCATTGACGAGCAGGAGCCGACTTACACCAGAATTACGTAAATTTTTCATTTCAATTGATTTTAGGCTGAAAGATTGAAAACAGCCGCAATATGATTGAAAGATTACCTTTTTTTCTGTACAAAATTTTATATTCAATTCGTGTATTTAGATAACCGGAATCATGTTTCTATCGTTTTCGTTTCAGGTTGTTTGGCCGGAATGCTCTAAGGACATAGAAGCGCTTCACAAATCGGCCACCGACACACACAAGCCCACCGCCGAAATATTTGCGTGTGGTTCAAATCCCTATGAAGTCATGGACTCGCACCCGAGCATATGAGCAACAAAGAAAAGCAATTTCCGTAGGAGCAACAGCGAACTCAAGAGTCCAAGGGTGGATTGGAAAAATGAGAATTTCGACGCAACGATTGATTTTGTGCTTCTATGTAAGTTTGTACGCACTCGGCTCGCATGTCCTCGGTGATTGGCTTGCGTGCGGGGGATGCAAATGTAAATGGAATTCGGGCAAGAAGACGGGCGACTGTCGAAATATCTCACTGGAAACCGTACCTGAATACCTCCACTCCGAACTGCAGGTTTTGGACCTGTCGTTCAATCGAATCTCAGTTGTGGAAGAGGATGCCTTTCTGAAAAGCAGCCTGCAAAACCTCCACAAGCTGTTCATACGAAATTGCTCATTAGAATTAATTCTTCCGACCGGGCTGCGAGGTCTCGAGATCCTTATTGAATTGGACTTATCCAACAACATAATGAAAGCACTACCGCGAGACGTTTTCGTCAGCCTGGTGAAGCTTCGCTCATTAATTCTCAACAATAACCTGATTGAGTTGCTGCAGGACGGACTGTTCCGGAATTTGGAGTATCTGAAAAAGGTGGAGTTGAAGGAGAATCGCATTGTCGCGATTGGGATGGATGTGTTCGTGAACGTTCCGTTATTGTCGCAAATTTTTCTAAGTGGCAATAAATTGAGCTTCCTCAGAAAGGAGACATTCATGCGGCTCGCCCACTTGCAAAGTCTGTCGCTCGAATTAAATCCTTGGAATTGTACGTGCGAGCTGCAAGACTTTCGGGAATTCGTGTTGCGGCGGAATCTTTACACGCCGCCCACCTCCTGCCACGACCCGCCCCAGCTACGAGGAATGTTTTGGAACGACAATCAAACGGTCCCGTTCGCATGCAAGCCCCGCATAATTTATCCGCCCCGCGGAACCTCCATAAACACCTCCAAGGAGAACGTGACACTTACATGTCGAGTACATACCTCTCCATCCACCCTAATCAACTGGGAGTATAACAAACAGATTTATCTAGGTAATTACCAACGCGTGCATATCCAGTCGATTCGGGATGAGAAGCGTTTTAACGCCTCCGACAGGGAGTTCGGACGGGAGCTGGTCACGTCTCGTTTGACCATCGTGGGGGCGGAGAAGAGTGACGAAGGATATTACGCGTGTGTCGCCCTGAACTCGGCCGGCAGAGATGAGGTCGAAATGAGGGTGCTGGTCGAGAAGCATGGCCACCAGAACATCCTGATCCAAAATAATCTCATTATTGTGATATGTCTTATGGTGCTGGGACTTTTGTCTGCATCCATTTTCCTGGCCATGATAACATGTTGTATATACAAGAAATTCCGGGCGATAAATCACCGGGCGAGTGAGGAACAGCAGCTGCAGCAAAAGAGAAATTTGGTCAACGCTGCCAACGAGCCGTATCACCATACAGGAGGGAACAGTGAGGTCAACTATATGGAAATAAGGGCGACTAAGCTGCAGTCGGAACATGTCGGGAACGGGGACGTTGGGGGCACGATGGTGAGCAGTATGAAGGATTTCATTGGTTTGGAAGCTGCACGGGAGCTGGTTCATGAGAACGGTGGCAAAGGTGAGAGGCATTCATTGAGCAAATTAATTTGATTTTCTTTGGATAGTGAAAGTTGTTTATGTAAGCAATCTGAATCGTTTGAGCCATTTGTAAAGTATTGGTTTGTTGTGCAAAGTACACAGGAACGAAACTTTTGTTTCAATATTTGGGGCTTTTGCACGATTGACAGGGCGTCCTTCTCTCCCTAGCTATGATAAGCTCAAATAGGCTTGAACTAAATCGCACTTATAGTTATATATATCCGCAATGCTGTCTTGTGCAAAACGGACACGCGAATATACAGTCAGTGGATTTACCAATGCTGATAGATAAACCTGAGTAGGGCTCAGGCGGCAACACTGGGTCACTTTTTTTCCAGAGATGTGCACTTGATTTTGACAAGTGCTGCGAAATTCAAAAATATCATTTATTATAGTGTAACTAATGTATTTAATTATTCCAATCTATTTATTTCAACTAGGTAATATATACGATCGGACTTGATCAAAGAAACTCACTTTGCGTCAATCATCTACGTCAGACGTCATGTGTGAAGGCATTCTTCGGGTTTTCCAGCGCTATACTAAATCCAAGGCCGGGTGATCGATTCGCTCACTCTGCACAATATCATACCTAATTTGAGTTGCGCCTGTTCGGCTGTACGTCCTGTCACTAGTGCTGCTCGGTCAAGCAAAAGGTTAGGCGACTCCTCCGGTAGCCGCTGCCTCTGAAGGTCGTCGCACGAGACATACTGAGGCATTTTCCAGGTCGAGAATGAAACCTTGCGCCACCTCTGACGCCACAAACATTCTTGGCCGACAATATCGTTCGGCCAATGTTCGGGAATATGTCGTTTCTCGATCCCTTGAACGTTGGGCTTCAGGGAGAATAACACTATTATTTGATGATTTCATCCTGAACATAATCATTCTCTTGTGATATATGTGATGATGGGCTTTCCAAATAATTTTCAGTGGTAGGGACAGAGTCATTTTCGATTTCTTTTCATCAAATATTGGATTTTCTAGGTCTTGCCTTTATATTCTCATTCTGTTTTCATCAAGAAAGGGAGAAATCGTATCTGCGGAAGCTACAGGGTTTCGTGTTGGCTTTTAAATCCATCAATGGTGGTGGATATAACGATAAGTCAACCGAAGTATTTTAAAAATCTTTCATATTGATCTGAAAATTTCTCATTGTTAATAATAACACCATTAGAGGTTTGCAAAACTTATGGATATTTGTTCCTGTCAAGATTTTCTGAAGGTAGTTTTGCAGCAACTGAAGTAAGTCTAATCAAATATGATACAGATTCAAACCGTATTGTAATGTCAGAGCTACCTGGAAGTCGCAGGTTGTTGAGTTGAATCCGTGTACAAGGACCTGTATAGATTAAATGCCTCCTCCCTTGAGAAAGTGGTGGTTGTATTGTAGGACGTGGTAGACAATCAGAACATGTGTGGTCAGTAATTGAGGATGGCAGGAAATCGTCATCATCAAATAAATTTAAATCAAATGGGAATATGCAAAGCCTTGCCAACAATCGATAGATTGTGACTAGTTTTCCAGGATTTCTTCGCTTCGAAGATAGAAGATCTTATGGCCCATATATGTCAATGTAATGTGGCTGCGATTTCCCAGAAGTATGTGAATATAGGGTAAGCGCGAGAACTGCTGATGCTGTAGCGATATCCAACGCCTCAACGGATAAGTGAGATTCGTGATTGTCCATGATAAGTGTACTTGGATTTTCGGGAGTTGTATTAGTGTGTTTCATTGCTTCTGGGAAAAATTGACAGTCCATCCGCCTTGGTGGAGTTGCAAGCCCAAAAGTTCCCGGCGGTTACCTGATTCAAAACAGACGTGCAACGTTTGTAATTTGAAGTTCGCCGATGGGCTCTAAGAAAGAAAATTAAAATTGAATTAACTATTCGAGAATGTTGTGTATATAAAAATTTAATTGGAACTATGTAAAACGAAGATTGCTTGATTGGTTTGTTTTGACTTTAAGTCTGTGTTCACACTTAAAAGTCAGAGTTAGGTCGTGGATAATAAGGAAGGATTTTGACAACTGGCTCCATGGATTAAAAATCAAACGAAAAGTGTTAACAATTTATAATTCGCGAATGCAGTGACATTTTCGGACTAATACGGGGCGGTGTGTTGTGCGTTGTCTAGCAGCGAAAGCGCAAGAAAAGCGATTGAAAGTCGTATCGATTAACAATCTTTTGGAGTTTTGGTTTTATTGGTAATGATTAAATGTTAAATTGGGGTGGGAAATTGAGCTCGTAAGTTAAGCAAAGTAAGATTTCACACACTTCTTCATCGAAATAGTTCTCCGCAGGTTAATTGATGAAAATTATTTCAACATAATCTAACGAATAAGATCGAAATTACAAAAATGAGACGATTGCTTCTTTCTTATAAAATCCAATAATAATAAATTCAAATTTCACACTTTCCCAATCCCAGCAATGTTCCAATGAAAAATGATAAGTTCCCGACTTGGCAACCGATCCTGCAGCATTGCTAATCAAATTTAATTTTCCGAGTTTCTAATCAGCTTTGTGCCTGGACTATGGTACTAGATGCGCTAATCATACTCCACGGACGAAATGAACTTGAAAACCACAAGGGACGATTAAAAGCAGCATCGTCCCCGTAAAAATCAATTAACTGTTGCTACTCAACCTCTGTGAAAGGAAATTTTCTGCTAACGATCCAAGGGCTTGATGAGCTTTGGTTGAAATCTCATCTCGGCAGGATTTGTTCGGGCCCGTACATAAACTAAAATCGCGTAATTATCCGCTCGCCGAGCCACTATTTTGCCGATATTTTTAATTAGACGAAGGGACTCTGTAAGCTATTATGACTGGTGTGTTTCCATAAAGTATGCATTAAATAACTGATTGCTTCCATAGTGAAATACTTTTGGCTTAGTTACATAAAGCTGTGGGGAAAGGATTGCAATGAATGGATTAGAGGACATAACAAATGTTGCTTGTCGAAACAGACAACAAGCAATCACATTTAATACACAACTTGTAATTAGAGTACGTTTTCAGTAATTTCAAATAGTAAATAATATATCATCCGGTAATACGTGAAAGTAGCAAATGTCCTTGATTTTCTTTTCACATGAACGATTAAGTGTGGCAGGCTTTAAGTGTGTGTAATGTAGACACCGTAGGAAAATGCCACATAGCAGTCGTGCGAAGTATGTACACAGAATGGGTATTAGCAGTACAACAGAAAATTCAGATGCATATCGTTATTATTTCGTTTAATATTTCAGCCGTTTGCTGAACCAACGAAATTGCTGGTTTAATGAAACTTTCTTGAGGATGGAACAGGTTTTATTTTTTGACTATGGAGGCCTTGAATAATTATATCATATATATACATATATCCAACTCTTCCTAACGATTTTTCATGCTCAATATAATTACCTTCATATTTGTTTTAAACGTTTAAAGCACTTTAGCTACATATAAAAATCATTGATTCATGAAATTGAATTTCAACGCCAAAACAATAATGGAACATATCTCCGAGATCGAGTCAGCCCAGCAGCTCTAAAAGCACCCCTTCTTGCTTTTGGAGAACCATTTAATTTCGAGGCCGAAAGCAGACCAAAAGGAAAACTTTACTTCACTTATAACATGTTACCTATTGACAACAATCGTTTATAATCGTTTCTTTTCAACTCTCAAAACCCAATTGAATTGGGTTAAAAAACACGATTCTATACTCTATGCATAATTCGGGAAATCGCATGCTGATATTTTCAGATTCGAAACAAATAACCTAAGCTCGAACAGGGCGAAAGCAAATCTAACATATCTATCTATCAAGTCGGAGAGGCTTCGCCTGAGACTAATTTAAATGCTTGGAAAATTCTTGCTCTATGAGATTCAAGAAAACCTGATAGAATATTGAAAATCCTGTTAAAACAAGGTTGAACTGTTGAACTCATGTTAAGACAAATTCGCGTAAAAACAATCTCGTGTTAATTCAACTTGTTGTTAAGGATTCGTGTAAAAAAAACATAAGGTGCAGTTGACTATCTTTCGAAGCATTCCAATATTAATTTTCAAGTTTCTTGTTTAATATGCAGGGCTTACAAACAAGATTGAGTTGATTAACGAAATCTTGGCCTTTACAACAGCACAACTCATTAAGATAAATTAAGCGAAATTCAAAGAACGGTCTTAAAGTGTTTCTAGTGAAAAGAGAACCAAAGGATTGGGTCTGACATGACGAAATTGTACTTCGTTTTCGCTAACACTTTTGCATATTGTTGTATGCTGTAACTTTCAAATCTTGCTCAACGCAGCCTTGCTGCAAAACTAGAATCAGCATACTTACAGTGTACCAATAATGTCTTCGTACAGCAGCTATTTGAAAATCAAGTGATAGAAAACAACAAATTGCTGCAAGAAATTTGAAAAAGCTTTAGTGCAAGTTTATTCATTAAACATTTGTATCTAATTTAGCAACAAAAATTAATCCATTTAGATTAATCTATACCAAGTTATTAACTGAAAATAAAAAAACGTCGACAATTTGCCTCCAATAATGTCTTCGTACTGTGATGTATTTTCAAAAAAATACCAATATAATTAATAATTATTAATAATGAAATAAATATTGGGGTAACCGGTAGGTCGCACATGCAGCGAAAGATCGGAACAAGGTTAAACAGACAGAGTTATTTGAAAATACAAAGGCCGCATAATGGCGGCCGAAGGAAGTTACTTTTAACCGACTAGCTCACCGCGCGGGCGTGGGGGTTGTAGGACATTATTTAAGCCCTGTTCCTTCCATGTCACATACACACACACAGAAGAGCTTACTCCTTCATATAAAATAACATTAATAAACAAATAGAAATGATGAACCTCTGCTTGATTTCGGGACTTTACTTGCTTCTGCTGCGCTGATTCTGACCACCTCTGCTTCCTCCAACCCAAATCTCCACCTCAGTTTGATTTCGGGATTTCAAGGAATTCCTCTGCGCTGCGCCCTGAACACCTCTGCTGCCTGCTTACTATCTTCTTGGCCTCGATCTTAATGTTCTGTTGGGCTTTGTGATTGAAAGATTTATTTTCTGGGGTTAAAAACTTCAAGCAGCTGCTAGTACTTCCTGACTCTCTTTAAGGCCCAGATACAATACTGTGTGACGGCGATGCGAGAACGCAATGCGATTCTCGCTCGTCGTCGCGCAACGCATTCAATTCACAATGCACGCGATGCGAGGAAGAATAATGTTCATATGACAAATGTCAAATTGGTGTCGTTTCAAATGAAATTTGCTTGCAATTGTTTTTGATTTTTTAAAAATTTGAATTTGGAATTCTCCTTCGTTTGGCGAATAATAGCCTAAACAAAGATGCACAAAATTTTCATTCAAAATTCATTCTGAATAACCCTCGTAGTTAAAAAGTAATAAAGGCGCTTGAATTTCAAATTTCATTTACGCGCCATAATGCATCTGACAAATGTCACGCACCTCGATGCGAAGAATTTTCGTTTTTCCGAATATTTTTCGCCTCGCATCGACGCATCGCAATCATTGTACGTTGTCGTATACAAATGCATGTTACGAAAGCTGGTTGACTTTTGCTGCGAGATTCTTGTCGCGCTCTCGCATATTGTATTTCGGCCTGCATTCTCCTCAATAATTAAATTCACAATTTATATCCTTTATTTTCCATCACTTGATATTGGATTTCTTACTTTATTTTTCTTCACTTGATATTGAATTTCTATGTCTTTATTTTCCATCAATTGATACTGGATTTCTATACTTTATTTTCCATTTTCCATCTTCCATCACTTGATACATCTCTTGATTCACAATTTCTATTCTTCTTATAGCGATATGTACACAACAAAAAAGTGAATCATATCAATTGAAAATAACTTCCAAGAGTTTTTTTTTTGTTTTTTCTACTGAGAATATTTTTTTTCTGAGGCTTTTTTTTCTGACATTTTATTTTTACTGAGACTTTTTATTTATTTATTTACTTAATTTGAACAATTTAATACACAAAATGGTTGTGAAAGCTGACCCACAATAGTAGCTCACTTCCCTTCTTATCTGTCCTACTAACTGTACCCACTTTCAGAGCAAGGATATATGTTTGCACAGGCGGCACAGTAGTGATGTGTGTAGTAGGTTGTCCATCTATACAATATGGCATTAGAAAGCCTCCTGCTGAACTCAATTTTTCCATGCGTACGGATGTATCGCAACATTTGATGCGAAGGAGACATCCTCATATCACAGCTTTCGAGCGTAAACGAGCTCTTTATTGAACGTTCAACTATCCTGTATTGGAAGCGACGCAAGAAAGCATCTGAAGAACAAGCATGGCAGACAGTTTGATTTGATAGACACAAAATTGTCACAACATTATTGAAATATCGACCGATAACACAATCTATCGTTTTCATTTTTCTAAATCGAATGTCTACGCCACAATCGGAATAAGATTCGTTGCTAGAATGTTTACATTGGATGAGCAATCCATGTAGGTTGTTTGTGGGACTCGTTTTCTGCTTATAAATAGATTTGTATTTTTATTCAATCCAACTGGTGTGAGAAAAAGGAGCACTAGAGAAACATTAATGTTTAAAAATTGGATTTTGGACATTTATGACCGCAGCAATGAGAAAAAATTGTCGTTGGTATTTGAAATAAACGAATTTCAGATTCTTTAGGAAAAGAGATCCCCCAACAAATGAAATGCTTTTAAAGGCGCACCACCAATTGGACATTCCAAAAACTTGTCCATACGTAAACAAATAAGAAAGCATTGGTTCCAATAAAATGTCGTCGCATCAAAAAGTCACTTCTTGGTAAAATTAGCTCCGTAAAAATGTTCTGTTCCCATGTCTTCTTGAGCATTACAAAATAGGAATCCTCATTTTCAGCACAACATTTTCTCGAACGACTGAAGTATTCTCAACGATTGGGGAGGAACGATAGCGATTCCTTGAGATAATTTCTTCTTCACTTCAGACCAATTTGAGTGATGATGAAGGAACGTTTTAATGTCACACGAGAATCCCTATCGATGCTGAAAAGTTTAAATGTCACTTTACTTTATATGTAACACCATTGCAATATCATTTTACGCTTAACTGAAGCATGTCACAAGCTGGAATCTTTGAAGATGGAATCATATCAACGGCATGCATATTACACTAGGTGAAGTTGGGGTTGTTCAAGGGGTAGTGATTGACTTGCTCATCAATCATGAAAATGTGAGTTTACACAACCCGCCGCCACTAGGTACAAGATTGTGTAAAATTATGTAAACTAGTGGGCGTCAAACTGAAATTGCGATTCAATTATTGCTGAATTCGATTTTCTTTTGGCTTAAGTGGAAGTACTTGGATAGGTGTTCGGCAAAAACTGCATCTTGCAACGCAGACATACCCTGGTTTGCTGTTGGTTAATTTTTTAGCTTGATGTACTGAGTTACCTTTCTATCAACAGTATCCTGTGGAGAAACGCCCATTTTTTCATGCGGAAGATTGAACAGACTTCGCGAACAACAGAAAGCTCCGTCCGGGTAACCTAATCGAAGAATGCTGAAATCGGCTGCCAAATGAAACCAGGTGCTACATTACGCTTGGGCAATCCTAACAACTTTTCCCCAGCCATTCTCCCCCTCTGTCAACTCCCACTATGAAAGGGATTCCTGTAACTCGAAGACGCTATTGTCCGTACAATAGGAAGGCATAGCCTGATATATGTGTCAAACGACTTGAGGCTAGGTACTCCGTTTGAGAGGGGAGGTGTTGGAACCCAATAGTGCTTATATCAATACGGAAAAGTATTTGTTTTCAAACGACGAGCTTCACAAAATGTGTTGAGTAAAAAAAGTAAATACCGCGAATCCGCAAAAACGTAAATTTGAACAAAAACAAATTTGAATAAAGAAATGAAACACGTGAGGTCTCATTAACTACTTTTCCGAAATTCTAATTTATTGGTAGAGTAACCTGCCATATAGATTTGAAAGGTTCCATGCGGTCATAAGTAGTAGAGTAACCTACTATCTAATTACTCAAGCGTGAACACAGGATATCATATATACTCAGTTTCAGTTCCGGTCCCCGACGTCTTATTTCCGTTGAATATATTTCCTAATTTTTGTTTATAAGTTGAGATAATTTCAACGCATCGGGAAGGACGTCGATTATATCAGCCGCCTACGTTGTCTAATTAAATTCTGGAAACTAAAAATTAGATTCTTTGTTGACACCATTGGCTCGACTATAAGACGAGTAGTAGAAGCTGGAGATGCACTTGACCCAAATTAATTTTAAACTTTTTTCTGAGGCTCCCAAAAAATTCATTTCAAAAGCATCTTAGAAGCAGTTTCATGCAGAAGAACAGTCGCTATCACATTATCACACTTAATTTCCCTCGAACAAAGAAGTAAATCTAATATCTGCAATCAACGTAATGGGAATAAATGATTTATGACAAATTTATTTGGTATAAAAGCCCATCGCACACTTCGCCATGCTTGTCTGCGAGCAGAGCCAACAAAAGTTAATAAAATTTAAATATAAGTAATACCAGCATGTATATGACGTTGTTTCTCTGGAAATATGCTTTAGGGGTCAACGCGGGGAAAAGGCAGTCACAGCGAGTCCCCAAGCGCAGGTTCAACATTGCAAGAACTTATTACGAAACTAGAATCTCATACATACTTAACGTTTTAATACAACCCAGCTCAAATAAATCATGGAAATATGAAACGTTGTAGCGGGGCCCTAAATACAATAGTTTTCGGTGAGCCACGCTTAACTTTATTTCCTTGGAATTCTCGAAGCTTAAATTGCAATTTATATTCATTCAAGTTTAAGAAGGAATTCTAGCAGCCAGGAATAACGAGATTAAATTATTGTGGAAAGTATGACTACCATAAAAATATATACAATACCACGTGGGGACAAGGACGTCATCGAGCCTCGTTGTTTCGTTGGTCTCGGGGCGGTTTAGTGGCAGAATCGGAATGACGTTGCCGACTTTGATCATGACGAAGGGTGTACAAGGATGAATGGAAAGCGAGTCGTCCGCAGATGAACTTGAGGATGGCGCAGGAGGAGTACGTGTGAGCCGGACGCAAAGTAAAAGAACGAGGATGTATCTGCATTGCAAGAGACTGTTTCGAAAATCTTGAGGACACCGAAGTAAGGGATACTTTTCAGCGTCCCCGAAACAATGCTCCAAGGTAAACCCATTAAAATGATTGATGTCAGGAATGGCTTGATGTGATGCCAGAATGCAATATGGTGTGTTTGCTTGTAGTTTCCGACGGACTCCAAAGCTATAACAGGATATTTGGTTTCCTGCGAAATGGAAGTACTGAATTAACGCTGAGTGCTTTCATTCTGATAGCTTTCATTGTTTTCGTCATTGCGCTACTGCATTGATGTATTGCATTTGATGGATTGGCATCCCGTCTCATCCGACAGTGCCTTGAAACAATATTTTGGAGTTTCTCCCCGATCTCGAGTCCTGTGATATTACGGAAATAGCGAATGCACAAATCAATTGCAAATATCAATGACTCTTATAAAATATTCATTGCAAGAAGAAGCGTCCTGCACTCCCAATTTTCTTTCATTTTGTCGGAAAAAGTTAAAGGGCGCTTCAAAAAATCGATTCATTCGTGAAAATACCATCAGGCAAACCTTCAGATTAGGGCAGCATTAGCCAACATGGTTCACACAAAACGATGCATCTGTCCGAGGTCAGATGAAAAATCACATACAGCAAAACATCGCTCGATTGCTGCTTCAGTGACCCCAGGCTTGTCCACGTTAGCAGCCTTGAAATGTTTGACAGGAAAACTCAGAGGCCTTATAGAATATAAAACATCTTTCCAACGCATCTCCTTGTTAGCATTAAGAAAAATTTTGCCAAAATACTCGCATGCAAATGAAAATAAATATATATTTTAATATAAATTAAATAAATTTTCAATATAAATAAAAATAAAAGCAAGCGAAATATGAAGGGTAAGCAAGCTGAAGGCTAATGGGTGAAAACTGAAGCGGTATCGCATCTCTCCAAGAATCTTGTGTATCGCTACTTACTTATGTTATATAGAAAGTAGAAAAAATCTGCCTGAATGCCTTCTGCAGGTAATAAATGTAGGATAATCAAATGACAAATGAAGTAACATATGCGTTTACCTACTAGTAACTCATATTTCGACAGTGCCAAATAATTTGAATTCGTTTATTCGTTTGCAATTCGTTTATTATTTGTTGTTATTTATCCAATAAAGATGCGTACATGAGAGTTTCCAATCTCATCTCATTTTCAAGATAGACGAGATAAGTCAGAAACTGAATTTCCTTTCAATATCAAGCTTACCCGTTCACTGATTTTGACGATTTGGTGAAATTTTCTTGTTGGCTTTCCTCTTGATGCGAGATCCTAGAGTGTCTGTGGCCAAAAGATCATGGCCAAGTTACGACAGCAACTTAAAACCAATTCCTTTGGAGAACAGAACCATATTCTATAGAACATTACGAAACTAGTGAATTATCTCATTTTCAAAAAAAGATTATATTGTTGTAATATTGAAGTGAGTAATATTGCTTCATCGATCGTTAAAATCTATGAAATTGAACTTTATTTGGTTAAAAAAGTGACATTAGTTCATCTTCGTCTTCAGGCATGATATCCTGTGAGTCACGATTTTCGTTGGCTGTCAAACCGAAGTTTCTGCGAATTCTATTTTCAAAAATAGAAGAAAAAACGTGACTTCTGGTTTAGATAAAACGTTGGAATGTAGCTGAGGTTTGCAATGGTTTGCTGAGGTAGCAATCTATGGCATCATTCGTTGGTCTCGTCCATACCAACTGTTCAGCCTCGTATAAAACCTTATACTTAAGGAATCCTTTTGGCTTCATCACGGTCAAAACAGGTTATGTAACACTGTTTGATCAGGTCAGGCAGAGATTTTTATGATTTTTTGTGTAAATTTCGCACAAAAATAACAAAACAAATTAGAAGTAGTAACACATGCGCCTGACGTTTTAACCTTTTCGTTCACCATTTATTTGTAGTTGTCAAAGACTTTTCTAGGTGTCTATCTAAACTAATACGAATCCGTTGACCTCCAAAATGCGCTCAGATTTTAGGTATACACACCTGGCAGGTGTGCAATATATTGGGCATGCGCATCCAATGTTCATATTTGCTTCTTGCAAATTATGAACGATAATTCGTCACATCGACCATTTTTACACTGCTGCCATTGTGAATTTGAAAAATATTGAAAGTTGCAGGACCTTTTCTGCTAGCACATCTTCCTCAAGCATGGTTTGATGTGCTTTTTTTCTTTCTAACCGGTGAGGTGCACGAAGTCCTGAGTCCTCTTTCGATGTGGCGTTGAGCACTATTGCTGAAGAGCTGAAACACTATTTTTTTTGAATTGCCCCCGCAATTGGGAGAGGTCGATTGACGAATCGATTGACTCGGAACTGTTTCAGCTAAGTTGATTTGTCTATTTCAGGAAATTTCTTCTTCCACTGCCATCCATTTCCAATTGTTTTCACTACGATTTCATTGGTTGTGTCGACCAGCTTAGTAGATAAGGAAATCATAGGACAATCAACTCTTTCCGCAGATGAAATACACTTTAATTACCCAGAGGCAAGGCTGCCCTTTGACGTATTGCTTTGCAACGAACTTTCCTTTGTAGGGAATGATCTGTACACTAGCGTACAGTCTAGTGTACAGTCTATTTCGAATTCAGTCCGTGATTGGTGGAACTTCATTCAACCTATCACCTATATTGTCGGCAACGTACAAGCCTGTCATGTCGTACATGCCTGAATGTCTGTCTTGCTTTTGTAGAAAATAGGAAGTCCATATCGCCCATAGCAAAACTTTCTTATTTACAGGAATTTGTATGCAATCTTCATAATGTCTAGAGTGAAGAAAGTCCTGACCTCATTTGCATGGTGTGAATTTGATGAGAGAATAGTACTTACAACAATAAAAGGCAAAATTGACAGTTTGTCGAGCTTACTAAGAATCACTTCACTTCGCTGAGACCTCGTCCGTGGTTCATTTTGACTAAGAAAGAACTGGGAACAGGACGGGTTTTAAGCGATGTTTTTGTCATTTACATTACATCCTAACCCAGGAGCTTTAGACGGGAACCAAACCAACGTCCAGTAGATTCAGAGGGAGTGAAGTTACCACTGTGCTCTTGGAAGCAGGCTCCACACTACTGGAGGATATGCTTATGCGTCCTTCCCGACCGATATATTGGATCCAATATATTGGACAGGAATTTTCCACGGCGTAACAGTGAAAGTAATACCATTTAATTCGCTTTTTCAATTTTATTTGATAATAAAAACATACAAAATGTCAAGAAAATTAGTCGCTGGGAAAACTAGTTCCCACTAGTTGTCATGTCAGTTGTTCTTTTCATACATTAACTGTTGCATAGATAAATATGAAGTAAGGAATAAGATCCATTACTCTGGCAAATTTTGACTCAAAAGCTGGTCAAGTTTTAATTGATACTGGAAAATGTCTCTTGGTTCATTGCAGGTTCTGCTTCTCATCAATCGACATGTTTTGACGCAGGAACACTATCTAGTCAAAGAAAGGTGCTCCTCGATTCCAGCGCCAGCGAATATCAACCAGATCTTCTGCCCTATATCCCGCAATCAATATCGTTAAATAATTCTAGTCTACACAATCCCACCGGCCTCGCCGCAACCCCCGTAGTGAATTCATCGATTCCATGTGATAATCAGCAATCGAGGATATATTACCATCAACAGCCAAGCCAACATCAAACGAATCTTTATTCCTCGCTGCACTACCCAGAGTCTACCAATAGCATCCTAAGTCACAACCAGCAACATCAAACACAAAGAATTCCTCAGCAACCGTACCACCGAGGTCAGGACGACGATGGGGTCATCAACAACGATCTTGAATGTGCAAATAATGTGGCAAGAAGTAGACATCCGGGTCAACAGCTGCACTATGGCATTGTTGAGCTTCCCAGCAGCAACCGGGCAACACTAGTGCCCACGAACAATGCAATGGTAACTACTAGTAGAACAGGACACTACGACGGAACTTTTATACCGCTCGACCACAACGTCACCTCGAAGCACTCGATAGTTAGAACGTCTCCTTCCTTGAACTTTTTGTCGAATTGCCATCATCCACGGCAAGAACTGTTGTGATAGGAGTGCTGACTTGCAGCTAGAAAGTACTAGGATGTAACTAGAACGGAGATATATCCCGATATCATTCCCTTGCCTGTTTGCCCCGTAACCGTGTCCGCCCACATTGGGATGTGATTGATTGGAAACGTGAGTGCAAGCCGAACGACCAGAAGTTAAACAAGCGAAAAGCAACGACGGAGGAAACGGAGGAAACAGTAACTTTTATTGCTCTTTTACAATGGAATAATTTCGGCTGCTGCCGGAGTGGTGGAAAACATTATGAAGCTGTTCCGGGACTCACTACTTTGTGATACGCCAGGACGAGTCATTCTCCATTTCTTCAACGCTCTGCAAGCAGCCCAACCAGTTTCTGATAGGACTGCCGCCAGACTCCTTTCAGTAATTATACAAGGTTGATGTACTGAGTAATTATTGTAGAGGTATATGATTAGGTACAATAATTATAAAACGAATCTTACGGACGAACCACGGATTTTTGGTTTAAATGTTTTTCATAAGTTTTCTTTTTGTTACCAATGTATTTTTCTGGATTTTCATATTTAAAATGAAAAGATTATGAAAATATACGAAAAACTGTACAACGGGTGGTTTTTCCTTAAGGAGTTCTGAAAAATTCGCAGCAGTAGGTGACGAGCATTTGCATGGACACTATGTTCATTAGATTTTCCACGTTTTCTGTGCAAAAGAAAACTAAAATTGAATCTGAGTCCGCAACACATAACTCGGCAAGCTTTGCAGGTTCCGGGTGTTGTCCCTTGCCTTGCGACAACATATTTAAAGTGGCCTAATGAAGTCGGATATTTGCTTGATACAATTTTCAATATAAATTTCATATTGTTGGTGAGCAATTTACAAAAAAGCGATAGTCGTTTGATGAAATGAAATACAATACAAATGAAATACAAAAAAAAGTAAAATAAATTAGTATTTATGTCCAAAATAAATAGAAAATTTCTAAAGAGCCGAAATTTAGTCAAAAAACGAAAATCAAAAAACCGAAGAGGTGGCAGCACTTGTTATTCGCATTAACAATGGAGATTTTCCGTTAATCGCTTACACATTTGAATGATAGGGAGCAGTTTAGACGTTTGACTGGCAGTGAAGAAGTTGTTACGTATTCCGAGGTGTAGGCGATGTTAAACAAAATATATATATAAATGTATAATATAAATATAAAATATTCCCAGTCGCAAAAGAAAACCAAAAAAAATTTCTTGGAAGTAATTTGCGATAAATTTTTCTATGGATATGATTCGCTAGGTTGTTGTGTACGTATCAGTATAAATAGAATAGAAATTGTGAGGTATGAGTATCAATTCAAGTATCAATAGAAGTATAGAGACTACCATAGAGACACACAACCAATATAGGAATCATTTCAAGTATCAAGTATCAAGAAGTATAAATAAAGTATCAATCGGAGTTTAAATAGAAGTATCAACCAATTGAAGAATCAACCAATAGGACTAATTAGGACTATCAATCAATAGAGGGAGCTCGATCCAAGGTAGCGCAGCAGAACCGGTGAATCGTAAAATCAACTGAAGTGCAGATTCGTGCTACAGGAAGCATGATCCGAGGAAGCGCAGCAGAACAGGTGAATTCTGAAACCAGTTAAGGTGCCGATTCGTGCTACAGGAAGCACGATTAGAGGCAACGCAGCAGAACAAGTGAAGTCCCGAAACTAGCTGAAGCGGAGTTTCGTGCTACAGGAAGCACGATTAGAGTCAGCGCAGCACAATTCAGAGGTGTTCAGAGTCAGCGCAGCACAATTGACAGGTGGTCAGAATCAGCGCAACACAATTCACAGGTGCACAATTAACATTTCACATCTTTTGATTTTTGATCCTTTTATTTCAATCTTATATGAAGGAGTACGCATTTTCCGTGTGTGTGTGTGTGTGTGTGTGTGTATGTAACATGGAAGGATCAGGGCTTAAATAATGTCCTAACCCCCACGCCCACGCGGTGATCTAGTCGGTTAAAAGTAACTTTCTTCGGCCGCCACCATGCGGCCTTTGTATTTTCAAATAACCCTGTCTTTGTAAGCTTGTTCCGATCTTTCGCTGCAGGTGCGACCGATCGGTTGCCCGATTATTATTTATTCATTCGTAATTATATATTTATTATTTCAATATTTTTTTTTGAAAATACAAAACATGGCGCCCAACGTGGGGCTGCCCGATTATTATTATTTCATCATTAATTATTGATTTATCTTTTTATATTTTTTGGAAAATACATAACAAAGTTATATTGCAAAATGGTCGTTTGCTGCAAGTTGAATCTGATGTTAAAAGATTTAAATCAAAATGCAAAGAGGACAAGCATCTCTACAAGTCAGAGAACTAGTAATAAAGTAAGGATAGATCAGTACGAGACATTGGAAAAATAGTGAATGCAATACATTCAACTGCAAATCGCTGAAATCAGTTGAAAACTTGCAGTAATCCGGCAGACGTGAGATAGTTTCTGATGAAGGCGAGTGATATTTACATTTGTAAAGGTTACCAACATTCTACTAAATTAGTGAAAAAAGTTCAAAAATATGATTGTTCATTTAAATATGATTGTTCATCCCGAAACAATCAGATCGGTGGTGCGCAGGTCAAATATCCATGGAAGAGTATTTCGGAGATAACTATTAGTGAGGAAATTTAATTTAATTCAGATGTCTGATGGCCAATGGCATGCTTGGCGTAATCTTATCAATACATTTGAGTCAAAAACGCAACCTTTGTGCTTCTGTTGAATATGGCTTATGATGATGGTTTGGTGATGTATGACTGTTTCCGATCCTTGTTATTCGCTTGTGATATATGTAAATATGGATGATAGCAAGCATACAAGTATTTTTATAGGAAATAAAGGACAACATCAGGTTTCGCCATGGCAAAGACTCGAAGCAACCCGTAAAGTGCGGCTGTGGCTCATTTCAAATTTCTGGAAACACCTCCACAGTTACAGTCCGCGAAAAAAAGATAGCACAAATAAAAATATCTCATTATTTCCTAAACTACTAGACGCAGGTCTGTAATATGTTCTACAAACCAAGCAGATCAACTAAAATACACATTCCTACCTGAAAATCATTAGGTTAATAACAAAGGTTGAGGCTTTTGAGCGAATTTTATGGTTCCTAGGTGCGCAAAAAAGATAGCACACCTCGAGGGAATAATTGAAAAAACAAACAAAGATAAGATAATTAAGCCTTTATTTAATTACTAATACTCAGTCGAACCTCCACTATTTTTAAGTACATCGTACATCCTTTTTGGAAGGCTTTTGTATAATTTTTTAATGTATTTTCGTGAAATTTCACCCCAACATAGAAATGTTGCTGTTTTCAGCTGATCCACTGTTGCATACTGCTTTCCTTCGGCGTAAACTAGTCGAGCCAGCTGTCACCAGCAATTTTCGATGATGTTTGGATTGGATGATCGTGCCAGCCAATCGAGAAGTTTGATGTCTTTACCTTGGAACAAAGATTTCACGTTTCTGGCGGTATGGACAGACGCATTATCTTGTTGAAAAATCGGCGGAATATCTGCGATAGCCATTAGACCGTTAGATATCTGTTGTTCCAACAACTGTACATATCGATCAGAGTTCATTTTGGCACTGAGGGTCGCTAATTCCGACTGACCGTTAAGCCCGATAGCACCCCAAATCATCACCGATCCTCCACCATGCTGCCGCTTGTTTAAAATTATTTCCTCCTTACGGATATCGTGTAAATAATATCTCCAGCCATCAGGACCATCTAAATTAAATTGTTTTTCGTCCGAAAATATCACTCGCCTCTACTTTTTTCTCCATTGAATATGGCTCGTACAAAACGGTAAACGCTTCTTATGGTGAAGAGGAGTTAACGGTAGTTTTCGCTTTAGCTTCCGGCGTTGAATAAGTGGCGACTTTTGAATCACGTACTGTATTTTCCGTATCTTCGTATTAACGGCAGCTCGTGCAAAATTTGCTCCTGCAAAATTCGATGCTTTTCTTGTGGTGATATCACCCGTGGTCGGCCTGGTGACTTCTTTTTCCCGTAATTCTCCGGATCCGTGATCAAATTCATCACTACCTTTCGACTTCTGCCAAGGATTCGTGAAATTTCCGCAAAATTTTTTTTGTCGCCGTAATTTCAAAATTATACTAATTTCAGAGTGACTCAGCATCTTACCTCGTCCCATTTTGGAAAAGACTGAAACCCTTTCTTTTGTTTCACAAATCTGCCCTGAACGTCTTTATTCTGATGTTTACTATTTGAAAGTCGAAACTAAACTGGCCTGATGGAAAAATGGCCTACGCTAAGTTAAGAGGAAAGCAGTATGTGCTATCTGTTTTGCGCACCAAAAAATCATTAAATTTGCCTTAAAATATTTTCTTTCAGAAAACCCTAATTGTTTTTAGGTCAAAATATGTATTTTTGTGTACGCATCTAATTTGTAAAACATATTACTGACCTGCGTCCAGTAGTTTAGGAAATAATGGAAAAATTCAGTTGTGCTATCTTTTTTGCGCGGACTGTATCATTAGGAGTCGGTGATAATCGAAAATTTGGTAATCGAACATTTATGGGGGCATCCAGAAATAAAATTGATAAAGATACGATGAAATATGAATCCTGTTCGAAACCCCACTTTGACATTAGTCGTGTAAAACCGATGTTGATTTTTGGGAAACAGTTGCCCAATTGATTTATTGATTGGCAAAATATATATTGGCAAAATTAACAAAATGTTAAATAAATTATAAAAATATTTAAATGTATCTGAAAAGATAACTGTCCAAGTGCAAGGAAAGAATTTTGGTTTTTGATATTTTGTTTACAAACTTGTTTGTATATATTACTGTAGTATAAATTTTGTATGGTTATAAATTAACTATATATAGTATATAGTTTATTGCATAGTATAAATTTTGTAGAAATTGTATAGCAAAAATTAAATTTTGTTCTCTTTAATTTTGTATTTCATTTTTATCGCAACTAAAAACACCTTCTGAGTTCTTATTTAGTCGTTTGCTATAATTCTTAAATTTCATGTAATGAAATTGACATGTCGGTGTCCCACTGCATTATTGACACTCTTTATTTTAAAAAGGAAGTGACCGCAAGATTTGATGTGAGAGCACATTCCAAAATTCCGCCAGCAAATCACAGAGTTCCAAGTTGCCTAGCACAAAATATTTAAGAAATATTTTTTACATCAAACATTAAACATTGCATCACTGCACTGAACTGCAAACATTAAAATCCACCAAACGTGGAGTCTTGATTGAAAACTATTTTAAAATGCATAATTTTCCGGTCAAAGGATACAAAAATTTCAAAGATGAAATATTTCGCTTACGAGTACAATGTAGTTGGAGTAGGGATAGACAGACGAGTTCTTAACTTTAAGGTACATTAATTCTTTTATTGCTTTTTTTCCTAATTTTTGAATAAGTTCTGAAATTATGATGATAATAATTATTATTAATTTTCATTGTTCATTGTAACGGATCACAAGCCGCAAAGTTTGTCCAAATATCATCGACTCCATCTTACATCTCCGCATTATAGCGTTCAGGCGTCTCCGAAACACTTTAGTTCACACACGCTGTGTGGAGATATTTTCGTGTTTGTCAAATTTGTTCCGTACTAAAAGTGACAGATAAAATAGACATTCGAATTTGTATAAATTTTTGAGAAGAGTATAAGATAAATCAACAATTGATAAAATGAGTAAAGCTTCTAGGGAGTAATTAAAGATAGTTGCACATCAGTTAGTAACAGTGATTCGCGCTCTGGCAGACCTTCGAGCGCAATAACATCGGAGAACGTCGTGCGTGTGCGAGCTTTGGTTGAAGGGCGTCGTTGGTTGGCTTTATGTTAGCAAGAGATTGATCTTGAAATAAGAGTAGCTACTGCTTGGAGATTTTTAACCGAGAATATGGTAATGTCCTGCGTGTGTATGAAACTCATTCTAAAATTATTAACGGCAGAACAGAAGAATCTTTGTTTTAAAAAGACTTAGGACACTTGCAAACGGTTCCTTATGATGAAAATGTACTCGAGTTGATTATTTTTTATGACGGAACACGAGTTTACAGCTACGGTCCTCAAACAAAATGATAATCATTCACTGGAAGTGTATAGAATCACCAAGGCCAATAAACCACGCCAAAGTCAGAGCAAGGTAATACCATGTAGACTGTTTCCTTTGATTATGAAGGTTTTTCACATCACAATATCCACCGACAGGTCAAACGGTCACTAAAGAATTCTACGTTGAAATAAAAAGAGACGGTTGAAACTAGTGTGACGAATGCAAACACAGCTTCAGGAAGTGGAAATCCTGTTGGGAGGTTTTTGGTCAGTCAAATGGTGTCTATTGTGAAGGATGTCACTCCCTGGGAGATGAAGACTAAAAACAATGCGCCGATTTGAAGTTAGGCTCGATTCTTTTGGGATAAACCTAGCTTTTAATGCAAACAGTCTCTAATTTTTACGAAGGCAAAAACATTACATTTGAACAAATAATTGAATTGAACAAATAATTGATTAAATAAGAATCGACTTTGCAATGTGCAAAGTGTGCAATCTACTTTGGATAAAATGAAGTATTGCCATCAATGCCGCAGTGCCTAAGAAACTTATGTAGCCTATTATGTAAAGGTTCGGGAGCAGTTTCGAAGCTCCATATGAGGTCCTTGTAATACCAGGAACTAACTTTATTTATGGTTGGCTTTTTAATATTCATCATGTATCAAGCATTGAGTTTAGACCTACAACGAATGAATGAAATCATAATTAGTATGGTGGCAAAGGTACCCACTTAGCGTGACAGGCTTTGGTTGCATGGGAGCGTAACAAAAAACAGACGGGGAACAACCGAATTTAGTTCCGGGAACAAATAAAGAACTCAATACGTATTTTAAACGTTTAACAACAACTAAAACAATCGATGGATTGTTTATATCATGGACCCATATATCATGGGTATGATCCAAATAGATTTAATTGTTTCCAAAGTAACATAAAAATCGCGGAAAGTAAATCCATAAAGACCATGCAGAACTACTGATAAAATAATTCGAAAAAGTTCAATTAATGCATTGATTCCTGCATTTCGACTCTATTTACAAGGAAGAGCAAATAAGAAAGGATATTAACAGTCGATTTGGTGGATAACTGGATTCCGATTCGCGACTTCAGTCTCGAAAAAAGTTAAGCGCTAAAAGACATTTGAAAAAGCTGTTTGCGATTTTAGCTGAAATGTTTTTGTATCCGATTATTTATCGTTATAAAAAAATGTAAAGAGTGGCATATTCTATTGAGTGACTGAAAATATTTCAAGGATTATATACTTGCCTCGTCTGAATAATGCTCCTTATAAACTTTCTTGAAGGTTCCATTCAAACACAAAAATTTGGTATTCCTTTGACATTTCATTCGGCATTTAATTTTTTGACCATTGAATTTGACAATAACTCCAATCAGGTACTTAAGCGTGGTTCCCTGCATGCCATGCACAAAATGATTAACAGGATCAAATGCTCGGTCGCCTAGTGCAAGGACTTGCCAAGTATCTATCAGTTCGCTATAATTTATGGTTCCGATGAACGCCTAAATCTACGCGTTTGCTTCAGGCGGGACGAGGGTGATCCTTGTATACCTGGAATGAGTTTCAGGCGATTTAACTCAGTGAAACGCACATACACCGTGCTGTAATTTATTGGTGACTCTGATTAAACAGTGATTTCAGGAATTCCCGCGATAAATTCCTCATCGAGCTGCAAGGATGAAGTTGTTCAATCGATTTCGAGATAAATTTGTATTTACAATGTTTGTTATCTATCTGAATATAAGGCTAACGTCGTCCATGTATAGTGGAAATGAGAGAAGTGAGTTTATGCCCACGAAGCATTCGAAAACCCAATATCGCTTAACACGGAATAGTTGAGAGCGAAAACATCGGAATCATTTCAGACTTCTGACAGTGATGTCTATGATGTTCCGTTGATGCACATATCATGCATACGTCAATTTGATAATCCTTGTCATGACCAACCCAACAAAAAGTTATATTGTGCAGCAATCATTCATGGACGGTATTAACGTTTATTTGAAATATTTTATTATTCAAATGCCATGCCGAGAGGAAATTCGAAATGACATTTGCGGAAACGAGAGTCTGGTGTCAAAGGGACGCGCTTCAAACAAATGCAACTAATGCAGCCTGATTGGCATCAAACAGGAAATGGGAAAAAACGAAAAAAATATATAATACCTATGGATCAATGGACTAGTTTTTCATGTCCCATTCAAAAATGATTCATCTATTTATTTATTTTGGAATGCATTTTTAATCTGATTCCAAGAATATTTACGTTAAAGCTTTTGAACCTGTTCCGGAACTGGGTGTTTTCTAAAATCTATTCATGAATAGAAATATGAATCATTTTATCAATCATTTATGAATCAATTTACAAAAGGTAATGCAAGAACTCTTAAGGAATCATTCAAATCATCGGTAAAAAATGAAAGACCAGGAACAGTTTTATGAAATAACACTTCAATAAATTTTGCCAAGAATGAAAATGAAATTTATATTTAGACCAGACCGACTTATAGGCTTATAAAGCCTTGAATATTGGGTTTGTGTTTAAAGTGTCAGGTTTGCGTCCGTCTTCAGCTAAGCTAAGAAAAATTCGTCAAATCTCTGTGAGTTCTGAGGAACGAACTCTGTAGTCTTCAAGAAGGCCGTAATGAATTCAATTACGAAGCAGATTACCAAATTATTATAGAAGCTGAGCCTTAGGATTCATAGAATTAAACTTGCCTTATTTCAGCTGAACATATTAAACCCAACCGAATTTCCGTTGAAGTTACAATGACAGTTCAAGGATACAACACATCTTAAACCCTGTAGATTATAATGGGTCATAATGGGTTTTTGAACAGAATCCTTGAATGAAGCAACATTATTCTCGTATAAAGGATAATATATATTTCAAAGCGTCACTGCGAAGTAAAATCTTATTTACTTACTTACATTCAATGCTTCAATTCAAAGATGTACATCAATACATCAATTCAATTCAAAGGACATTATTTGCGGTGAGTCTATGAGTATATTTCATCCACACATGCTGCTATTTGATTTAGACGACTTTATTTTGGCATACATTCTCGAATCGAATCTTTGTTCAGCATCTTGGATAAAGTGTAGGACATATGTTTCAATAAAAAGGAAGAAGATACAAGGGCTGGAAACGATTAAGCGGATATTTAAATGAAAATTTCAATACATATCAAGCAATTTAGATACATATAGAAAAAAGTAAAATTGATGATTGTTTCCAGTTGAATTTCTGTGCAGTCCAGCCGTAAGCTTATCCTTTGCATTCGCTAATTACGCTTCGTTGGGTACCCGAGTTATGTTTGTCTCATAAATTACACCCAGCAAGCCAATATCAATTTTAAGTGGAAAATTCTGCTGAAATATTTGAATTTTTCAGCATCCAACGCTATAATGGTCGAGTCCCTTTTGGTGGTAGAATACGTCAGAATATGATAAGTACGAGACATTAAAAACATCCGCTCTGTATTCAGCTGTGCAAAATCTGAAAAATTACGAGTGTAATTAATGCGTGAATCACCCGTAGTGGCGCAAGTGAAGAACCATAGGACGGCGCTTTAAATATGTCCCGATCCGAGGAAAGCCGGAGCATTGCATGCAGCACAAACGTATTAAGCAGTTTATCCAGTGACTGACTAACATACAAACAAACAATGTTGTCGATACTTAGATGAACACACACTGTTGTTGTTATATTTGACACGACACTGAGTTCAAGTGTCGGTCACAAAAACCCTGTCGTAGGCCTTGTATCCGCCAACGACAGGATATTCTCGGACAAGTATCTTTGAAATATAGATAGGGTTTTAGGGCCTCAGCAGAATGGCAGTCTAAATTTGCGAAACATATATGCGCTACACGACATTTGTAGCAATCTCTTGGGTAACATCTACATAATGGTATGACATTTTACTTTGTAGCAGCAAGCTGAATGGACCCCCTTTCCTTTAGTGAATTTCAGTCCTCGGCCCAAACATCGCCAAGGCAAAGTTGTTTCTTGCTCTTTGCCCGTCGCCCGTTCACATGTCGAAGAGAAATTGCTCGTGAAGTGGAGCATACCATGAACATAAATAGGAATGACTGCCGGTTGGCAAATTCGAAGGATTTTACTGCGTAATGCATGTCCTGTGAGCTGGTAACATGGCATCAGAATTAAGATTTATGCAATGTAGCTGGGGACACGTTATGTATACATACATCGATAGTAAAATTAAAAATTATGCTCCCAAAATATATGATGCAAAGTATTTGGCAAGATGCTCCGAAAAGGGATACGGGTCTTGCTTATAACAGCATCGTTCCCATTAGCGTTTTAATGCCACAAATGAAATGCTCTCTCAAGGATATTACATTGTAATTTGTTTAGTATCTTCCAAGTAAAAGCTATTAAGTTGTCGTTGACAGAAACAACATTGTGGTGTTTGATCGTGGTAGTGGTAAGCTCCAGCCCTATGTCCTTATTTGCAGTGAATCATACTGCTGAGTGGGAGTTTCAAGTGCTTGTTTCGCATTACCTTCACGTTTTGTTTGCTCGACAAACTGAAAGGTAAGCGGTGACAGTTACAGTTTGTATTTGCAACAAGATGAAATATTGACAGGAAATATTTTGAGAACTGAGAGGATGAATAAACGTGTGCAAATCTGTGTAAGAAAAATTCTCAATTCCTTTTTCAGAGCAGTGACGAAAACGCGCTGCTGTCCAATACACAATATCTTTCAGTTATTTAAATAAATACAAGCTAGCAATGATTAAATCTTCGGCCAACTCATCCTTTCGTATGCATAGATAAGGCTCAAGTCAAGAACCGAGATCAAAACAGATTAAAAATCTGAATTCGATTTAAAACTATTGACTTCTATGTGTTCTCTTGTCTGCGTCCGTCCCAGTTTTGTGAGAGCTACCCTCTAAATCATAATTTTTCTATTGCTGTTTATTAACATACGAAAAAAGAAAAACATGGAACAACTGTTGCTAATTTAACAAAGTACAGTAACAAAGGGGATCCTCAAGAATTCCGTCCAAAGAATATAGAAAACTTCCAAGCATCAGTGGGAATCTTACGACTGTTTAACATTTTTAACAAAACAAGTTGTACAAGTGAACTACTGTTTTTTGTTGGTTTGAAATTTTTTTTGGTTTTTTACATTTTTCTCCTAGCAGTACCAATTATGAACAACAGGGCAAAGCCAACTTACAAATACGCAACATTCATTATTCGTGTGTATATTTGGTACATAACCGGCATCCTAGGTCCTTTCCACCGGGCCGTGCGCAATAATAGCCACTGAAGTCTCCATTCCCACATTCAAGGCCTTAAGTAGGCCGACTGTTTGCAATTTTATATAGCCGCGTGCAGATAGTGCCCGAAAAAATTTGCAACATCGTCGGGTTATCACGAGATATTCGGGATAAAATGTCAACAGCGCACCTGGTGCACGTGCTCGAAGTGTGTGGTGGAAAAAGTCAAGCGATCATCGCGAAAGTGAGGGAATGGCATGTGGTCGTATAAAAAAGTTTGTTAAACGTTTATGTTTCGCTCGTACTCATAAGTGGAACGTCAAAGTGGCCAGAAAATATTGTGCACCCAGTGCACCGTTATTCTCCTGAGCTTGTCCCAAGTCCGGATGAACAGAAAGATGGAATTGCTGAGATAAGTTGTTTAGTGCGATATCGGTTATGACATTATGTGCTGTAGACATGTCATGGGCGCCGCCATTTTGTATCCCATCCAGTACTAGTGAGCCACTTTGATAATCAAAGATAGGGGCTACCAAGCCTATTAGTACCTGCGGTTTTCGATCCAAGTCAGGAAATATTTCTGGGCTCTTTCTAGAATGTAAAACTGTAATGAGTGAATGATTCACATACTCTCAGCAATCACAATTATTCTTGATTGCAGGCAGCGTCTTCTTACTCGACTTACTACATGCAGGAATGTGTCCTCAGAATATATGCTGCATAATATATATGTTGTCCTATCTGAAAAATGATAGTAGGCATCAGTAGGGAGTTTTCAGCAAGTATATGCGGTATGTACAACATAGAAGAGTGCAAAATTTAAATTGCCAATTTTTTGACAGGTATCGTGGAAAAACGGTCATATGGAAGACTTGAGATTCATGTTTTCTTTGGAGATCTTAACTCTGTAGTAAGTATATGATAGCATAACGTATCAATAGTATTCAGCTCGAATTTCTTCCAAAAATTTTTGCAAACTATTAAACAAAAAAGACATCTTGCGCTGGGTCTCATAGGATCAATCGGAACAGTGTAAGTTTGAATGAGTTCAGGTTTGTTTTTTAAGTCACCATTTTCCATATAATAACGAAGAAGATAATCACAAAGGTATCAAGAGAAAAGGTCACGTTTTCCTGGGTTCAGCTGGTACTGTGAACTCTGTTACATTTAAATATTATTTGCTACGCAAAAATTCATTTTAAAATAACTTGAAGAGGAATTAATCCTGAGTCTAAGATTATACTGATAATGTGTTTGAAATTATAGAGTTTTCAGCTCAATGAAAAACCTAACACCGATAAGTTCTTGCTCATGCTGTCAAAAACCGTCGGAAGAGTGCTGGTAAAATGTTTTATGGAAAAACAATACGACTCCAAACAAATCCATTCTACAGATAACTTGAAAAATGTATACCAATAGGTTTCACTATGTTTGGCATGTGGCAATGCGGGATTAAACAGATGGATTCCAAACGCCAATTGTTGATTCAAGGTTTTTCTTCTACTTCTTCGTCTCTTTCAATCAGGACAAGATGTGGCGTGAAAATCAACAATAAAGTGTCAGATCTGCAAAGACTTAAAGCTGGAGCTTTTCAAGGTTCATAGTGCGATAAAGTAATTACGAAGCATGTAAAAGTGATTATAAAAGTGATTTATTAATTAATGTAAAGGTGAAGTCATAAAAGTGAAATAGTGATACAGTGAAATAATTGTAAAGTGGTTGAAATTTTAAGAATAAATGTTAAGCGCCTAATTTTAAATTATTCGGGTGTGTTTTATTCACTATTGCTAATATTTGCGAAGAGCAAACAGGTCGCGCACCTGGCAAAGCGCATTTCATGTTTCGCACAGAAAGTAAAACGAAATTTATTCTAATAAGACTTGGTCAGTTTTCACAGGAACTAAAGATAAACTTTGACGAACCAGCTTGTCGAAAATGCTACAATTATAAGGAAAAAACAGCCTTATATTCGAGACAAAATTTTGGCAGTAGAAAGACTATATACATAACAAGAGCGGCCGCGGTGACAGTTGTTTAAATTTTGTAGGTTTAATTTTTGATTTTCTTAACGCTAACATTTTCTTAATTTATTCTCTTTTAGCTTGTTTTTCTCTTCTAACAACTAGAACATGGCGTACAAAAAACGCTAATACATTGAAAAAACTCCCAACCTATCGTAATTTGGGTTCAATTAAACGGATATATTAGTATTTTTAAGCAAATATTTAGCAGTTTGGGTATTTCCCAAGTTATTTTCTACTTCTAACACTATGCAGGATTACGCTTTGTGCTCACTGCTCTGAACGAGCGGAGCAGTGCTGTTTGCAAAAATGGCTATGGCGTAAGCACAGCGTAGCAAACATACAGCGTTTACACTCTCAGGTGATTTCTCACAGACAGAGACAGAAACAGCATTTGAAGATTTCCATTTGTACTGCGTTTTTACCCGAAAGCTTTAGGAAGAGTGTTCTTGTTTTATGAAAAAATTAAAGGAAAATTTCCTAATCTTAATAAAAGTCCGCTTGGTTTGCTTTGGTTGAAAAGCGTTGGATCGGTAATTGGTTGGAAGAGTAAGCGCTGATTGTAGTTGCGCTGTGGAAGGCCGATTTCAGAGGAGAACATTTTACAAATTAATGGTGATTAAACCATATAAAATGATTTAATTACCCTCATAAAACTGGTGTAGGGGTTGGACGTGGTTTGATGGAAAGTTGATTCAATACCATTCACTTGATTTTCATTGTAAGATACCACTTGGACTATAGTAATGAAAATCAGATAGAATGGCGATAGATACATCAAAAATTTAACTCCTCCTGCACGTGTCTGACCACAAAAACGGTGTTAAGTTTAATGATCCATTAGGAGTACTGACCATCTCGCGTTTGCCTTCTCTCCTTTCAAATGACCCTTTGAGCGATTTGAAAATAAGGATGAAAGGGAAGCAAACGCCACTCGCTGGTAGTTGCAGTAGCCGTCAATGCTGAGAATTGACGAAGGAATCAACTTTGCGAAGGACGGTCAAAATGCACATACAGCCCAATTGAAAATTTATGATCGAAACAAAAGGCTTTCGCAATCGATTCCTAAATTCCTTTCTACCTAAAGGTGCGCTGCGGGTCAGCCACACATGCCCACGTACCCAACTGAAAAGCATCAAATATTTCTTTTACACATGCAACGACATATAAAGGTTGTTATGGATCCAGCAGCCATAATGAAAGGATATCCTGGAGCCTACATAAAAGTGCTATTGTTCTGTTTTCGCTGTTAAATAACTTAAAAGCATAAAAACTTCAGCAACCATTTAAGTGAGATAAAATTCGTTTTCCGTATCCCTTCCTCGAAGGTACTGCGGCAGTGTGTCCATACATGGGGGTGGGGGGTACAAGTCGGAAGGGATAGATGAAGTTGCTTGGGGCGAAGGAATTAATAAGCCGTGTAAGAGTTCAGCAAGAGCACTGCAAGAGAGTGAAAACGAAAAGGACGAATTTATAGCTCGTCATGGGTTTTGCTGTCGATCCTCTCGCATTGTAGAGCTGGTGAGAGATATTTACACCGCAGGATATCACCGCCCAACGCCACGCTGCCAGCTAGGCCGCAGCTCAATTGTTATGGTTCCGTCATAAAAGTCGAAAATAAAGTAGCAAATACGTCTTCATTGTCCTATCATTTCAAATCATTTATATTCGCCATAAACTTTATCATTCGCTCTGGTCGCTAACGAAGGATCTTATTGTTTCGAATGTGTTTGCTGGCGCGAGAAGCTTGTTCGCTATTCAACAAAGCGATAATCGAATATAGACTAAATATGACCGAATTTCATGGAAGTGAACAAGCGAAAGGGTGGGTAATTGCAACCTTGTCCATTCGATGTTGCGACGAGATTCGAAAGGCAGCACGAAAGTAATTATAAACATTAATATCAGCCGTCAGCATGTAATGAAGGGTGATTCATACGGTTATGAAATTGTTGCAAATCGTGTCTACTTGGTTGTTTGTTTGTTTATAAAATGTTATCGACAAATAAACTCGGAATGTCTTGGCACCCCGAAAACATTCGTTTTAATATGTGGCTAATTTGGGATTTCCAATTGTTGGTTCGGATGTTTGCAACCTTCTAAAAAATTAAAAAAATTCTTGTTAGATTCCATTTTTAGGTTGATATTTTTATTTTGCAACAGACAGCTGTTTCGAGGCCGATATGGTCCCTTCTTCAGTGTTATGTCTATTAAAGTGCCTATTGTGTCTATTATTTAATAAACATTACATAAAGTGTCTATTATTTAATAGACATAACACTGAAGAAGGGACCATATCGGCCTCGAAACAGCTGTCTGTTGCAAAATAAAAATATCAACCTAAAAATGGAATCTAACAAGAATTTTTTTAATAATTTGGGATTGTTATTGACTGTTTTGGAGGAAATTCTTTCGGCAGAATGTGCCTCTTCCTAGTTTGTTTGCCTTAATTTGAATTTACACATACTTAAAAAGTGTTGGAAAGTGTGCTCACATGTGTCACAAAAACTATGAAGATAATCCACGAAAATTAAACTTCATGGAAAATCGTGACTTTAATGTAGATCAGGTTTCCAGTCAGCAGAGGTAAGTTAATAAGTTATCATAAAAATTAGCAATTTAATTAGTTAAATGTTTCAAGTGCCGCTGCGAGCAAGTCGTCAATCAAAGCTTGAATACCACTAGCACTAACACTTCTGGGGAACAACGCAAAGAAAGAAATACTCACACAAATATGAGTGTTACAAAAATACTCTTTTAGATTTTTGTTTATTTATGTATACAAATATAAGTCTCGTCGAATATTATTTTAGTTTTCTGTTTCTTTGCTTCAACTTTCATTATTTAAATTTCAGATTCAAGTGTGAATGCCATCGCACATTCCTTTCAATATCCTTCGACATGCATTCTTGCATGCAAATACTGATGCCTACAGTGAACCATCTGGCGCATAACACTAGATCGGGAATTCGTTTTGTTATGGCTATGCGAATAATGGCGAGTAGTATCATAACCTAGTGACAAAAAGCAAAAACGCTCCCGATTTAACAGGATTCAACTGTGAATTCAAGAATCGTATTATTTCGTTTTATCGAGAACATGACAATACGCTTGAGCAGAAAACAGTACAACTTTAAATTTACCATCGCTCGCTTTACTATCTTTGAGATAAGGTAACCGAGAGTCCAGGACCTATCAAACTGATGTGTTGATTAACGAAGCTTTTTTCGTCAAAGAGTAACGATAAGTGTGATTAAATTGTGTCCTAAATGCACAATAATCTTTCAGGGTCCCATCGAAATGAATGAACGAATTAATCTGTAGATGCCGGGCAGTAAAAGCATATGGCAAACTTAATTATGGTTAAATTCTGGACACAATTTCGTTATTTAAGCGACTATGTTGATTTGGTCCTCTTTTTCATATCAACATATGCATTATTATATTTTCAATAATATTTTTGGCTGTCAATTCGTTACTTTTTTTATAAACATACGCTTGCATCACGTGTTGGCATAACTTCCTTTTATGTTATGCCTACAATTAAAAACTCAGCACGCTTATCGTAAACCGTTTGACCGCTATAGGAATTTAATATAATCGAATTTTCTTATTACTGTAAATTTTCCTTTTGGAATATGTTCTTGTTCCTGAGAATTAAATTGAACTACACAAGTAGTCCGTTTAATATCACAAGTTCAATATTTCCAACAAGACTTCAATGTTACGCAGCTCGCTGCGCTTCTCGATCAACGTCAACGAATGATAAACGGCAACTGAGCTTTCGATTTGACAATTATGATAATGTCAGTAGCTATTCCAGGAGCTGTGAGCTTTCTGAGGAAGCATGTGGCTGCATGTATTTGATCTAGTTTTCATAATGAACTCTAGCCTTTTTTGCCAGCCATGTTTTAATTGACCTTGTAAATCGACGTGCACTAGTTCTGGGTTTACTTTAATTAGCTAATATTTTGATCGTTTTGTTGACTGTTATATGTAACAATATGGTTTCCATTCCAAAATCATCATGTGTGGCATTATCAACACAATCCTTTAGGACCACATAAATGATATCCCAAAATATTATGACTGGGGAATACTACTACTTGTACATAGTATGTAAGCAAAGTCCGAGATCATAAATTATCCATCGCTGCAAAACCATAGCACGATATATGTCCGATCGGAGAGGATGCACTCATGGTGCTTATGATAAAATGCTACGGCTAGAAATATTACCTGTACAAAAAGCTTTTAAAAGATTTTTTTCAAGTTTGACGCTTTATTGTGTTAAAATTTGTTACGAATTCATTTTTCAAAGTATTGTCTATCGCTAGCCACTACTTTTTCCTTCCTTCGGATTCCTCGTCAAAAGAACGACACATATTTGGAGGCTATCTACGAATCGATCCAATTTTGGAGTTCTTGAAAAAAGCGGAAGTGTAGTAGTACCACAAATAGTAGTTGGAAGGGCAGTATCCAGACGGCTATACACTGGGAGGGGTAGGACTTCTCATTTAAGCGTTTCAAGGAATGTTATGACAGGCCTTCTAACATGTGGTCGAGCATTGTCATGTTGAAGAAATTTTTTATTTTGTCTTTGCTCGTATTGCGGCCGTTTTTCCTTCAATGCTCAGCTCAAACGCATCAATTATAGTCGGTAGAGTTGCCCTGTGATGGTTGCACCTGGTTTAAACAGCTCATAGTAAACCACGCCCAATCGGTCCCACCAAATACAGAGCTTGACCTTGCCACAGTGAATATTCAGCTTTGGCGTATAGCCGGGTGAGTTTTTGTGCTTCGGGTTATCGTAATGAACCCATTTTTCATCACCAGTTACAATACGATGCAAAAATCCCTTTCTTTTTTGCCGTTGGAGCAGCTGTTTAACGTGAGGAAACGTCGTTCGACGTTTCTCGGCTTCAATTCATACTGCACCCAATATCCTACTTTCTGGATCATTCCAATGGCTTTTAAGCGAACAGATAAGGCTTCTTCCAATACTTCCAATACTTCTTGTTGTTCTTCTGAGTTGTTCTTGCGTTTCGCACGAGTCTTCATACCATAGAGCCTCCAATTCGGCACCCTCCAATTTTTCTGGTAGTCTTTCGCGCTCTTTGCCATCGGTATTACATTCACAATTTCTAAAACGTCAAAATAAGTAGAACTGGATGGAGTATGATCTTCATAGGCTTCCTGTGGTACATGACGACTTTCAGCTGCTTTCAGATTCTTCAAATAAAAGCAAAGAAGTAATCCGTCCCGCAAATTGTTTTTTGTAGGCATAAAAGTTGACATATTCGGAGCACAGAAACCCCGTGTTGGTTACACTTCAGAGAAATGACGCATACTGAAAAAGAACGCCTAATGATGAGGCTTCAAAATGAAGTTGGTTGCAACTTTGTCCGACCCGACGCTATCTCTTGAAAATTCTGTACAACTTTTTTGTACAGGTAAACGTTTGACATTAATTTTTCTATTTGGCACAAACAAAGCTATGAATGCAGTTTATGAAGAAGAAAATATCTTCTAACTCGATGTATCGGCGATTATACGCAAGAATGCAAAGATATTAATTCGACAGTGTGCGGATTGGCTTGAAAATCAATTTAAAGTTTATGGTGAAACTGTTTGAATATAGCCGTGGATATTTAAGTTTGAAATGATGATTGTTTTGCTTCAATTTCGCACATATTGAAAGTCTTGAACACCTACGAAATGTGCTTGTCGATCTTATTTGACATCTTCTTTGACATTTTATTGAAAATAAATACAAAAGCAGAACACTAATTACATTATAATAATAACAATCTGGAAGGCTAATAATATGTTGCAGGCATCGCGGGTTAAAGGTATTGTAAAAATTTCCACATCTTTCAATAACTTTAAACTTTAAAGGCGTTTATATCCAAAAATCATTTTTCACATTTTATCCATGTCTGGAAAACTTGCAACCACTTGGAATTTTAAGTAAGCATTGAAAAATATATTGCCTAAATATGTTCATAGGATTTTTTATATGGCATAATTTATTTGTTAATAATTCTCAGAATTTTTTTCGCGAATTTTGGAACTTTATGTTTCGAAGTGCAGCCATTTTGTCAAAAATAAATAATTCATTAAAAATCCTACGTACTCCTTAGCTGTTGTTATGTGAAATAAAATAGCATTTAATGATTTGAAATAAATTCTCAATGGCGGTCGGCACGGCCGTGGCCCCTAGGAAAATAGAGAGGTTGCCTGAGAGACTCTGAACAATCTCCATTATTGAATAAATTGTTCTATGAAAATTATGTTTTACTGTTAGTCAATCGTACAAATAACAATTTTCTTTGGGAACTAGATCCGTTTCACATTTTCCTTGGAAGGTTTTTAAGAAAATGAGTATTTTTCCGGCCTGCAGAGTGGCTAAACCACTTAACCCACCATATACAACAGATCTTAATGATGAAACGATGTTCTTAGGCATCCTTTTACATGTTTCATCATCCACCCATCCATGATCAAGTTCAGGATGAGCCTTGTATGAACTACTCACTAAATATATCATCTGACAACTCCTAGATACTTTTTGAATGTGGAATGTTTGAACGTTGAATGAGGTAATGTTTTATCCTGATCGGAGATTGTAAAGGACTTCTTCCAGGAGAAGTTATTGTCAATTTTAGCCGTTGCACCGGGAATCCTAGTTGAATTAATTTATTAATTAGAGCGTGATACCAAAAAAGGTTTCAGATGCAGAGCACTGGCTGCTATTGGAAGAATTCCAGATTTAAGGTTTGGCACGACCTCCTCATGAAGGTACGAAATTGCGCGAATTGGTACTATGGAATCATTCGTTCTCGCTCACAAAATCCCGTTGACATATTCAATAATTAGAAACTTCAATAATTAGAAAGTATGCAAATGGGCGGGAAGTGAGAATCACATGCCTTTAATCTGCCTTTAATCTGCCTTTAATGGGAACTTCCTCAATGGCCAAGTGGTGTTTTATTAGGTAGGCCGTGCTACTGAATGACTTACTAGACTTAATGGCTTTTGAAGAGTATTTTTTTCATTCGCTTGTACGTTAGATCCTGTAAATCTGTATATGAGTGCCTTTCTGAATTTTGTCTCCGAGTTTCGATAAAAAATTGCCTCCAAATTTGTGCCGTTGCTCTCTGATGTTGAAATACTGATGAGTGAGCGGTGAAAGCGTTAGTGAAAGTATCGATTTGATTCATTTTAATTTCTGTTTTTGGACGCATTCGACGCCATATATGCCTTAAAACTTACGCTGACTTTATTCCCGCAAGCAAAACATGTAATCTTATTCGGAAGTTAAAGATCTACTGTTTCAGCGTGTATTTCCCCAGCTAATGCTGAAAGACTAACCCCGGTTTAAAAGAAGGATGTGCTGGCTGTCAAGATTGACACGTTGGTGCTACCGTTGTGGCATGGGCTTCTTGTCCGCACATAAGTTTATCGGGTTGTGGCTTAGGAAATTTTTCCCTAACAGCACGGAGGTTCATTGAACAGAATTGTGGATTATAGGACACATTTCCGGCAACTGGCCAAAATGTGACAGTTGCAGCATTGCATGTTTTCTTTTCTTGAACTCGTTACTTGAAAATATATTCTTGAGTTTTGATACACATTGTCCTGATTAGGTGCAAAATGAGTCATAAATGTTTACAGTGTGTGACTTTCGGGCCTTTAAGGACATGAAAGCCTTTATTTAGGACAAAGTCGAACGTTTTTCCGTGACCTTGAACGGATGCATGAAACGCAACTTTCACTGTCATACTTTTTGGTAGCTTCCAGTTGTTCCTTCAACTGGATGATTAGCAGTTCTAGTCACTTTATCTTTTGTGCCAACGCACGGCAAGAAGTTAAGAGCTCAGGCCTCGGCCTCGGTTTGTCCGCTCATGTTAACCTTTGTCAACTGACGAGATTCCTATACTTTCTCGAGTTATTGTCCACGTTATTCGATGTTCGCTCCTCGTTATTGTCCGTTTGACATCAAGAACTCGACTCCCTTGACTGAAGGATGATCAGCTTGGAATATCAATTGGCCTTTACATGGTAGCACAAGTTTCAAGAACTCGATCAGGTACACATGCTGACTATTTTTCTAAATCTTATTTTTTCCACAAATCAATTTATAATTTAAATAAATAAACTATAAATTTAAAATAAATTCACAATTTTCCTGAAAGTATAAAAATTGTAGGAGTTTCACAGTGACACCGTGTTTGATACTTACATGTACGTTTTGCCAAGGAAGTGTTGATAATTTAGTTTACTTTTGATTTGGTATGTTAATCCTGCTTTAATTTGCTCTTTCGAAATCAAGCTTGATTAGGTTGAATTTAACAGATGTATTTCTAGCCTGAGCAAGGTTCATGTTGTGCAACAAAAGTTTTTAACAAAAGTGAAACATATATATCTGAAATCATTTCAAGGAAAAGCCGTTTTTCCTTCATGTTTGGCAGCCTATTTAAGCTATTACCTGTATGTGATCCGATAGAAGTTCTGGCGCATACCAAAGAAATAGGAGGATCACATTGTGAGCGATGCAAGCAGGCGGTTCTGATAAGTCCAAAGTCTGTTAATCGACGAAGCTGATTACGTCAAACTAAAGGAGGAGCATTTCAATTAGCAGGAAGGTGAACATTGTTAAAAATTAATTCGTACATTATATAAGTTACAATGACTAAACGTTTTTCATCATTTTAACAAACAAGCAAAAACATGTAATGCTGATGTATTCGTTCAAAATAATTTCTGAGTGTAAATTTAAATAGTAATGTTGATGTTGATCTGTGCAGTATCGGCGGTCTGCGACTCGCTTTTATACACACCTTAAAGCATGTTCTTATACTTCTTGTTTTATTTATTTTTTAATTGCTGAAGGCTGCATTTTGCTTCCGATAATGATAGTTTGCAAGTGCTGATGAAGCTTATCCATTGAAAAATAGAGTCAGGTCTCTTAAAGATAAGCAGAAAAAAGGTAACGAAAAGCCCGTTCGATTTAATTCTCAATTCCAACCATTGAAGGTTAAAACTTAAGAAAACGTAAGGAAAAAATTTCCCGAGACCATGTGTGACACGTTTTTCGAACAATATTCCTCGAAAATCAGAATACGGAAGAAAAATTGATGAATTGCTTTTCAGGGGTTCATTGAAGCAAACCATTGAATTCACGGTAATAATTTCTTATAATGTAATATATCTTCAATTCTAGGTTTTAGCATGCATGTTGATCATCTGTATAGTTGCTCCTGTACAACTAATAAAGACTTCGGATCTCCATATCCAGCTCAGAATGACAAAGCGCTGCAAAGTCTTTTCTCATGCGTTTATGCTTGGCGTTGCGTATTCTGCATCATGCTGACGTTTCGCAAAACGGGACATTCATTGTTTAAATATTCTTCAATCTTGAATTCTACTATGCCTTTATCCTGCGACAAGTAACTTCTGTTTATCTACCAACACTTAAACAAATTCAGCGATATGCACCGCGCCAATAGTTTCACGATTGCCAGGAGTACATTGTTGTCTGCTAATGCTTGCTTTCGGGCAAAAGGAATCATGGCGGATTTCAGACAGCTTTGCTCCCGTGCTGCGAAGTCATTGGTTCAGTAGCATCTACCTTGTCCTTGTTGCGATAATTTTATTTGCCTTATCAGGAATGACATCACTAGCTCACATGGACCAACATTAGGATGGTATTAGAATAACGGCAGTAGCAGACAACACGAGTGTGGAAGGGGTAGAATTAGGTGTGCAGGATTCACAGGTATAACGTCGATTGAAAGTAGTCTCGGATAACTATTTAAGAACAAGTCGAGAACGTCGACTAACTTGTGGGAGTCGACTCGAATGGCTGCGTCGAGTACACTTGCTGGATTCTGTTCTACACATTATTGCTTTGTTGCGAAATGTTTCATATTCCTAATTTGCATCAGGATCAGATAAATAGCAGTAGGCCTCCTTGCTGTCAGGGCTGGAAGAAATAATCTTCAATAAAATATGCCCCGAAGCCTCGAGCCGAGCAGAATGAAGTTCAAGTCGCTATCAGTTGTATCACATTACGTATTCATCATTTGAGGGTTATCCTTAACAACCCCTAAAACGTAAGCTCTATGCAAGCTGTGTAACTGGTGTCGAACTAATCTATGTTGAGTGCCACTGATGTGTCGTATATTCAATTTATGAGTTATCAAAACTTTATTATGTTGCTCTTAGCATTTCTTTTATGAAAGTCGTAAATAAAACGCCAGCGCTTACAAATTGAGTTGGATCGGGAAATTGTCTCTTTATCTGATTATCTGTAAGCATGTTCAAAGATACTCCTTCGCAAAGAATAACCATCTCAATCGAGATAACAATGTTATATTGCCATTTTCGGTAATTAGATATTGAGCTATATTTGTGCTTCCCATTATTTGCGCATTGTTGTATAATGAGCAGCCATGAAAGTCGAAAAACATCTTGAAATTAATATGAGTGAGCCTCGAGGGAGAAAGCAAACAGTGAAAAAATCCTCGGCCCCAACAAAAACAAGCTGATTTCAATCAAGTGAGCGATAATGAAACTAATGGAATTTCTTGTTGGCATTTCATGCAACAACAAATGCTTTTGTTGTCACGATTCGGTTGGTTTGAAAGGACATTAGCGCCGACAGTTTAGGATTCAAAGGACTTTTGGTAGACTGGAATGAATTTATTGTAGTCCCTATTGTTATTTGAAATTTCGAAAAGAAATTGTATCGATGTGTCCGGTCATTCATTATTTAAAGTATTTTTCGTGCAAATTGCATTCTGGGCTATAAAATTTTGTTTTTTGTATCCTTACTTAAATCATGTTGTTCAACGCAAACTATATGAAGCACGAGGGCGCACGAGGAAAAAACTAAACTAAATGTGATTGGAGTGAAGGAACTCTACTGCTGCAGCGATCAGTTTTACTCATAAGGATGAGAGATTTGCATATTTGATGTATCATGTGCTTTCACCGAGAAACGCACAAGACAAACGACGAAAATTTTCCATAAAGTACATCAAGGAGTAAGCGTTGAGTTACAAGGAGCGGAAAAACGGATATCGTAAAAAATTCGTTGCAGCCAGCGTGGAAACAATACGTTGTCCAAGAGCTTGTCTTTTGTGTTAAATCTATCTTAAATCTATAATAAGGATAGAAAATTTTGGGAGTGTACTCGATACTGGTTAGAGTAGTTTCCAGTTAAGCACTGGTTTCTGGTCTTAATTATGATCGGTGGCAGTGATATTAGAGTTAGAATAGGTTTTATCGTTATGTATAAAGACCAAGTCTGTTTTTTTAAAAAGGTTTTTGTTTTGTAGCGTTGGTCTTAAAATTAAGAGGTTCTGACCAACTCTAACATTTCTTGCCTCGTCTTGGTTTTAAGAATACCCTTGAAATGAATTTCGGATTTTTTGTTTTGTATGGAGTGAAAACACATTGACGCTAGTAACTTCCAGAAAATCGTCAAATCATTTGGTGGTTAATTTTGTACTTAACCATTTCAGTGCTAAGGATTTTGGATATATTTAATTAAAATTGCGGTAATAAAATCAAACAAATATATTATCTATTTATAGGTTTGGTGTTATTAAAAACAAGACTGAACACATGAACAACCCTCCCCCACCGGGCGCTTAACGCAGACTGACGCAATCGTCGACATAGCGACGAACCACGCTCTCAAGGTCAAGCGCGCTCGTCGCTATGTCGACGAATCGCACCGAAACGGTTAAATTAGAAATATAAATGAAAATTTCTGCAGCCGACGTAAGTGTAGATATTTGAAGTATATTCATAGGTTAACAGAAAAAAAGTATTATTCAACATTCATTCGTGCAATTTTATTTTTCAAACGAAAGAGCCAGAAACGGCGTGAAATGACAGGAACGTCTGCAGAATAATCCGAATTCTATGCTCTCGCCATTAAGAAACGAGGCCAAAACAACTCTTAGAAAAAAAGACTTTCACCAACATGCCAAACAATTAGAAATTCAAACGTATCGTTCCTGCTGAAGGTGTGATGAAAAAGAGGAATGCACAGAACACTGCGGATGGATCCTGGCATTGACTAGCAGCATAGGCCTACAACAATAGACCCAAAGTAAATAATAATAATTATGCTCTTGACGAGCTGAAGGAAATTGGTGCTTGGTATTTGGAAGTTGTAGAAGAGAAATTTAAATTTATCGTCCAACACTGCCTACCTCCGCAATTTGTAATCGACTTTGTCAAAAGTAGATTGTCATCTCAACTCCTTTTCTTATCCTTCATAATTTGGCCCAACAAATTTGCATTAAAATAACTTCTGTATTGTTATGATTGGTAATAATTTATTGAGTCTGAGTGATTTTGATGTTTATTTCGTACATGTTTGGAACTACTTCACTCCAGAAAATTCCTGAAGAAACTAAAAGTACAGCTGAAGTCCTTATTCGTGAAAAGAATTTCGATTTACCTGAATAATTACGTCCTTGAAGTGATCAGACAATGCTTCAAAACGGCCAGGACCGTTACGCGCAGGCTTAAAGCGTTAAAGTTGATGAATTTGACTGCAATTCGAGCCATAAAGGTATATGATAAAGGGAGGCCCTGTACGTGCACATTAGCGTGCGTGAGATTCATAATAATTAAACCTTTTTTTCCTCATTACCTGTTTAAATGTTCGTTTTCATTCGTGCCTGAAGTAGAGCAATATGTAACATAATTTCCGAAATTTTATCGAAATCTCCTCAACTTGCGAGCGATTAAAAACACATAATATTATAAATCCTTAATATAATATACTCTCCAATCATAAGCAAAAGCATGAAAACCAGATTCATAAATCACTAAAAACAGTTGAAAACTGCACTGCCTGTAAATGTTGTGTTAGGGGGAATAATTCTGCCTTGCAAATGGAAATAATTCATCAATATCATTTCTGACAATTTCACATTAAATTCCCCTAAAAAATTAAAGCATATATTTAATTTGCAAAACGAAAATAGTTTTCAATCATGAAATGCAAAAATAATATCAATATTGACGTTTCTCATGATATCGGCCACCTTCGGTTTTATAATTGAGAGTCAGTTAACATTACAGTTACAAAAGCAATTATGTAAAGGAATGGTAATACATTTTAATTGAATGTTGAAATTTACATGAAATTGGTTTATGAATTATACACTCTCATTAAAAATGTGAAAAACGCTTATTTTTGCCTTTGTCGAGTGTCATAAAGTATAAGGACATTCTCATTAATGACATTAACAACCGAGATATTGATTTGAACATATTTGATTAGCCGATGCTTGTGTTTCCCCATGTTCATTCGGCTCCAGCAACTCAATCCAAAGTCGAGCATCTGTCAAAACAGTATGGGATTAGCAGAGCTCGACCTTCGGGAAATGATCTTTGTGTGGAGTTAACATTCTCGTTAAGTCGATTCTCTTCTCTCCACATTTGTTATATATTTTATAGTAATTTTATTAATTTAATGACGAAATAATGTTTATGAGTGTTTGAATACTTTATCCAAATCAAACCAAAACATATGCTTGAAATATTGTGATGTTTTTTTAACCATATTTCAGATCACATTTCAGGTGTAAATGTTGATAAATTTGTATTCATTTGGGACATGCGGAAAACAATTTGGGTTAAGGCTCCTCCGCAATTTAAACCTCTATGACGCGAGCTATATCGAGCGGAATGAGGAGAAATTAAATTGAATGAATTGTGGAGTTGAACCCACTGGGATGTCCAAGGGTAGTAATAGACCTGAAGAAAGAATTATCATGGGTTGCTGCTTAAATACAAACGAAGAAACGAGATCGGCGCAGGTCTAACGCTCTTTAAAAGACTCCAGCGTCAACACACCTGCACATTTTTTCTAGACGAGAAAAACTGGTTCATTGAAGAAGTATTATTTCTTGGAATTTGTTAGCATTTGAAAATATAGTGTTAAGGATGATGAGGATAAAGATAAGGATGATATATAGAATATTGGCAATATGAAAGTGAAATTGTTCTTTTCTTGAATTGTGTTGTTTTTGTGCGAGCTTTTTTTTATTCTTCTTATTTGTTACTCTCTGTTGAAAGAGAAGTAAAGTCATCATTTTCAACTCTCTGTTGAAAGAGAAGTAAAATCATCATTTTCAACATCACCCTCTTCACCTGCTGGCCGTTGAAATATTTCATCCGAGAATCACACGTACTGCTCGACGATACTACCCTTAACTAATTTAATGTTTGCAATGTTGTGGGATTGATGGGAACACTGTCGAGAGGGTATGCTTGATCGATTGGCAAAGATACAACAACAGCTTTGTTCCTTCTTAACCCGAATAGTTCACTGGACAGTCCATCAGTGTGTAACTATAACGCCTCATATGTTGGAGTATGATTTCTCTGATCTTTCATTCTTCTTAGGCTTTGATTGGACAAGCATGATTTCTTCTAACGATGGCCACCATTTTGAAAATTCAAAAAGGTACGGAAAATGTTCGATTTGTATCTGACATGATGTCATAATGGTCCTCGAGGAACGTGTACCTGGTCAATCATTTTACTCTTAATAATTCCAAAATCCTGATTTTGGAATTATTAAGAGAATTATATAACTCCTGATTCATCACATCAGAAATATCAAAAATAAATTAGCGCTTAGTTTTTGCTTTGACTTTTTTGATTATTTCAAATAAAGGTGCAATTATTTGTTATCAGGTAATGCGAAACATGGAGCATACTCCGTTGGCACCTTTGTTTGCGGTTCCTTCGTAATGTAAACTCCACCAAATGTAAATGTAAACTCCACACCAAAACAGGGTTCCAATAATTGCCTGAGATAAATTATTTCCTGCTTCGGATTGGTATATTTGGGTGGAGAACGATCTACATAAAACGAAGGCGAAAGCTGCAACACTATACCGAAATTGACAAATATCCTTCACAGCTGGGATTTTGTTGTGGATCTTTTATACCCGTCTTTTTTGGACTGTGTGTTTTGCGTCAACTGCATTTCTTATAAGCGTAAGTGTTAAATGTGAATATTTGGCTTGAAATAAGTTTTGAATTTTTGTAGCATTCAACGGCCCGTCGAAAAATCTAGCGACTGAATTCAAGAATAATGGTGTGCATAGCCTTTAACGTTTGAGGACTAGTGGTGTTAGGCTTGACATTGTTGCTGCGTTTCCGATTGCTGGGGCAGAGTGACTAAAATAAAATCGGGGACTCCATCTCCCATCCTTTTTGAGAGCAAAATACATGTTATCCAATCTGTATCTCTGTGAAGTCCTTCCGTTTAAATCAATTGCTAAAGGAAAATATCCAGCTCATTTTTCAATTGTAACGTCTTCATCTGCTGAATAAAGAATCGAAAATCACACTAGCGATAGCTGATGAAAACATCCGATTTTACACGTGAAAAAATATGTTTGAATTTTTACTTACAGTTTCTTGGCAAATTTAGTTAAAAATAGTACAAACAGTTGGGTCTGGCTGTTACACGAGCCGGTCAAATTCTCCTTTCCCATGAGGAAGTCCCTGGTGTATTGCGTATTTCATTCCAAATCTTTAATTGCCTCTGGTCTTCGCTTTCTTTTCATTAAAGGTTTCGGTGGTAGCTCCATTTCTGTCCCCGCTATCGCATAATTTTTTAATAAACTTAGCTCACGACGCAAGATAACTAGCAGACAGAAATTGACAATCGTCATTTGTTGAACGTCATCTCATCACATACTGATTTATTTTCCTTGCGAAACAACATAAGTCGTGGACTTGTGTGGTCTTTCTCAGGACCGCGACATGTATTTAGTTTCAACCTAATTTCAAACCTAAACTTCGCTAAAATTGAACTGCGTTGTACTTAGGACTATCATTTGACAATACGCTGTCGTGGACCGATTCCATTTAGAGCAAACGATGATACTATTGCGGACCTCTATCCAACCTATCTCCTCTTTTCATATCCAGAAGACTGCATTATAAATATAATAGATTCCGGCAGATAATACGATCGATGTTCCCCTTCTTTTCTACAAGCGATGCTAATGACAAGCGATAAAAATCTAACGAAAAAAAAAATCAATACCAAAAACAAATTAATGTCCTTTCAGGATGGAGCAATATGGAAGATTTATAAATAAGAACACAAACAATTACAACGACCTAATGACACAGATGCTACGAAAATACAGACGCGATAAAACATTTAAATGCTGGATAAAATTGACAGTCATACAAATACCAGCTCCCAATTCCCGCATTCCCGGTCGAGGAGTCAGCTCGAATATATTAGAGTTTAAGAAAAATTGAAAAAAGAACAAAATAGTAAATTGAAAAAGGGAAGGAAAAACCTCTAGGAGGAATGATGGACGTTCAGGGCTCACAAAAGGATCAGGTTTGATATGATCCAACTCAAAGGAACCCATCCTTCAAACAAGCTGAGGTTACACTACGTCAGTTTGCTTGGTAGTGAAACTTTACTTCCTAAACATTCCGACGCGAAAGCCTCGCCTCTAGGCTCATTTTGAAACGTTTATGAAATCAATTTTTAAATGATCACCAAAATAAAAGAAAAACCTGCCGGAAGATTTAAAAAAAATACAATCCAAGATTATGTTACAACTCTCATTCGATAAACGTCACACTTGATAAGCAGGAAAATGTTTGTGCTCCTTGCGGTTAAAATGAAAAGTAGGGTGTTTTGCACTGGCAATATAATCCTTTCTGAGGCACTTACGTTATTTTGGGAGTTGCTTCCGGAGGCGCTCACGATACGATTACTGCGTTGCGAGAGCTTTCAATCCTGTTCCGTGTAGATTGAGTTGGAGGATGCAAGAAACCTGTGGATGTTACAAATAATGATAGTACTCGATGACGTGGATGTAAATTTTATACCGAGATTACTCGTGAGAGGTTTTTTATGTTTCTGTCAAGATGTGTCGTATATTAATGTAATTACCAAGTGGATCTTAAAGGTTTTCCCGACGGCAGGTTAAATTCCGGCTAGGCTGAATGCATCGCATAAACCATCACAGCTTAAAAATCATCCTTTGCGTTTCGAATCATCAATTCCTTCATACTTCTATGTTGAAGCGTGGACATCACATTTGGTACAGCTCCGATGTTGGTGTAGACTCCACACATTCTGAATAAAGTCTCAATGGTGATGGTGAAACGTTCGTGAGAGACTAAAGCGACTGTTTTGCCACCGAATGGAAATAATTAGAAATTGTATATTACCCAAGAGGAAAACAAAAGCTATTCACCAATTCGCAATTACCACAAAACGCTGATTTCCAAGGGTTGCTTGGAAACAGCCAGAACTTCTTATGACTCTTTTCGACCGTTACAGCGAATGCCTTCTCCCATTTCCCTCATTAATTTTTTTCGTCCTTGATGTAAAACTTTTTTAGCATAACAAGAACATTTTGATTGGCCATTTTAATTAACTGTATCGGCATGAAGGATTCGGTGGGCAGGAAGTGAAAACATGCGGCCGAGTCATTCCATTGCTTACATAACTTTTAAGAGGGTGTTTAGCGTAGAAGAATTAGGACTAAGCTCGGGAAATTTCCTTAAAGTTAAATCCCAGCGAAAGGCACTGTTGCTTAGCATGATTGTTTGTTTGTTGGGCAATAGAGGGATGAAATCAGGCAGGCGAGAATGATTCGAAGGATAATGTTAAAAGTCGTAAAAACCGAAATCCCTTTAAAAAGGGTTTAGTCTGGAGTTAATTGAGAAAATGAAATGGTTTTTGGAGCAGTGTCGGCCGGTCGATTTGCTCGTTGGTCTGGCTGTCCAGAGTCCAGTAGGAGACTGGCAGGCTTAGGCAAAAAGGGTTTTCATACAAAACTCATTGACTATAGATTGTCTGGTGAAACGCTCGGCCAGCGTTTGGATTGGCACTCTGATGGCCGCCCTCGTTTGCCGGCATTCTCCCGGAATCAGGCAAAAACGGATTAAAATTCAACCATCCTTCCTTATGAGGTCATTTACAACCAAAACATGATTTTCTTTTAACGCTCAATGTTTCGTCCATCGTATTTGGAGCAGAAATTAAATTGCTTGAATATTTTCATTTTTCGGGATGAAGCCAAGATTGAGTGTAATAAAATATCATTGATAAGACCTTTTTGGGAATGCTGAGTTTTGTACAGATAATCTTTTTATTGGCGATAATGAAGGCTGTATTAACGAGGATCGGCTCCTTTTCTTTGTTTGTCTAATCAAACGTGCTAAGTTGGCGCCCCAGTTGGATGTATATCAAATATTGCTCGTCATTTCCAGCAACATTCATTTTGATTATGACTGGGTGGGGTCATTTTTGGACTTTTGCTTGGAGGTTAGGTCACATAGAGATATGACTCTAACTTAAAAACGACATGTTTACATTTATTTCCAGAGCAAATCTGACATTGAATTACTTGACATTTTCTTAGAAACCACTGAGATTTATTGTAGACCAAATGAAATGTTTCAAATTATTTAAATAAAGACATTGACCAAGGGGAATCAACTTTTTCCCTGTTTCATATGCTCTTTCCCGTTTGAATCGTTCTGTATATGTGACCATATCCACACTTAATATTTATCTAACGGATTGTTAGACAATGAACATGGTACATCTTAATTTAATTCTCTCTTTCTGATATAAATTCGGTTACATAAGTTGAATTATAGTATATAATATATATATTGGATAGTCTTGAAAGTATTGAGACTTTTTCTCACTAGATGGTGTTGGTTTCATGTATCGGGCAATACTAATCAGATTGAGTCTGACATTCGTTTGAAAGGTGACATTCCAGCCTACAATTTTCATATGGACAGCTTTGTATTTCATCACTCGTGTCAAAAGTTGTATTCATTGAAAAATGAGTGAAATTTCTGACAAAATTCGTTATATTTTACAATCTCACTACAATTGAGGTGAGAATGCATCACAGGCTCGTGAAAAATTTTTAGTGTCTTCGGTCAACACATTTTATCAAAAGCCACTGCCAAGAGATGGTTCGCTCGCTTTCGTTCGGAAAATTTTGATGTCAAAAATTCACCTCACTCACGTCGACCATTCACTGAAAATTCTATGAAATCATACAGAAAATTGAAGAAAACTGTGACACAAGCAGCCATGACATTGCCAAGGAACTGAATAACATCACGAAACAGTTTTGAACCATTTCCGTAAGGCTGGGTACAGAAAGAAACTCGACGTTTGGGTGCCGCATGAATTAACACAAAAAAAAATGGTCGACCGAACTTCCATTTGCGAAATGCTAATAAAACGCAACGAAATGGAGCCATATTTGAAGCAAATCATTACGGGCGATGAAAATGGGTAAGATACGAAAATGCCGCTCGAAAAAGATCATGACCAAAAAAAGGTGAATCATCACAAACGATTTCAATGCCAGGATTGACATCAAATAAGATTATGCTGTGTGTATGGTGGGATTGGAAGGGAATTATATCATATCAAAGTATATCATGATGTGCTAGAACCTGGCCAAACACTCAATTCGGCTCTCTACTGTCAGCAATCAATCAGATTGCAACAAGCAACTCAAAAAACCGGCCAGAATTGATCAATAGAAAGGGCGTTGTCTTCCATCATGACAATGCCAGACCACACACATCTTTGATAATATGGCAAAAATTGACAACTCTTGGCTGGGAAGCTTTGATGCATCCACCGTGTCCAGTGTCCAATCCAGACCTTGCATCATCAGACTAACCGCTGTTTCGGCATCTGCAAAACTTCCTTAATGAAAAGAAATTCACTTCAAAAAGGGTGGTTCACTTCAACACTTGGCCAAGTTTTTCGCCGCCAAACCACAGAAGTTCTACACGAATGGAATAAAGGCTCTACGCGAAAAATCGCAAGAGGTCATAGATAATAATGGAAAATATGATCATAAATAAAATCCATTTTAAATAAAAGAAATATTCAATCGAAAAATGACCAAAATAGACTCAATACTTTTTAGACTTAGCAATATAGTACACTTATGTGATGTGGAGTGTGAAGTTGGAATCGTCCCTTAAGTATATTTCTAACCTGGTGTCCACTGTTCGAAAAAGTAAAAGCAAGCCAACATCGATTTTTAACACACCGCGTATGGTACTTTCGGTCCCAGGTGGTCAATTCTGATGTCTTTTATCATTCGAGGATCAAGTTTTGCATGTATCAGTTCTGTTAGGTTTAGGTGCCTTAGCCATATTTGGCGCTTACCGCGAAGCTCGAACTTTCTAGAAGAAAGTGTTCCATACATTCTTCTTCTTCGCCGCAAGTTCTGTAGGTAGACTTTGCGTAGAAGAAATTTTGTCAACGGCTGAACTGAACTCGTATCAATTTAATTTTTATAACTCAGGAGAATTAGGACAGGCGTTACTTCATTTTAGAGCTACAACCCAACCAGAATCTGTTCTGACACCATATCAGCGATGAGGAGATGAATTCATTTAATAAATTTCATTGAACGAGTTGACGTGGCTGCTTTTGTAATTTCAGTGAAGAGCGTTGCATTATTATTATTATTGTACTGGGGTCCGCTTGCTGGAAATTAGCATAGGCCAGAAATCGGCCCATAGCTCCTCCCCGTGTGTAGTACTGTTGTTTACAGATGGTGCATCCTGTCGTCCTACAGAAGCCAAGGAGTTCCCCCAATTCTGTGGTCGCCAAGTATTCCAATACTGTTAAGCCAGTACACCTCAGCCAAGTAAGGCGTTTGTTGGCCAGACTCGGGCAATCTAGGAGGAAGTGTTCTGTACTTTCTTCCTCCTCGCCGCAAGCTCGGCAGGAGTCATCCGCTTGGATTCCTATTCGTTTGGCGTGTTGACGTAGAAGATTATGGTCCGTTAATACCGCCACCAATGTTCTAACGCCATTTCGGTTTTTCCCTAGGAGTGTTTTGTCCTCATTTGATTAGGGTGAGGCCAAAGAGCTCGGCTTATCCTGTTGTCGTTCCTGTCATTCTAAGCCGTATCTATCTCCTTCCAGAGGATTTCGTATAGTTCCCTTTTTACCGTTGCTAGTGGCACTGTAATTATGTCTATTCTAGTGGCATTTTGGTCGGCTGATCTAGCTCTCGCTAGCACATCCACTCTTTCGTTTCCCTCTACACAGCTGTGTCCAGGACCCATGTCAGTTTTACATTTACTCTGGTTGTTGCGGTTTTAAGAGCCTGCCTAAAATCCTGCACCAGTTGTGAAACTACGGGGTTGGAGGCAAGTGCCTACTTACCGTGCCGACTTACTGTCCAAGAGTATTTGTATTCTCCCATTAAGTTTGTTTGTTGCCGCTTTTATTGCAAACACTTCCGACTGGACAACTGTGGTTTGGCTCTCCAGTTTATAACTTCGGTTGAGTTGCGGGTGATCTGGGAAAAAGATTCCGGCGCCGCTTCCCTCATCCGTTTTGGAACCATCGGTGTAGATCATTATCTCACTTCCAGATGTGAAATCCTGCACCGTTTTCCACGCTTCTCTGGTTGGAATGCTGATCTTGTATGGAATTGTTGTGTCCAATATTGGTTGAATTCCATCCAGCTCCCTTTTACTTGACGGGGCCACTCTCTTCATTTTTCCAAAATGCATACGTGCCTCGTTTGAGTGACATTAGATAATCCATATGCGGATTTCAATCTGATGCTCGCAAGTGATGCCTCTCTGAAGATGAATTTGTCGAGTGGCATGAGATTAAGCATTATCTCCATTGGAGCAGTTGGCGTAGTCCTATTAGCACCTGTGATGCAAAGGCAGGCCATTCGCTGGATCTTGTCTAGCTCTTTTGCAATGGTTTTCTTTTGTAATGCCTGCCACCAAACCAATACTCCGTAGGGCATTTATTGGCCTCACTACTGTTGTGTAGATCCAGTGGGCAATTTTGGGTTTTATTCCTCGGGTTTTTCCCACTAGTCTTTTCATTGTGAAGAGCGCCGCTGTAGCTCTCTGTCTGACTGCTCCTATGTGTGGTGTCCAAGTTTGCTTACTATCCAACGTTACTCCTAAGTATTTCACCTTGTTTAGTTAACTGATATGTTTTCCGTCAACGGTCGGGGGTGAAAATGCCTCCGGCTTACGGCGCTTTGTGCAAAGCATAAGATCCGTTTTGTCGGCATTGATGCGCAGTCCGTTTAGCTTCGCCTACTCAAAACGATGTGAGAGAGCGGGCTGCATCAATTCCGCCATGGTTTCCGGGAACTTTCCACTTATCAGTATAACGATATCATCAGCGTACGCTATCGTTTTGAAACCCTTCTCGTTGAGTTCTTCCACTATTTGGTTAACTGTGAGTACCCAGGCAAGTGGTGATACTATGCCGTCTTGTGGTGTACCACTGTTAGTCCATTTATTCAAGTTTACTCCGTTTTCTTCGGCTTTAATCTTCCTTTTAGCCAGTAGTTCCGCCTTACATTAAGCAAGATATGGGTCTATTGGATATATTTGGATGGCTGCTACTATGTTCTCAGTTTTTACATTGTTGAAGGCTCCCTCGATATCAATGAAGGTCGCCAAAGTGGAATATTTGATGGCAAGGTTTGCGTACGACTTCGTGTAGTACCGTCTCTGTTGAGCGCCCTGGGAGGTATGCGTGTTGGTTGGGGCAAAGCTCCGTTATGTTCACGGTGCTTTTTATGTACCCACCCACCAGCCTTTTCAGGGTTTTCAGCATGAAAGACGTTAAGCTGATAGGTAATCCGTTGCTTTGTAGTGGCTGGCTTTTGCCGGCTTGGGTATGAAAGCTACTTTAGCTTCTCTCCAGTCCAAAGGAATATAACCTTTGTATATGGAGGCTCTATATATTTTCACCAAAATCCGTTTTATTGTGATATCCGCTTTCATAAGCATGATCGGATACACTTTGTCGGTTCCTGGAGATTTGTAAGGTTCGAAGGTATTAATGGCCCAAAGGACCTTTTCTTTGCTTACTATTTCTTTTAGGGAGGGGCCACGGTAAGGAATCACGTTGTTTACTTGTTCTGTCTCCTCATCCGTTGAGTCCGGAAATTATTGGTTTAGTATGAGCTTGAAACGTTCTATACTATTTGTTGTCCACGATCTCTCCTCCTTTTGAAGCATCGTGTCCACATGAGGTTCTCTTTTCAGAGCCCTGCTTAGCCTAGATGTCTCGCTTCCTCCCTCAATATTGCTGCAAAAAAGATTCCAGGATTTCCTTTCCTCTCTTCTTATAGCTGTTTTAAATATTTTCAAATTTCGCTTATATTCCTCCCAATCCGTATCTCCGTTTGTGAGGCGAGTTATTCTGAATAGTCTTTGAGTATTTTTTCTGATCTCTTCCAGTTCTTTGTTCCACCAGCTTACCTTTTTTTGTTTGACGGTAGTGATTGGACACATTTCACTGAAACTATCGACCAGTAACTTGTGATGTATCTCACTTCAATGTCGATGTCCTTTCGACTTCTCAATGGATTCGCCTTGTGTGAATAGCCATCCCAATCCGCTTTTCGAGGATTGCAGTAGACCAATGGGGTTTTCTCGCCTCTTTTCACTTGAAAGGAGATCCATTGGTGGTCCGACAGGCTAGGTAAGTCATAGACACTCCAACCATGCAGGTCCTCCAATGCCTCTGTTGTGATCAGAGTGAGGTCAATCACTTCCTCTCTATTTTTCGTTATAAAGGTCGATGTGTTACCCTTATTTGCTAAGTTGAAGTTAGTAGTTATTAAGTAATTGACTAACTGCACACCTCTTTCGTTGCACTTGGTGCTTCCCCAGTGTTTGTGTTGCGCGTTCGCATCGCATCGGATGATTGCCCCCTTCCCTCGTATATGCTCCGATAGGGTGCGGAATTCGGTGGTCGGCATCGGAGCGTCAAACGGTAGGTATGCCGAGGCCAACGTTACCTGCCCGTCCCTTCCGTTGAACACTGCTGATGTGAGGTCCATGTTGCTGAACTGCGGTAGAAAAATTAAATTAAGTTTCTAGTATCTTTTCATTAAGTTGGTAAGGATTTTGTATCAGTGCTATGTCGGTGTTCCCATCTGCTAGATGTTTAAGCAGTTTGGCTGTTGCCGCCCTGCTGTGGTGCAGATTTGCTTGGGTCACCCGCATTGGTTTTTCGCTTTTGCACCAAGGGTTCGGTCGCATTAGCTCTGGCAGTCACCCGGGTGAAGCCAACACTCAGTCGTCCCTTTTTGTCCCTTAGAGGGCTGACGTCTTCTTTTCGCATACCCAGTACCAGGACCATGCCTTTGTTGGCGACTTCTTTCTCCGTGAAGAGATGCCACCTTTCCGTTTCATACCCCGTGATTTTTGTGGTTTAAGCGTCTCGAAGGCTTCCTGCATAAGTGCTCGAAGAGGTCCTTCTTCAGAGCGTTGCATCCAAACGAATTCGATACAGGATAATTTGGATGGGATCATTACCAAATTCTAAATCCTTAATTACGTACAAATTGATGATTCGTAGATCACCAATATTTTTACAAAAAACTTAAAGATTTTGTTTATATTTGTAAAATATTTAAAAAAATCCCTTAGTAAATTACATTTTTGGAAATACGTGGAACCCTTTTACCAAAAATTAGACAAACACGAAATCACTGTGTCGACGTAGGATTTTGCCAATAGAGTCGCTGAAACCAAACATTCCAAAATACGAATTGTTTCCGAGAATCGAACTCATCATCGAAATGTGCATTTCATGCATGTATCAACCTCAAGCTAGATACAGAATCACATATTCACATGACGGAGCATAACTGATCATCACCATGCCTACTTTTGTAACGTTGACAACGGAAATCCCTGAGGATTTTCTAAGGCAATATTCCTAGTTTCGTTGGGACTGACTGTTGAATGGATACGAACTGGTTGGTTTTCGATATGCAGCCGGTTGGCACGCAATTATATTGAAGTTATATCGACATTCTTGAACTATTAGTTTGAACGTATCATCCTTTTTGCCGTGTGCCTTCTATGATTGCAGCCTGAAGGATTCCTCGATGGCGTTATGCATTTAAATCTAGTTTCTCTGCTGGTCATATCACTGCATTCGATTTAAGTTCCATTCACTGAATGGATTTAAAATGAAACCAAATCAACTCATAGTGGCAATTCAGAACAGGATTGCAACAGGCTTGATCCCTTAATGCAAAGGCCGTACCTTCCAAACCTACCACTTAATGTACATTTCCTTTCGCCAATTCATCTTGGAGGCAATTATTGCCCAAAGGAAATCTCTGAGCCTTTCATTGCTTACAGATATATTGCCCGTCCTGCTATTTGGCCATGAGGGGCCGAATCCAAAACGTTGAAAAGGGAGGATTTTATTGTATCCTCTTTGCGCATTAAATTTTATGGAATGTAACCATTTCACCGGAATGATGTCAATCGTGAAGTATCCAAAATGAAGTTCACATTGTCGAAATGCGTTCCGCCTGATGGTGTTGTGGTCTTTGATGAGAGCTATAATTTAATTGAATGCTTGTAGTTTTAATTACCGTTTCAGGAGCTTCATGGAAACCCCAACGAAACACACCCCAATGGCAGTGGTTGTGCTACCTTGGGCTTATAGACGTAAATTAATATTCAGTGGAGAATTTAAGCTACAAGCAGATCACGTAAATAATCGTAATTTCTAACAAAGAACATGAATGCAATAAATAATGATTATAAACACATGAATAAGTAAGAATAGTTGAAACAAAGAAGGAAAGGAAGAATGCGGACCTTGCCAATCCTCATCAGGCGCCAACTCCTTGGCCGGGGTGCATCGATTGGCACAACCAGCGTTAAGGATCTCGTTCACTTGTTTTGCTTACTATAATTGATCTTAGCTTGAACCTATTTTAGTGATCTTAGCTCTTCACGAGAAGAATTGGAAGCTAAGAAAAAGAGAGAGATTAGGAATTGCTAAAATATGTTTGTCAAAGATTTTTGATGTGTATGTCAGTTCGAGCGACGAATTTAGACTCGTCTTGAAGGGAAATTTTGGGTCTGAGGTAAACTTGGTTTAGGTACGGATGCGTAAGATGCGTAAAAAGGATGAGAGGAAAGCAAAAAAAGGATGGGTTTAAGATGATTTATTTTTCAAGTGGTGGAAGTAGGATCTTAGAATACATCTGGCTGGCAGATTTTGGATATTTGTTTAAAAATTATAACGATTTGTTAAAATGTAGGGACAGGGTATATTATTTGAATAAAGAAGAAGATTGTGATGTGGTGGAAGAAGAAGCAATAAATGGATGAGTTAGTTTTTTGGGATTTCTTTGAACCGAACAGATACGATGGGGCGTTCTAAGATTCTCGTAATGGAGTTTAAGTAGTGAGAAAAAATGCAAAATTATGGTCAAGATTGTTGTGTGGGCAATGCAAAATATCTCTTGCCCACTTTGTGCAGGAGATCCAACGCAACACGGAATGTGTGAACAGGCGTTTTGTCGTTTAGAAGGGGGACACCTTTGTCAATTTTCCCCATCTTTATCTTTGATACACTCTTTCAGCCTTTTTATAATTGACGTGTAGAGGTCTTCTGTTATTAGGATGCTTTAATCTTTGTAATCTGTCAGCAGGATCCCTTCAAAATCGCAAAAGACTATCGCCATAATTTTGCCAGCCAACTTTGACACCTTAAAATTCTCGGATGGTGATGTGCCCTCCTCGTGCCACTGCATATAGTCCTGTTTGAACTCAGGTTCATTATTATGAACCCAAGTTTCTTCTATTCTATTGAATAGTCCATCCACCTTAAATACAGAGGTTCAAAAACGCGTCCGAAAAAATTACGCGTTGTGGTTTCTGAGCCAGCGGTGCATTCTCAGTACCCATCTTGCGGTGACCCTTGTTATGCTAAGATGATCGTCAAGAATTCTAAAAATTGTCATTTCCCGTACTCTGACTGTTGGCTGCAAGCTGTTTTTTCTTTTCCGGGGAAATTTACTTTAATCGGCCTCCGGGCCGTGACTGGGTCCCTGCTTGCTTAAAGATACTGTGCCACTTGTCAATCATGGTTTACGCCATCTCTTCCAGCATGGTTTCAGTATCTGAATTTCCTTGTATACTCTAACTTCCAGATTGAGATTAGATTCAAGGATTACTGACTCAATCAAAATAAAACTTTCTATCTAGACATATAATGAGTTACTGACCGCGTTATCACTCCGTTGTCGTTTACTATTGACCTGCACCTCCAATCCACGAACTTAATAACGCACCCTCGTATATTTATTCAAGCTTTCTAAATGCTTACATGACGTTTAACGTATTTGTGGTAAAAATTCACCATTGATATAACCGATTCCTTATGTCAAATATGAGTTGAAGTTTATTTATCTTAATTAATTCTTTTTATAATTGGGGTTAATGGTCTGAAGTAAAAGTTGGTGAGTTCGAAAGGATTGTGAAAGCAGGAACTGTTCAGCTGAATTGGGCCTATACGTTCTTACAGGAAAATGGGTGCTGCCTAATCAGTTGGGGTTACCTGGTCCGCTCTGAGCATAGAATGGTGGCTGATAATTTAGGTTAGGCATCGAAGGAAATCATTGTTGCCAGCTCAGAACAGGAAAATATAATGGTGACTTAGTACGCTGAGGGGGAATATAGCGATAAGCTCTGATAAAACAAGTCACTAACGATAGCTTCGGGGCAATTTGGTTATTTACTAACTTTCTTAGCACTTTATTCAATCATTTAATTTAGAACGGGCTTAGTTTTTGTTTCACCGTCGAGTGAAACGCGGTAGTGCTTTTCACAGAAGCTATCTATCAATAATTACTGTCTGGGTAATGCGGATATCATGGAGCAAAAAGTTGAAGAGATGCGGCCTTAGAAGAGATCCCTGAACAACTTTTGAGTTCACACTGTTTAGTTTGGAATATGTGTTCCCTTTATTAACTGAAAAGGACCTTTTGTGAACGAAGTTGGCTACGATGCGCATAACTGGGATGGGACACTCGATGTTTGGAAGTTTTATAAGTCCATGTTGGCAATTTCCAGAAATGACGTATCGGCACATTGATGCGACAAAGAAATACCCCGAAATTTATATGAATTATGTATCTATTATCTTCCATTAAAATAACGCACCCATTATCACAGCAGCCTTAGCCAAAAAGTGGTTTCACCACTACAGAAACGAGAGACTACCATGATCAGTGTTAACTCCGAGCTGAATCTTGGAGAAAAGTTGTGGGGAATTTTAGCGGGGAAAGTCTACGCCCATTACATATCCTTGATGAGCTTCCGACCTGATTATCAAATGTAACAAATAATAAAGAAAAATGTATTAAGTTTTAAATGAAATTATACGGGGGTTATTATCTTCACATAATTTTCTTTGTATTATGGTGTCTTTTTCTGATTTATCTTAAAATAGTCATCATTTAGTGTCTAATAAATTTCCTTGGATGCGTATCACTCAAGAAAACATACAGTTTCAGGAAAACGTTTGGTCAACCAGAAAATATGTTTGAGTCTACAGTTTTCCACTACACTGTGGTTCTTATGTATATTGAATCTGATTCATTACAGGCCTTCATCTTGTTTTACTCCCATAATTCTTTCTTTAATTCTTAATTTCCAGAAGGAACCTTCTTTCAAAGATGCTTATAATTTTTCGGATACTTGAGGAAGGATCCATGCATTGCACCCGTAGCATGACAAAGGCCATATTATAGGCTTTCAGAAGAAGAGTTTTTATTAGGTGACCATGCAGCTTAATTTCAAATCATCAGGATCAAATGCCACGTTTGTAAGCTGCATTTCATTTTCGTGTTTCATTGATTGTGTTCCAAGGTAAGCAAAAATGTTTCTCGGTCGTTAGGGTTTCATCTTTAGTTCGTTTGGAATTCTTTATATCTGTTTTACTTCTATTAATTTCTTGAACAACGTCGTATACTGCTAGTTGGAGCGTCAGAATAATATCTTCTGCGGATAAAAAGGAGAACCTCGTGGACGGAGAAATGGCTTGTTGCGTCATGTGCTACCATTTGACTGTATATAAGTAAGTATATATACATATAAGTATATGCAACGAAATCCAATAGTACGGATCTTAGAGTTTTGGAGTCAGCCTCCTCAAAGGCTGTTAATGATAAAAATGATTAATTTATGACTAATTTATCGTGTATGCACCACACTAATGTATTTATTACATTAAATATACTAACAAAATTTAAAACTGATTTGGATTTTTAAGGTTTGTGAACCTGGTCAGAAGTTTCTAACTCTTACGGAAAATTTGGATAAATATGATACAAAAGACAATAAATACCAATGGAATATCCTTCGCCTCAAACTCTCTGCTAAAAAAATGTGAGGATGCTAAATTTTAATTCTTGTTCTTGTTGTGGTATAACTTCCCATTAAGTGATAAGTTACAAAGCAAATAGCATTGTTTGTGTTGGCGCTTGTGAATCTTCTTCTTGTTGTCCTTAAGCTTCCCCAGACTTAACAGCCGCTCTGATTTTCGACATGCTTGTGTGTCAATGTAGAGCTCAAGGAGCTTCCGCCGCTTCAATATCCTTCAGAGCATTCCGAGGAAAACATATCATTGGGATCTAATTTAATTGCGACGACAAGTAGGACAATTCACAAAGCATGTTTGCAGTCGGATGTTGCAATGAATGGCAGTGGCTTTAACTGGTCTCCTTGGCAAGTTGGGTGAGGTATTGTTTCGGGGTGATTGGGATAGGGGCTGCGGCTTTTCAATTGCTGCAGAACATATCGCTGTTGTGGGAGCATTTGTTTCAGGCGTGCAGATCTTCATTGAATGGCACTTATTCGTCCCTTCTTGGCCCGGTGCGAACTTGTTTTACAGATGACTATTTGAAGAGGCTCCGCATCATCCTGTCGGCTCGCCGAGATGGAGATAACTATGAAGCTATTATTCGGTCGCTTCGGGATGGCTACCAAACCAAACATAATTCGCCGGTAAGGTTTATGTGACACATATGTGTTCATCCCAAAACATTCATTTATCTTGGCTAGTGTCAAACCCACTTCATGTTAGCTCGAAGGACGTGCATGTTTGTTCAATTAGGTTGGAGCGAGGCGGGGAGGAATGAGGTGCTGGTACGTGCAGACATGCCGACCGAGCTAAACTTCCAAATATGTGATAAACTAAGCTGGAAGTTCGGTAGTCTATGCTGGTCGGCGCAGCTTGCAGCTACAAGTTCCCATGCCAAGTTGCGATTATACCAGAGTGGCTAATAATTTAAGCTGAAATTATGACTCCTTCAATAACCTTTTATTCTTTCGGGGTCAGATCAGAAACGAGAACAAGTTGTTCTCTCTGCTCAGAGTAAACGATGGGGTGGAGCTGATGGAGGTTACATTCAGCTTAGAATTCTGATCAGAGTCGTACGCGTTCAAGTTGACGAAACTATTTTTTATGCGTTGGGGATAATGCTTGTAAATGGTAGGACGTGCGTCACTAAAACTAGATACTTCATTGTGGTCGTTATTTATATTACAGCGTGTCAAGTTGTCGAAATAATTTCCTATTTGCATGTTTATTTTCGAGTATCGATGAAAGGATTACGATTCCTAAATGTTTGTAATATAGTAATCATTTTGTAATAGAGTAATCAGTAAATCGTTGCTCCGCAGAATGAATGCAAGCCGTTTTATCCGCATGTCTCTTAATAAATGCATTTTTTATCGCATCAGATGAAGAAAACACAATGAATACGTTTTGCTAGAATGTCTTGGAGGGGCAAGCAAGATTTGTATTTAACTTTACAATTAATTTAGGATAGTGATAAAGTGCTTCTGATAAAAGTCAGACCCTGCATCTTGTTACACTACTTCGTTTGCACAAATGTAATCAACTTGAAGTTTTCATTGACTTCCATCCTTGGGCAGGGTAAGTTCGCAATCTCAACAATTAGTTATGAAAATGACTTTGTCAGTATCCGAACAGAGTTATGTGTAGTGAAGGACTCGAGAAAGTTAATAAATATCCGATTCAATTTTCTGAGAAAAAGTCTGATAATAGTCATTGGAGTTGTAATACCATGGGAAGTCGGTGCTGGACGGTAAAACTTTAAAATCGCATTCATTTTGATTATGCTTCATTTTGCTGCTAGTCATTCGAAATAATAGTGGTTGCAACAGGTTGTGACAGTTGTGCATCAATTCCTTCATTTTTCGGGGTACTTCATGAATTTTCATAAAAATCAACGAAATAAAAGCATACAAAAAACCGGACCGAGCCTACTGTTCTCCTTGTTATGTGACTTATGACTTATAACTTTCTAATTCTTGCAGGAAAGCATTAAGATAATACAATTTTGCATTATCTATTTGCACCCCAGCAGTTGAAAAATGCGATTGAACTATTCACACAACTTTTCTCTTGAAATGTTTCGCAAATGTTTTCTTCCGTCTCCTGAATAACTTTGGTTGCTTCCTCCAAATATCATTGTATCGCTAGAATTGCTCGCCTAATTTTTTCAAATGCATATTTCTTCTGGTCGTCTAAATGCCTCTTGCTCCACGTTTCATTTCGAATTTCCACGTTTGATTCCCTTTCTTTCCACTTCTGATTCTCTATGAGATACAAATTTAGATGAGTCCCCTAAAGATTTGTGGACGCTTCACTAACAATCCTTAGTCGACAGAAATCTTGATTTCACTTCCAACTATGAAGTCCTGCAACGTTTCCTATGTTTCTCGGGTCGGTATTTTAATCCTGTGTGAGATTAATGTGTCAACTACAGATAGAGTTCTATCAAATTCCGTTTTATTTGACTGGCCCGCCCTGTTCATATGTACCAAAATTTATATGCGTCCCCTTCGGAGCTAGTTAGATATCATTTTTTGGATTTAATTCCGATGCTCGGAAGTGATGCCCTTCTGAAAATGAATTTTTCGAATGGCGTGCGATTGCGCATTATATTCATTGCTATTGATTTGAGCCTTATGGCACCTGTGATGCCAAGGAAGGTCGTTCGCGGAATCTTCTCCAGTTCTTTTGCGCGGTCTGCTTTTGTCGTGCTAATGGTCTCACTGCTGTTGTATAAATCAAGAGGGTGATTTGGGTACTGAGGTTTAAGTTTTACTCTACTAGTCTTTTCAATGTAAAAAGCGCTGCTGTAGCTCTCCGTCTGATTTCCCTTATGCGCGGAGTTCAAGTCAGCTTACCACTTCAGGTACCATTCTACGCACTTTCCCTTGTTTATCAAACTTATATGTTTTCCGGCAACAGTCACGGGTGAACTTTTTTCTGGTTTGAGGGGCTTTGTTTCGTGCATGAGCTCCGTTTTGATAGCATTGATAAGCATTCCGTTGAACATCGGTCGTTTGAAAAGACGGGAGAGTGTGGTGTTCATCACGCTTGACATGTTTCCCGGGACCTTTTCAGCATATGCGCTTGTTCTGAAACTCTTCTTGTTTAATCTCTAACTGCTCGGTGAAATGCGAACACTCAGACAAGTAATGATGCTTCAACATCTTGTGTTGTACGGCTGTTAGGCTATTTCTCAAGGTTACGCTTTTTTCCGTGGCTGTAATCTTCTTTTTTGGTAGTCTCTCCATGATCCATATGAAAGATGAAAATATGCGTTCCATTATTACATCAAAAAACAACCCCTTGACAGCAACGAACGCCAGTTTCAGATTACACATTGGTGTCTGAAGGCCTAGTTCCTCTTCTTACTTCTTACTACTTCATGTCGTGGCTTCTCTGTTGGACACTCGGCAAGCTTTTAACAAGTATTCGCCAGTAGTTCTTCTATTCCATTTCCCGATTTGTGAGATAGGTTCCTAAAGGGTACACTTAGCCAAAACTAAGACTTTTTCTATACTTTTGGGCCTCCAAGTACATCGCAATCATATGGCCTGCTTTCATTCTTATTCCTCTGACTGATGGAGTTTTCCCGGTTTGTTGTATAGATAATGGAAAAGGCCTTTTACGGACCAGTCTACTTTGATCTTGTCTGTTTCATACAGGTGGTTGATTACTAATATTGTCAGTGTATACTGTCATCAATATTCTGGTTTCTTGACAGCAACTCGTTGTTTGAATTCACAGTTTGGTACTTGCCCTCCAACAGGTTCTCTGTTATCTGTGGTTTGGTTACTGTCATCCGATCTCATCCACTGTGGTCTTATTATACTCTGGCTTCGTTGGCGGCTGCAATCGGTTTCTTGGGCTTCTTTTTGTTGTATCGTTGCTTATTCAGTAATAACAGAGTTCGTTGGGAAGTGCTTCTCTTCTTCTCTCGTTGGGAATTTTTCTTCACAGAAGTGTTTTGACGCTTCAGTTTTTTGACACCTTTTTGAAGCGTTGGTTGACACTCTCGTGTAGCTCCTAGTGGATGCGGTGGCTACACTTACTCTCCTAATGTTGGAGACGCTTCTTATTTGCACCTCCTGTTCCCTAAATGTACATTTCTGGTCCAATAGCTCTGGGCAACTGGTGTTGAGTGCCATTGCGCCAGTTGTCCACTCCCCATAGATTTCTGGCCCTCATGTTTTGTGCAATTTTTATTTCTCGCTTCTGTATGTATTTTTGATTACCTTTTCGTCTTGCTTCCGTCCTTTGCCTTAAAAACTTAACCACATTTATGTTAGAAATTCCCCCACCGAGTCAAGTATGAGGGAGGTTTCTAAGGTGACAGTGCGAACAGTTTTGCAGTAAAAACTGAAAGTGAAGTGTAGTGAATGTATAAGCAAGTAGCATTATTGTAAAGCAAAATTATTGAACCAATGTATGAAACTCATACAAATTTATTCTTGAAATAAACTTTTATTTTTAAATGACGAGAAAGAAAAATATGAATAAATCGCATGAGAAATAAAACGAAATCCAGGAAATTGAAAAATCAATTAAAAACGATTGCCACAGAAGTCGAAAGGAATAAATTAAACGTTGACAATTCAAATGTATGACCACAACATATCGCGAAGATGGAAATTCACAAACTCAAAAAATGTTTTTTTTTCTCTTTTCCACGATATTAACATTTGCTTCGGTTTCGATGTGTGGTTCAACGCGAAAAAGTTGGAATCGTTTTTGGTTACTCACCAGCTTTTAACAATGAAAAAGGTGTTAATTTACACAGAATTTATTGAAATTGAGGGTGCATGTGAATATGCAAGTGTAACAATACTCAAAATCATGTTTGTTGGTCTTTAAGGAGGGAGACCAGACTTTAAAATTTCTGTTTGAGTGTCGACGCCTCTTTAAGACGGTTGGATTTGAACCCTTTTATGTACTATCAAATGACTAAGAAACTCTAGCTGGAGGGTACCCACTAAAAATTCCAACAAATCTTGGTATAATAGTGATTGAGCAGTGATTTGTACTGTTCAAACAGTGATTTGGTGAACAGTGATTTGTAGTCCTGGGAATTCATTATCAACATTATTAGGTTATTTCTTAAAATGTATGTAGATCTTGCGTGTTTGAACCGAAATAGCCTTGAGATATGGTTCTTGCTTCGTGTAATTAATAAGCTTCAGCGTCTACCATTTCTATTTCCTCATTTGATAACGTTTATTCCCACATTTAATTTCAATGGAAGTGACATTTAACGACTACTTTCACTAAATTAAGTTCGTTTGAATTATTTCGATAAACAAGCATCACATAAATACAATACCCAGATAATTTATTCTCTAGTATTTGATCACAAGATACCATGCTCACAGCTCCTGAAAATTTTAAGTCCTCCAAGTTATGTACCAATCTGATATCCTGCCGGTGTCGGCATAGTCTTAGTGTACAGTGAAGATGAAGTGTGCAAAGAAGGAAAAGTTCTTGTGAAAGCGAAAACGGCAATACGAAAACTTTAATTCAATCTGAAGTTTTCAACACGATTCCGAGGTTCAGTAACCACGAATGACGAAGTACACTACTACCGCATCAACAATAATGTTACTGAAAGAAAATTATGCAAAGTATGAATTGTGAAAAATTCGTTTAGTCAAGTTTTAATCTGCGGTGTCGAAATCGTATCCTCGTTGATGTGTGGAAATAAAAGGTTTGTTATGTAAATTTGTATCACTGATACATCAGACATGCAAAATCGTGAGTTGTGAGTGAGTTGATTTTCTGTTTCTGAAAAGGAATTAGGTAGAAACCTTTGTAATAATTTTCTTTATTTTTCATTGTGTGAAAGTTCGCACTTTAAACGGTCACCGCCTAATACGTTTATTCGTATATAAGCAATACGGATTTCTTAAGTCCAAGTATTACTGGCAAACCAGGCTGATGTCCTGTGAGTTGTTTTTTGAATGGTCATAAAGATTAAATGGACATAAAAGCGGACCATTGGGACCATTGCATACCTATCTAAAGATTATGCGAATCATTGAAAGATCTCTTCGATGCAAGATATTTCGAAAAACGTTTGCAAAGTAGACGAGGACGACTACAGAAGACGATTTCGTGGCATCAGGTTCCCATGGATGTCTAACGGGAAAATGGTTGCTTCCTACCCTTGCAATGTATTGTTAGCATGTGTGGTGCCTAGGACCTCAAGTATTTCTGAGCTGAGGAATTGCTTGAGTTCCCTCCTTTTTAAGGGTAAACTCTGAAATGGTCGCCAACTTTTTACAAAATAATAAGCTGGACAAAATTAGAATCCATGCAAAGGAAGGCGTGTTTGTTTGCTTTGAGCAGCATATAATCGAGATCCTTAATATTATCTACAGGCATGGAAATCGTAAACGAGATGCTAATGAGGTCACTTCAAACATTTCGATAATAATAAAAATGAATGCATGGGAAAAAGGTACATAAGTGATCTTAACCCTTAGCTGGTATTTATATTTTAAATTACATTCTTGGTATCGGGGGTCCAAGTGGACCCCAATAGAAAAAATTTAAATAAAACGTGCTCTATAAATTAATGAAGGTGAGAGTTTCTATATATTCAAAGAACACACTTTTTCAATTATAGAAATCAACTTTTATTAATTATTTGATAAATCTTGTCACTTATAAAGATACAGCCTTTGACTTAAGGTAACAATTTTCAGTCTGTACTTAAAACATTAAAAAAAATGAAAATATATAAAATAACGTAAACAAATTCTTTTTTATGCTTTATCATACTCTAAACTTAACAAAAACAGAAACTTCTTCTGAGATCAATAATACATGAAAAAAATAACAGGCATTATATAACTTAAAAATATTAGTGAAAAAAAGCCATTTGCTTTGAAAAGCTCACCGACTACTTATGTTTGGCATTTGGTAAACATTACACTCTTTACTGAATGACTTTTACATATATATCTGCTACATTTATTGTTTTTGGTCCTTTTTTCAGTCACATAAATAGCATTGTCCCCTTTTGCGCCCAGATATTTCAGCGTTGGCTACAATTTGGTGATCACTTTTTGATTGGCCTTCTGTAGATTTTGCTGCATTATCAATGTGCTCTAGAAAATTATCTATTCTTTTTTTCAAGTCTTTTTTTGCGAGTGGCAGAAACTGTGGTGGAATTTCACGCTGATTTTTCCGCAAAGTCGCCACGAACGTCAATCCATTTTGTTTTAGTTTGTCATTAACTCAATCGAAGAAAACCAATTATCTCCAGTAATATTTCTATTCGTAGTGAAAACTGGTTCAACCAGTGATAACACAGTTTGGGTTGGGACAGCGAGTTCGTTTTTTCTTCTGGAATCGGATTTGCTACTGTATATGAATGCATTGTAGAGATAATGTGTTTTTGCATCACAGAGGCACATAAGCTTTATGCCGTATTTTGCAGGCATGGACTTCATATAAACCCTGAACAAACATCTTCAGAAGTTTGCGTATCTCATCGTCACTTAGAAATCGCGCCATTTCTGCTTCAAAATACTGAAAAACTAAAAAAAAATGTTTTTAAACCCAAAACAAAGAACAGATACTTGGTATCGAGGGTCCATTTGGACCCTAAACTAGTTCATACCTTCACTTCCAATTAAGATAAAGCAATAAACGTCTGGCACCCACTACATAACGTGACATAATGAGATTATATCGATGTGCGTGTTCGTAAGTGAAAAGCTAACGATACTGCAACGGTAAATGTTTGCAGTGGGGTTCATTTGGACCCCACTATACCAGCTAAGGGTTGAGTAATTTGGAAGTAAAGGTGGAGGACCAAATAAAGCCTATGTCCTTATAAGGCCTATGTTTTAAATTTTCCGGTTCATGATTTCAAATGGCCGCCAATGTTTGTAGAAGCGAGCGTGTACGTTAACTAACGCACACAAGTACAGCAAGTAGCCCGCCCCGCGAGCGTGTTGGGACCAGCAGTCGAAAACAACCACGACGTAGAGCGCACGCTTGTTTTTATAAAATTCTGGTAGAATAAACGGTAAATTATTTTTATTAGTACACGGTTTGCTGTGTTTTGTCTATGGGATAATTATACGTTAAGTCATCACCTCACATAAGTGAAAAGCCTGTAATATCGGTGTATTCCATATAATAGTTTTGTGCCATGACCTAATAAAGCCTATAAAAAAATTTATAGGCCTTATAACGTCACAGGTACAGGCCTTATTAGGACAATATTATATGTGAGAAAAGTATCACAGTAAAATAGTAAACCCTTGTTTTCAGAAACATCATGGAAAACGGATAACCAGCTTTTACCACAAGATCGATGCCGATGGCTTCAAAGATGTTGCGCGTACAGACTTTTTCATTCTGTAAAATTAAGAAAGTTCCAAATACTTTCAACGATGCCAAAAATGTCGCGGGGAAGAAATGGTTGAGGCTATTTCTCAAACTACACCCTGAATCAGCACGTCGTAAAGCACAGCTGATGAATCCAGCTCGTGCGCAAAAATTAAACAAAAGATATTGTTGGCGATCACTTTTCCAAATACAAAAGCGTGCTGGATAAACTTGGAATTGAACATAAACTTGAAAGCATTTACAGCGGCGATGAAAAAAATTTTTGCATATCTTAGCAACATCAGCAGGAAGTTCTGACAGCCAAAGGGAGAAAGAGAGTTCATCAAAACGCGAATGAGCATGCTGAAAGTGTGACTGTGGTAGGCTGCGGAAATGCTATAGCTCCGTCAATGGTATTGTTCAAAGGCAAGAGACTGAAGCCAGAATTCCAAGGTAATTTACCTCCAGGCTCTTTGGTGAAGATGACGCGAAAAGGAAGTATGACGACAGGAACTTTCATAGAGTTTATTAATCATTTGCATAAATACAGAACATATTTTCCTCATATTTGATGGTGCGAAATGCCACCTGGACTTTACTATTGTCGAGGAAGCTGAGAAATGTGGCATGACTTTATATTGTCTTGCATCAAATACCACACACGAGTTACAGCCCATGGATAAATCATGGATAATAAAAATAGCCCATGGATAATAAAAATTGTTTCAATGTCTTTTGCGTGAGAAGACTGCTTTCAAGGATATCTCACAGCAACTGGAGTGTAGTATACTGGGAGTAGAATGATCTCAAGGAGAACATGTGATTTTGGCGATGAGAGGTTCGAATAGACTCTAATTAGTATTATCGCTTAATTTAAATACTAAATAGAATAACTGTCCGTAAGCGGCTGCTAAAAGTTCTCCCTTACAAACATTCTGTGCTCATGGATGACAAAGCCTGCTGATTCCATCACATATCACTTTGCGAAACCTTTTTAAAGGGTGACTTCAAGCCAGGACTTTGCATTCATTTCTTTGCTGAAAAGAACAATATAAATGTTTGACAAGGGCCATCAGGACCGGTACTTGGCTAGATTTTTTGTTTCTAACTACTCTGATGGTATCATAGATAGTACCCCGTTTGTGAGCTCCGAAAGAATGAGTATTCTTGCAATACAGGGAAATTCAACAACAATCGTCAGCAGGACGCAGAACTGTTTGGTATATAGCGCTGCCACTAATGCCATAATAAACACGTAATAGCTGGTTCTCTGCTAAGGATGAAAGCGAAACTTAGAAAGAATGTTATTATTTTATACGTTATTATTCATCCTTCTTAAGATAACTTTCTCAAAACAACAAGCACCATCAATAAGCAGGATTCAGTATCTTGCAGAATAACTATGGAGTTATGTTTCCAGCAATTTGGAAATTAACTTAATTTCGTTGTTCGACAGGTTTTTGAACGCTATATTAGGTATTGAATCAGGTCCAGGAACTTTTCTGTTTTTATGTTTCTGAATTTACTTTCATTGAGAGCCTCGTGGTTCAGTATGCTGTGATTTAGCTATCGTTATTTCTGTGATATTACTGCAAATTGTATTGGAGATGCTGTGGTATCTGCAAGTAACCAAAAGGAGCTCTTTCCATCCACAAGAATTAATCGGGATACCATTGACATCTTTAAGAGCATTTCATTCAGGGTCGTGGTGTACTTTTGTTAGTGCAATGGTCATTGAATTCGAATTAGTTTAAAAACTTGTATTGATCATTGCCTAAGATTGCGTAAGGTTATGGTTGGTAAAATAATCAGTTCAATCCCGTTATATATATATCGAATAAATAATATTTCCTGGACTGGTTTGTTCTCGTTTAGGTAAAAAACGTTAATATTATTCCATCCAAGCTCGGATTCTCATCTCCCAACAATCGTAATTTATGCATGAAAACAAATTTATCTTTCCAAGAGAAACATACAAGTATTTATTCAATGCAAAGTCTACCGCTCCTGTCCTCCATATAGATGATGTCTTTACAAATGATTACAAGCTCCGCCGTCCTTGCGCCACTCCTGATAACTATGTTCCCGCCTGATACTTCATTGATGTAGTTCGGGAATGGCTAGTTATGTCATGAACATGTGATACATGTATCCCTGTATCCTGAACGCCTGCATGTGTGCGGCTCTGTGAAGAAACGAGGACGTAAGATGTATGGCATTATCCTACAAGAAAACATCTTGTTGTATCATAATCCGAGATGACTTTCGGGGAGCGTTTGGCAGATTGATTAGTCCGTGGAGATGCTTTGCGCTAGTTTGTTGCAAAGTAAAGTTTGTTAAAGTTGTGCTGATCAAGTAATTTGCGAGCAGGGAATATTTTTCACTGTTCGCGTTGGATTTACGTTGTCTCTCCGACAACACATTACGACAAATAATCGTTGCTGGTGATAACTCTGCGATTCGTCCATAAAACTCCAGACCAACACCATAAAGCCTCATGTCTTGATAGTAATGACCACAAATTATAACAAAGAAATAACTTTTCACCTTTCCGAACGGTTCGATTGCAATAAATCCTAATTAGATTATATTGTTCGGCCTTAAAAGGACTACACAATTTATGGATGCCGTCACGGTATAAATCTTAACGCTTTCTACTTGTGCACGGTCAATAATAGCAGGTGAGACAGTACCCAGCAAAAGTTTGCTTTTGTGTTCGATACGAAAATAGAAGCGTAGTCCTTGTGCCTCGGCCATCCTTATCTGCGTCCAAAGAAAACACAGTCGTCTTGGAAGTTGTTCCGCCACACATAGTCACAGTAATTTATTTTTATTTTGCCAAGGAACCATGTGTTTGCTTTGTTTCAAGATCAGAACGATAGACCTGAATTATGCTTTGATGTATGTTGAATCAAAGTGAATTATTCATTCGTGAAACTTAATTAAGCTACGATGGCCAACTATCCTTGAATTTCAGGCGCGTGGAGCAGGCATGGTAGAAAGGAAGTTCCGAATGCTGGGACAGTATGGCGAACCGGACAGTATGCGGCCAGTGCAATTTGTGCTATGCTCATTGTTGTCCATGACTGTTTGTTTTGACGACGATCCTTTTATTCGCCGGCATTTTCACAGCGAATTACTCTGACCTGTGACGATGAAAACCCTTTTCCATCCGTCAATCATTCTTAATATCAGCAAACTACCAGCAATAAACATGCAGAAAATGTGTCATAAAGTTCGCATATGCGAGACATGAATTCAGAACGAAATACGCTCTCGTATGTGATGTGCCACGAAATTATGTTTTGCCCACAAAAAGGACTTTACGGGTTTTATGTGAACGATTGAGAAATAGATATAACCAATCGAATGGGATGCGAATTTCGCCTGGAATTTTTAATAAAATCTGCTTTATTGCTGTCGATATAAAAACTTAAAGAGGCCGCTCGTTTGCAAATAATATCAATTTACGTGCATTACATTCAACGTAGCATCGTGAGTCCTGCGGACACGCAAGTGATACGGTCCAATGTCGGGGTGCAAACAAACATCCTTTCTGAGTCAATAAAGGAGTGGCTTTTGGCTGAGTGTTTGAATTAAGTGCTTTTAAAGTATTTGCATAATGATTTAGCGTTGATTCAAGCCACAAGACTGGCGGTGAAATATGACTTTGCGAGCGATATTCAAAATGGTAAATTTAGACCCGGGGCAATGAGTCGTTGGCAAAAGATTGACGCGTAATTTTATTGACTCGCTAGCATTTTGCTTCAATATCTTGTAATCTGTATGAAATTGTTGAAATGTTGTAAGCAGATTGTTTCGTTGATGATTCCAATGAATGTATGAATGAAATTGGAATGTATTTAAGGGGTGCCATGGATTTAAAATGATGAAAACAACAACATTTTTATCAATTTTTAATGCTTAATGATGGAGGTGGTGAAACCAATCGAGTTCATTGAAAAGGATTAATGTTAGCTAGTTCACTATGAGGTGCAAATACTCAGTTCACGGTAACTCCTTATTAACGTATACTAAGCTGAACGAAACAAGTTGTTGACAAACTAGCCATTAATAAGCGTTTATAAGTCTCCAGACATCAACCATAACTCATTGTAAGTGCTTCATTCTCCGTTTCAGAGGTCACACCCGTTGTTGCAAAGATGACCAAGATGCTCAGGCGAAGCATTTTCGGGATTTTCTCGAGCGCTTGGCATTAGTGAGAATCCTTTGAACGTATTTTAGCCGGGCGGAAAACGAGAAAATACTTTAAGCCGGCTGTGCCGTAATTTTATGCATCATCTTTCAGTCCCGGGTTAGTTATAACAGGATACAACATATAAGCATGCTCTCGTTTTCGCTTTCCTCAGCAAGCCCATTTTAAGTTGCTAGCAGTGCTTCTGTAGGTCATTTTCATTCTGACAGACATGAAATATTTATCAACACCCTTCCAAGTCCTTTCTAAGAAATACCTGTGACGCTATGTGAAAGACTAATATGTGAACGCTATGTGTCCTACATCCCTCTTTAGCGTGCTTAAATTCGGTTTTTGTAGGCGTACTTTCAGATGGAAGATTTATCATCCCCTGTCTACTAGGCAGCAACAGAATCCTTGTAAAGAGTTCGGATTATAAAGAACGTATACATGATGTGCTTTATTCTACTACCATTTACATCGACGTGGCTTGCAGCTTCATATCTTATTCCGTTTTGGTAATAATTATATTAGGGTTCATTATAAGATTGCGACGCAAAGTTGGGGATCATAAAAAAAAATAACAAACTCGGATACATGTTGTCCTGGACACAATTATGGGCGGTATGCAATCAACAAAACAGAAAATACAAAATGAGTTTGAACTCTTGAAATATAAGAAGCAGTGCATGATTTTTTTACCTTGCAATACGTTGGAAAAAAAATCCTCTTGATTGAAGCTGGCCAAATTATTATAGGACGTCTGAACTGCCAAAGCAGTAATCATAGCGTAAGCATAAACATTGAAAACACTCCTGCCAGGCTTCTGGCAGACAAAGATAGACAACGCATGAGTAGCTACAAATTTGGTTGGTGAAACGAGTTAGGGTTAAAATAGGTTAAACGACAAGTTTCTAGTCAATGATAAGAGTAAATCTAATAAAAATAAACTGAAATTCCACTAATCTTTTTTGAATATCGATAGTTTCGAAGCGTTATCGCTTACGCTGTTCCAGCAATAAGTTATGTTAGAATTAAAATATAAATAAATCGTCTAAATTTCAGCATATGTAATTAGTTACTTTAGTAACTGGCCTTTTATTTTGAAAACAACTAATTCCTTTTGAAAAAATAACTGAAAAGCGCGTTGAAGTATTTGTTCCAAAAAAAAAAAAAAGACTAGAAATAAAGCTCAACGCGATTTTCAATTCTAGTTTATCGCCAAATTAGAGCTGAAGACTAGGACATTATTGAACGAGAGTGATTTGTAATGGAAATCGGAACTTTTTTGTAGTTAGGAGTATTCACACATTGTTTATCGGAGTCCGACTGGTACACTGCATTTTGATTACCTAATAAACACCCCTCCCGTCACACTATGAATCCAGTCGTACTGGAACCGTTGTTCACATTACTTCGGACTAGGCCTGTTATGTCTCGCTTGGCGGCGCACATCCCTCTTTCAGCAACAATGCACAAAAAGAAAAGATACTATTGCGAAAGTGAGTCCTTTTTTCATGCGCTGCGATGAAAACTGATCCAAGTGTATCGTAACACACAGTTTCGTTGGCTTTTCGATACTAGTATTTTTCCATCGTGCTGTTTGGATAGAACTCGCATATCTGTTCCTTAAAATGTAGACGATGCTTCAACCACCACATATGAAGGCTGCTCAGAAAGCGCTCGGAGACTGCATCCGTCAGCAATTAGGGTCTCCGTGCTATCGGCGAAGCCGCGATCCAAGGTCTCTGATTAGGGTTCCTGCTAAGTGCGAGATTGCATTCTCTCTCTTCTGTTGAAGTAGTTTTCATACTTCTTTACCCTTGCCTTCGTTCCTTCGCTAAAAGCATGAAGGATATCGTACCCTCGATCACCAGCATTGTCAGCTCGGAGACAGCGCGGAATGCAGACGTAATCGGAAGAACATCTCATCTCTGCATCTGCATCAGACATTTTTGATACGACTCCTTATTGGGAACTTTACCCCTCCACTGCGCCCATAAGTAGCTGTTCCCTGATGGCCATCAGACGGCTCAGTGCCGATAGTCTAAATACGGCCTGATTCACCGATCCTGGGATATGAACGAACACCTACTTCTTTGCCAGAATGACTACCCTAGTTTGAACCCACGATTTCCATCCTATCGTTCATTCAATGCATTTCTATACCTAGTCTGAGTTGCGCCCGCTCGACAGTGTGTTTGACAGCTAGTGCCAGTTTTTCTTCCAGTTCATCAAGTTTGTTGTTGTTCTGACAGGATGTTGTGGGCTCGCTTGGGTTAAGATAGACACTGATAATGTGAAACCGTCACGTCTGATCAGTACAAGGCATCAACCCTGTTGCAGATATTGTATGTGTATGTATAAACTATTCTGCAACCACATAGCGGTGGTGAATGACTGCTCACAGTACCATCAAGCCTCTTTTCAGGTCCGATATTATTCAGATATCAAGGGCACATCGGGTTTCTCCCTTGCAACCTGACAAAGCAAGTTCTCTGAGGTTCCGCGGGTCTCTAACCATTTCTCTTGGTCAGTGGCACGTTGAAGTCCGCATGTTCGTCTACGTGCACCTTTGGGTTTCCACAAGATGCAGCATTTTTGCATTAGTATTACCATTACAATTCATAGTTATCATTATTATGTTATAGCAATGGCCACCGATGATGCTTAGCGCTACGCAAATGGTTAAGTCCTTACAGATAGTCTCTGCTGGCGTCTTGCAGAAGCTAAGAAGAAAATGAAGTTCATGGTCCCCAGATATTGATTCCACTCAGCCATGTGATCTATCACATGTTATTTAAACGGGATGTTGAAAAGGAAGAGTGTTACTCGTTTTTATTGGCAAGTGTCAGTCATTCGAATGCCCATTCCTTGAACGTGTTAAAGTACAAGTTGTGGCCTGTTAACATGATTGACCTTCCCTGCGAATAGTTATGACTGTATTCTCGTTGGCATAGAAACCGTTTTGAATCTGCTCCTCCAGTGATATCGCAGGATCAGGGTTAAACGCAAATATACTATGTTTATTATTCATCATACAAAAAGTGATTAAATCATTTCAATTTGGGTTGATATATTTAACTTTATACAGATATCGAGTGTACTACAAATCGTTTTGCACAAATACACCGAAGGATGTTAATACCTTATTGGAACAGATTTGTGGGACACAATTGTTTGAATTTTGAAAACGCGTCTGGTCAAAGCAGTAAGTAAATAAAGTAGTAAATAAAGCGAGCTTTGCAGCGTAGAGAGCTTGTAAATTAAACGATGCAAGTGAGTGGAGGGATTGTATGGAATAATTTTTCTGATCCAACTGTTTATGAGAGTCATCATATATGAAATTAAAATTTAAGAGAATCTTTATGATGCGCGTCCCTTTGAACTTTGGTCTTTATCTCCTTTCTCCTATAAGTTTTGATCACAAATATCATCCGGTAAATATATTGGTTGGGAATTTATTGGGAATTTGGGAATTTGGGAATTCATTCGTAGTTTAAGCACTTCTGAGTAGTTTCCTAATAGATAGCACGCTTACGCACTTGCTTGACAGTTGCTGATCTTCATGCACTATTTTACATCCTGGTGTTGTTTCCTTTCTTGGCGAGTGCATATATCTTGTTTACTTCTGGAAGAATTCGGTAGGTCCACACTTGATATCGTAACAATTTCATTCAGATTGTGATTTTATTTCTTCGTGCTTTATAACGCATAAATTAAGCGGCTTAAGTTAGATACAATGAAACTTTCTTACTGCTTCCAACCTCAGCGATACAGGACGTTCACTTCTCATGTGACTTTCCTTGGAATTTATGTGGCATGCCATTGTGTATTGAGCTCGTGAGATGATATTGCGTAAATATCTAAACCCTTCCGTACACATGATTGTAGGTTTCTGTTCAGGTGAAGGAAATGTGATTATAACACACATCAGTCTTGTTACCGTACATCTCCTTGCGTTTGTTTACGTCAGTGAAGTTTTATATTTTTTCTATAGCTATTCAGATTCTGTATCCTGGCAAAGCATTTACTATCGACATGCACACCAGTTGGCGAATCATGAACTAGAAGACTTTTTTTGTACTTGATATCCTGCCAAGCAGAAAATACATTTTTTGGGCACCCCAGCATATACTGCGAATTTTCGAAGCAAGAATCATTTTATTTTATCTTATTTCATTTTGTTAATCCTAAATTCAAACGAATAACCTGAATACGAAATTGAAATGTAAAAACTTTTCGAATGCGTCAGACGAATGAAATTTCTCGTTAAACTAAATATAAATGGACGATTCATCCCTCAATTCGTCCGTTCAGACCCTTTGTATTCAAAGAAAGCTTACCTATGTCAGAGATATGAACAGTCACTTCATATGATGTACCTGCTAAGTGCGGCAACTTCTACGATAGAAGGATAAATACGTTTCACGATAACATATGAACAAGTGGTATGTAGCTCGCGGAATTTTTCCTTCGTTTGCAAAGAAAATGAGAGGCCTACATTGGGGATTTTGTTGAATAGCAAAACCACTTTTGGATGTTCTTCCAAGGGAAACCTACAGTGAAACAAACTCGAGGAACATCGTAAATGGCGGACTTGAAAGTAATAAGAATGTTAGCATATGATACTACTTCAGGCCCAGTCTTTCACACATTCAGAACCTGTAAGCAGATTCAATTAAAAGTGAACTTGAACTTGATTTTGTCTGCGACCATTCATGGAAGTCGACATTTCAAAAAATCCTTTTTACCTACTAGCTCAACTGATTTCCATCTGAATTGAGATGCTTCATTCCAAACGAGGTCATTTATTTACGTTCCGGAGTTTGAGTACATGGGATTTATATCCTGTCATCAGTTGAAATTCTCTTTCGATTTATTATTTTTATATATTTATGTTATTGAATAAGCTTGGAGTATAAGCATATCGGTTTTTTGTACTGAGTATTCAAATTCTTGTGTTCTACTTGAAAGAGGTTTAAAAAACTTGACGCTCCACCAATAAGCTTGATTATGCTAAAATTCATTTGGATTATAATAGCATTGATGTCCTTCCAAGAATATGATTTATGGAAACCCCCTTTGGAAAGCTGGACACTTTTTAGGAGCCTCAGTTTTTAATGATAGTGATAGCCATCTTATTTATCATATAAATCATATAAAAAAGTTAAATCTAATACGGAGTACGAGCACCATTATTTGAATTGAAAATTGATTTTGCTTTCAAGGAAAATAACGTTTACGATGACTTACGCTTCAATAACGCTTTCAATGACGACAACTGCGTATTTACCTCCATTGTCAAAGAGACTGACAATCTTCTCGCTCCTTTTATTACGTACTGAATCAGTCCTTTATTGTACGTAACGTAATGTCTTCAAAAAATGGCGTCGCTCTTCCGTATGACATTTAATGACATTTTTAAATGGTGGAAACAGCTGTCACAGGCTATGTTTTGGAATTGCCTTGAAGCAGTTCATTACTATGGTGAAGACTAGACATTAATAAAACTGCTTTACTTATGTTGGGGATGTAATGGTTTTTGAAACACAAAATGCAACGCTAATGCTTCAAACCTTCCTCGAGGAACTTGTCTCTTGTTTCTACATATGACACCAACTGATGTCAAATTGTGTTCATTGAGCCACATAGGTATTAGCTATACTTTGAGCAGATAGTTGGAAAACCCGTTCCTGGTAAAGAAACGACGGAAAGCAACTTACGGTGTGATTTGCTGATGATTGCTTACTTTGATTGGCAACATTGTTAGATCTATTGTTCATTACAAATTCACTGTAAGGTTGTTTTTCCGGATCCATTTATTCTACCAACCAATACTTTTGATGCAATAGTTTGTTGGTTCTATACCAATTTAATGTCGGAACTCACATCCGCCTATCTTGATTAGACAATCATCAATATAAGCTCTTTTACAATTTTCAATGAAAGCTGCCATTACATATCTGATGCGGGCGAGATACCTGACAATTTCATCTGTCTGCAAGCAGACATTTCATCATATTTACCATGTTATTTTGAACATAGGTAAACGTCATTCAGGTGTCAAAAATTAAATGGATCAGGACAACTGATTTCAAAACTGTCAAAATTTTCGATAATATATTACAAAATGGTGGCTTCAATCGCAAGTAACTTCGCAGCACCAATGGATGGAGTTTACCGAGAATCCTTCGAGCAAAAGTTATGAGGTGTCAAATTACATGATCTTCATCTACAACTCAATTTTCACAATTGCGTTATGACATGTCACACTGTTTTATTCAATTGCCTACGGCAAAACAATTCATGTTCGGAAATGGAAACAAGTAATCAGTTATTAGGATGGCTTTTCTGTTATCATTTACACAACAGTAGGAATCAATAATTCTTTTTAGTTATAATTGTTGCACCTTATCATCCTTGGCATGTTCTGTGGCCCAAATATGACAATTTGGCTTATTTACAGTCTCATTCAACGTGAAATTTGAATCATTGGTATTGACAGATAAATTGGTATTAATATAGAGAATACCCGACAACTGATATCTAATCTAGTAAGGTGTCCTCGCATTAATCCTTGATTCGATTAGATGTTACAATTAAGTGCACTGTACGGCATCAACTGGTTGATGAAGTGACAAATTCTTTTAGTTGACCAGTGACAATTATTAGATTCTCCTTCTGACTTCTATTTGTAACACCGTACACATTAGTCCTGCCATATTTTTGCAGATCGCCACTTGAATCGGTGGCTTGAATTTATGCTCGATAACTTCGGGACTTCACTTCCTGCTGCTGCGCTGCGTCTTGAACACCTCTGCTGTCTGCTTACTATTTTCTTGGCATCGATCTTATTGTTCTCTTGCGTTTTGTGATTTGGCGATTCGAGGACTTCTGTGGCTAAACACTTGAAACAGCTTCCTGATTCTTCTTATGTTTGTGTTCCAACTTCTCTATACATTTATACTTCTATCCATTGATACTTTAATACATTAAAAGTCTATTTTATTTATCTATTAATTTATTTATATATATATAAGCACATAAAGCTAACCATCACAATCTCGCAACTCACATCCTTCGTTGAATTTCTATGATTTCTATCTTTTGATTTCAAAGAACAATATTCTCCGCAGAATTTTCGAAATTATACTTAACAACCCACCAAACTTAACAGGTCGGTTGTGTTCCTACGTATAGTTCCAGGTTGAATTAATACGTGGTCTTTGCATCAATCAGGACGAATATCTTTATAATACACTCACCTGCTTTACGGGGAATTATGGTCGGAATGACCAAGGACCTCTTAAATGAAAACAGTTTTTCATGAATAAATGTTTCCTAATATTATTTCTTCTTCTGAAAACCTGAACATTTGGTTTGATTCCCTTCCACTAAGTCACGTTATTCAAATCCAATGCTTATTATGCATGCTATCAACATTGATATTACTTCGACTTGACTCTAATATCTCATTATCAGATGTGTCTTCTTTTGTGTTCGAATTGCGTTTACAATCATTTACTGGATCTTCTTAAATTTCCGATGGATTCTCTTCATTTCAAATTTCTGAATTTTCGTTTTCGCTTGACAGTTCTTCTGGCCATTTCATCCTTCAGGCATCTTTTCCATTGCGACATGCTATATTTTTAAATCAGTTGAAAAATAATACAAGAAACGCATTAAAATAGCCAAAATCGTTTAATTTATGCGTTATAAAGCACGAAGAAATAAAATCACAATCTGAATGAAATTGTTTCGGTATTAAGTGTGGGCCTACCGAATTCTTCCAGAAATGAACAAGATACATGCACTCGCCAAGAAAGGAAACAACACCAAGATGTAAAATAGTACATGAAGATCAGCAACTGTCAAGCAAGTGCGTAAGCGTGCTATCTATTAGGAAACTACTCAGAAGTGCTTACACTACGAACAAATTCCCAACCTGTATTTAATATATTTACCGGATGGTATTTGTGATCAAAACTTATAGGAGAAAGGACATAAAGACCAAGGTTCAAAGGGACGCGCATCATAAAGATTCTCTTAAATTTTAATTTCATCAATGATGACTCTTATAAACAGTTGGATCAGAAAAATTATTCCATACGATCCCTCCTTTCAATTGCATCGTTTAATTTACAAGCTCTCTACGCTGCAAAGCTCGCTTTATTTACTACATGGAGTGTCCTGACCCTGATGGAGTGTACTACATGGAGTGACCCTCCTGACTAATCCGCCCTTAATAGTGATTGTAGTTTGCTTTAGAGATCACAAATGTCGCTACGTTTTTGCTTGGCAGAAGTTAGCAGGGAATTAAGGGCAAAGTCGAGCAAACAATCAAGAACCTAAAGTTAAAATCCGCAAACAAATTCATATTTCGCAGTGCTAGTGAAAGTGGAACCATTTCAGAACATAATGTAGGGAGAAGCCCACCAGACTGGTACCTTATTTACGCTAGATTCAATTAAAGTGTCTAACAAAAGGGTCGGAGTGACAATACATCTCATCGTTTGAGTATGGCAAAGTTTTATTAGGAGGTAAGCTCAGTAACTCAGGATCCCTAAGATGTAAGAGTCATATCGTGAAAATTCCACGAAATGAAAATCTTGTCATACGTCATACATGTCATACGTTAAACAGAAATGGCTTCTACATAGGTTTCGAAACTTCTGCAATATATTTTAATTGATTTCTTCTGACACAGGATGCAAACATAACAATACAAAGCAATAAAAGTATGACAAAAGTTTTTATTTAAGTAACTTTTTAACTTTTTTATTAAGCAACTTAAAGTTTCTAAGCTATTTTCTATTTTCTATTTGAATTTTTTAACATTTTGAATCATTTCGTCACCTGTTGGATCTAATCATCTAACTGCCAATCCATTTATAGATCCTTTCGCTCCATCGCCTTTTCTGAAATGAATCTACACTTGAACCGGAACACTTAAAGATCAAACAACGACATTAAATTCAATCTAATTAACTTCAAGTACACTTTCTTAGAACGGGCACCCACAAGGATATCAACACATTTCCTCAAGGTAATATGCAATCATTGCTTAAGTAAACATTCATCAGATAACACAAAGACGTCTTAAATATTTCCATCAGCTTCGAGTCTATTAGCGCCCACCTGTCTGACCTGCTAAATTCTTACTTTGATCAAAATTATATTTGATTGTCGGCGAAATCCTTATTATTGCAAAATATAATTTTCATAAGCGTTAGCAGAAATGCCGAGTGAAAGATTAAGTATTCCTGGAGATCAATCAGCTCTGCTAATTAGCAAGCAGGATGGCTGCGACGCCCAGGAATGCCGAGAGCTTTCTTGATATGAAAACCTAATTAGCATCTAATAGACTGCTCATGCCTAGAATATTTCAACGACTAGAATTCGACATGCCTGAAGCACGTTTGTTCTATATTCCATGCGACTTTAATGTTGATTCTCAACTGCTGACTCCCAAGCATCCTTGTTTTGGTTCGGTGGAGGCCTGGCCTTGTTTGATGTGCTAATGAATGTCAATAGGGCAATATGAAAGGAATTTCGCCGTTTTGACAGACAATGCGCAGTGGTTCGTTTTCAATTTTCTTATCGCTTCAAAGGCCAATTCGCAAGTGAGTAGATCTGGAAATTAAAGAATGCAAGGATCATTTGAAGTAGAAGTTTTTTGAACAAAGATTGTGTAAATATAAATCCGTTTGATTTATATTTGAAAAGCAATAAGCATCGTGCTGTGAATCCATGTTTGGAGATGAAGATACTCGAAGAACTCGCAAATTACGGATAAATAAGGATAAGGAACTCACAATGAACTAATGGACTCACAAATTATGCCAGCTACCAGATTTCAACACCGGAAAATTTGATGAGATGCATTTGATTGAGTCTATGCAGGGGGATTACTAAACAAATTAAAAATTGACAATTTTAAAGGATTGTTGGTAATTCATCGTACCATGGCGTAGAAGAAATCAGTGATAATCATTTAAATATTTATGCTAGAAGGCTTGAAGAGTCAAGACGAGAAAGCATTTATTTAAAATTCAAATCCAATATGAAAGTCCTATGCAAAGAAGAACAAAAGCAATAAAATAAGAAGAGATGTTGGTTTTTCACCAAGAACTAACGTGGACCTTGGTGGGCCTGGATCTGGACCGTTGTGGTGCTACAACCTCAATTGAGACCTCAATTGTCAAATTCTTTTTCGTGATTCACTTCACTATGAATGGAGTCCTTCTAGCCCTTGCTGGGTTTCCCACCTGGTCTGTTGCCATCCGCCTTACCTGCGATCTAGGCTGGGCGTGGTCATTTGCAGCTTCAACGATTTAAACCGTATTTGCTATTGGTTTCCTTCGTTTCTTCACTCCTGTTGCTCGGCATAAGACACATCCCTTCCTTGAAATTATTTTGTTTGTAAGCTTTTGCTCAATTTTTCACACTTCTCGCAGAAAACAGGCATTTTCTCCATTCTACATTTTTAAGAGCCTTGTTCTCTTGTGCTGGCCTTAAGTTTTAGTAAAACGGAAAATAGTCTTCTACTGGGAAGTCCAATTAAATGGCGATCATTTAATGCTAGATCGGGATACTAGATGGACAGACTTTTTGGGATACGAAACAGACATAATTTCTCAGATATTTTATTGGTTGTCGATGAAGAATTTGCAGCATGTCGCAGTGCTTGCTTCACCATGGACAGTTAGTCAGTAGTCGATATTGCAGTCAAAGAATCCTTTGATATTCTTTGATGGCTTTTTGTAGATTTGTTTCATCTTATACCATGTAGCGATATGCGTATCTGGTTCTCTCAAATTTTTTCTTGTCTCCATTTCTGTCCATTACTTCAGTCCAGTGACATTTGTAATTGATACCAGATGTAGAAGATTAGTTTATGTATGAACCCTACTACAATCAGATTTTGTGAGCCTTACTGAAAACTTATCAATAAACCGCATTGAAATTCGATAAAATAGGTCGCATTAGTCATACCTTATATTGTTGAGCCGTTGGAAGGATTGAAGAGATGTTTGAAATAATCAGCCCATCTTTCTTTGACAATATTGTCTTCTGCGATGGTTATACCCTCGTTCTTACATGTTGTGGGGAAGGAATGATATCCACGTCAGAAGCTTTAAATTGGTAGTTTGAAACTTTTGCACCGTTTTGACTATGATCAATTTTGACGGCTGAAATTTATCTTTAGTAATCAATTACACTGTTCGTTACTTCACGCTGGTTTTTGTAGACTTTCTGTTTTATCTAGTTTTCTTTTTCTCTAACGCTGCTGGAATTCATCGTTGAACGAATAATTTCGTTTGTGCTGATGTTTGTATTTTATTGTTTCCATTCATATCCATAAGTCCCTTCGTTCTTTGCTTTCCTGTCCTTTTTCTATTCGTTTTCTGAGATTAGAGAAACTTGTCAAATTAATTAGAGAGTCTTATTGAAAAATTTAGCAACGCACTCATTTCGATACCTAACTGACATAACTGAATATATGACTGGTCAATTTGATTGAAAGATGTCACCCGGTGTTGCCCAGTTCGTTTAAGAACCGATAAGGGAAAAATGTCTACTGTCCATGTTGTGACCGTGAAGCGCACGAAAAGTCCAAAAGTCTTTCGAGGTTATCATAGAGTAAGTCGTTGATTTCTTCCTCCATTCCTTTGTATTGACTGTTCTCTTGTAATTACTACGAAGCAATTCTAGGATTCCATGGTGATCATTCCAGGATCCAATTCCATAACCCATTTTCCATATGTGGGATCGTTCTGGTTGTTCAAAACTTGTCAGAGGCGCAATAACAGTCACGATATAACTTTAGCTTTCCCAAGAATGATTGGTTTGCCCATCAACGAACCTAGGTTCAGCACATGTCAATTGTAGTACGGTCTGCAGGCTTACTTACTTCACAACTACAACAATCAAGGTTTAAACGAAATTTACTAGTTCAGTTGTATTGTTCCAGATGGTATTTGATAGTATTTGTTATATTTAAGCCACTCGTCTTAATCAAGAAATGAGTGTATCTTTCAGCAAGTTGTATTTGTGGAACCTGAAATATGTTCTGAATACATAAAATCCTGGCGTTTATTCTGATTAAAAGTGTGCGTGTGCAAAGTGTTATAGAGCTTTTAAGGTGCTTATGGTATCTTCCGTAATTCTTACGTTTCCTGATGTTTAAAAATCTTTTGCTCTATGGCAGCTACTTAATACCAACGCAAGGAAGATGTACTTTTCCATGGCAAAAAACAAATCCATTACTTTATGATGCATCTGTTTTAATCAAACAAAGCTCCGCCACTCACGAGAATATTGTGGTAAGAATAAGGGTATGCTTATATGAAGCACAGAGAATTGAGAGACTTGATTGCTGAAACAGTAAGGAATGTTATATTGGTAAAGTCAAAGTCGAAAAGTGTAGAAAGCTTCAAAGAATCCGATTGCGTCCAGTAAGGCTATGAGAAAAGCTGAAGAATGGAAGCCTAAAGTTTATACTCGTTTACACGGCTCACTGCCGTAATTGTCTCAATAGCTCAGATAAAGGTGGATCCGAGTAAATTTTTTACATATGGATTGGCAAAAGTCATAAGGCTCCGTAGTTCAATGCGAAAAATTGTAGGAGGCTGCGTAAGTGGATTTCAAAGAGTGAAGGGCTAAAACTTAGCAGTCTTCCGAATGATTAAGGTCTGGACTGACTCATATAAATATATTCGGTTTTCTATTCCTGCCGTTGATGGCACTGGCAAAAAAACTGCTTGTGAGAGAATCAAACAGAAGAAACACTTCATAAGATTTTTAGGGGAACCTACATATACATACGTGCACCTGATAAGTCAACATTTTACTCCCCACAATGCACTGGCTCTGCCCTGGACATAATTCTGACTGATGAACAAGTGAATTAATCAAATCTGAGTTGCCTTCTATCTATCTTCTCCCACTAACCTGTCTATACTTCTCTTGGCATTACATTGGGTCCTCATGAAATAACGAAACCGGTGCTACAGACCTTCTGATAATTAACGATAACGTAGTAATTATTCCGGTCTTGAAACCAGGAAAAGATCCTCCACTTGGCCAGATCTGAAAACTACTGGCCAAACATTTATTGTCAGCATTGGTAAATCGCTTCGAGAAACTTATTTCAAACGAACCTCCGAATTCGTTGACAACAAAACCATAGGTCTTTGCTTCCATGCTGGCTTCAGGCGTGGATATACTAGCGAAAATGTAATGTAATGATTGTCGCTTCTTTCCTGCGAGACAGGAAGTTCGATGTCAAAATTCGAAGAACTTCATTCACAATCAAAGACTTAACTGCAGATGTCCCACAAGGTTCATATCTTAGCCTCTTATTGAGCAACATATACAACTCTGACACTCCAGCAAGCCATGTTTACGAAATTGTATGATTTTAAGGATGATACAGCGTTACACGTGACGGGAGATTATACTATTGTAGGAATACTATTCTAAGAAACGATGCTCGAAAATTTTTTTCAATGTTCCCAAAACTGGAAAGGTAAAATGCATGTCACCAAAACCACAGCAATGTTTCACAGCAAAATCGCAAATCTTTCCTGCTCGCGACAGAAAAATAAGCTTTCCTGACGTGAGAAGTTAATATTCCTGGGGCTTGTTTTTGGTTGAAAAGCTAACATTTTGTTATTTTATTACACAGGTATTGCTTTCTGTTTTCCGATTGTCTCAAATAGTCCCGATTAGACATCAAAAACAGAGCACTATTTGTTGAAATTGTAATACAACCTTTGACAATGTCAAGTATACACACACAGGATCAGTGTGCCGAATATTTGAAAATTATTCTTCAAATCACGCAAAATTGACACTCTACAATAACGCTCGATATATCCTTTTATTTCTCTTCTCGAAAATTCCATGAACCGGCTAAAGTTGAAACAATGAAATAACACGGCCGTTTGTGGTAAAGTGAAACTATTGGCTAAAACTCTATCCCCTTCTAATCCCTCGTTGTCGCGCTGTTTATTTAGTACGAACGTATGGTTAGAATACTGTCGTTTCAAACCTGTCATGTTTCATATGGATATATAGGTTGACATTGTTAACTATACCCTTAAAAAAGTATTCTGTTATTTGGTAACTTTACAGTTTGAGTTATTTAAGGGTTTTAGGTTAATTTTTGTTTAAAAACCTTGATCAAAGTTTGTGTTTGTAAGTGCAATAAATAATGTTATGTACGTGCTTGTGGCATAACACAGGACTGCCATAATTTTCACTATTCACTTTTGATGACTCATTACGAAAATTTCATTACGTCAGGGGTTTTATTTTTTAGTATTTTTAGCGTCACTTGGGTTGGTTGGTTCACTAGACGTTACTAGTTATTAATTAATTTTAAATCGTTTTAAATTAATTAATAATCGTATTAAATTTTAATAATCGTTCCTTATTAAGCAAAAATTTGCGATAGGCAATAACGAATATGTTTCCATAAAGAATTGACGAATTATAAGTTAATTGACTAAGTCGCATGGATTTTGAAGTCATGTGCGAAATACCTCATTTCTCGTAGACTTGACGTTTTCTTTAATAGAAATTATCTTAAATCATTAGAAGTGGGTTATTGAAGGTAGATTTACTCCTTGTTAAACGAGCTTAAGACTTTTTGTACACAATCAGTACTTCCGTGTAATTCATAACACTCAGCTGAAAAAAGTCGTCCTCTCTGGACAATTTTTGTTACACTTGTTGGCACTGTATGTTGAGAAAACAACAGAACGCTGTCAAATCGATAAGTAACGTTTATAATTTGTATTTTGGCCGAAATGTCACCAATCTGAATAAATAGTTGGTCTAACAGAAAGTATAAATGACATGCTTCGAAGGTGGCTAAAAGCGAAGAACAACACCTTTGGGATCCTTTGGCCAGTGTTATGAACCAACCTAAGAATAAATCTGAAGTCTGTCATTTTTGCTACTTTTGCTACAAAGAAGGGCCTGGCATGAAAAATATTACAACCAGTAATACTCGTTTTTCTTCACGACCAGACCGTTATGCTTCCATCATTACCATTCTTAGAATCAATGCAAGTTGACACACTGGCAGTGAAGCCGGAGACGTATCTCTTCCTGATGCTGAATTTAAGCCAAATACAAATTGAAAACAATTATTTGTAACTGAACGAGAGATCTACACCTACAAGACTATCGATAAGAATCAGCTTGTTGCTGGTTCTTCATTTTTTTTGGTATTGACAGCGGATATTTCGCTGAAGGTCGTGATCTAGTGCCTTGCTGACATTCCCTGGCTCACTGAAAATGTTCAGTATGGAATATGATGTGACGAATAGAGACTTTTCATAGACTTATTATGGCAATTCACTGCCAGTGGCTTATTCTGCACATTTGAAGGAATAGTGCGACAGTTTGAAAATTTTGTTGGATACAATAAGGTAAACACCTTATTGTATCGTAAACAGACCTGTCAGTTTTGGGTGGATATTCGATGCACCCTTGCGCTCTCTGCCACTCACATAGTCGAATCTGATGGACATTGTACGAAGGAATAGGGGCAAGCGCGGACTGAACTAATCTCTAGAAAATTTAAGGGACAATTTAGTCCTCCGTGGAAAAGTTGTGTAACCTACTTTAGACAGAAAACTAGGAATGACGAAACAATCTTTTGAAGGCGCTGAACCAAGAAGGCCTTAAACATCTGCACGAAATATTTCCATCTCTTTTTGATCTGATGGAAGTGAAAGAAGGTACTTTCGTTGGCCCGGACTTAAGAAAATTGCTGAAAGATACAGCTTACGATGAAAAATTGAGTGTAATTGAATTAGGAGCATGGAAACCTTTAAGTTCTCAGTGGAACATTTTTAATGGAACCATACAAGACAAAATTATGGAGTGGTTGTGAAGAAAAAGATCGAAAATTTGGGAAAAATGGGATGTTCGACGAGCACTTCACATCACTCTCACAATCGAAACTTCGGCGAAAAAAAGCAAGTTGCCGCAAAGCAGCCACAATCGAGTTGACATATGTTGGAAATTTCCCACTAAGGGAGAAAAAATTCTAAGGATGATAGGAAATCCGGGTGAATATTTGTCTTCAGTGCATTCAAATATCTCAACACTAGCATTCAAATTCAAAAAAGGAAAATAGAATTAAAATTTGCAGATGTGTATAAACACAAAAATCTTCTCCTCTCCTTTCTTAAGAAAAGATTCTTAACAAATTCAACGCATTAATCATAAACAAGAACTCGTATTCTGACCAGAAGAGGTATTTAAAAGTTTTTAACAGCAAAATTTTCACTTGGCAGTATAGACGTTATCTGGAAAGTTTTTTGCACTACGCAAGATAAAAAAGAACATCAAACTATACGATGTCTGTTTTGTTACAAAGAATAAATACTTTTCTCTTGGGAAAAGGGAAATCTTGCATTCCCTTACAACAAATCAAATGAATAGCAGACATGAATGGCGCCACGAACCAGGATATTGCTTGCCATCCGTCTTTGAACAGTAAAATAAGCAAAATTAAACTAAGGACGCTTTACAGTCATCTGAATCTGTAACATGCAGTGCTTTCCTCACATCCGAAAGTTTAAAACACACATAAGAAGCTCTCGAGGCAGTATTTAACGACACGAGAAAATCAAAGCATCGTGAAAAGGAAGTGAATGCGAAACAACTAGTTTCTAAACTTCCACCAAGTTATCATACGCAGAAAACAGCTTCTAGAATTAAACCATCTCGACGCTAGTGGAACGCAACTAACGCGATTGAGTGCATCCTGAAAGAGTCTTTCGGCAGGTTGGCATTCACTTCTAAAACATTCACATTATGTTTCTGGTTAATGTTTGTTGGAAGGTCTGAACGCAGCATACGCTGGCAGATTGCATCGCAACTGCCTGGAGTTGCATCCATTTGCAGACGTCCTTGTAGCCAGCAATGACGAAGTAGTAGAAGTTCCCACTTATGTGTGAATATAATACGGTTTTATTGGAACATTGCTGCGTCTTTCAATATTCCAGGAATCCGGAAAAGTATTCTTGGTACATTTGAAAGAAAAAGGAGGAAGAGAAAGAAAATATTATCGTGAAAGCCCTTCTCTGTAGCATGCAAGAAAAGTTAATAGATCTTCTTCGTGGAAAAGTCGGAGCATAATGTAACTTTCATACGTGCGCGTTCTGTTAGATCAGACGTAAAATGTAATGAAGATACGTTCACGTTTCATGGCGTGGACGTGCAGTGGGGACGTGGCCATTGTTCCCGGAGTCAAGCTGAACTAGTCGTTCAACGAAAAAGAACGCACTTAAAGTCGACTGTGCTTTATGCACTTTCAATGATCCTCAGGTGAAAAGAAATGCATTAAGAAAATGCTTTTCAAACAACTGCTTTAATGATATTGGTCTTATCACTCCTTCTCAGGCTTAATGTTGAATCGGTTCTTTTGACTCGCGAGTCCCATATCGAAAAAATCTGCATCATGGACCACCATTAAGGTAGAGTTCAGTAAAATTTATCGATACTTACTATCATATCCTATTCGAAGGAGCTTGGTAGTTACTGTGGATTTGTTCATTGATACGGACCTGCGAATGCAAAGCTAGTTGAATCTAGCACTAGAATGGAGGATGTCTTGCGAGTATTATAGTGGAATGCCTCCCGGCAACCACTGCCTACCCTAGCAACCCGAGAATTTGAAGTGTATTTGGAAGGATAGACACTCTGACTTTTAGTAGCATGATAAAATGCCTGCACATGTCAACACATGTCACAGTAACATTATCAAGCTCTATTAGCAATTATACATCTGCTCTCTGAGTTCACAAGTCTCCCTTATTAATAATTAATTAATAGTTAATTAACACCAAGATGATGTTGGCAGATATGATGATGTCATGTTACACACCACTACCGTATGCCGTATGTATACCGTATGGGGCGGTGTAAGCCAGTACTAGAATAGTTCCTTGCAAATGGGAAGAACTATATATTGGAACCAGTTAGGATCTCGTGCCTTTTTTCGTTGGTGTTTGGTATCCTACGGCTATAGTTATCAAGCCGGATTCGCAGACATCTCTGTCAAAAAACATTTAATACACTTATCGTGCGATTAATATAATGATCTGATTTTACATTGCTTACATAAATCTGTTTGTCTTCTTCTGGATTCCGAAATGTGCAGAAGTGTGAAATAGCAGTGTGAATGTGCGAACAGTTCTCCCCAGTTATAAAAACAGCTAGTTTAGTAAATCTCTTTAAATTTAAATTGTTTTTCTGTCAAACAATCAAAAACCGAAGTGAGTGAAAAGAGTAGCGAAAATTCTAATCCAGCCAAGAGCAGGAAAAGAACCCGGGAAACATCCCCATTTGGAACGCTCCTCAGGGACCAACTCCAAATGGCGCGTAGCGAGTTCAAGGCATCCCTCTCTAATAAGTTTTTGCCATAAGCTGACCTTGAGGATAACAACGAAGTTGGTCAACAATCCAATGTTGAACGGCAGTCTAAGGTAAGAGTCCCTCCGATTACTTTTTCCGATCACCGTCACGATACGATAGACGCCATCCTTAAAGACTGAATATTGAAAGATTTTCAATTAAATTAATTTCTATTGGAAAACGCCTCTTCCTAAATACTTATGAGGACTACGACAGAGTTGAAAAACACCTGAAGATTAAAAACGTGAACGTCTTCACTTTTCAACGTCCTGAATTACGTCCAATGAAAGTGTTACTGACAGGGCTCCATGATATGCCTCCGGAAGAATTAGAAAAAACTCTAAGAAGCGATTATGAATTAAACCCACTCGTTTTAAATAAGTTCACTCCCAACGCAAGCGAAGGACCACACATATTACTATTGTGCGTTGGAATTACTTCTACTACAGTCGAAAAGGTCCGACACAATGTCGAAACTGCCAAATGTACGGACACGGATCCTCACATTGCCACCTACCTGCAAAATGTGCTATACTAGGTGTATGCCAATATGAGTGTTCCCTTCAATGTGTTCCAATAGCTAAATCTACACATGTATGAACTTTCAAACCGTATCGACTGTCATTTTTTATGTTTTTGGCATCTGTCAACAATATCCAAATCATAACATTACAAGTTTCAAACATCAACGCATATTTTTTTGGTATTAAAAATGTCGATTTTTGTGCCACAAAGTGCTCATTTGCGGGAAGCATTAGTTTGCTGCTTTCATTTGAAAAAATCCGTGGCTGAATCTCATCGAATGCTAGTAGAAGCTTACGGGGACCATGCATTTGGTGAATCCAATTGCAAAAAGTGGTTTCGAAAGTTCCGTGATGGTGATTTTGATCTGAGAAACGAAGAACGCGGCCACGCTCCGTCAAAATTTGTGGATACCGAATTGCAAGCATTGTTGGATGAAGACGATGGCCAAACGCAGCAACAGCTCGCAGAACAATTAAATGTTGACCAATCAACCATTTCTCGCCGTTTAAAAGCCATGGGGAAGATTTTAAAAGTCGGTAGATGGGTGCCACACGAGTTGAATGAAAGGCAGCAAGAAAACCGAAAATCCGTTTGTGAAATGCTGCTGGCCAGGCAAAAAAGAAAGGGTTTTGTGCATCGAATCATCACTGGCGATGAAAAATGGATTTATTTCAAAAATCCCAAACGTAAAAAATCATATGTCAGCCCAGGCCAAGCGTCCACATCGACTCCAAGGCCGGATCGCTTCGGATAGAAGGCCATGCTCTGTATTTTCTGGGATCAGCGTGGCGTTATCTGGTATGACCTCTTAAAAACTGGTTAAACTGTTACTGGTGCACGCTACAATCAACAATTGACCGATTTGAACAATGCCATACGCAATAAACGGCCAGAATATCAATTGAGGCACGACAAAATTATTTTCCAAGATGACAACGCATCGCCACATCGAACATTGGTCAATAAAAATTTGGTAAACGCTTTTGGCTGGGAACCGCTAACCCACCCGCCTTACTCACCAGACTTGGCGCCTTCCGATTACTATTTTTTTTCATCGATGGGACACGCACTGAACGATTCACGGTTCAATTTCTACGAAGAAGTCCAAAAATGGCTCGATGACCGGATTTCATCAAAAACCAACAATTTTTTTGGCAAGGCATCCAGAAATTGCCTGAGAGATGGGAAAGATGTGTAGCTAGCGATGGCAATTACTTCGAAGATTGAATTTGTAACCATTTTTTCGAAATAAACATGTATTTTTGAAGAAAAAAAGGCACTTTCATTTGCATACACCTAGTATGTAGTGGCCCCCACGAGCACACAAAATGCACACTTACAAAGGAGCAACACAATCAAATCACATGCGGCAACTGTAATGGTCGACATTTCGCTTATGAGCCCGAGTGTGGGAGCAAACCGGAATATATTGCCACAAGGGAAAAGCTTCAAAAAAGAAAAACTACATCAAAAACTCAGCGAACAGTAAGTAATTTTGCTCATGAGGATTTAAGTTTGCCAGCCCTGCAGAAGCATCCATCAAAAACACCATGTCTGTTCCAAAACCCACCGACGATCTCAGCGAATCCAACAACCATTAGAACCCAAGCTCAACCTAAGATATCCTACAGTCGAGTAGCCAGAAATGTTCCAACAACCCTGGAAATGACAAACTTTTCACGCCTGATTAATTGCTGAGGCTCTCACATGAGCTCATATCCAATTTAGCAAACTGCCGAACTAAAAAAGATCAGTTCAATGTTATTGTAAGCTTGTCATTAAAATTTTTATATAATAAGTGCCATTAAAGTAATCACATGGAACGCTCAAAGCATTAGAAATAAACATACTGAGGTATTTGATTTAGCTTGTCGGTTAAATTTAGACTTGATCTTCATTACTGAAACCTGGTCAAGGCCGCATGATAAATTATTGCATCCGAATTTCTGGATCTATCGAAATGATCGCCATGATGAAGTCGTTGGAGGAGTTGCAATAGCCATCAAAAAAAAAAAATGAAGCACACTCCCCTACCGCCTTTCAACTCTTTATTTATAGATAATGTTGGGTTAATGTTAGACGAGCTTAATGTTAAGGTTTATTCAGTCTATTTTCCAGGTTCAAAAATGTCCCAAGAGAAAGTTGATAGATTTAAAAAAGACTTTGCTCGACACAACCACAATTTCTTGCTATGTGGAGTCACACGTCACAGGCCTTGGAATTGTAGCCAATCTAATAAAATTGGCAGATCGATGCATGATATTTTAAACGAAAGCAATATGTTCATTAATTTTCCAAATGAACCGACATATTACTCAGCTCAAGATTCTGGCTCAGTTCTGGATATCGTTTTGGGGGATCAACATGTTGGTTCTTTAGATCTTCACGTTGTACAAGCACTGTCATCGCCTCACTTACCTGTTTTATTCTGCTTGAATTCAATGGGAATATGTCAGAACTACAGTCAAAAATCTGATTGATTCAAACAAGCCGACTGGTCCAAATTCAAAGCGTATATAAATAATAGCGTGTCATTGAATCAAGACATTCATGAAGAGTTAAATTCAATTCAATCCCTTGAACGAAAAATCAATGATTTCAAGGATTTTATCTGAAGAGCTATTGACAGAAAAAATAAGCGTGCCTAAAATAAGCTCAACTAACAAAACCCTTGAATTGGATGATGAAGCTTTCAAACTCATCCGTACTAGAAATACGCTAAGACGTCAATGGCAAAGATCCCGAACTCCAGCTCTGAAGTGCGGTGTTAATTCATTGACAGTAGCTATTCGTAACAAGATTTCTACGCTACGCAACCAGCGCTGGGGGAATATGCTTGAAAATTTAGACTACAACTCAAGAAAAGTTCGGAGCCTCAATAGACTTTTCAAAAGAAAAACCACGGTGTCCCATATCCACTGAATGATGGAAGCGAAAAGCACGTATACTCATGTGAAAGAAAGGCTGAGATAATCGCCGGTAAGTTCCACACCTACCACATCACTAACCATCAAAACCGTGACAACGTTACAGATCTATTGTTAAAGGAAACACTTAAAAACTTAACTTCTCCCGTTAATGTACCTCCATCTGCCTTATTAAAACCAGGGAAATAACCAGTCTGCTCAGAAAGTTAAAGAGCCGCAAAGCTCCAGGAGTGGACGGCTTGCCTAACTAGCTTTGAAGAAACTTATAAAGAAAGGTATTGTTTTCACATGCCATGTATTCAATGCATGCCTAAAGCATTTCCCATTCTTTGGAAACAAGCCATTGTTGTCCCATTACTCAAGCCCGGGAAAGATTCTCATGAGCCACAAAACTACAGATCGATTAGTCTTCTGTCAGTCTTTGGAAAAGCTCATTCTTAAAAGACTGACTGTTTTCGTAGAGATTCGTAGAGAGCAGCGATATACTAACTAATTTTCAATTCGGGCTCAGACACGAATATTCTACGGAGCTGCAGCTCTACCGGGTCTCGAGGGACATAAAATCCGCCTTGAAAAACAAGTAATCGGTTGACGTGGTTACCATTGACATTGAAAAGGCATTTGACACTGTATGGCATGATGGGCTAGTACATAAACTTCAATTATACTATACACCCACCTACTTACATTATCTGATAGCATCTTTCCTTAAGCACAGAACCTTCAAGGTAAAGGTTCGAGCGGCTACTTCCTCGCTGAAAACTATAACGGCGAGTGTCCCTCAAGGCTCCTGTTTAAGTCCAACTCTTTTCAATATCTATTTTTAAAGCAATTGTTTACTTGCGAAGTTGATTAAGATCGCGATATCAGAGAAAACGCAAAATATTGGATAAAATTTAATACTCCATTTGTATATGCAATTAAAGTACTCTAACCAATCGGAGCAAAATTAAAGGATTAATGACCATTTGAACGTTCATTTCCTCCGAACAGGCATTCTATATGTGACATTTGTTATTTGGCAATTGCGTATGCACGTTTACCTGAAGCACCTACTGTTAGTCCCTTGCAGGAGAACCTCCATAAATATGTTATATGACCATGTAGGAATGACTTTATACACATTCGAGCCATAGCACAGAGGGCAGTACTATATCACAAGCGTACGTTCTCCTCAGTGGCTGTTGACGTCGCTAAAACTTCGTGTCAGTTTTGTTTCATTTTCATGTTTTTCCATGCCTTTTGTGATTTAATTGTTCTTGTGACATTCTATTTATTATTATTTAAAAAAATAAGGCTTAGCACTTTTCTCATGGAGGAGAAGATTTTCAAAAACATTATAGAATCATATGTGGGTTGTTATTTATATATATGTCATTTGGTAGTACTAGTAGTAACCAAAGCAAACCAAACCGTTCGAAAAATTTGACATTTCTAGTATATAGGTGCATCGAAAATTTAGACGTACGAGCACCATTGGGTTTCAAGTAGCTTGAAAAACTCATTCAGTCTAACAAATAAAATGCAATTATAAACATTTTGGTACAATGATTTACTACGGGATCCGAAGTAAATTGTCAAGACAGGAGCTCATCAATCAACTTGAACCGACTCTTGATGGTCAGCCACCATAGGTCGTCGAAAAGGATTGATTTTCCATGCAAACGTTTTGACAATCAGAAAATAGGCGATGGGGGATCGTCATGTAACATACTGTTGCGCTTTGGCAGGTGCGTGACCTGTTTGCTCTTCGCAAGTATTAGCAATATTGAATGAAACACACCCGAATAATTGAAAATTAGGTGCTTGAAATTTTATTCTTAAATTTGTGGATTGTTCTCGAGTTTACGCGCTGAGTCACTTGCACACGTATTTGTTGTACTCAATGCACGCAATATGTTTATGTTATGCTTTCGAGAATTATCGATGTATTGGTAATTGAAATTTGTTTACGACTTTACTCTTAAGATGACTACAGTGGCGCGTGAAATTTTTCGAACATCTCACAATACCGTGTGATCTAGGCATTTGTTCCACGAGCATACAGAAGATATTACTTGAAAATTTGGCTGCGAAAAAAATTGGTTCACGTTTGATCCCACATAATATGGCAATCGCGCATAAAATACTCGTAATAAAAATTGGTGTACAGAAATACTCAGAAAATTCAATAGCGGTGCTTCAAAACACATTTATCCGATCCTGACAGGTGACAAACCAGGAATTTATGAGCATAAGCTCAAAAGTCGACTGTGTAGGTCTTTCAAGCTCTGACACATCGCGGAATAACCGACATTTTGATCGGTCAAAATATCGAATTAATAGATTCACGGCCACAAAGCGCGTTTCATTGTTATTGTTCGGGTACGAATTCTATCTTGTTCCTCTTCTTCCTTTCATCAGATATAAACTGCGTGGACAAAAATTGTCGACGCTCGAAAAAGGAGATGAAGCCCACTCCCCTTTAAATACTAAACGATTATCCGAGTGCCATTGATAGACCTTTGATAGATCTAGATAGACTATCTTCGGGGCGTTGATCAAGGTCCAGCGTGGGCTTGACCAACTCATAAAAGATGAACGCGACCATAGAAACCCAATTTTCACCATGCATTTCTGTGTCATTGATCATGGCGCTTTTGGCTACCATACGAATTTGCTTAGTTGTTGGGATTAATGTTAATATACCCCAATTATCCCTGTTCCTCAAAAGCCTTAAATTCACACGCTAAGCTAAATATCTTCCAATTTTTCAGTGCTTAAAGAATAATGAAATGCGACGCTGTAAATGATCTTCTAATAATGTTGGCTGTTTCAAGGATCATTTAAAAGGATCATTACAAGGATCATCCAATCACAGAGTTAATAATTGGGAAAAGGCATAAAATCTGGTCAGAAATTATTCTACATTCATACTACATTCTACGCTGGCAATCGGTTTTCATTGCTTGAAATAGATTGCAGCTCTGTTGTTGCCGGGGATAATGTTACCAAAAGTTTGCAAATCGATTGGGACGTTCCGAGTAAAGCCTTAATGAGTTTTGTAATGCGTTTGTTCGAACCAACTCCATGAATGTCGTGCACTATTCGAGATAGCCAGTGTGACTTCAGGGTTTATATCCTTTAAGCTGCAAACAATCCACTCATTGTTACAAACACCTCTGGAATTGCAAACATATGAATGTGAAAGTTGCCTGAATACGAACTTTCGATGTAATGGAGCAGATAATTATCATATAATGTCTGATGATCCATTTCTAAACACACGGACGCTTTGTTGCAAAATTATTTGTCCTATCTTTGTATTATGAAAAAAACTGCATCAAGCATTCAGGCAGCAATGCGGGATTTAATTAATTACCAATAATTTATTAATTCATGCATGAGGTCAATATAGATAAATGTGGCATAAATACACATTTCGAAAGAAATCAAAATCAACGTAAACCCCAAAACGACGCAGAGAAGAAGGAAACGAGGAATATCAAACAGAAAGGGAAATTAGATAGAAAATTGTGTAATATTATAATGATTCCATTTGAAAATTACTGGAAATTTAGAGATATGATATCCAACCACGGTGCTGAATCTCTGACATCTGTCGTTATAGATATTAATGAGACACAAAGATGAGGTGATAATAAGGAAAAACCCTCTTCTAACATTTACTACCAGAGCAGTGCTGAAGTAGCGAAACCTCATCAGACGAAACTCAACCCTCCGCCTTTGAAATGTCATGGACAAAATGAAAACCTACTGATGAAAATTTACAATCAAAATGTTACTGGCTGACTTCAATGAACGGAAGGAAGCTCTTGGAACGGTGAAGGCACCGTGTTCCGCCTGAACCTCTAGAGAAGGCCAGACATTTCTCTTGAAAAAGATGACTGAGTAGAAGGAATCAGACGATAACAGGTCATGAGCACAGCGTATTTACATATAGCGTTAACACTATCGGGAGACGTCCTTCAGACAGAGATAGAAAAATTTAAGACTTAGGTTTTGAGCGGGGTACTTCTGTTTTTCGCATGAATGAGGGGAAATTGACCAATCCTAATAGAATTCCATTTATGTTGACATAATAACGTTCGATCGGAAGTCTTTTACTGTACATTACTACGCTCTGGTCATGAAACATACTAATTGAAATTGTCCTACGCTATACAAGGGATGACAGCCCGAAAAATCAATTGAAAAAGAAATAAGTTGAGATGAAATTTGTCATCATTTATATTTTTGAGGAAGCTTTCAAAATGCGATCGCAAGAACAGATGCAAATTGAACAATATATTCGAGTCCCACTAAATTCGTCGAGCCGGGAAATCATCCGCAACATGAACCGAAGGGTTGGTAACACAGTTCAAATGTGTCTTAATATTTGAGACTAAATGACATTTGCAGACTTTCAGGTTATCAGAAACGGTAGTTTAAATTAGAATCGAGAAGGTGGTAATGTTATATCGGTCAGCGAACGTCACTGTTTCCAAACATGAATAAACTTCAAAATATTTGAAAATTTTGAATGCTTTCAAAATGCTTCAGCAAGGTGTTGGTGATGTAGGAAGGCGATCGACTTTTGTTATGAATACTTTAATACTACGCTGCATATTTATTATTCCAGTACTCGAAATTTTTATGCTCAGCTCAGATTATAGCTAAACGTTAAATAAAAACACAAAACTATAAAAAAAACCTCCTTGAAGTCAAGAATGAATTATTTTCGGGGATTTCAAATCTCCAAGAACAAAACTGATTGCTGATGTACAACTTGAATTCAAAATTCATAGTCCCTCATGCAGGCTATGATTCCCGTATTAAAGCGACTGTCACGCTTATTTAATAATTATAAAGCATCATTGGAATGAAATCTTTTTGGTCCTACTTCACAATGATAATCGATGGCTGAATTTCAAACAACGGATTTATAAACTTTTTAAAGAAACCTTACCTCAAACATGCCGGAAAATTTGTATACCTCCTGATGGTAGAAAATTTGTCCCAATGGCACCAAATGACAGCATGTAACCAACAATTAAAAGGATTTTTATGTGTCTTAGCTAAAATACTTGATATTGGAAATAATTGCGGAATTAGTTTCAAGGATTAAACACACAAACAATGAGGATAGGGTATGCGGATAGGGTTGCGAACCAGTATAAGTTTCAAAAAAATTCAAAAGCTGTCTTGTATATCTACAATAATTGTGGGCGATAGCAGGACAACAACAATCTCGCCTTAAATATGCTGCCTATAGTATATGTGGCATACTGGTATACTGGTCGAGTAAATCGTTTCACAGGACCGGTATCTGTTTTGACAAAAGTCAGATTTTTTTTCAAAAAATCTTAAATTTATGAATTTTACCCTAAAGGACCGAATTCAAACCTGGAACTGCGGTTCTGTACTTCTGTATTTTTTTCTGTATTTTTGTCTTGACAAGAAATCTTATTTCTGTTCGAAGTCAGCTGTCTTTTTTGGCTGTAAGTTGTGTGAGTGTGTCAGGATTGTAGGCATAAACTTTAGTGTCCAAAAACCCCAAAAAGTTCTTGTCCAGTTAAACCTGGTGTTTCAGGTGACCAATAATAAACACGATCCTCTGAAATCAATTTTTCAGGGCAACATTGGTTTCAATAATGATTTCTCAAAAGAAACGTATTATTGCGGGAAATCGGAATTAATTCACCGACACTGTCGTACAACCTTTATTTTCAAAAACTTATGGCCCAATAATTCTTACTGCGAATACACCGCTCTATTCAGTGACTTTTAGTAAATTTAAAGGCTTCACAACAACCATTTGTGAAAACCAACGCCCAACAACGAGCATTTTATATATTAGCAATTCCAGAAGGCGTAAAATGTGCTTCCTCAGTCACGATCAAACGGCTGCAAAAATCAGGTTATCTATTCAGAACGTTCCGCATGATTTTGCTGTATTAAATGCAAGATGGCGCATCATCTGGCTTCAATTCCTTTACCGATTGCATTTTGTACAAAAAGGAATTCATATCAAAGCATGAAACTTTCCACAAAATGGCTGGCAAAACAACGCCACACAGATGAGCATGTGAACGCTATGATATGCTTCTGTTTTGATCGAAATCGGCTCCTTCATTTACATCTCCACTTGTCCTTGGACTCACTTTAATTTTTGAACTAAGGCACCAGAATTGGCTTCGGTGTTGGCAAATTTCGACTTAGATATCCAGCAAAATACAAACGTTGTGTTAGAGCATGTATAAAGTTATTTGGAAATAAAATTTCACAATTTCAGCATGTTCTTTCAGTGTGTAGTGTTCCATGGCGAAAACCGTACCTAATTGACGTTTCCAACGTGTGTTGGCACATGAACATCTGGCAACTGACTGTCAACTTATACGCATTTAACACCGGATAACACAAAAAGATACACTCTGGATTGGGTTCAAGCTAAGAGTTCTTGTTGCTTTTATTTGTTTATTATATGTATTTATTTATTATATGTATTAATTGGTTTTCTTCATGGGCTCAATGCATATGTATGAAAGTCATATTTTAAGGTTTTTCGCGATTTTCCCGCGGAATTAATACAGATTAGTACAAATTAATACAAATTTGTATTTCCAAATGTATCGTACATGTGTTGTAAATGTGTCGACATTGATCTTAATCAAGTGTATGGTATAAATTCTTACGTTTCTTGCTGCAATTAAGGACTTTTTATGGTTTACATTTTTGATTGTCCTTATGTATGTTATGGGATAATTATATCAACAGTTATAAAAGAGTATCAGAATCAAAATCAATGGCAACCCAATTCAACTTAATTGTATATCTATGTTAATTTTATAAGGAGATGGATCAATAGGGAACCTTTTAAACTATAATTAAAAAATTTAATTCGATTTAATTCAGGGTGAACTATTTCCTTTGCTTTATTTGTTACACGTACATAAGCTAAGACTTGGTTTAATGTTCAATAGTTACAGTGCGATGAATATGTAGGCTTAAATTTATTACAAAGTAAATTTTATTTGCATTACAGAGATAGATTAGTAGGTAGAAAGTATGCGAAGATCACTGAATGATGAAGGGATAACAGAGTGGATAAGTAATGAATGAGTGAGTGATCAGACTTACTTAAACTAAGATGATAACTTGCTGGTCTTAATTGATCAGGATCGCCACAAGTTTGGTCCCAGCAAGCCTAATGATTCAAACTTCTAGAGATCGGCCCAGGTTAAGTCACTGATAGCACAATTAGTTCAAAGAAACTCACTCACTGTAATTACGAATGCACTCTACTAGGTGTCAAAAACAAGACTGTCTGGCTGACTGGACGACAGGACGACGATGGGCCATGGACCTGCCATTTTTCTTTTTGAAACAACAATTCTGATTTGTTGTTGATATTGTAGGAGGGATGATGTAGGAAAGGGAAAGGTGATAAAAAAAAGGTTCGGGCAAAACCCTACGAGTTTAACATGTGTGCGCTTTATGGCAGTGCGCCGTGATAAGTCTGGATACGGAAAGGATTAGAAAAAACCCAAGCAATAAAATTTTATAAGTTTGTTCAGGCTTTGGGTTTTTCCAACAGGCAAAAAAATTACATTAAATTCTAACAATCTATATCCGTTAAAGAGGAATGCTGTAAATATATTTCTTTTGTCGTCAAATTCATAGGCGGAATTACGTCGAATGTTGAAAAGTCAGTTTAGTTGATTTCCAGGTTCATGTTGAAAACAAGGGCTCAAAGATAGAAGTCAATAAAATTTAGAATGGAACTCATTGGGGAGCGTGAATGATTCATTTAAAGTCTTTGTAAGCTGCTTTAAATTCCATCTAATTATCGAGAGCATACATTAAAGCATATTTATATATGATAGAAAGTCTTCCTCAATCAATCATCGACGTTTTTCCCCACTTCGCTTTTGCTTCTTCATTCTCGTGCTTGCTCAACTTTTCGCAGGATAACTTTTTAATCAATTTCGCTTCGAACAAGTTTCCATCGAAGAATTTTTAAGTGAAATCTTAACTTCTCCTTTCCGCAGGCTGACTGATGTGACTACTATGAGCTTATGTATGTGTGCGCCCATGAACAGTCCTGATATTAAAAATCACTCCGCCACAAATCTGATTTAACTTTCGAAATTTTTCACCTCGTCAAGTGCACACACAAATGAATTATATGGGGCGAGAAATCGTTATGCAAACTACTTCTTCTTTCGCAATTTTTCTGATTTCCCGAGGGAGGAAGACGAGCACCGAAATCAAGTCAACCGAAGCGACGCACCAAGACCCTAAGTTCTAAAAGAATAGCGAAATCGAATTTCCGAGCAGGTGCCGAAGGACTTTTGGTGTTGTGATATTCTTCGGGCGAGGGAGATGGGTTGTCGGTATTCGGAGGACTTCAGCTGAACCGTGCTCGTTTGTAATGGATTTTGTGTGCATGAGTAGTTCGCATATGAGCGCAAGTAAGCTCCTTCGTTGAGCAAAGGTGCTTCAACCCTAATCTACTCTAATTTTCAGTGCACACATAAAAGACAAAGAAGTCAGCGGAGCAGCGCTCCATCCGAGATTGCTTTAATCGTTGGTAAATTTGTTTGCTTCAAAACAAGAGGAATGCTAGTCCTGGCCGGGAATTAGAGCTTTTTTATGAATACTTCGTTTGCCAAATCGAACTGGGAATTAATTATTCAGAGGCAATTTCTGTGAGACGAGAACTGTGAAGACGCTACCAAGTCCTTCGGATCCCGATGACACTTCTTGACGACAGCAATCCAATAACACCAAAATAAATCAGCAACCTGGTGGCTGCTGAGAAGCAAGCAGTCTGTCAAAGTTGCGTTCGTTCGCCCCCTTCCCCTCTTATTTTCTGGAAACCTAGACGAGCATTCTTCAGGGAAGCAACCAGGCAAGCAATATGGAAATTATCGGGATCGCACACGCATGTTGCTTAGAAGGAATTTGGAATGTACTTAAGTCGACAGTGAAGGAGTCGAGTCTCGGCTGCTAAGGAGCGATTAGACTATAATGCAGGTTCCTGGTGCAAGACAGCGCGCCTTCAGAACTTGAGCCTGAACGATGCTTGCAGCACATCGCAATAACACAACACAATCATCCATCGACAGAATGGCAATTGAATGCCAACGTGCAATATGTGTGCTTTGCAGCAGTCCTTTTCGAGCTTCCGAATCAAAAAATTCCTTCTTTCTGCCCCAGCTAAATGTATGTGTATTTGTTTACCAAAGTCTATTACGCCTGACTGGGTTATTGAGAAATTGAGTGGAAAAGTCAAGTGAGGAGAATAAATTTGAAATTCTGTAGGCTGTTGTTTTCCTCTCTTTTTCCATTATTTATGAGAAAAAAATAAAACGTTTTCCGCCTATGCATAAATAAATTTCGTAAACAGTTGGTCGATAACAATTTCAGGATGGCATATGTTGGAAGGAATGCATTGAAATGTACATATCGCGTCATTTTTATTGGAAGTGATTTGAAGATGAAAAAATCCGATTATCTGCCAAGTGGCCTGTAGTTGGCTTTTGTGGAATTTCGGATAAAAGTTGTGAAGGCAACTTAAGCTGCAAGTCCTATTTTCGGGGTTTTGCTTCAGATATGCTGCGTAAAATGAATGATGAAGTAAAGCAAAACGGATGGTAAACCCAAATCTTATCGGAATTTCATACAAATTCTCCCAAGAACGATTTAAAGTCTTTTACGCAGTCTCAAAACTGTCTATTTAATGTGAGCCTGACTAGAACTTTGTTAAAGATAATGGACACAAAATTTCGTTTGAAACGTGCTCTGAAGTCCATCCGTTGCCTATGACACTAATCATGATTTTTGAACACTGATTTCTACCATCGAAAACATTAAATCTGCTTCAGAGCATCCTTTAAGTCTGCTCCATTTACGTATTCATAGCCTTGGAGCAATGCTTATCACTGGCATCACTCAACCCCATCCCTTCACTTGAAAAACGACCAATATGTGCCATTAATTTTATTATGGCTTTTATATCCCTTGTCAATCAAATCCCGAGCCGGAATATATTCATGGATAATTATCGATATTTGATGAAATCATTCCGGCGAATTTAGCTTGGTCAGAGGTAGAATGCTTTAGGGTGAAACGTTCCATCATGAGATGAGGATATTCGGGCTTACAAGAGATCCTGACAATAAGCGACAATAATAGGTCCATTTTCTCTTTTTTGTTACGTTCGGTGAAGTCCTGCTTGCTGGAAAAATTTTAATGAAGTGGAATAATGATGTCTAGTTACAAGTGATTAAGCTGAAATGAATTCATTTCGGAGCTAATTAAATAGATGACGTTCCTGTGGTTGTGATTTCGGGTCGAAAAGAAATGCAAAAGGTCGTCGAAGCTGTTTTGGAGATTATCGCTGAAGGTAATTTTATAGAAGGAAGCAGACTTAAGGGCTTTCAGGTGAATGGCAACATTAAATCAGTTTGATTGTGAGAACTCTTAATTTTTTTCTCGTTGACGCGGATCTACTGGTGCCTATTCCATGTTCTGCCATCACATATACTCAAATATTAAGACAAACATTTTCTAATACTAATACAAATTAAACATCAAACGTGGATGTGGAGTGCATCGGTTCATTTTTATCAAATGCGACTGATTTTTCATTCATTTCGTGAGTAGGAATTTAGGTTGGAAAATCGCAAGGTATTATCCGTTAAACGTGTTGCGCCAAAAGATTGACCGATGTCCTTGAATATTGAAGTTTCTCATGTTTCAAATATTACTAGCATACGTAATTTTTCTCATTATTTCGTTTGACAAGAACCAAACAAGGAAGCCTTATGAGTAGAATCCCAATCCAAACATAAATTTTCTATTGCTTTTCCTCTCTCTTCCTGGAAACAACGTCATGAAGTGTTTTTGCTGTTTAGTACCTACGCCGTAGTGTAGCTACATGCAGCACATACACTCACGGTCCACTTCTGCCAGACAGGGATAGAAAAGCACCAGTAGATGGATACTTGTAAAGTTTCATTTTTTTGATTTTTCATTCTCAGTTTGTTCATGAGAAAATCACGTATACAATGGGTGTGGAACAGGTCTGTTGAATTTGTTGCAATGCAATACGTACCTTATTTTGATTGCATGGAATGAGCCAACCTTGCGCAGGAGCTCGTCAACCATTGATTTTGTCATTGTGTCGGTCAACCTGATAAATATTTCCCACAACTGGACGAACTTGGAATGTGCAGTTCTCGACACTGAGTGTGACCCTCTTTTGGTAGCGCTGACCTTAAGAGTAAACAATGATGTGAAGCTGGAGGAAGTAGACCCTCAGCTCTTAATCCCCTATAAAGCGATCAACTGGCAAGCAGTGAGCTGACTTAACTAGTGCTGACGTGAGTAGAAGATGATCAGATCGGAAAATAAATTACCCATTAACATCTTATCACCATAAAGAAACCTCTTGCAATTACCTTTATCGAGATTTACCAAAGGATATTTTGGAGTTTCATCGTAGGTGTAACAACCACACCCTCTACGTTTCATAAATGTATCACCGAAACTTGAATGCAGTTAACGCGGATATCAATGGGTTTCACCTTTTTATACTCTCCCTTAGTTGAATCATCTCGAGAAAAAGATCCGACTTTGCATATTAAGGACTCGAACAGACTTTATCAAGCATCAGACTTGGTGCCTGTACATTAGCTCAAATACTCCCAACAGTTCATGTTCGTGGATGACAAGACTGGTTCTGACTCCATCAAACCATTTTTCGATCGTTTTTCAAGGGGAGAAAGTAAGTAAAGGCTCTGTTGTCAGTTTGTTGAAAACGACAATATGGAAGTTTGATAGGTATCACAAGAAGTTTTGTCTGACTGCCATACTAAAGGTGCTCGCATTAGAACTAAGTTCCAAAAACTCAGCTTCACCGTACTTATGATGTTCTTTTCCAAGCTCTTTCTAACAACTTAAACCACTTTCACAAATCACAAATGGAACTACAGATGTACTCGATGCTGGTCCAATGTGTGTATATGGGTCAACAGACTTATATGCAAGCTCATTCAATTTGGATATCCAGTGTTTGCAATGAAAAAACGAGGCAATTTCATGAAAGGACGTACTGAATTTGTGGTATCTTGTGAAGCTAGTTTTTAACCCTTTGGTATCAATTCTGGGGTCCTCAGGGGTTTGTTCTATGTCTATCACTCTTCTCTTTAATGTATTCACTCCTAATATCCTGATAAATCTGGGATAAATCGAGGTAAATCTCCTCGATTACGAACTGTCGGTGTGGTCATCCGGGCCCAAACTCTGCTTTGCAAGAACGAGACACTAAAGGAACTTGGATTCGTTAAAATTATCAAACATCTTCACTGCTCACGTAGATTCTGTTTCGAAAAACAGTTTGTGGATACATCTAAAAAAACTGTTTATGAACACATCAGTCAGCGACCATCAAACGAGTAAAATTTATTGGGTGAAAAGCCCTAATCAAGCTAATAATTCTTCTGTAATAATTTGGCGGTCGGGCCCAATTACAAGTGAACTATGATAGGATTACTGCTGCGAAAAATCCATCGGACTTCACGGGTCTCAACAGGAGAAAAGACAGTCCTGTCGAAACTGATTTCCGTACTTGAAGTCAGCTCCTGAGCCGATTCACCTTTACACCAAGATCGAGGGTGCAGCGAAAAGGATGCCGAAGCACGAGACACCAAGATAAGCCACGCGGCCAAAAGCCGAGCGATGGAAGATGCCATCGGATAGGATAAGCTTAAAACATTGAAGTAGAATGTAAGCAGTAAATAAATAATTTGTAATACTGTATTAGGGTATAAGTATTTGAATATTCATAAAACCATTGAGTTATTGCAAGAAATCAAACAAACAAAACACAAGAGATGTCACTCTTTGGGTGTAAGTGTATAAGTGGTGTTAGATTATTATAGTTAAGGTAAGGATTAATAAATCGGCTAGGATAGAATTTTGGGTGCAGCCATATGGCCGGATTGGTAGGCTAAGTGTTAAGTTAAAAACAATTGCAAACACTGCAAACTAAAGCCTGATTAAATTATCCTGAAATCTTGACGGTCAATCCAAACTTAATGCTTTTTATTTTTGTTGAACACCATTAGCCCGGGAGTTTTTTTGGAAGCGTAAGCACTATATGTACTTCACTAAACCCTGATCGTTATGATCAGTTTTGCCTGGTTTCGAGTTTAAACCCTTTTTCAGGTCTGAAACCAATAGTACAGCAACAATTTTTTTTATATATAAATTTCGGGAAGTGATGAGGCACTCCTGAATGATCCTGTATTATGTCAAAAACTTTGATTCCTTCGCCAATTCTTTACGAAATGTTCAGGTCTCTGTAGATTAATGCATTTTTAACATACCAATGAATGTCTGAAACTTTCCTGATAATTCTGTTCTGGAGGAACTGGAGAGCTTTGTCAGTCATTGTCGTCAAATAGAAATCGGAATACTCTACCTGCGCTGATGGCTGTCATAGTGTTTGGTATTTGCAACTTCAAATCACTCGCGGAATATATCGACACTCGATTACGTCGCAGCTCCTCGTATCTATTTAAGAGTACAAACTACGACTTCCCTTCAAGATATGAATTGCGTTGCCCAGTTGATTGGCCTGTTGGTTGATACCATTAGAGATCTGATGAGACACAAAATAATGACCAGCGTCTAGTGGTATACATGTTCATCTCTCCTGAAGTTTATTTGCGCGTTTTTCGGTTACTTTCAGATGACTATGTTGGGATATTTTATTAAGGATCCGCTTATAGAAAGGCTTAATCAAAAAAGGGAACCACAGACTAAGGAAACAGAGTTTCTGTTTCCTGTTTAGATTTTCTACCATATGGGGTTAACTGAAATACCCCAGCTAGTGGCGGTAGAATACCGCCTGGTGGTATTCCCAGATTTGTACCATCCGTCTTCCAAGCGACAACGGTAACTCTGATTCATTCGTTACAGTCGCTCGTTAAATGTAATCGGGATGCGTTTAATGTCGCATCCCGATTTTACTCTGAAGAAGCCAATAAATGGCTCTCAATTCTTGGGGTTGTTCCATTGGTTATCGAGTCACCATTTATTTCGAAAATTGGAGCAAATTCAGACAGAAATCGAGCCCAATGGATAATCAATGAGGATGAACATCATTTTATATTGCTGCGAGTGTAAAGCTTTCAAACGCCCGAAATATTGAACTTCTAGATGAATTGCATTTTGTCCTTTTCTTTACCAGACACATTTTATTGTAACATGCATACGAAACATATGAAACAGCATATTTTATGGCGGCTGTAGAGCCAATGTAGAACCTCATGATATTAGTCGACATCATTAGCAAACAATATGGCTGTAACGCTTTCCATGTATTTATCGTTTTGCACGTAGTAAATCTACTTTAATTATGAAACTTCGCGTAGTACTGGTTCCATAAATTAAAAATTGCCTTTCATCATTGTATATCCTGTTAACTGTCGTAAGCGAAACAAGATCCATCTGGGAATGAGCAATTTTTTCCCAAGATTCGTGGCAAATATCCAAATGCGGGTATAGTCCTTTGTGTGAATCAAGTGCATAACTAAGTACCGTTACAAATGATAAAATTGCTGTCCACTTATCCTGCTGGAGCAGATATAGGCTCCTCTGACATAAAACCGTTCAGGCAATTCTTGCCTGGCGGTGATTACGATCAGAACTTAAAATAGGTCCTTGAAATAAGCTCATGAATAGAAATTAATTACCTAAATATATCTCATAAGAAATGTCATGAGGTACGTACGGCTCATAAGAAAAATTAAAAATTAAGGAAAAATGCAAAATTATGTTTTAAGGAACAAATTATATTCACATCCGTCTCGGTATTGTTTGAACGGCGCTGAAATCGGTTTATTTTCCTTAAAAAGATTCCACTCTTTCTCTCTACAGAATTTGGTTTTTTTTTGCATTGTCCGAGTCGGAAGAACATTATAATTTCCCCAAATGTGATCGCACGGAATCTGCTCCCATTAATATGTGCTATCTAAATAACGCGCAATGTCCTGCGACCGCCAGCATTCACTGCTCTACAGTATTTCAGCTCTTCAGAGAAATAAATACGCGTGTTATTACCACTAAATTGAATTCTGCCACCAACGACAATTACAGCAGCAAGCAGCCCCTCCCGCATCACGAAGCAAATGTCCTGGTTCATTATCTAACTCAAGACATCTTGTTCTGATAAACTTAAATAAATTTTGATGTTCTGTGAGCCATTCCATTATTCGCTCCGCAGTATCCTGCCGTCAGCGACTGTTCTATGAAACAATGCAAATTTTCATTGTCATCCATTATTTTATTCCCTTGATTGCTATTATTGTCAGACAATAGTGCCTGCAGGTTTCAATTTATTTATTTTCTCACTCCGCCACTCTGCGAAAAATTACCATATTTGCTTTTATGGAGGTGAATTGTTGAAGTATGACGAAACAGGAGCGGTATGTTGAAAGAAACAAATACAAGTGGTGGTAATCTAAGTTGTCATACAAATGTAGGTTAATGACAAGCCATTCATCACTACAGGCTTTTTCAGCAAGGATGACAAGGAGACGGACCATTTCGTCTCTCGGTGCGTGAAGAGACAGGGAACAGTACCATTTTTTGTTTGAAACTTAATTGATACAGCGTTTCATCGCTCTTTTGTCGTGTGTTTGTTTAGTAAAAGCAAATAAAGAGTTTTTCAACTTCGTCCTGCTTTGTCAAACGAACTTTCATAGATTATTTCAAGCAAATTTTTCTATTGACACGCAAATGGGTTATTTTCAGATGACACTATGAGGTGTCTTATTGTGAAATACTTGCCGCCATGTAAAAGGGACGAAAGTTTGTACTAACATCAAGAATGCAATATGTCATTAAAAAGTCGTGTCCTGGATCGATATAGAATTAATGGAATAAAAGTTTTTAGTAACGGATGCAAATCAAAATTGCAAGGAGAGAGGTGTAAAATGTTGTACTGTACGTTGTTAAGCCACCAAATCCTTAAATTAAACTTGAATTGAGAAATTATTTTGGATACCATTAACAGCCGAATTGATTGATTGGATGTTGAGAAGGATTCAAGCGTCATTTCAGAAAATAATTTGTTGGTTCCTGTGCACTAAAACATTTAAAAATGATGATTACTGTATTGGCAAGCCCAAAAATATTCCTTTATCTTTCTGAAAACCAAATATTCCTTCATATGTTGCTTGTATTTTTAATGAGTAAAACCAGCCGCATCATTACTTTGTGGCATAGATTAGATCTCTAATTTTTTGGGATTTTCGACGACTACGGCTTGTGCTCCTCAAATCAGAATCCTCCAATATGGGTGCTATTCGCTGTACCAAAATTGACGACTGCAGTCACCTTACCTGCGATACACGCAAACCTCGGCATAGGATTTTGCTGATAAGTTTCGGGACATTTGCGACTGTTAACATTACAAGAAAGACAGTCCTGAAGCAGCATAGCAAACAGGATCATGCTTGGCTCTGATACAAGACTATGTATAAGCAGAGCCATGCAGTCCTCCCGTCCGATTTTGAGACTTATCATAGTAAAGTTCTCAGCGAAAAAAAAGCGTTGAGTCATTTGAACTTCATGATTGATTGCTTGTACAACTTGGGGTAAATATTCTTCTGTAGTCACGAATAGAAGTTATATGTAATGGATGGGAAATAAGGAGTCAGGACCATCGATATCAATAACACGTAAATCAGCCAGGAAGGGTATTTTAACGGTTTTTTGGGAACATAAGGTTCCTGTTTGGTTAATTTTTTTACGATCGTCCTTCATTTGCAAATGATGCCTATTATTGTAGCTCGGCCAGTTCTAACGCCATATCAGTCAACAGAGTACTATCAATTATAATTAAACAGAATTCACCACAAATTTGAACCGTTAAGAACTCAAAAATAAAATGAAATGCATCGAATGCGCTTGAACACTTTCCTTATCTTGATGTTGATAAGCTCGTATTCTCTATAATTTGATAGTATGGGAGTCTGCTATAAACAATCAAAAGGATGCCTAGTTAGGACAGCATTGGTTGGACAGCCATTCGATATCTCCCAGGGAAAGGTGCACTAAAAAATTAGCTGCTCAATTCGATGCTTTCAAAGCTCAAACTGCGTCACTAAGGATTATGTGAAGAAAATGAACTAGAAAAATAAATTGTTTTATCGAATTAAATGACAAATATATTGATTTGGAGAGAGCTGGTTTATGTTTGAATCGATCTCGTACTAAGCATTGGGAGTTGCTATGGCGATATAAAAAAAAACAGAAAACGGCGTTCTTACAATTGATTTAAGGACAGTAATGAAAGGAATATGTATACCTGCCCAGTGAAGTCATTTGTTGTTAATCAAATGAATCATTAAAATAAAGTAGAGTGGTGCCTCGATATTCGAGTATACGAGTGTGAGTGAAGATTTGAGGTACGAGGAATCGCACATTACACCGCTGCACACGACCCTAACATACGTACTGCATGTTGGTGGCGTGAACAGCGTCTAACAGTTTATCCCATCTCAGACCAGATCTCAGTCTGTGTGCTTGTTTCCCTCGTTGTCGAAGCATTTTTGATAGGTCGGGTTCGCGTTTTTGCTTTTTGTACATTTAAAAACATTATCACATTTAATTTTATAATCATGGGTCCAAAGAAGAAGATGATGTCTATTGAATTAAAGCGTGAAATCATACAAAAACATGAGCAAGATGTGCGAGTAATTGACTTAGCGAGGATCATTGGCGAGCACATCAATGTGTGTACTTTGCTTAAACAGAAGGAGTTGATAAAGGAAATAATGCTAGCTAAGGACATTACAATCATTTCTAAGCTCCACACTGATGGTGTGGGTGAAAGAGAAGCAGCTTCAAGGAGGAACCTCAATACAAAGCATCATATGTGAGAAGGCAAGCATTTGCTGAAGCAGATCCCACATGCTTCCACTAACGAGGAATCGGAAGACTCGTTTAAGGCTAGTCAGGGCTTGTTTGACAACTTTAGGAAAGGGACCAGCATTTATCCATCATCAGGCATGGAGAGGCTGGAAGTTCGGATGTGAAGCCAGCTGAGGTTCAAAACTTTTTTCCAACTGATAGAAACCAAGGATACATCCCCTAGCAAGTCTTCAAATGTGACGAAACGGGGCTCTTCTGGAAAAGGATGCCGAAAAATACTTACATAACGGCAGAGGAGGAGACGATGCCAGGTCACAAATCCATGAAGGATGGGTTAACTCTAGCACTTGCGAGTGACGACTGCGAATGACGACTGCAAAATCAAGCCTCTGCTAGTACACCATTCGGGAAATCTCAAAGCCTTGTAGTCACATAGGATTATAAAAGAAAAACCACAAGTTATTTTGGAGGGCACGTCCGAAGGCGTGGGTCATCAGGAAATTCTTTGTGGAGTGGATAAACCTGGTGTTTAGCCCTTCTGTTAAAAAATAACTGTAGGAAAACAACCACCCACACAAGAACTTCTCGTCCTTGACAATGCCCCTGCTCACCCACCAAATTCCAGAGATGATTTATTCGAAGAGTTCAAGTTTATAAAGGTTCTCTAACTACCACCCAACACCACTCCTATTTTGCAGCAGATGGTTCAGCAGGGATTTCTTATTTTAAGAAGTTGTACGCCGAGCACATTTTTCGACGCTGCTTTGAGGTTACGGAGAACAAAAACTTTATCCTTTGAGAGCTCTGGAAGGACTACTTTAACATCGTGATATGTCTCTGAATTATTGAATAGGCCTGACTGGGTGTTACAACGAGGACCTCAACCCCTGCGTGGAAGAAGCTGTGGGCTGAGGCTGAAGTTGAAAGGGCCTTGGAAGGATTGGAACGCGAAGTGTCAGTGTTATGGAGATGATTTCTCTGGGAAAATCCATAAGCCTGGAGGTGAATGAGAGAGATGAAAACGAACTCGTCGAGGAACAGTATCAGGAACTGACAACCGAATAGTTACACGATCGATATTCGCAGTAGCATACTGTGGATCAATTAGTTTTGAAGAGGAGGTTATATCTACAAGAGATATAAGGGGGATCTTGGGAATGTGGGAGAAATTTCTAGGGTTTGTGGCCAAAAATCATCCGGGAAAAGTCGCAACTGGTCGTGCATCGGAGTTGTTCAACAATACTTGTCCAACACATGTTCGCAATATCCTGAAAGCAAGGAGGAAAGGAAGAAGAAATGAACCTTCTTAGACAGTTTTTTTTAACCATTTGCAGATGAAAGTGAGCAAATCGTAACTAAAAAAGCGAAGACCAGTGACGAAAATTAAGCGCTTCGCTTCATTAATAAATAATTGTTTCTTTTTGTAAATTCATTTTTCTTATTCTACACACTAAACAGAAACGACTGAGGTGGTTTTTTGGGAGCTGGAACGGATTAAGGGAAAATTGCTTTGAGATACGAGCAATTCGACATACGATCAAGGTTACGGAATGAATTAAACTCATACGTCGAGGACTCACTGTATTACAATTGCGGATTCTTTCTACACATACAACGACACAGACAAAAAACACACATTCTTAAACGCGGAACGAAAATGCTAGTACTCCACAGTATCACTGTTGGCAAAGAAAAAGTCGTCGATTTCCACGTGTGGCCACGTGTCGATTTCCGAAGGGAGTGTAGGGTCCTTGGCAATTCTCAAAAGCTGACTATTTCCCGAATTCATTTTTCGAATACATGAATACACAAAAAGCCAAAATTAATGACCAACGTCGGCAAAGCTTGATGAGCATTTTCAAAAAATAGGACATGTATTAGAAGAGCATCAACATACGTCAGCAAGAATAAAAACGATTATTAAAACTAAGGGTGATCTTACAAAATATTCGTGTGTAGGTATTGGTCGTATCTTCTCACGTTTTTTCTACCTTTTTTTGTCGTTTTAAAAAGGGGTTTCAGGAGCAAAAGCCTAAATGTTTCCAACGATCTTAGTGCTCCTTAGTGCTTATTTTGATAAGTCACTGTCATACTAATCGGCTTTACTTACTTGTCGCAGGTACATTCACCTGTATGGATATACTTCATAAGAGCTCTTGAACGAAGAACCTCTGATAAGCAATTCAATATTATCTGGAAAATTTCACTTTGCGCCTCACATAACTTTTAACCAATAAACGTTAATATCATGAGCACAATATCCTTATCTAACAAACTCTAATCGCATATGTGTGCGTGCAACAAATAGAACGGCGAAACCCAATTATTTCTCAATTAGCCATGTGCGATACTACGGCACATTGCGACTAAGGTGGCTCCTATCCCCGAGTGGATAGGGTAAATTATATTCCAATATACTTACAAGTATTTGGATGGCGTCCGCCTACAAACAAAGTCCGAACGGGCTTTGCAGGCTCTTCAAGGATTAGATCAAATTATGTTTCAATTTTGCGCTCAACACTCCAGTGACTTATTGCAAACTCTGTTAGCTTGCATAGATCGAGGGTGAATTGCATGTTAGCCTTGGATAGTTTCATGTTAATTAACATCAAAATGTATTTTTTGTCCTTTGGGAAATTCATTACCACGAAGGAAACTTAACAATAATTTATTTTCAAGAGCGCTTTTGTTCGGGGATTCGACGGAGTGTAAAACAATTGAACAGTGCTTATGTTTGGGGGTGAATGGCGTCGTTTTCAGTTATTATGTTGCAAAGACAAATGTTTTTTGTCTGGTTTCGTTCTGTGCCATCATAAAATGTGTTCAATGATTTCATATAAGCCATAAACAATCAAACCAAATGCAACTTAATCCTGCATAATTCTCGGTGTCTTTACGACTGCCACTTGTCCTGGCTCTTCAGCTTATGGTTTGTTGAATGCTCAGTTAATTCCGAAGTGATCCACACAACAAAGCTATTGAGGAACTTCTGGTGAAAGTAACAAAAGCATTGACATAATACAGTTGACCTCAGTATGAAGGACTCATGTGAATGGGTAACTTATTCGGAAAGGAATTAATGGCGAATGTTGGAGGCACATTTGAAACAGTGTAAAAGCATCAAGACCGAGGCCATTGAGTCCACTTGTAATTAAACACTTTTAAAAGCAAAATGATGTTCAACCTTATGACAAGGATCTGGAACGGCACAAAGGTGGTATAGAAATCAAAACTGATGATACCGATTAAGGTATCTTTTAACTTTAACTTTTATCTTTTAACATGGTTCGCACAGCAGTGAAATACGAGTGTTCCCATCACAGGCGTTTTTTCCAATCGAAAGCGAATGAATTCGGAAGTAAACTTGGGACAACGAGCTATTCTTTAGCAGTAATATGTGGATGAACAATTCAAAAATCGCGATATAGTGGAGCGCCTGGGGCGTTAAAAACATTAAACCCTAGGATGTTTGTTACAGTGAATGAAATTTTATAATTCAAAGTGGACTGTTTAGCTTATAATAAAAAATTGTGATCTCGATTAAAAAAAAAATAATGAAATTACTTTCATTTTAATAGTTTAAATGATACAATACCTTATAATATTAGGCTGTAGAACGTTTTGCTACACCAAAATTAAATTAATTTATATATTCATATAAAGATATTAATTAGGAAAAAGAAATAAATGAAGAAAAGTGAAAGAAAAAGAAAATTATGAATAAATCATGTGTTTATTTAAACAATTTACATTATTGTCTATTTTTCTTCAACTTCACTTATTTCAATGTTGGTGGAGTATTAGAACAAGTATTATCGCTGCACTGTAGGCATGCTACACTGCTGCAATATAAGCCACTCTTTCTACATCCACAAGCAACTCCACAACCCTTTTTGCAGCTACAAAATAAAATTTGCTATATATTATCTGGAGCTGGTGATTGATTCATTGTTATTGGGATAAGCATGTTATTAAAATACTTCCAGCTCCAATTTTCAATGTCCACATTTTCAATATCTACATTTCCTAACCATAACTGGATTTGTAGATATACTCTTTTTAGGTGTTCAAACGCTGCATCAGCTGTAGGAGGTAATGCTGACAAAAGACCACTTGATTTATTGGCTGTTCCTTTTACAAGGATATTGAGTCTCAATGAGTTCAAATCTATAATTTTTGCTGGAGCTCCATATAAACACAAAATACATGCTGCACCCGCTTGAAATATTTTATTACAATTTTCGTTTGAATTTTTAAATACTTTTGCTTATTCATGTAAATCATGACGTTTCTCAAATTTTTTGGCAAACTTAATTTTACCATTGTTGAAGAATGCTGGTGTCATATCGCAACCTGTAAAGGCATGTAAAAAAGAATATGTTCTTTACATTTTGGATACGATTTTTCTAAAAATTTTGAAGAAAATATTTTTTGTTGGACTTTGGCTCGGGATGGTTTTAGAAAATATATTTCACGATTCTGATTCACCAATGCCGTTAATATAACAAGGACGTCAATATCTTCTGACACGACAGCAACATTTTTTGTTTCTAACTTAATTGCTGTATCAACTAAATTAATTTGTCTGCATCGCTCTCTGCTTGGCATGAAAAAATATTGTTGTCAGCTAATTTAATTCTTAACATTTCTATAAAGCGGCTTTTATTTGTATTATTTGACAAAAATTTATCTTGGGCTATTTTCAACTGCAGATTTTCGTTTTCAATTCAATATTTGTACAATTATTTTTCAATGCACGACGATTCCTTTCAGCTGATTTAATGCTGTCTTTTTTATACGCGCATCAAATACCACATACGTGTTGCTGTTATATTTATTTTTTAAATATCTTATATAATGCTCACATATCATTTTAAAGGTTTCATCCAATTGCCATTTACAACGATGTAATAACATGCCTCTATTAATAACGCAATGAACATTTTCTACACTTTTTAACTGAATTGAAACTTTTGGGAATAACTCGTACGTTTTGTCTTTCGTTCACCATCTTCAAATATAGCAATCGGATATGGTGCCAGTTCATAATTCATATAATTTTTAAGCTCTTCATCGGTTTGTTTCAAAATAAAAATACGTTGAAACAGCAGCAATAGATCAATGGGAATCACATCGTCATGTACTTTAATTTTGTTATTTTTTGCCAGCAGAGGATTTATTTTATCATTTCTTAATAGCTTCAATTCACGTAAATTTTGAACCTTTGTTTTTTTTTCATTAACTTCAAACCTTTTTCAAAAGCATCGTAACAATGTTTATCTTCATCTCCACTAATTCCAGTAGCAATAGAAATAATAGCATCTGTATCAGGAAAAGGGTTGTGTTGTTTAAAGAAATCCACCAATATTTTTATATCAATATCATCTCTTTTAATTCTATCATCTGTCGAATGACTATGTTGATGGTTTTTATTAAAAGATATATCACAAAAATTTTCTATGCCCTCTATAATATCTTGACTATAAATAACTAATCCAATCCATTCATGTAGTATCGAGGCATAAACTCATGTCGGTGTATACTTAGTTTTTAGGATTTTAAAACGACCGGCTTTTCCCACTTTCACAGATGTAAGAAACCCCGAATCCAAAACAGATGTTGAAGGAGAGAGTTGTAAAAAAAAATCCCGAGCCCCGAAAAAACCTACACCCGTTAGGTAAAGGGAAAAATGTTAAAGAGTAGGGGAATAGAGAGTTTTCCTCCTTCGACATCCTTGGCGACATCAACACTTGTATTGTAACTTTGTACTTTCTTTTAATAAACTTTTCATTTTTCTTAAACAACACATTGGTTGCTTGTCGAGCACTATTTTTTATCGTTACATTCATATACTACACTTTCAGTAGCACCACGTTTGAAAGGGCCTCCTTCGACGCTCATTCCTTTCATCAAGGTTTGCTCAATAGTTTGATCACTTGCAATGCCAGAAAAAAATGTATCTGAACGTCTAGATGTGAAATATCCTTCCGTGAATTTTTTAAACTCCGTAGGGTCCATTTTATCATGTAATTCTTTCATATCTTGCAGGTAAATTTGTAAAGCTTTGGCATAGGGGAAGTGCCCCGAAGCATGAAATAATGGAATCATTAGCTCATTACTATGTAAATGTAAGTTCCAGTCTCTAAAGTCCTTAAATACTGTAACCATTCGATAATAAGTAATCAAAAATTTTGACGTTTTATTTTTATTTTCAAGCTCAACGAATTTATTTTCAAAAATTTTAGCAAGCATCAGAAAACCTGGATTTTTAGTTATTTCAGTATAATTAAACATTTCAAAAATCATGGACTGTTCTTCATCATTTCGTGAATTTACAAAGTCCGTATTGTGCTCCTTAAGATTTTCAAAAATCAATTGTGATAAAGCTTGCTGTAATAAAGTATGAGCACGTACTGCTCTAGCATACGCCCGTCCAGATGTTATATGATCAATAGCATTTTCTGCATAAATAGTAGAAAGAACTTCTTTTATCCCACTTCCAGCCATAATATAGCCAATACATCCCATATAAGAGATAAGAGATTAGAGATAAGGGATAAGAGTATGAAAAGCGCCCACCCTCACAACAACTAATACTTCATAAGATGAACAAACAGCAGAAGCTATGTCCCGTGCCTTCATATACAGAGGTTCATCGTACGTTAAAATGAATGTTCTCATATCTAATTCTTTAGCATAATCCACGGAAGTTTTCAGAGTTGTATAAATTGTATTATAATCACTTGGAGCTGCATTAATAAGCTCTCCATCGTCAACATTTGTTCGCTAGCTCCACATTTCAAAAGATACTCTGTCCAAGAATACTTGGACATGCATCGACCAGATTTCTTGTTCATCTCAGAAACAAGACTGAACAGTAAAGACAAAGTTCACTTGGGGAAATATAAAGTCATAAGGGATGACGACCCAGATGGAATCCTTGGAGTGGCTATTGCTTTCAAGGAACATCTCAAAATGCAAAGACACTGTCTTCCAAGCCTTGAATGTGCAGACGTCATGATATTGAGCTCGTTCCTGGAGGGGTATACATTTGCATTTGTTGGAATATACATGAAACACGGATATTCGGGTAGGGATCTCATTGAAGACTTGGAAACAGTCCTTACTTTGTGTGAAAATTTCGATTTCGTTGCGATAGGGGGTGATTTGAACGCAAGACATCCTTCCTGGGGTAATAACGTATCTAATGGATATGGAACAGCTCTGTTCAACTGGGTGCAAGCAAATATGGATCTCATATTGATTGCACCGAACGAGCCCACCTTCCGAAGAAGTTCGTCAACGATCGATTTCTTCATTGTTTCTCCTAATCTCGTGAATATCTCCCACAGCTGGAGATGTATATGTAAATGTAGAGTTCTTGACGCTGAATCTGATCATATTTTGGTAGAACTCGCTTTATGAGTGAAAAAGGGTGTAAAGCTGGAAGTAGCAGACCCACAACTCTTTATCCCATACAAGCGCATAGACTGGGAAGCTGTTAATGCGGACCTGAGTAGAAGGATTGAAGAAATCTCGATCAACAGATCGAGAAACCTCTCACCCACCGAGATTGAAGAAGGCATTGCTAGTTTGAACTCGACCCTTGCTAAGGTCATTTCAAAGATATCCATAAAAAATTCCTCCAGAAATTATATTTATAGAAGTCTTTATAGAAGTTTATAGAAAACATCCTGAAGCTACATCGTAGACGTAGCACCCTCAGGAAACTGCTTTCAAGGATATACCATCGCAATCTGAATATGGCTAACTGGGAGTATCAGCGGGTACTACTTTTAATAATGTCTCTTAATAGAATGATTTCGAGAAGAACACCTGAATTGAGAGATTCGAATGACCCAATGAGAGATTCGAACAGACCCTAGCAAACATTCGACCAGGTGCTTGTATGTTCACCCAAATTAAAAAAATAACTGGCCGGATCAGCAATGCTGATGACAATCGAGCGATGGAGGCAGCCAACAGTTAGCAATAAGTAGTACATAAGGAACATTGTAGTCAAAAAAAAATTGTTTTAGAGTACAAGGAATTATAATCAAAATAATATAATGTTAATGTAAGAAAAAAGATGAATATTAAATGCCACACTTAGGGTGTATGTGTAGTAATTAAGAAGGAATTTTACTACATCAAACTTAATTTAAGGAACGAATAAAATCTAGTTAGTATTGAACTCCGAGTAAAGCCATTAGGCAAAACCCGTAGGTTAAGTGATAGGTTAAGAGTTATTGTAAATAATTGTATATAACAAAATAATTCACCCAATAAATTATTGAACTTGAACTGATTGAGCTTGGAGCTGCATCAATAAATGGTAAAGCAATAATTGATGACATGTCAAAATCATGTGTATTGGTTAATAAATTCATAAATCCATTCCATCCCGGAAACTTGTCATTTTCAAATTTTAAATATTTCCAAAGAATATTCAATTTTCCATTTGAGTCAATTTCTTAATATCAAGTTCATCTTCAGATAATTTAATTATTATGTTTCAAAAACCTGTACCTGAAGAAGCTGGATATACGTGAAGAGGAATATTGGCAGGAATATTTTCAACGAACTGAAATTCAGGTGGTAGAATCTTCAAGCGTTTAATAGGTTGTCGAGGTTGTATACCATCAGCTGGAGTAACTATTTGAATACTTCCCATAGAATGGAACGTTCCTTTACCATCAATAGTGTTGAAATTGAAGTCAGCATTATCAAGCGCAAATTGAACAAAGCTGTCAGGTTCTATTTGTGGTGGAGTTGCAAAAGTAGCTGAAGCTTCGTACAATGTAGCTTCTTTATATGAAGCACAGAAGCCTAAGGAGTGACAGATATTTAGAATCGCTTTTGTATTATTTTTCTTATCTTTCAGTATTATTTCTGATAGTAAAAAATTTAAAGATTTTGGAATAGATTCATCAATATCTTTAGGCATTGTGTCACTTGGTGTATACTTTTCACTAGCGTAAACTTGAGCTCTTATATCCCTCCTAATAATCTCACTAGCTGCTTTCAATATATGTAACTCCTGTTCTTCTTTACTATTATTTTGTTGATTGTACCAACTTTCTTTTAATACATTATGATTAGTTTTTTTTTAAAACATATAATAGTATTAGTTCCAAATTTACTTGATAAATCATTATCAATATCATCATGACAGTGGTCTATTAGTCGTTTTCTAATAGTTTTTTCATCCGGAGTTTACTGTGAGGTGAATCTTTCAACTCTTGCATAGAAAATTGGCAGTCGTCATTCTCTTCTAAATACTTGTATTTTTGCTCCATTGCTGCATCTATCATCGAAATTCTCGAACCAACTTTCTTCTCAGCAGAACTCAGATGAATGGAATTTTTAAGGGAATTATAACAATCAGCATGATATTTTGCTTGTAGTGTTTGTAAATCTGCTATACCAGAAATTCTTTTATGAATTTCTCGACAATAATCATTTTTCTGTACAGCTATAGGGTTTATAATAGAGTCACTTAAAGTTGGAGTATTAATATATGAGATTTGTCTTCGTCGTTTTTTATTTAATTTAATCGCTTCTTGGCCACAGATGAAACAGTTTTTTTCCCACTCAAAGCTCGATAAATCAGTGCTACTTCGGAGTTTCTTTTTCAGAGGCGAAAATCGAGTTTCATTGGGCCTCTTCTCATATGTTGCAATATATTTTTTATGGATATATTTTTGGCGACAACTTGTATAAGCGTAAATGAATTCAGTTTCAAGATTAGGTAACAAGCCATCTTTTTGGTCGCTTGAAGCAGCTCGTAACGTTGTCATTCCTTTCTTTATTTTTTTAAAAACACCTAAATGTGAATTGGTTTCGAAAGATGAACCCAATTTTTCACTGATAAGGCAGCTGTGCTCATTAGTTGTACTGCTGGTCCTTGATTCATCCATTGTTAGAAAACTATGATAGAAAACAATTGAATACATGAAATGATGAATTTATTACATTTTTTTTTTCTTTTACTTAAATTAATCTTCATTTATCTATGTACTTATTATTTAATTTATTATCTAATAATCATTATGGTCATATTATAACCATCATGATCATATAATAAACTGCAGATTTTTAATGAGATTACTTACCAAATGAACAAATAAAAAATCTAACATAGAAATTCAATAAAACTTTTGTCAGAAATAAACAACAAAATACACAACTTTTACTCTTAAATATATACAACATGCGCAGAACACGTGTCATTTATAAATAAAAAGTAGCTAGAAAAATGCTGTTTAGTTTTGGAGCAGCTGCCGTTGCCGTTCTCCCCTCTCCACGTTCTACTACCTGTCCAAGGTCGTTATGACCCTTCATACGCTCCAACATTTAAAAAAAATATTCATTTATGTCTATTTAGATATTATTCAACGTATGGATACGAAAAAAATAATTATTTCAAATAAAATTACATGCTCAAGTATTAATTTTTTATAGTTTTTGTTTAAATAATAAAGAAATAAAAGCACAAAAAAAATTTGGATAAATTTTACACTTTATAGTATAAAAAAGAAACCCCTCCCCCCTTGACCATTTAAATTCATTCATTGTATCAAAAGTCTGAGGTCAAAACCCCTAGACACTCCACTAATAATATTGTTTCCGGAAAATTCGTGAGGAACTGTAGAAGTGGACATTAATGTTGTTCCTCCGTTTTCCTTCTACAGCGAGCTTTGGTTAGAAAAAACGAAATCTACTGATCACTTGTTCGATATGTTCAATTTTATATGCAACTTTTCTTTGTTCTTTTCACCTCTGTCAACATACGAAAAAGATAAATTCACTTTCCTTTTGTAAAGCGCTTTTGATTAGGAGGACAACCCCATCAAATTACTTGAAAACAAAATGTTCTTTAAACATAATATTTTCAAAACTGCTGTGTTAAAGTTCATACAGGTCAGAGCATTTTGTGTAGTTTGTTTCTAATTTAATACAAGCTAGCTCACGTATGAAACCGTTTCGACCGTATACAGAGTTCAGCTGTTTTCTAATTTAGGATTACAAGCATATGTTCATTAACATAGAGTAACTATTGACAAGCGCCCATATTCCGGAAATCCATCACTAAGAAGAGAAACAAATATCCCATACAAACAAATACCCCGAAAATCCTTTCTCTGGAGGTTTTTTTTTCGAAATTGCAAATTTCAAAATTCCAAAAAATAGGAAGAACAGAATTTCTAAAATAACAAATCCATAAGTATGACAAACAATTGTTTTTCATTATGAATGTTTAAAATCACACACTTTAAAGTCACACGATACCAACAGCATCATATTAAACATAAATTTTACTTTTTGATTTCTGATATTTTCCTCGCTGCAAACTACGTATGACCATAACACAACCTTTTATATGACTCAAAAAAAAGCCAAAATTTTGAAAATAACAAAACAAAGCTCATAATAAACAAATTTTGAAATAATTCAAACAAATACTTATCTTAGACAATAACTCTTACAAACTGCCGGCTATTGGGGCTTTATTAGAATTCTTGTCCCTTTAGCAACAAACTCTACCATTACTTCCCGAAATCACTATCAGATTATTAGAGTAGGATGCGGGAACGGTATTGACTTCAGCTTCATGACTTTATGACTTTATGCCTTAATTCTAGGATACCAATTAATGTTCTAAATTTTATGTATCTTTCAAAACATATGAGAGCGTGCAGACCTAGGTAGCAATTGACATCACCACGAGCAAAAAAGAAACTTAACCAAGCCAAAAACCATCTGAAAAAATAACTGGAAGCTGAAATAAACCAAAATTTTAACGAATTTACGACAAAACTCCCAGAAACAAAATACTCCTTCTGGAAGGTCTGCAGCAGAAAACTTATATTGAAAAAATCACCTTTCTGCGGAGCAAACAATCTTAATGTTAAACAGACCTAAGCAAAGTTTGTTGCGGAACACTTACGAATGGTTCTTCAAACAAACATATTATTCTTAGAATATCAAACCAATACGTCAACAATGAAACCGACCACCGTCCGCATGAAACCCAAGAGCTAAGCCTGAAAAAGCATCACGCTATGCCAAAATCACACGGAGACAAATTACAGCATTGTCCCTGTGCGGAGTATTATCACTCACTCCAAGGGACATTATCCATAATTTTTATCATCCCAAAACCAAGAAAAAACGTTTTCAAGGTGAGCCTGCTTCCAATACCCTTAAGACTATTTGACATATAGCTCCCGGGAAAACTTCAAAAATAGCTTGACTGCAAATACAACATCGCAGCCTATCAATGGGTTTCAAAAGCCAGCACAGCAGCTTAGAACAACTTCACAAATTCTTCTGTAATATCAAGGATGCCATGCGAAACAAGCAGTATTGTTTAGAGATCCCTTCCTTGACATATCGCACACATTTGACAAAATCGATCACGAAAACCTACCAATAAAGAAAACAAATTTCTTGGCACTTAAAAGTTCTAAGTACTCGTATATACAATTCAATCGAAGCGAAATTACGCACTGAAACTGTGCTAGGACTCGTAATTTGTATTCATTTTCACTCTCTCCTAACACGGGTAATGTGGGGATCCAAGACTACCTGCATAAAATCATTGACTGAAACAATAAATGGGAAACCAAGCTTAACGAAAATTCAATCGAGAAAGTTACGTTCATTCTTAAAAAGGGAGCATAACAGTCAAAATAAAAAAAAAACATCAAATTGGCTGACAAAGTTGAAATATGTGTATAAATACGAAATGCGGATTTTTTCTGTCTGAAATATGCATTTATTTGAATAACAGAACGAATGAATTCAATAATCAAAGTATTGGCCATCGTTAGCTACGACTTTCGCCCATCTTTCTGTCAATTGATGGATTCCGTCCCAGTACCACTTCTCATTTTTTGAGCCTAAGCACTCATCAAGCCAATTTTTAACTTCTTCGTAAGAATGGAAGTGCTGTTCCGAAAGTCCGTGCTGCATCGATCGAAATACGTAGTAGTCAGAAGGAGTCTGGTGAATACGGCGGGTGGGGCAGAACTTCCCAATTAATGTTTCCCAAGTAGTTCTGGACAGGTATTGCAACATGCGGCCGAGCATTGTCATGTTGAAAAATGACTTTATCATGTCTTTGGTGAAATTCTGGTCGTTTTTCCTTAAGTGCGTGGTTGAATTTGATCAGTTGTTGTCGGTCACGTTCGCCAGCAATAGTCTCACCAGGTTTCAGCATTTCGTATTACAAAGATCCCTTACTATCCCACCAAATACACAGCAAAGTCTTTTTTCCATGAATAATCTGGACTGGTTGTGATGTTGATGCTGGCCTGGGTCTACCCATGATTTTTCCCGCTTGGGAGTGTCAAAATAAATCCACTTTTCATCGCCAGTAACAATCCAATGCAAAAAACCTTTTCTTTTCCGTCTGACAAGCAAAATTTCACAAATGGTTTTTCGCCTTTCAATGTCTCTTTCTTTCAATTGATACGGCACCCATTTTCCAGCTTTTTAGATCTTTTCCATGGCTTTTAAACGTTGTGAAATGGCTGTCTGAGTAACTTCCAACGCTTCTGCCAACTGTTTTTAAGTTTGTGTGTTGTCTTCATCCAATAATGTTTGCAAATTTGTATCTGTGAATTTTTTTGGTGGTTTTCCACGGTCTTTATTGCTGCCATCGAAATCGCCACTTTTAAATTTTTTAAACCATCGTTCACAAGTGTCTTGGCTTGAGGCATGTTCACCATATGCTTCCACTAATAATCGATAAGTTTCTGCTGCCGTTTTCTTCAAATGAAAGAAGGTTATTAGACTTCGCCGCAAAACCTCTTTTCCTGGCACATAATTCGACATTTTTGAAGCGAAAAGAAACTGTGTTGTTTGTACAATCAAAACCTTTGACATACTGGAATTTGTTGACAGATGTTTACCCTCCAAAATGCCTTTTTAGTTATCCCCGATACAAACCACATGTAATGGTTATGCCATCTGTTAGTATAATCCACCTTTCATATTTATACACCTAATACAAAGAAAGATAACTTGGAAAACACACATTCTCAAGAAGAAAAGGAAATTCGTGGACTTTAAAAAATCCTTTGGTTGCTTAATCATAAATCTGTGCGCAGGTGCACAAAAATTGCTGATTACGTGGATAAAATTTCAATCATTGAAAAAATTTGGACGAAACCCATAAGGACAATAACCTGAGCATCACGTTATGTCTGCAGCGAACTCATTCTTAAAGACACAAAAATAATCAGATGGAAGAAATTATAGTAACAATAACACCAAAAAATACCTAGTCAACCTGCAACAATACCCCATTATTATTGCAAAAAACATTGTGACAGCAAAAAAGTTTGTTAGACATAAGAAAAATTTCGAGAGAAACTGGGCAGATCCAGAAAAATATGTAAGAAGAAGAAGGAGGAGAAGAATCAGCTATGAAATAATACCCAAAAGCATCGAATAAACAGCGAACACCAAACGACTATCGATGGGAACCTCTAAAATGTACCAAGTGCACAAAAAAGTAGGGATAGTAAACTCCATTATAATAAGCCCGGAAAGTACAAAATCACAACATCATCTCTATCGCCGAAGTTGGCCTATCATCCCTATAACAACTCTACGAAGACTACAGGACTCGAAAAAAGGATTCTTAGTGGCTGCTCGCCTGGACGAACATGGAACCAATGCGGGCTGGACATGGACTCTTGCAGTGTAGATCCACCAATGTTGTCTAACAGGCGAAACAGTACATGTGAGAGCTTTTTAAAGCTAGAATCAAGCAATTACGACGTGTTAACAAGAACCTCAAGCCTTGAGCCATGCGCTTACATGCTTACATGCGCTTACATGCGCCGAAAACTCTCATTCCTGAGCCTAAAAGTAACCAAGGTGGGACTACGTTTTGTCATATCTGAAAACAAAAGGGCGGAAGGAACTCAACTTCGTATTATTTTTTGTATGCGTCAGAGATATGATTTAAGTACAAATTTAAGGAGCATATCAAGCTTCCAATTTACTTTTAAAAATCAAGTCAAAAAATGGGCTCCACATGTGTCATTTAACTCTTACAGATACTATCTGGACGGTTAGGTTATTTTCTCTTTTTTTTATTAACTATTTTATTATAACGTTAATTATGTTATATACGCTACTTTTTATTGTAGGCTGGTACCGAGGTGAGAAAATAGCAATGGAATTTGCAGTGCCGAGAATTTGGAGGGAACCCAATGATGATCACACTCCCTGTAATTTTCACATTGGGAATCCACTCAGAGTAAAGAATTCAAAGAAATCATCTTATCTTGATCTACCATAGACATCCGCTCCAAAGTCAAACACAGAAGAAAATGGTGTAACTGCTCCTTTTTTGTTGGAAAACCAACTCCTCTCTCAAGGCAGCCATCAAGCACGAAATTCATCTGCATCCGTACATTCATCGGATGTAGGATGTCTCTCTCTCTTATTCGGAAGAACAAGGGGAACGCTTCCATTAAGATATAATGGCATTGGAGAGACGTTACCAAGGCCAGTATACTGATAGCATGATGGGAGACTATATTTGAGGATCAATAAGAGAAACTTCTTGTGAATATGACAGGAAAAGTAAAACTGTTCATTTTGAAACCCTTCAACTGTATTTTAAAACTTCCATTACAAGAAAAAGCCATAAATGGATGTTCGGTATCTATGAACAAATCATCTCTATGTCAATTTTTTATGTATTTTCATCGACTTTGATTTTCCCATTTTCTCCTCATAAAAGCAAATTCAGAACTATTTTTTGCATTTATTCTTATTTATAGTTACATAAGCAATAATGATACATTATGTATAACCCGTTCGCAAAAATGCTGCAGATCGGTGTTACATATGAGGGTTTCACGCTGAAATTGACGAACTTCATTGAAAAACAAACATTTAAAAACAAACATAAAGAACTTCGCGACAACTTAATTTCATTGGTACAATATTATTACTACTGCTACTATAACTACTGCTACTACTACTACCAACCTGCGGTATACTTTCGTTATCCTTCAGACTATTTTCGGAATACAAGTGATTTTCACCATAATGTTATTGTTTCACTAATGAAGATTTCTTGTTCACCCAAATTCTGTATCGCGAGTGGTATTTGTTAACTCCCGAGTCATGCTTTCGACCTATGATATTTTAATTCAATTTATTTGTTCCTGTGCTTACCTCGAAATAATACTACGACAAATCCATTACTCCAAGCACGAAAATTCTATTTTTGGATTCACTTTCACGCCGAAAGCAATTCAGATTTAATCTCACAAACTCCACATGTGACTTGAAAGAGTTTAATTTCATATTAATTGTTAGCTTTCGATGTGTAACACATGAAATACGCCCTGCCTGCTGTACGAACGCGAATAGAAGCCAACTCGTCGGGCATCAAGGATAAAGGTGATATTGTTTTGTGCATAAATACATTCGTACTTCACTCTATAGCACAGTTGACCACAATAGCGACGCATTCGCGAGATTTATTTGTCTTCAGTTTAAAGTGAAGCCTGAAGCTTTTGGGCCCATTCAAGCCGATCATTAGTCCTGACGCTCTGGTTTGTGAGTTAGAATTGGTGTTTATCTGGCAGTTAATCTTTCGAGCCATTGCATTTAAAGTCAAATTTATATCTCATTGCCCGATTCGGTTCAGGACATTAGAAGGTAACAGCGTCCATTGGGCAATTTTCTTGCACTGACGTTTTAATGTGAACCGCATTGACTGTAATTGACTGTAATTTTTGTTTTTACTCCAATGAGCAGCTCAATTTTCTATCGACGAAAAGGGACTTTATATGAGACATCGAAATGAGCATGGATTAAAACGGATTGCAACCACTAGTAAGCGTTAATACTTCAAACCATAGCGTAACTATTGTACACTTTGAACAAACTCCCATTCTGGCGGTATTTGACACCTTATTTGACGGCATTTCACATTCGGACTTCTATAGCATTTTAGGTCTCCAAAATTAATAAGAAATCTATTGCAGGTGTTAGTTGGTCCTCTTTTGTTGTTAGGGACAGCAATACTTTAGCAATACTCAGCGCAAACCTCGGATCTGTGTAAAAGTATGTGCTCCATAGAATTCATTAATCAGCATGCTTTTGATTGATCTGTTTATGTTGATCATCAGCCGGCTGAGCGCTAAAATATTGGCAACCTTGTATGCTAAAACCCTTTTGTTCCGAAGCAATGTCAGTTATATTTCTAATATAAAGTGTAAGTAGTTTACTGCATTCTAGTAAACATACTCTCCTACTTGCAAAAGAACCCTGATCACGCGGTTTTTCATTAGAATGACCACTTAATTTTTCCCCAATGTCAGGTTCAATCCATGGCTGGTCATCAAGCGGTGTCCTTGTCACATCGTCGCGCATTGTTAGGAGTACATCTGTTCAACCGACTGCCTTGATTTGATTGATCCAGACTGTCATGTCATCTGCCTAGCGAATCAGTCACACCGCTTTCGGCAATTCGGAATCAGTCACATCGCTTTTCCACAGGTCACGGCCCAGAATGGAACCTTGCATGACTCCTTATGTAACGTCCACCATCTGTCTTTGTTCCTGAGTGTCGTACACAACTCTTCATTCCCTCCGTTAAGCTCTCAAAATCCTCGTCAGATACTCCAGTAGTCTGAAAGTATGTTCTAGTCAGCAGCAACATTAAAGAGCTGTTGAACGCATCCATCACGTCCAATGTCAAGAATTGCAGCATTCGCCTGATTGGGAGCTTCCGCGGCCGAAGAGCGTAAATAACATCCATGATAGCGTCTAACCTGGACTTTCCAATGCGGAAGCTTTACTGATTTGGCCACAAACGGCGGAACCATGCCAAAGTTTGAAAATTTCCAAACTTCTAAATATAGAGGTTAGGTTATCGTACGGCGATGAGCAGCATGGATTCCGAAGTAAGTGCCGCATCTAAGATCATACCCTGGAATTCGTTCCAGCGGAAAGTTGGTGTATTGCGATTGAATACATTCATCACCACGCGCTCAGTTTTAGTCACCATTTCTAATATCTAGCTCCTTCTAGGGCTAGTTCGGGGCATGCCCCATTCAATCGCGACAGTGTCATAAACTTGTTAAAAGTAGTAGTTGAGTATTATGAAGTTCAATTACTACTACTGCATTCAAAAAACAATCGTTTACCGAAAATTTCATTTCGAAGATTCCTCTTCTCATTCATAACTTGCATAACTTCCATTTTGCAATTGTAGCAATGAAGACTAACGCTCGTCCCGAGCTGACCAACTTCAAAAAGCAGTTTTCTGGACCTTTCAGACATTTTATTTCTAGATTGACTGGGATTATCGTGTCAAAGAAATTTCAAAAAAGTGAGCGTCTGCGACGCATATTTCGCAATTATTCAGAAACACTCGAACGTAAATTTTTCCAGACTGGCAGATTCGTCCTCTCATCCTGCCAAAAAGTGAAACGTTATGATACTGAACTGTTCTCAACTTCCCAACTATGTAGTTCCCACCGAAACCAACAACGAGTGCCAACCTTGTTATTCAAACATTACAAGATCAAAACAATGCCAAGTTGGATCCTGTGTACTCCCAAGTCATATATGCCTGAATTTAGGATATGAAGCAAGTGAAAAACGCAAACCAGCCATCGCGTCTCGTCATAGCGCATTGGTTCCACGCCAGGCTCTCGCCACAATACGTTGCGGTGCCGTGCGCGGTCTTTGTGAAATCCACTAAGGCTTGTCCTAATGAAGCAACATTGGTCGTGTTTTACAAGGACTGCGAAGCTGCAGGGTGTAAAAGCATTGGAAACACGCTGGAGTAGTGAAAATACAGAATGAAAATTCCACCTAATGAGTTCAACGTAACTGAAATGACGAAAGTATGCCCGAAGCGTACATCCTTGCCAGGATTCATACTTTTAGGCCTTCAGCTGCTTTCGAAGATACCAACTGCTAGCACGGCTCATTATCAGACCCCCGCCGAGCCGCTCAGCTTGATGGAAGGGTGTCTTCGTCTGTTAATGTGTGTTTGGCAACTTCTTGATATGCACACATAGTTGAGCTTATGTAACCATCAGATCTGCAATTAAAACAACGTTGACATATGCGGCATCGTATAATGTTCTTTCTTATCCTTAAATATTTGCTTTTCTGCTTCGATGCTAATTAAGCGAAAAGACGTGTACATGCTCGCTAATTTAATTTATGTTCTCGGAAAAGCTTCGAAATATCCGCGGTGCGCGTAAAGGATAAAGTACTTTCCCTAATTTTCTGAATTCATTAGATGATGCGAAGATAAACAATCTCCTATCTGTACTCCTTCACTCGAAAACGAATGGTTCCTGCCAAGGGGAAACGTTCTGAAGGGTACCCCGTGGATTCCAGTCGCCAGGCCGTTTGCATGTTTTCTTTTTTCATTTCAGCAGAAATTGCCAATCATATTTGCCTTAGGTTGCCTTGATTTAAGCAAATCGATCGGATATTGAAAGTTGCTAATGGCGTCTTTAGATGAGAATTTGTGGTTATTTCCCAATAAATATTGTTCATAATAAATGGTGTGAAGTTTGTGCATCATAACGGCTCGTTTGTGTTGTTATTGTTGGTACTGAATGTAATCGCATCGAATCTGATTTTCTCATTTCTTCCTGCAGTTAATACGTTGAGCCCGTATCAAGTTCTTATTCAAAATTTTTCTAAGAATGAGTTTGATATTGTTTTGAAGAAAACAAATATTTTATTGTCTTCTTTTATTTAGTTAGCATGAACGCTTACTAGAGAATTCGCAACGCCATAGCAACTAAACCGTTTCCTTATAAGGAACTGCCTAAGGCGTCAAAAAAATAAAAACTTCAGACCACAATTATAGGGAATGTTGTTACAGGTGCGTGGCCAATATCTTTTCTTGTTTATATTAAATACTATGTCCAATAGTCAAATTAATTTAATTCTTTACTACTTGCGGGCTGTCTGACACATATCTGACGCTACTTTCGCGGACTGTGCACCATTTCCGTTTACTTGTGGACTGTGGATTGTGTCTAATTTGTTTTCTTTAGAGCCTTCCTCACATTCCTCTTATAAATTATTGGTTGCTTATTTCGACTTATCATCCACTGACAGGCAAAAATTTTCCAGCTTAACCTAATAAGCTCATTCTCGATGCGTTGGTAGACTACCTCAATGAGACTGGTCAGATCCAGAAGGATCAACTCGTGAAGCTACAAACCGCCCTGAAGAAGGACCTCTTCAAGCACTTACGCAACAAACCAGACAAAATTTCAACATTCAGAGGAATGAAACCGACAGCAGGCCATCTGGTTGTAAACTGTAGCGATGAGCAGTCTCTAGAATATCTAAAGACTGCAGTTGCCAAGGTAATCACCACCCTAAACGGGGAGTTTAGAGTCATCGTCATAAAGGATGTACCGCGGTTATGCATGCAATTTTCAGAATCTTCGAATCGGAATCAAAAGGCTATAGACACCAAAACTGCAGAGGCAGTAAGTCTCTTTAACATATGGTCTATTATCCTTGTGATAATTACCGGGAAGTCCGAATGAATTGGTTGTCGATAATCTCGTGAGTCCGAACAGAATTAAAAAGCCTTCTCCATGACTACTTTGACATGGCCATATGATTTTAAGACCGATTCATTTTAGTGCTGGCTTTGTTGCTAGAGGATTTTCTTACTGTTGAATGGTTCCTCTAGAGCCAAAATATTCTGCCGGATCAACAGCCGCGTCTGAGGGGGAGGGGCTTCCCTTCTTCCCTCCGGTCGGTTCCTTTGAAATTTCGAAACAGAAAATATTTTAACTCATCTTTCTTAGGGAAGTAGCAAATGTTGATGTGATTCCTTAGCATGAAGAAACAGTTGAAAATTCTATGAAATTATTGAAAAATTAATCGATTTTGTAGAATTTCGTTCCAGTTTTTGAGGACTTCCAAACAGGCTACTGCCAATTGGTGTCAAATATGAAAATCTTCATGAAGTTTCTGTTAAACTTTGATCGTATTCTCTTGACTAACAAGAAGCGTAGGTTTGAAAACCTGTTTAAATCTCTAACGAGAGCTACCAAGACCAACATCAAGAACCTCAAAAACAACCACTGGAATCTCCTCACCAACCGTGACTTTTATGCACGAAAAGTCTGGAAGTTGTCAAAATTTTTGAAACGAAAAAGTCATGATCTCCCATGTGCTCTGAACGACGAAAATGTTACCCAGATCCGTTCTAGCGAAGGGAAAGCAGAGTTACTTGCTGATAAGTTCCACGAACACCACAATATCTCCCATAGAAGGAGCAACAACATGGCAGAAGTAATAGTAGCTGAGTCACTGCTATCTTACTAAAACACCGCCAATCTACCTCCCGGTACCCTTATAAAAATGAAACACATAATTGAGCAAATAAAGAAGCTAAAGATCGGTAAGGCCCCTGGAATTGACGGAATACCCAATACAGTTATCAAGAACCTTCCAAAGTAAGCGATAGTGCTAATTTGCCAAATTTTCAACGTCGGTCTGAAAACTTCACACTTCCCAAACTGCTGAAAACACGCTAGTTTAAACGGTCCTGAAGCCCGATGAAATGACGATGCCAATAAAGTTTTATATATGTATCTAATGCATCCAAAAATGTCAGCATATGTGTTTTTCTTCTTCTTAATTCATTGTTCCTTTTTCAACTTAATTCATTGTTCATTTTTCCTTTTGTGCTCGTTTATGATAGTTTGTACCTCTGTTGGTCCTCCTTATCTCGCGCCAGAGATGGTGTAGTCTGAATTCTATTAATGCAAAATTGCCAAGAAAAACGAAGAATACTAATCAGCCCCTGAAAAAATATTGAATCTATGCTTGAAATGTACTTTCAAAACTTCCTTTTTTCCTTATACTTTTTTATTTTCATGCTGAAATCGTGTCAATCAATGCAATGTCCTGCCAGAGACAGATCACTTTTGAGCCTGATACACGTCAACGACGGAATAAGTTCGGTATTTGACAGGATGTCTATTTTTGTGGAACCCGACGTTAGATACTTATAATTTGACAGTCAGTTGTCTGATCGTCACGTATCAGGCGTATCAGGCTGATCAGACGTTCAGATGCTGATACTATTAGCGGGGGTTGGGAAAGTGTTTTCGGAGCTACTCCAGCTTCATTTTATGGAATTTCAATGATAGGTTTGCAGCCCATACAAAATGCAATAAGTACGAAAATTGGAACCAGATGCCAGGCCATGTCACACTCGATCCGGCGAAAATATGCAAAACATCTTGGGTAGCGAACCTCGTTTCTGGAGCTGTGACCGACAAAACAAATTCTAAGCTTTCAATATGCAAAATTTTCTTCTCCCTGCAAGTCCACAAATGATTACCTAGGGGCCTTTACATTCACCAAAAGCCGGTGTATTGAGTCGTTACGCCATTCTATTTTCATACGGGAAATGGTGCGACAGGGTCGGTGAATGAATGACACGATTTTTTCCCAGATCCTCCGACTGGTAGGTCAGAACCACAAGTCCTGTCAGTAAGTACTTCAAAAATAGTTTTGAGGGATTTGGGTTCCAGCAAGGCCGTGGTACATACTAGTGTGCCTCTAAGCAATAAATCAAAGGGTCTATGTGTGTCCCTGGCAGATTTATTTCAAAAAGTAGTGAAAATGTTTAGCCCCTTACATATTCATTTCAAGAAGGGACTAAACAAATTGCGGAAGGACAAATTCACTGAAATACACCACAAATAATTTTATATACTTTATTCATTTTTTTATCAACTTATAGTAGCCGCACAGTATAATAATAATTATTGATCTCATATATGTTGGTCACATAGAATCAATCTGTTGCTATTACTTGTTTCAGTCACATTTTGTGAAATTGAGTAACTATTGCCGCTCGTTCGAAAAAGATAGATTTGATTTAGTTATTTCGGAAGTGTATTTTGAAGTTCTTTTTGGTCCATTTGTATAATTGTTTCACGGCTATTTCTATAATATACCATCAAATTATGGTACCCAAATCCAAGGTTTTTGTTTGTAAAATTCTTCTTTTCTTTCCCGACGAAAACCCCTGAAAGGTACACCGTAATCTAGTGTGCGTCGTAGAAACAATTTAGCAAGTGCTTTACCAAAAGATTTCCATAATTAATGTAACAGTGAAGCGAAAAACCCGCGCAATTTTTAATTGCAAAACACTCCTTGGAGTAAGTGAGAAAATTAGACACTCAGCAGGTAAACTATGCTCCGAACGTCATGTTTTAGTTTAATTAAGGATGTTAGATTTGATTAGATTTTATTTCGGTGTTAGAACTTTTGCAACCGATGTGGGAATTATAGTACAGCAAATGAGTAGAAATATATCGTCAGAGGGTAAACTCCCTCATCCGGCGATTCAGGATTTTGAGAATTACACAATTTTTAACATTCTAAGCGCATTTGTTCACCAACTCATTTCGAAGACTCTTCGAAGCTAACTGATATTCAAGGAAGCTCGTAAAATTAATTTAAGGACTGTAACGCGTACTGCAGGCTCTCGTCACTCCACCCATAGCAGTCCAAGTGGTGTTAAGACGCCGTAAAAATAACATCTCACAGTCTTCGAATGGTTTCGCATAGCAATGTCAATCCTTCTTTTCGCATTTGCAATTATGTGCTGCGATTTACGCGCTTTCCCTAATTTTCGGGGATTTGCTGAGGGAAGTTTGTTGTCTTTTAGAAGACACTTGCAAACTGGTTTGTTAAGCTTTGATTGGAATAAATTATTCGAGATAAATCACATTAGAACTAAGATTTCTTGTTGGATTTGCGAATTAAGGAGCAATGAAAGAAAATGAGTGATGGGTATAGTGAAGCTCTAAGAATTGTTAACATTATTTTGTCATTTGTAAATTGGTTTGTGTTGACCAAAAATAGTAGCTAAATTCTTCTTCTTACGAATATTTTTCATCTTTTTTGTAGGAACGTGCCGCGTATGTTGTGCGAAAATGTTAGATCTAGAGGCTTCCTTCTAATCTCAATGGATTGTTATTAAACGAATATGATTTCAAAATTAACTCCCAAACTTAACTCGGATTCTAATATCAAATAAAACATTGTAATTCTCTTCTTCTCATTCTGTTGCTTCTAAGACATTCTGAATCTCTGTTTTAGCATTAAAATTCTCGAATGGATTCCCCAATTCTCTTGAGTACAACGGCCGCAGCCACTATAGATACCAGGAGTTCTGAGAAAAGGGTAATACACCAAAGTTGCACCACTAACCCTCAAAGTAGTTTCATTAGAGCTCCACGTCCTTCCCTCAGCAGTATCATCCTTGTTGGAAGGATACCGATAAAGAATATTTTATGATGGTTTAAGATACGATATTGTGCCAGCCATGATGTGTTTTCTTCTACAAAAACGGATTCCATTCCCCCTTGTATTTGGGAATCCAAGTCGTAGAAAGGCCCACCAAGAGAGTAAGCATCCTGTTGTGCTACATGAGCCGGAGCCATACATTTTTGGCTGATCTTATGATCGGCATGATCGGCAATCATATATTTGTTGACTCAAAGGAAACGTAAGACAGTACACATCCGATACCGTGCGTACAACCATGCTTACTTCGGGACTCCAGCATAATTTGTCCAACTCATTAGACCGTCAATATCCAATTCAATAATAGTCAAAATGAATTCGGCCTGAAAATTTGTTGAACTTCGATTCATCAGCAAATGATATCAGTTCACAATTTCATAGTAACATAACAAAATAAAATGAAGCATACAAAAAAAACTAATGGCTGAAAAATCAAAGCTGAACTAGGTGGATACCGAAAAGACTTACAGAGCTTTAGAACGTGAGTACAACTTTCTCTTCCTCAGTACCAAAGCGACGGGGCATGCGAATATACTAGTTGAGATAGAGTGACGAATCCTGGCCATGAATAAGGGCATAACCCAACTGCATATGCAGGAAAAAACCTTCCGTCTATATAAGTCTACAATGCGGCTTCATTTCACTGGCGTGAAGCAAAGAATTTCACACAAGAACTCAGAAAAAGCTGAAGCCCTTCAAAACGAAGATTTTTCAGAAAATCATCGGAGCAAAATGAAATGGAGACCAATGATGAATCAGGTACAACAAAAATTGACATGAAATGATCCACGAAGCGGAAATCTTAAAAAAATAATAAGGCTGTAGAAACTGTATTCAGCTGATGTAAGACCATAGGAAGAACTGTCGAGTACCAAAAAAAGTTATTTTCAAAGAAGGTCCGATTAAGGAAGTTCAGCAAGCAAACTTTACGCGCTGGGTGGATTCCATCAGCGACGATAGTGTGAATGTATTTGGATGGCGAACGTAAAGTTATCGAAGCATAGTATTTCATGTATGAAATTTGAAAGAAAAGATATTGACTATAGATATAGACTGTCTCCTGTTATCAGGATTGCGCATTTTCGATGGGATTTAAATCAGGGGGCTGCCAGGCTAACGAACCATACCTTAGGAATGTGCTCACAAATCTCCTCATAAGTTTTCAAAACAATATGCGCCTCGTTATCATCTTGCTTCAAAACCACTTCCCTTTCCATCTCTGATTTCTTCGTGATTAGTAACGTAATGATTATAACACGTAACATAATCCATTAACAGATCCTCCTTGCTCAACAAAGTGAAGTTAGCAGTGTCTGCGACTGCTCACTCGCCCAGCTCTGAATTTAGACTGCTAGGCACCCGAGGTGTGTTCAGGGATTTTTTCCTAGAGCGCTGGATATAAATGTCTTATTCTGTTGATTCACTCGATTCAAGACTCATCCGTATAAAGGAAGCTTTCACAAAGCGTTTAACCACGGTTTTTGAGATTTTGGCAGAAATTCAGCCGGCATTGAATGCTCTTCTTGGTAGGTAGAGATCGCTTGCGTTGCCTGAGGCTTGCCGCCCTCAGTTTGTGGACCGAATATAACGCTACACTCGTCACTTCAACCCCTTTTCAGATGCCTTCCGAAAGCTGTTTGTTTGGACACTGTAAGCGTCCCCACTCCTAGTCTTTATCCAGGCAATGCTCGAATTTTCCTTTTTGTTGTGTTCAACAAATTCTTTCCTTATCCTTCAAATTTCCTTCCTCTTTCCCTTTTTTTTACGGTGTTACTCTGTATATGATAACAGAAGTTAACATCAACGGATACTTAAAAAATACCCAGATTACTACGGATCTGCATATTTTACGTAGGCGTCCCTTTAGATACTCTTCGAATTTTCGTACTTGTTTTTGCTGACTCTCAAAAAATTTATTAATTTTTTTATTTACTTTGTGGAACATTACTTTATGGAAAATAATGAAAGCCATTCAAAGTCAGTATCAACATTTTTGAAGATCGTTTCTTTGCAGATAAATTTATTTGGGTTGATGTGTAATTGCCACGTATAAAGTCTATTTAACATATTTACAACATCTTCAACCTTCGCAACTTCGATCTGCGCCATATTGCACTGCAGTAACAGCGTCCTTGATTAGGACGGCATAGCCATAAATTTTGATGAATTTATCCTCATATAGATCCTTCGTTTTGGGAGTATAAATGGTTGACAAATGTAAAGAAAATCTTCAATATTTTACACAGAGTTTCACTTTGTCTTCGCCCGCGGAAATATTCGTTTTTCGCCTTCCTTTTACTAACACATGCATGGAATTGATTTACGAAACCAGCTACGAAGAGGACACACAAATTTGCATGTCTGATAAATTGCTTTACATAATCGTGCAATATTAAAGAGGTTTCTGTTATGAAACGAAAGAGGAATCAGCAAAGGTGAACTAAATGACTGGAGATTATCTTTACGAGTCGACTTTCGCCAGAAAGTTGTGTATCCTTTGCGGTTGTTAATTTGTTCAGAGCGTATTACTCATACTGAAAATATTCAAAATACGTAGAGCCCAGCAATAACACTCCGTACTGCTGCAATAGTTGCTGTTTGAAAGTTGTCCTTGCCTCCTTTTCCTTCACTTCACAACAGAATCAGACCTCCTACTTTGGTTATGAGCTGTCATAAGCTGTATCTGCTCCGAAACATATTTAAATAGCCGCAAAAGTTTGGTACGCCAGGATGAGGTCTTGTTATTACCGAATAGGTCATCGTTTGTCGTTGAAAGCTAAGAGCGATGGCGTTCTTCATCGAACATTAACCTACCACCACCCACCTTAATATTACTCGCAATAAACGCACCACAAAAAAACCTTAAATTAAGCCTTCGTCCATAGTTTTAATTAACTTCTACAGCAACCTGTTTGAGTTCGTTTCACTCGGCGAGGATTTTTACTGTCGGAACAACCCTAGTTATGAGAGCCCTAAGACTTGGCTCATCAACGGAGAAAATATGACTTTCGGTAGATAAGGAAGGAAAATGTAGGGAAGCATCACCCACCGACCCTCGCCTCACCCTAGCCAACTTCATAATTTGCAGACGCAGCGCTCCAACTACATCTCAATCCACTTTGGGGCTAATGTTTGCGCAAATGAAATGCTGAAGGTTTCTCAGATTAAGCATAAACCACATACAACCCGGCATTGCTTTGAATATGAAAGGACTAGAAAAGGACACGCTGCTTACATTATCGTAGTCTGGCTCGGATCGTCATTGCGATGGACTTGCATGGGAATTGTGATGGAGTAAATGGAAATCTTCCGGCCGAATTATGCAATTAAATCTGAAAGGCTTGTTTGCTAAGGGCTCTCTGTCGAAAGCCTGTTTTTGCAAACAGGCATCCTTGGGCTCTGCTCTCTACGACGGAACAAAATTACATTGCGCTTTGGCACTTCATCTCCTGCCTAACTGCGTTAGTACCCAACTATAAAGCACACCGTCAATGTTCAAAAAATTAAAAATGGTGCGAGATATTTTCATAATCAACACATTAACATGGAGAAATTAACCAAATTAATTCAACCCAAATATCAGTTTTCCCACATGCAGTGGTGAGGAAATGTTGGTTACAGTTGCGCTGAAGTGCCGTAGTTCATGAGACAATTGGTACTCGTAATTGTTTGTATTGGTACCGGATGATGGCTGCAACTGCATCCGTTCACAATTTAATTTCACCAATTTAACATAATAAATTGTCGCAAATGGACTCTTGCATGTATGGAGTGTGGTGACTGCATACGTTGTGCTTTTGGAATTATTACAAGTACCCTTGGTACGACAAACACCTCCTGGAGCTCACGCCGCCTGAAAATGAGAGATTGCTACTTAAATTTATTAATCTTTGCACAAGGACTCGTCGAAAACAAATCAGTTTAAGCTGCGCCAGTAATTTCATGTGCTTCAGATAGTTTTACATGTCAATTCTGAATAATCGTTCTTTGCGTGTTTAATACAAATGACAAATATAGGCGAAGGGATTAACGTTGTTCGTTATTTGGTTTTCAAGGTATACAATCAAGACTTAATGGTTTCGAGAATCGTTATAAATGACTGCGAAGCCTCGAGATATCTGGTGATATCTATTTAAACTTTCAAGTTGACCAATTAGATAAATACATTCGAGTCCAGGCTCTTGGAAGATTAGCCTGGATGTCCTAATTGAAATGTGGGAGCTCTTAGTCCCAACTGTAGCTCGTAGTAAGCCGTCTGGCAGCAGAAGGACATGGAGCTACCTTTGAGAAACATTAACTGTAAAACTATGGTTACCTGGAAAGCTATCGCCAAGTGGAATTCATCAGAAGACACCTCCTACTTGTCTCATCGAGTCAAAGGATACTGTCACTGATAAATGTCAACGTCAACTTATTCATTTATATTTAAACAGAATAATCAAAGGGGGTGCGCTGTGTAAGAAATTTAATTGATACAAATCGCATATTTATTGCTCGTGCGGCACTGACATGACTGAGGATTTTTTATAGTTCCCATCACTGTTGACTGTCGTGAGTAAAAATAAAAGAAGAAAAAAAACCGTAGAATGATCCTAGCAAACGCAGCGTGACTTTTCCATCCGCCGTAAAAAGCTCGAACTCTATTAAATTTTCAAGCATGCAAGCAGAATGCGATAATTGGTGTGTCTGGAACTGACAGCTAATTGGGGCTTGTTGTAAAAATTATTCACGTTACACTCCATGAGTTTGACTGCAGTTTGGAACTCATCATCTGATGAAACGAGTAGAGGACGACTGTTGAGGACGACGAGGAGAAGGAAAAGAAGGGAGGAGATACAATGGCACCTATAAAACATCCTGACACAAAGTTCACCTGGATTGTTACGTTAATGGAGTGGGATGGCATAAAATATTAGCAAAAAACACGTACACCTAAATTGGTGTTGTTTGCTTACAATGCTTTTTATTTTTCCTGTAGCTTTTTTTGGCGGCGCGTTGAAGCTTACAATGCAAGGATATGTTTTTTAAGGCTGCAAAAATACAGAAAATCTTTGCAGCGTTTCAGCGAATTAAGCGGAATTGAAGATTTTTGATGTTTGAATAAGTTTCGACTCCAAAATGTTTAAAAATTAAATGAAGAAGTAATACAAGATTTTGTCATTTAATTCTCTTGAGCGCTTAGGCATTTAGCAATCCAGAAGCTGGATAGTGCTGGAAACAAAGCCGAATGGTTTATGGATTGAGAAAAAAACATTTAATAGTATTTGAACATGTGTTTTTGGTATGCCTGGCTAACTTTTAAATCAAACATGATTCCTACTTAATCACACCCTTCTGTATCCTTATCATTGCACATATCAATGGAAATTGTGACTTTCTTTTTCTATTTTCGCGGTGTTTGTGAGAAATTGTGAGGTATGAGATAACCAATAGAGGAATCAATTCAAGTATCAATAGAAGTATAGAGACTACCATAGAGACACACAACCAATAGAGGTCACACAACCAATAGAGGCAATTCAAGTATCAAGAAGTATAAATAAAGTATCAATTGAATTATCAATCGGAGTTTAAATAGAAGTATCAACCAATTGGACTAAATAGGACTATCAATCAATAGAGGGAGTTCGATTCAAGGAAGCGCAGTAGAACAGGTGAATCCTGAAAGCAGTTAAGGTGCAGATTCGTGCTACAGGAAGCACGATTAGAGGCAGCGCAGCAGAACAAGTGAAGTCCCGAAACCAGCTGAAGTGGAGGTTCGTGCTAGAGGAAGCACGATTAGAGTCAGCGCGACACAATTGACAGCTGGTCTGGATCAGCTCAGCACAATTCATAGGCGTTCAGAGTCAGCGCAGCACAATTGACAGGTGGTCCGAATCAGCACAGCACAACTCGCAGGTGCACAATTCACAATTCACATCTTTTGATTTTTGTTCCTTTTATTTTAATCTTATATGAAGGAGTAAGATTTTTCTGTGTGTGTGTGCGTATGTAACATGGAAGGATCAGGGCTTAAATAATGTCCTAACCCCCACGCCCACACGGTGATCTAGTCGATTTAAAGTAACTTTCTTCGGCCGCCATGATGAGGCCTTTGTATTTTCAAATAATCCTGTCTCTTTAACCTTGTTCCTTTCTTTCGCTGCTGGTGCGACCGATCGGTTCAGCTTAAAAGCTGGAAAACACCAATGTACAAACGCAAGATATAATGATATCCTTAACAAAGCAATGGTAATCCGTCCCAAAAAAGCTTTTGCTGCCCTCTCCCATATCTATAATGCCTGCCGAAGGATTGCTCACTTCCCTACACCATGGAAACATACATTAGTCTTCCGGTTCAAAATGCACAGCTCTCTGGCAACTTTAGACCAATAAGACTCCAGGGCTTGGTAAATTGCTAGAGGAACTAACACTGCAGCGGATCAATCAGCAAGTAAAAAATCAGAGCATTCTTTTTAACTACCAATTTGTTTTCAGGGATGTATATTTGACTGAATACCAAATATACCGTGTCAGCAAGGATGTAAGATGCTCACCCGAGGAAAAAAATTATTTGCTGTAGGGTCCAATATATATAGAAAAACTTCTTGAATGAACGCGAAATATTTCGTTTAATATCTCTTTTCCTCCTGTCGAAGTCTAGCAGCCGTTTTGTCCCAGGGGTGTTGCCTAAGCCCGCTGCTTTCATATATACATGGCAGACATGTCTTCGCATTATCGTTGCACAGTATCTGTACTTGGTGATGATCTTTGTTCAAATACTGCGTCCTGAAATCCTAGCGAGATAGTTGCATACCTAGGAAAACACCTTGAAAAGCTGTATCAATACTTCTTTTGATGGAAATTCAAAATCAAATTCTCTGAAAATCAGGCGATCTTCTTCACAAAGAAGAGGAAGCAAAACTTCTCACCTAAAAGAGGAGTAAATTTCGTAGGTCATGAAATACATGTTCATGACAATAATGCAATGAGAACTCATCTAGGATCAACTTTGGACAAAAAATTACCTTTTACAAGTCATTTTTAAGCGACGTATGCAGCAACGTATCGAAAATACTGCTACCATTATATCCTTTGTTAAGCCGCAATTCTTGACACCAGAAATAACATTATTATCCTTAAAATATATGATTTTCTTCTGAGCCCATACTTGGGATGGATGCGTTTATGGGTTTCCAACCCAAGCTCCAAGTGGCGCAAAACAAGCTCAAGATAAGCAGATATAAAAAACAAGATACAAGATGAACTATATCTAAATAAACGAAGTAATCCAAACAATTGCTACCTTATCTCACTTGAAACGATCATGATTTCGAGTATTCCCTGTAAAGATTCTTTTGATTTAGCCGTAAATCTTTTGAACTCGAGAAATATGGACCTGGTAGAAACTGAAATTAGCACGTTGATGGAATTTTCGCCTTAAGAAAAGTTACTTCCACTTCGAAAACAATTGAAAGACTAAAAATAATTACATAATATTACCCGGAAATGCACGATGTACACGATCACAGAGAAGACCGTCGCTTTGTTTCAGCATCCCAACTAATAATCTTCTTAAGTACATTTTAGTCATTAGAAAATGTTTGCTAGTTGTTCTGAACGATTTTAATGCGAAGAGTTTTCTGTTCTGCTGTTTGCAATGATGATGGGATGTTTTTTTCACACACATTTACCAAACAGTAGTTTTAAGCGTCACAAGATTGCTTCAATGTTTGCGTAGTCAAGTGACAATCACCTTCAATCGCAAGTCGAAGACGCACGAACTTTCCTGATGTCACTGCGCTCGAAGGTCGACAAGAGCGAAAATCATTGCTAACTGACGTGCCGCCATCTTGAAACCGCTTGTAGCACTCTTTCATAATTGCTTTGCTTACACACTCGTCTCCAAATTCATTGGTCATCATATTACCAAAACATGATGCAAAAACTTTGATTCCTTTCTATCTGTCCTTTTCATGAATATACATGTCATGCAAGCCGGAAAATTTTTTTTAGCTGTTTTCCTAGTTGCCAATGCCCCTTGTGGATTTCAGTGAGCGATTCCAACATTAATTCTAAAAATCTTGTCGTGGTAGATTTCAAGAAAGACCACCAACATTTGGAGCCCAGGAAGTATACTCCAAAAGTTCTTACATTCTCTATTTCAATTCCCATTCAAGGTCCTGAAATCAAATCAATTTCAGCTGGATTTAAGCTGAAGCTCGTTTTCGTGCTGATTGATCCGCCGCCTGCTGTGTGGTTAGATATCAGACACTTTCTCTAGAATTTCGATACGTAGCTTGCTATTTCTACTTCCAGCTGAAAAATTAATGGAGATTAATTTATCCATGAAAATTGCCATGTTGTTTTTCAAAGTATTCTCAATGAATATGGATACACTTTCACATGCGTTTAAACTAATTGTCAACACATAATTTTCCCATTCCGTTTGAGGTTTTTGAACGCTTTTACGATTTCTTCGAAAATTTCTTTTCTTCTTTTTCTTCTTTTATGAAAATCATTTTCCATGCATTTAATTTTTATTGAAAGAGAATAAGAAGAAGTCGTGGGGTACTTACTAAATCAGGATTGCACGGCGGATGACTCATTAATTTGATGTTTTGACCGATCAACATGTCAGTTGTTTCACGAAATGTGTGAGAGCTGGCATAATCATGGTGAAGAATGAATCGACATCGTTTGTTTTTTTTTTTTTCATTTCACACAACACTTGGAACAAACAAAATGTTGTTTACTATTCAGAATTGTACGTTTTACGTTGCTTCAGTTGTCATAAGAGCTGCTGTCAAAAAAGCCTACAATTTGCAATCGTTTGTCGGTGTTTGATCGTTCTGAAAGTCCCACACGGGCACATATACATAAGTTCGACATCTGCACGATTTTATAAATATATTTTGAAGGCCTGCGATTATTTTTTTGGAGCATTTTACTACGCCCATCGACACGAGTACATTTTGAGAGATTGTCAAATGTGCGATCAATGTGGGATCCAAAGCGAACAAATTTATTTCACAGAGAAAGTTCATGAAGTCTCTTATATGCCCTAGTGGAATTGATGCCTAGGGAAGCCTCAGTCACGGTATTTTGCATGAAAATTTTAAATTATCAATTTTTTCAGGTAGAATAACTGATATTGGACGACCTGTAGGAAATTTGTCAGTGAGCGAGCGGCGACCAATACTGAATTGGTTCTGCGTTTTTTTACAGTGCTTAAGGAACGAGTTCCACCACCAAAAGCTGATTTTAGTTTATTGATTCAATCTTGACTTGAGAATTCACGTCAAATATCCTAGTAAATCATTGCACGAAAATGTTCAAGATTTCATTCCATTTTTCGACCCAGATGAATTTTTCAATTTACTATCCTGTTGATAGTACAGATAACGCTCAGATAACAGATAACGCTCGTACGTCAAAACTTTTCAAATACCTCAATGCATCCATAAGTTTCTTTCAAGTGACAAGTAAAATAAACTTTCACGACCTATCAATATCGCATAAACTTAATATTTTAGAGTCATTGGAGATCCATAAATATCTCAAATCTCTACCTAGGAGGAGAAGATAAAAGTTGAAAAGGTGAACTTAGATTTATAAGTAAATACCTGCATGTAAACCGTACCCGATCGGGTTAGGTGTTGGTTTTTTTGGGGTTTTTTTTGTTCCGATACAGATTTGATTTCTTTGATCTTATCTTAAAAATCGTTTTTTGGTTATTACTAATGCTCTTCTCCAGTATTGTATATTGTTTTGCTTTTATTTGTTTTTATTAATAAATTTACAATAAATTAATCGTCGCGTTTTATTTCATTTCTCTAGGCACTTTTCCTTGGATCCTTCTCCCCTTCATGTGATGGTTGCATCCTTGGTGTAGGTGGCCCAGCACCGACAGTGATCTTCCCCACGCAAACCCCGAAAGACTGAGCGCAGCCGGCCTCAGTAAGCCACCTGGGGACCCAAAGATTACTGCCATACAAATGTCTGCGATCGCGGCAGCCGTGGTTCACAACAACACCTCCCGTGTATTGGTCTTTCATATGTGTTCTTCAAACAATCTTAGTCCATTGACCGCGTCTTTTAATTGGGAAATTCCAGTAACGATAGGCAACCCATTGCAATGTACAATTTTCCTACTTCGGAAAAATCACTCGTCAAAAAACATAATTTGTTATTATTTTATTATATTTCGTTCGTTGTATCCGTCGTAAGACCCATGTGTGGAATTTCATTTCATTATGAACACTTGATTTAAGTCCCACCCCTTATAGCTGTTGCATACTACAGATCTTACGCCACTTGAATGCAGATGCGCTAGAAATGTTCAAAACTGAAACTGAAACCGTCTTAAACGCCGGTTTGAGACTCCTTCGTAACTTGTTTGTACTCTGCACCTTCATTAACTCATAGCGATAATGTAGCGGACCTTATAAGGATGTTAATATCATCTGCGTAGACTACAATGTGCATCAATTTATGTAGCAGTGCATGTCTTGTATAGATTGGAAGTGTATCACATATTCTAGGCCTACGTTACACCCAGGCAGATGGCAAGCAATGAGATTAGCACAACTTCTTGCTTCGGTGCAATCTTAGCACTTAAAGAACTGCAATCTGCATTCTATGAAACATTGAGCCTTGCTGCTACTATACTTTACGAATTCTGCTCTTAGATCTCTTATGCCCGGTGAAGTGTTAGTTTTGTAGCCTTTGAAGAACCTTTTGAAAGAAATTTTAGAGGAAATATTGGTCCTGTTGTCGCCGAAAATGATCCTACCGTTCTCATTCCTGCATAATGTGGTCCTGGACTTATACCCAGATCTTAAGGTTCTTGATCCTGTTTTCGTCAACGATTATCTTTCCGTTCTCGTCCTTACATCATGCGGTCTTGAGCTGATATCCAGATCTAAAATCCATTGATACTTTTTAACACTTTCTTCATGATATTGCTCAGTATACTTAAACCAATTATCTTTTAGTCCTCATTGTGATATTTGCGTTGCTTACATCTAATTATCTTAGTCACTGCTCATCGAGGTTTCATGAACGATCCTGAAATTTACTGCCTAAGCAATCGTTTAAGTTACACTAGAAATACATCCTTTGTTTCTGCTGCAATAGGTTTGATGATTGACTTATCTTGCACTGATAGTTCATTGCTCGCCTTCTCACTTCCAATCGGGGACGAAACTAGTTTTCAGAGTCCCTTCGAAATTTCCCGAGACAGACGCGGTTTGGAGCATTTCCATACCGAAATTTTGTAAAGACAGATTTTCGGATGAACCTCTATCGAGAAATTGATATGATTTAAAAGGGTTCCGAGTCACAGTTCGCTCCTGAGTCTTCGCTGTAAGGATACATTGTCAATTTGATTAAATGGATTCGTAAATAATTTTGACAATCTGATAATGGACTTTTAGGGCAGCAAAGAATCCATAGTCAGCAACTAGACTAATGGGCGTATTTCAAAAGGAAATGAATGGATCTAATCAAACGTTCCGATAATCATTTTTTATTTGTAAATTTTTTTCTAATTTGTACATTTTGTCGCAAAGATTGACAAGTCTGCGTGCAAAATTATCAAGTTCTAATGCACGTTGTCGAAACTTTTCCTGGTGCGGAATGACTCTTCCTTCTAGGTTTTTTTTGTTTGATTATTCAGTACTCCGTATCCTTATAGGGTTGTAAAAACATTTTTTTAACTGAGTCCTACTATAAAGGGATGTTTGATGGCAATCAAACAAATCAAAAGGGTATTAACAAATGAACGCATAATAAACTGAAAGCATCACATTTCCTCGATGAAAATGGAAATAATTAAAATAATATGCTTGAAACCCTTTCGAAATGTGCAAATAAAAATAAAGGACATTCAAATCCTACGAGGTGGAGCACATTTCATCTAAAACGCTAAAATCTCTGATTCGTAAATAAGCAAATCGAAATTCAATTTCCCTAAAGCATTCTCAAATATGCAGAGAGAAGTCATCAAACACCGTCGTGAATTATCAGCAGGTGGTATCGATTTAATGCTCAAATACCAGGAAATACCTGCTCCTGAACCCTTCCACGTTGCCGCTTGTACCAACACCCCATAGACATAATCGCCATAGATTTCAAAGGCATCTACGTTATCTGGCATGCAAACAGCTCTGCCCCATGCTTGCACGAGCAAACATCCTGTCTGGGTTGATTTTCGTTCGCTTAGTGAATACACTTCGTCCTGGCGCTCGACTTATGAAACGGAATCCTTTTATGATTCCGATCACGAAATGAGTAAAGTGATAGAAGCGAAATCAAATCGAAATTATATTCAATTGGCTCAATGACGCACTTATTAACTAGGACACCTCCGCCGAGCTCATTCGCGGCAAAGAAATTGTTACTTTCCAGGTGTATTATTGCTGAACAGTTCAATTTGTATTGTGCCGAGGGCGAACTTCACGTCACGAATGAACGGTTGTACTCAGACTTCGTCCTCTTCGTCCTTTATTATTCAGAATCCGATGCTTACCTTTGAGTACTTTGCAGTGAACAAATTAGGTGGAAGCCTATGTCTGAAATGAGAACATTCTGCTGAACAATAATAACCGGCATCACATTTGTGTTCCGAGGAGTTTTTCAATATTGTTAACGTATACCAAAGGTTAACTCCCGCATAAGTGCAAGCGACAGAGTTTAACATCGTTGCTAGCAAGAAATTGAGGAATTTATCACCGAAGTTTGCTTGTTAGGCGAAGCACGTGGACCATTCAACATGTAATTAACTTCCTTCATTGGAGAAATTACTCCTTGCGTCTGAAGTCATTGAGATTTACTCTCCCATAAATCAGCGGAATTCGGCATGGCTCGCATACAAAATTATGACAAAATTTTACTGCCGCTTTGTACATTGAGGAAACATAGAATTGAACCGAACTCGGTAATGACAACCAGAATTGAACCGAACTTAGTACTGACAACATGACAAATGTCCCAAGGGGAAACTGTGAAATGTTTGCTTTCAGTTAGCTATTCCGCCTACACATGTAGCAGGTGAAGTAGTATTAGTAGTAGTAGTAGTAGTAGTAGTAGTAGTAGTCTACCGATACCAACACACACTTCGGAACACTATAGAGTAAAAAATTGAATGTTTATTTAAATTTGGACCTTTTGCAACCCTCTCCTGAATGACATATATGTCGTTTCCCTCAAATCCACCTCTATCTGCTACCTGACGACATTCCCCGCAACATAAACCTTGCCTTAATGAAGCCAGTTTCTTGAATCCTTTAAAAATTCAAAAGACAGAAACACTCGACCAAGAAAAGGAGGGATATCCTTGAAAATTAGGCCGGATGGATTTGAGTGTGTCCGACGAATAAATTGGCGATGCCTATCTTTACGCAATGCATGAAAGGGAAAGCAGTCCCATAAGCCCCGCACCGAATTCCAAGCATTATAGCATTAATTTGAGCAGGATGAAGAGATTTGGTTTCTTTCAAAATAATTTCAACCTTTCTTCGTCGTCATCATGTGCAATTTTTATAGGGTGTACGTGTACGGAATGGCTTCTTCTGGTATCTTCCCCATTAGGTAAAATAGATTTTAGACTTCTATTCCTTGGCAGCAAACAATTGAAAACGGGCGACATTGGAAATGGATCACAATACCAACTCGTATTCGCTGTTGTTGATTTAAACGAAGTCGGCGTTTCTTTGAACTATTCCTGCAAAGCTTCAAATCAACAAATATCCTTTATATGTGTCCAGTAGCTCGATTATGCTAACCGCGTCGCAATCGGCTGTTTGTAAAAGAATTGCCAATGCTTTCCCGAAACCCAGGCACAATGGTCTCTGATAGAAATGGTTCGAGTTTGTTTCAGGTATACTTTCATAATTTTATTATAAAAGGGTTAGAATGGGTAAGACTTTACTACACATAGGCTTATTATTTATGTGAGTTTGCAAAATAACCTCGACATTCCAATTTTCCTAAAAACATTGGCGGTGTATAAGTATTGTGTCACGGAGATACAATACTTACCGTCGATCAAACTAGGTAATGCAGATTTTAGACAACAGATGATGCATCGATCTGGATTGTCCTGTAAAGATTTGACACAACACAATTTTTGAACCATGAAAAACTGACACAAACGCCCAAGTGAGCTCGAAATATCGCGGAATATGCATGAACCAACCATTGTGCATTTCAAAAGAAGTGACTTCAGCGGAGGAACGTGGACACCGCTCGTATATTCGAGTTCGGGGGATTGCAGGAATGAATGCACAAAGATGAACAAAACAACATACCGGAGTTGGCACACCAATGACACGCGTATGTGCAGGAAATATAAAAAGAAATTAAAAATCGTTCGGAACCCATAAATTAATGTTTCCATCCCTGTGAGAGAGAAGTCAATAGATAGCGAAGCAAAGAACGAACTCGTCAGTCAATCGGACATTAGTCTACGAGTTTTTCTAAGACGGAAAAGATTTACTAGTCCTACAAACAAATAAAGAAATCATGTGTTATTTGGGTTGCTTCGTACAAGAAAGTGCTTTCGCGTCTATAGTTACGAGGATATTAAAAAAGAATTCAAAAACGCAATATCACAATTGGCGTTTTGCTAGCTTTGTACAAAGAAATCAATCCACATTGCATAGTTATGGGGTACGAATATTGGATTGATTCAGAGAACCTAAGCTCAAAATAGCCATGTGTTGGCTCAACCGTCCATATCGCGTTGGCTATTTTGGCCTGTTTTGTTTTTAGACCCACGAGACTTCTTCAAACCGGTCACCGCTTATTGATGGGCCATTTGCTTGTTCCACAAAGACTTAGACCACCGCCAAACATTCAGAGTTTGGAGTTCAAACGCTCGCTGGGAACGTTGAAGTGATTTGATTTCTGACATGTACAAGCGCTGGTAGGATTTTTCCAGCATTTCCTCTGGGTTGGTGATGAGCAGGTAAGGGTTTTCGCAAGAAGTCTGAAAGTAAGTGTTGAATTAAACAAAATTTTGGGACTCAGACATGAGCCTTGTGGAACATCCAACAGGAACAATTTTCGTAGCTGATTTTGACCCTCGAACTTTAACCTCGTGTATTGTATCCTCGAGAAGAGATGAAATCAGGTTGTGCTGGGTGGGGAACTGCACTCTTTAAACATATGGAATAGCCCGTCATGCCAAACGGTATCAAAGGTTATTCAATATCAATCCTCTGCTGGCCCACCGACAGTTTTGTATTCAGAGCTATTCTTTTATTTTTGTGCTGTTCTTATGTCTTTGGAAAAACGAAGCAACTGGTGACCTGTTAAGTATCTATGCCAACAGCCAAATTTAAAATTAAGAAGAATGCTATTGTTTTCTACGAAATCCGAAAAAAGATTCGCAAAATTTATTCTCAGCGCCGGTAATAAGCTTGTTTGCCTGTATCTCTTATGATCTTGCAGATTTTTTCTGGCTTCAGGATTGCTTTACTGCCATATTTCCAGCTATGCGGCAATTATGAAGTTTTCAGACAGACGTTGAATATGAGGCAAAATAAAAATATTCATTTTTTCGGATTCGGATTCGGAGTTTTTTAGGATTACTTTAGTACTACGTGGGGTCCAGGGTCTTTATCATTTCTTAGTTCACTAATTAACTCTATTATTTGTTTTGTTTTTAAGTGCAATGTCCTTTTTCCTTATTTGATGGGAGATATTATGATAATTTCGGAATTTATCAGAAAATAACTCTTCTTTTCCAAAACTGGGAGTAGATCAGTGACTTTGAAGGGAGTATAAGGTTGTTTCTTGGGAGCAGCGTAGGCTTACTTGTCCTTTTTTTGTTATGAGATCGAAAACTACTTTTTATGCTTGATTCTTGCGTGTATAAATTGAATTCGTATGTTAAGCATTCAAGTCTGCCTATAGCACATTTTTGCAATGCGTGTAAAATCTAAGTCCAAAAGTGCTGACTCAAATGATAAAAGGGGTAAGAAAGATTGCGTTTCGGTTCAATTGAGAATTGTTTAGATTAACTCATAATTGTTCTTATACCGCGAATTTACTTTAAACAGAAAATTGAATTTCTTTTAACAGAAAATTGAAATTTTCAATGAAGATTCCCAGAATAATTTCATTCAAAAGTTTTAATATATTTTGGATCAGTCAACAACAATAAAATTATCATAAGTAGTCAGAGCCAGACTATAAAGATCAAAAAGAGTCAGTCAGTCTGAAAGTAAGAGATTTTGTAGTAGTAGAAATTATAAAAAGTTCTTTGAGCGTGGGTTAAAACAAAGTTATTGCCATCAACCTTGTATTATTGTATTAGAGCGCGGAAATTTTCTTGGAATTATTTTTGTTCCAGTGGCTTAGTTGAAAAATTAATGCATGTTATTGAATCGTTTTTGATATTTCCTGAATCTTAACACTTTTTCCTTTGAAAGCTTTATTCCGGGTGCGCATAACGTGCTGCACAAGTGAACGTATGCTACTTCCGAACAAACTTGATTCCGATTCACTCTACGATAAGGGACTCTATCTCTGAAATATGGATGACAAAGAAGTATTTCATCGAAGAAATTAAAATTTGTACCTTTTGTAAATACATTTCCAAGCCCTGCAAACGTAGGCACGCTACCTACCCGTAGATGAAGTAAAAATTGAATATTTTATTCCCTGAAATAAAAACAAATCCCTTAAAAAATTTCCAGTTTCAATGTACTTCACCTCGCCTGAGATCGGCGAAACTTACAATAAATTGTTAAGACCACCAAAAATATCTTCATTCTGTTCTCAAGGTAGAAGGATAACGCATGAAAGTTCCACTACAATTAAAACTTTGTTTTTAAGTGTACGGAAAAGTTATTGTTTAATCGACATTCCGTATACAATGTACACGAAGTGCGAAGTACAAGTAGAATATAGAAAGTTTCTAGCAAATAAAACTCTACTGATATCTACAAAGTTTTCAGGATTAAACTCAATGTTGGAGTAAAATCTTAGAGCTTGCTCTCGACACTGCATTCGAGCAGCACATACTAATCTCTTTAGTAGCAATTCGTTACTTTTGAGGAAACTTAACGCTTCCTTGTAATTATATGTTAGCGATACATGATAGTTAATGATTTTTATTGCTCACAGCAATCGAGTTACAAACCCCTACTGAGCTCAAATAACAAGGATTTATTTGGGCTCGTATTAACAGTGCGAAAGTTTGTATTAGACGAGCGTTCATATTTTTTTCATATTTTTATTTTCAAGCCTTTGGGTGGAAAGTATTGGGTGGCAGTATTGGATCACACAACGCTGAACTGTGTATACTCAGAAAGCTCAATGGATCGATTTAAACGCTAGGATAAGGGGGGATCAGTAGCTCCGCTGAAAGACGTTGGGACATATAGCCATAAGTATGGTCGGCTGAACAAGGAAAATAATGCTGCAGGTAAAGATGAAGTAACCACTGGACGACAATCAAAAATATTTTTATTTAAAGACGGCATTCAACCCACCTAGATTTTGTGCCCGGATTTCGAAATTCATGACCGACGTACCTTGTATGCTTTAACTGAACTATGCTAAACTTGGAAACATGTAATTATTCATTGGTTATTTATTTTCCATTCACCAGTTCCAATCATGAAATTGAGGAATGACAAACAAGATAAACCAGAGAGAGACTCAAAAACGACCAAGTCCTAGATCGGACCTAGATTGGGTCGTTTAATACGCCAACTGCTCCAGAAAGCGAGCTCTAACCGACGGAAGCATACACAATCACATAAGTTGGAATCATGGTAGTGGTGACCTAATAAAAACATAGATCAAAGCAAATCTTAAGAGTGACTGAAATAGAAAGACTGAGGAACGAGAAACGGATCGCATAACCATACAATAAAAAGAATCGTGTTGAATTTTATAGCAATTTTTGAGTTTCTTGGAGTGTTTACAATACAAGAACCAGGACTAGTAATGATCAAAGTTCTCTGGACTCATGAAAATCGCATCCGAGTTCTGAAGACTCGGTATTCCACCGTGAACTGCACAAAAACGCCGAATCCACCAAAAGCGGATGGTATTATCATCAAAGAGATGAATTATTGGCGGGCGGCTCTGAATAAATGACACCTACTACCTATGCTAGTTTCCATGCACGATTTCAGTCCCTAGACGCATAGTCGAAACTCTAGCATCAGGATCTAATTGGAAGCACCACCGCCGAACTTGTTATATACTACCGAATGAGTATCCTCAACCATGCAGGTATACATCCATACCTGCTACCGTAGGTAGCTAGTAGGCTCCATCTCAATGCTTAGAGGAAGCGATATGCCACGCGTATGTAGATGATACCGTCATTCTTACCTGAGAATAAATGAGACATAAATTGATCTACCTTATACCATGTGCGTAAAATGAACTTGGATTAATAGAAAGCCAACAATAGATAAGATACCTTGAAATATTTTAACACATCAACCCAATGTTTGCAAGGGCCACCCCAAATTTCGAAAGTGTAACATGACGGACTAGTCGTGGGCTCTGCGATGATACCGTGATTAATCTTCACGTACGGTTTCAGATGTATGAGAGCTACAGATTCTGCCCTACAACAAATCTTGAGGGAAAATAAGATCTTATGTCACTTATTAGTTACATAATAATGAAAGCAGTAATGACATCTGCAATATCAAGATTCTTCTAATAAAAAATAGACCAGGCTCAACAAAGTAGGCATATTCATTACGTTGACATTCGTATGTACACCGCCGGATTGCATTTTGCCAAAATCGGCTTTGGTAATAAACTTTTTGAAGTACTAACTGAAAAGCTCAAATAGAGTGAATAGAGCATGCAGTCTTTAGGTCAAGTACGATTAGACAGTATATCAACGGTTGAAACCAAGCCAACAAAATGACCCATACTGGTGGTAACGATATGCAAAATCCAGGGTAAGGCGAATCAATCAACTAGAAGGGTTAGGTTTAACAGAAGACTGGATCATGAGGCGTTAGGAAAAGCGCCTATAAGAGATTGAAGATAGAAAACACGAAAGGATAGTTGAGGATAGTGACGAAAAGCAGGAACTATTGAATCGAACTGTCACTGGCGATACTTCATACTCATACTTTTGAACCTGAGTTCAAACATGACTCTATGCAATGGCACAAAAAACCCATCGCCGAACGTACCAAAGAAAAAAAAAGGGCAAAGTTTACCAAAGTCTTCGACATTGCCGCTCACCTACGCTACAGCCCTGAACTGGCTCCCAATACTCATTATCTGATTCCAAAAAAGGAAAAAAGAACTTCGTGGAAAGAAGTTTTCAAGCGTTGAAGAAGCTAAGGATGCTGTTTCAGTTTGTTTTCGGACAAAGACAAAATATTTTTTAATGAAGGTAATTGCAAATTCTAAAAACTGTTTTAGAGTAGCAGGAGAAAACATCGAAAAAGAGATCAGTATATTTGTGTTTTTTTGTGGATTGAAAATCATCAAATATAAGAGAAAATTCATTTTCAACCTGGTTTTAATTATTACTTAATGCATGCCAGCAATATCGACTACTTTACCTTGAATCAGTTTGAACAATACAACATTAATTGGAAAAAATTCGGAAAAAATTACAGAATGAATTTGAAAATCAGACTCTCAAAATTTTACAGAATAAATACCAAAGTGAATGTCTCGTGGTCTCAATGGGACAAGTCGTTTGAAATTTTCGAGCCCATAATTGTAGAGTCATCGCAACATTTGTATTCAATTTTCAAATATTGATCAGTTGCAAAATGAAGGAAGTAAGCATTGCAGCTTTGCGGTTATCACTGACATTTGAAAATTCAATGAATCTCTTTGATTCCGTTGGTTGATGTAAACATTTTAATTTTCATGATGGGATATACCCAAATTTCGAGCTAGTTTAGGTATCTTTAAGAACGAGTGATTGACAAGCTCTTTCTCTATGGAAAATGATGGGGCGAAATGTCTGAATTTATGGTAACAAAACAATTTTCAACACTTTATAGTTGGCAGCGGGCGCAATCTGATAAAAACTACCTCTGTGCTACATGATATGGGCAAATAATCAAAGGAAATAATCCAAATTCATTATTTCCTTCGTGCTTTTGTTCTACCGCAGCAACATCTGAAAATATTTTCAAATACTATAGCGTGGAGTTTAACAAATAGCACGCAAACATTTTCAATACAATTCCTGATCTGAATCGGTGCCTGTAGTGTGATTGCTTTATTCGTCAACATTTAAATGTAAACTTCCATCAATTTCCTCCATTTTTAAGTTCGAAAAAAACTGTAATACAACCCATTATAAAGTCACCCTACATTTAGTATTCTGCGTTCTTCCATGTGCTCCCCGACACACAAACAAAATGTTGCCCGAAAAACTTACCCGCTAAAATACAATGATCAGCAGAACTGCCTTAAACATCAGATGAATCCCGGAAAATTCGCTTTCACAACAATTTGTATTTTTCATATCTCTGCTCCTCAGCAGCCTTCCATTGCCATGGATATAACCACGGGTCTCCAAGCAAGCCGCGTTCCAGGTAACTTTCAATTAAATTTCGCCTAAGTTCTGCAGATTAATATTTCTGTAGATATGCATAATTGAATCTTGTCAAGGAATAACAGGATTTTTTCCTGGGGATCTATAGAATCCTTGGCTTCATCAACTCGCTGGAGTTAATTCAATCCATTGTGTTGTCGTAGGATGGCATAGAATAGAAAGCGAAGGGATACGCTATGAACTTTATGAGCAAATGTAATTGATAGACTGAGTTTAAGGAATTGATATTTTCCTTAGCATATTGTTCGTCGGCCTTGCAGGAAAATCTTATGGGAGTGGCTTTTAAAGTAGATAATAATCAATTGTTGGAAAATACGAATTTGCTTTTCTTGATTTCATGACAGTGTATGTGTAAGGTTTAGCTGACGTAGTCCTACGCAGACATTAACTAAAAAACGATATTATGAATGTATCAACGTCTTTATTTGTGAACATTGAGCACTGCGGTGTCCTCATACAAAACAATGACTGTTTAGAGTATTTGAACTGTTTTGAAACTAATTAAGGCAATTATCAACAATCATGTTTCAGTAAATTTTCAGGGATTCACTAGTTTGCCACTAATATTGTAAGAATGATGACGAAAATTGAGAGGCATACTCGAATCACAATAATCATCAGCTAAACCGCAGTGAATCGGATGAATCATATTTCCACATTCAAGTGGAATGCTACTTTTTTATGCTGAATTATAAATTCGACATTATCCCTAAGAAAAATTTCTTATGTTCATTGAAGTGAACACCATATGTACTGCGGTGCAGTGAGATGAAATTATGCAGGGACTATGCTGACTCATCACGAGCAATGAGACAAGCCTCCACATTCTAAAATAGCCCACACGCTCCCACTGTCTTCGGAATCTCCCTATTATTTCGGTCAATCATATAACAAAATGTCATTAACTAGCTCTCGTTGGATCAACAGGACGACTCCCTACTAGAAAATTCGCTTCCACAATAACAAAAATCATAAATTACAACAAGCAAGCAAGAAAGGACATCACATTTATAGCTTCGGCAGGGATGCCTAGCCCCTAAGAAATCCCTCAAGACAACAGAGAAATGATAAGAAGGAAGCAAAGATTCCAAAGAAGAGTTAGGAGAGAGGGTAATCTTAGACTTCGAACAATAATTCGAAAATTCGAAATTGAATTCGAATCAGATACACCAGTTCTAAAACTAGCATTGCGAGATTTTCCTGCAGAGCCTTTACGCTAGCGAAGGTACTTTCTCACCAATAATGTAAAATCTGTAACCCAGATATACTGCAGACACGATTAACCAAGTTCCGTCTAAAATGGGGGTGTTTGTTTGACCCTTATAGATTAAAACCGGCAACAGCGGTCAATCTTCCTAGCTACGTTTGACGAATCCTAGTCAAGTTTGCTGGAGCAACTAGATGTTTTACATTTCCCATCAGCCTGTACTTCTGACTTGATGGGAAACTTTGTTTCAATCCTCAACACACTAGCGATGCCAATGATTCTCCAGCAATAACTTCGGCAATCCCTCGGCCATCTACTCTACCCAAATCGTCCCTTTAAATACAATTTTTTACACATACACCATCGCTTAAGAAACTTCAAAGCTCGTGAGCTGAAAAGAGTGAATTTAAAAGTGCGAACCATTCCATAACTTACACATAATTAATCTGGTTGGATACTAAATGTTAACTGATTGCCAGAAAATGTAGTCCTAAAATAAACGTCCAATATTACGATGGGCAAGTTAAAGTCAGTTGTCGTTCTTATAACAATCAGGTATAATTTCAACATCGGAAAATTGCGAGCCATTTACAAACTACGGACATACAACTAGATAACAACAACATCAATTCGCCACCGCAACAATTTCTGTGGAGAAACTGTTGACTTCCAACACATTATTCCAAGAGTTTGTGTAGTTTTCGAAACGTTGAATACCTTCAACAGACACACGATAAAGATCGCCTTTTGTTGAGACCAAGCAACCAGGAAGACTGAAAAAGAAAGGCAAAATTATTGAAAGATGTCAGCTGAGAAGACCCTAAGATATTCACTTTAATGCATCAGGCACACCAGACCACTTATTGGCTCTGGCTTCAAAACGCTCCACCAATCCAGATCTGAATCCACTACAGTAAATGAGGTTCGATGCAACCGACGAAGAACAAGCACCAGATATTTTGTTCAGTGGTAACACATCCTGCCACTTGCCTTCGCGGGGATCATAGCGTTCAACCGATGATGAGAATGTTGGCTTATCGGTAATTCCTCCGATCGCGTAAAGAGCACCATCTTTGAATATAAATTAGAGTTGTAGAATGCACATTCAATTCGATATTTAAAGATAAACTTGACTTACTGTGCTTTGATAAACCAAAGAACTTCCTTGCCGTTTTCATGTCAGGAGCATCCATCCACTTTCCAGTTTGGAAGTCATAAATCTTCATCGACTTTAAATTTTGATGATCCTTACAGCCACCCGCAATATATAGGTTATCCCTAACAACGCAACCGGTGTGGTAATAGCGGTCGCAATCCATTGTAATTGCATCCCAAGAGTCTTCCTTGAGGTTGAATCGATCACATTGGTCGCTGCATCCATACTTCACCAAGCCTCCAGTGAAATAGATGGCGTCGTTGTAGAAAATTGGGAAACTATACCGAACTCTTGATCGAGCCGGCAGATCTGTCACCTCTGAACTAATTGTATCAAACTTATAGAAGGTGGAATATTTTCCACGCAAGCTACAAACATAGATGTGCCCACTGCTTTGATTCAAGGCTTCATCCTCTTCTTGGCTCAATTCAGTCGCGTCGGTTTCAAAAAGTGAAACAAATATTTGATGCATCCAAACCATGCAGGATAGGTCTTCGGTGAGTAAAGTCTCTTTGATAACAGTTGCCCGAAGGAACTCGCGAGTGATCTTTTGAGGTGAAACATATTGAAGGAGTTTCCCCAAAAATGGTTTTCGTTTCTCTAAATCATGCTTGACCCAAGCGATTATCGCTCTATATAATTTATCAGCTCTTGAGTATTCCATAGACTGTTCCAATAGCTCTTCGACCTGCGAAAAGAAAACAAAAAATCACTCAATAGCATGTTTTTTTTATCCTTTTGCAAAACTTACCTTCTTTTCTGTAAGATTCAGGAAAGATCCTGAAGCTACTAGTTGATCAATTATGGCTACTGATTGTTTTTTGGCTTCAGTTTGCAGGTCCTCCAATCCAATATTACCTGGACAAGAATGAAGGCTTGGTATATATTTGACGATATGGTCTAAAGCTCAACTCACCAGCAATGTTCCAAATCATAAGAGCACTTTCACGGTTCAAAGCGGCTTTCAAAAAGTGCGTGCACACGATTTTGATTCGGTCCATTTGCAGGAACTCGCCGGTTTTATAGAGTTCCTCGGCACTTTCTAGATTTACTTCGATCCTTCCAGTGTAGATGTAGTCGATGATATTTTTAACAGGTTCATAGCGTTGCTGAGGTAGATCGATAATGTTGGCAAGGGCTGCCAAGGATGGGCCTGAAATGAATTAAATCATATATTATGGCCTTTCCATTAAACTGAAATTGGCTAATTTTTGGAAACTTTGAAAAAAGGGTCTGCTCATTATTTGTACTCAGGAAGGCCGACTAGGTGATAGCACAAGTTGGAAAGGAATATTTTGAGAGTATTTATATATTTGTGCTTCATCACCCAACTTTTCTTAATACGACCTTTACCTGCCTTAAAAGCAGGAATGAAACCTCAACCTGACTGGCGAGTTTAATATTGTGTTCAAAACGTGCCAAAACAAAAGACAATTCGAGGTTGAGTTGCTAATATCAATGAATGTGATAGTGTCTAAAGATTAAAGCCCATTCACGTCAAAGTTACAGAGTTAATGAAACAATGGATTTAAACAAATCATCCCGGCAAATTTTTTCAAAAGTTCCTGGTAATGACAGGCCACCTGCTGGGTTATTTGAAATTCGACGTCAATGCCAACAAACGTAGTAGCCTGCACTACTTTAAGCCACTACACACTAAGAAATTGCACTAATTATACCTGACATGCGTCTTAAAGTACTTGAAAATTCGGAAAAATTGGCGGTATGCCTGTGGTTGCTAGTTGCTAGTTGCTAGTACCCTCGTTATTTTTTTAGAAAAAGTTACGAAAAAATTGTAAAAACCAATGTTTGCCGAAAATTAACAAAACACAAATACTCTGCTGCATTTTATTAATTTTGTTTTTTGCGAATGATTTCACCCTGTAGTACAAAAGTATTGGTCCTTGAAAAACTTATTTTCCAGCCCAATTTTCCAGATGCATTGGTGTTTTTAACCAGGCTTTTTGTAGATAGGACATGATCAGAAAGAGAATAAGAAGAATTCGAACAAGAAAAAAATGCTCGCATGCAATTAAGATCAAAAAGTTGGCCATCGCAATCACTTCACTCACTTTATTTCATTTTCAAGCTCTCTATTTCGTAAAGCTTGCTTCAGTTGCTGCATGCATGTGTCGCTTTCTTCGCGATGGTCCCCCGAAATGTTAGAGCTTTTCGGTAGGTACGCTACGGTCTGAATTTAGCTCGCGATGAAATAATGAAAGAGATAAACGTGCGTGGAGAAAGTGTAAAAACACAACTTCCTGTGGCGAGTCGTTACAGAATTTAGCCGTCGGCAAATACATCTATTCTGAAAAATAAGAAAACAATCAACCTGGAAAAGAAACGGGCGTCAAAGAAATGCCCGACATTTCGAAACACTCTAAAAACAAAAAAATCCGTCTCGCGGATTTGAAGTCGTTCAACAAGTGCAAGATGTTTCACATATTTGGTGACTTGTTTTACCTTACAAATTGTAGCCAAGTGTGCTTTCTTCTGTGCGCATCATACCCTGCAGATAGGGTCATGCTATTATTTCGAAATACAATATATATCCCCGGGAGTCGGAAGAACGTATACAGTCCATGCGTTAATTTCAAAATACAATATGAAAATATTTTAGCAACTGCGTTATTTTACATTACATCCATCTACAAGTGACTCTTTAGGGAGGTGGTGATTGTGGGGGACCAAAAATTTTTGTGGGCGATGCCTTTGGAGACAAACAGAACAAAATAAAGTCGTCTTCATTTTTGATTTTACTACTCAGCATTTTGAAGTTTCGTTTCAGAATCCTCTGCAAAACACCACCGTTTGTCTATCGTCTCCGTCAAACAGAGTAGAAGCATAGCATAACAACATAATAGCGAGAATACTGCCAGGCGAAGTCGAGAAGAAAGGGACAGAGTAAGCAACAGTGAATTTATTTGTATTGTGTTTTCACTCAAGCTCTTTGAGAGTTTTACTCTTGATCAACCACGTAATGGGAGAATTCCAACAATGTACTTAAAATATTAGTGGTAATATTAATTAATTAAAATATTATTATTATATAATATAATATTATTAATTAAAATATTTGCGCTATTTTCGCTCTTCTGTGCTCACTCTATTGTCAAAGCATAGCCACTGCGTTAGTACATACAATACTTCGAGCTTATTTCCTATCTAACGGTATTCGATCAAAATAATTGGAACATTTTTGGATTGGTAAATTTTCTCATAGTTTGGCGTTTAGCGAAATCAACCCCTCTCAAAACTTTGGCGTGATATTGCTATACAAGTTTGAATTCACTTGTACTATATCGATCTCTGTCTGAGTGAAGTCGCCTGAGAGTTATTTGGCTGTACGTTTCAGCCGATGTGTTAGCGCGACTTGTATAAAGTGCTTACATGTATTAGAAAGTGAGCTTTTGCGAGATAGAAATCTGAAAATGTCAGGATAAAACACCACAATACTTCGAACAAACATCCGGTTTAATATCATTCCACCCAAATTAGTAGAATTGTAACAAGCTTAGTAACGATATGTTAAATCCATTCACTTTGTTCATTTTAACAAGAATAACTCTCCTAAATTCTTGAGTAAAATCAGAATACAACAATAAATCGACTATTGCTTCCCTTTTCTCTTTCTATCAGGAGACGCTTGAGAATGGTCGTTGTTTCGTCTCCGGATCACTGTTTTCTGGGCTGGAATTTATGCAAGAAATAATTTTAATTTTACGCAACTGTATGGTTCAATATTTTTTTAAGGATAGCTTTGAGATAATGTTTACTCGCATCGCACTGCACCGTCACTTTAATGTCCTATTTCCAACAGCTTTTCTTACAAATACCAAGGCATCCAGAGAAAACCGGTCAAATCCTGTTGGGTTGGGGTTTTTGTGCAAAGTGATAGCGCTTATACATAGTAACGCTTAGGTAGTATATTCAAGAAATTCGAGCTACGTTCCAGTTATTGCCAGCTTGTTTTGTCCTTGAAGGACGCATTGCCGTCGCTGTTTGGCGATAAGATGTTGAAGTGATTTTTTTTGGACTAGGATTTCTGTTATTCCAATTAGTTAATCTATTAACATATCACTAATATGAGGATAGGCCTTCATTTATTTTATTTAGTTTTTGTCTTTCTTTCTCCCCTCTCCGCAGAATTTATTTTTGAAAGGTTTTTTTTTTAATTTTTATTAATGACGGAGTTTCCCGATCAACAACGCAAAGTGTTTCAGGTGCATTTCATCTGATGGACTTGAATCTTCGTTATGGAGGAGAGGAAAGTTATGGGAAGGGCACTCATACGCTTGTCAGTGCTAAATCTGTTGCCTTGTACAACTGCTAGGCTTGGTTGATTAAATAATCTTTTTAATTTCTATATAAATATCAAATAGTCGCTGAAAATCTGATGTAATGCCGAAATGAAAACACTATTTTATCCGTAAATTTTTGCAACATTTCCCTCCTTTGCGACCAATTGGCTATGCAACAACTGGTACACGGAAAACTCAATTGAAACTAATTTTGGCTCACAAAAGAATCAATCCTGCTTATGGGTAGCAACAAATTACACAAGTATAGCCTTGATACTATCAGTTTTCCTCTCATTCCTCTCATTGCGAGCGAGATTATAGATTATTGCTTTTTCTTATCGGTTATCTGTTGGGGTTTAATTATCTGGAATAGTTACCATTCAGCATATTTTTGAAGTACGGACTGCTTGCGGCCAGAATCACGCGGTGCGCCTTTATTTCCTTACTCTCCACTTTCAAGTTAATATCGCAAAACTAGAAATATAATTCTCATTTAACCAATGTCCACCGTAACGTTTCACTTTTCCACAATACCTCATCGGAATCCCGGAACTCTTTCATTTCACCAAAGGCTGTAATAAGATGCTCGCGATCCGTATATTCCTTACGCATTAGCATTTCTTCACGCTCGAACCCTTTCGACAGCCTTTCGCTCGAATAAGAACCCATTTTCACAGAAACAACGCACGCCACCAGAATCTTTGCAGAAGTATCTCCCGAGGAATCGCCACTCCAAGCCGTTACACAACCGATAAACCCAACTAATCACCTCCAACTGCCGATTCTTAGATACCTCAGATACAGGAGACTTTATGGTATGCGGCGTATCTTATCGCTCAGTGTCTTTTTCCACAACTTTCTTGCTATTATCGGCGTTTGCCAGTCTGATATTTACAGACAGACTTACACCAGTTAAGTATGAATTATCACACCTTTGATAACGTCTGATTATGCCGCGACTGGAGATTGCCCGTGATTGTAACGAAAGTACAATGGCAAACTCTACAAATAAAAGAAAAACGTGCTCTCAGGCCACCAAGTTGGGGCGACCAAATACTTTGACGCAATATTCGAGATAATAATGCGGGTTTTGAGACAGCCAGAACTGAAGAAGGAGTAGGAGTATGCATGACAATATTACGTCATGCATAATCCTGGTAGTTAATATCCATTATCTAATTAAAATGTACATAGTTTTTTTTTTCTTTTTGCGACGCTTTGCATCACTGCACGCTTCGCAAAGCGTCCATTAACGCGCAGTACACGTTTATGCCTTCTTTACACAGGCAAAGGTGTTTCATTGACGCACTGTTGAGCTTCTTGGGAGGATTTTTACCGCGAATGGTACTTCGGCGCAAATCAATCAAAAATCCATCATTGCATTCTTCCATGCTATTTAGATGATATACTGAGGCTGACAGTATTAACTTTATCTGCTATGCATCCAAAGAAATTCTATGTATGCTATATCTATTTTAGTCTTTTTTGTTATATTTTTTTTTTTTGTTCAAATAAAAATGTGCGAAAGTGGGTGCAGATAGATAACAAGAGTAAAATTCGAGGTGCAGCCGAACCAAAAATATTCAATACTCAAGGTTATTCATACAATCAAAAAGTCATTGAGAAATCGCTATTGTTTCTACCACGATTCAGTAACAGGTATTATCATCAGCGGTTAGCATATCATATTGGACAAGTTTTATTGATGATAGCGCTAGTGGTGCCAGGACTGATGTGTCCACAAAATCTGACATCCCAAGTCAAATTAAATCGATTTATTTATCAAAAGCAATCGTCAGAACTAGACTTGAACTCATGTTCAATTTGTTTTTCGTCCCGAGTCAACAGCATTCATGAAATATCCATTATGGGTCCTGAATAAATAAGGGGTAACACGATCTAGCTTTGACGCATATTGTCAGTCTTTAAATCAAGCGAGTTAATGTCGCTTAAAAAGCGACATAAATCATTTACTTATTTGAGACGTATTACAAAAATTACCGATAGCCAGGGTTTCACCTGCCCTGGGTTGTCGTTTCCCCGGTTGAGGCTCTGGGCTCCGCAAGCTCGCTGAAGAGGGGCGTGGGTGCCACTCGCTTACCCTGATAAGCCTCAAGGAACCGCCAAGCGAGAAGGTGGCTCGCTGGATCGCACCTATGAAAACCGAAAACAGAACCAAAGAAAAGGAGGGGAATCGTCACTCCACGAAACATAAAATAAAAGAAAAACAAGAGAAACACCAACCACCCCACGTAGCCTCCTCCGTGGAACCACCGCCAATTCAACGCGCGCTCTCCACCTCTCTGGGAGAGCTCTGGGAGAGAGAAAAAAAACAAACAACGAAATAGAGCGGAAACATCCTTTTTCTTTCTCTGATGAAAACACACTTGTATGAACTTAGAACTACTGCTTAACCTACTTACGCTACGGGCCCCCTGCAAACTATAATTTTAGTCTTTAGTAGTCTTTTTTTTTGTTCTTTAGTCCCTTTTAAACACCTCCTTCACTTTCACTGTTCTTTTACTTAAACTTTTACTTAAACATCTATTTTTTACCACTATCCACTTCTTGTTCTATTCATTTTGTTCGCACTAATTTTCATCTCGTCTCAAGTCCACGTCTCGCACCCTTAGTCCTTTTCCAGACCCAGACAAAAAAAAAGAAGAGGGACCACTATCAAGCTTCCCCCTTATATTGCCTCAATCCCTAACGGCCAACCAAACATTCCGCTCCTAGGACGATAACTTTTTTTTCGCCACTTCACTTGCAACCGCTGTCCATGTAAATTCGCCGGAGGTCGCCGCAATTTCTTTCGTCACGAACTGCCTTATCCTCCATTCGCCCCGACGGTGATAGTTTCCCATGTTTACAAAACATTACATGACTTACATGACTTACATGACTACATCTCCACCGGCTTAAGAAAGAAAACTGCCACCGTAGCATGCACGATTGACCTTGAAAAGGCTTTTGACTCAGTCTGGTCAAAACGACTTATAAACAAACTTCTCCAGGCTAAATGCCCAATTCTCCTCAGCCGTATAATCACCAATTTCCTGCATAAACGTTCTCAAAGGATAAAAATCGCCAACACTTTTTCAGAACCTATCAATGTTCGCTCCGGAGTCCCACAGGGCTCGATCCTCGGACCACACCTATTTAACTTTTTTTTACACGATATGCCCACAAGCATTCGCCAACTATCTGACGGAAATAGCACAAACCACATTCCTCGTAACCGGGTATCTCCCCTAGCAATTTTGTACGCCGACGACGTTCTCGTGCTATCCAAGCACTTCAACCCGATGATAGCTCTTCGCTCGTTAACTTCGCTCATCGAATCTCTCCACAACTACTTCAAAAGATGGGCTCTAAACGTAAACGCAGAAAAATGCGAACTAATTTGCTTCCGAAATTCCGAAAGTAAAGAAATTTCTCTATCATTAAACGGACAAAATGTCCCTTTAAAAAAATCTTCGCTTAAAATTTAACCCCCACGCCCGCCAAGCACTCGATAAAGCCACCAGAGCATCGGCTGCACTAGCGCCTCTGTTGTCAAGCAAGTCTATCGACAAAAGTACGAAGCTGCTCATATACAAGACGCTAATACGGCCTATCATTACGTACTGTTTCCCCGTGTGGATCACGATATCCCCCTCTACCGCGGAAGAAATACAAATCTTCGAAAGAAAAATTCTTCGGAAGTGCCTTTCAAAACACAGGCGTCCTGATAAAAAGCATTTCAAGAGCTTCCTCCTCTACAATGAATCTAAAATAACCCCTATCCTGGAATATATGATCGACCAGGCAACAAAACGACTCAAAAAGTGGTCTGACCATCCAGAACCCATGATCAGAGAAATGTATGATCGGAACTTGTCCCTAAACAACTCGTCAAATTACTTATCCCCCATACAACTTCTCTGTGCCAACCATTCGGAGTTTGCTAACCCTCCCCTGAGGCCTTACTTGAAACCATACTTTTATACAAATTCAAACCAGGGCGATCGAGGATAACTTCATTGCGACAATCCACCGATTCCAAACACTCCCACACTCACTTAAAATTCTGAAAATTGTAAATAGGTTTAAGTTATTCTAGATTAAGTTACGAATAAGCACATTATGTCAAAGCCTGTGAGCAAAGGTAAAATATCTACCACATTGTCATACAAAAAAGCAAATTCAAATCCACGGATCCATTGACCACGGTCGAATTTAGACAAATAAGGTAATTGACAATAGAGTCGCTGTCAAATAACTATGATACATGTCAAATAACAACACAATGTACGATAAAGTCTCAATAAAGATATCTGAATCTGAATCTTTACAAAACAAAGTAAGTGACAAGTGATGTGTGTGCGGAAGTTGCGATGGGTAAGTTACGCCATTTTTATTATTCAATCACAGATTGATCAATTACCCGGGGTCCTGAGTTACTCGATCTTGCCATTTTTGCTTGTTGAATTCTTCTACGAACTTTCCACAATACTCGCTGTTACCTTAACACTACCTTAACTAAATGCAATCCAATCTTGTATTAATATTTGAATTCTTCTTACTTATACTGCTTCCAGCGTCGTGCCTCGAATCGTGGTGGCGCTCCTTATCTTTCCCCAACTTCGGGGTACCCGACTCTTCCGGTTTGCATGGTGATGGTGCCGCGGAAGTCTCGGGAGGGGGTGAAATCAAATTAACCCGTAACAGATGGTATCCCAATTTCTACTTGCTTGCAGATATGCTATCACCCTTGAGTTCTTTGTTGACTTCTATACTACAAAATTATTCTCGTGCACTTTTGTGGAGGGAACTATCAAGTTCTGTAAATTGTCCATTTCGTTGAATTCTATTCCTCCTATGACGGTTGCACTAAGTCTTTCCTTCCTGCTCTTCCGTAGCATAATTTCAACTTACTTTTCCTCATGTTATAAGTGTAACTTTTCTACAATAGGAAGAAGAACTTTTTGTTTTTACATCGTTCTTTGCTGCAACTTACTCTTATTCGTAGTCTAATATAATCTTTCTTGTGTCTTCTTCTTCGAAGTAATTGTATCATCCTTTTTTTACCACTCTGAGAGTGAAAGTGATACGTATACCATCGCTTAACGCCAAACTAGTGTGAACACTCTGTGGCGGCTTCTAGCGGAAAGAGACAGAGTAAGCGAAAGCAAGAGCCGACAAAAAAGAAAAGGTTATGCCTGATATTGGAGAACTATTTATTGTGTGGTGATTTTTTACATCCCAACATAGTCAGATACTCAATTTCTAAAAGAGTTTTCTTTGTTACTTTAAACAATGACAAATAAAAATAATCGATCTTTTCAAAAAACATAGGAACTAACTAATACACGCCCATATTTCTAAGACCCTTTACCAACAAGTGCCCAAGGATTGATAATTTTCAAAAATTCTACAGCACATTTTAAATATCAAGTGCGCTGTCAAACAATTTAGATTTAGATTAGATAAATAAGTTTTTTGAAAATTTTAAGTGTTGAAACGATCATGAAACGAAATAAGGAACCATTTATCATATCCGTGCAATGAAGTTGGTATCATCCGAAAGATGCGGTTCTTAGCGCCAGCGTCAATCGCTATTAGTAATACGATTTTTCTGATAAGAATAAAAAACACTCCCAACAACCACTTAGCTTCGCTAATCAACCATTTACCTTCAGGTATTCAAAAAGGCTGTATTTATCCTTTTAACCTACTGATTAACTAACTTTAACCGATTTACAATCCCAAACCAGCGTAAACTGGGTAGCAGATCTAAAAATTATTGTCTATTCTGATTTAAGATGTTCGTAAAAAGGAGCGCTTCTGGTCGAATTCATTATGTTTTGAGTACCAATGAAAAGTCTTTTTGAAGCTTCAGATTTTTAGGAATGTAAAAACTCCTGATTCTGCTAATGAACTCAATCGATACCCGTTCCCGATGAGATCCCCAACTTTCTCGGGCGCTGCTGACGTAAAGATTATTCCAGCGACAAGCGGACAGAGATAACCGTTAAAATTCAAGCGAATGCGCGAATAAAAGAAATCTTTAAACTGGAAACGTTCAACACACTCAGCTTAATTTGGGTTTCAAATAAAAATATGTAAACGATAAAAATATGCTGGCAATAATTTCCATTTCGAGCTTCAAAGATGTGCGTTTAATCTGTGTAACGTTAAACTGAAATTTTTCAAGTTCCTTTCCTTTAAAATTTTTATTCACATCTTTATGGTCGACCCCTCCCCCGTCAGCTTTTCCTCGAATTGCCGCTCGTTCGCTGTCAACGCAAGAAAAAAATGTTATTGAGCGTGGAAATATTCGTGCACATCCTTGATAGGTAGGCTCTGCTTGGTTCTTACTTGGTTCGAAGACAACCACTGCGCGCCTAAATAACTCATTCAGTCGAGAAAAAAGGATTTATCCTGACAGCATGTCATCCTGGATAGTACTAAGACGACAGTATTTGAATGGGAAGCTCTGAAGGAAAAAATATTCAAATTTTATCTCTTCTAGTTACGTGTCAAGGACAAGAGGATCGACCATAGAAAACTTTTTACAACAACATCGACAGTAATGGCCATATCTTCATGTCCCCGTGACGGTAGACTACCAAACAATTCTTTATCATTCAAACCTAATCTGTTGTTCGAGAGTAAACTCATATTTGCAAGTCCTGACTCTGGCTTCCAAGAGTTTACTACCCAGCGGTGAGCCGGTCGAACTCACAAGTATCCTCGTAAACAAATATTGAGGACCTTACTTTGTATGACGGTACTTTATCAAAGTTGACAACAATTCTTAAGGACTGATCGGGATTGTTATGACTGTGGAGGTCCTTCGACTGAATGGTTATTAAATTCAAGTTTGCTTGTTGGCAACAGAATATTATTTGCTTTCATTCCAAAACTCCTTTAGAGCGGATTGTTTAATGTGCGAGCCTGACCACTTGTCAAACATATTGTACGCGCGTGTCGAATTGATGGCGAAGAGTAAATTGAGACATCGTTTCGTTGGTGTAGGGGTGATTGGGGTGGTTTTGAAGTATGAGATAATCCGATATCTCAAGAACACATTGGCTGTGATTACATTTGAGGAAAGCTTAACGAAGAGGAAATCAAACCACAAAAAGAAACAAAACGTGTCTATTGCACCCAAGGCGATGAACTTCAGCAATAAAATCGATTTCTTCGCAGAAGGAGGAATCTCTAGTTTCTCGCGTTCAAACCCCGACCAGATTTCTGTGACTTTTCTGGATCAGTGATTTCCGAAATTGCTTTCGCCTCAAAAAAGAACTCGTAACACAATACGCATCATAGGATGTACCATCGGAATGTTATTCTGCTTTCAAGATGCAGGCGTAGCTGCTGCTGCTCTCTATCCCTTTTTTTTTCTTCAAAAGAGAGTTCTCCGCATATTTTCTCAGATTTTCACACTTGGCCCACCTGCTGTCGCCTAATAATATTTACCCTGAGGACATTGGATAAAAGTCAAAAGTTTTACAGGCTGTGGGATGTAATCAAATCATGTTCGATACCGTACAAAAGGATCTGCTTTGATGTTGGGCATTTTCTGGCAACGGCTTTATGTTTAGTATCCACCAAGCATCTAAAAAAATGTGTAGAAAAAGAAGGACTTCCAGTAAAGGTGTATTCGATGACATCAAAGCCACAGAAACGGGAAATCGAATATGAAGGATTCCACAGTCGAGAAGATTGTTTATCTGCTGACAGCCGCTCGAATAGAAGAAAACGCCTTCTTATGTTTCATCTATAATGAAATATGTACGTGTATAAAGAGTTACGCAAATATATGAACAGGGTTGTTTGAGTTGAAGCCTTAAGGATGAGAAAGCAGCCGTAAAACCTACAAACTGATATGGTATTTAATGCCAAAGGACGTTATCGCTGGTCATTCGCCTTTGCTATTATTCATTTGGCTTTGATCTCTAAGTTCATTGAAAAGAGTACCTCATATACTCGGCATACCTGCTTGCAAGGATATGGAAAATTTGTTTTTATGGAGAGCTGATACTCTATCATGCAACATGCAAGTTAAAAATTTGCACTCCTACACAGGAAAAAAAAGATTACGCTAGTGTGTTTGCTCTTACATTTGCAATGTTTACGAACCTACTATTTGACAATTGAACTATGTTATGGATGTATATCGTAATATACTGTTGCGCTTTTGTCAGGTGCGCGACCTGTTTGCTCTTCGCAAATATTAGCAATAGTGAATGAAACACACCCGAATCATTTAAAATTAGGTGCTTGAAATTGTATTCTTAAAAATCACTAACACTTTACAATTATTTCACTAAATCACTATTTCACTTGAGTTCACCTTTACGTTATTTAATCAATCATTTTTATAATCACTTAATAAACGTAATCACTTTTACTTCACAACACTCTTACCGCACTACCTTTAACGCGCATTGTCGCTCGATTCTTCACTTCATTCGCAAGACTCCCTTCGCCGCTCGCCGTAGTCGCTTTTATACAAGAACCAATCAACCCAGAATCTTCCATGTGGATTGTTCACGTGTTTACGCGCTGAGTCACTTGCACACGTATTTGTAGTACTCAATGCACGCAATGTGTTTATGCTACGCCTTCGAGAATTATCGATGCACTGGTAATTGAAACTTGTTTCAGACTTTTCTCTTAAGACAACTACAGTGGCGCGTGACTTTACTTTACTTTTTGAACATGTCACAATACTATAAGAAACTTGTAAAGCTGGGGCGGAATAATTCAACACAGTGAACACATGAACCAAGAAATCAGGGAAACCGCCAAGGAGTGGAATCAAAATCTAATGTAATTTTGAAAAAAATCATACTTTTTCAAAATTCAACCCGTTTGCCAAATTTCTTTCGAAATGAAATACTGTAACTATCAGGTTTGTTCCTCTAAACTCACAAAATCGAATTGAAGGACCACTCTAGCAACTGATTTTATTTTTCAAAATGAGCTTAATAAGGAAATCTAACTATACTAATCGATTGCGCAAGGATTATATAACTATTTATTTGTAGATAAGTAATGTAGTGATTGAAATCCAATTTTAAAACATCGACATGAAAAAGTTTAGTTTCAATGGCATTTAATTTTCCCGAAGGTACTCCTCAGATCTAAATGGGCATGAAGTTGTTTACCATTCATTTTTTTCAAGGCAGCCACGTAGCCACGCTCAAAGACAATATGAATTATATTAAAGATACTGAGAAGGTTTTTCACCGCAATTAAAAGATTATATATATATCACGGGTAAACGATTGGGTAAAGTTTATTTTCAATAGTTGAATTAGAACTTAGAAAGGATCAAACCCAAACTTTGGGTAGCTACTAGGTGGCTAGTAGCTGGATAGCTAGATCTTCCTTGCTGAAGACATTGTAATACAGTTAAAATAAAGGCATCAACGGAGAACGAAATGGAAAAGAACGTAACATAGATATGGGAACAGGACAAATACCACCTATAAAAGCATTCTTTCGAGACTTAACGGCCCCAGCTCTGTGATAGAGAACTGACCCATAACTATCGCAGCAAAAAACTCATAGAACGTCGAGAAAACATAAAACCAGGCCCCAGCATGTTTAAAGAAACCAAGATTCTGGCTGGAAAATTCAATTGCTCTGCTGACATTGGTAATGAGAAGCAAGTTAACACATCTCAAGCTAAGGCTGACATTTTCGCTGAAAATTTCCATTGCCAATTAAACTCTCCTTCCGGCCCATTTCCATGCACTCAAACTTTGGAAAAATCTTTGAAAATGTATGGCTCCAGAAGTTAACTGGACACTGTAAGCAATCCTAGAGTATGGATTCGCATTTAAGGCTAAACACGGCACATTGAATACAATTTCTTATCATCATGAGGATGTCACGTCAAATCTCAATTCTAGAAACATTCCCACAGCAGCTTATGCTCTCGACCTAGAAGAAGTTTTCGATAGTGTTTGGCATGACAGACTAATCTTTAAATTGATACAACTAGGGTTCTCCGATAAAGCGATTACAATTGCCATTGTCTTCTCCTGTAATAGGACCTTCTATGTCTTCGCTCAGAGAAAAAATGCACTGAAACAATCTATTTCATCTGGTGTACCGCAAGGTTCAGTGACTGGTCCTGTATTGTATAATGTTTACACAGTGAATATTCCAATTCTGTCTGTAGGAAAACAACAAACTCATCAAATTTGCTGACAACACCTTAATTTACTCGTCCCAAATTAACTCACTCTGCGTTTTTGAGTCCATAACAAACTTCAAGTGGTCTACGGATATGACAACTCGCACGCTCACGTCAAATGCTGGTATCAGTTCGAATCTGTTTTTTATCAGCTTGTATCTATTTGCAAGAGCTAAACAATGTCGTCAGCGCGGAGCACATCCTTTGCTTCCACTCCTATCTGCTCTATTCATGAATAAAATTTCCGATTTTATCATTCTACATCCCCTACAACTTTTCATTTTGCATATTGTATATTGCATTATGCTTGCATGACTTTAAGCGCAACATTCTAGTAACTTTATTCAATGTTCTTCGGATACATGACGATACATGCAAGCTGCAGCGCTTTGTTCAACCGTGAAAATTTACAAGGATTACATAATTAAAATTCGTTGCATCGTAATATATTTCACCCGTTACATTTATTGCTTATTGATGTTTTTTTAATTAAACATTCGCTTAAATCTGATTGGTAGACGTTTGGCATCAATTTGAAAGTTTTCCAGTCGAAATTACGCGTTGCTTTCTGGAAAATATTGTTGTTTGTCGATAAGGACGGAGCCAGCCTAAACATCTCCAATTGTTTATTGCGTTGGCCTGATAGTTTGATTGAAAAAAGAACCAGGACTAAATGCGCATTGCAATTCTCAGTCCAAAATAATATTTATGCATTTTCCAATCCCTATACAAAACGCCTTTCCAATTTCGAGGGCCGATTTTTCACCAGGGCCCGAAAACAAATTACGTGGATATGAATTTAATGGTTCGTTCAAACAACCCCTAGCGAATGTAAAATGGCATAAAACGGCATTTCGGAGTTCTGGTGCATGCACAACAATATTTATCGATGCAAAAGGGAATGGTTTGTTGCACATACAAAGTAGCAAACGCCGATGCATCCTTGCAAATTCTGCCAGCAGCTTCTTCATTAGAACGCGGATTAAACCCTTCTTTCAAATAAATAGATTGGTATTTTCATCCATAGATACTAGGGCAATTTTTCCACTGTCACGTTTGAACAATTTTACAGCCAATACGTGAAGTAGAAAAGTTTTGCCACTACGTACATCTTCCCTACAACGTTGCCGGTGCAAGCTCTTCAGTTTCTCAAATCCTCCCTCGTCTTCGCGTTGGCGGCGCCCGTACCCTGCACCCCATACGGATCGCGGAGGGCTCAACAAATACTCCACAGTTCAATCACACATTCATTTTCGAACTCAGCCCGGAAATATTTTTCTCGATGGCGAAACTTTTCGTCCGCATTCGAGTAAGGACTTGACTTGTCAGTTCGAAGAAAGTAGCCGAAAGTTTTTTTAAGGAGTGATAAATTGAACTGAATAATCGTGTTCAGCATGTAGACATATTTGTAATACGGAGTGCTAGCTGTTTCCGGAGGAAGTCATCATACAAATGGCGGACATTGGAAAATTTTGAAATATCTTCATATTGAAAAGTGTGTTGCGAAATCGTTTTGCAACTTCGCAAATTGGGTCGAGAGAAGTTTGGTTTGTTTGACCGATGTTAGTGGGTCCTCTGGGAAGTGATTTTCACTTCCGAGTATTGAGGTTTTGCGGTACGTTCTCTAAAGTGTATGAATCATGGGAAAATGTTTTTATTGACTCACAAAGTCAGCATTTCCCGTAAGTTGGGTGAATAACTAAATCATGTCCTCGAAAACATCAATTGTGTGTTTTTCACAAAATCATCGTCGTTAAACATTAAATGGACATATCGATTGTGAAAATTGTTCACCCCTAGGGACGCATTTAGCTTTCTCTCGGCTTTCTGAAAAAGGTAATCCTTAAAGTGCGTTTACTTTAGGGATCGCGATACAATCGTATCAAAAGTTGAATGGGAATACTGGCAGATTGCATTCATAAGGGAAACCAACACCAAAATAGAATTCGGTTTTTGGGATTTCAACTGAGTGTGAGATCCTGGCTTTTAAGCTGAAACCAAGCCGTCGAGAAGGAAAACTAAAATTTAAAGAAATTTAAAGCTTTTTTTTAACATTTGCAAAACGCATTTATATTAGAATACAAGGGCGGAAAATATAAAAAGGTTCATTGGACGGACCACGGGTTAATAACAAGGAGACAAGAATTAATTACTCATACTGCCAAACTGCAGGAAAACAAGAGAACAATTTGCATTGAATATTGACATCGATGCTATTGGCTTCAGAATTTTGCGAGGCTTAACGGAAATATAAAGGACTATGGTAGGCATTCAACCAATACAAGGAATCCGGAGTCTGAGCAAAAAAATGAAGGAGTAGGCAAGAAACGAAAACATGAAAATGCAAGAGTGTAACTGCCTAGTTGCCCTACTCCAGGATATGCAGAAATAATTGCGTTGAGTGTGTTAATGTCAAATGAAGTGCCTCGCATGTAACACCTTCTATTAAAATGGCGTCGCTAACGTATCGTGATTGTTTCAGGAGCCGAAAAAATGTCTAAGTTAGTTTAAATTGATAACACTTGAGTGGAAAACAATAGTTTTCACGTACATAGACATATATGTACAATTTTGCAAAACGGAAATTTGTTTTCTTGCTACTTGGGATCTGCATTGGATGTAAATCAAATCTTCTACGAATAAAAATAAGCATTGCAGAGGATAATTTGGAATTATATTTTATTTTATTTATGAAGTCTATTTACCCACGGACAAACTGTGGTTTTCCATTTAAAAAAATCACATGAACTCTCTTTTCTTAAGAGAGTTTCTTAAAATCTTTTTCCTTGAAGTACAATACAACACATTCGTTTCTATTAAAAACAAACCTAGGGGGTTGCCCCCGAAAAATAGGAACTTGCGACACTGAGTGCTGTCAATTGCGTAAATTACTTTTACGAGTTTAGAAAATCTTTACACAAAATCTTCGGTCATAAAGTTTTATTCAGAAAAGTAAGTCATTATTGTACATCATATGATTTTTATACATAATTTCAAGTCAAGCTGTAAAAATGTAAACTTGCTGAAACAAATGTGATGATGAGGTTCACACTTGGCAGTTACCCAAGGATCTGTCGAAGTATGGATCAGTCCACTAACTGCGTAGTCAGAGTTCATAACTGGCCATTTGATCCATGTTTCCCCACATATATCTTGCACAAACATCCAACCTATACTCCCGTCTGTTTTCTGAAGTAGAAATTCCCTCTCCTATTAAGGAATATAGTAAGCCTTTTGAGACAGGTGCTTTGAGAACTTAGAAACTCGCACGAGCGTCAATACAGGTTGCCTATCTGGATGACATTCATGTCTTATTCGAGGGCAAGAGCCGGGCACAAATCGAGCACAGTTCCAATGTATAGATTGAAAAAATCCCTTCAAGGAGCACAAGTAACGAACTAAAACGGCCACCAAGGGAAACAGCAGCGGGCTCCTGAAAGAGTCAAATCAAGAGTTGAGGGACCCTGTGGGAGTGTATAGGGACCCGTTTGATAAATACTAAGAAAAACTGGTCCTCGTGGTCGTAGAGCGAGGAATAGTGAATAGGGGAAAACGGATATCGTTTACAAAGGAACATGTACAGAAACCTTTTGGCTCCTGGGAAATTGTTTTCATTTCCCAAGCCCAACAGATCCCTGTTATTGTTCTCAACAAATATTTGCCAGAAGTCAGCATTCTCATCGGCCACCTTATGTACCAGCCTCCTCTCTCCTGTGATGTTGTTCAGATATCAGCAGCAGGTCTTAGTTTTCTTCCTCGCAATCTGATTGAGTAAGTTCTGTGCGGTTGCGAGATGATGCAAGTTGATCTGCTGGTCAGGAATCATGGTCTCTTCTTGTTCTTGCTAAGCACTTCTTCAAACTTCTGGCAATTTCGGTTTCAAGGAATATTAGCCAAACCCTCAGATGTCGATTCCTTATCTTTGCACAAGTTGCAGCTTGTGTGAGTGCATATGTGCACTCTTTCGCCTTATGGCTAGAAATGTTACACTTGTAGCACAGGTCGCTTCAATCTGGCACCTAGTACGTTAGAGAAATGTGTCAAAGCTAAGGCATTTATTGCATTAAACTATGGATACACTTCGGTGAATTTCTGGAAAAAAAATTCTGCCCTTAAAACAGTCGATTTTTCCCTAAGCCAGGAGTTGCACTATGCCTTTCTTTGGGACGTTTACTTTTGCGGCCCTTTGCCTTTTATGATCGGTAGGCTTTCACCCAACTCAAATGCTGTCTGCTTTAAAAAGGGTATGCCCAAGGGACTCTTCGATTTCTTATTTGTAGAGAGGGCATTGGCTGTAATGTCGAGATCACAGATTTATATCCAAGGAAGTTCTTGACAGCATTATGAAGCAAGCTCTTGTCAGTGGACTCCGTTCGAAGTTCTACGCACTGGCCGCCTATTTTGGTGGCTCTGACCATTCGTATGCTTGTCCTTGTTTTTTCGGACTCCACATTTTGCCTTGTTTGCTTGAGGAAATCGAAGTGAAGTGAAAAAGTAGAGTACTGTTTTGCTGCTTTTGCATGATGTTATCGGGCCTCACGCAGAGTGTTTCGCCTTTGTGATTTTCGGGAATGCGCTTGATCATATCTTTTGCCCTCATGCGCTGCACCTTCTTCGCAGTCTTCTGTTGTACATTGGATGGTACCAGTTGAAAGACAGCATCGATCCCCTTCTCTTGACTGAAGTCGGTAGTCTCGGGCTGCTTATTCTTTTCCAGAAATCCGGCTTGGATGGGCTACATGTCAACTTTTTGCCCTTAATGCAAGAAGTAATGTTCATGATACAGTGGGTAATATTTCAAGCGATTTTCTTGAGCTCCTCCAGTTCACTCTCTGCTTTTATTCACCGAAATATCATCGCGAAAATGCGTTGATCCCGTTTTTATTGTCGTTATTTATATTTTTTTGGCGGTTTTCTGTGTTTCTCATAAATTGTAGGAGTACTCTTATATTTTTTGTATCCCACTCTTCTTCACTTCGATCGGCAGCTACCTTCGTAGAATAATAATGACAATAATTTTTTTAGGGATGCTGGTTGAACGAAGTGGGTGCTGGGTATCCGATGGAACACAGCAATTGAACTCTCGACGTTATATCTCCCTTTTCGCTCAGAAAACCTAGTATGTAACATTTTGTGACATTACTTCGGTCAAATCCTGCTTAGCAGTTGCTCTGTGTTCAAGAGATTCCGCTTTCCTCAGGGATTATTGGAAAGCAGAAAATTACTGAGAGAGTCAGTTCGCTCCTCTGTGCACTCATAAGCGATTGAAGATGCATTTTTTGGTACAAAAAATTCTGTTTCACTATATTGTATACTGGTATTTTTTCCATCTGACTTTCTGGGGAGGATTCGCCCGTTAATCCAAGATCCATCATTTCGCAAAGATGTCAAGATGCTTAAACAGCCTTCACAAGAAAAGAAAGTGTGCTAGGCTTCGCCTCCTTAGGCTTAGGGGGTACTTAGCTTTTTTGAGCAGATTAGCTCCACGCAAGTCTGCAAGCTTGTTAATAGAGCTAGTATTTGCTATTTTGTGTAGGAATCTGGAGGAAAAGTAGTAAGGTTTACTTAAGGCCATTTTCAAATATCGATTTTGTATTTGGCGCATTGTTTCCATGTGAGAGCTCCATAGATGAGGACTTTATAACGAGGACTCATGGACAACTTTCGATTGACTTAATGCCTTAGAGCTTATGTGCTCGATATAGTTTTTAAACGTTAGTTTGTGATGGAGTTTAAGACCCAAATAGGCCAGATCTTTGGACCAGGGCATCATCTGGCCAAATTTGTTAATGGGTCTGTAAGGCTACATGGTGTACTTACGTTTCCTGCTAAAGAATGTTGTCGTGAATTTCTTGACATTGATTTAACTTTCCCCCCGTTCAAGTATTGGTAGATTTTTTCCAGTTTCTTCTAGGTTGGAGATGATCTAGTTAGAATTGTTTCTTGAGGTGTGGATACATAGTCGTGGGCAAAGCAGCTATTTGGCAGTTTTGACTACTGGGTATGTCATTCAGGTGTATATTAAAAAGTGTCGGACCCAAGCATGAACCTTGCGGAGTACGAGCAGGAGTGGTTTTCATAGTGGATTGAACATTTTTTTGCATAAAAATGTATATGGTTTTGATATCTAGAGCGAGGAGGTCAGTTAGATGTCTCAGACAGGTTTCGCAGTGAATGAGTCACTGTCTTTTTTGTAATGCCGTTGTATATTTTATTTCTTATTGATATTTATTGATATTTATTTCTTATTTCTTATTGATGATAATTGTCATCAATAAGGAATCGTGTGAGGAAAGCACAGGGAAAAGTGTTTGATAAAGAAAATTTATGACAAAATTTGGAGGTGGTCCTCTGATGGGATAGGCAGCTGGTGTAGGCAACCTTAATTTTATAAATGTTGATAAAATTTTAAACATGGATAAAACTCTTTGTTTAAATATTTTTAAATACAGGTTGAATGTCAGTACCGAAAAATTAGGACTTCCGAACAATTTTAGGATTCAACAAAAAAGGATCCAAAGTATTGCGCGAGAAGAAAGGATGGATTTTGAATAATGTTCCCAGATAACATGAAACCAGATGTCAACCCGGCTGAGTATGTATGGGGACACCAGAATCAATAATTCAGTTAAATTGAAATATCATATATAAAAAATTTTACGCACTGTTTTATTGAAAGAATGGAATAAATAAGCAGTGATGTAACCAAAAAATTGGTTCATTCAATGCTCGGAGGATAAAAACCATTTGAAAATCGCGAGGCCATCCAACAAAGTACTGAACTTTTATTAAAATGTCTTGAATTTAAATATTATAAATTTTAGTTATGCTGCGTGTTGTATTTATGTCAAATAATATGGACTTGAAGGCTAATAAATATAAGTTTCATAGTTTTATTGGTTTTTATACTTTACGAAAGTTTCATTTATAAAAATTAGTAACGTTTTTAGTTCTATTTTATATGTTTATTCATACTTTTGTGACTAGTCGTATATAAATAAATGAGATAAGATCAGTGCCAATAACACAGTCAGCAAATTTCTCAAAATTCAAAAATCTACAGGGAACAAAAGGAATAAAGTGTAAAGGAGATAACAAAAAGTGCAAAAAAGTTGACAACGATTTGAGACAAGTGATTCAAATCGGGCTATGCCATACGCGACAAGCAGCGAGGATTCTTCAACTCGTGGGTAATGGGCTCACTCGGAGTTAAGGAGTAATAGCTCTAAATCTGAGAGACGAACAATCGCTTGATAGACGCGTGATTGCTCGTTCGTAGGGGTTTGACCTGTCCATTGAGACACACAACATTTGTGTTGGACGCAGCGTTCTAAAAGCTTCCATTGCGCGTGGTAAATTCTATCTACTCTGATATAGGAAGGAGACTTGCTCCTCAGAGTCGGTGACACCTTTTTATTCTCTTGATTGAAACATCTGGTTGTTCTGCTTTCAAACTTTTATATATGAGATCGCTTTGATCTTTTATTTTATGCAACCAATTATAAAAGACCACAACCACCATTTATTTTATTCTATCACTTCACACAGATTCTAATTCAAGATCGATATCTTGGATGGGTTGTTAAACCAAATAGTTCATTAAAAGTTGCAGCTATATCACGTGGTTATGGAATTGGCCCTTGATGGTTCTTTGGACAGGGAAGCTCAACTCAAGTTGACTGAGTGAAACCAAAAATCTATACATACATTTTTCCATATATTCCATCACTATCTATTTTCTTTCGTGTGATAAGTACAGTTTCCAGCAGAATAGGATGGAATAATGAGAGATCGCTGATAAAGTCATCATCTCTCCCTCTGTGATCTCTCTGAATGTGATCAAAAAAACCCTTCTTTTCTCATCCACCCATGTGCACCGTGACACGCTGTTCCAATCATCTTTCAAAAGAAACTTTCTAAAAAGAGCTAAAGAAATTCCTCAAAAATTTGAATGGAAGCATTGATCATCTGCATGAAAAGAAGAAGTGACAACCGGCAAATATGATTGCACTGACAGGTCAGTGAATCCCATCTTATGCAGGTAAGACTGAAAAAACCCCTGCGTACTGTGTAGTTGCGTTAGGTTATAGGTCTCCCTGTTTGACAAATCCACTACCCCGATCACTCATGACAAGTGAGACTCATCTGCCTTGCGCCTCGATTTGCCAATTTTTCAATGACAAAGTTAAGGTTGTCCTTCTGTCCTCTCAAGTGACCTGACAAGAGTACACTCCTTTCCACCGTTCAATATGAAAGGCACCTTATCTATAACTAGCATATCTGGCTAAGACCCAGTGCGGTTTGCAGATGAAATCCAAACAGCTCCGCATCTCTGGATCTGTACGGGAGATTTGTAGTACGGCTCCTTATTAAGGATTTACATGGGTTTACTCGGGCGAAAAAAGGTGTATTTTCAACAATTTATTTTTAAATAAAAAAATAAAATATTTTATTCAAACTTTTTACTGTCTTAAAGATATACATTTGAACAATAATTTTTGTAATTTTCGAAGAAAAATATTTAAGTCTCCGCTATTCTGACGTCATTTCAAATGAGACCCCGAGAAAAGATGCGCCCGCGTTGTCAGCAGAACTCTTGACAGGACCATCTGAAGTGAAAAAAAACGTGTTTTAGTTGAGAGCATAAACTAGTACTTGGACGAAGGAAAAAAAGAGTGAAAAGTGGATATTTGACAGACATTTTTACGAAAAAATTCATATTTTGATCAAATTTTCCCTACATTTTTTTTAAATAGTTGTAATTGAAAAAAAATCCCTTTTCCAAGTTCTGGAGTATCCCGAAGACCTGAGTAAAATTTCTGAGACTGTCATAGATACGTTTCATAAGAAGTCAAAACATAATCTGGGAATGGAGTATAATCATCTTTGAATGATGAAAGAGTGTTTGTAGCTGATGCTCGCTGCCAGGCGCACTAGGGGTCTGGACCTTTTGGGCAATTTCCGTGCTGAGGATTTTTGTCTGTAGAGCTGTAGTGGTACTAAGTAGTCCATATAGCGTCTTTCATTTTTTCGAATGACTCATAATTTCTTCTTTTTACCAAACCATAATAAGTAGTCAATTTATCAATTAATTTACCAGTCAGTTTACCTTTGCCAGAAAGAGTTTTTTTTATTTTTGTTTTAGTTACCATTGACTATCCTCAATTGTTTTGTTGACTAAATCACGTAAACGGATATCCATCCTCTTCTGTACATGTCTAACGCATTCTTTTTTGTTCATAACAAAATCCTCACCATAAGGTTGGGCTTTGGGAATACCAGAGTATGTTTTTGAATCCCCATCTCCTATATAGTTGACGTACCTCAGACCATATTTTACAATAGATCCTTTTAACATTTCAATAATCGAAGATACTTCCATGTTCCCAGATGTTCCATTGTGATTGGCGCTGCATTGATTTGTTGCGATATGTTCTTCTTTCCACTCTTCATAATCTGCCGTGTTCAATTCTTTTCCAAGTCTAAATAATTTACAGTAAGAGCATTTTACAAGCACATCCAAGACTTTTCTCGAAAAATATCCGATTAGTGAACTCATACCATATAGCGATGCGAAGCCACGCTTCTGCCATGTACCGTCACCGGAAAGCTTCACATCTTTCACATCTTCAACGTCGTTTTCGAGGCTCGTTAATTGCTTTTCTTTTTGATGAGCAGAGGAGAATAGTGTTTTAGCAATTGTCCCGATACACTCATGTATTTTATGAATATAAAAACTGTCACAAAAGCCGCAAAATTTCATGCATCCGGTAAGCCCCAAGCCCAATATTCACATAACAAAAATGAACCGGCGATTAATTTCATACATTTTTCCGATTTGTTTACATGATGAAATATATTTCGGATCACATCGTTCACATGCTACAACAATTTTGAATCCCCGACCGAATTTCGAGCATTGTTTAAAAACCAATTTTCCCTTACACAATCTTTATTCATCTTTATTTTTAATAATGTTAGAACACCACAAAAAAGATGAAAAAAGGATGAAAGATGAAAAAAACCTCTTTTCAAATATTGGAGCGTGTCTTCCTGTGGATTTTTTTATCAATTTCCGGATTTTTAGGATTGAATGATCTCTTTTTCCTTGGTATATATTTGCTACGATCCCCGTCTGCTAACTGAGTTCTCGAAAGTTTAGGCATATTTAAATAAATTTCACAACAAACCCCCTTGGATAACCGCAAATGAACCTCGTGACTCAAGAAGTAATCACCAACTGATGTATTTCAAACTAGTTGACCTTAGAAAGTCAAAGCAATGGGCAATAAAGACAGACAAACAAAAGACGAGCAGCTGCTCCCATTTACCAGCGGCTTGCGGAGCCTAGCGGACTTCGAGCCCGCACCTTCCGAAGGATGTATCTCCGAAGCTTTTATTCAGATCGACTTGAAAATTTACAACAATATTCTCGAAAGGTTGTGAAAATTAATAAGACAATAAAAAACAATAAAAGACAATAAAAATCGATTTTTTGAAACTGCGAAACCCATGTAACCCCTTAAGAGCGTTATCTCAAACTTTTAATTCACACACGAACACTGGTTTCAGGGCGAGTTTTATACATGATAGGTTCCCAGTGTTGGGCGCTAGGCAATCGAGAGTCGACTTTTCCACAACTCTTTATCCGCCGGCGCGTGAATTATGCATCAAGGCAAGATACAAATGTATTTCCTGAAAGGATGACTTAGAGAATCTGAAAGGTGACTGCTATCCTAACCCACAATTAATTGTAACAATTATTACTTCATTGTCAGGATTGAGCCCCTTTTTTCAAAGAATTTGACTTGTCTCAGCCAATCTACATGAAACAATCTACAAAAAACCGAACATTCAATTCATTACATTGCGAAAACCGAGCATTCATTAAATTTACTACCCTGAAACAATGGCGGGCGTTAAATATGTTATTAAATTGCTGGAATCATTCTGACCTCCACCGAGCATTTCAAGCCAGCGCCTCCTTTTCGATTGTTCATCTGCTGATCAACGGCCTTGCATAATGGAATAATAATGTTACTGTGTTACACCCATTCACTAATCACAAAGGCACTTTAACTGGAGCCACCTTTTCCTAGAAATAATCTGAACAGGAGTTTGTTATTAGTTCCCTTTATTCTCGCCATTAACTTTCTGTCATTGTAGGCCTTGGCATTCAATATAATATGAAGAATTCCAGCACGTTTCAAATTCCCTTTTACTATTCAAAGGACGTGCTGTTTGCATAGAGCATGCGAAGAAAACACATCCGGTGTCCCGAGCCTGAAAAGAAGATTTAATGGCACTTTGGACTCTTCCAACACTTTCGGAAGGACTACATGTCAAAAGCGTGATATACGCAAAACGTTACTGAAAGAATGGGGAGATTTATTGAAGAAAATGGGAGCTTGTGTTATTCGGGGGACTACGTGCATGCGAGCGTGTGTAGACATGTACAAGATTAAAACACAGCTAAGTCTCATATCCTATAGAGAAAATTTCGTGGGTATTGGTGAATGGAAATGAAATAGGTTAACTTGTGAATTTCATACTTGGTATGCAACTGAATGCGTGTCCGAAGTCCTATCAGTTGAATAGAATTTTTCAGCAAATTCGCAAGCCCCCGCGGTTTCTACTCATTATTGTCGATTTTGAATATGAAGCACGGCACGGCAATCGTGGTTAATTGTTTTCGCTGTTATGCTCGCAATGTTACACATATGTGTCCGGAAGGGATGTAACAAAGTTGCAATAGAGCAGTAACATACCCCAGCTTAACATCCTGCAAAATTGTTTGCTTTAAAATGGCTCCTTGGCAAGGTTGTGAAACTGCTTCTCTTTGTTCAATATTCGTTACAACATTCCTGCATAATCCTGAATGAAAATCGCATCAATTACAGGGCCCAGAATGAAGAATCAATGAAAACATCTGTGGAGTGCTTGAAGCGTCCTTGCTGTAACGAAATGCTTTTATCATAGCAAAGCCACTCTAATGCTAAGTATTCCTTTTTGCTCTAGTAAATTCTTTCCTCTGTCATTGTCAACTGATTTTCAAACCGGAACTATGTTACTGAAACTTAATAGGACGCTTCAGCAAAACTTACAATCGGTTCGACCCACTTTCAACGAAAAGGACGAGAAAGAGAGAGAGAGACAGTGACGAAGGTTGTGCTACACATCCAGAGGCTGCGGGACGGATGAACAGCTTTGGGTCATTAATTTGAATTTCTGCTTAATGCATATCTAGAATGAAACGATGACAAGTTCCTTTCTCCATCTTGTGGCTGAGACGCACATAAAACTTACAACTTTAATTACCCGTACATCTTGTCTTGACGGTTAAATAAACGTTACAAGTTGCTAAGTGCAAGGACTCTGGAGAGGTACATCTTTTTTCATGGTTATAGTTGTTGTTGAGAATTTAAAACATTATTTCTCCTGCAAAACGAGACTTGTAGCACAGCGTCTTGACATCCAAGGATTGGTGCATTGAAAGGATAATTGAAAACAATATAAAAAATGAAAAGAATAGATTCAAAGTTACCAACCTCATTTGCCGCAACAAGGTCATAATTTAAAAAACGTGATTTTCAGGAAACGCATGCGCTCAGTTTCTAAGAGCTATAATTTCCTAAATATATAAAATGGGAATATTCAATTGGCATAAGTTTAGGCCGTATACCATCACAAGGCTACGCTGAAAAGGATGAAATTAACAGTATACTATATTTTTTTAAATGGTTTAAGAATGACCCATAATTTCCTTAATTTTTTTTAAATTTACTCAATTTTTCCATGCTACTTAACTGGAATGTGATATTATTGTTGTTAAAAAAAGTATAATTGGATGACATTTTTCCAGGCATGTGCTGGTCTCAATAGTAAGTAGTATATACGATTTACAGCAAGCGAAAATGCGAAAAAAAACATTGGTGGAAAGTTGAGTCCACAATTTCATAATATAATACAAACTGATGCGCAAAATCGATATTTTTTAACCCATTCTGAAAGAAAGAATAATAAACTTTAGGAATTGAATGATTTTTATGGACTGTCAAGGAAGCTTTCCTTCTTGGTGTCTGCAGTCCCAGGTTTTATGTGAAACGCACGGTTCAGTGCATTGTGGGTTTGCTCTTTATTTCTTGTAGCAGTCGTCACTTTGAAGTCAGTCTCATAGGATGCTTAAAAAAACAGAGAAGTTCCCGATTCAGGGAACTGAATGAGTCAGACTCGGTTTAAATTTCAAAAAAGTAAAAATGATTGAAATTGGATTGAAATTCAGTTTGTTGGTTGAATGTCATAAGAATGATATTTGTCCTTCCTCCTTACAGCACTTCTCCAAACAAACCTCAAACGCTTTGTCAAACGATGCTAGGTCTTTGCACTACGTATAATTCAAATACATTGAATTCTCACAACATTAATTCGCACTACAGTTAAATTAAATTTTTCCCCCCAGACATACGTGTAGGATATAACTGCGAGTGACGACGGAGATGCTTGACGTTTGATATAGAAAAACGTATGCAATCGCGAAGTGGAATGACAGTGGCCTGTGGATCCCTAGATGCTGGGTTCCGATCGACCGTGGCTGCTGGCTATTTAAACCGTTTTGGCCGCTTCATCGAATGACATCGCATTCAATACGCTTTGAGGAAGTTGACCTTGACCGAAGATGAAAGAGTAATAGCGGAGTGAAGAGAGCTATTACTGGGAACGGGACGTTTCTATGGTGGTGTGGAGTTAGTTGAGAATCGAGGACGAGTCGGATCGAGCTTCCGAACGGGGAAGATGGTTAACTAAAGATTGCGTTGGAATTTTGTTTCGAAGGAACGGAATGATTACGGTTTGACTTTGAAAGTTGGATGTGCGTAAGAAATCGGTTAGATTTTCAAAGCCATCAAAGAATGAACCAAAACATCGTTGAATGTATAGTGTCTGAATTCGTTTTATCTGGTAATTAGTGGATAAAAAAAGAAGCAAAATAGGGAAAAAAATAACCAAAAAACTGGTGTGAATTGAATGCTTCTAGGATAACTAGTTCCTAGGATAACTAGATAACTAAGAAATCTAGTGATAAAAGTTTCTTTTTAAAATAAAGAACGTCGGGTGGAAAAATACCGGAAAAACAGTGTTTTGTTTTTATAAGGCTCGATGGCATTACTACGGGCGGCAATTAAAACGCATATTTGAAACCAAAAACACAAACTTTACATAAATATTATGTGGAAAACCCGCAATAAGGTTTTATTTTATAAGGCTCGACAAAGTGAGAGTTTATTAAAAATGTCTGCGATAGCATGTCACAACATGCCATCTATGTGCCCCACTTCTTTTTGTCCCATCATTGTCCTTTGTCTTCGATGCCAACTCCAATGAAATCAGAAGCGAAATTGACAACCTTGTTACGAAGTCAACGAGTGAATTACTTTGGTTGAAAGATGGTTGATCCACTGCAAACGATTTCATCGGGATAGGCTGGTTTTCTTGAGTCCTTGTAGTCTTTGGAACTTTATTCTACTCTTTCTGCAGAAGAAACAAAGTGTGACGTGTTCAGGTTACGCGCCACTGTAGTCGTCTCAAGCGAAAAGTCGTAAACAAGTTCACAACTACCAATACATCGATAGTTCTCGAATGCGTAAACATAAACACGTTGCGTGCAGCGCGTAAACACGAGAACAATCCGCATGAAAGTTTCTGGGAAGGTTGGTAGTTGTATAAGAGCGACTACGGCGAGTGACAGTGCGCGTAAGTGCGTGTAAACAGTGGGGTCAAGTAATTTAAAAAGAGAGTAAAAGTTTAATAACTGTCGGATAATTTTAATGATTATGTTTAATAAGTGCTTAAGTAATTAATTTAAAGGTGGACTTATTAAAGTGATATAGTGATTTAAGTGGAATAATTGTAATGTGTAGAGTGAAATTTAGAATAAAACTTTAAGCATTAATTTTAAATTATTCGCGAGTGTTTTTTTTTTCACTATTTCCAATATTTGCAAATAGGAAACAGGTGGCGCACCTGCCAAAGCGCAACAAAAGTATTATTCCCCAGGGGCAAGGCTTCTCTTTGACGTATAGCTTTGCAACGAACTTTCCTCTAAAGAGAATGCTTTTTTTAGACACAAAAATTCTCTTTAAGATCGTACTCAAGTAATCGAGTTTGAATTCGGTTCTTCATTGGTCGAACTTCCTTGAAACTTGATCAAGCATTGTTGTCAGAGAATGTAATAACCGTCGTAAGGATTTCGAATTTAGTCCGCCTAGTCCCCTTATTAGACGAGAAAAAAATAATTGCTCTTAAACTTTATGTTGTACAATGTAAAAAATATATAAGTGGGGCGTTTTATTTGTCAAGGTCATATAATTTCCGGGAATTCAGTTTACAATAGAAGACATTTGTTACGATTTCTTGAAAGGACTCTGAATGATTGATTGCTCACAAGCGACAAAGCATGAAGACCGGTTGATTTCATTGCGAAAATTGGCAAGAAAACAAACTTTTTGTTTTACTAAAATCGTGGGAATTTGAACAATCTGTTAATCCGCGCAGATTGTTAATTAGTACGCAAAGTTAACGCGATATTCATGGATTGAAATGGTTGGAACGAGAATAGTTCCAGCCCTTACGATTCCACATTGCAATCATTGAAGCATTTCTCTTTTATTTTGTTCTATTGCCAACTTCATTTCAAACTGAATTCAATCCATTCGACGTGGCATCGTGTTTGCCGTTATTGTTATTACAAGTTATAGACATCCGCAAAGGGAGTTACAAGGTAAGAACGAACACCCAACATGCTTGTTGGATATCAGTTTTTATTATGAAGTATACATTCTTGACCATGTCAGAAATAAATTTTAACATTCGCAAGGATACACGCTTTAGGTGGAAAGCAGCCCGGGGACGATCGTGTTACGGCATAATAACGGCCACAATAATAGTGGCATTAACAAATAACAATACAGTTGGGAGTATTATTTTCTATTAGTCAAAACAGCTATTAATTTTTATTAGCGACTAATGAACCGAGAATGATTATATTGTACTCCTTTCTTTCGGGGGACGCCGTGGCAAGCAGGCCAACACTAATATCAAACATTTCGTGCGCCATTGCTATTAACACGAGGTCAATTTCAGTGGAGAAGTTGTCTCTGTTAAAGTTTGGCTCTAGTTCTGTCAGTTGCCTTCGTCATTTAGTGGCTATAATTCCTGGCGAATGGCTAGAACCGTGGAGGAATAGGAGCGTTTAGGACTCGCCTGATTGAGTGAAGCCATAAACGCGCTTGTGTCGAACATAAGTTGAACTTACAACCTGAAACGGTGGCACGGGGTAAGACTAGTATTTATTAGCAATATTAATGAGATACAAGCATTGAATCTACAGCAGAGTTTTGTCTATCAAAGAGAGAGAAAACTAGTCCAATGTGCTCTCTAGAGGCATCCTGGCTTCCTTTTTCTCTTCCTGAAACTCCTGTTGCTATCAAAGCTTGAACAACAAAGTCAGGACCAATTGATTTTAGTGTATCGAGTCAGAAGTGCGGAAATGTCATTATTCTAATCAGTGAGCAATCACTTTCACCCATAGTTTTACTTTATTTAGCTCTTGACCGTTGACATGGAAGCTATTTATCAACATTATCTGTGTCCTCAAATAAAATTTGTATGCAATGCACGTAGCTCTGTTTGAATGGTGAAACCATCCACAGACTGTGTTCCAAATGTGGTAAACGGCAACAGAATCTCTAGGGTAAATACGAAATTTTTGCTAAAACGAATGTTTAAAAAATATCAACAAAAGCTTCACCGAACGCGTCCTTTCTTAGTACTCAGGCTGTCGAGTATGAAAGGAAATTCTTTCCTGTATCACCCCTCACATGCTCAAGCCGCATCACTTTACGCTTATCCAATTTCATGTTTGTCCTACTTCTCTAATTCGCCAAGATTAGTCCTGTCTTGCAACTTGACCCATGTTTTCTCTTTGTATCTCGTTCATGGGAAACAGAAAGGGAAAATATCTCCATGCCTGCCATCTTTTACCGCTGCACACAAAATCAACATTCATCCTGATTTCTCTTAAATGGGAGATTTCGAAAGTATTTTATTGGATTAGAATTGATTTCCTCCATTATAAGTCACGTCTTGATTTTCCGTTCAGCCAAAGTATCCGTCATAGCCCCTTCGCCTCAAGGACTTGACTAGAAAACGATAGGGAGAGAAGCCGAAAATATCCATTGCAGGAGGATTTTCCGATCTAGTAATGGTGGTGATTTTGGCTTTCCAGATTTGTGGGTTCAATTATATGGTTATGAATACATCTTCCTACTTAGCCTTGAGATGAAGTGATTTGGAAGCGAAATTCATATGAAAAAGTCAAACAAAAATATTAAAGGTTATGACGGTCCATTGGGGTTCCGAAAATTTATTCGGTTCAGTTGAGGGACTCGTAAGCAAGTATTGTAATTATTTCATCTGCTTATGAAAGACAATTGAAAAATTTGATGTTTGAAACTCCTTGGAAGTTTGTTTTATTCGTTTTCAGCAAAGAATGAGAATATCGAAAAGCAATTCCATCGAAATGCATGGGTATAAATAGTGGCAATGAAATACTGATGTAGTTTTCGGTCCCTGATTTCCAAATAACAATCTGGAAATGATTGAAAGTTCAAAAGCCTGAAGCGGCACTAAACGCACTTAAGGCTCTGACAGGCGGCTCCCTTCAGTACACATTAAAAAAGTCTCACAAATCATTTCGATAAACAGTAAAATTGAATAATGTATGTACATCGCAAATGAAAACATAAATCTTCAGACGCGTCGTGAGGAGTTCGCCTTGTAATCTTGATTGAATCTCTCAGAGTAATAAGACAGCCCTCCTTTGAACGCTCGTAACCTTATAGCGATTGGCAGTCAAAATCTCGAAATAAAGTCATTCTTTAAAAAAATAATTTCCTGTGCTACCGTTTTGTGTACATGTTTCGATGTTACGACCGCATTTACCAAGTTTATTCCAACAGGAGCAGCAACAGCATCCTTGCGAGTCCTATCTACCATTTGGCTGCATAGCACATTTATTTGTTATCGACTCGCAGTTTCAAGACTCTCTCCTTATCATTCCTTTCCGTCCCGCCTCACATACGTCCCGCGGTAGCACTGTGCGCCTCCGTGTCATTGTAATTTAGATAAAAAATTTTACAGTGAATTTCAGCATCGCTCTCCAATAAGGTCGTTTTCATTCGACAGAGGCAAGCCAACTTGAAAATTGTGAAAGCAGAGTGGTATTTAGTCAAGAGGTGATATTTCGTCGTGGGAAGCACTGGAAACCCAACTAAGCTTGTCTACGTCAAAACACTGCGAAGAGTGAAGGCTGTGGGGTTGATTTGCATTCAGTACAGTCCTCAAATCAGGAAAACCATCAAGAAGAGAAGTCGAAACAACGAGATCCAATTTACAACTGAATGATTTACAGAGCGAGTTTCGTCGAAAAGAATAAACATCGCAGTGGAATCATTTGCGAGAAAAGGATTTGTGTGTGGAGCGTAAAAAAGTATTCGAGTCATTAGTCGGCGTTTCCCAGAGTATTTCAGAATACTGGCAAAGTACCGCGTTGCATTAGAATTCTATTAGTGAGACATTTAGTACGTGCCTGAATACAAAAATACCTCGATGCTCATTTTAGAATTGTACAAGGACTTCTTAAAATATGCAAAGGTGAACATCATTTCGGTATTTCAGTATATTTAAAAGGGTGTCGTGGAAAGAAGAAGCGGTTCAGCTTCACCTACTTGGTCCTTTTTTGTTCTTTCTCATATGAACTCGCACAAAGGACCCATCTTGGAAAACAGCTCCTGCACCAATACCTCACTCCTGGCCCCCTTCGCTTCAATGCCGAGCCAAGGCAAACTGGCTAGCAGAGCAACCTATACGTCCTTCACGAGATCATAATCGATTTGCTGTGATTCGTGCGCGAAGGATCAAGGAATTGGTGTGAAATCATGAAAGTTCATCGAAAGGAACTTGTATGAAGTGCAAGATGTAACACTTTAGAACAGGAGCACGTTACGTTTTCAAGATAACACCAATTTCACACATATGCTGCTACAAAAATGTCCTCTGAGACAGACATTTCAGACAATATTGAGCGCTTTATGGTAATCCAGAAATCAGTAACGGTGTATCACGTTGGACTTATTCCTTGGAATATGTTTCAATAAGTTTGACAATGACTTGTTGACATTTTATAAATGAATTTTTATCTTACCAATTGTTTGTTGTTCACAACCACCTGACTTCGTGAATTATATATCAGAAGGTTTCGAAAAGAAAACGAATTTTTTCGCAAATTCTGTAAGAGTCCTGGAGTCTGCATTCCAAGTTTAATTTTAGTAGTTGTTACTAATTTTTTTCAGTGTCTTCCACGTTGTTCGGTTCCCGCTTTGAAAATTTCTTCCTTGCATTGCTTGGTCTATGCCTAGCATTGATTTTTGCGAAGAGGATGCCTTTCATTTGCTTGAGTAAACGGATGACGTAACATTTCATTTAATTTCCTTCCGGAAACGTAAACTTTTGTTTTGAAATCACCTGTCCGTCATATTTTACATTTTTCATCTTGGAATGCATGGAATATAATAAACGTTTTTAAGACAAAAAGAATAGAAAAAGGATGTTCTTCGTTGCAGCGAGAACAACCAGAATTCATATTTCTGTGCGCTATGGACAAAATGACATCTTGCACATGAAACGTAACATACATTCAGAAAAATAAAAATCACTGACAAAATTCACAGATGAAACGCTTTTTCTTTTTGGGATACCAGCACAAAGAACATTTTCCCATATGGATATTTCTTGAACAAAATAAATTTTCAGCGGGACAAAAAGGAAACATCAGGTTGCTGCACGAAGTGAAGGCAATGAGAATGACATTTAGCCATGATAATGTCAGTTTGCTTTGCATATTCCAGAGCTTCAATTCCTTTATGACTAGCATGCCAGTCTACAAGCAAAATGACCTTATCTTCAATCGACAATTTAACCTTGTTTTGAAAATGATTAATTCATTTCAGATATGTATTCGTTATTATCCACCCTGATTGTTGTCCTACGCCCAGATGCCAACAGAACCTTCGACATCCAATTCATTTCTCGTGGTTTTTCATTATCGAATGATAATGCCTATGTGACTTTGTACGTATTTTCTCTTCTTTGTTTTGACATTCGGAGAGAAAGTTTGATGTTAATTTCAAATAAAATTTATCGGTTTTAAACTGTCAATTGAAGAAGTAATTAATTCACGAAATAAATCTCTCATGCATAATTTCTGAGAAAGACTGGGGGTTTATTCATGTCTAAAACTTTAAAATTTAATAAGACACGTATAAATTCTTTTAGATGCCATTCGCCATTTTTTTTGCCAAATATTATTTCAAGTGATGAGTGATTTGACCGGTCTTAAAGCACACGATCTCGCAGACTAGTTCACAGCTCCAAAACGAGAAATTATGCGCTCATCAAAGGCTTCTTTCAATACGTCACAATTTACTGTAATGTTATTTCCAGCAGCATTTCTGAAGTCATATGTACCAATGATTCGACCGGCCGTTCTTTATGGACCGCTGGATTATCCAGCCAGTAACTTTCTGCGGATGAACCGGTGTTCGCACATCCGCCTGTGGTTGATCATCACGCCAAACGCGGCAGCTTTGTTTATTGACATCAGTTATCCAGCCATCTACCAGAAATCGGTAAACCGCATCGGTAAACAAAATTTTCTTATACAAATTTCCGGCAATAAAATTCTGCAGTAATTTGTTCTTGAACCTATACACCGAAGCTTCGCCATGCCCGGTGTTTGTTCGGCTGCAATTCATACACAAGTTGGATTTTGTAAGCTCGCAAGTAAAGATCCTTCCGTAAAATCTTCCGAAATGTGGATGGGCACAGGTTTAATAGTTGAGCATGATGTGGAATGAATTTACTTGGGTCTGTATCGATACTAAGCTCTACATTTGCTTTAGTGCCTTCATGACGAACTGTACGGCGTCTGGAAGGATGCGTTTTACCAGTATAACAATACATGGTCAATCGAATTAATTGTTCTGATGGACGATTTTGTTGGCGAGGAGGGGTGAGCGATGAGTTTCTCGAACAGAACCTTTTTTTTTCGAAATTAATCTGCAATACTTGCAGGCTTTACTCAGTCGTTAGCCAATTCCAATTAAAATGGTTTAACAAACTAACTATAAAACGCATGACAGCTGTCACACCATACGAAGCATTAAAAGTTGTTGCCAAGTTCTGTATCTTTAACTAACATCACATATATATGTTATTGATATTTACTATTTTATTATATTTTGAGAGACAGACTCGAAGTATCAATTCTGTGATATCATTTGGAAATTCTTGAATACATGCATCAAACAATAGCAATTGTTTCGAAGAAATGTCGAGTGGAAAACTTGAATTGATAGCCCGAAAAACTATTTCCTTCAGACTCGCAGAAGTAAATCGAATTTCGTCGTCATGTTTTCAGCTAAATTTCCCGAATGAATGATGACACAAGTTTCGGGTAGTTTAAAGGGTAGTTTCAACTTTTCATCTTGACTCCTGCAGTGCAATGTACGGTGCAAATTTGCCTGGAATTCTGCTATTTCATGAGAGTTGCGTACAATTTTACCCACGTTCGCCATTACAGTCCAATAATTGACTCCTCCATTCAATAGAGTTGCACGGATTAGGTTTGTTGAATGCGCTTTCACCATGGCAATGCTGCATCAAAAATAGTGCGATATAATAGTATTTCGGTGTAGAGTCCTTAATTTAAGTTTCGCTCTTGATACTTTCTCCGCAAGCACAGCTCCGTAAGCCGTTCTCAATTAAACTGCAATTATGGGGTTTATTAACGGAACACCATGGTATCCTTCTATGTTCATCCCATCATTGTCCGCTGTGGAACGAGAATAATCGGACGGGGTCGAGTCCTTTACTTCTGCTTGCCGCCGGCTCCCGCAACTTATCTTGGGGGTGAAAGTTACGAATTCAATACAAACTTCATCGACAAAGTATCAACGAGGGATGCGAACGGTAATCTGTTAAGTCCCGATATTTATTGAAACTTTAATGGAGATGGTAATCAATTTTCCATGGAAAGGCAACTTTTGCATTTGATTCGAGGAACGGCGGTGGAACGGTTGGCGACGGCAAAGATGAGATTTATCAACTTCCGAATAATTCCTTTCAATTTTCACGAAGCGAATTAATCTTGTATCACTCTTTTTTGCAGTTTCCGGGAAAAGTAATTTGTTTATATCAAGAATATGCTGATTTCCATGTACTGCGGTCATTCCGCACTTTTGCCGGTCATTTGCGGCTCCGTTTTTCATGGCCTAGTAGATTCATTTACAATTAGGTCCTTTTTGTTGGTTTTTTTTGCGGAGGGTTCTTGTGATCTCGGTCCCATTCAATATGGAGACCTTGCCAATAACAGCTTTGCAAAATACTCCGAATTCTTTTCAATTTTAGAAACAGGTAGGGAAGCATATGATCATAGAATGAGAGAAATATTTCAAATTACGCCTTTTTGGATCGCTCTTGCACGTAAATGGGAAAGTTTACGAACATTTAATAGAATTCCATGTCGTTGTGTTGTGAACAATGTACTCGGCCTGGACAGGATTCAAGGGTATATCCAAAAAATGAGCGGAGCAAAGTTAAAAGGATGTACTAGAAACAGTCGAAAACTGGCTGCAGTCGACATGTGAACTTCAACGACAAATTAGGATGTTGTGTTGCGAATATTTCTTACCCTTTTCAATATCAAATGCACCATTTTGTGATGTTGATGTAAGGCTGCTTATCATATTCAGTGAATGGATTTTTTGCGAACATTTTCGTTGAAGGACTCTTTTTATTTGTATCTAATTTTTTTTAACCTCTAATTTTCTCCCTTAAATTTGCTCTGGATATGACTGAACGGCTAAGATATGACTTTATTTACGCTCGTTCAGTAAGACCAATTGGTTCTGCACTGTGAAAAGTGAATAATTTTTTGAAGTACTGTACCCATTTGACATGTAGAGAGTTATTAAAGAAATTCACTAATATTGGAAATAAGTTAGTTCTATATTTCCACTATAGTTGAATTTTCCCAATTATAGTTAGTTTTGATTATGTTATAAGTAAACTTATTTGTCTATGACTTTCACTATATCTCTTAGCATTTAAATTGCAAAAACGTTACAGACCTATTGGTAAGAAAAGGGCCCGATAGTTGCCTCTGTGAAATACATGCTTGTTCAGATATTGAGGTGGAGAGGTTCGCACAAGAAGCAGAGTCTGATTCTTTAAATGATCAAGTGTCAGATATGCCAAGCGAGCCTACGTTGCATGGTTAATCTGATCCTGATCGAGGTCGTCTACTACTGAATGAACGGAACGAAGAGCCTCTAGTAGAATCAGTCTCAAACGAAGTTGAGCGGTCAGTCGCCACCTGGATCGGTTTCGAGCCAGTTTAGCCTCCAAAAAGAAACACTATCAAATTTTATACAATCATCTCCTGTTCCAAAACCACTGCTTAGGTCATTTAAAAGGACAAAACGGTCAGTAGAAATTGTGAATTCTTACGACAGAATCTTCCAGAAGCAAAAAGAAGAGAAAATATCGCAAGCAAACGAGGTTTCCCCAACTTAATGACCACACACTTAGAGACAATGCTAGAAAATTCCTAGTTGCTTATTAGATGGGAATACGAATGAATCTGAACAAAACAAAGGCGATGTTCTTTATTATGGAATGTAAGCCCTACTTTGATTCTAAAAAGGCCAAATGACTTCCTGGACCTATCTATCCATCGGTCAAAAAGTCTGACCTATCTTTGCTTCACCTTTGACAAGAACTGACATTCATAACACATATTGACCATATAAGTGTCAAGGCTTGTAGCTCCATGTTGCAATTTTTTCCATTGGTAAACCAGAAATTTAATTTGAAAAACTAAATTTGAGTTTAAAAAACAAACTACAGCCATTAAATAACACCACAGCCTCTGCCCATCGAATCAAGACAATTTCAATTTCTTTTGACATTCTTTCAGTTTAGAGATAGCTCACAAGGTTATGTTTTCTCATAAAGAATATTTTGAACGTAGTTGCCTTTGGCATTGCACTGACGATATTTAAAAAGACATGTCTGTACTCACACCTCATCCACTCCTTGATAGAAAGTCCCGATTCGACATCGAAAAGCAAGCACTAATTTTTATAATATTAAAACGATCTGTAATCCTGTAAGCCTAACCCTACACGGAATCACCCAAAACCGATACCTCAAAATGGCGCTCGATAAACCCTTCTTTTTCTATAATCCTGCATGAATTAGCTAACGTTGGAACAGCAAAATAAAGGCAAACGATTGGCGAAGGCTTTTGCCTCCAGGAATCCCTTCATAGTTGCGCTGTAAACTTAGTACGAATATTAAGTAAGAGTCCTTTTTCTCAGACATTTCCACCTTCTTTTGATAGTTTCGTAGTGGAAACTTGTCTGAACCTTGTTTGTGGTATATTTTAAGTTGTTTTATATCGCTTTCAAGTTATTTGGTAATATTATAGTTTAAGTTATGCGAGGTCTTTGATTAAATTTTCCGTTAAATCTTCATCTTTATATGAATATTTAAAATATAAAAGCGATAACTGGTCACGAGGAATGATGAATTTACTGACTTGATTCGATGCCTAACCTGGGCGTCTCTTTGCTTGTATCCTTCTAGTTTGCTCTTATTCTCTCGAATGCTTCACAAAACGTCTTACTTTGGTAATTGCCTAACTAATTAGCAGAGTTTCGTAAGCAAAATCATAATATTTTAGATGGACATCTTTTAAATGCAAGACAACTTGAAAACCAATTTAAAGATCTGCATATCCCAAGAGTCGTAGAACTAAACGAACTAATACACGCAGAACTGTTTGTTCGTCGTTGAGCAGGCCAAGGACAAGCGCGCCATCCATCGTCTAGTCTTGGAAAATCAATGTGAATAACCATATTTAACATAGAAGGACCTGTAATTTTGTTCCCTTGGGCTGTTGTTGGGTCTTCAGTGTAAACTCCCACAAATCCCCGAACAATCTAACTCATCGATATGAAAAACAGGATTCGCTATCTACATTCGAGTTTGGGAAACAAAATCCTGCAAGAGAGCTGTTAAATATGAAACTCCACAGGGTCATTTGTTGGCATCAATAGATGAGAGAACTGGTTTGCTCATTCAATTCTACACAGAATGAAAACATAGCGTGAAAGGCAAATCCTTACCTTAGAATACAAGGAAACATTAAGTGAATGCCTTTAAATCGATAACGTTCCACTTGTTGCCGCAGAATAATGCTTTAACGCAAATCACAGAACTTCTCTGCCGAGACTTCGCCCGTAACTGAATAATAGTTGGGATTATGGCTGAAGGATGTTTCAGAATGTAACATTAAGCAGAAGCACCTTAAAGGAATGGTATTCTGGAGCAGATAAAAGGAGCGCAGATAAGAACTTTCGGAGTGAATGATGATTGAGGTACAAAACAGAATGCTCCCGACGAGGCCGGGTCAGGTGTATTGTACGTGAATGCAACCAAAGTGAAATTTAAGGCTGCCTCAGTAATGCAAAGCACTCGTGGCAATTTGCTATTGTCAAGGAGATCTGTAACGTTTAGTGGGAATAATGTACTATTTTGACCCTCGTTATTATGCTCACTAATAGCTCTGGGCTGTTTGCGATGAAGGAAAACAATGTTTTAAAAGCCTTTTCTGGGAAAATCTCCTTGGCTTCACGTCTTTTGCACTCTTCACATTGTGAGTTGGTAATGCACTGCGATAGATGAGGCGCTGTTCCGAATCAGCAGACAAAAGTGCCATTGGCTTCGGAGTAAAGAGACCCAACAAAAATTTTGTTTCATTTCAGCGAAATTAGAGGCTTAGATAAATTAAACATGAGCAACTAAATTAAAGGTTATGCGGACATCGTTATTTCAAATTAAACAAAGAGTAACGACCTTACAGTTTTCATTTCCAAAAAGTGAATGCAGCAAATCACCAATAAGAGGAATGCAAAATTCAAGAATTTAGTTTTCCTAATGAAAACTAAAAAATGAAAGTCTCATGTTGTGAATGATTGGAGACCAATCATTCATGGACCAATTACAAAATTTAGGCAGAAATATTACACACTTATGTAAACTGAAAAGGGTAAGTACATTCCAATTTATCTAAGGCGTTTTATAACATCCTGCAGAGAGTTATACAATTGAAAATGTCTCTTCCCTTGACTCATTTCCGCCCTTCTGTGCTGCAATTGCGTCCCGTCATTTCTGATATTTAGCACAAAGATTTATATTTGAACAAAAAGCTGTCGAATGAGAACTTTCAAATATTAGAAGAGAACTACAAACACAATATGTTTGTAAAATAGAAGCTCGAATTTTTGTGATGGATTTTTTGATGTTCTTGGGAATTTTGATCATCGAGGGAGCAATCAGGTTGTTAGTAAGGTGGTGTTACCTCATCGTTCAATAAGAATGGAGTTCTACTGGATCAGTTTATACAGTGGACATTTGATCAATCAAACTTTTCTTTGAGAAACAAATCCCAATTTTCACATTGGGGCTACTTCGCAAAGATTGTGATTGATTGACTGGATATTTGTTGAAAGAACTGGTGCCGGGTAGAACACAATGCTCATCGAACCATTTCAAAGCCCCAAACTGAACCTTCATTGGTAAATACTTGATCACTTCAGTCAAATCAAGATAGTTCAGCTCTTGAATACGCTCAGCCACAGAATACGCATTGCCATTATCAGACAGGAGTGATTTCTTTAATGTTCCCCATTAATTCTTCAGCAATTTTACTTAAATAACAATGTGCAGGGCTTCCACGCCGTTTTGCCGCTAAGAAACGGCAGAGTTTGAAATTTTTTCGCAAACGCGCCACACGCGGTGGTTTCCTGAACCAGATAAAACGCATTTAATTTAATATGATGGCAATACCGTACACGCGTTTATTTACGACACCGTGTATATCATTTATAATCTGATCCTTACAATATTCGACAGCTTTCAAGGCAAACTTATACGTAAGCTTAAAGAAACGTATTTTTGCCTTTTTCCCTATACTCGTCCGACAGGAATAAAAATGTCGATTTTTCCGAACGAAATCCCGTGGTTCCACGTCTGTTCTTGTATCGGGCTCACACAATTTGCCGTTAGTGTACCTTCTTCGGTGTGTGATTTCATTCTGAGTTTGATTGATACTTAAAGGCCAAAATACAATAAGGCTGAAATACAAAAGCATGAGACTGCGATACGAGAGCGGGACGACAGTATCGCAGCAAATATCAAACATGCATTTGTGTGCGACATCGTACAATGATTGCGATGCGTCGATACGAGGCGGGAAATATTTGGGAAAACGAAAATTCATCGCAACGAGGTGCGTGACGTTTGTCGGATGCTTGATGGCGGTTAAATGAAATTTGAAATTCAAACGCCTTAATTTCTTTTTAAGTAGGAGGGTGATTCGGAATGAATTTTGAATGAAAATTTCGTGCATCTTTGTTGAGGCTATTAAAAATTTATCTAAAATTTTGAAAAATCAAAAATAATTTTAGCCAAAGTTCATTCAAAATGTCACAAATTTTTAACTAACATTTTTACTTACACCAATGCAATTCTGTAAAATTCGCTGAATACCGTTAGATTGATCATTTGTTCGGAGTTTATCGCTGTATGTTATTACGCTGTCGTATTGTATCTGGGCCTTAAGACCGAGTTTGTCAGTCGATATCGATGTGCACGACACAAGTAAAGATTGCTCCCAAATTGCGGGAGCTGCATTGAGCTTGACTATGTGCAACAGATGACCAACCAGCATATACGAAGGACGACATACGTAGGTAAAGGTGAGGGAGGAAGACAAGTGAAGAAACCAACTAACCACTCAGACCTAAGCTCAATAGGGCTGCGTTAGAAGGACTGCAGATTTATTTCTAGTAGCTAGTCCATTTCTCGTTTTGGTTTTGTGTGAGATGAAAACACCGTTCTCAGCCTTCACGATACAGTTAGGAGCTAATATCTTTATTGGGTCATAAGCTATCCACTACCCTGTATGTTTGTCTTGTGCAGCTGCTCGGTATCACATCATTAAATCATGAAACGGATCTACAAACACGGTTATAAACATGTTTCCTCCGAACATCCCCAAAAGTTTTTAATCATTTCGTATCTCATGAAGAAAGATTCAGTATCTAGTCTTCTTGCTGCGTACAAGTCCGAATCCTTTCAACAAGGATTCGGACTTATTTAAACTGTTTAAACTTGTCTAAACTGTTTTTTGATTCAAAACGAAATCCTTCCAGTCCTCGCCTGCTGTAATGACAAGCCTATAGCAACTATTTTGAAATTTGTAGGAAGGGCAAAACTGTCGATCTATCATCTTGTATCTGTTGTGCTGTATGTTTTTTTTTCTTTGACATAAATAATTTGCAATAAATAAGGAATTTGGTGCTCACTTTCTCAGTGTCAACTGTTTTCTTACCGAAATTTTTTTTACGGAAATATCCCTGTGCCAAAACCAACAGAAATTGCATTTTCTTTGAAATATTAATAAAATATGTTTAGAAACTTTTGTTTTTGTTTCACCTTAGCTTTAATCATATAAGAGCAAGTTTACCTAAAGATTTACTGAATTTTCAATGACCATAAGCAAAAGAGCTAAAATCTGACAAATATATGCGCCTTTGAAATGAAAAATTCAAACTTAATTTCCACAACTTCTACTAAAGTTCGCTAAGTTTCGGTCTTTCTTCCTTAAAAAATGTAAGTTAAAGTAACGAAGAAAGAATTAACTTCCCTTGAACACTTACTATCATGACTAAATATCCTTCTTTTTTTAAATCAAACATAAAGTCGCCTTGCTCGCTAATCGCATCCCTGCTGTCGTCTGTGTTGCTCTTAATCCTCAACACTTGTTAACTTACAATCTTGGAAGGAGACGTGACAGGAAAACTGCATTCTTTTCCAGCTACGGCATTAAAACTCCGACGTTGATAAGTTTTCATTTTATTAAAAGGAAAAACAAGTGGAAGAGCGCTTCGTGCCTTTCACTCGACTTTCCTTATAGTTGGCTTCCTGAAAAATGAAGACATATGCCAGCGACACATTCACAGCAATGGTTTGATGCTGGCAAGCAAGTTCGAATTAAATCCCCTTTACGTACGTTGCTTGGACTTTTTCACACCACTTCCGTGTGAAAAAGTCCTAGAACGTACCAAGTGAAATGTGAACTAACGACAATGCCATCGGAAAGCTTTTGCGTCTCATTGTGTCACGCCAAGCCAATTTACGACACATATTGGCGACCGAAAAGTGTCAAATATAATTTTTTCTCAGAACGATAATAAATGTCATCTTCGATGTTCCTCCTTTCGGCAAGAAAGCCCCTAAAAAAACTCAGACGAGCAAATCGTCCCCGGATGTGTCTCTATTTTCCTGATGGCTTTCTTCTCAACAGAATTTACTCCGCTTGCAAGATGTTTGGACCAGAGGTAAAAAATAGGAAAAGAGCGGGGGGAAAAAGACTGGCGAGGGCGTTCTAAACAAGCTATAAATGTTCTACGATGCTCGAAAGTTGTCGAACCCTTGTCTCATTTGTTGGTAATTAGATGACAGGAGGGTGCCGGAATTTTGTCTTCCGCAACTTCTACTGAAAAGAATTACGTTGTGATTGTCAAATAAATGTATGTCAGAGAATTTATATGCTTTTTATGAGTCTCGTAAAAAGACTGTAAAAAACGAGTTCTATGACAGGGAATGATGAATTTGAAGGAAGCAATAACTTTGTACGAAAATTCGACACCTAATGCTTGGACCACAAACGGTGTTCCGTCTGAAGAAAACGGGTATGTCGACCTTTTTTGAAGCTTAATCCCTCTTTATCATGGAAACGTTTTTATTCTGACGTCGAAAGAAGGCGCAGTTTTCCAAATACACATTAAAAATTGTGGCTATTAGATGCTCACAGCTACAATGACTGCCTTGCAGGATCTATTCCTTGTCACTCTATTAACGAACTACCATACAATAAATATTCAGAGTTTGAATGCCCTACAGATAAAGGAGATAGCTCGTCATCGAGGCCTTTCGTAATAATATGGATGCAGTCCCAAATCAATTCCACAATCTTCGAATATTTTTTGGAGTGTTCTACAATACAAAGTGTCTGCCGGGCGATTTATATTTTCAAAATTCATAGAATGAACAATTATCAAAAATATCTTCTTAACTACAGTACATATCCATACACTTAACTTGCGGAATTCATTTTTAGGAGTTACATCGCGTCGTCTAAATGTCTCCCTTTGAGTTGCCAACAATCTTCAAAACGAGGCATCATGTCTGCAATACGTTTAGAGAAATGCTGCTGATTTCATCCCGTATGTTTTCTTTTAAGGACAAATTATTGACCCTATAATATGTTTCTTTTAGGTAGCCCCATGCAATAAAAAGTTATTGGAGTTAAATCAGGCGATCTCGGTGGTCCCGGAAAGTCGTCAAAAGGGGTAATTAGTTTTTCAGGAAAAGGTCCCCGAAATACTCATTGATAGTATAATAAGGGTTTTGGTTGCAGATTTCAAGTTCGTGATGATTTTTGCAGAATTAGAGAATTCGTCCCCGCACCATGGCGATTTTGAAAAAAATAGGTAAATATGGAAATAAATACGTCAGTGGATAAAGGCAACATTCAGTTTGCTGCGGAATATGCAAAGATTTTTTGGTGTTTGATCCCTAGATTACGAACCCATCTTCGGGTTGAAAAGAAATTTCGGCAACTCGAAATCAGTCGAACATCGTTTTCATAGACAACAGTTTTTTTTCGATTCTTGAACGATACGGGTTTCAAAGAAATTCGCAGCTTTTCCTACATTTTCATGCATGATAGCTCTTGAAAGCCTCAACGTTCCCTTGTTCCGCATCGTAAGTTGCGTTTTTATACACACTTTCTACTACAATTTGAATGTTTTCAGGATTACTGGAAGATGGACTTGGCTGTTGTCCTAAATTTCTCATTGACAAACGCAGCCGCATGGAGTTTGTTAACCCAGGAATGAATTAATTTTACACTTGCACCACTTGCACACCTGCTGATGAAGCTTAATTCCTTGGTCTCTCCAGACGGATTTGAAACAATGTGTCAAACACCAAACGTATGATCTGAAACAAATTTTAGTGTTGAATGCCAGCTTTGCGTAAGTTTTGTGTATTCCAGAACACAACTGGTTCGTGCTTATCATATTTTTCAAACCACAACCACCACGTTTCAGCTAGGAAAGGTTCTTCATCGTGTGTGATGCTAACAGTTACTTGTCATCGGTTTCCCTACAACGCGTGGGTCAGATTGTTATTGACGACAGTAGCAACACGAATTTCGTGGCCATTTTGACGCTTTACACATAGGACCGGCCAAAACGTAAATAAAATCGATTAGAATTTTTCGTGATGAACCAGTCTTTTTATGGTCATGTTTCTTTGGTGTAAGTGGAAACAAAGCCTTTTATTACCTGCAACCTCTATTGTTTGATTAAATTTTCGCATATTTTTCCATTGTCCCATCGCGCTAATTGTATCCATAGATGTATTCGTCTGACAATTCCTCTACGTAAAATAAAGCAGAGTGAATGAAGCAAGCAATCTCAGAGGAATCGGCGAATATGTAAAATCATTTGATTTTATTTGATGATTTATTATATTTCATTTGATTTGATTTATTTGATTTTTATTTGACAGATGTTTGAAAACAAAAAGTTCTAAATTCCGACGAGAATGGGTTGTATTCGAAAGTCGCTAATCGCACGAAAGATATTTCTTGAGATATAAAATAAGTCGCATGTAGTGATATTTGCTGATATAGTGACTAACGAAGTCAAAAGCAATTGCTTTATTTCTTAAAAATAAATGAAAATCATCCTCTAGAGTTTTGGAAAAGATTTTTTTACTAAAACAGCGGTGTTTCGCGGTGGCGGCAAAATTTCCGAGATGAATGAGACATTTTGTGAAAAAAGACAAAACAAACTACAACGACATTACTGCTCGTTATAAGTCCTTAACGAATGAGATACATGTAATATTTGTGCTAGTAATATGGCCTACAAGGTTTATGCTTAAATTCTTCAGATGCACATGCAAATATGTATGAAAAATACTAGAATATCAGGCAACTACTCTCGATATTATTATCCTGATAAAAAGATAACAAAATAATGCTACACCGCGTAAAAATAATCAATAAACAATAAACTGATTACGAAATTGCTTTGAAGGAAAAATATTAAACATTGCAAAACCCGCAATTGAAATTTTTTGTAAGTTGCTGGCTGAGAAGGAAAAGGATAAGAAAATTAGAGAAGCGAAAAGAGAATATATGGAATGCCGAAAAAATTGTTTTCCTAGGATTAAATCAGGTAATTTGCAGTTAACTTCCAGTTTTTCGGGATTTAATTTGTTGGATACGAATAATCTCCCCGTGTGTAACAGAGAACTGATGTTTGGATTTGTTTTGTCACTTCCAATATACCTACAGTAGATATTATTTGACTTCTTTGATCATTATATCAAGAATAAATCATACATATACACGATTTCATGATTTTTTTAGAACCTTCAAAAGAAAAATCTTCGATGCTAAATGATACTTGCGAAATAGAGAAAGAAGAGAGATAAGTAGACGGGGAGTATTTTAAGAGAGAAAGTCCCATTTTTTTTAAATTTTGTACTACTTTGACAGCTACTCAAAAATGTCTCTTTTAAATTTGAAACCAAATTTCTATCCTTTATCTCAATCATCTGTTTCGTTGTGGCAGCATATTTACGGCTTCTGGGCTACGAATGTTAAACAACGCACGTGAGCAGCTCCCTTTTTCTTTTCAACCGGCCTTGGGACCTAGCTTAGGCGAAATCACGTTGTTATAGATGGCAGGTTCCACACGTGTTTCGCGACCACTCTGACGTTTTTCTCATGAGTGTTGATGAAACAAAAACAAAACACTTAACTGAAACACTTGAAACACTTTTCATGTACTAAGTGCTTTTTTTGAGACAATTTGCGCAAGTGTCCTATGCGGGTTATTTTTGTTTTTCTTTTTCTTTGCGAAAAAGACGATATTTCGAGCATGCCGTTACTTTTTCTCGAGTCGCTCGATGTGGGGCCATACAAATTTCAGCGACGAGTCAACTTGATTATGGCCTCTTGTGTATGGGTGCGAGTGGAGACATCCGAATCGATGGTTATGTACGTCACCGTGCCAGCATTTAGAACAGCTGCGCGTAAAAGCAACGAACCATCGTTTGATAATCTTGTGAAAACTTCGTCGCGTCAAGCGGCAATCGTTCCGCGTATTCTACCGCATATCTTACGTAGTAAATGACACTTTTGAACAATCTCAGTATAAAATTTTAAAGCTCTAAGCGTAGAGCTCAATCAAAATTTGAGTTGTCTTAGATTTAGGTCTAGGTTTAAATTGTCTTGTTAAGCACAGGTGTGGCACAAATAAGATTCCTAGATACATAATTGTACTTGCAATGCTCCTTTTAAACGTTGTTTTAAAAGGAATAAAACTCTCCTGCAACTCTATAGATCTTTGTGGGGGCTTGTCGAGGTCTGCTTACGGTATTAGTACCATATTCTTGCATTCTTGACGAAACATTTTTCAATGTTTCTTTTAAACGCGGAAACGAAAATAAAAATAAGCCAATTAATGACCATGGAGTTTAAGGAGAAACCATGGAGTTTCTCCAGTGTGTATTGTTGCGCTTTACCAGGTGCGCAACCTGTTTGCTATTCGCAAATATTGGCACTCGCGAATAATTTAAAATTAATTCTTAAAGTTTTATTCTCAATTTCCTCTACACTTTAAAATTAATTGCACTTAAACCACTGCTTCACTTTAATAAGTCCACCTTTTAATTAATTAAGCACTTCCTTCACCGCACTTTTATTTTTGCGAGCACTGTCGCTCACTATTTCGTTTCATTCACTATACTGCCCTCGCCGCTCGCCGTAGTCGCTTTTATACAACTAGCAACCATCCCAGGATCTTCCATGCGGATTGTTCTCGTGTTTACGCGTTGAGTCGCTTGCAGCGGGATTTGTTGTACTTTTGACGTTTTTACTCTGCAAATAAAAAAACAGCAATTTATCCAAAGCATATAGAACACTTGCCTTCGATTTTTGAAGATTTAACCAGAACTGACCGAAACGTGAACAGAGAGGTGTCTTGGAAGTTCCGCTAGAAACGCGAACTAGTCGAACTAGAGCGCCTGTACTCTGGAGGTAATTTTTTTGAAATCTTCAGCTTGCATGTTCAATGGCGGTTACTATTCTATATTGAAAACTATGAACTAGTTTGGAGTCTATCTTGGCCTGCACGCGTGCGCTGATGCTGTCAATAAGTGCCGAGCCAACAAGCAGGACAAGCAAGCCTCATTGGTGCCTAAAAACTCCGTACACTTCTTAGAAAAAAAGACGTACAAAATGACTTTTAACAATTTTATTAAGGAATTCGTACTTACTTACATCTTTACGTAAATAAAATGATGATGTTCTACGCGCTAAAAACTTTAAACTGCTTTTCTCGAATCTCCATTTTCCCGAACTATGTGTACCATGTCTCAAAAAATAATTAACTGATTGTTCTGTGATTGAATTTCTTTAGTATTTTTCTCTATCCTCCTAACTTGCGTATTCTGATTTTAATGTAAATACAGCCAATTTTGACAACATATCTATGATAAACGATGGTATTTTATTAAATCATTATTTCTATTTTTCCTGCCAAAAATTTTTTATTCCTGTCTTCAAAATATTATCTTTTCAGTCCAGAATTGTTTGAATTTTTTATACATATGAAAGATATATACGAAAGATACATATGAAATACACATATGTGTGTATTTTTGGTAGAATAATATTTGAATTGCGGCGAAGTATCGATCGCGCTCGTCTTTTTTGAACTCATTTCAATGAGTGACATTTTATTCATGCACCGAGCACTCAAAATATATAAACGAGATTGCGAAGGTTTGAAAATAAGAAACGGGGATCAATCAGACACATCTAGGTCCATCAGTGTAAACTACGATGCCGAAAGCTGTGATGTCATCATGACACGAAACTTTATGGAAGTTGCGTAAATCAAAATTGTAGACAACAATCTCAAATCCAAAGTGTTCGCAAAATTAAAATGGAACTTCAACCTTACAAATTACGAACAGGATTTAAATTAAAACGACTATTCTTTACTAGGAACATTCGCAAGAAAAATCCTTGCCCGTTTTCAACTTACATTATCAAAGTTTTGTTTTTTTAATAGTCCAGTAGGCTTTCCTACGTAATGAGATCCGTTCATGGATTAGGGCCTTATTTATGAATGCGTGGGGATCTGTCAATACCGAGCTATTTGGCGATTAATTAACGAATTCTTTTGCCACATCGTAGCCATAAGACGTTTTTCTTGTATCCACCAACAGTACACTGCATATTTATTTATTTTATTACATGAAGGATTATATGTGTACGTGAAATGCTTTATAATGTATATGCCACAGAAAAAAAGGAAGGATATTTTTCGCCTCAAAAATGCCGCCGAAAGCGGCAGATCTTCGTGAAACATTTTGCAATATCTGGGGAAAATTGGCCTCAATCTCTGAAGCATAGTTAGCACAAGTCTTATATCAAGACCAAGATTTCGTTTGAAACAAAGAATTCAAAATAAAATACCGGCTGAGTCCTTTCCCGTTTCAAATTAAAGCCAAATTTTCGCTCCCAATATTCTTTGCTCAGCACTGAAATTCGCATTTTTACGTTTATATTAAAAACTATCCACAATGCCCAGATATTCCGCCTCGTGAAGGACGTAACTCATACACGTTTTGAGCGTATGGAACAGTATGTAGTGGCGCCAGGCAAAAGGTTATTTCCGTTTTTCGTACAGGAAAAATATGTTGCAAAGGATTTATAACTTTCAGAGGCTGTTAAATTTCGCCATGCAAAATCCTCACATATAACCTCTTAGCGTTTAAAGAGGGGCACATTAGACGAAGTTGACACTCGAGGCACTTTCATTTTCCTGTTCTCGTCAGGATGACATGTTCACCTAAATGTTTGGAGTTGTTTAACCCTTCCCGTCTAGCTCGCTCCGAATTCGCATTGCGTTTGAAATTTCAACGATTACTCTTGTAACAAAGCCATTTATATCTTTGTTAACGCGTATTTATCATATTACATTTCATGTGTTCATAAATAACTCAAATATAAATTTGCATGTTTAGCAGCAACTTCTACATTTGCTACGTGGAACAATGTACACACGTGTGTAGAGTTTAGCATATAGGGTTGTAGTAACATTACAAAAATACCAAAGTTTATAAATAACAACCTTTTATTATCTTTCTCTTTCAGCTTACCGAACAAAGTTCTCCTGCGACAAATGTGTGTGACATTCACTAAGCGCTAGCTCACTCGTTAGCAGATGGGCATGTCCTTCCCTCAAATGAACGCCGCAAGCTCCTCTACATTAACATTTAGCAAAAATATTTAGACTTGCACGATGGGTTTCACTACAGTGGATAAATACCTACATATGAACTGGAACTTAATCGATATTTTATTCAAAGTACGATCTTTGCAAATCTTTAATGCACGCAAAATGCCAGCAAACTTAATACAGGGCTCAGCAATCGTCCTTTAAAGCATGTGTATGAGGGTCCAGAAAGGAAAATAATCATTGAAACTAACAGGCGTACGGGGAAGCCTGACCGAAAGGAGCTTTCCTTTGCTTAACGGACCACTCGCATCAAAATACAATGTCATCAGTCGGAATGGAGCTAAGTTGGACTGGAAAAGATGGCAAGGATTTGAGAACACCGCACTGCCCGCCAACGGCATAACGAAATTATTTCTCCCGCAATTTAGCAACTTGTCGTCAAGAAAGTGACAACTTAAGGATAGCGCAGCAAAGACCACAAAACAGCCAACTCATCGAGATACAAAGATTTTCGCTCCTTTGTGGCACTCGTAAAACTGAGCGGCTTTCATTAACTTAATTATTTTTTAATTAACATTTGCAAAATGTTTTTAAACTCTTTGCGGTTCCCCGGTGCTGCTTTGTTTTGGCCGATAAGCACGGGGTAGTTGGCAACTGTTTCATGTTGAACGAGTTAAAGCGGCGTGGAAAGGTCGTTTCGGACAAATTACACCTTTCCGCTTGCATCGGGCAAAAAGGATAATTATGGAGCCGTTGATTGTTTGCACAATGACAATAGTCGTAACAATAAAACTGGGTTTTACGCTTCGTTGCTTGAGCGCCAAAACCAGCTTGCTGAGGTGAGCATAGTTAGCTCCGTGGGATAGTCCTTCCAACTAAAAGATTTGGATAATAATTTCGCGGAAAAGTATTTGATATACAAAACAATTAGGGATGAAGCAGGTTCAGCATGGGTTGCCAAGCACGTAAAATTTTCGCAGCAATCATTGGAAGCGTTCGTGGCTGTAATACATTACCGTCATAATACAACCAACATCTGCTGATTTGAGCCCTTGTTTCCACGGAAATTATGAAATCCCCGCTGAGCAACAAAAGTCCAGGCAGTTGTGTTGAAACAGAAGCAATGAAATGTGGAACTTGATGTAGGGGAAGGTGTTCCAGTGCAGAATTTCGCAGCGTAATTATAATTAACCTGCTTCACACATGATGCCTGCGTCTTCCTTGACTCTGCGATTTCTCAGATGCTCGTATTTCTGTCTCAATTATCATCATGGAAGCTCTAAATAAATTTCTTGTCAACGAATCTATTGATTTTGGAACCAGTTTAACAATCTGAAAAAGCAATCAATTTTGTGCCATTATACTATCTTATGAATATCCTAATTCAAATTAAAACATAATTAAAGTGAAAAGAAGGAAGGCTGTCGGGACAACAGGCTTTTTCAAAACATATAAGACAGCCAAACCAAGTTTCAACAAGATTAGAACCTTATTTACGCCGCATTCGAAGGGTTTATCTGTGCGATGTGATGCCTTAAAATCGACTGACGGATTTTTTAAATTTTCAATTTTAAAAATCTTACCAGCCAAGTCTCTACAATGCCCCACATTTGTTTTGGATAACAAATGACTCGTTTTTCGACCCTTTAAAAGCGAAGTAAACAGATATATTAAATAGTGAAAGTTTAAGACAAGAAACAGAAAAATAAAATAATATTCGGTAAGATTAATTTATATTTATATATAAATAAAGTAAAATCTAATAAAGGATTTACACATTGTAACCAACATACAGGATAAATTTCTAGTTTCGTATTGCTTCGTATTTCTAGTATTGCTTATGAAAACACTTTGCCAAACATCTTCCACAGTCCCGATTTGACCACTCGTTTCGGTATTTCTGGTTAAGTTTCCGTAATAACGCCATTAATATTCGCTGACAGTCGACGGGTCCATTTCTTTATATTAATCGTTCAACGATTTCACGTCTCTGAAATCGATGTTATTCTCTTAATGCAGAAAAAATTAGCAAAAATGTCTTCTATTGGTGTCTATTGGCTGTTCAACTTTCAGCTGAAAAAGTTTTATACACATGTGCTCAGATGATTTTGACAGTTCCCATTTTTATTTTAGTTTACTCGATGTCGATGCAAACAAGCCTAATCACTATCAACTCCAATGAACCAATTCATTACAAACTTATTTAGACTGAATTTAAACTGTCACCTGTCAAATCAGCTGTTTACGAAATAAAGTCTTGTAAGCTTAAAGTTGGATAACTCGAAGTGAAAAATCCTTTCTATGCGAAGAATTTACATTAACTAGATCTTTAAACAAAGAAAAACAAGCATGGATAAGCTTAATAAAGTTTTCGTTGATACCACGGAAGTTTCCTGTCTGATAAAGAAAACTTCTGTATTTAGAAATTTTAAACTTCCTTGCGGATATTTTGTCTATCAAGTTGAATTCATCCTTCGCGGCGTTTCTTAAATGTTTCGATACATATTTTAGAACGATTGAGCAAAGCTATATGCAACATAAGAGTTAATGCACTAAGCAAAATGAATCAATTATAATTGTGATAAAACTAAAATATTCCGATAAATTTGAGTTGCTGAAAATCAGTAAAAAAGGATTTTTCGAATGATTTCAATCTTTAGAACTCTGTTTTGTGACTGACAGACAAGAGAAATACTACGTGACAAGGGTGGATTACTTAAGGAAAACCCGTTCCCTCTGTTTTTAAGTGAAATTTTAGGAGGAGTATTCACTGATAATTTAGGTATATTTCATCCAGTGATACTTGATAAGACATGTTGACATTTTTGCCTATATCACGAAGAAAAAATTCAAAAAGTTAAAAAGGAATTAAACTGCGACTGCAAGAATATCAATTTAACAAAAAAAGAAGAAAATAACGGATAGCCAGCCTTCTCTGGAGACAATATTTGGAACGAGAATAGGTGACAACTATGGCTTTGGTTTTACATAAATGACGGGAATAGACGATGAACCATTTCGAGCTTATATTCAGCAGCGACTACAACCATAACCCATCAATCAGCATGGTTGCTAAGATGATGAAAGTGAAATAAAAACTGCCAATAACGATTTTTGGCAGGTTCTGACCCTCAGCAATTGCGTGAAATGTGAACAGGATAAGAAAAGATCAACATGTGCGGAATATTTTTAACCCTAAATTTAGAAATAATCAAGCAGATTAACCTTCACTGTAAAGATATTAATTCAATCGATAAAAAAAAGTCTCAATCGACACAAACCCATACAAACAGGGAAGTACGTCATAATAGACGCGGAAGTCTTCACCAACAAGTAGGCCGACTTGTCCCGAAAAGTTGTATGACAGTTCAAGATTTTATACGATCGCACATGGATAGTACCGGAGGAAATAAGCGACATCGGTGTGTTCTCGCGAAAAAATTGTGTACCGTGCGTCTAGGCCACAAATGCGAAAAATCACAGTGTTCGCCTGGTTGGACCTTGCACCGAAACACATTTGGCGAATTGAATGCAACGCCGTGTTGTAAGTCCAACAACTGCTTTGATTGTGTTGGGTCTTTACAATATATACAACAAATTTTAAAGAAAAATAGGAACTAAATTGTAGTGTCGCGGCAATAATACTAGACTTGGTATTCACATGTCCCCGAAAAGGACGATACTTCTCCTTTTTCTTGATTTTATTTTCTGGACGATTAACGATACAGATGAAGTTCGTTTTGGTGTTGCCGCAGGCCAAAATTAACTCTGGGTGGCTTGGGTCCGCCGGGCCTTGCTTTGTGGGTCTCGAGGACGCGTTTCGGCTGCATACAGCCATCTTCAGCTCGTTCTGGTCTCGCTCGTCGTCGCGCAACGCATTCAATTTACAATGCACGCGATGCGAGGAAGAATAATATTAATATGACAAATGTCAAATTGGTGACGTTTCATATGAAATTTGATTAAAATTGTTTTCGATTTTTAAAAATTTGAATTTGGAATTTTCCTTCGTTTGGCGAATTATAGCCTCAACAAGGATGCACGAAATTTTCACTCAAAATTCATTCCGAATAACCCTCGTACTTAAAAAGTAATTAAGGCGTTTGAATTTCAAATTTCATTTAAGCGCCATATTGCATTTGACAAACGTCACGCACCTCGTTGCGAGGAATTTTCGTTTTTTCGAATATTTCTCGCCTCGCATCGACGCATCGCAATCGTTGTACCATGTCGTATAAATGCATTTTACAAAAACTGCTTGACTTTTGCTGCGACACTCTCTTCGCGCTCTCGCATCGCCATCTCGCAGTATTGTATTTCGGACTTCATTTCGTGATGAGTAGATTGCTGCTTTTCCCTATGAGCTGTGTGTACGCGTGCTCAATCGCGTAGAACCGCGAGTTTCGTAAATGTTTATCAATAGAATTTGAGCGTGGGGAATTCAAAGCGCTTTAGAGTGGTTTGTCCGAACACGGTTATGATATTTAAGTGATCGAGATTTAATTGTATCCTGCGCAACATAGCCTGTTGACTAGTACCATCAGAGATAGAGACTTAAAGGTATATTATTAGAATTCATTAAAGAAAGCGGAAAAACATAATTAATGGGACTTGACAAAGACACTTTTGGAATCTGAAGTTGAGAATAGGCAAATTTATTTAGGATCCGATTTGAATCTTAATGTCAGATCTGTGAAAAGTACCACCCTCCGAGAGCGAAATAGCACAGTGAGAAAGAATGACATATTTCAGATGAGTTGGAGCAGAAAATCGTCGACAAAAAACGCGAAGCGTTCATCGAGCACGATATCCCATGGAGGCCAGGAACCTAACGTTGTTACAACCGTAAATAATATCCGTAAATAATAAGGAGCAAATGTTAAAATTTCTTCATAATCAAAGTACGGTGGAAACCAGCAAAGGTTTCTGCTAGTTCTCGTGAAATAAAAACCCGAAGCCAGCACATTCCACACATATATGTTTTTGAAGTTTGGGCTTTTCATATACCGAATGCAGAAAAGAAGCAAATTTTTTCTGTTGAAGGGCCTGAATAGTGAGCACTTACCAGCGCTAGCATTTCAAACACACCCCAATCTAACGGCATCCCACTCCTTTGTTCTATATTTGTAAGCAAATCGTTTGGGAAGACATAGAGGCGAAGTTGTGGAGGGATTTGCACTAACATTCTCTTTAATTTTTTAATTTATATGCAATGCATATACTATTACACCCGGAAAATTATTCCTCTCTATCTTGCAAAGCTCGTTTCATTTGCTACATGGGATATTCGCATCTCTTTCCCTGTGATGCCTCGCTGTAGGGTTAGCGCTTTTCAGTAGGTACGCTATGTGCTGGAGTCTCATCATGCTTGGCACCTTATAAGTTCTGTTGGAATCTCATCAGGACGAGTACTAGCACTTCGGTATTATTTTTTTATGATAGAATTTGAATTTTTCGAATTGTTTGATGACAGGATCCTTCACGATTGATGCTACAAAGTGAGACTCATAAGACCGATTTACGAGTGTGCCGATTATTATTGCAATGATAGTATCTAGTAGATGTTTTATAAAACGAGGAGGTCTCCTGAGACGAATGGACAACAAAAAAACTGAATAATAAGAATAAGCCGGTAAGCTTGTGGCGTTGTAATTTTAGGATGCTGGTGGAATTATTTTTAAAAACTATTCGCTAAGAGGAAAAATGACCACCAGATCTTATAATGCGTCATTGCTGAGCTGGTTGAGTGGAAAATCAAAGGGAAACGTCCATATTTAAAAAAAGTGTCTTGCTGGTCAATGATTTAAGTCCAACGTGGACGAAGAAATTTTAAAATCGTATTAAAAAAAAAATTGACGAGAGAAAAAATATTTCTCCCGAAAAAAATTGAGAGATAAAATCGACCCTAAGAGATTGATCTGGAAGGAGATTACGTTGAAAATTCAAAAAGTAATATTACAAAAAAGTTGGTCTAAATTGTTTTACCTTTTTCTAAGGACTTATAAAGCCACCCGAGTTCCCATTCCTGCATGATGCGGCCTAGGGCTGACGTCCATGCCTCAAGCTGTCACCTTTCACAATATGCGTTTTGTGTTTCCAATTACTTTAATACCTGCTCTTCAGTGGGTCTCGCAAATTTCCACATCTGTCTTACTATTTCTCTTAGCTTAATTGTAGGACGCGGGACTTTCGCTTCCTCATTGCCCCGCTAATAATTTCCCCTTTGAGGAGAAATACATCCTCTTTTTCTTACCGTTTGTATTTTTTTAATTCTTCTTTTATTTTTTGGGAAAGTATTATAAATGGATATCAAAGTTGAGTGAACCAATCCTCGATCAATATCGAGCAACAGCGATTGAAAATTGATTTCGTAAGTGAAATGAAATTGGAGGAAAGCGTTTTTTCTTGATTAGATTTTTGTGTATATCAAACAATTATAAATGATTTTGATCATTTGCCTCCCCTACTTTTAACCCTCTATATGAGAACCCTCTTTTGCAGGAAAACATTGTAGCAATATTGAAAATTCGTTCACTCTTCCGGTCTCAATAATATTCAACTTTCGAGTCCTTATCAACCACAACCGAACGCTTTTGCATACAATGAAAATATCTTATCGTTCTTAAAAAAACAAAGTCGTGTACGAGTTTGGCAGCTATCAACGTTCCTGCTAAATACTCGTGTCACAGCACTGACTACTCAGGATGTCAATACTTTCTGATCCTGGCCACCATTTTAAAAACTTCTGCTATGTCTTAAAAAGTGGCACCATTAAATTCACTTCAGTCGTTCACAAAGAACTATCAGTCCCAGTTTTTCTTTTCATTTCAAAACATACTCGTATTTATTCTGAAAAAATAGGTCACTATATGTCCGTAAGCCAGAAGCCTGGAGGCGCCGAAGAACCACACAAAATTGTGCACATGTCACAAATGTATGTAAACGTTCTCACATTGTTTGGGGTGAAACTTTTGAGATGGAGAAATATTGTGTAACAAAGCACACATACAAAAGTTATTCATCGAGTTTCCTTGAATAAAAAATTTGGAAATGGATGACTGACTAATGTTCCCTTATTCATTCCATCGGCCACCGCATTTCATGCATTTTCGTTAGAAACCTCTGAAATATTCATTGGAAGGAACTGAAATCTTGCCAATGTTTGACATGGGTTCAATAAGGTCTCTCCTGTCTCAAACATCACTGATTGATTGGTTCCTGGTAATTATATAAAAAATATTTGCTTCACCTGAATAGCTGGAATGAAACGCATATGATGTAGCCCCCTAGATTCTGGTTCAGCTCAGATTGAATAGTTCAAAGGATTAAGGCGCTCATTGTGCAGCGGTTTTGAGTGGATTTCTCTAAACGTGCTTTCGAACTGGTTTCAACCTTAAAATAAGCTTTGGACTCTCTAAGGACCATAGGGAGATGAAAGTGGAAACTATTGCCCGCAAGCAGATTTTAGTTTTTTATGAATTTCGTCAACTGAAAATTTCCCATAATGCCTTAACCGAACATGGAGAGGAGAGGACGAAGTGAAGACACCTCAAATCCATTTGGCTATGAAATTTTGAATGGAAGCAATTGTATCTCTGTCCTGTATTAATTGTATATAACCAACAAAAAGCTCATAACAAAGTGTGATACGAAAAGATGAAATGCTGGAATGAAGAATTGAGAAATAATGGTAGCCGCAGCGGCAAGTTGTCGACCTAAATTCCTACCTTTTCGGATTCCAAGTGCACTCAAGGATAAAACTTGTTTCAACTATGTTCAACTTTCAATGGGTCCCGTTCTATGATATGTGTGGTAGATATAAGAAAGCAACCATAAAGAATTGGAAAGGAAGCTTCGGCGAAGCATTGGTATGTGTATATGTAAGACGAACGGCTGTGCCGAGAGAAAAGTCCTTTGTGTCGAGTACATCGACCAGCAAGAAGTTTTCCACTGGGATTTATCGAGCCATTTAAGTCGTTGTACGTTGGTAAATAGTTTCGAATAACAGCCGACCACAAGAGTTGTGCAGATAGCAGGACACCGACTTGTACAGATGAGTAAAGAACGTCCGTACTCCAACAATGGTAAACGCAATAATCGTTTTTAAAGTACATCCCTTTAATGTGATCTTTATTATGTCAGTGCAGCAATGGTGGTGCGAGGAATATTTATGACTGGCAAGTGCATTCGAATAAAGTGGAAGATGAGCTCATTGTGGCTAGGAGTTAAAAGCACACATATCATTCTGGCAAGAATGGATATTCGGCGTTTTCAGCTTTTGTTGGCATCCGCAAAGGATTTTCCGAAAGTGTTCAAGTAGCAAAAGTTTCACTTGTAGCATGGGAATATATGTATAGAGTCTGCTTTGTAAGTTGTAGGTAAGCGCTGAAGGTGAAAGTCTTGTAAGGATGAGGTTGGAAGCAACAAACAACCTTTGAGAATTTTTGAATAGCAAGCAGGGTGCAGCATTTGCTTCGAATGAGCTGAGTTTGAACTGAACTCTAAAAGAAAATATTACTATTGGTGACTACCAATTTTGGCTGTGTCTTAAAAATCTTTTAGCGAATTCCGCTTGAAATGATATTTCTTGGATCCATGGATTCGATATTTACGATCCAACCACACTATAGTTCGCCGCATCATTTTCTCATCAGTTTTCTTCAACTTTATCGATGGGAAAAATCAATCTCTCCTTCACATTGTAAGTTCCACTTGGGTCCCTGCTTCATGTCGCACTTGATTAAAAACGTGTCTAGAAGACCACTAATAACAATTTCCTACCGATTGCCAATAAAGTCTCACCAAAGTTGCGATGAAATTATTAAACTCCTAAATGGCAGTAATTTGAGTGGAAATCATGTATCAATCACACACCAAGTCAAGCTATCATACGTCGTGCGCGAGTTCACACGTCGACCGTACCAAGGATCCTTTCGCACTGGGTATAGGCAATTTGCACTTGCTAAATGGAAGAAGGTTCTTAATTAAAACTTTATCATACGGTAGCGTCGAGGAGGAGCTGATGTTGTTGCTGTTATTGGTGTTTAGTATTCCCCATCAAGGAGCGACGAGAGGGTTACGGCAAGTTGCATCTCAAAGACAGGCACTACGTTGACGAAGTTTTAATTATTATTTGTTCGTATTTCCTAGTCCTTTATTTGTACGACTGAGTTTCAAAACCCTATTGTAAGGATATTATCAACATGCAAGGTAACATATAAGGACGTATCATGTATTGTTGGAGTTCGGAGCGTGTATACAATTTAAACTTGTTGAGAACTTTTTGAAAGTTCTTATGATGCTCCAAACGGTCGTGAAAATGAGAGATAAACAGGAGTTGGCTTTTGAAGCAAGTTGAGATAATCGTGATGACTTTTATTTGAACAATGTTTAGCAATAGTTTTTCATGGTTGCAATATACACAAGTCATGTGAGTTTTTATTTCAGTGGAAAAATAATTACTTTGGCCGATTTGCGAAGAGCTTTGCTGCTGAACTCAGTTATCACATTATGGCTTATATTACTCTCATTGATTCATTGGCCTTATCCAAATCCTTCCTAGTGCTGTAGGAGTCAAGTTCATAGATACCAGAGGAAGAGGGTACCTTCTAACCAACTCTCTGAACGTTTCGAACGAATTGCTACGCTGAAGGGGTTCCACCATGACATGAATTCATAAATATTTTCTCAATTTAAAATGAGAAAGGTCGATGGCTGCACCTGGTCGATGGCTCTGCCAGGGAATTACAGGTGCCAGTAGAACCACGCCAACTACTGCAATCGAGATAATGCTTATGCTCATCCCAGTCAACAAATTCATCTTCTGAGAAGAATCAGTAGCGAGGTTAAAATCCACAAGTAAGTTATCTTACCACCTCCAAACGTGACATCTATACATCTTGAAGCAAATGGAGGGGGTTGTCTCTTTAAATAAAATAGAATAAGAGAGAACCCACCGTAACGATCTCATTCAGGATTAAAAACCGACCGGAGAGGAGTGAGGACTTCACATTGGAAAATGAAATTGTGATCTACTTCGCTTGTTCCAAAACGAGGGAATGACACCGGAATCTTATTCTGATATCAATCGCAACCCAATCGACGTTTCAAACTTGAGACAAATACACAAACATATATATACATATAAAGACAAAAATACAACAAATTTTCAGCCGGAAGGATTTGCAATAAGAGTAGTAGAAGCAAATACAGAGACTTTCGGCCAGCAGCTTTTCACTGCAGGCACATGCCTGTAAAGTGGGCAGACTGGCTGTAGACTGTTGGCGGACCTTTAAAGTCGTGGCAGCCCTTGAATATGTTAAACTGACATGGATCCCTGGACACAGCTGTTAATAGGAATATTAAAGAGCAAATGAGTGAACAAGAACTAAATGAGTTGACCAAAATGGCAATAGAAAAAACGCGATCAAAGTCCCACTAGCAACAGTTCAAAAAGGAGCTAGACGCAATCCTTGACTTGGAATGACAGGGACAACTGCATGATAAGCCGAACATTTTATGTTCAGCCTAAAAAACTAGGACAAAACAACTCCTATATAAAAAACACACCCGGTACTGATGGCAATACTAACAGGCAAAAATATAGTAGGTTAACCCGTCAAACGAATAGGAATCCAAACGGATGATACTTACGAACGCAATGCACTTGATTAGAACAAGTCTTTCAAAAATGTGAAAAGATTAGTTTTATTGTTTAATATTCAAGTAACTTAAATTTGTCTACTTCAGTGCTAGAGTGAATCTTTAAGCTAAAACATTACAATTCTAACAATCTTGCTTCCTTTTTTCGTCACTAATGAATAAACAACAGATAACTTCAACATACAATGCATTAAACATAAACTTAATAAATTTTCAACGAACTACACATACACATTCTCGATAATGCCAGATTATGTAGAAAACTATATAATGCTGCCCAATTCGTTGAATCAATACTACATGGGCTGAAAAGTGGAGTTCGACTTTGACAGCCGTAGAGTTCGGACGTTTATTCGCTCTCTAAGTTTTGACAGTTGTTACAACGATCGTTTTGCTAATAAATTTTAGGTTTTGACATCTAAAACATAAGCGGAAGAAGAAGCCCTCTCTATAGGGAATTTAATAGGAGTATTTTCATAAATTATTGAACGAAAATTATAACCGTTGTCGCGAAAAAACGCGGCATTGATTTTCCTCTTTCTCGTTTTAGCTCTCCAAAGGAAAAAGTGATTACCGACAGCCAATATCCTGGCGAGAAAAATCAAGCGGCTAGACAGCCGCAAAACACACTAAACAATTTGACTTCCATACGAAGAAATGGCAATAAAAGCGTTTTGCTGTCTACGGAAGTGCAAAGGATGATTGAACGTGAATTAAAAGTCATTATAACGAAGCAACAGTCTATTTGCGCCACAAACGAGCAGCAATTCGAAATTCAAGGAACATCAGGACACGCAATGTCAGCGGCGCAAAAAAAACGATCATCGACGGGGCAACCAGCTAAACTCACATCGCCAGGCGGTAGCAAAGATCGCAACGACGTGGAAATGGTGAGTGACGTACGCAACCACAACATCAGCAAAGAAGCACAGCGAGCGATAGAAGCTGACACCGAAAGGTTCAGGATAGCTACTGGTAGGCTAGTTATTAAAAACAAAAACAATAATAGTAGTCATAACGTAGGAAAAGTAGTAGACCTAAGTAACAATAGATTTAAGGATCTAACCCTCCCAGAAAATACAAGCCCGATGCAGCAAGAGCCCTGCGAGCCAAACACTCGAAACTGGCTTCCCCCCATTTTTATAAACAATATAACACCACCCACGGTAAGACTAATGATGCGAAGCTTCCCGGAAGCTAAATATCGCATAAAATCCTTCTCAGATTCATATCTGAAATTAATCGTTAATCACAACGATGCTTATGATGGAATAATGAACATCATGAGAGAAAAGAACTTAGGTGGCCACTCATTCACTCCAGCCAACCGCAGAAAACCGGTTGCTATTTTAAAAGGCTTAAGCTCTTTTTTCACCCCTTCGGAAATATATACCGACATCAAAACACAAGTACCGGAAATAAACCAACTTGAAATTTCACAAATGTCAACTGCCTGGTCTCGGCAGAACAAAATATCGCTTAACCTTTTCAGGGTTAAGCTCTCGTCCGAAGAAGAGTTAAAAAGACTAATAAAGTTGAGGTACATCCTCAACTGCGCAATAACCTGGGAAAAGCCTAGGAAAGGTGATGTCACACAGTGCTTTAGATGCCAACGTTTTGGTCATGTAGCCGTGAACTGTGGGTACTCCCCTAGATGCGTGGCATGTGGGCAGGAACATCAGGGAACAGATTGTCCCAGAAAAACCCTTGCCAATCCCCGGGAAGAGTCGCCAACAGATGCTTCAATCCCCCCAGTTTTTTGCGTACTATGCGCGTCAATAGGCCATCCAGCCAATTATTCAAAATGCCCTGAGAGGGTCAAACTCAGAGCCCGTATCGCAGAGAAGCGCACGCGACATTTAAACAACACACACACAGTTAATTTGAGCGATTTTCAGCCAGTACCGCAGCTAAACCGCAACATTCCTAATCACAGAACTGAGGCCAATCGCGAAGTAACGAACGCGACTCTCTATTCCACCGTTCTGAAACAAACGAGTGGACCTACTTACTGCCATCCTCAAGAAAGCACAGTGTCAAGTGAAAATGTCCTGAACCTTATTGCCCAAGAAACAATGAAGCAATTCGGGATCTCCTTTATGGGACTCTTAAAAAAAGCGCGGGAATCCTGGCCTGTATACAGAAATCTTCCTGAGGAAGAAAAATCAGAGGCACTTTTCAACTTTCGTATCCATGTCACCGGATAATAGCCTCAAGATTTTAGCGTGTAATATAAATTCGCTACAGGGACAAGACAAAAGAATAGCTCTCCAACATATGCTGGAACGTTATTCTCCTGACTTGGTGTTTCTAAACGAGACTCGGCTTCACGCGAGGCACAGGCCACACTTCCCGAACTACGCTTTACTTCGCAATGACTACGGGCGAGGAACAGCAATTCTAGTAAAATCCAAGCACACTGCTCATCAAATTAATTGCCAGGCAACTAACCTATCTTGCACTCTAGCCTCCCTTTACCTGCGAAAGCCTTGGGGAGCAACTCACAAAATATTGCTAGGATCTCTATACATAGCCTGTGGGACGGGTCAAACGATAGAATCCGACCTCAATAGTATTTTAAATAGAGAAGGCGGTCACGATGGTGTAATTTTAGGTGGAGACCTAAATGCGAGACACACAAATTGGGGAGATCACATCACAAACGCCAACGGAAGCTCTCTCTTCGACTGGATCTTCTCGGGTAACCAAACTTCTCTGTGCGTTATCAATGCTGGAGTGCCTACTTTTCCCAGAGGAGGCTCCTTCCTAGATAACTTCCTGGTGTCCGCAGCTCTCATCAGTCCGGACACTAGTAACATCAATTGCATAAGTGTGCCGGCCCCCTCAGACCACCAGGCGTTGATACTCAACATATGCCTCCCAGAAACGGCTCCAATCACTCCTCCCGTTACGCTCTCCCGTTCTTATGCCAGTGTGGATTGGAACAGACTAAACGAAGATTTGTCGTTTCAATTAGAGGGAAAATTCGCTGAAAATCAGGTATACAGTGACCAAGATATAGAAAGCAAGGTTCAAATTCTGTCCTCGAATATCCGCAGTTCGATCGATATGCATGCCCCAGCAAAGGCGCCTCTGTTAACAAAGTTCGGAGAAGTCTCCCAATGCACCTTACACCTGATACGCACCCGTGCCAGGTGGCAGCAACGACTAAAGCGTATATTTCATCGGAACTGGAACCGTGTGAACAGCGAGTATATAACGCTAAAATCGCAAATTAGCTGTCTAGACACACTCATAAGAATAAAAGCTCGAGCCGAGACAAACGCGGCATTCAAAACCCGTCTGGCCGCTATGAAACCTGCCCCTCATGTTTTCAGAGCGATCAACTCGCTGACAGGACGCCTCACTGCAGAGTTCAACATAAACAAAGACCAAATAAAACATAACGGTCAGACATACACCACCCTTGAGGAAAAGATAATCGTTTGCTCATCCTTCTACAGCCAGGCTTTCTGTGAAAAGTCCCCTGAAGATGAATCAATAACTGCTGCCGCCGAAATGAAAGTGCGCTCCTTCGTCAATGGATATCAGGGCTCCCTTTTAACCGTCTTCTCACCAAACAATACCGCTTCAAATCCTACATGCTGCAAATTCAAAGAATTCTTCGCAACACCAGATGAAGTACTCTTCTACCTTCAATCACTCAACAGCAAAAAGTCGGCCGGTCCTGACGGCATTCCCAATTACGTACTCAAGAAATGTAGTGAGGCCATCTACAGACCACTCACCAAGATCATAAACCATTGCATCAACAACGGTTATTTCCCTAATGCCTGGAAAACCGCTACGCTTCTTCCTATCCCCAAGAAAGGGTCGAAAGGAGAGCTAAGCAAATTCAGGCCAATATCACTACTTTCTAACCTTGGCAAAATACTGGAAAAGGCAATCCTCAAACCTTTCAAGATATTCGCAAAACCCCTAATCCCCTGCGAGCAATTCGGATTCAAGGAAAAAGTCTCTACTGAGCAAGCCTCTGTCTTTTTACATGACTACATCTCCACCGGCTTAAGAAAGAAAACTGCCACCGTAGCATGCACAATTGACCTTGAAAAGGCTTTTGACTCAGTCTGGTCAAAAGGACTTATATACAAACTTCTCCAGGCTAAATGCCCAATTCCCATCAGCCGTATAATCACCAATTTCCTGCATAAACGTTCTCTAAGGATAAAAATCGCCAACACTTTTTCAGAACCTATCAATGTTCGCTCCGGAGTCCCACAGGGCTCGATCCTCGGACCACACCTATTTAACTTTTTTCTACACGATATGCCCACAAGCATTCGCCAACTATCTGACGGAAACAGCACAAACCACATTCCTCGTAATCGGGTATCTCCCCTAGCAATTTCGTACGCCGATGACGTTCTCGTGCTATCCAAGCACTTCAGCCCGATGATAGCTCTTCGCTCGTTAACTTCGCTCATCGAATCTCTCCACAACTACTTCAAAAGATGGGCTCTAAACGTAAACGCAGAAAAATGTGAACTAATTTGCTTCCGAAATGCCTACGGGAAAGGTCACCGGGCCGCTCCTGCAGAAAGTAAAGAAATTTCTCTATCATTAAACGGACTTAATGTCCCTTTAAAAAAATCTATCAAATACCTGGGAGTAAATTTCCATCATCGCTTAAAATTTAACCCCCACGCCCGCCAAGCACTTGATAAAGCCACCAGAGCATCGGCTGCACTAGCGCCTCTGTTGTCAAGCAAGTCTATCGACAAAAGTACGAAGCTGCTCATATACAAGACGCTAATACGGCCTATCATTACGTACTGTTTCCCCGTATGGATCACGATATCCCCCTCTACCGCGGAAGAAATACAAATCTTCGAAAGAAAAATTCTTCGGAAGTGCCTTTCAAAATACAGACGGCCTGATAAAAAGCACTTCAAGAGCTCCCTCCTCTACAAAGAAACTAAAATTACCCCTATCCTGGAATATATGATCGAACAGGCAACAAAACGACTCAAAAAGTGGTCTGACCATCCAGAACCCATGATCAGAGAAATGTATGATCGGAACCTGTCCCTAAACAACTCGTCAAATTACTTATCCCCCATACAACTTCTCTGTGCCAACCATTCCGAGTTTGTTAACCCTCCCCTGAGGCCTTACTTGAAACCATCCTTTTATACAAATTCAAACCAGGGCGATCGAGGATAACTTCATTGCGGCAATTCACTGATTCCAAACACTCCCCCACTCACTTAAAATTCTGAAAATTGTAAATAGGTTTAAGTTATTCTAGATTAAGTTAGGAATAAGCACATTATGTCAAAGCCTGTGAGCAAAGGTAAAATATCTACCACATTGTCATAAAAAAAAGCAAATTCAAATCAGCATTGACCACGGTCGAATTTAGACAAATAAGGTAATTGACAATAGAGTCGCTGTCAAATAATTATGATACATGTCAAATAACAACACAATGTACGATAAAGTTTCAATAAAGATATCTGAATCTGAATCTGAATCTGGGCTGAAAAGTAGTTTGTCTGACAGAGAGATAGCGCCACACATTCAAAACTCATGCGTTCTTTATAGAGAGCCAACCTTAACTAAGATCATTTCAAAATTTCATGTCAAAATTTCATGACATTTGGGTATCTCATTTCCAAGTCATAGCTTTGGAAGAGACGCTACCTCTAAATTTTTGTAAGCAAGGGTAAAAACTGAAAACTGTGTTTTTATAAAATATTGTTTTTTAATGGCAAAAATATGGTCCAAATAAAGGTATGGCTTAGTAAATTTTATAACACATTTGCTTCAGCATATTCAGCCATCAAAAGTTGATTTGCTGAATTCCTTATCACAATACGAGCAGAAGTGGTGTCCCGTGGTCGTGAAAGCCAAATGAGGCAGTAACTTTGGAAAACATTGAAAAAGACACGGATTTTGTGTTGAATCATCGTAAAATGAAATCGAATGAGATAGTTCACATCATAGGCATCTCAAAGAACGTTGGGCTATCATGTGTGCATATTTACAAAAATACAATCACAGCCGTGTTTCCTTACAATTGACCAGAAAGCAAAACGCGTACTGTGCCGAAGTAAAATTTGGAGCTATTTCGGCACATTAAAAATGAAATTTTGAGACGAAAGATTTTGGTGGCAGCCATTGGAAGCGCCCGAACATGCAACCATCAGCTCGCAAAATGTAGGCCAGTATTTTTAGGGGGAACAAGGTATATTTTATATGGAAAAACAATCAACAAGCAATATCACTGTGCATTATTTAATCGATTGGACAACGAAATCAACTCCAAACGACTTCATGTAACAACAACAAAATCTTATTTCAATGCAATTCATCTGTTGGCAATTTAATCGATGAATGTGTTGTCAAGTTGATGTAAATCGTGAAGGCTATAACTATAAATAAAAAACTACAATTTTTTTTTTCAAAAATTCATTCTAACCCAGTAAGCCCGGTGAGGTGTTATTTCGATTTTGTCCTGTAGTAGAGCTGAGTCCTGAACGAGCTAACATTAGACCAATTTGAGACATCACAGAAAAAGTTTTCATGACTTTTTGTGGCTTTGGATACATTGAGCTGATCGCAATCAGCTTTGTCAAGGATCTTTGATCTTAATCATTGCGAACATATTTGATCCCAATTGTTTGCCTTCTCATACATAGCACAAAAAGAGGACTTAGTTCTTCCTTTGCCGCTAACCAGGCATTTAAAAATTTTTCGTTCAATAGAAATTCGAAACCTGTTACTGCCCATAATGCAAAGCCAACTGAAGACAGAAAGCATTATGAGCATTTTATTATTTCACGATTAGCCGGAAAATAATAAATCAGTCAATACCGCCAGAATGTGTGACAAGACCAGTAAACGCGATAAACGCATTAACATTAACGAATTCTGCACAACAAAGGTGCACTCAAGGGCTCGAAAATGCTTCCTTTTCAAAATAATTTTAACTCATTCAAAAGGAGTTTCCGAATGCCCTTTAAATCAATTGTTCTCATGAACATTCACGAAATTAATTTTGCCCGTACCTAACACCTTCGGTTTCTATCGCGAATTGATTAAATCTCCAAACCCGCAATGTAAAACAAAGGATATTAATTAATGGTTGCAAAAGTCCTCTGCCAATATTGTTCGTTTTCTATCTACGAACATATTCATTGGGAGTTAATATTGCCAAGACATAGGAAATTAGCATAAAAAGAAGATTGATAGCGGCAAATATACATCCATAAATCAACCTTGGCGGCCTCGTCTCCCGACGAACGAGGCAAGGATAATAATAAGAAGATGTCATTGCAGGAAATCAATAAATCAATTCCTTAAAGTCGTCTTAGGGGAAAATCCGACGCTGATTGATGATGTGACTTGGCTCGCTACCAACTTTTCTAAAGCCACGGATCCCGAGTTTGATCTGCCGTGACAAAAGGGGATGCTTCATGAAAATTAGTATCGGGGGTAACTTGCGCGGGGCTTAGCGCGGTCTACAACAATCGAGATTGATGCGAACGCAAGGATGAAAGTTCCGAGATTGGCGTATTGTCAATATTTGCCCACAGCTAAATAAATTGGAACATTCTTTTAATTATTCTCAAGAAAAGAACCGTGTTGAATGTCCCTTTCCGAATATCCAAATGGATTCCAGGAAAGTGCCGCGTAGTACAGAGGCAATCAATTGAACTGGGGGCCGAAGACAAAGTAAATAATCAGTAATCCAAAAAATTGAAGACGGGGGCCAAGGACTTTCGAGTTGTAGTACAATAATAGCAAATTGAACTTTTATTCACTCTCCACAACCTATTGAAAATAACATCCTTGCAAACAGATTAAGGCTTATACCACTTGATTTTATCATACACAATATCATCTCCACAAATTTCGTCGTCTTTAATTTGGCCCAAATTGTATGGATACGGAATGTAAAACATTGCAGAATGCTGCTTCCGATATTATCCTTTCAGTACCGTGTGACCATTTTTGGTCCCTAATGTGTGCATGCGTCCGAGTCGGAGCCAACGACTCGTAACACTCGATGAAAATTTGAATGGGGTGAACAGAGCATAAAATAGAAACACATCATAAATTTTTACATTTTTCCAAAGGATTATGTCCGAATGGATTCAGATTATTGTCGTTTCGCGTGGTCATGCAAAATGAACATAAAAGCCAATGAAACGATGTAGGTTGGATGTGCAGCAGTAACAGTGGCAACAATGGTCGTGGAGGGCAGAAAGCTTGGCAAAATGTCGTGTTAAAGTCCATCAAAATGTGAGTGTGAATCACTGAACGGAAAATGGGATACAAATACAATATACAGAAGTGATGCCGTCGATGACAACAAAAAGACAGCATTTTCGATGCGACGGGCAAGAACTGGACGTTTTTTTTAAAAGCATTCACACTGTGTCCTTTTCTGGAGTGCTTCTAAGAGAGGCATCCAATACATTTTCTTAATTTTGTGGTCGTTAGTGGAAAACCATTCGAACGGCGGAGGTAAATGCGACCGATAAAGGATTAAATCGATATCCGAATACGGTATTTAATAAAATTTCTGCACTTTGGAACCACTAGTCCGGGGATCGACTAATTGTTCAAATATAAGCAGAATTAAACACACGCTTAATTAAGACAACGATAAAGTCGTTTCCTTTGTCAAATGTATAATTTTTGCGTTTGGATGTTGTTAACAAGCTTTCCAGCTCACATATGAGGCCCTTACTAATGCCAGTGGTCTTTATGATGCTGAAAACTGTACAGTGAATGTAAAATTGTGCTACAAAGCCATGGCTGACAACATTTCATGGCTGAAAAGGCCGTAAACAAACTTGAAACAATAATAAACACCATGAAAATGAGAATAAAGCCGCATTCTCCTTCATAAATCCCAATATCCAAAATCTCAAATCCAACTCCGAATGGCTACGAAAGATCCAGCAACAAATTCGAAAAAAATGGTGAAAAATACTTCCAAAGTTTTACCAGTATATCATTTTTACTACAAAGTAACTCCTGTAGATCAGCTAGTGGCACCAAAATTACCTTAGATTTATTTCTGAAATGCGGAAGAAGCCGAGCTTCAATTGACCCTGGAAAACGACAAAACCATAGTTAGATAAGAAACAATCGCTAAGACTTTAAACAAACCCTCGATCTAACGGTATTTGATGCACATTTTCCAGATTGTGGGCTTGTTGGCGATAGGACATGAAGATGAAGGTGGGGACAGATTTTCATTAACCTGCTTTAAAAGTTTGTATTCATACGTAATCACTCATCTATACGTTAACACCGGAAAGATAATTCGCACAAACATGTAAGCTTAGCAAGCTAGCCATCACGATTTATCCACTCACCTATGTCGTTTAGTTTGAAAGCTCGCTATCATGTAAAGCTCGCTTTGCTTGCCATATAGAGTATTCGCATTTTCTTTGTGATGCCCCTCCGCACTGTTGGCGCTTTTTAATAGTTACTTTCTGGACAGAATCTTTTGTACGGTCGCTGCGTCAATACCTTCTGATTTAGATGGAGGGTATTAATAATACTTATATAATAAGTATTCGAAAGGCAAATTGAAGAAGGCGCTTGACAGAAGCTGAGTATAATGGCGAAAGAAACCCTAGATTTCAGAAGAACCACAAAATAAATCACATAGAATAGGCATTCTATGTAAACGCTTAAAAAAACAGATATGGTCAGATGTTTGGTGGTCCAGTGAGTATTAATGTCAGATTTTGTAATAGTTTATGATAAACAAGGTCGTCATGAGATATGGTGAGATAACGTGTTGCCGAGATTATAATTTAAATTGGATGATTATCGTTAACATCCAAGGCGGCACAACTCAAGCCGGGCCTTGCCCTCTAGGACTAGTCTCGGCCAATTGTGACGGTTCTACGACCACATTCTCTAGTAGATCGCTCCAATCAAACATCGGCTGTCAGTGCTTAACGTGTCTTCTCATCAAATCTTCGGTTTCCCTGTAGGACTATGACATTGCAGTCTACGCCGATTGTAGTTTGCGTAGCTTTACGCAAGTAGATAAAGCTATTTCATCAAATAATTCATAGAACGCATCACTGCAACATAGTCTCCACTCTTAACTTTATCTCACTAAGCCATAGATTTTCCGGAGTACTTTGCGTTCAGATATGTCCACCGTTTCCCGATTCACATCAGCATCTATAATATTAACACATTAACTTCCTTGTTTTTATTGTGTACAGGACTAATAATACATTTCGTCAGTTCTCTGATTACTGATCCTCCGAACATATTATACAAATCAAGTGGTGGAGAATGGTACGTATATGAGGGGGCAGTATCTCTGAAGCAGGAGGCTTGTACATCTTCTCATGTTGGTGGTGAGGCCACGACTTCTTGCTCTACTTCTGGAACGTTCACAGCTACTATTGCTATACTATATATTACTACATTGTAAGCACATGCTTGATTTCGACCGAGTAACGTTTGATTTATCCTTGTGCACATTATGAATTGAAACTTAGTGCACAAAGATTCGTTTTTGGATTGGTTCCTTCCGCTCGCCTGGTTCCTTTGATTGGTCACTTTTTTGCATTCTACGTTCTATCGAGGAAGCTAGTGGCCGCTCGTTTTTTTATGAGAACTTGGACGATTCGATTGCATCTGTGGATACCCACTTTCTCTTGTGGATGGCTTAGCGCAAGAATTATGTTGAAGTTATTGTAAAGTTTTTGCTGAAATGAAGTCTTTTAGAAGTTATCCATTGTTACTGGTCTCTGCATGAAGGTTATGCCTTGAATTTACTCCGCCATCCCCCGTTTCTCGACAGGATTTCGCATATAAGTCTCCCAATTTTCAATGACAATATCAATGTCGCTTAACGGAATATTACCATCGTCCTGATAATAACCCTCATTTCCTGATAGCGTCAAGTTGCAAGAAGGTTGGATCCCTTCACTAACCACAATGCAGTACCATTACAATGCGTTGGCATAAAAACAATAACATTATCCTGGACGAGAAGTCCAACGCACTGGCCTTAAACAAACCGAGCCGTACTTAAAAATAGACTTGGCAATCTCCACTCGCAAGCATCCACGCATCGCCGTAAGAAAGCCCTCACGTCAAGAAAATGTGTATGAGAGTTCGGGATTGTCAATGGTCACGCGCAAAGAGTGTCGGAGAAAACTAGCGAAATCGTTGGATTACCATTCGTGTTTCGCACAAAATGTTCTCCATTGCATCGAACACTTGCGCGAAATGCGTCGTTAGCAAAGCAAAGTGATTATTGTAAATGTCAGTGAATGGTATTGGGATAAAGTAAAAATTTTGTGATTTGCGTACGTTGCGTAAAATTCCTCGTTAAGAAAGGGAATACACCGAAAGACATTTTTGAAGAAATGTCATCGGTGCTTCAGGATTCTGCGCCTTCATATACGATGGTTAAAAAATGGGCCCGCCTATTTCCACAAGGACGAGAGAGCTGTAAAGACGACCCTCGCCCGGGCCGCCCTGTCACGGTACTGACCGAAGAAAACGTGTTAAAAGTTAAAAAATCGTTTTGGCCGACCATAGTATTACATTGTGGCAGATTTCTGAAGAACTGCAGACTAGCAAAGAACGAGTTAGAGAAATTTAACATAAACATTTAAACATGAGAAAAATTAGCGGGCCCTGGGTACCGAAAATGCTCTCACCGCTCTACAAGCAACGTCGACTCGCAAGTTGCAAAGATTTTTTGGAAATAGTCGGCGATAACAAGGAGACATTTGGCAACAGATAGTCACCGTGAATGAAACATGGACTCACCAATATGATCCGGAGTCCAAACAAGAGTCCATGCAATGAATAAAAAAAGGAGAAAGGCCGCCGAAGACATTCAAGGTGCAATAGTCGGCGTCCAAGCTAATGGCGATTGTTTTCTGGGATAGCGTGGGAATTTCGCTTATCGACTACCTACCCAGGGGAACTATGATGAATGCCCAATGTTACGCCAAATTATTAACTCAGGTTCGCGAGGCTATTGTACAGAAACAACGTGGGAAACTAACGCGCGGAGTGTTCTTTCTGCAAGACAAGACAACACCGCTCATGTTGCTAGGCAAGCCCTGGACGACACGGGGTTCTCAGAGATTGACCACCCTCCATAAAGCCCAGACCTAGCACCTAGCGATTTTTTCCTGTTTTCCAATTTGAAAAAGGACTTACGGGGCTGGGGATTCGCAGATGACAAAAAAAAAGAAAGTTGCGGTTGATCGTCATTTTGAAGAGAAAGATACAGAATATTTTTTGGGTGGGTTGAAGACATTGTATGCAAGATGTGAGAAATATATTTCACCTGAGGGAAATTATATTGAAAAATAAAAAAATATACAGCATATATTTTCTTTTATAAAATACCTGAAGCCGCGGACTTATCAGCCGTCCCTCGTATATGCTCACAATTGAATTACTTAGCAAACTTGTACATTGTTCAGCATATTATGTAGGTCAGCTTGTAAACCAAATTCTGATTGCAATGTCAAAGCATGCTAACATCAGTCCTTAAATTTTCACAATGATTTCACAAATTGATATCATACCCACTCACCATACAAGGGAACACTAAAGCAAGAGCAAGTGTTCATATCCTTCGAAATTCAATCGAATTATTAATAAAAATTTAAATTAAATCTACATAAAAATTGTACTCCCATATTTTGACCCCGCCACAACTCGCATACCACAAAGTGAAAAGTTGCTCGTGGCAGCCTTTTAAATAAACAAACTTTGACGCACGAACGTCCTCACTTTTTCTTAATATTGAATGAAATTTTTGCGATTTCTTTCTTCTCAGAATTTAATTTTGATATTTAACTTTCCAAACTTGTGTGAGTTGTTTTCACTACCGAATGATAAATAATCTTTCAGCTCTTTTATCAAACTTATTTTTCTTCCAACTCGACAAATTGAAAGTTGTGGTATATCGTTTCCACCAAGCCCAAGTCTTGGCTCCTCCAAGTTTCCTGCGTAACAATGAATCGCGAAAACGTTCAAGTGCTCTTGTGAAACTCTCCGATTTCCACTTCTCACTTTCGATTTTCAACAGTTGTCTCGCGGCACCAAATGCAAAACTATTTCAGGATGCTGCACATTGCAACCCACTGCATAATGCTCCATTTCAGGGGGGGGGGGGGTTTATTCGAGGAACAAACACAACAGTTTTTCCAATGACAATGTTTCTGCCCGGCATTGCCTCGCATGGCACTTCCATTTCGGCAAACCCATCGTGAAGTACTCAAAGATAAAACAAATTCAACTCCCGCATTCCCCAAAGGACTATGATATGTTGGGATTTTTCGGGGTACATCGCCTGCAAACCACTCACTTTTTGTCCCCCAGAGGACCCAATTGTATATTTCGCAGATAATTTGTATATGACTGTCAATGTTGTGTTCTGGAAAAAGTGGCTCTTTTCAGGAAACAGACCAACTTCACAGTCACTTTGCGGATAAGTGGGATTGTGTAAAGGACGTGGGAGGAGCACTGAGAGCACAGAAAAATGATAAATGGATGGAGGTTGACTGGTGATAAAATGTAAATGAGAGGTGGATTCAATGGTTAAAGTAGTACTCGATAGTCGATTTGCCGGAGTACGTTTTCCTCTTGTTCTCTGATAAGCCACAGAAACAATTCAATTGCAACGAATCGTGGCCTATGACCTTGGGAAAGTTTGATCTCATTCGAACTGGTGACCCAGTTCGAGTCCTTTCCCTAGGTGCATCGCATACACAACGGAATGTATACAATGAAAGATTAACTCTTGAATATGGTAAACGATTAAAGGTATCCCTTTCAGAGTAAACGGCATGACATTGCAGGAATAGTTTTAGTTGTTCAAAATATTCTTCCTTGAAATTCCATGACGGAATTTCAAGATTGTATGATATTTTCAATGCTTTTAAGGAATCCAATTCTCAGATACAAGTTTTTTTTCTTCCTTGTAATGAATCAAGTTCCAACGAAGGATAACCAGCGGTTGAAACCTACACAATACTTCATACGTCCATAAGAATCATGCAGGAACATGACTTATGCCCAAGATGCAATACCGGAGACTACGATGCAATCTCACGGAGCGCATTCCAATTTAAAATGGATGCGATGCGATTATTTTATTTGGTTTGTTGGGTCAGCTATTGAAAAGTTTTCAGACTTACACTGCTTAATATTTTATAATAAAAGATAAAAATTTTTAAGATCTTCTCTTTTTGTAGGTAAAATGCTATTTCTTTGTTTATTTCAAAATTTAAAACAACTTAAAATGCTGCACGCGTCTCATAAAAAGAGTTCTAGACGTCTTATACTTTTTGACAAAAGGCCCCGGAGTTTATGGTTCTTTTCAAAAATGTCGGATTTTTCACGGAGTAAGCTCATGCCTACAGAGTATACTGCGGACAGAGCTGGCTTGGGTACTGGCTCTGGAAACTGTTGTTATTTTTTCAGCGATTTTCACTAGAATCGCTGCTTGATTTGCTCATATTCGTCGAATACGGACAAATTTTTTGACCCACCGGAACGGAATCACCTTCTTGAATTTGCCCAACAATTTTTTCACAGTCTTTTTCATACCACCTGTGATATTTTGCATAGTAAACTTCCTCGCGCTCTTCATTTCGGAAAACGTTTTTGAGTTTCAATTACACTTTGCTTGCCCATATACGACCATGGCAAAACTGATCGTTCTATTGTGGTTTATTTGCAATATAAACGAAGAAAAAACATGAAGAATCGAAATATCGCGTCTTGTCAATCAAGTTTGACGTCTTAAAGAACTGTGAACTGATGTAACGGAAGTTTTCTTGATTAAAACACCTTGTAGAGGGTGCGTGGCAAACAGTACATATTTTTTGAACCGTAAAAAAAGGATGAGTTTGGTTATTTTGTTTTGGAAAAAAGGAAGAAACTTCCTTTCCAAGGACTTTGGACTGCATCGAGATGGCAGAGTGGAGATTTGTGAGAGGTGCCAAAGACGAGAGGCGGTGACAAACCAGTGATAATCTTTTTGGAGGTTAACACGGTTACGGTTTGTGTTTTTGAGGGTGCTTAGTGCGGTACTTGTGGGTAATGCAGTTTCGGTACTTGGTTTTACCTAGTACGGTTTTTTTTATTGTTGTAGATCATACAATATTGAAAAGAATTGAACGGATATTGTTAAAACAGTTTGAGTTAATATTCGGTTGGAATGTGGTGACCCATAGGTTGAACTGCGAAGGTTGCTTGCGAATAGTGAGTTTAAAAAGCCTTTACTGAATGATTTTTTTCGGCTTCATGGCTTTTAGGGCGATCAATGACCACGGACCGCCTCAACGGCGGACCACGGATAATAAAAGAAGAGGTATTTTCTTGGAATGGGTTAAGGTTTAAATGTTTTTTCTTTGCTGACTCGAAGTCTTCTTTTGAGTATAAAAAAACTTGTATGGAGCAGGCGCTAATCCTTTAGAGTATAGTGACAATTTGGTTTAGTCTTCAGATCGTCTAATCACGCGTCTGATCATCCATTTGCTTTTGGAACACAGCGGTTGAAGATTCAGAGCTCGTCAGTTCGTCTTCTTCATCACACGAACGAACTACACGGCGCGGCTTCATGTCCGAAGAGTCCGAAGCTGGTCATAGGTTGCGTTTCAACATCCTTTACTGTATCTTTGTTAGTTGTACTATGCATTCATTGTTCTCGGCTTAGTGCACAATGGATTCAGTGATGTCCTTCATAAAATAGTTTTCCCGTGAAAAGACTATTTATAGAATATAATTTCATAATTCCACGAGCATCACCAAAATTTGGGATTTTCCCGTATCATCTGATTATACGCGCAGGGTAACTAAGTATCAAAAAGCAAGAACAAGAGTCGCAAAGTAAGCTGAAATTTGAGTTGGTTGCATAAAGTAAGTTAGGCTGAAGATTCGTCGTTCAGCCTCGAGTTGCAGTCGGAATCTTCCGCTTCATCAATCTCAGCAAGTATTTAGGTCTCCACGTGTGGTAGATGTCTGTGTCAGGATCTATTCTTACATGGTGTACAAAGTCGGCATTCTTACTGATTCTCTACCATCTTTTTCTTGCACATCTACTCGATAACTGGATTAATAAGTGAAGAGTGGTTATGTGTCATTCCAAATGCAATGAGCGGAAATCCCAATTTAAAGAAGAGAAGGGTTATAACTTTCGTCCGGTTCCCGGCGAAGCTTTTCAGTAAGACCCAACAAATTAACCCACTCTTTCTTGTCAGACAGAAAGCAGTGTTGAGGCCCATTAAAGCAGAACCTGCGCTAGTTTGCAAGAATAGTGAACACATTTTTATCAGAAAATTGTTTTGGGCCCAAAGTTTTTTAAAGTTTATATATGAACTTTTAAGTGCACCAAAACACAAAAAATCCAATCAGATGGTAAATTCTGTGAAAATACTTGCTTAAAGCTGCACGAGTGTCATTAATTAAACAGAACCAAGTGATTGTTGCTAATTAGCCAGTTCTCGGTGAAAACGGTTTTATCGAGGGAAGCTGAAGTTCTACTTATAGACACAATTCATTTAAGATACTTCATTTCACAAACTTTCCGTCGTTGGGATAGTCTCTTACCCTCATTCATAGCGACGCGTCAGTCCTTACATAAGTCCTTGGAGAAACTTAATTGAAATGCGATGATATATTACATGTTAATCTACAATCCCTCGTCAAAAGCAGACAGCACATTAATCTCATACGCCTGCCGTAATCGTCCTAGTGGTTATATAATTGTGCTGATTATTTCAATGAAATATCTATCATTTGGAAAGCTTTAAGAGGGACTCAGTCATTTCCTTACGAAATTGTTTTCAGTGGCGCAGGTGAACCGTGAGTTGTAGGAAGGTTCGTGGAAGGAACTTAAAAAAATAAGTTTACACACTATTAAGTTTACAAAGGCGGAAACAAGCACAATGACCTCATTCAGGCAACTCATTAGAATGATTAAGCTTCAGGCGTGCATGCTCCTTTCCAAGATTATTTGTAGTAACTATCGAGGAGTTACTACATTTCTTTATTACACAATATGTAATACTCAATTAACTAAGTATCAGCAGAAATCACTTCGCCTTGTTGTGTTTCTATTTGTAATCATCCTCAAAGAAACTGTTCGCTTCCTGGTATTACAACAACAACCATTATGAACTTATAGAGTATCTCAAGTATCTTTCCTATCTAATCTCTGATTCTCAGGGCAAAAGAGATATAAATATCCAGAACACTCAAAATCAGATATTGCATAAAGGATTTTCTTGAGTAAATCAGCTTTGTTAAAATTATCCATTTCCTATTGATTATCTTAAGAATATGCCTTGACAGGATTTAAAACCTGCGCAACTGTAGTTGGGATGCACACATTAAACATGTAATTTAACTGTGCGGCAATGTCTATTTGTTTTTAGGTGGGGAGGTGAAGGCTATTTACGCCCTGAGTATCGTACTCCCAGTGGACCTACTGGACTACCGAGTAAACACCCCTCTGTCAACCGCACCGCCTAGCCTGAAACCGTTTGACACATTACTTCGGGCTAAGTCTCCCAATTTTTCGCCTTTTGGCGCCTTCGGGTTACAGGGATTCTTTCTCCAATTGGAAGAGAAAGAGGAGGAGCACTGCTAGAGAAGGAAACCCTCCACCCTCGACACCTCCAGCCAATCAAGTATGACATTTTTCATTACTGAGATTACCCGAGCGTAATGTGCTACTTGATTCCATTTGTCAAATGATTTCAGCATCTCTTCGATTAGGATATCTGGATGAAGCTCTCCCACTTTTTCGGGAAGATCACCGCGCTCTTTGTCCCATCTTCTGTATGAAAAGAAAGTATGACAGGCGTCATCCTTCACACCAACGCAGAATATGCAATCTGGAGACCGTGACTTACCTATCTTGTGCAGGTAAGACTGAAAACAACCGTGTTCGCTCAGTAGCTGGGTCAGGTAGAAGTCAGTCTCATCATGCGTTCGACTGAGCCACGATCTTAAGTCTTGGATGAGCCGCGCGGTCCATCTTCCTTTTAGCTCACGTTCCCGTGATTGTTGCCATTCGTCGAGAGTGCATCGTCTTTCATCGCGAGCAACTTTTTCTTTATTATCCTCGTGCCTTCGGAGGTAGACTCTATTGCGCTCTCTAGCAACACCAACACCGCCAACACCGCTGACTCTGAGACTGTACGGTATGCTGATGCAATCCGCAGTTCTGCTCGTCTCTGCACCTGTGCCAGCCGTTTTCGGTGCAGTTCCTTGTTGAGAGCTTCACTCCATATCTCTGCTCCATAAAGAAGCGTAGATTGCACTACACTCATTAGCAGACGCCTTTTTGTTACAGTTGGTTCCCCATAATTGGTCATTAGTCGACTAATTACCGAGACACCTGCTGCGGCCTTGTTTGTCGTTGCCTTAATTTGCTCCGAAAAACTCAGTTTAGAGTCTACCAGCAAGCCCAGATACTTGACTGGTAGTTTCGACTCTACTAATGCGTCCCCGACTCGGACCATTCTTACTCTGGGGATCCTCTTCCTGTTCAGGATGACCACTTCGGTTTTTTCTAACGCTAGGTTAAGCCCGTGAGTGGTCATCCAGCTCCACACTCGGCGCATTAGTACATTCAGCCTTAATTGCGCTTGATCGACCGTGCGCCCAGCCACTAATGCCGCAACGTCATCTGCATAGCCGATCAGTCGCGACTCTTCCGGCAGTTTAAGTCCGTCGTAGGAGACGGTCCACAAGTCCGGACCGAGGATGGAGCCTTGGGCCACACCTGATGTGACTAGCATACTCCGACAACCTTGCACCGTGTTGTAGATCAGGCTGCGATCCTTCAGGTAATTTCGGAGTATCCGCCCAAGATATTCTGGAACTTGGAAAGAGTTTTCCAGGGCTTCCAGAATATCCGTCCATCTAGCGGAGTTGAATGCATTCTTTATGTCCACTGTCACTAGAAGGACTACCCGACGGTTGGATCAGCTGCGTGCTTCCACCTGCTGGACCGCACTTACCACTTCCGCGACTGCATCTATAGTGGAACGTCCCGTTCTGAAACCATAATGCCTTGGAGAAAGATCCCAGTGGCATGGATAACGTTAGCGAGTCTTCTCTTTATCAGTTTCTCGAGCACTTTCCTGGCCGTGTCTAGCATGCATAACGGTCGGTATGCTGACGGCGACTCGGGGTTTCCCTTCCCCTTGCTGATCAGCATGAGTCTTGCCGTCTTTCAACGCTCAGGGAAAACGCGTTCCCGCAAGCATCATTGAACGTACAGTTGCAGTACCTCGGCTGGAATACCGTCTGAACCCAAAGCCTTCTTCGCCTTCATGTAGAGAACTGCTAGTTCCAGCTCGTACCTCATGAAGAGTGGACAGTCTGATGTTGTTTCCCTGTTGGCGGCATCAACGCGGACGGGATGTTGAGGAAAAAGTGCCCGTACTCTCTCGTCCATCATGTCCGCTTCCAGTACGCAGGAGGCCCGTCGAGCGCTGAGCTTCCGCATAACTAGTTTATAGCCCAAGCCCCACTAGTCCCTGTTAACGTCTTCGACGAGGTTCTGCCAGCAACGAGCCTTACTCCTGTTGATCAGTTTGCGAAGGCATTTTCTGGCCGACCGATATACTGCCGTTCTGGTGCATGCCTCGTCCTGGCTTCGAACTCGTTGAGCTTCTTGTGAGTTTGTGACACTCCCTTCGTTGCTCAGCAATTTCAGTGGACCACCAGTACACTGGAGGCTTTCCGTGTCTAGGTCTCCGGCGGGGCATAGATGACTTAGAAGCGGATATGATGGCGCTCATTGTGGATTTCACCATGTCTTCAGCAGTCAGTTCTCTGCTCCCCGGTGATGAACCAAGCGGTGGTAAGCATGTCATGAGCGCGTCGACAAACTTCTCCACGTCCATCCTCTCAGTATTCCACACGAAGGCGAAGCGCTGAGTGTCTGGGAGTTTAAGAACGTTTTCGCGGATCTCGAATGCTTTGTACTGATGATCACTGACTGAATAGTCCTCTAGAACTCTCCAATTGTGTGTCATAGAGGAGAGGGACTCCAAGACGAATGTCACCTCCGGGATGGTGTCCACGCAGCCCAAGCGACGGAAAGTGGGAGTGTTACCAGTCTTCACCACGGCTAGCCCTACTCTGGCTGCCATCTCCAGGTCGATTCCCCCTGGGATCTGACTTAGGCATGCCCCATTCAATAGCCTTGGCGTTAAAGTCTCTCGCGATGAGAACATGACCTTCTGTGCTCAAGACGGTGTCCTCCAAAGTGTTGAGCTTCGCCTGGAAAGATGTTATTGGTTCGTTCGGTGTCTAGTACACACTAAAGAGTGTTATTCCTGGGCAACGGACCCACACAAAACCATCTTTTCACCCATGCCCGAACTCTCAGTTGGTTGCTTCGTTTTTCCCATTTGGTGCTTTCGAACCCATATGGCACAAGTACTAGATTCATCAGGGTACCATGCTGATGAATTTTTACCTCGGTGTTGTTCGCTTAGCAGCAATAGATCGGCTTTCATATCCCTCGCGAATTGGTCAAGCAGGTCTTGGGCGTTTGAGCTCCGATGTAAGCTTATCTGTAGGGCACGGGTTATTGCAGAGCTGCTTTGGCTTTGGTTTGGGCTTCTTTGAATACCCGGCACTTCCCTGTCCCTGGAATATATTTCAAGTCATCAGGTCTGGGATCAGCGTTCTCGCAGAGGATACAGTGTGCCTCTCCCGTACATTCTGTTCTCTTATGTACTGCGTTGCCGGATTTATAGCACAATGAGCTCCTATCAGGCCTTTTGCAGCCTTGTGCTGTATTACCGTAGCTTAGGCATTTTAAACAGCGGAGAGGAACTGCTCTTCACCGTATTCTGCAGACCACCCATCCTATTTTTATTTTGCCCACGCAGAGGAGTTTTTCGGCATGTTTCTCGGTTAAGTCGACTATGGCCATGCGCTGCCCTCTATTATTTTCAGGGTTTAGTCGTAATTTGATCCCAGTTAATTCGTGTGAAACCCTTTTGAGGCACTCTTCCACCTCTGTCCTGTCCGTAACGCAGTCAATGTCCCTGATTTCGAGGGTGGTCGTTGGTTCAAGTGAAGCTACTGTTGCCTTTTCCCCTGGAGCCTTTTTGACTGCATCCCGGAATGAGTCGTTATTTGTTGTCTCAGGTCCAAATTCTACAAAGCGGGCCACCAGATTTGGTTGGGCGGACGGTTCTGATGGCAGTTTGAGTGTCATCGGGTCTTATAGTTGCCTTGATTTCTCGCAAAACGTCTGCGTAAGCTCTCCCATCCGTCGGTTTGACCAGCAGTGCATGCCTTAGGATTTTGCGGCGTGGCTTGCTTCGTGGTTCTTGTTTCTTGTTTAAGGTATCTTTTCCTTTGTCTCCAGGAAGGAGCTTATCATTGGTGACTTTTTCAAGGAGAAGCCTTCTGGACGATTTTTTGGTGGCCTTGGTTGCCACCACCTGGAATCCATCATTCGACGTAACCTGTCTGTTCGCTGCTTCGTCCTTCCGCCTTTTGTCTCGGTCACCTTGGATTGGGCTACTCGCAACTCTTTTGGTAGCGCTATGCGCGGTAATAACTTGCGTTTCAACCAAGGTACTGGTCTTTTGCTCTTCCTCCGCCATTTGCGTCTGTAGTGCCCGATACGGTCTAAGAGCTCTTCAAGCTCTAAAATACCGTCCCTAATGTCCTTGCATATGTTTTTCTGGGGATTGCAGGAAGCTTTGATCTTTTTAACTGTGTTTCCTGCCTTACGCATGAGACGCTCTTCTTCGTGCCGATCCAACATCATGAGATTGTCCTGCGCCTGGTTTTGAGGCGGGCTTTTTTTGTTTGCGTTAGGATCTAGAGCTCTGATGGCATCAGAAGCAGTGTCAGTGGCAGCATCGCGTCGAATCATGATCTGAATGTCATCGGTGGTTTCTCCCTCCGTGTGTTTCCCAGGCATTAGTTGTTCGTGCTTTTCGCATTGTCTTACGGGACGTTTCGGCGTGCGCATTGTTTTTTGCTGGGTCCGAATGCCGCCAGTATTTCTGGTTGGTAGAGGCTCTCTGCTTTTTGTGTTCGTTCGTCCGTTTGTCGTCTGGGTTTGGTAGTTTGCTCGATGTTTTTGATTTTGTTTCAGTTGGTACTGATTTGTAAGGAGCCCTCGGAGCCGCTATCTCCACTCGTATGTGTAGTCACCTAAATGTTCTCATGGGTGTCTGTGCAAAGCAGGGAGGCCATGCAAGGGTTGGCACCAGCCCTTATGAGGACAGGTGCTCAGAGCCAGACCAGTGCTAATCGGGAGTTCGTCTCAACCGAACCTACACCATCAACTTACTGGTGTGAGCTTCGAACGTACTCCGTGGCCTGCCAAGGTTTTACCGGGACGGAGATGGTACGATACTTATATTGGAGCCGTTCGCGCGCAAGTTTCACCTCGGTGGTACTTGGTCCAAAATATCATGTCCGCCAGCCCAAGTGCTCCGAGTGCAATTCGTTGGTCAGTTCATTTTTCCAGAGTCGTTGCAGGGTCGTTTTCCACTCGAGATTGCTTGCAGTGACCTCCACGTACTCGGGTACGTAGGGGCGACAATCCCCAAAGAATACTGGCTTCTAGGAGTACTCCTGTTGACCAGCATTCGCCCTGCGGGGATATATTTATCGTTATTTAAAATTATCGAAAATACTTCGGAAAATGGTCAAGCAAATGATCTTGACCAGTTATTAATGAATTCTTATTCGTGTTAAAGCGCGAATACTCGTATGTTAGTTCGAAATAAATACCGATAAGATTCTGCAGATAGTGTATTGGAGAGTGACAGTAGTGAATTGAATGTGACAATAGTGGATCCGAATATAAATTAATGGCCTTCATAAACTAATTCAATTATTCAACTGAGTGTTTCACTTAGCTAGAAGAAATAAAGATTGCTTCCAACATTATGAGGCCACTTACTTGTTTCTCGGTTACCATAGAAATTTAGAATGTGGTTTTATTTTTAATAGTGAAAATCAGTGAGCGTGGGGCGAATGTAAAAAAAATGCAAGAAGACTCAAAAATTCTATGATTTGAAGGCCCTTAAAGGCACTTATAAGTTGAGCCTTTTACTTGATGAGAGACTTTCAGAACCAATACCTACTTTTTGGGATTGGCTTCACGGATTTTTCGACATCTTGAACAACTCACTGATTACCTCGCCTGTCAACCTAAAAATCTAGCCCGGAACCGTTTGAAACATTTCTACGGGCTAGGTCTTGTGTTCCTACGCCTAGATGTGCCTTCAGATTACTGGAATCCCTTCTCCAGCGGGTAGGAAAGGAGAAAAAGCAAGTGCTAGAAAAGAGACAGTTTAAACATTTCTCCGACCATAGTTTCCGGGCAGCGCTCTTCAGGTGCCATTTGAGGACAAGGAATTGCGTAGCCTTTTGGAAGCTGTCCTCGCCTTCAATTGTTCAAACAGTTGAGGTCGATCAATTTCTGCAGCGTGTAACCTTGCAAATTGACTTAGCTGGCTTTGAATCTTCCCGTCAAATAATCCTTCATTCAACAAACACAAAATAATTGTAGGTGAGGATACTTTTAACTTTAAGATGATGATTCCTTTTGTGTCTTTATTCCCTCTTGATTCATCCATAAATTTAAAATTTTATCACTTTGTTTCGGGTGTTTATTTTTATTATTTTTTGATTTCAAATGGTTTTCTCTACCAAACATGCATAGGAGCATGTTTGATAAAACTTTATATCAGGTACTTGGTCGCTATCCTCTAAGTAAACAATTAACAATAATAAGCTCCTGCTGCGATTAAATATGGGTGCAAAGAACATATTCAAAAGGGGCTACTTCATACGTAAACTGTAACATGATTGTTTATCATGTGTCGACTATGTTTGTACAATGAAACTCCTGATAAACAATTCTTCAGTATTGCCTTAATAGCTGCCAGGATTACGATTCGACTCATATACCGAGTAGATAGGTCTCACTTGACTTCCTCTAATCAATTGAAACGCAGATAAATTATTCACACCCTTTATCGCGTTTTTGTTGAAATAAGTGATTGCGTACGGTTAGAGAAGTTAGTCGCCAAAGCAATCTTACATGCCATAGTAGCATAGGGTTGAAAAAAGGTTATTTGGAACTTTTTCACTCAACATGTACACAAACAACAAGCTTAAACACAATGACCTCCTTTGTTGAAGCGAACGTTTTGATAACAGTTTATAAATGGAATATATTCAGCACATTATCAGTGAGCATCCTATCAACTATAAACAGGCTAATCCACTCAATGGCCACACCATTCCCTATCCTTAGAAAGCAGAGCAAACAATTCCGTCATGCAATCATAAATAAATTACGAAGTTTATGGGCTTTCGATTACGAACAACATTATCCTGTTGACACAATCGATTTGCTTCCGACCTTTGATTCTATTTCTTCGAATAGCACTCATCGATTGATTTTGGATCTATGCTCAAAACGGATATCGCTGCGTGGCTAGCGTTCATATGCTGTAAGCCGGGTGTCCTAGTTGAAGCTTTGCGAACTATTTGGGTTATTGGATCCTGAAAATATTTCCGAGTAATAGTAATGAGAAGTGTTAACAGGTTTTTCGTTCTTTGCTATCCAGCATAGCATTTGCATAAAGGACATTTATTTGATTTTCATTTCGGATTACTGGAACAAGGGTAAAGAATGATTCGGATATGATAGTATTGTTTGCGTTTCCGGGTAATCAGCCACTCCAATGTCTATAAATACGCTGCTGGAAGCTCTATGATAGGCTCCTTTGAGGATGAGTTGCTGGGAGTTGATGCAATTTAGCACCCAAACTCCAATGCTGTCTGTGAGCACTGAAAGCAGTTTTGATTATGTAGTAGTATTTATAAAGAATTGTGGAAAGAGCTCAAGCTGGTTTCGAACACGCGTCCCTGCCGCTTCTCATCAGGTGCCAACTCACAGGCTGGGACGCGTCGATTGGCACTACCAGCTTAGGTGGATGTCGACTGGTTATTTTACTAGTTATTAATATTGCTCTACAGCTTTGAACTTTTTCCTATATTCCAAATTGTAGTAGTATTTTAGGCGAGGTTATACACCTCTCGAAAGCATCCTTCCCCCCTTCCGGCTGGGAATCAGATTATCACCATAATAGGAATTCGACGATTTTATCGAAAAGATGCAACTCTTTGTCGAGAATTTATTCGTCAACACAAACATGAAGGTCCTTGCCAACTGTCTTTTGTGTCCACGGGATCATGCTGCATTTTTCGCTTTCTGGCTTGTCTGCTGCGGTTTACGTTTTTTGAATGTTTGGCTTTTTTCTGCGATGCGTGGCCAGGCGAGGGTCACATTAAGTAATAAAGGAGGGTCTGGTTGCGTTAATTAAACTTAAAGGAGTTGTCATGCATCGTGGAAGTGTCAGGTTCCGGTTCATGACGTTTCCTCTCCTGACAAGGACCGCGTCGAGGATTAAAATATTTTATGGGTACCATATTTTAGGTACCGGATGATAACTGTTAAGTACTTTTCGTTGTGATGTAAATTTGTAGTCCTTTCGATTACGTCTTGTTTTGATTTTGACATCGAAGCTGTCAATGTCATCGAATTTCGTTGGTCTGTGTCCTGTCAATGCAGTCCGTAACGCAAATCAGTGTTGTTGGATGTGAAAGAACGTAGAAGTTATTTGGACCTGTTTGATAGTTTCTTTCTTGTTTTTGCTATGCACAGTTGATGTACAAAATATTGAAAATACAAATCAATTTATGACATATAAATGCACATCTTCCAATAAAATGTTTTTTGCCCGTACATCACCGTGGCTATTACCGCAATAAAAGTTACCCTTGTGTGAATCGGGTAGAAAAGCATGAAAAACCTCTACAATTAGTTATTAGTTTTCATTTAAAACAGTTTTATAACATTTTCAATATTATTATTCGTTGTAAACACTGTTGTTTGTATTTCTTGCGTGAAATCTTGTGTGTGAATCGTATGTCTCCTTGCCTATGTAAATTAAGGTGGTCCATTTTGCAGGGTCCTTTGAGTCGACTTGCTATTGCTTTGTCTTACTAAACTGTGTGATTAGTTTATCAATTACGTATTTCTCGAACCCATTGTTCAGTGCTGCCCTGTATGTGTCAAAAAGTATAATGAAGTATATGCTGAAATTCATGGGGATGTAGTGCAGTCCCGATTCAATTGACCAGTGCGCGTCAATTTATGTTTCGGCCTGTGGTGACAATAAAGCCAAGTCCTTGAAAATGTTCGCCATTAACATATGCCATAGTGTTTCACAGACCTTTCTAGTCGCGATATTCTAAAGGACTGTATCGCTCTACGCCAGTCATGAGAGCTGTTAAGTTGGTGAGGATGCTCTGGAACGTTAGCTTGGTATGAATAAGGTCCACAGAACCTTTCCAAGTCCTAGAATTCGACTGCTTGTTTTCACGTGAATTGTTCATTGATTGCTGTCAATGGTGTCATTATTTTGCATCTCTTCCTTCAAATACCACGTAAATACCCGGAATCTGCTATCTACGGAAGTATTCTACGAAGTCTTATAATAATAGAATGTTGCGATTTTCATGGGTGAAAGTCAAACCTCTGCAATATAAGCAGATGTCACAAGCTTACATTAAATTCGGGAGTGTGTATTTTAGGGAAGTCTGAAAGCACATAGGAATTTATAGAATTTTTCCATTGCCTTTTTTATGATCGAGAACAAATCACTCCTGAGCGCTTTCAGGTAACAGACCAGAAAGAAAAATCAAATTTGTCTGGCTCGAATTTAATAAGGCAAAATCTGATAGAAGGAGTATAATGCTTACCATCGTACTACAACATATCTTCGTAAATTGATGTAAGTTTCCTTGTTATATTGGCATAAAAGGCAACCTTTACATACTTCACGTACTGAAGAGTACGCAAGGATTTCCAGAGAGTGTACTAGTATGTTTTCTGAAAAATTTTAAAAGGCATTCCGGGCATGTCATACACATATAAAGCTCGTGTTGCATAATATATGATGGAAGCATTTGTGAAATACAAGTCGTAGCATGATGTCAAAGCGTCTTGCGTTCACGGCAAATGAAGGACTCGAAACAGAAACGGGAACAGCAATACTGCATTGTACTTAAGCCAACAGAGCACACACAATACTTATTTACACATCAAATATATGTTAAAACAGGATGTAAATAGCAAGATCTTTCGTAGGAAATTTCAGATGAATAATATTGTCTTAATGAAGCTAAAAGCATCTTCCGTATTCTGTTAGGGATTTTTATTATTTCAAACATCCGCTTACGTCCAGAGTAGACCTATTAAAAGAAATTTGGAGTCCTCCTATGCATTCATTTTCATTTACCTTCTTATGTTAATTACTAGCAACTAAGAAACCTGGCCGTATTTATTTAGTGGCATCTCGAGTTCGCTTATGATTACCGGCAATTTTGGTCGATAACCAGTTGGATGCTGACATATGCCCGAATGAGTGCCCGACAAGATGCCCGAAATATTCAATCGTCTTATGAGATGGTAACCGATGGCTTGAAGTCATCATATGCACCTATCCTTTGATAGTTTCAGCAAGTCCTATTGCGAACAGCAAGTCCTATTTGAATAGGACCAAACGACAATTTAACAACGTACTAAAACCATTGAAAACTATCTAAAGATTCTTTCTAGGTGGATTTACAATTCGTTCCAATTCAATCTACGTTACATATCCTTTTTACGAAGAACAACGATGCTAAAGGATAAATAGAGCGCCGAACCGTGATGCATAACGAGAGTTCAGCGTTACTGAAACCGACAACTGAATAACGTAACAACCTTCGATATTTCAATTTGCCAATAAACTCTGAATCAACCATAAATATGAGCTCGTCAATTCACGAAAACATTGCTACAACATGCATGTTTATTCGTCTTACAACAGTCCACTAACTCGTATCGCTCTTGTTATCCTCATTTCCTTTCCTTGCAAATGTCTGCTTTTGTCTAGTGACTTGCTCCAAGCGAAGCATGGTATTCACAAGAAAAAGGAATCAAGTGCACTCCGGACTCCCATCATTCGCTTCCCACGTGTGTTGTACATTAATTATATCGGGGCGGGGGACGGGGGCTGTAGACGCACAGCCAATTCGATAGCAATCAATGGGCAAAGGAAATCCAATTTATCCCACATCCTTGTCGAACGTCGAGGAGGAAGTGTTTGCATTTGTGGGCTTATCTGGAGGCACTTTAGTGGGAGCGATTGATCAAATCGAGTCTTAATATCTGTTAAGCCCCAATCAAATCCGTCTATTGCAAGGATGGATGCCGCAAATCAGGTGCTTACACGCATTCAATTCAATAGCGTTTCAATTAATTACCTGCCTTTTGGGCTCGACTCGATGGTATTAGAGCGCACTACCTGACTTAATGAGTTTCGGGTAGTTCCGTGTTTGGTCGCTCCGAAAATAAGGATCTCCGCACGGCGTTCAGACGAGTCCGAGATATTACAGACCGAGTCGAATGGGAGAGATTCAAAAGGATGTTGACTTGTCGCCAAGTTAAAAGTGTGCACTAGAGAATGCAAATATTCCGTGATTCTGCATTTGGTTGAACCTTTGTTGCTGGAGTCGACGGGACCGTCTACGCTTTCAGCGAACCATTCTTATCCAGCCGGTGACTACGAGCTGAATCTGTCCTTTATTCGCCACGTCTCCTGCTTTTCTCTTAAGTATTTGCTCGTGACTGAAGCAAGGAAGTTTAATTAGGTTTGCACAACAACTGGGAAGATTCTAGTGTTGCGAGTGCTCCGTGCCACTGCTTCAAGTTGAGCGCCGTATGGTATAATGGCAAATATTTTCACCATTCTCTTCGGCTCCTTGCATGCTTAGTCGATTCTAATATACTGTGCGAATCCAATTTCCATGCCGTAAAATCGGAGAAAATAGGAGGACAATTTCGTTGTAGCACGTAGAAAGACAATATTTTCCAGTATAGATATGTGCGGCGCCTTCACGTGAGTCCCTCTTTTCCTGTTTGTTTGCTCGCTACGAAACAGAGTATTATTACGAGCAGCTTATAGTTGAAGACGATGGGAAAATAGCGGAAAAGTTTAACTAGAAAACGCGAATATTAGATGCTACAGCAGTGGAAATAGTGTCTTTGAGTGCTAGAAATGTGTCAGGAATATATGCAATATGTCAGTTGTTTACTGAAGCAATTCTCCCACTTTTTGTTCATTAGATTGCTGCATTTATGTAAGTCGTATAATATGTGTGTCCTCTATTAAATTGAGCGCTTTCAAGTGTGAACGTGAAGCGATTAGGAAAAGCGTACAAGAAGTCCACGGTAGTACAACTAACAGAGCAATCATTATGGTCTGCACAAATCGTTCCTCTCTTACAATTCGCATTAAGGATTGATAGAATTATGTGACAATCAAAACGTGCTTAAGGTGCTTTGAATACGTACATCAACTATGAAAATTAGTCATTACGTACTAAATGAGCAAGGATTTTCTTCTTGACGGACAATTACCAAGCAGCTTGTCGATAGGATCAAATTTCCTGCTTCAGCTCGAGCCCAATCAACAACTTCCTTCATTAGGCAACAACTTCTCAGCTACGGCTTTCTGCTGTCTGAAAAATCTCCCCCAATCTGAAGTGTTCTATTTCTAACAATTAATGTGCAAAATATTTTCGATTTATCTAGAGTCGTATCAAAAATGTACAATACTTCAATATTTTCTTGGAAAAAAACCCTAAGCATTTCGAACACCATCATCATTTTCGGTGGCCGTTTCTACCCGCTTCACCCAAAACTAACCCCCACAAAAGTCATTCAAGAATTCCACAAAGAAACAAAATTGAACATCAATTTGTTTAAATATAAGAAATAAATATCTATTGAACCCTTCAGCTATGGACAAAACTGCAAAGCACTTAATGCAACTAAATACCTACCAAATCGATCCGGAAAGGGTTATCGTTATGAAAATAAATTGTATCTTATGTAAAAAGATACGTGGTTTAGAGGATTGCTTTTCTTTCTTGTCTGTGGCAGGGAGCAACACTATCTGGGGTTATGTAAATATCTTCTGGATAGGAAGCGATGAGAATTTTTTGGGGTGCCACCAGTTCGTACCGTGGTCTTCTACTGTTTCCCGCTTTATTTCTTCCTTGCCCACTTCCTATGCCAATATTGCGAATACTTGATCCATGGGATATTCTTTGCCATAGTAGAATTGATATGGAACTAATTTGATGGCAGGCATGGCTTACCCTGATCCAACTTCCAAGGTTTTTCTTTTTAAGTGTGTTTAAATCTTTTACGATATACAAAATTTCTCCGCTTTTCCTGTAGGGATTCAACTTCTGACACTGATGTTATATTTGTTTCGCTTTGTATTTGCATCTTCCAGGCAACTCGAATGCTTCATACTAATTGCTAGGTCAGTGTTAAATAAGGATTTTTCCAGGAGAAGTTTGCAAACTGCTATTATTACCTTAGTTATGTAAAATGAAAACATAAAAATGTATATATTATACACTGCCGTAATACTACAAGCCCTTTTAAAAAACTCTTTATTGAACTTCTTTTTTTTTTTGAATAAATTCTAAATGATGTTCGGACAGAGATGACGGAATGGCGACGGCTGAACTGCACTGATCTGAAAAACACAAAAGAGGACACCCCTGGGTATACGGTGGATAATTCTGCTATCTAGTGGAAGGTAGCGATCGTTTCATACAAAATAATTAAACTCGAGTTTATTAAAAGAATTCGCTGGGGAAACCACTCAGCGACACCATGATGCGGTAGTGAGGAACACCCGTCTCTCAGGCCAGGGGGGAACAACCCATCCTCTAGCCCCCAGGTTTGACGAGGAGGAAAACCCACCTCCGCAGGCCAATGAGGAGAAAACGCTCACCCTCAAACATCCAACCGACAATAAAATCTCACTCATCGCGTATGTCTACGAGACGACCACCATCCTCCAACTTCCCCAACTATTATTAAACCACTACACCCCACACAACGCACTCAGTGAAAACACTCACCCTTTAATTTTTATCCTGGATTCACCACCGTAACTGCGAAGCACTTCACTCGAAATGCCAATTGTTTCATGCAAGACGCAATACCCGCAACACATTCTAAAAACCATAACTTCCTCATACCTGCCGCCGCAGATACGGGGTCACACCTACCACTCATGCACAACTCTAATTCCTTTAACCCATAAACAAAAAAAACCCATCCACGCTCAACATCTGCGAGCGCATTCATCCTATGCAAATAAACCTATGGAAAATTCAAAAATTCTACCAACCTTTTCCGTATCGGCACATTTGATTTTACAGTTGTAATGATCCTCGCATACCATACCGGTGTTTGGGGGCCTGGCAAGGATGCCCATCATCCAGACGCATGGTCGAGCTACTAATAGTACTTCATTTAAAATTCATGATGGAAACGCAAAAAGCGAAAAAACTAGGGAAATTTCATGACTTTCTATGAATTTCATTTCATGAAATTTTGACGCAACGTCTATGATGGATGTTAGATGAAATGCCGAAAAGATCTGAAATATGCCACCACCAGTTTTCTTTATTCTTGACTAAACCGGGAACTTTTGAGATAGACCTTGTAGATGATCCATGATCGATGCCAAAATAAAAGTGGTGAACGCGGTACAGTGACCTATAAGGAAGGGCATAATGAATCACCTGGCAACGCAGAGGGAAGAGGGATTTCTCTGACAGCAAGCATTACGCGTCCCATCCATTTCTGCTGAAAAGGGGACTTCGCCCTAACCTGAAGGGATCGATAGGAAAGACCAAAATGGCTTTGTTCGACGTAATGTGGCAAACAATTCAAAACTCGGTTCTCGGTGTGGCAGGGGAGATGTTCAGTCGGTTGCCGTTCGGTAAAATTATAAGTATTATTATTACCTAAAAATAAATATTCGTACTGATATGGTATCATCCTCGATAGATTTATGATGTCGGGACTTGGGAAGGATGCCCGCATTCCAAACGAGTGGCCGCCTAAAAACAAAATACTCCTCTTTCTTAGATATGAGAAGAAAACATTTCTTCCTCTTCCTTAAACATGAGAAGGACACATTTATATAAGTCAGACTAATCCTATGAAAATATATTTGATTGTATTAGAATATTTATAGGACGTTCAACAAACACAGGTTTGGATGAATTGTACAATTGTAATCGATGTGATCAAAATTTTCAGGCTTCGAGTCAGCGTCTAAGTGTGAATTTCTCTGCTGAAATCATAGCCAGTTTTTGGTAGCCTACCCTATTTACGATTCTTCTCATCTTGCAAGGATTTCCTCAATTGCATAAATAACAATCTGCGAATTGTATAGGAAATGTAAATATTTCGGAATTTCACGTAGAGCGCTAACCGTTTATTCGCTTAGTAAATTGAATGTGTCTCCTTTCATCTGAGTACAACATCTGGGAACAGACGCGTCACACAAGAGACGACTGAAGGTAATTAAGACATCTGATCTGAGTAGGAGGATACATATATCACAACAATGCGGCTCTGAAGAAATTTTATGCTTTATCTCTCAGATGCAAGAGAATTGATTCAGTGAAAAGCATAATACTCTGTACTTCATTACTTCACTGTAGTTCATGTAGTTCATTACTTCCCTGCGTCTAAGCCCCGGTCTTTGGCCGGAGCCCCGAAGGTACGGATGACTTCAAGCAATTGAATTGTGCTTTTGAAAAGAAGTTAATTGTGCTCTATTCTCATCATAAGCGACACTACTCCTCCTTTTCAACAAGGAACATGGTAATATACTCAAAACAAACTAAAGATCTACAAAGCTGCCACGACCCTAATGTGGCTCAACATAAACGTACACAGCATCCCTAGACAATAATTCACATTCAGGTTTAATTGCAGACAAAACATGATTCGCACGTATTTAAATGAGAGGAGAGAGAGAGAGAGAGGCGGCGCACGTTTCGCTGAGATTGCCGTGTTTATACCATGTTGACAAAGAATCGACCCGACCTTATTGTTCTCCAGCAGCCAGTGCCAGTCAGTGCCAAGTCACCCTTCTTTCTGATTTTGAACATTAGCTATGTTTTACGGGCAGGGCTTTATTCCAGTGCTTAAGAAGGAATTATTCTAAAAGACACATCAACATTTCACCATTCCATTCTCCACGCTTACGTGTGCAATGAGCAAGCAAGAAGCTCTAGTGTATCCTTGCGTCGTCACATGCATGTACTAGTTAAGAGTTATGTATTCGTATGCTGACATTTTGTAATTTGGAAAAGAATTTGTTTTGCCATCCTGGAAGGCAAGTTTTATCACTTGCCACGCCGCGCCGGTTTCAAGCTTTTAGAAAACTTTTCACAAGACGGTAGCAAGGAAACAAGCAGGAAGGCATGAAGAGGCGAGGTGAAACGCGAAGCGAGCGAAACGACCTGGAACGCACTTGACACCTCTGAAAGAATAATTATTTCATGTATAATTTCCTATCTCATTATTTTTGGAGCGTTGCTTAACAAAGTCACAACTCAACATGACAACGAATGCTTGCGCTCTATGTGCGTCAACATTAATAACAGGACGCATTTCAGAAGGACAGGAAGAAATTTCAAATGAAAGAGAACAATCGTACCTGCGATGCTCGAGAACAGCAAGAACCGATGCTAAATTATGCATCATTATTTTTCAAGAGCTGTGACAGAAGCAACCTGAAAAGGATTCTTCCATAGTATCAGTGGTTTTGCCGGAGAAGTATCTCCCGTTTTGACGGGAATCATTAGAAAAGCCTATACGCTATGAAATTCTGTGACAAATGAATGTGTTCTTACTATTTCCCGAAACATACAGACATGCACAGCGAAACCATTTATTTTCAAATTTGATGTTGTGCTGACGAGCGCGTAAATAAATACGAGAGGAAATCTCGCAGATTCCTTCGTAATTGAGGAGTAAATATGAAAAATCACTGAAAAAATCTACAAGTATTTCCAGACTTTTAACTATTAAAATGATTTATGTATGAATTATTCATCGGAAAATGATGATTTCGTTTAAGTTTGACTGATTTTGTCAATTTGTTTTTACGTTTCATTTTAATGACAGAAATGAAAGCGATAATACTAAGGAAAATTCGCAGGACAGAAATATTTGTTCAATACATCTACAATATGCTCATAAATAAAAAAGAATTTCTTGAAGTTCCCCATCTGTCCGGTCGATGGGTCTTGCTTGATTTGATCTCCTTCATCTGTGGTTTGCCTCCAAATAATCACTCTTTGGCATGAAAATAGCCAAGCCGTTTTATTTATTTTCCATAACCCCTCAAAGGTACAAGACAATGAAGAGTTCTTTGTTGCGATGTCAGGTGGGGTAGAGGACGCCTTCAAGTGATCTCTAGTTACACCAATTAGATATGTCTGGGTATCAAGTGATGATCAGAGTTTTTGATCAATAATTGACGTCTATCAAGGAGAGAACCTCATGAGACGATTTTCAGGTGGGATAAGAACTTTACCTGGTGGCTACGAGAGGTAACATAGATATTTATTTTTCGGATATTAGGTGGAAAGATGGTTTTAACAACAACAGAACTCAGAAATTGTATTACACCATGGTGTCAAAACAAATATTGGAAGAAGATGGAAACGATGAACTTAAATCCCTCTTTTTTTTGGGGTTGGTGGGTGAAGGCAATTTACACCCGGAGTGTTGGACTCCTAGCAGCGCATGCTACCAGACTTCCCACTAAACACCCCCCCCCCCCCTGTCAGGAGACTCTAGCCTGGAACCGTTTGACACATTACTTCGGGCTAGGCCTCTTTTTACTTCGCCCTAGGGCGCCGTCAGCCTAGAGAAATCTCCCCCCAGCAGGAGGGGGCAGGATGGAGGAGGACTGCTGGAAAGGAGACCCCCTAGACCCCACGCCCAAGGTTATCCATTGTACATTTTTTGGCAGTAAGTATTGCCCGAGAGTAATGTGCCACACATGTCCATTTGTCGAAACTTTTCAACATTTCTCCGATTAGATTGTCTGGAGAAAGCTCTCCCATCACCTCCCACAAGTCCTGCCACATCCTGTTCCACCTTCTACAGTTGAAGAAGGTGTGACATGCGTCATCCCTTTCCCCGGGGCAGAAAATGCAGTCTAGGGACCGTGATTTACCAATCTTGTGCAAGTAAGACTGAAAATACCCATGCCCGCTAAGAGGCTGGGTAAGGTAATAATCTGTCTCACCGTGCCTCCGATTTAGCCACGATCCCACGTCCCCTATAAGGCGGCCAGTCCAGCGGCCATTAGAGTCGCCTTCCCAGGACTGTTGCCACTCGAGTATTGTGCGGTGCCTCTCCTCTCGGTTGACAGCATATCTTGAGCCCTCCACTTTTCGGTCATAAATTCTCCGTCTCTCCCTAGCAAGGAGGGCGATGGGTATCACTCCTGCGATCACCAGCACCGCCGACTCAGAGACAGTGCGGTATGCAGACGCAACCCGCAAAGCTCCTCGTCTCCGTACCTGGGTCAAGCGCTTTCGATACAGCTCCTTACTGAGAGCTCCGGCCCTAACCTCAGAGCCGTACAGTAGCACTGACTGTACAGCACTCATGAGAAGTCGGCGTTTGCTCGGTGCGGGCCCACCGATGTTACACATTAGCCGACTTAGAGCTGAGAGGCCTATCGCGGACTTTTTCGCCGTTGCCCTGGTCTATTCCGAAAAGCTCATTTTGGAATCGATCAATAGTCCCAAATATTTTATTGCAAGTTTAGACTCAACAGTCGCATCTCCGATCTGCAAAGGAATTACCGTGGAAATTCTTTTCTTCGTGAGAATGACCACCTCGGTTTTCTCTAGTGCCAAACTGAGCCCGCGGGTGGTCATGCATTCCCTCACTTGACGCATTAGCATTCCCAGTCTGCGCTGCGCATGTTCGACTGTGCGTCCGGTGACCAATGCTGCTATATCATCTGCATAGCCGACTAAGCGCGACTCATCTGGCAGTTCAAGCCTCAATAGTCCGTCGTATGAGGCTGGTCCCAGTATGGAGCCTTGCGCTACACCAGACGTTATCTCCATACTGCGCCGCCCATCTTGCGTGTCATAGAGTAGACTGCGGTCCTTTAAGTAATCCCTCGAAATCCGCATCAGATACCCTGGCAATCGGAAAAAATTTGTGGATCGCCCTGCTCTAAAGCCATACTGCCGAGGAGATAGGTCCACTGCAGCACGAATTGCGTCAGTGAGTCTTCTCTTGATGAGCTTTTCGAACACTTTCCCGGCTGTGTCCAGCATACAAAGTGGGCGGTATGTAGATGGCAGCCCCTGTCCCCTTTTCCCTTGCTGATCAACGTGAGCCTCGCCACCTTCCAGCGAGATGGGAATACACCTTCTCTAAGGCAAGCGTTAAACACATTGAGTAGCAAATCAGGGCAAACGAGGAAATCCATTTTTAGCACCTTGGTTGGAATGCCGTCTGGTTCTGGTGCCTTTCGAGGTTTCATAGAAAGCACCGCACCCCCCAGCTCACTTTTAGTGAACGATGGACATTCGCCTGAGTTGACCTCGTGGGCAGCATCAACACGGACAGGATGAGTTGGACAAAGCGCCTGCACTATGCCGTCCATCTTGTCTGTTTGAAGTAAACACGGCTTCCGTGAGGAGCCGAGCTTGCGCCACACTACCTTGTAGCCGAGCCCCCATGGATCCCTGTTCACATCGTCCACAAGTTCTCGCCAGCAGCTTGCCTTACTCTCATTGATGAGTCTTCGGAGTTCTTTCCTCGCTGATCTGTATGCTGCTGTCCTATTGGATGCTTCCTCTACGTTTCTCGAGCGCTGAGCTGCACGTCGAAGTCTGTGACACTCGCCTCGTTTGTCTGCGATATCTTTTGACCACCAATGTACAGCAGGCCTGTCGTGTCAAGGCCTCCGTCGAGGCATATATGAGCTACAGGCAGAAGTGATGAGGTTCATCGTTGACTCCACCATTCCCTCGACTCCAGCCCTTCCGCTCCCTGAAGGGCACCCCGATGTCGTTCCGCCTTCCAGAATCACATTGGCGAAAGTCTTCACATCCATTTTTCCGGTATTCCACCCGGGAGTGAAAGATCGTTGAGACGAGCGAGGAGTGGTATCGCCGATCTCAAACGCGATGTATTGGTGATCACTCGCTGAATAATCCTCGAGTACTCTCCAGTTCAGCGTCGTCGGAGCGAGGGACCCCGAGGCGATTGTCACATCTGCGATTGTTCCTTCGCAGCCCCAGCGCCGGAAGGTAGGTACATTGCTGGTATTTAAAACCACCAACGCGGTCCTCGCCGACATGTCCAGAATGCGTTGCCCTCTGGAATCGGTTTGAGACATTCCCCACTCAACGGCTCTAGCGTTGAAGTCTCCTGCTACGAGTACTTTGCCATCTGTGTTCAGAACAGCATCTTCTAGTGCGTCCAGTCTATTTTGAAAAGATGGCATTGACTCATTCGGCGTCAGGTATACGCTGAAAAACGTTATACCCGGGCACCGAATCCACACGAAACCATCTCCTCGGCCGTGAACTTGAATCTGGAGTCGCATGCTGCCACGAACCCAAACGGTAGCAGTATGGGAGTCATCGGAGAACCAGGCTGGTGAGGTCTTATTCCGATGTTGTTCGCTCAGCAGCAGCAGATCAGCTCTGTTTTCTCTGGCGAACTGCTCTAACAAATCTTGTGCATTGATGCTACAGTGTAAGTTAATTTGAAGGGCCCTGATCATCACCTCGGAGCTGCTTTTGCTTTTGCTAGTGCCTCTCTAAAGATTGGGCACGCGCCTGTTCCTGCAATGTGAAGGTGCTCTGTCGGTTGAGAGTTAAGATAATTACATAACAAACAGCGCGGAGTCTCAACGCACTCTTTTTTCTTATGCCCAGGCGCTCCACACTTAAAGCAAAGCATACAACGGTCAGGGCCCTTGCAGTTCGAAGTGGTGTGCCCGTATCCAAGGCACCTGTAGCATCGTACTGGGATGGCGCGGCGGCGAATTCTGCACACCACCCAGCCGATTTTTATTTTTCCTTTGGCCAGGACTTGTATCTTAGCATCTTTCTCCGTTACGTCGAGTATGGCCAGCCTTTGCCCTCGGCGATTCTCTGGAGAAAGCTTTACTTTTTCTAGAGTTATTCCAGGGAACTCTTTTAGAATGGCTTTTTCGACCTCAGCCGGATTGGCGATGCAATCCAGGTCCCTTACTTCCAATGAAGCTCTTGGCTCCAAGGTAGAGACGGTGGCTTTTGCCCCAAGGACGTCCTTTATTTTGTCGCGGAATATCGATTTATCGGAGGAGTCCGCTCCAAACTCGACGAATAGCCCTCCGGACCTCGTCGATCGTAGAGTTTTAATAATCGTCCCTGTTTCTTCCGGCTTGACATTCTTGCGAATATCACGTAGAACGTCAGAATAGCTCCTTCCGTCAGCGGGCTTCACAAGAATGGCGTTCAGTTTGAATCATAAAAAGAACGTCTTTAATAATTAATAAAAAATTTCCATTATTTTGAATTAACAAGAAGAAATCGGAGAAAAAACCAAAACACCTTATTAAAATTATTAAGAGTTTAACAAGAACACAATGAATGAGTAATCTATGTTACTTAGGCTAAGGTGATAACTTGCTGGTCCAGATTGATCTAAATCTCAACAACAAAAAATTGGTCCCAGCAAGCCTAATGAATCGGACTTCGAAAGATGGGCCTGGCTTACGTCACTAACGGAACAAAGAAAAGGATGTTCTGAGAAACTCAATCGCGTTGTAAAGATGTGAACTCTTTGAGGTGTCAAAGACGACTGAACTTATGAATGAATGATAAAATAACCAAAAAAGGTTCGGCCAAAACCCAGAAACATCGACATGTGTGCGCCTCTTGTTCGACAGTTTTCTAACGAATTGGCAGTGCGCCGTGATAATTCTGGATGCGATAAGCCTGGATTAGAAAACCCAAGCAATAAAATGTTTGATGTTTGCTCAGGCTCGGAGTTTTTTCCTTTTTGCGACATGCGAACGAGCACTGCAAGTTTCTAACAGAATTGCCTCCCTATTATTATTGACACACCCGTCCCCAATCTCACAGATGCTTTCAATTCAATTCGTGTAAGTTTTCGCCAAAACAAATACATTAAAGCCTTAATATTTTATAAGTCAGAGATAAAGGAAAATTCAATAAATTTGCGAAAACTTACTCGTGTTCATAGAAAAATTTAAATTTTTGATACCCAACAACTACGAGGAACCTCTCCAACGATATTAAGGAAATAAATAAGTCAATTGAATGCAAAACCGAATAGACTTCCAATAGTTCGTGCTTCATATACGAGTTCAATATTATCCTTTTTACTAAACAAAGCTGAATCGCTCGCAAGTGGGGTATCCTTTCTGTTAGCAGTCATTGATGGAGTTGTTATCTCGAAACGAAATCAACAGCCTATTTTATTACTATTTCATTTCATTTGTGTTCACTAATTGTTCAAATTGTTCTCGACATAGGAAGTGAAGTGAGTTTAATCAAGGATATTCACATCATTGATAATTTCGGGAAGGAGTACTTAAATACCCGTGGACATGCAAGTTCTGCAATGAATTTAATACACTTGGATCGATAAATATGTGCGCCAGCCGTTGGTATCCAGCGTAGAAAACTCCTTGTCATGACTATTATTCCTTGATGTTGCGTGTATTCGTCTGAAGGTGGGAATGTGGTAATGGGCGGTCCCTAAAGATCAGTTCCCTTGTGAGCTCATGATGTTTTGCTTTACGAGATCTATTCATTGGCCGTAATCCTTAGATTCGAATTAAATGGAAGCAAGTTGTATTCGGGCATAATACACTTGCTATTCTATATTCTCCGTCGTATTGGCTCCAATTTCCTATCCTTCTTTGCGAGACGACTATTCGGGTTAAGTCGCAAGACGGAACATCTATCATTTGATGGATTCAGGGATGCTAAACTGTAAAATCCCTTCAGCGTAGCATGCTTGCACAGTATTTTTGCATAGAAAAATATCAAGTAAATGGAAAGAAAATGAAACGTTTGGTTGCTTAAGGGTTCGTTCTGATCTTAAAATTGAACTAGAAAGTCTCTGGTCTTGAATGAAAACGGTTTCAAAGAAAAACTGCTGGCAAGATTTGGCAATAGACGAGCTTATATGTGCATGAATATTTCTTGGAATATTGATACGAAACGCTTTTTCGGAGGTGTAACGAGTTTCAGAAGTTTCCATTAAAAGTGATTTGCTCTGGAATTTGGCAAAACACTACCCTCCAGTTTTGGGCACGAGTGTGAATCGTGCAAAGAATGAAGCACATGCATGCTTGCGGAAAATAAATTGGGATCGAATTTTTTCGGGCAGTCAAGCACAGCGTTGACCTGCGGTTTTCCACTTACCACGGCGCAAAATATTCTCTTTCAGGACAGACGGCTTTCAGGAGCATCCATTCAATGGCTCTATAAATCTCCCTCAACCGCTTCACATCCGTCTTGGCGCTGTCAGTACAAACAAGAGAAATGTTTTAAACAGCCCCCCCCCCCACAACTTGAAGGCTCAAGCAGCTTTACGAGTTCCACTGAATAATGCCAAACGTCACGAGTCCTTCATCCCGCAACCGACATTGAGGCGACATTTCAGTACACGTAGCGGAGTTTGTTTGGATTTTCTTTGCTTGCGGTGTTGTAATCCAAATAAGGCTGTTTAGATTTTCATGGAGAAGTACTCCTACCCGCACCGGGAATAAAAAGGATGTGCTGATTCTTTTATTTTTGAATATTCACTCGCAGCTATGAGCTATGATGTCGTATTGAATTTGCCTTGTTCATTTGAGCAGAAAATAAATATGTTTTCAGTTTAGCTAGCGCTGTGTAAATACGGAATCATCTGCTCTGCAGATCGGAACGGGTTCGCAAAGGGAATTCCCAGCGAGTCACTAGTCATACGAATGTTCTTTTTGCATCAGCAAACAGCGCGCCGGAGATGTGAGAAGGTTTTTTTGTTGATAGACAGGTAATAGCTGGAGAAAAGCTTCGCAGGCGTTAGGCAAATAAATAGCGCAGATAATTCTTCGCTTCTATTATGTTCAATTGCCAAATGCCTTACGATGGGCTTTGTCAGTGCGAATTTATGCCTAAGCCCCCGAATAAAGGACTTGGAAACAAAGCAAGTTCTTTCAAATGCAGATCATTGCAGGGAAACAAATTCAAAAGGATATGTCATTGAGAACGAGTCGATGTAGTCGGAAGTGCAAGGTTAGCGTTTAGGTTAGGGTTAAAGACGCATTATTGGTGTTGTATGAACGAGCAGGAATAACGTTCTATCCTTTTGATTTTATTTCAACAGCTGGGTGGGGATATATATCCTCTATATGCGGTTTCCGTCGGTATTGGTGGTGCAAACATTAGCCGGACAACGAGTAATCTGAACTCCTTGTCCGTTTCAAAAATGCATGACGCATTTTTCTTCCGATTTTTTAATTCAATACATTTCAAAAAAGACAAAATCCAGCGAACTGTGTCAAATTCAAGCCACAGCAAGCTCAGCAAAAAGTGAATAACCATTTGATTCTCGTTAAAAATTGCAAATATTTTATGAATTTATGGCCGATTTATGGCCCAGACCCTATGCAACCACACCTTATACGGAGCCCATGAGTCCTGGTTAAATTTTAAGGACGATAGTGTCAATCACTGCTCAAATTTCGTGATTGTGCAAGATAACCAATGAACTACTTGACAATTGTTGGCAATGATTATTGGGATCTGAGATTGCAACCTTATAATGACAGGACCATTCCACGGGACCCACGAAACCACGAAACCCGCCACTTTGGGTGGTAAATAATACTGTAAACACTCTTGTGGCTGTTTTTGAAACCAATTTAGTCAACTACAGTCGATTAAGTAGCGTGTTCCCAATAATAACATGCAAACACTAAACAAATGCAATTTGTAATTTTATGCGAAACAAGGGGCTGGCATCGTCAATGCTCTCGAAAATCGTCCGCTGTTCTCAATCATTTGTCAAAGTGGCAAATGCACACCTTTCACAAAACACACAGCGCAACTTGTTCTGTTTGGAAGGACAATAATAGTGTGCGTCATGAAAGGTTGTGCAGTTAACCCACCTGATGCAAACCTCATCAAAAAAGTTTCGATTTATATCAAAATAAAACTGCATAGAAGCAAAAGAAGCAGTTTGTAGCTTCTTCCGCCACGGATTCGGCCGTCACTTATTGATGCAAAAGCGTCAAGCGAATATGAACTTTTCCAATCCAAAATTTACCTGTTTTTTCACGGGCAAATTTTCCGACGCTTTTACTTAAAGTTCAATGTTTATTAATCTTCTTTATTAATCTCACAACAGCGTTAAAATTATAAGAGCCCCAAATATAAAACAGATGAATTAAGAATTTTCTCTGCAGAATTCCTCATTTCACTGCACATCTACCGAGCAAATAAGCAAAAGTGCAATAACTGATAAATACGTTTCCTTTCAGCTGTGTCCATCCTTCGGCACAAGGATATCAACTTTTGAACTTTAACTCACTTTTGCTGTGAAATCTCATTAGTAAATTTCTTTTTCGTTGCTTTCCTTTTCTTCTCTTTTCTTACACAAGGTAACAGCTAAGTGAAACATAAAGTTGGTGAAGTTTTGTGACTTCCATATATATTTGGACAGTTCGGAAATACCAGGAATATTATCATAGCATGTTGAAAGTGGTGAACTTTAGCAATTAACTCGCCTCGCTCAACTTCCTCTCGCTCTCTATATAAAAGTTTTCAACATTAAAGTATGATAGTCTCTCCTTTCCGGAACAGACGTTGCTCCTACCGTTGCTAGCCATCATTATAATCTGATCTTATAATTTCTATCTGCTCCGTCTCAGCACTTTTTTTCGGCTAACCTTTGTTTCATGATATTTCCTGGGAGTCTCCATATGAAAAAGCACCAAACGGAAAACTCATACCTTGGGAAAAAAGTTTTCCAGTCGGCCGGGTGCGACATGGAGCGCGAAAGGGAAACATTGAGATTTTAAGACGGAGTATAATATAATGAAATTAAAACTTTCATAATTTTCCAGTTTAAACTGTTTCAAAATCTTCAGCATACTTTCCGTCTCCAGGATTTCCACGGAACGCGGCTGAAGCGTGGGCATGCAATATCCACAATTTTCTGGTTTTAACATCTTTTGCGAGTAAAACTTGCGTATTCAATCTTTTCAAAGGTCATTTAATGAAAGGATTACTTTTTTTTTATGGAGCGAAAAAATTCCACGAGTGTAATATATTTCTGCAAGGGGTTGTAGCTTTAAAATTTCTAGTCACACTAGAACCTAACACTAATTATCACCACGATTATGGCTATAACACGATTTCTGAGTATTCATTATTATTTTATTTTATTTATTTGTTTTATTATTCTTATTCCTTTTCCTATTATTACTAATTTTAATAAATATTAACGTATTAGATCATGTTAATATATTCAATCGAATGATTCTAATGTACGTTTTAATAAGTAAAAAATAAGAGAGACTTGTAATTAGAGGACCTGCCCTTATACTTTTCAGTTTGTTCCAGCTAAACTAGAGTGTCCAGAGTGTCTGAGTGTCTGTCAATCCAGAGTGCCTAATAGCAAAAGAGGTGGCGCAAATGTTCCCTACTTTCCGTTGAGTTTTTTATTTTAGATTCGAAAGTTCTGATCAAGACCTTTCATTTGATACCCCACTCGACCAACATACGAAAAAAACTGTTTTCAAGGGTAATTTCAGTACACGAGAAAATCTTAAGCAAATGGGAATGAGATACCTCCGTTTTTGAGCATTTGCGTAAATCTGATGAACTTAGGTGTAATTATTTCTGAGAAAATCGAATGCGATGCTTGAACGGATAGCCGGACCTGACGGACCGAGCAGCAAACATGCGTGGTTTTCATAAGATTTTATATTATTCTTCTAACGAAAGTTTCGTAAGTAAAGGTAAGAAGCCATAAAAAGCAGAAAAACCGTGAACTAACCATTATTTGTTCGCACTAGCTTGTCCTAGACTAATTACTTTGCGTTGGTCTTAGATTTTTCCTGTCTCTTCCATTTAGCACTAGCAGATAAGCAGCTGGGCGACTTTTTTCTCCAACCCCACTTGGTCTAGAAGGTCTTCAGCTATTAGGATGTGATGATCATTGAACGTATCATAAACTGTTATCTTCCATGAAGCCTCCTTCAATGTTAAACACTTTCTTGTTTCAGGGATGTGAGACAAATCCTCGAAATTAAGTTCCTTAACCTGGCCCCGATGCCGATTTGCCAGATTGACCCGAAAAAGTTCAAAACAGTCAAATTTTACTTTCCAGTGTTCGTCTGGAACGTCCCTGCATTCAGTGCAGCGCCACCCACCCGTCCGACAACTCAAAGTGGATACGTATGCCCCGGTGTCATTGTAAGTGTGATATTTTCGTGGCAACATTTTTGTGGCATCAGAAGAGTCAGCAGATTCTGAGGATGTACAGTGAAAATTGTTTAGAAAGGCATCGGACACAAAGCCATAATAATAATGTTAATATGCATCGGTTACAACAGTATCGTTTAGTCCACATTTTCTGGCTCCCAGATAGAATTTTATCGGATACAAAGGCAGCCACGTGTCATAAAAATTATCTTCGAATTAGCGAATGTTTTGATGTTCCCACTGCAAATTATATCGTGTTTTGCGTATTGAACTTTGCTCCAGTCTTTTCTTTGGGCTCTGATCGTTCATATGACCTGCGTGTTTTTCCGTCGTTTGTGCGAGTTTGCGTCGTTTTTAAGATAGAGTGTTGTGAAGTATGACGTGTCGTACAGTATTCTCAATGGAGGAAAAACCTCACATCCAATGGCGTTTGGAGGCTGGAGACTCAAACGCTGAAATCGCCGAAGACCTAGGAATAAACCACTCCACTATAACGTCAATCAAGAAAAATCGAGAGCGATAGAAAATTAGTTTAATGAGGAATGTTCAAGCAATAAAAGGGCTAGATCCAGTAGACAAGCAGATATTGAAGAAGCTCTTTTAGTTCTTTTAAACAACAAAGGTCAAATAATATACCAATAAACGGGCCAATTCCACAAAACAAAACGAATTCCTTTGCTCATATGATGGAGAAAGATGTAAAGATTTCGACGGCATGGATACAAAAATTTCGGAAAAGACATATCGATATCATATAAAGATCGTCTTGCGAAAAATTCGTGGTGAATCTGCCAAAGGAATCATTCCCAAGGATGTGACAGACACATGGCTAGAAACTGTATTCCCGGAACTCATTAAAGGCTAGGAAGACGCCGAAATCGTTAATGCAGATGAGACTGGGTTGTTTTTTAAACTAACTCCAGATCGAACGATGAAATTAAGGGGAAAAGTGCAGTGGTGGAAAAGAATCCAAAGAAAGGATTACAGTTATGGTTGCAGCCAATATTAGCGGTACAGTAAAAACAACTTTTAGTGGTCGCCTCAAAAATGTGAAATCTTTACCGGTGTTGTACAAGAATAAAAAAATGCATGGATGACGCGAGAACACATATCGACCGATGTAACTGATGGAGAAATCTTAGCTAACGCGATGGAAACAAGTAAGGATGTCAAACTTTTATTTTGATCGCATAAATTTTCTACTTTTGCTCTTTCAGAGAATTCAACAGTCGAATGAGACAGATTAAAACTTCGAAGCACATGTTATATCCACCTTAAGGGATGCTTGTGCTGCTTTAGAGACAGTGTCGACTTTAATTTCTTTAAACGATGTCACAGATGATATCACAAAATCCAATATTTTGCATTGGAAAAAAAAATTACAACTAATTAAACACTCAAGGAAAGCGCAGAAAACCATTAATGATTATTTCAAAAAAATCTGAAAAATGTGTTCATAAAACATTATGTGTTTTAGCCAATACATAACGATATCCAGATTTGCAATACATTTTATGTTGTATATGTATATACATATATTCTGTACTTGTTTATTTAATATTTCATTTTTGTTCAATGATCTCGAGGTATCGGATAGAAAGTCTATCGGTTACAAAGGCGAAAAAGATCTTCTCCGTTGGAAGACGTTATAAGTGCTTTCCACTGTGCGGGGCTAGTTGAGCAATTTTTCACTTGAGCGGAAATAGTTCCTCAATAATAAGTCTCAATGAGTTGTTATGCGGCTAGATGGATTAGTAATTTATCCCTTAGCAAAAGTATCCATAGTAATTTTTTTGTGACAAGTCGAATTTAAGAGCTACAGCTGTTTAAATGCAGAAAGTCAAGTACGCTCAATGTACCCCATAGGTGAGGTAAGTTGAGCAAGAGTATGGGGCAAGTTGAGCACTAAGAATGTCTAACCAAACCATGGGTTCAATGTTGACTAGAGATGAAGTAAAATATGTGTTTGACAATCAGCTCTTTATTTATAGTCTTTTAGTGACAGAACAACAAAACTTAAAGTAAGTTGCTTTGATTAATTAACTAAAACTAGAATCAACAAAACATTAACGTATCTTAAGAATAACTTCAGGATTAGATTCAGTCTTTCTGTTTAAAATCAGACTCAAATATCTTAAAAAATATATTAATAAGATCTTAGCAACTTAATCGTCGTTGTCACTGTTGCAATTGACACAAACAAAAGTAAGACCAGTACCTGGAACACATTTTGTATGTGCCCATTCCCTGCAAGCTTAACACTGGATCCAATTTTCTCCTGGTAAACTTTCAGCATAGCCTTCGCAACAAATCAGACAGGAATAATCATCATCATCACTTTCCTCACTTGACTGGAGTATTTTTCTACAGACACCCTTCTTCCTTTTCTTATCCATGTTCTTCTTTGGCTTCTTAACTTTTTTTGTGGTTTTATTTTGCTGTTCTTCTAAAGCGTTCTTTTCAGGAGTGTCTGTTAGTATTGCAGCTTTCCTCTTTCTTCTGTTAGTTTTAGCTGCTTTTCCAGGGCCAGCCTTTGGGTATGGTAGTACAATTTCCGGGGAAAATACTTGTATTAGGTCTAATTAATGCCAAATTAATGCCAAATTTAACAGCACATTCGTAGGCAAGGCGACGTACGTCTTTTGGAGAATATCCATATAAGATTGATGCCATTTGTAGCAAGTATTTTTTCAGAGAGTCTTCCTGTGCAGGAGAAAATACTTGCCTCAGTGTTGCATAGCCCATGGATGAATCACCATCTTCATTTAATTTCTTCAAAAATCTTGTCAAAGTCATCCGTTTGATACCGAATTCCTTAGCGGCGGCATTAACACTTTTTCCTTCATCGTTGACAGCCTTTGCAGCATTTTTTAAATATTCAGTAGTGTAAGAACATCTTGTAGTCTTCCTCTTGTAAGTCCGCATCCTAACAAAAAATAAAACATTCATTACTTTAGTTGTTTAAGTCGCGGGGTAAGTTGAGCAACTATAGCTCAACTAACCCCAACCCGGAATTTTAAAACAAAAGTGAGGTTATAAAAAAATCGTAAGAATTATACCCAGAACCTCTCTACATATCAAAAGTACAATAATTCTCTGGAAGAATAACACTTACCTGATTGAAAACAGATAACAATTGACTAATACAGACGAAAACTTGCGATAAACGACGTTTTTGCTTTTTGGTCACAAAATAAACAAAACGCACGGGCGCTTCACTCGTTCATCCAACCGCCACTAGCGATCGCGTGGTGATTTCCCCTCCCGCCTATGCCTATGCGTATGGTGAATAGTTTGCGAGATATTTCGATTTCCCAATTTGCCCCTATGCTCAACTAGCCCCGCCCTTCCCTATATACAAATCCTAAAACGAAAATTAATTGTCTGAACGCATTGATAGCAGCGAAACTGAGCAAGATGGGAGGATATCGCGTGAGACAGAATTAGATTCATTAAATGATCATGACTTATTAACAATGCAAAAACGGTTATTCGAAGGCAAAGATGGGAAAAAGCACCAGCGCGACCACTGCATGTACAAGATCAGAAAATTTAGTTACAGAGCCACTCGGTGTAAAGCCAGCGGCCCAAAGTGTCAAATCGGTGTCAGAATGATGGAACTTATTTGTTATTAGTGATATGTTGTGAGAAAATTCGAACATATAGCAACCAACGTTTGGAAGAAAGAACAGCACTATGTGCAGATTTGAGCAAATATAAATTCATGAGCATAGTGGAAATGAGTGAGCTAAACGCATTCATTGCCGGGCTCAATCCTTCTTATCGACAATACTTGACTGGCTTGTGGCAATCAGACGGCACTGGGGTTAAAAATATTTAGACCCGCAACGTCGATTTAAAGATTCTATATTATACAGAGCTGTTTACGTTTTGATGACATGTCAACACATAATCGTCTAAGCCAGCCAGATATGGTCTCAAAATATTTGCTTTGATTGATGCGAAAACGTTCTACGAGGCTTTTGGAAGTTTATCCTGTTAAATAGCCCACTGGCTACTTTGATGAGTTTCATGGGGTTGATCGAATCGTATTGCCAATTACTACGTCTCGTCGTTAGGTAGCTTTTGACAATTGTTTTGCCAGCTACAACTTGATATTTTCTGTGGGCACTCACTTCTGTGGGCACTTTATGTAAAAAAAGGAAATTCCGAATATACAACAACAAGGGGAAAAGCTCAAAATGCATCAACTTTCGGGCTCGCTCAAGACTAACCTCATACTGAACTCAACAGACATAGTTTCGTATATCCCTTAGAAAAACAAGATTGTCCTTTTGATGAATCTTCAGGCGAAAAGCAGTAACTAGGGATAATAACTCCGCAAGAGCGGAGTAGACGTCGCTGATGAACTATGTGCAACGTAAAATGTTAGCAGAGGCTAGAATAGATGGACTTTGCAACTTTTTTGTATTGTATATAGCAAAAAAGAATGTAAATATAAAAAAAGAAGCTGATAATAGTGATATGCGTACAAAATGACGACACTTTTTGAAATTTTAGGTCTTTGTATGGTACAGAAACATTTGCTCTGCCGCAGAATTCGTACTCATACGCCTTGACAGCTGTGAAAAAAAAATTGCCAATTTCACTGACACAGAAGTCGGAAAACCCTCCCAAAACATCTCCGACGCCCACAAAAGATATCAAATATTTCCATCTAAAAAGAATTAAAAAGAAATTACATATGTAATTCATGAATATTTGCATATGCTCCGAACATATGACTTCGTATTGTAGAAATTATTGTAATTCCATGTCTCTGAATGATGTAAGAGAAGACTTATTTTTTTTTTATTATTATTATAAGAAATTTCTATGTTCTCTCTCTTAGTTAATAATGTTCATTATTCCAAGTACTCTTTCACCAGGAGAGAAGAAAGAAAAAATAAAATTCGAAAGTCAAAGCCTCGGCCAAAAGTATTAGGGACCCTAAAATTTGCTTAAAAAAATGGAAAAAAAACGTCTTCTTTCCAAATTGAAAATGATCATCAGATCAAATCCACCTTTCGATTTCATAACTGCATTAATTCTATCTGGCATGCTGGATACACGCTTGCAACAGTCCTCCCTTATATCGCCAAATTTGGTATTCCAAATGCCTGAAGGAGATAGAAAAAAGGCTTTTTTAAAATTTGCCATTGCTTTTATGGTTTAAGTAAGTTAAAGTAAGTGATTATTCTTTTTATTTAAAAAAGCAGTAAAACGAACTTACCTTAAATGTTAAATTCCTCATACCACACCACATTGGACAAATCGGCCTCTATAAAGTGTTGGTGGCGTAGAGCACACTCTCGTCGTTTTCGCTTGTTGTATCTGAAAGCCACGGCTTCTTCTTGACTGTGCATCCTTTAAGACCCGCTTTTTCAAGTTTTCTTCAGGCAGCAAGCTCCGATGACGTTTTCTTCCGATGTTGCACGGATTCGCGTATTAGTTTTTTATTCTCGCGAATCGTAGTTACTCGGTTTCAACGCCATTGGGATCGCTGCTTCTGATCCTCAAAAAAATTTGCAAATGAGAATATATAAATAAATGACCAATGCAAAATTGACAGCTATGAATCACCTTCCCAAAATATCATTTCTATATGCTTGTGACTTCTACGCTCTCCAATAGCTCCAACTTATTCAAGGATAACTCAGAGGTAAGTCCAGTAACTTTCCAAACATCTTATGTTCTTATGCGAAACATATACAAATCTCATTTTCACGAAATAATTCCACCTTGTTGGTAAATAAGGAAATAAAGTCAGACTTCACCTCGTACATGTTTTCCGGAAATCTCTCCGGCCTTGAAATTGTTGAATAAATTATTGAAACACCTCCGTAAACCGCATCTTTACAAGTTCTTACCGATATTTTACCTTAAGTATTTCTATGATTTCTAATTCAAACCAAATTTCAAATCCAACAGTCCCGAAAGCGTGCTGCGAAGTTTATTTTAAATTAAAAACCCACGTCATGCCCCAAATGCTGCGAATCCTGGAAGTCACACATTACAACCTCATTTATCTGCCACACATGTCATATGTTACGAGCAGAAACGCTATAAATAACCGAATAAAATTGATCCCGGGAAAGAAATTATCCTTCCAGCTGAAGGCGTTGTTGATTAGGCGCAGCTTTTGATGATGATTGTGAGTGCTGATACGGAAAACATTATGCAGATTCTTGAGGATTGCATCCGAAGGACAGTTTAGCCTCCATTCAGGATTATTGCACGCCCCAACTTGCATATTTTGAATCGTGCTTTGTGGGAAAAATGTTGAAAACATCAAAATTTAAGCTCATGGCAGCGAAGTTTTCATTACGGTTATTTTTTCGCCCTCTTAGGCTCCCTATTTATGACCCGGCGATTTGCAATGTATGGACCAAACAATGTCAAAACCAAACAAACCCCAAACAAAAATCCACATGCAATGTGGTTTCTAGCCTAAATTAAAGGTTTTCCTTTCACGAAGTATCAATTGCGTTGGTCTCCTGGTCTCCGAGCTGTCATACGCACCGGAAGCCATCAACGCCGCTCGGGTATAATACAAGGACAACAGCAGGATCTGTCAACAAACACCTCTCCAAGGCCGAGTATTAGGAAAGCGTGTTTTAAAATTGTTTCGAACGCTGAGTGCCAATCGTATGTGGAAAACTTGAAGCCGGATGTTAACTGCTGTCATTTTTAATGAAATTCTTGTGGAAATTTATTCGAAATTCACTTAAAATTTATAGCCTGCATCAATTGCTGACTGGATCCAATGGCAGCATATTTTCTATCGTAAGCACTTGATATTCTCGAATATTGTGTACTTAAATTAGTTGAATGTAAACGAAAAATGGCTTCAATGTTTTTCCTCTTGACAGTTTGGTTGTTTGCTCGTGCGTTAACCAAATACATTCGGGTCTGGATATTGCTTTTTGCACTTTAGTTGATTATGTCACATATGTGTATGGCTTGTTTTGAATATGAAACCCATTTCGACGGCTGTAACGTTCCGGTACATCGAGAAGAGACACTGCGACTCGTCCTGGAGGACAACTGGCTTGAATCAACCTGGCGGGCCGCTCCGTCCCCGAATTGCAGAAATTAGTAGTGTAGAGCTTTACAAACAAGATGGAAATAACTTTTTTATGGCGGCACACGTACAAGGGCAAAGGACATCAATCGATTTTGATTCAATGAGCGAATTTCGAACATAAAACAAGGTTTTAAATTGCTTTGAGGTCGATTGCACACGAAAAGTTGGGAAATTGTTTTCGCATTTTCCCCGGTGCTTCCACCAAGGACATCTTGCGCGCTCTCACTGCAAATAATTTCCTATTCGGAAATGAAGCGAGTAGAAAGTGCTTTCCAACAATTTCCATATTCTGCTTCATTGGTGCCTATTTTAGGGGCAAACAATGGCAGCGTGGAAATGAAAGTGAGATAGCAGTTTCGTGGAGAAAGGCTTTCTTGTAGCGCTAAAGCACATGTAAATCGGCTCCAAAGAGCTTTGAAAGTCATTGTTGATTTCTTCCGAATCACAATAGCGGCCGAAAGAAACGAGGAGTTGCGGAGTAATCAATAGAACTGGGTGGTTTCGTACCAATGCAGAATGATAATAGAATGCTATGCAAATATTGTATTGTTTCAGGAAATGCTGACTTCAATGAGGCAGGATAATGAACCCCAGAGGTTCCGAAAAAATTGCGACGCTGTCAGCAGTCACTCCTAATTAAATATTGATCCTTGCAAGCATATCAATTATTTGATAGTCGACTACCATCATCTGAAAATGGCTTCATGATTTCACCTCATAATAATGTGGACGAATAACATAGGACCGAAATCATCTGACAGGATTCAGCTCTTCTCTCCCTAATCAACCCTGACAGATCAACTGAAAGGAGTTATCATTTTAAGTGACAAACATAAACAAAAAAATTATTATGATACTGTGTACAAGCTTCACTTTATGAAACAATTCAATAAAAAACTTGATTGTTTTTTATCGAAATAATTTGACAATAATTTCCGCAATACATCAAGAGACTTTGTTTATTTATGATTTAAGCTAGATTAGATTAGCAATAGGAAATGCAATACAAATGTTGATTTTTTGTATATCTGAAATAAATCCTTGCAGCGAAATTTATTTCTTCAACTTAAAACCATGATTTGCCATTTCTCCGTCATTTTATTGTTGCCCCTCTCGAACATTCTCTTCGCTTATGTGAAACCTCTATGACTCTCGGTCCACTGACCGCGCCCTCGAATCATCAAACCCGAATGGTGACTCGTTATCCTCGTCAATCAAGTCTGAACTGTCCTGCTTGAATGTTTACTACGAAGTTCGTCTGCTTGCTTCCCACACCGACGCAAACATAAGAAGACTTGATGGTAACACCTTGACCTAGAAAGACAATTTACCGATCCAATAAAGGTGGGCGTCAAACATATTTAGCGTCGCACGCACCGGGGAGACATGTTCAATTTGGACAACAACTTATTCAAATCAATCTATCGATATCTTGTGTCGTAGATATACTCCAGAAAGGCCACCCCTCTTTACAAATTCGTCTTAGAAAGGAAACTTCAGGTCAATAGTAAAAACCACCCCGGTGACTCTTGAAAATCCGCTGGCCCCATCGCTGATAATGAGCAATGAACCGTATACAGAATTGAAGAAGACGATATAGAACGAGCAAACAAACTAGACTTCATCAAGCCTGCGCAAAAGGACGATGGTTTGATGATTAGTACCAAGATTCGATGGACTGGAAGAATCATGCAAACAGACAGCATGGAGGTAGGCAAACAAGAACGGAGAGAGAATATTATAAAATTCAAGAAAAACAGCGAAAAATAGGGTTATAATTAAAAAGCAAAAATACTTTGATGACCAATCCAGCAGCACAAAGGAAGAGGAATTCCAAAAGAAAAGCTCACAAAGTAATAAAATCCTAAAACGAGGATATGCTAAACCCATCATTTCGTAATGGAATTTTCGTAACGCTCCGCTTTGGGCGCCATGTTTGATGGAACTCCTAAGGCTTGGCACCAACATAATAAGTGAGGTGAAGTCTGAAGAGTGTGGCAACGTACTGTACCATTAGGTTCAACTGTTCGGCCACTCAGAGCCCACTCTGTTTGTGGCTGCTGGCGGACTAGCTCCGTGCGGTGTGGTATGCAGACGTGAGTGGGACCACTAGCGGACTTTCGCTCGGGTTCCATGACTGAATGCAGCCACCATTAAACCCGATGTCCTTTACGTGCCACTTCAAACATGGACCCTAATTTACTCTTCTATTCTACGAATCTCAAATCGAAATTCAGCTACCTCAGCCAAACTCTGACGGGCTTCCGACATCCGAAGCTGCCGAAAATATCCTACGTTATTCAAATATCAAATCCGCGTGTTTTGCCGCGAAAGATAATAAGATACTGGTAACAACACACCAATAAAAATACCAAATAGTACGGCACCGCGAACCCGAACGGACGGATTCCTCGAAGGCATTACACCATTATGTACTTAATTGTGCAGCACCAATAACCTCCAGTTGACCAAAACTATTCACACCGAAGCAAGTATTTAAGAAATCCTGGGAATTCAATTTTTGTGGACTTCAAGTGGCATAACACAATTTTGATTGTGTTGTACTGTACCAACTAATTCAAATATTTAGAATCCGAACAAAACCAATCGCCAAGCTGTCAGAAATATGTGAAAAACTTCCCGAAACTGATGCCATCGGTTGATTGCCTTCCACACACAAAGGCTAAAACAGTGAAATGAGCTGGCCCCGGTATTATTCAATCATTTATCTGGAGTACATCGCATGGAAGCTACCTTTTAGTACAAGTCGAAGTTCAGTGCAAGGACACAAGTCTAGCCAAGTAGCCTACACAAATAACAACAACAAACTGTCACTGTCGTTAAGCGAAGGTGAAAGGACTTTCCCTTTAACTGGGCAAGAAAGCAAAACAAATAGGGCTACAACTTAGTAAAAACAAAACATACACTATGACTCAATCGAAAAAAGCTACGAATACACAAAATATCACACTTGACAAGTACAATATCGAAAACGCTGGTAAATTCGAAAAGTTTTGAAAATTTTTTGTTCTGTTCTGACGATATTGAAAACCAGATGCATATACACGAAAACAAAGTTTCAAGTGTACAATGTCGTAGTAGGTCCTTAGCTAGGCCACAGTTATGGAACATGCATCCGCAAACATACTGAGTGCCTTCGAGAGGCAGGTGCTTAGGCGGATTACGGGAACAACAGGACGAGCGGATCCCTTTTGATGATTCGACATAATCATGAGTGGTATAACATGTTTGACGGACCGGTGGTTTCAAAGATTACTTAACAGCGGAAGGTGTAACACGTTAACAACATGAATGAACAACGGGTGCCTAAAAACTAGTGACGAAGCTAAGAAAACACTGTTCCGGCTCCGTCAGACAAGTTTGATAACGATTACACGATTCAAGATTAAAGATAACTGATGATGACAGTTGATCGCTGCTTGCGACTCAAATATTGAGGATAATGTCAATGAACCGGGAAAGTTTGAGGCCTTATTTGCGGGAAACTAACCCCATTTCTTTTCGCGAAGAAGAAGATGAAGAAAACGTTCGTCTATCAGGCTTATCAACGAACTTTTTCCTTATCGGCTCGTCATTCATCCGCTGCACATGTCCTATCATAGTTTGTGCAGTGCTACCATCTTGGTGAGCTCTAACTTCTTCGATTTAGTTGCACAGCTGTCTTTTTCTATATATTTCAGCTTACTCAAAGACGTCTTTCACAAATTTTACAGCAGTTAGAGCAAAATCCGCAAATGCTTCTACTCTTAGCCATTCAGAAGTAGATTAGGCCGGTTTGCCACCTTTTCCCTAGCTTGGATCATGAAGAGAGTTTCTGCACTTTGCTTTGGCCTCTTCGTGCATGGTTAGCTGCACGTCATCGTCTCGATGATCTCGGTCGTATGCTGGGTAAACTTATTGTGCAAGTCTTTCAATTTCCTGAGCTAACTGTTGTAGGATTTCGCCTGGCTTATGCATTCGGTTCCGTAGCTGCGTCCTGTAGCTTTGCTTCAAGGTGATTGTCTACATATCCTTTGTCGAGTGCATACATGATAGCGATTGTGCTTGACTATTACTCAATAGGAATAGTTTGAAGAGCCTCAGCAGCTGGACCTCTCAGAGCAAGAATCAATGCTGTCGCTTGCTCCTTCTCATTCCAGTGATTTGTTTGAGCGATGACTACAAAGTGAGTTTTCTAAGTGATCCAAGCCATTTGTCCATCAAATGATGGTGGTTTTACAGTTTTTGATGGGATATTGGCTGTACTCGCTACCGAGGCCGGGATACTTGCTATCGTCACCTTTGTTTACTTTAGTGTTCTGTTATTCTTTCTCAGTAAGAATTCGTTCCTCCTGCTCTCCTCTAGTGCAAATTTCCGTATCGGGAATCTTGAACGACTCCGGGTCCACCCCTTCCGCTGTCAGCGCATCTTTTAACCGGGTGATTAATCTAGCCTTGCTTCCTTCGATGGAAATGTTCCGCTTTTCTAATTCTTCTTTCGGTTCCGGTAAAGTTAGTGCGTTGATTTGCGCGGCATTTTTCTCACGAGTTGACTTTGATGTAAATAACAACACAATCCACAATAGTTCACGATTTTTTTAACAGTTTCATTGTCCGCAAGTTCACTGGGTTTTTTTTCAATCAAAGTGTTCGATTGTATTCACTTCACTTTTGGAAGAATGATCTCACTTCTGGCACCAGTGTTGCACTTATCTATGTGGGCTGCCTTTGACGTAGTAACATCTAAATTTCTTGCAAGTGAAACACAAATTTAATTAAAATTGCCTTTGAATCTTATTGAACACACTTGAATAAATTCCTTTATCACTTCACTTAATTCAATTAACACTTCACTAAATCACTATCAATCTATCACTTTGTTTCCTTATCGTTTAGTATTTTTATTTTATTACTATTCACTTGTAAATTTTTTTCGCTTAAAGGCTGAAATACAATACCGCGAGACGGCGATACGTGAGCGCGACGAGAGTTTCGCAGCAAATGTCAAGCAGTTTTCGTAACATGCATTTGTATACAGCAGCGTACAATGATTATTGAAATATTCGGAAAAACGAAAATTCTTCGCAACTAGGTGCGTAACGTTTGTCAGATGCTATATGGCGCTCAAATGAAATTTGAAATTCAAACGCCTTCATTACTTTTTAAGTAGGAGGGTTATTCGGAATGAATTTTGAATGAAAATTTCGTGCATTCTTGTTGCAATGCAAATATGCAATGCAAATAGCATTGTTGTTTTCCGTATTGCAATGCATTTGCATAATGACTTTTTCCCCTTCGAGAATGATTGTTGTCATTGTTGTCATCATTGTTTTGCGTTGCATTTTTGGAACTACAGTGGCGCGTGAAGTTATTCGAAAACGTAACAATGTATTTTAGCAAATGTAGGTGAAACAATTTTAAAGATTGTCAAACAATATTTTAGACTTTATTTATAAGCCCAAATCACGACACTTGAATGCAGCGCCTTTGAAAAACAAAATTACCCACTCGCAGGATCCGACTGTCAGTCCTCCTGACACGCATTCCCAACCGTGAATTTTAAAAGCTGTCGCTAGTATTGAAGCTCCACTTTCATCTATCTGAATGTGAAGAACAAAAACAGAGTAAAATTTATCCATCACACACCGGAACGTCCTTGTGTCTCGACATTAAATTAATGTCCTCGTTGAAATCATCGCTAATCTAAAGCCGACTCACATCTCAATAAAGGAAAATGATATTGGTGAGTTGCTAGAAGTGAATAAGTAAAGAATCAGGCAAGACTTCAATGGCATATTTGTGAGCGAAAGTTTTACACAATGTCGAAGGATTTATTCAAAATACTATGATATAAATCCAGTTAAGAAATATAATCCTGATGTACTTCGTTCATAATTGTCGAATTCGATGTTCGTATGCATATTCCAGTAGGAGGCAAAACAAGGCCAATAAATTTAATATGGGATCAGATAAACCTGCACTGCAATGAGCAGTTAAATATCCACTTACCATTTTTTGAAAAGTAATACATCTATGCCTCCTAGGCATATAACCTAACCAATGGCATAAAAGTTGATAATGCAAGGAAATTTTCAGCTTCAACAGAGAGAAAATAGGGGAAAAACGAGCCATGAAGGGTAGATGATCAATATCGATGCTCTTATTGCACTGCCCGCATATATTTGGTTCGCGTTATCATTAGAGGAGTTAAGGAAGGAGAGGAAGAATAAATATTGGAAAAAATAATTGTGGAAATGAAGAGCAATCAGTTTTAACATTAATTCTTAACTTACCACCGAATCCGAGCGCGCAACTACTTTTGCAAAGAAAAATAAATTAGAAAATTAACTAAAATACATAAAAAAATGTATTTTTCTGTCATTTTTATTATTGAACAAATATTATTTTTCTTTAATAAAATTTTTTACTGACATTGGGTCTCATCGCGAACTCTTTTCTTTCGCCGGTTAAAAGCAACCATAGAAAATGAAAAAATTAATGGCTGTTTGCCCATCCTTTAGCTATTTAGATCCCAATGGTTTGCCACGAAATGAGTGTAACCGATTGTATCAGAAACTTATCGATTTCGTTAAGCTCAAAAATATTTAAAATTAAAATCAGTTCATGAATTATTTCACACGAATTGCCTTGGATCAGTGCGTGCATTCATTCTTTTCAATCCTGCTAGGGATGCATTAGTAACCGCTTTATCTCCGTTCTACGCTGTTTCTTTGCCCTTTTACTAAGAACGAAACCTTGAAGTTGATTCGTCACTGTTGACGTTTTAGCGACCTCTTTGCAGTTTTGACTTTTTTTGGGGATTGAAAAAAGAAACATGTAACTCTTAGTTGATTCCCTTATTTCAATGATTCTAATTGAACGATATCAATCCAAAAGCAACCATGTTTCTTCACATCTACAGTTCAACTTCCGATATAAACTTCTGGATTTCGCTTTTTCTCCCTTCGGTGCAGGCTAAATCCCTAAGAACGGCTTCAATATAACGTCAATTATCCTCAAAAAAATCTACAAAGCCCGAATCAATAACAACCATCTGGATTCATCGTATCACTCAGGGGGCCAAAAATCACCCCCAATTAACTATGTGTAAAAACGCAAGAAATAAAAGACTCCACTAAACACCTCACCCTTTTCCTCATTCTCTTTGTAGGGTTGGTATGGAGAAAAGTTTGTAAAGATGACCTCTTGTATTGCGTCGAAGGACTTCTGTTAGTATTTTTCAATATTTTAAGGACTATACGACAATCGAAAAAATTGATCCATGGATGGGGAGTATTAGCGTAATCAGCCCCGTTGCAAAAATGTGAATAGGAATTGACAGATGAGAAGAAAAGATGAAAATTGGATGAAATTATGTCAAAAGTCATAGTATGTTGCGTGAAACAAAAATTACAAATTATCCTGAATATGCAAACATTTTGCTGCAATTCTGGATGCCCAGCAAGTGAATATGACAAAAGCAAGGAGTGGATACTGGGGTATAAACAAAATTTATCATTTCTTATCCTTTATTTAGCAATATTACACTGCACTTGTTTATGCTTACGATGGTTATAAGGTTCACAGTCCCATCACAAATTGTTTGTGATGGGACTACGTCTTGGACTAAGTTTGAATTATAATTCGAAGAATGTGTATTTAATCGCATTCAGGACTGATTTGGTCTTTAAGAATATTACGTAGTTTTAATATAATGAGAGTTAGTTCGTGAGAGCCCTTCAAACTGGTAGGACATACTTCAATCTTTTATTAAAAATTAAAAAAGAAATATATACTTTAAGTTGGCTCACTTATTATTTACTTAGAGACTTAACAAATTGAGTTTACATGCACAAGAATAATAAAAATTCGCAAATAGCTCATTCAGATAAACCATCCCAGTTGCAAGCCGAATGCAATGGTATTAAGGTTTCCACTATCGATTTGCAAAGCTTGAAACACTGACTGTCGTGTTTAATACCGAAATACCTCGTCCTGAAAATAGGTTAAGGGCTTGAATTATTCGCTGGCTTTCCGTTAAAATTAAGCCTTTTACAGCACAACTAACAGTGCAAATTCCAACATAATTAAACGTTTCGTATGCAAAAATCATATCATATCATTTTATATTGCTCCCAGGATACAAAAACTCAACAAACAAGCGAAACATACGACTTTATTACAGCTCCGGGCTGTGCTGATGAACTCGAAACGTCTAAGGAAGAACGCTCGAAATGAACCTTACATTCTTATGTGCCAGCTCGTATACAGCCCCTATAAAATTCAGACTTCCCACGGGAAGATTACCATTTGTTAAAACTGATGGTTTGCCATAATTTACCAACCGAATTACTACAAATACAATTAAATTTCAAAATTAAAATGTTGTCTTGAAATATTTACAGCTCAAATAAAGGCATAAATCGTTCCTAAGCATCTTTCCTTGGAATGCTAGACACATTTCGCACCTCAGGCTCGTTTTCAACGTTGCGTTAAAATTCAATTGTTGTTGGTACTTTGTATTGGAATTTTTGCGGATGGCGGATGGGGAGGGGGCGCGTTTCCTGCTTCAAGGGAGAAATCTTTCTGAGATTAGACTCAGCTATTTGTGAAAATGATGAATGGAAGATGGATTGCAAGCATGCGAATTGATTAAAATATTAAAGTTGTAATTTTCGCGGAAGACGGAGGACTTTCAAAACAGGCTTCTCGTTTAGCAGTTCGATCAGATTCGGAGTATCTTGTTGCGAATCATGAATTTCAATTCCCAACACTTTCGCCTTGGTAAATCTAGGAAGATATATAAGACCAATAAATATTATCTGCTCAATTCTATGAATGATTCGGTTTAAAATAGAAGAAATCATTCAAAATTAAAAAGTAGATTATCCTTGAATAGGTGAAAATAGGATGAAATAAAATAATTTCGAATTTCTTTTAAATGGTTGATATAAGGAACAAGTAGCCCTTTCACGGTTAATATTGCCCCTTTTTCTGTACTATTTCTACTAACATGGACCGCATAATGGCGGCCATGGAGGAAGTTAATTACGACTAGCACATCGCGTGGGGGATATTCTGAAAGCCCTGACCCTTTCAGGACACGTACACACACACAGAAAAGAAAATTACTCTTTCATATTTCTTTCATATAAAAAAATTTAAAAAAAAATACAAACAGATATAAAAAATAAAAACAAAATTCGTTTTTTTTTCTACTTTCTAAGTTTTTTATTGTTGTTATAGATTGCAATTTAAGGATTTATCCAAACTTTTTACTATAAGACACAAAACCACTGAGATGAGACAACTTCTACGGTCCATTGGTCGATCACTTCCAGAGAAGCGATGCAATTGTAATTTTGCACGTCGAACGTCTTCTATTGTTGCGACTTGATTGACGATGACTTTTCCGCAGACGTCTGCACATCGCTCGGTGCATGCATTCTTCACCGGGAATCCAAAATCCACCAATACATGCACTCTTCCGTTATCGCTTTTAGTCTCAAGGATAAGTCTTTTTCCTTGTATTGCAAACTCAAATTCCCTTTTTTTTTTGTTCTTTTCTATTTAACTTTAATTCCACTTTATTTTGTTCTTCTCCTCTCGACTTTAAATTTAATTCCGCTTTTTTTTGTTTTTCTTCTCTTTCTACTTTCAATTTAATTCCGCTTTGTTTGTTGGATCTTAGCATTTTTTTTCGAATATCATTAAGAAGTGCCTTTCATTGTGTCAGTTAATGAAATTGATAACAGTGTCAGGATACCGTCTATTTTTTATGCTTTTTTCTTTTTTTTCGTGTTGCCCTATAATTCGTAGACGTTCGACACAATTCACTATAAACTAACTCTTCATTACCGCGTTTTGCTTATCGGAATTCAAATAAATCAAATATCAAAAGGCAATGGCTAAAATTCAATAAACTCCTTCCCCCAACTTGGTTAGTTGACGCAATAAACTTCACCTTGTTATATGTAGTGGTTCACTACCAACACCCAAATTATAACAATGGAAAATTTCTTTCCAGTTAGAGTTCCCAGAATTTAATAGATGATTTTTTTTGAGACTTTTTTCTACCTTTTTTACTGAGACTTTTTTTCTTCTTATATTATTCACCTAAATATTGGTCAATACCATAATCTAATTACTAATATTATTTTAATTCTAGTCGAAGTTCTATTTTATTATGTATGATTTTCTTTTAACTTACAAATAAGAGTAAAAATTAAAATTTAACCAAAACTTCAATCGATCATAATAAATAATCCTCATTTTAAAGCGCGTGCTATCTTTTATTAGTATTTTATGTATTATTTTATTTATTTATTTTATTTACTTGTTTTTTTTTTTGTTTGTTTCTTTGTTTCTTTGTTTTTATGTCTTTATGTCGCCTACACAACGGAAATGTAACAAGTACAAATGTTGCTACTACGATACCAGTCTTCTAAGTCTTCTGAGCGTGGAGCCATTGAAATCCTTCTCGTTCTATCGGTAGTATGTTACTTACACCACATCGACCGTACCCCATTCCTTGCTCATCTTTTGTAGATTTAATTGAGTTCGTGATTAATCTGGTACCTGGGAAGGACTTTTTGCACCCTCTATGATGTGGCTTCAGTCGCTTCTATTTTCATCCGAAGAACTCGTTTAAATGTTATTGTTATTGGGGCGCAACAGTTCACAACATAACTTGGGAGACAAGGCCTATTAGAACCACTTCCTAGCCAAAAGTACATGAGAAGGTTAATTGGTTAGAACGTACCAATCCCAGCCATATGAGCTGCTGCTTTGATACTTGAAAGATAAATTCAAATATTACTGTCGGTGCTGTAACTACTACACGATCCGGAATGTTGATTTCATTGTCAGCTTCATTTTGAAACGTCCAATAGTCGTTTTCCACGCCAGCAAAGGCCCAATATTGTCAAAAAAGCTAGCTGGCATATCGGAATTCCTCCTTTAGCCAATCCTCATTTATTCCAGTGGCTATTATTTACGCTTATGTTACTAGGTTTTCTTCACTTTTCGTTGTTGTCCACAGCATTAATCTGCGGGGACAAAGTGGTTCTAATTCCTCTATTGCTTACATCGGTGCTCACTATAGTTCTTTCTGTTTCAGTTATTCCAGCACAGGAGATCGGCACAGGCTTTTTTCAGTCTTGCAAAGATTGTCTGATATTGCTCGTCCCAAATGAAAGGGTGATTCTCCCATTCACCCATTAGGTTAAGTAGAAGCAGGTCACCAAGCTTTGATAGTTCTCAAAGAGGATACACTCCTACAAAACAAATTTTAAGTTCACCAGTTTCAACCTTCCAACCCTCTTCTTGTGTAAATTATACCGTGTTTTACAATTGGCACAGTCTCTTTAAACTTGAAGAGAATCCTCGGAATGGTCGGCCGATCAATGGGACTATTCCGGAAATTATTCAAAAACTCAAAAAATAATATTGGGATATACATGACTAAAGAAAAAACAGCTTAAAAAAATGGTTGGAGTATCGGAGATTACAATTTTCAAAATTCTTCACGATCATCTATGCAAAACAAAGGTCAACGCAAGATGGGTGCCGAGTTTGCTCACGTCGTATCAAAAGCAACACCGCCTACTGTGTTCTCGCGCCTTTTTGGATCTCTGTGAAGATCCAAAAAGTGAAGACAAGGATAGACTATCGAATCGAATTATTACTGGCGACAAAATTCGGGTTCATAATTATGAACCTGAGTCCAGACAGAACTTTATGCAGTGGCACAATAAGGGTACGTCACCACCGGAGAAATTCAAGGTGTCGTAGTCGACTGATAAAATTATGGCCACAGTCTTTTGGGACTCAGGAGATCGTGCTGACAAATTATAAAGACAAAAAACCTCTCCGTAACCGGAGAATACTACGTTTTAATTATATAAAGGTTGACAGAATGTTTCAAAGAAAAAAGATGTGGAAAATTGACCAAAGGTATGCTTCTACATGGCAACGCTCCTGTTCACAAGTCCTGTGTTGCGTTGGCTGCCCTGCAAAAGGTGGGCTTCAATATTTCAGAAAACCCTCTCTTCAGTCCTGACACTGATCCCAGTGATTATTATCTTTTCGCATAGCTTTAAAAAGGACTTCCTAGAAAGATGTTTTCAAGCGATGAAGCAGTGAAGGACGCAGTTTCAGGTTATTTTTCGGACAAAGACAAAACCTTTCGTAGAAAGTTATACATAAGAAAGATATGCATTGAAAGGTCTAAAAAATATAATAAAGTGGCAGGAGAATATATTGGTGTGGATAGTAGAAGGATATACGAGGTGTGGCTATAAAATAACGGGACTGACGTTGTAAAAAATTTTATTTTCATTGTATACATAATCACTTATTATCACCTTCAATATACACCCCTTCTCTATCCCTGCAACGCTCCATGCGAATTTTCCACTGTTTGAAACAGTGCTGGAAGTCATCTTCTATCAACCCCTTCAGGACTCTTGCCGCTTTCTCTTTTACAGCTTCTACGGATTCAAATCTCGTGCCTTTCAATGCAGATTTCACCTTAGGGAAAAGATAGAAGTCACATGGTGCTACGTCTGGTGAGTAAGGTGGATGTTCTAACACTGGGATGCTGTACTTGGCCAGGAACCGCTTAACAGATAACGCGGAATGAGCTGGCGCATTGTCTTGGTGCAAAACCCATGATTTGTCCTTCCACATTTCGGGTCGTTTTTTTCTTACTCTTTCACGTAGTTTACCAAGTACCTCAAGGTAGTAGTATTGATTAATTGTTTGACCTTCAAGAACCCAGTGAAGGTACACAATCCCATGAATATCGAAAAAAAACAATCATCGTTGCTTTAAATTTTGACTTGCTCATTCTTGCTTTTTTGGCTCTCGGTGAAGTTGGGGTCTTCCAATGCATAGATTGGCGCTTCGTTTCCGGATCATAAGTAAAAAACCACGATTCATCACATGTTATTATCCTTTCCAATAAATTTGGGTCATTTTCAATGGCATTCCAAGTGTCAGTACAAACATTTTTGCGAGCTGCTTGTTGTTCAATCGTGAGAATTTTTGGTACCATTTTTGCACACCCTTTTTGCATGTTCAAATTGTCACGTAAAATTTGCCCTACACATTCTTTATCAATGCCTACAGTTTCAGCAACTGCACGAATACTTAATCGACGGTCAGACCGAATCAAATTAGCAACTTTTTCGACATTGTCATCCGTTTTTGATGTTGAAGGACGAACTGGCCACGAATCATCTTCAACGTCTTGTCGACCATCTTGAAAACGCTTAAACCATTCAAAAACACGAGTCCGCGATTAACATTCACTGCCATACACTTCTTTTAGTAAATTATAAGTTTCGGTAGCGGTTTTTCCAAGTTTGAAGTGAAATTTAACAACAATTCGTTGCTCTATTATTACGCTAACCATTTTTCCGGCAAAACCAAATAACAACACTAACGTAAATGAAGGTTACGTCTCAACGATGTTATTTACAGAAACGAGACTAACTGCTTTCTATAGAGGAAGACTCAAACTAAACAGCTGTTGTTCAATGCCGGTTGGCGCATGCGCACTCGTTCCACGGCAGCGTCAGTCCCGTTATTTAATAGCCACACCTCGTATATTGAAAATGAAAAATAATTCGGCATTTTTATTCTCACTTCTTATCCTTTGTTCGGCGAATTTAAAACGTCTTCTCATTTCGCGATTTCGTGTATTTTGAAAAACACTTTTGCCGTGGACAGGATTACTTAAAAGCTTTTAATTCGCAGGGCGTTTTTGTCATACAAATTTGAAAAAATAAAAATTTCGACAAAGAAATCGTTCAAACTCTCGCCAATAGAATTTACTGAGGAAGTCCTTTCATGAGTGATATCATATGAGAAATTTTCATGCTATCATATCCTCTGCAAGTGATGTCCAAAAACGAAACTGCCGGGAGACAGCTGAAGTCCCGTTCTGTACAAACATTTTTAGTGGAAAAAGGATAAGTACCTGAAGACATGTACAAATTGAAGTTACTCGTAGTGTCATATTGAAAAAAATCAGGAAAATATAACTTTTCCTGCCAAAACGAGATAAAACTCCTGCTGAACAAGACTTCTCATAAGACCTTGGGGTGTCACACTCGGCACTTATTACTGTCTTGAGCTTTGATATTTTGCCACTGGAACTCTACATCAAGTTCTCGATACTGCCCAGGTCCTGAACTCAGCTGCTCGAATCAAGCGAGAATCTATTAAGGATTCTTAGCATTCCATTCCAGCATATGGCGGTTTATTATGTCAGCAACTCGGTGATGCCGGTACAGTAAGTAACCTAGTCCTTCTGGTGAGTTGATCTCTTCGTGGACGTTTGCTCCTACTCCGAAGTTAATTGAATTACTTGCAGTGTTGCTAGAGAAACACTTGTACGCTGAGACTCCAGCATCTAGATCCTTATTACCCCGATTGCCTACCAGCATCTACGAGCTCAAATTGTCTTCGTGCGCCGCAACATCATGAAACCTGGCTATGTAACGAGTAGCATTTTGAGCTGCATCAAAAATTTTAAGGATTAAGGAGGCCGCCGCGCTCGGTTTTTCGTCTCTCCTCTTCTCGACCGTGTCTCAATTGTGTCTCAATGTTTTGAAGTGTGTTGACTGCCGTTCCAAGCTCATCATGAAGGCCTTTGATTGTTTTTGGAGTTCCTCTAACTATAAAATTATGTTGGTCGACTGCCGGTGTCTCTAGTATCGTCTCCATGCCGGTTGACTTTTGCTCCCAGCTTCGTTTCTAAATCTCTATCATGATGCTAACAAAATATTAAAAAATATATTCTCTGAAGTGGAAACCTAGCTAAGAGGAAAATGAACATGTCGTAATTGGTCCGCAGTGACCTTCCTGTTTCAAGTTACTAAAAACAATAGACAAGAAATGTTCGGAAAACGACCAAATTTAAGCTAGACGCAACATTATACCTACCTACATTGAGTCCAAATAGATAAAAACAATGCTTCAAAAACTTTTCCGGATAATTACGAAAGTCCGCGGTTAAAAATCGTTAGTTTAATTTTACTGGCTTTTACCTCAGTGACCTGGACGTGGATGAGTCAATTTCGATTTTGACTTCAATAAATTCAAAAGGCTTGCGAGAACTTTGCAATTTCCCTAGTCCAGTCAACAGACTCAAGTCTACACACAAAAACATCTTTCAATTTTTTCATCCTTGCCGGGCGAACTTATGCCTCGTGTTCATTTTTGTGTCTCTGGGGTCGCTTCCAGTCAGCTTGCATCAACGAAACTTTTCTTTTGATATATAATAAGTCAGCAACTGTTCAGCATTTTCATTTTTCTTCATTTTTTCCGCTAAAACAACTCACAGTTGCTAAACTAACCACAGCAGAAAATTATTTGTTGTGAGACTTTTGCAGCAAATCCTGCTCCCTGTTCTGCATTTAAAGCTTCATAAATCACTCACCTTCTAAATGGCGGACTCTATAAGTTTTGTTCACGGCTTATTTCCTTCACGTTCTTCCGTTATTGTGTATCGTTTTTCCTCCTTCGGTTTTCCGTTTCGCAATGTTTTTCATTATTTTTATTTCACTTTTTTCACTTTGTGCTGAGAATTCAGTTAAACTTTTATTATCTTCGGATAAGAGTTGACTTAACTTTAAAGCTTCTGAGTAAATAAAAAGTTTCTCATTTTTTCTATATTTAATGGCAATAAGCATTTCAATGAAACGCCGAGCGGAGGAAGTTCAACGAAGAGAAGGCTGCATAGAAAAGGAAACGCAAAATGGACGGGAATAGTTCAAAAGTTAAGCACGTTCAAGTGGGCATGAAAACGATGGCGCCAGAAGTATCCTCTTAGGTAACCGTATGTAATTATTGTCCGTTGAAGGTACCTGGCAAGACAAGCTTTGACTCTCCGATTCGAGATACAGGAACAAAAGGTTTTGCGGATTTCACTCGCATCCTATTGTTTTACACATCCTTTGCGGTCAAGTGTGGCAGAATATAATAATACGCTTTGCGAGTGCTTCCATGCTTCTGACTCGTGCTGAGGCTTCCGGGATGCTGGGATTCGGCAGACTTGATAACAGTTTTAATAAAAGTGAAAATCTTTTTTAATCATTGTGTATGCTTTACATGGCAACAGGACAATGGCTTTATAATTGATTATTTCAATCAATCACGAAACTGCCATCATTTATTCCTTTTGAGAAGGAGCAATAAAGCAACAGGATGAGCGCATAATGATCTGCAAGATCTTATTTAATTTTAACATTTGAGATGGTCCTGACACTTAACACTTAGCCCTGAATACTTTATACATAATTCGCAGGCACATTTCTACAATTTATCCTTGTATTGAGTATAGTGTGTTTGTTATCAATAATGTGTATATTACGTAGGTATGTATCCTTAAAGAACTGTCCGTGTGGCGTGGTCGGCGATGTGGTACCACCTTGTCAAGAAAGCACTTTACGCGAGCGGGTTTATGCAAAAAAATTCATGAAAAATTCATTAATATTGATCACATATACATACCAATGCGTCTACCCATCTTCTTGTTTACCGTACTTTAACACTGGTGGACCCAATGATGGCCTTAGCAACAGTATCTATCGATTTTTGTTGGACTCGAATCCTTCGGTTGAACCTCCTGCCGATGTGCGGATCTTCTTTGCGCTATTGTTAAAGCATCCTTAAGGATATTCGTTGGAAATAAGTAATTTTTCATTGCTTGATGGAAAAAGGGAAAGGCAAAAAGGATGTCTTAAGTTCTGCGCGATATTTTGTGGAAAAGAGTTGTGTTCACGAAAACATCTGCAAATATGTAAGCATCTTTTGAAAGATGGACCAAAGCTAGGTGAAGGTCAATAGCGAAAAGGTATTCATTGAGCCTAGCGTCTGCAGAGTCACTAAACTGTGGAAGTGTTAATTTGCTCGTGATGTATGCCCAATGGATAAAATATTGTCTGAGGAAAAAAAACTTGCCTGTGGTAATTGGATTCCGAAATTTCCCCGCCGATGATACACGCTGTTGCCAAAAACGTGAACAACTACTACGCCTGAATAATGCGGAAAGGATTCAGCAGAATCCTTAATACGTAAAATACAAATCAATGAGAAAGATATAAAAACTAAAACAGGATGAATACCAAGCAATCTGCAATCGAGTCAGAAACAATCAACTGAACTACTTAAAAGAAATTATGAGCCTGCAATCAACTTATCTAGGACATTCCTGAGTAAATCTGATCCAGGATGGAAAATCAAGAATCATAACAACCGACAGCTAGAGACTGTGATTCATCATGCATTTCTGCTAATGGATGTTTCCCACATTCAAAACGAGCTGTTCAGGAGAACGTTAAAACAATTCCTTAATTTGATGAACATATGGCTGACGGAGTGTATAGATCCCGAATTCGATCCTAGCAGAGATGATTCCGAACATAGAGTTAAAAAAATTAAATTATATTCGCTAGAATAAAACGCGTGTATTGTTTCTTTTTCTCCTGTCAACTTTTCTATTAATAATAATTATTCCTTTATTTTTATTTTTATTGACTTTCGGCAAGAATCAGTAGGCGAGAAATTCTAATTGTAGATTCGCTAAAGTAGATTCGCCACAAACACTTTACTGCCCGAAAATTTCAAAAAATCTAAGGAGAAATTAATTAGCTTGGCTTTGTGGTGAGTAAAATTTTTATTGGAACCGGCCAAAGGAAATTTCTACTATGGATCCTGTTCGGCCACAAGATGGAATCCAGCCAATCCAGAATCACAAAAGACATGACACAATTTATGAAGACAGCCGGGTGGTACCGGGGCTTCATACCGAACTTCGCCGCTGTCACCAATCCACGAATTGATCATGGGTAAGAGGAGCATTTCTATATCCTGTTTGATGCAAGCAAAGTTGAAATCGGAAGTTTAATCTTTCAGGAGAATCTGATCACTTCCACTTTACGAAGCTCTTCCTTGTCCAGTGTGATGCTAGCGGAGTGGCAATAGGAAGTGTTTGTCTACGGAAGGACTACTGATCATGTTAGTCCCAAAAGTCTAACGCAGCTCTCAGACTTGTCTGGTAGATTAGCTCCCTGAAAAATTCGACGCTTTAACTGGATGAATTGAGTATCGAAAAAACCTGTACTCTAACTGTGAACGAGCATCTGGGTGGTGTAATGCCGAAGTCCGCGATCCCGGAAACCGGATAATGAACTTTTGGAGGCGTAAATTCGGGAATACCTTGAAATGTTTCAGCATGTTCCCCTTACAGATGATAGAGTTATTCCCCAGGTATCTCGCCGCGATTACTTTAACATTCCCGGACCAAATTATGGTTTCCTGAAAGTCACCACTGGTGGTTCAAATTTAATAATGATCCCCGGAGCTTGCATTGTGGAACTCTTAAAACTGATTGTTTGCGAGAGGATCAGTATCAGTTGTTTCAACATCGCCTTGTATGCAAGTAAATCAAACTTGTAACTTCCATTAAACGACCCCTAGTGAGAGCATCCCGGGATGCTGCAAGACTGATACAACGGCTTTTTATGACTCCTTACTCTCTTACCCAGTCAGGTAACACCCAGTTATTTGAGGTGCTTGATCACAAACTACCCCCAATTCATATGGCTTAAGCTCTTCAAAAGTCAACGAAGAAACTGTCGTGTGATATTTACAAGGTGAGATATTTTTTTCCTTTGGGGTCCCAGAATGCTTACACTCTGACAATCCTATAAGTTTGAGCGAACTCTTAGAACGCGTATAATTTTGGGCGAACACTTGTAGGGTACAATATGGCCTAATTATTGTTGTCATCTCTAACAGGCGACTTATGCGGAAAGGTCCAACCAATCGAAACAAAACGCTCTCTGGACCTATATAGTGTTACGGGTCGACTCCTCTCCTCAGTGAGCTTGCTAGCCGACACGACGCAACTCTATTTTTGATTTTTTTTGCGAATGAATTAATTTGACGGTGGGTATTGTATTGCTCATCCCGCGAGCTGTTCTCCACGAAAGAAATATTATTATTATCAATGATGAATTATCTGTTGAAAAAAATTGTTAATTTTATTCATAATTAAATCACAATAATTATAATAGTGGTAAGAAGGATAAATGATATTGATAATCGGAACCATAACGCTCGCGACGACCGAAAAGAGAAAACCTGCGATTGTCAACCGAGTAGAGCGGCGGTACAGTGCGCCAAGACCAGCGAAGGCGAGGCAGAGTCTAGGAAACCAGCAGCGATATTTCGCCAGCCAATCAAGTGCTGTGGGGGAATTTTGTTCCGTATCACCCGCCGCAGCAACAACTTCACCGCAAAAGCTCTGGGAAGTGTTTGCGGCTTCACTAAGTGCGGGGTACGGAACCCGGGAGTTTACCTCTTGCGGGCGATCACCTCAGCGGGCAATCACCTTAGCGGGCATTCATCTTAGCGGGCGACCGTTGAGCGAAAGGAATAAAAGTCCGACGAGATGAAGTTGAGGTCTTCTCTTTTTTTCCCATCCGTCGAGGAGTGCAGGACAACGAGAACCACCGTCCGACGAGCCGGAGCTGAGGTCTTCTTTTTTTTCGCATCCGTCGAGGAGTGCAGGACAACGAGAACCACAGTCCGACGAGCCTTGTTATCCATCGAGGAGCACGAGTCGTCTGGGGGCCCCCGCCGTACTTCTTGTATATAGCGTAAGTTCTAGGTATAAGTAAGGAGTAGCTTGTTCATTGTTAAAATTAAAACCCGTATTTTTTCTTACCCTTAATAATTAATATTCAATAAATTAAGTAATTAAATAATTTAAATATTAAATAATTTTCAATCCAGCAACTTAGTTAAGACTCTTGGTGAGAACAGCTCGCGACATTGGTCACGCGGCAGATTTATCGCGAGAGACGCGTTTGAAGCGTGGTGGTGGCAAAGCATCCACCAGAGGTTGCGAGTGTCCGGCTTCCGAGGCCAGCCCATCTCCTCTAAGGGCTGGGGTCGCTTATTAGGGTGGAGGAGTGGCGCCCACGCCAGTCTCCGACGGGGCTTCTGGGACCCAAATAACCCCACCTCGGAGGTGGATTCCTCTAAACCCTCTTGTCGGGCAATTGAACAAATTGCGAGGGGGTAATAATAGGTCAGCGTAAGTAGGATTAATGTGGGGTTGTGGTTTCAATAGTTTCGGTGTTACATTTCGTATCCATAGTGTTGCACAAGCCCGCTAAATTCTTACCTTATTTCCTTTTGTTCGGGTGTTACCCTATTAAGCATGGAGTAAGCCCGCTACGTCAAATTAATATTTTTGGGGACGGGAAGTTGCAACTTACTGTGATAGACAGCGAGGTATGCAGAACCATTAAAAAAATAAATTGGCACATACCCATCAACAAGAAAGCGAAATGGCATTACCATTCGATCATCTTGAAGACCTGCGTTAAAGTCAAAAGGTTTTCAATCGTAATTTTGTAGTCAGTAATTTTGTCCAGGCTGAGGTACTTCAATGTGCTGGTCAATTGGTTCCCAGTGAATGAATCTCTTTGCCCGGCTAGAGGACGCACTCTCGTCTCGGCCTGTTCGTCCCAATGATTGTTGTGATCAACGCTGCCTCGTTATTTTCTGATGTAGCAGTGTTAAAGTCACTTCTTGCTCATTTATTCCAATTTCACCAATCCCCCAACCTGTCATTTTCTTTTCACCTATTTCACCACAACACTTATTCCAAATATTCATCTTAAATCCTTAGTGCACAATCCAAAATTCAAATGATATTTTAATTTCGTATTATTCGATCAATATATTTGAATTTCGTATGACTCCCATGAATTATACCAAACGTAGCTGAAGAAATCCATGAAATGATTTCCACAGACATAAGTGTGCATATTAAGATTACGACTGGCGATGGTGATGCTTGATATGCGTTTTAACAGAACCCATATCAAGCAGTTTCGTAGACTATACAAATACCTCCCTCGATTTAAGTCTTTTTAACCCTTTTTGTTCGGTTAATCTTCTCCTTCAATCTTTTGTGTGAAGGTTTAGCTTCACCAAGAGGTGGAACATTAATATCTGTGAGAAGGAGAGGCCTTTTGCCGGCAGCGGTACGATACCGGTATCCCGTTAGAGGTGGATAAGGGTGTATGTGACCATAAGATGGCTTAGCATGGGCAGCAACCTTCTGCGGCTGAACCCCAACAGACTGGGAAAACGCCTGAACAAGGTGCGAGGGGGTGAGGATATTAATGAAATGAATATCGGCGAACGCAGCAACCGTGGTTTGCAACCTTATCTGAAAAGGAAGGTTATTCACCATCAGGTACAATAAAAACGAATCGTATTCCAGGCTCCAAGCTTCGAGCTGAAAGAAATTTGCTAAAGGGGGAGAGGTGCAACTACTAAAAAACTGAGTACAAAGGACAAAACTGATAGTTCTGCAGTGAACTTGAATCATCTCCTGTACGAGCTTTCGATAAAAAGGATAAATGAAATAAAAAGAAAGGCTAAAATTTACCAAACTATATCATGCCCTAAATCAACCACAGTTTGCAATAAGCATGTGTGTGGGTGGAATGCTTTTAGGATCCAAATCAGGTCTGAGGAGTTCTACCTTTAATATTTTTCCATACGATAGATATCGATACATTCTATGAGTCATTTAATATGTAAGGAACAACAGTGCTTTTAACAGATTATAAATGCGCAGTAGCTGAAGATTTATGCTCAACATGAAACCAAGCCATGATTGGCAAACGTGCGCGGTCTCCTTTGGAGATTTTGAGGAACCACTGTTATGGCATCCAAGAATGTTCGGCTGCATCAAACTAATCATATACCCATGCAGACCACTTGACAGCGACGTCAATTACCTGAACGTAGTGTTGGCAACAATGCAGAGAGAGGACTTCGACTCATTAGAATTATTCGTACCGCAAGCTTTACTATAGATGAATATTTTACTTTTGAAAAAAAATACTTCCAGTAGCGATCCTTTAAAGCAGGTTACTTCTTCGATATTTAAAGTCAACACATATTAATTAGTTGTTTCCTTTTTATCTAGTCATATGTTGAACTCGTCTTATTCCAATTCAAATCAAAACTGTAGCAACAAATCTTTCTACAGGTAGCTCTCAATGCTCTTTATGTGGACCATCAATATGTGGTTTGGAATCAGGACCCGTTTGACAATAAAATCGAATTCACGACGAGACCATCTTCCCTTCCCTCTTAGTTTTTCGGGTGACTGACCAACTTCCACAATTTTTCATTACCAACCTACCCTAACGCGACCCAAAATCAAGGAAGCAGATCTTTAAATCCTTTAATCCAGCCTGTCCGGGTAACAGTATGCTACAAGTAAACTGTTCGATATGCTAACACTTTAATATTTTACCCCGGAGGTCGAATAAGACATTCTGTATAAATTATGGAAATAAATGTTTACCATCAACGGATCCTGTCTATGCATATCATGTAAATCCCGCGACTCTATATTGGAGAAAGAACTACTCCGCCTCGTGGAGCATTCATTACCGCGCTTGAAAACTCGAGAAGTCCTGCGTGAAATGGGATGCCGAATCCTTGCTGGAAAATCCATTCGATTTTCACATTTTCGTCATTGAGTGAGAGCCCAAATAATAGAATATTTATTAACACAATCATTTTGAAAGATTTAAAGGGTTTTTTTTCGTTTTCATGTGAGTCTGGAGCCACACCAGCAAGCAGGACCGTTCGCCGGATCAGACCCGATACCTATATTCGAAAAATACCCCTGGGTTTTGTCGGCTACATAAACACTTCCCTTATTGTAAATCGAAACCACACAAGCTGGATCGCACGCAGTAATATGTGCTAGCATATTGGCAAGGATGAAAAAGTTCAAACGTCCTTCTTCCGCGCCACACCATGCCAAAGTCCTTCCCGTGTTCGGTTCGGTTCGTCCCGAGTAGGTGATAGGTTGAATCCTTTATTATTTCCATTCCAGCTTGATGGCATTTTAAAGCTGCTCACCAAGCTCCCGAAATCTCATGTTCACAGATCCTGTACGCGCATCAGTTACATCCGGCCTACCTGGCCGATATTTTCCTAACGAAGTGTCGCAAATGGAGCACGAATCCAACTCCAATTAGGTATTTGCGACCCACATCAAGCCATGCTCCGACGGTTTGAATTCGTTAAAAACAATCACAAGGAATAAATTCCCGAATCATTGGAAACGGAACGCAGTCGACAAGGATTTGGAAATCTATACTTTTCGTCAGATTCTCGAATTCCCAATTGGATATTGGAGTTCACTAGCTCCGCTCGGGCTACTCGCACTACCTTCCGGTACCAGTATCAGATAACGGCGAATTTCGGGGGATGTTCAACAGAACATAAAGATAATCTTCTTGTAGAAGCAAACTCTCCAAGGATTTATTGTTTATCTCCATGAATTTGTATTCTGTATGGTTACATGTCCTTAGGATGGGCTCGTTTTTCGGGTTCTCCTTGGATTTTTTCTTGTTTTCTATTTGGGCACAAGGACACGGTGGTTTCGAGTTTCCCATTCCGTTTGTATGGCGACGGCCGTGATAGCGGCCACGGGATTGCTGATGGCAAATGTTCAGTATGCTTATTCGGATTTTATTTTCTGTTGCCTGTCGGGCCATTTGGTGGCTGGATGGAAGTCTACCCCGAAATGACAATTCGCTCTTCTTCGGCGTCGAAAGGAATACATAATGAAAATTTATCACCAGATTACGCATCTTTTAACGGCTATATTTACACTTCACATTTGCGTCATGTAGACTTTAATATGATTGAGATGGTGAAAGGAATTTAATCGAGATCGAAATAAATTGCCCTACCCGGAAATGTACAGCAGAAATTCAGTCGAACTGTAAGGACCCCTAGCGAGTCATCAAACACCCAGGGTTAAACGTCTCTGCAAAGTCACTTGTGAATTATTTAATCCAACTATTTCTTGGTTTTAACAACGGCATAAGTTGATTAAATGCACAGGGAGTAATGTTTTCCCGATATAAACTGAAAGGTTGGGTTTAATAACTTACTCTATTTGTCAGTTTTGACATACCGCTCAAATGATAACGAGAAAAGGAAGATTATATAGATTTGATCACTGGAATACCATTAGTTTGTTAGAGGCTCATAGAAACCACTTGGATTTAGAAGGGATTTGTAAAACAAACTGAAATGAATGTTTTGGAGAAGGATTTGCAAAAGTTCCAAAATATCAATGCAAGCTCGTAGAAGTAATGCAATTATATAACGTAACCAATTTTTTGTTCTTGATCGATGAACAATAACCAACTTTGACACAACCTGACAACTTTGACACAAATTCCGGACTAAAGCAGGGAGATGGGCTTTACCCTTTGCTATTCAATTTAGCTTTGGAATATGTCATAGGAAAGCTACCTGTAGATACAAGAGCTACACTATTATACAAGTCAAGCCAAGTGGTTGTCTATGCGGATGACTTTGTCAACATTTTGTCATGGTCGCTAATAACCACAAAAGGACTTTACATGAGCACTTTCCACCACTCTCAAACCATATCTGCAAAACCACATCCGCACCTCATATTAAGGGTGCATCATTTTAAACTATAGAGCTTTAAGATGACAAAACTATTTCAGAAACTACCAATGTGCCTGATAACAGTTTATTAAGGGTAAGTAATAGAGCACCCCTCATGGTTGCTCACCTCGACGCATCAGAGGAGATTACGAACTCCAATCAACCAAGAAACCGCCCTGTGGGAGGCTTCTGTATGCGCTCAGGATTTAATCCAGCAGGTAACAAACGGGCATTTTCGATATGCAACGCAGCAAATATGGAACAAACTAAACGCACAGGAGGATGAGACCGATACTGACCAGCTGCTAGTAAACTGCAACAACCAACAATCTTTAGTATATCAGAATATTGCAATCGCCGGGATAACACCAACCTGAACGAAGAGATGTCATCTTAGAGGAGGTGCCGGGACTATGCACCTTGCAGACTTGAAACGGAGCAGACGCATCTGGAACCATTCACGACGCTTAAGCTCCTAAACTCGGGGTAAGAAACTCAAAGGTGGCATCTCTGCTCGGGAAAGACAGTTACCAACAATGAGACGATCCTGATGAGAGGCATGAATCAGGAAGGTACCAATGCAGCAATGAAGGCACCAATGTACTAAAAACTCAAAAAGCAAAAACTTAATTTCAGCTTAAAAAAGGTGAGGGCCAAAAAGAAGGCGACGCAGCCCTTAAAACAAAAATTTATGACTGACAGTGGTGAGACTAGCAAATCTTCAGCTGCAAAAGTCAACATGCTTAAATACCTAGCAAATGGCGGCACCGAGTTAGTACCCGTTCAGAAAGTTTACCAGCGTTATGGTGAGGAAATTGGAGTCATTGCAAAAGAATTAAAAAATTTCACCACATGCAGGGTAAGTAAAATCCGTAGTTTCATCATATGTAGGACGAAAGTTACTTTAATTTTTCTGCAGTATTTCAGCACTATGGATTTAACTATATCGGTGTTCAAAGAAAGGGACAACGAGCTAACGACATTAGCCTCGTATGGGCCGAAGAATAGGCCTACAATATCATCGAACCATACGAATTAGAGCTTGGATAGTAAGCTAACATGGACGCCACACATGAGAGAAGTCAGGCATCGTGCTACAGCGGCGCTCTTCACAGTGAGAAGGGGAAAGCTTGGGCCATAAAATCCAAAGCTACCCATAGGATACATAAAACAGTAGGTAGACCAGTAACCAATAACGATATACGGACCACTGGTATGGTATACCAATACAACGAATGGCCTGCCTAAGCATCACAAGTGCCATCAGGAATATGTCAACTGCTGCAGTGTAGATAAAGCTCAATCGCTTGTCATTCAACAAATTCATTTGGAGAAAGGCATCGTTCGCGAGCATCAGATTAAAATTCAAAAATAAGTTTTCTAACCGTTGCAGGCGAGACACGTTACCATATTGAAACAAATACTGAAAATGGCCCTGTCAAGCAATAGGGAATTGGAAAGAATTCAACAGGTGGAGCACGCACCGATTCCATTGGGACGACCACATAAGAGTGGAAAATGGTGCAGAACTTGATATCTAGAACTGAAATCGTGATCTACACCGATTAGCGGAAAATTCCAAAAGGGGAAGCGGCGCCGGAATATTCATCCAAGATCACTCCCTACCACAGTGTTCCAGACTAAAGTATTTGCAATGAAAGTGATAACAGAATCGATAACAATCAGCGGCAACAAAGTACTGCTCAAACGTTCTGACAACAAGTCGGTATTGCGAGCCCTTACCTCTAAACGCGTGGTTTTACAACTAATGCAGGAATGTTGGCAGGTCCACAAAGCCGCAAGAACCCGAGTAAATGTAAGGATGACATGGAGCCTCGACACAGTAGTGTAGAGCGAAATGAAGGAGCGGATGATGTAGGAAGAGCTGGATCAACTGACTGAGCTCCAAGTAAAACAGACACCATTGACAAGTGCCACTAGCAACAGTAAAAAGAGAACTGGATTAAACCCTCTGGAAAGAGATGAATTAAGGCAACTTGATAGTATCCGACTTTGAGACATTGAGCTTTGGGCAATTGAATTAGGGCGAAAAATAAAACCTAAAGTTCGAGCGTAATAAAAAAAGATCTGTTGACATTTTTCGCTTAAACCAAAACTGTTCGTTTGAGGAGCCTAGAAGAGCATCCACTTCATCGAGTGAGATAGAAAATTATGTGGTCTAGAGAAGAGAGGTCGTAGATCGGTTTGATTTAGGAATGATAGTCAAGCAGGACCCTCTGTATTCTTTGACGAATTGTTCTATTTTTCATTAACTAGCTAATGTGTCGCTGCTACAGAGGGAGCTATAAATTTTTACGCATTGTGAAAGCTTCTCTTCAGTGGTGTACAGCATTTCATCTCACCTGAAAAGTTTCAGTGAGGATTTCATGGCCCAGAGGCAATGTTTCAAGTTTTGAGTCCGATGTTTCAAGCTCTGTAACTTGTTTTACTCGGCTAATAATTATTAGACAGTTAATTCGGGAATAATGATACGTATTCGATTGTTATGTGGAATAAATTTCTGTGAAAAATTCTCTTTAGTCTTTGCAGCCATCGATTTTGGTGAGAATGAGCCCGAAGCAGCCCTCGGATATACTCGATACCTAGATGTGGTTTGGCGTATGTATTTCCATGCTGTTAATGAGTCTCAAAGTGGTTTCGCTGATTTCGTTTTCGCTTTCTTCTTTAGAAAGAATGCGATACTTAGATGGTACTCCAGGTTACATCGTTATAAAATTGCCATCAATCTACTCGGAGCAAGAAACGAAAACGAAAGATGTTTATAGTTAGAGGCTGCATCTCATTAAGTGGCAGGTGCAGGACTAAAGATGCTCTGATGGTGCAGAAACTGTGATACAATCGTTTGATGTGAGGCTTAGGAGGAGGCTGGACTTATGGAATTATCGACAGAAGAACTTCTTCTGAGAAAAGTGGGGATACCTGCATTGACGATCCCAAAGGACTAGGGGAATAATGCGAAACCGTTGCTGGTCTGCAAGATTGACGGTTTTGCACGAAGGAGCAAGGGCAATAGTCTGAGTGCCTGACAAACTCCGTGGGACATGGTATGAACTGTACGGTAATTTGTCTTGGTCCTCTTTTCTCCCTTTCTTTAATTCTTTGTTACATCCGTCCATGACAGAGTGAGAAATTTCCTGAATGGCATCCAGAGCCACATAGTGAGCTATTAACAGATGGAACTGATCAATCTACAAGTGAAAGATATTTATTCAGTTCAGAAAGAGAAATTTTTGACGAGGAAAAATTTACCCTCCGTGGTCTTCGTCACAACTCATACGTCTTACCACGTACCCGCGATCCACACGGTTGACACTTGCGGCCCGGGGCCATATACCCTATATATACACTTTTATATGTTCTCTTTTCCAGTTAATCTTGAGATGAAGGATGTGCCTTGCAAACATAATTTTTTTAAGGTTTTGGATTGCATTCCTCATTGGGCGATCATACCAACTTTTTTTGCGTTTTTGTACCACTGTGACTTACTTTTCTTTTGGTTTGCGGTGGGAGTGCAAGTCTTCGTTGCACGCTGGCGGGATTCATTTTGATGCGAATTTCGGTATCACCGCAGATTCGGTTGCTGCTTTCACTAAATAAGTGTTGTTAATGTTAACGCTACCAGCTAAAGACCGCATTGAATGCTCCAATCGATCCTTGGATACTTTCGAAAATTTGTACTTATCTCAAGTAAATTCTCTGATTTCAAGTTATTTTCCATGAAACCATTTCCCTATATATTCTCCCAAAATTTGTAACAAATCGCTTTACATATTGTTTCGGGACTTTGGTTGTATTTTGTAACATACATTTATTTGGTTTTTTCTTTATGTTGCGTGAAAAATTTGACGCTACCTTTGCCAGCGATGGCCGTTGCTCGTTAACCTGCTTCAGTTTTTCTCTACATCAGGTGTAAATTGATGAAGAAGTGGCAAAGTGGAAACTTCGGAGATTTTTGAATCCTTGCATGAATGCAAGCATCATTTCCAACAATTTCCTACTCTGCCCACATAAACTATCTACCGCCTACCACTATATTTCCTGGAAAATGCTAAAATTCAATTCAAACTCTCAACGTGTAGAGCGAATGTAATGTCATCGCGAAGTCTTCATATGGCAACACAATGAGTGAATCGACTTGGCTCGACAGTCGCTGACAAAATTGCTGCAGACCAAAAATCATTACACCTCGTGCGAAACAAAACGCCTCACGTCGCGAAGAACTGTCAGTTGGTCCATTCCCTTGTTGCACTCAAGTTGTTTCTCTACCACGTTCCAATTGCCATGCACGAAACACGACGTTGGAGAAATTGTCGTGACGTTGCCAAGCGTGCGCAACTCGGCCTTGTTACAGCACTCCCCCTCGCTCTTACGCGATGTTGTATGTGTCATATGTACAATGTACGTTGGGTGGCTGCAGAGACACAGCTTGGTCAGCGGACGTCAGTTAATATTCGAGAACGCGTTGGGAGTGTCGATTTGTGTCGCTCGAAGTGTTAAAGGCCTGTTTTCGTGATTTTACGCTAATTAACCGACCTTGCTGTCGAGGATTAAGGAGATTCCATAGAATTAGATCGGAAAGTGTGAAAAAGAGCTGTCCGTTGTGCGGAGGATCGGTTGGTTAGTGCGCGAAAAGCAAAACACCGCCCGCGGTGGCAGAGGCTGTGTCGGTTCGCGTACTCGCGAAGCAAAACAAAGTCGCGCTGCGAACTGGCCTGAATTTCCTCGTAGTGCAGTTACACGGTGAAAACACATAAACAGTGGCCGCTGCAAGGACTGCGCCCGCAGGCGAGGAATGCGCTCAGGGACCTTGAACCACGTCCCGAGAACCGTCAGCACCAGAACAATGTTCGTGTTTGCTTTGGATTATCACAGGCTGAGTAATTTGTTTATTTGCTTAAATGTGCTGCGAAGATGAAAGCTGCAGAGCGTTGCGATATAAGATGCGAACAAGGATTCCGCGATATCCAGCGTTTCTTTGACTGGCCAGCACTCGGCCAAGACAGTGAACAAAAGGTTGGGATTGCGATCGTTGCTCAGATAAGAGGCGACCGCAAATTGCATTATCTTGAGAGGGCGGTGCAGGGTGTTGCTATTCGACGTTGTTGGGAACTTGAACCGCAGATGCTTGCGCCGGGCAAACGCCGCACGCTACAAACTGGATCTGTTTGAGGTCATTTCTCTTTTGACCTTTGCGCCTTACCTGGACGCGGTGTTTTGTAAATAAAGCAACGGTGCGAGAGCTTGCGTGTGACGTAGGGACTCAGCTGCCTGCTAGGTTTCACACCCCTGGCGAGTGTAACTGCCGTTTGCACCAAACACCTTTGCGCCATTTTCACGTTCTCAGCACAGTCACGCGCCCAAGTTTGTTTCCGGCCAACTCGATGGCACGGACAAACCGTAGCACAGCCTCCCCCGCACCTCTTGTGCTTTTTCTCGGAAATCGCGCCAGCATTCGCATTCTGCCCAAATGAGCGAATGGTCAGCACGAAGGTAGAGTTCGCGTTGCTGGCGAGTTGCACAACAGAGCAGTGGAGGCTCGATGAGCAATTTTCGCGGAAGAAGAACAAAAAACAAAGAAGCTGCCACTTCCTTTCTGCAATTTCGGCCTTTTCTTAACTTCACATGAATCTCGCGCTACCTCGATCGGGGCAGCAACGAATCAGCAGCTTCGATGCAATGATTGGCCAATTAAATGTGACCCAACAAAAAGGCCAACGGAAAGATTTTAGAATCGGCAGTTTCGCTGTCTAGCCTTAGTGTAAATTTTACTTTCCACGGAACTGTTGACACGCAATGCGAACGTTTCGATGGAACTGGAAAGACGACAGAAAGAAAAAATACCCAAACGTTTAAATTGTGCATGCAATGGAGGCAAATGCTAAACAAATCTTTGCTTAGCATTTGCTTAGATCTTTGTTTTGATGTTAAGATCTTAGATTTGTGATTTGGTCCTTGGAACAATTGTTCAGAGGGTTGACTTTATAAGGCTGGGATCTGAGTTCCTGGAAAACTTGAAACAAAGTCACAATCTCCAAAATCCTTGCGGAGACTTGCGAACTGAAACTCTCCGAAAATACGTGTCTGAAGTTTGCACCATTTAGCAACGGTCTCGATTTTTTCACTTTTTGAATGGTTTTTGGGTAACTTGACCTGCAATTTTGGTACATTTTCCTCTGATGTTTGAATGATTTCCAGCCTACTAGGTTTCCATATCAGTTTAACTTTCTACTCAAAAGAAATACTGAATTAATGTGAATCTACAAGGAATTGGATCTACCGCGAATGCACTGAAAATCCACCAAAACTGAGGTTACACGCCAATTAGTTTGAAAAATAAGAAAAGAATTAGTTAAAAACTTTTTATGAAAACTTAACCATTATGGTCTACTGCAACCATTCAGTGTTTTTTTTTTATGTCATAAGAATTATAAATTATAACTATGTAGACTTGCGTCATTTTGGCATCAAAATGAATCATTAACACTGGAAGGGGAAAACCATTTCAGTACTGTGTAATTGATTACTAATCTTTGGTAGTATCTAAGTTACATTTTTTTGCAGTTTTGACTTGGTTTCGAATCGATTTGATTTTCATTTCAACCCATCGATCGGAAAATTTAAAAAATTGAGACTGTGCTCACCACCATGCAAACTCTTGACACCTGTCATGTCATCTGAAATATCTGAAAATTGTTATTGATTACATTGGTAATATTGTTAGAACGAACTTTATTAAGATGAATACCATAACAATAGCAAAAGGTTTACCAATCGGAGCGTCCTAATTTGATATTTAAAGAAAACCACCAATGATCTTCATGTGGTTATTCAACGTGTTTGAAGTTTGGATCGTTGAAATCGCAACGCTGTCAAATTTTGTCTCTTTTTTTTTTTGTAACTAGATCACTAAACTGAAAGGAAATCCTAGTAGAGCGTAAAATATTCAAAAATGTGCATAAAGGTTACCAAAATTTCAAGTCAAAATATCAAAAATATATTCAAAAAGTCAAAAAAATATCAGACCGTTGCGTTTTCAACGATGCAAACTTCAGACGCCTGTTATTCATTACTTGAATGAATAACACTAAGGTCGGAAAAGAAGATCAATTAAATTGCCTCCTCGGCTTCGTTCGTCTTAAAACACTTTTGATAATATAGTCATGATAATTACTAATAAAAACAATTTTGATTTACACTCTACGAACGAATTGTTTGGACATTGATGTGCTCACTCTTAGCTTATCCTCGTTAACCCAAGATTACAAAATCTCATTAGATAATGCCTAAGGGTTTGAGATCACACGATTATTACCCGGTTCCATTTCGTTAAATGACCCGATCTGTGAAGTTTTCTTGCAGCGAGTAGATTGGCTGGCGACATGTCTAGCAAGCCGCGCCATCTTGTAAGTAACGACTGTCTATGTCAAAATTTGTCAAAAATTTTTGAAGTTTACCCGTTAAAAATACCCGTTTAGCATATATGTACCTTCATCATTTACTGCTCCATATTTAGTTGTCTGAAGTATGCATCGTTAAACATAACGGCCTCGAATTTTGTCACGGACTAAATATTGTTTTTATTTGAACTGAAATGAAAAAAATTGTAGATTGTACTGAATTAATGTATTGAAATAAATTCAAACAAAATGTCTCAGGAAAATTGGATACCTGCATTTTTCACCTTGTAATCGACTTGGACCCAAAGCTTTTTCGATTTTTTTCACTTTCATTTGACTCATGTGAAAAACTGGTAGAGGGTTAGTAGTGCTAAAATCAAGAAAGGAATTAAAAAAATTTAAATAAAATTCGATCCTGCGAAGGAAGAACTTCGCTCCTACCCTTGCGCATTGGTTCTCATATAGAAAGTACTCTGCTGCGCTTCGAGGTGCTTTCTAGCCCGCAGCCTTCTGTCGTCTCCAGACTAACTCGATCGCAGGATAAAAATCCTATAGCAGTTCTATTTGTCAACAGCAAACGAAGTTCTTAGCACAGTTGACCCGCTTTAATTCTTAATACATTATTTGCCGCGGTTCAGCCGGAGACAAAAAAATATTTGATAATTCTACCCTACCTTTTGCATTGCTGGTAGAGACCTTCGTGCTTGTCCTTGTGCGTTTCCTGAAACACAGGGCACTTTTTTACCTAGTTGTGTAGGTATCATGAATGCATATCCGTGAACAAAGGACAACTCTCCAGTTTTTTGCGCTTGTTTCGGGCGGGTCTGTTACGGATACTCTAGATCACATTACCTGTGTATATTTTAGTCCAGATAGGGCGTACTTGACATCAAAAGTTGTCTTCCTTCTACAGCTCCACTTCACCGTTTCAAGCTATATTTGGGTGGTTTTTCCTTTGAATATCCCCGCCAGTAAGCAGGTGTCAGAAGTTTGCATCGTTACTTACGCAACGCTGTCAATTTTGTAGCCACTAATACACAACGTTTTCAGAGAATTTGTGAAAATCGAAAATATTTGTCATCCTTATGTGATATAATGCTTTTGTTTGGAAAGCTTTAATCCAACCAGTAAAATCTGAACTAGTTTCTACTGCTTGTACGCCTGCTCTTTCGTTCACAACAGTGAAATATTGGGTAGCAGAGTTTAAACGAAGCCATACGAGCTGTCAAAACGAGCATCGCAATGGTGATAACTTCAGAAATGGTAAAAAAATCCAATAAACGATACTGGATGGTCGTCAACGTATAGTGGGTGAGCTAGCAGACACAAGAGGCATTTCAAAAAGTGCGATGTATCGCTTATTATCTGAAAATTTTGACATTAGAAAGCTATGTGCAAAATGGGTGCAATAGTTTTATCACTTCACACCCGAACCAAAGGAACAATTAGAACAATGTTCTGAAAATGGAGTACCACCTCAAAAAGCGAAGACCGTTCGACTGCGGACAATGTCATGGCGTCGCTTTTTTGGGTTGCGTGTATAATGCTTTCCATTGACTATCTTGAAAAAGGGATACCAACCCATTTTACTGAAGAAACCAAGCGAAAGCCGCTGCAATTTCCTAAGAAGAAAGTTTTGTTTCACAACGACAACGAAGAAGTTCACAAATCCGTGAGTGCAATGCCCAAAATGAATGAATTAAAGTTGGAATTGCTGCCTCATGCACTTTTTCTTCAGTGCCCACATTCGAAAAATGGCTCAGCGTTGTAATGCCGGCAATTGAGGGCTACTTTGAGGAGCAAGATAGTTCTTATTATAAAAAGAGTATCGAACTTATTAAACATCGCTTGGAAAACAGTTTCGAGCTGAAAGGAGACTATATTGAAAAATAATTATATTTTTTCCAAACTTTTTGTGTTTTCTTTGATGGTTTGGGAACTTTTGGAACCACCCTCGAAAAACTGCCGAAATCAGCTTTGATTACGAAACATTCATAGCAGCTAGAGCGGCCTTATGTCAACTAATCAACCCAGATTGTCATATTTCAATATTTCATCGAACTATTCAAACATTTTTAAAGGAAAATGCATTACTTTCACCGTCCCACGATGCAAACTTCGAAAATATATATATATATATTATGAAACATTCGATTGATTACACAGTGTGTGTCATATATGCGCTAAAGCATAATCTCCAGCTCGTCAAGTTGAGTGACGCAACGAATCAGAGTTTCTTTAATGGAAGTTATCCTTTCATTACAATATTTTTGTAACAACTCCCCGTGACACTTAATAATTGCTCATCTAACGTACGAGGTATGCCCCAACAGTAGCGAGCCTACTTTCGTATCTCCGGTGTAACAATGTGAGTGATTTCCACCAAAGTACTTGAATGAACATTACACTCCCAGCGGTGTTTCAACTTTCTGAAGTCGTTCTGGAAGTCAGTTTTAGGAATTTCAGTGAATCCGGCGCATTATTTTCAACCGTCTCTTTGTCATCGAACCGATGTCCTTTGAGTAACATTTTCAACCTGAAGACAAGCTAAAAGTCGCTTGTCAAAGAAATATGTCGGTATTATATGGGAGAGTTGCAAAGTCGTACGATTTGACATTTTCTCAAATGTTGCTGCACAGAGTTTAATTAATGCGCTGGTGCGTTGTCTTGGTGAAGAAATCAATCATCGTTTGACCAAAAATGTGACCCATTCTCTTCTTATTGTATCAAGCAAATACGCCAACCTCGTATTCTTGAGCGATCGCTTAACCCCTCGGAGCATATCCGTTGTGCCCAACAACTTCATAATCAAAGAAAAGAGGCAACATCCTCCCAACTTTGACCTGAACCGTATTAAAAAAAATTCTCATCTTTTGAAGCGATCCATGTTTTCGTAAGAAGTAAAGTGCATGGTTTGAAATAGCTTGTTGAGTCACTCCGAATGTTTCAGCAAACTCCTCTTGAGTTTGCCATGTGTCTTGGTCCAGTCAAGCCTCCAACTCCGTTTCTTGAAACTTTATTGGCGTTCTTTGTCACTGATGCCAACAGCGCCTCGAAAAAAACTGCGGCATGGAGAAAGTTCCTGAAGAGTTGTACTTTATGTTGATACTCAGTAGAGGGCGCTTGAAAGTTGTGGCGCGATGGCACAAATATAGGCTTGATACTTCTCGGATCAACTTCGTTTATTCATTATGATGTTGTCCCTTAACAACAAAATTTTGACACCTGTCATAAATCTACCTCTGGCTTCTGTCAGGAGCCAACAAAAACTAAAGTGGTAGCAGTGTGTTAGTATTTAATGTTGACACTGTATTTTATGTCGCCGAGCTATTATGCATCGAAATATTATTGTTTTGTTTTTCACACTTATCCTTCGTGCGAGTAGCACAGTTAAATGCCCATAAAAACCCTTTCAACGTCGCAATAATTTCGACTCACGTTCTCATTTGGACTCATTCGCGGAAAGAACTAATTACCTGCACGAAAGTGTCACGCAGCACATTTCATAAATCAATAACATATGATTGGGATGTACATACATCAGCGGCAGGTGAAATTAAATATTTATTTAAGTCGAAACGTTGAGTTGTTATTCGGTTGACAAGTGCAATGTATACATTTGCGCGATTTATTTTTCATATTGTCAGTTGATCAACTGTTGACTTTCACGTCGCTTTCACCATTCCGATTCGATTCGACGTACGTGCTAAAGAACAAAGCGCAGACAATTATCGCGCAACTGTGATTTTCTCAGGAAAATCGCCGATAATGGAAACGTTTAGCAACTTTATCAGTTTGTTATGTCTTTATCAGCTTACATGAAACATTTGATGAGGGTGTCGCAGGGTGGCTGGAGCTTGCGCGAAGGTACAATCACCTGCAGCAGGTGATGGACAATGCAACGTCGTGGTTTGTTGCAGTTCTTATCTCAGCAAACAATGTTTCGCAAAGTCAATAAAATGATTTCGAAGTTAAATGAGACAACGCCCCGATTTAATGTAAGAGACAGACCGACATGTACCATGAGTTTGATTGGTCTGATGAAAGATTCAAAATGAAACATTCCAGATCCAAACTTCTTTCATAAAATTGCTTCTAATAAGCTGATGACAGTGTTGAGGACCATTGTATCAATTTAAGGAATTACTATTCATGATATTCCATTCTCGGATCCGGCATTGTTTTGGGGTTTCTGAAACTTTTTCAGAAGTTGATTTATTAATTTCTCTCGAGTTTTCCGCTTGTGTTAGTCCTTCCTCGCAAAAAAGTTTTGAATTTCCGTTTCAAGTTAACACAGTCGTCATCGTTTTGTTTGGTATCGAATTCCGTGGAATACTTTTCGTCAAGCAAAATTCTGCACGTCCTTTGTCAACGTGAAAGCTTGTTGAGAGATGATGTCCATGAATTCGCCCGATGAAATTAAACAATTCATTTCGTGTGACACAATAAGTAATAGGCAGGACCCTCCTCAGTGGACGCCGGCATTATTTGACGCTTTTTGGATAGACTCAAAGAAAAATTGTTGTATAACATAGTAAAAAGCGATGAAACTTTTCCAACGCGTTTGTAACCCTTTTTATTGTTTACTAGAGAATCGTATTTGAGCTCAGTGCACACGACTGTCCGCATGATGGTCCCCGATATGGAGTCAACCGAGTAACATGACATCAGTGCTCCTTGAAGTGTTTATCACTACCACAGTCTCCTTTGGCTTTGCACACTTTAAGTTATCCTCGGGGCCACTTCGAACACTGCATAAATCATATTTTGCAATCCAACACAAGACCAACTGAAAACACAAAGTTAGTGGATTTTAAGTAGGCGACGAGGAACAACTACGAAGAGTCGAAAGGACTTAGTTCGATTGAAAAACATGAACTATCAGACACCAACTTCCACCTTTACTTGCCGGCGACTGGGAGTCAGGACCTCTTGCCTAGCATCTGTAGAATGGTTCCGGCACAAAAGAGCGCGTGATTTTTTCAACAACTCAGCGAACTCGATTTATGCAGGAGCCTGTGTCAGAGCCCAGTATTGAGCTCCTTGCTCGCAACATGTAACCACATTTGTTTGTGTAATTCCAGCTGGAGTCGGCTGTATAATTTCCAGCGGGTGGAAACAAATGGTAGCGAGACCTTAACCTGTCATTCCTGCCATATCCCTGGCACTTGAGTGAAACGGTTCAACGCAACTATGTTTACCTCGCATACGTAAGGATCCGCCATCCCAATGTCGATGATGGTTGTCTGAATGGCGTGTGTTGAGAGCTGGGGGATTTGATTTAATGAAATATTGACGGGCATAGAAAGTATTGATTGAGTATCTGCCACAAATCTCGAGTGAATGAATAGCGCGTTCTCTAGAGACTCCACGGCGGAAAAGTAGGCCGTCATTTGGGTAGGAAATAGGCGACATGGAGAACACCAGCGATGACTACAACCGTGCAGTAATTGTAACTGGTAACGGCCTGATTTGACTATTGAAGGGAAACGCAAGCTTTTACAGGCGAATGTCAACGTGGCGTATGATATATGCAAAGGAAGAGGGAATGTTCAAAGCTGATAATCAATATTATGTGAAATTCCGCCAATTTCGGAGAAAGTAACTAAGCCAAGTGGAAATGAACAGGAAAGCACTTGGAAGTCAACCTGCGTTCTGATCCTATTGAAGACTATTCAAAGGAAGCTGAGTGAAACGAATACCTTATAGAGTGCTGTGATTAATATGTTTGGAACTCGTTAATAATAAGTAGATGTGAGCAAAGACATGAAAATGGGAAATTTAAAGCAAATCACAGTCATCACCTTTATGGTTCCATTATAGGAAAATCGATTGACACATAATGAACTTGCGATGGGGCAGATCTACATTCTAAGAACAACAAACACTGGCAAATATAGTAGAACTCAATCTCAAGGTTTTCTCTTTAATTTCAAGACAACAAGGAAAGAAAGGTGATGAAAAATTGGTCAAACTGAAATTTCACTTTTCAGCGCTGTTTGCAACCTTATTCTAGCAAATGTTCTAAGCGCTATGTAATTAAATTTCTTATGCGTCCTGATTACGACATTACAAAAATAGGTAATCTCTCCTGGAATTGTCACATGAAATACTGTGGTGTCCCTCTGCGAAAAGGAAACTGGTTATCACTTGCACACAGCACTAAAAAAATATGAAAGCCTCAAGCTTGCACTGTTGTAAACGCAATGGTCTCGAAGTTTTTGAATATTTGAATATTTTTTGGATAGTATAACTTAAAATTAACGTTAATTTTATCGGCATTTCAGAATCTTTAGCACTCCATTAGGTTTGCATTTTCGTTTAATCATCTTCTAAGAAAACTTAGTGAAAAAACTTGACAGCGTTGCGTATGTAACGATGCAATCTTCAGACACCGATATAAATAGAATTTCATCTTTTCGCTGTTCAGAAGGACGTCACGGTCTACGAATTGTAAAAAAATCATCCAATTCTGGCAATAATATTTACGTTTAAATTGACTGAAAAAAGTGTCATTGCTGTCTAAATCAATATTTTCGTTTCCTTTTGTAAAATCAAGACCTACGGCTGTCTGTAGTATGGTCGTCGCACACATTTTTACAATTTCCGGGAAGTAAGTGTTATGATGACAAATATCCTTCAACTTCTCTATAAGCTCTTGCATCGTGGAAATGTCGCCTTCTGAGTTCGCTTTTAATGAGTTCTCAGATATTTTATACGGTTTATATCCGGCGAGTCGGTAGGCAATCTGAAAATGACATTTTGTGTCGGCTAAAAATTTGCAAGTTTCCACTGTGCATGGAAATTAATTCGTCAGTATTCCTAATTTAATTAGATCGCTGTGGCAGGAGTTGATGACGGCAGGAGTAAAACGAGCTGTTTCGAAAACTAATGACAGATCATTCTATGACATATGCGAGATGTTCGGATTCTGGTCCTATTCTTCTCCGGGTCACGAAACTTCTTCTTTGCACTTTTAAGGTAATATGGAAAACAGGCAAGATCGAGGGAAAATAGACAAAAATGGTCATCTACGCCAATATCCGCGTTTACACGAACTTCGAGACGAAACCTAGTACAGTGAAACCTAGCATGATATTCAAGTCATGACAAATGATATCCTCGGTAGTTTCTCAAACTAAGAAGCTCCTTTCGCCCCCGTCCAAAGCGCGAGGAATGAAGAAACATCGTTGTATCAATTGCAAGAATGCAATTTGCGGCTCTCATATTGCTGACGTCTAGTAATTGATTATGGACTTTTTATGAAGATTTTAAGAAATGAATTCTTTTAATGTGTTATGTATTTTCAAAGGGAAATTAATAATAAAATATATGTTTATATAATTAAAAATAAAATAATAATTGGGCAACCGATAGGTCGCACCTGCAGCGAAAGAAAGGAACAAGATTATAGGGTTAGCTGAAAATACAAAGGCCGCATAATGGCGGCCGAAGAAAGTTAATTTTCCACCGACTAGTTCACCGCGTGGGCGTGGGGGTTAGGACTTCATTTAGGCCCTGATCCTTCCATGCAACTCACACACACACACACACAGGGAAAGAGCTTAGTTCCTCATATTATATAAAATAAAAATTATAAAAAAAAATCAAACAACCTGTGAATTGTGCTGCGCTCAATGGTGCTGCGCTGACTGTGAACACCTCCTCCTTTACTGGTTGTGTATCTTCAACTGATTGAGTGTCTTCTATGGTTGAATGTCCTCAACTGGTTGGTGGTTGGTGTTCCTTGGCAGAATGTTCTCTGTGGTTGAGTGTCATCCACTGGCAGATTGGCCTCTACTGGTTGGCGATTAGTGCTCCTTGGCAGAATGTCCTCTGTGGTTGAGTGTCATCCACTGGCAGATTGGCTTCTACTGGTTGGTGTTTCTTGGCAGAATGTCCTCTGTGAATGATTGTCATCCACTGGCAGATTGGCCTCTACTGGTTGGTGGTCCTCGGCAGAATGGCTCTACTGGCTGGACCTCTACTGGTTGGCGGTTAGTGGTCCTTGGCAGAATGTCCTCTGTGGTTGAGTGTCATCCACTGGCAGATTGGCCTCTACTGGTTGGTGTTTCTTGGCAGAATGTCATCTGTGAATGAGTGTCATCCACTGGCAGATTGGCCTCTACTGGTTGGCGATTAGTGCTCCTTGGCAGAATGGCTCTACTGGCTGGACCTCTACTGGCTTCAACTGGTTGAGTGTGCTCCACTGGTTGCAACTGGTTGAGACTGGTTGAGTGTCCTATACTGGCTGCTGCAACTGGTATTATCAGCTATCGGCTAATCGGCTGAATGTCTTCACTTGTTAGGTATCTTTTATCGGCTGTCGTCTATCGGCTGAATCTCTCCCTTTCCTCACAATTTCCACTCCTTTTATATCGATACGAACACAACAACCCAGTGAATCGTATCGATCTTACAAATAACTTCCAAGAATTTTTTTGGGGGGTTTTTTTTTGTTTATTTTTTTGGGGGGGTTTTTTTTTGTACTTGGAATTTTTTTTTTCTGGGACTTTTTTTTGTTTTTTTTTTTTTTTTGTTTTTAATAACGAATCACTACTTTACCAATACTATTTACTAGATATTATACTTATATTATTTTACTAAATCTAACATTAAATGTTTTTATTTTAATTTCTTAATTTATTTATTTACATATATATATTTTTTTTTTTTGGTTTGCGTAATGTCGCCTACACATCGAAATACGTAACACGTGGGGACGACCTACCCCTTGAGAAGGGTCTCACTCCAAAAGCCGGGCTGCTATCCATGTAGGATTAAGGGACTATGGCCTAATGTCCTGGCAATGGTAGACTCCTAATGGAGAAACCCTGGGGCGTACAGTGTCCTGACGGCAAAAATTTTTCCCATGGTGGAGACGACATAATTTGACTACTTTATACTTTTCAATTGTCCTTATTTAGTTCTTAATTCCTTACTTATATTATATGTATGTTTTTATTCATTAATGTGTGTATGTGTGCGTTTGAAGACATGCGTTTCCGGATCAGGACGCGAAGAAGGTTGAGAAAGTTAAAGGTGAAATGGAAGTATGTGAGCAATTCCAAGAGTTGCTGATGCTCATCCGGCCCCTGATTCAAACTCATAGAGCGATAAATATCAGTCGGCATAGAGTCAACAACACCGGAAGGTAAAAGTGTTTAAAGAAAATAGCAAAGGAAAACAATTAGTGGTGTTTCGAGGTCCGTGTGCATCCGCCTGTTCTCCATTCAAACCAAAAACTTATGGCGAAATTTACAAGAGATCAATAGATGCAAACGCTCCTTTGTGCGTAATGTCAGCCAAGTCAACTTCAGGAGAGGCATTCCTAAATACTAATTCCTGAATCCTAATTCCATAATCTTAAAAGGAGAAACCAACCACCTCCTTCGTCGACCCTTAACGCTCCGTCTCAAAACTCATCGAGTCGAAATCTACGGAAGCGACAGTTAACATCACTCACGGAAACAGGAAAGAAGAAAGATAAGAAAAGAATACGTTTGGGGCGCCAGCTGCAGATGCAAGCAATCGGCGCGATATGTACTGAAGCGATGGTGCAGTGTGCCAGCGGAAGAGCAAAGATTTTATTTACGAACTTCAAAAAAAACGAAATCCTCCGCTGCCACACATTGCCATCACCTTGACCGAACAAAGCCACAATGATTGGGCGCCATGTTATGTATTTTCAAAGGAAATTAGAAATTAATAATAAAATATATATATATAATTAATAATAAAATAATAATTGGGCAACCGATAGGTCGCACCTGCAGCGAAAGAAAGGAACAAGATTATAGGGTTAGCTGAAAATACAAAGGCCGCATAATGGCGGCCGAAGAAAGTTAATTTTCCACCGACTAGTTCACCGCGTGGGCGTGGGGGTTAGGACTTCATTTAGGCCCCGATCCTTCCATGCAACTCACACACACACACACACAGGGAAAGAGCTTAGTTCCTCATATTATATAAAATAAAAATTATAAAAAAAAATCAAACAACCTGTGAATTGTGCTGCGCTCAATGGTGCTGCGCTGACTGTGAACACCTCCTCCTTTACTGGTTGTGTATCTTCAACTGATTGAGTGTCTTCTATGGTTGAATGTCCTCAACTGGTTGGTGGTTGGTGTTCCTTGGCAGAATGTTCTCTGTGGTTGAGTGTCATCCACTGGCGGATTGGCCTCTACTGGTTGGCGATTAGTGCTCCTTGGCAGAATGTCCTCTGTGGTTGAGTGTCATCCACTGGCAGATTGGCTTCTACTGGTTGGTGTTTCTTGGCAGAATGTCCTCTGTGAATGATTGTCATCCACTGGCAGATTGGCCTCTACTGGTTGGTGGTCCTCGGCAGAATGGCTCTACTGGCTGGACCTCTACTGGTTGGCGGTTAGTGGTCCTTGGCAGAATGTCCTCTGTGGTTGAGTGTCATCCACTGGCAGATTGGCCTCTACTGGTTGGTGTTTCTTGGCAGAATGTCATCTGTGAATGAGTGTCATCCACTGGCAGATTGGCCTCTACTGGTTGGCGATTAGTGCTCCTTGGCAGAATGGCTCTACTGGCTGGACCTCTACTGGCTTCAACTGGTTGAGTGTGCTCCACTGGTTGCAACTGGTTGAGACTGGTTGAGTGTCCTATACTGGCTGCTGCAACTGGTATTATCAGCTATCGGCTAATCGGCTGAATGTCTTCACTTGTTAGGTATCTTTTATCGGCTGTCGTCTATCGGCTGAATCTCTCCCTTTCCTCACAATTTCCACTCCTTTTATATCGATACGAACACAACAACCCAGTGAATCGTATCGATCTTAAAAATAACTTCCAAGAATTTTTTTGGGGGGTTTTTTTTTGTTTATTTTTTTGGGGGGGTTTTTTTTTGTACTTGGAATTTTTTTTTCTGGGACTTTTTTTTGTTTTTTTTTTTTTTTTGTTTTTAATAACGAATCACTACTTTACCAATACTATTTACTAGATATTATACTTATATTATTTTACTAAATCTAACATTAAATGTTTTTATTTTAATTTCTTAATTTATTTATTTACATATATATATTTTTTTTTTTTGGTTTGCGTAATGTCGCCTACACATCGAAATACGTAACAAATGTTACAAACACGTTCTTTTATTCAATAATTTACATGTTATTTGCGACTGTTATTGGGCTTTCGCTCAACGAAAGTTTAATTACTACGTAACTAGAAATGCAGTTTAGTTATCTAAGGTTAAGTCAATTTCTTGTAAAGTCCTGAAACCAGTTTTTAGGACAATATAATAACCATCCGATTCGCTCCACCTACGATTGTGTGAACTTTCTCTGAATTAAAATGAACGAAATTTCGCAAGTGGGTTAAAATGTGACGCAGTCTGCCTTCGTGGCTTCTTAAGATGTTTCCTAAGGATGATTTAAAACGAAAGTAAAGGAATAATCCAATAATAAATGCTGCCTAAAAATTACGGTCCAGGGTGATTCGTATCCAGTAAACTTAAAGATTCCGTCTCCTAAATATGTTTACTCGCTCTGGATTTTTACTTTGCACGATTTCGTGGAAGCTAAATAAGCTAATATCCAAAACATATCAAGGAATGATAACATCTAGGCTCGATATGTCGCTGCTATACCGATTCCACTGCTACTAGCAAGACTTGTTACGATATGCACTTATTCAGTACTTTGTTCGAAATAGACTAGCAATTTGCCCTCTTTGAACTCCGCTCGGCTGGAAAAAATGGTAGATTACAAACAGCGACTAAAATACAGCCAGAATTCTAGAAACGAATTATATAAGTCCTCTTGGAAAAGTATCAATAACCGACGCCAGAAATTCCGCAAGCGTAAAAATCAGGATCATAATAAATATTTTCACTCTGTTTCCTCCGTCGAATTGCCAAGAAAATGACGAAATTGAAACTGATGACTCAGCGGATACGCTTGACACCACTGAGTGCGAATAAATGAGTCACAAAAACCGCAGGAAGTAGGAGTCATGTTCCTGATGGAGACGAGCGACCCAAAGCATTCGAGACTAGAAATGATGCCAAAATTCACATTTAAGTTGAACTCTGAGCTATTCGTGGAAACGAACATTTGCGCAAGGCAAAACGCAAAGGAGCAGATCGACAAGGCGTTGTGTCTGTGATTGCCTGGAAATTTTGAAACAGGGACAACTTCGAGTTCAACAAAGGAAAACCCACTCCGCTCCGAATAAGACAAACAGAAAAGCGGACGCTCGCAAACATGTAAATTGTCTAGATGATGTCTGAATCCTTTCCCGTACTTATCGGTGCAGTTAAAATGTCTGACTAATAAATTATAGCTTGAGATCTATGGACTTATGGTCATTAGAGTTTTATTATTCATTTCCATGCATGTTCTGTCGACAGTTCCCAAAAATGTTTACAGAAACCAGAGCACAGACGAGCCGTGTGATTTCTCATTACCCTTCCAAATTCCTTCAATCGCATAAAATATTGAATTATTCTTAAGCGACCATACATGCATTCCAATTAGGACTACGAAGTGGCTCAGATTACAGGCACTTGGAATAGTTGAGACATGGAAACTTCTGCGATTGTGGGCTGCATGTGTGTCTAGCGTCGAAACCACAACGCGATCACGCTCGAGTCCCCTTGCCCAAAGGCTGTACGAGACGACAGCAGTTCAACGGCAGTATGTCCTGGCGTGTCCAAGAATAGCATCCTCGGCGTTATCGATAAAACGAGTTCACATACCCAGTCGAGCGGATACCTAAGTACTAGCTATTAATCGTCTGCCATAAGTTTTTTCGATGGTCCCATCAATAATACATCTTCGATACTGGCATTCAGCTCAACCATGTGATGGCGTGGCGTTAGTCGTCCTCTTCGGCGCTAGGGTTGAATGAGCACTCAGTTGAACGTACTATATGCGAGTCCCATTCTGTCCTGTCGCCGAACAGAATCGACAGCGAGCAGCTGCACCAACTACCACGCTTTGATACATGCAACAGAATCCCAAGGCTCTTTGTGAGGCGTGCGGAAGCACAGTAGGGCGAAGGACGCCTGTTCCACGTCTGGCGAGGGGACGAATGTGAAATGCTGCTGTCTGCCTTCTCTACTTTTTGCACTTAAAAATTTCGCAAACGCCATCGTGACAGCCGGAACAACAAAAAAATAAAAGAACGACCCATTCTAACGACGACTGTGTAAATACATGTTAAAAGAAAACAAAAATTGTAAGCAATATAAGAAGAAAATTACAGCATGGACCATGGAGGACGGAGCCGGGTGCTGCTTAAAGACAGCACCGTCATCTTGTCGAGATGGAGCAAAGACGTAGTTCAGCTGATGTGTGGGGGAACAAACTTTGAAGAGGCGGAAATGAGTGAATTCGCGGCTCGCAGGGATCACAAAAACAGCGGGGACGGGAGCGAGTCTTAGTCTGCAAAGGAAAAAGTTTAAAGCTGGGACTTAGGAACTGTAAAGATGTTAATTTTGGTCCAATTTTGCGCCGGTAACCCAAACAGAATGGAGAACAGTTGATTCTATTCAAAAATTCTATTCTATGGAGACTTTCTTTCTCGTTGGCTGAAGCGTAACAAACAATGGCGGTGTTATTGTCAGTGGATAGCGGGCAAAGGGATATGCATAGTTTTGCATTCATTTGAACTCCATTATATTCCCTATACAGAAGTCAATGCTTTTGTACGAGGGTTAAATAATTGTTCTTTGTGCTTTTTTGCTACAAGTCGAACCTTTGACCTGTTGATCAAATCAAATAAATTTCACCTTCCATCCCACTGAAGAATATTTCAACTTAATATTGTAAGTGAGTTTTCCTAGAAAGAGAGAGAGAGAGTACGTTTTGACTATTTGAATACTAAACTTTGTTCCCCGTAATCCGAAAAACATCCAAATAAAAAAAAGTAATCGGCAGACCTGACTCGAAATCGTTTTGTGATATCCAAGCAGCTAACTTGCATATCGACTTGCCATTATATGCATCTTCTTTAGATAGATTTATTTGTATTTCCCACTGAAATATATTTTCAAAATTTTTTTTTCCGTCGAGGTAAAAAAAAATTATAGTGACAGAAAGATTCATTTAACGTTGAAACGGACACAATAAAATCCTGATGCTATGTGCATATCCCCACCTGTTATTATAGAAGAAGATATTTATATTTCCTTAGCATGTATTCATCAGAAAACGAGTCGGACTAACTTGAGATTAGAGGTCTAAGGATGTCTAAAGTAGTATGTTCGCTTGTCGAATACGAAATACCATACGAAATCATGCGCAGGAATGCCTTAAATATGAACTTTTTGCTTGCAATCTTGTTTATATCTCTATATCAAGGTAACGTTTACAAATGTTAAATGTTATGCTGATTTTGCTCATTTTACGTTGTTAAAAAGTTGAAATTTCAAGTAATTCTTTCCCAATCATTCATCCCGACATGCAGGAAACAGTGGTAGCGGCTGCACATTCAGCCCTATCCGATTTCAGCAATTGCTTTGAAACCACAGTTGGACGTCCTACAGCTATCCATATATCGCATTTAGGGACTATGGGTGTCATCATTCGAAAAAGTTTGTTTCCATGATGACAAACGCAACGGAGTCACATTTTTTATCTTTTTGGTTTTTGTTGATAGGGACGAAATCTCAAAGGGTTGAAACAAGTCAAAATTTGCAAGAACAAAAAAAAATTTAAGTTCAACTACCCAAAAAATCAAAAGGTGAAAAAATTCGAGACCATAACGATTGCAACAATGTCAACTTCGGAGGTGTCTGAAGTTTGCATAGTTGCAAACGCAACGGTCTGCAATTTTTTCACTTTTTGATTGTTTTTTGGCTGAATTGACTTGAACTTTTTGAAAGTTTCATTCGCCTTTATTACTTCTTTGCAATCTACTAGGGTTTCATTATAGTTCAATCATCTACCAACAATAAATTTTGAAAAATTTTGACAGCGTTGCGATTGCAACGATGCCAACTTTAGACACCTCAACTTCAGGCACTTTATTCGAATCAGTCCTGCTAAGATTTATACGATCTAGATTTCTATACACTCCCTTAAAAATAACTATAAAGAACACAAAAGCTACTAATAGAAGTCAAATACACCAGGCACCACAAAATAAAAACACAAAAATTAGATAACTTGGGTTCATTTGTTCTACAGATACAGGTTTACAGGTGTAAACCACTCGGTGACAACTGGATCGCGTGGGAAGGGGTTGGAACGCAAAACCTGGAGAAAACAATAAAATTCAGTTACTCTAAAAATGGATTTATGTCATTATTTTCTTAGCGCGCATGGACTATTCCATGTTTTTTCCCTGAACTCAAATTATTCTTTGTGATGGGTGATGGTGTACAAAAAAAAATTTATAGGTAACGTCATTTCGAAAGCTATGACTTGAAAATGAGTGAACCAAATGTCATGAAATTTCGACGAAAGAGTAAGCAAAAAATTTATAGGTAACGTCATTTCGACAGCTATGACTTGAAAATGAGTAAACCAAATGTCATGAAATTTTGACGAAAGAGTAAGCAACTTTCTATGATTGTTTGCACTGTTTGTTTGATTGTTGTATCGCTTGATGCTTTGCCCATTTTGTATCCTTAGTTTGTTCAGTTGTTGCGTTATTCTGCGAATGTACGTCTAACTACAATTCATGCGACCCATCCTGTAGGCGACCTTTATTAAGTGGAACTGAACTAAAAGTCAGATCCTTGAAAGCATGCATCATATAATGTAGCTGTTGCCAGTTTTGCTGGCGCTTTCTGCAGTGGACATTCTTTTCACCATTGAAATACAGACAGACCGACAGCATTTTTTGATAGTTCTATTCTATGCGATCTCTATCTCTCTCTCTCTCTCTTTCTTTGTTCGTTTTTTCTTTTGTATTTCAGTTCAGATACTGATTCTATTCTACCAATCGTTTCAGATACATTCTAAACGGAAAGTTCATAAACGTTGTGTCATCGATGTCGATTGTCTGATTTTTTAACACAGAAAAATTGTTAAAATTTTGTACATACCAATTTAGTCAATGGTCTAAGACTATTCAAGCCAAGATTTTTTTTTCTCGAGTTGAAATATATTTCCAAGTCGAATCCATTTCTTTTGCTATTATATTTGCATTTTACTTACCTTCTATATATTCCATAGGAATTCGTAGTTATCTCACACGTGGTCTTTACTTCGCGTCTTCCGGAATCCGTTTGCATTCTTGCTAAGCGCTGAATTTCATTATATCTGCAATGCAAAGGAATAAAATATAGTAAACTCCTAACTAATCATAAATTCGCGTAGAATGTCTGCAGAAAAAAATTGATTTATGTGCATTTCAGCTTCGCGTGCTTGTGGATGATTTGGTTGATGGAATCATTTAAAAATTTGAACTGCCATAGTCATCGCCAAAGAAATTCTCGGGTGAATTCCCAATCTCACTTAGTTGTCTGATCAAATTTTTTTTTTTGTGATTTGGCTAGATATGAAAGAATGAATATGATAAATAATACACTTCGAGGGTTTAATATAATAATGAGCTTTTTTGGGGAGGTGAAGGCTGTTTACGCCCTGAGTGTCGGACTCCCGCTACCGGACTACCGACTAAACACCTCCCTTGTCACGCCGAGAACCTTGCCTGGAACTGTTTGTCACATTACTACGGATTAGGCCTCATGAATCATCGCCTAGCGGTGCCCTCAGGTTCATCGAAATCCCTCTTACTGCCTGCATGGATTGCCGTTGATTGCTGTTACACAGATCCCCCCTCCCTGACCAAGCGATCCATCATGCCCTTCTATATTAAAAGAACTGAAATGAGAAGTGAGAAGAACCGTACGTAATGCGACACACAGTTCCAATTGTCTTTTGATTGAATCATTTTTCCCGTTACATCTGGGGAGGGCACGCCTATTTTCTCCGAGAAATGCGAACGGAGTCTTGTCCATCTGGTACACGTTGAGAACGTGTGGCAGGCGCCATCCACGGCCAGAACACGCAAGTTGGGGATGGTGACTTTCCCATCTTATACAGGTATGACTGAAAATACCCGTGAACACTGAGTAGTTGCGTCAGGTAATAATCAGTCTCACCATGCATTCTGTAGAATAATAATGACCTTTAAAGTATATTATACCTATAATATTATACCTTCACGAACCAAAGTCGAAATTGCGAGGATATTTACAGGAATTTCAGGCCAACTATCAAAAAAATTCGAAATATTAAGGAAATTCGCAATTCTTACAGGCACCAGCCTCGCTTTTTGGACTTTACTGCACGAATTCATGCAGTATTTTGTCTAATTGTCTAAAATTATTTGAAGTAAAGTCAACAAGCGAATAATTCGTTTACTTTAGATGTGAAATTCGCGTTTATTCGTTTCTTCCAATTGTTGCTGCAATTATGATTTCTCTTTGTAAAGCCATTGCTGATCGCTTCTTTTGACAGGTGGTATACCCAGTTTAAAAATGTTCAACCATAAACTTCGTTTTATCAGATAGCATCAATAAGATTGTGTCTGTCGAACAACGTAGAGATATTTTAACTTTCACCCACCCGAATGTGAATTTCATTAGAAAGTCAATGTGTAAGACTCACCGAACCACTACTTCCATTTTGGAAACAGCATATCTATATTCAAATCAGCTCTGATTTGAAATCAAAAAAAAATTATCAAACACAACAAAAAAGAGGGATACTCTGTTGAATACATTCAATTAAAAATAATTTTTAGCGATAAAGGACATCGCTTTCCTTGGAGAAAAAGCTTAAAAGATAGACTCCACCTTGCTAAAGTCCTTAGGAGCTAGGAAAGATTTATAAAAATACCGAAAGGTAGGTTTAAATAATGCATTATTCAGGATCCATGGCTACATATATCACAAAGACTTAACTTGGGCTGTCATCCTTTGATGACTGTGAGCATAATGTGAAAATAATGAAAGCATCAAGGAAATTTTAAAAATTCCGTTGAACATAATAAATCATTTCCAAATGAAAAGCTTCTCGAAAATGCGTAAATGTACTCTTTTTATATTAATGAAATTCTCCCGAACGCGGCATATATCATTTTCCGTTTCTTCTACCTTAAACGATTTTCGCTTCAATTCACAATTTGCCTTTTCATCACCAATCACGTCCCGAATGGAATATTACATCTAATTCAATTTCGGTCACAATGTATTCAGAAAATCCTGACTTTTATTCCGTCACGTGTAACATGAAACCCGTACACCACAAAGCCACTGCTGCTCCAGCTCAGTATCATAATCCTTCCGTGAAATTCAAAATTCATTTTTCAATTGCCCAATTTCGCCTTCATACCATCCAAGACTTCGCCTCGTTTCGTTTCATCTCTCCTCCTCGACGTACTTGAGACTTCTTATTCAACCTTTGATGGTATCATCCTAAATGGACTTCGCAGGGTATGATCTAAACCTGCACTTTCTCCTTGACTTGTTCGTGAAGATTCCGCGTTCTTTGTCAGCATTATTCCACTAGGGAGATAGTAAACATTGATTAGAGGTAACTAAGTACATTTTTGGACGCGGAGAATGGTTAATTCTTAATAAGCTCTGGTGAAATAGACAGGAGTCGGGGAGTTCTGAGGAGTTTTCAAATTGCTGTTGTCTTGATCGATAAATTTCCTAAATATTTAACGTTTGGCGACACATGTGAGGTCCTCACTGGTAAATTGAAAGATTCGAGTTGCGACATGTATATAGCGACCTTTGAACTTTGAAAGACGCTTGGTGTGATGTGAAAACAGGATACTTATCGTGAAATTGGATACTAATGCTATCTTGAATCTCCACCTCGAATGAATTCCTCTGATAGACCGCTTAAAAGTTTTTCTTTGTAAACAGGAGAAGACTCAAGGGTTGCTCGTAACTACACTCAATTTTTTAAGCTAAGGTCAAGCAGAACTTTAATTAGCACTTGGGTGAATTTGTTAAAAAAAAATCCAAAGTATCAGGACGACAAATATTTTGAGCCTTAATGTATCCTTTTCCAAACCGACATCAAAATAAACTCGAAAAGGGCAAATCCTTGGTAGGTTATGGAATTTTCCCATCCAATGGCTTTTCCTAATGTTTTACGAAGGATATCTTGTAATATTAGCTCGAGGACTTTTTCACGAGAAGATGGAAAAGTGGATGCATTATATAAAGCGGAAAAAATTATTTCAGTTATTGAATCTGCTCTCAAGCGATTTGTCTCGGGCTGCGGTGTTTCCGCTATGTTTCCTCAAGTTTTTCTTTTTCTTTGAGGAGCTGTCGTGAAGATCCGTGTCAAGTCTACTTTAGACAAAGTAAAGACGAATGTATTCGAATCCCTGCTACCTATTCCGTGCTCCGAGTTGCTGGAAAAATGTAGTTCACATATACTGGTCTGAGTGTTTTTACTCGCTGCTGATTGGAACAGGACCTGCGTAAAGTTTTAGTATCCTTGAAAGTGTGACGTAAGGCAAATGGAACATGTGGAGGACAGGAGGATGTTAAGTAGAGCAATTGGTGCTTTTTTTTTGTGGACGAGTCATTAGCGTGCAAGATTTCTTCGCTTCATGGCAATGTATTTTTACGTGAAAGGATAAAATATTGCCAAGGGATAGCTTTGGGGTGATAGTGATGAGCAGTAGACGATGATATTGAAGTGAGAGCGACTAGATAGCGTAATCAGTCGAAGTCAGTTTCCAGGGTTTTCCTTATTTATGAGATAGCTTGTAGTAGACTCGCTTTCTTAGTCAGATTTGCCTGAGTTCGCTTCAAGGATCACAGCTGCCACGATGGTATCCCTTTCGCGCCTACGCTTTCATCTCAAACGAATTTAATTTAGGACAACACTTTAGATTTTTGATATATTTTTTGGAGCTACGTGTACCGCCGCAAGTAAACTGAGTTTAGGGAGCCGAATTATTCATTTGTTCTTATGAACCGTAGAAGAAAACTTTAACGAAATATGAATAACATCAACGTCAAGCAAATCAAAAGTAAAACGCTCAAAGCCGCAATTGAATTTATGAGATTATAAGAAATTACTTAATAAGTTGCTCTGAAGTGGGTTTGGCTTCTTTTCCGAGATGTCTGAAGTTTGCATCGCTGTAAACGCAACCGTATGACTATCGAAATTCTAATCGTTTTTAAAATCAGTTGAACCGTCGGCAAGTATCAAAAAGTGAAAAATTTGAGAGTCTGGGTTTGCATGGACTCAAACTTCAAACACGTTTTTCGGGTCCCCCAAATTTGTCCTTTTTTCCCTTCCTTTGCTTCGTGTCACTCCAATTAGGACCACAAGCAAATAAGAAGTATCGTGTTACGCCATTTACTCAATTACGAGTCATAATCAAACGTTTCGAGTCCGTTTGCCTAGGAATCAATTGAAAACAATTATTATCTGTTCTGGCAAAAAATTGTGCACAATTCCGCTCCACTCGCATAAATTATTTAAAAGTTTGCATTCTGACTCCGATGGAATCGGCAATAACGTGTTCATTTTATATTGCTATAGTGCATTTGATTTCGTAACGGCTGGAATCATGGTGACCGCAACTACAATGACTAGTCTTCCCGAATACGTGACTTTGGTTCTACACTTTAATTGTATAGAACTTGTGAATACCAATCAGCCAAGCTACAGCTAATAGACAGCCAGCCATTCTCTGTACAAAGTCGTAATTTGAGGCTTTGAAATGTTCTTGGCTGTTTTGAAATTCTAGTCGAACATGGTCGGGAATGTGGCCAAGTTATGTAACATGATCGTTTTGATTCATATTTTCATTAAATAATTAAATACTTTAGGCGGTTGTCGAGGTCTCTCTCAGCCCAGACCATACAATGACTCGCATGTTCCAGCGGCGCTAAGTATGTTAATCATTGCACCGTTCGGTGAGCATTTCTTTCAATGGCTGCATCAAAGTCGTCAAATACATTAACCCAGTCCACTGACTATGCCCATAGGTCCTACACCCTCAATCCCGAGAGAGATGCAAGGACTTGGAAGTGCAGAATGAAAAGAAACAAAGAATAAGTATGATAATTTGAATTTTTAACACTTGTTCCTCTTTGTTTATTTTGAAATAATTGATCATTTTACTAGTCTGAATACAAATGTAATATCAGAACTTATGTTACAATAACAAAAATTTTTACGTCGAATTTTTCATACCCCAGACTTTAGGACGGGATTGTGAATGAATATTTTCATTACAATCAAAACAAACAAAAAAACCTATAACAAGTTCATCTTTTGTGACGAGCAAACCATAAGGTCAGTCTAAATTGACCCGTTATTTGTCAAAACAAGGACAGAACAAGTACTGTCAACCATTTGTTCGGCTAGTGAACGTGCTCTTCTACAAATTTCAATCGAGGGTCCTTATGTGCCTGCGTCAAAGGTGGCTTCAAGTTGAACTTTTGCCCCTGTAAGCGGTCAGCTTGCTGCAAAATACATCGAACACTTCGTATAATGGTCTCCACACCCCCAACTGTGCGCTGATATCCGCTGCCGTTTCCATTGAATTTTGAAAGCGATTTCCGCAGTAACTGCTGGCGGTCCGCCTTTTTCGTGCGTCTCGTTATATTTACGGGTTCCATTGAATAACTCAACATCGCTCTTCGACTCCTCTTCTGAAATAGTTTTTCCATCTTTTCTTAGCTGGGTCACTAGCTTTGTTTCGTTTTCATTTTGTATTCAGTTTTTTGCTTCGTGGCATATTTCGTTGTTTATCGAAATTTCAAAAAAAAACCTTAACATACACTAACCGAAAAAAGTATTGGCACAGCTAGTGATTCAAACAATAAAGGCTTCCAGAACGGGAATTTAATAATCGCCATGAAAAAATCAATTCGCTTTCAAAATGCTTGTTTATTATCTGTATAATAACATAAATTTTTTGACATCTTTTGCAATGATTATGATATAAACATAATAAAAATTAATTATACTCCACTTTTTGAAAGAAAAAATTATTGGCACAGTTACATTATTTTCAAACACTTCAATGTATTTTTTTTTATTAAGGAAATTTAGTAGTGATTTGGTAAACGTTTACGTTTGATGGCCTCTTGTAGTCTATTGGGCATAGATGATACCAAATTTTGTGTGACTTCTGGCCTTATTTTCTTCCATTCATCTGCTATCACTTCCTTGAGTTGAGTCCTATTTGTAACGCGGTGCTTTCTAATTCCTTTTTCCAGTTCATCCCACAAATGCTCTATGGGATTCAAATCAGGGGATTGCCGAGGAGTGTTTAATGTATGGGGAGTATTGTATAAAACCCATTCTTTTACTATGTGGGCAGTGTTTCGGGTCATTGTCGTGCTGAAAATAAAAATCACCTTGAAGACCCAACTTTTCGGCGCTTTTAATGAGGTTATTTTTCAAAATATTCAAATTTATCCATGATCCCGTCAATAAACACAAGCTCTCCAGTACCACTACCTGCCAAACAACCCCACAACCACCATGTTTTACAGTGGGTAACATGTTTTCTTTATTGAATTCGGTGTTGGGCTTACGCCACACTGATATTCGGCCGTCACAACGAAAAATGTTGAATTTGCTTTCGTCTGAAAATATCACCAGAATTCCATATTCTGGTTCAAAAATTCTTTTGCGAATTCAATTCTCTTTCGTCTGTTGGTATGATTTATGAAGGGTTTTTTCCTTGGAACTCTCGATTTGTATCCAGCCTCATGAAGGACATTTTGAATAGTTCTGGAAGTGACATCTTTGTTAAAATCAGCTTTGACTTGTGCGGTAATTTCTGAAGATGTTATTTTCGGATTACTTCTTCGTTCCTTATCCAAAAGTTTTCTCGGTCGTCCATTTCGTTCACGACTTTCCAAAGTTAACTCGCCTTGAAACCGATTGACAATACTCCGAACAGTAAATCGGCTCCTGTTAACAATTTCGCCGATTTCACTAAAGGATTTGCCGCTTGAATACAAATTCAAAATGATTTTCCTTTCTGAAACGGTAGTTTCTTTATTTTTGCGCCCCATGACTAGTTTTTCTAACCGGCACTTGCAAAGAATTAACTTTAACTGAACTGCTTAGTTTTAACTAACCTGTCAAATAAAGAATTACCTTTCTTCTAACAGCAAATGCAACCTTGATTAATTATATAGAGGATGTAAGGGATAAAATATAAGGGTTGTGCCAATACTTTTTTCGTAGAAAAATCGGGTGCTTTTAACTACAATCGATTTTCCTCCATATGAAAATACCGATAACAGATAATTTTTGTTGTTGTAAAATATGCGTAATAAATCTAATAAAATAAATCGATAAAACTTAAGTTAAAATATATTCATTTACTAGCTTTAGAGGGTTTCGTACCTGAAAATAAAGGCTGTGTCAAGACTTTTTTCAGTCAGTGTATGTTGATTTGCACTCAGATCCTCTTTCTAAATTCTTAATGTAAAAACTTGTGAATTGGCCAACACTTTGAAAAACTTAATTTCTTATAATTTATAGTTTTTAGTTTCTTTAATTTATAGTTTTTACGCGTCTCCTGGACGCTCCATCAATAAAACGTCCAAAGACATTAAAAAGTTAATACCAGAGGCCAATCATATTTTGTCGTTTACCTCAGTCCTTCTGAAATAATTTTTCCATATACTCAGTTTGCTTTCAAATCAATAAAATGTGTGCTGTCCAATACTATTGTCACGAATTGTAATAATAGCGAATTAAAAATTCGTTATGAGGAAGGTGCAAAATTTCAGATTCTATGCTTCTATTTCTCTAAATATAAGGATATGAACGTATATGTGCGACCTTATTCTAATGATGTATCCTTTCATTCTTGTCTGATTGAACTTTTGTGGTTTGAAGATAAATCGTTTAAATATGACGACGAGTGAAATGAAAACTGATTCCTGTCGCGGAAGAGGTCTTGAAAAGTTCCACAACTCGGAACATTGCTGCATATGGAGACCCATATAGGATATCATTGAAAGATGGCGAAAAGTAAAAGGTAAAATTTCAATGAAGGAGGATCATTGTCAAAGGACATTTTATTTTTAGTGTTTAAAAAAGTGTTGAAAATTTGACACTGCACTATACGGTTTCCTTCTCCTCTTATATCCTAAAACAAAATCCTTCGCCCCTTCACAAACGACCACAACATTGAAATACGAGTAGTAACACAAATTGTTGTGTATTGCACAGAAATTGGCGTCGCAATCTACCCCTCAGTTAATATATCCTTGAGCAAAGTCTAGGCTCCGTTCCGTCATATTTTCGTGTCTAATTTCCTTTGCCATTGCTTTAATATCTATTGGTGTAAATGGGAAAGTTGGCTGAAACCTCCATAGATCACACAAACCAGCGTACAAGCAGAATTATGCTAAATATACTAACCAACGGGGTAAGGACGACGAACAGGCAGCAAGTTAGTCGCTATCGTGAGCGATATATCACTTTTATTATATATTCCCATCAAGCGGGAACGATATTATGCAAGAAATAGTAATAACACCTTGAACCTCGCCAGTTTACCTATGGTCGAATTATTTATTTTTGTTTTGTTCCCACTCGCATTTTCTAAAATTATTACACTCGGGACTCTACCAGTCTTCCTGCATAGATGCCAACGATTTATTGGCACGCGATCTCTATTAAAGCAGGACGAAGCAGAGGAGCGACGGAAGTCGAGGGGCACGAATCAAGCAATCCTGGCGTTTGTCGAGGCACCGGAAAACGTGACTGGGGTCGGTCTGAAGCCCGGTCCTGATGATTTAATGAGGGAACGGGAGCGATCCGGCATGGCCCATTTTAGATGCAAATCCAATTTCGGGGCTATGTGCCGCGTTGGTCTGTTTGTGCCAATTGCGAGCAGAATGGAACTGGGACACGTTCGCCGAACGACACCTTGCAAATTATCGCACCCAGCAAGCATAGTGAAAATTCAAGTGAAAAATAACATTTAATTACGACATCGTTTCCGTGCGTTCTTGCGCCGAGTCGTCCCTCCTGAGCTTCTTGGCTGTGTAATGAGACCCATACTTAGATGCTAGCCAGCAGCAAAACCTACTAATCTTGAAACGTTTCATCTGTTTTTTATGCAATGAAACATTCACTCCTGCAACTAATTGCTGCCGTACAAACACATGTACGTCCATGCATGTGTGCAGGTACAGTTACACGGAGTTTGAAATTATACAATCTTTCGCTCGTTGCCTGGCTTTCTCTGAAATCAATAGCATGGTCAAGCAACAAAAGCATGGCTTGCTTGCGCGTTAGTCACTTGGGTCGGAATCTCGCCTATCAGAAGGTACAGCACGGCCAGGCTCAGATTCAAATTCGGCCTCATCGCGAGATACTACTTAAGAATTGCTGGGAACCGGTTTGCGCGCCAGGTCGTAGGTGCAACTTCTTACCTATACACTTCGCGGCGACTCACCTTCTTTCCTAGCAGGACCAGTTTTTGCTGCAGCTCGTATGCCACCGGTGAGAACAACAACGTTCATTTCCACGTTATTGCAGAAGTACTCAGGGCTGGCCATGAAAGATCGATAACGCCGATGTACAGTTAAGATGTTATTTTCGAATGCAGAGGTGTTGCGAGGGCAAAGGTCAAGTTTCTAGGATGAACCATAACATGCCAGCAGAGTGCCTACAATTCGAAGGCTCATTACGAGCCATAATGCAATTTATGTGTACTACTTTCCTTGCCACTTGCACCATGTTCTTCGCTTGTTCCGAGTATTTGTTGGTGTTTAGTTACATTTTCCGCCTAGTGATAGTGAAGGCCGCAGCCATTATAATTTTTTTCTGCAGTTTCACTTTGCATGTCCTCGAATCCTAGCCAAGGCGCCGCCGAAAAGAGATTTATTTTTGCGCGTAATCCTACTTTGATGTGTAACTTCGAGTGAAAAGAGAGGAAAATATACTGGACTTAGTGGGATGTGATTGAGTTGTCTTGGACCAAACAAACGAAACAGCAGATTCAATTAATCTCAATTAGTTCTACAGCTATTAAAGCTGACAAGGAGTTAATACTCAGTAAATATGACATTGATAGATCCTTTATCTAGTTCGTTCAGTCATTGTCATCCAACTCAAACAGCCGTCGTATGAATGCGGAAATGCAACCATACAAGCCTTATCTGACCATACGTTCACACATCTTTAAGTCATCGGAAGCTGCCTGCAGTTAGTGCAATTTATAAACAACAATGCATGCAATTATGGATGCAAAATAGTTTTCCTCCCCTCCCCAATTTGCATGTGTTGGGCTTGAATTAATGCCATGTGAACGGCAGTAATGCAATATTTGTTGAACTCACTCTGGCTTGCGCTGCAAATTCACGCTTCGAGGAAGGACGAAGCGTGCATTTTAGATGAAATTTGTAGCAAATATTTGAAACGTTTCAAACTTGACTCAAATTGTTCGCACACACATTGCTAAATATTATAAATTGGAAATGAAATTCAGACTTTACCTATAGTACTTAGGCACATTATGAAGTAGATTTCAACATAGGATAGAAGCATCGAACAAGCAAGTCTATAATAATTTGGGCAAAATTAGAAGTCAACGACTGATAGCATGTAGAGTTTGGATTGTTGCAGATGGAATGGAGTCAATTTTTTTCTACTTTCAAAGAAAGTTGGACTTTTTTTATGATTTCAACTCGACTGACACAGTTTTGTATTTCCAAAATGTGACAAAAATCAAGCAGTGAACAACTTTGGCAAACTTCATACTTAGATATCGCAACCATTAGAAACGAAGTGTCTGAAATTTGCATCGCTGCGAACGCAATGGTCTTAATTTTTTTCGCTTTTAGCGATTCGCTGACAGTTTGAATTTAAATATTAGACTGTTGGTAGAGTCAAAATGCCAAAAGAAATTATAAGCGTTTAAATCAAATTGACCCAACAATTCAAAATGTGAGAAAAATCGAGATCGTTATGTTTTCAACTATGCAAACTCCAGCCACCGCTGAAACGTACTGTTTTCGGATTTTGTTCCAGACCGTTTATTTGTTTCAGACACCGAACCATACACTTGGTTCTTCCTCAGTGAAACTTAAACTAAGTTATCTTCTATACATTTTATTTGTTTTATACAAGCGTCTTTCAAAAACTAATCACTATTCTAAGGTCCTCATATGCGACCGACATTGTACCAATTGCCGGTTTCTTTCACCAATTCCACATCGACTTCCTCTATCACGTGGTTTCCCTTCTAACTCGTGCTTCGCTACCGCTGATTTTACCTCTCCTTCGCTCTTTTTATTTCTTGTTATTGCCTTGGCTTCGTTGAGATGTTTCATTAGCCTTGTAGTGTTGATTTTCTTCAACGTTCCAAAAATTAGTTTATTGTTGCACTTAGGGATTACCATGTATATTTCATTGTGCATTTATTTCTAGCCTAAATTTTAATCGGAAATTCCCAAAATCCAAATCAGAGCTGTTCCAATTGTTATGATCCTTAATCCTCACCGGCTGGCGGTCAAGTAATTGCGAGCTCTGTGGCGTAACAGTCCCACTGCCTATCCTTATCTACGGTGTCCGAAGTTTGCATCTTTGTAAACGCAACAGTCTCGAATTTTTTACACTTCTAGATCCCATACACGTTTGCCAAAATTTGTATGTATTAATTTCGTATTCAATTCTCGAATTCAAATACATTTTCTAAGTGACCAATACAGATTTCATCGAACTCTTTTTAGAGCAATCATAATCCTTTAGCCTTAAAACCTTCAGCAATCATAATCATTCATGTTAGTAGAAATACCAGCGCGTAATTCACTACAATCGTAGAGTTTCGTCCTGGCTTTGGCATGATCAGATCAAAGAGTTCGTTCCTGCAGTCGTTCCTGTCATGTGAAGCGATGATTGCGCCTACACTAGTTTTTTCTTTGTCGGCTGATCCATCTCATGCTAGCTTCCCCGGTTTCCTTGTTTCGAAGGTCACTGGATATTCATGTTCATGTAGATATCTGAAGTATGCACCGTTGCAAATGCACCGATGTCAAATTTTTTCAGTATTTCTTTTATAGTAGATGGTAACACTGAAAAGGCAAATTAGTAGAGTCAAAAAAATTCAAATAAACGAATAAAATTTACCAATATTTGAAGTGACACCCGTTCATGTTACGTTTGCTTAGGTTGGGATTTATTTGATCGATGGGAGGTTATTCTTTTGGCCTCGTTTCGATTCAATATGTCCAACTAAGTGAAAACTTGGGCTTTACTTATAAGTAAAAGCAAATAGGTTACTTTAAGGTAACTATCGAAACATTTTTCCTAAGCTAGCATAATTGGTTGGTGAAAGATAAGCAGCGTAAATAAGCAGGAGAGGCAGAACCGTGAGCTGTTGCTTATTGACGGTTTGTGGTATTCTGGTTCTATGACATCTGTCAGTTTGCCTTGTTATTGATTAACATTTATAGTATGTATTAACATTTACAGTACGCAACGCAAAAGCTACATTTTGTAATTCAATAGAACCCTTATCAGTTGGGAGTTATTGTCTGATTAATTCAACATGTCTTCCACTCCACGTCTGTATTCCAAGCTTTTTCTGTGAAGTTGCCGCTTTAGCGACATTAAACTTGAGGCTATGTGAACTACATACTCAACGACCCTAGTGATTAATTGATTTAATAGTACTTTTATTTTATTGTTTGTACAAGCGTTACGTAATTTCCGTTTTTAATTTGCAAACGCGACATAACATGAAAATGTTGCCACGACTACCCCAACCCCATCACCATGTGTACTGGGGGCAAGTGCTTCCATTGGGAAGTTTGCATATCATAACACTTCCGCGAAATTCCATTTTAATGAATGTATTGCCTTCAATCCAAATAAAAACAAGGACATAACATTTTTTCGCGTTTACGTTAATTGAGCGGTAATGACGATATACACAAATTTATAAAGCTTTGTCGAGCTATCGCAAAGTTACAAGTATGTGTGAACGTTTACACACATATTATATGTAACTTTTTTTTTCAAAAGCAAATATTAATAAATTATCGCCAAACGAAATGCTCGCGAAAAAGGAAACCTCATCGAGGGGATGTGAGAGGATGTTGCCCTATGTAATCTGCTCACTTATTAACTTGAAAATCGGTTCAAATGAAACGCATTCGCCCGAAGCCTGCATAAAAGATTGTAATACTTTCAGGCTCTTTTAGATTTCAATAATTGAAGCTGCTTTACTCTTGGCATTCTCCACGGAGCGTAGAAAAGAAATACCACACAGAAATGGTACCGGGAAAGAAGATTAAATGCATGAAACGAACGAGTCTCGCTTTCAGTAAATACCAAAGCTGCCGCACAAAGGATATAATCTGGAATGAAGCTATAAAATTAACTGAACTGAGAAAAGAAAATACACAAAAACCTTCATCAAAAATGGTCAACCGATTAATAAGTAAGAGAAAATATGACGTAACGTCATGGTTTCCACTGAATGAAACAGCTTTGGTAGTGGAATTATAGTCGTTGATACCCTTCGTGCAAGCTGATGCCATAGGAAAAAAAAAGAATGAGGTCGACGGACAAACAAACAAGCAAAACTAAAGTTGTAGTCGAAGGAATTATTCGTGTAACCTTTGAAGGAGGGAGGACATGATGCAAAAAGTTAATACCCTCATGGGCAATACAATGTTCAGGAAGTTACTTTATTGCTACTCTGTTTAGCAGAACAGTAAACAGTGATTGAAAATCACAATTTGATGGAAATAGTGCAGATAGTAAGCAGGAAAAGTTCAAATATATTTTTCTGAAAGCAAAGAATAACGTTTTTGTAAAACAGACTCATAAAATAACCATTTGCATCACTGCTTCCTTAACCTATTTTTATTTTAAAACAAAATACGAATAAACATCCGCTGATAAATTTTCTAATAGTTCATTTAGAGCAACTCCAATTGAAAGGATAGGCTTGACCTATTGAACCAAGGATTTCGAGTAACAGAAAGTGAATCAAAATAATTGAAAAACTATTTCGAATGTCTTTCTCGGCAGGCAACAGCCATAGCCATATTGAAGAATTTCGGCGCTAAGCATGTGCTCTAAAATTTCACTGAATCGTCGAATATTATATGAAGGGCTCCGCTGAGGATATTAATTGAAAAGAGGAAGCAATTTTAGCAAAGCGCTGATATTTGCGATAACCTTTCATGATAACAAGTTTGATTGAAAGGATTGGATCCAACGCGTACTTCTGATCAGATCATAGACGCCAAAATTAACTCAAACATATACAACTGGGTTTCCTGGTAGGGTACAAATACTCATAACTAAACCATTAAAGTTGGATATGAATTCAATTAGCTCAGACGAGCAGCTCTTTTAATGCACTTTCACTTACTTCATTCTCAACTACTAGGAACTACTGGGAATAAAATAAACTTCATGGACCATCTCCATCATAGACTGATGAAGATGTAGCGCCATGTAGTTGGAGATAGAGTTACAGCGCCTCTGTGTACAAGAAAACATGTTTAAAATAATCTCGTATGCTCCGGCCAAACAATAAATTTTCACAAAAGTCACATTCTTTCGTTGGATGCTTCCTTTTCAGCAGAACTTCTCCCTAGAGGCCGAGAGTATGAAAGTCTCCGGTCGTGTGCTGGAGCATGTTTGCTCTAAAGAAACATGTGCAATGGACCAACTTCCCAGACAGTTAGCTGGTAAACTATCTCAGAATCGATGCTCCCATCTGCGGCACACATGAACTTTCGCATCCCTAGCTTAGCGCCTTTCAATTGTCTTCAAACCCAATCGTATCTGCTCATAATCGATGTTTCTTTTCTTGAATGCTTGCCTCATACACCATAGCATAAAGGTGAAGGGACCCTATTGTTGGACTACTTGAAAGCTCTTTCAGGCTTCGCGCGAGTCTTGGAGTCTTCGCTTTCGCACTCAATACCAAATTCATATGCACCATTACCACGGCTGAAGTAGTCAAGACTTTGACCGACTTGATACCAGCGTTAGCATTTAGAAATATTGCAATTACATGGCAGTTCCCGCTGCTCGCTAAGACAATAGCGAAAGGAGTGCGAAAGAATGGAGGTCTACTTAAGATGCTTTCACACACCGCGCGATGATTTGACGAAATTTTTCTTTATTTTCTCTGCCATGAAATGACTCTATTTGCAACTACTTTCCAACCGACTCGGCTGCCTTTGTGGGCTCATAAAATCAGCTTTCGCAGTGCTGACCCAAGTGTCGTGTTATGAATTGTACAAATTGTAGTTCTGGTATGTGGAGATATTTTTAGGTCTGCCCACGTTCAACGTATCTGATTATTCCTTTCTCCATCGCGCTGTAATTTCGGCCTGACCTCTCGACCGCGGCGGTACCGCTCAACTCGGTCCAACATCATGTTAGCTATTAGTCCAAGTACATATAATTTTTCGAACGTGACTCGCTCGGAGCTGAATAAAATTCAAAACGGGCACAAATCGTAGCGCATTTATTTGTACTTAGGCAAGTATCTGGCCAGAGTTCATTTAACTCAGCAGCAGAACGTTTTGCATCCACGATTTGAAGCAACTACCACAATGAAACGTATGAGGAACAATACGTTCCTTCGAACGAATTCCAAGATCCGCGCACATACTATTTGTATTGGTGGTGAATTCATGGATCTTCATTTTTGATTTATGTGCAGACGGGAAATATATTGTAAGTGGCACTTCTTGCTAATGAAGCGAATTCCCAGGCAAATGGAAAGACGAGCAGGGAGGCAGACTGGCGCTCACTACTATGCACTTGGTATGTTTCCAAAATATTAGATTACTTCAAGTTTGGCTGGACTGCAAAGTAAACTGGAGGAGCAGTGATGAATAATAATTATTTTATTTGCGAATTTAATATTCCTGCACTAATCCCGAATAAACTTCCCAGAATACTCGCCTCGTTGGTCGTTCTTTCGTGGAGTTTTGTTTGTGAGTAATTGAAGGATAATTGGCTTTCATTTTCTTGATTAAATTGATTAATTAAGTCCCCGGAACGAAGCAACGTTCTTATTGCGTAGCTATCAAATACCTCTGGCGGTTCTTGGATTCAATTTGCTTCTTACTGGGATTTCATCATTTGGAAATAATGTTGCCGTTAGACTATTCTTCCTCGCCAAATTAGCATCTTAACCTCTTATCCTGTTTTTATTCTCTGGCGGAATCAGGACTAGTTCTGATATCGTTGCGTCAGTATTCGCAATTCACTGGAGCTGTTGATTTTGAATATTATTCATCGCTTAACCATTGTCCTGTGTTCATCTGTAAATGAAAAATACATTAAAATGCAGGAGAATCTCAGTTTTCAATCTCAAACTTTGATTGTCTATTTTTGAAGCTACAAAACGGAAAGTGTCTTAAATTTACATCGTTGCCACTAGAACAGTCTTGATTTTGTTCTAGATTTTTTAATTTTGTCCTTGGTTGGAATAAAATGAAAAACTGAGATGGTGTTAAATTGGTCAAAAGTCAAAATTGGTGTCAAAAATCAAAATTGCAATAACAACATTACCAAAATGCCAGTTCAACTGTCCAAAGAAAATTCAAAAAGTGAAGACAATCTAGACCGTTGCATTTAAAACAATGCCGACTTTAGGGGCGTAAAAGTGTTACGCGATTCGATGCAAAAAAAAACAAAAAACCCTTCTGCCGTATAGCAAATAAACATTAAGCTGTCTGAAGTTTGCATTTCTGCAAATACAACGGTCTCCTTTTTTTCACTTTTGAATATTATTTAGATAATCAAAATAGAGTTTTTGTAATTTCTTTTCATAGTGTTGCCTCTGCTTATTTATTTTTTTACTTCAGTAAAAAAGTCGAAAAATATAAAAAAGTGAAATATTTTTGGACCGTTTGGAGTGTTTTGGATTATTAAGAAACAAAATTCAAAAAAGTTTCAAATATAAATTTGTTTTGCCTACCACGAAACAATTTGTGTAAATACTTATAAATATGTTTAAATATTTATAACAAAACGGAGCCGCCCTCGTTAAGTGCGAAATGTTGATTAAAATATTCTATCACTGTCACTTCTATCCTTTTGTCTTACAATCAAGTTATTTTTCAACTAATATACGTTGTCACTTCAGATCAGAATCAGACAGAATCGTCATGCTTCAGATTAAAACGTGTGATGTGGCAATGATGCCACTAATAACGATTTTGGAATAGAAGTCATTTTTCGCTTTAAACGGTAAATAAAACGACCAAAATATTTATAAATAATTGAACGACTAGGTCAAGTTCAAGTCAAAGTTCAGTTGCCGCTTATCTGACGATGGAGTAGTTCGATAAGTGCAATTAGTTATGCGACTTTGAAATCTTGTTAGAAATATTGTACTTGTGATATTAAACGGATTTGCTGTTTTTTTGAATTTCATTGTTAATTAGAGGAAAATATTCCCTAACGCGTATCTTGTAACCTTTCATTTCAACCAATCTGATTGAAGTAATCATGCTTTTCCTTTTGATTTATAAATACATTGGAGCATAACATAAAAGCCACTAAGTCAAGTTTGAATTGGACGAATCTCCATATCAAATAATTCTTGCTAATTTTTATCGGAATGCGGTAAAAGATGGCAGCCAAAGGGAGGAACACTTCTTCAAGGGAGCACGCCTAATTTAATTAATCAAGCCGAATTAAATGAGTCACAACTGTCAACATGTAAAAGCGAACTTCTCCGTTCTCGCGTACAACTATGAACTTTGCCAACACAAATGGCAAGAGTTACGTTCATCACAAGTAGTACCAGAGATGACTCTAAATTTTTCAAAAGAGAAGCGGAATATTGTACCTGCACTATTCTTGGGATTTTCAAATTTTCGGAGACTTTGTAAAATAAAGTCTGTATGAAAACAGAAAGCGGATGAGAGACCGTTTGGACCCATAGGACACGCAGTAAATTGAATCGAAGACCATGAAACAATATGCACTTTGATGATTTTAATTTAAATGATTATAACGTAGATCCCAATAAACTCCCAATAAACATTTACTCCTCAAAAATCCCATTCCAAACAGACAAGAATACCTTCCGTGGTTTCAAGCCGTCCTTGAAGTGCTTGTATCACAAATTCTAGTGCATCGATTCTTCTCTCTTAAGTGGTTCTGTGTACCTCGAACCTCCGATGATTCTACCATGGTGAACTTAAAGCATCCTTGTATGACTTCCAATAGATCACCATTAGTCACCCTTTGGGTTGTCCTGATCGAGACTACCTTTCAACGGTCGTTCTGTATTTTTTTGTAAGCATGTTTTCTCTATAATTTCTGCTTACATTCCGATAAGCCTTCGCTGCGCAGTGCTCGAGATCAACTTCGGAGGATATTTAAGTGCTCATAAAAGATCTCGCGATATCATCGCGGAGGGCTAGTAAAGTCATACACACTAGTATGAGCTTTTCGTGAGTTAGCTGAAGTAGTTGTCTTGTTGCAATAGCGATTCCAAAACAGCGAAACCACGCAAAAGGAATGTTGTGAATCCAACTAATACCAACCCAACCAATAGCCGATATTACGTACGAAACTGCCTGACTCAGCAGACAACTTTGTCAATATCTTATCGCAGGATTAAATCGCATTCTAGTTTATAAGCCTTCAAAGTAATTCTCTTGAACGATTTTTTATTGTTGATCAACGAGAATCGACTTGAAAATATCTCACATTCTCGTTTCATATTTATCTTGAATGATTTTTGTTTTTCGCTCCAATAATATATTTTCTCCGCAGTTTATCTCAATGGACAAACAATTTTCATTTAAAGTGGCAAATAAATGCATTCTGCCCTTGCTTTACTTTAGCGTTTGTACCCCTGCAAATAATCATCGCTACAAAAATATGAATGTAAACGAAAGCCAATGGGCTGGCCAACCATCAGACAATTAAGTTCAATTTAGCAAAATCAAACCGCGTCGGGCCATTCATTTGGCAACAAAAAGCCTCCCTCGGTACGAATGCACATTCAGCACAAACTGCAGACGCATCTGGCCACAATGTATGTTCAGTTTTTCCAAGGACATGGGAACGAACGATATGTGCATGCATATGCCCATCAACGAAGTTGCATCATTTTCAGCTTTCCTAATTAAAATAGCATCGTCGGGAATGTGGATAGCATTTGCTTGCAAATGGAACAAAGCTGATTCAAGCACCTCCAAGGACCCTGAAGTCGCTCTGGAGCACCGGATTGCAAAATATTACGTTGGAGTGTTGCTGACTTATAGGACTAACGATCTTCCTGGTTTTTGGCGCGCCTTGTCGATCAATGCAACAGAGCCCACGCTTTCCTCCTTATCCGCAGAAAAACTTAGATTCCGGTATCCTTTATTCACGACCAATGCTAATTTGAGGTTCTTCTTTTGTAAGAGTCATGTTGACTCTTCATATTTCCCTAGTTAAGCGTTTTTGTACGTTTGCTGCTCCTGTTCCACACTCGCCGCTTACTTCTAAGGTAAGTCGCAGTCGAAAGTGCATTCACTCTAATCAGAAGAATCCTATTTTACCGTTGTCTGGGTTGACTATTGAAACCACTCAATCATCAAAGTGATTAGGCTATTGATTTCAGATCTGTCGTTAATTGTCGGGAGGAGACGACGAGGAGTTTAGTGTTTTGCTTGATCCTGAGAGAGACATGTGAGCTGGCTTAATGTATGACCCTGCGTTGTGCTTTTCAATTATTCATTTGTTCCTGCTGAAGCCTGTCAAGTCATACTGCAGGCTTTGTTGAAAGATTACTCAGCCTGTTTTCTTCTTTGAAACTCGAGAATCCTCACGCATCATTACATGCGTGTACACACATTCCCGAACGAATTACAAATCTATTCTGGAAACCTACAAAAGTAGAAAATAATTAATCCTGCCTTTCTTTGCTTTCAGATCGCTTTGAGTGTAATCAGGAGACCCGAATTTCACTGGAACCGCCCACGACCTGCACTCGCAAACGTTTCGTGCATTAAAAATGTGCCGAATAAATTACAATGATAAAATCATGTAGGAAAGTAATTCGTGCGACGACGACGGAAAATCATGAGCCGTGCAATTTATGTGAAATTGAAGAGGAAAAACTTAATAAATCTGCGGAAGAGGAAAAGTGCCAGCGTTTGTTTTCGGCTCGTATGGTGAAAGTAATGGTTGAAGTGATTTATAATTACGCTGTGATAATCTGATATTTAGTTGCTTTTGTTGTTGATCGTTCCTGGCGCAAAATAAAAAACCGCCAAGTGAAGTGAACCGACCCAAAAGAGTGGACAGCAAATAAAACACACCAATGCAATAATATTAACTAGTGCTTTGGTCGCTCCTGTTCCCGAATTAAAAATTAAAATAAAAACGGCGAAAATTTTAATTTTAATTTTCGTGCTTTCCACTTTGTCGGCGTTTTCGTTGCATTTTTGAAGTTGCCATCAGCCAAGCGGGCATTGTGCAAAGGAATTTATCGCATTCTGTAATTGGATTTGAATGCTGCAAAGAGGATTGTGGGCGAAATTTGATCCCTGCTCGGTTATTTCCAGGACTCCATTGCAGAGTGAATAGAAAAAGAGTAAGCAAGACTTGTAACCGGAGCTGAAGGCACATTCGCATTCCAGACAATAAGGTAAATTTGATTTATAATGATTCGTTATTTTCGTTATGATTCGATGTACGTTATCCACAAAGTATCACGCTTTGAAAAAACCACTAAAAATACATAATAATTGTCGAGATAAATGAAGCTAAGGACTATTTTTTGCCGTAGAAACAAAGTCAATTCTGTACGGCAGCAATATCTGCGCTTCGTGTATTTTAGTAGAAACGATTTAGAGATTGTTGCAAATTGATTAATACACCAAAGGTCAACACATTTCCCTGGAACTTTATCAATGTTTTGAAAATTGCAGCATTTAATTAGCATTCAGTCCTCCTAACTGCTACGCTGTAACTATTATTGGCCTATCAGCAATGATGTTCCTATTACTTTGCAGCGAGATGATTGCACACCGAAATAAAAGAACGAACAAGAGCCATGGAAAATTACGCTGCTAACGAATTGGAGTTAGAAAGTTAACTCTAAACGCTTTCGTTCTACATTAACACTTTTTGCAACTACCACAACCACAGATCTGATGGAGACAAATTAGGCAATTTCTCCATTCCATCAAGCGTGTCAAAACTAGTAATTGCTCAGCACAATTACTGGTCAGAATATTCGACTTAACGCTTGACTCAACTCATTTCCCAATCACTTACCAACAATTAGGCAACTTCCAATCAAGTAATTAAACGCTGGAATCATGCTGAAATGTTTTTCGGAGGATAAAAGGAGGAATTGTTTTTCTCGTATCTTATGTAAACATCCGGTACTATACATTAGCTAGAATTAAATTTGCTATCTAGTTTTGTTGGTATCATTTTATAAGTCATCGCTGACTAAACATTTCTATGCACTCCTCCCGATAACACAAGATTTATCTATTTCCCGCCATTACTCAATTCAGCACAAATTCAGCAATAAGTTGTTTATTCAGATCGAAATTCGCTAGAAATAAATCAATTGAATTCATTTAAAGGAATTAAACGTTTTGTGCTTCCCTTCGAAGTCGAATTTAGAGTTGTAGAATAGAATTGTAAGTATGGAGAATCTAAACTTACCACTCGCCAGCTCGATCAATTTCTGAAATATTTTTGATGAATTTATTTATAACTTGCAAATGATTTGCTCAGTTTTCTATTTTATTTCGATTTTCATTGTTTCGTTTGTATTTTTTCATTAATTGTTATCTTATCGTTGCATTGAATTGTATTCATCTAAATATTGGAATTTTCAATTTAATTAATTTATATATCCTGTTGTAGGAATGAAATTAAATCGAAAAATAAATTATTGATATGGGAAATTAATTTCCATCAACAAACATATTGAATCGATATAGCATTATTCATAGTGGAATGGACGTATGGTGCTTGAAAGAGTATCAACCAGCTCATTAGTTGGACTAAAATTGACATATTTATAGTTTATAAAACATTCTTGAAGCCCGTCTTCCTTGTTTCCTTGCAAAAGATCGTGGGGTACTTGTACCAACTTGACCATATATCCTGGTACAGCAAACAATGCCTTATATGCACTTTTGCTTCTGAACTAAACTGCCAATGCAACGATGATTTCTTTTCATAGTCGCGATGAGGAGATTTCCAAAAAGCTACTTGTTGCCGAATGGTATAAAGGATTGATGATTTGCACTTCAGAAAAATCTATATCCAATCCTGGAAAAACCGTTGAAACTTTTGTGCACACCTAATGGTATAAAAATAGGTTTGAAAATTGGTAGTACTTTCGGTTTGACTTAGTGTTAAATTTAAGAGACTTTTTTCTGAAATTTTAACCTCACTAAGAGAATTACCATGTATGGTAAACATAACTACCATCTGTTGGACACACAAGGGAAAAAACCATCGAAGTAATGACTGCCAAATTCAGAACAGATACTTTCAATTATTAGCTAAGTGCTGTGAATTTTTAGAAAAAATTAAAACTGTTCTCCTTTGTATGTTCCTTTGGCTGTTTTCCCATCAGTTATAAATATTTTCCGTTTTGTAAGGGTTTGTAAGGACATAGAGTTCAAAATTGGAAGGTGGTGCAGTTTCCACTGCATCTCAAAAAATTGAAATGTGGAGTTCATATGTTCCAAATATTATTATATCTTAGTTAATATGTTCTTGTATAACCCCCAGAGTACTGGAGAGTATTCGTCGTCCCTATGACAAAATATAAACACCATCCGCTGAAATCCACTATATTATACCTGGGGGACGCGTGGTAGCCCCCACAACATAAGCTTCATTGTATCACTGAGGTGGTCTCCTCCCAACAAACTGGCAACTTTCTGTTAGCGCTTTGCTCAAACAATCTAAAAAATACGAAAACAAATTTTAAATTTGAAAATTTGGCCCCAGAGCGAATAATACAGCCGAAAATAATTAAGAGATTATGATCTCACGAAAATCTTCAACGGAATAATATGAAAGTGTTTTGAAAATTCCAATCTAGCTTCTCTTCAGATCTCCAATCTTCACAATTCTTCGGTCTGTTTGAGTCGTTTACTCCTTTTCTTGTCATAACCTTTTTGTTTGCTGGCAATTCGCAAAAGTCTCTCCATAGCGATCCTCTTGATTCGCATTACGCTTCGAGGCGAAACCTTCTCATTCGAATGATAATCTTTTGCGATCGAAAATCAATAACCTTTGCCTCGTAACCTTTCCACAAATCAAACCTTTTTGCTTGCCACATCTCACTTTTAATGTGATGATAGCCGCTAGGATGTAGAAAACGATTTCTCTGAAGTATTGTAGTATGAAGTATAAGTTCTAGTTCATTTTATAATTTTTCACACTTTAAATGTTTTGAATGTCACGAATAACGAATAAACCGAATTTTGCTGTTCTTTATGTGACAGTGACAGGCGCGCAAGAAAAACAGTGCGAAGCCAAAACCTGACGAAAATTGGCTGACCCCTAGAATTAAATATTTAAAAGAAAAAAAAATCGCTATTTTCAACCGAAACAATTGGTCTACTTTTAACAATAATTTTGCATATAAATTTAGGGAAAATATAAAAAATGATTTTGTTGAAAAGTCCACTAATAATGAACCTTTAAGTTGGATGAGGACTTTAAAGTAGGGAGTCACAATTTTCTGGAAAATAAAGAACGCGAAAATCACAGAGGAATCATCAACTCTTAATATTGATTTTAATAAACCATAAATTGGAATTAAATTGTTAAAAATTCGACGCAGTTGCGTTTGTAACGAATCAAACTTCAGATACCCCAAAACTAGCGATCCTAAGGCATGATTAACCACAAACGTCATTGCTTGTGTTTTTCTATTTAGTTTTGTTTTGTATTATTTTCTTCTATGAAATTAAGCTGGAATCAGCAATTTTTCGCAGCAAAATGTACTTGTGAGGTTTTTGAAGCCTTGCACTCAGGCTGTCAGTCTTCAGGCTTCAATTTTCTTCAATTCTTCAATTTTCACAGCAAATTTTCATGGAGTGACTGCGCTGATGAAGAAAATGCCATTTAAGAAATTCCATCACAGACCAATCGACAGACCTACTTGCAATCGGCAACATATTGAATGTGTAAATGTGCCAATTCCTTGTAACCACCGTTAGTATTGGCAAAGAATCCTGTTCATGGAAATGTTTATTTCAGTTAGCTCATACATATTCGTAAACTGAGATTGAAAAACTTAGCGAAGTCGTGGTCAAAAAGATAAAGTGAAATTGTAAATGAAGGATATTTACTTAATTTATATTTTATATTCCCAGCCGGATTGAAGAGGGGTGTTATCCTGTGAGTAAAATAATTTATTCCCATCAGATCAATACAATTTATTCAGATTTCCGATCTATCTTCAGGTCTAAACAAGACAAATCGCTAATAAGAAACCATTAATACACGGTTCCCTCGTGAATATTTAACTTGCAGGAATTTTTCACGGCGTTGGGTTGGAAAAAGGATTCAATGTCAAGTTCAATTAGTTCTCTAGGATGAGATCATCTTCGGAATTCCCTTTGTTCCGCTTTTCCTGACGATAATGTAATGAAAACAGAAAATAATGGTTCCTTGTCGCTCCTTGCAACCTGACTTTTATTATAATTTCCCGCCTCAAAGGCTCTATTCACACCAACGCTCGACTACACATCGTCATTTTACTACTTTTGATTAACAAATCGTGGTGAACGTTACCGAAATGAAACTTGAACCTTCATAAAATAATACTAAAGAGTGCAAAAACACCTGCCACAGAAGGTAGGCACTAAGACGGGCTGGTTGGCGTGCGAGTAACGAAGCCAACCAGAAACCCGTACGAATCGAGTGCTCCATGTTCGTCCTTCTGGCTTTTTGTCGTCGACATTTTTCATGCATGACATTTTCTTATGCAAAAGAGCTCGGCGGGAAAGAGTGTTAATATGTATACAGCACAGAAAGGGACTTCTCGCCACCACGATCTTGAGATTTTTCAAAGAACAAACGGTCTCGATGAGCCTCCAGATAAGTCGAGGTTAGAATAACCAATGTTGGCATTGAAGGCGTCGTCGACGGATGATATGCTGGCCACATAGTGTTCATCCTGAGGCGAAAAATCAATTTTTAATAAGCATACAAAGTGGTGGGACTTGCAATGAATCAAAAGATTTTATAGTTTTATGCGACCTCGTATGTTCCGCTGCTGGAAATTGTATTCGCCGCATGCTAAGGACGTTTTGTCTGGATTTATTTTACTGCCTCAGTGTAGACGATAGCGATTTCAACGGAATGTGTTGACACAACAAGCGTTGGGTGGATGTTCTGAACATGTAGGCGTAAGTCCACGAGATTGGAGGATTTGCTGCAATTGGCGGGTCCTTACAACCATTTGGTGCGAGTCGGAAATAATATTGCTGGTTGCTTGCAGGCCTGTCGGTCAAGTTACGCATTAGTCCTTAAATTACAAACATCAGTCAATTGATCTGATCATGATACAAGGACTTTCCTTCACGCTCGTGGTCATTAAAGCAAGATTGCAGCCAGATTGTGGCCCGAATGCGTCAAGCGAATATTTCCTATTCCAAGGCTCTGAGCTCCGAAGAACGTGAGTGAGCAAAGCATTCTGTTGTGGTACGTATGATAGGTGAGGACTAGACGTCGACAGACTGGCATTAGACGATAAAGATCGTGGTCGTTATGAAGTGAATTCATAATGACTCAGTCATCACATATGCTAGCACAACTCGTTGTTTAGATTGTTGCGAAGCTCCTTTCAATTATTAAGAGCCATTTTTCTTTGTGCGTTCGGTGGCTGCTCCGTGCATGTTTGACGAATCGGGCAAACAGTTTCCGAAAGTGGATTATCAGAGATACAAGCCGATGAGTAGCTCAAGAAGAATCTTTCGGAATTCCATATGAATGAGGTCAGATGGTGATATGAGTCATATACATTAGCTTCTAAGCTTCCAGACACAAAATCTAACGCTTGTTATTAGCTAGTTGCCTTGGAGCCAAGGTTGAGTACATAATTCCAATCAAGCCGAAAGGATAGTTAGTTGTCTATTAATCACATTTCCGATCAAACTCTTGATTAAAGTGGATATGGTTTACTACCAAATCCACAAATATTCAATAAATTCCGTAATTGCGTATCACCTGTGTAAGCCAAGTTCGCTGGCTAAGTTCTCTATCAAGGCTACACATACAATTTTCCATACGGTACGTTCGCGTGGTTGATTTGCCTCCTACATGCGCAGGCGACAACTTGCTAGGAATTCCTTCCATCAGAGCGCATTTACAGTCGGAAAATTGATGTGCCCAAATGAAAACGAGAGGAAAAGCAACAGCAACTGAAGACGTCACACCAATCATACCTTCATTTCCATCGACGTTTTAATGAGAAGCCAAATCGACGCAGCCACGGCTGTGCACACGTTAATTTGTAATTCAACTCAAGGCCGAACATGATGTTGAATTCGTAATTAGCAATTATATTGACAATAATTACATGAGTGCGTGTAACGTGATGTGACGCGGCCTATCACAATTGGGATAACGTCTTACCAATTGTAATTGTGCGGAGGCGACGACAGTTAAGGTACCGAAAAGAATACAAAAGACACTCGCATGCATTAACAGCTAGTCTTAGCAAGCAACCGGAGCGCTAATGTTTCTAGGAGTCGTCGGATCATATATCACGTCACACACCCAATAGAGCATGACAATATGTCGTGTTTACTGTTGTAGGTGTTAAGCAGTTGCACTATCTGTTACTAGCAAAGAAAGTAAGGGCTTCACGCATGTTGGCTTGCAGTGGCGCCAACAAGTCAACATTTATGGAGCTCCTATGTGTGATGTATGTGTAAATTATCGTAAACGTTTGGATATCACGTTTGGGTGCTCCGAAAATGGTTTTGTATTTTGGGATTCCGCTTGATGCCAACAATAAAAATTTTGAATTGTGGGTAGTTTTCGCAATTCTTTGTTATTGGGCTTTTAGAAACTATTCAAACTAATATGCATTGTGAAAAAAAATGAATTATTGACATCATACTACACATACTCACACTACAATCATAATACCTACGGAAGTGTTCTCTGGAATTCAAGGAACACAGCAATCATCCAATGCAGAGAAATCATAAATGATATTGGTAATAGTTTACAATGAAAAGAGTTCGTGTGGTTATTTCTTTTGTTTCATCTTCAACGAATGGAATTACCAAAACAAACCTTCGCGAAATTGTTCGACAGATCCTTGACCTTTAACCCTTTCGCTATGGCAGTGTGCTCCGTCGGAGTGACACCGTTGTACGGGCCACCATGCCGCGAATAGTTTTTGTCGCCCTTAGGTAAACTGGTGTTCGAACTTACAACGTTCGGTGCATCTTCGGCTTTCTCTTGATCCTACGATTCCTCAAGTGTTATGCAAAAGGATTTGAATATATTTCAATTGTGAACAATAAAAATGTGTTTATAAATTAAAAATCACACTTGACACAGGCCGTTATGTGGATGTCGTCTTTAGGCGACACTCGTGCACACAGATCGTCGTGCGTTTGTCGTCTGTAGACGACGCTCGTAGCGAAATGGTTAACTAATGACCAGGGGCATCACAGACCGCTACGGTTTTCGAAACTTGGAGATTGTAATGTTCTACTCAGTCTCGGTACCTTCGCGTTTAGTAAAACTGTTGTATACGACATACTTTTCCTTGAAATTTAGAACCCCGGGCCTTCACAACTCAACGTTCTTTGGAATGTCTTTTGAAAAAAAATAATGCGGTGGACAAGAGATATGTTGTGTCAGATCTGCGTCTTGCCGAAGAGTTGAATGTCTTGCCTAAACAAATCTGACAGTGGATCAGAGATTGATGTCGTTGGGGAAGACTGTGCACCGCAACAAAACGATCCCGAAACTGACAGTAAGATAGCGGAATAAGATTTGGATGAGCCTATGATGAACTTATCATGCATTTCAAATGAAGGATCTCAAGGTCTCAAATGAATGTGACTCTGAAGATGAAATGCCATTATCGCGGACCGATTGCTTCAATGGGAAAAACAAATCTAAATAGTCTAAACCAGCTCCGAATAGAGCTTGCAAACTCAAACACATACTTCTCTGCAGCGTCATTAACCTACCAATGTCACGTGAAATGATGAAAGAGATTCAATTCTCACTTGAAAAGCAAATAATACATAATTGGCATCTTGCGGAAATTCTGATGTGGACCAATATAAAGTTAGTGGAAGTCAGACAATGTCTGAAAGAAAACAGGTCAGAATTGCAAGATGTAGACTTATCAGACTCCGGATATATTCACCTGTTTTCAAATCAAATTATTAAAATGCTGATTATATATTTGCAATAGACGAAATACGGTGTGAAATTCCCCCATATTTAATGTCAAAAAATAATATTCCAAGCTTGCTCATAATACCAAAATTGGTAAACGAATGTTCCTGAAAATTTTATCTCTACAATTGATGATGTAGAAACATGATTACTCTACAAAAAGTTATATCAATAAGCGGTTGTTATTTGCTTTGCATTGTGCATTACTAACAGATAAGAGTATAGTTTTGAAATGAATTTGTTAATTTCCCTGAATTACGAGTCCAAAAAAATTTGCGTTGTATTTAAGTATAAATAAATGTTGACTACTCATGAATTTTTTAATGCCATATATTGTTTCCATAAAGTCAGAGCAGAGTTTCGTGCGCAGGATGTACTGATTACTGTATGTAATCAGAGACCAGAGCTGTGCCTCTACCGAAAGCAGAGTAAGTTTGATTCCTACTTAACACAGCTTCTAAGCAAGCACGAGAATGTTCAATGTTAACCGCACAAAAATTGATAGACAGTCTCCGGATCGCCTGCTTTCCCGAAGGATCGCGGATGACGCATATCACATCATTTTCTGATGTGAAAGGTGGGCGGGGAACTGTGTGTCGCACTACGTTCGAATACATTTTGAGGGCATCTTCGATTGTTTGTCGGCAGAGAGGGTATAGAGCTCGCTTTGTCAGTTGTCCCTCTCATTTCCGTCTCAGCTTAAAAAAGGACCTCTAAGTGCCGAAGACCTCACTAGGCGCGATCCGTGAGGCCTAGTTCAAAGTAATGAGAATGTTCCAGGCCAAATTCTCGGTGTATAAATAGGCATACAGAGCATTTAGGTGAAGTCGCTGGAGCTGTAGGAGTCTTCATTTCTGAAAAAATTTAGACAGTGACAGAGAATGGAACGCTCCTTAATAAGGAGCTTTGTCATTTAAGCTTGAACTTCCCGAAAAGGGAATTCAAAGCTGAGGATAGGGTAAATGAGCGTGAAGTAACACACGATTTTCATCTTTGGGGCAGGGGATGAATTTCTGTGCAGTATTGTTGGCTTTTATTTTTTGAGTTAAGGGACAGGGGACCAATTCTGAAAATTAAATAGTGGAGCTGTTGAGTTTTGAGGGAAGGGAACGGATATTATTTCAGAATTGTTTGGGAAGATAAGCATTTTCTTTTATTATCACGGATACGCATTTATTTAGGTTTACTTGCAGTTTCCATCTGCTGAAGAATGAATTGAGCACTGAAAGATAGTTATTGAGGCGAAAAAAGCAAGATTATAAATGTAATGCGTATGGGATGCTGTAGGTTGGGTTATTGTGCGGGGTGTCAGCAGTTTAGCAGGATGGTAGAAAGTAGAGAACATTGTGGAATACTTACTCTTGTCTGGGAATATGAGGGTACCTCAATTGTTGTTCTTTTTTTATGTTGCTAAGTTCTTTCCGTTATCACGCGTACTACATTTCAAAGGCTTTAAGGTTATTGTAGGTATTGATTAATATTTCTTATTGCAGTTTGTGAGGTTTTAACATTCGTCTCTTCTCCTTACCATATCGCTGGACTAATTCATTTAAATATTTGCTGTCGAATATTTGAACCTTCTCGGGATTTCCCAAAGAAAAACTTCTGATTTCTTCTTGCTACAGGCAATTCTTGTAGCTAGACATAACTTTCTGCGAGTGTTGTGTATATAAGTTGTGTATAACAACTGTTATATAAGCTAAATACAAGACGATTTTAAATCGCTTTATTTAATATTTTTCGTAACATATTCAACTTGTTCAAGAAAACTAAAGACACGCGCTGAATCCTCAAGGCATGTTAACAATTCTAAACGGAGTTATCGCAGGTAAGCTTGACTAAACTTTCGTCAAAATATAAACTTTGTATCCTGGAATGAAAAAAGCCGACAATACAGTGTGAAATTATAGAATTTTTTATATTTCATTCTCACCGTTTTTCTGATTACTTTTGAAAAATCTCAAAAAAAATTGTATTGGACAAATCATTTGTACCTTGAGCCATTGCACGGATATATTATTTTTCAAATAGTAACTTCAATTGTATTAAACTGACAACTTTGAAATTGTTTAAAAAAACTCATGCAAAATGCGCGTAGATGAAACCGTGTCTTGTTTGACTCAAGAGGGAGCTTTTTATGGAAATAGTTTCTAGCAAATGCGTAGCCGACTCCATTATGGAATGTTAAATTAAAGCATTGCCTTCTTGGCGCAAAATGATTTGCATAAGCCATTAAAAACATTTACTTGAGCTGTTAATAACTCATTGGAATTGCGTATTTATTTATAAATTACATAATGTCAAACAAGAATTAACATGTTCAGAAAAGTTCCTTTTGTGCCCTGCATTTTAGTACTAAGCAACTTTCGCGCGTGATCCGCATTCCTGTTTGTTAGCGATGCTACCTATCAATTTGCTTGAAACATCTCCAATTTCGGATATGGTAGCGACTATGCATCTCAACTTCCCAATCCTCTATTTCTTCGAAGTGTATTTCAAGACGCTTTATAAGGTGACTTGAGATCTTATTATTCTCATCTATGGAAGTTGTTGGAATAATGATTGCCAATCAAGTTGCTACGATTTGAAGGATGTATACATTCCTCATTTTCTTGCTTTGTTTGGGATTGCAATGCTCATTGGTTACTGGCGTGCTTGCTGGGGAGCAGGAGGGAAGTTGGTCCGTAGCAATATTCTGTTCAATGCTCGTTTTGACTTTAGGAAAGAATTTTTCAATCGTTAGCATCGCAGCCAGTACAATAGAATCTATACATTGTAGACTCGTACCTCGTCGTTCGGGGCCATGTCTAAAACGCAAGAAATGAAAAAAGCAGACAGAACTACAAGGATGGAATGTTTACGGCAAACTATAGCAATCCATAATAACTTTTTCTCCATGAGTTTGATAAAGGAAATGGCAACTTCAGTCTTCAAGCAAGACAGAATGGTGTTTCCTGCTAGTCTGTTCGCAAGACAAGTTTTTTTTTTTCGTTCGTGGAGCTCATTGTCGTTTTGTTTAGAAGAAAACGTTCGCTAAAGAACCAATTTATGGACACGAAAGACCATTGTGTTCCTTGCAAAGCACCACGACGAATTTTAATATTCTCGCAGCTCCTTTTCCTCCGCAATCAAATCTATCTCGAATTATAAACAGAGCATTGAAGATAGAACGGAAATAATCTCTTGCGCTGGACGTCCATTAAACGCGCGGCGGCCAACAAAAAGTATTTTTCTACTTCGGTCAGCATTCTATAATGAGAATGAGTTCAAGCTGAAGTTATTTCGAAATAAGTAATCACAAATTGAGATGCAACGCTTATTTTGCCTGAACTAGCTGCTGACGAGTTAGTTCAGCGACAGCAGAGCACTCCAAATCAGTATGAAAGCAGGAAAAATGAGGAAGTCAGCAGAATCGTCCCTTTCAAATTATCCTGGTTCCTTACGCTTTTTATTTCAAAGTGTCTGGCATTTGTCTGTTTCCATTCGTCGCAATTTTGTATGAGTGAGTCGCACAGGGAGAGAGAAGATGCAATTCAAATAATGATAAAATTCACAATGCCGAATGCCTTGGACTGTTTGTATTAAGCTGTCTTGGGCCTGCTCGTTTTTTATCGCTTTCTTGCAGCAGCAAAAAAGCTCATTAGCCTAATTCTTATTTTCAGGTGCGCGCAACCTGAACGGGGATTTGTATAGAGAGTTCCCTTCCAGGAGGCATCACAGCGACAGGCACATAAAAAAGTGCAACACTTAAGATAATATGTTCTAATTAAGTGGAATATATACATACATACTTGCAAACATACTGTGTGTATATGTGCAGACATCTAAATAAACAAACATACATACACACTTTCTGTTTTCATTGTCACAAGCAGCTAATGCAGCTTTAATTGTTGAAACGAGGATAATTTCGCTTGATGTGGAAAACACGATTGTATGGTTGCAAAGATTTGAATATCTAAATGAAGGAAATGTGTAATGAATTTCACTATGAATTACTTTCAATTTGCTGAGAACGTATAGCCAATAAGTATGAATGTGGGATTGAAATATCTGCACATCTGCTGTTTCCTGCACTTAATTTACAAAAGACCTTCAGCTCCTCAACAGTCACAAGGGCTGTCAATAAAGAAAATTCTCAGCAAGGTATAAAGGATGTATTATCTCCATGCCCACGATGTTTGGGAGACAATGGTGAATGATTTTCCATAAAAGAAACATCAATTTTCCAAACGACTGTAATTATTTATAGCGACCTTCCAAAATATCCACATTGAGCGGTGTCTACATTTGGAGTTCTTTACCAGAAAGATAAATAAACAAAAGTGTGCAAATACTTCAGTCTTGACCTATTGCTGCAAAAATATAGCAAGTCCCATTTAAATGACAGTCCTTATCAATATCTGTTCCTTTCGACGACGTGTTTCCGTAGAGCAGGAAGATTTATCGCCTTTGGAAAAAAAGTGGACATGCACATATTACAAAACAAAGTGGCAGTGGCTCGAAAAAGCATTTGTTATCACCTCCCAAACACACCCCATTAACGCTGAGTACTAGAAATACAAGATAGCATTATCGCAGCCAATCACCCCGCTATCTGCGAAAATGAACAAGGATTCTGGTGTAAGTGCATCACTTAACCGAAAAATGCTATCTAGGTTATCACTACTTCCAATTGCCAACAACATTCGATGGAACGATCGAAAATGCAACATAATCCTTAAAAACGAGAAAACAGGAAATCCCAACGTGCATCCACTCCTTCTGCACTGACTTCTTCCCGAAACGTGGACCGTTCATCCGCTCCTGTAGACAAAGCCATAGACAAAGAAGCAAATCAGTGTGGAAAGAAGGAATGACGTCGAAAGCGACGACAAGGCTGCAATGATGATTCCGAGATAACACGAAGAGCATTCTTTTCCAAACTCTGCTTGTTTGTTCGCCGCAAAAACTATATTTTCTTGTCTTTCGCTGTGAAGGGATAGCAGTGCTCGTTGCTCAATCCATTCCTTTCAACACAGATTCAATTCAATTTTCTCCGTACAAAGAAATCAAATTGTTGGCAAAAATGATAGTTGGTCTTTTCCTTGTTTGCTATTACATAAGAAAAACAGATAAATGTACTTTGAAAACGAATAGAGATGCATATAAGGACTCATTCATGTGCGGATGCCATGATAAAATCTGCAGTGAATTCGTCCTCGTTGTAGTTTTTTTTTCGATCAGCTTTTATACAGAACAATGTCGGTCGAAATTGTAAGAAACTTTTCATTTTTATATTTATGCTACCACTGAAAATTTATTTAATTATATACAGACGCGGGTAGAACGAAAAGTTTCCGGAAGGAACAGGAAAACGCAATAATTGAACAGGCGTAAAACACTTCTCCAAGCGCTAATCTAACTTTCTTAAGTCCTCTGACTACTACGATGTCGTGAATTCGGTAAAATAGGCATTCCTGGCTTCAATGACTTCCTTATTCCTCAATAAGCGCATGCCATTGAGTCGTCTTAATGTTTGCAAGAAAGCAGTCGTAGGAGGCAATGCGTTAACAGTGAGCGGGATGCAGTGCCGCCATCTAGCCCAATTCAACTACTTTTGCAGGGGTGATTCAGGGTGAATGGGCCGCAGCATTATCGTGGTGGAAGATCGGGAGCAGTACTCCAGTCCTTCTTAGATAGGAATACCGTCCTGCTTGCAATACTTCTGTTGGGAATGAATCCAAAGACAAAATTATTTTAAAGAAGAGTATCTTGACCATTGATTAAACTGCCCTGCATTACCTGGTTGTAATGTCATCAATTCCCCAGGAAGAAGCAATTGGTGTTTGCACGGCCACCGTCTGTTCACAAGCGGCGGGGTCAGAAATAACATGGAGAGAGGTATGTCTCCGCTTCAAACTAGACTGGTAGATTGTTGAAGGAGCAGATAAGGTTGCCTCCAAGTACCATCATTCCTTGCAATTCCGGAGGCCTGCTTTCATTCCTACCATCTAAGATCCGCATTGCCATCCTTCTCGTGTTTTTACAGAAAATACGACGTGTTTGTGTATACTGAATTTTTATTTGATGGCGTTCTGAAAAGGATCCGACTTTCAGTAGACGTCATCTCGGTCTTATACTCTGACGTGGCCGGAATGTCCCCCATAATCATTAACTACAGGCTTCAGTAACATATTCCTTATCTAACTTATTCCTTATCTATTGTGGCTCTAGTGAGCGAAAGTGGCTATTTCGATAAGTGTCGATGAAATAAAGATTTTGACACTCTCAACAGCCAAAATTAACTGGCGCAGAGCCAAACGTGTATTACTGTATGGCCCACAACAACGGGCTCAAAAAGACGCCAGTTGATATCTCCGAGTTATCAGCGGTGACGAAGAAGCGGAATCGTATATTGAACTTGACACGTCGGGGCGGAGGCTCTCTGGTGGATACATACGCTATTAAAAGGTCTTGAATCGCTGCAGAAAGCAATTCTCTGTCGACCGCATTGCGCCTTATTTCCTTGATGGCCACCAGTGAACAATGTTTATATACAAATCTTATACTGTTCTGAGCAGCGTTTGCCACATTGTGACATCAACCTCTGTTCCCGGAGTGATCATAGCCTCATAATCCTTACATATAACTCAGCATTAACGTGCTCTGAATGCTGGATGAGCACTGCAGCGTTGAATGCGGAGTCTCCTTTTGGTCTTAAATGACTTCGGTCAGTTCGGGCGAGTTCACAATCAACTGATTGTGGCTGTAAATTGGATGTTGTTGAAATATTGTTGGAGTTCATTTTGGTATTGTATCTTGTCGGTGAGGCTTTATATCTTTTGATCGAATTGTGCAACCGGGGCAACGAGAGCTACACTCAACCCTAGAGATTTTTGCACAATTTTAATTTTTACTCTCGCTCAAAGCAATTTAAGACGAGAAGAGGTTTATACCTTCCTTCACCCGCGGGAATATGCCAAAGACTTCTTCACTGGCGACGAGAAGCCTACCACAGAGACCACGACCCTGAGGTCGCAGAACAGGCAAATGACCTAAAACATCAGCTTAAGACCCTGTGGTTCAGTGGGGGAGGAGCTGAGATAACCACGTTTTTGGAGGCTTCCGGGGGTGTCACGGACTTACTAGATTAGCAGGATACGTCACACTTCCTGTACCTCGGGTGTGCGGGGACAGTTTTGCTAAAAGGTCAATAACAACCGCACAAGACGAGAACCCACTATCCTCCGCGGTTTGGCTCGCAATTGTCAGGAACTCGTGACTATCGTAAAGTCGAACCTAAGTTCTGATCTTACAGATGGGTTAGGTGAAAGTTAACACTCTCGGGACCAGCAAAAGACAAAAGAGCAAAAAGAATACGCTAGTGGTTAGATAATTTGCTTCCACAGAAATCGCAATGACCCATCTGGAAAAATTAATTCCGTGCATTTTTTCAAACGATGCTCTCTCATCTATTTTCTAAAAATAATAATACTTTACATGGATTTAATTTCTTCTAATTTTTTTGGCCCAAATTAGAATCAATTAAAAAGTTGTGGAACATTAAAAATAATTTTAAAATAAAAACATCAATAAAATATATTTTCACCAACAAAACTATATTTTCTTCTCCAAAAACATTTTTCATCATTTAATTTGCAACATGCAGTCATGTGATAGCACTCGGAGTATCCTTCAACGCGTCAGTTAGTGCATAAATCAATGAACAACCAATTTTACAACAGTGGCGCGTTGATATTTGCATGTGCTGCATTGTAGCTTCATGATTGGACAAAAGTAGTCTAGGAAATTTTCGTGAAATACAAATCCTGAGGGCATCCTTCCTAAACATTAAAATACCATTAATCTTTAAAGTTGATAGACATCGAGGATTATTACTTTTTGATATGTGAGTACTGTGCAAAAGTAATATCTATGACGAAAATAGTATGCATGAGTGAAATTAACTCACCTTTAGTGGTTCAGGGAGGGTCCTTGCAACCGGCAACGAATTGCACAATTAACGACAAGATCTAAGTAAATGATATCAAGCTAGAAGTTTTTCGAAATTAATTCAGTCTCGTGAACATTCGAACTATTACATTTTGTTTTCCATACACATCATACTTAAGTTGACTCGAATAGAGTTTCGTTTTGTATTCGCTTGTTCATCCTTTAAATGCAAGGTTTTGTTGCTGGCACACAAGCCATATAAGTTATTTCATGTTCGCAATTCATTTCTACCCCGTACGTTAACGTTGTGTCTTCACTTAGCAGTGGTGAAAAAAGGAAGTTTGAAAATTACTTGCTCGCACAAAACACCCTCCCACTTCTTGCACTAGGCAAACTCAACAGTACTCCAATACCATAAAGGACATTTCTTCCACAGCTGTTTCATGTCCACTCTTTGCTTTATGTTAAGTTCACTCATACCGCGATGAATAGCTTTATTTATGTGTTTTCCGCACGAGTCGAGAATTTTGATGTGAAGGCAGTGATTGCGTGTGGAAAAGCCATGGCCGATTAATTTGAAGACAACATTGATACAGTGAAAACACGATTTACAATTAAGCTTCCCTTACCAACAACGTTTCTACGTTGTATAGTGAACTAAGAAATTCACTTGTGTCTTGGGTTGAGTTCAATATCTTCTGGGGCCATCATCATACATTGTAACATTATCTTTAAGGTTCGTGAGGGCAATGGTATTTATCACGTCACGCAATGTCCTAGAAATTACCAACATACTTGTGTTGCCTCAAAAAAATGGGAACGACAAGCAGACTAAAACGAACTCAGGACAAATGTCACTTGCTTATATAGCAGGGGAAAACGGATCGTCCGGCCAATTTTTTGGTTTTGGCATTATGACAATATTTATCAGAGGAAAACAAAACAGAAAACTTCACAAAATCATTCATATTATATTTATGCGAGACAAATAATGAAAACTTGAACAAAATTCTAAATAAAGCCACTCCAAATACTTATCAAAGTTTGGTAGGTTTTTAAAGTCGCGGGTAGCTACCGCCTCCTGCATTCTAAATGACCAAATTGTTTGTTTGCTTATGCAACACCTACATCACAATTGGAGTACAAACCGATGGATTTTACCTAAGCATGCCGCCTAAGCATCCTCCTTGAATGTTTGATGTTGCAGATATGGCTCAGGCGCAACCTTCTTTCCATCCACTTGCATTTAAATGCCTTCATTTTTGCACACATATATGGAATATTCGCAGTTTAAAACTGACGGACGTCACGCAATAAAAGCTTTCCCATACTACCCTAGTTTACCTGGTAGCTAAATGTCACCATTTTCTAAATGTGTGCAATTTTCTCTTTGCTCTTCATTAAGAAGAACATAAGGCATCTTAAAAGGATAAATCTGACAGGTTGCTCAAAATGGCGCACTTTCTTACGGCTCCCGAAAGGTACTTAAAGCGGAGCGGCAAAAAAATTATTCAGAAAAATAAATTGTTTGGAATTCATGCACTGTTTGCTGAATTTTACCCGGTAGCGCCCCAGTCGAGCTAAACACATAACGAATAAAAATCAGAACATGCTGCGGCGGAAACCCCCAGAACTGATAGCCGGGGATTTTGTTAAAAAAATTATCCTGCTTTAAAAGCAAATTAATAAACTTTTGTATCAACTGCAAAATACGAAAAGGTAAAATCGGTAAACAACATAAAATAAACAAACAATAACTCAAACTTGTCTAATAGGTAAATATGGTTTCCGAAATAATTGATGTCACGCAGTCTCGATTCACCGAAAACAAAGTTCTCAATCACGTTGAAACGCAACGGCCAATCGACTTCAACTGTCAGCATTCGTATAATGACTCGTAAACGCACACGGAGATCACGCAAACTTCAAGGTTACGTCGTGCAAAGTTCAATTATTTGCTATGAGGCTACTCGCTAGCCGGGGTTATCCCCCTTTCCCTTATTCCATTGACGTTTGCTTAGCAGAAAAATTCATTTAAAATTCAGATTTTCTGTGTAGGTTTTGTGATTAAAGGAAGGAAAACATTAACATGAAAAATCAATTGATACATATCAATATTTTCTATAACTCAGTACCGATTCCATTGCTTGTTATATGTGTTGCATTTGGCAACTGATTTTTAACCTTGGCGTTGTACTGTTGACGTCAGTCATCATGCTAATAACTTTTCCATGAGAAAATGCTTCCTTTTTTTCTTTTCCTTTGCCTTTATCACCTTCGCTCTGTACGAATATTACCAGTATTTCCAAGCAGACGCTAATCTTCATGTTCGAAAATCATGAGTCTTAAATCTTGACGGGATGAGAGTCCTGTGCATTGGTGGGTGTCGATTTTCTTCCGTCCTCGCTGTTGGATGAATTCTGAAGAGTTAATTTTGAAGATATCGTTGGACATATGTATATTGAAAACCTATTAGGTCCGTGTGAACAATTGGCTTTCTGTTGTCTGTCTGCAATAATTGTTTAACTTTTAAGTGAAACGTGGTTGTTTTCAAAGCAAAATGAAAGAAAGTCCCAGTTGGAAGTCACAGTTCCAATCTCCTTGAGTCCATGCCTACCTGCCAAAAGGAATTGAGCAAGCTATTTCTGAACAAAATATTTTTACACTGTCTGACTGACGATCATTTGTATTCGTATAACATCCTTGATGCGAAACTCCATGCCTTGAACCATTCAGCCTACGATTCTTATTTCAAAGGCTCAACCTGCTGCTATCATTCTCAATTACTATCACTTTCCAGTACATTACCCTTTTCAATATTTCACGCATCACAATGACGTCATTGTAGAAATTTTCCATCGGCTGAAAGTTGTCGGTGAAAAGTTTCAATTTAATAAAAATCAGCTTTTTCCAATTCATCAATTATTTCAGGGGAATAAGGCTTGGGTGCTGGATCCAGTTGAAAATCAAGTTCACTTTCAGTGGTTTTGTACGGGAAAACTAGCACGGCATGGAAGTCGGCACGCAGGATGCGTTCTACGAAAAGCCAAAAGAGCCTTAAGGCTTGGCAATTACTGTCATTTCCAAAATTGGTGTGTGATATGTTACGAAATAGATTATTGCCTTGTGGGTAATTGCCTCTTAAATTGCGGTAGTGCTTACCTGATGGTTTAATTGAACTTTTCACGTGTTTTCCACGTTTATGGCGACTGTTCTTCAATAGGAGGAAGTTCTATAACTCTACGCAGGGCATGGTCAGGACAGTAAATCTGTTTCGCTTGATACTCATTTGTGGGAGCACGTTTTATTGTGCAATTTGATGCTTTATAGCTGTTCCGTAAGGAGTTCGTTCCACATACCTGATATGGATAGAGACAAGAAGCATCCATTCAGTAGCACGTCTAGTAGCTGGAAAATAGTAACGTCCAGCAAGGATATCTCGACTTAATTTTTTGGGCTGCCTCTATTGATTTCTCCAAGTCGCTTATTGGAAATATTTATGCGCTTATTTATTGAAAATCAATGCCTGCTTCAGGAATTCATGAACTTCCCGAAGAAACCTGACATAAAACCTTTTATCCCAGCAGAAATATTTCAGAATCATGGCGGGCTTTTGTGTTGCGGTTAAATCTCATTCAAAATCGAATTAAATCTGCAAAGAAAAAACTTACTACATTTAACACTATCGCACAATGAAGCTCGAGAAGGACACTCAAATTACTTATCAACAGGGTCGACAACTCTGCTATTTGTTTCGCGTGACAGCCTGACGTTGTGAAGGCAACACAGCTGAACCTCTTGAACTTTTTCCATTGTATTGTATCGTAGAATAGAAAGTCCCATGAAGACAGTAGCAACTTTAGAAAAAGTCCTTATTGATGACATGGCATTCTGATGGTAAAGTCAACAAGTGCAAAAATGCGGGCGCACCGTTCCACGGCTTTATCTGGGAGTCATTTTGATCTTGAGACGCCTAGAAAAGTAAGGCGGCCGCAAGGATTGGGGTAGCGATTTATGAAAGACGAGCCTGCAAAAGTGAGTGTCTGTGAGTATGTAGGATTCGACAGCTTTATTCACGACTCAATATGCTGTCGATTTCTTGATAAGTCATGCACATTACCGCACTCTGCATTTATCTTTGTTCACATGACATATTCGCAACAATATGATGCTTTGTTCGTTGCTTCGGTTGAAGTTTAAAGGCTGGAAGTTAAGGACAATACACAATCGAAGACTTGAGCGGCAGAAAGTATAGAGAGTGAAAATCGAACGATGATTGCGTCATTTTTCAAGAGAATTTTAGCTATTGTATGATTTTCAGTGCGTTTGCTGCAAACAAATCATCTATTAATGGGACAAAACAATAGCACAGAACAACAGGCATCTAAAAATTGCGGTCATTTGGTATTAATCGCTTCTGGAAAAATTATTTTACAGCAAACGAAGAACTCTCAAATTATTTCTTTTTTTTTCTTTAATTTTTGATATTTTTTTCAAATTCTTATTTCGATTACTGATCCTGTAATATTTCGACCTAAAAGTTCTTACTTCGCTGCAATTAAGCCTTTAGAACTCATTCCGATTCTTGGGTTTGCAATTCCACGCATTAATGCACGTGCGAGTTTCCTTCGGTATTTTACTTTCTTATTGACAATGTGTGAGCAATGAAATTAGGGGGAAAGCCTGTGTTTTTTCGAATTTCGGAACTGAAAGATAATAGGCCGCTACAGGATTTTCGTGAACTCCGTGCATAAAATTACAACGCAACAAAGATGGGCAGGCAAAGCCTCTTCGAGCGCGTATCCAATGGTCGAACAGTCCTTAGCATGTACAAGAGATTGTGAGGATGAATCACTGGCCCAAGAAGGGAAATCGGAAAAATCCCAATAGTTTTAGACGATCGAGAAAACGACAAAGGAAGTGTTAGAGTATGATTAGTATGTGGATGCAATCGGCTTTTGAGTAGACTTCCAGGGCTTCAAATCCCGAAGTTTCTTCTCGACGTCTATGACGAGAAAAGGTTTTAAGTATGCATGGGACACAAATGAGGGAAAGAGGGAAAAGTGAATGCAAGTGAACCTTTAAACAACGAATAAAATTGTATCCTTTTAAAAAGGTGCCGTCATATTCATGAGCGGCGTGAAATTACTGTATGCAGGAGGTTCAGTGTTTTTACTTGGTTAAGTTGCATGCACTGGATGTACTAGAATCACTTGGACCAGTTTAGTTTTGAGCATCGTTCAGATAAGGCAGCATGAACTGAAGAGAGATTTTTGAAATGGTGAACGAAAATGTGCCTTTTGATATTTTGCAATCCGGACGTCTAAGGACTGATTTCAACGTTAAAGATCAGCCCTTCGCTGAATTGCCTTCAGGCATTGGTTGACTGACATTGCTCATGCCTCAGTGTCAGAAACCAAATCAATCGAACCGAAAACTTTTTTGAAAAAATGAAAATCAATTATTTAACCTCGTGTTGCTATTAACAAAGCTCTTGGATGTCACCTTACGGCCTGTCAAAATAAATTGGGCATTTCTTCTTGCGCACTTTACGAAAATCTGGATTTTTGCATTGAATGGTAAGAGGTGCTTAAAAAAGGATTTTGTACAATCATGGAAAGCGAAATAAATCCTTAAATAATACAGTGATAGTGCGGATTCGCACGTACGCTCCGCTGGAAACTTGATAACATCCAACGAGGATATGAGGCGGCACACAAAAGAAAAAGAACTTATTTTTCTAATTATATAATTAATTTTAGAATTGAAAATCTTTAATCGCCTTCAAAGTACTCTCCATCGGAACATATCCAAAAACTAATACTTGTTCATTACTTAAAACCATTTTTAAATTCGACCCGATAATTTCGTAGTCGAACTTCCTGGATGATTTTGAAAATTTTTCCAACATTTTCGTCGTGTCGGGCGGTACACCGGCAACCAGAGCGAGGTTCTTAGTCAATTGCTATTTGTTGAAACGAGAAAACCACTCAAACCACTGAGTTTTCTCAAAAGCATAATTTTTGTAGGCCATTTTAACGTTTCCAACGTTTTTGTTCCAGTTTTCAGAGGTAACAAGCAAACCTTCGCGCTGTTCAAGAGTTTATAAGTTAATTTATTTCAATTTTATTTGTAAATCGGCATGCCATTATGCAACCATCGGAATAGACGGACAATATTAAGAGAAAAATCGACCAAGCTTTAGTCCTGGCATTGATCAAATACAATTTATTGGCATTCAAGAAATCGTATTCAAGTTTTCTCACCCTTTTCAATGAAACCACAGCTATTACAGATAATACTAGATAAGCCAGAATGATGATCGATTTGGTTTATTTCTTCCTTGGAAGAGGAACGTATACACATAAACAAGTTTTCAAATGAAAGTCGACAGTTCGGTCTTAAATCCAAACTTTAGAATGGATATAAAAATAAACGAAATGAACCGTCTACTCCTTCCGAAGCATTGAAAACTTTTTCCTAGTCGATTCCGTTCACGAAAAACAAAAACCAAACTCCGAAACTACTCTATCAAAATGTGCCGGCTTTCGAGTCCGTTGGGAAAATCCAATCGAGACAAAAATATCGTTGTCTAAACAAATCACTATCTCAACTTTCTTATCTGCTTCTAATCGAGTTCCATTACTCAATCGTTTAAACCCCCTCCCCGACCAAGAACTAGACTGTCCTCGTATGTTGTGAATGGAAAAAGTCTACAAGGAAGCAGATACATATTTATTTTTCTTGTTTCCGGAACAACGCGCTCCGGCAGACGTGCCGGGCATGCCGGGCCTAAGAGAGTCATCATTGCGATTGCTTGCTATCCACAACTTCAATCAGTTGACAAGTTTATCAAAGAAATGATAAATTGATGCTGGTTTTCCGATAGGAATTTATTAAATACAGACGCGGCCGCCAGGAAGAATGCACAAGGTGTGTAACGTCAACTAATTGAGAGGACACATTTCGTTTTTATCAATATCTTTGACTTTAAATAAAGAATTGATTCCTTTAAGTGAAAATGGTTCCGCCTGACGAACTCGTTAGCACGGTGGAAAGATTTCTCTGTTAGCATTTCTGCGTAATATCTCTGGCCGCAACTGGTATCATGTTTGCAATCTTAACAGAAAAGATACTTAATTACGAAATCTTCTGGAGCTCGAACTGTACTCACACGTACGCTCGCTATTTCGTTTGATCTGCTGAAAGAAGGTATCCAACTTCATTGTTCGTAATGATATCAAAAAAGAATTTCCCGGAAGCCACTGCGTCCTGATGTTGTTAGTGGTTTGGAGCTTACGTTTTCGGTTGTGATTGTTCGCTATCTGATCTGCGTACAAAATAATGTCTCTAGTTTTTTGCGTCCGTTTCATGCCACCCCCAGACAACAATTCATCTGGGAGTGCTTAAGAAGTTGAAACGTCAGAACTTATCAGGAAACGGTTATTACAGATTAATCTTCAAAGTACATAAACGTATTATTTATAAGGTCATGCGAAGCGATGCATACATTGCGCGTATGTGATGTTATTGTTATGGCGAGGCGCTTTGAATAGGAACGGCACAATTGGTTTTCAATTGCGATTAGTACTATTTTCTGCCCTGCGATAATAGTCCGCATACAGAATTTGTTTATATTTGGACAATGCGAAATCGATAAGCGACCTCTGATGTGAACTCGGTTAGTTGATAGTGTTGAGGGTTGTTTTTATTGATGGGAAAGTTAAATTATCAAAATGAACTGCACTCATTTCTTCCAATGGGAATTCTTTTCGAATAGACTAGAAAATAATATTCAGTCCTGGGAGGACTCAGGCGATTGTCTCTTGCCCTATTTCTACATGATAAGATGGTATGGTGGATGATATATGGTAAGATGATTCTTGTTAATTCCCTCTATGCACGACAAACCATTAGAAAAGTCTGCATGCGCCGAAATCAGCTTGTTTTGTCATCACGCACTGATTTCGCTGGATGATTGCATGCATGCAAATGAAATCCCTGTATGACCAACGTAGATGCAGCCCTCGTGCAAAACAAAATGCTGAAACAAGTGTGCAGTTTTATCATTCAAATTCTTTGAATCTTCACCAAGTTAAAAGGTGTGTGTAGGAAAATAAATAATGAAGCTTACATCGGTACAAGTCGCCTACCAAACGTTATCCTTTTTGCAACTCGTAGCTTTTCAACATTTGCGGGATCGACAACTAACTTTCGTCAAACACATTCATCCCAATCGAGGATTATAGCGTTTGCATAGTGCCGGAATGGAAAACATACGAAGCTTGAAAAGATTCTTAAATTAAAATATTTTTCCCTTGATCAAATCCTGCAGACCGTAAAGTCTAGCTTCTATGAAAAAAAAACGTTCTCGTTGATTGGGTGAACCCCAGTAAAGGGAGCATTTCAAAACAGAAACTCCAGAGGCTCTAAAACGATGTAAAAATCTTGAAGGCTTGGTAGATCGATTCTGAGTCAAAGAGTTGCATATCGAGACTTGTCATGCGGTTTTCTGGGTGGACAGTTTTGAAAGGAAAATCAATCTACATGTCAGCTCAGCCTCGTCACTGTTCAAAACTAGATCACTAGACAATGAGCACCCCCTCTCCTTTCGATTGAACTAATATTAACAAATGGCAATGTGATGAATACTCGAGCACATGACATAAATGCCTTGATGTGCTTCTTATTACGCTTCAGCTGCACTGGGTTGGTGAAAATATGGCCATGTGAATGTGAACGCGTTGCTACTCTATATAGTAATTAAATACGTCTAATGAACTTCTTTATGCACTTGCATCATTGAATTGGGTTCATGTTTCTATAGATCGACGTCGGGCTCTTCAATGAATACTGAAGTCCTCCCTCCCTCCCTCCCACCGGCCCCCGTCAATTTCGTTCGTTTGACTAACTAACCAGTGCTCCCTATCCGCTTGCGTTCGTACGAATGCGGTTTCATGTATCGCATTGCCAGATTCCCACACATGAACAAGCTAGCAAGCAAGCAAGCAAGCAAAGTATCAAACCACATGTGTGTGTAATGTAAAACGTCGGTATCCAATGACCTTTTCTTATTTGCTGTACTTAGTATTCCTTCTTCCAATATCTTTCAAATAAACTCGAGTACGACTCACGTATGTGTTCATATGCACTCGTATCTGAAACGAGTGTACTAACGTGTACTTTGTACGGGAGATATTTACGATGCGCCCGTCTTGTATCAGGCTCGCTTATGCTCTTTGATTACACAAAGGAACATTGGTCTCTATTTCTTCTTAATGTGGCCCTATTAAGAGTTCTCCTTTATCGGTATGGAAAATAGACCACGTAGTCTGATATCTAATTGAGATCTAACAATGCGTGGCTACTCAAGGGCTGGAGGGAATCTGACAACGATTCATATCCGCATAATTGAAAGTACTTTGTCCAGTTGGGTGTGACTTCGGGATTTCCCAGTAGGAACATGCAGCTTTGAATACAGATCATTCTCCAAAGTTTTTCGCCAGGAAAAAAGATCGATTCCAGAAAAAAATCTACAATATAAATGGTAGTTAGGGGACCAGAAGAAAGAAACCGAACCGCGTTGAATTGCTGCTGATTGATGTCCATAAAAGGCAAAATAATTTCCAGTTTGATATTGCAATGGATATTTATACATTCTCTGAGCATACTCAAAGGGAATGAGTAAGCAATTCCAAGTATCTCAAACGAACTGGCGCTCAAGGATATTTGCTAGGATCCCAAACTTTCCACTTACGCTGGATGAGTCTAGTTCAAAGTTGCATCACTTTTGATAAGCTTAATAAGATCTTAAACTTTGCCAAGCAGCAACATGTACTACAATCCGGGAACCTAGAAGAGAAAGTGTTTTGATTTCACACCCACGTCTATCCTTTAATTTAGCACTTACAAAACTCGTATGCGAGTTGCGAGGACGTATCCTACGCTCTTATTTACTTGCAGACGTCATGCCATATTCGTAGGTATTTATTTTCCGGCTCGAATCACCCCAAAAGATTGACCAGTGATAAATTTTGTTACTCAGCTTGGACCGAACTTAATGTCAAATTGAAAAAGTTCACCCTCTTAGCAAACACATTTTCGGTGTCCTTTGTCCTTATTTGAAACACTTCCTGCAACAGCTTAAGCACCAAACTATAATCCTCACGTACGAAGCAGTCGTAATTAGTGCAATTTCTCATTCGAGAGATTTGGGGGAGTTTCTTGGCTTGACTCGAGTTGCCTGTTCGGTTCGTCCTGTGAAATGTGGATGCCGCCTCGGGAAAGCTTTCCATTATGGGTTTAACGTTATTACTCGGTAAGTCGCAAATGGTCTCGGTGTTCCACCTGGCATTCATTCGCCCGATGAATTGTATCCATTTAGATTAAATGATATCAAATGAAAAATCATATGATAATGGAAAAACATATAAATTCAGTTAGTGTCAGTTTTAGCAGTCGTTTTTATTTGTCAATTGAAGGACTAATCCTAAATTATCTCCTTTCGTCGTGAAACTTTTCCACTTTTATCTGCAGCACAAAGAAGTTCTTATGAGCCCCTGCCCCTGTTTTTTATCCCTATTCCACTTTCTTCAGGTATACACCAGAATAAGCACCTTTCATACCCTTGGCCGATTAAGTCTACAGTCACTCATGAAAGGACTTTTCAGAGAAAAGGCAATAGCAAAATCAATATTACTTTTTTACTTTTCTTTGCCCCTCCGTGATATTTTCTTTTCAAGTTTGTAGAGATTTCGTTGGATGGAACAATGGAAACTTAAACATTATCAGCACCATGTAAACATGTGTAGGTAATTTAATTCACTTACACTTCCCATCTCATCGAATTTGTCAATAAGAGCAGGGTAAGCAAATGTCTTCGCCCACTTTTCCTCTATATGTAAACATAGGATTGTTACAAAAAACTAATAGTTGAGAGCATGACTGATAAAAATGAAGTTTATCTTTATATCGGTCATTGTTCTCATTGATGGATGCGATTATGAAGATTTATTTTCGATGTTTAAGACCAATTACAAGTTGGAAAGGCACGTAGGGGCCTCCAAAAAACTGGCTTTCGGAGTCGGATCTTGGTAATGGATCTTGGTAAAGGATCTCTAGGAACTTAAGTTTACCGAATAATGATGTTAGTATTCTGGATTATATCGCCAGCAAACTGGTGGCATCCTCGCTTTTGGCCATAAGAAAAAGGAGAGATGATTTCTCATGTTAGAGAAGTCATTCACCATCTAAGGCGTGCCTCTGCCTTTAGGTAAGGCGTATATAGGGCCGTTGCCCACGCATATACGTACACCGTTAACTCATCCATTAATATACAGGCAAAAATAGTTGTATAGCAATGCGTAAAGCATGCAATAACTAGGACACAATCATTTCATTATTAATTTCTAAACGCATCGTTGCTACATACAGCGTAAACATTCTCGGACGACTTCTCTCAGACTGAGATAAAAATTCAGTTGTATTACATTTTTACGCAAAGGCTTCTAGAGGGGTGGGTGGGGTTAAACCAGTTTTTAAGCTTAAACCAGTTTTTTTATTTACAAACTAGTGGTGTTTGATGTGAAAGTGGTTATCGGGGGGTAATTGGGCGTCAGAGTCCTAGCCGAAGTGAGAGTTTAGGAGTTTGGGGGTATTTGGAGCTGGCCTTGGTGGCAGAATTGGTCATAATGGCCAGTATTCGGCTTTGCCAGCGCAAATTGGTTAGCCGCAGTCACAGTACTCTGTCTGTGTACAGAAAGGTAGCTTGCGATTGTGTAAATCGCTAGGGTTTGTTATGGCAGTAGAGTTGAGGGTGTCTGAAGCTCGCATCGTTGTAAACCAGTAAAAGTCTGTTGACTTTGAATGTTTTTCGATACTTTGACTTAAACGTCATATACAAAAACCTTTCCTAAAAAGTTAATGGTAAGTGGTTTAAAGTGCGAGTTATGTAAAACGTTTCCTATTCCCCGACTAAAGTTTCGGGATGAGTTGTAAGCGTTTATGCTAGTCTCAACAAAGTACTGTATGGAACTTCGAGGAAGGGGCGTTCCTGAAGGTAACGAAAACGCTAGAGTAGAAGTGTTTCAATTAATAGTAGTTTGTGAGACACAAATAGTAAAAGGAAAACCAACATGCTGTGTCGTAGTAAATGAGCTGATAAACAAAGTACACATTGATACAATAAGCACATGAATTTTCAATTTAGTGTAAATGACATTTGTGTCTTCGCAGTGTGTAGAATCCGCTAAAATATCTAAAACTAGACTTAAATTAAATGCGAATCGAGAAAAATAACAAGGAGAGCTAATTGTCAAGTAAAGAGTTTGGGAAAGCTCAGTGAACACTGATTCAAATATGTGGTAGTAGACTTTATATATTCTCGTTTCTTTCAATTAATTAATGAAATTTAAGGAATCCTTCATCAATACGAAGCGAAAAGGCTGAAAACCGCAAGTAGGATATTTGTTTTTTTAGAAGTTTTTTAAAACTCGGTACACCATTTCTTGTTATAAGTTTTGTCTTATTCAGAAATTTCATTTTAAAACTAGGATTAAAATGATTTCTTCGAGTTTGCTGGATCATTGTAAATATGGTAGCCCCGATGATAAACTGTTTTATCACTATACAAATATATAATATTCAAGATACTGAATACCACAACCGTCCACCCGAAGATTAACACATTTGTGGCCGTGGAGCCCGTCATTCATATATTTTGGATTTTCAGTTCGACTTTAAAAGGAATTTTGTGGTGTATATCAGTCCCAAGGTAGCAATGAAGCACTTGCTGGAGATCTGGCATGGTTTTTCCCGACGTCACCAATTTGATAACCAGAAGTCTCCGAATCTGAATTTGTATCTTCGTTGCAATAAAACCACGTCGTAGTGACTGACAAACGCTCACAATAATAATTATTAGTTTGACACATAACACCATTGAATCCCTAGACAACAAAGTATTTCTAAAAAATCTGAAATAGTTCACTGTGAAAAAAAGTATGAAAAAGTAAATAATTGTTGTAAGACGATGGTAGGGTGAGACGCTCTTTGAAAACACGTATCCATACCCAAAGACTTACGGAGAGATAATTGTATTTGAACTCATAAATAATTTACACTCATAAGAAAAGTGCAACAAATTGCACTTTGTACTTTTTAGTGCATGTGTTACGCATACAATAAATATATGTCGCTCAGGTAAAGATCCTCACTTTAAAAAAGCATTATTGTGTTTTCTCTTCGTGCTCCATTCGTTAAAACAGCCTTCCTGTGCTATTCTATGCAACGTTTTTACTAGTTATAGTTGCACTGACCATGGTCCTGTCAAATCCATTTAATTCGAGTACTCATAAGCTCATCATCAACCGCAAAGATTGTTTCAATAGAACCCAAATGTCCTGCATTCTAGCCTAAGCGTTTTAATTATCTCTAAATTCTGAATTGCTTCGCAATCTCAACAATATGAAAATCCTGTAATGCCATCTAATTTCCTTCGTAATCACATGATAAAATCCCGAAGAGCCTGAAAATGCTCCCTGATCCCAATGGCGAAGCCACTGTGCTCTATTCGCAAGAGTTCTCAATCAAAGGCAATTGAAATTCAGAAGCATTAACACGCATATTAACAAGCACATATTTTTCCACAGAAATACCAGAAAGGATTCAACAAGCGTCTATTGTTAACCGCTGGAAACAAATGTCAATGTCATTTGTTTGCTATTAAATTGATTCAAGTTGTAGTGGTAACTGCTAGGTTTTGATTTCAAAAATGACTGCAGTGGAAACATTCGATGTAATTGAATTGTCAAATACCGGCAGTCTCGCTGGTAGGAGAAAATATTTTAATTGTCTGTTGCAGTAACTACACATGACGCAAGCGGCCTAAAATGTTCACACGTATTTGCATTTAATATTGACCCATCAACCCTATAGAAATTAATTGTAAATCAATTACCAGAAGGTTCGACGTGAAATCATTACGCAACCTGATATTTGTGCTTATTTTGGCTGACAGCTGGACCTAAAACTATATCAGGACTCATGTGGATCCACTAGAAATCTGCTAGAATCGTCGACCAGTGCATCAGAGAGGATTGCAACAGCCATATCACGTTCACGCGATATAATTAAAATGTAAAACAATTTTACTAACCACACAACATTCCAACACGAGATACATACATCATTGTCCTGACGCACAACATGTGAACCTCGACAGCCAGGATTGGTGTATTGCAAATTTTGGAATTTTCCCCGGGGGCAGACAATCTGGTTCGAGTGTGAATTGTAGCTCACATTTGAGGAGTGACTAATTATATTGTTTCGGTAACCATCTCGGCATGTAGGATTATGGAGAGTTTCAGTTGTGAAACGTTGCAGCTGATGGCGAAATAAATGCTCGACCATTCGCTGCTAGTGCTGATCCGCATCCTTTCCGCGTACATTTCCTTTCGTGTTAGTTTACATGCATAAACTATAATTATGTTTTGTGTTTGAACGCTTGCAAGTATATTTGATGAAAAATGAGCATGAGTAGTTGCCAGCATCCATTAATTAGATAAAAAATGAATCCGTTAATCATAGTACAGGACTCTTCTTGACAAGGATCAGCCCTAGGTGAAAATAATGGGTAGTACGATCCATTCTTTATGGAAATCAGTTGAAATTTGCATAGTTTCTGGGATGGCGGCGAACCATCCAAAGCAATTTTCGACAAAGACCAGCTCCTTTATTCACAAATGATGAGTTGATGGAATTACCTTTTAATAATATTCAAACAACCGAAGGCAAATCATCAGGTTTCCCAACCGGAAACCCAACCGATATGAATTTGCCGAAGAATAGTCTCAATTACAATGGGAAGATTTCGAATTCCAGTGCCTAATGACCGTATCTAATTCACTAAGGATATCAATGGCTCCGTCTGCAAAACGCAACTCTACAGTTCCATGAACATCAAGCACAACTTCACTTATCATCTCAGCCCATTTTGCGGCTTATGGTCGATACTTATTCCGCAAAGGCAAGTATGGCAGGCAACAAGATTCGCAAAGAATCCTGGTGAAATATTGATCCACACATTTTAGGCATTGGACCCTCTCTCCTGCAAAATGAGCAACAATTCAACCCGAATATTATCCCAGCGCCAGACAATCACCCACCTCGTGCTGAGATGCCCTGCGTTCCCTTCTCAGCAGCATCTTAGCCATAAACAATCTTGGAATTAATTTCATTACGTCGAAGAAGGTACTGAATTATTTTCATTGTTTTGTTGTTAGAAATGAAATCGAATCGAAGACAAACAAACAGCTCAGAGACAGAGAGAGCAACAAATGTGTTATCTCATCAAAATATCGGGATATGATTAGAATGGAAACCGTACTTAAATCCAAGTTGCCTTCTCCGCGCCTCGGCCAACATGTCGAAATTGCGTACGTTTGTCGAAATCATGCACCCGGAAATAAATTGGTTTATCCCAAGATATAGCTTAGTATTCATATATTCATGGAAACTATATATTTGTATTGACTTCTCCCTTCATCCGAGCTGCAGGTCCTTGGAGCCATTCAAGAGGAGAAGCGGATATTAGAGGGAAATGCGAAAACTGATAAACTTTCGAGTTCGATACACTGCCAGCACTCAGATCTAGTCTTTACCAAATGCACGTCAAGTTAGTCCTGAGATGTCTTGCGGTTCATATCCTTAGTTTTATTGTGGTCGTAAAGTACGTTTTCGATGTCTCGGGTTCTTCCAAACGTATCATTATTATAGCGAATTGAGTAATGGCCAAAGTGGAGAAGTATCTCATTGATAAGCGGACAATTTATCGGTTTTCCTTCTTTCGATTAGATTGTTTTTATCATGTTGTACTGGTGGGAGGGAACTATAGAAATACTTCATGTTTGCTGAACTATTACTTCGAATGCAAATTCAATGAGATCAATATGTATTCGAAATGTGCTTTGTTTGTAGAATTTTCAATTTTCTCCTGATGAAAGGAAAAGTTTGCTTTTTTCTCAGAATACAGTTTTACAGTCACATATTCTCATATCGCATGTATTTTCTCTTTTTCTTTTCAGAGGAATCAGTATTCAACGCACTGACACTAATCGTGTAAGGTCGTAAGGAAAAGCACATGTAAGTGTCACTTTTCATGAAATATTGTGCCAATTGCTTAGTTTTCTATCGTCTACAGCATGTTCCGAGCATCCTTACATACACAACATATAGCTTGTATCTAGGATTTTCTTATAATTACGATATCTTTCATGTTTACGTAAAGCGCCGTACGTGATCGAATTAAAATAAAAAAAAACTTTGTTGAAAATAGGTATCTGAAGTTTGCAACGTTGCAAACTCGACGATCTCCAATTTTTTCATTTTTTACTATTTTGCGCTTCACTAGTTTTTCATTTCAATCCGAACATTGAACAAAGTCAAAAACCGAAAAATTCCAAGCCGTTGCATTTGTACCGATTTGACGTTCAGACAAGTATTTTCTTCTACTTTCTCATTCATATCGCTTCGAAGCGATCTCCAGAAACGTCAAAAGGACACAAAAGACTTAAAAGGTTTCTTAAAACGTGTTTTTTTTTCTTCAAATATACTCTACTCGTTTTTGTTCCAAAAGTTTGATCTGTTTCAAAATCACATCTCTTCAGGACCCCGCCTTCTCGCTTCATACAGCTTACATAGAATCCAAATTGGCTGATTACGCTGGCGCGCTAAGAAAGCTATTTTGAGACTCGCAACTCAACAGTTAGGGCTTTAAGGAAGTCATGTTCAACTTCTGTGGTTTCATTTTTATTGTTTTTTTGCGACTCCATGCAGTGCCACACAGACTTCCTTCCATTTATAAAGAATCGTTTCATTGTTCAATTGTTATCCTTCTCGTGATAAATAAATATCGTAGCTATCTGAAATTTGACGACGGTATCGAACTATTTCACCTTCAAAAACAAATTTTTAGCTAATTGGACGGAAATGAAAAATCAATTGAGTGCAATTAACTCAGAATGAAAGTGAGAAAAAAACAAATATTTCAGTCTATTTTTTTTTATTTTTGAAAACTTAAAAATTTGAAACTGTTGCGTTTCCAATGATACAAACCTCCGGCATACTAAATCCCTTATATCGTTATGTAGCAAAAGTTTATACAAGTTGCTAGAAGCCAGCTCTGCGCGTTCCAACAGATACCCAAATTTAAAAATCATCAACTTACTCAAGGAGAATATGCAATTTTTGACAAAATCCGTTAATTAGGCAGAGATGAATCAAGAAGTAATTGAGGATCAGTCCAGATGTAAAACAGAGAGTCTGGGCATTCATCTATCAAAATTTTTCACATTGGAATGAGAACGTCAAAACAATACAATCAAAAAGGCAGAAAAAAAACATAAAAAAATATTTTGAGACGAAAGAGATTCTACCCCGGTAATTAAAAATAGTAAATAGGAAATTATAGTTCAAACAACAACAGAAATTTTTATCTATGAATATTTATACGGTCAGTGCTCATTGAAAATTGGAAGTTTGCGTCGCACTGCATGAAGTCGCCAGGAAACCTCTTAAGACTCACCCGCCGAAGTTGAAGATAACTCCGCCTAAAGTTTCAACTGCTGAGGTATCGATTTCGAAAGAGCTGTCTTTGCGCGTCAGCGTAGTCAGCCGCATTGGTTTCTGTGTAAGTTTTGTGGAGGTCCTCACGAAAGATTTTATAGCAGATCAAATTATTGGTTAAAGATTTAATGGTTCGTAGTTATATAATAAAATTTCGTTCACACACACAGTTCACACATTGCATTGCCTTGGATATAGAACCTAACAAGTGACATTCAAAATGTTGACAGTTAAGGAATCATACTTGCTCAGGCGTTCAAAAAACAAGCTTTTTTAAGGCGTTTGAATTTTGCATCGTAGCAGTCGCAAAGCTGTCAAATTTTAGTATTTTTTGCTTTTGGTAGATGATTAAACGGAAATAAAATCCCAGTGAAGTGTAAAATATTCAAAATGGTACATAAAATTTAAAAAATTGTTAAATCAAATTGTCAAAACTACATTCAAAAATTGAAAAAATTGCAGACCGTTGCGTTTGCAACTAGCATACTTCAGACGCCTCATTTTTCATTATTTTTTGGGAACCAATTGTTATAAAAATTATAAAAGCTAAACAATTAGAAACAATTTTAAATAGTTTTCTTGTGTCAATTAACACACTCTCACAGTTCATAGAAAATTTCTATTAAATTCATTTATCAATCTTCTTATACTTCAAAATGGCAGTTAAAGGTAACTACGTGAAAGAAGGTTCTTCACTGGCGCGTGGTTACGCGTCGATAAAAGCTTGTTTGAAATATGAAAATTGAAAATGAATATAATCAAAATTGTTTACATTTGGCACGCGAACTGCAGATGTAAAAGTTTATCAACATATAAAAACAAGGCGGAACATCATGACCGACACTCCCAATAAATTGATGGCGGTTGGGCCAAATTTAATGCTCATGTCGTTCAGTATATTCAATGGTGCATAGAAATCCTTCATTTTAACTGTTTTTATGTTTTCAATCAATAAACGTTTAGGTGCCGTACTCCACACACATTTGTTGAAACTTTCGTTGATACTACACGTATACCATCCTAAATACCTTTTAGGTAACTCATCTTGCATCAGTTCTACAAAGATGGACTTCAGAACTTCTTGAACTTTAGCAGCAAAAGCATCAGTCAGGACGTTCATAATCACGAAGAGTATTTTCTGCCTCTACTATGCGCTTTTTACAACAGCTGTCATTGATTTATATCATTCATTTCTTCAAAGAAATCCTCATTACTTTGGACACTTAATGCTTCATAGTATGATTTATCGTTTTTCGATCAATTTTTTACTAAACTGTTGCATTTTAAACACAGGAATTGGTTTCTTGCGAGTTTTTTCTGTAGCAACTAGTTATGCAGCAGTTTTTTGCTGAGGTATCTCCCTCCGCAATTTTATAATTTTCAGCTTGTTTTAGAGTTGTTTTGTTTGTAGTTAGAACTTTTTTGCTTCATCATTTTTGAAAACTCGTTTCGCAAAATGTCAAACGCACTCCAACTTGCAGCAATCTTCAACAGACCTTCTAAAAAGTTTCAGAAGGTCCGTTGCCAATTTTAAACCTATTCTTCTCAGAAAATTCCTCCAGTGAAAGGTAAAACATCTTAACATTGCCGTCAATCTCCAAGATTAAAGAAAGCAGAGCCAAGAAAGAGATAAAAAGTTTTTATTTTCTGGTATTTTTCACCAGAAAATCAGCTTAAACGCACTTTGAAATCGAGTCCTAATCTTGGCATTTTACATAGTTTGGTATCCCCGGGAAGACATGGAAAAAATTAAAAATACTACAACCACATATTTGACCGAGGGGCACATCGATCTCTTGTTTAAGTGGATCTCTTGATCCACTAAAACTACCGATCATCTGAACAATGCAGTCATGATTCAAGGTAGTGATCCCGTTTAACGGTGCATTTTCGCGAGGACTAACTTTGCATTGACCCGCTATAAGCCTTCTGATAATCCTTGAGTGATTGATTTTTATGCTTTCAACAGGGAATCTACAGAATTAAATGGAATATCCATATATCGAATATGTTAACTTTATATTGACGCTCACGGTACGTACTTTCTACGATTTTCTGAAAATTATAAACCAGCAACATCCCTTAAAAATATAATTCAACACCATCACTTTATTAGATTATTTCTATCGAATATGAGAAGAATTTTCACGTGCTATCGACTCAGGTTTAGGCTTTGCAAACTGTATCTACTTTCGAATGTTTCGAAGTAAGTGTACAATGTACACTCGGAATACATATCAAATATTGATTAAAAGAAAATGCCACTCAAAATACCATTAAAACCCATCAATTTGAAATTTATGCTGCTGAAAAATTTTAGCATGCAATTATTGTTTCGCGTAATGCTTCCTTTGAGAGAAAAGCGAATTTTCAATACCGTTTCTTAGGAATTGTTGAAATCATCATCATCATCATCGCATCAATTTTCATGGGTAACATGTTCTTAGAACCGAAATGTCAAATGCTTTCGTTGCTGGTGGAAGCATACAATAACCTCAGCAATGCTGCAAATCTGCTGTTGGCAAATTACGAGGAGGTAACAAGACTCAGCATTGTACCTTGAATGTCATTAAAAACCATTTAGCATTGGCATACACACGTGCTGAAGAATTATGTTCAGCAGTACTTACTTTATTCTAATGACTTGTGTTGAAAGCGCTTCCTCGGGAAAATTGTATCAAATATCATTACATCATTCCAACTTTTCCGCTTCAGCTTCTCAGTGCTGAAATGCAATATTGCGCGCTAGTACGTGACGTCTTAATATTCAGGAATGTTCTTACGCCGGTAAGGGTGTGGGAATTCTTCTAGCATTCCCGAGTTTCCTCGGCGTCAAACGTAGTTTTCCGTCGGTCTTCCCAAGCTCGGTTGCCATTGATTTATTCGCCGCGTCGACGTGTTCGATCCGCCGGTATTTCCTCCTCACATTCCCAGCGTTCGCAAAAGTCTATTTCGATGATTACGGAAGCACTTTGGAACTCTTACAATGCGCCTAAGTGAAGGCCCAAGAAGTTAATATGATTGTAGCATCAATATTCCGCAGGCAACCACTCGGTAATTTCGGCGATATGAGCCCGGCGTTCCCACCAACTGATTGCACGATATTTTGTGGCTATTAAAACTTAGGTAATGTAGTTGCCAGTCGAAGCAGGAGTGAGGAATCGATAAACAAAGAGGCGGGAGTGAGCCCAGGAAAGATACATCTTTCGTGCCACGCGGCAATTCCAATAGGTCGATTTGTATCCGTGCGGTATTGGGGGCCCTCTTTTCCACCGTTTGTTTGATTCCTTGAAAGATTATGAGCTAATGAATGAGTCCAGGCGAAGAACTTGAGCCTATTAATCTCGGCTGCTTTAATTATCTCCATACAAAGCTGAATCTGGTGAATAAACAAACAAACCACATCTGAAAGGATTTCGAAAGTTCTCCGGCTTCAAAGTCTGGTATTTGTCTCGGAAGCATGCACGCAACGCCGCTGCCTGTTTTCTGCCTAAATTAGCTCGAATTCAAATTTGAAGTCATGTTGAATGTTTATAAATCCACAGTCACATATGCTTATGCTGCGTGCTGGTATGAGGAGGAGCAGTGGATCTGCTGCCACTTCTTAGGAACCTCCCCAGCACCATTCGCACCATTCTTGCACATACGAACTCGAGTATATGGAACACACATATGATCCGTGCGAGCAGGGTACGGCGTATTCTTTCCTAATTATGAATTATTAATGCCCATCGAGAGTAAACATTTTAATGCCGGGCTTGGAAATGTTGAAATTTGCAGTTTTTATTACACATGAAAAAAGCATATGAGTATGTGCTGTGCATGCCGTTTGCAGGAACAGGTCAGAGTTATTCAAAGCGTCATATTGTACATACACACGTCCTTTCGGGCAACAATAATCCATGAGACTCATTTATAAACAGCGAAAGATTATAGTGGTAATCCGGATTTGGCGAGTGTTTAAATATTTAAGATTTCGCGGTTATTTAATTTAATGGACTCAAAATTACGAGTTTAATTTCGTTAAGCATATCATGATAATCATGCTGCTGCGAGGAGCTAACCCTTCGAAGCGTAAACTTCCGCCGAATAATCTCCAAAATTAATATTATGTTGTTGTGGAAGGATATTAATTGGAAGGTCAGGAAAAGGCGCAGGAAGAAGATGAAGTTCTTTGCCGATGGTAAACAAAAAGTATTGGGATTTCTACCTTCCGAATCGCACCCTTGAGGGTGAGGACAAAGTTTTAATAAGTCTGGACAGAAATTATGATAGGACGGCAAGCAATGCTACAGCTGAAACGAACAGCTGAGAATTAGTTCATTTGTTGATCCTTGACCTTTTTCTACGTGGAATAGAATTGAGGTTGAGTCTATCAAGGTATATCACTAATAAGCCCTGCTCCTGTTGTATTGGGAAAACTTCAGAAAGTAGAAAAAATATGCACGCATGCTTCGTGTGGAAATATTTCGTAGATGCTTTTTCTTTGGTTGACAAACTATGATAATAATTCCGACTTTTCTCGGAGTTGTCCTTATCAAGTCTACTCTCTATAAATTAGGATTTCAAGCTCCACGAAAAGAAGCCTCGAAAGGTGTATAATAATTTTGACTGGAAGTTTTCCACCACAATCGTTTACTGATTCAATATTACCTTCGGATTTGTCTCTTGTCATGCTAAAGTGCAGTGTCGCTGTTCCGATTGCTTGGATCCTACCACTGAGTCTGCCTGTTACCTCATGCCGCAAAGTTACCTTTGCTGCATTTTTTCACAAAATCATCTTAACTCGAATCATTTCTTTGTGGCTCTTTTTTTGACCACAAATTTTTCCTGCAATTTCCTGGTGAGTATGTCAGTAATGCGTTCACTCAGACTCATTTTTTTTTCACGGAAGAAACGGATTTTTCTGGAAATAATGAGAAATATTTGAAAACTTTTGTTGATACAATCCTAACAGTAGAGTTTTTATTGAAAACGAATGTAGTGTCACATAATGCAAGAAACCTAAATCCTCAAGTTTTCAATACAATCACGGTTCAAGGCGTCTTAGATCAGTGTGGTCTTTGTGCAGTCTTTGAAGGAAAAGATGAAGTTGAAGAAAAAAATTTAGGGAGCAATCGCAGAGCATATTGACAACAGTATAAACCACGACCATAGGGAAAATACATACAGGGCCAACTCTCAGATCACCGTCTTGGCTTGCCTTCCTAACTGACCCTTTGGACGCAAATTCTGATTTCAATCTTCCCCACACTTGGGTTGTATTTTTCCCCTAATCGCAGAAGATTTGAATCAATTGCAATTATTAGATCGGCCTTTGCATTGGCGTCTTCATCATCCCATTTTCCTTGAAATGCCTTCAATCTCGGTGTTGATTCTTGGTTTTGGTATCACACATATTTTCAAACACCTTTTTTGACAAACATTGCTTCTATTCTCACTGACGGGCTCTCATAATTATCTCCGATGAGTGCTTTTGTATTGAGCGTCGGCGGTGTCATCTTAAAATCACACTTTCACTGTAGGCATACAGTGCGCTATACTGTACTGTTCACTGTATTTCTTAGCCATAAACACACACATCATGACCCACACTGACATGAAATTGACACGTGTCTGAAGTTTGCCAAATCCAGTTTGTCAAGTGTCATTTTCGCAATTTGTTCTTTGTCGATGATTAAACTCAAATGAAAACCTAGTAGGTTGAAAAATATTCAAAAATGCGAATAAATAGTCAAATTGTCAAAAAAAAACAAAAACATTCAAAAAGTTAAAAACGAGTGCCCCGTTGCGTTTTCTAGGATGCCAGAGTGAAAGGTTAGTAGAGAGCTTAAAAGTCCAAGTTGAGAATAAATTACACAGATGCAAAATGCAACATTGCTTTTGGAACAATGTAAACTTCAGATACCTTGATATCCTCTGAATAGACCAGAAAATATGTTTGTATATCTAAGTTGCTGTCGTAACGATTTTCTTCAATCAAAGCTTACCGGGGTTATACTAGTCATTGTGACCAATCACTATTTACTTCTTACCTTGAGGGTGCAAAAAGGTGACATTATAGAAGAACGTCAACGATTTTAGCAGCATTAACCAACCGGTCGTCTTTGAGTCGTCTTAGCGCTAACAATACATTCGCAGGCTGGCGTATCGCAAAAATATTCTTTTCTTATGTTTCATACGTTACTAACGAACATCTGGTAGCCTGACAACAGCTACCCTTATAATATAATTTTTCAAAATAACACCAAATGTCGACATAAGCAAATGTCAAGAATAACCAAGAAATTATGAACATTTTTGAAAATGGGATCTAAAATCGTAGATACGGCGAAAATATTCTACTTTTGATTATAATTTCTATAAAAAACTGAAAAAAATATGACGTGCGACTCTTTTTGAAATCATATCGACTGTTTCGTTCAGTTAAAATTGTACACTCAGTATTACCTCCAATCGTCTTGTAAAGTCCTTTCACAATTCGTTAGTCCAGACAGCGTTGTATAGTCTACGTCTTCCTTTCAAAGTTCAAGGATATTTTGAAAGCTGAACACTTTATCATAAAAGACTTCAAACTAATTGAAACCTTTCCACTCACAATACGTGGAAAATTTAACTCATCAGGACTCTCAAAAACATACGGGGGCAGTGCATCTGTGAAATTCCTTTAATCGTTCTAAATGTGTTGGTTATGTGGAACGAATGCTACAGAATAGTACCATAATAATAGTACAGATAAACAGATTATTAATTGCATAATCATCATTACTCAGCGACAATCTTATTAATGTGAAATAACAAACGTGGGTTGTTGCACGGCTTATTTGAATGAATTGTATGCTTGTATGCTTTGCATTTATGTCACGCTAAATTCCCGTTATGTGCAAAATAACTCATCGACTAAAAGAATGTACCACGTCATGTTCTTCGCAATTTTTGTATTTTCTTTCCATGGTCCATTCGACACTCTGCATGCATCCAATCCCTATGGAGTCGATGAATAAGACACAAAAACTTCAAACTTATCGGAAAGATTAAAGATACAGGAGACCGACCGTAATTTATACCTCCTGTGACTGCGAATAATCCTGGCAGGGAATCTTTACTGGCTCATCCGAGTAATGGAAAAAGGAGCGAACTGAAGTAATCGATGCGAATGGCGCCAAGCATCCCCTGTGAGTGAAAGGATTTTCGCAGTGGAGTGCAGCAGACGACAGGCAAGCAGCAAGGAAGCATAACGAGCGAAAAGGGCCGTTGCTAAAGTATATTGCTGAAATTACTGACGCGGAAATAGTTTATAAGACTCTGTTTCACAGATAATAGATGCTTTCAATCCGAATATTAGAGCTTATACCGAGTCCTTCCATTCACGATTGGGATTCAGCTACGAGTGAGTGAATGGTGAATAATGACAATTTTTATTTTGCATACAGGACAAACAGAGGACGTGGAGCGACTTGGAAAAGGTCTCGAGGCCATTTACTTGAACTGTATATTCACACATTTCATCCGCTTTTCCATTTTCGGAAGTGAAAACGAAGAAAACACTTTGAATTTCAGATCTGAAGATCGACACCAGAGAGGCGTGAATAACAACGGAGAACTTCAAATTATTCTGGGAATTTTAAAATAAATGGAAATGTGCCTACATAGTTATATAAGATTGACTGTCAAATGAACCCAATTCAATCGTTGAAAATTGTCACTTGGGCGATTGGCATCGGGCGAAGAAAGGAAACTTGTCTAGACGTTCGGCTTGGCTGCAAGGATAGTGCAAATATCTTTTTGACAAGAACGCCTCATCTATTGGGCGTTGTGTTCATAGTTAATAGTTAGTTGGGACGATGCTGGGATGAAAAAAAAATGTTATAAAGAGTTTTAGAAAAATCACTGTACAAAATAAATCAAATAAATGAGGGGATTTGACTTGAATTTCAAATTCTCAACACAAACCTCTTTCTTCTAGGAAAATGTTGTATGAATTGGCTCAATGTTGAATGACTTTCTTGAATAAATCAGGGTAGTGTACACGTAGACGGGGTTACGCTTAGGAAAAAATATGCTTGATGGCCTGGCAATCATTAAAAGCCTCGAAAGACATCTTTCGTGTGATTCCTAGAAATAATTTCCACCCTTTGTATAACTTATGTGACTGCCAGTTGCTCACCTACTCACGGAAAACCTCTTTTGCAAGTTGCAAGCGGTGTATGAAACAGCGCCCTTGGGATGAGGCAGAAGGGAAGGATATTTTTTGTTTAACAATTGGAGTTAAAGCTCCTCAAAGAATTCCAATAAGTGGTTTTTATGGTTTCTGCTAATGTTTGTAAGCAGTTTCCAAGCCAAGTCTTAAGGATAATCTGAAAAACTTTTCTGTCTGATTATACGTCTTCATGCCCACGGTCTTCGCAGTCTTCGATTTAGTGCAAAGTTATGCTAGCAAGGAAGAAAAATCGTTTCACCGTGGTTACTGGGGTGGAAGTAGCATATGATGGATTAATGAGAGCTTTCGTGTGCAAGCTTCTTGGAAACGCTCCCCGAAGAAGAGGATTATCTGACGTATGTTAGAGTTAAATATTTAACGATAAAGCAAGACGGTCTGACTTTCGCTCCAAATAAGGTGCGGCATTAGTTTTGACTTTTTTATGTGTCGTAGGTACAAAGCGTTTCTATCATAGTTGATAGCGATAGCAAGTAGTAACGAGTTGATTAAAAATCAACCGAACAAAGTCAACTTATGGACGCATTGAACTCATATAAAATTCAGAACGAGCAGAAGTAGTTAAATCAGTATAAGCAATAATAGTTAAAATGGCAGTAGTAGTGTTAAAATTTTTTTAAATTTATGATAGCATTGTAATCAATTCGTATAAAATTAAATAATTTCCTTTTCTGATTGTAAAGAAGCAAATAGAAAAATATCCATCTTTTGTACTGAAAAAATTTATTCGCTTAGCTGGCGCCAAAACTTAGACTCAGAAAGAATAATCAGAATACAAGAAAAAGAATAATTTACGAATATCCTATACGCACTCGGGAATGAAGTCTTCAGATTCGTTCATATTAGGAAAAAATTAACCACATCGACAAGTGAGTAGCGCTGTTTTGAATTATGAAATGGGGGGATTGGATTCCATGGTAAGCCCAGACTGCAAAATAAAATCTCGTGACAATCTTGACCAGTGGTTAACCTTAATCACATTATTTTGAGAAGTTATAGGACCCATTATGATTCATGTGCGAAAACAAATGTTACGCGCAATGATGATTTATGGGGAATAAACTCCTTCCAATTGGAAGAATTTTTTTTTAATTGATAGTTTGGAGTAGCATTTGCAAGCACACGGCGTTTCTACATTTTAAAAATCAAAACTCACGTTTATTTAATTTATGAAGAGACCTCTTATCAAAATAAAAGTTTCATTTAAGTTTTCATTTCAAATGAAGTTTTATTACGACAGAGATGAATAATGAAAAGTTTCATCAATGCAAGATCTGAGCTTGACTTGATGCACTCTCTCAATCGTTTGCAAACGCTCTCTTATATTATTTTTGATGAACGCAAGCGCTGAAAATTCAAATTCACAGTTGAAAGATGTTATTATGAGTCCTAAGGAAACTTTTATATTACCCAGAATTTTTTGCTCGTCAAGACTTCAAAATGCTTTCCATTCATGTCTCTTTCATTCGGGGCTAAGAAAGTCACAGGACGAGAGATTTGGTGAATACCGGGGATGGGGCATAGGTCTTCTGCCATTTTTGGTCAAAAATTGGCGCACAGACAGAGAGTGAGAAGGGGGGGGGGGGGGCGAAATGAAAAAAACAAAGTGCACGACTGCCACAAATCATACAACTTCCCCTGTGATTCGCTGTGAAATTATTTCAGTCCTCGTAGAAAGCCTTGTTAACAGTCAACCATTCTAGAGAAACTGTAAATGTAACCGCATTGTTTTGACATTTGACTCATTTAACCAGCTTTTTTGGACGAGGTGAACTGGAACTCTTCCATTGGCTTGATTGTTGCTCGTTCCATGGTCACAGCCGTCACACTATGATCCCTCACCAAAACATAGATCAAATCGGAAGACTTATTTCACAGTAATGCATGATTTCACAGGACCCTGTGTTTATTCATGAGACGACAGTCGAGGCACAAATTTAGCAGACACCCTTTCAATATAATAATATAATATAATTCCGTTATCATTCGTTGAATTGAATTCCAAATCACTCTAGACAGCTCCACAATTATACCAATACTTCGCCGTCAATTTTCCAGGAACAAATCGTTTCAATATTTTCGTTGATACGGGCCGTGTACGGATGACAATAGGAGGTTTGCGTCAATTGACAATTCACCATTTTTGAAACGGATGAAACACTTGAGGTTTCCCAATTCCCAATCATCTTTGTACGCCAATTTTTAACGTATCAAGATTTTCTGTGTCAATTTTTTGGAGCAAGCTGCGAAACTCCACAGACTCGCGCTATTGACGAGAATCAGCCAAGTACCCTTCTGCCAAAGAACCTTCTTCAGCGACGACGCCTGACTTATTGATAAAACGATACTGCAAAAACTCGGTCTGCCTCAAAATCATTTCGGTTTCTTTTGAGTGCCCTCGTAATCACTAGAGAAACCAATATTCCCGATGGATTTGCATCCAAAACTGTCAAATCTTTTTGGTACTGTGTTAATTCAAAGAAATTCTTGAGAAAGAGGTTTTATCGGAATGAAATCAAATGGGCACAACTTCAGTTTCCAGTTTCCGATATTTTGCTTTGTTTTGAAATTTTGAAAATCAGAATCGAAAAACATATCCTTCTATTTCGTCCACCAGCAAACACTTCCCGTTCATGGGTTGAACTTACATCCTTTTCTAGTTTAATTGCAATCTTATCTTTAATTAATTTTAAAGCTCTACTTCAAAGAGAAAGTCGCTTACATATTACTGTCAACTACTAGTTAATATGACAATTATGTCGATTCCTTTCCCGAAAATATATTTTTCATTTCAAACAAAAGAAAACTATCCTCTATGCAATTAACTAGCACGCTCTGATTACTTCGTAGGAAGGAAACTCATTTAATAGCAATTCATTGTAGTTAAAACTTTCCATCCTTTCGTTAGAAGGTGACGGTAACTATAATACTCATACTAGAGTTTCCGTTGCTAAGAAACTTCTTTTGTGAGGAGAAGCGTGCTCAGTCTTTTAAAAATTGTTGAAACATTTTCTTCATTGATGCTCTGCAATCATGTTACTATTATACAATGGCACATAAATCTAAAATATCACAAACAAGAAAAATGTTCTAAATTTAAAAAGTAATTATTTGACGAAAGTTTGAATCGCTCACAAATTCCCTTTTTCTATTATTCGTTTCTTCATCGGAACCCTTCTGATCCCTTTTCCCTCTTGTGCTACTTATTCTCTAGAAAAAACCATAGAATTTTATCTAAGAAAGTCTAATTTGTTTCCCAAATTAATTAACCCATTTATCACCAGAATTTATTTAAGGCTTTCAGCAAATACGAAAATGAATTGGATATGAAAACAATGGCCTAATAATCGACAGACTAATCACTAATTAATTTGTCAATCAAAAGGAATATTTGTCATTCATCCGAATTATGAATTTCAATATGAGTTCCGGAAAAACAATTGCGATGAAATATTTATTTAAATTATCCAAACAAAATGGCCCTTGTAGCCCGCAGCAGATGCAAAGCAATTCCGTATTGAATAATGACAAGGATAAGGATAATCGTATCGTATAGCCATCAGCACAGTCCCACACAACGCAATGGCCTCTGCCATCTAAAAGCGCTTTGGAACGTGACATTATGACCTTTGAGGAATTCCGAAGCAAAACCAAGTTATTATTTTATGGGGGTCATGCAGCGCCTATTTGGATGGGAAACGTGACCTAGGAATCTACAACATAATGTTCCTTCAATTGTTGGGGAGCTGTCTGTTTGCTCATGTAGAAAAACACTTGGTGGCTTCCCGACTAACTTTTCAAATGAACGTCGTTAAATTTATCCTGGCTACGACATTATTAAAAAACTAACTTTTGTTTTAGTAGTTTAGCGGTTGAGACACATTGAAATATTTGGGCACAGATTTCACGAATCGAGATTTAATGACAATATTACTGTGCACGGACGAATGGCGGGTGGTTGGAGCTCGAGCTCATAAAGAATGTCCTTTTGTCGAGTACTTTAATGTAAATTGGCCACCTGTTGTCGCGCCATTGAGACTAATAATGGCTGCTTTCGCCGCTGCGCTAATGCCTATTACTGCAGACAGCAATTCAATGTTAATGGTTCCTTAGACATGCAAGGAGTACGCGCCATTTCCACTTCTTCCTTCGGGCGCACATATAAGAAATTTACGTTCTGTTGATTGCTAGCGAAGCCTCCGTTTTTTATTTGTCGAAAAACACGGCCCGTGAGTAAGAATAAAAATTCTAAATTGCATGCTTATACTAGGAACAACAAAAAGTTATTCAATTGTTTCGAATTGGAGTAAAACGTTACAATTAAGTGACGCTAAGGAAACGTGCAATGCGGATATGACAAAAACATTGGCGAGTTTTTATTGGGTGCTTTGAGATGAATTCTATGTTTATGTACGCGGGAGTTAGTTTGTTTCGCATTTCCGAAAATACCTGCAAATAACAATTATCTGCAAAATTCACCTGTGTAGGTAATGGTTTCAATGGCAGCGATTTCAGTCGCAAAAGAGCAAACCATTGATTCGCAACATGAAATGAAAAGTGTTTCATTTGGCACGGTTTAGGCATCCAAAGATCAGGAACTATTTTTCATTGGGTAAAATCATATAAATGGTATTCCCATCGAATTGTTCAATGAAAACATTTGTTTGTTACGTTTTCGAACACAGCTCTTTGAATAGCAAAGGAAGAGGCAGAACTAGCCCAGAAGTTAGTTGGTAGCCAGGACGTGAAATGGGTCCAGAGGAGGGTCTATAGGTAGATTCGAGTAAATCTGCCCCGTAGCACAGAGGCGCAGAGCTTGCAACCCCAAGTTGGGAGGAAGAAAGGAGTTGTCTTACTGCTGGTATTCGAGCAACAACGCAAACAGGCAGGATGTAATCCCAACAACTTTTTATGGGAATGGTCGGGTGGGCTCCATGATGGATGTGATTTCAGTGTTCTTTGTGCCTACGTTTCAGACATAAGGGCGGAGGACAGACTCACTAAGGTCGTTCTTCCCGACCCCCAGCCATCTGATCTCCACCAAGAACATTACATAACATATTAGAACATTACAAAAAAAGTAGTATGAGAAATTTATGCAGTCGTGAAAATGCGAAAACACGGAACTCGATGGAAATGCTGTGACACGCTGCTCTGCGTATGCAACGCCTATCCATAAATGGGCGTATTTCCAAAAAGCTGGAAGGTTTCGACCGTTTGTGCTGATCAGTAAGAGAAAGTGGATGTGAGCCTTTTTCGTATGCCAAACGTTCCTGCGAAAAGGCTGGGGAAACTTATCAGACTTGGCACGGCAATGTGCGCCATAAGAAAACTGTGTCTTCAGCAGCTGAGCTGAGTAGCTGGGATATCTCTTCGATGAAGCCGAAGTGGCCTATTGGCAGAAGCGCAAAATGACCACTCTTCAATTCCACTGCACGGATCTTCTCAGCTTTCTGGAATCTTCAAGAAATTCCAAGTATCTTATGAACGGAACGGGAACGGGAGCTCGTTTCCGCCATATTGGGCGTGACACTAAAAGTACCAGATATTTCCATTTTTTATGCAGATCGCTGGAATTCTTTGTATGATAAGGTTTTTGGGTTTTAGTTAGCGAGGAAGTCGCGTTTGATCGGTCCTGCGAATTTATACTAAGTTGGGTGAATAAATTGAAGCGAGCTTGGGTATTTTTATTGGCATTTGCAAAATTCTAGAAATGCCGCGGACCTCCAATAAACTAATTCTTCTCAACAATCTCACTGGTTACATGCTACTTGTTTTGTTTAGGTAAGGCCAAAACGCTTGGCATGTCCTAGAGTCAATTCCGATATTAACTGCCGTGCTTTTGTCTGCATTTGATCGGCAGAATAAGATCTCACTAGTTCGTCCGCTCTCTCCGTGTCACATGAAGACCCACCGCTTTTATTAGCTGCATTCTTGCTTATCTGCTGTCCTGTACTAGCTGTTAAGCTACACCGTTTTTTTTAAGGTCCCCCGATCAATCATGATATGACTTTCTTGCTTGCAGCTATTGCGTTTTTTCGCAGAAATAAATCCTTCTCATCCGTCTTAGAGTCGTTGGAGCTAACTTTAATTAAAGCCTGTTCTAATTTGAGATATGTCGCCGTTACTTACTTTTCCCTTGTTGGAAGATTGACATTGTAAGAAATCTTTTAGACTTAAATACTTGATAATCCCTCTAGAATTCGACATTTCGCAGCATGTAGAGCCTAATCTGGAAATAAGTTTCAAAAATCTGAATCCCAATGGAATAGTACTACTATTCGGAACTACAGCCACTCTATAAGCACAAATACACAATAACCACAATTCAATCAAACTCTGATGTAACCTTGTTCATATTTTGAACAATATTTGTGATATAAAATTTTTTTTGATTGATTCGAGCAAAAATGACAAAGTGAAACACTAGAGTCTCAATTGCGGGATGTGCAGGCATTCCAGTTTCCATCCGAAATCGGAAAAATTTTACATTACGTTAAAAACTTAATTTTTAAAAGTATGGTTGCAAATTTTTCTCCAATTTTTTCACCTATAATGCGAAAAATTCCCCCTTAAAATCGCGATATCATCTAAATATTCTTGTAAAGAACCACCTCGTATTATCGTAAAGAACCACTATTTTAATATTCATAAAATGAGTTCTTTTCTTTTTCAAAAAGACTTCCTTCAAATCTGAAAAAAGACATTTTGAGAAAAACGCATTTGATAAAAATTCCCCGACAATAGAATTTTAAGAAAGCCAGCAATCGTTTCTAGTGTTTTCCCATAAATCAGCGATATCAATAAAATATATTATCTTTTTTCCAAAGGACTCGTGCTGCGCTTGCTGTAGTAATTTTCGAGCTTTCCGAGCTTCCTTCGACTCTAGCCAAATACTCGATTCTGTCGGCTCACGCCCTGCTTGTCTATTTATTCGGCGTAATTGAAGGTGTGGGGCCTACTATAGTTTCTGCCTCTTTTATTATCTTCAGGTGGGATGAATTTCCTTTATTGTACAATTCCGCTGCTAAATATGATGCCACATCAAAAACCTTTAGGTCGAAGCGCAAGTCGCCAAATAGTCAAATTCAGACCTTCATTAGCATTTTGACAGTCCCTTACTGACAAGTATGGTTTAGGTATCATTCCAAGAGCTGTTGTTTTTGGCATTCGTTCAAGCTGTTCTCTGCCTCTGGGGAATATTCGTGTCGAGGATTATCATATGTGCGAGGATTATCAATCATACGATAGTATGTCGCCATGATTGATATTTTTAAGTCTTTCACACATTCTGTACGTTGACTTATCGCTAGACCATTCTAAGTCTGCGTTTTTATCTATGACTTAGTGAGTTGGCCTTTTCCACCTAGCTCTTTAGTTTTTTTTGTATGTATCGAAGACGAATCCTTTTCCTTTTTTTGGGCGTGAACTGTAATTCGCTTTTTAAAACTTGATGATCATCATAAGAATTAAATTGAGCATTGTTGCAGTTGTTGTGATCTCAAGAACATCTGCTTTAGGGACTCAGTCCAATTCGATACTTTCTGCAGTACTTTCATGATTTTTGGATGACCTACATGGATATGACACATGGCCTGCATGGATATGACTGAAAGTTTGATTTTACGTTTCTTTCTCATCGGGCCGCAGCCGATGTCCATATGATTGCAAAATAAGAACCTTGTCTACCAACGTCTAAGAGTTGCGGAAAAGACACTCTTCTGCGATTTATTTCAAATTCAGTATTAGAGGTCTTGATATGACATCCCTTGGTCCACAGTCACATTTCACAAAAGGTTTGAAACCAAGACCCCAGTCGCCATTTTCTTCTAATTGCACATTGATCTCACAATTCCGGCAAAACAGCATCTTCGATATGCATTGTACAAGGTGGAAAATTTGATTATTTGATAAAAATATAATTTTGATCGAAAATTTGATTCTTCGATAAAAATATAATGGATTCACGGTCGCATTTTCATTTCTGAAACTGCCGCACAAGCACTTTGATCTTCATTATTGTTAATTTCATTCCTCGTGCTGGTAGATAGAATTTTCTTTTATGGAGTTTACTATGGCCTGCGGAATTCTCATTTTCACCTTTCGGATGGGGGGACATTATTCGTTCTCGATTCGGAACGCCCTTATAGACGCGGAAAAGTCAGTTCTGACACTGGGGTAGAGCGAGCGTCGCTGAACCTTGCTCAGTGACAGTCTCTCTTGTGTCGATAATTCAAGGACATTCTCTACAATTATTTGAAAATAATGACAGTTTCACTATAAAGCCATCATATAATGCTTCGCCCTGTCTGTGGTGCAAACAAGTCGGTGGCACTTTCCCGATGAGTGCTCGGTTCTGTGCTCCGAAAATTTATACATTTAGGAATTTTTGTTTGAAATTTTGTTGCGATCACGCTGCCGCGGTCGCAGACATTTATATGGCAGTGATCTCATGTTCCCCCAGGTGGCATACTGAGGCCGGCTAGGCTCAGCTGGTCGGGGTCGTTCGGGGAAGATCACTGCCCGTGCTGGGCCACCTAATTCAGAATCACAACATTACAAATTGGAGGGGAATAAGGGATAAGGACGAAGGAGAGATGGCTTGGAGAAATGAAAAAAATTTTACTCTACTTCATTTTTTTTTTATTAAAATAACAAACAAAACAAGAAAAAGAAAAAAAAATATAATGAAAAAAAAAAAGGAAACTTAAAGAGAATTTTTAAAATTAAATCTATAAAAAAAAAGGAAGAAAGAACAAAATAAAGAAAAATTCAAAAAAAAAATAATATACCAATAAAAATACCACCACCAAACCCGATCGGGTACGGTTCACAGCATGCTATATATTAAGTGCAGTTATAAAAATAAATATAATAAATTGCCTATTCTATTTTTCCGATTTTTTTTATTTTTCTGATGATGTTTTCCATATTTTCTTGTCGCATACGATGACCAACTATTCCTCGTTCAGAGAAAGCCTTTCAAGATGAGTGCAATTCAAAATAAAAGTTTAATCGTACCGAGTAGATTTTCGCTGGATTTTCAATTTAAGCTTATTCAGATAAGATTTTCATTTACTGTAAAATGTCTCTTATAGGTTTTGTTACAAAGTCACATAATCACCATATATTTCCTTTTTCCCTTTTTCTTGTTTTTTTTTTTGTTATGGAGTATCCTTTAAAAAAACATTTTTCTCACTGTCACCTCTCGGCATTTCACGCCTTTATCTAACTCTACTATTTTCAAATGTTTAATTTAATTGGCTTCCAATGGAAGCAACGAATTCATATTTCACTTTCACAATTTTTCAAATGGTACTCTTGGGCACAGAGATTTTGTTTGGTATTTTCGTTTCAAAATTCACTTGTTTAACTCTTGCCCTTAACGAACAAAAATGTTATTTTTTTGTAACGATTCCTAGCCAAAAACCGATTTCACCAATTTCACTAATTTCTCGCGGCGCACGATGAATTGTATCCCGTAAAACAACGTGTGAAATATAAATTGAAAGTACTGAGCCGTGGGGTAACACAACGTTAATAAAATCGCATAAATTCACTTAAAAATTTAGAATAACAATTTTCAGAATTCTATATGTAACACCGCCAACTTGTCGACCAACTCTCCTCCTCTTTCCGAACAAAAAACTTCTCGACCACCCTCAATCAGCACCATCCAGCAACTCCCTCATCATCCAGCAAATCCCCATCACCGCCAACCCGCTGTCGTCACCGGTACAGCATCCCGCTGTCGACAACTGTCCCTCACCGGCTCGCGGATGTTAACCTTTCACCCTTCGGTCAGGTCAACTTCCCCAGGGCAATTGGATTAAGATATTAATTGCCCTGAAAAAGGGGAACCGACAAAAGGTTAAAAGATTACTACCCACGATGGATTCGAACTCAGAAGTCGGGGTTCCACAACCTGAATCGGATCCACTATGCCCAGAGTCACCTGATGAATGTTAATTTATAACAAAGATCAGGCATCTCCGTCGCCACTCGCGATGTTGACGTCGGGTAACTAAAGGCAGGGATTGTTGTTGGTAGAATCCAGCATATTTGAATTATATGAAATTCAAATATATTGGATTGTGTACCAACTATTTGGAGTGGATACTGGGATGAATATTGTGAGGAACAAGGTGAAAAGGAACATGACATATGAGAGGAAAAGGTGAAGATGGGATAAATGAACAAGGAATGACGTCAACTTGCGTACCTTGCTATGTAGAGAAATAGCGAAGCAGCAGTGGTCGCAACAATCGTGGGGACGACCCAGACCCTGAGTGTCTCATCCAGCCGGGCTTCCTTACCAGGGTTACAGGAGAGCTCCAGGAACTCAGACTTTCCTCTATTACTCCCAGAGACAACACACGATCGAGTTCATCATACAGCAGCTTCTGGACAACTGGGGAGACAGCGTAATGTCGCTGTTTAACGGGTCGGGCGGAACCAGTGTCAATATTATGTGACACGAGACTGGTTCTGCCCAAGCCTCTCTCGTTGTAAGAAGGAAACTGCTGTTTGACCAACTCAAGTCGTTGCTGATCCTGTGGGGACAATATTTAGACGGTCTTCAACAGGCTCTACCGCACTGACCTGCATGGGCGTGATCTTGAAAAGGTCCTAGAAGTCCATATCAAGGTACACCGAGTGTGTCAGGGTTGGAACAACCAGAAACCTCATCAATTTGGTGGTATTGTTGAACCGGACGAATGCTGTGACGTATCCTAGAACCGGGTCCTTGTGTCCTGATGCTGTCTGTACTTGGGCGTGCTTGATCGTAGAACGATTTCAGTTGTCTGAAAATAACGCGGCAGCGATCGCGATGTCCAGACAACAAATCATTTGGCAGATGCGAATGTAATTTGAACATTAGACGAACTAGAAAGTCATAAAGTTGATTAGAGTCTTGTATGAGCGGAATAAGTGGCGCTAGACGACATTGTCCTGCCGCTGTCATCGATGTGATGCGGAATGTGTTAACGGAATTGAAAATTGCTTGCTGTACCGACATTATATCATCAATATAATCAAACATTTCAACTGCAAGTTGAAAATGAACGTTTATATCGTTGCCACCCAAATGATCCCATTCTTCCTTCGATCGTGTCATATTGCCCGGGAATTGTGGATTTCGTTGATGAAATTCCAATTTGGTGCACAGCAATTTGGTATAAGCATGAATACTCTGTCCGTAGCCATCTGTTAAGTGTCCCCACAACTTTCCCAATTCGGTCAGCATGGTTCGATGTCGCATTGAATGTTTTATGCATAGTGGATGACCTTGACGTAAGATCTTATGACAAATGACAAAATTTCCATTCAGTAAATATATTATCCATAAGCGGCTGACGTCCCAGGTAGTTTAAGGATATTCCCAGGTAGTTTATCTTACAATTATGCGATTAAATATTGCCGATTTTTTATAGCTTCTAATGTCGTTTAATCTAACGCGATTTTGATTTGTGCTAAATGAAATTCAACTTAATTTAGCATTAAAACTTTACACGCATGTTGGAAGTGATCTTGTGTTCACGTACTTCGAAGTCCGGAAATTTTTCACTAAATTATCCATTAAAGTAAGCTAAAAATGGATTACAAACTACAGGCTGCATTAATTTTAGGGTAATTCAGGATGAATCGATGAATACGATTGTGTAAAATACAAACAAGGCTCATTAACTTGAGCGAGGGAAGGCTAGCATTTACCTTCAAGAACTATGGCCGCATGACTTTCTTTTGGCATTTGCGAGTGACGACACCCCGTACTCGTTAAATGGTAACTTCTGCTTAATTTAGACACTAAAAGTCCAAGTCACCCCAAGGTAAATTCACGCATCCCTAGCAGTCGTGATGAAATGGCATTCAACATTTTCTGAATGTCAATGTTCTCGTTGAAATTAGAATAAACACTTCGTGTCACTTATCTTGAAGCGCGGAAGCGTTCAGCTTTAAGACCCGCTAAAGATTCCTTAATCGCAAGATGTTTAGAGCAACGCCAGGGAACGTCTGACGCGCTAATATCTGTGCTGGCGCGTGTCAGTTAGTATCAGGATTAAACAGCCCCAAGATCTGAAAGGCAGAAACGTATTTCGTATGAACCGGATAATATATATCACCAATAATGTTTGTAATTTAGACACAAGGCGGGAAGAACGATTGCAACCACAAGATGAATGGAAGCAGTGAAGATAAATGTATTTTCACTCGCGTCGAGGCAAGCGAAATTGTTGAATGCCCCAATTTATATAAGTTTAATTGCTAGACTTACTTCGGGGCATCATAAACAATATGTTTCTACCAACTGCCATTAGCAACTTTATGCGATTGTCATTTGTTTGTGATAGCAATTAAACCCTCAAAAACGCCACGCGATACTCATATGCCTTACATGGCTCCCTGAGTAGCTGGCAGTGTCTCAAAGTGCAATGAAGTGAAAATAGTTCGTAGGACTCCTTATTAAGCGGCTTACCCTCTAATCCAGACGCTGGTTGGAACATTAATTTTCCAAGTTAATTTCGTCCGATAATTAGTCAACGAATGTGTATGTGCATATAAAATACAAAACTGTAGATGCGTGTATTAATAGGTAGATGGGCCCATATGCGCAGATCTTGTGTTATTCTGGATTGATAAGAATGTACATTAAAGAAAGATTGTCTTCGAGCTGCAGTGATAACGAGCATATGGGATCGCGTTAGAGAAGGCGTTCTGAAAATAGATTAGAGCATTCTGGAAGTTATGTTTGCATTTGAAATTTCTCCATAAAACTAGTAATTATGTTCACACATAAGAACTTTGATTGATTTTTTAAATGGTTCATTCTTTTTATGAAATGTGAAAAGGACTTGTTTCTAATAATTGATGCCATAGAAGACGGCTTTGCATTTGAACCTTGCGCTAGAATCATTAAAAGCAGACAAATAGTATAGTAGGTGAGAATTTGCCTTCATTGCTATCCTGAGTAATTCAGCAAAAACTTGATACCCTGGCAGTCAGACAAAAGTCAAAAATACAAGCATATAACGTTGCGATAATTCTTTCTACATATAGTTCTATCGCTCCCAAATCCAGGGGAGTGATCTGTGAACGAAGTGCTAAAGGTCATTTCTTCACAAGCTACTTCCATTAACGTAAAAGATAAAATTATCCTGGGCGCGGGCTTAGCGGACTCGGTTCATGATCTATCAATCTGATAATAGTCTTCTTCCAGTGCTGCTGCGAGATCAAAGTGACTTCAACCTGGCTATGACTCCTTGACAACGATTCAGGAGTTGGTCAATTCGATTATTGATGCGAAGCGTTTGTTTTCTACTATCCTCTATCGAATTGCCCTCCACTTAAGAATGAAAAGGTCTATCGTACAATAACAAAACACGGGTCATAAACACTTTGCGGATGGCAGAGAAATCTGGAAGACAAACGCCTGGGACCACACGTTTCTGGGCAAATTTGTACATTCTAAAATTAAGATAACTTTGCTATTCGCAAGCAAGTTTTTCATTTTCAGAAATTCTGTAATTAGATGCATTAAAGATAACTTTTTAATTCAAAAAACAATTAATAAAATTTTTGAGAATCGTGAACAGGACAGAGTAGGTATTATGAATAAATTGCCTTCTTATGATTGCTATAAAATCTTATTTTAAAATATATTTCATCGAAGTTTCTATTTTTTGGTTTATGATATTGTGGGAAACTTTTTTCTCTATGAAGAGGCACCATACAAAATTTACTTGTGCAGTGCCCGAAAAAAGGTTTCAATCAATTTATTTAATTAGAAGAAAAAAACGGGGCAAAAACGAAAATAAATTGAGGTGCAAATAATATTTGTAAAATTAAAAAAATTTAAAGTAAAATTAGACTACGTTATTAGCACAATCTACCGACAGGATACGATCATTCCAACTTTTTTTTAAACAACTTTCGATTCATTAAGGAATAAACAACATTCGTAGAGAATAATTTGGCCTTAAACCTCAAAACGGACTTGACTTGCGACTGCGATCTCAACATTGGAGCCAAATCTCTTTCTCTGCAGCATATTTTGTGCATCTGTGCAGGTAAAATACAAATCTAGTGAATATGAGAATTGTGGACGCAATCCTAATGGAAAAATTTCGAATTGTAAATCGTTCAAATTCACTACCGTCATCGACGTACCATTGCAATGTCTTGGCGAAACAGCAGTTTTTTTTCTTTGGTTATATTCCAAGCCTTGTTCGCTTGTTTACGTCATCCAATTGATCCAATAAAGCAACGTAAGAATTGTTGTTGATCGTCTGACATATTTGCAAAGAGTTTGTGAGCGAAATTCCGTCCGTGCACGAAAAAATTATATTTCATGACCAAATCATAGCCGCATATAACGGTCAAACTCTCGGGCAGTTTTTCTCAGACAGGGAGAGCAAAGGCAAAAGCAGATTCTTAACTATGTTGCGATTCGACGGAAAAGCATTCAGCAAGGGTGCATCTAATTTTACGTAAAAGTAAGAGGGTATTAACTAATCCCAATAAAGTTCCACTTATTTTGGCATAATACCATTCGATCGGAGGTTTGATAAGAGTTAGCGGTGAATGTACTTACGATATTTTATGGCAATGATACTGATTTAGCCTTACACTCCGCTAAGGAAGATTAAACTCGGTGTATAGTGACGAATCCGTATCTGAGCCATTTTTATTCACCGGCACAAATAGTTTATTTTACGTCGCGAGAATAGCAACCAACAGCGCTCTGCGCAACCAATGCTTTGTTTTATTTTCACTATAAGCATTCCCGGAAGCTACAATACTTGGATAAAATTTTTCATACCTAAATATTTATGCATAATTTTGTAAAACGGAGCTGTTTGACGACTTAAGGACGGCAGCTAGCTCTTAAGACTTGAAAAATTTTATAAATGTTTTCGGGCGCCATCGCCTTTATTGGACGATACCGTGTCTTCTTCAATCGTGTTATAGTCTAATACCGTGTGAAAATAGTTCTTTCTAAAGGGCCGTTTTGCCAGGAACATAGCCAAGCATAAATGGTACTTCTGTCTATTAAAAATCAGTGTTTGATTAGGACACCGAACCCATTTCAGTTAAAACCAAAAACAAAGGTAGCATCACCTAACCGTCAATATTTCGCAAACAACTGAAACGAATGTCATGGCAATGTACTTCGGTGTCCTTTATGGAAGGTACAACCGAAAAAATTGTGGCATGGTATTTGCGGTTCCATCGACGTGGCAGGAACGTAATGAACCATGTGTTTCAGTTGAGTATAAAAACCGTACCATTCATAACCTTCGTTGTAAAAGTGCGTGCACTGGCACGTTTCTAGTGTTCGGACACAGTAGCTCATTTTTGCAAAATTTCAAAAAAGTTTTTCAAAATTAAAACAATAAATATGAAGTGAAATAAACATAACATGTACTCTCCGGAAGCATATATCATTTGTCAATCCTGTTGAGAAACAAAGCAATAACCCGGAACATTTTAGAATTCGTAAATATCAAACGCAATCCTCAAGCTCACTTATAATGAATAATAAGCCACGGATTCTGTGGAAGAAAACAGCAATTCTTTTATTCCTTGCAAACCACAGTAACTACTCGTAATTCTATTCCCTCTTTCTTGCAGCAACTCCAATCGTGGAAAGAATTATCAGTAGGAGGTCTGTTTTACATATTTTGGGAAATATTTATTTGAAAGAAGAATGATCGAAGACAGTAGAAAATTTCAATCAAAAGTATTGTCTCACCTTATTTTTGTTCCGTCGTAAAGACTAGAAATTTTCAAAAATCGGAACTGGTGGCTTGACACGTATCTCCGAAAACGGGCTCAGAAGGTAAGGAGGATTCAAGGATTTCGATCGAAAGAAATAAATGGTTCCTCTAGATGTCATTATGGCGACCAGCTCCTGGTCCTGTTGTTTTTACCATTTACATTCCAGATATTTCAAAATCGTTGCCGGATATTACTTAATATTTTGATCCAGATCTCAAAAAAACACATTACTTCTGCACAGTTAAATTAATTCTCTGTTGAAATCTAAAGCTAATACTTTTTTATTTGTGAATAATTGGACTGAACCTTTTTTTTTAAAATTTTCCTGACTTTCGACTCTACACATTCTCCGTTTCAGTAAAATGGTTGGCAAAGACTACAAATTGAAAACTTTGAAAACTTCGCGTTTCCAACGATGCAAACTGCACATGCCTTCATCGAGCGTAGGTCTAAAGGATTTTAAAACGAATGGTTGTTTTAATATGCTATGCGTTAGTGTATCCTTTTATGAATATGCCTGTCTTATTTGACAACATAGGTATGACAGGCTTGGGTCTGTTCAAAAGCAGTTCGTACTTGTTGCGTTCGGAACGGTGTATGACTAAAGGAAATTTCGAGGAACATAGGCTTGATGTCTTAGGTGGTGCTATTGGAGCTTATAGGTAACAGAATCAAAGTGAATAAGACTTCGCGGTTCACTAAGCCTTTGTGTCTGCTGGTTTGAGTGCTCACGAAATAAATGGATCATGCAAAGTTGTTAGTTCATTATGTAGGCATTACTTCCCAATAATTTTCATCGTCATATCATATCATTCAAAACATTTTATTTAACACCTGATCCTTTTTAATCACTTCTATTTAAACCAAGAGTGGAATGAGATTTTAAGTTTTTCAAACTATCAAATATTATATATGTAAGGAGAAAATAATGAATGATATATAAGGAGAAAATAATGTAAAGAAAATAACTGTATTGTATTGTAGAAGCATATATGCAATAATAATTGCTAAAATGGTAAACTTTCAAAAGACGATCGGCTAATTATTCATAATGGTTCCGTGAAAAAATATGCACAGCGGATGCAACCACTACATCAGTGCACCATCCTTTGTAAATCCTCTTTCCAGCCGTTTCTCAGCAACAAGTAGTCGACTGTGCAACGTGGTAGTTGTATTGCATCCAATGAAATATCCTAATAAATTATAAGTCTGGAAGCAGGCCTCTGTGCAATCAACTAAGTAAAGCATCAAATATTACCCAAGTATTGTATCCCAATAGGAAGTGAAGAGGGCTTTCTCGCTGAAAAAGTAAATACTGAAAAATCACATGTTAACATGTTAATTTGTTGATTAACTCGTATGGGTTTTTCATATATTGACCTATTGATGTGTCCGATAATATTGCATGCTTCATGCAAGCACATTCGAATTCCCGATCCAAGCACGACAATTAAATATGCGTGTTGGCATAATTTGTAACTTTCATAGGGAAAGCTTTCGGACTCAAAATTATGATTTTTGGCTCCGGCCATAGGAGCGCTATCTATATCATTTTTAATTTGTTCTACCCAATATACCACTTACTCTTTAGAGGGCCCTATAGAAGCATTAATTTGTCACTCCCAAAATCTAATTTAGGAGATAACTCAACATGAATGAGGGCGAAGGGATACTAATTGCTTATAATATTACAAATTTACCTGAAAGTTCCAAAGATTTCTTTACTTTTTCTTTAGTCAACTGGTCTGCATACAGTGCAAAAAGTACTCAAGGACCCTACAAAAAAGGAAATTTATTGACTTGAAATTAAAGTTTCAATTCCCTTTTCATCACAACGTCGAGCACTGCCAACGACATCGACCGCGTCCTAGACAATCTTTTCGGCAGAACTGCCTAAAACACCCATTGCATATATTGAGAATTGAGATTGCCTCCTACAAACACACCCATAACAATTCAGAACTTTTTAATAATACCATCAAGGTCTTATCGTAGATCGCATAATAAAAAATGCTTGTGAAAAGCAATTTTGTTAAGAAAACGAGAATAAAAGCGAGACAAAGTTTTACGTGACCAAAGTTGAAGGCAACCATAAATGCATAACGAGAAATCTGAATGAAATGTATTGTCATATTTCAAACTTGAAAATTTGCCTGTACCTTATCCGTTGCTTACAAGGGACAGGTATATCATTGGCAATCCTCTCCCGCAGTGTTTCGACTTGGCTTCATTCCTTGGCCGCGCTCACTTTTCGTCAGTCTGAATAAGCCAGGATTCTTTACAACGCCCAGGTTGCTATTCGCATCCACGCCGGTCTCGACGAGCTTGCTCCCAACTCTATCTGTCGTTCGTCGTGCCAGCAATCTGCTGCTCCTCCTTCGCCATACTGTCGAGTTCAAAGCAATATTCTTCAAATAATGAACGACTGATGGCGGGGAGAAGGATACCTTGAGGCAACACCACTTCGGTAACAACGTAATGATTCCGTTTGTGCGCTCGTTCATTGAGTTGTCCTGTATTCCGCCAGGAGATATATTTTCTTCGAGGAAGCACGGTAAGCAGGGCATTGAAGAGAAGATATAGCTGTAGCATGAAACGGAAAAATTTCAAAAAAAAATCTAGTGCAAAAGTCGAATTTTATGCAAATGTAGAACCACGTCCTTCCTCGTAAGTCAGCCTTGTTCCTTGTATTCATGAAAGTATTGTGTGGAAACAGATGCGTTGTGCGGAGCTAGCAACGCTGGCTCAGATTTCAAGATAGTATGCAAGCTATGGCAAATAGTGTGCAGGCTAAAAAGTGAAATAGCTAGGGAGTATTTTACTCCTAGGTTATGCTTCAGTTTTCATTAAGTAGACACATATCCTTTAATTTATATGTTCTTTCATTTTCTCAAATGTCTTTGTAATGGAAAATATGTTTTCTACTAATTTGAAAGAGCATTTCTAAAAGTGTATATTTTGTGTGAAGTAAAATCAATTTCATAATTTTGTCCTGACGAGTTTTGTCCTGACTAAAGCGAACACTGAAAGGGTGGCAAGGTTTGCGAAATTCCCAGGCAGGATTGTGCACTTATAAAGAATTATTTGAGCATGAACAATAAAACAAGCAATCTTTGCGGATGCATCTTCTGAAGACTTTGCTATATGCATTTAGTGTCAAAAAGGACCTCCTTCGGAGACTCTTATCGTACAGATACTTAAGTGTTTACAATTTAACTAAGTTGCAATATATTGTTCCCCTTCGTTGTGAATTATTTTTGCAAACAATTCAATTTAATTCAATTCAATTTACATCAAATTTTCTTTATCTACTTTCAGATATTCTTGCCAGGAAAAAGGGGCTGTGATTTCGTGCAAACGAGCTTTTGAGTGGGAATGGAAATACAGCTCAACTAAATAGATATATTAAACTGTGAGTATTAAATTATAGATACATGTAAGTTGTACCCGAGGGATATCCGTATCAATCCAACTAACAAATATCTACGAGATGTGAATTTTTTGAACTGCATTGCTCGCTCTGTTTCTAGAAATTTTAACTTTGGACATGCAAAATATTTTTCATGGCTATATGTTCTGTACTAGATGGTCTACAAAGTTTTTGGCGTGGCATTGAAATTCGATATTTGTAGTGCCAATTCGAATTTATTCTTCGACATAATCATTCCATGTTGAAGATAGTCGAATTTTACCATTCTATCAAGTTTTACCATGTGAATCCCAAAAACGTCTGCCCAGAACCTGGACAGCTTTCCATCTTCCGCCGCTTGCTACGTTTTTCGTCAGGCAATAACATTTCCCTGACTGCTAATTGAACTCAAACGTGTAGGGATAAACCGATGCTCCGTCCATTGTCACAAATCATCTCAAAAATTTCGTTTTTACTTTGACAAAAGAGCTCCGAATTTTGCTTTGAAGAATGAACACTTTTCGTTTTCCTTTTCGCTTTTCAACTATTAAGAAACGCCGCAACACATCGCCCGCACAACTTTCGCATCTGTAAATATTCATAAAATGTGTCCTATGCGTTCCTTTAGATCCTTTGGGATGGTTATGACATATTTTATGTTTTCCGAAGTTACTGCCTTATTTGGCCTTCCCGACTGGTGGGCATCATTGTTGCTCGTACGGTCACGGCAAAATTCAGGAATATTTAATGACCGAATGTGGCTTCGTTTGCATCGTTTGCATCGTTTTTCTTCAAAAACGTCACACCGACAGAGTTACGTCACACAGAAAGCTAAAACTTAAAAATGAGTAAATCAAATGCCATGTACTTTTAACAGGATCAAAACTAAGGCTGGCACTCTACGAAGAGCACATAGATTTTAAGCGTGTGGTGCCATCTGTATGTAAGGCCAAATACTCTTCAGCCCATGAAGTAAGAAAGCGACGCAATATTGGGATATTATTCAAGCAGTTTGAATGGAAAACTGAAAATAGGCACTGTTTTTGCTACGAAGGCGAATGGGCTATGAAGAAATAAATATTGGAGAAAATGGATAACTTTTTTACGAATCCAGAAACTATGAATAATTTATGGACCGGTCTTTAGCTCAAAATTAGACAGCATTTACTGGCCTTACCATGCTGTCATAAAAACTTTTTAAAATACTTATCTTGTAACTTTTGTCTACAAACTTGTACAGTTCTCAGCTCGCTTTCCTTTATTTTCGACCCCATTTTCTTCGAAAGGTTTTCCAGGGGCTTGAAGTCGGAATTATACCCTAGCTAACCCAGTGACTAGTCCAAGCTGCTCGTCATATTGGAGGACCTGGATAAAGGAAACCATTGGAGAGTTAATATGAAACCAAAAGTTTTTTTCACGTAATTAATAACATAGAGAGCGAGCTCAATGTGCAGGAGGCGAATCGTCTTGACAGAGAGGAAATTGACATATATATTTCGTTAGATCCTCGATTATTAGAACTACACTTCCCTCCACAATTTCTAGGTCAGATCCTTCAAGAAGAACAATGGTCCCTATGAGTAAAGTAGAATACATCCCTAAGATATTACATAAGGGGAATGCTTATGGGTCGTTTGGATAAATTTCGTTGCAACGGCCTTCAGTTTTTCGAATAATTTGACTTAAAATTTTGAAAGTTTTAATCATATTTTTGACTTGTTTGCACTCTACTAGGTTTTCATTACAGTTCAATCATCTACCAACAACAAATTGTCAAAAAATATGAGAGCGTTGCATTTGCAACGATGGAAATTTCACACAAATCTTTGTCACAGGGTGGCGAGAACGTCAACTAATCTCATTCAGCCTTCGTCCTGCCTTCGTAGGTATTCATTCCTCGTTCATCCGCTGCACGTTGGCAGGCTACTGCAGTTTCCATCCTAGTTTTCCATCCATTTTAGTTTTGAATAATAACGAATTTTCTAACTTTATCTCGACGAATTTTATCGTCAGCTGTAGGCAGTCCTCTGAGGAAAAGCTTTGCCAAGCCAAGACCTGGTCAATATCCATTCAAACGTTCGTACCCGATTCAAATCTAGTCCGTATATTGGGAATTTTTCGTCATGTGTACGAAGGAAACTAATATTTATTCTCTTTTTTGTTTATTATTGTTTTATTGTTTATTGTCTTTTTATGGCCAGTGTCACCGTCGTCGTAGCTTGCTTCAAACTTTCAGGAAGGCTTGGAAACTGAGCGAATTTTATTGTCTTTTTTTGTATATGAACGGCCTTTTGACAAAATCGATTTCTAATGGGAACAATTTTCAGTTAAATTTTCTTATTTTCGATATTTAGTTTACGAAACGTTGCTGTGGATTTACCATTTTATTACACGATATCATTTACTTGGCCAAGAGTAATTTAGTTTGCGAGAACCATTTGTTAATTTAAAAGGAACTTCTATAAATAGTAGAATGTTTCATTTTTCGCATAGCGAAGTTGACAACTTTTTGTAAACTTCTGCACAATGTGCAGAAAAAATGTTTTGCTAAAACAAAATGAAAACTGACGTATGTAGGCACTCAGTGTAAATGTCCTGCCATTCATTTCCTTTTCGAAAGTTGACTAAATATTCGATAGTAAGAAAAGTAATGAATATATGCGGATAAGTCGCAGAAAACGATATGTTTTCCGTCTTCAATTCTGTAAGTAGCAACCGCACAAAAAAGTTCGACGTTATTTGGGGGAAGGACGCATTAAGAACAAACTAAGTTGCTTGACAATATGACACCAAGAGAAGAATGCTCTTAAGTATTTTACTTGAATCAGGGTCTTCGAGTCATCGAACCTGTTGAATCATTTGACATGAACTCTCCCAAACAGTTAAGTTTAGCTTATGATTTTTTAAAATCCTGCAGTTTTTGTTCCAAAGGATGCACGATGGAAAGGCATAGCTTTGAACCATCCTGAAAACTGCCAAGCTGTCGGCACAATTTTCAAATGAGAATTTCTCCGATTTTCTATCTTCCCATGGGTTCATTTTTTTCTTATTAATTGTTTTTTTTATGTATATATGAACCTTTCTCAACTGAATCCAATTATAAATTGGCTTAGGGTAGTTTACGTCCTATGGTCTTTGAATATTTCGCAATCTTCGCCACTGCTACTATTCAATTCAACTGTCTTGCGTCATATGGAATTGCACATTTTCGCAAACGAATTTAGATACTCATGCGATATATTGGCCGGTTATGTCAATATATCGCAAGATTGTCTATGCCTATTATCTCGAGTATATTCAGAGTGTATTCTTCCACGAACTAACGCATAAATAAGACAATTTTCCTCTTTTGCAGCCTTTTTCAAATAGAACCTATCTTAAATGAATTTAATTGGACCCCATTTAGTCCCATTAAATCCTAAATGGCTCTCGATTCCCTGAGACGTAGTTAATAGTCGCTGCTTAATATGTAAACGTAAGAAGCATAAGCACTTCTGGTTAGTTCGCTTAACTATGCAATGCTTTCCTAGTTGTGTCTGCTTTATCATTTCACGATATGTGAACTTATCTCTGTTTTGTATTAATAAATCATCCAGAGCGTTGTCATATTTGTTCACTGCAGTCCCTCTTCTACGAAATGGGAATTCAAGTGTCAACAATATCTATGAAATTTTGATAAACAAACACTCATCGCTTATCGGATCCCATTTTCAATACATGTCTGTATTGATTTCCTTGACTTAACTCGAGCGAGCTTTCTACCAATGTACCATAGAAACATTCTCTTTCTGTCCACTATCTATCCATCAAAGAAGGAAAAGGGAAAAAGATTCATTAATATCGCATTTTATTTGTTTGTTTTTGATTCATAACAAAGTTTGTTTTGCTAGTGAAAATATTTTGGGAGGTAACATTGATTCAATTGATAAAAAATTCTGCAGACGAGAAAGACCCACGGATAAGATACAAACACTCAGCAATATTTTTTTTTTTTTGATATTAATGTAATGGTTTGATTAAATGTCGCTTCCAATATTGATTTGAAAAAGGTGTGGCATGCACAAAACAGCCAAAAGAACGACTTTTTTGACACTTTAATACTTCAAGTTTGATAAAACGTTTCTCGATAGCCAAGTAGAGAATTTCATGCTTAGAGCCAGTAATTTTCAACTGAGCGATTTCTGCACAGTACAGTTTAAAAGCCAAGTATCTATAGTGACCGACTTTTCAGATGTCTCGAGAAAATAAAACATCCCTGTAAGTAGATCGCTACTGTCCTGGTTTAAATTATTGAAATTAAATCTGTTCTCACGGCAATCTGAGTAGCTTTTTTGGTGTTTGTATTTTGGTGGCTATGAACTTTACTCCATTCATCTTGGTTCAATTCTCTTCACTATCACTATCTTCTGAGTTGGATTCCTGGAAGTTGTTTCAAAACTAGGCTACTCTTTTTGACTTTTTTCTATTTTTTACTGGATTTCTATTTTATTTCTATTTTATGGTACGTGCCAAATTTAAGTCTTCACTGCTAGCATATAATCGTTGTCAAATGGTCGAGATATATACACATGCATTACTTATTTCGGATCGCTCTTCTCGTCTGCCTACCTTTGTGTTTATAACCTGGCATTGTTATAAATGTAGTCATGTTTTATCTAAGGGGACTTCCCCATTGAACATTTCAAAATGATTCAGACTTTGGAACCATTTTGACATTTAAAGCCAAAAACCACACAATGCGAGCATAATTCGTATGAAGAGGTCATGAAAAATGTAAAAAGTGCGATTTATATGGTGAATCATTTTGCTGACTTCCATTAAATCATCTTTTGAATATCAAAACGGGGCTCGTTTTTGAAAACACAATAATAAGACCAAATAATTTTATGACTTTTTAGAGGATAATTGTTAAGATTTTTTAAGTTTTGAAAAATTTGCCGAAAGAATTCCTACGATAGTGTCTTATCAATTGGAGAATAGAAGTTGCAAAAAAAATTTTGGGATATAGTTTTTCTGTGAAAAATGGTGACCATTGTTTTCTTACGTGAGGACGAAACCACTCACCGAAAGCGACCAAAAGGTGTATCGTACATCGGAATCCCGTTTGTCGTATCAAAAACAAACAAGTTTTCTTCCCTCAAATCCGCCAGTCTTGGTGTATATTTATTTTCCTCATGCTCATTTCAGAGCTGTAAACGGGTGGGAAATACTTTTTTCTTATGAATCTAAACCTCGTTTGACTGCTGATTGACCCTTCCACTGACCTGCACGATACCATCATTGTCAAAGCTTTCCGATCAATTCTTCGCAATTTTGACTGTTTTGTACCCATTAGGTGTGCCAATTATTGCAAGATTGAATCCTTCGCTAAATGGACTCGCTGTATGTTGGGATACAGGATACTATTTCGACGATTCCGATTCGTTCCAAATTGTATAGAAGGTGTTACTTGCCGAATTAAAATGTTATGACGTTTTTATGCAACAATTATAACTATAAAGGACATAGACTGTAGTATCGTCTATCGATGCTACTACGGCTCCTTTTTTCGAAGTTTTCGTATAAAAGGATTTCGATGTAAAAAAAAAAGAAATTTCTCGAATTCGTTTTAGACTGAATTGGGTTCCTTTAAGGGCCTTTAAGGGCTGAAGTACAAGCAAAACAAAATATAGGTCTGACATTCAAGTCGATTACTTTTCCTGAAACTGCAAAAATGTCCATTATGGCGATAATGGCCTGTCACAATTCAAAACAAATTTTTGATATTTTATGCACTTTGGATGTAGCAACAAAGATCATAAAACTCGTGCAAAAAATTGTGGAGATATTCATCAAATTCAGAGGCATCTCTGGTGTCATTAAACCCAAAAATCAAAAAATCACGTAACAAATGTTTTTCTTTGAATTATTTCGTACTGATTGGTAACTAAATACCACAATTTTTCTTCCACAAGAACCCTTGACACTCATTATTTATCCAATTAAATCCATTTCTAATCCATTTTTTCAATTTCAATTTTTTCAATTTCAAATTTTTTTTTTTTTCAATTTTCAATTGTAAAAAATAATGCTTGAGTTGTTTGTGAGTGATTTCCTTGCATTAGGCTGTGATGTACCCTCGTTACCGTTACCCCTGAGGCCAGTAAAATAGCTGTATTTAATAGCAGGATCTGGAATGGGTTAAATGGGATAATTCCAGCCGGTGGTCAAGTAATTCCTAGTTCTACTGTAGGTGATAAACAACTGTGAAAAAAAGCTCAGAAAAAGGACACAAAAACAAGATTTCTGATACCATGAATAAAATTGTACCTCATCGGAATCCGATTGTAACTCCGAGAAACAAAAAGTTATAAAAAACCAATATCACATACATAATAAAGCCTTATATATAAAGTCTTTACGAGCTTTCTATTAGTCCTTAGATATATTTTTTTGGCATTTGGTAATTTAGGATTGTTTATAAGTTTCCATAACTGTCAGATGAGAAGATATCGTCAGTTGACTGTCACTGTTTTTTTTTTGCTACTCCCATCAGCTTCTGCACCTCGTATAGTTAATTTTGAACATTGGTTCCATTGCGTCTCCTTCTTCTCTGAAGAATTGTGTGAGGTACGGAAAAAATAAAATTTGTTGCTGCACAAAGTTCTCGTTGGCTACTTGTTTATTATTGTTCTAAACTTAGATGTAAACTTTAATACCTCTTTACCGAATTTATGTGCAAACATTGCAAAATGGCAGTAAGACAAATGTTTATCTGTTATTTCCATGCGTTTCCGATGTAATCCTGGTCCTGGCAAAGAGATAGTACTAGGATGGCTTCTGCAAAGCAAATTTCCTAAGAAATGGATAAGTCGAACTTTTGTACAATCAACAGAAAAGGAAAAAACGTTATAACCTACATGTACTCGATTAAGTAAGCAGATATTATATGTCTTACCTAGCTTGTGGATGGTACCGTCTACCGACTTTCATTAAGAGTTAAAAGTAAATTTCATCAACACTACGAATATCCTATTTCCAAGGAACTTTGAAGTACTAAAGGGCACGCAGATACAACGTTCGGTTTTGAGCACGACACGTGTTTTGCAAATATATTCCATCTCAAAAATGCAACATCCTTGGGATCCATTTCAAATTCAATATAATTCCCGTCTGTCGTGAACTCCCTTTATAATTATGTACATACAATTTTTTTCAACGTGATGCAACACTTGTTCAATGTTTTATATAAATGTAAAACTTAAGGCATGCTTTCGTGTATTTAACATGCCACAAGGCTATAAATTCCTTGGACACATGCGAATAACCCTCCTTTGAAACGAAAAAGGAAGACAGACCATAATCAACGGCGCTTACGATATGAATAGACAATCTCTGATGTTTTTATGCTGAAAACACTGGCAAATCCTTAAATCCAGGGTGTCAACAAAGAAAAACCACCACAACCACATATTCTGTTATTAAGAAATTTATAAAGCTACAAAGTTCTAAGTAGAACTCTTATGCTTTGAAAAGTCCTTAACTTTCAACTCGATTATGTGTTTACGGTCGGATCTTTTAGTGTTTGCTGCTACATACATTGATTTTACTTAACCGACATTTATTTTCCCTCAACTAATTTCTTGGAATTCGGGTCCCACTTTGAGTTTTCTCTTATAATATCTGGAAGAATATGTCACTGTAGGTCTGACACGTTTCAAATGGAGTGACACCCATCAAATCAAATTTTTGGGTTGGCATATATAGAAAGCATATCGTGTCATATGAATGCACATATGAGATATGTTAGTGTATATACCAAGCCTGGTTTTTAAGGTTGGTTTTAGCTGGAGTAATGAAACGTAACTAAGTGTCCTTCTTTAGGATAGGTGAAGTAATCAGATTTATTGCAGGTTCCTATACAACGCTTGAACATGCTTGAACGCTTCAACATAGTTAGTTAGAACAAATCAAGTCCTTGTTCAGCTTAGCGGCTCTGAAAACGCAACTAAGTATCTGCAGTCAAAAAAATCTGATTGCAAGAACGCTTTTAATGGTAACTGCTTCTGTTTGCAACACAAATCATCTTACTTTTCGCCATTATTGAAAGTTATGCACAGTGATTTCTCGCCATTAGTGGTAGGAAACCATGATGTCGCGATAACCTAAAGCTTTAGTAAGAAGAAACAAAAATTGAAGGAAAATAGAACAAAGTTACTTAAATTAACCAGGTTTGTTACAAAATTATTTAGTCTAACTTCATATCTTCGCACTGTTACTACTCTTCATCATCCGGCAAATGACATCCCTCGAAGTATTCACCATTTGATTGAACAACAATATCCCAGCGATTTATTCACTTTCTGCAGCAGACTTTTAAGGCAATTTTCGAAATTGTATTCGTTGCATTAGTTTCAACCGTCTTTTCGTCATTAAATCCATGTCTTCTGAGCGGCATTTTTTTGTAGAAAAGACCCAAAAAGCGCATGGCGCTATGCCAGAGTACACAGGAGATAGGGGAAGCTGTGCGACTTGGTACTTCGTCAAATATTGCTGCACAAGGTTCGTTGAATATATTGAGATATTCATCTGAATCACCGCTTCACCAAAATATGCCCGTTTTCACTGAATCTTTGCAATACTTCTACCGGGTATCATACGGATCGTATTCTGGGACTCTCGTGGAGCACAAGAACTACATAATCAAAGAAGTCGATATCGTCTTGACGTCTTCGCTCGGACTTCTACCAGGTTTTTTTTAACCTGGCGCTTCAGGACGCTATTACTGTCTTGTTTTGTTCCTGAATTTCGTTCCATAGTCGTAAATGATCTTCTTTTCTGGACACCTTTTTCGTCATTAGAAACCATTTTCCATTTTCCGGAGCGATTTTAATGTGAAGATTCTTCTGTTCTGCTCTGAGCGATTTTGCGAGGAATTTCCCATACATGCGATCAATTCCAGAATTCTCATTTAAAATTCTCCCAGCTGGTATTTCAAGATCTGCTTTCTAGTTCTTGTATAGTCAACTGACGATCTTCTCTAATAGCAAAACGCACACACTCCACAGTTTGTGAATGTTATTGATGTTATGTTATATCAAAGCGAGAGAAGCTGCTAATTGACATGCGGCCATCTTTAAACCACTAACACCACTCCGGACTGCCATGATTAAAGCGACACGATTAATTCGTTGATCTACTGCTATTTTTAGTGATAAATAAATCCAACAAAACACGAAAAAGTCTATGTAGATAAAAACATGCAATGCACAAACAAAGGCACCTGGAGGAAAACCTTCGAGAGTGTTTCTGATGGGTTGTAGTTTATAACAAACTCGGTAGAGGGCGTTCGAACGTTGTGACGTGCAGATATAAACATGGGCTCGATACCCTTATGACACACCTCGTAGACAAGTCAAAAACCTATCTTGTTGATTTTCAACATGTAAAAAGTTTATAGGAATATGGACGCAATGATATCATCTTTAGTATTGAAGGAAATAATGTACATGAAAGAACGAAGAGGAAAACGGATTTAATACACAATTTTTCTCATCATAAAGTAAATTTTTTTGAGTGTATTTTTAGGTCCATGCTGTACTTTTGTTCTATTGCTATTATTCTCATCACCAAATGGTTTTCGCATTTGTTTGGCTTCAAATATTTCACCTTTCCTATGTAATTTCTTCAAAAATAATTCACAAAGTGCTTCACAACACATCTCATTATAAAGGCAATGGCATCGATGAAACGTCGGGTTTTAGCGGATAGATCTTCGTTGAGAATCGGTAAAAACAATAATTCTTGTAAAGACAACTTTATCTATAGTATCATATCCTTAATAAGATTATTCTCTTATCGTGTTTCTTATGCCGATGCGTGCTCCTTTAGAAGAAGGAAAGAGGTAAGGTATCACACCCATGCAATATATCATGTTGCCTCGTTGGAAATTGATGGTAGTTCTCTCGTATGCACTTGATTGCGCAAACAGCGAGCGAGGACGACACGTGTTGATAATCTTGTTATCGTTGGAATTCGAAAGGAGTGAAAACTAAGACCTGTCCTTATACATTCCATATCTCGTTCAGAGAGTTCATGCATGTGGAGAAAAAACGACATTTCTCATTTTGATATATCAGTAATGCATGTCAGGATATGCAGTCGTTCGTTGAGAAACAGCAGCAGCGAACGAGGTATGATATTATATTAGAGTGTAATGCTTGCTTTTTTGTCTGAGATGGCCTCATGGATTTAAAGGCCCCTTGAAATAGTTAATTTGAATTGTGGATTTGATATAAGACAATTCACTTCGTAATCTTTTCAGCATTTATTCCGGGAAATTGATTGTTTCAACTTGAAACCAGAAAGTCTATGTCCATGTGATGAAGAATGTCCACCAATCTCCACGTGTGTTCACTGGTGCTAATTCTGCGAAAGCATTATGATTAGTTATTCAAAATCTGATAAAAATTTAGCCATGCCATTTCCAAAAATAATCATTTCGGAAAACTGTGGATTGTTTTTTCGTAAAATCGTTGAGAACAGTTTGTTATGAACGTAATTCCTTTCAATAATAAACCAAATCTTATTCGGGGAGTAAAACAATTGATATTTTTACTTAGAGTGTGCATCATGTACAGCTCATAAATTAATTTAAATTTGATGTTTACATAGTATGAGGCCGCAAAACATAATTAAAACTCCGAGGAGCAATCAGAAACCTCGGGTTCCCAAACCAAGACTGTTCCTTAGATGTCATAAGCTAATTACAATTCCGGGATTGTTTTGACGTAGTAAATACAGCAAAATTGCAAAATTTTTTGATTTCCCATCACTATGGCCACACGTTAAAATAGGCCTTGCTATGCACGAGAGACTAAATGGCAGCGCCCACCAAAGCTACATCCCACAAATTTCATTACCGAAAAACGCGACTTTCCGCTCTTTTTGGTAAGTTATACCAATAAACTTATTTGCTGACTTTATTTTCCACCCGGCTTAGGACCGGGGCTTGGGTGATGAAATTACGGTGCTGTTGACGGCAGGAGCCACACGAATGGCTCCTGGCCACTTCTCCATTGTTTCGCTCATAGGTACGAGCGGACGCAAGCAAATCAACAACTTTTTGGTTTGATGTCTTGCCACTCATTCGCCTTCGCGATGATCACTTCACTCTTGCGAAGACAAGACGATTGTGATCATCGTTGATTCTGTTGTCGTTATTTTTCCTGACACAGTCTAAGCGCGGCGATCGAACAAACTCTCGATCCAACGGTATGTAAATATGTGGAATATTATTGGCTCAACTACTGAAAAGCACTCAAACTTCGAAGGGCATCACCAAACAATATAAACGAATACGCCATATAACAAATGAAGCGCGTTTTTGAAAAATTGAGATTGAAATTGATAGAATGTTCATGCGCCTCTCACTTCAACATCATCTACAGTGGCGAGCACATGTGGATACATGTTAACCAAATTTGGCTTAAAATACTTGTAAAATCCTTAAAAATACATTCATCGATGTGAAATGTTTGCAGTTGAATTCTTTATTAATATCTATGTGAAATAAATAATGAACAAAATTATAACTTATAAGCTCAGTCTAGATTTTAAAACAAATAATCGAAATGGGCAATGTATCCACTTTTGCACGTTTCGTTTCTTCTATGTTGCAACACTGATCTGTGTATCGAAAAAAAACGTAATAACGGGATTCACAGCAATTGGAGTGTTTACGTTGTGCGAAATAGTGTTTTACACGGTAAAGCATAAAAGTTCGATTTGATTAGTCACGCGTTTATACTGTTTCTGTGAGTATTTCAATTTTGAAGCGAAAATGAAGAAAATACCGGAGTACTTAGAAAATCAAATTGTGGAAATGACGAAAAACAACGAGTCAGCACGTCAAATAGCTAAATCGGTGGGTATTTGCCACCGAACCGTGCTTCAAGTAAGAAAGAGAAGCAATGTCAGTGCACCTGAAATTAGTAAATCGCGGCCACGATTGCCAACTGATAGAGATGCTCGAGCTATGGAGCGCCTCATGACCACCAAACCGAAGACAACACCAAAAGAGGCTGAAGTTGCCATTAACAAGCCCGTAAGTGAGTGGACAGCACGCCGAGCTCTTCACAGGATCGGACTAACAGCGGCAGTTAAGAAAAAAAAAAAACCAGCGGTGTCACAGAAAAATGTTGCAGCACGTCTCAAATTTTGCAAGGAGCACAAAGATTGGAGCGTTGATGATTGGAAGAGGGTAATTTGGTCCGACGAGACCAAAATAAACCGATATCAGCCCGATGGTAAGGAGTATTACTGGCACCGCCCAAATGAAAAATTGAAAAAGCATCAAGTGAAAGAAACCATGAAGCATGGAGGAGGCGGCTTGATGGTGTGGGGCTGCTTCACTTGGTGGAACGTAGGTCAATTGGTTAAAATCAATGGCATTATGAAGAAAGAACAATATCTTCATATTTTGGAGTCTAATCTACCAGATTTCGTAGACGAATCTGCTTACCCAGAATATAAAATCATTTTGCAGCAGGATGGAGACCCAAAGCACACGGCAAAAATCGTTAAGGAGTGGCTCATTAGGCAAAGTTTTAAAAAAATGCAGTGGCCTGCTGAAAGCCCAGACCTTAACCCGATCGAAAATTTATAGGCTTTGCTGAAAAAACGACTAGCTCGGTACGACACCGCACCGAAGGGATGGGATGAGCTTTGGTGTCGAGTTCAGACGGAGTGGAGTAATATTCCACATGAACTCATTGAAAAATTAGTGGAGAGCATGCCTAAGCGGAACTTTATTCGAAGTGTTTTCGCTGTTTTGTCCTTACTCTTAAGTTTTGTGTTACGATGCGTTACGATAATGTGTAGCGGTAGATTGTCATGATGCAATACGATTACGTTTATCTTTCTGTAGCCTTCAGTCTTACGCACCAATATCTCCCGACCCTATTTCAGCTGGGTTAAACCTTATTTCTGTAAGGTCATATACCTTGCAGAGATACTATATTTTGAACTATTTAACATAAGCCATAAAAAATCATCTTATGACTTAAATATTTTTGACTTTACTGACTGCTTTTGACAGACTTTAAAATCGTGGCTTTTTTCGTAGCGAATTAGGAATTCATTTTCATACATTCTGCCGAGCTTTTGGCGAAAAGGAGGAAAGTCCAGAACCCTTTCATGTAGACTGCCAGAACGTGGCGTACAAATGACTCACATGGCTGAAAAGTACTAACGTAACAGAACTGGAACTCTTGGCAACCAAAGAGCTATTTGGACCATCAATAGTACGCGGAGAGCTCAGGGCCAAGACTGGCTTTTGCTTTCGGGTCCATCAATGGACCCGAATTAATAATAATAACATAATAATTCATCTCCGAGTCTTATCAACTATCAATTATCAAATTACGTTGTTCTGAGCTCTACTTTCGATAATGAAAAGAGTTTTACCTCTTTTCTGTTAATATTTGCAGCCTGGAATAATTCATAGTTGATCGTTTAGACTTTTTGTGAATTGTAATATTTAGCCTTAGGATTTTTTTCAATAAATACATATTGAAGGAGAAGTGCAACTTCGTGCAAATATTAATTACATGAATATTACTCATAGTAAGTTATAGTATTTATCGATCACTCCACGAAGTCCAAGTGTTTGACGTGAGTACTTGCCACTATTAAGCCTTACCTGACGGTCCAAAATTTTGTGCGGCAATGACACTCCCAAAATTTTTTGTTACCACCTAGGCCAGAATATTTTGTTGGGAAGCGATTGGAGTAAGTACGTGAAATTCCATTTAAAAGCTGAAAATTCATTGACGACACAAGAAAAAATCAGTAAAGATACTTTCAATTCCACAAATTCCAACCCTCTGAATGGTGAGGGAAAAAGTCATTCCTCCTGGCAATCTTAGAAATCTGAAATACGTTCATAGATAGCATCTCGAAAGGCATTAGAGCAGCACTTACGCCTCTTTTTAACAAGCAATCACATGGATGAAATAACTTGATGCTGCCTACAAGTTGGAATATTCACTCTCCCATTTTCCCATGTTCATCACGTTAAAGAATGTTCTGCACTAACAAACTTTTCGTACAACTTTCACAAATAAATTGTTTGAAGGAGTCGAGCTCCATTACCACGTAACCTCTTACATCTTGCTTGGGTATAAAGCCCCAAGATACTACATCTAAACTTCTTACTTGTTCAGTGGGTTCTCAAGTGGCAGAAGGTTCATTGCGAACACAAACGAGATACTTGCTTCCTCAACTTTTCCTAAGCTGCCACACGTATAGCATCCTTGCCAGTATCTATAAAAAATATATTACGCGTGTGAAATATATAGGGAAAGTTTTGTCTAAAGGTGATGTTTTAGATAAGCTCCTAACAACAACAATAAAGGTAAATGGGAAGCGAGGAAGTATTTGTTACAAAAGTAAAACCACTTATTAATGAAATTATGGTTAGCACAAGTTCGTCAAGTTGTCAGGAGAGGAAGGCACGTCAAGTAGTTATGACAAAGCGCTCGCCAACATTTCCATTGTCATCCGAGGTGGTTAATTTAACGAGAAACGTATGAGGAATGTATGAATTCTTCTCGGTGTTATTTATTCACTGATACCTTGGAATTGGTTGCGTTTCAACCGAAGCGGCATGTGAGTTAATTTCGAATAAGTTCTCCCGACTCGGAAAATGAAGTACTTCTTTTATTTGCCAATAAGGAAAAGTTGACTAATCCTTCGTGGCATTTAGGGCTTCTCAGAAGTGTGTTAGACTATAAGTTGCAGATTTTGGCAGGAAGGCTTTTCGCTTTTACATGGAGCAAACCATCGTTTCGATTCGCGCCAGTGAGTTGATGAATCGACACCAAACTACTTTGGATCTTCGACGGGCATTTGACGAAAAGTATGGGAACATTGCCATTCTAAATGTGTTTTCTTGTAATTTTTTTCTATTGACTCCACATATATTTAAAGATTTTCCACCAGAAGAATAAACCACAGCCACTTTCTAACCTCAGTAACTTCATTAACCAAAAATAGCGCATATTACAATCCTCGGTGTGAAACAATTTCAGAATCGAAAACTTCATTCACTTCCAAATCAGTAGGTCACAGACGAGAGTAATAGGTTTATCATGTCAAAAACGAACTGAATATCTTCCATTCTAGGCATTTTTTCCTTGTAGCATTAGTAGTAGTAGTAGTAGTAGTAGTAGTAGTAGTAGTAGTAGTAGTCGTGGTCGTAGCTCTTGCAATAGTAGCAGTAGCTCTTGCATTAGTAGCAGTAGCTCTTGCAATAGCAGCAGTAGTAGTAGTACTAGTAGTAGAAGCAGTAGTAGTGGTAGCAGTAGTAGCAGTAAAAAAAGTAACAGTGGAGGTAGTAAAGACAGTAGTGGAATTTGCACTAGTTGCAGTAGTATGTGTTGTAGTAGCAGTATAAGAAGTAGTAGCAGTAGTAGTGGTGGTAGTGGTAGCAGTATGGTAGCATTAGCAGGAACATTCTCGTTGAAATTTCTATAGCGATTTGAACATTTCAAATTATTAAGCATTCAAACCTACCAATCGTACCAGTTCTGTCAAGGTTTGTCTCATCAGTTATCTGCTGCAATTCACGCTAATGATATTTGGTTGCCAATCTAAAGAAAATGAAATCTTAATTCGAATTTGATACTCTTCCGATAATCTACGTCATGTACAAAGAATGATTTATATACTACTGTAAAGGATTGAATGACAACAACACTGAATCGTAACAATTCTTTTGATGCTCACGTTGATTTTCATTCAATTTCAGGAAATAAAGCTCTGCAGAACGGAGAACCAACTACTAGGAAACGGAGATCTCGCTCAATAGAATCCCTGGAAACTAATAAATTGCCTCACATTTCTCAAATGAAATGATAATAAATCTGAAGTGGTTACCACAACGCTCAAGATAACAATAAGACGAATCCTTAATTCGAGATAAGCATCAATAATTCACCCAACATAAGACAAGAGCACACATCGTGCAAAATGGGATTCATTTCGTGGAGAACGTATTCAAAATCGCAGACAATCCTATCCATAGTTTTGGTGCATTTGCTACTGTTTGTTGTTGTCAGTGGCGATACCCAATGGTCTCAAAATTGCGGACGTTGCGACTGTCACTGGTATTCGGGCAAAAAAACGGCCAATTGCAATAGTTTGGCGTTGAAAACAATTCCGAGATATCTGCACTCGGACTTGCAAAGCGTCGACTTCTCCAACAATGACATTGCCGAAATCCAGCGGAACGAGTTCATCGAGGCGAACCTGCAGAACTTACACAAGTTGTTTTTGAAAAACTGCTCGCTAGCGGAACTGAACCGCGATGCGTTCAACGGGCTCAACGTGCTTATTGAGCTGGACTTGTCGGACAATTTGCTCCGTGAACTACATCCTGGAACGTTCAATGGGCTGGAAAAATTGCGTAAGCTGCTGCTGAATAACAATCAGCTGGAATATCTGCAGCAAGGACTATTCAGCGACTTCAAATTCCTGCGGACAATCGAATTCAAACATAACCGGATCGCCCGAATCGCACCGAAAACTTTCACAAATTTGCCTTCGTTAGTTTCAATAGAATTATCTTTTAACAATTTAACCATTTTGAGAGTTGAGAGCTTCGCACACTTGTCGGAACTGCGGGGAATCTCCCTGGAGCAGAACCCGTGGAACTGCACTTGCCATCTGCTGGCCTTTCGCCAGTTTGCAGTCGAGAATCAATACAACTCGCAGTCAACAGCTTGCCAGGATCCGCCCCACCTGAACGGAAAATTGTGGAACGAGGTGCTCCTAGAACAGTTTGCTTGTCGCCCAGAAATCATCCAACCCCAAAAGGGAATCCGCGGTGGCCCGTACGGTTCCCACGTGACTGCCACCAACGGAAATGCAACGCTTACTTGCCGAGTACGGGCTGCCCCCGAGCCTCACATTGAATGGACCTTTAATAAACGGATAATTAATCACAACGACCGGCGGCTACGAATTTTTAGGATTATCGAACCAAACCGAACGGACGAAGTGGATATTTACACATCAGAACTAACAATTGTGGGCACCCGACCCCAGGACAAAGGCGTGTACAGCTGCATGGCGGAGAACGCTGCCGGCAAGGATATCGCCGAAATGCAATTGTCCTTGGCTACGGGTCGCCTCGACCGCATACCTGACGAAGAGCCCGCTATGGATTTGCTTTTAATTATTTGCATCGTAGCCGTCGTTTTGCTGATACTGCTCATAATCGTGGCCCTGGCACTCTGTCTCTACTGCCGACGTGTCAAGCAATTTTCCAAGGATTCATCGATGAGCGACAACGGCTTAATGACATCGAAGCTCGACAAAACACATAATGGCTCCATGCTGGAGGGCGGTTCAGTGATAACGGAAGTGCAAAAGAGCTTGTTGACATCTGTGAATCCTGTGGAGAAACCTCCTCGCCGCGCGACCGACATGGAGTCGCTGGATGCTGACGATGGACATGAAATGAAGAAAACGCTGTTGGACGAAACGGCATTTGGTGAGTTTTTCCCATTATCGTTATCTTTGCTAGCATGTATTCAACAGGAAAACTTTTTGCTGGGGTTAATTCCAACTTGAATTTCGAGCCGATGTCGTCGGAAACTTTGCATAATGCTAGCCAAATACTTGGTAGTCGACCAAACTCAGAAAATGTCTTTCTCCATTGGATACGAATTAAACTTTCTGTTTGAGGTACTCATTTGTGCATCCTAGAACTATTAAAAAGCATTGTTTGGTTTAATGTTCATCCAAACGAATACTCTGCATTAAAAAAGTTTTGTTATTGTATCACTTCGACCGTAACCATTATCGTGCTGGGATCTGTTTCCAAGCCAAAGGAATAAAAGTCGTTAATTAACAATATTGTGCCGAGAAACAAGTTGCCACAGCTACCCGAACAAATATTTATTAGGGTCACCATCCGGCCTATATGGTGTTAGGATCTCCGTGCAGACTCAATCAGGTGTGTCAGTTCCGGTCCCAGGACGAACTTTGGCTCATATCTAGCGTTTGCAAGCCTTGCCCGCCAGACACAATCCAATTGGGATTGGCTATGAAATTATTAGAAACAAACAGGTCGGAAAGCTATGCAGGCAAATTATGTAGTGTAGTGTCCTATGTCCTTTTACAGCCTAGGTTCCAGTTTCCTCTGGTGTGAACTGAAATGGAATCATCATATAAAGCCCAACATTGTGGATATACGACTCATGATGAGAGAATGCATTGGTAGGGAATTAGCACCACAATTGGTATAATTATTACAATCTTGAAAAATGTCTATGGCACCCTCATTAAAGTATGATTTACGATAAAAATTTCAGGACGACAAAGCAAGAGCAGTTGAACAAGTAAATTAACAAAAATAAGAAACCGAAAATATGCCATACAACCTTCAGGAAGGAAGCTGCTAGTTAATCGGTTACTCAAACACGTTGCGGTGAACTCATCTGAATCTATTTCGCATGAAGAAACCGAATAACTTTGAAATCATCCATCTATTGCGTCATTGGTTACCCTGTACAATGTTTGTCCCAATCATGTAAATTGCATTCTGTGAAGCGAATTTCTCATGCAATACTCATTAGTCTGCATAAAATTCTCAACATTAATGAATACTTTCCGATGTCATTTACTAGTAATTACATTACATGAATTGATTCGACCTACAACTTTTCGGGAAAATGTTACAATGCGTAAGAGAATTCTGAGATAACTTTTTGAATCCGTCTACAATTATTGGAATGGAGATTGTGCCGTGTTAAATGCGACAATTTTCTTTTCTAAAAGAGAAACTCTTAAGATTCTCTGCTGTCCATTTTCGCAGATCTTATCATTGAATAGGAGCAAAACTCGTTTTATGTACATTCCCTTATACATAGACTCTAGTTTAGACCCATCACCGATAAATTGACTCCACTAATTTTGCTCGTTTATTTTTCAGGAAGTCACGACGAAGAAACGCGTTCGATTGCATTATCGGATACTACACCTCGTTCGCGACAAGCTTTCGTTGACGATAGTCACGGCACTAATCTTCCTCCAGACTTGTTATCCTTCCAAGCGAAGGTTCCACAATCACCGTCTATGCAGAGTTCGATATCCAATATTCCAGACAATAGGATATATGCTAAGTCGCCGCTTTCAAGTCCTGTATACCAGCACGTAGTGACCCAATCGCCGGGGAATATGAACAACAATGGCTTGTATGGTGTTGCCCCCGTCGCCTTCCGAACACTACAACATCCGAAAAACAGGAACTTGGCTATGATGCAAAGCCCGCGTGCCAACAATGCATCACCATTTGTTCCAGCGCCGATCGTGTATCCACCGGTCGTAATGAAGCAAGGCTACATGACAATCCCCCGGAAGCCTCGAGTGCCCAGTTGGACGCCGTCGTGCAGCACAACTTTTTCGGAATTCCAACCAATCGGCAATGTCCCCGAAGCAACCCTCGCCGGTAATGAAGTCGAACCAGTTTATGATAATTTAGGTGTAAGAACAACCGCTGGTGGCAACTCTTCCCTAAATTTAACCAAGATCGGGGTCTCCGCCAACCAATTAAATCACACACTCCCGAACAGGTATACCATGAAAGACAGACCGCTTCCAGCAACTCCTAACCCGGGTATGAATGCGGCCAACAGTTCCACAACACCTTCCAGGATATATGAGCCTATCCAAGAAGTGACGAATCTGACTGTCATGTCTGATACAGAGCCACTTTATGGAACTGCCAAGAATGGAGGACATGGCGTGACAATAGTTCCAAGCAATACCAACGGAATATCTATTTCAGGAACACTCGACAGGGTGGCGAAAATCCCACCGCGACCGCCACCGAAGCCCAAGAAAAAGATCTCTGTAGCGTCCACCAATCCAGGCAGCACAAGTCAACTGTTCGAAGATGAATGTGAAGATGGCACAGAGGTCTAACGAATCCTGTCCGAATCACATCACACCCTTCCACATGCAAGCTAAAAGAGTAAACATGCGTTTTATTCCAAGCAATGAATGATCGCTCATTGAACGCAACATTCTGTATAGATTTAGCATATTTTCTACCACGGCTTGGGTTGCTAAGGACATTGATTGACGCTCCTCGGCAACATGTCGCATACCAATGACGGGTTCATTAGCAAAATCAAAATAATTTTCGAATTTATTGACTTGAGTGCCAAGCGACTGTTACACACTTTATTTATTCCTAATTTTCGCTGTTTTATGTGTTTTCGAGACGTATGTATATTTGCTATAATTATAAACATTTTCCCCTTCACGGATAATGTGAAACGTGTAATTTTAATTAAGACGGAATTTTCGGAACAAACAAAGAGGTGCAAACTAGGAAAGTAAAGTAAAATCGAATACTACTATTAGACAAATATTAAGTGGTTATCTAACTAGAATAATATCTAATTATAAATGTTGAAATGAAACAATGAAAGATTCGCTTACGCCGAATATTGCAAGGACTAAGGACGCTTAGTCGATCGTATTCGAGATTTATTTTTTATACAGAGTATGTATTTCTTAGAGCTACATGCAAACATCATTCATTGCGTTCAGTTCGATATTTTGTATTTCGTACAATTGCGTAATTGTTCATCAAATGAAATCAAGACTCTAAATTTAAAACGAAAGTATTTATTTGGATCATCGAAATTTGTATTTACTACATCGTTAGAATAAGTTTCTTTTATATTTTTTAGGTTAGTTTAGTGTTTGGAAGTTTTATTATAAAAATGATGCAAAAAGAGAAAACATTGATAGGAAATATATACTTTTTATATAAAACCTGCACGCATTCTTTTATTGATTGGAAATTTCATTACATAATGAGCAGATTTGCAGCCGAACTTCAAACGGTTAAGGAACGCTTATAATGCATGACCAAATGTGCCAAAATCGAGTTAGGAGAAGAAAATACTTTTAATTTCGATAAAATAAGATGATGCGCTAAATTTGTTTCGGGGTATTCCAATTCAACAACAACTGCCAATCCACATTGGCTGTCTGTACTACAACTGCCAAGGTCAGGGACTTGTTTTTGTACAGCACCTCCAACTCGAGCCGTAGGATATTGTCTTTGTAAGGTTCGTAAAATGTTTGTTCCTTGCATTAGAAGATTCTTTTTAGTTTGTTTTTCAGTCAGAGCTTGATGTGAAGACGTTGAAGGTCTTCTTTGATATTTGTCTTTGGAATATGGTTTTTAGTATGATCACCACTCGAATATTTTTCAGAATCGATGTCGCTAGGCAAAAATCCTCCTTTTGCTTTGACACTACGGTACACGCGCCTCTGAAACGCTCATGATTGCTTGTGTGGGCTTCACTTGTAGCCCATTTTAAATTGAAATATACTGAAAGAAAATCGTTTACTGTTTAAATAAAACACATTTATTTTTATAAATGACATTTATTAAGTAACCCGAACTAAAAAAAATATATTCTCTTTCTTAAATTTAAAATATTAACAATATCTTCAGACTTCTCAAAAAATCACATAATTGTTCCTTATTTGAGATCAATCAACTTTTGGTTTAATTCTTACATTTTTTTAACTTACACGAAGGACAAATTAAAATTTGGTGATCATTACATTTACGCGTGTAGCATTTCGGGCACGTTTTCCGTGTGCTGCGATCGCGCATTCTGCTAGAAAACGCACAGCGTGCAACCACCTACGAATTGGTATATTTCCTTGTTGAGGAGCTTCTGACACATTCAACAATAATTTTACAACTGATTTTATGCTTCTTCGAAAATTGTCCTAATGAATACGTTTTGAAATTAATGGTTTCACAAGCTCAAACCCCAAGGACTGAAGAAAAATGCGTCTGATAATTTTTTCATTTGGATTATTCAACTGGTGAATAACTAGACCGATTATACCGGCAATATTTAAAAATTTAAAAAATAAGGTGAGTGGACTACGCCTACTATTTCTAGACAGGTCATATTGACGACACATCCTGTCCACAATATCGCCACTCTTTGGTTGATTATAACATGTTATAATTTCGGGCTTTTTGGCATCGCGGTTGACAATAATAAGTTTGTTTTGTTCCTTTTTGACACATAACTGACTAGTGTACAGTCTTTCTGAAACCCAAACAAAGAGCTATTTATCTCTCGGTCCCGACAAGTCTTGAAATTTGGGGGTATAATGTATTACTCTTGAGAGTGCCGACAACAGTCATTTTTTTCCATAAGCTGCAATGCCACTGGATACCTGGTGAACCAGTTATCCATCGTAATCCTATCGTATCCTATTAGTGACGTCTGCCACTTTATTGGATGCATAAAAAGGGGTTTCTGGTTGTTCACCACAGTATACTTCAAAGTTGTGGACTTACGGACATTTTGTGTCCACTACCACAAATATCTTTATCTCAAATTTTGCCGGTTTGTTAGGCAGGTAAATAATAATACGACATCGTCCTCTAAATGCTACCAGTTGCTCATTCAATGTCAATTTTTCACTTGGTGTCGCATAGCCTCAATAAAGTCCCATATGGTAGCAAGCTTATCAATTTCTTGTCTCTGAGCGCGGTCGCAGATATCATCAAATCTTACAGATCGTATTAGGAAACGAAATCGATTTATAGATATTCTGAGATAAAACAGCTCGAAGCCCGTTCCAATATAGTTGTCCCAAAAGTCTTTTAGAGTTTGACGTCCTGATCTGTTGACACCGATGACTATGAGTAGCCCAACAAATGCTCTCATTTCAGTTAGAGTCGTAGGTATCGCATCGCGTTCTCTTTGGTATTTATTCGTTTTAGTATCAAAATATATATTTGTACACTTGACCAGAGATTCAAAGACATCAGGGCAAAAAAATAACTCGAAACATTGAAGGGGTGTACTGGCATTAGAAGCTGTACCTTCTCGTCCTAAAGGTCTTTGTATAATATTATGAGAACGTACCATTGTTGTAGGAAATGGTCGTTTCCTTCATTCCGTTTCATTTCAAGACTTATAAGTGGCTAATTCTGCGAGTGGTAAACTGTCGTCCGAATACCTGTTGCTCTGTTCTGTTTGTTCAGTCTGATCTTCTTGCTCGGTATTAGTGTCGTGCGGAGAATGAACTATATTTTCTTCTTCTCTCAAATCCTTTTCCTATTCGCTTTCAATCAAATCATCCGGATCAAACTCTTCTTCTAGCCATCTCAAAACGTTTTCTTCCATTCTGCGATCTATATTTAGCAATTTGTTAATAAAATATCAACAACGGTAAGTTTATAGTACATAAATATAATATATAATGTAATATAATACAAAACTTAATAAGAAAAGATAAATACTTACATCAATTTAAAATAATATTTTGCTCCTAAGAATTTCCGCCAGTGCACGCATGGGCTACATACGTAGCCCAACACCTTTAAGGTAGGAGTACACTTCTCGCGTGCAAAAAAAGGCATAAATTTAACAATTTTTATCTTGGATCCTTTATTGTATTTTGAAATGTCACTTTTTTAATACGTTTACATGAGTCTTGAAAATTATAAAATTTTTTTTTTGGACATTTGTTGTATTATATAGAGGGCGTCAAAGTCAAGATCCTAAAAAATTCTTCGTCCATGGCTGACAGTTAATCTCCGGATTTGTACTCCTGAAACAAAAAATTCAAACGGCATTTAAAAAAAGAAGGTTTCGCACACACGAATTTACCTCCATTTATTAAAAAACATTTTACAAAATGGCGGACTTTCGAAAAAAAGTGTTTAAAATTTACACATTCTTCCTCTATTTTCTTTTTTTTTTGGTCTAAATGTGGTAAATTCGTGTGTAAGATGTATTAACAAGTAAGACGCACAAAGGTTTATTAAAATCGGTCCAGCCAATCCGGAGATTAAGTGTCGACCGTGTGAAAAAGAGTAGTTTCGAGAAAAACGCTTTTAAAGTTTTGTCGCGTATTATTTTTAAAATATTATTGAAAATATTATATTTGGTCCCTTACAATCGATTAATCCGCTATTCCTGGACCATATAATAGCAAACCTTGATCAATACGGGCCTCTTTTTCCTCTTGTTGGACATTATTTTTAGCTAACCGTCCCTCTTTCGTTGCCACTGGCTCGCCTTTTCAGCCTTAAAAATTCGCTCTTCGTCCTTAGACTGCACATATCTGTATGCAGCTACGCCGATGGTACATCCTATAGTTTCCATTGTCTTCAACAATGTTATTCTGCCTTCATTAAATATGGGCAACGAAATTTGAACTGCAAGTTCGACCACATTTTTGCCCGCGAATGTATGTTTGGGAACAATGGCTCAAAGAGTTTTGTTATAACATTCGTTGTTGTTTTGGGTATTTTTTCCCAAACAACATGAGAGCGAATCTTCATTGCTCAGCTTTTCGAAAACAGGCTTCACAAGCTCTTGCACTTGTGTATTAAGAGCCGGTTTGTGTTTGAATAACTCGTTATTGGCCTGTGCCTTCAAATATTTACACCACTCTGGATTGCAGTGTTGATGTTCTGGTACTTCGTCGGTAGAAATCAGGTAATAAAATCCTGCCCATATTTCTCTCTTCATTTCTCCCAAATCATTAGGATATCGTTGGATTGCTAAACTATAATTTATCGACATCTGTTTAATAATTTTGCCCGTAAGATCTGTCGTTTTTGCAAGCGGAGGCTCATTGATTTTTCTCTTTTTACGCGGCTGTTTATCTTTCGGTGTGTTTTCTTCTTCAGCCTCCTTTTTTTCATCCGTCTAGTTAATTTTTTTCATCTCGGTAAGAGTCTTTTTTACATCTTTAAGATATCGAAACATCCGTTTTCCAACGTGCAAAACACATTCCAGTTTTTTAACCGTAAAATTGTCTCTGTATGGTTTGGCTTCGCAAAGATTAGTAAACGTTTTTGAGTCACCATTGCCTATATAGTACGCGTATTTAATTTGGTGAAGGGTCATAGGATTCTCAGAAATTTCTATTATACCTACCTTGTACCTCCATCCCACCAGAGCCAGTTTTATAATTTACAGTACATTCGTCTTCATGCTCGCCCTCGTTCCAAGTTGAAAATTCAACATCATTCAGCTTTTTTTCATTATTTCACATACTTTGCAAGTTTTTGATGATACAAAATAGTCCAATAACTTGCCTGTATTTTTTCCAATAACTGTTGAAACACCAATTAGAGAGCTACACCCGCGTTTTGACCAAGTACTATCTCCGGATACAAAAAACTCATCCTCGATCAATTCTTTTTCATTTCTTGTTGACCATCTTTTTTTAAACACACATCGGAAACACAATACGCCGCAATTAAAATATTTCCTGAAATTGCTTAATAAGTCTTTTTACCGAAACAAGAAGTAATATCCATCAGACCACAAAAAAGATCTAAACCGTTACGACCTATACCGAGCAAGCGCATAACGAAAATTATACGCCGATTGATTTCTAATGCTTTATTTATCATAGGGCATGACTCTATTTGTCGGTCAACACATTCACATTCAACATTGATTTTAAAAGCAAGACCGCGAATATTTATTTTGGAAAATTTAATGTCTTTGTCGCACGTTTTACACTTGAGCATTGTTGATAATGCTCCAAAAACAAGCGAGAACACGAGTATATAATAACTATAACTTTCATCTATTTTCACCTCAAAATCAGTACTGCCGGATAATTTCTATGCGGATGAAAATGATGTACTTTGCTCAGCACTATAGTGATTTCCACGAAATTCGTGAGATTCTCTTTTAGTGTGACTTTTTTTTATTTTCGTAGTTTTTCCCGCTTTTTTGTATGGTGTGGGCGTTTTGACGCGATAAATATACTTATGAACGACCAAATAACTTTAAATAACACTTTATAATGTATGTGGAAGGAAGAGCGTTGCGCGCTCGACAACTGCAAAGTGCTAAGAACGTTACTGTTTTTGACCACCTTAAAATTTGAATTTCTATATAATATTTTAGGAGGTCATTTATAAAGGTAAAAACTGTTATAAAATGGAAAGAAAAAAGATTATTTTTCGAATTATTGAAAATTGTACTCCTACCTTTAACCGTTATTTTTCGCACGTGCGCCAGCGTCGACCGCTCACGCCACACTGAATGTGTCGATGTAGCGTTCCTGGCAAATTGAACAAAGGGTAAGCCGTCTGACCATTTATTTGCATCGTTTTCGTTCTTTCACGCATTTAGCAAATTCTGTACATCCTGTGACGAGGACTGTCGACTGTAATGAGGCTGTCCATGAATTACCAATTCATCTTTCCACATAAAGGATATGACTTGACTACTGAGTTCTCTATCATTATTTATCATTGTTTATATTTTATATACTCTATCATTAAAAAAATTAAAGTTCATGATACGCTACCCCTTCAGTAGTTCTTTTAGTTTTCAAAGGGTGTAGCAGGACAAACTTAACTTCACTATAAACGGTCTCAAGTCTCGGAGTCGCATTTCGGGGGTTTCCCAATGGTGGATCATTAAATGTTCAATAACTTTAAATAAACTTACAGATATGCTAATAAATCCTACTTACGCCTCCTTTGTAGGGATGAAAGAGGATGGAGATAGTGATATTCCGTGCCTGAGAACGGATTCAAGGTAGTAACCATTTCGTTGGAGTGGATGATGGGGGCCTGGTTAACTCCCTGTTCCTTTAAAACCCCTAAATTGCGTCGAACGTACAGCAGAGCTTCAGGGTGGATTGGACGTACGGTAACACCCTCGGAAAAAAATGGATCCTAGAATGTGAGATCACTGATAATCCTGACGGAGTAGGGACTTTTAACAACAGGCCAGCCAGTATACGAGGGCCCGCTGAAAAGTTATGAGCCTAACATATTAAAACACGAGATAAAAATTCAAAAAAATTTTATTTTTCAAAAGTCCCCGTCGAGTTCAATACATTTTTCACAGCGTTTGTATAAAGCCTGTAACCCACCCAAAAAATATATTTCGTTTTTGTCCTCAAATTGCTTGTCAACTGCCACCTTTAATTCGTCTTCACCTCCAAATCTTCGCCCCCGCAAGTCCTTCTTTAAATTACTAAAAAGAAAGAAGTCACTGGGAGCCTGCAAACTTCTTCTTAGTTATCCTTACAAAAACTAGGTCCAAAAAATCCTGTGATATTTGAACTCGCCGCTGCTTGTCAGGGGGCATGAGCATTTTTAGAACACAACGCCCACTCGCTTTTCTCATGTTCAAATGAGTGTGCAATATGTCACCAATTCGTTCCTTACGAGTGTTCAACTCCTCAGCTATCTGCCACATTTTTATTCTCCGATTGTCCAATACCAATTTCTTGACTTTGGCGATGTTATCATCCGTGCCTGCTGTGTTCGGGCGGCCTGAGCGCGGGTCGTCTTCCAATGATTGTCGTCCCTGTTGGAATAGTCGAGCCCAACGTTTGATTGTTGCAGATGATGGTGCAGATTCTCCGTAAACGTTCTCCGTCAAAAATTTCCTTAGCCGTTTTTCTTTTCTTAACAAGGAACTTTATGATGGGGCGGTACTCGAATTTCCTTAAGTGCAGCGATGACTCAGACATGGTGATGTTCACTTTTTAATAACTCAGAGATTAATGATTACTTAAATGTTCGTTTATATACTCATTAGATGTTACGCAACAAGTAACTTATCACTCAAGTAATTAGCGGTAGTGGGGGTACCCTAGACTCATAACTTTTCAGCTGGCCCTCGTAAATTAAACATATTTGCAATCCTGGAAATGAACTGTACTAAAAGGGGTATTCAAGATATAACATCGTACAAAACATATTACCCCTTGGCAATCTGTTCCAATGCCCGACAAGAGGGCTTAAGGAATCCACCTCCGAGGTGGGGTTATTTGGGTCCCGGAAGCTCCGTCGGAGACGGGCGTGGGCGCCACTCCTCTATCCCAATAAGAGACCCCCAGCCCTTAGAGGAGATGGGCTGTCCTCGGAAGCCGGACACTTACAACCTCTGGTGGATGCTTTGCCACCACCTTGCTGCAAACGTTTTAAACGTTTCTCTCGCGATGAATATGCCGCGAGCCCAATGTCGCGAGCTGTTCTCACCTAGGCCTAAATGAATTTCGTTAAAATTTTACAAATTCTAGGATTGATTTAAAATTCAATTTATTGGCTAATAATTAAGTTATTAGCTTTTAAGTTATTAGTTATTATTAATTAAGTTAATTCATAAATTTATTACTTATCAATGTATCGGACTTAATATTTAAACTATTATTATCCTACTACACTAATACTAAATACTACACCTACTTACACTAAATACGGCGGGGGCCCCCAGACGACTCGTGTTCGGCTGCGATGGCTGAGAAAATTCTAGCCTGGACGACTGGCCTTCCGTTGTCACTCCACGCACTACTTCGGCTTGCTGCTTTGCACTTCGATATTCGGTCCCTCTTCGTTCGGTTGTCGTTGACCACTTTTGCTGTCTAGAGCTTCGCAAATTCGAATTTTCCACTGCAACTCTTCCACCTCCGGGCAATTTGCTTTTCGCGGTTCTATATCAATGACTGCAGTCCCTGCTTATGCTCGCACCTAATTACACACCGAATTTTGAGCAGACTCGAAAGATTAATATTTTTCGCTGCCTACACGATACATTGTCGCGGCTACCACTCGACGGATGGGATCCAGAAGAAGAAAAGAAGGGCTTAGCTCCGGCTCGTCGGGCTTTTATCCCTTTTGCCCAACAGTCGCCCGCTAAGGTGATTGCCCGGTGAGGTGATCGCCCGCAAGGAGGAAATTCCCGGGTTCCGTACCCCGCACTTAGTATAGCCGCAAACCCTTTCCCGAGCTTTTACGGCGACGTTGTTGCTGCGGCGGAGCAAAATTTTCCCCCAGTGCTCGATTGGCCGGTGAAATATCGCTGGGTTTCCCAGACTCCACCTCGCCTTCGCATGGCTTGGCGCACTGTACCGCCGCGGTATGCACACTGTACCGTCGAGCGTCGCGAGCGTTATGCTTCCGATTACATCATGCCTGCTAGGTTTATTTATGCGGATAAAGAATGTTTATACAAATGAAATTAATTTTAACTTATTCTGATTTCTTCATCTCCTTTAATGAATCAAAATGAGGTGATGTGTTTAATGATATTATCTAGCAAAAATTCATTTCGTCGTCAGTGCTTTTTAGCACTTTGGGTTTCTTCACAAACAAATATCTCCTTCTCGCCGATGTCTTCAAATCAATTAGCTCATTAAAACTATACTGTCATTATCACTCGATATCATAGTCATTTTATATATACTATATATTTATATATATACATATATTTATACTATAATACCATGTTTTTTTTGTGGAGAACAGCTCGCGGGATGAGCAATAACCCATCGTTAAATTTATTCTTTCGTCAAGAACAACAAGAAAAAATATGGTTGCGTCGTGTCCGAGTGAATTTCCTGTGGAATGGGAGTACAAATCGCAAGCTATTGACTTTAAGGCAGTCAATGAACGGCTTTTATACGGATCCGTATAAAAGCGTAATTCTCCAAAATTTTGCTGATAAAGGCGCACGCCCCGACCGAAGACGAAGAAACAAAGGCAACGTTCTACGATCACCTGGAACAGTTAGTCGACTCATTGTCTTCAAACGGCTCAAAAATAGCTCTGGGTGATTTTCACGCTAAAGTTGGCAATAAGCTATCTCATGGGGAACGACTGTCGATAAAGCCGCCACAATGAAACAAACGGCATCGGCCAGCGCCTGATTGACTTTTTTGAATAAAGCTGGGAGATGGGCTCGCCCATCTCTTTTGGTACTTTGCTATTCAACGCTACTCATAAGAAAGCTACCTGTCGTTACAAGAGGTACATTTTTATACAAGTCAAGCCGAGTGGAAGCCTCTGCGGATGACATCAACATTTTGTCACGATCGCTAATAATCACCAAAGAACTTCACATGAGATTCGACAGCGAAGCAAAACTGGTAGGGCTACAAATCAATGAGAAAGATACAAAGCTTATGTATGAGGCAGTCGAGAAAACATACCTCAAAGACCCAAAATATCACAATCAGCGAATACAGAATCGAAAATGTTGGCGAATTTGTGCCTAGGCGCGAAGATCAGGAGATCCGCTTATGAGAGAGACGAAACACGCCGAAGATTGCAGCTCGGAAATAAAATTTTGTAATCAGTTCTGACGGTTATGAAGACCAGCTGAATACACAGGAATACAAAGCTCCAAGTATACAATTCTGTGATTAGACCTGTGCTTTGCTATGGGTGGGAAACATGAACCTTAATCCAAGTATCCGCATCTATATTGAACGCCTTTGAGCGACGGGTCCTGAGGCACATCATTGACGGATAACGACCATGAGCTGTACAAAATTTCTGACGAACCGGAGGTCTCAACGATTGTAAGACAGCGGAAGCTGCAATGGGTTGGTCATATGAATCAAATGGACGAACAACGGATGCCCAAAAAGTATTCGATGGGGGAGCTTAAGGGCGGAGACCAGCGGAGAAACGCTGGTCCGACTCTTTTGTTGAAGACAGTTTGTTGCTGCTCAGATTGCGAAATTGGAGGACGCGGTGAATGGACCGAGACAGTTGCAGGCGCTCGCTGCAGAAAGCGAAGGCCGGAGAGGGCTGTTGTGAAACGAAGAAGAAAAAGAAGATTAATAAGGATCTTGTCATCTGCATTTATTTTGATGCACGGTGGATTCATTATGATATCATACATCAATGATTATGATATCATACATCAATAATGCCCGTTTTTTTCTTTAAACATTTCCAGTGCCATTATTGAATATGGAAATGGAATTTATTTATAATATTATAGCACAATCAATGTTTTGTTTTTTGGATTCTTTTTTTCAATTATTGTTTCATCTGCAGCGGAAGCGAAAGTCACAAGCTCGAAAGAAGATAATCCCATGACTGCATCTTCATGTCTAAACTGGTACTTCCGAAACAAATACTCTTAAAAAATCATAAGAAAGAAGGTTTCTCATGTGGACGTTTATGAGCTTTAGCCAAAAATTGGAAAAAAGAAAAGGAGTGAACACAAAATAAAAAACTTTGTTCTTTTTCGCCGTTTTCACTTGCAAGGTTCTGTAATTTCACTTTAATAAGTTTTGAGTTGTCAGTCTGGACATCCTTGTAGCAAAACTGCACACAGGTTTATTGGAAGCGGGTTTACTGGGCCTGAGATTAACGTTGTCACGATCGGGACGCTTTTCGTGTGACACAGCCTTTTTACTCATTTTCCACCATGAACATAAATTCATTAAACAGATAAATTAATGTATGAAATGTCTAATACTTCGACACTTTTTATTGATTGATTGGGCCTGTACGAATCGACTCTTGTCACATCGTTGCTACTTTCAGGGACCACTATTATCCTAGCGTGTTTCCAATACTAGGATAAATGCGAAGTATTGGATTAAGGATATAAGGATGAAACCTGGTTGGTCGGCCTGCACTAACTGCTCTGATTGAATTTTACCCGTGAGTCGGTCGTATTTTGAGGCCTAAGTGGGTCCTATCTGGGATAGTTTGTGATGAAGGTCGCCAAGCATGAAGCTTGAATACTTTGCTCAATCCAGTCTCGATTCGATCGACTTTTTGGATCAAACACTAAAGCTAGGTGTCAAGCAAACCCCTGTTTAATTAACAATATCATCCAATTGCCTTAGGGGTCTTAAACTGGTGTTTCTGTTGGTACTAGCCCATTAATCATTCCGGTTGCTTTCTAGATCCTCGAGCTAGCTTCAGCTTCGCCAAAAAGGGAGCTAGCGGAGCCTTGAATTACGTTGCCATTGTCTACGCATGGTGGGAATTTTAATTTCCAGCAGGATTCATTGAACACTGATTTGTCTGTAAGGAGACAAGATTTTTGTCATTATGCTATTGTCGGACTCTATTTTGAGCAGTCCAACGATTTATTTGAATATTTCCCGATGGAGGGAGTGATTTTCTCCTGATGCCATTGCATTCTCAACATTTTTGCTACCGTCAATCATTAAAAACTATTATCAAATAGTTTCAAGTCACAGATGAGAAGATTTCTGGAGCACATGGACTCATACAATATAGTTTCTCGCACAACAGATTTCAAAACCGGCATTTGCAAAATTTCGGCAAAGCTAACAAGGACTTTGGTTTTAAACGCTCACCACTTTACTATTTTAATTATAAATTCTAATTTTTCGCCGTTGACGGTTTAGAGTGGATATTAGGTACACAAAACCCTCTGAAAAGGATGAAAAAGGATATGACGGTCGACGACAAAATTGATAAAAATTTCGACTTGTTGTTGGTTGTATTGGGACATTGTGCTTGCAAGGATAAAATATGAGCAAGAGCGCAATTATGAACTGAAAGGATTCACGTTACCACTTGCGGCTTATTCGAAGCCACTAAAATGGTTTGGCCTCGAAACTAACGCCTAGTTTGCGCCGTTGCAGCTTATTATTGCATTTTGGAGAGCTGTTGAAGTGCGTGGCTTCGGTTGCACAAAATTCGTACTCAACTTTTGCGCTCATTGGCAAAATGTTGGGAATTATTGCCACCTCTCCATCCATTAATCGAATTTCAATTGCCACTTGTAGGTGATACGAATGCATTTCCACCTGAGTATCTGTTCCATTAATCATTTGCATGCTACATAATCACTTGCCCTGGATTATGTGAAGCACATATTGCCACACTCGATCACGATAAGTGCCTTCCCTTTGCATAGTGCCAGTGTCTCCTGGAACTAGCTCCGTGCACCGATGCTGATTGCGAAACCATTTGTTCAAATCGAATTGCAATGTCAACATGTTTGCAAATCCAACTAATCCAAGGTCTGTTAATTCCTGATGTGCTTACCAACAAGCGGCAGATGCAAATTTTATAATGCTGGCATATTTAATCTGGCAAGGATATAGGAGTAGACCGTTAATTAACAAGCAATTATTGCATTTGTTATGCAAATTCTACGTACATAGTAGAACTAAATTTTATTTTACCCTGTTATTTGAGCCCTTTTACAAATTTGGATACAAAGCACTGAAAGTACACCTCTATGTAAATCAATACATTTTGTGGTTTTTATCACTCCTATCAAGGCGTAACCACTGACCAATGCTAACACAATGAACAAATTTCCCATGTAATGGGATTCGACCGAAGGATTTGTAGATGCATCAGTATTTGTTGGAAAAACTGGTTGGAGGCAACATAGAAAGACGAAGGTGCGAAGAGATTTGCATTAAAGTTCTCTTGAAATGAATATCCTTGCACTGTAAATAGTATCCTTTCCTATCCTACCTAAATAGTATCCTATCCACATACCCTTAAGTTCAGGTAAAAAGCCATTGTGATCTCTGCACCACGTTTATTTTTAAGCTCTCTATCTTGCAAAGCTCGCTGTATTTTCTACAAGGTATATTCGTATCTCCTTCTTCGTGATGCCAATTCGAAGTGTACGCGCTTTTGTCCGTAAATTCAATGTCTTTTGTCATCAAGTTCAGAGAGAGAGAAATCACTTCGTACTCGCGAAGGTAAGTGGAGAATAGTCGATTAATTCTGTTGGAGTTCTGGCTTGCTCAGGGGAAACCATACAAAGGAAGACGTTTAAAGCGCAAATAAAACCGTATCTTTTTACTGTTTGACAACGCACAAATCCTTTAAGACTTGAGGTTGAAAATGCCATGAGTAAAACATTCTACAAATCGCGTTACTTTTTGTGTATAGTATTATATAGTTATATAATACTATACATATATATATATTATATAGTTATATTTTGTATTAAAGTCGCGAATAATATGTCAGTGAAATAACACAGGATATGGTTTTGGAAATGCAGATAAAGTACTTTCTATCCATATGAATTTCTTTAATCAATTGGCCCACAAACTCGATTTGAATTTTCACGGGGATCTACAATCTTTTGCGGAAATTGATCTCTACATTCTTATATCAGAGGAACCGAATGACGAAGCTATCGTGGTGGCTGTTCCGAATAAGAGGACGTACGAAGACAAAGATGAAATCAGCGAGACTGAAGAAGACCTTTTGAAAGTTCTATATTTCCCACTGGTCTAAGGCTCGCTTGATGTCCTTTGGACTTACATCACTCTACATGCAGAATTCAATAAACTCAGGATCACAATTTTCTCGAAAGGAATTTCTGGGCCAGTAACCAAAATTTTTTACTTTGATATAAGCAAGCAAAATATGATACGGGTATATTTCGTAGTAAATTAATTTAAGAAGCCACAAAAGCGTAAATTTAGTCTAGAAAAAAGGTCTAGTCAAGATAAGGGGTTTGAATAAAAATAATCGCCATATGAACGTTGTGAAGCTCCGTATGATCTCCTTGGTCCCTTTAAAACCATGATAACCGGATTTTATTGTAGCTAGGCTACGAAGGACTAACAGAGATCTTCCTTGCATTGATGCTTATAATTCTGATTTGAATAATAAGACAACTTTGATTGATTTTAGGGTTGTTGTTTAGAAGTATGTGCTAGTGGTTGTATGTGGTTAACGTATTGAAACTGGCTTAGTCTGTTAATTGTCTCTCATTGTTTTTCGATCCTCTCTTCCCTTCGTAACTTAAATATTGAGTCTTAAATTCTGCATGGCGTAACTTCTTAATACTCTCGGGTGCAAACTATGTTGAGCAATTACACGCCTATCCAACCTAAAAGTTATCACTATCACACTGCACCTGTTGAGGGACATTTCTTATAGTTTCCTTTTGCAGTCCCGAAGTTCATTTGATTCATACATCTGATTTTTGTGCACTTTAAGTAAGCAGTATTTACAAGCATTATCGCTTGGGTAAGGCGAAAACAATGACGTTGGTCACTTTCCGACTTCATATGAACAACCAACTCACCAATGCCTTTGTCCAAATATTGGGCTAAAACAGGGACATAGGCTAGTCCTAGTGTTATTCAATCTGTGCTATAGGTATGGAACATAGATACACCCAAACATCTGTAAACATACTGAATACAGTCAAGAAGTGTGGTCAGGGCCCACTTCTATCTATAAGCGGATCACAGGAGCGAAACCAAAAGTGGACCTTAGACTTATTTGATAAATCCATGAGCCGTATGAAATATGCCGTATGACGAGCTATAGGCCTCAAAGGTAATTTGACAGCGGAAGTTGTAATAGGCTGGCCATGTCAATCGTATGGATGAACAACCGATACCTAAAAAGGTATTCGTAGGGGAAAATCAAAAGGCCGATACCAGTGGACCAGGCAAAAAAGCTAGCCCGACTCTGCGTACGAAAATATTTCGTCGTTGCTCTGATTTCGAAACTGGAAGACGCAGTCAATGGACCAAGATAAAGAAGTTGAAAATACTGTTTGTGAAAAGCGAAGGCCTCAGGGGAGCTAAGATGATACAAAGAAGAAGATAAAAAGAAGATAAGTACCAAAATAGTAATACAGTCCCAGGTCTCACAGATTTTCTCCTTTTCATGCAGTTTTTCCAACGTTCTGTATTTTCTTTGCAGCTAATAACATCCAGTTCAAGCTTTTAGAATGATACATTTCCACAGTCACCAGGATATGCAAGCGCAAGCTGGTGACTATATCTGACGTAATAAAATTTATTACTTTTAACGACTAAAGTAAATAAAAAAAACTACTACTAAAGTACTATATATGGAACTATCAATTCTATTAATATCGAAGACAATTTACATTCAAATCCCTTAAATATTTGAAATTTTGGTTTATTTTTGAGCAAATTTGTCTACACCGCCAGTTTTTCTCTGAAAGTTGTTCCCCCCAAAAAGATCTATGATCGCATATTTACTTGAAGTCTCACGTATGCTCAGATTCTCTTTTCACCGGGAATTCTATAGATCTAGAAGGAATTGGTATTTCTCAAAAGCCTGTTTTATGTTCTTTGATTTTCTCTCCAAGTCCTTGCATTTTCAATCCAAACTTTCTACTTTTTGATGGAACTGAAAATCTGAAAAACTGAACTCAAGTCTGTTTTTTTAAGTGAAGAAAAACGATTTTAATTTACACTACTTTTTACTTTTCTCTGCAAAAACCGGACCGTTTACATTTTGCAGCTTTGTGAACTTCTTCAAAGGCTCTATGATTCACATAATAAATAGTTTCAACCAAAAGTTTTATTTTAAAAGGCTTAAAAATGCATTTTTTTCCTTCCGCTTAAACCTTAGCTTTTTAGTTATTTTGATCCATTGTCACTACAACTCTTTTGTTTGTTGCTAAATTACAAGATTTTTAATTAGCGCTAACACCCAACTAACACATCTATAGCCTTTAGAATCGCTGGACGTAGACCGTACAAAATGTTATTACGTCAAAATCTTAAGTCTAGATAATCGGTATTCAGAAAATCTGTTTGCTGTAGTATTTCCTGTTCAGTATTCCCTAACTCTTCACTTTCCTAAAAGTAGGAAACTCATTCCTTCGTATTAGAAATATTATTTTGAGAGGAAATTTTGGTAACGCTCATTTACTGTTTAAACTCTATAATTGTTTGATTCATACCAAGCTTTTCAGTGAGGATTTACGAGTTGAAGACGTTATATGACAAGCATCGTCCTCCTCTTCGTCATAGTTCTACGGCCCACCCCAGGCCATGGATCCAAGATGTATGATCAATTTTCTTGTGTGCTAAATATATCGGAATCCGGGCTGCTTCATCCTACATCCTCTTCATATACATCCTCTTTTCTTCAGCTGAATTAGTCCAACGCTATCGAGGTTTCACCAATGGTCTTCCAGCTCTATTACCGTCGTTAAACCCTTTTTAACATGTTCAACAGATACTAGGCGCGTCCAGCTTACTGCAGTTTCTACTCTTATTTTTGTTTGGACACATGTGCCTCGTCAAATATCTCGCAAAACTCATTTATGTGTCTGATTCGCCATTTGTCTCTATCTGCATCTCCAAATCCTGCCGCCTTTCCTTGAAGGACACATCAATATCATAAGAGGTTACAACCTTGAACCGTTAACAGTTTTACTTATGTATTTAGGAGAATAAATACTCCTAGCAAAAGACTGTACTTTTCGTCCTTGAGTATGTACTATACACCCTCAAGTAGTCCTTGGGCCGCACCGTGCTGCAATTTTAACATGATTAACTTATTCATGAGCGTTTATTATTACATGTACTGCCAGTAACAAAAATAAACCTACGAGATGCCAATATTTAAGGAAATCACTAAACATTTCCTTTTATGTGCAGAAATGTTTTCGTTGTACTGCGACAAAATTTTTTTCTTATCGCGATTTTTTCTTTACGTAAATGACACGTTTGGACATTTCGGTAAAAAGTCGCAAATTCCGTATTTAGATAAATTTCTTTTTATCTTTAATTTTTTTGGTCATGGAAGTAAGAAAGAACAAGCTCGTAATGTTACCTACGATGAAGCATACCTTGAAGAAAAAGGATAACCTTTTTATGAATTTTTAAACATTTGAATAATAAATAAAATTTAATAAAATTTTTAATCACTAACTTCATATCTTCAAAAGCGAGCTCAGTGTGCAGGAACTTAATCGCCTTGAAAGAAAGGAGTTAATCCGCTATCCTCAACGGCAGGAATTACGCCTTTCCTGTTCTGTATTGGATGTTTGCAAAAATTTCTGTGAATTCTAATTAGATGATTTATTTTTTTGTAATCACTCATTTATTGAAACTTAATCAAATGTTTAGTCACCACTATTGCCCGTGACTTGTTTTCATCCTTTTGGACGTTGCTGTATCGCCCACCCCCAAAATCTTCCCCCTTATGATAGAATAAAATTGCTCGTTCTATACGAAGATCTGTTTCAGTGTTCCCTTCCCTACAGGCAGTTGTCCAGGGACTGTAGAAAGTGATACTCTGTTAGAGCTAGTTCCGGAGAATATGGGTGGTGTGAAAATTCCCAGCGAATCCCCTGCAGTTAGCCCTGGGTAACTATGGGTGGTTCCAGATACTATAGGATGGCTTTGCAACGAAGATCACTCTTGACTTACGCAGGACTCTTATCACATATCACAAGTTGATTCCGCTCCAATTGCTGACAGTACAAGTCTGCAATGAACGTTTGACTTCGATCCAGACGCTCCCAATATATGGCTCCTCCACAATCCCACCAAACAGTTAATAAGACATTTCGTGGATGCAAGTCTGACTTTGAAGTGGATGCTAGTGATTACGCAAGCTGTAGGGGACCGTTTTACGTTATTTTACAGAACCCACTCTTCGTCTCCTGTAACCATCCCTTCATCATCTGGAGAAATCCTTCATTTGTTTGACGAGCAAGATGGGAAGCACAGCTAGCCATTCCGTCTTCCTTATTTGCGAGAGCCGGTGGTCTTTCCTAGCATCCAACTTTATACCTTATCCTACCTGATGAATTCTCCTCTCCATGTTGGTTCTGTGGACCTGGAAACTGTCCACTAATTCTGCGATGTTCATCTTATCATCTACTTGTATAACTTGCAATAGATCACCATCTGTCACTCCCTAGGGCCGGTTTGATCGTGACTAATCTTCAAACTGTGGTTCTCCAGTACGAATGTGCTCAAACAATTGTTGACATGCTTGGTCTGCTAGCACTTTTTGCTCTTTTTTTGTGCTTAAATTTTGATTATATTCCGAAGAGCCTCTGTTGCGCGGTATCTAAGAAAAAACTCATTCAGTAATGAAAGCCTCATATGCACCTTATTAGCTTCCATGTTTATTGTATCATTTCTAGTTTAAATTTGAAATGCAATCGCAACAGAATTTCCTTTTATAGTCGCAATAATGAGATTTCCAAAATGCTATCTGTTGCCGGATTGCTATCAAGGATATATGATTTGCTGTTCGAAGTTAATTTATATGAAAAGGCCGAAAAAACCTTCGCATACACTCAATATTTCGCAGAATCCGTAGATCCTTTTAAAAGTATAAAAGGCTTTACAAGATAGTGCAGAAGATATTTCCAAATCATCACATAGAGGAACGCTTAACCGTAGCTTAGATACATTCGTCCGAACATTGTCCACCTGCACCATTGTTTGCGCTTCTCTGGCAATGTTAGACTTGGTCCTGTAAGATTGAATTTCGATTCATCTGAGAAGATGATTCTCTGCCTTTAAGGTCACATCTCCTTGTCGTTTGCACCAAGCAAGGCGAGCTCGGCTCTTCCGAAATCGTAAACTAATTTGATCTTGCCTCCTTCTTTTTGTCCTGGTTCTACAAGGCACATTCATGGGTTCAAAAATTCTGATCATAGCTTTGACGTTGATTTAAACCAACTTTCTAAGATCCTCAACTGAAAATGGCCTTCTCCTCTTCGTATTTTGTTTTACTTTTTAATGAGCTCGTGAAAGTTTATAATACAATTCCAGCACCTTTTCATTTTCTGGTCTTTTTTTCATTAGAGAAATATAAATTCTACTCCAGGATGGGACACAAATAATGATCACTTGTTTGCGTTATGAGGCAGTACGGATTTTGTGAATTTTTTTTTCAGCTCCAAGCAATATCGAGAAGGGTCTCTTTAAAAGCTTTTACAATAATATCATACTTCGGTTGTTGGATTAGAAAAGAGGTATAAATTTATGCCTAGTCGCAGGGATGCTATTACCATGTTCCTGGTCACCGTTATCATCGAAAACCAAAGTCAACAATCACGTTGTTGTGAGAATCACATCGTTCCGTTCACCAATGGAAGTATGCCCAGTTACGTTCTGAGTAGGGTTATTTAAAATACTTGTTGGCTGGGCCATGGGGAAATCGTGCAGGAAGAAGTTAAAGAGATGCGGTCCGAAAATGGATCCCTCTGGGACGCCCGAGTTCACACTGATTAGGTTTGAATATATGTCCGCTATCTTTACGGAACAGAACCTTTCTTGGAGAAAGTCAGCTATGATGCGTACAACTGGAACAGGGCATTCGTTGTTGAGGAGTTTATAAATAAGTCCATTTGACCACACTGAATCGAATGCTTTTTCGAGATCAATGGAGTATGCCACGGTTGTTTGTTTCATTCTTAGCCCGGTCGAAATTCGGTCGTGTAGCAGTAGCGCTGCTTGCTCCGTAGATAACTTCTCTTGAAATCGGAATTGCTGGGCAGGCAAGAGGGGTTTGGCAAATGGTTTGAACGATAGAAGTTTCATCTTCTCTAATATCTTCCCTAAATTCGAGAGCATGGATATTGCCCTCAATTTACCTATATTTCCGTTTGAATGGGTAATGGGATTAGAACTGCGGTTTTCTAGGCTCGAGGAAAGTACCTGTTGTTTATGCACTGGTTTATAATGCAGGTGAGGGGTCTAAATACGGTGGCGGAACATTTCCTTAGCACGTAGTTGGAGATTTAGTCTCGCCCAGCTGACTTTTTATTCAAATTCAGGTATGAAGATAAAAATATTCAGTTAAATAATATCAGAAAAAAGTCTCAGTGAAAATAAGAAAAAAAATCTCAAAAAAAGCCTCAGTAAAAAAATCTCCATTAAATTCTCGGCATGCTCGCCAAAAAATTTTCAGTTAATAGAATTTACATGTTTGTTGTCAAAAACTAGCTATAAGAACGTAAAAATCTAATAGACAGAGGAACATAAAGTGGAAATAAATATAGTAAGCGAAGAAAAAGAAAGAAAAGTGAGTAGTAAGATAACCTAAATGTCGAGGAACAAAAAGTGAGTAGTAAGATAACCTAAATGTTGAGGGACAAAAAATGAATAGGAAGATTGACATAAATATTGAAGAAAGAAAACTGAATAGTGAGGTAACGTTAATATCAAAGAAAGAAAACTTAATCGTAGGACAACGTAAATAGAAAAGTAGGTAAGTGAAAGAAGTGCAAACTAAATATCGAAGAGAGAAAAAGTAAGATAAAGTGTAAGGGAAGGAATTATTAAAAGAGCAGAAAAAAAAGAAGGAAGAAAAACGAACCCTCGCTGTGAGTACAAGTGTAATAATTTTTATCACACTGATCAGCGGATAACGAAAAAAAAAAGAATGAAATACGAGCTTTTCGGAACGTGAATTGTGTTTGTTGACGTTTGACAGATTATCGAAGTAACTCGACTGGACTAGAAGACGCTTGGATGAATATAAATTTACGCGCTGTAATTTGCACACCAAAGGATGAGATCGCTTCTGGCGGATACAAAGCTAAGGATATAGTGAAAGAAGACGCTCAGATGAAGTCCCGTTGGACTGGAAAAAACTCGTGTCGGAGGCGGCAGAGATGGTCGGAATCAATGCAAAAAGACTAGTTCATGTAAATTGACTATTTTCTTTATATATATATAATTGTTCGAAATAACTTCGCGGGGGTTTTCCTTGAGCCCGCGTAATATGAACACCTTTCTACGAATTTGTCTTTGTTTGTTGTATCGAACAATACTTATATTTTTCCTTTTTAAAGAACTGTCGAAACCACACGAACGTCTTCACGGGATGAAGCTTGAGACAGCAATGACGAAAATGACGAAAGTGATGAAATACAAAGCGACGCTATCAAGCGTGAACCGGATTTGGCTGGCAAGAGAAAATTTGCCGCGGAGCCAGAGTTTGTTTGCGCCGGGAAGGTGGCGCCAACGTCGGAAAGTTCCGAGACGCCACATATACATGTACTTTATATTTGACTGTTTATATTTTTTTTATATAAAATTTAATATGAAAGAGTAAGCTTTTTCTGTGTGTGTGTGTGTTTGTAATATGCAAGTATCAGGGCTTTGATATAGTTCCGAAACCCCCCACGCCCGCGCAGTGAACTAGACGGTTGAAAGTAGCTTCCTTCGGCCGCCCTTAGTTGGCTTTTTCAAATAGTACCTGTCTTTCTAATCTTGTTGCTTCTTCGTTGCCGGTTCGACCTATCAGTTGCCCCCAATGATTAATTTTGATTGATTATTTTGTTTTGTTTTCATACCTACATTTTGTTGTTGTTATTTTGAAAATAAATAACATGGCGGCCAACGTGGGACCATTATATTTTTTCTTATAACTAATTTTTTTTGCTTTTATTTGGAAAATACTGTGACATGTTCGGAAAAAGGTTACACGCCACTGTAGTCGTCTTAAGAGAAAAGTCGTAAACAAGTTCACAACTACCAATACATCGATAATTCTCGAAAGCGTAAACATAAACATGTCGCGTGCATTGAGTACAACAAATCCGGGTGCAAGTGACTCAGCGCGTCAACACGAGAACAATCCACTTGGAAGATTCTGGGTTGATTGGTAGTTGTATAAAAGCGACTACGGCAAGCGGCGAAGGGAGTCTTGTGAATGAAACGAAGCAGCGAGCGACAGTGCGCGTTGAAAATAGTGCGGTCATGTAATTAAATAACAAGTAAAAGTGATTACGTTTAATAAGTGCTTATGAAAGTGATTGATTAATTAATTTAAAGGTGGACTTATAAAAGTGAAATAGTGATTCAGTGAAATAATTATAAAGTGTAAAGTGATTTATCAGAATAAAATTTTAAGCGCCTAATTTTAAATTATTCGGGTGTGTTTTATTGAACATTTGTAAAATTTGCGAAGAGCAAACAGGTCGCGCAAACAGGCAAAGCGCAACAATACATACGAACCCCAATAAAAGCTAGAACAAGAGAAACTGAAAAGTTTCGAACATTGGAAAAGTTGTTGTGCATTTATGCAAATAGTACAGAGAATAGTATCTGTACAAAAAGTAGCTATTTACTTACAGATAAGCCCTAGTTGGTGCACTTCTAGTCGGTGTGGATCAAGTTTGAACTATAGGCATCCAGTAATGTCCAAAAATTTCGACCAGTAAGAATCTTTTTTTCCATATAACGGCTTGAAGACGTTCTGGCATACTTTTCATAAGTTTTTTCCAAAAAAAGGACTACCTTTTCTGCCATTCCTCCACAATTATAGGCTTTAGAGCACTTAAGTTCAGGACGATCCACTTTTTCCTTTCTAACTCTGCCGAGAAATATTCTATGACATCTGAATCGCGAGACCGGGGAGACGTAGCAATAACTTTACGGCAATTATGCAGAAGCAATTTTCTTACCACCCAAGCTGTATCAGGCATACATCAATTCTGTCTTTATAAAAAACAGATTTCTCCCCAATTCCAAAACGCTTCGCGGTATCGTTAACATTGTTTTTTAAGTAGGTCCATAGTTCCAGACTGAAATGTCAGCAATTTCGCCTGCCTTGGACATGTAGCCCCACATCATCGAGAAGTCTTCACCATATTTGCCAACTTTCCTAATGAATTTTCTATAGTGAGCTTTGCGGGGCTTTCTCCTCAAAATCGTTTTCCGTCGGAGACCAACAGGTTAATTTTTCTTCCGTCTGAGAAGAGGGCTTATTTACGAAGAAGAGCAGTCTTAAAAGTAATAATGAAACTATATAACCCTTGAACAAAATGCCATAACCTTATACGTATGTTTTCCAGCGAACTGATATATTAGCTCGCCATTCTCCTCCAAAATAAAAGGATTTCAGAGCGCCACTCTCTCATCTATGACTCACAGAAATCGACATATTGTTTCATCACTCATTTCCACGTTTTTGATGTTTTTTCATCTTTTTCTGAGTTCTATAGACGTTAAGAGAGGGTCGTTTTATTTCCGAAGGCAATTTGTCGCAATCAGACTTGGTGGATACTTCAAAATATCAATTACAATTGTCATAAAGTGGGTGAAAATGCAGAGTTTGAGATTGTGAAGAGAACAACTGCTTGAAAATTTATGAAATAAACTTTTTAACCTCAACGAAACTTAATTTCACCTGTCAGAGAGGTAAAATTAAAAGACAGGAGCCTGATACGCGCAGAACTGGTGGTAAAAAAGGGATATTTCTTGAAAGGTAACATATTAGTATGAAACGTAAAATTAGAACTGTGAAAACCAAAAAAACCTTAATCAAGACAGTTGCAATAAGAAGTTGGAAGCAATAGTGATGAATAAAGGAAAGAAAAATAACACAAATGAACGTTAGTATTTTCTCAGGAGAACGAGCTATAAATGAATTACGAAATATGACCACACAACCAAGACTTATGTTTAAACAGTAATAATTAAGGACGAATTGATACAATGACCCAGGAGAATGGAGTGCTCAATAAAAAATGTAACATACGTCTGGAGAATATGTTTTCATCAGACGTCTAATTAGTATTACATACCATTTCTTGTTCGGAAGTATTCCTTTGAATACTGACTTTTCACTCGATCCAATCAATACAAGGATTTGCTTTGAAACTCATGAATCGCGTAACATCAGTTCATTGACGTACGTTGTACGAAATCACACTAATGTTCACTTTCAAACCATGACAAGATGTCTGGTTTTCACACAAGAAATTAATATTTAAACCGAAGCTGAGGCTTATTTTGACATTTATGGAATTATATTATTGCAAACGCTGCAAGAAACCTGACGGTAACAATCGGTCAAGGATGAAAATGAATAATCCAGCAGTTAGGACTGATGCTTTCATAACTTATCAAATCAAGTGATTCTACAACACCATGATTTATACACACAAACAAACAAACTCCAAAGGAATATACAAAAAATAAGTTTTCTCATTCAAGTTTAAAATAATATCCTTTGTCGGCCGCCCACATTTGCACGGAAACAATGTCATGAAATGATAGACTTTCAAATATTTCACTTCGAGCTAAATAAAGTTTACAATAACAACAGAATGCCCGAATGTAGACGATAGCCAGAGGACACGGTCAGAGTGGAATAAGGACTAACAAATCCAACATGGAAAGAACAATATGTTACTTTTGAAATATTCTCCGGCCTTCTGTATCAAAGATATCATCATTTGCCAGATACAGTATTTTCTTTTTCTTATTCGCTGTTATCAACCGGTCGAGTCCTTTTATAAGAGTGAGTGAGTGCCATATAAAGGAAATGACGATAACACTATGTCTGAGTAAACTCTATGTGAAGAGTTTCTTTGACAGATGGATCTTTCGGTCTTTCTACAAACTCAAAAGTGAGGTATGGTAGTTTCCTTATTTTCGATTTGATTCAGGATGCAGTCTTGGCCTGCAGAATGAATGAATCTATAAATATTGAAATTTAGGACAATGACTGCCTTCTTAAAACAGGTTTGAGATCAAATTGAACTTTGCTCTGGGGCATGCGGAGGCAGCATCCTTAGACACTTCAGAAGCTACGATTACTAGACTTGATGAAATACGATAGAAGCGGCGGTGTAATGTCAAAGTTAAATATCTTCTAGCACTTTACACATGCTTTAGAGAACACTGTGAAACGAGAAGAAGCCATAAATTGTATGGTCTAAAATCTTTTTCTTAGTTTTCAGAAGTTTAAGCTTTGAGTTTCGGATAAAGGCAAGTTTCATGTTTTTGCTGAGGAAAAATTTTGACTGTAGTTTGCAAAAAATGTGTTTGTTGATAAAATAGTCTACTTTAGGGAGGAAGGAACCAAACTGTGAATATGATATGGTTATCCTTTTTGCAGCAAATGAAGTAGCATCTTATAGTGAAGATAACTTTAACATCCTTATTTAGCTTCGAAGTTGAATTACTTCTCGATAGGTCAATAGGTTGTTCACTGAGTCCTTAAAAAAGCAAAGAGGTGATGTTTACTGCACAGGAACTGTGTTTAATTGCGTTGCTGAATTATGATTCACATTCTATGTATATGTTACGTGCAGCGGTAGAGGCATCGTGTGGAATTTTCGGGTTCCTCCACGAGGCTCTCTGCACTCTGGAATTTCTTTAAATATTTATTTGTACCTTGCGTTGGCGAACTTTTCCGTTCATCGGACATTAATTTCTTACTCGCTGTGATGATTGTCCCTCCATGTCCACGATGCACCATGATCAGAAACTTGTCCTCCAACTCGTACTTTCCTAAAAGATAGCCCTGCCCGTTATTTGCTAGTCCTTTTGAATCATCCGTCGTAACGGACGAATGTTCACTCCGATTTTGAGGGCCAGTCACTCACGGCGAATGCCCTAGCCTTACCCGGAACCGTCACTATGTAGTAAGTTATTAATGTGATGAATTTCCGTGATTAATTGTCCCCACAAAAATGCGCTGCATCAGCTGATAGGCTCTAAATTTTGTAGTATGTGACCACACGTCACATACTACAATTTTACTCCGACAGATGCTTCGCGAATTTCCATTTGTTGAGGAAGTGAATTGGTAAGACAACTGAGAAGAAAAAATGAAGCAACACAGCCTAAAACAGCTGGAACACCGATACAGATGTGTTGAAGAAATGCACTGTTTTCATGCTTTCAGTGATTTACTTTGTCCTCGTTGACGTGTTACATTCCCTTCGTTTATTCTCACTGTGAGTGTTTGCTGAGAAGAGATCATACTGCATGACAAAACCGCAGAGAAGGTCGTGTAAATATACATACGTAAATATAAGTGTAAATATACGAAAGGAAGTTTACAAGTTTGAGGTTAGATTAAGTTCTCTTAGTTTTCAGTTTTAAAATGTGAACCATTGAAGAGGTGAAGGAATCATGTGTAGTACACATCTTTACAGTTTTTTCAATCAATTAGTTTTTTTTTCTGAGTTTGTGCTGGTTAATGCTGATCTCTATCTCCATCGACTTCTTTTCAAACCTTTCATTTGATGAAAGTTGATCCCATTTTGTTAGGCATGTTTGTCAGGTGAGACCTTAGGAAGCCAAGAAAGCTGTACCACCAACCGCAAAGGAAAAGGGTAAAACTGGATCTAAGCGGATGAGATCGGACGATAGCAACCAAGGCACTTGTAAAAAGGAACGGAAGGTAAGCCCCGAACCCCAAACTCTGCCGAGGAAGTCCTATCGGGACGCAGCAACCGATGCAGTAACGGTAGCGGTGATAAATTACCTTAATGAGACAGCTAAGATCCAGGAGGATCAACTTGTGAAGCTGCAAACTGCCCTGAAGAAGGACCTCTTCAAGCACTTACGCAGCAAACCAGACAAAATTCCAACATTCAGAGGAATGACACCGACAGCGGGTCATCTTGTCGAGACTGCGACGAGCAGTCTCAATAAATATCTAAAGACTGCAGTTGCCAAGGTAAACACCACCCTGAACAAAGAGTTTAGAGTCGTCCCCATAGAGAAGGTACCGCGGTTATGCCAACCTGCTTAAGCATCTCGCACCGGGAGCGCCGACATAGCACTGGTACAAGAGCCTTACCAGCTGAATGGAAAGATACTTGGAATCAGTGCAAAAAAATTTAAAATCTTTGCTACAAGCGGGGTAAATATAATGCGAAGCTGCATTGTATGTCGGAAGGAAATTAATTTGATTTTTCTACCGCATCTCAGCAACATGGTCCTAACATCAGCGGTGTTCGACGGAAAGGACGGACATGTAACGCTGGTCTCAGCATACCTACCGTTTGACACTCCGATTCCGACCACCGAATCCCACACCCTATCGGAACATACACGGGGAAACGAGCCGTCATCGGATGCGATGATGGTCTACTCCCATTGGTCTACTGCAATCCTAGAATAGCGGATTGGGACGGCTATGAAGTGAGATACATCACAAGTATACTGGTCGATATTTTCAGTGAAATGTGTCCAATCACTACCATCAAACAAAAAAAGGTAAGCTGGTGGAGCAAAGAACTGGAAGAGATCACGAAAAATACTCAAAGACTATTCAGAATAACTCACCTCACAAACCGAGATACGGATTGGGAGGAATATAAGCGAAATTTGAAAATATTTAAAACAGCTGTAAGGAGAGAGGAAAGGAAATCCTGGAATCTTTTTTGCAGCAATATTTAGGGAGGTAGCGAAACATCTAGGCTAAGCAGGGCTCTGAAAAGAGAACCTCATGTGGACACGATGCTTCAAAAGGAGGATGGATCGTGTCGAACAAATAGCGTAGAACGTCTCTAGCTCCTACTAAGCCAATACTTTCCGGGCTCAACGGATGGAGAGAAAGAACAAGTAAACAACGTGACTCCTTACCTTGACACCCCCCTAAAAGAAATGGGAAGCGAAGAAAAGGTCCTTTGGGCCATTAATAGCTTCGAACATTACAAATTACCAGCAACCGACAAAGTGTATTCGATCATGCTTATGAAAGCTAATATCACAATAACACGGGTTTCGGTGAAAATATATAGAGCTCCCATAGCCAAAGTTTTTATACCAGTTAAATATAAGTTATTATAAAATAGTTTTTATACCGAAGCCGGCAAAACCCAGCCACTACAAAGCAACGGATTACCGACCTATCAGCTTAACGTCTTTCATGCTGAAAACCCTGGAACGCCTGGTGGATGGGTACATAAAAAGCACAGTGAACATAACGGAGCTTTGCCCCAACAAACGTGCATACCTCCCAGGGCGCTCAATAGAGACGGCACTACACGAAATCGTAAGCAGAATAGAGAGGAACTTTGCCATCAAAGATTACACTTTGGCAAAGATTATACACACACACAGAGGAAAAAGCTTACTCCTTCATGTTAGTTTAAAACAAAATGGATCAATATTGAAAGATGTTAATTGAGAATTGTGCACCTGTGAATTGTGCTGCGTTGATTCCGACAACCTGTCAATTGTGTTGCGCTGACTCTAGATACGTTTGAATATTGCTGTGCTGATTCTGGACACTGAATTGTGCTGAGCTGATTCGAATCGTGCTTCCTGTAGCAGGAACCTCCACTTCAGCTGGTTTCGGGACTTCAGTTGTTCTGCTTCGCTGCCTCTAATCGCGCTTCCTGTAGCATGAATCTGCACCTTAACTGGCTTACTCGGATCGTGCTTCCTGTAGCACAATCTGCACCGTAACTGGTTTCAGAATTCACCTGTTTTGCAGCGCTTCCTTGGATCTTGTTTCCTTTAACACCACTCTGTACCTCAGCTGGTTTCACACTTCCCCGGTTCCGCTGAGCTACCTTGGATCGAGCTCCCTCTATTGTTAGTCCTATTGGTTGATTCTTCAATTGGCCGGTGCTTCTATTTAAACTCAATTGTTACTTTATTAATACTTCCTCTATTTATAGTGTGTCCTCTATTGGTTGTACGTCTCTATACTTTACTCGATATTGAATTGATTCTGCTATTCGTTATCTGTCTCGATACTAGGATTGATTCCTGTATTGGTTATTCGTTTGTCTTCTTCGATACTTCTATTACTTGAATTGGTTCTTTATCTCGATAGTTTATTACTTGAATTGATACTTGAATTCGTTATTGAATTGGTTATCTGAACATTACAATTTCTATACTATTTATACTGATACGTACACAAAAACCTAGTGAATCAAATCCATAGAAAATTTATCGCAAATTTCATCCAAGAATTTTTTTTTTGCGACTGACATTTTTTTTGAGACTTTTTTTTCTTTGACATTTAATTTTACTGAGACTTTTTTTTATTTATTTTTTGTTTGCTATGAATATTGTTTAACTTAGTAACTACCTTAAACCTAACTATAAACATTTCTATTTCAATTTTATTCTTACTTATGTATATATATTTTCTTGCTTGTTGAATGTCGCCTACACCTCGGAATACGTAACATTTATTCTTACTTCTATTTCATCTCGTATTATTTTCTTTTCACTTAAACATACAATACATATATACATACATACAAAAAACTTAACCAATTAATTGTTATTTTATCTATTTATTCATTTATTTAATGCCGTGTGTTTAATGTAATGTGTGTAATTTATTCATTTATTATTAAAATGTTTGTTTAATGTCGCCTACACCTCGGAATACGTAACAGTACGCTCACGATATCGTTATACTGATAAGTGGAAAGTTCCCGGAATAATAGGAATAACCTTGGATAGTAAGCTAACTTGGACTCCACACATAGGAGCAGTCAGACGGAAGGCTACAGCGGCGCTCTTTACCTGGGGAATAAAACCCCAAATTGCCCACTGGATTTACACAACACATAACCACCTACGGGGAATTGGTTTTGTGGCAGGCGTTACAAAAGAAAACCATTGCAAAAGAGCTAGACAAGATCCAGCGAATGGCCAACCTTGGCATCACAGGTGCCATTAGGACTACCCCAACTTCTGCAATGGAGAGAATACTTAATCTCATGCCACTCGACAAATTCATCTTCAGAGAGGCATCACTTGCGAGCATCAGATTAAAATTCACATATGGGTTATCTAACCACACTCAAACGGGGCACGTACGCATTTTGGAAACAAGGGAAAGAACGACCCCGTCAAGTAAAAGGGAGTTGGATAGAATTCAACCGATAATGGACACAACGATTCCATACAAGCGGTGCAAGATTTCACATCTGGAAGTGAGATTATAAACTACACCGATGGTTCCAAAACAGATGAGGGAAGCGGCGCCGGAATCTTTTTTCCAGATCACCCGCAACTCAACCGAAGTTATAAACTGGAGAGCCAAACCACAGTTGTCCAGTCGGAAGTGTTTGCAATAAAAGCGGCAACAAACAAACTTAATGGAAGAATACAAATACTCTTGGACAGTAAGTCGGCACGGTAAGTAGGCACTTGCCTCCAACCCCATAGTTTCACAACTGGTGCAGGATTGTAGGCAGGCTCTCAAAACCGCAACAACCCGAGTAAATGTAAAACTGACATGGGTCGCTGGACACAGCGGTGTAGAGGGAAACGAAAGAGCGGATTAGCTAGCGAGAGCTGGATCAGCCGACCAAAATTCCACTAGAATAGACACAATTAAAGTGCCACTAGCAACGGTCAAAAGGGAACTAGACGAAATCGTCTGGAAACGGCTTGGAATGACAGGAACGACTGCAGGATTAGTCGAGCTCTTCGGCCTCACCCTAATAGCCAAACGAATAGGAATCCAAACGGATGACTACAGAACGGAGTGCTGTAGTCACAGCCTGCATCACAGCCAGTCAATTTCGGCACAAAGAACTCATTGATCATGGCACTATAGAGGTCACCATTGATCGATTCAAACGATACATGTGCGGAAACAATCCATGGTTAATCGAATTAATTGTTCTGATGCATCATCCGCCGTCGGCCATGAAATTGACGGAATGAGAGATGAGTTTCGTAAACAAAACCGTTTTTTTTTTCGAAATAAATATGCAGACGATGCTAAGGCGTCAACTTATTTGAGATAATATCAAACCAAATGCACCAAATAAAACGCATGACAGCTATCATACCATACGTAGCATTGAAAAGTGATGTCAGCTTAAAATTCTCTTCCTCTAAAAAACACCCTTTACAAGCCGTCCCATGAACTGCCCTCATTGTGACAATGATGGTACTTGCCGCGGGGAACGTGTTAAAGCACATATTGACAGTTTGCTTCAGGGGGCTCGAAATTGCCATTTCTCCCTTTTCTACTAGCGTTCGACTTCATAATCAGAAAGCGTGACCAATGGGTGCAGAAGAAGCTTAGAACCGCGAGATTTTCGTGACGCTTTGGAAGGAGTTTTTTATTGTTTTTTAAGGATCTAGATTTCGCCAAAGACATAAACGATCGCGTTTTAATTCTGTCAATAAAGCTTTCGCTTATTAGTTCAAATTTCGTGTCTATAATTTTCTTTCTTGCTGGTTTCTTAACATTCACTCAACGCGCATTATTTTAATTGGAGCGTGTGTAGAAAACTTGGAAAGGAAAATAAACAAAGGAGCAAATTTAATTTCTTTAAGGCTTTCTGAAAAATATAAATATTTCATATGCTCTACATTCGTCTGGCAGCAATCACCGTCTGTCTGGCTTTTATTGACTGATATCTTGAAATTGCTAAGAAACTATTGTAGAAAAAAATAAATTTAGTTGTTAACACGCCATCAAAGTACGAAAACTTATGTTTAAAGTTTTTATTAGAAACTCACAAGACACAATAGTGCCATAAAATCGTTTGCCGTGTTGCTGGCGTTGTGGCTTAAGACGTATAGTTTGGAAAGATTTTATGGCGATTTTGCAAGCCCAGCTAATTCCTTTATCAGACTCGAATCTTTGATGGTTTTTTTAATCAAGCTTGAGACAATTCCCTTCCTATCAGCACTGATACCATATTAAATGGCAAAGGCTTGTAGTGCTTTTTTCTGATTAATTTTGTGTCAATATTTGATGAAAATTCCATAATTGCATGCATGACAATGGTTTGGCCATAACAATGAGTATTTGATAAAACTATTCTATGAGATGTGTTTAACGTTATCGGGGTGTAGTGGCGCGATAAAACAAACGCGGTTCGCAAAACCAGCCCGTTTTCAGATTAAGAGTTTTTCCATCGAGGAAAATGGTTACGCTAGAGATACATTAGCTGATTGCATCCTTAGTTCGATTTCCCACTCGCAGCCGAGAGCTGATCGCAAAATGATACTGAAATAAGTTCAAGGACTTCCACGTTTATTAGTCAGGTAGTGTGAATTTGTGGTAGGCCGCAGATTTTTCGGGGGTCGTCACCTTGAAGGGTATCAGGAAAATGCAGCACATTCTCCAAAAACTGGGTAAGTTTTCTTTTATTGTTCCTTTTAACGGATATAATTGTTGCCAATCAGCATACTCATGCTTCCAATCATCGTGCATGATATTCAATCCCTGGGAGCGCGTCCCTTTTTGGGCTCGGATTTAAAATCAGGACATCCGACCAGGGCGACAAATGCTTATTCCGAGTGCTGGTTGTAGTATAATTTCAACCGCAGATGAGGCCTACTAGGAGCCGTCCGTGGTGATCTCAGGGAAGACGAGTTGAAGCTTTTTCGAGAAATAGAAAAAAACTCCGACATGCATTAATTTTCCACATGTGAACGAATGCGGTGCATACATTTCATTGAAAGCTTTGAATGCAACATAGTAGCGCGGAGCTTGGTGGTGGCACTTAGCTTAATCAAGACAATATATCCGCCTTTTCGGTTTTGCATTCGAGTTGGCGTGAGAGTTTTTGTGGGTAGGAAGTAAATTGTTCTACCAAGCACCACACCATCATCCTTTACCGTTTATCTTTTATAAATGGATGAAAAAGTTCCATTGATTCCGAAAAAATCGAGCAAGTAGAATCATTTGTTCATTAACTTAATTAAAAATTAATTTTTCCAGGACGAGGGATAAGCGTTCGCTACATTCAGGCAAGCTGGCTGTTTGTTGGAATAGTTATCGGATACTTCCTGCGAGTGAATATGTCGATTGCGGTGGTGGCGATGGGCAAGCCCAGTGCCAACACGGCCATTCCGCAATACGAATGGGACACATCTACGAGGTCCTTAATCCTCAGTAGTTTTTTCTGGGGCTACGTAGTTGCACAGTTCCCAGCCGCGATCAGTGCCCAACGGTTCGGAGCGAAGAAAGTTTTGGCACTATCAACTGTTGCGTGCTCGGTGTTGACATTGGTTATTCCCTGGATAACGAGTCTTGGCGGTTGGGTCGGGTTATGTGTACTTCGCGTCTTAATCGGCTTCTTCCAAGGATCGCTGTACCCTTGCGCACACAACTTACTGTCCAAGTGGGTACCGCGGACAGAGCGGGGATTCCTCTCGAGCATCACATACTCAGGTGCTCAAGTCGGTACTGTTCTTATGCTCGCGGTAAGCGGCCCAATAGTCACGTCTCATATGGGCTGGCCCAGTTTGTTTTACATGTCTGGCGGGATTGCACTGCTATGGGCCACTGGATACCTTATTTTTGGAGCTGAGACACCAAGTCATTCGAAAATCATTTCAGCATGGGAAAAGGATTACATCACAAGGTTGACTGGTAGCAGTGCTAACGCGGTAAGTTCCAATTGCATTATTACTATGTTCTCATTCGTGAACCGGGTCATAAAGTCATTGCAAGCTTTTCGCTAATTAAATTTTATTCTGCTCCCAATTTCCATCGGAAGAATTCCTACAACAGATAACGATGTTTTGAGTTACAATTGAATAGTGATTAATAATGTGGGCCCTGTGTGTAAACAAATAAACAAATGTATTGACATTAGTCTATTCGTAATAACAATAGAAAGTGATCTCCATATTGTTTTGATATCAGCAGAACGTGGGCTGGGTTCAGGTCAATGCAATTTGCCAGCCCCGCATAACGACTGCTGAACCCAATCACCAGATGTTAACACGTACATAGAACTGGAATGCTGCACAGTCAGCACCCAAACAAACTCAGGCTCAGCAAGTTTAGGAAGCTAAGTTTGTTTGAAAACATTCATCATACAATCAATATTTTACGAGACACGTTACAATAATCAATACCCCTTACCTCTTTGATGATGCACGCTTGTATGATCATATCCTTTTGGCAATAGCGTGCAATCGAATCATTCTAGCGCATTGGATCGAAGGCTTCGTGAGCAAACGCTATAAGTTGGAGGCTTGTGCTTTTGTTGTAAGTCTTTTGTAAGTCGAATGTATTTATTTAAAAGTGTGGGACATGGGCACGAGCCTTGGGGAACACCAGCGGGGACAATTTTTTTAGTGGATGCGGGCCACGAACTTTAACCTGATTAATCTCCAAAGTGTGTGAAGTCAAATTTTCCAAGTCTGTTAAGGCGCTGCATCTCTATCACCTCACGAAGCAGACAATCATGCGAAAGGGTATCAACACCTTTTCCAATAACGATTTTCAACGTGCCCTGTAACTATTCTGTAAACGGCGCTGTAATAATGTCCTCAGAAACACATAAGATTCGGTGCTCTGTTGAAGTCTCATATTTGAAGCTAAATTAAAACTTAGGGAGAACGTTATTTATTGTTGCCACGAAATCAATCAATTTTGTCTAGATTTCTAAGAAAGATTTCGAAGCGCCGGCAATAAGTTTACTTGCCTATATTTTACGTTGCTTTACGCTTTTGTAACGCTAAGACTTATCCAGGAATTGGAAAAGTGTTACATTTTCAAGTAAATTTTGAAGAATACATCAAGTAAATTAGCAAAATTCCAATCTTGCTGTTTTTTGACGGCCATAATTGGTATCATCTGTTCCAGTGACTCTACCAGTTTTAAGTTTTGTGGTTTATGAAGCTGCAGAAGGTAAAACGGCGGCGTATGGTACTTCTTGCAGTAAGTTAGCTACCATCGTTCCTGTGACAATTTTCCTCTTTCTATATAAAATATTGTGATGTTCGTGTAACTTATCAGCAACTAACATTGTTTTCTCTTCGGAAAAATAAATCTGGAAAGAGTATAGCATTAAATAAAAGACAGAATTTTTACGACAGACAGTTTACGCAAGTATATACAGGTGGTTCGTCAAATTATTCATATAACTCATCGTTGTAACGCAGTCTCCACTATGGACATTCTTTCACTAAGCCGTAGATTTTGTAGAGCACTTTGTGTTCAAATGTGGGCTCACTCATTAGGACCCATTCTTAACATGCATACAACAGCACAGGCTTGACTGGGAATGGTAAGAGCGGAATAGTAAGAGACTCGTAGGCCGGGTCCGTTAAGATCCGAGACCCAAAAATGTTTTTTTGGCATCTGAGCATACGTACATATGACATCATAAGCAGGTATGTGGACTTCAACATTTGTCTGCCAGAGGTTCCAGCTATTGTCTCACTGATAACGTCTTCCTGCGCAATAGTAAGGAGCATTGGCGCAAGGCCATCCTCTTGATTCAAGTCTGATTCCATTTTGAAGCCGTGCTTTAGCTCTCCGTATAACTTGAACTTATTTCATATAGCGCATTTCGGTCGATACTACCGTATGCTTGCTTAAAGTTTACAAAGAGTTGGGATACGTCGATGCATATTAATTATTACGTTTACACCGACGAAATTCCATGCAGTTTGCGATATTCCAAATAGTTTTCGGTATTCCAAGTCATTCTCGAGCACCTACTTAACTGAGAATGTTTGATCTTTTGTAGACTGTCCTCCGCAAAGTCCTCCCCAATACTCTTTTATAAAAATTTCACAGAACGGCTTCAATTTTCTTTCTATGATTCAAGAGAACGCGATGCCTCTGTTAATTTCACACATTGACTTGTCTGCCTGTTTCTGTACAGGACAAATAAAACGTTTCCGCCAGTCTTCTGGTAACGCTCACCACTTTTTAAAAATGAACCGGAGGAGCAGGGTACTTGGATGAGGTCGCCTTCCTGGAACAGTTCTTCTGGAGTTCTGTCTATTTCAGGCGCATTTTTCGTCTGACCTCAAATACAACTATTTGAGCTAAATATTTAACTTCATTGATTGATGATGTAGGAAAATATGAAGTCCTTATAGTACAAAAGACCCATGCACGTCAATGGTACGCTCGACTTAGGAATGAACATCATTTTTTACAGTGAAAAATCACAAGGAGATAATGAGTTTGGTTGTTTGTATCTGATGATTGGTGAGACTGTGGCTTCTAGTTCTGCTTTTTAAATGTTGACAACGCCAATTGTTGTTGTAGGCACTGTGAAAGGCTCCTTGAAATATTGTAGCTATCTGTTTTTGATTTCGAGCGAGTTACCTTTGATTGATCGCTGTGCAGTTTTGCAAAGACTCAATCAAAGATTGAAGCCTTCTCTTAGTTCTTAAATAGAAGCATAAACCGTTATTAGTTCATTTAACATCGTGTTTTCGTTGAATGGTTGGAACCGATGGGACCGAGTTGGTCCCTAAATGTACTCTTTGTAGGCCTGGTTCCTTTTATCGAACACTGCATTGCATTCTGCGTTGTTCCGGATTTTCTTTGGCTGCTGTGCCAAAACTTCTTTGGCCACTTTCTGTTACCGCAGCTCCCACTGTCCTCCACATGCTTATTATGTCATGACTGGCTTCCTCCGCCTGAGGAAGTGTGTTGATACGGTTAGTTACCGCTGAAATCTATGTGGATGTTACTGAGACATTGTTTAGCCTGTTGAGCTGGTATCTTGGGATCACTGTTTCGTCTTGTTTTCGGCTATTGATGATACGGCATCGGCCAGAACAATTTAAACGCCACTAGACGGCACCTACCTTCTGTTTTAGGATGCTCTACAAACCGCCCTTGATCCTTCCGTCCTTGTCTATAGTGAATGCAAAGCAGTTGACAAGCAAGACGTTAAAGAATTTTCTCTAAATACGAACTCCACAGATCCCTTCGTTTGTCCACATAATAAATAATAATCAAAAATATTGACCATGATGAAAGCAACTTTGAACTCATGATTTGCTTGTGATTTTCCGCTTTTAAAAAGGATGTGCGTTAGCATGTTAATTATATAATTTGCGTGCGACCTGGTCTCTGGCCCTGCGGGGATGTTGATTTTATATTTTCTTATTTGATGAAGAAGTTGTCACACTGCACCAGGTCTGTTCAATGATCTAAGATTCCAAGTTCCAATCGCAATCGTTCCAAGCTCCAAAAGAATGGTCCTTAATTTGTTGCGCGAGTCGTTGTCGTTTTGCCACTCCGATTCGAGGCTGTTATCCTGGTTCAATGACAATTGATACTCTGTGAAGCGTTGTCAGCATTCCGGCTTAGAGTCTCCTCTTTCACGCTAGCTTGGCACCGTTATTCCAGACATTCTAAGGCATATCCGTTGGGCGGAGTTCCGAATAAGCTTTGTCCCAAGTAGAACATGGCTTTTACTTCTACACTAATTTCTGATTATGTTAACCCTACATTTTGAATGGATGCGAACGCGAAAGATGAGTCTTCATTAGAAAGGTACCACTACCGCCAAAGCGGATTTGCCAGTCACGTCAATAGATTTGATAATGGGTGTGGTTTAACTCTTCGCGAGGCCACAACCATGTTTCTGTGCAATGTGAAATCTAGGTCTGTGTGAAATGGATGCAGCAAAATTATTTTAAAGGAAGCGCGGACATAAAGATAATCTTAGTTATCGGTTTCCCACACAAAAAATTGTATTGTGATTTCTCTCTAGTGATTTAGCCCCTATTTCTGAGTGATAGATGCAATAGAGACAAATCAACGGTAAGAATCTCAGATATGGCATCGAAGAAGGGTTACCAACCATTTGTTATAGTTATTTTTTATTTTTATGCGTGGTTGACGTGTTCGAGGTCGTATCCTCAGAGAGCATTCTGAAGAATACTTTACAACACCGCAGAAATTCTGCAACTCCACATCAAGGAATTAATTAAAAAATCCATTTAAAACGTCCCTACCTTAGTACCTTAAGCTCCTGAATTCCACGAGGGATTTCCTAGTGCATATTCTTGTCTTGGTTATTATTTTAAATGATAGTTCCTCTAAATAGGTATTTACTGCATGCTTCCACCATGCAATACCATTCATGGTTACACTTCTTGTACTGCTGCATATGTTCGTAGCATAAGCGGCGAGTTTTTACCCCAAAGTTTCATCCCATTTGGTTAGATTGTCAGCAAAGCAATATAACGTGATTGCCTCTTTTTCAGCCACTCAACACACCGTGGAAGGCAATGTTCACCTCAAAGCCATTTATTGCGCTGATATTTGCACACAGTGGGTACATATGGGGATTTTACACTCTTCTCACGGAGATTCCAACATACCTGGATGGCGCCTTGAATATGAACGTGCATTCGAATGGGCTACTTTCCGCCCTGCCGTACCTTGTCATGTGGATCCTGTGTCTTATAGTGAGTCCTATTGCCGACTTCTTGATAAATCGTGAATATTTGTCAGCCGGACACAGTAGGAAGCTTTTCAACACCATCGGCCAGTGGGTACCGATGATTAACCTGATTGCCCTCGGCTACATGTCCAGGGAAAATAAAGAATGGGCGATTTTCTTGCTAACCTTAGCAGTAGGAATAAACGCGACCACGTATGTCGGGTACCTTGTGAACCACATGGATTTGTCTCCCAACTTTGCCGGGACGATGATGGGAATAACAAATGGAATTGCAAATTTACTGTCGATATTTGCGCCCATTGTCGTAGGCGCCGTGGTAAAGGATGAGGTAAGTGTTGCAGATTAATCTTGTCGTATTTGGTTTTGCGAACGGTTGTTCATTACGTGTCCTTTTGCAGCATGATGTGACCCAGTGGCGAATTGTGTTCTTTATTACGGCAGCCTTCTATTTTGTGTGTAATTTAGTGTTTGTAATCTTTGGCTCGGCGAAAGTTCAGCCGTGGAACGATTACGGCTTGAAGGAAGCGACTACCGAGACGCAGAAACCTGATGCACAGCAACACAGTCCGTCATAGAATAGTTAATTTATTATTAAGCCAACATTAGCGTAATTCCTTTGTGTGTATATGAAGCCATGCAGCCTTTAGAAATTCACATTAGCGAACGAAAATTTTTTTAAATGAGTTTATATAATATTGAAAATTAAGGATTATTTGTATAAAATTATGATTTCATTAAATGATCTGGAATACTCCAAAGTTTTTTTTTAGTTGGTCTTTCACATTCTATTTCGACATTCACTTTTGTAATATCTTTGTATATTCGCGGCTGGTCACAGCGCATGGGAGTCGAGTTCAAATTATCGTTTCCAAAATACATGTCTCAAGGATTTTGATCCAAATATTTCACATGTACTTACTAAACCCCGCAGTTTCGTTCTTCGTTCATCCTTCGGGCTAGCACCCAGCCATTCCAGCTCTTATCGTTTTCCCGATATCTTCCCGGGATTCAGTAGGAGCAACACACGATTTAACAGCACCGTTAAAGACCGCGAGAGACGGTTGCCACTCCTTCAGCATATTGCACCGCGCACAGATCTTCATTAATCATTTTGACAAAATCAATTCACGATTTGTGTAATTCGTGCAAAAATTATGATTCTATGACGTCCCTAACATCTTCGGATGATGAGTATCTTGTTTTATAATAGACCGTTTACGAAACTATCGTAAACATTCACCATTTCCTGGCATAGCCTCGCTGATGTCATCGTCCTTGAAGAAGACGAGTTTTGGCTTTTAGAGGTGTTAGCACTATCTTTCTCGATTGTTTCATCACGACTTCTAATTACAGAGTCCGTATACTGCCTTCGTTCAAGTTTCCCTAGTGTCCTTTTAGCCCTTTGGTTCGCTTGCCATTGGAAATTCAAGAAAATTTCCTTTGAACATAAAAAGGAGTGAGACATTGATATGTGATACCATCACAACACTTACTTTTTCAACGGCCTTGAACTCGACTGGAAGCAGTGTACCTATGACAGCGCTCCAGCGCCAAACTAAGGACAAGAAGTTCAAAATTCCTATTTGACGCATTTGTGTTCAATATATTCTTCATAGAATCTGTATGAGTCATCTTATTGAGTGGGTGTAGTACAGTGTATGTCGATTTCTGCTCTCGTCTGATTGCTTGAAGCCAATACTTACATGACACATGTCAATGCTCAGCACCCAATATTTTCCCAGGATCTGCACGATCGTAAATCGTTGATGAATTGTTCTTTTTTTCTGCTTCAGCAACAGCAATTAGTTTCCGGGGTATGGTATCAGTGCTATCCAAATAGTCAATCCTCATGCCCAGTAGAAACCAAGGAATCGCTCGTCGCCAGGTTTCCACCGTCTGTTACGTTAGGTCTCATAAATAAGCTGAAGCTTTTATCGAAGGAATAATCTAGAAGAATGGATTCTCTGATTTCTCCGCAGTATTTTCCATTTTAATGCCTATTCGGCCGAACGTCGGCCTAAGTGATTTGCTGTTTCCACCTCAGATATTGATTCACCATTTTGTTAGGGGAAGCCGAAGGGCTCGTATTCTGTAGTCGTTAATGTCGTTCCAAGCAGTCTCTGTGTCCTTCCAAGGTGTTATCTTAGGTTCAAATATATTTCTTCTTCACTAATTTCTTGCCAATCAAATGCCTAAGCTGGTACTCTTCATTGAAAGCCTCCTCAATTCATGGCAATTGAAGAGTTTGAGTTCGTCAGATATTATAAGTAAACTGTGATGCGGGAGGCGGTTTGGACTATTTGATCCTATCGTATGCATTGACATTGTCATTGAAGACATTAAATGTCTTGAAGTCTCCGTTACCAAAACTCCGCTGCAAGGTAGAAATAATCTCTTCGTTATGCACCTGGAAAACAAGCGCTCTTATTCAAAGATGAAATCAAATACCTTTTTCAAAATGCTCATATCGATTGAGCTGCGTAACTTCCATATTCTTGCCGGAGATCTCAATGACACATCACGGTATACATCACGACTGAACGGCACCAATAAGTCAAGAGGTTCTTCTAGATTATGAATAACACATAACCAAGAAGAATACGGACGTGTACTATATATACTATAACCCGAGGCAATTCATTCTTGGATATTTGCATTGCTAACGCAAGCCTCGAGCTTCAATCTTGCAGCCCTCAACGAAAATTGCAGGTTATTCATTATGACCTCACTGATGACGAAGCATTTTTAATAGAAATGAAGCAACTGATAAGCTGACTTTCGAAACAGAGTAGTTCCCAAAATAGGACATTGAAACAATATGGAGGAACAGGTGCGGAAACAACAGATGAAAATCTGACGATCAAAAGGTTGAAAAGATTGAAAAGCCTTCTTCTAATTCGCATTAACAATACTTAGTGGTGATTTCAGGGCTACAATCACCCTTGAACCTTAACCTTTGCTGACCTTAAGAATGTTCGAACCTAATTCACTCATCAACAGCAGTGAGGTCAGCACCCAAACGACGTAGAGACTGAGATAATTTACAAAAGTCAACAACATATTACATAAGAAGTCGGAAGTGAATCTGTCAAATCTGAAAGTCACTAGCAGTGAGAGAAATATTCTGGATCTGGATATTCTGGATAATACTGGAAACAGAATTGACGGGGCTTACTTACATTCGCTAACTTGATCTCACTGAAACGCATTTTCAATTGATTCATCTACCGAATCCTGAACGAGGGAGTCCAGTTCTCGCGGAAATCATTGAAACGAGAGTTTTCGATTTCAAGTCAAGTTTCAACGACAAATCCATTCTTCGATTCAGAAGCATTCACATCATAGCTGGGATATTCTTGATTAATATTAACTACCTAATAACAGCTAGTTCCTGAGGATATACTGAGTAATGCAATAAATACCCACATCGAGAAATATGCGTTGATACCGAATCGACAGTTTGGATTCCGCGCTCGACATTTTGACATTACACTATTACGAAAGTGACCTCGAACATCTGTTGGAAACTGACCATTAGAGAATGTGTGGAAGCGTGCCTCATTGATATGGAAAAACCCTTCAATACGGTTTGGTTAGATGGACTAATTTTTAAACTTGTCAAATCCCAATTTTCTCTACATCTCATCGCCATAAGCTTAGATGTTAATTCATTTGTGGTGACTGATTTTTTTTTGTGGTAGGGGGTGAAGGCTGTTTACGCCCTGAGTGTGGGACTCCGAGACGCAAAATGCTTTCGAACTACCCACTAAACACCTCCCCTGTCAAGCTGAGAACCTAGCCTGGAACCGTTTGACACATTACTTCGGGCTAGGTCTCGTGTTCCTACGCCTAGAGACGCCTTCGGATTATGGGAATTTCTTCTCTAACGGGAAGGAAGTGCTAGAAAAGAGATCCATCCCCGATGCCTCCCAGCGCGCCAATAAAGCTTTCTTTAGTATCAGCCCTGCCCGAGCATATTGCGCCACGCGATTCCAATTGTCAACTGTTTTCAGCATTACTCCGACCATAGTTTCCGGACAGAGCTCTCCAATTTCGCTGAGGAGGCCCCTTCAACAGTAGAAGAATGTGTGACAGGCGTCATCCAATACTCCTGCAAAAAACACACAGTTAGGATACAGTGCTCTGTCAATTTTGTACAGGTAGGACCCAAAACAATCGTGCCCGCTTAAGAGCTGGGTCAAGTAGAAATCGGTCTGCATGGTGAGACCGATTTCTACTTGACTGAACCACGGCCTAAGGTAAGGGATCAGACGTGTAGTCCACCTTACCTTTGTTTCTTGCTCCCAGAACTGTTACTAATCGCTGGCAGAGCGACGTTTCTCTTCCCTGGTGATCTCTTCTCTTCGGTCTTCAGTGCGCAGGTCAAAACTTCTGCGCTCTCTCGCAAGGAGGGTGATGGGTATCAACCCTGCGATTACCAGCACTGCCGCCCCGGAGACCGTTCGGTATGCGCATGAGATTCGCAATGCTCCCTGTTTCTGCACCTGTGCCAACCGTTCCCGGTGTAACTTCTTGCTGAGAGCGTCACCGCACAGTTCTGATCCGTAGAGCAGAAGCGACTGCACAACGCTCATTAAGAGTCGTCTTCTTGATGTGGTTGGCCCCCCTATGTTGGCCATTAATCGGGTGAGTGCCGTCACTTGCGTTGCAGCCTTGTCAGCTGCTGCCCTGATTTGTTGGAAAAAACTGATTTCGAGTCTATCAGGACGCCCAAGTACTTTACTGCTGATTTCGATTCAACCAGCTCGTCCCCCATACTGATAGGCCTTACTCTGGGGATTCTCTTCTTCTTTAGGATGACCACTTCGGTTTTTTCCAGCGCCAGCTTGAATCCGTGAGTGGTCACCATTACCCTCCGCATTAACATATTGAGTCTGAGTTGCGCATGGTCTACTGTGCGTCCTGCGTCCAGCGCCGATCATCCGCATAGCCGATCAAACGTGACTCATCCGGCAGTTCAAGCTGCAGCAGTCCATCGTAGAAGATGTTCCACAGGTCCGTGCCAAGGATAGAGCCCTGAGCGACACCTGAAGTAAGAATCGTGCCTCGCCTACCCTCCTTCGAGTCGTAGAGTAGGCTGCGGTCCTTCAAATAGTTCCTGAGAATCCGCATCAGGTACACGGGTACTTGTAAACGATTTTCTAGCGTTTCCAGAATATCCACCCATCTAGCGCTGTTAAATGCATTTTGGACATCCAGAGTAACCAGCAGGACGACCCGTCGTGTGGAAATACTGTGAGACTCCGCACGTTGGACCAGGCTCACTACTTCTCCAATTGCATCGATGGTGGAGCGGCCAACTCTGAAGCAACACTGCCGTGGAGATAGATCCCCGGCAATACGAATCACGTGGGCGAGTCTTCCCCTGATAAGTTTTTCAAAACCTCATCCAGCCGTGTCAAGCATACACAGTGGGCGGTATGCAGCTGGCGATTAGGGATCCCCTTTTCCCTTAGTAACGAGCACAAGTCTCGCCAATTTCCAGCACTCTGGGAACAGCCCTTCGCGCAGGCATATGGTGACTGATAGAAATTTGATTACGGAATACGATTCTAGGGTCTTGAATTGTCTACAGCAAAGAAATGAATGAAGTTTTACACACCGGCCATTAGTTGCGTTGATCACTTATGGGGCAGACAAACGAACTTCGGGATTTCAAAGGAATGTTTAACAATACTCAGTTCTATATGAAAAACAGACGAATAAAGGTGAACGCGCACAAGTGCCCACGATTTTCTTTTTTACTATACCACATGGGAGGAGGGTAGATTTCCACATTATGGCTGGTGCTCAGAACGGGTTTCCCATAAATCCTGCATACGCTATCTCGGCCTTCATCTTGATCAGTACTTTACTGCAATCAACACGAGGAAAAATCAAGATTTAAGCCTGTTTGTCAAATACAGTCCACTAGAAGGCTCTGGTTCCACCAGAGCTGACGTATTGATGTCGGATCTGATATCGTTTTCAAGAGAAAATGTCTTCGTTTATGCACAAGCCTGAATAAGATTGAATGCATAATCTGTCGAATAGAAAACTTTATCAAGCGGCAGAGATGACAATGATTGAAATTTTCATTTTGCGACTTGTCAGGAATCATATAGCAAATTCTGAGACGCAGGACGAAAATGCTTAGACGTCGCAGCCATACCACCCGACAGACTGGTATATTGATACTTCTATCACAACTGGCTTGAATCCTCCCGAGGCGTCTGTATATTTAGAGAGAGATAGAGAGAGAAAGAGAGAGATCAACGAAAAGAAAACAATAGAATATCCTCTTCATTTAAGCTCTAGGGTTGGACACAAACAATGGAGACACAATGTTGCAAAGTACGTTAAAATTGATCGACCTGAAATACAGTTAGATCTCTACATCTGCTGAATAAAAATGCCTAAATTCCCAGTATTTTGCGTTTCGTTTTTTTTCTTCTAGTAGTAGCTCATTATTATCGCCTATTAGTATTTTATAATCGATAGTGATAGATATAATCTAGATAAGGGGAATTGTTTGGGTCAATATATTCAGGATCAATATATTCATTTTATCAGATTTGAGTATATAAAACAACTTTTAACCGAAAATTCCATTACATTCTTCTTAAGATACCAAAAATTGTAGTAAGATTTGTTGTTTTTTGCCCAATTTTATTTTTCAAAAAATAATGTAATTATTTTTAATTAATTTGAGAGAGAAGTTTTTATTGAGAAGTGTTAATTAACAGTGCCTTAAGTTAAGGCAGTAAGTTTTAATGAAATTTTAATTTTAGAATTTTGTTTTATACTCTTTTATGACAAAACAATGAGAATTGCGGAGGTTGCTTATTTCCTTCTCGGTGGATGGTACATTTTATTATTTTTGACGACTCCTCTGGCTTTGTTCTTGATTCCAGATGCGAAGCCTGCAGCGTACATTTGGGAAGCCCAATCGATATTCAAATCTTCTTTGTTCTTCCTAAGTTCTGTACTACCTGATTTGAAGTCTAACCCACTCGTTTTTGTAGCATAGGTGAACGACATCTCCGAAAATTTGACGCGGCGCTCGTCAGCTTCCACGCAGATACTGCAGTTCATTCCTAAACATCGTAACAGACCCATGATACTTGACAAACCACCATTGTAGCACCTACGGGAATTTACACGACTGCATCACGTACATCTTTACGACTGGAGGAACATTCAAGTGCCATAGACCGTATGGTCGCATTTGAATTTTGCGTGAATCCACAAGGACAACGTGAAACACGACCATCAATGCTCAACTCATTATAGACAGGAAAAATCGCCTTTTACTCGCGAACTTTTTCAGATAGTGGTAGTTTGTGCGTACAGTCTGATAAATCTTCTCTAGCTTCAATCTTCTACTTGATTTCTATTTTTAGTAATAATAAATTTAATAATAAAATAAATAAAATTAACAATAAAAATAAGTACCACAGGTTGGTACGTAAGAGTAGTAAAGAAGGGAAAACAAATGAGACAAATGAAGGAAGGAACTTACTCCAGAAATGTGTAAATGTCACAAACAAAGTAATTATTTCGTTTTCTTTGAAACAACAAAATTATATATTAAGAAGCGCTAAACATTGGAGCGTATACTTAGTAAAAGCTTATTCACTAAAAATTTGAAACAATCATCACCAATTATCGGATGAACGAGTAAAAGATTTAGCATAAAAGATATGCTCGTTGACAATGTTCAAAGCCGTTGGTACATGGTTCTAATTGACTGGGATTCCAAATAAAACCTGTAAGTCTGTTATTAAAGCGATTCCGATTTCACAATGAGTTACCAAAACGAATGCGTTTGACCAGACAATAGAAACCACTTAAAACATCGATTGAAAACCTCTTGGACTACAGTAAAACAGACTAAAGGAACCAGTCTGATTGAACGAGTCCAAGCTGGCATTATTCCTTAAATGCGGGTCGATGCCACCTTCAATATAATTCGCACTCAACTCGAAAATACACTTTGTATGTAGTTTTTTTGGTGTTTTATGTCCTATAGCAGTTCAAGAATGCCGTTTTTCAGCGCACTCATACCATTGTTTTCAACCACCTCTTTGCCACCGAACCAGTGCCAAAATTTCAATCAAGGCTGAATACTTCGCAATTGGAATGATTATGATTGTACACAGGCTGATGAATTCCTTAAGTATTGTTGCTTATTTTCTCGTCATCGTGGACACCCAGTAAAATAGAACTGAAGGTGGAACAACCCCAGGACTGTTGGTGAAAACACCAAGTCAATGATTATTGCGTCACGCGAGCGCATTTTGACAGTGCTCGTGCCTTGTAGAGAACGAAGAAAGAGCGCCCTTCGATGGCTCCATCGGAAAGTTTTTAACTTTACGAGGATTTCTTTGGTTCCTTGTCATCAAACGAGTTGCACAAGATATTAAAACTGAACAGGTGTGTGATAGATGACTCAAATGACTCCAAAGAACACTTTATTGATCTTACTCATAACGATCCGAGAAATAAAACACTGTGCGTAGGCAAATGATAAACGAATTTTTTAATTTAAAATGCCATATAATATACAATTACAGTGGTTAATTTTCTGTTTATTTTTTTCAATAACCTTCTCTTTCGAGTAACTTTATTAATAAAGGACTAGTACAGATGTTTCAATGTGTTACAGTAATTTCCAAAATATGATTACGACTTGAAAAGCGGCCTGTATGACTTGTATTAGTAAAGGTTTTCGATCTTGGTTACAATTTGCAAAAAAACGTACTTAACTACAATCTAAATAGCTGTCAGCAGCTATATAGTTCTAAAATATTGTTAAAAATCTATCAGCGATTAGAATCTCGGATTGTCGGACTGCACTGGCAGACAAACGAGCATGCATGTAAGTGAACTGAATTGAAGATTTTTGATCCCTAGCACTATAGAATATTTTGTACAAGTATATTTTTCCATCCGATCTATACAGGGTCTCAAAAGCGTGAAGTAGTGACAGAACAAGCTTCAATTGATAACTCCCATTAAACACTAAACAGAGAAACATATTGGCTGGCGTGTTTCCATTAACTATTCATGAAATTAATTACAATATGGACCGACGGCTGCTTATGTTATTCGGATTAACATCTCTTACGATTGAACATTGTAAAGTTACATCTTAGAAGCTCGTGGCAATTTGTATGATCATTTTGCATTAGTCAATATTATGCCTTGTAGCATGATATGCGAAAACATTTTATTGTTTTAAGTAGAATGTTAGAAAGCCCTCTGCACGAGACACGTTTAGTTAGCTCCAATTTGCTTTGCGGCAAAAAGCAAAAGGTCGTTTTCGTTTCACGTACAAACTAGTTGTGAAATGGTGATGAAATAAATATGCAAAAGATGAAGTTGTGTCCGAAATACACAGTCGCAAGTCTCATTCCAAACGAGTCTTATCGACGAAACTTTGCGAGCAACCTCCTGAATGAAAATTCGCATAAGTTTGGAGAAAGTCGTGGATGCATCCGGGGGGTTCATAGATTTTATCTTTTTATGCTGGCTTATCATGAACGCAAAATATTTGCATTGCCCAAACTAAAACTTTCTTGATTTGTGTATTTCGCAAAGTTCATCCTTACTTCCAGCGCGCAAATGTGCTCTACAGGTAAGGGAGTTTATTAATATGAAATTTTCAAATTTGCTGTGTATAAGATAAAGTTTATGCTAAAAATCACTTGAAATATATTGTTCAAGTTAAATAGAAGATTTGTTTCAGCATTTCATATAACTCACTGATATTCCTCGAGTTTTGAGCAACACAAGGACGAATGTATAATACTGGAAGTATCAATGAACTTTCGAGTTGTAATGAAGATGGAATACAAACATGAAAGGAATTTCGAAGAAAGGAAACGAGTAAGCAAAAGATAGGATTTGCTTGAAGTGATTTAATGAAAAAAAGTTCCGAGTCCTTATACATAAATCGATGTTATGTTATGTTCAACATTCAGATCCTGAGAGTCGAAAGTAGGGCAATGATGTGGAACAAAGTTTGAATTAATCATATTTGCAGACAAGATTAATGAGTACTCCTTTTTATGACGAATGAAAACTGGTTGTTTTATGAACCGTCACCCTTGTGAAGAGTTTATCATTCACGAGTACAGTTTCACAAACACAAACAAACTTCCTTGCTCCAACTTACGTGAACTAAACACATGTAAGGTAAAAATAATTCTAATTGTTTCTATAGCGCGAACTCATATTCAAACAGTTCTCAGAAAACATTCTCGTAGCAACCACTTCAAGCAATTCATGTTTTAAAAAATATGGCTCTAGAATTATTCTCATTATATTCGTTCTTAAATTGTGGCATGCAGCTTTCCAGAAGGCCATAAATAAAAATAGCTTTATCGGTCCCATTCAACTGTTCAAATCTCAAGTATTAACTGATATTGTAAATAATGTCATAACACATATTTAAACCTAGATATTATAGTTAAATTGTTTCTCTGTCGGTAACACTTTGTTAACAAACGATATGATCGCTAAGGCAGGCTGATTCGGTTGCAAGTCACAAAACACGTGACATTGATTGTCCTTTGAATTTGCCGTACGACGAGCGACAAAGGCGAAAATGGTCCTGGAAGGGATGATAGCAGTCAATGACGATCATCAATTTGTATGAATAATAAAACACAAGGGACAAATAGAACCATCCAAATTAACTTACTTATTTTTAACGGGCACATCGCTTCCAGGCGCTGGAATGCTCCATGTACGACGTTCTGGATCCAGGCCGCAGAACGAAACACTGCTGGCTGGATAATGTTTTCTGAGGGAATAGAACATTTCCATTAAACTACATTAATTGTAAAGTTTTTACGAGTTTACCTGAAGAACTTTTGTCTTGTGTTGTCGGTCAGAGTAATGCCCTGTTGAGCTGCTTTGAAGTGTACTTCGGTTGGAACTGGTACGGGCTTGCACCAAAACATTTGCGAAACTGCTTTTCGGATCGCTTCCTCGCCCGTCAGCGATTCCGTGTCGCACGTGAATAAATGTAAAACATTGCATGCTGCACCCAGCGTTAATAGCTGTCGTTGAGCTGGCGAATGTTGCTCTTGATTTTGAATATCCTGCAATACAAAATTGTTCTACGTTCGTCAAAAGAAATCTGAAATGTGTCTTGCGATTGTACACAAACTTCCGCGGGGAAAATATATTTAAAGCAAAATCATTTTGCCAGACATCAGTCGTACGAGTTCACCCAATTAGCAGCATTAGTAGAAGACAACTATCATTCTGTTTCTTTGTGGAAATATTAAAAAACTAACACACCGAAATGGTGAATTTAATCTAGAATTTCAATTAATGCAATTTGATTTCAAATTAGGTCGTTTTTATTATTTTTGTTTTGTCTCGTGGGGACAATCACTTATTTAGAAAATTCGATAACAATAAAAATATATTGTAACCATCACAATAACGACAAAGAGGAAATGGAACGGGAACCGCCAAGTTAAAAAAAAAAATGAAAGACCAATTTTTATCACAAATTCAACTATGGAAGCAGACATAACAATTTGGTGGCACATTTTGTGTATTTCATTGTAACAATTACTAGGCTACGAGTACTGTTGGACAATTTATTTGATAGTATGTTTCAGGTCCCCCGGGCCGTGCAGCACATTTGGCAAGGACGTGCTTCGGCTATTTGTAGCCATCATCAGCTCGTTTCGAATTGTGTGTCGCGGAGCACATCTCTTTATATGTTGGATATTTATGGCCGCGATGCGAGGACAGATGTATGATAATAATAAGTCGATTTATTTTTAATAACCAAGATCACCAAACTAACACTAACTTCATTTATATCCGTCATCAATAAGGTTTTATCAATTATATCCTGGCATATATCGCATCATCTACACAATTGAATTAATTTCTCTGATTAGATGTGTAGCTAGCAACATTTAAAAGTACCCTCGAATCATTTTTAATGGTTTTTGAAATATCCCTTCTTGATGACTCGTTTATGATGACACTTAAGACGTTTTGTTACAATGTCTTCATGTCGACCACTGCTTGCAACAAAGTTAAAGAGTTAGCAACGGTTTGGGATATCAATCAAATATAAGATTTGTCTGATATCCCACAAGAAATAGTATTGCGAAGATTTACAGAAAAAATGGCACATGGCGCGACAGCTCTAAAATAATTATTACTGTAGACGAATTCCTCACAGAGTAGGGTCTAGTCGAAGTGCGAAGCGTACGCTACTTAAGGAATACGAGGAAACAGGATCAGTAATAATAAGAAATTGATGTCGCCCGTACATCCAAAGTCATCCTGTCTGCGTACGTCCATAAAAATGATTGCTCTTGACGTGAGTTCTACCATCGAAGTCTTGCGTGAACATGGCGATAGTACGGAGCACTATTTTCGGAGCCACTTAGTCACTTGTCATAGGGAATGTACCCCGTTCGTATGAACGAATATTAGAGGAAAAAAGAGATAAAAGAAAATTACAGTAAATTAAAACAAAAATCAGGCATAGTCTCCCTCAAATAGCCAGGCACCAGTGCTGCCACATCTTAGAACCTTTTTAGTCTATCGTCGGAATAGAATAAAAAAAATAAGAAGCCAATTAAAGCCAGGAGATGTTGAACGATGTTTGTTAGCTTGTGAACAGCTGTTCAAAAGGAAAAACCGGAAGGGTTTCCAGCGATGAGAAATGGTTTCATTATGATAACCATCAGCGCAGCAACCCATCTCACAATCCCGACCAATGCAGCAGCACAACCAATTCGTAGCTTTAACGAACCAATTAAGCGAATAATCCTTACAATAGTCAAATATCGAGAATCTGCCACCTACCTGTTCTGGAATAATCAAACGGCATGGCAATGCTAATGGCGTAATTGAATGTTGATAAACTAGTGCCGAGAGTGACGAGAAAACTGGTTCATTATTGCAACCCTTCAAACGAACTCCACGTGATGTTGGCTCCACCAGGAAATGACGAACGAGCTCATCCCCAGTGGAGGTTTTCAATTCAACTCCGGGTGGTGGATGAGCAACACGCAACACTAAACCGAATGCGTTTTTATAGGTGGTTGAATCTCGAACAATGAAGGTTCCTGGCTCGGCTCTGCGCAGCAAAGCGACTGCTTCTTCGCGAGAGATGTTCGGTTTATACCAATATTTTGAAGAATCTCGGACAAATCTGGAAAAAATGTCAGCATATTAGTAACATGAGGTCAAACATTAGCCAATACTCAATGATATACTTCACAAGATGCGGTGCCACTTCTTGCGGTTCGCTATTGGCATTGGATGCATTCGAATTTCGACGGGATGCGTAGCATGAGATAGTCTCATTTTGATTGACTACCTCGTGTAGAGGTCCCTTTTGATTTCCTGTGTACAGGTCCTTGCTGAAAAATATATACGGAACAGGTTACGAATCGCAACAGTGAAAATGTGAATTCACACGGAATGTACAAGGACATTTGTGCAAAAAAAAAATTAACAAGTGCATACGTTCGTGATTCCCAATCATGCTGTTAAGTATACGGTTCAGATACTATGCTTAATATTGTGGTCATGCTTCCCCATGAAACATATATTTCGAATTGAGTGAAACATACATTTCGAATTGAGTTTGGTTGAGATGAATGCTTTTTGGGGACATTGCAGTCTCAATCTATCAACTGAATTAGTGAAGATGAGAACTTGTGCATTAACAGGGGTGCAAGGTTTTGTTCAGGAAAAATAAAGAATGCCAAATATATTCTGTATTTAAATTAATACGTTTCAAAACTGCTGCTCAACCATAAGTCAATTTTGCTCAAAAGTATTGGTGCTATCAAAATTTAAACCCAATTTTATTTCACGTGTCATTAAATATCTAAGTTTTTTTTTTTTTTCATATTAAAAGTGAAGTCGGAAAGGAATTTAATGTGTCCGCATAGATCATTCAATTTCCCCAGTAATTTTGTTAATAACATCGAACATGCATCGAAATACATTTTTTAGGGAAACCATTGGTGCAGTTGTTTATTTATTTACTTATTTTTCCAACTTTACATTAGTTTATTTGTGCTAGCATTCCACATTAATTGTTTTTCTAACCTTATACCATAAGATGATAAAGAAGATTTTTGGCTCCTTAAAGACCATGTTGAATTGCCAAAACGCCTATGCAAATTTTTTGTTTCGATAAGATAAATTATAATGTAGTAGGAAAAAGCTTAAAGTATAAATTCTGGGCACACTCCAGACCTTGCGATTGTGTTCGAGTTTCGTATTTTCAATTTACATTTCATAAGATTAAATGTGGGTGCAATCGATTAAAAAGTATGAACAAAAGATTGTGAAGAGTTACGAAGTGTTCCTTAATATATTCTAGGTCAGTTTGATTAATGCATGGGTGATAAAGAACATATTCAGAATTTCATCTATCTGTGACAATCTAACTTTACGATTGGACGCAACAAATCTTAGAATTTTTCGAATGTTTTTAATTTAGCCTCATTTCAAGGACCTGACCGCCTACGCCGCCTACCCCGCGCCTACGATTTTTATCTGTCCATATTTAAAATCAGTATACTACCGGCTAAAGGTTGTTTCCGATTGAAATTTTCTCCAATAATAATTTCAAATCCATTGCTGAGCTTGAAGGATAATAATAATTTGAAGGATAATTTTTCTCATAGAAACATCTCGACGACGACTAGAGTTTTAAAGGTGGCATTATCAAATTACGGAACGTGACGTTGACGATGCCGTCTTGTATACGTACCATAACTAATTTGTGTATCTTCTTCTTTCGGGCTGCGTCTCCACTTATCTGAACGTGAAAATCAAGATGGTATCGTTAGAGCTTTGCTGTAGAAGACGCATTGCCAACGGCGTCCTGTTATGAGTTTTAAGGAAGATCTACTACATTAAGCAGAACCTCTATTATAACCATCCATAAAAATAATTCTCCAACCCTTACTTATTGTATTGAATCATGCGATTGTTATTTTCGTCAGAACATCTATTGTATTTTTGAGAGGATCGCAAAAAAGTTTATCCTGTTTCGAAATAAACTAACTGCGTGGCATTACTTCATTCATAGCTCAAGAGAAAGAACACGGAATAAAGCGGAAACAAAATCTGTTATGAATCTAAAGACATGCTGCACACACAGTTGCCAAGGTGTAGATACAAAAGAATCACTTTCAATTATTAGAGTTTATTCACAGCAAAACCACCGCAAGCGTTCCGAACTTGCTGCTGCTATGGTGAAATCCCGGCTCAAATATAGCCGCAGAAATTATGCTCGGAAGTTTTCAGAAGAAATGAAAAGGATTTAAAACGGGGAAGCATGAAAATGTAGAATCGTATTCACTCCCACGGAATTGAATATCGCACAAGGAATATTGTAACTACAGTGTATTTTGGAAGCACCAATTCAAATGTGGCTAGAATGGCATAAAGTTGAGTTGATAAATAGCATTCTATTAGCTTGCAATATGACATATGTGATTAATTTTGTTGCGAGCATAAGAGCTACGTTGTTAACATGATGGAATAAAACTAATTTGATATCAACTTGACTTTTTCATCAATGTTTTTTCCTTCAATAAGTAAGCTCTTATGATTACAACCTTGTTGTAAATGGCTCATCCGCAACAATATGTAAACTTAAGCCGATGACCAGAAGGAGGTGTCCCTTTGAAGTAAATAACACACGCCGAAAAAAGAAGGACAATAGAAAATTTTGCCTAGATAAAATTTCAGTGGATATCACAAAAATACGGATCTAGGTAAAAATATACACAGCTTCTGTATCTAAAGGACATATCTCTTTAGAGTGAAGAGGGGTGCAAATAGTTTTCTACCAAGGATTACAGATCTATTAACTTAACGTTTTTTATGCTGAAAACCCCTGCAACTCCTAGTCCGGGGGAATTTAAAAAGCGCCGTCAACACTTTAGAGCTTTGCAGCATAGCAGCAGCCATTAAAAATCTAGAAAAGGTTAACGGCTAATAAAATTGATGACGGAACACAAAGCACCGAAATCTTGAAATATTTTCATACCCAACTGTTAGTGGGAAAGACATAAGCTTGCGAGACCATATATATATAATACCTAGGAAAAACTTTGGATAAACTAACATGGACTCGACTCATAGACTGGGGGGCGAATACTTGGGGTTTCAAACTCAAAATTCCCCACTGAATACATAAGACTATAGTGAGCACTGGCATGATGGCCAGCACGACAGAAGAAAACGACTGCAAAAGACCTGGAGAATATCTAGCCAATGACCTGCCTTTGCATCCCAGGAGCCATTAACTTCTGCAATAGGAAGAGTGCTCAACCTCAAACCAGACGACAAATTCATTTTCAGAGAGTCACCAATTGCGAGCATCAGATTAAAATCGCAAAATAACTTAGAAAACCTCTCCCTGACACGACAACCCTTTGAAAAATGGAGAGCAAATAAATTTTGAAAGAATGTTCATACGTATCCCACTGAATCTTTGTCCTTAACTCATACCTTCAACCAGTTGCCATTTCGAACAAAAATTCATCTGGAAAGTTGGTATCGAGCTCCGACAAATTGGGAATTTGACAAAAAAAGGAAGTGTTAGTGCTGGTTAGTAGTTACAATATGACCCCGCGTAGTTGGCCAAAGAAAAAGATTAGACCCGTAGTTGGCCCAAGGAAAATTGCACGCTGTCACGCATCACTCGAAAGGCGTAGCTCAGATTTTGACTGTAGCGTTATTGAAGAAGACATGTATGCCTTCTATTTCTTTCCATTCAAATAACTGATTGTTTCGAATAACGCTTTAGGAAGCGCCTCAGCCCTTTAAGAACAGAACAAGCACATCAGAATCACAGAAAAAGATATGTTAGTTCGGCCTTATGACAACTACCGTAATTGGGATTTAGCTGTTAGGGGATGATAATAGCAATCATCATGCAGCTGTATCCTTATCACACTTACTTAGGGAGTGTATGTTACTTGCATCAGCTTCGGACATACAACTACGTGGCTTAAGTTTGCCTCTACAGCATATTTTGCGTATTTCCGACTAACTAACAAAAATAATTTTTCTTTTCTTACGCGTCCCAAAACATTGCAACCCATTGTGGTGGGCGAGCAGTACCTCCTAGTATCACCATATGAACAACAATAGTAAGCTATGATGGTTTAATTTAAACTATTGAATTATACTGTTTATATCTACTTATCTAGATATCGAATAATCGATTTCGATAAATAAATTTGAATAAGTCAGCATTACGGGAATAATTTCAAATGGATGATCGGAAAGGCTGTCGATTACCGTTATGAATATACAAGGAACAATGGGTCGGATCGAGGGACAATTATTCAGTACGAATCGGAAAAGGGTGTCAATACGCGATTCAAATAAAGTGTCGATAAGTGATAGTAAGACAACAGCGATAATAATCAGTCAAGTTAAAATTTGAATTAATTAGGAAATTATTACACTTTGTGTTTCATTTAACAAGAAGGAAATTAGAGGCCGCGAACCTGAGTCGCGTGACAATTTTATTACAAATGAGGATATTCTCCGTGTTGGTCATTTAAATTTTCCTCCGGTGTGCCCAGGATTTACAAATCAGTTGAAAATAATTTTTCTTAATTTAATTAATATTAAATTATAAATTAATTTATGGTAAATTATAAACGATTATAAATTAAATAAGAAATTTTGTTAATAGAGACAATGATTTCAAACAACTTACCGTAATGTTGTCGGACTCTTGGGTGGTAATGCTGGACTGACGTTGCCATTGCTACTCAATCCGTAGGGTGTGCGGGGAGTGACCGGAAAAGCTGGAGTCTCTGGTCGTGGTGATCCGGCCAGTGACAATTCAGGTTCCGTTTCTGATCGGTATGACGAAAATGACTCCTCGCGAACCTAATCATCAAAATTATTAATTTACTTTTTCACACGTGGTCTGGCTTTAATTGAACAATTATTAGGACAGCAGTGATGTTAGCCAAATGAGGGATGGGGGTTAAAAGCGTTAAAAGTTCCTTACCTGTTGTCTAGACCATGAAATTGTGCTACTTGCTTCAGAAAGAGATGATGGTATGGATAAATTGTTTGTATTGCTTAATACTAGATAATTGTCGAGTTCATGTGAAGAACTGACGTTATGATTATTAAAACAGGATTTGTCTGCGAAGCCGTCGGCATTGGACAAAGGCTCCAACGATTGTTCATACCGCGAATACTCAGTCAGGTCGGCCAACACATCTGTCAAATTTTGATCGTTGGGAATCATGTTTCGGCTGTTCGCGTATAAGCTCTCATAATTTTCACTGGAAGCTTCTGGTGACTCTTTGCGCAACCGTAATTCTTCCTCAAACGGAATCCAAGCGTCAGCATTATCATTTTCATCACCATAGTCTCCATTTGTGTTTGGCGAATCAATCATTAACGAGTTCATTAGACTGTCTAAGGTTAATTGGCCGTATTGGAGTGAAGTTCCTTCTGGATTTATGTTGCCATTGCTATCTTGTGAACCTTTCACATGATAGTTTTCGGTATTATTTATTTTCCTCTCGAGAAATTCGTGTTTTTCATGTTTATTGGAATCGTTGCCAGATGTGTGAATGTCACAAATGTTATGAAAAGTAAACGGTGAACATGTGCAGCTGCGACAATTGTTCTCTGGTTGAACATATAAACTTTTCTCTAGGTCCTGATAGCGGATAAAGCACATAAAAGCAAAATTAAAAGAGCAACGTTTCAAAATTCACCGCATTTAAAATTCCATTGCAAAAGGGTCACAGTCCATTATATTTTTGATTTTTTCGAATTTGTAATTTTGCATGTTTCTTTGGTAAAATTAGCGGATCGAATCCGGTGAACGAGTGACTTCAATTTGCAGGGTTTTGAGTTTTCGAGCTTGTCATAACTTGTAACATCATTTGAACTTTAATTTACTACTAGAAAACTGGGAGAATTGACGAAAAAATCGAAGAATTTGTTTCTTGCGACTAAGATCAAAATTGGATTCAACGAAAGCGATTTCTGATCGAACATTTCGATAAATTTTGAATTTGTGTCAGACATTAGTCTGTAGTTGAGGGACTATTCTCGGCTATTTGCAATTTTGTATTTGCAATTATAGTGCAACTGCCCAACTGAACAATGCCAAATTATTTTTGTGTCAAATGCAGATCAATGTTTTCAATTATTTATGTATAATTCGGAATGGCAATTATGTTAATCACAAAATTATGTTACAATGATTGTGCTTTAGTGCATGACAGATATGTGGAGCCACTAGGATACCTACCAATCGTGTATGTCCATTAGCGGTATTGTTTGCCATGGATAGTAGACCATTTTGCTGCTGCTGTTGTTGCTGGTGGTGATATTGTTGTTGCTGAACTTGTGAGATATGACCATGCGGCGAAGCACTCAATACAGTTAGTGGTGATAATGGTGGTGACTACAAGTGACGAACCAAAAACAATCAAATTCAACTACTTTTCATGAATTTAACTAATTTGAACGAACAGTCTAAACATATGTACATGATGAAATAGAGGTAAATGCATAGCACTACTCACCCCTATGGCACTTTGTTTATTTTGCTCATGTGCACGCCTAACTGCAACAAATGGTCGTTCTTTTGTTGTTGTGGTAGTAGTGGTTATTATTTTGGTTTGATATGCATCCTCGGGCATCCTAATATGAAAAATGTACTTGTATTAGTAACAGAATTAATATTTTGACCATGCAGATTTATGCTAAATTAATTTTAAGGCCCACTCGTAGGGCAAGAGCGATTTCTTCTACAAGATAGTTAAGTTCCACACATTTGAATGTGTAGAATATCTAACATTTGTAATTTCCCAGAAAACGACTTCATCTTATCGAAAATGGAATCTGTACAATCGCTAGCCAAAAACAAATGAATGTTTTCCAATTATCTCGAAGAAATTATTTTCTCAGGAAAATTTATCCATCGGAAAATTAAAATACTGAAGAAGCTTCAAATAAAATAAATTATGTACAATATGGTAAACTACCTGTTTTGATTTTGTCGTGTTTGTACTTGCAATGGACGTCGGTAGTCAACTTCATCAGCAAATGCTGCTGTATCGCTGGCATAGCCATCATAACGAGGCACATTGGCACGCGATCTAAGGCGACAACTTTTCTAACTTCCGCTTACCAATCCATTAAATGTGATAAGTTACCTGAGGGGTCGATTTCTTATTTCCTGGTGAACTCTCTCGTCGTAATAACGTCTATCGTCACGATACTGTTGATCCTTCTTTGCACGCAGCTTTTGCTGTTGCATTTGAAGCCATGTTTGTCCTGAGATTCTGTAATAGAAAGAAAAATGTTTATCAAATAATGAGTCAGAGATTCTTTGATGTTGCTCTTAAGGACATTGTATTTTGTGATTATTATTATTATTATTAGTGTCATATTTAATATTTTAGTGTCATATTTCATATTTTTTTCTGCAGAAGTTTTTTTTTTGAAAACGACTAAAGTAGTGTTTTCAACAATTTTGAATATTGAAAAAATGCTTGAAGCTGCTTTTTATTCTGTTTAATTATCCTTTTACTTATATTGGTTGATATCTATTCTATTTCTATTCTGCTGTGTAACACTGTTTTCAGTGTTTGTTTGAACTCAGACTTTTTGACTCAGAACTGACTCTAGCCTGAAAAAATTTGTAGAAACGCGTCTAAATATCGTTTTCATATGATTCAAGTTGAAGTCTCATTGTCAAGTTTTCCGAAAAGGATTGAATCAGATGCATTTCGAAACGATGTTTCGCATTTCCGCGAAAAAATTGCATGATCGGCAGATACTAGTGGTCCCAGAAAGTAGACCGTGGACAGGCATAAGCGCTGCTCATTTATTTCCTAGCCTTCACTGAAACCGCACAGTGAAAATAAGGTTCACTGGATACGATCGCCTGAAACACGCTGACACACTAGGATGTATTGTTGAGGGTTGTTTTTATGATGTGTTATATCTGCGACTTTGCAATGCTCCAACCCCACATCAGTTCATTGCGCGAGATCGAACAGTTGACAGAAGTCAGTGGGCTTGTGCGTTTTCATCCACATGAATAATGTTATTCAGTAAGTTGTATGGTCCTGAACAAGTAACTTTTTTCAGTGTTGTAAGTATGCTGTCCATTTTGCAGCGTTTGTACGTTGACGGGATGATCGTCAAAAGAAACGAATTGTACGTCACACTCGTGCTAACAAAAGCTTTGGTTTGTTGGGGTATCAAGGTCCTTGCCTCCTTCGCATCCTTCGCACTCGCTCGCCTTGCATCTAACGTCCGGGGAGCAGGCAAAAATTTTGTGATTTCTTTTTCTTTTCCCCGATTGCGGAAATTAATTATTGAAAACGCCAAACAGATTTGCAATGAATTTTGTCAGCGAAGGTAAACATTATGATATAGTCCTTAGGGTTTGGGGCTGTATTAGGAGTTGGCGAGCTTGTTGTCATCGTCATTGCAACTGAAATCAGTGCAATGAAGCAACTCTAAAAGTGTGCCAAAACTTTTAACTTCCCATCTTATGTGGTTTTCAGATAGGTGTATCATTTCAAATACTTGCTTCTGGGATTGTTTAAAACTCGTTTTGTTTAGCGAATGGCTATGTGCGAAAACTTTCGTCTGCCACTATGTGTGTCCATTAAAGTAGAATTAACATATGATTGGGCCAATTTTGTGGTATTTTATTGGACTCGTTTGAAATGCGATCGATTTAGTTCTGTTTAGAAAGTTAGCGACCAAAGTGCTTGTGCAACAAACATCCTTTTCGGTACCACGAGTGTTACGCCTACCTTCGCCATATGTAGGGAACAACTCAATGTAGGTGGCATATTTCTTGTTAGCTTGCAACTTTCTTCAGTTTATTAATGATGTATTAAATGCATTATTAGCAGTCAATCAACATCAGGTAATCACTCCGATATAGCGAACGTGCCATAAAACACAAACATAGATCCAGGTTAGGCCAATGGCCACCACAAATCATCAATATGTCTGTCGTCGTCGTCAAATTCGAAGAACTAAAGCCCATATTAGAGTGGCTGCCATTTATTTTCTTATGCTTTCAGTAACATGTTAACTGCTAGCATGGAGGCTTTAAAGGTGATTGCTTTATTTGAAGACGGAATGTCGCGCTCTTGTGGAAATTTCTATGCTCACTTCAGCCATATGGTCACAAATGCCAGCTTGTTATGAGCACTCCACACCGTACGAGGCACATATGTGGACAGCAACCATACGAGACGAATATGGTCCGGAGCAAGTATCAATTAAAGCTATACCTAGAAAACATCACATATCGTACAGGGGTACTGTATGCCACTCTCCTTATGGATAGTTGGCAGCAGGACAACGTCATTTGTGCTAAACCTCATTTGCCCGAATGCATGCCGAGGGAATAAACTACTATTGTTCGATTACAACCCAGCTATTACTGCGATGTTTTCCTCCAAGAAGACCAGCAATTCCTTGGGTCAAATTTGCCTTTATTGTTGTTTTTAATAAGTTTTCCCAATGTCTATATCAGCACAAAATTTAATTAAATTGCTTTGATTCGATCTCCGCAATCGAAAATTATGCAAATAACGAGCATAAAAACAATTTTTTGCGTTCCAATGACTAACGTGCACCCGGCTCCTAATTATTTCATATTTATCCAAATTGCTCCTTAGCAAGATTCTCTTTTTTAACGAACAAATTACCAAAGCTCGTATGGAATTCGCCCAGGCAGATTCGAAATTGCCAGTGCAATGTCATTTTGTTTAATCGGGTCAAGTGGGCAATGTAAAAATTATTACTCACACACGTACACATGACATCATTGACCTTGCAGGAAATTTGGCCAAGTCCCCGTGCAATTTGAATTTCAAAGTATTTTGCACAAATTATTAGTGGTGATAAATGAAATATTCTCATATTTAACCGAGCCACATTGTGTTGTGGAGGTGTCGAAATAAGTATGTGATTCTTCATCTTTCAACGTGCTAACAACATGTGTGGGAGGACCATTAAGATCTGTGCGCTACGAAATTCCTTCACCAGAAGGAAATAGCTAATGAAGATGCTATTTTCGGAAATAAAAACAAATTAATGAATGGATTATTGCGATACTCTTAGGTGTCTGTTTACACGACGTCATCGTCGCCACCACAATTGTCATGTGACATGTGGAAGGCGAATTCGTTATGTCATACGAACGCGAATGTATTTACATCGAAGTAAACGGACAATGTTGAATGTTTGTTGTTATGTATCTTTTCGCTAACAACATTAAGTGACCAGAAATCTAACGACATTTATGTGTGTGAATTATAGGCGAGCGTAACTAATTACCCCGTGTTCAAAAACAGAAACAAACATACAATACCTCTTGCCTGTACTTACTGGAACGACGGACCTCCTTTTTGATGCAATTGGGTATCAAACCAACAGACTGTTAATCTATCACATGAACAATTTGATGAGGCGTGCTCGTAAAACGTAGACAAGATTGTTGGAATCCCGATTTCAATCAACTGTTTGTCAACAAAATAAAGCCTCTTAGCACAACCTTTTGGACTGAACGTACCTTGTAGAGGCGGGGACGAAATATTTTAAACATTATGTGGCATATGAACATTTGAGGACACGTGCGACAGCTGTCCTTTCCGCAATTCGCTGTAACTGACTAACTCTCTCAGAGGACCGCGCAGAACAAACAGCGAACGAGCACGTCAAAAACAGACGAAAACATTAATAAAGTGAAGAAAATAGTATTGGTCAATCATCGAATAACCGTTAGAGATACCAGTCGTGCGCGTCAATTTTGACCATTCATTTGCTGCCGCAAATTTTCTATCGAATGTGAAGATTTTGCTTGCGTTTTTCGTAAGTTAAATAGTTACATACATGCATCATGAGTTCTTGCAACGGGATAGAACGGTCAATAAGGAATATTACTTGCAAGTAAGGATGCGCAGTTTGAACGCAGGAATGCGCCAGAAACGCCCGGATTTGTACAATAAAAAAATCGTCTTTTGCACTTGTGTGCAAATTTTTGGTGGTTTTTATTTAATGGTTAACTTTTTAATGGTTGTACTATACTGGGAACAAACAATCGATCTAACGGCATTCGAGCAAAATGAGTGAAAATTTTTTGGATTGTAAACTTTTCATACATTGCTGCGTGAAACCAGAACTTCCCTCTCAACGTTTTTGCATAAAACAAAAGGACCACTCTCAAATATAAATCTGCTTGTGGTTTTTAGTCTCTGTCTTAGGGAAGTGGCCCGAGAGTGTTCGTGCTTTTGTTCCCGAAGCTTTGTGTAAAAACGCATTACAATAAAATAAATCAGTGCAAGCGATTTATGTAGCTGGGCCTTAGCTCAGGCGTAAACAGTGAAAACATTCCCGGGCATCTTCTCAAAGAAAGAGATAGTAAGAGCAAAAGGAGAGTTGTATTTAATACGCGTTTTTACGGTTTTCTTCGACTTTCGTGACGTTATCCGCGGAACGTTGTTCGCAACTGATCAAACAGTCAAGAAGGATTATTATTATTTTTTGCGTGATTGAAAGTTCATAGTTTTGTTTCGTTAAAATTATGACTAATTTCATACGTCTTCATAATTCGACCTTTATTTATCAAAAATCGAGTAAATATCGTTAAACAAACACAATCTATGTCTGATTTTTTGCCATTTTGCTGAAGCCGCAGATTTTCCTTAAGCCAATCTCCTTGTAAGTTTAACAGCAGCAAAAAAGGATTGCACAAAATAATTTACCTTTGATTTCTGTCTGGAAGAAGACTGTTCAAAACCATATAAGAGTGCGAAAAATCGAAAAATATATTAAGTTCCGGAGAAAGCAAAACAGAAAAATTAAGAAAACAAAAGGAGAAGCTGTAAGGACAGAGTCTGAATACTTAACATTCAGAGATTATAAACAACAAATAGTCAACATAATCAAATAATCGACTTTTAATTATTCTAATTTGTTTCTTATTTTGACTGTTCTGTTCCTTGAATTTTTTTCTTATTTTCACCATGTTTCGAACTCAAATTTATTAATACTAATTATAGCAATTATTGAATTTTATAATGACAATAAATATACTTATCAGAATTGTATTTCCCATTGAATTAAGAACCAATTTATTCGTTTTTATCAAACTAAAGATTGAGAATAAATTTCTGTACGTGTCGACTTTGTGCGTTCGGAATAGAATAAATTCGAGAGAAAATTATATTTGCCGTCCCGATAGCTTCGTATACTTGAGGCGAATATCATAAAAGATAACGTTCAATTAGATAAAATGAGAAAACGAGAATGCTCGGTGTTCTACAAAAATTCTACACATTTGCCCAAAATATTTTTTCGCTATATTAGATTTGCAATAGAACTCGTTGTGTAATAGAATATTACGGTCTATATGCGATATTCGTTTCATTTTCGGTAATTTCGAAATTGCTGGTCTGTATATTGATTTTGATTATATAAAATGGAAATGGTTTAGCAAATTCTTAATATTTTTGGAAAATATGTGAGATTATTCATATCATGAGGTTGTCATGTAGCTGAAATGTGAACGAATATTACGGATCTCAGATATTACGTTGCCAAATATATTTTATGAACGCAACTTGCTTCCATTGAAAGAGTTCTGCAGAGAACGGAGTAAGTCATTGTCAGAGGGTGATAAGTGTTAAACTATTTAATTGTTGCATCAAAACTCCCAAACGAAGCTCTCTCAGTTTATGACGGGAGAAGGAAGAAGAAGTGGTCGGGCCTTATTATGGTTCAAGACAAAATTCTACTTATTATTCAACTTTGATCATTTCCCCATCTGCCTCGCGTAGTTCCTCCTTTTTTGCCGCAATAGAGTTGAGTATCAATCGTCTGAACAACTCGAATTAGCTCGTGGTAGATGACTCCATTCGAATTTCAACAGATACATGTCACCATCTTCTTCGGTGTTAATCCTGGGTTCGGAGAAACTACTAACGGATCGCCAACCCTTGTACATTATCTTTTATGGTGGGATATGATCATATTCTTACTCATTCTCACTTAGAATGATAGCAAGTAAGCAGTTTCGACACAGGAATAATTGGATGAAGTACTCTCATGGTAAGCAGCCCAAATTTTCTGCCATCGATCCAACGAAATTCACTTTTTGACCAAGGATCGTCTTACCAAGCAACTTCTAGCATTGTTGCTGTAATCTATGTTTCCATATTTATTACCAATTGAATCAATCTATCCTTAAAACAAAGCGAACTTTTCCCGGACCTAATCATATTTTGTTACATTGCCTGGATGCGATTTCTACGATCTTTTCTATTGCAGATAATCTCACATTTCAAAAAAATTTTCCTCAATGGATAGATCAGCTTTGGTTAGAGCTTTAGCTGGAACGATCCGTAAAAAAGCATTGGAAAATGCTTTGCTAAATAACGACCCAGCTTCATAGCTGTGCACAGCTTCTTCCTTTTGGAGTTCTGACTAGCTAAACTCAAACGAAAGAAATTCGCCAAATAATGTTGTAATGTGACGCGGTTTTTTTTCGGAAATATTAAAAAATACTATAGCGAATTAGGATTAGGTCAGATTTATAGGTCAGGATAATAGTCAGGCGAAAGGTAAGGATGCATTCAATTTTTTAACATATAGGTTAAAGGTGAAGAGACTTGTTTTGATGATTTCGAAAAAGTAACTGAAATACTCCCTGCGTTAATTATTTCCAATCCTCTATGTGGCATATTTTCGATTAAGATTGCTGCATCTTCTTGGGAAATGAGTTCCAGATTGCCTAGATTTGTCGCAAAATGTACCGTGCACTACTACGCACCTTCATTTTGACATATGACTGAACAATTTTGCTGAGATTAGCATCTGACGATTACGTAAGCCAATCCAACGTAATTTTTTTTTTGTCCTTCCAAGTAGAGTACGCCTTTCTCCAGTCTTTGGAATCACTGTCTTCGTGGAGCATTCAGTATTCAATATTTGTGGTTATACATCTTTGAACAGGTAGTAATTAGGTAGATTGATAAACAGGTAGATTGGCTTCCTTCATGAGGCGTTTAAGTTGCTTATAAACAAGAACAGGCTTTTGAAACTCTTTTCTATAAAACATCTTCAAGCGTGGACCTCACTAGGTGCCTGACACTGCAGTGGGGCAATCTGTCATCACATATGTATTTGAACCACCATAGAGTAGAAAATGACTATAATTTAGACTCGTTAGAAAACATCACATGTATGCTTGCGTCTGCACAAGAGACTTTGCTTCATGATTTTCACTCCGAGTTCATGTTAATATATTATGTTTATAGTTTATAGTGTTGGTAGGCAAGTGTCCACGAACCGTTACATGTAGCATTTTAGAAGCAGTTTTACCCAGCGTCTGAACTTTCACACGGAGGGTTAGACCATGGTGTTAAGAAAATATACTTCACATCAAAAAAAGGAGGGCGATTGAACACTCTTGCTCCATTTTAGTCTTGGAATATGAGATAATTCACTACCTTAACCGAAAACTCTAGTCTTATCTGTCATATTTAATCAATCCGAGGCTTGGATATCGGAGGCTTGACTTTTATCAGCCGGGACTGTGAGGACTCCCATGGAACGCTTAAAAATCTTATCTATCTTGTCCAATAGTTTCAGTGATCAGTCTCGTATGTATTTCACTGTTGTTTCTTACACAAGGATTTACGTTGTGTTTGCCCGATTCTTAATATACCATGAAATTCGGCCAACCCACCCTAGTGCCGTATACTGCCGAGATTGAACTTCCCATTGGATTGCTTTTTTTGTAGTTCTGGCTGTCTGACACAAGGTGATACTGCCAAAAACATTTTCTATATTATATTCAGTCGGAGAAGAATAAGAAAAGGGTGTAAGGAGAAGAGTATTCCTAGACAGTGAACCTGTTTTTTGGGAATCATAATTATCCAGGTATATTGGTGATCGAGAGTCAATCCTAGATAGTTAGTTGTTCTGTTCGAAGGTTTTGTGTCGGTATCTGTATTTAAAGCCGTTCGTCGTTGTCCTCTACATATGGTGATGAATATGAATATGTTCAAATTGTACATTATCGGTGCAATGAGTGATCCTTATGGGATCAGAGCTTAAATAGTCCGCAGGCTGGACAGATCATCTTCTACCTTGACTCTGAACGATCAACCTTTTAGGAAGGTGTATATCATTTGAATGTATGATATAAAGAAGTATAAAGTATAAGTATAAAGAATCCATGCATTGTGAAGATGAGTCCTGCATACCAAACTTTGTGAAATGCTTTATATATATTAAACATAATTAAGCCCGTTTACTTCTTGGGGTTGAAACCACTTTTAAGGGCGAGACCATACTTGCTAACTGGAGTACCATCAATTGTTTCTCTGAACCATTTTTCACCAGGGATTATGTATTTTTCTGCTATCGCTTCATGAAGTCTGATCAGGAAAGCCTTTCCAGCTATTTCGGAGATTGGGGAGGGAAGACTAAGGGTTCTCTTATTTCGAGGAAAGGCATGGTTTTTTCTGTGCTTTGGTATTACTGTTATAGTTTCCATATGAGTGGTATTGGGTATTACTGATATGGGGAACCTATGAGTGAGTGAGTGGTAAATTTTGATGATTATGTCCGTCAGAATAGTGATGATATTATGTGAAAGCCATTTCAGCATTGTGTTGGTCACTGTATCAGGTCCGTGGGCTACCTCGTATATTTGGTCAATGTATCGTATTTTAAACCGTCGGGGTCGTGTATTGGTGGCACATCTACCTTTTTCCGTACCCGGAAATATTTGGAAAAAGATAAAGGAATGCCAAAAGGCATTCTCACCAGACTGGAGGCTCGCGCGGGAGTTCATGGGAATTGTATTCGCTTATCGGGGTTCAGATTACGTTGTCTTATTTGCCAGCTTGATATAGTTCTTTACTATTTCTTCAGTTTTTCAACGTCTTCTATTAAGAAGTGTGTAGGTTGCTGATCTGAGGAGAGCACGTTCGGAATTTTATTCGAGTGCAGGAGTGATATTCGCGAGAAATTGTTAAGCCTTGGATGTTTCCGCGTGTCATACCAAAATGCGTTGGTTCATTGGGAAGGAACAGGGTTGCATTCGTGCATGTGATGAATCTGCGCAGCTCAATATTATGTTTTTGTTGTTTGGTGGGCTGTACACCGAAATAACCACAAACTCAAACGCACTTTGCACTGCACTTTTTTGGCTGTTGTTTCTGCATTGTGTAGGTATGGCGTTGCAATCAGATGATTCAAATTTCTCCTGTAAAATTGTATCTTCGGCTGCAAGAGTTTCACTTTGACGGATGACGAAAGACAACTCATAATTTTCAGAAGAACTCACGATTATAGGCTCGTCTTTCGCATAACATTTTTTAAAGAAATTTTTTAAAAACAAAAAGATGATTGCTGCATAGTTTTATACGAGTAAGATACTCACTTATAGGGTTGTTCGGTTTTTAAATAATGTTCTAAGTTTTGAGAACTGTCTTGTTCCATGTTCTTTCTAAATCTTTGTGTTAAAGCCGACAGGGTAGGTTTGTTCGTGTAAAAATGGGACGAACAGATGAAGCAACCACAGTCGATTGAGTAAGACAATAAGGAACCTTTAATATAATTTTAACATTTGTTCAGCAAATTACTGAAATGTCAAAGTGATAGGTTGATGGGTGGACAGACATTCGAAATAAATTTTAATTAGATCTTGCAAATTTGCACATAATTTGCCAATTTAAATATGCGTGATGGCCAATACTAATAAAAAATCAAGGGATGATGTAAACGTTTTTCAAACCACAACAAGGCTTCGTTCAAAATTTAATTGACCGACACAATCCCAACATAATGTTTACAATTGTATTGACTTTTCCGACCTTATAGAAAATTGTGAATTTATTTTAAATTCATAAAATATATCTGATGTGAATGTATTCAGTGTATATTACACGTTCTATGGATTCATGAATAAATTGGACAAAATACAATGCAACCGCTAAATGTAGGCTTATTGACAAAATATACGGAACATTCGTTTGGTGGCTGCATTGCGTTTAAGGGCGGTAAAATAACAAATAGAGTCTCAATATAATGTGTGGTCGCACACAAGGGTAATTATGAAATTAACAAGGAAATTTGAAATCGATAGTGCTTGGCAGGGTTAGTTGCAACTCGTTCACTCGGTAAACCAATACATGAACATGCAAATAAATCAGTGGTTCGAATATGTTCTGTTTGGAGTTGATTCAAATTGAAATATTCTATTCAAATCAATGAATTTCAATGCAATCTTTCTGACCGCATTCAAGTTTAAACACAATAGTGATAGTGTATTGTGAACATAAAGTGAACCGATTAAATGTGACTATGACAATCATCATATATTATCGCTCCTGTAGCCATTTATCGGCTTTAATATAAGCAGGTTTAGTACGTAATCCAAAGTCAACTTGCGATTCACATATTGAAAGCTCATTATTGATAATAATATCCTGCTGTGTTCAGTTGGATGGCTTCCAGTTAAGTGGATGCTACTATTTGTTCCCCTGTCAGGAGTAGATAATCAGCATCTATGAGCACTGACAAAAATATGGGAACAGCACTAGACACCAATTCAGCTCCTAGCAAGGAAGCACACCATGCTACTAAAATTTCAATAGTGCAACGCGCATCTTAAGACTTGAAGTTAAAGTCCTACAATTTCCTTCCAAAAATGTTTTCTGTCGAAATGTTAATTATCGTATTTCAGGCTACATTTAATCTACCGTTCAATGCAAATTAAGCATTGCGAATTCTTTTGTTTCCACAAATTCATCTAATAATCTTCCATGCTAGAACAACTTTGCTCGAATAAAGGATGTAAATATTGAAGCAATCAGCACTCAAACAATCGAATTCATGTAGGAAATGACCCATTGTTTATGTCCATGTATTTTCTTGCGAAAACGCAAGCCTATCAAGAATGCCAGTAGTTAAATGGAAACGTCCATACCTTTTCCATTTTAGTATTTGTTTTCATTTACATGCGGGAGGTGGGCATTGAGCACGTCATATATGGATTGCTCACCTTGGCATCGTACAAATCTTTCCATAAAATTTTTTTAAATTATAGTGGAAATTAATTCCTATTAGATATGGCAAGACCAGACTCAATATCATCTTTAAAAATAAATTTCGTGGTGTTTTTCGGGTTCATGGAGGATGGCTGTTCCATTTTAGACAGAGAACATTTTTTTTTAATTTTCATCGTGCAACGACTATACAACTCGTGGAAAAGACTTGTAAGAAATCGTTGAAAATTTTCATTGATCAGGAAATGTTATTGATGTGGGTCGTGTCGTGTTCAAAGCTTGGTGCAATTACATATAGAGCTTAAGCAGTCGTTAATGGTCTGCACATTTTCAGACTTGCAGAGAGCCAGCATTCAATGGGAGCAATTGAAGCAATTAAATTGATATTGGCCTCATTCTCAAGTAGTCTCAATCGATTTTCATTTAAGAGGGTAATCGGTGAGAAAAGTTTGAAAGATATATCTCACGACTTGAATTCGGGGCTGATTTCTGTTTAAAGTCATCCAAATCGTAGTTAAATTTGGCACAATGAAGTGGAGATTGTTAAGGGAACCCTTTGTAGATTGTTCTATTATTCTCAATATTATCAGCTGTCTGGATAATTTCAGCTATTATTAAATATCTGGATAATTTCTTCGATTTTCCGAACAATCAATTTTTCATTGTCGGTGATCATTTGGCGGCGGTAACATTATTGGCGAGAGGAAGGATTTGGAGACTTCGAATTTCAAGATCAAGCTCTTTTGACTGTTATGTTTTTTATTTAAATTAAAAATTATTTTTAATTAAAATTTTTATCTACCTTCAATTTATGTTCCTTGTTTAACTTTTAGCTTATAATATTCGAAATCAAACTATATGCTTCGGGTTTTATAACATTGGAAATTCATGTCTTTCATTTCAGTAACACACTTCAACGTCATAAGGAATTTAATCTCAACAGAGCCCTTCAAGGCAGCATCCATGATCAATTCTGTCTCCTTTTCCCGACTCGTATTTTTTAGTTTCAGTTTTTCAAATTTTTTTTATATTTGCGATTATAACACAGAAATTAAAAAACGAAAATTTACAATCCCCAAAAGCAGGAATATTCAGTCAATCATCAATCTATCCCAAAAAAGCAACACAACATTTAAATACAACTTGTTAACGTGAGGACAGAGGAAATTTTTTGAATTTGTACATATAGTGCAACGTCATAAGTGATTATTTGTCTATCTACCACCTCTACATATTTGGCAAATGTGCGAGCAACCCTCTCTCCGTCTGAATTGAAGTTCACATATGTATTCCGAAGAAAACCAAAGCGTAACAATAGCACTGATACACAGGGGCAGCTTTTCTTAGACAGAGATAAAAGAAGCACAAATTGATTTATATTTGCATTGTTTTTTTACACTAAAGAATTTAGTGGGTTGTCCTTGTTTTCCAATCCTAAAAAAAATCCCATTTATTTTGACTGAATACCGTTGGATTAGAAATTTGTTCCAAATGTTCGCGCAGGACAGTAGCAACGTCGTGGTTTGTACGAACTGTCATGCAGACATGCATCTTATCTGCAGAGAACAAATCACTAATAAGCGGATAGTTAAGATTAGCCTTCACTATCACAAAGAGGTGTCGTACGACGTATGAGAGTAATATATGCGTGATACTGTAAGAAAATAAACAGCCACATTTTTTGTTAAGTGGTGATTGGTTGTTTCATCATAACAATGCGCCAGCGCATTCATCGTACCTTGTGCCACAATATTTGACAAATCACCAAGTCGCACAGATTTGTCAGACTCCGTAGCGTGCAGGCATTGCTCCTTTGCGACTTTTGACTCTTCGAATGCCGGTCAAGGACATCGTCTCGATGACAAAACTACGGTTGAAACTCATCCTACGAATGCACCGAAGGCAGTTTCGAAAACTGACCTCATAGGAAGCTCATAGGACCTCATTGCTTAAGGAAGTGGAAACACCACCGGGAACGTGTTTTTCTTGTTCAATCAAACTAGGTCTATTTTGAAGGATGTCGCTCATAATATGATACAGAATAACACCAGCGCGTTGATATGAAGGTAGGCTCGATACTTTTGAGATAAACTTTGTCGACCAGTCATACGATGGCCATCATTTCCTTGAAACTCGCCGCCAAAAACACCAAAAACACTAAAACACTAGCACCCAACACCCTGCTCTTTTTATTCATGTGATTAGTAGCAATATCAGCCCTTTGACGATCTAAATCCAGTCAAAATCAAGCCAAAATTCAAGGGTGTCAACAAATCAAGGGTGAATGAAAAGATAATTAAATTTATGACCCAAACAGGACCAAATTATCACAACAATAAACCATCGAAAATATCGACTTTTTTTTAAACGTTAATTTTAAAAATTTAAACACATGCCTGAAAGTTAAGATAGAAAACCGTGAATTGAAGATGAAATTTGACGAGAAACCAAGGGGAACAGCTTATGCATTTCGCTGCCTACATTTTGAAAAGAGACACATATAGTATAATGTGTATGAATAGTGATTCCTATCAATATACGCAAATCTAGCTAGGATAGATTCCTTCGGAATAGCTCTCTAAAATTTCTAATCGTTCTGAACAGAAGGGACACTTCATTTCAATGGTCCTTTTACCCATGAGCTATTGTCCTTATGTGAAAAAGCTACGCAAATTCCTTTTGCATTTAGAAAGAATAAATAAATAAATAGATAAGTGTTGACTATAAGGTCACAAGATATGTGAACTTTGTGGAAAACGAAACAATCTTTCAAAGATTAAAGTCGTTTAAAAAAATTGTGCGAAGTTAAACGATTCGTCCACTTTGAGCTGATTGCATTTAGAAATCAAACTACAATTAATCATATTCCTAACATATCCTGTTTCTGGAGTAACGAAAATATTTTAAGTAAATATTGTAAGTCGCCAATATAGAAAATGATATTTTGGAGGACTATAAGATGAGTATTGGCATATTCAAATTAAATATTTATCTCAATCCAAAGAATAAATTACCGAAATTTTCAAGATTATTTTTATCTGCATTAAATTGCGATTAAAAAATCCTTTCTTTATAAACTATTGCAGATTAATTTACTCTGAAATAAATTAACGATGCCGCTGTCTTTCCATTGTATTGCAAGTTGTTCTTTGCTTTGAATGTTAGTCAGACGGTATACAGACGTATATTCGCAGTATTTTTTCTCTATTTTCCATTTCTTTGATATTTTAGGGATGAAAAAACGTTCGGGATGAGTCTTAGCATTTGACTATGAGAGAATGCTTTCGATTTGCTTTTCATAATTTGCATTTTTTAATCTTCACAACAAAAGAATCCGAAAAATTGTTTAATTTATTCTCTTGTTTCTAGTTTTTGTTGATGGAAAGATGAATTGGGAAAAGAAACTCATAGAAGTGGAACAAAAACCGTCTTTCAATCAAGCAATACTTAACGAGCCAGTGTTGCGTTATGATTTCCTCCTGCGAATACAAAGCAATGCCGCAAAGAACTTCATCACAGATATCTACGCCAAGTATTCTATTTTCGCATATGTAATGGCGCTTTGGTTTATGTTTTTTTGAATGAAGCATATTTAATGCGAATTTAAGAGCGCTTAAACTCATCATTTTTTCATTAGCATTCGAATATACATTGCAAAAATCACAAAGTGATAAATTGACTCGTACAAGAATCCTCTTAAAACATATTCAGATGTTTCCAAGCATCATTCAAGCTTGCTTTCGTATGCAATTACATACACGTATTCCGCGGCTTCCAGTCAAATACAGATTCAACCTTAACTGCTCAATGAAAGCAAGGTTTGCTAGTCGACAGCCATTACTCATTTCTTATTCGTTTCTTCTGAATCATATCACGCATATTTAGTTAAGTCTGATCCATCAAGGTTGAATTTCGTTTTCGCAACACTCGCACCACAAACCCTTCCTTCCAAGACATGGTTCCAACTTCTCAACCATATGTTCTTTGAAATCTGTAACCAGTTCGGGGTATCGATCTTGTTGCAGCCAAATTTTTTGGTGGATGGAAGTACACATGTGTTGGACAACGTATGTCCTCGTGTGTGTGCAGATGGATTTGTGTGCTTTGTAAACGCCTTCCTTGAAATTCTGCCGTGCTTTTATCTTTGGCGTGGAGGCCCAAACAAGTCGAGTATCAAGTAACAAGTCTACAAATTCAGGCTGCATGCTTTTTTTTCTCAAGTTGGCAATCCAAATCTGTGGCTGGCTCGAAAGGAAATTCGAACAGAGTGCAGTGACTTGTTATTTAATAAATTTAAGTGCTGACCCTGACTGCAAACAATTTCAGGTAGAGATGTGCTAAATACATAATGAAACTTGAGCTCAGTAATTTGAGATAAGTGTTCACGTTGAGATACTTTCACGGAAAAATTCAATAATAAATACATAAATATTTACGCTAAAACACTCAGCGGTGAATTTTTTACAAGTCCCAAATAGATTTTGTTTTGCAGTTGCCTTATTCAGGACGTTCACATGTTTTCATCTTTATCTCCTCATACCTTCGACATACACTCATACATGCTAATAAGTAAAACGTACTGTTAATTTGAAGAAGAGCAAGAAAATGACTCAAAAAGAAGTCTTGAATTTTCATTTAGTGATCAATCGTGGCTTCAGCCATTTCCTTAATACTTTGTTTATTACATTCTGTTCCTTCAGTTGGCTCTAAAATCGAAGGAGATGCGGAAAAAAGAGAATGGACTGTCTGGCATTCCATTCAATTGAAACTCATTTAGATTATTGACACTTTCGCCTGAAGCCATATTCAAACTTGAAATTTATTTTAAAAGCGAAATATAATGCTAGGCTTCCTTTGGTACATCATACAATGTTTGGATCATACAATCATAACCATATATCTTTAATCATAGCTTGGGTTGTTTACCTTTCAAGTGTCTAAAATTATATTTGATATGAGGATGATAAATATATGATAGCAGTGAATAAATTTTCGTATTAACATGCAGTCATAATTATGCAGTCGAATTATGCTTATCTTTTCTTTAGATGTTACATATTAATTCCCAACTATGGTGCGAGAACTAACTTAGCTGCTACAACACTTTAATTTCCTGTCTCAGAAATTCTGTTCGCAGATTCTCTTCAAAATAATAAGGAAATTTTAATGATAAAGATCAATCAGTTGAAGGTACTCACCCTGTACCAAGCGTCGACAGAGAAGAGTTAAGGAAAGAATTTCCCACTCAGAACTTAAAAGCGTGCCTAGGGTGTCTTTGTCTGTTGAGATTAGCAACCCTGTGAGTCTAGAGATTTCTTCAGAGTTGAGTTCGACTGTATCGAAATGAGTCCCTACATTGCCGCAGGTGTAACTTTAAGATTCATATTGCCATCGTCAAATCATTATCTCGTAAAAAGTGATGATCCTTTCGAGAAAACCAGAAGCTTAAGTCGAGTCTTTCCATTTGGTGAAGTGCTCAAACTTTTGATCAACTTGCCTACGAGTTATTACTAAGTTTGATGAAAAATTAACTAAAAGCTAAAACATAAGCTTCACAAAAAATGTAAACTTCAGCGGTATAATAGTGCATTAACAAGCGTGAAGACAATAGGCAGCATAGCATATTACCGCTGCCGCAGCAAAATGTTCACTTTCACAAATTTTTCGGCAGAGTGTGGCAACTACGCGCATAGGACACTAACACGAGGAGTATCGTGTAAAAACTGATTTCATTTGCGAGGAGTAAGTGCGAGGCAAGTAATTGAAGTTTTATTACCAACTTAGCGTTTTGTTTACATTTTGCTCATACTCATGAGAGAAACGTCAAAGTGGCCAGGAAATACGTATGGTTGTTGCCATGAATAACTCTTTTATTGCTCAGAGCGTTCCAGAACGAAGGAGTGTGCTGATCAGATAAGTGATTTCGTTTATAACTTGTTCTGGAAAGTAAATAAAATTGCATTCATTCGTCATTTCTTAATGACATTTTCGCAATGGACATCCCATGTGTGCTGCCATTTTGTCTCCCGACAGCGTTAACTATGCCACAATTGCAAGGCAAGGTAGGAGCCAGGCTTATTATTATGTACGGCCCCAAGAAAACACATGCTAAATAGAGCATGAAAACTGAACGATTTAATCACGATAATTCAATCAAAGTTGAGAGCTTATAAGCACTTTTTTCTTGCACATCAATTCAGCTAATTTGAGATAGCTGACGGCAAAACAAGTTATATCCGTTTCCCATGGAAACCAAATCCCTAACCGTCTTACATCTATCAAAAATTTGCAAATGCGTTTCGGCAACTTTACTTCGTTGTTTAATGTTGTTTAAATGAAAAGTTTCTTCATCGTTATCTAGGTTCCTCTCAAAACCAGCAGTGTTCGTCTTAATTCTCGAAGATTCATCCAAAGCTTCTATATAGTTGGTCAGTTTTCTATTCGAAGGTTTTTATATAATTTTATAACAAACTTTTTTTTTCAAAATGTATTTTTTCCTATTAATATTTGATTTTGATAAATAAAAGACAAGTCAAAAAGATGTAAAAGAGATATGTCTTGGGAATTGCATTCGCTGAGCATTTCTGATGCTATCGCAAATCCTCCTGCTCCGAAGAAAGCATAAAATCATGGCAGGACGATGTATCATCATCATTTCTGACACAGTAACAAAATCATTGACAAACCAAGGAACATAAAAACACACACCGGAGACTGACAACAGATTCTTGTTACTTTTTTCATCAGATTACGGGCAGTTGCTGTGGTAATTTGCAGACAATTTGTTCACAAACCATCAATAAAATAATATGAAAGGACTAAAAGTGAGAATTAGACTACATTAGTTAGCTACAGCACGAAAGGAGGATGTGAAAGGAGGAGGATGATGAGAATGTGGTGTTTGGTGTCCGATTTGCCTGATCCGACAATCAACTTGTAGAAGATTACATCTTGCTGGCAAAATCTATTTCAAGGCACAGTCCCGAATTCGATGTAAGGAAAAATTAATTGGATGTTAATGGGTAATGGATTTGGTATTAAATGTGCGTGAAAAACCGTTACTTAAACGCTCCCACATCAGAACAAATCATTATAGACTAGGATTAGAAAAGGATAACAAGAATGAGACGTAAAGGCGCGCATATGATATTTATCAGATATTTATCAAAATCAGATGTCACAACGAGAAACTAAATGTTTACGCAAACGGTTTGGAAAATGTTGAAAAATTATTATTATTCTCCATATTTTCACATTTCTATATGTGATGTGTTGGCAAAGTAAATTTATTGTGCATACAAACACACGAAATAGATTCGTGTACACTACATGGACCGAAAAGCATTTGGTCTGACATAGAGATGGCACCAACAATTCCAAATCCTTCTACTCTTTGTAAATGTCCAACTATAACTATAATAGATCCTGTCAAAATTTCATTACATTTGGTTTACTCATTTCAAGTCATAGCTTCCGAAGTGGCTCTAACTATAAATTTTTTTAACCAATGGAAAAAAAAATGAGTTTCTTGATTTGATAAAACATTGTTTTTGATGAGAAAAAATAGTGTGCAAACGATTTGAATTCATAAATGTTAAAAGACAACTGTCCCACCATATGTGACGATTCAATATTGGTTTACTAAATTTCGTTGTAATGTCCCGAGATCGGGAACGCCAAATGAAACTGTCACTTCTGCCTTAACTGATGAAAATATCAAAAAAGTCAGAGATCTTGTGTTGTTTTTAGTGAAATTATAATAATCAAAATTAAACTTAGTGGAATAGCTCGCGGCGTACGCATCTCAAATGAACGCGTTGGACACATCATTCATGAATATTTGCACATGCGGAAGACGTGTGCGCGATGCGTGCCACCTTTCCCAACAATTTACTTGGAAGCAAAATGTGTTCGTTTTGCAAAATTTGGAGCTTTTTCACTAAAACAATGCTTCAGCTCAATTTGCTCGCGATACAACCGATAATTTTAAGGAAATGCCTTATAAAGTGGGTGAGCACGCCCCGTATTCGCATGATTTTGCCCCCAGTGACTGTTCTCTTTTTACCCGGTTAAAAAACTGGATCACCGGAAAGACATTTTACTCAAATCAGGAGGTCGAATAGGCGTTAATATACTTCTTTTTTTCTTTAGAGACTTGACGTGGACCACTATAAGAAAGGCATCGAAATATTGGAAAATCGTTACACTAAGTGCATTACAAAGACTTTTCAGCTCATGTGTTATCACGCAGCGAAATCATTAAAAAATGATAACCTCACTAAAGAATTTGATAAGCGCTTCTCTTCAAAACTGTACTTAAATCGCGCCATGCAATTATATCGTTATCCTTATTTGGATCTTGTTATTTGGATTGTACATTGTATAACATTTCGATATTTGAAGACAAAACTTAAAGTTATCTGAGTTAAGAAAACGATGATCTAATGACCGTCTAATCCTCTGTCCTTCAAAGAAACCAATGAAAATTTCAAACATGAAAAACAAAAAGGAACACCTTTATCCCTAACAAGCAATGATAATTTCATATCCGTTGTTTTGTTGAAGGTCAATTTCTTCCTTTTCTTTTTCTCAGAAACTCTTTAAGATGACTCGAGACAGTCGGAAGTAGTCATCCCAAGGGTAAGTCAGGTGGAACTAACAGACGAAAATGGATTGAAAACGAATCCGGGGTAACGCAAAGATTTCAACCCTTATTGAGCATATTTTGAATTTTTGAATACTCATGTAAGTATGAAACGCCGTCGAATCAAGATCAAAATTTAATGATTAATGTAATTTCATAAGGATGGATATGATCCAAAAAAATTAGCTTTTAGCTAATTTCGATAGCTTCGGATATAGATCAGCAAATACCAAGACAAATTATGAAAAAATATACATCTGGCATGAATTTAAATTTTCAATAGGTAATTTAATTGACTTTCGAGGTCAAACATATGGTTGAGGTATCCATCTTTCAGAAAAACTGTTTAAAGCTGATTGATGTTGGCCGAATACACTATGAAAATCAATAGATATCGAAGAAAAGTTCGCAGAATGTAATCGAACAGTGTTGGCCACATTGCTCGAACATGCTCGCAGGGTGGTTTTTGGAATGTCTTTTCGCGTAGATCAATTATTTTTAGAACAATGCACGGTACAATTAGAAATTGGCCAAGACAACTAGAGCTCTCTCCATACTCGGATGTTCAAATGTGCGAGCTGCAAACGCACATTCCTCATATGGTAGAAGCTCGGAAACTTGGTAAGCTCTCGCTTGTTAGCATGAAAACAGCTCAGACCTTCGTGGGCTGCACAAATAACAAATAAGACAAGTAGAATTCACCTTATAAGCGCGACTAGCCGTGAGACCCACGCTCGGTTGAGTTTCCAAGACGCAACTATCGCGCTAGCGAGAAAAGCCAACCCAGCTAGCTAGCGCTCAATAACGCGAAACGGAAACTGGTCGGCGTCTAAGATTACGTCAAGAAATCTCTGGTAGCGCCTGCCAGTTTGTCGCGGACTTCATGCATGCAAACTAATTACAATGAAGATTTAAGATGCAGAAGACAAAAGATGGTTTACTCACCCGTCCGTGCTGTTGCTCCTGTGAAATCCGTCCATTGTGTTGGATCTGCGTAGGGGCTCGTACGATTGCCGATACTTGGTGTCCTGCGAGTAGAGATCCTGATTGCGGCTAAGGGTCGAACTTCCTGGCCACTGGTTCTCACTCCCGTACGACCGCGAGTACGTGTCCGAGAAATTATTTCGGTCCGAGCGGTCACTAATGGAATACTTTTCCGACATGACTTTTTCGCGACGATCGCGGAGCATTTCCTCGAAGTCGACGCGCTGCGCAGTTTTCCGGTACGCAGACGACGACGGCGAAGGCGAGCGCCCGAGAGTTTTCCGCACGAGCGAGGGGCTCGACAGGCCAGATTGCGTCTTGATCATGGCAGGATCGTCGCAGGACGTTTCCGAGCGGAAGCTGTTGGCTGGCACGTTACCGTAGGAAAATGGTTGCGAATGTTCACGAGCGTGATAGGGAATCTCCTCTTCCTCAGACGCAGATACTCCACCAATATCCGTCCGCACTTGGAGCGGTTCCACTGACGACTGTTGGTGCACGTTCATGATCAGTTGCTGATGTGATGCTGGGGCTCCAACCGTTTCGCGCTTTTCGCGGTGATGATATTGCAATGTCGAATAGTTGCTAATGCTATTTGGATTGTGATACGCAGCAACGGGGGTATCGCGACCAGTTTCGCTGGGCGGAGGAGTCAGAGTTGTCGTCGTACTCGAAGTATCGTAGATATCCTGCACTTCCTTTTGATTGTAGACAGGATGCTTTTGGAAAGCTGCTTGTTGCTGCTGCTGCTGCTGTTCTATGATGTAGGACTGCGAGCGTCTGATAGTGTTGTATTGCGATCCTGACTGAAGCTGGGAGGGAAGCGCGTAGTTTCCAGATGTCGGTATGACACTCTGGCTCCGAACAATCGGATAGGGTGTTCGTTGGCTTTGATTTACTGATGACTTGCTGAAATCGGGAATATCTTGAACAGTCATCAGCATGTCAGAAAGAATGTCATCGAGTTCTCTGTGGCGGTCTTCTGTAAGCAGATTGCAATGGATACATTGAGGGCATTAATCAAAGGTCAATTCAAGGCTTTCCGTTGCTGTCAAGATCACTCAGAACAAAGCAAAATTATTTATGGACTAAGAGACTACATCGCTCTTTTACTTCGAACTACTACGACATGTACTTGCATGAAACGTTCTTATATAAGCAGAAGTTCCCCAATTACGAGGATTAAGATCCCTACAGTAAAGAAATGAAACTACTATCATTCTCATTGAATGATAGAAATGAATCGAAATTACTTGCAGTTCTGTAAATCTCCATCCATATATTATTTAGTAAATTTCGAAATTTAAAAATTTCATCATAACTCCTTCAAAATGATAAAACAATCTTTCATTTCATGTTAAATCGCTTTTGTACGACTCCCAAAAAACTTAATCATAAGGACGATCAATATCCCACAGCATGCATTGCATCATTCGGAATAACATGATATGGAACAATCTTTCCTTCATTTTCCGCCAATCTAAGTTGGATTTCACACTACTACCCACCTAACCAGCCTTTCACACTGCTAATCTAATCTGAACCTCTAAAACGTAATCGCGTGTGTGAAGAGAATTGTTACTTTGAAAACGAGAGAAGGATTACATATCACATTAAGCTCCCGCATTACAGAATAAAATATTACCTTGTGGACTCGCCTGACTAGGAAAGCTTGACGGTGATACACTTGATCCTTGATGAGGTCCTGCAACAGAGGGAAAAGACACGGACTGTGAGAAACGGTGGATGTGTGGTAACTTAATAAAATCAAGCAATTACGAAGAGCGCGATATGGTTTGCACACATCGCTTGGATGTTATGAGGAAGCATAACGCGATTAATTAAATGCATAACGAGATTTTCAGTTGCTGCGAGAAATGAGACGCGACATAAAGGACTTGTTCAGCGCTGCACTTACTGTTTAATACTCCACTACTTGAGATTCCTGAGTCCATAGACAGGGTGAGCGGACTGTGTGCATATTCGCGGTTGACCGGCTGATTGTTATTGGTTGCATCGGTTGTGCTGTTGAATGTTTCAGTTATCGTTATATGACGAGTATCCGAAGGACTAAAATTCACGGGCACTATGTACTTATTGCTAGTTTCAGAGTAGTTCGATTGTAAAGTGTTATAGCGTGTATCAGCACTATTGTTTATCCTTAAAGCTTTGGTATTGCTCGAAGTTGAGAGCGTTTCCCTTTGCTCACTCACGCTTCGCCCGGTCGTTGCATAAAGGGGGGATGATATTGGTTTTTCGACCGAATTCTGTCGAAGTTGTTGGGCTTGTTGTTCTTGATTGCTAAATTGAGGTGGTGGTGACAGCAAACACTGGCCAAGTGATTCTCTCTGCCGTGTTGATGTTGCTGTTGATTTTGTGTAGGTGAAGGACTCTTGTGGTGATTTCGGAGATTTCAGAATAGTCGCATATAGGGAGCCATCAATAGGACCTTGTGTGTGTCCGGACGAATCTGTAATGAGCCAAAAAAAAAACACTTTTTATTAAGGGATTACTATAAGCAGATAACATTGAAGTGTTTTTGTCTAATTAATGTCATATGAAGGAGAGATTATTAGTAGTTTGCTTGTGATTATACATTTCGGGAACATATTTCATGAGCAAATGAATGCATTCCCATTCCTAGTGAATTTGTAATTTTATTTCTAAGAGCACAAATATCTCCGTTCCTTATAGAGTTCCATTCGATAGGCGTATAATATTCTCACAAAAGTTGATAAATAATTTTCCACCTTTAAATTAGATTGTTTTTTAAAACTGATTCATATATAATGTTGAACACCAATGTTGGTTTGCCATTCAGGAAAATTACTCAGTTATGTTTTCTTTGGCAGTCTGTGGAAATTTTTTTAATTCTTACTTAAATTTGAATGAATCTGAATTTAATAATATTTTTAATATTTCTAATATTGTGCATGTTTTTGCAGTATATTTTTAATGCAATTCGCATTAAAAATATATTGCAAAAATATTAAAAAGTGAAAAAACTTTTCACTTTTTTGGACGATCTTTTCGTATTTATATACCAAAAGGCAGCAGGATTAGGATAGTTGAATACGAGGCGTTGTGTTTGCCACAGAGCTCACTGTAATATTTTTATGATAGAGAGAGAGCAAGGTCAAGTTCAAGAAGACTACAAAAAAATACAAAAAATAGGAATTTCCTAATTCCTAGGCAACTATATTTAATTCTTTGTCCGCCGGGCCATGCTGTGCTTTTGGTGGGGAGATCATCAGCTTGTTCTGAACTCAGCTCGTTCTGAGTTGATGATGGATGCAAATAGGCAAAATTATGGCTACAAATAGCTCTGCAGCATCAACAAAACATATAGCTAGGAATTTATTTACTCAGGATATAATTTTAGACAATGTTTCTTTGTTTATCAACAATTCACTCAATTATTTTTAATATGTTTGCAACGAATCAGTTTTACATGTTTGTACATATTTGCTTCAAAGTGTGCTTATTATTATCATTTACTAATATTATGTGGGAGAGAACTCAACGGACTAACTCAAATCGCAAAACATTAAATTTGTGCACCCAGTCCCACACTATCTTCGAATTTCAATGGAAAGTATTTCAATTATGGATAGAATCGCAAGATAATCAGTATCAGTATCATATAGTATTAGACTAAATTCAAACAAATGAGTTCCGGAAATCACTCCCGTAAAGTCTTCGGTATTTTGTTAAGTTACAATGCTTTGTATTGTAGTTTTGAAATGAGTTCTCCCCTTAGTTGGTTAGCAAGAGTCTGAAATATTGGGTACGGGAGTAAGTTTCCGCCTTTGGTAGACAGATGTCCTTACAGATACTATTTAAGTGTCCGCTGTGGTAGTGTTCTTGGAATTGGAAGTTGTATGCGTGGACTCACGAACGCAGTAGTCGACATTCCTTCAAAGCGTGAACACAGTTTTTATTCTCGTGTTGAAAATGTCGACTTTCATACGGAAGAGCTGCATTTGCGGGAAGTCTTAGTTAAATATTTCATTCACAAGAAAAGTTTTGCGGAAACTTATTATATAATGCACGATGTTTACGGTGCTCATACTCCATATGAGACCACCATTAAAATGGTGATTTTGACGTGACTGATAAAGATCGTGAAGGGGCATCACAAAAGTTTGAAGAGTCACAACTACGGGAATTGTTGGATGAAGATTCAAGTCGAAGCTCAGAAGAGTTGTCGAAGGAGTTAATTGTTGACAGACCAACCGTCGGTAAGGTCTTGCACGCCATGCAAATGATCAAAAAGCTGGGACTTGGGTGCCGCATCAACTGAGAGAGAAGGACATCGAACGGCGTTTGGTGACGTGCGAGATGCCTCTTATACGATAAAAAATAAAATGTTTTATGCATCGAATTATGACAGTGGATGAGAAATGGATGTACTACGATAACTCTAGGTGACCAAAACATCGGGTAATACCAGGTGAACCAGATTTTTTTCCGCCGAGGAATCTATCTACTACCAGACGAAGCGCTTAAAGTGTATCTCATTTCGAAGGATACCAATAAATGTGAACCCAAAAAACATTATGACATGTCGGAGAAATGTTGCAAGCCACTGGGATGAGTCAGCAACAGATTTCAAAATAATGGTGAGGGTACAAATACTTTCCGGAACTTTTCATCCGATTGACCGATTTTTGTATATAAATAGGGACAAAATAACACTCAATTATTTATTCGGATGTACGCGTACAATCATGGATAGATGCTTGGAAATATTATCCCGGAATATACCCGGAACAATTATACACCGGTGTTTGAAATGCGTAATTGCAATTGACAAAAGTAATTGACATCTGATGTAATGGGCAGTCCATAATAGCTTCCAGGCGCCATCCTGGAGGAGAGTCCGCGAAAGAACCGGAAAAGTAATAGTAAGGATGAACTGTGCAGCCAATATATATATATAATACATATTTTATATATATATATATATATATATATATATATATATATCAGTTATCACTGATCAATATCCAAATATCAGCTAGTAAAATATCATTTTATATATATATATATATATATATATATATATTGAAAAATAAAAGTTTGAAGTTTTTGAAGTGGTATTGTGTTCACTGCTTAGCAGAGGTGCTTCAATGCATCTGACCAACTTTCGGTCAGTGGGAGGCAACTGCTTTGAATGACTCAAGAGTGAGTTTAGAAAATGTCAAACAATGAGTTAGTCTAAATAGTTAGAGCATCTACGATTCCAATCGCAATGGTTGCCCCTGATTTGCGAATGATACACTGTCGCACCTACATCGTTTTGCTTTTTCGGTCTCATTATTATGAGGTTAAATTATGTCTCTCAAACCAACATACGAACGGGAATTGAACCTCTTTGTTGTAATGATAAATGTTCTCTTTTTCATCCTTGGACCAATATTTTGTCGTTACCCGTCAATATAATTAAGCATTATTGAGCATTGTTTTACGTTTCTAAGCATTTTTGATCGAGCTTAGTAAGACCTCTTTTTGGAGTCATGCAAAGTAGAATCATGCCCTGATTTAATATCAAATGTATCTAAACCGCGTCAAAACGTCTTCAAAGTAGGACTGCTTTATTTTTAATTGATGAATGCTTTATAATAAAGTTATTAACAGTATCGCCTGTGCCATTTTGATATTTGTACACTTATCTACAGCATGACTTATCAATTTGGCGGATTAAAAAAGCGACCAAGATTCCAATTTCGGTGAGTTGTGAGCTCATTTAGAAAAAAAGTCGCTTGATTACAGCAATAGATAACCTGATTGATCAGGTGGAGCAAATCCAAACGGCATCCTGGCTGTGCTATTCCAGCAGTAAACAGCGTATTTCCAACGAATTTCATAGGGAAAATTTTCAAAAGTGAGTTATCTTTCATTGATTGTATCAAGTTGCCTCTGAAATTAAGAACTGGAACCGATTTTCCCTCGAATTATTAGTTTGGTAATCGATGTCAGTTCTTATCTGGCTAGTCAATGATTTATCATCAATCAAGCCACAGTGGAAACTTTAATATGAGCAAATGTTTATGTTGCTCCTTGAATGAAAAACACTCTAATTATAAGGTTTTAATTCGAATACCAATTCATGTTCGCTGTGATTAAAAGTGTGCATGGACTTTGCTTTGCTCGGCGGACCATAAATTTAGAAATTCAAAAATAGATTTCAAACTTGAAAATTTTCACCTGCACAATGAGTCACTGTTGGTTTTGCTGAATAATTAGCAAAATCTTATTGGCATTGAGTGTAGCCAAGGAAAACAGAATAGAATTTATTTATTCTGAGCCTACCAGCTGGAGTATTCATGTGGGTGTTGGGCGTACGAAAGCTCAAGCTGTTCGCCTCGCCAATGTTTTCATCGCTGAGGTTTCAACGGAACTTATATTTATTGACTCTCCATGTTTATCAGAAAAGCAAGGTTCGCCTTAGACTATTTGAACAACAATATTCCCTATCCTACTAATACATCGTGATTAATTTTTACGCATTCACCAACACATTTTTAATGTTATCTTGGACTCACCAGTAGCGCTTCTGCCTCGTCAATTGTAGGACACAACTATTTTTCATTGAACCCGTGCACTAAACTCCCACTTCTGAGACCACAGAGAAAGTTCTTGGTCGTTACCGTTTTGGCACATTCGAATTTCCATATGAAGTTAGCACATACCTTTTTATTTACCCGTCAAGTATCTTTTCTGATGAATCAAAACTGAACGACGTGAGTAAAGTCAACAAGTCCATTTATTTCTTCCTATCTCGCTGTTTATCTTCGTGAAAGTTTGATAAGAATGTTATGCTTTCCATTTACGGGTTAAAGTTTTCCTTCGAACGGCGTCGTATTCACATTCTCAAACAAGGTTCACTGTGATAACGTTATTTCAGGGACTCCAACTAGTCCGTCAATTGTTTGACGAAGCTCGAATTCGCGATAAAGAGGGGTTTATTGCGTTGAGAGACGACTACGCTCCAATGGACCGCACGGCTTTTCCGCTACAACTGAAAATTCGGTGGAAATCTCAGCGGAGACTGTTTTCTTCAGAAATCGAAGTCTGTGCAATGTTCGCGGCGGGACAGGTTCTAAATTTAAACTGGGAAAGCACTTGCTAGCAATAGTGCAAAAACATTCTGGCGCTTGAGATTTTCATTCCACTCGCTACAAATTAACAATCAACAGCGTTGGCTTGAGGAAAGCCACCAAAGAGTGTTTCCTTTGCCATTCACTGTTAGTGGTCAACAGGTGATACGTCGCGGTTTTACGTAAAGTCGAGTGTGTAGAGAATGTCAACAAAAAATAAAATTTCCCTTTCCTTTATTATATCAATTCGAAACGAGAAAAGTTCGCCGCTGTGAATCATTTTGGACGGCGTCCAAGGAGTTGGTCAACGTTGCCAGTTAATAAATCAGTTGGGCCTCTATGTCGTAATATTTAAATACATCACAGATCAAAAAATCACGAACACGTTTGTTTCTGCCACCGAAATAAATCAGTTTATCACTTTCGCTTTTGGAGCCATCTATTTTCGAGCGTCTCGCGGCTTTTCCGAGCGGAGTTTCAATTGCTCCTTACAGCAAAGGAGTTCTGGGAAGCTTTCTTTGTAATCGGCTTCCATCAGAGCATTTAGTACGTTCAGCAAGTTATTCATCTCATTGATCGTAAATACATATGTGCGAATTAGTAAATAGTTGGACCAATTTATTTCAGCGAAGAATCTAAATATGATCATCATTTTTGGGTTCGCCGAACCACCGCGAAGCCTTATCATGCACCTAAAAGGCGGTTATCCTGCTCTACAATTGATGCCAATACGGCAACGAAAATGAATGCAGGGCAACATGCCAGGGACAGATGAATCAATCCTTTGGCCTGTACGGTTTTTGAAGTGAAATTAACACGTCATCCTTATAAATTGCAACACTAAATAGAACATTTATCGAGGACATTCATTGACCATTTCGAACCCGACTCCGTCAGCGAAATTTTTATAATTTCAACCAACGATAACGCTATAACGTAGTTATATGTGCATACAGAGGATTCGTAATGATGATGGTTTACCATATCAGTGGATGCTAGAAACAGGAATGTACATGGAAACATACGCATCGTCGGAGCGAGCGTCCAATAAAAATCATAGTTGATGTTGGGAGGAGCGAACGCAACACTTTGATTCATTTTCGGAGTAATCAACGAGGGTAGCAGATTTATTCAAAACACTACTGCAGAATATTTCGAACAAGAAAAATGCACAAAGTAGTGATGGAACACTTCAGAACACTGATGTATCTATACATGTAAATATTGCCGGACTGTGAATATTGCTGTCCTGAATCGTATGGTACTGAGGATGTACTCACCAAATTCGTGGTTCAACTTAAATATTTCGACAAACTGAGGGTCCAACCAACAAATACTAATATTACAATCTTAGTAAAAACAGAAAAGCTGTCTATTCGCGGTTTAATAATGAACAACACCCTTGCCGCGACTGTTTGCAAAATCGTAGGTTTCTGAACTAGCGACAGTGTTCTTAGCATTTCATGTAGCCCACTAAAGCCGAATCAAAGGATAATGGTAAAGCGGCACGAGGCAACAGACCCCATTCAAAGGAGGAGACAGATGCTGACCTTCGATTGGTACGTTCCAAGGAGATAGAATAGAAGACTTTGCAGAAGATGCAGCATGTGCGGGCAGAAGATACGATATACGTCCGAAAAGCACGAAAGCGCAAAATTCAGCGTGAAACCTTAAATGACTAGGTGCAAGAACCGTAGGGATTCTCTACTGATGAGCCTAAGAACCTACAACGGTGTCTCGACAATGGCAAGAGCGCGGTCAAGGACCTCCTTGGATCTAAAGCTGTTATCTCTACATTACAGTCAATGATCTGTTTAGAAATAAGACACATTGATTTTGTTGCGGACGTCAGAGAAGCAGAAGAGTCCACGAGCCAAACTATTCCAACGGCTGATAGCTATAGGGTAAGGTTGACCAAGTTCGACCGCACAGAACTTGCTCGACCTGATGATGTAGGAGAAGAAACTGACCTGCTGCATTTATATGAACAAAATCACAACAGGGAAGAGGTTGGCCGATCCAGTGACCGATCTGCCTTCCCGTGATATGGGTGCGGAATAGTGTTCTGTTTACAGTTCCACAAGTTTGCTCCGGCGGGGATGGCTCTGCACTGATCAGATTTGCGGATGTGACGTCCTTAAGCGTGTGTCTCATACAGGTTCCAGGCGAAAACGAAGCGTAGAAACTGCGGTAAGCAGGGAATTTGTCGTCTTGAACGTTGGAAACACGCCCGCCCATCGACGTAGAGGCTTTTGGGAACCATCATGGATGTGTCGTCCGCTTTGGAGTCCTTAGTGTCTATGATACACATATGGAAGTACTGGAGGTACTCAGCGAGTGATCGCCAGTACATTGCACTAGAAACTGGCGAAAGTGCCACTCGACGCGCATAACGCAACCTTCAGCCGTAGGTCGGAACATTGCTAAAATGGATGTCGACAAATACGCACGACAAATGGAGTTCTCATATTGAGACAAACCTTGACAGCGACATATACGGGGACTTGTGTTTCGGCTAACTGAAAACGTCCTGAACTAGTGGTGAAAACGTCTGCTTGATGTCTATTTCTTTAAGCACAGGCTACTGTCTCGACATAAGAAGCCTGCTGTTTGCTGGTGGTCAGCAGAAATCACTGAAAAGCGAAGAGAATATCATAGACTTTGCTGCGAAGCTCAGGGCGGTCAGAAAATCCCACGGTAGGTTGTTCAATGATAACAAGTCCCGATACTTGCAAAGCCTTGCTGAGAACAACAACAAGTACCCGTGGAGCTTGTGCCATGCGGCTTGGATTATATACTTGTCATGCGGAAGCTCAGAGGCACAAAAACTGGACGACGTTGTTCGGGCACTTTTCCCTGTGCATCCCGTTCATTCCCGTTCCCGTTGCTGTTCGCTTTTTTAATACCATTGAGTTGGAATAAAAGAAATCGATAAAACACCTTGCCTTGATGATTGACACCAGATGAGCTTCTTTGATCAAGTCTGAGCGTTAGCGGATAAGGCTGCTACGAACTGTCAACTCGGAGTCGAACTTTAACCATCACTGGGGTCCAACCTCGAGCAAAAGATGGAGCAAAAGCCGTACACTCATATGTGTAATGAATTCAGTGCTCTTATAAAGCTTCAAAGTTTGGGCTGACGTTTTTAGTAAGGAGTGGCAATGAGGGGCACGCATAGGTACAGAAACAGAGCGCTTTGGGGATTGCAGCATACCGTCGTTGAGCCGGCGGTACTGGTTGTACCGAGGGCGGTTCTCAAAGTGCTACTTGCTGAAGTGCGAAGGCGAGCTCACTAAGTAGGGGGCGTAGGAGAAAGAAATTGTTAGCCGAGTTGAAGGGAGAACGAGAGGCAGGTGAACCACACGCTTCATCAGTGATCTGGGGCCGTGGTTCTGTCGAAAACATGGTGGGACTGATTACTAGTACTCCGTTTGCTTGTTCCGCCCGGGGTATACAAAAGTCGCCTGCCACACCTTCTTCGCATGCGCAAAAAAGACACGCTCTTCGCAGAAAACAAAACAACAATTGGAACTGTGTGTCACGTCACATGCGGGCGGTTCTTCTTAAAAAGATCCTTCTCCTCATCAATCACCTCTAGTAACACCTCTAGATAGTAGGATTGCCCTAAGTTCCCACTTGCGCTTTTTTGTTTTTCCTGAGGAGGTTTTTAGGCCTTCATTTTGTAAGGGTGAAGCAAGAGAATTCAGCTTAGCCGTACCTATCTTTTTAGAGGGTTTTGCCTAGTTCTCTTTTCTCAGTTGCTACTGATACTTTGATTGTGTCTATTCTTGTTGAATTTTCGTCGACTGATACAACTTTTGCTAGCTCTTCCGCTTTTTCAGTTCTCGCTGCACCTGTTTCCCAGAACGCCTGTTAGTTTTATTTTGTTCAGAGCTGCTATTGATTTGAGAGCTTGCTTACAGTTCTACACTAGATGTGTAACTTCGCGACTAAAGGCAAGCGCCTGCAATGCCGACATGGTGTATGAATGTAATTGGTTTAATACATCAAGATATGTTGCCCCCTCTGCGGCCGCTTTTATTACACATTATTCCGACTGCAGAATTGCGGTATGGCCCTCAAGCTTGTGAATTTGGTTAAGGTTCTGATGATCACCGAAGAAGATTTGTGCATCATAACCTTCTGATAGATAAAGTCGTGAAAATAATCATCTAATATTTGCAGTATCTCACTCAAAGACTACAAGTGAGCTCTGCTAGAAATCCTTCGAAACATATTCGTATAACAAATAAAAAAATTAAGCGGTCAAAATAAGGAAAGTTCTGTTACACATTCTATGACCGGATCGGATCCGAAATAAATACCAGCAAGGGAAATATGTTCACCTATTATTAAAATATATGAACATTCATCGAAGAAAGCATATATTTCATTTGCGTTATATCAAACATAGAAATTAGTCAATGGAAGAATAGTCTATTGTCCATAAACTCGAAACAATATTATACACATTCCTCTTCGAAAAATAAACATTCCGAGGCTGCATAGCAGTAAATACTTTCAAAACAAATTTAATACAAATTGTTTTAGATCTAAAACACCTGATGTGAACCATGCTCAAAATTTGTTTACTTCGGCTACTTTGTACTATAGGAGAAGAAACCAATCCCATTTTAATATTTAGAGGACATCGTTGTATTGTACATTAATTTACCATATTGGCAAATGTATTAACTGAACCGTTTGCTCAAAAAATGCCGACGGTTATTAGTTGAACACAAAAAAGCCAGCTAAGGGACTCGATTTCGAATTTCACTGCTCCGTGTTACAAGTACCAACGTAGTTTCAGCGGAGAATTCGAATTCTGTCGTTTTTCGTTCCACCCACATGCATTGATTCTCACAAAAAGTCGCGACTGATTACTGACTGATTCCTCTGATTCGCTATAACTAGCACTGCAGGCTCTGGCATACTTCGGTAATCAGCCGAAATCCACAATGCTCCTCGCGAAATGTGTGAACTTCGATACGATTCGTTACTAATAACAATCGATCACTTTCGGAGACGCACAAGAGCGCAAATTCCAACTCACTCGTAAGTATCCACCATTTCCTTTAGATGAGTCTCCATATGTTCACTATGAGGCTGCCGAGAACCGATCTTCTTCCGAACACCAGTCTTGTCCACCCTCGAACGAATTTGGTTCAGGAAGCAAGAAAGGTATTAAATCTATATAATCTTCTTGATCAGAATAACGACACCTTTTTCCCAGCGCTGCCTTACTCGGCGCAGTACCACCCTGAGTTAAGGTTGCTCGGCGGTCAACCCACAAATAATGCGGTTGCAATTTATCTGTCTATTATCTGATAGCTCATATAGGTCTAGACCAATAATAAAACCATCATTCGCAGCATTCGGTCCCTAAAGCATTCCGTTAGCAGCTTCATTAGAAATCCGACATCTTAAATATTTCCAGTGCCCAGAAAATATTAATCAACCTACCGTAGTCAAAGTCGTTTCTTAAATTGAGCAACACAAGGAACACATTTCGCCTTGAATGACGACAGTGCGCTACGCACCGCTCAAACGCGTTAATCAGTTTTTCCCTTCCCTACCAAACATTGTTTCCTATGCAAGAGGGGCCGATATACAGAAGATATACCCTAGTTCCCTTTTTCTATGTTTAACAGCATATGTCTTGCCTCGTTGCAGCACTTTTGTAACTATTTCGGGAACCTTTGCAAGAGTGCTAAGCCCTAGCATGCTACTTGGCATTGCCTACCATACCAAGTTGATCGGAGTTTCTGATCAACTTATAACCAAGACCTTGCGCATCTCTGATACTCCCACCATCGAGGTTATATTAGTAGTATTTCCTTTTTTTAATCAACTTGCGAGTGAGTTTTCTTGTCCAATTCTACACCATTTTTTTGGAAGTAACTCATTCCGATGCCTTATATGTTTCAACGAATTTTGCTAGTCATCAGTACACAGAAGACGTAACATGTTGTGTCCTTCGCCAGGCCATAGAGAATTCATAGGAAAATGTTTTCAGCTGCTATTCCTCCTCCTCGTTTAACCCCTCGAACGACTTTGGCGACCACCTTGACATTTTTTTTTCTCAATGTCTCATTCTGTGGGTGTATCTTCTGCGCATCGAATTACACACTCGCAAATTTTTGAGTACAATTCAATGGAGACTGCTCACTGAGTAGTTCTCCAGCGCCCTTCATTTCTAGCACATTTTCATTCACAAAAAGGTCTTCGTAGTGAACCTCTGGGATTCTCCCCGCCCAGAACCAGAACTACTTATAGGTAACAGGCCTAGCCCTAGTTGGCATTCCTGGGAAAATAATTGTTTGAAATCAAATTCAACTACTAGATGGTGATTGTGCCAGATTCGTCTTAGTAACACAAAGCCTGTTCACTGTACCGATGCAGTTCGAATATCAGCAAAACCCTCGAAATCTGATCCACAAAATTTGGTGCGGTTGCACTGCGATGCACTAATCTGGAATACTGTGATCAAACGTTAAGTTTCTTTCTCGCTTAGTGGTTTCTCTTTGGATTGGTTTAATCTTTTGTCTTATGCCCAGGAGTGCTACACGGATCTTACAGGCTTCCATATGACAGTTTTCAATTGAAAGAAGCGTCTTCCATAGCGAGGCATTTGTGGTATCAAATAAAGCCGTCTGTCTAAGGCTATCAAGTTTCGCAAAATTTAATTTTTTCACGGATGCAGCCTAAAAAAGGAGATACAGGCTTTGTTCTTGAACGGCCAGGATTGCGGTAAGAATGCGGTTGAACTCTATGATATATCCGAATAAGAAGCACCAGAAATAGCAGCAACTATCAATTAAGTTAAGAACATTGCAACATGGACCAACAATCTGTAAAAAATGCTAACGTATACTTTGCTGCAGATCTTCCCTATAGTAGTCCAAACGTTTTTCGAATAGCAGAAATTGGATTGCCGACATTATCACAACTTGTTGCAAACTGGCAATGACAGCCTTTTCCAATTTCCAATTTTGTTTGTTTTTAAGATAGTAAAGTTATGTTTAAAATTATTTCATAAATAGAAAGAGGTAGTTGAAAGTTAGCTGTCTTAGCTTATCAGGATATTTTTTGGTGATAGGAAGATTTAATTTAGAAGGCAATTCAAACGAATAGTTGGAATTAGAAAAGAAAATACTCGATTAAGACATTGCGCGCATATTTGCCGAACTGAATTTTGTAAAATGGCAAAATTGACTTTTAACACAGTTCTTAAACCAAAATATGATTTATACCCCCTTTGGTCGAAATCTCTGAACTCGGATCAAAGTTATCAAAATTCAATCAACCACACAAAAACTGAGATGTTACACTTCGATCTAAATGGATATGTTTCATCGATTTCAGGAAAAATGTCAAACGACCCCAATATGTTGTTATATATAAACAAAAATATGTTGTTTATAGTGTTGTAAGGCCCCACTATTCCCTCCTTCACTTATTTGGATTCTAATGACTAATGATTCTTGCAAGGATGTATATCACTAAAGTGCTTTCAATTTCAAATTATATTATTTTCCAGCACACCAAGCAAACTGATTTCCTTTAGACGCGAACATTAATCGTCTATCACTGCAAGAAAATGCTATTTTGCTAGCATTCAATGATGTCAAGGATGCGTAAATATCATCAATCACATGTTCCTAATAACATCAAAAACGAATAAAACATTTGCTTACATGAATCAAGATTTTCCACACTATCATATTTTGCAATTTCCGTTGGCGGTTTCGTTCTAATGAGTGGACTCTGGAATACCAATCCATCGTCGCCAGTAGCACTCTCGCTAATGTGTAGCGTGACTTTCAGATCACTCGGGAATCTGGCGTCTAAAAATAAACGCATAAATCAATAAATCCATCAATTTATTCTCCAATAGTTTTCTCCACGATAACTTACCATCGCTGCCCAAATCCAATTCGCTTCGGCCGAAAATCACTTCCCTTCCCGTAATAGCGCAGGTGTGAAATTGGGCTGAGAAGAAAGTTTCCCGGACTTCTTCGTCGTAGACACCCTCGTTTCGTCTGTCCAGTGGAATAATGTGATAGCACCTTATCATAATATCACCTCTTAAACGTAGATTTCCGATTTCGAACAGAAACTGTCGCGTTGTAACCGGAATTATGTGAATGTCTGCAAGTAAATGGAAAATATAAAAACTGTAGCGAAATATGAAAAAAAATTAGCAAATCCTTTGGCAAAAGTTAGCATTATAAATAATTTTTTCAACTTGATGTCGGATTAAGTACATGTCAATGGTGGCATTTTAGACACAAAGGTGCTCTTGCATCGGGTATGAAGTAACCATTATGGACTATTATTATGGCGTAATGTTGCCTAGTCGCATATCTCATATTATGGATCGATCGTCCTTTCATTTATTTATTTATACACCGTTTTGCACCGGCTTCAGGCCATTGTGCCTAACATGACTTCCACCTTCATGTACGGAATCCAGCCATCAATCATCTTCCTTTTTATCATATGTTACCCACCTGAAGTGTATATACACCGTAAGCCCTCGTAAATTTTTATGAACGTCATCCATTCCGGAAGCTGTGATGCTAGTTGATTGCCATATTTCATCCAGGCAGGCGGTGACTCCACTATAATACGCCTAATATAAATCGGCGATGAGTTCATCCGTATTTTGCCAGATAAAAGCCCAGAGAAATATTTTAAATAGCGTTTGTGTGATGGTGCTTCCAACGGGCCCACGAAATCCTCGAGGAATTTCTTCATTGAAAAAATATCCAAGTCTAACCAATTCCTTTCAATGGTATTTTGCGCGCAGACATCTTCATTCAAGTGTCGTTTTTGTTCCGAGAAATTCGATGAGCAAATACTCAAATATTGTAAGTAGGCTGCAATCGCTACTCCCAAACGCTGTCGGTCCTCACTGCAAGTGCAAAAGAAAAATTAAAGATTTAATGAAAAATTCTGTTGCGATGCTATTTCTTCAGCACCAAATGATTCATTTTGCAGCCAAAATACTTCATCGGGTATCTGATCGGCGTGGCGTTCTAACAAACGTTCTTTCATGAGGGAAAATCAGAAAAAAATCCACAATAAAACTTCAATTGGTCGTTATTAAAATGGATCGCTATTGGTGTTGGACTGTTTTTTAGTTGGTTTCGATTCCCTCTGAGAGTTATTAATCTTTTTTCAAATATTTTCGGAATACTCAGCCAGCAAACTAAGGACACTTCTTCTTCATTCTGCTTTTGAAATTAAGCGTTATGTTTAATCATTCTTATTAGCTCCCTGTGGCATTCACGGTAAGCGTTTCGAATCATTTCAAAATATTTCACCATTACTGTTTCGATCGAGCTCAAGCATCATAGAAGCCAAAATGACAAAATATAAAAGCGTGGACAGATTGGAGTTTGAAAATAATTATCGCGGTATAGTAGTTACCGTGAACATGAGTCAATTAACTTCAATGAAATCAACATTTTGGTTGCTACCCTTTCCTTTCGTTCCAAAAAAAAAAAAAAACATAAATGCTGTTGTGCGTCCAATGCTCCCTGAGATATGACCCAACCCGTTGGGTTGGGTATGGGATACAAAACCCAAATATATTTCTGATTGAATTTGTGTGAAGCCGAAAAACAGAAATGAACGTGTGAATATTTTGTTATGTTTCCCATTCTACCGAATTCCAGCACAGTATTTGCATTTCGTATCATATTCCAACAAGCACGGTGTGAAAAAACCGCAAACATGCAAAGTCGTGCGGATAAAATTGAAATGATGTATAATGGCTTTTGCAGGAATGAGTATTTAGCTCCAGCATGCATGACTTGCCTTCGAAATTCCAATGCGAACTGGCTGGGGTAAATATTAGAGAAAATTCGATTAGCAAAGATACAATGTCGCACATTCATTATTTTTTCAATGCTAGCAATAATGAATTTAATCCAGCTTTGTAGATATTAGTCCTGTTGATAATATGAAATCGTTTGATGGTGGGGGAACTGGCTATTGGATAAATCATTTTGAGCACCTATTTGAATAGTTAATACCTCGTTTTGGGGATTTCCGATTAATGCTCGGAGTAAGCTTTGGGTAAAAATTATTACATTTATTATTGGCAACGCGTGCATTGAAAAATTAACGCACATATGGTATTTAGATACTTTAATGCAACATTAACCTACTGGAATCGGCTGACTTCCCCAAATGTTTAACAAAGAATACATTTCTACTCGTTTAGTTGAGAAATATTTGTAATAAAACTTGATAAGTTAATAATAAGTGCTTCGTGCGAACGTTCGCCAGTTCCAGATCCTTGGCGGAAAATATAAAATAAATAATATTATTATCATATTGTAATTGCAACTCACCGATCTTGCATAACAACAACTTTTTCTTGATCTTCTCCTAACCATGCGTCGATGTGCTTGCACAGTTCACAAATTCTTTCCAATGTGATCACTGACAGACATGATTCCAAATCGAAAACTCGATAATTCTGTAAGGATCAAATGTTAGCGTATTCAGTTGATTATTGATTGTACGAATTTTGACTATTTTAAGTGCTAAAATTTCAGGTTGCTATTGAATCGAAACCCTATTCAGGGACTATCACGTACCTTCCCATGTTTCTGTTCTAACATGGATATTATCTCCTTTTCATATCTATCTTTGAATTCGCCATTCAACTGTAGTTCATGCTGCTCTCGCTTTGGTAGAATAGACGCTAATATTCGTTGTGTTACGTAATGAAGGCGCAAGCTGTCGAAAGTTTGGCGATGATTTTGAGTCGGCACCGGATACTGAAAGGAATTGAAAAATTTCAAATTATTTCGCTATACTTTGAATTCCTTTTATAGGTAATTTCGGGTTTTTAAGGAAAAATTCATTGAACTGATGAGCATGAAGTTGACACCGTTGGGAAGTATCAAAAATACAACTTTCATGCCTAGTATTAAATTTCAATATTATGGGAAAATAATCAACTTCAGAGGGCGCCAAAAATTTTTCGCAGGGGGATGCCTTCACCTGTCGAAAGTTTATTGAGTGACGGATGGAGCGTCAAGTACCGTTCAGCTGCTCTCGTGCCACGCACGGAGAGGGTAAGGCGTTTTTAATGGTTCTACCAACGATTTGGAAGACTCGGACTGAATTTGTTCCTTTTTTGGGGTTACTTGACCTGAAAAAGAGACGTATTTAGATTTGGATTCAGTATGCCATCGACATTGGAACCTATCACACAATCCTTTGCACCAGAGTGTAGTGTTTTTTGTCAAATTATATTTTTGGTATGCAATTTGAATAATACCGGTTCTGACTTGTCAAACATAAATGTCATTGAGAGCGAAAATACGTCTCAATCGATGACAGTTCAACTTCATCAGAGAAAACAAAACGGATTTATTTTATACGAATTGATGCCACCAAGAAAGCCTTTCACCAGTTCTCAGTCCGAACACGTAAGAAACGGCATTGGCGATAGACAATTTTGAACATTTCTTCTCTCCGGGCTTGCTAGACTAGATTGAATCCAAGAAATCTAGATCGGTATCTAGACGTGCCAACTTAAGCAACTTATGAAACCCTTGCAACAGAACAAATCGCATGGTGCCACCGTAAATTAAATTTACGTATGCCTCTGTCTCTGCATATATTGTAATCCTTTGTACGATGGCTCACAGCGTTCATAAGAATCGTATTGGTGGAGACAGCTCAGCATTGGAACACCGTTCGTTCGAATTATTTGGCATACGAATTTTCCCGTACTAATATGATAACTTTTTGAATCCAGCTCCCTCCTGCAAGAGAGAAATCACATGGAAGAAAGAAATCGATCGTTTTCTCAAAGTTTACTTTCAACCTCTTCCGCTTTTGAATGCTAAATAGCGTCGACTGCGGAACTCATTTTAAAAGTCCTTGCTAGGCAGCATAATGTTTTGAAATTTTCATTTTGTTAGATTTCAAATTTCTATTCTGAAAACCATGTAGTGAAGTAATCTTTTAAAAAAGAAATTATTTCACTTTCTTCCTTTGATGTATCTGCACCAAAGGACGCCCGATAGCATGGCAAACTCGATGGCGCTACTACACAAACAAAAAAGGAAATATTTTTTAATGAGTCTTAAACATCTCAAAGCAAACCTCGGACAGCCGGCAATACTTTAAGTTTGTCCATATAATATCAGGAACCCCCAAAATTGTGTTTCTTTGATATTATGTTACTCTAACCTTTGATTTGACAGGTCAAAAATTTTAGCTGCATTTTTAAACATTTCGTTCTATATTATAGAATTGAAACGACAGTCAGGGCAAATATCATTGCAAGCTCGAAAACTTTTCGTAAATAAATTTCTAGATGGAAACTAAACTAAACTAGTGAAAAGAGGTTATTAGACAGTCCAGAGCATTAATAAACGCATTCAAACAAGACATTCAGTGGAAATACAAAACATAAACAAGCAGACGAACAATATTTATGGAGTCTGAAGAGCGTTGGATTGTGCAAGAAGTTAGAAAGAGTTCAAAATAAGTGCTACAAACCAAAAACACATTTTAAAGAAAAAGCAGACTCGGGAAAATGTGCGGATTTTACTAAGAAAACAAAGTATAATACATCGCAAGGATAAATAGGTTTATAAGTAACCAAAATGATTTAAAGAGACTAAACTTCGAAAAACGTCATCAAACTGAAGACTTTTCGGTATTACTATCATCAGAAAATATCAATTCAATAAATAATAAATAAAGGAAGCCAAATGAATGTGAACCGTAGGGCGCGGACATGTTCACGTCATTTATATTTTTGTGGATCAGACGATATATTTGGAATTTATAAAAACGTATCTTAAAAAAGTTGCGAAAGGTCTTGGAATATATGGCTGTATTTAGATATAACAGGACAACGATCTCAAACTAAAAGCTTTACATAATGGGACGTGGTTACTTTACAATAGTCCGTATGTACGAGGGTGTATTTTAAGTTGGCAGAATCGAAAGGTAAGTCATTAGTCAATGTAATGAACGGTGTGATAACGCGTTCAGCAACTCATTATCTATATAAATAGAAAATTTTATTTTAATCCTTTAATAATTATGGAATAAATCGAGTACCACGCCGTCATTAAGTTCCTTACCAAGTAAGGAAAGTCAGTTGAAGCCATACTGGAAGAGTAGGCGTCCGCTTGTAAGGACTCTTGTTCGAGTAAAATCAAAACAAATAGAGAAAACATTTGACAGCGTTACGTTTATGCAACGATGCCGCTGTTCACACCGCCTCAGAAACCATACGGCGTAATGTGTTTTTGGACCTCTGTAGTGATGGCAAGAATGGCCTATTGAATCGAATTATTACTGAAGACGAAACTTTGGTTCATCATTTTAAACCTGTGTGCAAACAAGACACTATGCAGTGGCACAAGAAGCGCATATCAAGGCAACCCAATAAGGTTAAGGGGTAGCAGCCGGCTGGTAAAATCATGGTGAACGTCTTTTGGAACTCAAAAGCGATTCTGTTAACAGATTATATAGATTGTCTCCCCATAGGAGAATACTACGCTTCAATCATATAGATTGAAAGAATGCATCAAAGAAGCAAAAAGGTAAAATCGACCAATGTCCCCACCTACACGACAACGCGCCTGTTCACAAACGCCGTTGATTGCGCTGCGCAACGTTGGCTTCGATATTTTGACTCTCCTACCCAACAATCATAACCTCACTCGCAGTGATTATTATCTATTCCTAAAACATAAAAAAAAGTGAAAGAAGATCTTTCACTGCCCGAATTTCATACAAAGGTTTTTTTTTCGTTATTCTCCGCATATCAAATTTTGTTTTAAATTCATTTGAACAAATTTTACATTTGTTTTGTGAATTAAAACAAACTTAAATCTATGTTTTTTATGTTAATTTCTGTTCTTATCTTTCATTTAGACCCACTGAACTTTGTAGTATACGGCGGATAAGGTAGGAATTCTCATTTTAATGTTTCAGGATACGTTTTGACCACTTTTGAGACGTTAGGTCGAGCAATGTCACATTGCAAAACTACTTGATCGTGTTGCTCGTTGTATTGCGAACGATATACAATGCCTATGATTATTCTAGACGGTTTAAGCGGCTGGTGGGACCAATACCAAGCTGGTCCGACCTAAAACAGATCGTGGAATCGTGATTACTATGTCGAGACGTCGACGTGATAATATGGCCGGACAATCCTTATGATTCCTGGTGATTTCAAGACTCATGACCCTGATTTTCTGCGCTTAGAGTCATCATAATATACCCATTTTTTGTCCTCAGTCCCAATACAGGGCAGTAATCCCTTTCGGTTGTGCATTTCAAGCAGCTCATAAGCAAACAAACGTCATTCAACATATCTTGGCTTTAATTCGTACCCACTCCAATATCTTTGCGTGTAGATCATCCGAATGCATTTAATGCGTTTTAAAACTCCTTCCTGTCACTCCCAATGCTTCTGCTTATTCCTCTTGACTTTGAGGTCTCCCCTTTTTTTGCAAATTAAAATCAAAAAAAGGGAAAAACTCCCATAAATAACATAAATGTTGCTTATTATCTGACACTTTCCATAAAAAACAACTTGAAGATCCAGTTACCAATCAAATAATATTAATGTGAGTTTCATAAGTTTTTGGTAGATCAATTTTTCCATTTTCACTTACAACATTGTAAGTGATTTATACCCTTGCTAAGCTAACTCAGCGAAAACTCATGGGTGCGGAAGTTCTGATCAAATTTGGTCGAATATCTCGAAAGTGACTTAATATTGAGAAAGGTCACCACCATTTTCTCTTTTCCACCTTTCTCAATATTAATGTGAGGTTATTTTACAAATGTCGACAGTCGTCTTGACTGTTTAACCGTTTTATGATTTTCTTATTAGTTTGTGAGGTAGTGTTCTGATGTTTACAAACAGCACTTGATGGAATAACCTTTTTTGTGAACACTACTGAATTTCAAAACAATAAAAACGCAAAAAAGCATATTGAGACTCACCGATTTTGACTTTGGGTAATATTGGTATTCGCCTGTTTCTCCGTTTTGTCCATTTTGATTTTTCTGAAAAATAAATTGAAATTCACATTTGAATTTTCCTCCATTAACGAAAACAAAGAATGTTTATTGATTTGTTCAAATTTTTCAGAAATTATTGAATAAATAATGATTTTAATTGGAGTTTGCTTATCAAATACACAAGGCCACCATTCAACCTCCTGATTATTTTCTACTGACAAATTGAACATTTCATTTGTTGACTGTTTCAACTGTTTAAATATGATATTTAATAGCAGTTTTTTGTTGTTAATCTTAAATTTTCGTTTAGAGCTCAGAAGCTAGAAATGGGTAATTTAACATCAGACACAAACGTTGAGAACTCATTCCATTACAGTCACCACCGACCTCACTTCACCGCGAAAAGCTTTGAAAATCGTCGTAAATTTTCATGTGTATTGAGCAAAGTTGAGATTTTCCTTGTGTGCTGACTTTTTATGGCCCCAAGTTCCGTTGCTCTGCTTTATCTTTACGACTTGCTCCGCTCCTAATCAAAGTCTCCAATTATCTATGCATGCAAATGGAGGATGACCTTTTGTCGCGGCAAATTCGCTCGTCTTTCAAACCTGTTTTTCATTTAGAATGATATAAGCACAATGTCAGCCAGATGGCGTCAGGGCAAATTGTTATCTTTTTAAACAAATTAACAATTGCACGACTCACCATTTAAGACGTTTCAGGCGCTTACGTAATTTCCCGCCAATCGTCAACAATTCGCGAACCTCGCTCGCCCGATGCGAGATACTCCATATCTTCAATTATTAACGGCAATCAGTTGGAATTTTCTTCGCTGATGAAAAGTAGTTTTGATATTGGAAAGCTTTTTACCAGGCGTGGAAAATGTATGTTTGTAAATGCGAAAGCGATTTACTTAACGCAATTCACTAATTTTTGGCGCTGCCTTGTGAAATTGGTTCCTCAAAACTTCGCAGGTGACAGATTCCCAAAGGATTTACGCGAAAAATAGCCAATAAAAATGTATAATAATTGAAATCCGGTGAAATTATGGCAGGACTCCTACTGGTTCAGCTAATTGGAAGATGAAATGATCAAATAATGCATTAGGTAGTGAGCCTTGCCCAATCGAGAAGAACCAAACAAACAGGAACAGGTCGCAGAATTTCGCCAGAGAAACTTGTTTAAAAAATTTAATTGATTAGCGCCGTATCGCATTCTTTGGCCAGCCCAGAAAAAAACTTACAGACATTAAATCTTGAGAATGTCCACTCGATACTTGTCGGATCACGTTTTTTGTGTGCCTTTGGATTTGTTGCTTTAGAGATATTCAAATTGTGCCGGCGAAACCCGAAAAATCAAGCGAATGTGACCTCGAAGAAGTGACCGCGAGTCCACGACAGAATAAATGTACAAAATATGCTAAAGAGACGATGACAGCATAATAAATAAAAGCGTCTCAGCTCTACTGGTTTCCGCAGCTCCAGTAGAAGCTTTCAACAAAATCTAATCAAACCAGCACTAGCTCAACTGGTTTGCATAAGAACATTCGCAAGTATAAACTAAATAAATAGATTTCCAGGTAAAAATCGTTGCTGAGTCTGAACAAGTTCAGCAAAAAAAGGTTCCATCTTGCGAAGCCGAAATTTTCAGCTTCAGCTGGTGGCAGTTTCTGGGTGCAGAATTCTTTTACGACCGAATATAAATGGGACTCAAGCTCAGCAGTTTTTGTCCATCATCAGGAAAAGAATTCAGTGCTGATTTATTTGAAGCCTCATAAAAACTAGAGTTATGACTTGAGTTTCAAAGATCACGCGGAAACGAGCGCAAGATCCGCTTTTGTTTCTTTTAGAACATCTAGTTGGCGGCATTGCATATTTCGCTGCAAGATTTAGAGAATTCACTTATCTTTTCGCATCGGAGCCATTAAAGATAAGGGAACTTGTTCCAGATGGTTCCAAAGAGACGCTCATGACCACAAACTTTGTTTAAATGTTTTGCAAGCAACTGCCTTAGAAGGTTTTATTACTACTTTCGTGTAGTTGATCCAAATTTCCGAACAATGATTGAATCAGCCTATTCAAATCTATGCTCTATGAATTAACGTGAGTCAACACTAAGGCTTGCATTTACAAAGGCGATTCAGAAAAGCTCTCTGCATTTGCAAAGATTATAAATCAGTATGTTGTGTTCACATACACACACACACGCAAATGCGATTATGATGTTACCTCCAGCATTCTATGAAATAGGGTAGCGTGTATTTTCTAATAAATTTTATGGTCGAGGCACGTTTGCGAAATACTTCCAAACAAAAGAATTCTATATGTTCTCCACAAGCGTCTGTTTTTCTTCGTATGAATGCATGAGCGAATGAATATTTCATTGAACCCAAACAAACATATTGATCAACTAAGCAAATTTTACCTCAGTTAACCCTCGTACCACTTACCATGTGTGTTTTTATTTATTTGCTTGAAATTTCAAAGTAAGCAGATGGACATTCATCCAGCAAACGTGTCATAAGACTTGCGAATAATATTCAAGAAAACTTTTGAGAAGATGTGTCACATAAGTCTGGCCGTAAATGAAGAAACAATTACCATTAATATAGAAAACAATTCGTCCATTTCGCTGCTGACATCGTATTCTCCAACGGACAACCTTCAACGCCAATAGCACCGAATAGATACATAAAGCGGTAATACTCTCGGGTGGCAACTCACAGAAAGAGACAGAAAAGACACAAGTAGTTTATTTTCTATCTCTGCTTGGGAAGTCTTGCTTGCTTCGCAAAAAAATGCAGAAGATATATCAATTTAAATAAAATTCTATTTGTTTTGGTCGAATATCGTTCTGTCCTTACGCTATGTCGGTAGTATCGATAGCACATAGCAGCGAAAACTCTTCGAACAAACAGCAGACTAAATGGGGTTCAACCAAAATAAGTAGAATTTTGATCGTATTATCATTTAACAATTTTTCTTATTTCTTTTTCATCGTTTTCTCAAGAGTACCTTTCTCAAAGCTTTTGAGTCTAAAGGCAATACAAAAATAAATCTGCATGTGCTGTTTCTATTCCTGTCTGTCAGAAGCCGAGATAAAGCCTCGTTTTTGGTGCATGCACTTTGAGTTTCCAGCAATGCTTTTACTACCAGATGCTCCTGACTCGACAACAAGGAAAGGCAGAAAATAGACTTCATGGGTTAATTTTAGGATTTATGCAGAACTGCAATGGAAGTTTCAATCAAATAGTTTTGAAGATCATGCCAGAAATGTTTCCGGCGAGCTTTACTGCCGTCAAAATAACAAAATTTTGACTATTATTTGACTATTACGCTACATGTAGATTTAACGAAACCATTCAAAAATTTTCTGTTGTTTTTAATGTTCTGGGGAAGGAGTTGAACAAACCGCCCACATATTTGCCAAGGAAGACGTTTCTATTCGAGTTGAAGCAGGGAACCGACGTTCGTTAGAACATATTTAATATTCAACACTCAGAAAATCACAAATGAGTCTCGACACCATTTTTACAAAGACGTTGGTCAAATTGAAATCTTGCTCATTTATTTTATAAGTGATTATTCTGCGGATAGACATAGTAGTCTATAGATAGTTTTTTGACCGATTATTTTTTCTTATAACCGAAAATGTGAGTGAAATTTTAATGGAATAAACAATTTTAGATTGTGACATCCGCCATTTTTCGTAAAATCAAAATCTGTCAAATCGGTTCGGCAATGCGAAACAATATGTCATTCACTAAAGACCCCTTTGCATTTTTTTTGATTTCCGATGATCGAGTGACGAGTTGCAGTGGTCACGAAAAACCTCTCTTATCTTTGGGCCCTCGCAACTTCGCAGTATGCAAGTTACTGTATACTGAAGTTACTGTTTACAATTAAACTGCATTGCCCTACTGCCTATTAAATGCCAAAACAATCCTAAAAAAGTGTTTTTTCAGTAACACTTGTCACTAGCTCAGACCCTTTAAAAGACTGCTCATACCACATCTCATGCTACATCCCTGCAAGCAAAACATCTCTTCAAGGTGCTCTTCCTAAGAAATTCTAAATAATCTGATGGGCCTCATGCATTCTTCCTCTTTCTGATCATGAAATGTATAAATCAGGATTATCGTCGATTTACGAGTCATCGGTAATTTAGGGTTACATTGTTTAGGGTGTTACGATTTCAGTTGGTTGTTTAAAATGACCCTACATTGCAGGAAACCTCCGGCGAATCCACAACTAACCTTTATGAAACAAGCATATAGGGATTTGGATATTTCGTCCTCATGTATAAGAAGACTTGGGTGATCTTGGATTGTGGAATCACAATAACTGTCCACTAAGAAGAGATCCTCTTCCATGTTCTAACCTCTAATGATTTTAAGTGAACCTTAAAATCATCATGATGACTTTCATTTATGTGTTGTAAATATGACAGGATTTGACAGGACTTACCGCTCACGTAGATGTACCCTCAACTAGCAGACCTGTTCAGGCTGAGAAAGTTCTGACGAATTGATTGAACTGGGCTGCATATGACAAGTTCAAATATTATAATGCTTTTGAACTCACGTCAATCAAAATTAAATTATCCATAAGAATATGGTATTATTCATTTCGTCAGAGATCCTTAACAATCAAAAATTTCTTCCGAATTGCTTGCTTTCTGGTGGAAAGAACTGAATTCCTACAACTGCAGAAACTAAAATTTCGAAATACCGCAATCGAGCAAAATACTTACATCATTTTTGCAAGGAACAGGATTATTTTGAGTATTTTAGTGATATTTCTGATTCTACTATGAGGTTCAGACATATAATTCGAACGAAAGCCATTTGCAAACTGAACTCTCAAGTACATTCGATTGCTCAACCGAAATAAACAAGGCAATCAAATTTAAGGAAGAATATCCTCGAAAAATAATACACCTTAATGCCATGTTTGACAAGTGTATAAGGTCTTTAACTTAACATCGAAAAACTTCAGAGAGCTGGTTCAGTTACAGATAATTCAAAATCGAAGCTCTCGCGTCTCTCGCACCATCACGATGGTGATGAAGAGACGACCATTAAGGGTCTTTAAAATTTTGTATTACCCACCTATGTGGTTTAACATTTAAGCTCTCTACTTTACCAAGTTCGCCTTATTTGCTTCATGGGCTTTCCGTTTCTTGTTCTTTGTGATTCCCCTTGGTCGGTTAGCGTTTTTAGTTGTTACGCTATGGTTCTTTCGAACTCGAGTTTTGCGAAGGTTCCAAGATTGAAGACCTATCAGCTTCAACTGAATCAAGAATATAAACTAACGGATTCTAATTCGTGTCGAACTTTTGCCAAATGAATTGAACATCATCTAAGAGAAAATCAATATATTACTTTATTTTAAAAGCTTATATATTTTTATATTAATTATAATCATAATTATTTTATTAAAGTATTTGCAAATTAGTAAAGGTAAATCTGTAGAAAAGAATAGGTCAATTTTGGTATTCTGCGTTAATTTAACAAAAAGATTCATCGAACATTGCAGTCGCAGAAAGAATGCTGTGCAACGCTTAAGAGGATCATTCCTTTTCGACTTTCGAGTTACGCATGTTGGAATATGCGTCTGCTTATAAAGCTGTATTTGGAACAACTGACGAAGAAGCCTCTCTCCTTCCGGAAAATTTAATGCAAATTCTTTGTTGAGTAAAGTCAGACTTTGTAGAAATTGAGAAACTCACGTCCGTAAGTTCATGAAAAGACGATAACCTCAGTAGAAATTGAACATGTTGAAGTGAAATACTATATAATTATACATACGTCATGGCATGTTAGCCCGTGTTAGAATGTGACGCCTCCAATAGTGTAGATCCACCCACCGAATCCTTCAGTTACAAAGCCATAAAATTATATATGTCTGACGTTTGAATCGTCGCAAATCCAACGGTCTGGTTTCTTTTTCCTCCTTTTGAGGTTTTTGATTTTTTTTAATTTAAGTGAAATTTTTACAATTTACTTTCGCGATTTTGGCTTTACTGGCAGAAAGTGAAAAGGGAAAAAATTAGAGACCGTTGCGTGTGATGCAAACGATGCAAACTTCTGACGCCTTATAATGATTCAATATATTTATGAATCGATAACGATTTAGCAATTCTTAGTCTTTCTCATTGGATTTTGTTCTTTAGCCATTTCCAGACCTGAAATTATTCATTCGACTCCTGAACTTGGTCTACCTGTTGCAGCTTCTATAGTCTTAAAGCTTTGGGGACCTCACCTGTCATAAGGTTCCTACAGCAGGTAATTGTACTTTAATCAACATCTTCGCTCCTATCATGAGCCTTAAGGTACGCCATTCACATGCATTTATTTTGAATGCGGGTATTTCCATCAGGCTCCCCATCTAACAACCAATAATACAGACCTTATCAACGCACTGTATATTTGGTGCTTTATTCTTAAGTGTATGCCCGTGGCCTTAACAGCTGGCAAAGGTAAGAAGAATTACTCATCGGCAAACTGCTCCGTGTTGCATGATTATTTAGACTTCTTCGGGAGATACAGAGAATGTTAATCTAAAGGATTATACTATAAATCTACAAAAAATAATTGCATGTATGTATATGTCATGAGAGGCGTTGGTAGAGAAAACAAAAGGGACGTGGAACGATGGAAAATCGTTCCGAAAACCAACTATAAACATTTGCATCCTTCTAAAGAACCTTCTAACTTGCATGGGTTTTTCGTTTTCTTCAATCAAACAACGTGTCTGAAGTTTTAATAGGTGTATAAATATGAAATGTGGATTTTTTCTGCTTAAAATATGCATTTATTTGAATAACAGAACGAATGAATTCAATAATCAAAGTATTGGCCATCGTTAGCTACGACTTTTTCCCATCTTTCTGTCAATTGATGGATTCCGTTCCAGTACCACTTCTCATTTTTTGAGGCTAAGCACTCATCAAGCCAATTTTTAACTTCTTCGTAAGAATGGAAGTGCTGTTCCGAAAGTCCGTGCTGCATCGATCGAAACAAGTAGAAGTCAGAAAGAGCCAAGTCTGGTGAATACGGTGAGTGGGGCAGAACTTCCCAATTGATGTTTCCCAAGTAGTTCTGGACAGGTATTGCAACATGCGGCCGAGCATTGTCATGTTGAAAAATGACTTTATCATGTCTTCGGTGAAATTCTGGTCGTTTTTCCTTAAGTGCGTGGTTGAATTTGATCAGTTGTTGTCGGTCACGTTCGCCAGCAATAGTCTCACCAGGTTTCAGCATTTCGTAATACAAAGATCCCTTACTATCCCACCAAATACACAGCAAAGTCTTCTTTCCATGAATATTTCAAACTGATTATGATGTTGATGGCTGGCCGGGGTCTACCCATGATTTTTTCCGCTTGGGATTGTCGAAATAAATCCACTTTTCATCACCAGTAATAATCCGATGCAAAAAAACCTTTTCTTTTCTGTCTGGCAAGCAAAATTTCACAAATGGTTTTTCGCCTTTCGTTGTCTCTTTCTTTCAATTGATACGGCACCCATTTTCCAGCTTTCCCATGGCTTTTAAACGTTGTGAAATGGCTGCCTGAGTAACTTCCAATGCTTCTGCCAACTGTTTTTCAGTTAGTGTGTTGTCTTCATCCAATAATGCAAATTGCAAATTTGTATCTTCGAATTTTTTTGGTGGTTTTCCACGGTCTTTGTTGCTGACACCGAAATCGCCACTTTTAAATCTTTTAAACCATCGTTCACAAGTGTCTTGGCTTAGGGCATGTTCACAATATGCTTCCACTAACAATCGATAAGTTTCTGCTGCCGTTTTCTTCAAATGGAAGAAGGTTATTAGACTTCCCCGCAAACGATTACGTGCCTTTCTGGCAGGTAATTTGACATTTTTGAAGCGAAAAAAAAACTATGTTGTTTGTACAATCAAAACCTATGACATACTGGAATTTGTTGACAGATGTTTACCCTCCAAAATGCCATATTAGCTATCCCCGACACAAACCATATGTAATGGTTATGCCATCTGTGAGTAAAATCCACATTTCATATTTATACACCTAATAATTGTTGCGAACGCAAGGGTCTCCAATTAGTTTTCTCTTTGAATGACTTACCTAATGCAAACTTCAGACACCTATAAAGTATCAGCCTTAATCAGGAAAAGGGACATGTCTAGCATATGTGATGCAGTGACGGAGTTCCTTTTATCCTTGCTCTTTGGCAATAGTAAAGTTGATGGCTTGTGTCCACACCAAAATCTTCAGAATGTGATTGGCGCTTCAGGAGAGGCAGGCAATAAATAAAGAGAAATCCTACGAACTACATCATCTTTGAGGGCTTCCATGGTAAAAGATTATAATAGTTCAAGCGGCAACTTGTATCGGTTACCATGGCTTACATCATCGAAAGCAAATTTATCCAAACTAGTGCAAACATCGCGGAGCCAGGAAATTGTGGTATCAAAATAGTTTTATTGACTTATAGCTAAGAATTATTTGTTTAATCTGGTAGCCAAGCTATCTTTCTTTTCCATCTGCCAAATTTATTGGCGTCCTCTACATGTCTTATCTTCCGAGGTGTTATCAAAACACCATAAACTGTTATTAACTATACACTATTCATATCACTATTCGTACGGCATTTCAGTTATTAGATAAATAAATTGAGCTGCGATAATTACGACTTTGGCAAGGTATAATTTATACAGAATACGTCGTGTGTTCGGGACAACTATACTACGGACTTATTATCATTTGACGAGCATGCATAACTTTCCTACATATTCGGTTCGTGTACACATGAAGGCTACGCAATTACTTCATCAATATCAAGCGACGCATGTTGTTTGTTTACGATGCTTCCAATTATTATAAACAACTTCCAAATCGTGATTGACGAAGTCAGTCAGTCGCGTTGGCGAAAAAGAATAAGAAAACTGGGTAAAAAGTTTTCAAAACTTTCATGTTCGAAACTTATACGTATGGCGTTGCATGCGTGTGGGGGAGGGTGTTGTACTGAGACAACTTCTGAACGAGATTTCTTACATGTGGCAAATTTTATTTCCAAATACTATTTTGCGCCTCCAGTGCCATTCCAACAAACTTTCTATCACATCTTTGGAATGAGGTTTTAAGTTTATACTTTTCGGATTTTTTTTTTCATTTTTGCTCTTACGCAGATACGACTTATGACGGTTATTGAAGGAATAAAACGATAAAATGTTCCTGGTCTTATGTGAGGATCAACATTCTCAATGACGAAACTTGTGTTGGGCGCATGGATATGAAAGTCACGAAAGTAAAGGCCATTCCAATTTATTCATATTTCCCATCAGAACATTTTGAATAAAAAAAACTTCAACGAATATTCAAGAATGTTCAGCCTTAGAAGGCAATTCTCAACTTCCTTTCTGCTGATTCGGGTAGGCGGTTGGCAGTAACAAAACACGATTTTCAATGCTATTGGTCTCATTAGGATATGCATCTTTTCCCAATTGTACCTCGAGTAGGCGTTGAAGATTGTCTTCGTTTGGCCAAACTAAGTATCAAAGAAATTTCAACAAAAGATTTCGATTTTTATTTTCGTGTTTTGTTGCGCTTAAATCTTTGCATGGAAAATCTGGCACGTAGGAAATATTTTTCGTTTTGCTTTCAGGAGTTTTGGTCCCACGGGCATTTATGACCGGCTTAGCTAGAATAGGAGTCAAAAAATGAACAATGAATGACATATTTTCCTTTAACAGCAATTCCAATGCAAATGAAAAGATGATTGAGCCGATGATCGCATCATTGCGGGCATAAAAAGAATTTTCCTCGCGAATCAGCATTTGGCCTCACAAATGGCATCACTCACTGCAATAAAATAGACGTTGAGCCAATAGAAACGTTGAATATTTATAAAGTGAAACCTCTTCGTGGCAAATATTTGCAAGGCCATGTTTTCTGGGTATTAAACCGCAGCAGCCGCTTTCTACGCTGTGAACGTTCAATGATAATGGCCAATTTATTTGATTAGGGGTGTGAAAAACAACGATCATGTCATTGAGATGTTAACGTTCGCAATAATATTTTGAGAAGAAATATTTTTCGCTAATTACGTACTTTATTTATAATCGCAAGTAAAACGAAATGGAAACAAAAAAAACAAACAAACCGAACGCAAACAGAAATAGCCCCAAATGATTTGTTGGAAACCCCTACGACATATGCCATGAGATGAGCTGGTCCTCTTTTCAATTATTTGTATGCAAACAAAAATTCTTCTCCTTGGACATGAATTGAAAATGCTACTCGCCCTCACAGCACATACTTTATTTCTTAAGGAGAATAAATTAATTCAACGATTTGTGTACGTTCTCTGATACAGCAAATTCTTCACTGCCAACAGCAACCATTGATTCAAATTTAAATTTGATGCTGCCGATTATCAATTTAAAATGTTGCGCAGTAGAGCACAGAAAGTTTCATTGTACACGGCGAATGATCCAATGGAAAATGACGTGGAAATAGATTAATGTCACATTTCGTCGGAAAAGCTTAAATTTATTTCCAAAAAACAGCAAACACGGTGCAAAACGTATGTCATTTGGGGGAAAATTGGCAGAGAATGTTTTCAAAAATATATTTTTTGGCTGAAAAACGCTCATGCCTATGGAGTAATTAGACGAAATCAAAATATTATTACTGAATTTTCAAAAGCAAACAATTCACGCGTTTGATCATTAGATGTTGCTGATGTTTATGTCCAATAATAAAGAGCATTTATTATTAGTTTATTGTTGTTTGGGTCCGCCGGGCCTTGATTTTTCTCTTTGAAGACGCGTTTGAGCTGTGTACAGGCATCTTCAGCTCGATTTCCGCCATCAGAACAAGTCCTCAAAAAGAAAGAAATCAGGCCCGGCGAATCCAAGCAATAAGTTTTGATGGAGTTGGGAGGAAAGTCCACTGCAGAATGTGGGCCATGAAATTTGTTAGAGCCACCTCAGTTTAAGGCAAAACCTACACGAGAAGGTTCTCTGGTGAGAATACGCTTGATCTTATTAATCTCGCCGACGGTGCCTACCATAACAAGGTGAGCTGACATTTCGATAGCAGAAGCACAAATACAAAGGAGTACGCTATGTAAGGATAGTTACTCTCTAACAATTTTTTTGTTTTTTTTAATGCACGTTTCAGTTGACATAAATATTCGTCAATTATTGCTTTCAAAAATGGTAACTACGCCGGATGCGCATGAAGAAAGCATCGTTGCAAACACAACCAATTCAATTTTTTTCAATTCTTCCACTTTTCAATTCAATTTTTCTCCTTTTTTTCCACTTCCACAATTCAATTTTTTCACTTTTTTAATTTTTTTTCTTTGGGTAGAGTCCACTTTTGGATTGTTTGTATTGTACAAGGGTTTTTTTTCTGTTTAAACACCCACTGACAAAAAATTGTGAAAAAGTTTGACAGCGTAGCGTCTGCAGCGATGCAAAATTGACGCACCTTATCCCGAAACACATGCTGCGTAGAAAATTCAGCATATGGGCCTCAGTACAGGATCTTCATTGAATATCTGCAAATCCCTGAAGACATAAAGTTTAAAGTCATAATACTAACTAGCATTAACAGTTACGGTGAACAACGCCTAGAAAGAAAATAAGAAAAATAAGGACCTTAAAAAGCAAAGAAAGAAAACTCATGAATGACGGTGTAACGTAAAGGACATGAATAGCAGCCCATGGTTGGAGCTAGCAGGTCCGTAAATATGGAATTGTATATGTATGCGATTGTATCCAAGTTTCAAAAGACCATTTTGAAGTAGGGAGGAGCTTACTCACGAAATATATGAAATTCAAATAACAACCAAAAACAACGCCTTTTCGAGAAACAACAAACAGAAAATAATATTAATTCTCGATGTATTACAGATAGGAGAGCTTCAATCATAAAATACTTGCTACCACTAACGGGACACTTCGTCAAATGACGAAAACCTTATGTGCCGAATAAAGTAAGCCGGATTAGAAATCCTTCCTTCAATAGACATCTTTTTCCTTGCATCAGTTCCAAAGGTTAAATGCTCAGTTTCATCAGAGAAATACGACAGTATACAAGTCCGGTGTTGTTTTAGATAGAGGTTGGAAACTTGTTCAACCCTTATCTTTATTCTAATCGATGAAATTATGAGGAAGGATATTTTCACGTCGTAGAGAATCCACGAGTTAATCGTCAGCAATAAGTGTTGTATCTTAAAAATTCGTGTTTTAACATTAAAATAAATCACAACGCTTGACAATAGTACGCAAGTCCTTACAAAAACAACTAAAGTGCGCATCGTTGCATTTCGCAGCGGGTTCGAATTTTTTCACTTTTTGATTCTAACTGAAATGAATAAACTCAAAAGAAAATCTGAAAATCTGCAAATAAGTCGATATTGCGAAGAAAGGATTACAATAATTTCAGTGCAAGTATCCTGGAGAAAGGTAAATAAGATACAAATCTAGACCGTGACGTTTAAAACAATGCAAATATAACGGTCTCAATTTTTTTTCACTTTTTCATATTTTCCGACGATTCTACTGAATTAAAAAGCTAGTACTGTGTCAGCAGAGTCAAAGTTATGACAATAAATTACAAAAATTTCATATAAATTATCCTTAAAATATTCAAAAAGTGGAAAAAATCGAGACCGTTGAGTTTGCAGCGATGCAAACTTCAGCCACCCGAAATCGAATGGTACCTTTGAATTCAAAGGGTAACCAACAGGAAAATATCTCCATCTAATCAAAAAATTGTTGAATGCCATGCAAAGTGTAACCAGAGATCTTCTGCCACGGAATATTAAAGAGTTGTGGCATCACCAGCATCACCGTGCTAGAATGAATGTTGAATAATTTTCTTTATAGTATCAAAAACGAGCATCAATATAAAGAGTGTTCATCCCATTCAAAATCAATGAATATGTAAACAATAAATACGTTTAGTTTTTGCAAAAGAAACGATTGTTCCTTTCTATAAAAATTTTTGTATTATCATAGCATATGAGCATCTCGGGAGCTACTTACTCCATTTGCTTCACTAAATTGAATTTTCTGTAGCACGTAATATTTTTAAAACCTTAATCGGCTTCAACAGGATTGTAGATATGGATACATCACGGTATTCGGAATTTATTTACATTACAATGCACTTCATCCAATGGAAAAACCCAAAAACCATTCGAATGCTCTAAGGATCTACTGCTCGTAAATCCGTAAATAATAGCAATCATTTTCATATTAATATGCAGCGTCAATTCCAAATATTGTACCATAAAAATACTAAACAGACTTTTTGTTCCGATACCAACTATAATCGCTACAAATGGAACGAAATAGAATGTATTCCAAATTTTGGAAGGTTTATGTGCAAATGAGTAAAAATTTACCCAAATAATTAGCGACTTGCGCGCTTAATATAAATTCCGAGTCTAAGTCGAAACAACAAGCTGAAACAGTTCCTCCCCTGCGCAGAATTATTTTTCTTATGTTAACATTTCAATGCCAATTAATTCGCGTGTAAATAAAAATGTATTTCCACATACACTCGGAAAATAAGTAGGAATTTCCGCGTGTGTTTATGTCTATCTTTCTTTCCACCAACCTAGCACCGAACGTCCTTGAATAAGATTAAATGATCCGCACGTTGCTTAGGTCATCCGATAATTTTATATTTTCTCGTAGCGCATAGTGAACATGCATCGTTGCTTTCTTCGGATTGCAGTGACACAGTTAAATCCCCGAATGGCGTCTATTATTCACACATAACCATTCAGAGGTGACATCACGTGTGTTATGTACCCAGTGGGCTCCCTTCCGTCCTTGCCGCACTCAAGCAAGCGGAATCCAAATACGCTTCGTATCTTATCATTGGGCGCTACGTAGAACCACATCGACGCGCTCGCCCCTATTCGAAACTTACAAGTCACCTTCATTTGAATTCCTGAAAAAACGACATTTTATCGCAACTGCCATATTTTAGGTGTTCGCCCCATGCCAAAACATCTCGTTTTTCGCTATTCGTTACACTCTTCCATTATCATATTTGCAATAACTCAGCACTGACACTATCTGCCCAATGAACAGCGCGGAAGTATCTGTATCTGTAAGTTCGTAGCGTTGCGTCCGTAATTATGATTGAATCTGCCGCCAGATATTCACAACGTCAGTACAGCAGTACACCGTTGCGAATTAGCGGCGGTGCACAGAGTATGTAAAAGTGCCGTAAAAATGAAGTCATACCTTGCGGAGGGTGCTCGACAAGCTGAAGGACTGCGAGTTGACGCGGATCATGGTTGCAGCGACGGAGGTTCCTCTGATCCTGACGTGGCTCCAGCAACACAACTCTCACACGACTTCCTCGAATTGGACGGCGCACTGCACAAGGGCTCGGTTCGGTCGCAAAGCACAAGAAAACACACAAGACAGTCGCGAAAGGCAAAAGGCGAATTAATTAGCAAAAGGAGAAGATATCACACGACGAGCATTCCTAAACAATTCTCCGCGACGTGTGTTAGTTACGGGCGCGAGGCGGACTATGGCAACACTGGGAACGGCAGTAGGTTCGCTCGCTCGTCCCAGACCCAAACAAGTTAATCAAAACAGAAACACACTTTTCGCGAGAACGAACAAATGAGCGTCGGGCGCTGGGGAGCCGCTGAAAGGCGAACGAGGACGCGGCGCTGCCGTTTGCAAACGATTTTTCATAGTTCACCAACAACCGAACAAGCGCTCAAAACGGACTACGTCATTCTTATAAATAAGCCGGTCGACTGCCAGACGGCCAAATTAGCTCGAAACAGCCAAAAGATACTTTCGAATGAAGGTGATTTCGGCCATTGCCAATTGGTGCGAACTTCGCGAGCCGTGGCCCAAGCGTGCCGCGCTGAATGCGGAGAGCGGGACCTGCACCTCCAAGTCGGAAGCGAAGACTTGAACCCTCCAAGACTGGGACTGTGGACGCGACGGTGGCACTCAACAGCGCGCGACTTCTTTTGTTTCCTGGTACTGCGTCCAACCCGCACTCCAGCAATAGATAGCGAAAATCTACTTGCAAATTAAAAGATACTGTACGGTCACTTGAGCGGCGTTCGGCAGACTGAACAGCTTGGCGGTTGGGTGCTTGGAGTGACTCCACTCGTCTGCGGAGCCGGCGGAGCTTGGAGCCGCGGCAAGCCAACGTTCGCGAGAATCTTCCGCGGAAGTTAACCTGCTGCCGCGGTCGTGTTAGATGCGAATTTCGGTGCACACTTCTGCCTGCACGACCCACTCGGCGCGGAGGATCCAAATCCAGCAGCGCGAAAGAATCTTCCGCGTCTGCTTTCGAGCCCCGCAGTCCAAATTTCACAGAAAAAGATCGGCACCGTCTTCAGTCCTCCCGGCATTGTTGGAGCTGGAATTGGGCATAGTAGCGCGCACGGATGTGGCTAAAGACAGCCTGATCCGAGGAAACCGCGGGCTCCGTTTCAGCCGCGAAATTCTAGTCATCCGTACTTTATGCAACGCCAGCAAAAATCAGCTCCCTATTAATCTGCGGCTGTTCTGAGGGCGGGAACGGCGTTCGTTCCGTGTTTGTAAGCAAAAGATACTCCTGAACGTGTATATTGCTTGGTTCCAGCCAACGTCCTTCGCTTCCCTCTGATCCGTGCTTTGTTCCTGCAACGCAATGCAGTGCCGTTCTTTGCTTACTCAAGACGGAGTCAAGCATTAATTATATCGATGACCGTAATATCTGCGCAGCACGTCTTACAGGTGCTTCGAAAGGCAAACGGAATTAGCTCGGGGTCAGCTTAATGTTAGTTGTAGACCATGGATGTTTTGCTTTTCCGTTCAATGTTACGTTCCTAGCAGCAATCGGAAAGAAAAACGTAAACATTAGCAGCCACTTATGCATAAGTGGCGAATGCGATGTGGGAATGTTTAAACAAATTTGCACGAAGATTCCGCTCGCGCTACAGATTCATCATCAATCCTTGCGTTCGGCGAAAAAGTGAAGAAAAGGAGTGCCTGTTGTGCTCGCACAACCACTTCACTGCGCACACTTAGCAAGAAATTAAGATGAATTAATCTTTTGTGACAAGTCGACAATAAAAGATACATTCAGAACGCAGTTCGATAGCAAAAGATACAACAGCGCACATATGACGAATATAACTTTTGGAATATTTGCAGCTGTTCAAATAAAATACCGCGTCAAAATGTTGTTTCAAGTAAAATTGGCTGCCTTGAAATTTTCCATAAGTCCAAGGCTGACGTAAGTGTTTTTGTATTGTTTTTATTATCAAATCAAAAGCAAAAAGGAGGAAGTTGAGAAGCTTTCCAAAATTTTTTAAGTAATAAGAATCCCAAACGTAGTTGTCGTACCTAAATTTCAACATTTAAGCCTTATAAATTGGGAAAAGTTCATTTTACGAGAGACTCATAGCATTCTTAGAACACCGTAGAATTAAAAATTGAATAGGATACAGGATTCAATAAAACGCATCCGAAATACATTTAACATCTCATATATTGAAGTTAAGGCTTCAAGGATTTTAAGATTTCGTAACAAGACCAGTAGTTCTCACGTGTTTGAGTCATAAGTCCTTCTACATATCATTTGCACTGTGGTTGAGATATACCGAAAGCTGCGGATTTGACATTATTTGTGAAATAGATTCAAAATGTCAACTTAGACAACTGCAAAAAATGTAAGAAAGAACTCCAATGTATCCCCAAGTGGCTATTAAAGCTTATGAGTGTTTGTGGTGCAGCAGAGGTCCCAAGTTTGCATGTGCCAACCAAACCTTATGTTCCTGATGCTCGTCACACAACTTCCCTTCGTCCTAGCTATAGACCGAGTTATATTCATGCTATCAACGTCAAAAAGATGAGATCCACGCTGACTGTGTCTCTTGCCTAAAAGCACAATTGTTACTGATTGATACCATCAGCACATCTGACCAACCTTGAACTGCCGATTATTCTTAAAAGATACCCAGAAAAACGATGAAAGCTATAAACTATAATTAAATCGATCAAAAAGCAACTGTAATGTCACTGTTAAGATACCAAGGATACCAACTTTTTAAGGAGCAAACTATTACATGGCGGCCGAGTGTGAAAAGACAATAATGCATGTAACCGTTAGATGGAATTCAATAATAGAATTTATTACGTCCTTCCTCGTCAATCGAGTGACTTCAGTAAAAAAAATTTCAAAATTAGAAAAATTAAATTTCGAAATAGTAAGTGAGAATATACTTAGCAATAGCTGAAGCGTAAGACAGAAGGGTTGAAACGAAAAAGTCCGTGAATGTTAAAATATGACACGGACTTTTTTTTCGATATAAAGGTGTAAATCTGCTTCCTTTTTGGCTGAGACAAAATTCTGCTCGTGCCTATTTTCACCGCATTTTTGACGGAATTCAGAATGTTTCTTATTATTTTTTTATTGAGGGAAAAAGTTGAATTATTTGAAAACAAATGATCATCGATGGCTCGGTTGCGTTTGCAAAGAAAAATTCCAGAGAGTGTGTAAACATAGCATCGTTGTGCTACATCGTTGCAAGCACAATAGACTGAACTTTTCGTTTCTTTTGAAGTTCTGTGGAAATCAGTTTAAAATGGAAGTCTCATTGAAATTTATACTTATATTTTTTCGCAATTTTAAATTTTGCTGCTTATGACTAGTTTTTCGTTTCAGGTCAATGATGTGACAAAGAAATCAAGTCTAGGTTCAAGCTTTTTGACAGAAGGGGTCAAATTCCTTAATGTTGTCATTACTATTTTTGTTATTATCCTTTGTTGACCAAACCAGGCTGACGACGGGAGACAAATCTCGAGTAAAAGATATGATTTCATGAGTGCGATGTATAAGTCCTCTTGTTAGAAATGTTGTATTATTTTGTTAGAGGTCTTCAGCAATGAGTACTACCGAAAGAATCTGACATAGGTACGAGCCATAAAGCTTCGCGGATCGCAACAACATGAAGAGGTGGTGCTTGATCCTAATATTGCTTGTGAACGAATAGCAGTGGAGATTATGTTTACTTTCCTAGGAGAAAAAGACTAGTTGGTGAGGAAGAGGGGATCACTCGAGGCAAGGGCAGTACCCCACCTATGACACAGGACCTCAATTTTTAGGCAGGAAAAGTGGATTCACGAAACGCGTGGCAGATGAGCAGCACATTTCATCAGTTGATACTGATTTTTACCTGAAGCAATTGTTCAGTGGTTACGGATGTATTTAGTCTTAAATGCATAAAATGAGGAAGCACAATTTCCTAGCTATTTTGCCCGGGGACTAAAAATGACATATTACAAACTCAATTGGCAGTTGAAACTACGAGTCATTTTACGTGAGGACAGTTCTTCTCGTAAATAAGGGCATCTTTGATCCCTCAACAAGGAAATAGGATATATCTCTCAGTATCATCTCGCTTACACGGTGGCGTCATTTAGCAACGAAAAGAGATCCAGAGCAAAGGAATACAGGGTTATCCATTTCGTATAGGAAAAGTATAACCCTGCCATTTGACATCTTTCAAAGTTAAATGTCATCCAAAACGGTTTTTTTTTTAGTTGAAGGTTTGCCATTTAGAAATATGAATTGTTTAACAGTCGAAGAACGCGTGAAAATTATTAAATTTTATTATAACAATGGTGTTTCTGCTGTATCAACATTTAGGGCTTTACGAGCCGATTACGGTAGACATAATCGACCTACACAGCAAACAATTTCGAACACAGTGAGAAAATTTGAAGAGACTGGATCGGTTATTGATATTGCAAGACCTGTGCATCACCACAACATTCGTTCTGCTGAAAATATCGCTGTCGTTGCTCAAAGTGTGGAAGAAGACCCGAATTTGTCGATTCCTCGACGTGCTCAACATTTGGGCTTGTCTTACGGCTCATTGTGGCGGATTTTGCATTCGGATTGGCGTCTCCATCCGTACAAAATCCAACTGACTCAAGAACTTAAGCCTCAAGACCATACCCAACGCAGAATGTATGCGAATTGGGTGATTGAACAACAAGCCATTGATAACGATTTTTCGAACAAAATTTTCTTTAGTGATGAGGCTCATTTTTCGCTCTGTCGTTACGTAAATAAACAGAATTGCCGCATATGGGGCTCTCAAAATCCTCAGGTGATCGCAGAAAGGCCTTTGCATCCGGAAAAAGTGACCGTTTGGTGTGCATTATGGTCTGGTGGTGTTATTGGCCCATATTTTTTTGAAAACGATCAAGGAAGAGCCATTACAGTCAATTCTGACCGCTATGGACGGATGTTAACCGATTATTTTTGGAGAGAAATTGAAGATAATGATCTGGAGAACATGTGGTTCCAACAGGACGGAGCCACAAGCCACACAACACAGGCTAATCGAGAACTTTTGCAAGAGAAATTTTCAGGACGCGAAATTTCGAGATTGCGTGATGTCAATTGGCCCGCAGGATCCTGCGACCTAACACCTTTGGATTTCTTTTTATGGGGCTATGCGAAAGATCGTGTTTACGCGAACAATCCTCAAAATCTTGAGCAATTGAAAACCAATATTCGTGAAGTTATGGCCGAGATATTGCCGGAAATGTGCCGAAAAGTCATTGAAAATAACCTATTATTATTACATTAAAAATTAAAAGGATTGAGGCCTGTAAGAGGTCCCGTGGAGGACATTTGAATGTTGTCGTCTTTCACGTATAATGGCAAGGTTCAATCTTTATATTGAATAAAAAATTTCGTTTCCATCTGAATATTTCATGTGTTTTCTTTAGCTTTACTTTCCCAAGCGTAAAATGGACAACCCTTTATTTTATCTTTTTTGGTGTCTGCAGTGATGGACTATCTTGTCGTTTTATAGAAATAACGATTATCCTTTTGATTTGTTGTTGAATCGCTTCTTAGTTTTGTTATGAAAAGTTTAAGTGTTTGGGAGTACTTAACGTGAGTATCTGCCTAATCTCACGGTCTCTACGATGAAATGGATCCACAAATCGCCCACTCCCATCCACCAAGCTTTAAGAACGTTTTAATTATTTATGTTTCCTTGAAACCTAAATACAGCTGCTATGTGCTTTCTACTAGAAAGAGAGTGGTAGTTTCTACTAGTAGAGTAGAGTAGAGTACTCTACTACTTTTCACATCACACTTCTTTTCACAATCATCGGGTTTTAAGCCAGGATGAATTCCTCATCGTGGAAGAAAGACTTTAATCTGTCACTGGTAGCTTAGCTTGCATTTTTCTTCAGTAGGAGTTAATTAATGAAGATTCACACTAAATCAAATAAACAAATCAAATAAATTCAAAGCAATGATGACTTTCTTTGAATATTCATTGGATGTTTATATATTCTCAAACTTTTCAAAAAAATAACTGCCTTCTAGTTTCTTGGCCAAACTACTCTAGTATAGCATCCCAGCGTTGCACTATTCGCCTTATTCATTGGATCCTGCACAGTTTGACGTCCATCTCTGTTCTATGGTAAAATTTTTGCTTCGCGGAAATGATTAGTCTGTTGATTGTAGACGAGTTGCGAGACTATTTAAGAAAATCAAAGATTCGATTCGTTAAGGAGATAAAGGACGGGCCTATTTGGAAAGTGTTAATGGGTACACATGAAATCGAAATAAAATGTTTCGGATAATCAGCATCGTTAACTTAAGCACAATTCGTGCAAGTTTTTCGTTAATTTAGTTAAAAATTGCAGTTCCTGAATGCGATATCCTATAGCACTCGATTACCGTAAAGATTGTGAATCAAAGTGCGTAAAGCTTGGTTGTCCTTGTGGAAAGGAAATCATTATCATTTGTTTTTTTACTTATCGTGATGGCACAAAATTGGTCGCGGCATTACGATAAGTGCACACCAACGAGGAAAGCTTTATTCCACAGTAACAATATCACAGTATCAGTCAGTTTACACAGAGTGGGACATTCAAAAAACTTTCTAAGAAATTCACTTTTATGATTTGGCGAATGGAACCAAGTGTTTTCTTGTTTATCAAAAATAATCGAGTCAAAATATTGTTGAAAGTTCGCTTTTTGTCATATCACTTATATCCCACTTATAGCGAAGTGCGTGTTTAGATCGTCCACTAACTCTTCCAATCTGCACATATCCAAGTACATACTCCTTAAATAGAACACAAATATCTTAAGAAGAATAGATGGCCATAAGTGCTCATTCTCGTCCATTCCGTCCGCACTACGTACTATAAAAGCATTTCTCCTTGCGTTCAAGATTCTTTCGTGTTTTCAGATAAGTGAAAATGCCTTAGCCTTGCATGTGCCCGCTCTTAATGGCAGAAGCATTCATTCTTCGGCGAAATACCAAGACCTAGCACACATGTCAAGAGCGTGCACTGTTAGTTTCTTAACGGTTACTTGTTAACTTAGTAAAGATAGAAGGAAGTCTATCAACTGCCTACGAAAAAGGGCAACGATAAAATATGATGTGTGCCACATATGCCCGCGATGTGGAGGTACGTCGTTCGATATTGCAATCCAGAGCCACTCCACCCGAGCACCTACTCCCGATAACCAAAATAGACAGTTTTTCCTTAAATTTTAATTGAGCATTAATCATAAAATGTAAATAAACGCGAAACGGAAACAATTCGTCTGAGCACACATGCTCGCTTGCATTCCAATCGAAATACTCCTGTGATTAAAGTCGTGCCAATTACAAACTCGTACATATGTAGATGCGGGATCGAAACGAATTGCATAAGATTGTGGGTCGACGCTGGAAAGATACTGAACATCGGCGGCACGCGACACACGATTCTGTTTTAATTTACGTAATGTAACGGATAAATGGCGAGTTCAGTACGAGAAGGACATCAACACTGACAAGTTCAAGTTTCACTTCCCATTTAGGCGTTTCTTGCAACACATAAGTCCGATTAATGCTGCTTTGCAGAATACAGACATGTTGTCTCTGGTTTTTTACCATCAGGCTTCGAGGTAATCGGAACCTGGAGTTGCGTGTACTCGGAAAATCTGGGATACAGGGAATGAGATTTATCGTTTCAGGTGCTATTGCTAACTGCGACTTGTTCTAATTATTTACATTGTCAACTCACATGCAAAAAATGTTACTTTGAGCTTGCGATCTGAAAAAGAAGTGAAAGATCGAAAAAAACAAAGAGTGAGACCACGTCTGTTCTATCACAACGGAATTCACGTTGTCAATTTAAATTTTCCAATAACACTGCAGTAATCAATCGAAACATTTCCTCTAAATACTCAAAATACTCAAAGATTCTTCAAGCACATTTATCCTTGCAGCAAATCAGATTTTAAACCCAATTATTCGTCCAAAAATAAAATCAATACGTTCCCGAAGCACCAGACTTTTTCAACAATAAGATTTGAGACGAATAAACCGCAAGAAAATAATTCCTGCCAAGAAAAATATGCAAAGGGAAGACATGGCAGAAAATTGAAATGCCAAATACCCGAGAGCATATGAAAGGCAAAGAGCGGGAAAAGGTTGCCTAAGATCTTTGTTATCTGGGATATAAAACAGAAGAATGGAGACGGAATGGCCGCAGGGTTGAACGGGAAAGGATAATAAAACTTTTGAGTAGCGAAACGTATCATAAATGAAGGTCGTATCATCACATCCGATAACCTTAATGGAATTACCGAAGTTGGAATAATAAATTAGTGGAGTATTGGAAGCAAATAGTCGAGGTCATTAGGAAGCTTAAAAAGATGTAATCGAGCGAATAATGATTTAAACGAGTTCCATCGCCGTAATGAACTCCTGATTGGGATACTTAGGCGCCACGGAAATAGGCAATTGGATGCGGGGGGGATCGTAATTGGGTGTTCAAGGTGACTACGAAGCAGAGCACGGGCACCCGTCAATTCCCTGAAAAACTGAAATCCGAAATACGTTCAGCCATTTTACATCCATTCCGCGCATCAACGCCTCAAATATTATTCTCATATTATTCATATAGTATGTGCTATATTCACACGGCATGTGTGCATGTGAAGGAGTGACCTCCTTTCGCCTAATGCTAATGTGATGATTACTTGCAATAATCCACTTTGCAGTCTGTTGTGGTTCATCCCTTTAGCTTCCATCACGCGATTCTAGTAGAAAAATTAGGGCACATGGATGTGAAAATCCAACCAGAATTGAGCCTTGACACGTATCTGTTGGTTGCGTCGTATGTGTGACTGAAAGCACGATCTATTCTGCGGGCAGGTTGCGACGACATAGACCTTGAGCAGCAGGACGATTCGTGCCACTACCACATATAGCGAACACAATCGCTAGATTCCATGCTGAAAATTGGACATTTTCAGATTTTTGATCTAATGCTTGATATAATTATGAAATGTAGGTTTATCTTTTTAGTGCCATTTATTCAATTTACACCGCATAATAGACCTACAATAAATCAATCAATGCAGCTGAAAGTTTGAGTTACGGGCAAGGTAATATTCCAATTAGCTGATTTTCGCCCGGGGAAGTCTCAGAAATAACTACACCATAGATAGCTTTCAAGTTTACTATTTTCCATGAATGTTAACATTATTGGTATGTTAAATTTGTTGATTACTTCTTGCCCTCGATTTTATAATTAGAACTTTATATTCAGTTTCTTCCACATTGCGTATGTACCAATACCAACTTACGCTGATACGTACAGATATTGCGTTCGACTTTCCCCGCACGGATCTGTGTTGTATTTTCTGTGCTGCTCGTGAATGAGATCTTACTCCATTATATTAGCCTTGGTACGCTCAGAATTTAAACATTTAGTATTCGTCAGCAGCAAATGAGTTTCATTAAATTTATTGCATAGTTTGTAGCCATACTTGCTTGATAATGCTTTGCCATTCAAAATTGCCACTAATACTCGTTCAAGGTATCCTAATAGGAGTGTCGAATTCGAATTTAATTTACCACTAACAGAATTCACTTTCATTATAAATATTTTGCTACGTTTTTCGATTGATTAATCAATCACTAATTTAGGTAAATTAATTGAGTTTCAACTAAAATCCCAGGCTTAATTGGATCGAAATTTAATTTTGTGCTCACGCAGGGTGAAGCAAAAGTGTTTAAACCTGGTACTTAACGCTTCTTTTTCTTCGCTCAGGGATGGTCGAGCCCCTCAAAGCATGCTATAACCGCGGCAGTCACGTTGCGAAAACTACAATTCGTTCACGTAAGGTCCTGTCACTTATCCAATATTATCCATTTTCCAATATCGCCCAACAGATGTTTGAGCATTTTTTTGCATTTTTGTCGTTTGTTTGTTTCCCGTGTCATTATTTTGTAACGTTCACATACACGTTTCGACGGTGTGCAATCTTCGATGTGTGGTTTCGTTCTGAATTTCTCTTGACTTTAATCCTGAAGTCAGCGTTACGTGGACCGAATGCGGTTGGAGCAAGAGCACCCACCATCACTTTACCAAAAACTCTAATCTTGAGTGATCGATCGGAGGCTTGGATATTTGTTAAATAAATCAGGACTTTGAAGTCTTCCATTGTACACTTAAAAGCCTTATCTATCTTTTCAAGTAGTTTCAGTGCTCTGTCTCTCTTCTAGTCGTATCCGTGTTTCTAATGGACCATGGAGGAAGCACACCCATCGTAGGTCTCTGCACTGCACGAACTGATGCGTTTTTTTGTGGGTATTGGCTGTTTGACGGAAAACATGAGCATTTTGTATATAATATTTAGGCCACCAGAACTGAGAAGAGCGTCTATGGAGGAGAGCATTTCTAGGCTGTGGGGTAGTTTATTACGAATTTGATGTTTCCAGGTAAGTCGGTGTCAGTCCTAGATAATTAGCTGTTCTTTTCCATATTATTGTGTCGGTTCCTATGTTTAGAGCCGTTGTTCGATTTCCACCATGAAAATGGCTTGTGTCTTTTCCCTATTAATCATAATTTTTCGGCCTCTACCAAAAAAAAATTGGTATAATGACGCACAGGTCAAACGGATGTGTAAGACTCTTTTTCAACCTCCGCCAGAAGGATAAACGAGTTGAAGTTACCTAAAGTTATAATCTAATATTTGCACGTCTCAAATATATTATGCATGTTCTGCATAAATCAAATTATTAATAACACTGTAGTCAATAATAGCGTAAGACCCCAGAGGCGTATTATTCACTAAATTTTTGGCGTATTCGAGGCGTAATGTTCTCCAAATGCAACGAAGTTCTGGAAAAAGCTGCTTCAAAGGAACCGTTTTCCTCGAAGGAGTTACTTGATCTAAGACCAAATAATTTCGATGGGATTAGCATCAGGTGATTATGAAGGTCAGTCAAATGTGATGATGTCGTTTTGGGTCTTTTTCTCGTGCGGAATCCAGGATTCATTTTCTCGTTAATTAAAGTTTTTCAGTCGGCAACATGGTTGTCAAAAAAAATTTGGTCATCTTAGGATCGTTGAGGCTTATTTGTTGGTAAATTTCATCGGAATTCTTCTTTGAAGCACTGGGCGTATTAGTTTGAAGTAGAACATCGTGCTCGTCGAAGGATTTTAGAACCAAAAACAGAAGCTTTATCGTTAAAAATTGTATTACTCCAGTCATGATCCTAGTTTCTATGTATCCAGATGAGTCGTTGGGCAATGTGTTTTTTGGACACCAGTGATTTCTTTAATGTGCTCTGTTATTTCAAATCATGTCTCCTGAAACGCTTTCAAATAACACCGCGCAATACCTTCAGTCCTTTTTATTTCCTGTCCCTTCACACCTAAAACAAACCAGGATCTGTATCCTGGTATCCTATTGTGATAATAACAATGTCAATTGAATTTTTCATCTTTCAAGTAAGTTTCTCTTGAGAACAACCATATGGAAGGCCACAGAGCATTTCAAGTCTATTTTTTCACTTTCGAATTTATGGCTTCAACTTTTGCATGAACTGGCTCGCCTTTTCGCATGACGTTTATGGTCTTTTTGTAGGCGTGCAAAAATACGGTTTCGAAACATGCCATAGGCGCAGGTTTCCCGCAACAGATAATAAGGCTTGCGTTGCGAACGAACATCGGGTCATACATACATACATCGGGTTTCAGTAATTCAATAGTAACAGTTTCAGAATATTTGCATGCCCTAGAAAACGAGTTGTTCAGTATAGACATTTAGTGATACCGGAAATTCTCTTTTGCAACAGGATAATGCACCATATTAAACTGCGAAGGATATGAGTACTCCGTTCGTACAAGTCTAACCTGTCATATGTTTAGCAAAATCTATTTAAAAGCCATATTTTTTTATTTTTCTTCTTAAAAGTCAGGAGATGCTTCGGGGAAAAGAGCATTGACGTTTTAGATTGGTCCCCGTTCAGGCGCGAATTGAATCCGATCGAAAATGCCTGGTACATCATGTGACTATGACGCGCCCGAGTCATTTTAGACGTTGAAAAACTCAACAATGGACACCTGAAAACCAATGCCGACAGCAGCATGCGAAAAAGTAACGAATTCGATGAATCGAAATCCTAGAAGCATCCTAGAAACAAATCTTCCTAAATATTTTACTTTATTGTCTGTGAACAAACTTTATCTACTGGTCGAGAATTTCTTCTTTTTTCACTATTTCTGGAGTATCCTTCGGAATTACACGTAGAATCTTTCAACGGTTAATCCCTTGATATTGTCATAACCGAAACAATGAATTAAACAATAAAATAATGTTTCCCAACTTTTATCATTATCAGCCTTCTGTGGCAAAAAAAGGACCTTGCAACTTTTTTCTAGTACTGTATATCCTTGAGATGATCCCGGGCCTGGTGTGACACAGCGTTACAGATAAGTAAAATCCATGCAATTTCTATATTGATCAGTCTATCATATATGTATCTACATCGGAATTTCTTTTTGTAAAAAGTCATCCAATCGTTGTTGTAATGGAATCCATACAAAATCGAGCAGAAAAGAAAACCCAAAATTCCACAGCGCGCTGATTACACCATCACCCGCGAAAAAACTTCGCGTGGTCTAGAAATCACCTAAACTAGTTAAATTTCGGCAATTTACATGAATGCATTATTGCGGCTTACGCGGTCAAATTGCTCCACTTACTACATTACATACCAATTAGATCTATGCAATGAACCCGAAACTTTTCTTCAACGTTTCAAGAGATTTTCCTAACCCCAGCACGTAGGTCCATAAAAAGCGACTCGAGCTCCACTGGAACTCATTAGGTTTGCTTCAGGCATTCAACGACTACTCCATTGAAGGTGAAGTGTGTTGTTAGCGCCTTACCAAATTAGCGCTGGCTCTAAGGTTCACTTTCACTTTGTAAGGTTTGGATTCTAGTTGGGCGTTTTGGGTTGTGTTTACTCTTCTTTGAATTTATTGCCGGAAATAATTTATGAGTGTCTTTCATTCAAATGATTTAGAGTGTTATCAGTTGTTTGGGAGCGTTTCCATTCACCTTATAGGCTAACGGAGTCCCGAATTAGGAAGTGGAGAAACGCAGCATAGGGTCATCGTTTGATATGGTTGGTACGTCTTGAAAGCATCAGTTCTTTCTTGGTAGATTCCAAGGGCGCAGAGACAGCTCCAACTATGATTTCTTCGCATTCCTTCAGCGCTGGAATCCCAAATAATTACCGCCCACCTAGATAAGCGCGCGGAACGCGACGTCGACCTCTTTACGCAGAACGAGCAGCTTGCGTGGACGATGTGCAATCAATTTTCAAATTTATTTAACATATGGCCATATTCATTTATCAGGCGTGCCATATCTTTCTAAAAGAAAGAAATTTTCGCGGATGTGTAGCTATGAGTTGGTCTGCATGCGCAAGCTTCGGTTTCAGCACGCAGTCCAGAAGTTTTCTGTAATTAGCTCATATTCCCGCTGTATCTTGGAACTCTGGCGCGAATCCAGCTCATTGCTGGCCCGAAGTGTACTCAGCGCCAGTCAAACATATCCGTGCTAGACAACACTCTACGAAATTAGTTTTATGGGTTTGGGAGCTCGCATCTCGCGGATTTGTTCATCGGCATCCGCCCGAGATGCTGGAGATACAGCAACATCTGCATGCGAGCTGGTCTCAAAAAAGATTAAAGTTACAGATCTGTGATCGGATATGTAAACAATCTATTGATGCAGAACCGTGTTAAATTGATTTTATTGTATGCTGGACCTTGGCCAATGCTTATTTCGTAATCGGATTAATTCGCAATAGACTGGGAGCGAGTTTGGCATGGTAGTTGCGGAGCACATGCTCGGCAAGAGGGCGTCAAATGTGCGTGAACTTAAACGTAAACTAGCGTAATTACGCTGGTACCCCGCAGGCAGGATTTCCAATTGATTCTTCAGCAAACAACAAAGACTTACCATTCGCATCAGTGCCGGCTTCTCATTTTCCGATACGCCTTTCTCGTGGCTGGCACTCCTTCGATTCGATATGACTTCGATGTCAGGTGAGTTCGATGCGCTTTCTCGATTTCCATTCTTTCCAGGTACATTATCTTTGGTTTCGGATAATCGCGATTGAATGCTTTCGCGGTTCGTTAAGACTTCCGAATCGGGTCGGTGGTGGACATCCACCACCACATCCGTCGGATTCACATAAATTTGGCTATTTTTCGAGCTTTGATCGCTGCTACTCGTATTTCGATTTGATTCTGTTATACGCAATCGGACGTTATCATCCTCAAGCACTCCCGACCTATCGTTCTTGCGTCCTAATGGATCAGTTTTGGGGTAATTGTTTCGACGATTGTTTTGGTGTTCGATAGATTCTGTGGGGAGTTGTTTCTCGGTAACTTTCCCACCCACTGGATGAATGGGATTTCCTTTCTGCAGACCATTGCCTAGTTGTGCAGGAAGATTGTCCGTGGAATTTGCCTTTTCGGATTCTAGCTGCTGCTTTCGAGCGAAGTTGTAGCGATGCAACGTCGGAAACGCGTATTTTTCTTGACTTTCAAGCCACTTTCGAAAGATTAAAAGTGAGATGTCGTGATACCGAATGTTGGGCTACAATAAAACAAACAATTTACACAATACGCAACCAATAAATATCTTCTCAATTCGCATGTTTTCAAACCACCACATTGCAACAAAGTCAGTCCACACAAACGACCTGCAATTGCAGATATTTCATCTTTACTATAACAATGGTTTCAATTCTATTCTATTTTCAATCTAATCGCCTCGTTACTGCGTCTTGCAATTCTCTAGAATTTATGGAGCTTGCATGCATACATCTTAATTAATTGCAGTGCTACGTTGGATAAATGCATTCATTGCTCACTGTAAATTATGATATTTTGCCATGGGCTATCAAGACTCATAAAACATGTGACTTAAATATATTAATTGAAATAAACCAGGATTAATAACAAGTAGTGGAAAGCGAGCGTTTGTTAAAGGGAATTCATGGCAAGTTTTCCGGTTTTTCTTTCTCATAACGTTCAAAATCTAACAGGAAGATTGCAATTGCAACAACGCATAGACGCAGAGATCCAGCGTAGGTTTCGTTGAAAAAGGTTCGCGTTAGAATTTCAAAGACGGGTAGAACTTCAAAATGGCATCACCAACTGCGTTTTGAATCTTATTTTAAAATCTTATTTGCACAACAACCGCTGATAAAAACGTATTTATGACACAATAAACATATTTTTAAAACATGCTTTCTGCATTTTACGTGTCAAATCTGAGCAGGATGTTACAATCACTTTTCTTGAGAGACAGCAGTTGTGGTTGAATCGACTACCGTATTCACTAGAATGGATAACATTTCCGTGAATCCAGCGCAATGGTCCACAGAAATGAACCTTCAAACATACATAGGAAGGTATCCTGCTTTACGCTAGTATACAGGGATCCATTGTTAGGTGTTTGCTTTGGAAATTAATGGAAACTAAAAAATGCTATTTTATTGGACTTATAAGGTCTGTCATCATGTTGGCATAAAAAAAATGCTATCCTGTTTTTGGTAATATTATGGTATTAGCTTTTAGTTGAATTAAACAAGTTGATTCCAAAAGCAACACTGGGGTTTTTAAAGCACTAGTTTTTGAGTTTAAGATCTCGCAAAAGTATATGCGTTTCATTCCTAAGTTAATATTTATCCTATGATTAAAGTTTGAATGACGAGCGTCCTTTTTTAGACTTTTTTTTTCAAATGTTGACGGCAACTGTTTGCGGCGGAACATTTGAAAGAATGTTGAAGAACGTCCGATTTCGCAACATAGATGTGTAACTTCTAGACACTGTGTCAAGCTACGTAGTTTCCAAATTACTGGACAAAATTAGCAAGTCAATGTAACCCGTGCGTGTGCGATTTCACATTGCACCTCCTCCAAACAGTACTTTGATATGGGTCGCTATAAATGAGGGAAAGTACTAGTTCTAGTTTATCGTTGAGACTATAACATTGATCAACAGTGAACACGTTTTCAGAGTTTTGGTAGTAGCTTTTCATTAAAGGCCGAAATACAATAGTGCGAGACTGCGATACGAGAGCGCGACAAGAGTCTCGCAGCAAATGTCAAGCAGTTTTCGTAACATGCATTTGTATGCGACATTGTACAATGATTGCGATGCGTTGATGCGAGGCGGGAAATATTCGGAAAAACGAAAATTCCTCGCAACGATGTGCGTGACGTTTGTCAAATGCAATATGGCGCTTAAATGAAATTTGAAATTTAAACGCTTTAATTACTTTTTAAGTACAATGGTTATTATGAATAAATTTTGAATGAAAATTTCGTGCATCCTAGTTAAGGCTTTTATTCGCTAAACGAAGGAACATTCCAAATTCAAAACTTTTAAAAAATCAAAAACAATTTCCAGCAAATTTCATTTAAAATATCACCAATTTGACACTTGTCATATGAACATTAATGTTCCCCGCATCGCGTGCATTGTAAATTGAATGCGTTGCGTGACGACAAGGGAAAATCGCATCGCGCTCACGTATCGCCGTCACGCAGTATTGTATTTCGGCCTTAAACGAATCGAGCTGATTACGAAAGAGATAATGGTTCTTTGCAGCTCTTGTTTTTGAATAAAAATTCTCACAAAACTATGTTATTTTCTTGCATGAGTCAATGTGCATTCGTACCAATATTTTCTTTAAAGGACTTGCTTGAACGAAGAGCACACTTTAGATCCCAACAAAGATTCCAGCAGTAATCTGCTTTTATTTGAGTGTTCTATCTTGTTTTGCATCACTTTCCATTGGTTCTGTATCCTGTTCCTTCAATTTTATGCTACTAAAGCCCAGGATACATTCAATGCAACGATCGTCCAATACTTCGATGTTTTTTTTTACTCGAGCTCCTAATTTAGAAAAATTACTTCCCGGATAGCTAATTTTTCAATCGATAAAAGAGGAAATTGTCGCTGAGGCAGGCAAATATAGTGTGTCTTGTCTTGGCGTTGTAAATTTTGGGGAAATTTCTATGGTGGCGAAATTGCCCCCAATTTCGTTCTGAAAGACGAACACGTTTTTCTATCGGGTAAATTGTAGGGAAACGCGACACACATCATGAATGATGTGTTCGACGGCTTCCTTACAGTTCCCTAACATGTTAGCTACCTCATTAATAACCTCATTCATTACCTCATGTTCACTACCAACACAATATCTTTGGCTTTTTTATGGTTTCGTTGCTTGAGGCAGAAGTTACTGGCTCATTTGGCCTTCCCGATCGCGGAGCATCACTAGTGCTCGCAAATTCAGCAAACGCTCGCATATAGTGGATTATTATAACATTTATGAATCCATGCCTTTGTGAGCATCGTATTTTTTCACAAAGACCATGGTTTATCAAAACACGAAATTCACTTTCTACCATTGTTTAAAAAATTTAGAGGAAGCGTCGCTTTGAAAGCCATGAATTGAAAATGTGTAAATCAAATGTCATAAAATTTTGCCAAGAACTAAGTTAAGTTTGGTACTCTACAAAGAGCACATGAATTTCGAATTTGTTGCGCCATCTCTTCGTCACGATAAATACTTTTCAGCCCATGTAGTACTTTTAGGTTGGTTAGGTTCCCAATGTTCTAGGTGTGTCAGTTTTTTCCTGCTTAGTTTGTAACAGAATTGCAATAGGGTCAGAAATATAGCATTGGGCCGGAACTCTCAGTAATGAGCTGCATCGAAAGGGCTTGGCCCAGGTACAGAGACGAGAAGCTTTGCGGGTTGCGTCTGCATACCGCACTGTCTCTGAGTCGGCGGTGTTGATGATCGCAGGAATGATACCCATCGACCTCCTTGCTAGAGAACGACGGAGAATTTATGACCGAAAAGTGGAGGGCTCAAGATATGCTATCAACCGAAAGGAGAGGCAGCGCACAATACTTGAGTGGCAACAGTCCTGGGAAGGCGACTCTAATGGCCGCTGGACTGCCCGCATAATAGGGGACGTGGGATCGTGGCTCAATCGAAGGCACGGTGAGACTGATTATTACCTTACCCAGCTTCTTAGCGGGCATGGGTATTTTCAGTTTTACCTGCACAAGATTGGTAAATCACGGTAAATCACTTTCTGCCCAGGGGAAAGGGACGACGCATGTCACACCTTCTTCAACTGTAGAAGGTGGAACAGGATAGGGCAAGACTTGTGGGAGGTGATGGGAGAGCTTTCTCCAGACAATCTGGTCGGAGAAATGCTGAAAAGTTTCGACAAATGGACCTGTGTGGAACATTACTCTGGGGCAATACTTACTGCCAAAAAATGTACCATGGATAACATTGGGCGCGGGGTCTAGGGGGGTCTCCTTTCCAGCAGTCCTTCTCCATCCTGCCCCCTCCCGCTGGGGGGAGATTTCTCTAGGCTGACGGCGCCCTAGGGCGAAGTAAAAATAGGGCTAGCCTGAAGTAATGTGTCAAACGGTTCCAGGCTAGGGTCTCTTGACAGGGGGGTGTTAAGTGGGTAGACTGGTAGCATGCGCTGCTAGGAGTCCCACACTCCCGGCGTAAATTGCCTTCACCCCCCAACCAAAAAAAATCGTTCTGAGATGTATCAAGGAAACACCAAACAGTTATTTGGTAGGGACAGGATTCATATCCTTACCTGGATCATTTAGTATAATCTGAGCCGGATTTGAGATTCTCGCAAATTGTTAGCGTTTTAAGGAGTTTAACTGTCTTTAAAGTAAGGGATACGACAGCGAGCCATTCAACTTAACGAGTCCTTTCAATTTGTCGGTAAGGATAATTTCCTCCGTTTAAGCGAGCTTGCGATCAATCTGCTTTCAGCTAGGCTGGTATGAACGGTTGATGATACAGAAACCGTGGTGTATATTATTTAGGGATAATAAGGTGAATGCTAATACGGGTAACAAAAGGAATTGTGTATTTATTAAAAATAAAACTTTTCTTGTGTATGACGGAGGTGTGTGTAGTTTGCATCGTTGCAAATGCAACGGTCTCGTTTTTTACCTTTTGAATGTTTTTGGATAATATGACTGAAAAATTTTTATTATTTGTTTATTTAATATGAAATTTGAAGTTATTTCTTTTGGCTGGCTCTATTTTCCACTCTTTAAATCTGCGGACTTCATATACCTGTTCAATGGATGGTTCAAAGATATTTTCTTCTAAGATCACTTAATCCAGATAAGAAATGGAATAAAACAGAGATTTGTATTATTATATAAATAACTTATTGATTCCGCTTTTAGTAGAAATACTTTTGTTTCACGGAATAATAACTATTTTCAACTACAAAAAATGGGACGTTATCAGAAGAATCATTTGGGGTCTTAACAATTTCGGCAATGTTAAGTTTGTCTTGCGAATTTACTTTTTTATTTGAGCACCTGCGGCAGAAAATTAACTACCCCTTGAGGATATTCGAACCGCCGCGGGGATTCGCTCAATATATTTTGAGTTCATAAATAAAGCGCTGAAAGCGTGACCCCAAATCGCCTCCATGAGTTTATGCTGATGAAAACATAAAATAACATTGATGCAGGATTTTATGGGAGTTTTAATATGTTTAATCATTAATTTGCGTAGATCGTAGTTATAGTTTCAGTAGCAATTTCGTTTGGCTGAAATGAGGCTAAGGTTGCATCCAAACTAATTTGTCAAACGCTATCTTGTAAAATGTAAATCTCTTTCATTTACAATAATGTAGCCATCAGCTGTCGCCAGTTATGTTAAGTGCCCAACAAAAAAGTCCAACCGCCTCCGGATCGACACCTACAACCCTACAAAGTGTTAATTATTATGCAACTCCTGTCAAGTTCTTCAAATATGGAAGGCTTAGCAAATGCAAAAATTTACTACATGACCAGTAATTCATGTAAATTTGTAACCTCAAGGCCAATTCCCATACGCGGATGTGGCAGCTTTTACTACTTATGGGAAACAGTGGTTTGAAAACACTTGCGAATTGCGGAAAGTACAAGAAATAGAGCCTTACCGATCCGTATCGACACTCCAAGTAATCCTTTGGTAGATCCATTGACTATGCTGCACCAGTTATGACTTCATTGTTCATCTCAATCACTTACACGCACCTATTTGCACATTAGCACACTCTCACCTCCGCGGTACTGCGGATTTCGGGTTTCGGCGGAGACAATGCACATCGCGTTTATTCAAAAACAAGCACCTGTTTGTTCGCTAACCTTATCCAAACCTTATCTACATCTGCAAATATGCAAACTGACTCGTTTTTCACACAAGATACAAATAAGCTTAATTAACTGTGATGCGACGGCGGATGATGTGCGCTGAAAAGTCGCGACCGTTGGAGCTTTTTGTTTGAATTGTTCGCTTCAGACTCAACAGCGCTTGCATCATTTCAACTCGCGCTTAATTTCGCGCTCGTTTCGCAGCAGTAATCGTCGCTTCATTTATGACTACCGCAACCAAACGATCGCGTTCCACGCCTAACAATTTTCTAATAGTGTCGCGGGAGTCGCGGCCCAGCACGTAGTATGTTGGCAGAATGGATTTGCATTCCTTGCGGGGCGGCTGAGCACAAGAAAGTGTCGCCCGTCGGGGGGACTTGGACTGATCTTCTGCACGGCGCGCCAAACCCCCAGCAGCACACTTCCCGCTTAGTCAAATCCACTCAAAAATATTCAATCCGAAATGCATGTAACTGCGCGTCGTTCGCCCACAACTCACCGTATGTGATTTTTATGGACCATGATTGACGACCCGCGTGCTTGGCGCGACCGCATCGGAAAGAAATAGTCACAAAGACGGCGCGCAAACAAACAAATGCCAACATTTTGTTTTGCATCCAAACATGCATCCAACGTCTTGGCCGAACGAATAATTCACGTTCGGATGCAATTAGCCGCCTCCGGAATGACCACGCGGCCAGTGAAGACCATCGCCACCAGCCCAGCGCCAGGCATCGCGGCCATGCCGTTACAAAACCCTAAAACCTGCGCGGGGAACTTGCGCGCTTTCTTCAACATTCCTCAAGAGTCCCGCGCCGCCTTGGCCGTTGCCGATCGTTTATAGGTCGCATACTTAGCGCCCACGTTCCCGCGCAGTTACTTTCCAAAACGGCCGCATTGTGCCGCGCTCACTTTGTTTCCAAAGTATCTCAACTACGTTTGTCGTTTGCACCCCACACACCACACAAACGCGCCTTCAATCGCCGTTTACTGGCAATCGCAGTTTCCTCCGCGGCTGGTGATCCCGTGCCAAGACTCTTGATCGCTTTTTACGTGTTTGAATAACAGTTAAAACATCTTAGCCGCGACTTCATTAAGACGTTGAAAACGTCTTTCCACCGAACACTCAAAAGCTCTCTTATCGCTCGAGTTATGCAAGAACGAACGCAAGGATCCGAAAACTTGCCCAATCATTGTCAAGGGTCGCGAAACTTGAACTTGAATGATATTTTAAAACAGTTGAAACGTTTTCAAGTGAAAACAACTGCGGCGAAGTGTTTACAAAGATGAATCGGTGAAAATACCGCGGCAGGCGGATGCAAGCATCAAATAATTATTTTCTTTCAACCGCAGGAGGATCCTCGCTTGATTGTTATCCAAAGATTTCCTTATGGAGATAACTTCGCTTCTGAAAATGGCGAAAAACCTAAAGTGCACGTGAAACGCACAAACAGCAAAGAAAACCTTGAAGAAAAACCTCAATCGGGACTGAAAAATTCGTACTCTGGCCATTTCACATTGAGTGCGACAAAATGGTCGATGCAGTGATTAGCAGCGAACAGTAGAGCAATGAAAGTCAACACACGTCGAAAAAGGGGCTGAAAAATTAAGGACACTGCGATTCTGGCTCATGAGCAGAACAATCGCGATACTGCACATGATATGTTGCGCATGCATCACCATCCTGCAGAATTATTGATCATGCATTGGTACAAGTCGTTTTTCAAATTAATTTACTATTCACCGATTTCCACAAATTTTACATCAAATATTCCTAATTTTCTTCCAATTCAACTGCATTCGTGTCAGGGACTCAGGGTCTGCTTGTACCCTATCGTAGTTCAGTTCTATTTCAGTTGCCATCGTTTGTCGAAGCACTCAGGCATAGGAAAACAAGGATAACAAGCCAATTTTAAGCCGCTTTCAATCGAGCTCGACACCGGGATGCAGGAAGTGGACACGATGACGTGGTGAGGACTTTTGTGTAGCACATCGAGACCTTTGGTTAAGTCTACATTTCATGTAGGAGGGTGAGGTTTTGAGTACGCGGAATGAAGTCGAAGGCCATTAGAAGATGGAATTATCAGTCATAACGGGTTCAGAACTCATTATCAGTTTGAGGAGCAAGTTTTATCTTTAGCCTGTCAAGAATCCTGGAATTATCGTAGATTAAACATCTCAACGTAGAAATAAATGTGAAATATGGACAAAATCGGGTACCGGTACAAAGCAAGCAAAATCAGTCGGAAACAATACTCAGAAAGATGGCGTCCGTTTGAAGAGCCTCTTCTCCGCGTAAAACCATGCTTCACAAGCGGCACAGTCTCTTCAAACAAGGGAGGAGCTCACTTGAAGACGGTCCGGACGACCGGTCCAAGTGACTACTCCGGAAAAAATTAGTATTGGAAGATGTTAGATCAATGAGAAAACAATTGGAGTACCGAGAACGACAATTTTTCACGATCATTTTGGCATGACAAAAGCCTGCGTTCCGAGAATGCTTACGCCACCCCAGAAACAACACCGGGTAAAATGTTCCCGCGTGTTTTTGGACCTCTATATTGAAAACAAGGAGGAAACTAGGAGAATTGAATTGAATGTTACTGGAAAGGAAACTTGGACTGATCGATATGAACCTGAGGTCAAACTTCAAGATTCAAAGGGTACTTCACCACTCAACAAGTTCGATGTGTCACAGTCGGCCGATACAATAATCGCCACATTCTTTTGGAACTTAGAAAGGATCCTGTTGACTGATTACAAACATAGAGCAGTCTCCATGAACGGAAGATACTACGTTTCAACTACAGTGAGGTTGACCAAAGGTGTCCCCCCTCGACACGAAAACGCGCCTGCTCACAAGTGCCGCGTGGTGTTGGCTGCCCTGCACAAGGTGAGCTTCGATATTTTGGATCACCCACTCACAAGTGGTTATTATTTAGTCCCAAAGCATAAAAAAGAACTTCATGGGAAGAAGCTTTCAAGCGATGCAGAAGTGAAGGACGCAGTTTCAGTTTATTTTTCGACCCACACCTAATTGAAAGATTTGACAAATGAATTAGAGTAGCAGGTGAGAAAATGAAAAAGAAAAGTAATTGTGTATTTTACTTTCACTTTTTACCCTTCATAAAAACGCCCCCGCGTGTCTCACGACATAAGCAACGGCCCAATATCGCGACCGGAAGTCGGATGCAATTGAACAAAAAAAGGAATCTCGACTTTGAATCTATGCCAATACTGCAAACAAAAATCGTAATCTATCCTGTCGATGGGTTTCTAATACGGGCAGCTCACCGAAAAGACAACGAGCAGATAAGGAATTCCGCCAGCAAGAGCGTACAAAGCGCACTCAAACCATGCTGGTGGGTTCGAAGTCCTTTCTTGCATTTTAACATTGGCAGGACTGCACTCCAGTACTTTATTTTTGCCTGGCACATATTAGAAATGGTATCGAATTTAGGCTTTATTAATTTTAAAATGAGATTTTTCTCGCTCTCTAGCGAGGAGGGCGATGAGTATCTTGCCAGCAATCATTAGACTCGTCAACTCAAACGCTGTTCAATGAGCAGATTCAATCCTCCATGCCTAATAACTTTTTACGTACGTCGGCCATATTTTATTTAGTTCCTTGCTTTAAACCTTCAACCAATAAAGAAAATCGTGGAAGGAAGAGGAAAACCATTTCATAAATGGATAGACGCATCATCAATACTTCGAATCTGACCTTTTCAGGTCTTCAAATGAAATTAAAACAAAATTAAATTTGGAAATAAGTGCACGCACAATTCGACAGATTACAGGATTACAGGATAATAATTTGCATGAGGGAGCTGCCAGAAGCGTCTCTCTTTTAAGAAGAGGCCACGAAAGTTGCAGCGGTGGAGATGCTATTGAGAAATGGAAAAACATCTTATAGAGCGATGAAACCAAAATAAATTTAATGGGTTCTGAAAGTAGGCGCTATGTCAGGGGACCACCAAACCAGGAATTCGCTCCAAAATATTAAAAACAAACCGTCTATCATGGCGATGGTAATGTTAAATTATGGGGAGTATTTTGTGGTTGGTCCTGTTCACTGGTCCTAACCCGAAATATACTCCGCGTAAGGCGAAAAACATTTTTCAAAAACCAAAGCATTTCTGTACTTTCTGTATTTCTTGGCCTCCTTAACCGCCGGATCTTAATCCAATTGAGAATATATTTAATGATCCGATCGTAGGGAAACAAATCACAACAGTGGGAAATATTTGTGATAAGTATTTACTTAAACCACCTAAAATTAGTGGAGAAGTTGTATAGCTATACATTATATTATATAAGTATAGAAAATAACAATTAAGGAAGAGCAACGAAATATTAGTATGGTGAAAGATTTACAAGTTAAATGGCTTTTTTCCCAGAACAATTTGATAGCAATTGTTTTATATTGTTACAAGTTGCTCCTTTCATTTAGACTAGTGGATCTATTCTTGTGTCCAACATATTTTATAGAATTTCATTTCGTTTACAATTTAATTTTCTCTAATTTTAAATTCACACTCAACGGCTAATTGCAGCGAGTTCTCCAAAGGACGCGTGGAGGCCAGAATTGGCATGTGCAGAAATAATTAAATTAAATAAATGTGTGAGGAGAATAATTTCCTGGTAGTAAAAAAGTGCGGAATCAACGTTGCCGCAGAAAACTATTTTTAATCTGAATGAGGTTTCATTCATGAATTACTCGTTCCTGTGATTTTCAGTACATTACGATTTAAACATGTTGGTATCTCAGGGGAAAAATTTAAATTTTTTATTTGCATAAAAGGAATTGGAGTTTTATTTTTAATAAAAATATAATTTTCTTTTCTATTTTTTCAGTTTTTGTAACTTTTTTTAAAGAACGAAATCTAAATGTTTGATGCATATCCAGTTTTCATAAATTGGTAAATTATTTAGTTTAATTTCAGCGAAATTCGAATGGAGGATTGTAATTCGCAAGGCGATTTCTAATAACGCGGGAGTATGAATGGATTCATCGAGACTCCAATCATTCCCATCGTTCAATGATCGGCACTGGCAACTACTGGGTTAAAAACATTAGAACATCAATAGATTTGGACACAACTTTCAATGAATGCGCATGCGTCTTGCGCCAGATCAAACGTCATGTACATATGTCGAGTCTATTTTTATTTTAGAATACAAACAAAAGGCAGATCCCTCTAATATCTCCGTCTAGAATAAACATGAAATCCCTTCACCCTATGGCCCAACCATGTGGCCAAAACCAAACAATCGCCAGATATGTGTAGTAGATCCCCAAAAACTTTTCCAACTCCGAGCCAATGTAAACAATTCGCACTGTAATTACAGGTAGTATGTAGTACTGTGCGATCACCGCGGCGTCATACCGCCAAACCGCCGTTGCGCGCAATACTTCGCTGCCCAACGTAAACACAACTACGGACGCAAACTCGCATCGTCCACGTGTGTAGCCTATTGAGAAACGCAGATACGCAGTGCGCGTCCGAGACGCGGTTTGCATACAAGCTCAAAGGTGAAATCGCGCAATGTGAGCGAACAATAACACTAATCACAGCACCTGATCCTTCTTGCGATATTTAGCACTCGGATGAAGAAAAACAACCGAAACACACACACGCGTCTCCGCAAAGATCTTCAGGAGCCCGAATTCGTACTAAGACGCGCGACCGGTGCGAATGCTCCAATAATTCCGCCGAGATGGGGTGACGTCGTCGCCGCTTGAACTTCTGGGAATGTGGGAACGCAGAGCAATACGCGAAGGCTCCGCGATCAGCACTAGAAGTGGGTGGAGAAGGCGGAAAGAAAATTTAAGCTGTTGCCCCAAGATAAAAGATATCACCTCAGCTCTAATCACTCAAAGATAAAACCGGCATGTACCGCTGCAAGCAATGCACACGTTCAACTACCGGTGCGACGCGGAGTCGATGGGGAAAGACCAATGGAGTTGGGGGCTCCAGTGCAAGCAATCTGTTCCAACTTGCATGCGAGCCACTGTTGAGATCTGCTCCTCAACCGTGGTATCCCCCGTCAGTGTTGGCGGCTCGAATTTCAAGCTGAAGGTACTGTTATTCAAACCATATTCGTCGCTGGTGGCGCCTGCATTCCATCCGGAGGTGTGACCCTTTGAAGTCCACTCGGTAGCCGACCAGATCGATCGATGCGATACAGCCCGCAATCTCTCCCGAAGTTTGGGCTTAAACTCGGTTTACTACGCTGGTGACCCACTCCCTACATCGTTCCATCTTAGTGGGTATCTTTTCTTGGGAACACGCGTGGATACAGTTCAGGTCGTAGTAACAATCTTCAATGTGTCACAAATGAATTTCCATCTACAACTACGATTCACGTCCTCCTGACTGGCAGTAATTTGTAAGATCACGCAATCCAAGACCGAGTTTTATTGCTTCATCCATTCTTCTCTTCTTACGAACTCATTGGCAGCGGTTAGCGATATCGAATGAAGTGGTTGGAATTGCATTTGTAGGTCTTTGCTTATAACCTCCCCACAATCCATATGAAGAAACTTCTCATCTCAACATCACGCGAGTTGAACTTCGCTCCGCAGCAATTGACTAACATTAAGACAGAGCCGTGAGTCCGAAGTTGCACAATTCCTCATTAGAAGGCGAAAACGGTAAAAATGCGTTTTCCCTAATGTTCTGATCGTTTTGACCAATGATTGACTTCGAGTAAATTTCGGAAGTAAAGTTCTGCAGGTTTTGTCGTGAGTTTTCAATGAATTTGTCTATAATAACAAGGACACAGTCTCCGCTTATCATTTTAATATGGAGATATCGGAAATTGATTAGCTTAACTTTACTGGCCACTGAAAATCTCTCAATCATTAACTGGTGTCTAAAAGGACGCGTTGAAATGAGCTTTTAGTTATCTTTGGAAAAGGAGATAATTCCGGTCTCCTTTTCTAAGCAAAAAACTTAAGGCACAGAAGAGGAATCTTCCTTCTACAACCACTGACCTTGAGTGTGATGTACCAGAGACCGATGCGGAAGGGTCCCGTCACTCCAATTCCAAAAGAAAAGACAAAAAGGAGGCAATTCGGGCGAACCAAGCAAAAATTCTAAGACATCTTTTAAGGATGCCCGAATAGGCATCCTTTGTTCTAGAGTATGGAGTACTGAGTTGATACGATTTCGTCCCATCTTGCGAGGTTTGTCCTATCAGTCCTGTCCGTCCTGGTGTTATTCTAAGTCATCCGTTGAATGATATGTGTCAAAGGAGTCCCCATTTGATTGAGCAACACACTCCCAATCGTGTTTCTACTTCCTGAGCCTTTCTGGAGGTTATTTTTCAAGATTGCCTTCAGTGTTTTCGTCGCATTACTTTCGACCGCCTCTTTGTCATCGAACCGATGTCCTTCAAGCGGCCTTTTGAATGTAGGAAAGAGCCAACAGTTCTTTGACATCTTTAAGTTCGACTTTTTCTCGACTATTTTGTCCGTGGCGAATCAGAACTGTGAAAACTGTCACTTTGTTTCTGGAATAAAGCTGTAACCTCATAATTCATCACCACGAATAATCTCCTTGAGTACTTTTTCATCTTTAGAAATCATTTCCTAGTTGTCCTATCCGAGTTCTCTGAAGTCGACGATTGGGTATAATCTTCGGTTTCTCCGGAAATTTTTATTTCTGGAGAAACGGAGTATTATTTGTTTATTAGCTCACTATTGTGAGCTTTAGTAGCTCAATTGAGCCATATTTGTTTTCATTGGTAGCAGGCTTTCAATCGTAGATTAGATGCGAGTGCGGGCTTGCTATTGTGACAAGGCCGCAAAAGCTAGTCATTGTATAAGGTCTCTTTATGTTCAATAAACCTGTGAACTGTCAACGTTTGACGGGTCAATGGGATGTAGCGAAATCGATGTTACATTTGTTAAATTGCCTGCAAAAATAAGGTCCTTCGAGTGGCGCACTGCCTGGGGTGGGGGACGAGTGTCCAAAACCTAATTGGATGATTAAGTAAACCCTAATGTACTGATGGACGCTCGTTGTCTGCCGAGTTAAGGTGGCGGTCAATGACAGGGTTTCAAGTTATAAGTTATGATGAGTCAGGAACAGGTTGAAAGCTTGTCCCTTGCTGAGTTAAGTGACCTTACCAATAAATGCACGGTGGCTTATCTGTATGACTGTTTTGTCCACCTTAACAACAAGGTGCTCAGAAGAGGCCGCGTGGCTGCTCCTGGAAAAGTTTCGTGGCAGACATATACACTAGTTAAAAAATTAGGGAAGTACGACGTGCAAAAACCTAGTTCTCGAGAGCTCTGTTCCAAAAGCAGGATACTGAACTACTCATTAACGATCATAGCAAAAGGAGGAGCATTGGTGGCGTTTTGTCAGTGACAATGCGTCAGATTCTTGGAGATAGGCCTTTAAGGCTTGTCAGGGCTGTTGTCGGAGATCACCCGCATGGGATAACATGACAGGCGCGATGTGTAAATGCATTTAGCGAGCTGTACCGGATATGTTTGTGATGTCGCAGAGGTAATAATGGAAAAGGGATGTCTACAAAGCTCTGTTGCAGGGACTATGTGGAACCTGCTGATGGATATACTTTTGGTATAGGTTGCATGTTCGTGAAAATTATATGCCTACGCTGACGGTACTCCTCCTAGCTGAGGCTGATAGTCGGTCCAACCGGAGCTAAGTGAGAGCGGTAAACGCACATTGGGTAAGACTGTTGTGAACATGATGGTTTAAGTGTCTCCACTGACAGTACTGCGATGATGCTCCTGGTTGGTGCGCTCAGACGATGGCGTCCTTCATGGATGCGATACGATAAAAGTGCTCTCAAATATGTCACTATGGCCAGATACTGTGGAACACTGTTTGTCTCTCATCGGTCTGGCCTCATTTCAGAGACCCGAAGTAATGTCTCTTGCTTTTTGCATCGATGCTGAGACGTGTTTTACTAAAAAATGGGGCTTAAGATGAGGTGCATTTCGATGAATATACGAGGGCCTATTTTGCTGTGTGGCATGTAGGTTAGTGCTGTTCTTCAGGTCTGTAATGGGTGCAACTCTCTTGTCAGCGCCTTGGATCGTTGCGTTGTATCGCTATTTGCCACACAGTGTCCACTGATGCCATGCAGGTACTCGGAGGGCCCCATTGCTTGATTTGTAGATTATTTGTAGAGGATTTATCTTCGGACTACGGAGGGGACTCCCAGTGAAGGGGCATAGATCGAGTGAAGATTCGTGGAGCATCAATGCCCAGTTTCTTGGTAGAGGGCATGCATTCCAGCTAACATGGTGAGGTGGAATTCGCAAAACGGCGAGCCACATATGTTTTACTGCCTGATATCATGAAAGCATGGAAAACCCCAGACTTTGACTTCGGCGGTTGCTTGGAGTCCTGCCGATGGGAAATGGAAGCTTACATGAATAGTTTTATCGTCCTAGATTTTCCATAGAGAGCTGTGTCCAACATGTCTGGAGAGGACAAGACCTGGCCGCCATAACCTGGGCGACGCAGTAATTGTGGTGTGGGATGACTCTCCTGTCCAGAAGTTTTGTGTGAGTCCCAATCAGATGCTGTACGGGTTTTTCAATTAGACTTTTTTGCACGGCTTGCCTTTGGAAAATGGATGTGATAAATGGGTTTTTTTAAACGTGATTATTATGGCTCTGTGCTGTTCTGCATGTTGTCCATCTTTTTGTATGTAGTAATTCAGTTCAATTATTCATTTGCAGGAGGCTGAATAAATTTAGAGTAGCAGTATTAATTTAAATCTTGGGATTTACGGTCGCATGAACCAAAGGTGGGGCGAGCGCCGATGGGTACCCATTCTCTCATTAGAGGAGTGCGTTACCCGATCACAAATTTAAAGTGAACCAAAGGTAAGGGGCAGCCCATGACAGATTACGCTCGTCCACTTACAGGATCAGAAGTGTATACTAGCTTAAACGTTATGGTTTCTGGTTAAAGGTTAAAGAGTAGTGTTGACGATTCATCGATTGTGTCTTAGGTAAGCCGAGGTGTTGAAGCATCATTTAAACCCCACTTAAGGATTGAGACTTTTTGTCAGATGTCTCAGATCCCGCTTTATCCTAGTTCTGTGGTTGTTTCCTATACATTCAACGAACGTTAGTTAACTTAAATGTATATTCCAACAGAGACGTTGCTCTAAATGTATAAGAGACCGAATACCGAATATGCAGCTGCCTTTAGGAATGTGTATTTTGTGTATTGTTTTATTTGGAGTGCTCCAAGCAATCTATTAGAGGTTTATCGTACTCTCGTTCTAATTCCCAGAGAACACTTCAAGCAGGTCGATCTCGTTGAATAAATCAATCATCTTATATACTTTCAGACGTTTGAATTTCTCTTCGACAGGGAAGTGAATTTCCAGCGTATCTGGGTATATGATAGAGATACCAAAATTTTCGTAAACCCGCAAAAACTGCACTTATAATTCGCTTTCCAACTATCTGTGAGGGTGTCTTATGACACCATACAATTGAGGCATACAATTTATCACGAAAATTTCACTAAAGATTCCTTTCCCTCCACTTCCCTTTTACTCTGTAGCTTCCACGTACAAATTACACTTGACCCAGAGGTATTGATGCTGGAGTCTCATTCCAAAGGAACAACGAAATAATATTGTCAATGCTAAATCTCTATGTAAAGCAATTTCAATATCCGGATAATATCTTTGAAAATGTTTGCAAATACTGACATTTGCAATAGTGACTTACTTTACCCTTAAAACTATCTCAGCTTAAATTAAAAGCAGTCCAGCGTACATAAGACAGCAATTTACTTTCGTTGTAGTTTTGGCAGTTGCTATATAAAATGAAATGATGTGCAGAAAGACTAAAAAAGTTTTCCGCATTTTTACTTAATGTTTGTTCAAATGTATGAGATTTGAGATTTTCATTCTTGGATCAGAAACAAAATACCTTACATATATTACAAAAATATAAGAAAAAAAATCGCACAACGTTAACACTAAATCATTTCTCAACAGTTCGGAATAACTTCGAAGGGAACTTCTTTCCTTTAAATTTTTATAAATGTTATGAGACACTGGAATGGCTAAGTAACATATCAAATACTTATGATCGCAAAAGGAGTGCCTATCGGTAACTTCACGTCGCATCGCCTAGTCGAATTTATATCATTATTTTATTTTTATTAATACCAATTTTGTTTTTATTAGATATAAACGGTTTCAGATGACGGGAACAACGTTGAAGGGATTTTCGGATTCGTTCGATTTGCGGAATCGATATATAAGTGGATAAACTCGAAAGTGAAAGTATAAAAGGAGTGGAAATAGAAAACTCAACATGAGAAAAAGTGTAAACAGCTATAGTAAGTATAGTTTATTAGGGAAAACTAGTAGAGTAAACAGTAAATCAGTCAGGCATAGTAGTGTATTCGAGTGTATAAAGTAATATGTAAACAGTGTGAAACGTATTATTTAAATTGTTAACTTTCCTTTAACACTTCACTTAGAAAGCAAATAGACTATCCTTGCACCAAGTATCCGCACTACTATATAATCGTCACTTAATTAAAGCCTCAATATGCATTTGAAAGAAGTGAGAAGGGGTGGATATAAAATTAAAACTTTCAAGTTTTCAAGAATCGAAAGTATTGAGTAAAAATAAAATACTTGTTAGAAAATGTTAATAAAGAAGAAAAAAAAACATTGGATTGCATATAAATTTAAAATAATTCTAAAAAATCTGATTTTAATGCAGAGTTTACTAAATATTTGTAACTTTTTCGATTTATTATAGTTGCTTGTATTTAACATTGGTTAAATACAAGCATTGGTGAAATAAGGCGTCGTTGTTCAAACGGACATAATATTTGGAACTTCTCATGAGTGGGTATTACAACTGAATTTCAAATTCATTTCATTTTAGGTCCTGGAAAGATCATTGATTTGTCCCTTGATTACTTAACTTGTGCACTCTATGTATGAACATTTCAGGCGAAGTAGTACACCCAGAGTACTTAGAGTTGCAAAATTAGTAGCCTTAGTATAATCCGTAAAAAAACTACTGAAGAATGTTTCTAATATTGATTTTCGCATACAGGCGACTAGCAATTTTTTTCTAAAACAAAAAAGTTATGAAATCAAAAGGATGATTTATAAAATATCCAAAACTACTAGTGACATATAAAATATAGAGAACTTTCACTGTTATTTGGATAGTATTTGCAAAGAAACCAATATCATTGTATTCTTACATCTTAAAAAAATATAACAGCCTCAAAATACATTGACGCAACAAAAACCACCTGTTAGTAGAACTGTATTAGAGAATACATTCTCAGTAAATAGATGCGAAGACATTAAAAAATTATTTTTGTTATTCAATGCCGACGAAAATGTTCCTATATCCCTCATTTCCAAAAATAACGCATAGTTTTGGAAAGAAAGAGATTCTGGTCGTATTCAAATTAGAATAATAATTGATGTATAGTTTTCCAAACGTGCCTAATGCTTGATCGACAGGATACAGCCGAGTGAAATTCTTAAGCTGTTATAAGCATGTTCTACACATGATCTACATCACGGTACACTTGAACATGTGTAATGTTTATTTCCATCCTTTTCTGAATAGTTTCCTGAAAACATATGTTGAAGTTTATTCTCACGTTGAGTTGAGTGGTTTTCATCCCATAATTAAATTTTAATTCAAATTAATTATTAACAAAACTTGGAATGGGATTATAAGCGACATATTTGGTCAACTTAATTTGTTCATTGAGCTAATTGACTTCAAACTTGAACGCTCATTCATGAGCCAACTCTAACTTTGTTCGAAAGTCTGTGGATATCACAAAATTTGCATTTTTCGCAAAGTTTCTAAAAAGGCGGTGAAGTCCTTTGTATTGAAAGAGGTGTCTCTACTGAAAGAAGAAAGAAAAGGGAAAAGTTGAGATGGTGCACAATTTAGAGTCATTAGTCTGGAGTCAAGTTCTACTGGAGACTGTGTAATGGTGTTGAAGTTCACACTGTGATTATTATTATTATTATAGTTATTGTTTTCCAATAACTAGTTTTTAGCATATGGTCAAACATCGCAATGTCTTTACCAAGTTTCCAAGAACCAAACATTTATAATTTAACGATTGGTTGCATGTTTCATCTTCCTACAAGAGCTAAGTGGTTAATCTAATTATATTATTCCAAAGGATTCATATAAGAACATAAAAATCGACTCACCAAATATGTTACACAAGCTTTGTGGCAAGTCAGTTCGCAGCATTGACACTTAAAGGCGACAGTACAGGCTTTAATAGAATCATGGCACAACTGACAACGTTTGTCCTTTGGGAATTGCCATAGTTGAAAACTGTGATCTGCAAACACCGGCGCTCTATATGAAATTTCACTTGCGCTATTCACTGATTCTGGTGACATTGATTTCTTCCTCAAAACGGTGTTCAGATTTTCATTGCTATTATTGTAGCCATTGATCGTTTCTGGTACTATGGAGTTTGATTCAAAGGTTTTCATAAAGTTGTTGAAACGTTCCTCCTGTAAACTAGGAGCATATGAAGGAGACTTGGATCGAGCTTCAGCGTCAATGAAAGGAAATTCTTTGCTCTCCTCGATAAACATTGTCTGTTGTACGAGTGTATTTGTGGTTTCCGTTGATTTTTCCGGACTGTATTTGATTTCATCGTAGTTGCCATAGTTTTGAGCACTTTCTTTTGCTGGTTCCGTTTCATTTTCATTTTTGTCCTTAGAAGCTATTTCGATGATTGCATTCGTTTTTTCTTCGGTCTTAGCATATGTTCCAGAGGATTCGGTTTTACTCGGGTGACTAACACTGTTACAGATAACTTGAGATATTTTATCATCTAAATCGGCGTTTTTCTTTGAATCTTTCTTGGATGAATTTTTCTTGGTTCTTGACCATTTTGATGATCCATCCGTGGATGACTTCGTTCTATTGTTAAGTATCTCATCGTCAAAATTTACGTTTTCGCTGTTTGTCATATCGGTTTCATTAGCCATTATTTTGTCGGGCATTTGGAGAGGATTCTCCTCGGTTTTGGTCTCTTCATCGTATTTGTTACCAACAATTTCTCCATTTTGACTTTCTGATAGTAACTTTTTACGACTTGGTCGATCTTTTCGCTAAAATGAAAAATATGAAACAATCAGTTAAATGTGAAAAGATTTGAAGAATTCAAAATTTAAGTTTAGATAAGGATTGGATAAGGATTATTATGCCACTTATATTGTGTTCGATAAGTTAAGGGTGTTAAACTAATCAATATTCTAAATAAGGTCAAATAAAAGTTATCTTTAGTATAAAACCAGAAGAGCGGATAAGAAACTAGAAGTTGCAGTAGCATTTTGAGCAAGGACTTGACTCTTAAATTGTTAAGTCAATTGGCAAAACTGTTTTTTGGAAACTCTCGACGATATATAAACATACTAGAAAATTGCGTTTTCATTGAAACAACAATTCTTTAGCAGGGGGGAGAAACGATTTACGCCAAATGCCTCGGACTAACATCACCGCAAAATAACATAATAAATAAACACCTTCTAAAATTAAACCATAGAACATAGCCTAGAACCTTTGGATGTAATATTTGGGGCTAAGCCTCCTTGTACTATGACAACGCCTTAAGGCGTTGACAGTTCAATGGAGTGCTTTAATTAGCGGAAATAAAAAGAGGATTGCAAGGGACAAGACCTTTCATCTGCAGTCAACCAAATATGCTTTTTTGTTTTTGGATACCCCGAGTAAGATGTAACCTGTGGGAACATGCGTTTATTTGCATTTTTGATTTTGCGCTTATTTTGAGCCTCTCTGATTAGATTCTCTGGACGGAATCCTGACATTTGTCCGGTAAACTCACTGTTTTCAATCTTCTAAATTAAAAGAAGGTATGCCAGGGGTCACCTTTGTCTTCAGTGAAGAATAGACAATCTGATCAGCGGGTTAAAAACTGAAAACATCCCTGCCCGGTGAATATGTGGTTCAGGTGGAAATCGATCTAACCATGTTTTCAAATGGTCACACCGCGGTCATCCCTCCATTTAGCTCACCCTGATAGGATTGTTTCAACCATTTGAGGATTCATTGTTTTCGATTGCCAGCGGCGGCTTCCAGAGGACTGATGGGTATCACACCTTCTATTAATTATGTCAACGACTTTAACGCTGCCCGGTATGCTTAAAAAAATCGGCAGTGCTCTCAACCTTTGTTCATGCGACTACTGTTTTCTATACATCTCCTTACTGATAGATTCGCTCAAGATCTTTGCTCGGTACCGAATCGGAAACCGTTCGACAATCAACAAGTGGCACCTTTTGTTCGCCCAGTTTCCTAACAGAATATATCGATATATAGCAGCGTCCTTGTCAGCCTTTAACCTTATTTGTTCCATGAACTCAGCGTACAGCCAGCAAGCCTTGATGCTAAATTTTCGATCCGTACAACTAGCGTATACCTGACACTGAATGCTCTTACCCACAGGATTTCTTTCTTGGTCAGGATGACTTCGCAAATGCTTGGTTAGGTCCATGGTGTCTTAGCCCATTTGGTCTTAATTTGATTGACAGTGCGCCCAGAGATTTGTGTAGCATTTTTTAGCCGACGATCCGCTACTCCTCCAGCAGTTCGAGTCTTAGCAGCGGCTGCAGGAAATATTTCACAGGTTAGGATTGAGGACGTGTTGTGATGAATTTTTTCGTTGGTCTGTGAGCATTTAGGTAACTTTTAAATCGTTTCAATCTTTAGAAATCGTTCCATGGAACCTAACCTTCTCGCGAAAACCTCATATTTATGTTTCCAAAGTCATGCTGAGTAGGCAAAATAAGTGCAAAATTGTTCTACGATTCATGTTGGTGAGCCTCAATTGGGTCTTATGCGGGCGATCGTTACAGACTTCAGTTGATAATAAGAAGGATTCAGATTTATTTAAAATCAGGAAATGTTGATTATAAGGTAGAGGTCGTAAAAGAGCGAACTCTGATATGCATGAAGGAATCATCTACAACTTGATTGAGAAGGATCCGGCACACACTCTTTTCACTGTGAGACAAAAACTGGTAAATGTATCAGCTACTAGGGAAAAAAGTATTTGTATTGTATAAAAAAGTATGAATACATTGCAGTTTGGAGCGAATTGTTACTCCTTAATCCGGCGCGGGTTTCCTTTACTGTAACTGACTCCATTTCACCGTGAGTAGTGATCAAAACGACATCGACAAATTTTCTGTAGCCAAAGTTGAGAGCCAGTCTAACATCAAGTCTTGGTGTAACTAATGACTGTTCTGGATAAAGATCCTCATAGATGAGAACACTAAATTTTCGATTATCTGAAATCGAAATTCTACAAATTTGTCTTCAAGGCTGAACAGTCTAAGGAAATCGAATGCATCAATAACGTTGGGGGTTATTGATGCACCCACAAAAAATTACGTTTTACCCTCACAAAAGGCTTACTCAGGGTACGTATCTATTAATCGGAAGAAGTATAAGTATAGCAAAGTATGAATTTAATTTCAAACCCTTTATTGCTTTATAACATACTCAAATTCTAAAAATCGTGAAGACAGCAAAGATACCAGCAATAAGAGAACATGTCAATGTGCTAAGAAACAAGCACACGAAAGAGGTAAACATACATTTGTCGCAGAATTTTTGTATTCATACGTTAGCAGATAATTAATACTAAGTGTTTCCTGAAAAAATCAAATTGTAGGTATGTTACCTTTCTGCAGTTCAATTATGTGATTGATTATAATCTATATTACACTAATTTGTAATTTTAAAAGGTTCTTGGTTGCTTGAAATGTTATGCTGAGTATCAATTATGCGTAAAGTACTTTTGAAAGTGGGTCTATTAAATTCCAACAATGTAATTGGATCAGCCCTTTCTCTCCCTCTCTCTAATCATAGCCTTTCCTTATTGAATATACCACTGATAATTGGAAAATTGAATCCTTTTTGTTCCACAACTGAATTACTCCCTAAAATCTGAGCAAATATTTCTCACGGAACCGAAGCTTTAGCAGATCCTTTCCTTTCTAATTTTCAATTGATTTAGCGCGAAATCGAAAGATCGACTATCCTTTTATGTTAGGATATTTTGAGCTCGAATGGTCTGAATTCTTTGATTAAAATCGTTAAAAAGTCCTTAGCTCCGCGAGACAGTCGAATCAGATTTATATTTGGATAAAAAAAACATTTTTAACCGAAGGGTTAAACTTTGCAAAGACAAAGATGAAATCCTAATCTCTCATGACGACTTTCACTTTCTCAAGTGCCAGGTTAGTGTGGTCACGCGTGAGACAGAACTGATTTTACCATTTTCACTGATCTTGGCATCGCTTCATCCCGGGAAAGATAAGACGCCAGCAATAAGAAATCGTGAGACATTATCGGACAAGTGGTTAAATATGAGCGGGACGCATTCTCGGTTGGCCAAGAAAGGTACTTGTGTGGTTACCTACACTCTTCTTTGAAGGTGTCATCCCGTTCATGAGGAAAACTCCAATCCGCGTGTGCATTCCTCAGCGGTATGAAATGGTACGCGTGTTACTGATACTCGCGTTGGTTTCTTGAAATTAGTGCACATGGTCGAAGTTTTCACCGCAAAAGACACCGATAACAACACTATCCGATATTGAGAAACAGTCGGAGCATAAGAAACGCGTGTGCTGCCACTTTCGACGGGAAATCATTGATAAATCAGGGATACTCTAATGTAAAACACGGCAACCGCACTCATTAGAGGTTGAATCTACGTAGTCGCGAATCGCAGCTACAGTCTTTAGATTGCCTGACATCAATCTAATTGCAAATTAAATTTTCAATGCACTAATTTTCCAACGTTGCTGCTTTTAATTAGTCGTTCTCGAATATCGCACTTGTAATCGCTAAACAATTTCGATTGAGTAAGAGATGAACTGCATCCGAGATTTGTGGGGCATCACATGTGCACACATATTGCCACATATGTTAGATGTATGTTAATGTTTATCAAGGGGCGAGCCCCATTTGTGTGGCGATCAGACAACACTCAATGGACTCATTGCTCAGCATTGTTGGCTCGTTTACCAAGTTAATGAAATGTTCAACGCCAGTATGTGACTTTGACTTTCGTAACCAGATCGATCCAAATGCCCATTTTGCACTATATTTTGATGTTTTATTTTTAAAAATGAATTTTTGCAAAACTATTCTACTGAAAAACTACATTCGTAAAATGATCACGAATTGAGAACATTCTTCAGTGGCTGCAATTGTTAACAACAAAGAATCCGAAATAAATACCAATCAATCTTTTCCTTTGTTTTAACTTCTGCCTAACATTCCAGAAATGTTGCTGCTTGGTTGCATCTTTAGCTCCACAAAGAAAGTTCAGCAATTATTTGTGATCGACCAAGAGCCCTTTCGCGTTCTCAAGAGATCCAAGAGCCAGGCATGTGGTTTCAATTTTAAATTATAGCATAGTGCACATGCCCTATTTGGTTGGCCTTTCTTTTTACAGCCGCGAATACCGAGATTTCACTATTCTTGCAAGAAAGAAAGGCGAAATGTTACGAATCTATATTTATGGGCTTGAAAATGTGAGTCCCTTTTTGCTTGTGTTCATGTCGGATACTCACGACCAAGGCTTAAAATAGTATTGAATTTGTTTCAATGCGAAATTCTTCGTACTCCGTACTACGGCAGAGCAAGCAATAAGAAATCCCTGGCTGTGAACGTATTTATGATTCATAAGACATTGAAATTGGCATAGACCCATCGAGAATTGCAAATCAAAGAAGTATTTTAGTTGAAGATCACCTTGAGAAAATGAAGAAATGCTTTTATGCATTTACTTAAGCTATCTGGAATTTGATTGATTTACTCAACTGAGCAAAGAGCAACTTTGATTTGCAATGGATAAAACTAAGTGTGAGACGTCCTTCCTGTGCTACATCGACATAATCAAAAAATCATGGTTACATGCTCGGTTTTTTTCCATAATATTTTGACTAAAATTCCAAATGTGATATCCTTTTTCGAAGATATTCAAAGTTGAAACGAATACCAGCTGCACCAGGTCTTATAATATCCTGTAAGTCAGGGCAAACATTTTATCTGAGTTCTTTACATACGCAAAACCATTTTTGCCACATATTTCGCTGATTTGAGTGCTGACTAAATAAACAATTTTCTTAAATCGAAATTTCTAAAACACAGAGAAACTTATCAATATTTTTCTACACCACATGTGGTAAGCAATCTATCAATATTATTTGATTTCATAGAGTTTTATTGATCTGTGCGTAAATTTTAAATCTGGAAATTTCAAAAATTAAACCAAAATATTTGTAAGTTTAGTTGCGAAAAAGATTCTGTCCTCACATTTTAATATATTTGACTGCTCATAATATACTCAAATAGCTAGTGAAGAAGTGTCGAACATCGCTGACAAAATCATCACCCGGGAAAATGAACCTCATAATAATTTTCAGTCCCAGATAATCGTACTAGACACTTGCGGAAATATTTGCACGACCATGTCTATGTGAATAAACCGCGAAATTGCGTACGTTTAAAAAGAAATATTTTCAACAACAAAACTGTTCCAATAAATGTTTGAACACCTGGGAATGTTTATCTGCCAAGTAAACAATTAAAAAAATTTTTTTTTATTTAAAACACGTCCATTTGCATCCGTAGAAACATTTTCCTTGCTGTATTAGTAATTTAAAAATTATTTTTCAGACAAACCGTGCAGTGCAAAATTCAAAGCATGATCATGTAATGCTTACATGTATTCACTTTTCTTTTACATGTGCAATGATTAAAAAATTTATTGCTTAAGATTACAACTACGTAAGTAATACTCTCAAAAATTACTTAAAAATTGGGCTAAAAATATCCCAAAACGGTCATTAATCTTTGTACAAAACATAAAATACGATCTAATTATAATATTAAAAAATCATTTTTGTAGGGCATCCCTTTGATTTTGGACACGCCTTGGCTTTGAAGAAAACCAAATTTTCAGTCAGATCTGTTGATATCCTGTTTTGTCCTCGCGAATTATTTGGAATGAATTTTATGTTGCTTGCGTTTTGGGTCTGATCCAGGCCACAAATTCTCAATGAGGTTGCTGTCAGGTAATAAAGGTGGGGCTTACAGCGTATCAGGCACATTGTGAACAATCCACATTCTCACGTGTTGGGCTGGCTGCTTTAGATCGTTATCCTGCTTATATTCCAGCTTAGATATCCACTTAGATTCAGTTTTTCAGCACTCCGCTGAATATTGTTTCTAAATATGGTTTTTTAAATATCTAAATAGCCATAAAATTCCAACCCCAGATTAAGTCCACCACCTCCATGGCTTACTGTACTGCAAAGATTTTTTGGAAGATAAGCCTCGCTTTTTTTCTCCTCAATTTCTTTTCATCGTACAATCATTGCGATGCGTCGATGCGAGGCGAGAAGTATTCGGAAAATGGAAAAAATATCGCAACGAGGTGTTTTGACGTTTGTCAGATGCTATATGGCGCTTATATGAAATTTGAAATTCAAACGCTTTAATTACTTTTTAAGTACTAGGGTTATTATGAATAAATTTTTATGGAAAATATCGTGCATTCTTGTTGAGGCTATTATTTGCCAAACGAAGGAAAATTCCAAATTCAAAACTTTTAAAAAATTAAAAACAATTGCAAGCAAATTTAATTAATAAACGTCACCAATTTGACATTTGTTATATGAACATTATCTTTCCTCGCATCGCGCGCATTGTAAATTGAATGCGTTGTGCGACGACGAGCGAGAAACGCATCGCTGTCATGCAGTGTCTGGGCCTTAATACTGCGAACTGAATTATCGCTGAGAACGATTCAACATGTATCGACGTACCTTTCCAGAAAATAAGCAAAGATAACAATATGGAGGTCGCATGTTAACTTTTGCAACATAGATTGAAGGCCAATGCCGGTTTCCGTTGTTGGTGTTTTTTTATTTTTCTAATTTTTCTCGTTTTATTTCTAAGTTGTTGTAATCTAATTGTCTAAACGTAATTGTAATCTTAAATGTATATTTTAAATCATTGCATGCGTTTAAGGAAAGTGAATAAATCATATCATTATGCAAGCGTACGTTAACATTGCACAACAATTTATTTCCAGTCCCATACAATTGTCAGGTGGCATAAAACAGACGTTTTTAGATTTTTCGTTTAACTTAGGTAAATGTGCATAAAGCCGTGACGCTAATCATGAAAATTAATGAAAAATGGCTAAATCACGAAATTACTGGCTGCATTGATGTCACGATACAATATGCCAATACTCATATTTTCCTGTGTTTTCTTTTTGTTTATTTCATTATTATTCAATTAATTATTAATAAATTTTCAACTTATTCAAGTCAAAATGATTGGTAAAAGCGAAAAATTTAAAAATAAATTTGCATGTTTTCTCAATTTGCGTTCGTCACTTCTTCCGTTCATTTTGAAAGCGCGTGAACTTATTATCATTTCCTATTTACATTAAAAAATTGTTTATGCGGTTTTCTTTACTTTGAACTTTATTTCCTTAATTAATTCTAATCGTGTACATTTTCTTCATTCGAAATATTTTTTCATTGCTTTAAAATTAATTGGCACTGAATTTTCCGGTCTATTTTTGTACAACTGCTGCGGAAAGTATCGAAACATTGTTAAGTATATTTTTCCTCTCGAACGCCTACGCAGTTGTAATGAACTTCCAAGAAAAATTCTGCGCGTAATTTTGAAGATCGCGATGGTCAATGGCCTTGTTCAAAAACAGCATATGCTAACATTTGAATGAAAACAAAAGCTAAGATTGTAAGAAATATATTAGAGGTTTATTAACTTTTTCATTAAAAACTCAAGAATCGGAGGAATTGTATTCAGTTCCAAGATGTTTTGGTTTTTAGGGGCAGCATTCGGGAATCAGTTTAATCGTCCCATTCAACTTATCTATTTGAAATATGGCGCTAGAAAGCTTTTAAAAAATCTCCTTTTTGGAATTTTTTGAATGTATTGCTTGGGTATTTCCATGTTTTGAACGTACACCAATTTTGATTTTTAATAGCACTGAGGGATTTCCATGTTTGTTTCATTGTGTATATATTTCGACCATGATTTTTTTCATTTTTTTTCCCTATTTTCCTATTTAATTTTTCAATTCCCTATCGGCTAGCAGCGCCTATCATAAAAAGAGATGGCAAGCTCTGTGGCGTAACTAGTCCCATTGCCTATCCCTGATTACAACCCCTTTAACTTACTCCCACTTACTCTTAATATTTTTCATGATAAAATATAAACCAATCGGGAAAAAAATAAGGAAATCTCCTATTCCCACTCTTCAAAATTTTTGTAACGATGAAAGTGAAAGTTTTTAATTCAGTCTTAAGGCAGAATTCTATCAATCGTCGAAGAGTACGCATCTTTCGATCACCTTTGTAGATCGTATACAATTTTGTCAAAACTTGTCATCTATATTATATTCACTCAATCTTTATCAAATTCAAAATACAATATAAAATTTTAAAATCGCCAAAATTGATTCCATTGGACTCTTTTTGGAACTTACAATTTTAGGAATTATCCTCATACGTTCTCTTAAAAATAACTATTTCAAATTCACTACAATCGTGAACACTGATCAAAAAGTTAATTCTAAACAACGAAACTAAAATCACTTCAAAAATTCAAAGTCACCCTATGCATAATATTTTTTGACAAGTGACCATAGAAGGTGGATGATTCACGAGCTCGTATAGATTATTAACTCTCATTATGGAAGTGAGTGTTCAAAGCCAAGCACAATCGAACGCAATGTTTAAAGTCTTTAGTTGACATTCGAACTTTGTGGGTTTTCGCACCGCTCAAACAGTGACGAATATCGAAGCTGTAAGCAATTGTGTAAGGAAAAATTTGAATCTCTCTATTACTCGTCATCTGTAGAAAATAGGCCTTGCTAAGATGACTTCGTAGACAATTTTGCGTGAAAATCTTGTTTTGAAAGTCTACAAGGCTTAACTGAATCAAAATCTCAGACCTGCTGGCTATAGATTATGTCGAGATCTTCAGGATGAGTTTTGGAATATTCGGAAGCGCATGAAGATTTTGGGGAATTGAACCATCTTTCCGGGTGAAACATATTTCTGGTTCAAAGAATTTTTGAATAAGCAAAACTGCTTTTTATAAAATATTTGGTGTGACCTTTTAGTTCAAGGCGTGATAGAAACATCTCTTTTGAAACGAAAGGTAGAAATCACCCTTTAATGTCGGATCCTACAGGAATGTGCAAAAAACCATATTTTTAACCAAACTTTGACGAAACTTCTTTCGTATTTTTCTTTCTTACTATCACGACAAAAATTCACCAGACAGTTTGAGTGAAAAAGTTGTGGAAACTTTGGTAGCAATTTGCTTTCAATACAACGAAGCCAAGGAGGGTATTAAGACGACATTCTGTTCGAATTTCAATGGTGGTCCTTTTAGTCCAAACTATTCAGGTTTAACATTTTCTTCATCATATTTCGTAATATTTCCAACGTCAAATTTCCTTCGAGCCCATTAGTTGACTCATGAAATAATTCTTGCATAGTTAATAGGAATCCTTTTCTTTTTGAAAAGTAGTTCGCCTACTGTGAGTAATGACATCGTTTATCGGTTATCGATTCATGTTGTTAATACAAGACCATATTTTTTTGGCCTGTTTACAGAAAGCTGTATCTGGCTCAGAAGTTGCTCGTCAATGGTCAAAATCTTTGCAGGAGGGAAAGAGAACTAGCTGCTGTTCTCAATGGAGGTACTTCAGACTTTCGCAATAAGAGCCACTCGATCTGCTGCATTTCGCTCTTAGTCTTGCGCATTATTTTTGCATTTTGCATCGAAACAAATAACGAACAGCAAAAAACTGACATTTTGCATAAGGAACTTTTCTACGAAGTGAACTTGAACTTGATTTTCCATAAAATGTTCAAATATTACAATAAGTCAAATCTAAAGGCCACAATAAAATATAATAATCTTTTCAAAACTCTTAGTCTGGTAGGGTCTGTGTTGTGGAATAAGGTAGTTCGTTCGTTAAATAGTTTATAAATTACTATAGGTTTAAAAGAAACTCATAAAGTTGAATTATTCGCTTCAAAAGCAGAACAACGTCTTCTAGGAAACGCGCCTTAAGGTTTCACCACATAGCATGGTCTGGGAGGGATAAAGAGACATGGTCATAGACAAATTATGTTGGTGGAAAGGGACTATTTACTCAGCGTTAGTATACAACATTGAGAACGTTTGATATATTGATCGTCTTTACAACGGAAAATTCTACAAGAGCATGCTTCTCGTTTAAAATAAGGATTGGTTCCAACGTAATTTCCTCCCACACTAAAGGAACGTACGGACAAAAATAATTCGTCACGTAAAGCATTGCTAATTCCTCGATGAAACTGATGCCTATATTAAAGTTATCTTTCCTACCACCAAACACAACCAGTCTATTACCACCAATGGGTAAGGGCGTTTACTTTGTATTCAAAGGGTACGATTTGTGAAGAATATTGGAACAATTAACTTTCTTTGATGCTAAAGATCCGACTAAAGAAAAGGAAAGTATTATTGAATGAATGAAAAGTCTGTCCGTAGTAGAAGCGCTCCTTTCAATGAATTTACGCGCTCTACTATGAAAAACAATTGAAACAAGATATGACAAGATATTATCCAAGAAACAACTATATCAGAAGATCTACTTGGACAGGATGAATTGGAAGCGGAATCATGATCTTCGTTGAGCAAATGAGTTTCACTGATATGAACAAAAGTGATGTAGAGACATTAATAAAATCAAATATTGAACCACTCACAAATGGAGAGCTCATCCGTAAACTAGAAGAGGAACAGGAAAAGAACAAGTAATGAATTACCAGAAGCCTTCCACTACCTAGAAAATGCTGTGGACATATTTAAAAAATAATGATCTAAATCGCAAAAGAAACCAAGACGTATCTAACGTTCTCTCCAAGACAGTTTCGTGCCTTGGAGGGAAAAAAGTCAACCGCATAATCTCAGGCTGAAATTCAATTTACGGAATAAAAGAACCCCCGTATCGTCTTATATCCTTATATATATCGATCAGTTCGTCCAGTTCAGAAATATATTTTTCAATATTTATTTAAACTTGTGAGTTTGCTTTTCTTTGTTTTAATTTAACGTCGATTTCGACTTACGTTGCAATATCTCAGTACGCGTCTGAAGGGGATGCATTGTATTGCGTTTCTACTCAAAAGCTTCAAGATTCGAACTGTTATTTAACGAAATAATGAGAAGTATACCGACACCAATCAAATTCTACTTGTTTTGTGTTCATCCTGTCAGATCAGGAGTTTTTCCAAGTGTTCTTACTGTTTCGTGCTTGCGCTATGACGCAAGCCCATTTAAGTTCTGCTGGTTCGACGTAATATATATTCTTTTGTAGTTTTAGTTTCGCTTGTGAAAAAGTCTGAAAAAAATATTAAAGAAATGCAAACGCACCCTGAAAGTCTGTTTTAACCACGACGTCGTGGAGCGTTTCATCTGCGATCATTAATCTTTCACGATGAACATTAATAATCCGGTTGATTAATACCCCATTGTCAGGGCCAATGAGACGGTTAACATGGAATTCAGTAGCTCCGCCGGCACGAACCGCGCTAACAATGAAGTCCTTAATTAATTAAGGAGTCAAGTCGATATGTTCAAGCGACCACCAAGATTTGACTTTAAACAAAGAGGGCAATTTGATGGGTTATCGTGATCTCTACCCGTATTTCAAATCACCCTTCCCAGTAGAAAAGCAACCAGGACGATTGCGCATAGTGGCGACACCAGCAAACCCGAATTCGCACCCTCTTCTTCCGGGACGAGCGTTAATTGCGTCTATTCATAGGCGAAGCAAAGTGTTCTTTGGAGCCGACTTTCACCCTTCGGGGCCACCATACGCGCGTTTCGTTGTAATTCTGACGGCTAAGCAGTTAAAATAAGTATTACGCGTATTTATGAAGTTCATTAACCCAATTCAGAAACTCTCCCTATTAATAGAACGTTCACTTTCAACTTTGATGACGCACAAATGGTCGGCTTTTGTCTATTTTCCGGGCGATGTGTTTTTCATCAGCAGCCCATAAGTTCTTATTAACTTCGAGTACGAGGCAGCGCGGCCAGAGTCGATGGTGCACTTAAAACCAATCTGCCTATAAGTAATTGCCGCAAATGGATCTGACTCCATAGGGGAGTCTGGAATCCCAAACAAACGATCGCCTTCCAAGTTGGCCAATTCCGAAAATCCCCAAACACTCAGATACAGATACAAACTTCTTACGAGGCACCTTCGATTAGGAAATGGGCTTCGTTACGTATGCAGCGAGCCTGAAACGGTGGTTGGACCAGCCGCCGCGGACCAGCGATAAAGGAAAGTGGTTCTTGGCTATCCATCAATGACCACTGCTTGGGAAATGGGAACGTTTACAACACTGAAATAGCCCGAAGGGAAACCAATTTATAGAGTGCTATAAAATTGGGAATCTAAGTCATGATCCGATGTTTTAAAGTTCAATTAAACGTTTATTTCGATTTCGATAGCGTGGCAAGTGAAATGCCGGCTAACAGCGTGAGTCATTAAGGAAATGTATCCACGCATGCATGCGTAAGTGCCTCCCTTGGCACGTTCTTCCCGTGGATATCACAGCGTGCCTTATTTGATAAGTCTTAAGAAACAACGACAGCTAATCCATTTTCATCTTTAAGTTTATACAAATAAAGAATATTTGTTTGGATACTTCTTAGGGCCATGAAGAACATCACGAGAAGAAACAGTTTTCGAAGAAGGTACACGCGTGCGCGCATACGTACACATCCCATTAAGTATCTTGAGAAAAGCCAACAATTTTAATGAATGACTTTTTTACTAATTCCTCGTTACGCATGAATAGGAGGACGTAAGCGTTTGCTCATATTTTTCAAATGGTGAGGTAATAAGGTAAATAAAAGTACTCTGCATGGATGAATATCGAGTGGAATTCACATGCAATATGGAAGGGCTGGTCTAAATATTATTAGGCCAATGCAACAACATGGAGTGAAACGTAAAGGGCAAATTAGTAGCCAGTGCAAACTGCAATAAATTGGTAAAACTTCTTGAGCTGGCTTGGATTTTGATGGTTTTTTCGTTTAATCTGTGAATCCAATTAACATTCGATTGGAAGCAAATGAATGAGAATTCGAAAACAACAAATCTTAAATCTCTAAAGTTTCTACATTAATTGAACACATTCTATCAGAAATTGACTAATTTTCGTGGTACACATAAAACCAATTGACCAAACTCTATGACTTGGCAAAGATACAAAGAACAACCCCATCAGGACAGTTTTCTCATTTGAAAATGGAAGAATGGCATGGAATGGAAAATAGAGTGGAAATTTGCAAGCTGATAGACATAATTTTCTCTTTATCTCAGGTAAAATTATCTCGTATTTAAGAAAAAAGGCTAAGGGAATAGTTAATGAGAGGATGCAAGGAGCGTTTTATAAATATTCATGTTTACTAGCAAAACGGAACCACTGTCAAGCGCTCACACATTGACATTTTCCACATGCATTTGTATATCTTAGCAAAAAATACGCTTAAAAATTCTTATAAATTTTGTACTGGTACACAGCAACTCATTTCTAAGCTTGAAAGCTTGGCTTCGCGGTCATTCCACATACCTGCGTCGTTTAATTTTCAAGCTCTCTATCTTGCAAAGCTCGCTGCATTCACGACTTGGGGTATTCGTTTTAAATTAAACAACGCCTTTTGCTATACACGTTTAGGATCTTTATATAAACTTGGACTCGTTCATTACAAAATATCGGGCAGAGATAGACTAGAGCCAATCGCGTACGCTGTTTTTTTTATTCACATACGTCGTCCTATTATTATGTTACATGACTTAATAGTATATTTCGGAAAATACAGAGTATTTTCTTTGAAAATTCTCTTTGAGAATGTCTTTTTGCTGTTCGGGAGAAGAGACGCGAAAAATTAATTACTCAAATGAATGCCCCTTTCTTTTTCTCCTGCTGTGTAAAGAAAAGGGTTTCATAATCTTGGAACATCCTGCAAATTTGTGGTCTCGAAAAGTGAAAGAAAAACAGTGAAAGAAAAAATATCCCAGTAATCAAGAGCGCGGCCGCAACTGTTTTGATATCGAATGTAAAACAGTTTTTACTAAAGTATAAGTAAATAAATTGGTAGATTTGATAAATTTGAGTCAAGAGAGAGTACATTGAGAAGTAAAAATAATTTTGGATCTCATTTTTGACTGTCAACCTTCCGTTCGGCTAGTATTTTGATCCTGCTCGGTAAAAGTAAAGAGTTTAACCAAAGAACCCTTTACCTTTGATTCTTATATATTACAATCCCTTTGTTAATATATCTACATCATTGTCAGAGATTATTAAAGTCCAGCGTGATGCTGACCTGAGAGGCTTATCGCTTATTTTTGGTCTTGAAATAGGGTGACTAACGGCCTCACGGCCCAAGTTCTGTAGTAACCTGAGATCGGGTGAATGTAGGTGTAAATTGTGGATGTAGTTGGTGAACTAAGCGACATTACAAACAATCCAATTTCGTACAACACGAATCCTAATTAAATTAAAATTATTTAAATTTTCATTTGAAATATTGATTTAAATGTGGTGACCCCTAGTTTCCTGGATAAAAACAAGTTTAGCAACACTTGACACGTCCATGCAGTCCCAACCCAATACTTCCCCGCCACCATATTTAACTGTAGTCCAATCAATTATGTGTTAGATTTTTTTTTCAAATGATTATGATAAATTCTTATGATATATTGTTCTAATATTTATCAGACATAGTTCAGCCAATCTCTATTTTGTATTAGTTTTACTAACTAATAGCTTTGGCTTGGCTATCCTTGTATTATATCAAACGCAATGAAGGCACAATCAATTTCACAATGCGATAGTAATTGGAGAGCTGTACCTTATGCATTTAACTCTGAAAAGGAAACAACCTCAATTAGGGTACAACAAAATGTTCACACTCCAAACTTCAATAGAGCACACAATATACCTTGTATCAGCTCCAAATTATTTCGCTTATCCTAAATTGGCAACAAACAATATACGGATGGCTGGAACTAACGCATGTAAACAAAGTGAAATCAACATCTTTATCACATCGTACAATCAGAAACATGAATACGAAAATACTTAAGGACAAAAGGACGATCTTAAATGGACTGTCTTGAAATATGTTAGACGATGGCCCATCTTTCTTATAGAAATGAAATCTTCAAACCCAGTTCAACGCTTAAAGCAACAGAGCATACAAACCAAAACATAAATTTAAACACATATGTGACAATAGTCGGATGTACAAACGAATATCTAAGGACTGTGACAAGATAAGTCTTAGCAAAACACAATCTAACAATTACAAACGAGGAGAAGTATCTACGGGTATACACGAAGAAGAACGAAAGCTCAAGCTATGCAATGCTCCTGTAGTGTCAAGTATACGAGTCAAACATCACAGCGAACACAATGAAGCTATTGGCAAACGAAATACAGGATCGAGACTTGATATTCTGCGGTGCAAGACAATATTAAAACACAATAATAACTCTTAAAATTGGACCTGAATGAAACCGGAAAAATCCAATATTCTGCATCTCCATTGAATCTTTACATGATGCGACTTGTCCTGTATATCCATATAACATGACCTTTTAACTGTCTTTTTTTTGTTTATTTTTTTAAGACTCTCTACCCCACTATCCTTCAGGACAAAGCAGACCCGGTTAACACTCGTTTACAGTGCATCTATTGTCTATAATTTTTTTTACTATTTTCGTCTACATATTATATGCTAGTTACAAACATTTTTCAAAAGGTTACAGTCATCCAGATGATTTTGTAGTTCCCGCCAAATGTTTGATAACCTTAAATATTCAACACACGATTTACAAACACAATCGATCGTCCAAGACTTGTAATTTTTATCCAAGGATATTCCAAAGTACACTAAAAAGAAATTTTTGACACACTGTTTTGAAATTTTTGACGCTATTTTGATTCCTTCTGATATGTTTCCCAGCCAGTGTGTAGAAATGTAACTACCTCCTAATAGTTTTGAGATGCACGGGTTGATAATTCTACTTGTTCTGTCTCAAAATCTTAATTTCTTTTTTTATTTGAAATTTCTTTCCAAAATTATGTTTTGTCTTATGTCAAACGGGTCAAATTGCATGTCATGAGTCATACTGAGGAAACGCTTCTTATCCTTGTCAAAAATCAGTATGGTACCGAACATATCGACATAATCGATTAATAATCATTTTTTGTAGTTGGGAGGTGTAAGCTGTTTACGCCCTGATTGTCGGACTTCTAGTGACAACTCGGCTACCGAGTCAACGCCTCCCCTGTCACTTCGAAAACCTAGCCTGCAACTGTTTGTCACATTACCTCGGACTAGGCCTCTTTAGTCATCGCCTAGCGGCACCTCCTGGTTAAGGGAAATCCCTCTTTCAACAGGGATGGATGAGAAGGAAAAGGATTGTCGAAAGAGTGATCCCACTTCTTGAGCGCTTCCAAGCGATCCACTATGCACTTCCTTATGAGAAGAACCATCCGGACGTAATGCGACATAGAGTTCCAATTGTCTTTTGTTATAATCATTTCCCCCTTACGTTTTCTGGAGAAAGGATGCTTACTTTCTCCGAGAGATGCAAACAAAGTCTTGTCCATCTTCCGCATGCAAAGGTGTGGCAGTCATCATCTGTCGTCCCCGGGAAGAACAAGAAAGCAGGGAACGGTGCCTTTCCCATCTTAAAAAGTCAATAATAATTATTATTATTTTTATAAGAATCTTTACGCAACAGTTGTCAGCAAAAGTGGCTTTTGAGCAGTTGCTTAGTACTGGCATGTCTGAAGTGAAAGTTTTAAATAACATTGGACTGAGACAAGAACATTGAACAACCCAAACTATGAAAGCTGATACTGTGTAACGACTAGATTCAGACTCTCGTATTTTAATGTGGAATGTTCTGTCGTTAAGAAAAGATCTGATCAGAGTCATCGAATATATAAAACTCAAGAGTAAAAAGTTCATAAAGAATACCTCGGTGCCAAGCTGTATCGAAGCCTTTTTAAATATCTAATATGCATGGTTACATTGTGCATGGACAGAGAGAGTTTGTTTCACAGCAAAGCTGAAGATCTGATGCATAATTATTTTGAAGGAATATTTTGATTCTCTACGAAATCCGCTAATCGTATCAGGATCAGCCTTGCATAAAGTCTAGCCAAAGCGAGGAGATAGATCTAGAATGTTTTGTAAACATGAAAAAATTGTATGCCGCGCCCGGGCCACACCGACCATAATATCATCCATGTTGACTAACTTCTTAACCAAGACAGCCATCTGTAATAGTTATAAGTGCACACCCATTGCGCCCGGTGGTTTTGTCTCCTTTTGATATGGAGGGAGAAATCGCATCGAGTACAGGTATGTGACCATCTTTTAGAAAAATTGATAGCAAAAGAGGAGTTTATCTCTTTGTGTTATTCTCTGCTCTTCTTTTTCCCTTCTATTAGATGACCTTAGATGAGGTTTGGGTGGATCATTATATTTCCGAGTCGAAAAAGCGAGCAAGGAGTGAAGTCAAGAAGGGAAAATAAGGTCAGTGAAACAAAAATAACATCAGTCAGATGTCCAGATTTTTTCTACAGATTTCTAAGAAAAGAAAGTTAGAAAAAAATTTTTTTAAGAAAAATTGGGTTTGGAGATTCTTGCACATCTTTTTTGTTGCGCGGACCAGTTTCCTGTGACTTTCATTTGTTCTGACTTCCCACAAAAGTCTTACAGGGAATGTGGGAGGGTAGATGAAAGTTCAACAACGGTATAGAGATGAGATCTGTATGCGCATTTGACCGCGACCGACACAACACGACTGGCTTTCTTCTGTGAGGAGATTCTATCCCCTATAATGCCCTATAATCCTAATTCTATTTTTGTGTCGAGAAAACTAGTTGTTATTTTCTTTCTGAGGTCCAAAAGAGACTACAGAGGAATATTTAACAATTTTCTTCATATTTTATTCATTCTCGTAGTTTGATTTTCGTGTAAGTTAAAGCCAATCCATAACAAAACTAACTCCGTTTTGAATTACAAATTTGTTAAGAGGAACTATGACTGATTTGCCAAGGAAAGCTATCTCTGATTTCCGTTCTACTATCTTAGAGCTGTTCGTTCCATCGGGGAAGCCAAACCGATGACGATATACTCCCTAAAAGGTGCACCCTCAACTTTTATGCAATTAGAACTTCAGTTTTAGCTTCTCATTCAATCAACTGTGGACATTGATGGATAGGTATTGAGGTCTACACTCCAGGCTAAGTATAAAGTTTCAGTAAGCATTATGTGATAATTAACTTGGCCATTGAAAGCACAAACCAGAATGCGGCGCATTGCGCCTATATGGAGCCCGTTTTTCGATCCTTGTAAGGAAATATCCGGCGTTGAGTTGCTTACTTAGAAAAGAATTTCAATCTTCCACAAATCTTGTTTCTGCAGACTTTTTCATCGAAATTCCACTATACAAAACCAATCGAATTGGGAATAGCAACAATAAAGCAATGTTTTACTGCCTTTCCTCCAATCGAGTTTCGGTCGTGCAAACAAAAAAAAAGTGCCAACTTAATGGCAAATGTTAAGTTAAAACACGTTTAACAATGACACACATTTCGATTCACGACAAGCAAAGGAAGTGTTAACAAAACATTAATATTAGCAATAGGGTAATGTTTCCAGGCGTACGTGATACCGCTCTTGCGTTGCGAAACCGCTAGCGCTTTCCTTCATCCATTGTCGGGGAAACTATTAATAATTATTATCCAACGAATCATCAAATGAAGAAAACGGAGCAATTATCGCTGGTTTCAATGCTGCATATCATTAACATTGCTAATGAAACTTCACTTAGCACTACATACTCGCAATTCAAAGATTGCAAGATGGACTTGATTTATTTTCCGTGCGGGTCGTCTTCAACGAATCAAATCAACAAACCAAATCTATTGTTTATTAAACGAATGATCTAAGACGAATGATTATAATAATTTTTCACCGGACTTGGATGGGTTAATCGCCGATGGTAGAAAATAACCAGTGACTGCTTCTGCGATTGATGACACGGAGAAATCGATTTATAGCGAAAGAAACACACATGGGGCATTATTGGCTGATCGAAATCGTTTCTCCTTGTGGAGCCTTCCAAAAATTATGCAAATTGAATTTCTGCCAAGGCATCAGCCGTAAATCATTATAAATAATTCAAACAATAATTCACTCCCCAAAAGGAGACTGAGATGTCATCCTAAAAAGATGATGACAGCATCGAACTTTAGAAAGTGACTGCATTTTATTATCTGCGCATCCGAATCCATCTTAAAAATATTCCAAGACGACAAAAAACAAGATAACAAAAACAGTGGTCCGCCGGTAAATGGGAAACAAAACCATACAGGTAATGAACACATTGGCCCCTCTGATAAAATCATTGAACTCTATTTTGAAATGTTTAAACAAAGACCAGTTGAAATGTTAACATGCATATCGTCATCATATTACCATAAGAAATAATAGTCAACGGTTGATCGACTTTGCTAACATTTGAATATGATTGGGAGGTCTTCTCATATCACGATTCCAATTTAAAATTGATGTCACGTGCGTGGCGTTCTCCTGAAACAACACCATGTCTTACCATTGTGTTCTTCGTACGACGATAATATGAAGCAAAAAATTTGTTTTCAGTACCACATGGGATATGTTCGACATTACTTATCATTTTCATTCATACAAAATATCCTATTACCTTTTTTTATTTTGTTTTTATTTCTGGGTGAAATTAGATTAAGTCGGCCAGGAAATTTTTTGCCGCCACATATTTGGTAAACAGGAACCCTTTCAGATATGAAGAGAAGGAATTATGAATATTCAGGAAAACGGGAAAGGGACTAAGCATGTTTAGGGCACATCCGGTCTAACTAAACGGCAATTCGTAGGGAAGGGATTCAAATCGGTCGTTCCTTTACTTTTCCTTACGCAAGTAATCTAGGATAACGAAACCATCTTACCAGTAGCTGACGAAATAAGTAAATGTGCTTTTTTGTTAAATTTCCACATCATTTTCGTATCTGTTAGCACGAGATTATTTTATTAAGAAGGGGTTTGTGAATGCAATATACATCGCCGTAGACCGCAAAACCACTCAGAATATAAGATTTGTAAAAGAAAAATTTACACAATGATCCCGGCCACAAATTTTCCTATAAAAGGTTTCCCCATTAAGGTTTATCCTAAATCTGGTTTAGCTTAAAACGGAACCTTTTAAGATCACAAAACTGAACGTATTTATCAGTTGCAAAAATAAGGTTTGCCACTTTATCGTAAGTAGTTTCATGTCAGCACAACGCGCGGAAATTGCTTAGTTACATTAGTAACTACGTTTTGTTGGTACTCAAAAGACATTCCCGCCAAAACATCAGTGTGATTCTGCTAAAAATGCGCTTGTAATTCGCTGTGCAATGGAAAACTCCGAAAAAGATTTCACATTTTAGACCGCTAAAAAAAAAGTTTTTATAGCTACTTAAATATTGGGCCCTTAACATATAATTCCACGCACACACCAATACGACGTTTGACATAAGAACCAGTCCCTGCTCAAAAAAATTAGGCGCATTAATAGATCATTCAAATATTTTTAGAAACAATACATTCAGTTCCGATGCTTTGAATCTGTCAGTTTGTTAAATTTCTTGGATTTTGGAATTTTCTGATATAAAGAAAGGCAAATAAAACGTTTAGGTTTTATCTGCGAAAGATTTTTCGATCAATCATTATGGGACTTAATATTGCTTTGAAAAGGAGTGAGTTGAGTCGAAAAATATTTAATTAATATTCCAAGAAAGGTTATCTGGAATATATACAATATTTATTTGGTTTTTCAATAGAGTGAGCAATATCGATGGTTGAACTCGACAAAACTTCTCAAAATAATTAAGATTACAAGTGCTAAATTGATTTTTATTTAACACTAAGTCGAGCCGAAGACATTGATAAAAATGAAGCAATTGAGGTTTGACAAAAAGTGGAAAGCTTAGAAATTGCGAAGCAACACGTCAAAACAATATGTTAGTTTCTACAGTGAGTATAGCTTCTGAAGTCGATGTTTCTACGGTGATAAGAGTGGTTCGTCCTCTACCTCAACTTCGACTTCCGAATTGCGAAAACGTAAAAATTGCGGTAATACCTTAAGTGCAACGGAGGGGATAGATAAGGCATCAACGATCGGCTTCGGTTGGTGCCTTATACAGCAACCTGCCGATGCAGGATGATATATCGATGTCGTCGATATATCACTTCGAAGAAGGTTATACGAATACAACTCAAAATATTTGTGTCCTGCTAAGAAACCTAAAGTAATAGGGGAAATGAATGAATGAAATGACAGACTCATAAATACTACAAGTATCTCACGAGCAAACAATTAAAAAATTCACAAAAAATTCGCTTAAAACTTTAAGACAAATTATTCAAAATGCATTCGAAAAAGTCCTCCCCTTCTAGGACAAAAACAATAGAGGATTTCGAACGATGACTATAAATTCAACAGAAAAAGGTTAAATTTCATGAATGAGTATGTATGATGTCAATTTTATCAGGAAACATATCCCACACCAAATTACTAAAATGTTTTTGAGCCAGGAACTTATATTTCCAAGAAATCGTGTGAATGGACTAGTGATATGCTGAGGAGTTATCAACCATAAAGGTGGTCTTTTATTTCATGAAAATTGTAATTTGTTCCAATTTCCTAATTTCTATAATAAGATTACATGAGATTGTTCTCAAAAAGAAGGTCATCATCAATTGTTTGTCGATGCAGAATGCATGATCCCCTACTGAAAGAGTGATTTCCAGTTCATTGCGGTAAGAAAAAGTTCTAGGCTAGGTTTATGGTGTTTCAGCTGAGCTGTTAAGTCAGTAGTTTAGTTGCAATGTGCCATTAGGGTCCTACACTCAGGAAGTAGATGATCTCCGTGAAATATAAAAGAATCATTCTGTTCCACTCTCTTTTCACGCTGTTGGATCAGCGATCTGCATACAGTCTTGCAAGAAAACATGAGTTCTAGCTCAAAGTAATGTATTAGATAATACCAGGCTACATTCTTTAGGTGATGCTTCACTTTTCAAAACTTTTAGGAGCTTTGTGGTGTTTTGGGTTAATAGAATAAACTTCTTCTTTAAAAAATACATTTTAAAAAAATCATTATTATTAGGTGCGCAACTAAGTTCCCGCTGTTTGTCAAGAGATGGCTACAGTAGTAAGTGCTGGTCGATTGTGACATAACCAAATCGTCATGGACCAAGCTTAGACAAATGGTAAACAAACCGCTTCGACACATAATGTTTTTGTGTCATATACTTTTGCTTGTGTAAAATGTCGAATTTCGTGCCAAATAATCGTCATTTGGGGGAAGTGATGCTTTTTTTTCTTTCATTCAAAGAAAACTGTGCTGGAGCCCATCGAGAGCTGCAAAAAGTTTATGAAGATACTGCTGTAAGTGAGACTACGCGCCGTGATTGGTTCCGTCGCTTCAAAGACGGTGATTTTGGTATTTTGGAAGACCTAAAACCTTCGAAGACGCTGAATTGGAGGCATCGCTCGATGAAGATCCGTGCCAAACGCAACAGGAACTTGCTTCAGTATAAGGAGTTACCCGCCATGCAATTTCCAAGCGCTTGCACGCGTTGCGAATGATTCAGAAACAAGGAACTTGGGTTCCTTATGAATTGAAGTCAAGAGACGTTGAGAATCGTTTTTTCACCTGTGAACAACAGCTCCAGTGGCAAAAAAGGAAGGGTTTTCTTCATCGCATCGTTACGGGTGATGAAAAATGGATTCAGTTTATCAACCTAAAGAGAAGAAAATCATGGGGACTGCCCGCGCATGCTTCTACGTCGTCGGCTCGGCCGAATATTCACGCTGCGAAGGTTTTGCTGTGTATTTGGTGGGACCAAGGCGGTATTATTTATTATGAGCTATTGAAACCGAATGAAACCATCACTGGGGAATGGTATCGAACTCAATTGATGCGATCGAGCCGAGCACTGCGCTGTATAAGAATGGGAAGTCAGTTAACGCCTCCTTTGCATGCGGAAGCTGGACCAGGTTCCGTTTGACGGTTTTTCTTATAAAGAAGGGCATCATTCCACGCTTGCAGAGAGGCAATCGACACTTGAACAGAGGGATTTCCGGCAGCAATACCTTTCCTTCGCATCTTTCCCTGTTGAATGAAGGATTTCCCTAGCCTTAAGGTGAGTCAAAAGACGTCTAGCCCGAAGTAATGTGAGAAATAGGTCGAGGCTAGGTACCCCGCGTGACAGGGGAGGTATTTAGTCGGTAGTCTTAAGAAAAAATATTCTTATGAAGTCGATTTCAGTATTCACCTGTTCCGGAGATGCTGGTCTTGAACTAGATTGATCTGGAGCTATTAAGGGCGAAACGCACAGTGTGGCCCTCGTCAACATTATTCTTAATTATCGATTATACCGAGCTGTGAACTTTATGGTCGGTAATGACAATTGATTTCAAAACGGCTTTATATCATCTCAAAATCATATTATCCGCTGTCGGGACATGAAATTCTCGTAAGAAAACCTTTCTTCTATTCAATTATAATCAACATCATATCTAAGGCTATTCGATATACACATGAACGTCAAATGTTCACCCAAATGGAACTTATGTATATGCTTTCTGAAATTTTTGGAAACAAAAACGTTTCAGAAACCGATGGACAGACCGTGAGGAGACATTAAAATTGAAATTCTAGTGCTATACTATCAATAGCCTTATTGATTTCATTTGAATGTGGGAAGGGACCCAGCAACTTTTAGTTCTTTGTATCACTTCTGAATTTATTAGTTCTGGATGAAGATATGTTTGAAAATTTATAATTTTTTCGAAGAAGAGAATTCATTCATTCATTCATCAAAAGAATTGCATTCAACAAGAACTCTCTACCTGGAATTATCACTCTCAGTTTAAAAGAGTTTGGTTGCCCATTAAAATTTCTAAGCCTTTCCATCTCGCATGGATGCTATTTTCATTTCCATTGAGCATTGCTACCGTCTTATGGCGGAAAAGTGCTCAGCATAAAATACAAGTTCATTAAAAATAACGGACGAGACGATAAATAACGTCAAGTTAGATCCAAGACCATGGCTAGCCCTTTTCCCAGAGTGACCTTCCGTGATCTGGCAAACACGTAGCAGCTCAAGTTTTTTGCTTTCGATTCTGTTTTTCTGTATTTACGTGTCTACGCGCTGACCTATTTTAAAAACAAAATGCCGGCAGTACAACGCTTTCATTTTTCCAAGCATTAATCATTTCCATTTTAAAACATTCAACTGTGTCGATACATCATGTGAGCTCAAATAGGCATTTTGTGGGAAAACTTGCTTCACTTTGCATAATAATTCTTGAGAATTGTTCTACAAATTACTGAGTAGACAACGCTTACGTAAAGGTCGCCGTGAAAACTGTCCGGGAAATTATGCAGCTCGCAAAGGTCACGTGCAAACAACAAAACAAATGACGATCGCGCAGGCAAAGGTGCTACATTGTAACCTGACCAATGCCGAAAATGCGACGAGGAAAATGCAAACAGGTCGAAAGATCTGAGCGAATACCAAGAAGTGCAAGGATGTCAACAATAGAGGCAGTCATTCCTACTCGGACCCAGTGCGAGGGCATTAACTTGGACTTACACAAAATGCCGCTCCTCGACTCTCATTGTTATGCTGGTTCTTCTTCTGCTTCTGCTTCTTGGATGGACACAGGCAATTCCACGGCATGTCGTTCTACGTGCTCGTCATCTTATGGGTCTTCACGGTGCACAAGAATGCATTCACATTAAAATTCTCATTCGATCGCTTGGGATCATTCATAACTCGATATGTGTAAAACCCGGATCGGATCAGTGCGCGCCTCGCACTACCAGTGTTAGACGCTAGTTCCAACGTGCACCACACTAGACACACATCACACTACACACTCCGCGAACACGAAACTCATACTAACCGTACGTACGTTCCCAAACGAATGTACTTGCAAAGTGACTGCAACCATGAACGCGGAACCATCGAGCACATACAACAATGTTTTGCGTCTTCTATTTTCTCTGGACGGAACAGTGGTGCGGCTGCCGAAAGACCGCCGTCGAAAGTACTCTGATCCGAGTCTTTTCACTCCCAATCCCATGATTAGACAATTTTCCGATTCTCCCTTCGACTGATTTCCATTTCTCAAGACGTCGAGGCCGCAACGAGTGTCTTTCATCGCCTTGTCGACCAAACAATAGCATTTCATGCTTGGACATCTTCGAGAAAGAACCATGAAAAACGGCCAATTAAGCTGCAATTGATTTTCCACCCCGATACGACACGGTTTCCGGTGCTGCTGTCCGGCAGGAGGACATCCATAAGCGGAAAATTGGGATCGTATGATTGGCCGACATTGGAACTGAATCGAATGCACGCAATAGCGAAAAAGACCCTTTTGTTGCTTGAGTTACGCAAGGTCATCCTGTTGACCCATCGCATTAACCCCAAATCCCTTCATCCAGGTGTGTACGCAAGGGATGAAGTCCTGCCGAAAACCAACTCGTTGAGATGAGCCTTGATAAGTCACCAGATGCCGTAGTCGAGCGGTATCGCACGAAGCCACAGAAGTGGGAGCAGATGCATCCTCAGTAGAGTTCAATGCAAAGGGTATGTGAGTGCGAACAACAAACACCTTGGGAAAACACTTTGAAAGGAAAACTCCTGAACTACAAATTCGCGGCTGGTCGTAAGTCAAAAGTGGCCACAAACTGTGTTAAAGATAAACAAATTGCGGCTGAAAATTCTGAAAAAGGGTCGAAAAATTCAACATTGATTGGTCCTTGGGTTGATATTAGTAATTAATGGTACCATCTCTCTGCGTGAAATCAAAAGAGGCGGTTTCATTGATCCTTTTGTAATACTTCAAAGATTTATGTACATACAACCCAGGATCGGAAGATTGGATTTGCCTGGGAATTTTTTTCAAATCCTCTGCCATGAATTATGGATAAATATTATCTTTTCGACTGGTCTGTTGAATCTTAAACATTCCAAATAAAAACAACTCATTTATTATAATTTTTGTGATTTATTATAAAAGATTGAAGGAAAATCGCAAAAGATAAAAGGGATTTGGATAGCCTGAGTAGCCAACAAGCAAAGGAAAACAATTTGAGAAATTAGTATTTAAACTTGGAGGTCTTTATACTATCGCAAGAAAATGGTCTGGTTGTAAGCGAATAAGGAAGAGGTCGCACTGTGCCGCAGGAAATTTTCATAAGTCAGTGAAAGCCAGTTTCAGTAATTCAAATCCTACAAAGAAATGGAATCCTTCTTGACTAATTTTATGGTGATCGCTGTAATTTTACACTGAAAGGACTTTCTGATTCAAAATTTTAGGAAAACGATTTTTTGCTGGATGTGTGCAGAAGTATTTTTGGTTTTCCCATATAGATTTTCTCTGAATTGTAAATCAAAAATCCTTGATCTGCTTTTGGCAACACGTCGCGTTGTGGAAACCACATCATCGCGACTATAATAAATACTGAAAATGTAATAAAAAATCGTCGCTGCAATTGCATTCTAGTTTTCAAGCAAAAGTGATAAATGAAACACGGAAGCTGATAAAGTGCGTATTAGCCATTTTTTCACTATACGAGTTTGATCTTGGACATCACGCAGCTGAGCAGAATTTATGGAGACAGCGTGCCACCAGAACGAGTGTGTGTGTGTGTCAACAGTGTTTTAACGCTTTCGCACTGGAGAACGATAGTTTGAACATCATTTATGGTCAGGACGGCCCAAGGAGGTAACTGGCTATAAGATGAACATCGCAGAATTTTTGAAAAGGTTCCAGGTCCACAAAATCAATATAGAGAAAAATCCATACTCTACGATATGTAAAGCTGGATGCTTTGGTACCCCAAGAAATTCGGAATGAAACAAGTCAGACTGAATGTCCTGTTGTGTTTCCTATTTTCTTCGTTAAACTACTGAACGATGTCTCCGATGGATAGTTACTGTAGATTAACCGTGAGTCCTGTACAATACAAATGATGAATCATCAGCAACTCTAGAAAACCAGGTTTGCATCCATAGAAGGACTTGTTGTTTGTTTGGTGCAATCCTGCAGAATGCATATGTTTGGAACGAAATCAAACGTTAAATGCACACTTATTCCGTCAGTAGTTGGCTTGGCTTCAACAACCAATGCGAGATCAGTGTCCTGAGTTTCGTTGTGGAGTCATCTTTCACTAAAAAAAACGTGAGACTGCACACAGCTATCCAGCACAAATTAACAGAGATTGGTTGGGAAATGTCACCCATTTTTCACCATTTTTTCTGATCTTGCTCCAACAGATTAGCAATTATTTCGCTCCCTAGACTGAAACTGCTGCTTCCCGTGTTGTAACCATCTGAATCATATGATGCACTGCATTCACAGAGGGAGGTCAAAAAGTTCACGCATTAGCAGAGTTGTCGGAGAGCAGTTTAGCATTCATTGAGCTGCTCATTGTTTGTATATCTAAAAAGTTTGGGATTAATGGGGTGATTAACTTCCGAGTTATCAAGGATCACATAAATCACATGTCGATCCGGAAGAAAATTACCACTGAACAGTAATGTTTCTAGGAATGGTGATAGGACTTCTCACCAAGCAGCGAAAAATACCTATGAGAATTTTGCAAGCAATCATAGCTGTCTCTGTAAAGGGAACTCTGCTTATCGTTGGAGAATACTTTATACACGACAATTCCGTTTCAAGCAAGGAAGAGACCACACTGTACTTGATCCTCAATCTGGAAAGCGAGTTTAGGCTACCACGTCAGGGACTATTATATATATGAAAAATATATGTCCAGCTAAATATTAAGGGGGCATCTCTAGGCTTGCGCGCATTTTTTTTTCTTTGTCGTAAAAGTCATTTAGTTATTAAAATATTTTAATTTTTTTATGCATAAAAAAGTACATATGAGTTCATACAATTGTTTTTCTTGAATTTTTATATATCACTGTGGCTGAAATTTGGCAACAGAACCACTTTTTATGGTTCATATGACATTCGATTATCGACTCAGGAACATCTGAAACAAGAATTTCGAAAAGGATTGAAATGTACACAGTCGTGCCATAAGTTCTGTCCCTCTTACAAGTGCGTCATGAAAAAATATTAGAAGTAGTGCTGTTTAGTTTGTTTAGATGATAAAGCTTTAGAAATTCGTTGAGTATTACAAACAAGTCATTTCAACACAATACGTCTAACAGTAAACATGGAGTGGGGTATTAAAGAGAATCGTATTGCAGTGATCGCGTTACACAAGTGTAAGAAAACACCTAAGGAGATTTTCGACATCTTAAAACATTTAAAAATAACTTCAAAGTTTGTTTATCGCTCTATAAAGCGATACAATGAGACGTCCTCTTCCGATGACAGACCAAGAAGTGGTCGCCCACGTGTCACAAGAACGAAAGCAACCATTAAAGCTGTAGCTGAGAGAATTCGCAGAAATCCTCTCCGCAAGCAAAAAATCATGGCACGGGAGATGAAAATCCCGCGACGGACCATGTCTCGCATCATAAAGGAAGACCTTGGGCTTGGTGCTTATCGTAGAACTACCGGTCAGCGTTTGACAGCGGCTTTACCTAACATCAGGGCAACAAGATCAAAAAAGTTATTCGAACGACACGCAAGTGGTAGTTCCCGCCAAATTCTGTTTACGGATGAAAAAATTTTCACTGTGGAAGAGAAATTTAATCGCCAAAATGACAGAGTTTACGCTCAAAGCTCTCGAGAAGCTGCTGAGAAAATTTCAAAAGTAGAAAGAGGACATCACCCAGCATCTGTGATGGTTAGGTGGGGAGTGGCGTACGATGGCGTTACTCGCTTGCATTTCTGTGAACAGGGGGTCAAAACTCGGGCAGCTAATTATCAAAATGACATTTTAGAACAGGTAGTTAAGCCTTTAAGTGATACCATGTTCGCGAGAAAGCACTGGATATTTCAGCAAGATTCAGCACCCGCACACAAGGCTAAGACAACACAGCGCTGGCTGGCAGCTAATTTACCGGAGTTTATTGCTGCTGAAGATTGGCCTTCGGGAAGCCCAGATCTAAACCCTTTGGATTACCGTTTATGGAACATTTTAGAGAAGAGGGCCTGCGCTAAACCTTATCGAAATATTGAGGCATTAAAAACTGATTTGGTGAAAACAGCAGCCTCGATACCTTTAGAAGTGGTGCGTGCAGCGATAGACGAGTGGCCGGACCGTTTAAAAAAGTGTGTGAAAGCAAAAGGTGGACATTTTGAATAATTTTTATATTTTTACAATTGTTTAGTAAGTGTTAAATAAAATGAGCACACATCCTTGTATTTTATTCATTTTGCCTTTAAATTAGACGCATTTACATTAGGGACAGAATTTATGGCACGACTGTGTATAAGTAACTCGCCAGAGTTCCTCGAACGGACTTCTTTCGGAGGCTATGTCGTGTTGAAAAGCAGTAGCGATATTATCGTGAAAAAGTCTAGTTTGCGCGATAAAAGAGCCCATCGTGCGAATTACATCTGAATTCTATACGGGTACCAAAAAAAATTAATTTTATTTAAGTTTTAAAACCATTTATTAACCACATGTCTAATTAATACGAAGTACATTTTAGGAATGAAATCAAAGTGCAACTTGCAAATTTATAAAATTCTGCAACTACACAAAACTGCTTATTTAGCAGCATGTGTCGAATGAGAATCAACTAAGGAATTTCATTACAGTGAATTATCAAAAGAGTCTTTTTACAAAATGAGTTTCGCAAAGCTTATGCTGACTGTAGTAATTGTTGGTGGTTATTTTTACTTTGCTAGTGGTTGGTGTTGCTGGCTGCAACTCGCGCGCAGTGCTTTGTTATAAACTGAATGCGTGGCAAGTGTTTTGATAAAAAGTTTAGTATTTTGTTTGCCTTTCGCTTGTATGCATGAGCGAAACGTCAAAGTGGCCAGGGAAAAAGGTGTTTTTTTCTACCATCAATAGCACCGTAATTTCGCCTAAGCCTAGTTCGACTTAAAACAAGGAGGAACATTTTGGTAAGAAAATTTGTTTTTTTTTTGTTTTTACTGACTAATTGGTGGTATTAGCTATGGTGCTAATGAGGTTAATTCGATGAAAATTTCATGGGCGCTGCCGTTTTCGCCCCTTACATTTCAATTAGGAAATGCTACCATCATAGGTGGGAGTTACTATCCGTGGGATCCGGTTGAAATCGAGTAAACGTGATTCTAGTATGGGCTATAGCCATGTGTGTGACAAATAACCTTTAAAACTTTCATTTTTTTCGATTCAATAGTTTTTGCAAAATCATGTTAAGAAAGTTAAGAAAAGGTGTTATCACAGTCAGCCCTCCAAAATAAACTAATGTCGAGAATATTTGTAGGAGACTAACTTCGCTTATGAAATGTCCACGTTCTTACCAGAATTTTTCGGTTCAAAAAATTGCTGCAGATTCTGATGAATTTTCTGCTAATGGCGAAGTCGATCAATTGTTTTTTATTTTCATTCATCGCGGCATGGTAGCTTTGTTATCCGATCGTTCCGAAAAAGAGTTCTAGGGTGCTGTGAAACTTGTCCTTGAGTCTGTTTTCATTTCATTGTAGAGTTTTTGCAAAAGTGTCACTAGCCATATAATTAATCATGCCATTTTATACGGTTCAATAGGTATGAGGTCTTGATCATCATTTAGAGACTAGTCTAGTCCTAGTCTTTCATTCTCCTTTTACTCTCAAGGTTATGAAGTGCTTAGTCGGTCAGTGACTTCACTTATTATTTTGAGCTGTTCCCTCGTTACTTCCTAGGCAACTAGTGGCTCTTCGTAAGGATTATTCCATAAATATGGAGTTCCAGTTTAGTAAGCTCATAGGGAGCCATTCCATAGCTTTTGAGATAATGGTCTTTGTAAATGAGCTGCCCCTTAGAACAGCGAATTTGATACAAGTGTTTTCGAAGTTTTGATGAAACATTGAAATCAGGACTTGGAAGTAGCTCGATTGTGAATAACCCAAACATCCAACAAACATAGGCCATATTTGAATAAGCTGTTGTACAAACTCTAATGCTCCATTTTTTTATATTATAAATAACGGATGGAATTTGATCCTTGAACTTCACAGTCAATTCCTCTATAACAAACTTGCCTGCCCAGTATGAAATCGTTCAAGAAATTTTCATTGGTGAAGTTCGCAAAGCAACTTACTCGTTATAGGTCGGATTAGTAGAGGCTGTTTGAACGGTTGTCAAATAAGCATTCAGATGTTGATGGATCTGTTTTGTTTGTATGTTTCGGGTTTCTTGACCAATAACGTTGCCAATTGAATCGGTTACTAATCAATTAGGATTACCTCTACACGATTTTTTATAATATATGATATCATATAAGTAAACACATGATTTGTTGAACTGATTTAGCAGCGGAAAATATTCTTAAAACATCCATTGCTGTATCTTTATATCTGAGCAACAGCGTAGTACTGTTGAGTTGTAGTCAGATCTGAATCTTGCGCTTGTCAGCGCTTTTTCGCATGCTAAGCTGCATGTATTGGGTGTATAACTTAATTCGTGCGGTTTTTTTTAAACTGTGAACGTTTATTTCAGAAAAACATGTACAATAGTATTATTCAAAGTATTGCCCATCTAAAGCTATGTGATTTTCCCATCTTTCTGGCAATTTGTGGATCCCATCCCAAAAGAACTGCGCCGGCTTGGCAGCCAAGAATGAATCAAGCCAATTTTTGATATCCTGCTCTGATGTGAACCGTATTCCAGTGAGGGCGTTCTGCATCGATCGGAACAAATAGCAGTCAGAAGGGGCAAGGTCTGGGCTATAAGGCGGATGGGGTAAAACTTCCCATCCACTATTTTCCAAATAGTTCTTAACCTGAAAAACAACGTGGGGCCGAGCGTTGTCATGATGGAAAATTATTGCCTCGTGTATGGTCGCATATTCCGGACGTTTTTCGGCTACTGCTCTCTTCAAACGGATTGTGTTCGGTAATGTGCTCCATTGATGGTTTCACCCGGTTTTAGCAGCTCATAATACAGAAGACCCTTCTGATCCCACCAAATACAGAGCATTACCTTCGCGCCATGGATATTCGGCTTTGCCGTTGATTTGGCTGGTTGACCGGGTTTCACATATGATTTTTTGCGCTTGGGGTTGTCGTAATGGATCCACTTTTCATCACCAGTAACTATCCGATGCAAAAATAACTTCCTTTTGTGGCGTTCCAGCAGCATTTCGGACGTGCAAAACCGCCTTTCGACGTCTCTCGGCTTGAGTTCATGTGGAACCCAATTTCCTTGCTTTTGAATGTATTCAGCTGCTTTTAAACGTTTCGAAATGGCTGCTTGAGTGACAACCAAAGATTCTGCCAGCTCTTTTTGTGTTTGGCAACAATCTTCATCGAGTAATGCTTCCAGTTCTTCATCTCCAAACTTTTTGGCTGCCCAGGACGTTCATCTTCTTCCAAGCTAAAATCACCACTTTTGGCAGGTTCGCTCAGCTAGAGCATGTTCACCATAAACTTCCACCAAAATACGATGACTTTCGACAGCAGTTTTCTTCATATTAAAGTAATGAAGAAGAACTCCTAGCAAGAGCATTTTTTCAGGAACAAAGTTCGACATATTTGAGTGAAAAAAAAAATTATTGTTGTTAACGCTTTAAATGAATGACATTAACTGAAAAGACGTACAATGACAGTAGCTTTCCAACGCAGGTTCGGAATATTGGAACGACATATTATACAAGTTACGCCATCTCTTAGCAAACCGCACGAATTAAGTTATAGACCCAATATATTCCGAAGTATACACTCCTGGACAAAATAATATATAAAATAATTGCATTTCGATGCGATAAGACCTTAAATTTATTTAATCGTAACCCTATCATTTACTTCATGTTCTAATAATAAAAGATTTCTTGGTAACCCCTATGGGAAAAAACCGTAACAATAAAGATTCAGTTATAAGCTAGTATTTCATTTCAGTTTGAGAATAATAGTGGAACATATAAAAGATTAATGTGAGTGTATTTGCAATAAAATAGTGTACTTGCAATAAAATTATTGGAAGCGAATCACTTTTAATGGATTTGAAGAACGATAAGTGGGTGTTGATGTACATAATTCCATAATGCCCGCGCAGCTTAATGCTAATACTTCGAAAAGAAGACAAGGCTTTGTAAAGCATTGCCAACGTTGTGAATCGCAATTAAATTTCGTTCAAAATGTTTTAAAAGCTAAAGTAGAACCGGAACTTCGGTGTAGACCGCAAAAAACTACTACAGAATTATGTTTTTATAATCAACATAGAAACGAATGCCCGATGTTGAAAATCAAAATGGGTAAACCCTTTTTTAAGATAATATTCTCACCATCCTTTTACATATCTATCCTGGCGCCGCAACAATGCAGCACGAGTGTAGATACCGAACCCCATAAGATGCAAACACATACAGGAATTAAGCCCAAGCCTGTCTCCTAGATTAGAAGTTAGAAGCATCTACTCAGCTTTTTTTGATATGGAAGCGGAAATGCTTATGGGCTTCCAAGTTTGTAAGAACATCTGATGGTTTGTTTTTTCCTTTTAGAGTCTAAAATTCACTATTTTCCAACAGAAGCGCGACATGCTTCGATATGTTTTTCCATTCGACGTCCAATAATTATTACACATTTTGTGTTTCACTAGTTCTTTCCCGGCCATGACTAGAAGGAGAATGGACTTGAAAATCGATGTTGTCCTTGAATGTTGATGTATGCGATTTCCATACTAATGCAGATTGGTTTTGAGATTTTAAATGATTGATTTACCACCCAAGCAAAGAAATCGTGTGGGCGACGATTCATTGTTGAGGTCAGTTAACCCGAAGCTGGTTTTGATTTCGAAAGGCACAGTCCAATCTTATGTTGGTACAGATTGCAGGCATGCTTTTGGCCAGGTAGTTTTCCCCGAGTAATGCATACATCGAGAAACCAAATCAGACGTTATTTCGCACGGGAAAAGGGTATACTGCCTTGAAAGAAAATCATCTTTTCGATTTTTATATGGATATATTAAATTAGAACTAATCATATAACTTAAAATCCACAATTTTCCTCCTGGGAAATAAATACATTGATCTTAGTTTTCCAGTAGAAAATTATCAGAACCACGCTGGAAAATTTATTTGATAGCAATTCCAAAATCGAATTATTAATTAATTTTCACTTAGTTTTTTACTTAATATTTTTTGTTTTTTTTTTCCATAACATTCGTAATTTTAATGCGTTGCCAAAATTGTTCTTCTCTCACTCACAATGCATAATCATATAAATTAATTTAATCGGTTTGGAATCGTTATTTTTTTTTCTTGTTTGTTTTTATTTTCTATTCTTTTATTTCACCGTTTCTCTAATTTATTGGACATGACTTAATGCTTCCCGTAAACCGTCCTCGTTTTGAGAATGAGTCGCGGTACAATACGATTATTATCGGAATTTATTCAAAGTCTATTAGTGTTGCAATTGTCATTCTAAGTGTATGTACCTGTAGGTAAGAGGGGTTTTGTTATATGATTATAATGTAGCAGCAGCAATAGCAGCATTTCTGTGAATACATGAGTGTTCCGTTTCATGCTAAGATCGTTTTATTTTCTGAAATTTTATTATTTATTATCCTCCCTTATAACATGAAGTCTTATGAATTTTGATATTCCAATTCAGTAAAAGTCAAATCGTCCACATGATTTTCACCGGGTTTGAATTCTTTAAATAAACTTGCATATATGAAACGTTTATGGCAACGTTCCTTAAAGGCTTTCAATTGCTCTTCACAGTCACCGAAATCACCGTTGCGCAGACTCTCGAACACTTTCGTACAGTCCTGCAATTAAAAGTAAAAACACAAAGTTAGTGTGGAAGCTAGAAGGTGAATCATTAACTGATCGGTACTTAGAGTACAAAAAACAAAACAAGTTTACACGCATATAACTGTTAAAATAACAAATAACATAATTCACGATTAAAATAACTTTCTTTAGTGTCCTTCATACACGAATGCAGCCCTAGATGGGGGAAATTTCATTCAAATGGGGAAATGTTATTTTTGTGTCCCTGGTTGAACCATTCAAGGATGTTACAGATAATTCATAGGTCATGGGAGCATGGAAAAATGCATGGAGTCATTGGAAAAAAAACTAAGAAATCCATAAAATGAATAATTTTTTTCTTTTGTATAAGATGTATTAGAACGTTTTAATATTGACTGTTTCATAATTTTTTTGTAGCATAACAATTCAGGGGAGAGAAGAAAGCTGTAGGGTTACTAAAACCCCAAATGAAACAGTTTTGTCAAAAATTATAGAGATTATATAAACATATTTTTCGTTCTCCTATAAACAGAAGTTTGTCTTTCCAATAACTGTATATATTGTTGTATATGCATTTAGGGATATTATGAAATGGTGATTACATTCCAAAAGAAATAAAAATTCAAGTTCATTTTTCTTAAGTTTTTATTATATATTATAGTCGAGTCGGAGGGCTATTTGTAAGACTAATCATACGATACAATAACTCTTTGTTACAGCTCTGTAAAATTTTCTCTTGGGCGTAGCCTTCCCTCTTCCTTTCTATTGGCTCCAGCTCGGGACATGACATAAGCCTTGATGGGAACTCTGAAAAAATCCTGAAACCACCTTTTGGTTGAAATAACCTTGTAAATGTGTGTATTATCCTGCTGGAAGATAATGTCTCATATTCTGTAAGTATCCATAAAACTAGGACGTTTCTCTAGTAACAGCACCATCATTAGTAGTTATTCTTCCATTTCCGGTATCTAATTAGCTCCAAGAACTTTCCACGCTACGCAAAATTGAAATCGTTTCCTCAGATAACCCCAAAATAAATCACCATTATTATCCATAGCATGTGTCCGACGTTCTGAAAGTTGCTACATCACTCTCCTGTTGAAATCTTCTCCCTTACCCTCCACTTTGCTTGTGCTGTACTAAGATCCTCTTCAGTGTTGTATTGCTTTTCCTGCAGGTGGTCATCGGGAGATCTTGCTTTAATCTCCGTTAATATAGTGAGTTCTTAGTGAACGATGATTCCACGACCATTGACTAATGTTGGATCTGTATCATGTATTACTTGTTGAAACCGCTCTAATTGCTGACAAAATTTGCTGTTAATGTTTTATCTCGTTCTACAAGTACCAAATAAATGATTTCTCGCCAGGCCGCCAGTAAGATCTGCTCCGGATACAAGCCTGATGTTGAAGTGGATACTGCTGATTCAGTCTCCAAACTGACTGGTGCTGTTTCACATTATTGTACAGAACACACTTTTCATTTCCATTATGGAATCTACTGGAGAAACTCTCCATTAGTTGGGCGAGCAAGATGGGAAATACATCAGGCCATTCTGTCTTCCTTGTTTCTTTGCGAAAGTTGGTGGGGTACCCAAGCATTCTACCTTACAACATATCCTCGCGGATGGATTCTTTTATCTAGAGAAATTCTTTTGGACTTGAGCCTATCCGATAATTCTATGATGGTGCTCCTTATCTTATCAAATCTCTACCTTCCAATAGTGAACTTCTTGAGACGTCCTGATCGTGACTGATCTTCAGACTGTCGTTCTGCATTATGAAAGTGCTGAAACCACTGTTGACATTCTCGTTCTTTTAACACGTTTTTTTTATAAAGTCCGCTTATATTTCGATGGCCCTCCGCTGCGTGTTGTCTAAGACCAAACTCGTATGATAAACAATGCCTAATATGCACTTTATCAGTTTCCTCTTAAAAAGTAAAATCAAAATGCTACCGTGAGATCTTTGATTGCTCTTTTCTCAATGCAATCTGCTGTCGGACTGACTTTAAGGATATATGATTAAAATCCGTATGGTAAAACTGTAGCACGCATCTAATACTTTGGAAAAAAAATCTATAAAATAGGTTTGAGTTTTTCTCATTACTGTAGCTAAGCTTTTGAAATTTGGTTGTAATGAAGGGTCTCATTGCTGAACAACATTCATCCTTGTGTTAAACTTTACCATCAAAATGGCGATTTGTGCTCTTATTTGGCGTTCGATACACTGCGTGTATTAATGCCATAGGTCAAATTAGTTTCTAAATGAAAAAAATTGATGATGTCGATCAGAAAACATTACGCTGCAGATTTTACGCTCAACCAAAAGCTTCGTGGCGCATAGCATACGTTCGTGGCATAAATATACATTCATCGAAGTTAATACTTTTGGGAAATGAGATCCTAAACAATTGACTCGAAATTGCACACGTATTAAGTTCAATTAGAGCAGGAATCTCACATCTCAATCTACGCCGTGAACAGGTCAAAACAATGTTGAGAGTGCTTGGAATGTTTGAGAAATATTATTTAATCGGGGCTCATTTTCATCTAAATAGGTGAACGCAAGCAGAACGTTTTGAATAAATCATGGAAAATAGCTGAAAAATGTTAATGGGCTTGGGGAAAATCTGATCTGTTTATTGTTGTTTATACTCTGTATGATATTATACCTTTATAGGTTCGCCTTATGCTAAGGTTTAGGCTTCTATTTCGGCATAAAGTTCAACAGGTCAAAAAGATCTGCTTTTATTTTTAAGAAAGGTAAAACGTGTATTATGATGATTGGTTTTCTCGCTTTGGTTCGGGAAATTTGATGGATTTAGCGTGGAAAAAGTAGAAGTAATCAAGGTTAAAAGCTGAGGAAACCAGCATACAAGTGTTCGTGATAAGGCTTGCTTATAGCATGGTTCGAAACATCGAATTGGACGGTTGGGGCGTCCCCAAAGTTTATCATGAAAGGAAGGCAGAATTCCTACTTGCAAGGCATTGCCCAGATGAAACGAACACAAAACATTTCTTAAAAATGCTGACACGAATGAAAAGTGAATGTTCGAGGTTCGTGGTAGAAGCGAAGCGAACGCTTTAAACGGATTCGAAGCCAGGCCAGCCAAAATTAACACCAACTAAGGCGATGCTTCGTGATAGGTAGGTTTAGATTATTGTAAAGGTAAATGTAAAGATTATTGTGCAAGCTTTCCAAGCTGCTGGGCAATCTATAGATTCTTAACTGTACTATAAGCAGTTAGTTAGGTTTAAGGCAGTCATTTAAAAAAGGCACAGAATTTAGAAAAAGAAGCGCCTTTGCTTTCCGCTACGAAACGACCAGACTGCACTTATCTTTGATGACTATGCAAAACTTGACGGACCTCAGGTGGAAAGTTCTGATGCATCACTTTAATGAGGTACTTTGCGCTCTCAGACTATTTGCTTCGAAAAAGAGGACCCCTTACTAATCACCAGGAGTCGTACTTCCTACTATCATTCTGGGAGTGGTAGAAGGAAGTGTAAGCATGCGTTGAACGTATTGAGAAACAGGTTAGGACAAAAGTGAAAGATCATTTGCAGCACCCAGCAACCTTATTCCGCTGTGAATGGTATTAAGGGGTTGCGCGACGGGTAGGAAAAATGATGAAACCCCGCACAATTTCGTCCGATTTTCCTTCGCCTTTCAGCAATTTCAGGTGACAACCAGTAAACTGGGGGCGAGTTCTTCGTAGGGACATATAAGGCTTGTAGGCAGACTTAATGATTCTCATAGTGGAGTTCGCTAAACATTTTTTTAGCTCCTTTCTTCTTTACATTTTCCCTGTTAACTATGATTTATGGTTTCTTGGATTTAGGATTTATTTAAGATTCTTGTTCTTAACGGTGAACAGTGTATTGAGCTTTGATTTCGTGACATCACAATATTTCGTTATTTTGTGCTTCCTGGCTTTAAGTTAGTGCTTGCCTATTCTCCGGGAGTTACCGTACAGTTTTAAATCCTTCATTAGAATTGCGCTAGCTTTCTAATAATTATGAATAATTCTATAAAAATGCTGTTGTCGATCTAAAGAATTACCTATTGGTCTGCAGAACTAAAATTTAATATAACCAACTCGAACGAACCGTAATATTTTACTTACGACTAAAAGAAAACCAAGGATGAACAGCTATAATGAGGGCGACCCGGATTGGGGTACAAACTGAAGAAGGCCCCCAAGTAATGCAATATGTAGTGGGATTTAAAAGACACGAGACAATTTTGAGAGTAAAATTGAAAAGAATATCTTGGGATTGCTGTTTATGCTGCCGCGATGTGTCAAGTTCTCTTGGGCCTTTCTTTGCTTGCTGATGGTGATGAAGTTTTACTGTTCGACCGGACTGCGTCCCCAAAACAAACCAAGAAAAATCCGACGACGGAGGGATATGAGGCGGCTTGCACTCCTTACAAGTATATTTTTTTTGTTACTATTAGATTTCATTCAAAATGTTACGTCATAAAAAAGGTCCAGCTAATTCCACATGAAGCGAATTGAGCGGAACACATCCAAAGGGGAAATGTTTTTTTGTACTTCTTATTTTCTCTTGTTACATTGATTCTTTGGTGAACTTCAATGAAGAATAGTAAAAAACAACACAAAGTGTCAGGAATCATGTTGGAAAATTAGAAATTAAAACGTCATACATACCTCAATGGCTGCATTTTGCATATCAAACGAAGTAGCTAGATTGATTGCCGCTTCTTTTTTACTACGATCTAACGTGTAAATTATTTTCGCTCCCTCCAACGAATGAGTAATCGAATTTTGATGTCTCTTTATAAATTCGTCATTTAGTTCGCTGGCCGTTTTTGTTCCAATCAGCTCCTCTTTCGCCTTTTCAATAACTAATTTAACGCTAGGATGAAGAGATTTCGCGGCCTCTTCATTTAAAGCTTTCATTAATTTTACCGTACATGTATGTATAAGCGGATGAGTTGGATCGATTTTGCGGGCGCGTCTTATTGATTGGACCATCAGAAGAATTTTATTCTTCCGCAAGTAAACTTCGAATGCGAGTAAATGCGTTTCGATTTTTTCTTTGGCTAAGATTTGCAGTGGTTTCAGAAACTCAATTGATTTCTCCAACGGATCTTCTGATCTCTCGAGCTTTTCGGGTATCAATTCATCCAATTGGGGCGCTTCAGGATCAGCATCCTGGGGGTTCTGTTGCTTCGATTTATGATGTTGCTCCTTTTTGACGGCAGCTTGAGCTGCTTGAGCACTTTCCAGTTCGGCCTTTTTCTTGGCCTTTCGTTGCTTGTTCCTTAGCTTTTTCAGTTCGGCTGGTGGCAAATTTTCTACAAAACACATTGTTAACAGAGCAATGCTTCGGAATACAGACGCTCAACTTACCCGTATCAATTTCTTCAACGGCCTTCTCATTTTCCAGAGGTTTGTCGAATAGTCTAAGATATATCTATAAAATACACAATAAATGTTTTGTTATAGAATGGCGAAACAAAAAGTGCGACAATGTCCGAACTTTACCAACATCTGACCAAACACAAATACAAGATTTTCTTAACTGGTAAAACGTTACCTCAATGGCACATTTGGCAGCTTTGAAATAAAATGGATGCGAACGGAGCACGTCTTCCAGGCGCAAGAGTCCAACGTAGGAACGTAACGTCATCTTTCGCATGCAGTATGTGTGGAAATCAAATTGATCTTCGATGATTTCAGCGAAATGCCGGTCAACCTCGTGGCATTTCTTCAAGGCGTCGCCCCACCTTCCGAGCCGTTGATAAGCAAGTGCGCATTCCGTTTGGAACCACATACATTGCATCTCGTTCAAGTTTTCCATTGCCGACACACCCTCCCGCGTAAACTTGGCGCAAACCTCTTCGGCCTCCATTATAAGGTTCGCTTGCAGCATATACTTTGCACATTTCGAATTTATATACCTACAATTAAGCACATTCTACAATAAGGTGAAAGCCAATCTCGCTTGCTAACCTATCAGCCGTATCCAAACTTTGCGCCTCGTCTAACCACTTATACGCAGATACCGGATTGCCAGCGTGCTTGTAAATGCGTCCTTTTGTAACAAATAGTTCTATTAACGTAGGCGTGTGTTCGATTGCGAGATTGATGTATTTCAACGCTTTGTCCGTGTCGCGCAGATGGTCGAAATGTTGCGATAAATACAGCAGAGTCCAAAGAAGCGCGGATGCCGGCTCCACAGGCTTCTTTTGCTCCATATCCTTTTTCGAAAAGTACCCGCTTTCTTCGAGGTTCTGATAGTATTCGTGGACCAGTTGCGATATGATATTCACCTTTTCGGGGTCTTTATATAGAGATCGAATATTGACGAATAGTGGGGGCACGCCTTTCCGCAAGCCTCGGCGCAGGTATTCATCAATGATTATTCGAAACTCGTCGCCGTTCGCGATGTCTAAGGGCAGGCGTTTCGGACACATAGCATGCGGATATGTTTCCTGCAATAAGCAAATTCAAAAACATTGAAAGGGATCAGCAAGTAAGCACGCAGTTAACCTGAAACTTTTTGTATTCGCTCAGTTTCAACTCGTTGTCCTTAATGCCTCTTGCCTCGAAATACTTGGCGTAGTACGACACGTTTTCGGGGTTTCTTTTGATCAATTGTTCGTAGATAGGAACAGCCACATTGTTTTGGCCCAACTTAATATGTAAGTCACCCAAAGTTTCCTTAAGTGCTAATTTATCAAATATCTGCGCCGAAAATTTCGTTAAATGTTCGAGCGCTTTGTCATAATTGCCCGATTCTATGAGAATCTCACTTTGATAAAGCAGCAATTCACTATTTCTGTAATCGTAGTTCTCCTGCGTGCGCAAACAGAAACGTTTAAATGATTAACTCACAACTAAATACGACAAATGTTTCTTACTACTAATGCTTGCGATTGTCTGAACGTCTCCAAAATAATATTCGCAGTTTCGTAGTCACCTAATAAATGATAGCTCATTGCAAAACCTATCCAGGAAGCATGTTGCGACGGCCGCAATTTGAATAGTTGATGTCTCGTTTCGCGGTAACCCTCTAAATCACGCATTTGTATCTGCAGCAATGACAGATCCTTTAGAATTTGCAGATTATCCTTCTCCCATTTGAGAGCATTTCGATAGCATTTGATGGCTTCGTCGTATTTTTTATCCGATCGTTGCAATAATCCATAAACGTGCCAGCAAACATGTGACTTTAGGTCGTTTCGTAGGCCACGTCGTACATATTGATATGCTTCGTCCCGTCGACCTAAACCATTCAACGTTAGCCCCTTCATCGCCAGTGTCTCTCCATGTTCCGTAAATTTCGGATTCGACAAGATTTGCTTTGCCAGCTTCAAACTGTTTTTGTATTGTTTCATTTCGTAACATTTCTGAAATAACGTGGAAGGTAGAAATTATTGAATGGTGGAAATTACTTCGAGATTACACAAAAAGTGAAATATTGCCAATTAATTTTCATTAGCAGATTCAGTTACTTAACAAATATTGGACATCTTTTTTGAGGACGCATTGTCCCTTTTCGAGTGATCTTCGACGAAATTTTTCGCAAACTGTTTTACCCCCGGATTTATGACGATATTTGGTCCAAGAAAGAGGTTTGTTTTGGAATGAGGGCTGAACAATGGCAATCAGTTTAGTTCAAATCAGACTAGCGCAGTCTAATCTAAAGTACGCGTTCGAACACAATTCCCCTTCATTTCAAGACTGTCTAGTAAAAGGAAGAATCTACTCTTTTCAAATTAACGTTCTAAACCAAAATACAAATTTGTTCATTTCAGTGAAGATGAAAGAGTGATGAGTTACATACTACATACATAGGATTGCAAATACGGCGCTGTCAAATCGACACCTTAACCAGTTAAGTGACTTTCCGGCAAAGCGCGCATTAGTATGTGTGACGGGTGCGATGACGGGTATAGTCGTCAAGCACAGAGTAAGTGGCACTGTTGAAATATTGGGACAAAAAGACGACTTAGTTTTACAAAATGAACAATTTGATTATTAATATTTACACAGTCGCTTAATACGGACATATGCTTTAATGAACGGAAAAAATTGCCTGCTCCGTAACAAACATGCTTTGAAATGCTTGCTAACTATTTACACAAAAGACCAGTAAAGAAGGGAGTGAGATAGCGCACAAATGATCTTTTTCCAGGAATATCCGCAGATCTAATATATATTTTTTTGTTTAGGTACATCAAGATGAAAATCGTGATAATCAAAGATCCAGTGTTACTGCAATGTTGACGAGTTAGTTCTCAGGTAATTATGAATTCAACTCAAATTATCTGTAATTGTTATTTACTTGTTTCATTTCGTCTTGACCTCAAAACATTTTAAACATATTAAAATTTACGAACTAAATTTCGTTTCGGCCTAACTTACAATTCAAATATCAAATTGTAACAAAATTTTACGCATGACGGATATAGTCGCCATGACACTAAATTTTGCCACATGTCCATGACGGATATACTCGTCAAACACGCTTAACTGATTAAATGAAAAAAATCAAATGAGCCGTCGCTGCGCTGTATTGCAAACCTGATTCGATTATCGAAAATGGTTTTAATCTAATTTTTGTCAGAGTCAATATGATGTCCATTGGTCTTTTGACATTCACCTTCTTGTCACCTTCCACAAGGGTTTGTGAACCATCTGTTTTGGGCTGGTTTGGTACCAATTTTGGGCGCGAAAAGGGCCCTTCTTGGGCCCAAAAAAAACTGTTTTTTATTTTGTACATTTTCTGTTGATGGAGAAATCAACAAAAATTCAAAAAATAAGAAATTGGTAGCAGTTTTAGTGCATTTGTGTTTTCAGTGCGCATGCACGATTCGGCACCAGCCGAAACTCTTCAATCCAGTTGTCGTTTGACGAGTTACAGCAGGTGCGTTTAACCTGTCTCCAAAACAACTTCATTCTATTTAAATACATATACACACAAAATACATCAGCGTCGGCTTTCTCAAAAGTATTTAGTTTATATTTGGTAGTGTACACAAACGTTCGATATAATCAAAATGGTCAAAAATCCGTACGGAAAAGGAAAGAAACTGATGAAAAAAAGCAAGGAATCTGAGAAAATCTCATGAATTTCAAGGAAATCAGCATACTGCTGAACACACTAGTCTTTTTTCTTTTCCCTTAAGATCGGTTAAAAACAACTGATGATATTGGCCCTGTCACTGTAGCACTGGCCAGCGTTTATCGTTCTTTGTATGATTATAGTTGATGTTGAATGTTATTTTCGTGCTTGATATATCTGCATTTACTATTTCTTTAATGTGTTTTACGTTGGAGGAAGTTTGTTGAAATAGCGATTAAATCATAGGAATATGGGGGTTTTAGATGATGATGTTCGTTTCTGATAGGAAGGCATCCAGTTTCCCAGGAGGTTCATGTTATTTGTGGTTAATAGGTTGTGGATTTTGTTGTAATGTTTGAAAAGCTTATATTTTGCCCTGATTTCCTTATATCTGGTGCAGTTAAAAATGCGGTGGTCTATATCATCAACCTGTGTGCAGTAGGTGCATAGGTTCGAAGTTGTTTGCTTGGTTTTGTAGAGTCTTTTCCTGTTGTAGGCTCTGTTCGTAAGAAGCCTGTTAATCGTTTTGATTGATCTTCCTGACAAATTTTGGCCATAGAACCATGGTTTGCCGCCTTTGAGGTGATGAGCCTGTTTCCAGGCGCTTTGTTGGTAGTTTTCTGTTTGTCTATTGATCTTTGCACGCCAAGAGTCTTTTATCTCCTTTTGTATTCCATCCAATATTTCGTCTAGTTCCCAGTGCGTCTCGATTTGTTCGTCGGTTAGTATGCCTTCTTTGGCTTTGCTGTCAGTAAATGCAAAATCCTCGAGTCCTTTGTGTCCAGGTACCCATTGTAGCGTGTATGTCTTGTAGGGGTTATTCTTAAAAATCTCCCATATGGCCTTTACAGTTGCCTTTTGAGCATTAGTGCTGGTTTATTGCCTTTGGTGAAGATTATTGCTTGGGTGTTGTTAGGATTGACCTCAAGTTTGAAACCTTGGCATATTCTGACAAATGTGTTGACTTTATCTTGTAAAGATACTATGATATCTGTTTCATTTGTACCTTCTTCTAAGATCAGGAAGTCATCTGCATATTGTAGCATGGTGGTGTTATTCTTGGCAATGCTATATAATTTGCTGGTATACAAGTTGAAGAGAGTGGGACTTAGAACATCGCCTTGTGGGAGTCCGTTGTTGATGCTGCTCGCTTGTCCGTTTAGTGTTAGATCTCTTTTCCTGTATAGATTTATTATCCATCTTATGTACTGGTGAGGTACTTGTGCTTCTGTTAGCGTGAACCTTAGTATGTTTAAATCAACTCGTTCATATGCGTTAGCAAGGTCCATTACTATTCCTATTTTGATGGGTCTTGCTTTTATATTGGTGATTTTCTGACGCAGTTTGTTGAGACAGGTAATAGCAGACATATTTTGTCTATATGCGTAACAGTTCCTGGACTACAGTCTTCACGAGTACTTCGGCACGTAAATTGCCAACAAGTAATTTTGACGTTAAACTCGACGATAGCTATTGTTTTTGTGTTGTGTCGTTTTCTCGGCGTTGGTGAGTATATTACAGTGTAAAACGTGTGGTAAAGATGTGAAATTTACCAAAGCGGCAATTCGTGGACTAGGGTGAGTGAGGGTGAGTGTGGGGATCGACAGATAAATTCTGCTCCTTTGATAAAAATATCATTTGACGTTAACCGGCGCAAAATATTTGTTATCTGATTAATTGTCGTCGGTATCAATGGTTTGTAACTTTTTCGCTCACTCTGCGACAACGTATTACAGAATATTAGAAAATGTGAAAATAGCGGCAAGTTCTGTAAGTAAAATTTGCTTAAAAAAAGCTGATGGGGAAGAAAAGAGTGTGGTAAATATTCTGGTAAAGTTTTAGATTTATTCGTATCATCAAAAGTATTTTAAACTTGCGAGATAATGTTGAAAAAATTGAATCGTGTCGATTTTGACATATGGTACGAGAGTAAGCATAAAGAATGCAGTGCGATCTACGAAGGTAGCTCCGGTGGTATGGAGGCTCAAGGCATTAAAGAAATTTTTAAAAGTTCCATTAATTTGCGTAATGCTAAATCTCCGTATTTCATTGTTGGCGGGGATTCAAAAACGTTTATAAATCTATTTGAATCGAAGCCCTATGACGATTTTATAGTTATAAAGCTTGAGTATGTTTTACACGTCGGCAAACGTATGTTTTGTCAAAAAAACGATAACCCAAGTACGAAAAATAATAATAAAAAAAAAATGAAGAAAAAAAAAATTAGAAGAGCAGTCGAAAAAAGATAAAAGGAAGAAACAACACACAAGAGAAGAATAACATGATGTGGGTTCCACCAGCAAACACCCAAGACTTGACTGCCAAAATTATAAAGAATTTGTCAACATATTACGGATTAGCTGTCCAAAGAAATCCTCTGTAGAAGATTCTGTAGCCGATATGAAGGAAATATGGGCTGCATATTACCATAGAATCTCCACCGCTGAAAATGAGAAAACGATTATTGCAATCCGGATTGGTGCAAGTTCTTGAAGACGCAAAAAAGGCATCGAATACACACATTAACCAGACTTCAATGCGGAGCTCCAAGAATATGTTAAATCGGTTTTTGAAAAACTAAGCGATGAGGAATTACTGAAATGATGTTTGGAAAAGAAAACCCAAAATAATAATGTGTTACAAAAAAAAAAAAAACACTTTGGGCTTCGTTCTCAAATATACGTTTGTGGGACGGAAAGTTACGGAATTGGCTGCACATATTTTATTAGCCATATTCAATGAAGGAAGAACGTCTCGCTTGAAGATATTGGAAGTAATGGGCTGGATAATTGGACATTTTACCTACGATTATGTAAAAAAAAAAAAGACGAAGAGCGAATTGAGATGGCTAACTAGCGAGTACAGCGGCGTCGAAGGAAGCTCGCCAACCAGCTCAGCAAGAGGAACAACACGAATTTATTGATTCAGGACTCATTTTATATAGACAAGGGATTGCTGATTAACCAATCGTAAGTGTTGTAACTCGATTTTTGTTAAAATTTTACAATATAAACAGTAAAAAACGACAATAGAGACGATTTTCTCGAAATGGTGTTTTCTTCAATCGGCCCAGACTTATTCCCCGCAACCACTAGGCGGAGTTTTTTAATTTTTAGTGAGTTTTGTTTGTTTTGGTGTCCTCTTTCGTAATTTATCAGAAAATTGCAGAAAAAATTGAAAAAACAAAATTGCCGAGTGAAAAAAGAGGGAACAACATGATTTTTTCACATATCCGCCATTTTTTTTTTATTTGAAAACAATTTTTTTATAAAAGGTGGTAAATTACGATGTAAGACACCTTTATCTTTAAAAATATTTTTGAATTTTTTGTTTCAGATTTGTGAATTTCGGGATTAACCCCGGGCCATGGAGCATTATCATTTTTCAACTTTGGCGCCTTCTTTATAATTCTGTACAGATTAAAAATGGAAAAAAAAAATTTTTTTTTTCACAATTTAGAATATTGTACTATTAAAATATTAAAAGTTATCCAAGGTTCTATAATAAAGCAACCAAAAGGAAATTTAATTAAAGGTAAATTTTTTGTCTTTGTAACCGATAATAGTCCCTTTCCCTAGTCCCTAATAAATATGATTTATAAGACTTAATAAATTCTAATTAAAGTTGTGAGAAACAAAGATTTACGTTCTTAAAATACGTTTTGTTAATTGTTGTTGTAATAAGTTATCAAGGCTGCTCAATAAAAATATCGTGATTGGTAACGTAAAAAAGTGTTATTATTTTTCTACCTTGGTTGCCAAGTCGCTGCTGGCAGTGTATTGTTTAGATTACAATTGTTTAGATTTAATTACGCATGCATGCAATAAAATAACTTCATTCATCTTTAATTTTAATCTGTTACTACTAGTGCCAAAAAGCTTCAGTAAAAAGTAGAACGGCCCACAAATTAAAGGCATAGATTTTTCCAGGCATCCGAAACGATTTTCCACTTGACTTAGTTCCGAAATGAAACTTCTTGTCTTTTGGCCAAAATCGATAAAAACTAGTTCGTGCTGATAAGTTACTTCGCCAAAAATGTGAGACCTAAAGAAATCCTGCATTATCCTTGGCAATGAAGGTCTTTATTTGTTTGTAAATTGTAAAAACAGCGAACTGGTGAAATCATGTGAAGATCCATGTCCATGGTCTGGATGTGAAGCAGTTTTTGAGTACGAGGTTACCAGAAAAAGTTCTACTTGGTAATTTTTTTTAAGTCCTGTAGTACCATCATTGAACACATAGCGATAAACCCTTTTGTTGATGTGAAATTATGTTTTGCTATTAGGCTCTACATTCTGTTACTCCCACAATTAACCCTTTGCGGTCGTATTAAATTTGGACATGGATATGGTACTGGTCGGAAATAATTTCAGTTGAATGAGCAGGACTACATAACACACAAGATTACGATGGATAAACAAGATTTAATAATTCTGTTCTGAACTTTAGAGATGTCTTTATTTAATACGGCCATTTAGTGATATGTTTTTGTATAAAAGTTATGTTTTATAAGTCTGCATCGTGTAGCATTTTCAAAACACTCTTCAACATGCTTCAACGTTCTTTTTGCCATTATGGGATATTATTTTGAAATATTTCAACGAGAGAAAGTCTAATTACTCTTAAATACAATTTATTAAATTATCTTTGGAATTCTACAAGATATCGTCGAACGTTTTCGATATATTCAAAAGACGATTGACTCGCCAGTGCGTCTTGCATAACGAGCGCTGGGTGACAACTTTTGTTTAGTTTGGATTTCGTTATCTCCAATCAAGGGAGCACCGTATTGGTTCCTTTGGCATTGAAGTTCGTTTAGAAAAAGTGTTAGCTGATACATGAATGCATACAGTACAGGGTTCGTATAGTTCCTTGCTGTGGTGACTGAGAGCAGACATACGACCGCAAAGGGTTAACAACTCTTCGATGACTAGACGTAATTTATAGAAATTAAATCGGATCGCTTCGAATGGAAAGGGACAAAGTTCGCCGGCAAATCCCTATTGGACCAGCAACCTTTGAATCGGACAACAACAGCTTGCCGGACTTGCTCACAATATTTGTTCATTTAATTGCAAATGTTGGCTCAGTCGCTGAATAGTGAAAGTAACCAACTCGCCCGTTGACAGCTTGAACGATTTGCTCGCAACCGGCGATTTTCGCTGAACCGGTGTATACTAATTAAGAGCTGCCGGGTCAAACGTCAACATTATAATTGCTCCCCCAGGGACAGTGATGCGTGCAATGTACAGATTCGTGCCTGCTTTGGCCGAATTGAAACACTTCCAGACATCAAATGACTGTACCTCCTTCCATTGGGAACGTTGGCAAAAAGTGAGGTTAGGAATGCCATGAGCAAATTCTATGAGGGCAAGTTTTCCCTAATTCCAAAGAAACAAAATCCTAAACGTAACATGTTGACGACAAATCGCCGCGCGCAGAAAATCTTGCACTTCAGGCGGCACAGACTAGTTCGAAACGGTCCCAAAAGCATGACATTCGACACTAGAGCCATACATGTAAATGTTCGGGGGTGCATGCTCGGAAATGTCACTTATTCCTTCTTTTAACTAATTAATGCATTTGAACAATATCTACCAGCAATTTTCTGAAGAGAGCACTCTCCTTCGGAGGCAACCGCTCACTGGAAGGCATTTTGGCAGTATGTACTTCGCTGGGATTTCCGCAAATCGTTTAGCACGTTCTGTAAATGAAAGGCGCGCGCGTCTCTCCGGCAATTGAATTTTCACTGCACCACGCACGTTTCCAATAGTGTCGTTCAAGCCGCCGCCTGCAGTGAGAAGTTTGAAAGACAAGTCGACGTTCGCGGGTGGTTCTATAGAAATCCCGACGCAGATGGCATACAAAACGAAGTGTCGTACTGGTCAGAATTTCTTATCGCTCGAATCCCCCGAAAACCTAATCACGAGCGAAAATTTTGAGGTTTCCTCGCAACGGGTAACACACGACAAATGTTATGTCATTCTGAGTGATTTGATGAACTGCAGCTACCTTAACACGACATTGCCCTACACTAAATCGGATGGCTCTAGTACATTCTTGTGGAAGATGTCAGTAATTTTGTTTTGCGTGAATTCAACAATCTCACATGAAATTCATTACAAAATGTGCTCGGATTTCTGGTTTCCTATTAAAATGTCTGGATGGAGTCATCTATAGTTTCTCAGTTCAGAAACTCATCATTACAAAAGAAAAACAAAAAAACAATATGAATTTTCATAACGTCTGCAATCATATTTGTGTTTATGATTAATGCAAAATGCGGGGCAAATTCATCACTGACCAAAAAAGGAGTAAAATATACATGTTGATTTTAATTATTGTACTGTAATGGGAAGATCTGTTTGGTTTTTTAGCTCTACCATGTTTTGCTTGCGTTACATTTTGTTCACATCTGCTCATCAACTTTTGTTTGGATGTGGGCCATTTGGGAGCCTCATTGGATGATACTCGCAATATTCATTTATAATCTTACTTATCTCACAGTAAACTTCACGTAACAAGCAAAAGCCCCTACGCATTTTCAACGTTTTTATTCACATCACTTCTACTCACAGAAAAATCACGTTGATAAATAAAATTTTAAAATCAATCAAGAAACGTGTCATCAGTAATGTAATTTACTGTTCTTCCCGAAATAAAGTCCATTGTAGTGTTCGAGGTTTCCATCCCCAGCAGCAATAGCAGCATTTTTCGCGAAATATTTTTTTTATTTACCTTGCGGAATCGATTTTCGACCGTGATCGTTCGGTCTTCATCAGCGAAGAAGATGGAAGCAATTACAAATATGAAACCTTGTTTCAATTTTGCCATGTTTCAATCAGCTGGCAGCTTGTACAGTCGTAGTTGACAGTGCTTCGACGGTTCACATAAATTGCATTCAGCATGGAACCTGACTCATATAAAACATTGAATAACGGGCGGATAAAGGATAACTTAATCAATTCAAATCTTCATTCAAAAAGCCAGGAGCTATATTTACTAGGTTGTTTGTAAAGGTTGACACTCGCATGCTTAAATAAATAATGAGCTAGGTAAGAAAATGAAGAAGGTTTAAAGTACGAACAACATAGAAGGGGATATTGTTGCTAAATTGCTGGGAGAAGTTTGATGATGAATGTGCTTATTGTAAAAGCGCTGAGAAACTTGAACCACTTGAACCAGTAGATCTTGGTATGAAATAACGAGCAAGCCTAGTCAACTGAAGGGTTACTTCTAATGTCGAAAAAAAGGAGAAGCTATTCTGTTTACATGAAAGCTTGATTATCACTTTTGTGTTGCGCTTGGTTTATGTAGTCAAACAAGTAAAGAAAACATCCGTTTCGGATTGATTATTTTCGGATTAATTCTGATTAATTTTAAATTACTACGGTATGTGACAAAATTACCGCATATCCATGTCTAGACGCATAATCAAAGCGCTCTATAAACATTATCTACTTTGGAATAAGGTTTACACTAATATGTTAAAACATGTTGTTAAATGAAGATTTAAACAAAAAACTTGCATGTATGCATACGACGCTTCGGTCTATGTTTAATTCAGGTACGATTAGCAAATGTTGACTGAGCTTATCACTAAAAGATGAATGAAAAAATAGAATGAAGAATGAAAAGAAGTGGTATGAAAATAGTGTGGAACTAGGTGATAGAATATTTAATATGATTACAATGATTTGATCTGTCTTAGACAGGAGCTCACGGCAGTTTGTTCTCTGCAGAGAGTAAGCATCCTAATTAGCTGCAAATTATGTGGCTATGAAATTCAAAACTTTACTCAAAAATTTAAAGAATATTTTCGACATTCGTCATTTGCGTGAATTTTGAACCCATACAATAGAATTTGAGTTTGGTAATATTGTGATGATGTGTAATGTTATATGGTAATGTTGTGATCATTCATTTTATCAATGATTATACGGCAATTCCTTAAAATTTCAGCGTTAATGCCGTATAACCGTTATAAAATTCAGCGTTCAGGATTATTCCTGGTAATTGGTGAATCGTGGTTGAAATCTGATCTGTAATTATGGAATTCTAATTTGAAAGGGTAGTTAGACGTTTTGAACAGTAACCATAACGCATTATCCAGAGGGCTTGGCAGAACCCTTTGATGACTTTGCTGATGAAAAATGCAAATCTCAGTCGGATTTCACGTTTTGATGTAAATGTCCTTTAACTGTTCCTTCTACTAGAGAAATATTTTAAAAATCTTCTTTTATATTGGATTCATTGGATTTAATTTTATTAATTTAATAATAAAAATAATTTAATTTTTTTATGATTTAATTTTTTTAATGTTACCAAATTTCCGAAGAAATTTTTCCAATGGAGAGCTAATCCATCAAAAATAAAAAATTGTCTGCGAAATTTGTGAATTAAAAAGTAAAGGTAAACAGCTGTGAACAGAACACGTAACAAAACAGAAAAACGAAACAACAACAAGATAATTGTGTTCTGGTCACTGTTCGGAAATGAGAAATTTAATCGCACGGATGAAACATAAAAATTTTGTTTTAAATTAGGCTTTGAACTTGAAATTTGATGTACAAATTGTTTGTGAGGCATTGAATAGATTATTTGCTGGCTTTATTACCAATTACGGAATTGAGAACTCTTGCGGCAATTATTTCAATCGCCGGGTGTAACTAAAAGTGTTCCCCGACAAGAGGGTTTTGAAGAATCCACCTTCGAGGTGGGGTTATTTGGGTCCCGGAAGCCCCGTCGGAGACGGGCGTGGGCGCCACTCCTAGCTCTTAGAGGAGATGGGCTGGTCTCGGAAGCCAGACACCCGCAACTCCCGGTGGATGCTCTGCCACCACCACGCTTCAACCGCGTCTCACTTGAACAACCCGCCGCGTTCCCAATGTCGCGAGCTGTTCCCTGCACAACAAAGCTTCTAAATTAATGACCTAAATGGAAATTAATTGAATCAGGGTAAGGGTAATGAGGGTTTTATTTATTAGAACTCAACTTTAACTAAGCTATAACTATTCTATAATTAAGACTTACGCTAAAAATACGACGGGCGCTCCCAGGCGACTGGACGTTCCAAATTCCTCGTTCCATAGCAAAAATCTTGACCGAATGCAGGTCACAAGAGTGGGCTTTGCTTCCACTCGTTCCAATAGCGAAAATCTTGACCAAATGTAGATCACAAGAGTCGGCTCTACTTCCAATCTAATTTAAATATAAATATAATTATTTACGATCAGTAGATTTCCTATAGATATTTTATAATTCTTAACACTATCATAATTATTATGATTTAAATATAAATACAATTAATAGTTTTTCTATAGATAATTTATCATTAATAATATTATTTCTTTCTAAGAGAACAGCCCGCGGGATGAGGAATACCCAACCGTTGGATTAATTCATTCCCGAATCCGCGTACCGATAAAAATAGAGCTGCGTTGTGCCGGCTAGCAACCTCATTGAGGAGAGGAGTCGACCCGTAACAGCTTTCCAGAAGCATGTAATCTTCATTTTCTGGTTATGATGAGCAATCTCGTTCGCCCAAACGGATTAATATTCGAGAATCACATGTTGTACCTGTCAACTCTGAGAAATATCTTACAGCTTTTTGAACATATTAAACGCTATTATACGCTTTCAATGGAGTTTCTTAGGTTCAAATGTGATGTGTTTGATTTCAAATTGAAAATTCAATTTGATTAACTGTAGCGGGAAAGTAATTCAATTTTTCATATCTTCTAAAAAAGTGAAGCACCTTGTTATAATTGCATGGCATACAGATGAAACTACTGATGTTTCGAATAATTCACATCTATCTGCAATTTTTTGATATTTAGCAAAGTAAAGATGCGGTCTTTGAAAGATACATACTGGATAAACTTCTTTCAAGTTTCAAAGGGTTGCTTCAATATCAGTTCAATTAATTTCTGTAAATGCCTTTTTACTTCTTTTTACTACTAAACCTAGTTTGGAAGGGATGCTTAACTTGAATAGTCTACTTGGTAGAGGATGTTCCATAAATATGTCTACCGAACTACGTCTGATAAAGAGTCGGATTAATTATTGATAGTGAAATTCAGCATTCGAACACTTTTTGTTTCTTTTAATGTAAATTAAATTTTGTGTTTTATCGATTTGTGAAAAAAACTGTTACGTTTTTTTAACTTAATCATGTACTGGAAGAAGCGTACGGTTTGAGAGCCACTGTGAAATACACTATGACACGTTTGACGTTCAAGTGACAAATTGCCGGCATCGGTTCAAAGCTTGGAAGAAGGAATTAATTTGGTTCGGATAGTTGCTAAGTTCATTGGCTCGAACGTGCGAGGATTTGTTTTGCGGAATTGTTCCTCGAAGCTGAAATTGCTCGATGAAGGCTGTGTGACGCGATTTGTCTTGATAATTCGATTATGATGCGTGGTTTCATACGATTCCTTGTGTGGTAAACGCTCATCAAAATTAGTTGAACATTTTGAATTCATAAACTTGAACTTCTGTTCCAACTTCTCCGTGGAAGACTGTATTAGACTCGATTTTCATGGAATTCATCCTACTCCAAATCAAGTGCTAAGACGACAGATTGAATCTCAGACATTAACTCTGCTCAAGGCATAGAGGAATAACGTACGGAGCCCCTACGCCCATATTTTTATCCGGAATCAGCAACATTTACACATATTAACACAAATTCACCAACACTTACTAAAATATGTTCAATGAAAGTGTAACAGAGTGGGCGAAAATTTCATGATCTGAACTATGGTCACAAACGTTACAATATTTGCTTGCTATCGTTCAAAGACACGTTTTGTTTTCATTCACAATTTATTATCCAAATACACATAAACAAAATTTTTTCCTTAAATCAAAAAAAATAAAGATCATATCACATTAACTGCCCCATTATTAACAATTTTTCGCTGCCCATAAACACAGGAGAATCGAGTTAACGGGAATGTTAACTTCACACGAACATCACTTCCCACAGAAAAAAGCTCCGCCTATTCTATACGATTATGACAGATGCTCGACTTCGTTTTTAATTTGCTCGAGCCGAATGAAGATCGGAAATTGCAATCTGAAGCTGATATCAAGGCTACACTAAGCTTATCAAATATGTTTAAATCTATCATTCCGTTATTAATGTCTTACTGATAATTTCCTTTACTTAATAAAAATCAGCAACGGTAACTAGAAGCGTTTTTTACATTTTTAAATTCGCGTCGACTAAGTAAAGTGTGTGATTTAGAGTCTGATTCAAACATTATATGTGGCAATATTTCAACATTTAAAAATTACATGAGGCCATCCCTTTAAAGAAGTTGTTTTTCATACTGTAATGTTAACTCACTGTCAAATTTAAAACCGAAGGCAGCCGCAGATTTTGGAAAATGTAAATATTGCATTATTTGTACATTTCAATAATTTCCGATTTTCTAATTGAATGCTCTAAGTTGTTAGTTAACTTTTATGTGAAAGTGTCGGTAATGATATTGACGGATAATTTCCAATATTTCAAGGCAGATATGTACCCTCCAGCAAAACATGTAAACGTAGTGCATTTTTCCGCAGTTGTTAGTGATTATGAATGAAGTTTTCGTATTTTTGCCAATGTTTGGATAGTACATTGTGAACGTTAAGTACATGCGCTTCTAATTGCGCGAAAAACATTGAAATTTCAATGGAATTTTCGATATCATGCTGCATATGACACCAGGTGGGCCATCTAGCGTTTTAAATTTGAAGTATCTGTATTTTGACATTGGAAACGTCAAATACCATTCGGAAAGTGACAGATATTCAGTAAAAAGTATAAAATTTACGAAATGGGTCGGTATTCGCTAGAAACTGGGAAATATTGAAAACTTTTTTCCCAAGTGGTGAGTCTTCAATCCAAACAGTGACAAATTTGGCAAAAAAAGGACAGACAAAAAGTGCTATCAGTTCTATTTGTGCAACAATTTGTCAAGCGTGTGCGTGAAACTGGCTCAATGGTGGATAAACCAAAACGTTAACGTTCATTTCCCGCGCGTTCAACCGAAAATATTGCGACTGTGGCTGAAAGTGTTAGTGAGAATCCATCCATCTCAACTCGCCGTCGATCGTAAGAATTGAACATTCCACGAACAACTTTGCGACGAATTTTGCAACAAGACCTCGCTATGAAGCCATATAAAGTTCAATTGGTGCAGCAGCTGAAGCTACTTGACCATCCGAGCCATCTACAGTTCGCAGATTGGCCGGAAGATCGTTTGACCGAGGATGGTCAATTTTACCGAAAAATCTTTTCGGACGAGGACGCATTTGGGGCTCAGAAAACCCGCACGTAATTGTTGAGAAGCCAATGCACCCAGCATGAGTCACTGTATGATGCGGATTTTGGTCTGGTGGAAGCATCGGCCCATTTTTCTTCGAAAATGAAGAAGGAGCCGCCGTAACCATCAATGGTGAGCGATATCGCGCAATGTTATCCGAATTTTTCTTCAAGCAAATTGAAGTGGAAGACTTGGACAACATTTGGTTCCAGCAGGACGCCGCTACATGCCATACAGCAAACGCTGCACTCAATCTTTTGCGTCCTATCTTCGAAAATCGCATAATCAGCAAAAGAGGTGATGTTGAAAGAAGCTGCAATTTAATGCTGTTGGACTATTTTCTTTGGGGAGCTGTTCAAGATAAATGTTACGCCAACCATCCAAAAACAATTCAAGGTCTAAAGTACGAGATTCAAGCTGCTGTTGCTGCCATAAGGCCTGAAACCATCGAGAAAGTACACAAATAAATTTCATAAAATAACTTTTCAAATAAATGTTCAACCTTTGAAAAATATCAAGCCGTTTTTTTTATTGACTTTTGAAATTTAAAATTTTGCGACCCCCCCCCCTGTACAAATGGCAGGAACGAATGGAATCGAACATTTAAACAGCTGATGAGGGGGAAAAAAAGATAATTTTGAAACTTCGGACGCTCAATGGACACGAAATGGGTTTCAGTTACCTAATTTTAAAAATTCTGGTTTTTTTTAAATGCCTTGTATATTTTCTAATAATAAGGTTAAATCAAAAACTGAAAAAAAACTAAAAGTTGCTCTATTTTAGCCAGTAAGTATCAATTGGTTCAAGAATTGAATAGATTGCGTTTATTAAACTACAAACGAGCGCGCAATTTCGGAACGACGGCGCTCTATACATTTTCGTTAAAATAATAATAGCTGCACTCATCACATGCATTCGGTATTCATAGTAGCCAATAGTTTGTGCGAAATAAACAATTCACTTCCGCTCTCCCCCACCCCACAGTTTGCAATTGTTTTAGTCGCGTCGCAGATGTCAAAAGCAAAACACGCATCTGTCGTCGAAAAGTTTACGCGCGACGGTCAGCGATATTTTATTCCTTTGGCTGTGAACCAATATTATCGAATTATTTAATCGAATATTACCGAATCGTTATAGGTTTTTTTTTATCAAATGAGCCGTCGAGCGCTAACAGGAAGTGAAATACTTGAGGAAATACTACGAGAAGATGAAGAAAGTGATTCAATGCTGAGCGATCAAGGTTCGAAAACATCTGATCACATCGTTTCAGAGGACACTCATTCTGTTGAGAAATCAAACACCTTGCATTCAGATCAAGAGAATTTCCCCCTTTAACGCTGTTTTACGAGGCGTGTTAAGGTAACAAAGTGGATAAAATCCAACAAAAGTGTAAGGCCCTGGTTCAAAATATGCTCACTGAAGATCCAGGTCTCGTAGGAATGCCGTGATTATGAAAACATTTATGAGAGCCTGGAAATAACTAATTTCGGAGAATATTATTGAAAGAGTTGTTACACATATCAACGAATATATCCGAGAAAAGCGCCATCGTTAGATAGACCAAGAAATTGCAAACCAACTGATACATCTGTCTACATCTAGTCCGTCAATTATATAGTCCTATCTTTACTCCTTGTCAAGTCTAGTCCTCAGTCAGCATCAAAACATCAAATCATCTTGGCAACTATCACCCATCAGTTCGGCTTTCGGCTTTTACACCCCAGGTTCTGAACATTACAGAACTACTTTTGGCGACGTTAACGATACTCAATTCAGTCCGACAATCCCAACTGCAACCATCGTTGCGTCAGCTGCGCATGTCTGCCTTCATCATCACCTGCCACCAATCCGGAATCTTCCACGTGGATCATTCTCGAGTTTACGACTGAGTCATTTGCACATGTATTGTCGCACTCAATGCACGCAATGTGTTTACGTTATGCCTATTTCCGCTTCGAGAATGATCGGTGTATTGGTTATTGATACTTGTTTACAAATTTGCTCTTAAGACGACTACAGTGGCACGTGATTATTCGAACATGTTACATTATCTTTCAGTCATCGTCTTGTCTACTTTGCACCAGATCTTCTATCTTCAGATTTTCTTCTGACTATGCTGCTTCAAATCTGCATGCCTTCTTTCATTATTAAGTCATCAGTCCAACAGTCTAGCAATTACTTCGGTCAACTTCAGTCCATTCTTCCGAATGTTAACGCCTTACATCACTCTCCCTCACACATCATATCTTCTTCTTTACAGCGATTTTAATCAGAATCTGCATGACATCATACAACATTTAATCTGTTCATCAGTTCGTATGTCTTCATTGCAACGTGTTAACTTGACAAAAGACGAAACAAATACAATGTTCGATTCAGCTTCAAATCCACATTTCGGTTACCCTACTCGGCTTCATTTCGACTTCATTGGACAACAAGCTCCCTCCCTTCTTCTCTCCCATTTTGCACAGGCTTGGGACTGTCATGATGAAACCGCACAGGCGAACTCATGCCATGGCGTGGTTATGCCGAATAACAGTAGAAACGACGTCATCTGACACAATAAACGCGGCTGAAATGGTAGGACCAAAAAATAATTATTCGGACAAGAAAAATGATCCACGGTACCGAAAGAGAAGCGACATGCGACAGAGCTTTGTCGAGTATCCCCACATGGAACTCACAGAAGGTGGTCGATGACATCACAACGGAGCTAGATAACCTCCAAGCTGCCTGCCAGTAGACCAATTGAAGCTGAAACTTCAATTCAAAGAGGTAATACTCGTGAGCAAAAGATCAAAACGAAATTATTCTACCAGCTTAACCTACCCTGACAGATGTAAACGGTAGAAGAGGTACACAGTGACCCTCCTACCAGTTCGAGTCATAGGTGCCTTCCACCCATTTTCATAAACCAGCTTAACGCCCCTTCAATTTCTCTGGTACTGAGAAACCCGGTACTACTGAAAGGGTATAGCTCCTTTTTTTAAGGGTACTTTCGAAGGCATGGGGAACTTCCGCTTGATCTCGAAATCGCTCCAAGAGAGTTCCTTTCGAACGATATACAGATGAAGCAATCTTTCGATTTCGGATGGGTCCTCCTGGTGCAAGATGAGGTCAGAGTTGTCCTAGGTCAATGAAGATCTACAAATATGATGCAATTTCAGGTGGGAGTCCACGTGCAATCAGTTACAGGAGTCACTACTTTGACTTTTGGGCTGGCTGATATGTTGCGTGCGTGGTTGTTTTTTAAGCGCCCGTCAGATACTCGGAGATGTCCAATCTGAGGTATTCCTAAGAAGGATTGGCACCATTTGCTGTTTGAGTATGGGGTACATATCGACTTATGCAGTGTATATGGTATTGACCGCTTCAGGCAACTCACAGGTGTTGCTAATGTGATGCTTTAACGTAATTGGATGTATCAGTTTTTCAAAACATCTTCTGATACTTATGTTGCGATGGCTCTTCTGTGTGCAAGTTTCTTTCGCTAATGACAAATAGCTTCGGCTGAGGATACTGAGGACCCATTGCTATCATGCGGTCGGGGAGTAAACGCCCTCCTCGCCTGAGATACTGGTCCCAATACCTGCATACAGGTGTAGAAGTGTAAGTGATTGTGTTGATAAAGTGATTGTTGTGTTGATAAAGTGATTGTGTTGATCCTCTAACGGAGATTGGATCCTTGAAAGGATGCCGATATTCATTACGAGGTGGGATCGCCTAATCGGCTGTAACATGTTGGCTGTGATTTTCGAGTCCGAAGGGGCGTTAGTTAATGCAGAATTTCTACACAATCTGATGAGACCATCGGGTTCATCATGAAAACGAAGGAACTGCCATCTGTTCGTCCAATTGTCTATTGCGATACCGTAATCTAGAATTATGGATGTGAAAACTGAGAGTTCTAGAGTTTTTAAGCTTGTTCGGCTTTCAAACAGGAAATAATAGTATTGCCTTTGCATCCTGTCAAGATGTTCTTAGAGTAGTGGCATGGGCGTTTGTAGGAAATATATTGGGCATAGTTGGGACCAATTGGGAATTGGTGGGCTTTTCTTTAGATGAAGGCTTGGTTTCGGCATGTGTCTTGGCGCTTCATCGGCATCTTGCCATCGGGCCGATCAGCGACGATTTTCGTATAAAATCCACTTTTCATCGCAGGTCACAATTCAGTGCAAGAACGGTTCCTTTTTGTTGAGGTAGCAGTAAGAAACCTCCATTCGACACGTCATGCTGTGCTCGGGAAGATCATGCGGAACCCATATGTCAAGCATTTTCACTTTCGCAAGTTGTTGCAAGTGGCGGCAAACTGTCGAATTGGGAATCCCTAATTTCTCGGCAAAATCCCCTGTTGTTTGGCGGGGGTCAGACTCCACTAATGCATGCAGCTCGTTGTTATCGATCGATCGTCCTGGATGGCCACGTGGCTCACTTCCGAAGTCCATATTTCGAACCACCGCTGAGTGGTTCGTTTGCTTACTGTATCAGGCCCAAATGCGCTGTTGATATTCCTCGTTGTTTCCGTTGTGTTGTGCTCTAATTTAAATTCGTGTAGTAAAAGTAGCCGTTTTTGATTCACTTCCATGTTCACTTTCTCGTTTTGTTTTTACGATTACTATCAAGTGCAAAACTGAAATGACTCCCTAAACCATGGTAGCAGTATTTAAACTTCAATATGTCATATCGTTTGCTCCGCCTTGTGCCAACATAAAACACTAAAATTGCAGCTAACTTTATGTCATTGCTAAATCGGCACTTTCATCTGTAGCAACCTAATACATCAACTAAAATAATTATATGAAATTTTAGCATCCTTTTTAAAAGTACTGAATAATTGAAAACAGTAGTAAAAGTAATATGTGTTACTCTTCATCTAAAGAAATCCCAACAACTTATTCTGTTTCACGTTAACCTTTACATTTTGACTTCAACGAATCATCGCAGTAAACTGTGTAATCAATTTTTCTGATTCCTCTGGAGCCGATAGAATGGTTTGAAAAAAAAAAACACAGTACTCCTTCTTCGATTGATTCGAAATCAATGTCCTCTCCATTTGCGTTAAATCATTCGAAAAGTTTCGAATCAAAGTTAAATGGGCTCGGGGTTTGTTTCCCATTAAGGAGATATATCAAAGAAGCTCCACATCAGTGGGAGGCAATCTTTCGGCTCAATAGAGCTCAAATGAAGCCAATTCGCGTGAAAATATATCCGAAACGGGATAGAAGTCCTTCCATATCGCAACCGCAAAATCACAAATTTTTCGCTCCGTAATTCGCAATGTAAGGATATCGAGTACATCATGCAAATAGATTAATCGTCTGTTAACCGTTTGGGCTAATTAATTCACACCTGGCTTACGATTTGCCTCATTGCAATCAACAGGCACAACTCGTATCCTGCGTGGGTGCGAAAGACCATCGTCATGTCCAGAGGGCGGGATTCTCGTGACACCCACTCTCGAAGTGGCATTTCGCCGGACTGGACGAGGACGGCTGTAAGTGAAAAACCTCTAATGCAGTAATTTATGTGGTCAGTTCATAAACTGACCAGAATATCGTGTAATTGAGGTCAACTTCACCCCTAGGGCACATGTGTGCCGTATGTGCTGAGAATGATCCTGCATTAACATGACCGAGCGCCTAATTTCCACCGTGGGTTCCTAGTTCCAAGCCCGTGCATGCAGTGCCAAGTACTCATGCGAAAAAAATCTCATTTTCTCTCGTAATGCGAGTAAAAATGCCTCCGGGGGTTCATTTCGCCCCCGAACACCATTAACTTGCCATTACCGGGTTGTTTCTCTAACAAGCAGAAAGGAGTTGTAATTTGTGGTTTGGCTGGCGGTGACTAGTCGACGGGTAGTTGGACTGGACGGCGGGCTGGAAGTCAACGGCATAACACCTACAACTCGTGTATATCATTAATTGTTGTTAAGGACCTTCTTCCAAGATAAGGAAGTGCAAACATATGTGGCGTTAATGCTTCGACTTTCGTTTAATGAGAGCTCCATGATGAGAGGATGTGGAAAAGTTTTGCGTCGGAATGAAATTTTCCTGCGCTGATAAATGGATTGCAAGCAGGCTGCTGTAGCGTCCAGTTTCATTCAAACTAAACGTGGATGCCTCGTTCCTGTTTAAAAATTTATTTTTAACTATTTACATACAGTAATGGCTTTATTCCGCCCTGCTAGCCGTTAAAGTCGGCCTCCGCGACTCCCTCACAATTAGCATTCAAAATAAATGAGGAAATTAGTATTTTAATTTCAATTGATTTGATTGAGTCCTTTCTGAAGGAGCAGAAGTACATATTCCAGTCACGAATCAACTCGATCCTTTTGTGCTTTAATTGAAAAATTATAGGCTATCAAAGCATTCAAAATGGACTCTCAATTGGTATTTCTTTGGGTGCTCTGCACATTAACAAGACGCAATAGCATTCCAGCAGAGACTTGGCCAGGAAGCTCTACAACGGACACAAATGGCCTTCCAACTCCTTCACTTGAACTCTCGAAAGGATTTCACTCGTTCGCAAGACGCAACAAAGAAGGAAACACGAGCATATGAAATATGTGAGGAGAATCAATTAAGGTCATACTGAGGAGGCATCCAGCAGGCTCAAAGGCCAGAAGGTCGAAGGTAAAATTGACCATCAACGCAAATGGTAATTGCATACTTTAAATCAATTTATGTGGGCTCACAAAACAAGTGTTTGCATCCAATCCTTTCCCACAATGCGACCAAATAATGAATAGTGTGATGTTAGGTTTTCATTTTCAGAGTGAAAGGGTGAATTCGGGTATGGAAAGAATGTCGGTACCTATTTGGATAATTACAAAGGTGGAAGGTAGTGAACATAAAATTGTGGGAATAAGTGACGAAATGAATTTATGATTTTTATAAAATGTTTGAATAATTTTGATAAATGGCTTGAGATATGTTTCAGTAAGATCCTGCTAGAAGCTTGCATAATTCTGTTCAAATTATCTTCAGGCGAAAAGATACAGTGGGGAAAAACTTCAAATTTTCAAAACTCTTGCCTTGGAAAAAATTCTTAAAACACATCATAGGAAATTTGCTCTGACATCTTCGAAAACCACATTGAGTTCCGTTGTGTGCATTGTTCGCATTGAGTTCCGTTGTGAGCAAGACGATTCGCAGCTGCATTTGATTGTTGTGTCACTTGTTTGAGTATATCCAACATATCCACACCATTTATTAGCATTTGAGTGACACGGAGTTGTTTTTTTAAGTGTAATACAGTAACTTTGAAATAATTTGAAGTTAAAAGCAGTTGTTGTGAAGTGTTTGAAGATCTAAATGAAAAAGGAGTTCAGTGAGATCGAAAATGGAATCATATTTTTAAGTTGAAATGGATATCCTTCTCGGAAAATAGCAGTACAATTTCAATATGTCATCGGACAATAACTTTGGCTCGATAACGCGGAAATTTTATAGGCTCCAAAAGTCTTTGTGATCGGCCAAGGGCGCTATCTGATGTCGATGCTCGGTTCGTGGGAGGCTTAATAGTCACAAAGGGAATAAAGTCGCTTAAAGTTGCTGCAGAGGCACTCAATAAGAGTGTCAGCAATCAAACAGTGAGAAGAGCTTTGCAATTGTATGAAATGAGGAAAAAGAAACCTGTGCTATCCGGAAAATATAAGAGCCATGTTCAAATTTTATAAAGAGCATAATCTTTGCACAGAGATTGAGAGGATTCAAAAAAACGTAAAATAACAACAGTAAAATGACTCGAAACTGTAGTCGCAATCCAAAAAAATAAAAAAATAAATAAATTCGAAATCCGCGTCAGTTTTGACTTACGTTAAATTGGCACACTTAGCGCACACCGACGCAGTGTATTGATGCATCTAATCTGGATATTCTTGGCAGAGATGATTCGGCACATTTAGTAAAATATCTGAAATGGTATTAAGCCAAAATACAAAACGTGTGTTCAGTTACTCCTGGCAACCGAAATTATTCTTTTATGTCTTGAATATTGGCAGGATTGAGTAGGCGGGAAATTCAAATTTTAGATCCCCCACACCTTTATTTGAAGATATAACTGACTCTGATTGAAAGTTTCTCACGTAATATGTGTGCGGAAGTAGTGTAACATTCTGTCAAGACTGTATTTTGTACAGAGGAGACATGAAAGGCTTCAAAACTATATTATCTTTGGAGCCTCATGTCATCGATTGTTCTCTGAAGTAAGATAAAGTCAAATGAATATAACGAGTAGTTATCCTTTATTTCATTTTAAAGGTCTACCGCGCTTATTGGGGAAACTCTGTGTATTCATTTCGAGCGATGATTATATTAAGTAATTTATACCTTCGGCATACTTTATCAAATAATATTCCGAATCAAAAACAAAAACCTTCAAAAAGTCTTCAACCTCATACAACCTTTAGGTATGTGTGTCCAACGCCTGCATCCACGAATGAAATCCTAAGCTCCGACATTATGCAAAATATATCCAATGCATGTTTTTTTTGCGGGTAACGAGTATAAACAATTTAAATAGCTTACACCAAAGATTATGAATGAAACCTACACCATTTTGACTTGGATTTATTTGGGTAGAAAGCATATGGGTAAACAAAAGAAAATCACTCAACTGGTTGTATTGCATAAAGGGAAAGTTTGGTTTTCAGAAATTATGTAAAACAAAAGAAAGTATTAACTTGAATGATTTTCCACCTGTAGCATATTTCTCAAAATATTATGTATAGCAAACTTCAGGATGCTCAGCTCAGTTGATGATGAGCCATTATTCGGGAGACGTAGCGCCTGGATTGGAAAGTTTAATTAAAAACATTCAAATTGCATGCAATTTTTGTTTCTCAACGGTAGACTTTGCTAAACCAAACAATAATAGATTTTCCGAAGCAATTCTTCCATACTGTTACCTACCAAGGATACGCAGGTACATTAGCTTTTCCTCCGCACCGACACCAAGCTTTCAGATTCAATTCATAAATGGAATTTTTCCAGAAGCCTTTTCGTTAAATTCAGGTTAATATAATACTCTTGACAAGTACCCCAAACTCCACATCTTTAGAAAATTTTCATAAAATTTTCACTGTTTCATATGTTTATGAACGAAAGCATCCTTACATGTACGCCCTCGAATCCGAGCAAGACTCTCGACATCCTGCCAGCTTCTCCGGTCATCTAACGCCAATTCGACCGTTTTGCTGTCCGTGCACAATGGTCACATCTGTATGACTCCCAGAAAATCCATTTGCTACTTGTCACCATATGATTAAGAAAAGGGTTTTCTATGCTGACAACCTGTGATGTATATTTCGAATTAGAATATAAGTAAAAAAGGTTCAGTCGTTCGGAGGCAAACTGGCGGCGGTCTCCATATTGGGAATACGAGCGAAGAGCCTGAGGGTGAGACGGAGGCCGGTGAGGATGAGTGCGTTGTAGTGGGGCGTAGTAAAGTCCTTTGCTAATGCGACAACCGAGTAAAATTTTAATTTCCTTTTTACGGGGTTTTGAAGTCCTGTAGTCAAGGGATTTACAGCTGGCTTGCGCCTGTGGAGAGGTTCTTATTGTGTTAGAAGCAGACACTCCCGTCCATCGGAAGCATTCCGTCAATGCTCTAAAATCATGCTCGCTGAGAATGGACGAAGACTAGGAATTTTGAGTCTCGGTCGTGGTGGAGAGAGGAACTTAGATCAAAAGTTGAAAAGGACAGTGCTCGATGTAACTATGTCGTCTGTTAATTATGTGGTGATTGAGATTGGGTATGTGGCAATCTGGGGGAGCTCATCAACCAGGACGTGCAGACCATCTTCGGTAAAGGACTGATAGCGTACAGAGGCTCATATAATAGAATAAAATGAAACGTATACAAATTTCAGCTTTCCCCCACACTCACGCAGATTTCGTTAGCATTTGAATGGCACTGCCAACTAACACATATGTCCTTTTAATATAATTTTCTAAAAATTTGTTAAAGACCTGAGTGCGGACTCTCTGGCTTATAGATAGCAAAAAGCTTTAGTTTTTCGGAAAATGGGGACAACAAGACTAATAATATAAACGCAACTCAAGCAAATGTTTCAAATAATCCTTCCTTCCCTTCATTCTAATCTTTAGAAAAAGGTGGAAGCATCGTTCAGGAAAAAGTTCTAAGCTATTACTTTCATTATCCGCTGCTTCCTTCGCTGCTGCTCATTATCTGCAAAACATTTTTCTCGCTGGGCACATCATCGTGACCAGATCCGCATAGCGAAGCGCCATCCTTAGTTGCCGATGCATCAGTCCCGGCTGCAAAAGAAGGAACAGTAATTAAAATTCTTTATCGCAGTGTTATAATTTAATAGATATCTGATTTTCATTAAGCAAACCAAAAGAAATAGACAAAGATTATCAGAGAACGCGAGGAAGAGTGTCGTCTTAGATTTTGCATAAAATCCTCCCAACCAACGGTACTGACGACGACATTTCTTAGAGGGTGGACACCGGTCTATATGGTATAGATTTCGTGTTCGTTGGAAAAAGCAGCAAAAAGATAATTATATTTTAATTAGAATCATCCGGCTGTGAACTGTCCCTTCTTTGTTTCTTCTTATGATTTTCAGCCATTCTTCCGTTCGTTTTAAAGATGTTTAGCAGTTTAAGGATGTTTGGGTTACTCCAAAAGATGTCCCCTGTCAATAGAACGATAGGCTTAATGCGCCAAAGATATTTTCCTCGACGGTCTCTAGGCTACCCTTGCATCAATAATCATTAATGAAGGTTGGACGTGAGATTAAAAGAATTAATTGGTGCAGACCACTCATTGAAGAATTTAATTAAGGTAATTGAGGAGTTTCAATTATAAATAAATTATGATTTGATTAAGGTTTCCCTGAGCCAGATTTGATTTGATTTAAGACTGCATAAGTTTGTGGACCATGGATTATCTTCGCATATGCCTCTCTGTTTGACAGAAGCGCCATACAAATATGGCCACTGATGTTTAAAAGAAGAGAAATGTGGCAAAAAGAGATCGCAAGATCTGCTCAATGCGAAAGGATTTTCAAATTCAATCATGTGACTGCAGGCCTATTCAGCGAAAAACCCAAAGATCATTGCCAATTTATTTATAGGGGGAATTCCTCTAGTGCCCCTCACTCGCATTTTCTGAACAACTAACGTTACAAGCGACTAAGACATGGAGTGAAAGGGATATGCGTATCAATTTTCACACGGGGGAGCGGCTTCTCAGTTCAGGTCAGTCAAAGTTTTGAAAATCGGATCAACAGTGAAGAAAGTGCTGCTGGTAAGAATTTTTATTACGATTTCATGACGCGGTATCAAACCTTATCGTACTTATGTTCACAAGTTTTCACTCTTTTTATTTTGCAAAATAACTCCGCTTAAATCTACGATCACATGTCCTTTCATATCTATTTCTTACTTGCTAAGAAACTATCTTAATTTGCATATTATCTTTTGGTCTAAACCCTACTCTTACAAAGCTTATTTTGCTCAGTTGCTAATTTCGTGACACGTAAGGTGTCCTAGAAAAGAGGTTGTGAACAATAAAATACTTATTCTTACATTTATTGCTTAAGATACTAATTTACATGTTCCTGTGTCGGCATCGGCCTCTGTCAATGCCAGCACATTAGTTTGCATATTGAAATGTTATGACGTAACTTCGTTAGAAGACCAGAGTCTACCAGCTTAATGCTTACAGTCGTGATTAATAGGCCAGTTTTTTTGCCATCTTGATAATTTGATGACCTATCATAATTTCCCACCGTCTACTATATACAACAGTGATTAAACAGGGCATCAGCAATGTACAAAAATATTCCACAGTCATCCCTCGAGGACTTTTATGAAACCAGCTTATAAACAAATGCCTAACATGAACAATGTGGCATGTCGAGGAATCTGAATGTTTGCAATTGGCATTCATAGGCTCTACTATGACAGCTACCTCAATTTCTGTTCCTGCAACACCTGCTAACGTGTAATGCACACTTGCAACTAACGCTGCAAGTATAGGCCGAAATACAATACTGCGAGACTACGATGCGACTACAAACTTTTGAAAAATGAAAAATAATTTTAATCGAAAATTCATTAGAAACGTCACCAACTTGACATTTGTCATATGAACTTGAGTTGGATGACAAACCACATTCGGATGATCTTAACAACAAAAAGGCATATTTGATCGGCTGTAGCCGCCAAATGTTGTCACAATACTTCTCTAGCCATTTCCTCTTCTTTTACTTCCAGCTGGACAATAAATTCCTGAGAAATAAATGCACCATATGGCGTAGGATAGGGAAGACTAGTCCTAAATAATGTCCCGAATGGTTCTAGGCTAGATTATTTGTTTGATTCTTCGGTGCTTAGTCATTTGTCCAGCAATTTTTGCCACTGGAAGCTCAATGCATAAACTCCTTCTTTTTTAAGGGCAGTTTAAACTAATGTGTTATTGCCGTATCAAATTTCACACATTCATCTTCGCATCTGATTTAGAATTTCTGTTCCGGCATTCTCTTGGGCTGTTAGGTCTCTTTGGGGGCTCTTGAGCTGAATATCAGCAGACGTGGAAGAAATTCGATTGAAGTGGACTTTTATATTTGTTCTTCACCTAAAGATTACCACATTCCTCTTAGTAGGTAGAACGTCAGATATCTTTGCCATTTTGGTCTGAAAGAAGAATACCTAATTTTGCCGCCAATTATAGGCAAGGAGGCTTCTACTTATGTAGTCTACCTGAGGCTATGTCTTCTTCTTATGTGGTCTACTACTACTTATGTGGTTTTGTGACAGCAATCGTCAAAAAACCTCGAAAAAGACCGTACAATTTAGAGAAGGAGGATCTGCAATTACAGAGGCGAGCCGCAATTATCCTACATACTGATCTATTTAAAGTAAACAGAGGATTCATCAATGTCTAATAGTAGGGTCAAGACCTCAGATCCTAATGGTAGTAATGTTTTACGCTTAACGCTATAATGTGGAAATTGAGAACAGAAAGGTACTTGACAAACCATCAGTTTGAGTATGTGTGTGACCATGACTTTGATATGGAGCTCGATGTCACTTTGAAATAAAGGAACCTCAAAAGTACTAACTACGATTTTTATTGTAATACTGCTAAGGGTGATAGAGGAAATGCATGTTCGAATTTTTCGCATGTTAATGCGCTGAACGGGGAGTAAAACTTCCAACGAACATTTTCAAAATTGCATGCGAAATAAAAGACCAGGTGAGGAAAATTTCTACTATATGTAAATTCTGTCATCCAAAAGGTGTGGAGAGTAGTTGAAAATATAATCAGCAGCAGGAAATTTAAAAGAAATGAATGGTTGGAATTGAAATGTTTGTCCACATTGTCCGGAAAATAGAACATCACCCTTGGTTGATCAGGGATAGTAGATATATATGCGTTTGAATTGTAGCTTATTAGCTGGAAGAATTGGAACTAGAACTATTAAAATAATTCTTTTTCATTCGAATAAACAAACAAGCAACACCTATCTATTGCCTCCGCCATGAGACGAAGCAAAGTGTGCTGAGATCCAGTTTGTACGGTAGAACTCACCATACAGAAGATGCAGCGATTGGGTCAAATTGGATTCTGCCTGGTATATTTCGTTCTCCGACGGATCATTCGCAGCGAAAGATCCAGCAATCTGGTTAGCAAGTATTGGTTCCTTCTGTTTTTTCTTCCTTGGTCCATTGAGAGAACTTACAGAAGTGAAGTCCGATTCGGCAGACATAGAGCGGGAATAAGCAAAGTCCTTGAGAAGAAAGCTCCATGATCAACAAGTAGTCTACGGCGGATCTAAATTTGTTCTCTGCTTCTCTATCATATTGAAGCATTGAAGACTAGACTTGTCTCCGACAGATCTACCTAAAACTGGTCTAAATCCGTAGGTCAATCCCAAATCTAAACTGGTATATCCGTAAGGCAGAAATTGCAGCAATTATTTTTTAAGGCAACAATATTGCCAAGGGCCTCATTTCAACTGATATTCAGAAGATGGTGTGTGCTTACTACAGTAGCGTTAGAGCTAAAGAAATTCTTGACTAACAGGGTGTTGCTCTTTTGTAGTGTGACTCCATCCGAAGTATTGCACTCGGGAATCAAGTCCGGAAAATCAGCTGAAAGTGAAAACCTCCAAATCTTGGTTCAATTTTTTTGGTGGATGCTATCTGATGTATTCCAAAATAGATCCGGGAAGGGTGCGCGAGTGAAATTGAGTTTGCATGGAATGAAAACGAATGAATTAGTCAGGAACAGGTCGCCAGGAGCACAATAGCTGATAATATTACAATTCAGTTCTACTATTCAGGTCCAAAATATTGCTAGTGTATTTCGACGAAGGGTGTAATCTAGGACACTGATAACATTCAATGCGAAGGCATTTTTTTTATTAATAAGAAACATTGTCACGAAGATCGAAGTATTAATAAATCCTGGCACTAGGGTTCTAGATGTTCAACAATAGGTTCAATATTAACGGTTAACGTTTAACTTTTAATGGCAGTCACCATTTAATTCGTGAGTCAGCTGATGAACAGACAATGCACTATCTGTGAGACTTGCGCTCTGGATAACAATAATGGTCCAACTCCTTACGGCGTACATCATACCTCAAATTTATTCTAGGTTTCAAAATGAGCTGGTTTCAATACATTTAGGTTAGAAATGGATTCTTGGTTATCGTTTGTGATAGTCAATGAAAGCGATACTTAATATATAATCCAATACGAATAAACAGCAGTTCGACATAACCTAAAGGGTCCTAAAGTGAATACTGTCTTCAAAGTGAAGATTCCTTTGCATGTTTAGGATTCCACTTTGAAAATGGGCATCGATGGCACCATACGGGCAACTGTTAGCCCAATTCTGATGTTTCTTAAATATATTTTCTGATCATTCAGATTTCAAAACCACTACGAGTCAACGTTTTAACACTTTCAGGTATGCAGTAAAAGCAATTTCTCCAGCTCTAACGAACATGAGAAAAATTTTCTACATCTCTTACTCCCAAAGTAAACAAAGTAAGACATCGTTGTTCGCTTTGAATACCAACAAAGTGTGTGATGAGAATTTGCATACTATAGATACTATACTCCCATTTCACTGCTCCGTAACAGCCAACTTCCCGTAACTACCCTCGCTTCATCCGTTGCCGACACACGCTCGACGACTCTTTCACTGAAGTTACCACTTTTTCAAAAAGGGTCAATCCAATAAAGCATGCCGAGAAAATATGTAAATTTTTTATCCAAAGAATAGTCAGGACCTGGTATGTTTGTTCAAAAAGGTTAGATACGCTGGACTTTGTGAAACGTGTAAATTAGAGTAGCACATAGTGTCCTTGCAGTGAAGAGCTCGATTGGGGAGTAGGTTGGTTGGCTGTTGGCATTGATTTTACGTATTCTAAGAGTAAACGAAAAATCCGTAAAATGAATTATGGCAACTAAACTGGCTTTTCCTCTCTGATCTCTCGCCAGGACGAGTTCGATGGTATGCGGTCGAAATGTTTACTTTTTTTTTATACGTTTTCTTTCGACTAAAAGAGAGATCACTGAACAAGATTCGAATTGTACCCGTTGAATAATAAATAAGTCGATTTCAATACAAAGCTGATGAAAGACGAGAACGAAGGATGTGCGTATAAGCTTGGAATAAGAATACCTCCAAGGCCCTCATACCGATGTCGAAAGGAAGGACTTCTTCTTTGAAAATATTAGCCAGTCTCCCGCAGTGTTGACACTCATCGTAAATTCTATTTTCCATGTCCATAGTTTTGAAAAGGACATTCTATTATTCTCCTCCTTTGGCCTAACAAGGGTACTTGTCGTTAACAATATGTTCACACTTACCTCAAGTAGTTGTTAATTTTAGTCAACCTTCTGCTGTGGCATTTCCTGCAATCTTGAAGTGATTTCAAGGGATTTTGCTCGTAAGGGAAAATTCGGTAGCAGTTTTTCCTAACATAACTTTATTACGTGACAGAGTTTTTAGAAAAATGCGATTTTAAACGCACAAACGCAAACGATGAATGTGCATTTGAAATGCAATATCATATTGTACGTGTTTAAGCGAACGTGGAATGACGTTTTACGCGAGTATGTCCTATTTGTCTTACGCCGATATACTTCTAAAAGGGCTTAAATAGATTCAAATAAGAGGATTACATTCCACTATCTTATTGTTCGTCGGAAAGGATGTGCATTTGTCCTTTAAAACAAAATCTTCCATTCCTACTCGGCGAAATATCAAATCCTTATCCTCACTTGGTGCTTTTAGACTGTAAGGACACGCCGTTAAGGATTGAACCTTTAGCACGGCAGCGTTTCATGGGATGCTAGGATTAGACTAGTAAAGGGTTGATTTCAGGGTGTTGTCATTAAGCTTATTCCAAGGTTGCAACTATCTTCATCCATGTGAATATAAAACATCAGCTGTGGTGGGAATGGGAACTACTTTCCCAAAAAGGAAAAGGCCAATATATTATAGCTATAACGCTTGTGGAAAGACATTCAAACGCAACCAACGTTTTAATGAGCATTCATGGCATTTGATAGTTATTTTCGATTTCAAGGCCGACAGTGGAAATTGTGTAATTTATGTCATTTTCGGTTTAAGATATTGTAGGGATGCCTGAAATGACTTAGTAACGATTAAATGCTTCCATTATTGGGCGGGCTCGCGGTGTAAGTTTTACAAGGGTAAAGGATAATGTCTAAATATTATGTTAGATTAGGAGTAGCAATAACTTAAGCTTTTGAAAATCTCAACGAGTGGCCATTTTCCTTAGTAAGGCTCTTGTTAAGGGTTGAACAATGTAGTCGTGCGTTGTAATAATGTGATAGTGAATAGTACGTCCTTTTGAAATTATGGACCAACATAAAGTAGTGTTTGTAATGCAAATTGTGAAGAAAACACTGGTAAAGATAGAAATTGCAAGCGTTTTCTTCAAAAAACTTCTGTTTAATTGTATGTCTTTCATTTACAGTCGTGCCTTTCATTCATTTTATTTAGTTATTTATTCATATTCTAATTATTTAATTACAAAATAAAAGTGAGTAAGAAAATTAACATTTAGTATTTATAATTCGATTAAAAACGAATTAAGTCTCTCAGATTATTTATTCCTGTAGAGGACAGAGGTTTTCGGAAGCACAAATCATCTTTGCTAATGATTGACAATGTCAAATAATTTGGAAAAATTTGTGGAGATCACGGAGACTGCCTGTTCAAAGCCTTAGCAATGTCCATGGTGAATACAATGAACTAAATGTAGTAGTAGAACGACCTTTGAGGAAACAATGTTGCTTGGAGTCAATATTGAACAAGAAGTGACCGCGGTTCATCAGAGTTGTCAAAAGGACTTTCGCTTGTCAAATGGCTAATATTCATAATTTCGTGTTTAGGAAACAACGACAACAACAACAACAACAGAAACAAGTTCTCGTTTGGAAAACAAGAAATTAGCAATATTAGAGGATAATTGAACACATCAGAAGTATAGTCACTTTGAAGAATTGGAGCAACAGCTTGTTTTGCTTTAACAAATTAAAAAAAGAGAAGGGATAATGACAAGCGTTTTATTCCTTTCCAGTGACTGCGAAATTCAGCTGGAAATAAGGAAAACGAAGCTTTATTTGAACAAATATATGAGAAAAATTCATGCGAATAAAACGGACAGAGATCAAAAGCAACTCAGATATCCCAATGAGTTATATGCGCATTTGGTCGAATCAAAAGTTGCCGAATTAATAAAGCTCAAGCTTATACACAACTACCGGATACCATAAAAAACGTGCTTAAGGGGAAAACCCGAAAATCGGGGGTCAAAAAGGAATCCTAATGTAATCCTCAAAGAGGAAGGAGCTTTTCAATCCTCAAAGTAGAAAGCAGACGACTAAACTTAATGGACATAGTAAAGTCCTTAGTTGAGCTAGACATTAAACTTATTATAAGGTCAAGCTTCCATCTAGGACAGAGTGGAAAATGGTACAGGAGATCGCATCAAAGAATGTATTACACTTTATACTGATCAACATAAAGTACTAATTCTATTAGTGCTTTCTACTTGCTTAACGACTTCCTTCGTTATAACGCTTTGCGCAACCGAAGGGTGAAATTCTCTTTCACCCATTCTGACGAGAACTAAAGGTCTAGCCAGCGGCTTGGCCTCGAGTCGTCTAGAGGGAATCACCCGAACCCTTTCCTACACTACGCCTACCCCACCAAGCTTTTTAAGCTTCCAGGAGCAAAAGGCTTGTTTATATTTGAATGCTCCTCGAAACATGGAACCATTGGTTATTGAGTTCCTTATTCATTTTTGCTGAAACCTCTTTGAAAGCATGGCGTTCACATTGCGATATGATCGATGACTTTGTATTTCGGGACTAGAATTCGAAGCGAATTCGGTTTTGACCTTTTCATCATTTTTCCAAGTGCTAGATAAAGTAGATTTACGCAAGCCTGCATGACAAATTCCTCGATTCACTTCTCTCTCTATTTATGTTTTTTTTCCAAAATTATTTATTAATTCATCAGTATCTATTTTGTTCTTGGTTTGTGAAACTGCATCCATTGGCGCGATTGATCATTTGTTTCCATGTCATAACAATAAACCCAAGATTCGTCACCTGTCATGACCCTCTGGAGCAAATTAGGATCGTAGCAGACAGAGTTGAACAGTTCCTTAGCAATGTCAAGGCAATGCTGTTTTGGTCGACGCGTTTCAAGTCCATTTTATTGGTAAAAATCGAAAGGCACGAGTGAATTTTTAACGGTAATTTCACTTTTGGTCAATACTTTATGCTTCACTTTATTAATGATTTCGTCTGTTGTTGACGTGATCAGGCATCCGACACGCTGTTTGTCGTTCAAGTCTTGCGAACCAATGAGAACATTCTGTTGCACCGATAAACGTTGGTTCAAGGTGGCATGATCATATGCCACAGTCAATACATGAAATGAATTTCATGAAACGAACCTCAAGGTGTTTTTTTAACATAAAATATGATACAGATTCTTTGGTCAATTGTTTGGAATAGAGAAAAAGAAAAGACGGGTCAAAAGACGGGACAGCACAATAGCTGTCAAAAATTGACTACAGGTTCAAAATGGCCGAAGTTGTCACTATAAGTGACGGTGATGCGTACCAATACAACGCCGTCTAAGTAACAAAATCGAATATACGTAGCCTGTGAAAATTTAAATTCCACGATTCCTTCTGAACAGGCCTTTTGGTTTCTATTATTCCCCCAGCTGTAAAAGATTAAAAGTTATTTTGTATTTAAAGTTCACTGAAAACTGCAGTTTTGCAATTCTTCTTCAGTTTTGCTATTCAACATTCTTTAACTTAACCAATAGGGCTATCTGCTACAAGTTATGATAAGCAATGAAAGAAATTCAAGGTAACGTGCAGTTTCATTGTTATTGGAGAATCATCGACTGTGCAAAGTTTAGAATGAACTTTTGTAATGAATTTTATGAACCTTTCAAAGGTAATTCAGTTCACTTTATCCGATGGTTCATAGCCGCCGACCTCGTTAGAGTTATTTTCAGCCTAATTCATTAAGCAGGTGGTTGGTGAATTTCGGCCGCAATGTCTAAGAATTCATTATAACCGCATCTATTATGATAGAATATATGGAATTTAGTGTACATGTAAAAAAATTGAACCTGAATACGGTCGAGGATTTTATGAGCAATGTCTTACAATAGCATGAATCATATGATGAGTAGAATATTGAAAAGGCGGCGAGCCGAAATGCAGTCACTGCCTAAAGACGAATCTTTCAAGGATGGCGTTATGAATGTAAATGGTTGATTAGTAGAATAAATTATTCGATTTTATCAAGTTTTCACTAGGATACTTACTTTGTAGAAAGTTTTGGGTATCTTTTTTTTAAAGTAGATTTAGAGTATCAAGGTGTAGACGAGTATCTAGCCAACAGCTTCAGTTTTTAGGAATTCGAATTCAACGAAGTTCAGAAGTTAAATCAAAAGATCTAATTAATTCAAAAACAAAATAAATTGAACCATTGATTAAAAGTCTAAACTCATTAAAAATTAATCTATTCTTAAATCGTTTCCGTCCCAAAAACTCACTTCACGCAAACCATATAATGGGCTGCACGCATGAGTTCACAGAGAAAGATGTAATATACGATATTACATGCACCGCATCCTTGAAATGTGTAATAAAACGATGATTGCAATAACGAAAAAATCAAAACACCATTCATTCCTCAATGCCACTTAAATGCAAACACCAAAAATAAACTCTGATTCCCCGCGTCATCAAAGCCCCATTTACTTCAATTTGAGTAAGACGTCAGGACCTCGCAAAAAACCAACAAAGCCCACAAAAAACTACTGACTTTATTTTCGCTCATTGCGATTCGACCAGCCACTAATGTGATTACCATGAGTACATCCCGTTGTAATCCGTAATCCATTCCAAGAAAACTCCCCCAATGTCCGCCTAAATAAATTTGTTTCACTTACTCGACATATATGTGGCAAATAGCATCATCATACATTGTAGGGCTGTGCAGTAAACGTTGCGTACGGTGACCATTGTTATCATAAAGGGTCCTTATCCGTATCCTGGCGCTGTAGCTCCTTATCTTTGCGAAAGAAATAAATTTTTATATCCACTTCATATTTATGATGACACTGATAAAGGAAAACAAGTTGTTTAACTCTTCGGGGGGCATTATTCTAATCTACTTCTTGACTACTGGTTTATTTGTCTTTCCCGTCTTATCTCGATGGCTTTGAGTCAATCTTGAGGAGTCCCAGAGAGAAATGGCTGCGATGCATTTCGTTCTCATACTAAAGAGAAAATACTGAAAAATGTCTGGCGTCTCACTGTAGTTGTAACTTTTCAGAGCACTTTGTTGTAAAGCGTCTTAGAATATTGAAAACCAGGACGAAATCATATCCACCGACGCCAATCGTAAGCGAAGTGTTAGTGGCCACTTTTCCAGCTGGACTATCAAAGGACTTCATTGAAATAGCTTCTGGCCCACTAGCACGTCCATGTGATAAGCTTTTGCCTCATCGTCAAGAAAATATCTTGCATGAGCGCCTCTAAGGATATGACTTTCCCTCTAAACGCATCGAAAAGAACGTATATTGTGTGTACAAAAGAGATTCCCAATGCTATATCTACAACATAAGATAAAAGTTTACTTAACGATTATTTCTCTTTTCAACCACTTAAATACGTGCAACCGGGACACAGTTGGCAGCAGAACAGCGAAAGGTTAGCTCCCAGGACATAAAGCAGTCTACTGACCATAACAATATGTCCTAGCATGGGAGTTGCATTGAAATTACGTGATTTCAATTGAACTTTATAGTTTTTAATTTCCAGTCGATCACTTCCGATTCAGGCACCTTTTATCCCGCCGTTCGCTCTCAAGGGATGTTCAGTGAAAGCCATCAACCCTTAGTTGTTTTCCGATCCCATTTCCACCATTGCGGATTCCAAGATTAGGAAGTCATATGGGAAGATTAAGTGCTATCGTGTAAGATTCGTTTCTTTAATGCGCTCCTAGTTTGGTGGTGGTTGAACTTAAAATTGTTATGGTAGCCGCTTTAATACGTACTCACTTCGGCTCACAACAGGGTGGTTGATTGTTCCAGGGTATTTCCAAACATCACTTGATCAAATTCAAAAACGGTTGTTAAACTCAAATTATTATAATTTTAATCAAAAACAATTCAAATTGTGGACAAAATAACGTTGAATGTAAACTGCAATTACATTTCATAGTCAGATAAACCAATTCCTGGAATTGTAAATTCAAGTTTACACCCTGTAGTCGCCATACAATAGAAAACTAGCTCCATTACCCTTCCAAGCGCCGTCTATGCCACTGCTTAGAAATTGAAGGTGAATTAAGCTCATTTCAAAGGATTTACCTTGGGAAATATGCTTTTGTTCCCGCACTTACAAAACGAGTTCACGATGCTCATACTCGACTATCGCGAGACACTAACAAAACACCACCATAATGTACTCCTCGACGAAATACTCGCTTCACCAAAAAGGATGCCATTTGCGGATGGCGGATTACAATGGTAATGGGAAGCACAGTAGTAGCATCGCCTCTGAAATATATTTGGAGTCACACAAATGGTGTAATTTATGTCGCCTCATAACAATTTGCCTTATTGCCTTTGTTAAGGACACAGAAATGTCTTCGGATTTTGCTTTATGATGGCGTTATTTGAGTCGCAAATTTTGCATTGGTCGTGCATTCAAAATGTCTTTCGTTCTTTGCCATTTATTTGGTATGCTCCCTACGATTCTCGTAATGTTTGTGATTTATGGCTGGTGTGTTAAGGATAACAGTGTGAGTTGAATTGATTCGCATCCCTGCATGTGAAAATTATGAGTTTTAAAGGAAATAATATTATGGCAAAATGATTTCATAAAAATCCTTAATTCAACCATAAGTTCTCTGGCGATTCGGAATCAATACTAACGGCTACGGTCAAGAGGATCAAGTAAGGTTCGGAAAATCGTGAATCAATAAAGTCGTGAATGACTTACTCCTTGTGCTTTTATTTTTACGTTCGGAGTTTGAAGATTTTTAATTAACACCATTTCAGGATCAAGATTAACCCAATGTGTAGTCAAGATATCTCAAATATAATTGCTACATTTGCTGAGACGCAGGTTGAGTTTCATGTAATGTGACTGATCTTTCACTTACCAAAGTTAATTCCTCCAACAACAATATTTGCATTTCCTTCAAAGTAGTTCTCAAACGGCCCAAACACGAAATACTGGAAAAGTCGTTGTTCCCACTATTGGTCGGAGCCCTGGGTGTCTTAAAATAGTGAGGCGTTTAACTGATATCTCGAGAATTTCAAAATGACGTCCTTTTATAACATGTTTCAATGTCAGAAAAAGATAAAGCCAGAGGGACTCAAATCAGGTGGGTAGTGGTACTATTTAAATGCTTTCTGAAGCCATTCTTCAATTGTCCTTTTACTCAGTTAAGATGTTTTTGGCAGCGATTTTGCACAAATTTTTCAAATGTCCAAAATGTCTGTTAAATTTGATGTACGATGAAAGTGTTAGTGTTTAACAGTTCACTCATCATTCGTATTATTAAACGTCTGTCTGAACTCGCATCACCCCTTTCACATTCAATTCATTTATGCCAGTTTTTGAAGTTGAAGGTTCCCTCGAGCAAGGTAGGTTTTAGGCCAGTATCCTTGGTCCTCTAAAAATCTACCAAATCTACCTACCTGTCTTTGGCAGTTCCCTCCAACTGCCAAAGACAGGACCAAGTTGTGTTGGCAGTAGGAATAATATCATTATGCAGAATTTTGAACCGTCGCCCAAAAGCCCTTAACGTTTTAATCACCTCACGTACCATTCATGACACATTTTGAATTTACCAGATTTAATAAGTAGGGAATTATCCTTGAAAAATCAAATGGGTGCAATACGTCGGTTCAAATCCATGAGCCATTATATGCTGCGAGGGATATGGAATAGTCCGTAGACCGTATTTATCGTGTCTCTTTAAGATTATCGTATTCTGATTATCGTATCTCTTTATAAGAGAATGGTGTATTTGCCTCTACCCTGGTGATAAAATCGACGTCAATTCTCCTACGAGTGACATGCATCCATTGGTGCAGAGATTGTATTACATTAACTAACTCTTATTTGGGGCCAGCTCTTTTCTACTTCAACCCGAGTCTACTTCAACGGCTTATAGGCCAATATTTGCTGGTTTTGGGGTCTGTAAAAAATTTCAGATTGCGCAAACGTCCTTAGCTTGCAACTTCAAGCCACAAACGTGTACTGACAAAACAAAATGCCAATTCTTCAAGGTATTAATCTTATACACCCACTGTGTCGGTGGACAGGACCCTGATTCTGTTTAACGATTTAATTCTATAATTTTGTACTCACTACATGTACTGCCTCGGGATGCTATAGATTACAGAAATTACAGGCAACCCAACAAAGAAATTACAAAGACTTATTTGGGATTTTACAAGTTTTTTCAATATTGCTGGGGCGGCATATTTACGCTCCTGACCAGAGTCAAACTACTAAAGATGAGTATGAATCCAAGCGAGCCCTTGACAACGTTGTTAGTGACACTTATGGTACATTACAAACAGTTTATAAATGGGTTGATGCTAACGCTATACTAATACCTAGTGGAGCACAACGAAGTTGACTGCAGCGACAGGATTCTTGAGCCCCAACTCAGTCAAATCAAGACTTTGACCATTTAAAATCCGGTCCTGATCTGGACTAGCTGAATAAGGAAGTTTACCTCCACACCATGGGCTAAGATTTTTATCAGTGATATTTACTTCAAGACGGCAATCATTTATAGGACGTTGGCAAAGTGATCCCATCGAAGTTCTAGCTACTAGTTTTAGAAGAGTAATATGTAGGCCGAATAGGAATATTCAAAATGAAGGCTATGAAGGCTATGTTAAATCACATTTCTATCGATCGATTCCTTGTTGATGGACAACCTTAGAAAAGGTAGCCTGTGGACAATCGTGGCAGTAAATGAAATTCAATTTTTTTCTCAATCGTGGTAATGGACACGAAATAGTTAGAAATTATTCTTGTAAATTTCACACCTATAAGGATTATCTTCAATATTCTTCATGATGTTTTTTTCAAAGAACAGGCTTCTAAATATTTAGGCCACCGACAATGAAAATCAATTCGCAAAATAAAGAAATGCTTTGAGGAATTTCGAAAACCAATTCGAACATTCCCCACGAATGAACGTGGCACATTACACGTCGTTTGACAACCAAAGGGAGGCTACCGGGCCGTACGTAGTAAAAGGAATGGTTACGCTTACCTTTGATTGTGGTAGTGGTCTACTTGTGTTTAAACGTTTTACTTTAATCACTTGCTCACCAGACTCCCGCTATTGGCACTATTTGGCACCTGATGAGACTTGGTAGAGAACAAGTAAGGACAAGATGATATTTCAATCATTGGTTGACTTCGAAATTATCCAAATTTTTATATATAAAGGAATTTGCTTTAATTTTTAAAACTGCAAAACGAGGAGAAGTCCTTATGTAATATCAGTATCAAATGTGAATGCTTTCATTGTTTAAGGTTCATTTGAAAGTTTAATGTTGATTTTCGTGTCCAACTCGCGAGTTTATAAAATTTTGTTTTACAAGGATAAATATAAATCAGGAAGGGCTTTTAATTAATCTAAATCCTATATTTATCCATGTGGAGTTAAACGTTCTTTCTCAAACTATGTTCTGTAACAGAAACCATCTCCTTCACACAAGACTAAGATAATTATTCTCCGTGCATATTTCATGTACGAAATATATTCGACTATTTCAAAGGATACAGTGCGTTGAAGATAAATTATCGTCTAAACGTAAAGAACCCTTTGCTGTAGCTGCTGTTTGCTCTAGGTGTAACGTTAAGCCTCCGAGACTGCGGCACAATCTACCGGAGAGACTGTCTCCTCTGTGAACTGCAGTCGACTTTCCTAATTATTTATCTAATAAATAGCTTCTTAAGATAATTTCTGTTGACAATTTCCCGTTCTAGTGTAAATTTTGTGATAAATTTTCTTGTGCTTAAGCACGCAACTAATTTTGTGGTAATTACGAAAATGCGCTCAGTGTATATTTTTGTCGAAAGGTATTAATAGTGTTTTATAGACTGGCTCTATAGAGACTTTGTCTGCGTCCTTGCAAAAATATGGACGGAAGTGTTGTTACGTTTGTGAGTTGATAAGAAGTTGGCAAAGCAAAATTAATGACTGCCGGAATTCTGCTTGTGACCAATTACAGAAAATTCTGAGTTCGACATATATCCTCAGCTTTTTTTTTTAAATTAATCAATTCTGTAACATTTTAAGGTTAAAGTTGGTGAAGGACTCATCGCCTTTTGAAAATATTTTGCGTAAGACCAGAGTAAATAAATATCCTAATTGGGTTTTCAAGCTTCGAAATTTTCGTTTTTCTATGTTTCACAGTCCTTGATTTGAATTTTCGAAAACTATAAATAATTAAATTCTGCCAATAGCTTATGAGTATCCGAAAGCAAGATACCGTACACTTGCTATATTTCATACTAACTTAAAGACTCACATATGACCAGAGGACCTAAGGAATTCCCTGCGGCCACTTTACCCCACAGTGAAATCCAAAGGAAAAATGAAATAATGAGGCAATTATCGCATGTCGAAATCACGTTATGGTTATTCCATCAATAACCATCTATGGCAATGCTCTTTACTCAATTAATTACGAAAGAAAATTGATTTTCTTCAAAATGGTACGCGCCGTTTGTAGACTAGACAAGCTAAGACAATAATGAGCATTGTTGCTGCACCGCTAATGTGAGGTGAACTGTGAAAGGAACATTAGGATCTAAGACACGAAGCAATTTCCCTGGGTTATGTTGATGCTTCCACCCGACGAGGATTCGAGTTAACGTAAATTTATCATCCGCTCGAGAAAATCACAATAGGACACGGCAGTTATTTGTCTAATAAAATTTTCCTCGAGATAATTTGTGTTGACAATTTGCCATGATGATAGAAAATTCGTTAGGTAATATGCTTTATGAATTTGGGGAGGTATCCTTCGTTGTAGAAAGGATAGGATCTACTAAGGCAGCGTTCACCTTTCATAGAATACTTATGGTAGCGATTCCTTGTGTTGACTCTGATCAGTCGATTTTCCAAACTGACGGCTAAATTCCAGAAATAGTAACTTTACGAAACGGCTTGGCAGGATTAAATTTTGTTGAAAAGTTGAACAAAGAACAAACGTTCTAATTCAGAAGAGCGTAATAAATGAGTCCTTTCTGTTTTGTGTCTAATCCAAGTGAACAGTGTAAACGCACCATAAGAATTTTCAATGGTTTTCCTGTTTCTCGTTGATGTTTCCCATAGTGACGAAGAAAAGCTACCACAGTTAAGCCCTCTACCAGACAGGTGCTAGGAAAATGTGATGCAGAAAGACGAGCGCAATTTATTTTGCAATGGAAATTTTAATGTGTCTTAGCACGCCACGTAATTTCCACCATCCTTATAGTCCACCCCTTTCTACCATCGAGAAAGACGCTCTAAATGAAACATGCATTTTGTATGAGTCAAAAAATTTACACAAATTGTCAACATTTGGACAAATTTATATAAAACTGCATGGAAATTTAGGCGACAAGCAATTTGAATTAAAATTAACAAAAAAGAGGATTTGGACAAATTCAGTTGTAATGATCCACGTTTTTGTAGCAACCTTTTCTCTAGGCTCGAAAATGGCTAATTCTCTGGAAACATTTACTAATAGTGGGAAAGAGACGGTTGTTCTTTCATATTTATTAGATAAACCCTTCTGAAATATTTCTTGGAGGAGCGACGAGGTCACAAGGATACGGTTATCAAAGTAATTGTTTCTAATATTTTTTCAAGTACAGAATTCGGTGAAACAAAACTGAGTAGCCAGGAAACATAATCGGAGAGAGGTGCTAACTGACACCTATAAAGCTTGAACACATTTCCCCAAACTGCAAAGAGCCAGGTCAAAACAACCCGTTCTGCGGTATTAGCCCTCCCGGGCGTCTAGCGAAAGAGGGTGTGCCGCTCCTGCTAGTGATCCAAGAGTTCGAAACTGGTTGAACTTGTTCAAAAAGGCACCAACCAAGACGTAAGTCAGGGTGTGATACGAGTCCTGTATATTAATCTACGTCGTATTGCAAGCACACAACCAGAACCAGGTTGACAAAGAAAAAGGAGATGCCGCCGTGTTGATATCCAAAAGCATTATAAAAGGAAGGAGCTTTGTGGGTGTGGAATAGCGTTGCACTAAGAGCTCATGGCTATATCAGAGATCATGACTTTGTTCTGATCAAGTGTATATTTGGGCCTTTATTTAATGTCTGTCACATACAAAAAAGGAGATGTCCTTGGTGAGGATAAATTCGATGAACTGTAACGGAAGGAAGTTGTAACGAACACAAAAGGGTGACTTCAGATGGAATGGGAAACGAATCCAGGAAATGGTTGCTAGGACTGGACTGGTCTTGAGGAGCGTTGGCAATAGTCAAAATTTAGTGACATGACGTCTGGCCAGCCGAGTGGCCAGTGGTTAAGGCCACCAAATAGTCTGCGTAGCCAATCAGCCGCAACTCATGTACTCAGTCCAAGCCTTCAAGGCTGGTCTCATAAGGTTTAAGATTGCTCAGGGTCCAAAATTGAACCTTTTGCACCTTCTGATGTCACGTTCATCCCTCGCTTCCAACCTGCGTAGCATACAGCACCCTGCGTGTCAGCAGGTAATGATTCATCATGTGCATCACTGGTTAAGGACAATGTTGAAACATCGGAAAAAGTCTAATGTCTGAGACTCATAATTTCGGTCATCAAAGCACCTAATGATAATTGAACCTTTCGTTTAGCAAGCGTGTTAGAATCATCTTAATCTCTCAGGAACACGACTGTCTGACCCAAGTTTATTTATGCTGAATAAATCACCAAAAAATCCAACACGAACATATTTCAATAGTCAACATCTGTCGAAAATTGCTTGGTCTCACTTGACAACAGTCTGGCATTCGGCAACAACATTTCCAGGACGCTGTTACCTTCTAATTGATTGCTATAGTGACAGAAACTTTCAAGTGTAAACTTCACCCTCGACATCCAACATCTCAACGATAGGAGACTTCTCGACTTCCTTCCGCTTTCAGTCACCCACTCGCATCCACAGTTGTTTCATTTAAGAAGCCTTGTCACCATTTCGCTTTGAAATCTCATGTCCAAGCAAACCATTCAACACTTCCTCTTCTGTTGCTGTTGCTGTAAAGCAAAACAATGGAATATCTCCATCTTGAAATGGCCATTAACGTACCTGGTGTGACAATTTCGGGCAATGTGCTTGCCCGGACACAAAGAACGATTCAGCATTCAAACAACACACCCGAAAATATCTTTCACTCTTTCACCTGGCAGCGGAAAGTCTCTCTCAAGAGGAAACCAAAGAAACACAGGAAGTGACAAGGGTCCTCGACATTTTCTGTTAAACAACATGTTCACACTTAAATATGCAAACTACTCGTTAGTGTTGGAGGCGTGGGAGGAATGAGTCCTTGAAAAGTAAACTATAAGACGAGTGTCAAGGATTTCCTTTGCCTGATAAGGAGAGAATTATTTAGAAACTGTGCGTGCAAGTGTATAGCGACCGGAAGGTTAGTTGGACGCTTAAGCTGTGGTTAGTTGGTTTGTTTGGCTTTGAGGTAAAAATAGTGCGAACTACTTAAATTGAAACCAATTAATAAACGCCATTGTGGATTTTCACTATTTTTCTCCTTAACTTCTTTTTTTTCACCATTGCTTGTATGCTCCGATGAGGACGCCTTCCGCCTCACAGCTGCATCTTGAATCGACAAAATAGCATTTCAATCATCCGAAATCAATTATGTCGAGAACCCAATCAGAAAATAATGAAGTGTCGACTCGGAATCGAAATGAAAATCCGAAAACCATCAGAGGACTCTCCAGAAATTCTTCGATTTTTCCGTCCATGTTATGATTATGATTGATTAAAGAAATTTTCCTCTCTCCATCGGTTTTTACGCAATTACATTACATGAAGGACCACTTCAAGGATATCGTTAGAAATATGCTGGGAAGACATGTAATCATTTGCAGATATTATAGGATTATTGATTATGCTATCTCCAGGGAGGCGGCGGATTGATGAATTCACGTCAAGTTCATGCCGAAGAGAAAACATGGCAAGTGCTAGAGCTCCTTGATTGTGGTAAAAGGAATGAGTTTACAAGGTAAAGCCACTAAGTGTGACTAATTAGTGCAGAAAATTGTAGAAATAACAAAACAAAATAAGACGTACATATTAGTCAGACGTAAAGGATTGTTCCTGGGAAATGAAAGAATTGAAGCATACAGAAATACCAAGAGCGAATCCACCTGTTTATATATCTGTATTCACATCTGGGAAAATGTATCTCTATCATGTGGACATGTGTATTTTGCTAAATTGGGCTTGAGTTTCGCTAGTACATTGCTGTTATCACTTCTAATATCAGTAGAATGACAACTATTACTACTACTGCCACTGTTTCGCGCTTGTCACATAGAAAAAATAAGTTTTGCCACATCAACATCGCCGTTCTGTGGCACAATGAGGATCGCACTATTTCCTGCGACTACACATGTGATACTTCCCGAGGTTTGTCCTATGTAATGGAAGATCAAACTAGATCCAGATAAAACTTTCCAAATCTAGTGAATCCAATAGGCAGGACTCGTTTCGTCTAATATCCTAATCAAGATGAAATTCAAACTTGTTTACGTTCTATGAGCATAGAACTTACTAACAAAGTATTTACACCCCCTAGAATTTACGATTACTTAAGATGTAGGATATTTACTCCCGAGTGGGAAAGAAAGGGGGAAGAAGAACTATCAAAAACCAAAACATGCTAAGATCTAAAAAAAATCCCTTTGATTTACTATGAGATTGAAGGCGGATAACTGGGGAGGTTACGTTGGTTCCAAATATTGTAAAGCAAGTTCTACTTTAAAATTGTCGGTGTGTGTTCGGGATCTTGGGCTTGTTGGAAACATCATTCTTCTTCCGATCCCAGTTTGATTACAGATTGTTTTAAATTCTCATTTAGTATTTTCAGGTAGCCAAATTGACCCATATTTGTCGTTAAAATAGTCAAATTAACGCCGATATATATCCCTATACCTTTGTAGTTTGTTTACCATCATTACCAAAAATGTTAAATTTGGTTTCGTCTCTAAATAAAACTTCATTCCATAAGGATTCGTCATGATTCGTACTTAGCAAAATCGAAATATGCTCGTTAGGATGCGACTACATTTCGTATTAACACATTAAACATCGCCAAATATTTTTGCTACATTCACCCAAGTGGTAGATCAGTTACATTGGCAAAGTACAAAATGACAGTTCAGCAGATGTGTCAAAAGCTAAATGACAATTCAAATTAATTGGAATTGCAATTGGAATTCACATACAGTTGGGGACAAAACTCTCCATACACCCTCAAAATTTCATAAATTTCGTAGAAAATGCACATCTATATGAGAACTTTATATGCATCATTCCTGCAAATGTACCTTTATTAACAGAATTTTTTTTAAAAATTACATTAATCAACTTATAACTGTAAGAACACAAAAAAAAAACCAAATTCAGTAGGGACAAAAGTGTTCATACATTAAGTAATTTAACTGAAAATTCCACATTATTTATATAATTTTATTTATCAATATTTTGTTGGGCCACCGTTTGCATCAATGACAGCCTGCAACCGTCTTGGCATTGATTCCACCAAATTTTTAGTTACTTCCGGAGTTATTTCTTCCCAGGCTTGTTGAAGCGCAGTTTTGAGTGATTCCTTGCTCCTGGTGTGAATTTTCGAGATTTTTCTTTTCATAAGTTCCCAAATATGTTCAATGGGGCTTAAGTCTGGCGATTGAGGAGGAGAATACAGCTGCCTTGGTGCATAATAAAGCAACCAGTTCTTTACAAAGCGTGCAGTATGTTTAGGATCGTTGTCCTATTGTAATATCCAATGCTGGCCAAGACCCAAATTGTCCACGGAAGGTTGCAAGTTTTCTTCTAACAGTCTTTTATAATAGTATTGGTCCATAATACCATCTATAAAGACCAATCGGCCAACCCCACCAGTTGCAATTCCACCCCACACCATCTAATTGCCACCGCCGTGTTTTACTGTTGGTATCAAATTCTTCAGTTGCAATGCTGTTCCCTTTTTTTGCTAGATTCTTTACCGAACAAGTTGAACATGCTTTCATCAGTAAATAAGACAGTTTTTCAGAACTCTGAATCCTTTCCTAAATATCGCTTTGCAAATTCAAGTCGAAGCTGCCTATTCTTTTCACATATTAGCGGTTTTTTACGAGGAACTCTACTTGCATATCCATCGGAACGTATCATTCTTCGGATGGTTTTAGGGTGAACACACTTATTCGACGTATTAGCGACATGTTCCGCCAGTTGCCGACCGGTTACCCTTGGGTTTTTGTCCACCTCTTTTAAGATCATTCTGATATCCTGCCTGGAAAGTTTCTTTGGTCGTCCATTTCTTGGCTTATTTTCCACTGATCCTGTGTTTTTATGCTTTTGAGTGGCATGTGGCATGGGATAAATTAAGTAAAGCTCCAATTACGCGGCATGATTTTCCATTTCTATGCTCAGAAATAGTTAAATTTTTTATTTCAACACTTACTTCCTTACGCTTGCTCATTTTTCACTTCCTATGCTCACAGATTATTGAAACAAACTAGTGTGAAAACTGTGTCAAACTTTTATGGGAAATTCAACGGTTCTTCCAAGAAAACCAACAGCTAAGCAATGCTATGAAGACCAGAGTACACTATATGATGAATGTATGAACACTTTTGTCCCAACAAAATTTGTTATTTTTACACTTGTAACTTAAGAAATTTTGGTTTTTTTTAACTTATTGTTGAAAAAAATACATTTGTGGAGAAGCTGCATACAAATATTTTATATATATTTTTATTTTCTAGTAAATTTATGAAATTTTGCGGGTGTATGAAGACTTTTGTCCCTGACTGTACGTACCATTGGCATATTGAAGAGTTACACCTCACAAGTATGTCAACTTCAATTTGACCATTTTTCGCCTAAGTTGGATATGGGTTTATTTGCTCTCGGTTTATTTTGACGATAATTTCCTCGTTATATTCCGTGATACAAGCAGATCAGATTATTTGTTCAAAAACGAGTAAAGATTATCAATTCTTGTAACATTTAATATTTTATTAGACAGGTTTGGTGTTATTTATAGTGTTTAACAATTTGTTTTGGTTTGAACTCTTTAATTTTCAACCTCTCTGTATTCATCATCCGAATTTCATCGACAGATTCCAGGATCCCAAAAGCATATATACACGAGCGTGTTGTTCACCAGTGTACACTATCTAGTGAATCGAATTGCAATCGAATATTAAACGTACATTTTTTCGTTTGAGTGCAAGAGAATTCGAATACTCCCTTTGAATAGAAAGGATTCGTTTCGCTGCTCGATTCATTGATGCATTCATCTATGGCAACATTTCTTATTACATATTGTAGAGCCTAACAATGGAGCCTGCCTGACACCTTACTGCATGACAATGTCTATGTCACTGATATCAATTAGCTGGTAATTCGTTCGGATCTGTGATATAGTTGACACTAATGACATTTTGCGCGTCTGGGATTCCCACAGTCAGGGCGTAAACAGTCTTCACCTCCCTACCACAAAAAAAGTAATTTAGAAGATCAACTAGTCTCGCTGAGATGTTAATGTCAAGCATGATTTAAGCACAGAGTATTCCGCGTGATCATGTCGTATGTTTGCTTGAAGTCCGAGAATATTTGGTGGTATTGAACTTCCAGTACTTCTCCAGGATTCGTTTGACCGTGATGGTTTGCGGGCGATCTTCCAACTGTAATGTCTCTTTGAAATTCTCCAGCCAAAATTTCCGTACTTCTAGCTAAGTAAATACTTTGAATGTTTTACCCTGCAGAAATATCCTCATTCCTCGACACTTCGCACATTTGCAGGCTTTATTTTGTCTTCTTTATAGGGTAGTAATTATAATGAACTAACGCTATCCCTGCGGTAATGACTCCTGAAATCCTCGAAAAATAAAGTATTTGAAAGGCATGTTCTGGGCTGCATTAAGGGAGCAGAACATGAGGGACAATTATGGCGAATCGGCTACAATTATGAGCAGTATACAATTTTTGACAAGCTAGAGGTCTTCAAAATAGTAAAATGCGGGACCTGAGACAACCAGGTGCTGCTGATGAACTTCGTGTATGTATCTACAATTTGATGGAAGATGTTGGCAGGCAAAGCGAACTGACACAGGAATCTCAGTGGTATTTAAATATTTGAGTACTAACAACATTAATGCAAGGATTAAGTATCTTTCTAAAGTTCGATTATTTTTGACTTATTTAATAAATCCCTTTTTTTCGAGTGGTTGTTTTCTAATATAATTCAGAGTTCTGTTCAGTGTCACAGAAACTCCTTGCAGTTTTCCCCCCAAATTTTTATTATTCCACTCAATTACCATAGAGAGCCAGTCGAATGAATTTTTCTTATCCAACGGTTGATCCATCCTTTTTGAAGGTAGGAAATATAACATATAGAGCATATAACAGCACAAACTCCTTTTTTTGCTGATGTTTGTCACCAAAATTATTGAAAATTTTTATGAATGCCTACAACGGCGCTAAAATTACTCGTTAATGCAGCAGGACACTTTGTGAGCTTAGGCGTTTGTGTTCATTGGATTTCTCTGGTAGAAGCAGAAAAAACGCAAGAAGGTTGTGTCAAGCTAGACGAACACAAGATAATTATTTTTTAAATTAAATTTATGAAGCAAACTACGATATTCATATATTCAAAATAAATCCTTTATTGAAACTTTTTCCAAGACGAGACGTAACTCAATTTTTATTTTCAATACATAAGTTAATTATCCTTGACTCACAGGTCTGAGCAAGTTAAATTTCTACAAAAGTTTGATTTTAAAACTATATTCAAATTTTTATCGACTCAAAGAAAGAAAAATACTTTTATTGATCGCCTGTTTTTCAATACTTATTGATGCATTGTGAAAATGCTTTCATTTATATCAATCCAATTTACAATCAATACTCAGATTTTACTTTAAAATGTCTCCTTTTCGCCATCATTCAAGATGTTGTCTCATTCTATTTGCCTAAAAAGTATGTCGTTATTTGCTTCCGCTAAGGAAAAGGCGAATTATAATGCAGAAATTACAATTCTTAACCCTTTTAATTCTAAAGAAAATTGCCCGCCGGAGACTAATAAAATCAACGAAGTGTAACTCCAATAATGTCACTTTTGAATGGGTCAGAATATCCACTATTTCGTCGAAATGAAACAACAAGGACACAGCCAATACTGTCGTATGGTATTGAACCCTTAAGCTCGGCATAGTCGTATTACGAAGTTTTTACAATGAGAGAAATTCCCATTACAATGTTTACGGATGGATTGCAGGAGAATTCCTTATCCTTTCTGGGGTGTTCTGGGGTGTCATATCTTTTTTCCTTGCGCTTTCTTGGTATATAAAACGGTCTTTGTCGAATGTTTTTCCATGGCTGATCCTTTACTATACACACCACTATTGTGTGCAAGTCAAGATTTCAAATCAAGTTTAGGCAGAGTCCTTACTATGTAGGAACACTCAAAGCTTTGAAATTAGATGCCCAAGGAATTCCAATGTTTCTTCTGTTTCATACCGTCATGAATCTCTGAGGAGCTGTTAATCCATTTGTAGAACATAATCTCTTCATAAAAATTTCAGTTTGAGACGAAGAACGGATTAGGAGGAAGTGAATTGTGACATTATGCCGTCAGGATGGGGTTGTTTCGATGTCATAGAATTTCGTGCAAATGATGTTTTTTTTCAAAATGGAATCTTATAGAGCTTGTATAGCAGGACTTATTGATTGGTTAGGGCTATACGAATGAGTGCAGCGGTCTAATAAATGAGTTTACATTTCCAATGTTTTCCTGCATCAAGGCTGCGTGGAAGAATAAATTCACAACTGCTCCTAAAATGATTCGATTTACATGAATCTCAGCTGATGGGTATTAAAACAACCAAAAATTTATTCTGACTGATATTCAAGCCTACAATGCTCGTCGAATTTCAACCAAACCCCGTCCAGGCTTCCAAAATCCCCAACACAAAATTAGTCCTTAGACCGAAAGTGCTTTAGTTGCAAGTATCTAATGGATGAGCATATCCATTAGTTGGGCCACAAGGTGGGAGGTTAAATATCCTATTAATGTTTGCAAACAAGACGCTTCTACAATCTGGAATGAACTAAAATAAATAGGGGTAGTTCCCAAATAGTGTGGTAGGTAGTGTCTATCCGATGTGCATGGATGGAACGAAGCATGGAGCGTTTACAAGCAAGTGCATTCGACGGTTTTACATAGTTTGCGGGAAGTCTCAAGATGAGATTTATGGCGTCTTGGCCACCCACATCTAATTACAACTTTTAATTGCTGAGGCTGAAAAGGCTCGAATTTATTGCAACAGTAGCAGGTTTTTGGTTAAGTGCAAAGGTAAGGGTTGCGAACAATAACGAGAGCTAATAGGATTGTTATGAGTTTGTGGAGGCGATGTTAGTGCAGTCCGATAATTGATTTTGATTTATATCCTGCACTCTATATCGAAATCATTCAAAGCATTTGATCATCGTTATGAAATTCAGCGCCTCCGCTGCTTACTCTTACAAAACAAAATTTATAGTGTAAATCACCCGATTACAAATTCAACGTTTCCACCGTTTGCACACGCTTTGCGCTAATATTTTCACTACGCGATGCATCTCATGAATGCCAAGAAGCGTGTAGTCCTGTCTGAGCCAGAAAATTTGAAAATATTAGTCGGAAGCTGGGAATCTCCATGCGCCTCCATATAAATCGCTTTTTAAGGACATTCAACAGTGTTCGCATCTTATGTGGCGACATATTTCCTTAATGGTATATTTTCGACACTGTTCTCATTTCACTTGGGCTCCGTTGCAATAAACTTGACATAATTTATGTCCTTTTGCCATTGTTCTTTCGCGTGGCAAGAATATATGCGGCAAATACACTACTCGTTGGTACAGAGTACTCCATATTAAATGAGATTTTAACAGCTTGGAGTGCTTTTGTTTTTTCGAGATTTTGATTATATCAGCCGATGTCGCATTTCGTTCACTAGGACGAGGGCGAGAGGGTGGGCGAATCGTGGCGCATATAAAAACCATTTGCATATTGAGAATTTAACGATTCATTTGGTTTTGATGTGTAAAATATTTTACATTTTAAAATTCGATCCAAGTCGGCGAGCATATGGTAGGCCTAGGGAGATTTTATTTTGCATATGGAATCGTAAAGATATCGTTGCCTATAAATTATCCTTTTCATATAATTTTCCACGTGTTGGATAATTTTTTGTGCAAATTTTCACATAGTGCTTAAAAGCAATGATCCTTTGTTACTTTTTCGGTTTGTGTATAATTTGAAGGCTACGATATCCTATTTCAAAATTTCTGTTGGGAGTTGGAAATCACAGGATTTTACGTATTTAAAGTCTATTTTTGATGCAAGTGACAGCATGAAGGTGAGTCAATTCACCTCACAATCAATGCGAGCGTCAATTCGCATAGTGTGTATCAGGCTCTGTCCTAGACATCAAAGAATTCTATCTGGAAATTCAATTACCAACATTATATTCCAGATTCAGCGACTCAAAGGATCATTCAAGTCATTTTCTGAATGGATTTAGATAATCAATACGAGGGTTGATTTTCCCAGTTTAAAGCTTTGTCTGTTAGATAAGGTTTAATTTCCGCTTCTTGGCGGACTTCTTTTAGTTTCTACCACCACTGTTCGGTAGTACTCTATGCTAACAATTGCTCATAGAACCTCGTTGCTTGCCACCGGCTTGCACCTAGCAATCTTCAATGTCTTTACTTCCGTAAAAACATCCTCGATCCAACGTTTTCAAGCAAATATCTGAAGTTCAAGAGAGCTTCCTTTCCCTTGATTCGGAAGCCAATTTAATTAGGACTATATCCTTTAAAATCGTGTCGCCTTTTGAAAATAAATACTGGAACACTACAGAATGAAAAAAGAAAAATGATGGGCGAAGAGTAAACAGCAAAGTCAGTGTACTTTTCGCCGATGATGAGTCCTTGAACGAAGTGAGAAAAGGGGTGATTTGTAAACAGCGGTGTACATTTCATTGAGGCGTTTAACAGACTTTAAGTACACTTGTAGATAATTATAACACGGTGCTGTTGAATTGGAGCATCCCTTTGAGTCGCGATATCCTTCGAATGGTACCCAAGTCGATGGAATATGGAAATAGATTAGTCTTTCTATTGGAATGTGTAAATAACAGGAGAAATTTTCTCAAGATTTTTTCTCAAATGTTCGAGATTGAAATGTAGGTTTCGAATAATTCAGAAAATCACAAAAATAAGTCAGATCCGGAAATTTCTGTTTGAGTCATGGATCTTAACTACAGCGTTAACATCTTTTCGGTGCAGTAATGTCAGGCTGGTTAGGAGTGCTTATTCTTTCGGAAGTTGAGCTATCTGTATCTATACTTCGTTTTTGTATCGATTTTGCGTATCCTCTCTTCTGATTCCATGTGTCTCTCTCAGGTCGAGATAACCTTAGCGCATCATTTTTTTCAATTTGAAAAAAGAAAAACTTCGTCGTTTACTCATCATGAATCGTTTACTCACTGCTTTTCCTCCAATCGAGGTGTTATGAGAAGTGTTGTGTACAAAAGTGGAAGATTCTCCTAAAAAGTAAATTCATCAGTTTCGATGCCTAATATTGACATACACGGACCGAAATAACGAAGATACTTCCAATAGTCCTTGATGCATGCTTTCGAAGAAGATCCTTGTAAGTAGCTTTGTATTATTCTTATTTTCTGTGCATTTCAAAGCAAAATTTTTAACGATTTGTTGATCATTACTGCAATTGCAATTATTTAGGTTAGTTCGGTTAGACGGAAAAGGTTGTGAGGAGCTGAGATGTGCGAGCAACCACGATAAGCAATAAAATGAGAGTTCATCCATCCATCAACCAAGTCAAATGAAGTTATCACAGACGGTTTACTCTAAAAACATCCCAATCAGAATTTCTGGCGCCAAATTACAAGTCTAACGTCAAGTACATGAAAAAGAAGCAGGCAATCAACTAAAAGAGTCTTAAAACAGTTGACAAAAGTTTTAATTACAAACAAAAAAGTTGGAACTTTTCCCATTGTGAGTTGAATTGATGGAGGACAGAAGCTAGACCATCAAATGCAGATGGGAAAGGTCAGTATACTATTGACTTCAAGATAAAAGGACTAGAATTAGCAGTTCTTTCAATGAAGTTGAAGAAGGCTCCAGGACCAGACGGTGTTCCGGTCAAGATTTTGCGATTGGTCGACTAATTTTACTCTATTTTCCAGCTCAATGCTACCACCATACTTTTCATTATGCATCCTAGATGTGGCCGGAAAAGTACTCGAGAAATTCACAAAGGGAAACTCACTAATTTACTCATTGCCGGTGTCCACGCTTTTGAACACCTAACTCTATGGAAGTACAGCTTCAGAGAAGGCAGTTCACTATAAACGCAGCTGCAGAGTTGGTGACTGCGGTCCGACAGGCAGAAGAATGCAGTCGGTCCAGCTGACTCTCATTTCAAGTGCCAAAATATCTGATGCGGATAATTTAGACTTAGCTAAAGGATCGACATCAACTGTGTCCAAATGCTCTATCCTCGGCCCAAACTTGTGGAACATCATGTCGACGGGCTCCATAGACTCGAACTGCCTTAGAAGCTGCGATTCATCGGCTCTGCGGACGATATTACGACACTGGTCACTGAGCGCATAGTATAAGGCCGCGGCAGGGTTCTCGGTAATCAACCGACTAAAGCCCATTGTTGGGACCAAGTCCAACTAAAAGGCGAGTCTTGATGACCGTTCAACGAAGTATTGGAGCGAAGCTCTCAATGAGGAGCAGCACTGACAACCGCTGCGCAGGTGTAGAGGTGACGAACATTGCGGATTTAATATGTAATTGGATTGTATATGCAAATGTAAAGATAATTTCCGCCATTTTTATTAAAATATGATTTTGACCATTAGAAGCAACCAATTTCTCTGCATAATAACTAACCAATTTCTCTGCATACGTTGTCTTCAAGTTGTCAAGCATTTCGGGCTTCTCGACGTAGACTATTGATTTGACGTGTCCCTTCCAGAAATAGTATATCGGTGCTGGATCACAAGATCTTGCATGCCAGTTCACAGGTCCAAAACGAGAAATTATGCGCTCATCAAATGCTTCTTTCAATAACTCGGTGATTTCAGAAGTTGCTAACCTACTGAGCTCAGAGGTATCCTACATTACGGCGAGTCAATTCCGAAACGAGAAAGTTATTGGTTATGGCTCTACAGCCATCACCAATAACTGCCATGTTATTCCCAGCAGCATTTTTGAAGATATGTGAACCAATGATTCCACCGATTCATAAAGCACACCTAACGGTGACTTTCTCCAGGTAAAACGGTGTTTGGACAACTCCCTGTGGTTGATTATCACTCCAAATGTGGCAGTTTTGTTCATTGCCGTAGGCATTCGATTAGGAGTGAGCCTCATCGCTGAACAATATTTTCTTATGAAATTCGCGAAACGTAACAATATATTCTTGGACCAATACACCGAATATACACCGTTCCCGGTGGTCCTTTGGTGTTAGTTCCTACATGAATTGGATTTTGTAAGCGTGCAAATCAAGATCTTTTAAAATCTTCCTTAATTTAGATGGGCATAGGTTAAATTGTTCAGCACGATATCGAATGGACTCACTTGGGTCTAACGCGGCTGTTACTATGGATTTTTCATTACAGACTGTATGATGAATAGATGGATGCATATTACCAGTGAGAGTAACCGATCCATGGTTAATCGAATTCATTGCTCTGACGCACGACGCACATTTAGCATAAAATTGAACGAGTCTGTGATGAGTTTCTTGAAACGAACCTTTGTTTTCGAAATGAGTCTTGCGTAGTTTGCTCAGGCGTCAAACTTTTTATGATAAAGTGGCAAACAAAACTAACCATAGGATGCATGACAGGTGTCACACGACACACAGCGTTAAAAAGTGTTGCCAACTTCAAGTTCTATGCCTCACAAAAAAAAAATCACCCGTTGCCACTACAAACGCAACGGTCTTTGCAACAAATTTGGTTGATGAACAAAGGGTATAACCTCAATTTATTGATAATGAACTTGTCTATAAATCTAGATACTACAATTCCCGTATCAATTCACTCAATGTTAATTACAGTCTTTTATTTTTCTTCTATTATTTTATTTCATGTTTTCATAATTTTATGTAGATATGAAAACTTTTCGTTACTTTGAAATCGAATAAGGAAGCGGTTATTATTATTATGGGCCCTGCTTTTTTGTTGAAGAATGAACTTGAGCGTCAGTTAATCTATACTATTCTATTTACGTGTTTTCTCAACGGAAAGTGCCGACACACTGCTTGCTTTTTCAATTGTCTCGTCAAGTTATGACACCAAAAGTTCGGCGTTTTATGACACGATCTGTGAAAAAATAGAAAAAAATGTTGAGCATTGCGATTTGCAACAAAAAATATTGTAAAAACATAACGAAACTTTCTCTTACTGACAACAATGGTTCAGATATATTTGCGCGCCGGGTTGCACCGCGAATGACCGTTATAAGAGAGAATATTCAGGACATTGGGCCGAGGCTGTAACAAAATTGACCATAACATAGAAGGAAAATATTGAGATTTCAAGACATGTTATAAATGGAAATTCGTCTTGAAATGAATATTAAGGACCTTGTAGTATTTAATATAGGCATTAAATATTAAAGGAAATTTAGACAATAAATGGTGATATGACTGCTCGCGTTAAGTTCTTCCAAATATGTGTTAAATTAATTTACACTTTAGCTTACTTAACCATTTGCTTATCCTTTCTCGAGTATTGAATCTCATTTATTTATCCTTAGCGATGAGAAGTTGCGCAGGCTAAGTAGAACATCTCGACAACACCAATATAAATTAGTTGCCAAGGACGAAGTTCCAGTACCTTTGCTGTCTTCAAACGAATAAGCTAGTGTGGCAGGAAATTTTTCCACTTACCAGCAAATTTGCGAAGCGTTTACATAGTGTGGAGTAGATTAATGTTATTACTTTCGCCATAGACAGTTTCTGTATATAAATAAGGAGATTACTTGACGGAAACGTGTAACCATTGCATCCGCTAAGAGGACATCTAGCTCGTAGCAACGGGTTTTTCGCGTAAAAGCTGACGGCGTCTTAGCTCCTTGTGCTACCACGTCTTATTGTTTCTTGTTAATGGACAGGCGGAAACATATCTCAGCGTTGGTAGTTACGAGAGCTTGTAGCATTGTTTCTGGCGTTAAAGTTTCACTTTAAGTATCGTGACAAATTCGGAAGGGGTTTGCTTTTCTGGAAGTTTAAGGGCGAATATTGATGGAGTCTGAGGACAAAAACTACTTTTTGGTATCTTTGAAAGGTAATGGTCACGAAAGAGAAGTGGAGCATCAAGGATAAAATATCAGAGCGAAAATATTGCTGATAGTGCGCATAATTTACTCTTCCTCGAGGAAGTGCAACCAACTTTTCGTTCTGATAAATGGCTTTAAAGTATTTTTCCTAGAGAAAATATATTTGTGATAAGCGTAACTGAACATTCATCACACATTCGAGTTAACTTGACCAACCCATTCATTGGCAGTTAATCCTTTCATCGGTTTGTCCAGAATCCACCTTTCGATGTGTTATTCATTTCAATGTCTCCTTACTGGTCAACTGACACACGACTAAATTAATTAAGCTCTATCGAGCGTCATGGTCGCCCTTGCAAAGTGAGGATGATAACAATGCTAAAAGGACATTGCTGTTGAAAAACCCATTGGCCATTGATACGTGCTTGGTATGCCTTTCAATTAACCTGCTGGTCATTTACAGAATCACATGTTTACGGAAGTAATTTTTTGACCGTAGCAGCGTTATCCTTCCAAAGACCGGAAAGTATTTTGTATGGAGCACCATGTCCTTCGCTCTGCAACACAACATTCGCTCGCAGAATACATATCCGGTTGTCCTCCAAGAAGTAAAGTACGTGACATTTGTATTCCCGAGGCGGTCTAATTGCATTTTGGCTCTACAACAGGTTTCAGAGATTATGCCATCAAATCTAATTGGCCACTGTGTGTCCTTTTTCATTACAAGGGTAGCTATGTGTTGATGAGTGGAAACGACCATTGTAATATGTGTTTCGTTCAATTTGCGTAGTTTTAAATGAAGTGTTAGATTGCAAGGTCTATTTTGATTGATTGTTCGGTTGGAACTTTAGCTGGTTGTGAATAAGTAATAGAGCCTTGCAGTCAATGTGTGAATTATTATATTTATTTTTGAAAAACAAACCTGTTAGAAAGATTGAACTGAAGACCACAATTTATACCTGCTCAGGCATTACTTTTGTGCTTGTAAATATACAAATACGAATCCTTGTTCGTAATAAATATTATTTCAAATTCCATTTATTGCTCGTTTACTTCATAAATTTTCTCAAAAATAACGACTGCATCAATTTTCCAGCGATTGATAGTCAACAGAAAACCTATTACTTATTTTCTCCGACAAGTGTGAAAAGTGTCGAAAGGAAAAGAAAATTTACGACCAATCACGGAGACATTAGACAAATAGCATTTCAATTGGCACATAGTAACGTTCCTTAGGACACTGCCTCACTATGAACTGGTGTCCTGCGGATAGTGGACATGGGTCGACCACTTCACTTAGCTTAATTAAAAATTGTTGGCTAGAGAGAAAAGTTCCTGCCGCATTTATTACAGAAAAAAGGAAACTAATCATGTTCCGGTTATAGTGTATGAAGCTTTTTCAATAAATTCTGTAGCACTTTTTGTTATTTGTTTTTATTGAAATGTTCGAGGAGTGGATAGAGAATTTTCTGACGTTTTATGGTATTTTCATGTCTAGATACTGACAAGCCAATTGACGCTGTGTGTTTTTCAAAAGAGCAGATCTTCGAGCTCTGAAAATGCAGATCTCCTTGTTCAAAAGCTAATTCACCTACAATAATTAGATTCAATGACGGGTGGAGTTTCAAATGATCCAAGATGGCCGCGAATTCAGGAAAACTTCAGACCCGAAATCTTCAATTTTCTAAACCTTCCGTCGGGCGCAATGCAAACCCTGATGCGATCAGTCGCGTTTCATTTGACAGATGTTCTAATGTTCACACGCAGTTTTTCAGGTAAAGGTAGGTAGGTCAAGATTTACAGATTAAGAATAACCTTGGAAACTGATAACTTTTGATTATTTAACCTATTCAAATTTTTAACTTTATCTTAAAACCAAGTCAAAAAAATTTTGGCATGTCTTCTTTGCATCGCTTCCAACATTTGTTTTACACATTTGGACAACGATTTTTTTGATTTGACGACATTATAAGCATTTAAACGAACGAGCCAAAAATTCCCCGAGCTGTTGCTCGCTAATTATCCTTTTTCATTCATTTCTTGTCTTTATGTCATCCAAGCGAGTAAACTTCATAAGGAACTTGAATCTTTTCAAATTTATTATCAGGTGAAAAATTGTACGGCAAAGCGATTTTCTCCCCATAATCCTTCCAACAACTGTCCATTGTTCTTTAAAATACCGATCAGATCGAGCAAGCCAATAAAACTGCGATACTTCTGAAAGTCTGTAGGGTTGGAATCTGTGTCTCCTGCCAAATTTCTTTTAATGTATTCAATGTATTTGGTTGCATACTTTACTATGTCATCAGGCGAAAACGGCTTCGAGCATTCATTTGGGGAACGTCTATACTAAGCATTTCCATTAAGTCCAGGTAATTGCAACAAAATATTGTGTGCTCTTCTTCTGCTTCTGCTTAAGACTTTAGACTTTGAGACCATTTCGTTCCATCCTTGCATATGTAAAGTTTTTGACCAAATGTTTCTTCTGCGCCAAAGGTATGACCGTCTTCATTCGCATCGAATTTATGCGAAGAACACAAAACTAATACTTTCGCAGCACCGGGCGCAATAATCTGACAGATGATGACAGATGATTTATCTGACAGATGATTTATCTTATATAAAGATGCTATTTTAGGTTCATAAATTGAAATGTTCAAAACATGGTTTTTTTACTCCTAGATACGATAAGTCCTGAACACTAACACTATCAACCGCAATTCACCTGTGAGATTAACACATCACACAGGACACTCAATGGAGTCTCACCTTTTTTTGGCACTCTTTCGAGCGGTTTTTGATGTTGATTTTGATTTTATGTCTTTCTTTATAGTCCAAACGGCAAATGTTACTCAAGACTATGATGCTTTTATATAATTGATCAAATATGCCCGATGGGTCCTTTGATTTCATACCTTCATGCTGGTATTATTTTTCTCTATGTGGTTAAGCAATCTCTTGGCGTGATCTCCGTTGAGCTGAAAAATAACTTGCCATCAGTCTGTCTACATTTCAAAGTAGTTGCGAAAACACGCTTTCAAATACCATTGAATGCATTCGTTTTGGTCGTTTGGTGCTTCGGGCGCAAATTTTCAATGTCTATGGTTAATATTCAATGACATTCCTTCAATGTATGAAAGATGAAAATATGCAGTGCGGTCGCAAGATAAGAAGACGCGGAAGTGAACTGGCACCTACTTTTCGTGATTGGGAAAGCCTGCAAGTTTATCGGTTGAATATCTGATATCTAACAAGTCAGATAATCCTAAAAGACCACTCGTGGAATGCGACCTTATACTAGACTTTTCTTGATCAAATTTGAGGAGGACGGGTCTTTTTTGGGAGTGGGATTTGTTTCTTTCAAAGAGGTTTCTGCGGCGAAATTGCTTTTGAAAAGAGGTAGTAGGAAAGTAGCGTTGAAGTAGCGTTTAAGTAGTTAAAGGCGTTTTACTCCCTAAAAGATGGAACTCCAGTTACCCAGGGCGACAGGGTAATGGGATAAGAACAACCATACCAATACAAGAACCAAGTTTCGAAATGTTTGACAAATGACTGTGAGGCACACGATTCACAGGACCGCGAGGCCATTTCTATGGGACTTCTTCGGTTTCGACGCCTCTTGCTGATTAAGCATTATTTTCTTTCTTGTTAAGATAGCATCAGAGTAATGAACCACCTGTGTAATATGTTGCAGTTCTTCTTCTGAGCTTCTAGCTTACAAACCAATATGTTTGTAAGCTTCGTTTGTTTAGTTCAGATCTTCTGGACAAATCTTCATAATCAATATTTTTTTAAAATAGTAAAATTATTGCTGGGTCCATTCTTTTCGTCAAGAAAATATGAAAGGTATGATGCTGACCGCAAATGAAGAGTCTACAAGCAAGTCTGAAAATTAAGTTGCCCGTGTTAAAGCTGGGTGGAGTAGAACTTAGTTTCACCACACTTTTGGTTGAACCACGATGACAAATTATTTTAAGCAACATGAACCTGGTTTCATTTAGCTTCCTCTTACGAGATTGTCGTCACTCGACGAGCGTCTGTTGTCCTTCATTGCTAGCTCCTTCGCTACAGTCGTGACATCGCTAGAAGGTTCTTTCATGCTCTTTGCCAACGAAGACTCTTGGCGTTGCCAACATTGCTGGCCTAGAAATTCTCCGATATATTCATGGAAAACACAGTATTCCTCACCTATGCACTTGGGTCAGTTAAGCCCAAGTAACCCAAAACCGATGTTGTTGTGAGTGTCATTCTCATCTTTGTTTCTCGGAATAAGATTTCGAGATCTCTATGAATATTCGCTCATTTATTGCAGTTGAATGTATTTATGATGGCAAGCGTGACAAGGCCGGACTGGTTGAGTGCTTTATCCTGGTATCCGCAAATAGCCCCGAAAGCCACCCGCCCGGCAGTTGTACTGTCGTGAGACAGATCCACAGGGGCATGAAAAATGTCAATGGGTATTCCATTTCTGACTTTCTTGAGTACTTTCCTGGCTGCGATTGCCATTCGTATGCGTTACGTAACCAGTTGACGGCACGGTACTGGAGATTTGGGACTTCAGTGTCTATGGCTGATATACACGGCTCTTATCATCTTCTAAGGCTCAGGAAACCCTTTTCTCAAGAACAGGTATGAAACGTTCTGAGATAAAAGTTATCACGAACGGTTAGGCCAATAGCGATATCTTGGTTGTTATTTATGTCACGAACACGAACACTTTTGCAGGAACGTTTTGCTGATTTGAAAGAGATAACTTCTTATTTTAGTACTTTCTTATCGAAATCAGACAATCTACTGGTGTTTGCAGGGGAACAGTTTGAATTCAAATTGCATTTCGCTTAATGCAAGCACGTCACTCGGTCTCCGCTTAACTATCTAATAATCTATCCCAGCACTCCGAATTTACGTCGTCCACCAGTCCTGTCAGCTTCTTCCATGACAGCGTAGACACAACTACCCTTAATATTCAAACAGACTCCAGGTCTAGCGGTTTTCAACCGAAATAAATAGGACTTTACTTGAATTGATTAATTTTCACTCAATTTTGCGGAAAGCAAGTACACATATCTCAAAGTTTTTGCTTTTGGGTACGCACTGCAAATATAAATTTACTTGTGCATCTTTCTATCTCTGTCTTGGAGAAGTCACCCGTGAGTGTTAGTGCTGTATGTTATTGCGCTTTGCGTTCATTTTACAGATCATCGAACGAAGACATTTGTTAACTGATATTTACTCTCAGCGATAGCCTCTGATCTGTCTTTTTGCCTTTGTTTTTGTCTTGGCTAATGTTGATTTGACTAATGAAAACAGGATAGGCCAACCAAGAGGCAGCAGTAAATTATTCATTTTCTGATTGATTAATCCTCTGATAAAAATATTTTTGCGACCTTTTATTCATACCTTGAGGCGGAAATGTAATCGATGTTGGTGCATATAATGGATGAGTACTGGAGAACTTTTGCCGGACTACTAACTATGAGTATAGCATGAAATTTTAATCGATTTGAAAAATTTAAAACAGTTTTTATTCGATTGTTTCTCAATGAATTTTATTTTGTACTTCGTTGTTAACAAGTGTTTTATTGAAATGTTATAGTAAAAATAAAGAAATTCGTTGCAAATTTTGTTCAAATCTATTTACTTTATTTACTATTATATTTACGTCAATTCAAAAGCAAAGTTAGTATTCATTTCAGCTTCCCTTCAACTTGGCGTAATAATGCAAAAAGTGCAACAACCTTCTCTTGCTCCCTGGGCATGTTTATATTGGTACAATTCAAATATAAAAGTCGTTATTACCTTTGCCCTTAACGAACAACAGGATAAAAATGCCAATCAAATAAATTCATTCTTTGGACTTTTCTACAATTTCAAGTGCCGTAGATGAATACACCCCATGTACAATTTACGGAACAGTATCGTCTGCGGTTGGCAGGAGGAGGTAATCAGGATTGCAGGAAGAAATGTTCGTTCGAAGAGCGCGTAGCATCTGGACTACAACGGTAGCGACGATGACGTCTATCGTTGGCAAGTAGAAAACCGTCCCGTCCAGGGAGTCCCCGAAAAGAACAATTTCAGACATTTCGGTGGCTACAAAAAAAATCCACTTAGCTCGAAAGCCCTTGAAATTCATATCATAAAAAACATTGAATTGCGGTAGCTCCCGCTGCGGAGGACTCTCAGTGTTTGACTGTAAGTCCTCCAGCCAAACGAAGGTTGGCCGCCAACTTCCTAAGGATATTTAATAAAAAATTTATAAATGAGTCAAATAGGCACACAGGCAACAGCAGCAGGAAATTTCGGTTTTGCGAATTAAGGACAGGGTAAGGCAACAAGCACAAATCATTGAAATTTATGAGTGCACTTTAATTGTTCTGCAATATGCACACCTTATTGCCAGTCTTCATCGGGATGAGATGGATGAGGGCGATCTCAGGTACTGAGAACTATTCTTTGGAATTTTCTTCTAAACTTAAACACAAATTATAACTATCACCTATCCAGGTGTTTACTGATTCCGTGCATACATATGCAGATCCTTCGACCTCATCTATCATGTAAAATTAAGTAAATTGAAGCATATTTGTTTCGAAGATGCGCAATAAATCTCGGTAATGAATTCCTTTCAGCCCAGATAAATCAAAAGTTCGAATCATAACAGCGGAAAAGCATCAGGTTCTTGCTTTTCACTCGTACCACAAACCATTCCAGCGATACCTTTCAATACAAGCCGACAACGCACGTTTTCGTTTGGAAAACATAATTTTTTATTACCGCGCATAAAGATATCCTAATGCCCGGAAAGCTATAAATTTTCGGCTGAGAAAAAACTTAATCTGCTTTTGGTGAAGACACGCATTTCCCGTGTAATAAAGAGTAATGATGATACAATGGAGACGAAGATGAACAAAGGCCGTCCTTGTTGCGTGGCACTTTCCATTTCTATCTTATCCATCTCTGCCACGGCCACGAGGGCTTTTCCGCCAAATGAATCAAGTATTTATAAAAAGCCATAAAATTGCGAAATAGGGTGTCGGACTTGGTTGGTTAAAAGGACTTACTAACTGAAATGGTCGGGGACGGATACTCACACATTAGTTCATTGTCCTCGAGCTATGCAAGTGCTGGTTATGGTCCCGGCGATGGAATATGATGGAAAGTACCGGGAGAGATCTTTGCAGTTAAGATGCTATTTGGCGGTTTTGCATAAAAGATTTCCGAGGAAAATTTATGACCTTTACCTCTTTGTGTACATTCTTAGTAAGGACTACGCTGATTGCAAATCCAAACTGCTCTGGTGCAAATGCGCTGCCGCGAGCCTATGAAGGATTTTAATGACATATTTATTGCATATTTATTTATGAAGAAATTCGAAAGTACACAATCAAGGACTAAATCTTATAACTATACTAGCTTAATTCTAAACTCGTTCTCGATTAATAGGCATGAATGTGAGAAAATTTAATTGCTAAAGGATGAAGTTCTATGCGTTCTTATTGTTGTTGCACATTTCTTGGTTCGATAAATTTAAAGAACGATTTTCTTGGTGCGTAGACAAAAACACGGGTCTGCAATGGTTTTCCCTCTTCAGTTTTGATGATTTGGATCGATTTTGGGCGCTGTTTACGGGTTTTACCAGGTTTTTTTTAGTTATTTGGCATCGTTGTTTTTTGCCGAAGTTACATATAATATACCTATTATCTGTATATTATATACTAACTATATAATCATTAACTAAGTCTCATATTTTTATTGTAAAAAAATGGCGGATTTCCAAGTCATATTTTAAAGACCTCATTTCATGTTGATTTAATGTTTTTTTAATGGAAATTAAATCGATCGGAGAGAGATGTGCAAAATCGAAGAAGAGATCTTCAAGACTGTTATTTGTGCTGCTGCAAGACTACAGATTACATTTTAAAAACAAAAATGGTCTTACATCTAACATTGCAATCAGCAACACTTGCTGTGCATCGTGGCCAGAACGTTTTAACGCCAACACCGACATACTTAAAATCATTGCAAGCTGAAGGCAGTGACAGTGATGTCAAAGAGGTTTCTCAGCCAGATGCTCAATTTGAGCCAAGTACAAGTGGAACACAATTATTTTTACAATCAGAACTGCATAAATTAACGAGAGATCTTCACCTGCCAAAAGATGCAGCTGAACTCCTACTGAGCATTTAGAGTACCGGACAAGAATATCCTTGCTCCGTGACTAAAAAAAAAGACTTCATACGAAGACATCCCTGGCTGAATGTAAATGTTTAAGATCGAATGTGACGCAAATAAGTGGAGATTGTTCATGGACTCATGTTCACTTCAAAGGAAGATTGAAAGAAGTCTGAACTATAGCATTAAGTACGGTTCACTGCTTGTTGAGGTCAAATTTGTCACAAGTTGATTTATCAAATAACTTGAGAGCCGTTAGTGGAGGGCAAGTCGACCGATTATAATAGGATTTGAAAGAGATGGAACGTCGCTGATGAAACAGAAGTGGAATTAAATAATGATGGCGGACTATTGATGGTTGTTAAAGCGGGATTGAACCATCTTTTTTCATTGGATTCAAGAGTAAATTTCACAGTTGAAGGTTTCTCATAAGTATTTCATATTTAGAGTTTATTTATTTGTGTCCCTCAGTGATTGACAGTGTAAAGAAAATAAAGTGTTGCATCTAAAACGAGTTTAAAGTAATTGGCAATTTAGTGAAGTTTTAGTTGACATTCGTAGAGTGTTTTAAAATAAAACTAAAAGAAAATTTTAATCAACTTTATAATTTAATTAACTGTGATAAGCTCCACAATATTTCCATTTCGTATTATTAGGATACTTAAAAATCTGCAGCTCAAAATGTTGTATGCTTTGGGCAACCTACTTTTTATCTGTTAATGTAAAAAGGGTCTCCAATTTTGCTGATGGCGAATAGGAGAAGGCTATTTACCCCGAAATCTCGAACTTAAAGTGGCACAAAGCAATGAAATTGCAGACTATCAACTCCACTGTGATAACGAAATTCTAGCCAGAAACTGTCAGATTATTTTGCCTTGGCGTAAACGGCCTTAAGTGATGCCTGAGCGTAAAGGGGTACGTCTTTTAGCTGTGACGGGTAGAGTTGATGAAAAAATGGAACTACTGAGGAAATAAAAATCCTAGTGTGCTCGTAAGTCGTAAAATACGCTCCTTGTAATGGGAAGAATCGTAAGGAGGTAATGCGATACACAGCTTTTGCTTTCAAAGTCAACATTTGACCAATAAAACTGCCTGGAATGAGTTTGGATGCTCTTTGTAGAATATTCAATTGTACTTTGACAATTGACAGCTTGCCGAGGTGTCACAGAAAAAGGCGAGGAATGTGTCATCTGCGGTCTCCAAACAAAGAGATACTGAGTTATCAAATTGTTGCATGATCAGTTGTGTCAGGTAATAATGAGCTAGAGCATACTTCTGACAAATCACAAGTATGGATTCCAATTGCGCGAGGGTCCAGCTGAAGATCAATGGCAGAAAATTCTCTGCATAGTCGACCATATACGATCGCATTTGAAGTATGCCAAAAAAGACATGAATAGTGACTATTGTTCGCTGACCATCAATGTGTAATAGTTGATCTTCCGGTGTAGAAGTTTGGTAATTTGTTGGAAAAATTGAAGACCGTTTATAATCGACCGCTTTAAGAAATTCATTATGCCTTCAAGGGTGTTAGGGCCCTCCTGCCTGCAAGAGCAAGCTCACCACATCTGTGCGTACGCAAAGCCTTGTAGTTGGACAGCTGTGAAGTCAAGCGTCTTGCAGTTTGGATTGTCACACCAACTGTTCTCAACTGGAGCATGAAAACGGGGAGCAAATGAAAAAAGGTCCAGACCAGTTGATCTGCTTAATACACTTGAAGCATACATGATATCCGTGCCGCTCCAAATTTCTTTATAACTAGCTTTTAACTTCACAGATCCTTTATGATGTCAATAAGGCTTCATGGGTACCGGTTGATGCAATCAACAGAACCTCGCTAACAGCGGATTCTGCTTTTATTTCACTAATCAAAGCTGAATCCACTCTTAGCTCGCGAAATAGTTTCGTAGATAATTTATATGCCAATATTCGGTCATGTTCGTTGAAGTGTTCCCTAGGACATTGAGCTACATAGCAGAATCCGTGACATTCTCATTACGTTTCATTAGAACTTTGCTAGTCATTAGAACCTTGTACGTGTCTGATCTGCCATGTCTTATGATGATCATGTAAATCGCTTGGTTTTCAAATGCGATCATTTAACGGTCCCTGGGGTGGTTTGCAACATGGTATAACCTTTCAAAGTACTCCAGCGGAATCCCGGACGTCCATTTTTGTCGGGCAGTTTACTGTGACTCGCAATTTGCATGGCACATGTGCAATCCACATCCTTCAGCAACGTTCATTTCCAAATCAAAGCCACAAAGAACTTTCTTGTCAGGGGTCTTCTCGTCATGGGTGCTTCTTCCGCGACCACTTTGATGAAATCTCGCTTTGTTACTTGTTCAACGGAAAGTTATGAGGAGCATATTGGAAACTTTCTGCCATTAAGACAGCTTCAGACGCGCTGAAACCATTGAACGAAAACCCAGGGACTATCAGGGAGGACAAAACTAAAATATTTCATGATTTACTAAATAATGATGGCTTCTCCAGAAAGATCAAACAAACTGAAGAGCAACGAGGGTAGACCAAAGGGTAGCGAAGAAGGAACTAATTTCGTCAGGCAATTGGTCAACGAGGAAAGGCGATTATTATCAATAAAAATGGATCGTGACACTTGAACCTTCAAGAAAGCAAGCAAGTAGTCTGAATGCGGAAGAATTTGTGGATCGTCACCGCAATAATGTCGAAACAAAATGTGACACTGGAGGGCATGATAACGTAAATCAGGCAAGAACGAGGCATGAACTCCAACCAAAGAAAACAAAACTTTGATTAAACATCTCCAAGGTATACAAATACTGAACTGTCATAACCTGGGCCGTAGGCCTGGATGTCTCCGCACACTTGCCAGGCTGCGTTTTTAAGATTGTGGATTGGAAGGTTCTGTCATTATTAAATGTGATTAACGTGATTAACGCGTTCAGTAACTAATTATCAGTATAAATAGCAGGTTTGTCTAAATTTGGTCATAATCATTTGGAATTATGGAAAAAATGGAGTATCAAGCCGTCATCAGAAGTGCCAGTGACCTATGTAAGGCACTAACGTGAAGTTGATGGTATCAATATTGATATAGTTTTCGTAATAGTGAGTACGTTGCAAGTGATTGAAGTTAATGGTTGGTGGTGCGGTCGTTCTTATAAATACTTATAAGTGTAACGTTTAAGTGAGCAGAAATTACGTGTGGGTCTTCAAATGCATAGCATCCACATTTCACCGAAGCCGGCCCAAAGCTGCCTAATCCTGTCTATCCAATAATGTTCCATCTTAATCCACAGACCTTCAGATAGTGCCAAATTTGGCGAACCCGAATGTCCTTGTTGAATTGTCTTTTGGAGTAATTCTAATTACCAATAATTTTCAAAGGCATTAGCAGAATTTATTAGGCTGTTACTAAACGTAGTACAGAATCGGCTAAATACGAAGGAGGCCTAGGCAGCCCCATCCTACAGAGCCAATTTCAACTGTTTCAGACATTCTATGAATTCATAGAAGTAAAACAAATTCATCATCCATTTAATATTAATCGGATGCAAACCGTAAATACCCAATACAAATAATAGTGTTATCGACATGCGACCCTTTTGCTCATTTTCAATGAATGAATTTACAATAGTTGTGACCTCTAGCCCCTTTTCAACCGAATCAAAGTCTTCGTCGCACAGAAAACGTTGATTCCAGAGTACTAAATTGCCAATGTCAACAGCCCGAAGAACATATGTCAAGAAATTGGGGGTTTTGTATTTGCCGTGTTGACATATACCCTTCGCATGTTACTAATTTCACAGACAGTTGATGGTTGGGGATGCTACTGGCAGCGTTGACTCAAACCGGCGAATATCATATAAATCATGAAAACATACCAACGAGACATGGTCTTATGAATTCATAGCCGGATTATTTGCCCAGTTTCTCTCTGAATAACTTAGTTTATATGTTTGCATGTCTTCTCCTTCCGGGGATTTTCTTTGAAAGTTTACATTCATATGCGAAATCCCTGGCTCTCATTCACGGCCTCAAACGCTGCTTTCGGCCTCAACTATGTTGCTCTGAAGAAATAATGGAAATAAGGCAATGTCTTAAACGACTCCTTACGCCGAAGACAACACTAAATTAAGGGATGTTTATTTATTCATTGCAAATATACACTATGAAAGGCGACATTCGACAGTTAATTATATGAGATATTATCACGCGATGTCCTGATGTGGTAGATTATAGTTTTTGCGACCAGTTTTGTTGTCACTCGTGAGGAGAATCGCTGATGGGAAATAATTGAGGAATATTGTATGAGAAAATTAAAGTCAAAACAGTGTGAAAAGCTCAAATAATAGAACGTTTATCATTGGATATGGGAAAAATGTATTTGTGGAACACTTTGGGCTTAGGCGCAAACAAAATAATCATCGTTTGTAGAAAATAAATCCTTGTTATATAGCATAGCAGTGCTACGGTGCTTATAGCTCAATCCAAGTTTTGCAAAACGCTTTTATCTTCCTCGTGAACTTGATACTAGAAGGTATTTTGGGAAACGTGGAACCGAGATTTCATTTGCATGTAGAATAAAAATGTTTTTCCTATACCTCTGCCATTTTTAGAGTAAAAACACTGCGGATTGCTATCAATTTATAACTTTCCAGAGCAGAATCCGGTTCTGGACATTCAAGATACGATTTTTTTGACAACAAATGATTTTAATGTTGGTCATACCTATGAACATGGTCTTATAATTCCAGGTTTCGCAGTATTTGGGATCGTATAGGCTGCAAATCCAGTAAAAAACCCAAAAAAAATAAATTGGAAAATTTTGATTATGTGATTGAATGTCTTTAGTTGGGTCAAATTTTTTACCAAAAAAGACTTTTTGCTTGACATCAACACTTGAGCTGGAGGCTTATTATTTAGTCAAGATAAGAGAAATGAGAAAGAAAGAAAGAGAGAGAAACACAAATCTCGATCGGTTTCCGTCAATAGGAGAATTTCAAATTAGTCCTTCATTTGGGCATTTGTCTGTCCTTGATTCACATATACTTTCGGGTGTTTATCTGTAACTGATTCATCACATTCACTGCACCAGCATTGTAAGAGATTGGAGATGCAGTCTGCAACGCGATTTCACCGTTCACTCCAGTGAGTTACAGTACAGTTACAAAAAACTGCCGAAATGAGTCCTCAATAACCAAAGGAAAGAGCCAAAACCGGGGCACCCAAGGGAAATATATACTAGTGGCCAGTGGTAAAGAAAAAACGACCAGTGTTCTGTATTCTTCATTGAAAGGTAAAGTTACAGAAGAAAGAGGTCCATATAGTCATTTTTCGAACAGATTTGAAAGAAAGAGGCCAAATAGTAAAATTTTATAATGAAAAAGATACTACCATTACCCTCTACCTTCCCCTGCAGGAGGTGTTTTGATATCGCCAAGTATTGTCGTCAAAACCCTACCGTACATTACCGTCCTATAGCTAAGGGAAAACTTACCACGAACTTTCTTGATTCTTTGAATCTAAGGAACTTTGCACGGTTATTGCTTTTGAAGTTTGAGCAGTGAAGTAGTGAAGTTTTGAGAATTTCGCCCTTTGCTTCTCCTGTCAAAACATTTTTTTGCATTTCGGAGTCGTCCATTTGCAGACCACGGAGGTTTCCACATCTTTATTTTTTTGTGGATTTATTCAGCTCATAAAAATTATAGATTTCTGCAACATTGCGTGATAGCGTTCCTAGTTTTTTTTGCTTGTCAGGATGACTTCCGCAGGATTAGAATAAAATTTTTCGAAGTTGAAATTGAGCAGTATCCCTTCGGTTATGAGAATGGTTTTGATCATGATGACCATATAAATACAGATCCCGAATTTTTTGCTGTTCTGGAGTTACCACTACTAGATGAAGCTGAAAAGGATAAGTCGGGTGTGGATATTATATGAATTGAAATATTGCCACAAAATCCTTGTTCTTACCAAGACGATCTAACGCGTAGGCGCATTGACGAACAGTTTTTATTTGACATTTTTCTTGACAAACTGTTTTATAAATCTCCTTTCTGCGGAGGCCTTCCATTTGAACTGGTCATATACTGCACCAAAAAGGAAGCCGAAGCTGAGGATAAGGTGGATTACTCTAAAGTAACGGTAGATTTTGATTTTTGTGGCGAAGGAAAAACTTCTGTGCAGAAAGCGAGATTAGACCTTACAATGCGTTAGTTGCATTGTTGCTTTGATTTTCGAGGAGAGGAAAGTGAGAAATTGTTGATTAATGGTTACTTCAAGAAAGGTTAATTGTTTTGAAAGTGGAATAGTGGAGTTGATTATTTTTAAGAGAGAGAAGCGGGTATTTCTTCGGGATTGTTTGGGTGGGACTTAGATATCGTCTTATTATAATTGACTCGCATTTTTTGGGGTGTATTGAGCTTTCTTTCTGTTGAAAAGTGCAAGATTGTTATTAAGGCGAGAAATTGTTGGGGGATGTTTAGAGAATTAGTATAAATGATAATGTCATTGACGTGTTGGATGGCATGGACTGGGTTATGGTGTTGGGTGAGCTGAGGCATGCTGGCGGTATTTATTGCAAACATGAGTTATTGAGGAGAACTTTTTTGAATTTCGGATGAGTTTGAAAGGTGGCGAGAAAGAGTGTTGCCAATTTTACCTGAGGGGTGGATGAGTTTACATAAGTAGGGATGAGAGTGGAAAGTGATGAGTAAATTGTCGATCAGACCGTTTTGCCATACCATATGAAAGGCTTTAAGGATGTTTAGGACTCACAGGCGGTAGTAGGTAGGTTGGAATGTATTTTCGTTTTGAGGATGAGGAGAGCTTGGTCAATTGAATGGAGGGAGCGACTTGCGAACTGAAACTGTGGGAATATTTTATTCATGGTATTCGGCAAGTATTTACGAATGATATAGATCGTCATTTTTGAGTAACCAGCGTATTTGTTATTAGAGGTAAAAATGAAGTACACAGAATATATAACATTCGTGTTGTGGTCTTTTTCATATTGCTTAGAAACAAATAAGTTCCTGAAAGTACATGAGAATCTCGACGACAGGGCGTTCAGAGTTCAAAATTTTCTGTTTTGCGAAAGCTCCGGCAGAGGCTGAAAAGAAGAAGGATTTTTAAATTTTTTCCATAGCAGGACAGAAGAAAAATTGAAAGGTAGCAATTGAGTAGCGACGGGTTTTCACTATTTTTGGGATTAAGGTCAGTCACGCCATTAGTGCGGAAAGTATGTTTGTAGGATGAAGTGCTTCAAGGTCTTACCTAAACGAGAGCTAATTGCTTCTTATAATTTTTTGAGGTTTGTTCAAACTGATCAGTTGAAGTTTGAGTAATCTGGGATGGTAAGTGGTGAGGGGCGGAGAGCTCGATCATTTTAATAGGGAAATTCAGCAGAAGCCTGTCACGGTCGCTGGTGGTAGTCTTCGTCCCTACCGCAATGATCCGATTATGGATTATAGAGACATGAAACTATAGATGACTAAATCAATCTAAGAGTGGGAGTCGGGGCATGGCAGTTAGGGAGTGCGAAGCTATCTAGCCTGAGTGATTTCTAAAATGGTAACCTTTAGAGCCAGTCACAACGTCGGTAATTGGGATTGGGCGTGAAATCCTGCGAGTAAAGATGTCTGGCAATGAGTCAACGGTGTATATACTTGAACTTGCTTGTTACGAGGGCTCGGGAGGGAATGATAGGTATTGCATACTTGGTCTAGGTGGGACTTGCAAAGGAAAAGGCGATTAATCTCCTCTTCAAAGAATAGGGACTGCGTTTAGGTGTCAGAACGAGTTATAGACGTAAACAAGGTGCCAGGGACGGTACGTGGTGACGTACTGGGGTGGGGACGGTAATCGTTTTGGAGGTAGATGCGGGTGAAGCGTTTTTTTAAGGGAACGTACAGCGTTAATTATGGAAGATGATGCAGCTGTGGTTGCTAGCGAGATCTTCGGAAGAACTGCGGATGACGCATCTGGGACTTTCGTCCTAATCTTACGGCACTTGTTGGATCCATGTAACAGACTACACTTCCACCGTGGGAAGAAAGATGGCAGTTACTGGCGGCGTGAACTTTTATTGTCTTGAATCGGAGAATATGGTCCAGGATTGAGCGGTTATTTTGTCAAAGTTGGTGTTAAAGTACGGATTAAATGTGATGAACTATAGGCTTTTCGTTGAGTAGGGAGTTTCAACAGCCTTTACTGTAAGAATTTTTTCGACTCGTTGACTTTTGAGTTCGTCGATGATATCCTTTGTAGAGTATACGTAATGGAGATCGTGAATAATAAAAAAAGAGGTCTTTTCCTCCAAATAGGTGAAGGCGTAAAAGTTAAAATTATCCTCAGATACTTACTTTTTTTCTTTACTGACACAAAGTCTTATTTTGAGTTTGAAAGATATTCGGTTAACATGTCAGTAGTTCCTTTTAAGCAGGTATTTGTTGCGAAAACGGTTCAAAAATTGACATTTCAATAGATTTGATATTGAGCTGGTCCTGGTTGGCAAGGACGGTTGTAGGTATTTTTGGGCTAACCTTTTTTTGGTTCAATGTGGATCCACTGGTCGTCAGTCGAAACTGAGTGTAGCCTTTGTTGTTTTCGTTACCACCGCCATCTTAGGGTTGCTGCGTTGATTTGGTGCTGGATTGATTGTTGTTTGATTGGTTGAGGAGACGTTGTGTGCTTCAGATAACCGACTTGCCTTTGTAGAACGGTGGAACGGCGGAGCTTTGTACGTTTTGGAACTCAGAATACGTCTTTCTCTTTACGCGAACTTGTTCTAGTCCAAAGTCGAATTCCAAGATTCAAGGGCATATTTTCCTAAATGACCCTTTCAGATAAGCACCAATACATACTGAAAATCGCAATTTTCGATATTGAAATTTTTGTGAGAGCGATCACAAAAGAGCCGCCATATATGAAATATTTGACGCTTTGAAACTCGCTCAAAAGGAGGCAAGACACTGAAAATGTTTACCAACCAATGTTTGTAGTCGTTTGATTTGTTTTGGGTGCAGCAAAATATCAACTAGCAGAAAAATGTGATAAAAAATACTCCAAAGAACCAAAAACTATTTATTATTTTGTCAAAAGCTGAGGTTAGCCGATTTATAAGGTGATCACATTAACTAGATAATTTTTAACACCACATTAAGATTTGTAATGTCAGTTGATATATTGTCTTTCAAGTAATCAATTCAGTTTAAAACAAAGCAAGTATGTTTCAAAATAACCCTTCCTATGAGCCTGACTTCAGTAATAGACAAGAGCATCCTTTCTCTGTTAGTAGTGTTAGTATTCTTCTTGCTTCAATCTACTATTTAGTATTGATATTAGCTAGAAGTTAAGGTAAAAGGAACCATTTAAAATTGAGATGGGGTGAAGGGTTGTATTTTTAACACCAATACCAATCAAAACGTTTGAAAGCAAAAATAAATCCTGATATTGTTAGTTCGACGGTGTAAGTTACTTTTGAGAAAATTGCTCCTTATCATTGACTAAACCTTACAAGGACTAGTAACTAAATGTTTTCATGTTAATCAACGCACTCTTGAATTACTTCCGCAATAAAAATTATACTCATGCTAAATATTTAGGATGAAAAATCGACATGGGACACTACTTATTTTTTATTTCGTTTAACTTAAAATGGGAATGATGTTTCCCTTCCAAATTTGAACAAGGCATTTCATTTCCCAACAACAAAAAAAAAGAAAAATGTTTTTTTCTTCATCTAAGCAGAGTTCTATCCGTTGTCCTTCACACCACGGAAATGAGGCTCATCTCAGACTGTTGTTGGTAGTACTTATCCCCTAGGGATTAGTACTGAATCTTGTTAATGACGATAGTCCCTTTTTTACTTGCGTTTGGGTTAATTCGCTTCTCTGACACTGTGTCTAGAATCCAGGACGAGTGAAGTAGAATGGCATCAAGTTGTGTTCAGTGTATGTGGCATCATTTCTGCCACTGACTTGAGCTAGTATCCTGATACAAGGATCTTTGATTTTTGAACATCACACTTCTTAAAGTTATTTATGCAGGAGATACTTAAAAATTGTTGGAAATTGGGGCAATGCTGAATTTTGTCAGCATAAGAGTCGATTGGGGAGCTGTTGTTAAAATGTTGAGTATCCCCAAGGGATTTTGACAATGACGCAATTTTCAGTATCGTCCGAAATGTGCCCGGAGGGTGGTTTTCTCTCGGAAATATTTATTCAGTGTATGCGGAATAACAGGATGTTTAGCAGTTCATTCTCGCATATTGTTATGGTTGCAGAAATTACATTTAGGGACATTTTGAATATTATGTGTGTAAGCAGTGTCGCGAAATGTAATGGAAATATTCCTCGGACAGTTGGGTAGACTGTTAACATTATGTCTCCGATATTTTGCGTCGATAGTTTGAATTAGTGAGAGTGTGTTAGTGTGGACCAACATAACTTCAATCTTGTCTTCTACCATCGGAAGAGCATCATTTCTTGAAAGCAAAGGTATTCCTTATTATTCTTTCCCCCCACTTTTGGATTATTTTTAATGATTGTCGATTGTACCAATCAGTTTCATATTTATTTTTCAAGATTTTTGAACCAAGGATCTTCCTCATTGTCTTATTTTGAGTGGATTGGATTTTAGTTTAGTTGAACACGGTACGTACAGATAAACGCTCTAGAAATGAGTCAATAATTTTGGTGCGACAATGTGACCTTCGAAATTTAGTACTGCATGCCAAACATTGTCAAATGCTGACCTTCGAAATTTAGTACTCCATGCCAAACATTGTCAATTGCTTTCCTTACGTCAAACATGACAAGGCAAGTTGATATTCTGCGGCTTCGTTCAAATTCTTGGACCATTCTTGTAAGGAACTTAGTCCTGCTTTTTGTTTTGAGTAATTAAATTTTTGTTGGCACGCGGATCCCCAATTCATAATCTTATTGCTTGGTTGGAAAATCTGGAACCATGCCCAAAGCATTTACGGAACCAGGCTCCAGACTCTGATAGGAGCCATTCCACTATTCCACTATTATTAGAAAGGTGTTTGTGTTGGGCACCTCACCTCACATTCGTCATGATGCTCTCACCTCAGCCGCTTTTCCTTCCAAATATCAATGCATTAAGAAATCACCGATAGAATCCTTTTGAATTGGGAGTGTGTTCGAAGTGTTGTCGCTGGCAATTACGCTATACTATGCAAGTGTTGTTGGCAGTTCCCCGTTTTTAGCCCAAATTCTTGGCAATTCTGACTCATCGCCAGACCATCACGGGGGTATTGTGTCTTCATTTGGCAGACTTAGCCGACAGATTGATGCGGATATCCTTTTTTCGAATTCGGGACGAAATTAACTGTAACTCACATAAAAGATTATAGTTCTCCGCTTTATATAAAATGCTCATTGTGGTAAAAGCGCTTCGAAGATGTTTTTTCTATAGCTACACCGTACAGAGCCTTGAGAAAAATAATATGATTCATGTCCTACAGTGAATGCATGTGTTATATCGACTGAAAATTCCCTCCTGAAACTCCCACTGATGATAGAAAGCTGACAAAAAATCGTAGAGACAACGGAGTCACTAAAAAATTTTGTCAGCATTCTATCATCAGTGGGAGTTTCAGGAGTGAATTTTGTTTCCTAAAAAGACTCTTTTCAAGAATGAATAATGTTGCCATCAACTCCAATCCAGTAGATAAACTTTTAACGTCTCTGCTAAAAGGAGTTTATCACTGATAGTGTGTTATTAAGTTTTTTGTATATGACTGTGGACGGTGTTGCAATAGGTCAGCTACATTTTTAGTAGGCAACGACATAGTAGGGGTCAAAGGAAACGTCGCGTAGTCGCTCATCATCTCGATTCATTTTAAGACATTTCTTTCGAAGATGCTGGTGAAAAAAATAGTTCTTGCGCTGAAGAGCCTGCATTTTTGTTTGCATAACTTGATTATTATGATTGTGGTTGTTTTTTTTATGTACCCCTTAACCCTCTTCTCTTCGATCGTTTCCAGAAAGCTTAAGAGTTATTTAATCTTTTGGTCGTTGTTTACGAGAACTGAGTCCATTTTGGCGATGAACACAGCAATTTGGTAGTTTTTCAACATTTTGATTGGTATATTCACAGAGTAATTGCCCTAATTCCTTTAATTTCCTAATTCCATTTTCTATTTGATTTTATGTTTTTTATGTTTATATGTCTGCAGTGAAGGTTTTAGAAGTAGCTGCGTCAGAAACACCTCATCATCTTCCTTACCGACGCATTTTTCAGACAGTTCTTCCGAAAATTATTCGGGGAAACAAATTGTTCTTCTGCGGAAAAGGGACGATTTTTTGCATAGGAATTTTCGTTATGATTAACTTCAGCCGTTTTTTTTTTAACTTAACCGTCCTCCTCTTCAATGGTTTTCAGAACATTTCGCAGTTATTTCATCGTTTTTGTGTCGTTGTTCAGCCAATCGCACCGCAGGATCCCTGTCTCAGGAGAATTAAGTCCAGATTGCTAACAAATTCATCAATTTAGTGGTTCAGATTCCTTTATTGAATCGTCGCGTCCTCTAAATTAGAGTGGCAAGTAGTGAGGAGAAGGGACTATATCAGACTTGACACAGCTGCCTGTTACTATTTAAAGTAACAATGAGCGTCACAAGAGAAAACGATTAGATCCTTCTTTCAATTTTCAACCTGATTTGTTTATTTTTTAAGTTCAATTTTATTTTTTACTTCTCATGGACAGTCAGCTTCTTATTAATAATAAATATCATATGTTCTAGCAACACTCACGTTTGCTACATTCAATTAGAAACATTTAAATTGGCATTGGATCAGTCCGGCGCTATAAGAATTCCTGCGACAATAAGACCAATAACAGTAAGCATGCTGTCTTTTCGTTTTACGTGGGTTTTAATGTTTCAAATGGCAAAAATAATTTATCGTATCCTTGCTTGAACGGCAGACGGCCTGTTGTCTGTTAAAAAGTCAAAGGGATGAGATGGTTACATTCTCGTCTCGTGTTGTAAGAAAAAAATACGACGCAAAGAAAAAACATGAAAAATAAAACTAAATTTAAATATTTATTAAAAGAAACTCAGTGCAAAATTTGGGACTCCTTTCCAGTGTTTATATTTCCACAAGACATTTAATGACAGAATCATAACAATTTCAACAACTAAATGATTTGCGCCGAAATTGAGTTTTCAGAAAACAAGGGAAACAGATTCTCTGAACAAAACTTCTCCCACATATCAAACTTCATCCCTTTTGTGTTAGAGCAGAACATCATTGTCCGATTCAATGAAACGTATTTACAATGCCCTCTGCATGCCCAAGGATCATCCTAAATTAAACACTCTCTATAACCTTGATTACCTTCTAAACTTTTTCTTAAAGTACACAAAGAGTTTTTCAGTGGAGAATAAAACGGAAAATTCTTGCATAACAAAACAATTCAACCTCCTCCGGTCAGTACCTCCTGATAACATTCAACGGATTCCCATGTCACTTCCGACTAACCATGAAGCCACAAAGCCAAGAAGAAGTTGAAGGGTATGGATATGAAGACCTTAAAAATTGCTGAGAATTTGCAACCGTAAAATATTCTCCGGCATTCGGAATCGTTCTTTTCTTCTTTTGGGGAGTGTTTTCTTTGCCTTTTGGAAATTTCTTGTTCTTTTTCCTTTTCTTTACTCTTTGCTTATTTAAAGCCAGTCTGACCCTAAACAAATAAAAATAAGTAGGGAGTCTAATTAAATGAAATCTGAACGGTTGACTTAAAGCATTTTTTCTTAAGGGAATGTTGGGGTGGCACAAGGAGTTTAATTTTTGTTGCCGCTATTTTGTTTTAAATAAATGAAAGCCAGTTTATGGAAATGAAATCTTCGAGAAAAAAAGAAAACGTCTTCGGCTGATGAATTCATCAATTATTGTTGTTGTACTTGGGACGATAACGATCATTGCCGTGCTGTTATTTAAAAAAGGACAAGAACTCTTCGTGGGAGCAGGTGCAAGACTTCCTCATCTGCATTTATCCCGAAACTGGCAGTATCTCGAATTTTTTTATTGATAGATTTTGAGAGCGGCGAAGGATACGGTTTCGGTCTTACCACATTTCAATTAAGAGTTTGGAAGGATATTATTTCTGCCGATATCTTCGAATTGCTAATACATCTCCGTTAGATTGGTATATCGGAGCATGCCTATGTAGAACATGCCATAGTAAATCACACACGTTCGAGGACATATAAGACATGCAACCGAAATTACATCTCAACAACACAAGTTAGATGGTCCCCTGGAGAGACATTTATTTGTCGAAAGTAAAAGGATTTGCTCCCCATTGAGAACGATTCGATTCGAATTAAAGTTATTTGTATGCCGATCAGAAGAAGTTTTTCGGAATCTTTAGGAGAAACGGCTATTATAGCATTCCTAAGGATATTTTGAATAGGCTTACAACAAAAACAAAATTGTTCGATGATGTCAACGATTCCAAGTAATTTCAACTTTGTATGGAGACATGGAATTTTGTTTCTTTCCCATGCAATTACTCCAGTTTAAGTGCACAGCATTCATGTGTACCTCTACAAGTGGGGATTAAGTGGAAAAAAAGTCCTTTCTATTTCAACATGCTACGCAGTGGACTCTTCGTGTGTGTACTTAAATTATTTCAAATAAAGTTACATTGGGAAAAAATGGAAGCTCAATCGTTATATGCAAAGAGACGCCATTTCACATCCATTCGTTTGAAAATAGTCCTCTAATGAGTTTGAATAAGGAATAATTAAGTTGCCAAAAGGGTACTTGAGTGTGTGTTTTTTCTCGTGTTACAAGTTGCAGAAAGGATCGAGTCAAGGGTGGCGGTTAACAGGGCGTGAACAAGTGCAATTTCAAAAACCAGAAAAGCCGATGGCATGAATGGTATGTTGGCAAAGTTGGCTTTTGTAGCTACTCGTATTGAGTTTGTGTTTTTAAATCCACGCAAGGATGCATAATTGTGTTATTCTGTTGGTTGTGTCTTTTATTTTCAGATTAAAAAAAAATAAATACTGACGTTGGGTAGTACTCATTTAAAGTTGACAACTATAAGACTTGACTTCATCTTTCTGCGTTAAAGTCGAAGAAGCGACAGAAGCGTCGGATTTTAGGCCAAATGACAGTTGGCTTAATGCCGTCATATGCAGACTTCACCGAAAAACTTTTTGCCTAATGTTGACAGATTGAAAATTTCATACGTTCTGAGAACAATTCAATGAAAATGATGCTTTGCTTCTGTGGAAGGTTACTTCAAAGTTGCTCAGCGTTTCACGTATATTTGAATACAGTTGATACAAATGATAAAAATCACGTATATCTGAATACAGTTCGCATGAGGTGAAAAGCTGGTTACAAGTTTATGTATTATTTCATTTAATTTCACTCCCAAGACCGTGAAAAGTTTCTGATTCCTATATGGCAATCCAATTGAGACATCCAATGAATTTAGTTTTCATTTATTTTCGAAACAAAATATATGCGTTTGTCCAGTACGAACATTAGTACTTTCATTAATAAATTCGTTTACGTTTGAATAACACAATCCTAGTTTAAAAAGTTGTTGAAAGTTGCATATATGGCGTTTTTGTTGAGAACGGTTTGTTTTCAGAGATAATCCTCAAAGTTTCGATGGTAGGAGCTCACTTAGGTTAATCCATTTCTATATTTCAAATTAAGGCATTTGCTCCCTGGGGTCTTTTCGACATCTCGACTGATCTTTCGCACTCAATCCATTCCGCTTGATGTTGCGATGCTAGGACAACGTGAGTCCATACAGCAACAAAACTCTCGGGCGGCTTCTCTCAGACAGAGACAGAAATAGCGCAAGCTGCTTTATTGTTGGGCGGGTGTACGCAGCGGTATTTATATTTTATGCCAAAATGCCAGAATATCGCAAGTTCGGAAGTCTTTTTGAAGAATTTATGGTGGTTAGTAGCTGCACTGTGGCACAAGCATGCGAGAGGAGGATCTGGCCGGTAAGAAATAACCCGCCGTGATTACAAAGTTTTTTGAGCTGATCTCGGAAATTTCAAATCTCTACACTTCAATGCAAAAGTAGGGACAAACCGTGAAATTTTCAGATTTTTCTCATATTATATGCAACGTCACCTTAAGTTTATAAGGACATCTGTATCTAGCTATCTGTAGGTCATAGCATATCAATTCTTGTGAGATTGTCAAAAAGAAGAGTGGGCATGTAAATGTCGTCTTTCAATGATATCTCAATGGTGATATATCAAATGTTGTTATATCAATGATTCAATGGTATTCCAGCAATGTAGTACATTAATAGTGTTCTTCCTATACGCGGCGACGAACACTTGAACCCTTCCTTAATCAAAAATTTCCGTGTTCAATGAACGAAGAAAAAAACTGGAAACTAAACGCGACTTCGTACCGATAGCATTCCCTAAAGGATCAATAAGGAAACGGTGTAATGGGCGATTCGCACTTTCTACCAGTTCAAGTCACTCAGAACCGATGAAGTATATATGGTTATGATACTGAAGGCCACTTCATTTATTCATTTACTTCATGTCAGAGGGATACAATCTATTGAACAGAATAGAAGCAAGGATTGTTTTTATAATAAAGTAGGCCAAACCACTTATTCTATGTCAAAGAGCGCAGATCTATTGGAAATTGTTGGATAGGTTTGGTTTAAGATGATATAAGCAATTGGATTGTCTGACTGTTTGGGGAGGGGAATTTCCATAAAATCGTCACCAGACTAACTGGTTTATTGTTGAAGAAATGGCATAAAATGGATACATCAAAGGCGGCATTGAATCATCTTTTGGATTGGTATTCAAATTTGTATGAAAAGGCTTATAACCAAGTAAAAAATGGTTCTGATCACATGATTAAGCCAACGATATTATGTAGCTCCTAAGAGATCATAGGAAAAATTGTGGTTAGGTGCAAAAACCGATTCCTCTGTTGAAAAAATGCGCTAGGACAACGGGTGAAATACCGTTGTCCTAGTGATCTTTGTTGTGGCGGGAACCACTGACGGAAATGTCTATCACGGATTTTTACAGTATAAAAGCTGACGAGGCATCGCCAGTAACTCAAACGGGTCACCATGTGATTGTTAATTTCATGGACAGAATTGCCAGGGTTTCGCCTGAGAAGGGGGTGGGGTGGAACTGAAATGTACTTTAGCGGCCCACGACATCTCAACCGAATATTCAGGACAGGAATTTTTGAAACTTGACGGTCTTCTTATAGACAAGAAGCACAAATAGGTTCTCCCGGATACCTTGTCAGAACAACAGGCGCTTGCGTTTTATCAAGTCGCTCCACAGGTATCTAGAAAATAAAAGGGAGTGAAACTAATGTGGGTACTTGGACACAGACTCGTGAAAGAAAAGGTAAGAATCTGCGAAAAATACAATGATTTAAATAATGATAAAGTGTTTCAGTGAAGAAAAAATTGCCCAAATCCATCTGCTGAGTTTCACTCGAATTGGAAGGGTTCCTTAAGGGCTGAGTTCGTTAGTTTTAGCCTAACAGCGTGTACCATAATAACAGGCTACACGCTTCTGTGTCAACATACAAACTTCAAGAGAGTTGAATGGACGCTAAGGCCCCTGTTGAACGCGTTGATAGAGAAAGCGTAGGCAATTTTTTTAAGGCTGGTCTATGTTTTCACACAAAAAAAAAACAAAAATATGAAAATCACATTCAGAACTTACAAGTGCAACCTGGCATTGATGAAGGAATCAGAACATTGTGGGAAAGGATGCCTGGAGGACAGACTAGAGAAAGCTAATATAAACGCATAAAAACCTGCAAAGAAATGGACACATAAATTAAAGGATTTGAAAGAAATCGTGGCATGGACAAATATTAATTACATGAGATCTACGGATTGGTGATCAAAAATCCTAAGGTGAGTTTCTCAAAAGCTTAAATTAGGCTATTCAATATGGAACTTCAGCGAAAAGAATTCAAACTGGGGTATGTACTCATAGAGGAACGGAAGCAGTGATAAGCAAGCACCAGAAAGGAGGAAGGAGGTAGCTAAGACAATATCTGGTGCACCTACAATAACAAAAAGCACCGAGGAGAACGTCGTGTTAAAATTAAGAAAGAAATCGGGTTATTCCTGCAAAGGCGACCAAGGAAACTTAGTCGTCAAATACGATGAAACAGTTACAAGAAGATAAAAAACGGCAGTGCCCTTAAACATTGCCTAAACGCAGCTACGGACACTAATTGGAGGATTTTGAAAAACAGTGCCGAAATAAATGCCGAAAAATTAGGCTCCACTCTTATGCTACCAAGGAGTGAATGTCTATCGAAGATCCACTGGAAGGGAAACAAAATGTTGGAAGAAGGGGAGCAAAATACTCGGAAGATAGCAAGGGGTTCGGTTGAAGAGTGTAAATAGTCTAGGCAGAAGAAAATGGCTCCGTCTGGACTAGTAAAGTATTCTGCGCTCATATCGTCCCCCTGCAGACGATAGTGTCCTTTTTGAAAAGTGGAAGTTTTTTATCAGTTCGGTGGTAATAGAAACATTATGTTACTGCGGATTACTACTAACACAGGATAGCTCTTAAGCTTGAAAAACAATACCCTGGCAATACATACGATTTTGCAGACTTTGTTGCATGGTAAACTTTTTTTTGTTCAAAAAGACTTTCTATAAAATGAAAGGACGAGACGATATGAGCAATCGACTTTTCAGAATAAGCCAGTTTTTTTACTGGACAGAAGAAGGGATCCAGGAATAAGGAAAAAGTGGAGGTATGGATAAGAAATGCAGATGACATCCTTGCGTATATCAAAAAAGAAGAGACTGCAGGAAATTTCAAGGGCACATAAGAATAGCAGGTTCGCAATCGAGGAACGAAAGAACGGTGAGCTGGCAATTTTTCGACATTTTAAGGTCCAAATGGCTACCAAAGCTTCGAAGTTTGTAGAACACCAACTCGTGTACTGAGAACAATTCCAATCTCCTCGAACCACACGAATTAAGCTATCATCATACCAGCAACGATTACCCACATGGCAAGCCTATTATTAAGCACGGTTGGAAAAGAGGAAGAACTGCAGTGTGAATCGAACAATCTTAACCCATCATATATAATGACGATGGCAGGGAAAGTCCGAAATCTCAGAGAAATGCAGGATAGACCCAGTACCAACCACTCTACGCCACTCACCAACTGTTTGGAAGGCTGCGGAACTACATTGAAGGCCTCACAAAAAGCAAAAAAAAAAGAAATGGACCTGGGAACGATAAAAGGCGATACGGATCGAACGTTGAAAAACATCCTGGAACCCAGACTAGGCAAATGAAACACCCGGAGTTGACCGAATTGTACCTTTAAAATGCCAAGAAATCTTTTTCGGGCAAACACGACCACACTTCATTTTTCTATTCGAACCGACAAATTTTGAATTTTTATGCATGAGTGTTGGTTACACTAGGATTCGAGGACACCGCGCTTTATTATGTGTCTTTTCTGGATTTTGAGAACGAAACTATGAATGAAATTGAAGTATTTTGCCTGATAGTGTTTGGAAAAGTGTGAAAATTACGTTGGCGATACTTTTTGCATCCTTTCGCAAAATTATATTTCGACTGAAATATTCAGTGTGATGCAATATGTTAAAAGGACAAACAACTTAATGTGAATTTTGAGAAAAAATCGAGACTCGACGAACAGAAGTCGAAAAGTTTTCAAATAAAGTCGCGACCCAACTTGCGCGGCAATTATTAGTTCAATACCCTCGAACAAGTGCTGGATCAAACAATAACTTTCTTTCCTGCCGCATCCCTTTCCAGTGTCTTTTTAAAGTGATTATCAGTTGTGCAAACAAATCTCAGACCCATTAGTATGTTCTATTTAAATTCCCCGAAAACTTTCTCATAACTTCTTACGAAAGTTGTGAATGTAGGTCTACAACAATTCTCGCTTATCGATTTTCGAAAACAATGTCAAAGTGACTTTAATTTTTAATTAATATCTAAAGTAATTTGAAATTCTCGTCGAGAGTTTTGTAGCCCTAGTCCTCTTGCGTGGCAACGATATGGGCACCCTCTCGTAGTGTTCATTTTCATCGTGCAACAGTAGCGCACACATCGACACGCTCGCATTGAACGGCGCACAAACACACGCAAGCCGACAGGGAAACAGGCATTTTACAGGCGAGCGGGAAAACTTTCACCATTAACATTTATCCCAAGTTTTTGAGGGTTAAATGAAAATGAAAAACTTTTTCCCCAGTTTTAGTGATATAAACGCAAAATTTTTGGTCTAAGGCCCACGAGTTTTCCCGAGTTTTCGAAAGTCTGGAAAGTTTCCCAACAAACTTTTGTATATTTTTCCGTTTTCCAAAACGGGTTTTACATCAAAACTTTTACTTAGGCTACTCTATTTATATATAAATTTTGAAGGGTATCGCCGACCTGTTTGGGAAAATTTGTTAGGGTGCGCGCGCACATACTTATGCGAAAATTCGTGGCATTTTCATTTTCCAACATTGTCATCGTTGATGATGTTCAAGTCGTTGTTATAATTTTAAGGAAACGAAATAATAATAAACGTTCAGTGTTTAGTTGGCCGTGAATGTTAAAGGATTAAGTGTTGATAGTGAGTACCCTTGGGTTATGGAATGTGTGGAATGAAAATCGATGTGAAAGTGTGAACAATGTCCTTGCAGTACATCTCGTATGTGTGAAATTTACAGCTCATATGAAAACAGCTGTTTCCGCTCTTGATTTTTGTTTGCAACAGGAATTTCGAATTCGAGGAAGCGAGTGTTGCGTTAGTTCCCCGAACTGAATTCATTGATGAGAAATATTGTGGGATTATTTCTGCACTATCAATGCATAAAATTCCTGAAGGAATTCGTCAGTTGAGAAGTTACTTACGCTTTCTTTGATTTTATGTGTTTTTTATGTTTTAGAAATGAAAATATTGACGTTTCCCAAAACTATTTGTAACTCGAACTTAAGCGCTTTCACTTTTCCATGATTTCACGATGCGGTGGTTCGAAAATGTTTATGGGATCAGCTGTTCGGTATTTCGTATCCTGTAACGGGTAGTAGGTCGAACGAATTTGTTATTCTTTGAATAAATTTACTATCCAAAATCAAAGCACTTCAAATGCTGTGTTCTGAGTTTCAGTCATCGTTCTTTTATTTGATTTTTTAGATTAATCGAAAGGGGTTGGAAGCGCTAGTAATTTAATTAGTTGTATAGAAAATGTCTATTACGAATACTTTAAGAATTTTGTTGCCTTAATACTGATCTGACCGGAATCGGTCTATTACAAGTTTCATATACCAGCGCAACATTTGCAAGAAATGATGAATTTGGAAATTTGCAGGATAACAAAAGTTAAATCAAATTTGAACGTATTTTAGTACCGGTCCCGAGTTTTGACCTAAATTTAAGGGTGTTTATCTCATGAAGAAAACAAAACAATGGCTGGTATCAGACGGAATGGTTACTAGAACTGGGAACTCATTGCTAGAACTTTGTTGTAGCATTGAGGACATGTGTGAAGTTCGAAGTGAACGTACGCGCAAGTGTAAGGGACAATCTCGCGCAGGTACTCTATAGTAAATAAGGAACTTACTGGCTCACAAAGAAATTTTGAAACGAGCTATAAATATTGTAGGAATATTCATTAAAATTGTGTATACAGGATTGTGTTCAATTGCTGTTTGCTGTTTGTGTTGTTTGTCAGGAATTTCAGTAAAATCAATAAATATTTCAAGTTTACTTATTTAAATAAAATTTAACTTCAATTACAATCAAATTATTTAAATATTATCCACAATAAATTTAATCAAAACTTAGAATCAATCAATCACTTGCACTTTGCTTTTTTGTAGGCTTAATTTTAAGAGCAGCCTAATATCAACTTTATTTTTATTCTTTTTCACAATTTACTTGGAGTTCATATATTTGGGCATTATCATATGGAACGTATGGACTTTTGACTAGTAGAATTGCAACATTGCTAAAAGGCCAAACTGTCGTTAAAGTTTGATAATGGCCGTGGAAAAGTTGTCGATTTAGTAACGCGTGGAAATTTTAAATGAATACGAAACGGTTTTACCGAATACGTGAGGAGATTCCCGGGATCAGTTGTATAAAGAAAGGTTAATGTGAACTGACCGCCAAGATCGTGCTTTGCCGCTCTTTTAGATATTTTCCTACGGTAATATTTTTTATCTAATTGAAGCCAAGGACGAAATGCGATCTCGGACCGAGACGAATCTTATAAATATTTTTGACCAACGCTGAAATTACTAATTGTTAAACGTCAAAACGTAATTTGTCAAAGCTACCCGGGAAAGGAGTTGTCACTTGATACACATCGTCAGGGGAAAGCAATGGAAACAACGAAACCAACATAATCAACTTTAATTAGTTAATAACTAGTAGATACTCTTTACGCAGAATAATCTATCTCTAACATTTTGGCTTTGAACTTTCGAGATTTGATTCTCTATTCCTCTCGTATAATAATTTTTTACCATCTCTTACCAAGAAACGTGGTTTTGGCCGATGAGACGCTGTGATTGCGGAGGCGTTGAAAGTTCTTTATTAAGCTATGGGAACTGATTGTAATGACGGGAAACTAAGTCAAGAATGTAGTGTGGATGATCCAAAATATCGAAGCCCATCTTGTGCGGAGTAGCCAGCGTAATACGGCTCTCTTTACCAGACACATTGTCGTGTAGAAGGAGGACCCCTTTGATAAATTTTTCACTGCTTTTTCCTTTGCAACATCTTTCAACCTCTCTATGATTGAAGGGTAGTATTTTCCGATTATAGAGACGTCAGTACGTTTTGAATCTCCCTGGAATCACCTCTCATCATCTACGTCATTTGGTTTGTAAGCTCTCTATCTTGCAAAGCTCACTCCATTTGTTACATGGGGTATTTGTATGAATTGCTTATTGAGGTGTTACTATTTTCTGTTATTTTACTGTTACTATTTTCGAGTAGTAATGCTATAGACTACATTGCAGCGAAACTGCTCACATCCACAAACGCTGAGAAGAAACTACTAATTGAACTGGATACGGCTGACGAACGAACGAAACCGAACGAAACCCAATTAAAGAAAGCACATAAAGGTGATGGTACGATGAATTTCGCATAGATCAATAGATGTTTCCCTGAATTAAAGGTGACATAGATGACATTTGTTTTCTGACTGTTAATCGTAAATCGCATGATCAGCCACAATGCTGTTGCCAATTGGCCACCTCGAAGCTGCAATTTGACTCCGTTGGAGTCTCTTTTCTTTGTAGGAAGTTGTTAAGGACAAGTGTTACGAAAGCCCTCCAATGACGACTGGTGACATTAAACATGAAATCCATTTTGCCATTGACGATGTGGAGGCCCAAACAATCGCAAAAGTACTGAAAACTTTGACAGATCGAATGGAGTATTGTAAGGCTAGCTGTCGTTGTGATTTGAATGATGTTTTCTACCATTCCAAAATGAAAAAGTTCAATCTTTCTAATAAGCTCGTAACTTTGAAAAAATATATATCATTTTGTTTCTAGCAAATTCAAATTCTAAACGTTAAATGGCGAATCCTTTACGTCTGTTTTTTTTGTAAGAGTTTTTATGTATTTCATTTAGTACATTCTATTTGACTAGGTATAAGTAATATTTGTTTAAGGTCTTTTCAGCCCATGTGAAGCGAACAGTTCTTGCCAACGAAATGGAAGTCGTGGCTGAACACCCATGAAGCTTTGGTAATGCTTCACAGTAGCTACCTCTTTTTGAGGTAAATATAGTATGTCAAAGCTTCTCTAAGGGCTTGAACTTCTCTTGCTGCATTGTGGAGTGATCCCCAAGTACATTGTCACTTGTTCCACTCATTCGCTTGACTCTCTTTGCCAGGATTTCGATGACCCTACCTCGAGGTCAAACCTCTGCCTAGTACCCAAGTACAAATCTGTGGGCAATAGATTTTGTTCTTGATGTTTTTGAGGACGTTCAGATGTTATCCTTTATGTTGTTACACTTAGGACTTTCACTGTCTTCTTAGCGTGAGTTGGAATATGTTGCAGAGCATGTGATTTTCTAAGAAATGCGGCTCCCAAAACAAAATGCTTTTCAAAAGTTAGTCAACATTATATCATGCCATAACCCTTACCGGAAGCATTCATAAGGCGTTCATCATCTGCTATATAACCAACTAACCTACTGTAAGTTCCCGAGTAGATGGTATTTTTGCATATGTTGTAGAAACTACCTATCGCTACGAGTAAACTTCTTCCAATTTTTCACAGCTCCTGAATGAAGAGAAACGATTTTATTGTTGCGCTAATCCTTTATTTTGTGGAATACACATAATACCTCAATAAGAGCTCAAAACAGCGTGAAATGAAGAACTAAACTACACTTTCCTAGTTTTCAAGGCATTTTCCCAGCGACAAGGGTAGTCAAAAGGGACTGGAACGTACTTTCAGGAAAGTGCGGATCAGTAATATCCCGAATGAGTTTTCGATTTTATCTGTCTGCTATATCGCTCGAAAATTATGAAAATAAGCTCAGATATTGCTGTGGAGATATGCGACGCCGTTTCATAGTCCTTCTCGTTAACGTGGATATCAAATGCATTATGCGGTAACCCAATTTAATGTAAGACCCTCAGAAAACATGAATATGAATTTTCATACAAAGAGCATCGCGAGTACATTTCGGGATAATTATACACTCGTAAGATACGAGAGACATGCAATATTCACATAATATTCGCTTCAAGCCATATGCATCTCAAAGGACCAATAAATCCAGTGATTAAAACACAGACTTCATGTACTTGGGACATAGATAAATTCCGAGCCCCAAAACACTCGCCCGTCTTTATATTTTCTTTCTTCATCAACGCCCTTGAGCATCGGTCGACCCTTGCTGCTGAAGGAGGTTGCAAGGTCTGCCACCGCCACTACCACAACATTCACTACAAGTTTCGGGATGACTGCGCTATTTCTACGTGAAATAAGGATCCCACTGAGCGATAATTTCACACGACTCCTTCTGTAAAATGGAGATGGTGTGCACAGAGTGCACATTGGGATTTCCTGTACCTAGACTGGCTCTCAAACGTATCAACATATTTGGCCTTCGCTTCGCAAAACCTTCTGGATAAACTCCAGTCACATATCTTTACTCACACACACACATATGTTGTATATATGTTTCTGCGATGAAGACTCGCATATGTATGTATGTTGACGTCAAAACAATCACCAGGAGAATACGTTTTCAGTCTCAGGAGTTTCTTGGGGTTTGTTTGCTTAAAATAGAACACTAATGACGTCACGTCTCGTATTTCTTGGCCCTTAATTAGGAGTTTGTTCTTTTTGCAAAATCAAATCAATTTTATTATCTGTAAGTTTCACGGGAGAAACAAATTAAATTCTCTAGGACGTATATAGGACTCAACCAGCGCCGCATTCTCCCCAGCTGATTTATTGTTCCCAGAGCCAGAGGACTCGGGGCCTGGCGATTGTATAAATCGAACAAATGCCAAATTATCCAAGTGTTAATTATATTTAAAATTAAAAATGACATCTGTTGTGCAAGAATGTCCCTGTTGAGAGACTTTCTTAATTCCAATCTCAGCTGCTTTTAAGGACTGCGATAAAATTGGTGACGAGAACGCAAATTGCTTTTAATAAGAAAACAACGTCATTCCGACTAATTCTCAATATTTCCGAATAGTAAAAGAATTTTAATTATCCTTCGTAATTGTCAAAGCAGTTCGTTGTTGCTTATTGTTTGTATCGAGGCGAGGGGTGGATATGTACAAGTTCGAATGATGGCTGTGTGGCTGCGATGGACTCTTAATTCGATTAAATGCTTGGCTTTGGGCGATTCCTTCTTTTTTGCTACCCCCGCACCCTTCGAGTACGATCTGACTGGCTGACTGACTCATTAGGTGAGGGTTCTTTTTCGATTCGCGACTTATTGAAAATTTTTGTCATGTTGCATTTCATTGAGGAATTCTGGGACGCTGAATTCCCATGAATGTCAATTGCTATTGAAATCGAGAAAGATACTTTGATTCATTTGCGTCCTGCTGAGGGATTGCTTGCTACTATGCAAGTTTACATTCGTTACAGTGGTTGAAATTTGTAAGACGATGAAAACGCAGGAAATTCGTGTGGAGTTCATTTGTTTATTGTTAACAAATTTGAAAATACTTGTTCGCCTCTTTTGTGTGTTTTATTTTTGTAATAAATTGCTCCTTTTTCAAGAGCTATAACATTTTATTTGTGTTTATGTAAATATGAAACTGATTGCGAAATCAGCTTAGGATCCACTACTTCAAGGAGGGGACACAAGGCTTTCTTTATTGCAAGTCATCAGAATTCTTTTAGATTTTTTTAGGCCATCAGAACATTCCTAATCGTACAGAACTCCCCGATATAGTCTTAAAATATGATCCTTGTAAATTAACCTCTGATGGAAATGTAAACTTGCATCATAGTAAACAATCTCTCAGCAAGACGATATGTATCATTGTAATCCTTTAGACATACTTCAGGTACCGAGTCACCTGTTAGATGCTCAAAATACCCTCAATGCCTCAATTTAATCACCTCGATAGCCCCAGTTTATAGTCTTTTTCTTATATATTTGATATCATTTTTTCAAGTATTTAATTAAAAAGAAAGTAATATATTTAATTAAGGGACCGGCGCGTTTTTCAATGCAATATCCATTTTCAAAAGCAAAAATTGAACATAAATTCAAAGAAAAATATACCAAAATCATTCTTCGGATTTGAGTTTCTCACGGTGTGTACCTCTGTAGACATTACCAGGAATTTAAAATAAACGTGTCCATTGGGTCTGTTAAAAATGTAAAGTTTATACCTTTTTCCATCATAATTATGCCTTATGCCTTCATAATGACACACAGATACAGAAAAAATAGACCTTTTGACGTTGACGTGATTTTGACGTCAAAAACTAGTTCTAACAGTCGTGGTTTGTCCCAGGCATTAGGAACCGCAGATTCATCTACGGAAGGAATTAAGTGACTGCAGAAATATTTTTATCACATATGTTCGTATATTCATCTCATTGCTGCAATGAAATGAAGGGTTTTAAGAATCAAATATTTTACATCAGGACTCATATTTGAAACAATTATATCTTACTCCTTTCGCTCTTAAAAGTGTTACATGAAAAATACCAACCAATGAGCATGTTACATGAAACAATCGATACAAATGTGGTAAGGGAAAATTTTACTTTAATGATTTATCTCGAGCAGGACTAAATCCTTTCCATCTAAACTAAAGCTATACCATCATATGCAGGCCGAACCATTTTAAAATCAATACAAAACACTCACTTGAAATCCTTAATGTTCACTTTGGCATCTTCAGGGCTCAATTTTCCTTGTCTCCCCCATTATCTGTTTTGAGAGTCGAGCGAACCCTTACATGAAATTTTAATTTATATAAAATTAATCTACTCGTCTGGAACCACATCTCGTAGATACGAAAATAATGGATGGCTTCACCTACTATATCTACGCACCTAACCGCCACTACCACCATTGTTTTCGTGATGGCTCGTCGTTGCCGGTCCCTACCCTGCATCCCCTCAGATGTTCTTCACTCATTTTGCGAGCAAGACAGAAGGACGACTCGGATGATTGCGACGACGATTGAAAGTTTATTAAGATGAAATGCAAAGAAGACTTTTTGCCTTTCGGTTAAATTAGTTACCATCGAACAATCCTGAAGATATTCAATACAGCTTGAAGAAATTGTCTCGATGGCAAAGATAAAAGATGAATTGTTTGGATAAGATATTTTGTATCGGTTCTAAAGATAGCTTTGCCTTTATGACTGAGCAGGAATGGTCTGGATAGTTAATTACCGGAATAAGATGAAACCTCAAAGAATGTCGCGGTAAACAGTACAGCATTTAAGTATAATGGAAGTAAATTAAGGACGTTTAAGGTATTATCGTGTTAAGAGTGGTTTAGTTATAATGTCCTTAAAGATGTAACTAGAGACTAGTATGATTTATTTCCGTTCAAAATGAACTGCTGTGAAATGCATTCCACTACAAGATGTAATAATCTATTCTGATATTCAAGTGCTTCCTTTAGAAGCATGAGAAAAATTAGAAGGACTGACGATATCTGGATTAAAATTATTTAAGTTTCATTAATGATATGCACAATCTGTTTCATTTGTGAAGCAGAAAAGGTATCTATAGCCATGTTTTTTTTCAATTTCATTTTTCATAAAAGTAATACTATGAATTTTTGGTTCGAAGATGAAGGTTATTTACGCCCGGAGTGTAGAAATCTCAGTGGTAACCAGACTACCGACTAAACACCTTCTCTCTCACACTGAAAACTTAGCCTGGAGCTATGTGTCACAGTACTTCTGATTAGGCCTTAGAAGTCATTTCTTAGTGACGCCTTCAGGTTAGGTAGATCCCTCTTTCAGCAAAGATGGATAGGAAGGAAGGGGATTGCTTTCTGAGGGATACCTTCTCTCTGCGCCGTCAAGCGACCAATGATGCCCTTCTTTATAAGAAAAATCGTACGCACGTAATGTGACACCAAGTTCCAACTGTCTTTTGAAGCCAACATCTTTCCCGTTATGTTTTCTGGAGAGAGCACGTATTGGCAGTCTAGTCCATCTTCCGCCAGCGGCGATGGTGTGGCTGGGGTTATCTGACGTCACTGGACGGAACAAGTAAACAGGGAACGGTAATTTCGCCATGCGTCAGGTAATAATCAGCCTCACAATGCTTTCTGCAGAACCATGGCCTCATGTCCCTGATGAGTCATGCGGTACACCTGACTCGCGCTTTGTGTTTCCACGTTTCCTGATTCAAAGAAAAAGTCCTTCTTCTGTCTTCTCGGTTACTATGTAAGTAGACTTGCCTTTAATCTTCAGCAAGTAGCACTATAGGCACCACCCTCTCGAGAACCAGCACTGCTGGTTCAGAGACAGTACGGTAGGAAGCTGCTATCCGCAAAGCACCTCGCCTCTGTATCCGTGCGGCACGCCCCCGGTATGACTCCTTGTTAAAAGCGTCATCCCAGACTACGGAGCAGTACAAGAATACTGATTCCATCGTATTCATAAGAAGACGAGTTTTCCTCGATGTTGGTCGCGCAGGCTTGTCCATAAGGCCAACACAGATAGCGGAGAGCCTAGAGCTGACACGTCCACAGCAGTCTTATCCGCTGACGCTCAGAACTGATAAAGGAAGCTCACCTTCGACTCAACCATCAACCGAAGGAATTTTATTGATTCCTTTGATTCGACGATCGTTTACCTAAGCCGAACGAGAGGAAAACGAGGGTTCTGTGTCTTGTCTAGTCAGTATGACAAATTAGGTTTTTTTCCAGCGCTATACAAAACGCTATATAACCCATGACCGGTGATCGATTTGCTCGCTGAACGCAGTATCAAACCTGGTTTCAGATATGCCTTTTCGATAGCAAGTCCACCAACTAGTGCTGCTACGTCATCTGCTTAGCCGATCAGACACGACTCCTCTAGTAGCTGCACCATTGAAAGCTCTCCATACGTGACATTTTATAGGTCCGGGCCTAGGGTGGTACCTTGTGGCATCCCTGATATCACAGCCATTCTTTGCTGACTCCAAATATTTTTTAGACGAGCTTGCCGCCGTTGAGGTGGTCACTAAATGTCCGCATTAGATACTTCGCAGAATGGAGTGGGCGTCAAAAGATTCCATCTTTCGGGGAGTATATTTTTGAAAATTGTCAAGTTGATTTAGTTCTTAATGTCACTTGTAGAGTTTGGAGTCTCGTCCATAGGCACGAAATTACAGTCTTCATCGAATTCTTTGGAATGACGTCCCATGGGGTCATTAACACTTCTACAGTTACCTTAATAACTTACCTTAAGCGTGGGGTCACCAATTGTTAGTGTATGGATTTAAATAAAGTAAGTTGCTACACTAGATATTTCACTACCGTAACACGGACCACACGAGGATGTGTGGCGTTTATTGATTCGGAAAGTTTATTTCAAGATTGTTGAAGGATCCAATAGGTTTGTCAATAATGGTACTATCTATCAAATGCTTAGGAGTTGAGAGCGTAGCAATTCTATCCCTTTAGTAACCATGTATTTATGGTTATGGTTATATTTTCAGGTTATGTTCATGCATATATTGTCTATTGAAAGTTTTGTTTTTGATATGAAAGTTCTGTTCGAAATTCACTGACCTTCTCTCACAAAAACATGTAACATGTTGCGGTAAGCTACCCGCTTGACCCAGATATTCCCCACGGATCCTCGATTGCCTGGTATACCATTTTGACTGCATGTTCTCATTTGTCTGTAGTTTCTCTGTGGGCATCAGCTTTCTCACTATTAGTTCATTTTAGATTTATTCCTTTTATTAAAATGTTGATTAATTGTGTTTCTGGTTTAATATTAGATGAATGTCGATTTTAATCAGTTATTGATAATCTATGTCTGGAACCTCCAGGACATTCACTGTTCGTTTTGCCATCAAACGTCTTGCTCTAACGTTGGACTATTGATGTTGAAGTTTTGAGCCCGAAAAATCGGAATATACGTAAGTCGTTTTAATACCGAAGCTTGTCTAGCTTTGCAGTTCAATACGTGACACAGTTCAATTGAATCTGAGGAACTTAGATGCTCTCTGAAGTAAAACCTCAAGTGCTAGTGAGATTTTCCATTATGTTTCAGGGATGCTCCAAGCTTTAAGCTTCGGTTTCGTGTTTTATTTAGAGCGCTCATTTTCGAAGTAGGGACTTCACTAACTCGTAGGTTTTTCTATTGCTCCTTATTTGTCTCAATTTTTCATCCTGAGAGTTTCCTCGCACGTCACACGTGTCAGTTGTGTTTTTCTTCGCTGGGCTGTACAGACAAGATAAAGCTCATTCCAGTTGTCACTCTTTAGTTCCCTAGCTTCTGACTAGGGCATTCCAAGCATGAAGGATGATTTTAACGTCATGCCGGGGGCAAGAACGGAAATAATCATCGAAAAACGGACAATTTCTCCGAATTTTCGTCAATTCATTTTGCAGACAGTTGTGAGAATAATATTGATTTTCTCCTTGTCTTGGAGACAGGATGCGAGAACGTATCAGGCAATTGTTGGGAAGCAGTCCTTTGACTTTTCCACGTCAGCTCGGGACTTCAAAGTCGCCATGGCCTGCATGCCCTCTTTTTTGGAATTGTATGCAATCTCACGTCAGTAATCTTGCAACCATTCCATTTCATTTTTGGACTGCTAATATCTGAAATTTTGATCTGCTGAAGAAAAATTTTAACAACTAAAGCCCTCTTAAGCCATCTAGCCCTAATGGCGTTGACAGTTCTGGACATGGTAGAAGTCCAGTTCGATTGGATTTCCGGCTTTAAGCGCGAAAGGTCCGTTTAGGCTTCCAGGTATTAATACCTCCTGATTGACCCAAAATCGCCAAATGGAGGTTGAGGCTTGGAATCATTTGCAAAGTGTTTCACAGGACCAGTGCTGTTAGACGTGTGGATTTATTCTTATAATCGTTCTGAATTTAGTAGGTCAAATATATTCATAAAAAAAATTCTTGTAGGAGAAAGGTCGATACAGGACTCTTGTTTGGCGAAACGTCTACAATCATTGATCATATTCCTGGTAAGAAACTTTTCAATAATCTTCGTTGGTTAAGGAGGGAAACGGATTTGGTTCACAAGGAGCAACTACAATGAAAATGAATAATTGCGGACCACTTTGCGGACTTCAGGACTTTAAAACAGGCAAACATCAAAATATTCGTAAGCCGCATGATTCAGTTTGAGTTAAGTTTTACGAATTTTTCGCTCATTTTTGCATTTTCCAAACCGATTCTGACTTTCGTCGCCAATTGCTTCTAAGTCCAATATTCGATTCAACATAATAATGCCAATGGGAAATATAAAGTAGAAAAACAATTAATCCTTCTCATGTGAAAACATGTGAAGCTTCAGCATTTGCCTGAAAAAAAAGGCATGTGTATATTTAATTTGCATTCTGTATGCACAGGAACATGAAATCAAGGGATGATGAGCTACTTTTCCATTTTCTTGGGCAATGCTGCTGCTTTGATAGGAACTACAAACGAACAGGGATATATTTAACAATGCAAGACCATGTCTCTTAACATCCTGTTACAAAAACACTCAACACTAGCGTCCATTGTCATTATGGTCATGTGCCATTTAGGGACATTAATTAAAGCTAATGCAAATAAATTTCGCTCTTGGGTCATATTTGTTTGGGATAAATCTGTAAATATTTATAAACGGTCCTTTGTCCACTGAATACAAAATTCACCACATCAGGAAAATCATCTCAGGATGAAATCATCATATCAAGACGTTGTCAACCGCTCAGACCGCGTAGGACGAATGATATGATGGCGAGTTGATTTTGATGACTTAAATACATTAAAATGTTGATGAGTCGTTTTTAATTAAAATATAATTCCCGTAAAATATTCAAATATGTGGATAAATTCTTATTTTGGGAGGTTGGCAGGCGAGTGTAATAGAATAATTAATGTGATGTCTTTATGGGCGAAAATGGGCGCCTCACCCTCCTTTTCACTGTAGCGAGTCGTTGGCATGTCCGGCTGGAAAAGGAGGGACTGGATAAAAGGAGCGGAATAGGGTCCGATTAGCAAATCTTCAAAATTTGGAGTTGGTGCCCGTTTTTGAAGTTTTTATTGAGTACCAACGTTTTTAACTTGTTTTATAAAACAATTTTATTTTCTAAAATAGTTGAAATTTTAGATTTCATGTTGGCTAGGACAGGTTTACTGTAATTGTCAAATGTCAGCAGGGTAAATGATGTTTTTTGTAACAAACTGATTTCCTGCTTCTGTCCAAGGATAAAGGCAATTTTTGTATAATTCAGAATGTGAATAAATTCAAAAAAGCAGATGTAACACAGATGCAAAACGTCCTTTTGTGAAAGCAACATGAAATAGAACCGTCTGAGTACAGCAGTTGTGTAAAATCTATTTCCGACCGAAATAGTCCGCTATCATCTCATCTTATTGCTCTATAATGTATAGTAATTATTATTTGGTAAAATGACGACATTAAAATCAATACAAAACACTCAAGTCTAAGCCCACCATCGGAAGGTTCGAGTTCACTCGACTTTTGGGTTTTATCCTTATCTCCATCTCTGCGTTTTCAGCCGTAATACATGCCGAAGTCCTGGTCGTCCCGTTCGAAGTAAATGTATTTATACATTTTCAAGATATTCGCTCGGATAGACTCGCAGGAGCTATTAAAGATCTATACGTACATATAACACGAAATAAGGCTCCTGCCCCGCTCCCGGGCGTTGGTGGTACAGCCGGGGTTTGGGGACGACAGGGGTATAGAAACCCTATAGAGAATTTTAATTTATACCAAATTAAGCCAGTCGTCTGCAACCACACCGTAGATAGGACGAATAATGGCTTTTTGAACAGGGGATGATTGTGGAGCTTATTAAGATTAAAATGTGCTTCGTGCGAAAGAGAGATTTTGACGACGCTAAGCTACTGTTTCTTCCACTTCTGCTCCTTGCAAAAATTAACCATTCATTCTTTGTGAGATTTTTAGTGTTTCATAGAGTCGTTTGCGATGCAATATGGACATACGTTTCGGTTGATAGCGTTTTAATTGCTCATGCATTGCAATCACATATGCTGGTGAGTGTGTCGGAAAAGCTGGAGACATTTCGAGCAGTTGTTCATTTGCCACACTTTTCTTTATGGGATGCTGACGACTATAAAATATTTTATATTTGTAATCTAGAGTTTTAGTGTCGAGAAATATTCGGGTACGATAAATTCAGATCAAAATTAAACAATTGGGGAATTTATGAAGGACAAATGTCGTACAGAGAAACTTTATACATTTACTTGAAGGCTGCATATAAAATTTCAATAAGATCCTTTGATTGAAGCTGGATCTATTTTGCTGCCTTTCCTTGTTCGTTCCATACGTAAAACGAAAGAGAAGATAGAGTTTTTATAAATAATTAATTATAAATTTTATTATAGTATAAACTAATATTATATTATATAATAAAAACACTTATCCGATAAATTGCACTTAGCTGGCACTAGTTGCGAATTTTTGAGTATTATATGTTTTACTTGACCTAAGTTCTAAATATCCTTTTCTTGAGATTTATAAATTGAATGATTATCAAGTGCAGTTTTTATTCTGCTTCCGTCGAATATCAACAGCACTGAAATCTTGATAACTAACGAATATATGAAAAAATTAAAATTAGTTATGGTATAAACTAATTAAATATTGGGAGATCTGACTATATAAAGAACTTCTAGGTAAATGGAATGTATGCTGTACAAAAACCCAGAAATTGTCAAAGGAACTGCCTAATTGTTGGAATGAACTGCATAAACGTTGCCTTTTTTGGGCTATAATAGACGAAGAGATAGAAGGAGTAACCAACGCGACTCCATTCACATATTCGAACCACTACCAGAAACGGAAAAAGTATGATTATGCCAGCTTATACTAGTGAAAGTGCATATAACAATAATAAGTATTTTGGTGAAAATATCCAATAGAAAGTTCCTTTTAGGTTGAAAAGGGGCTGAAAAGTTTTCATGCCAATACGAATAGATGGCGCACACTAGAAAGCAATTGTTTAACGACCTATTAGTCTAACGTGTTTTATGCTCAAAACCCTAGAACGTCTTGTGGATTGGTACACAAAAAGTACCGTTAACATAACGGGACATTAACTACCCGGATGCTTAATAAGGACAGCAACAAATGAGTAGTTTGCAGAATAGAGATGAAGATTACAGATGAAGACCTTTATCGATATTGAGGGAGCTATCAGCAATGTAGAAACGGAAAGCACCGAAAGCAGAACAAGATTGATTCAAATATAGTGAATAAATTCACATCTTGTCAAAAACATGACGGAACGACTACAGAAAAGGATGTCGCGATCAAGATATGGAACTGACAGTCGCGTGAAATGGTGTAACTCTGCAGAAATCGACTGACAGGGGTACACCACAGGGTTGGGCATCACTTTATCCATCCAATCATGTCATATGTCAATCGAACAAGTTGTTGAAACCCAGGAAGGATATCAGAATGATAACCTACGTTCATGACATCGTCACACTGATCCGTTGAAGGTTCTCGGTAACCATGTATGGCCTGGTGTTACTTTTTTTGGGTGGGGGTAGTTAAACGGAACGCATATCAATGCCGACAAAACGGAATTTATGCTCTACACAAAGCACCTATAACTGGTTCAGCTGGAGTTGAAAACCTTGACTTGAAAAATTTGACTCCACACATAGAGTAACTCAACAACAATGACAAGAGACAACAACGACACTCGTCACAACGAACAAACCAGTGGGAAAAGGCGGGGATCAAACTACGAAATCGACCATTGATATATACATCAGTAGTGAGACCAATTACCACTTAAGTAGTATTGGTATCGTGGTCAGTACTACTAAAATATACTACCATATAACTGACAAAGCCATTAGAACTACGCCAACTGCTGTCATAGAGATGATGCTCAACTCAATAACAACCAATTTATTTTCAACGAGGCGTCATTTGCGATCATCCGATTAAACTCCACAAATAAGTCAATTCTCCGACTCCCGAATTGGATTCCTCTACATTTTGAATTAAATGGAGAGGATGAATCCGTCAGGAAGTAGGAACCTGGATAGAATTCAATCTGTTGCAGACATAACGATCTTATACAGAATTAATATACCAAATACAAACCTACTCTAGCTAACATAGGACGCATACCATAGTTTTCCAATTTGAAGTAAAATCACAGGAATGCGATTCCGAGCGGATGACATTTGCTTAGCTTCTTGAGCGGAAGAATAGAATATATAGGACCTCCTCCTGGTCAACAAACACATCGCATAGCTGAGGATTACTGATGAGAATGAACGAGGCGATCTCCTTGCATTTCTTATTCAAGTGCTCTTTGTATGTTTGTGAGTTGGAATTTGTCTTCTTCATTCTTCACCCATAAAACCCTTAAACCTTTTAAGCATTCGCTTGCATTTGGCATTCAAGCGTATCGTTTTAACACGATGAATTTGCCGTGTCTTCCCAAAGGATTTCTTCTACATCAAGTGTCTGTCAAATATTGTAATGCAGAGGTTTCGGACTACCACCAAAACACCTCCCATGACAATCTGTGACTCGGGCTTGGATCCTTTTGAATTATTAACTTTGGAACTCTGTCAAGCACAGGTATCCTAATTGCTTTCATGAAATGTGAAAGTTGAGGAAGCCACTCTATGACATGAGTACAGCTGAAACAAATTGAATGCAAACTAAAGAACTTGTTTTATCGTATTCAACCCCGCAGGGGGAATGCTGGTTATCAGGACCGTTCTTGAAAGCTAGTATTCTTTGGGGAGTGCCGCCCCCACGTACCCGAGGAAATTGAGGACATCACGGAATATGACCCTGAACCAATTGTGGACAACGATTTGACTGATTAACCATAATTTGATGCTTTGGGCTGGTGGATATGATGTTTTGGACTTAGTTGCGTCGCACGGTAGCATCGAGGTGACATTCGAGTGTGAACGGCTCCAATCTAACGATCATACCGTCTCCGTCCGGGTAAAACCTTGGCAGGCCTCGGAGTACGTTCGAAGCTCGCACCATTGAGTTGGTGGTGTAGGTTCGGTTGAGACGAACTCCCGATTAGCGCCGGTCTGGCCCTGAGCACCTGTCCCCATAAGGGCTGGTGCCAACCCTCGCATGGCCTCTCTGCTTAGCAAAGATAACCATGGGACCAATAAGGCGACTACACACACGAGTGGAGATAGCGGCTCTGAGGGGGGACCCATAAGAAATGATAACAAACAAATTATTCACAAAAGAAAATATGTCAGAACAGAAAAATTCGAAAACGGATGGACGAAAAGTAGGAAATCTGGTACAACCAGAGATTTTAACAGCATTTGGGCGCAGCAAGAAAACCATGTGCACACCAGAGCGACAAAAACAAGAAGAACAGAGCCTCTTGCAACCTGGAAGAGACGAACACACGGTGGAGAAATGCGAAACGGTTGAGAAACATATGATTGTTGCCATCACCACCGAAGCAACTGAAGCACGGGACACAAATAAAGAAATCCCTGCACGTCAGACACGGAGCACTTCGATGATCAAGGATCGTGCAGAGGAAGAGCGGCTATACCGTAAAGCAGAAAGGGTTATTAAACGCATCACTGCCACATGCAACGCACAAACGAACCTTAGCAAAGAGGTTAAAAACGGAGTTCTGGAGTTGGAAGACCTCCTAACCCGAATAGGTCATTATAGACGCGGGTGGCTAAAGGCAGAGGAAGAGCAACAAGCTAATAAATTCGACAGGCCAGTAGCCGTCCCGATTTCTACTGCCACCAAAAGGTTGGCCTGCAGTCCAATCAAAGGGGATCGGGGTAAACGGAGGAGGGACGAGGACAGGACGCCAAACGATCAAATCGCGATTGAGGAGGGTTTTCAGACGGCACTATCCAAAGCTGCCAAAAAGGCAGCTAAAAAAGCGGCCCTGAAGTCCAAAATCGATAAACATCCACAGGAACGGAAATGCAGTGAATCATCGCAGATAACCCAGGAAACTAAAATTAAGAAGCGTCGAAAACCCATTGGGCAGGCACTGCTGGTTAAACCCACCGACGGTAGATCCTATGCGGATGTTCTGCGAGAAATCAAGGGAGCGGTAAAACCCGAAGACATACAAACTGCAAGAAAAGCTGTACGGCCAACTCGTTCGGGGGATTTACTTGTTGAGCTCGGATCAGATGCAAACAATAAAGACGCGATTCAGGTTGTTGCCTAGCTGTCCATCGTATCTACTGACTGTCTAATTACCTGTTCTGACATATAAGAAAACCGTGATGTATGTACCTTATTCAGGTAAAACCGAAAACATCCATTCTCACTCAAAAGCTGTATTAGGTAAAAGCAGTCAAATCATGCGCATGCGCTATGACTAACACCCCTACGATGCTGATCTGTGGTCTCACTTCTTTGTCGACTTTTTTTTCGAGCACGTTTTCAGTCGCTAACTCGAGTTGTTGTTACCATACGTTGTCTTAGTTGTATTTGCATAAATGTGTCCTTATTGGGCAGGTCACAATATAATCCCAATAGCCGGGGATGAATCAAGTCCTTTTTACCCTCTTCGATAAAAATTGCCTCAACATAGAATTTCGGTTGATAAAGGGTGGAAGTCCTGTAGGACATGTAGAAAGGAAACATCGTATCATCGGTTTTCCAGGAATTCCTACAAATCTACATCAGGTAATCAAAGAATAATATAGTGTTGTCAGAGTATCCACAGATCTAGCAAAGTTGAGCACGTATCAGAAATTTGCTGTCATTCATGGATTCTTCATTCGCCTAAACTTGCAGAAGTTGACCTTATAGTAGAGTGCCGCTATTCTGAATGCTTTGAGGATTTGTAGAATTCACTGTGGATTGCACAAGCGGGTCGTTCCTTTTTCCCAGCAGCGATTTTCCAGCGCTTTATCAGTTGTTTCTAACAAGTAAATGGGCGTCGAAGGTTTCAACTTTCATTCTCGATATGTTTTAGTCCTGCTGCCTTCCGCCACTCCATGAAAACGACTTCACAACTACTGGAACTGAAATAACTACGTAAAGTAGCACAGTAGAGTTGGTAGACGAATCGTTGTACTACGGTGGGAACTCCGTGAAAGTTGAGCAAGCCACTCTATGACATGAGTACAGCTGAAGCAAATTGAATGCAAGCTAAAGAACTTGTTGTATCGTATTCAAGTTGGCAGTTTCAAGTAAGAAAGGCTTCCAAGTTATTACATGATTCTTCAGTAGCGCGGGCTGCACAGGTATTCTAGTTATAATTTTCTATATATATACAGAGGTGGCCAAAAGTGATCGGACAATACAAGAAACAAGCAATAAAATACTTTTACGAGCATAAGCTTTGAAATGAAATAAAAATTTTTCCCTTATATAAAAGTCACTTGTATTCTCAATTAATTGCATAAAAAAATAAAACAGAAATAAAAAGATTTCCACAAGAAAATTAACAACTAATTCAAATTCACATTGCATCAAGTGGACAAAAGTAATCGAACATTTTGAAAAGTGTGAAATTAGTCATTGAAGTTTGGAGCAATTCTTTTCTTTTCATTTCCGAGTTTAAAAGGGAATTCCCCTAATTATATGTTGATATGTGTTTTTCTGATATCAGTCATTTACTTGTCAGTTTTAAGTGAAGAAAGTTAAACATGGCTAAGAATCGCAAAGAAACCTGTATAAATGAAAGAAAAGTTATAATAAAGTTGTATAAAGAGAATAAATCCTTTTCTGAAATATCAAAAATAATTGGAAGAAGTCGTTCGACAGTTTTCGATATCGTGAAACGGTTCAGAAAAAATAATCAGGTGGAAAACGAAATTAGGAGTGGTCGACCATGTAAACTAATAGAGAGAGAGACGCACGAAAAATTTTAAGAATTGTTAAAAAGAATCCGACTACAACGTCCAGAAGTATTAGGGATCAATTAGCAGATGTAAATGGTACCAATGTTAGTGCCCGGACTATTCGTAGAGCTCTCAGCCGTGCTGGTTATCAAGCGAGAGTACCTCGAAAGAAACCACTAATTAGCAAAGTTAATAAGAAGAAAAGATTATGCTTTGCAAAAGAATTTAAAAGCAAGCCGCTCGACTTTTGGACTCGTATAATATTCTCTGATGAGAGTAAGTTTAATATCTACCACTCCGACGGCAGGTTGTTGGTGTGGAGAACTCAAAATAGTGAGCTTAATCCAAAAAACGTTCAACATACAGTAAAACACGGAGGTGGCTGTGTAATGGTCTGGAGTTGCATGGCTGCCAACGGTGTAGGAGAACTTGTTTTCATTGACAAACCTATGGACAAACTAGGTTACTTGTCGATTTTGAAAGAAAATTTGAAAAAAAGTGCACTAAAATTGGGTCTTGATGGTCATTATTTGTTCCAGCAAGATAATGACCCAAAGCATACAGCTCATGATGTTCGTATGTGGCTCCTTTTCAACACTCCTGGTCAATTAAAAACACCACCGCAATCCCCAGACCTAAATCCCATCGAACATCTTTGGGTTCATCTGGATAAAAAAATAAGGAACCATCACATTACTAATAAAAGTCAACTGAAGATGGTGTTATTAGAAGAATGGGACAACATTACTCCTGACGTTACCCGTAAGTTGGTACAGTCTATGCCCAATAGGTTAACAGAAGTTATAAAACAAAAAGGATACGCAACTAGATATTAAAAGCCTATGTTCTAATGGAATCATCAGAAAGAAAAGTATTACAATTGAACGTCCGATTACTTTTGTCCACTTGATGCAATGTGAATTTGAATTAGTTGTTAATTTTCTTGTGGAAATCGTTTTATTTCTGTTTTATTTTTTTGTGCAATTAATTGAGAATACAAGTGACTTTTATATAAGGGAAAAATTTTTATTTCATTTCAAAGCTTATGCTCGTAAAAGTATTTTATTGCTTGTTTCTTGTATTGTCCGATCACTTTTGGCCACCTCTGTATATATTTTTAGTTATAGTATTCTATATATACATATTTTCTCATCAATATTGCCGACAGTTATTCCATTTGCTTCTTCTTCTGTCAAACTTGTATGTTGGAGGACTGGTGTTGCTTCAGCTTCACCCCACTTGCACTAGCTTCATCGTGTCGCATTATCACTTCCTTCGTACTGAGATCTACGATGAAGGAAAGATGACTTAGAACATAAAATTTATCCTCATAACTGATTTGATGTCTTAAGTTTTCAGCTTTCCTCTTTGAATCTTTGATCAACACGCCGTTAAAAATGGTGAACACACGCCATATCGACTATAAACTTAACCCTTGCGACTGCCTTATTTTGCTACGTAACTGCTTGAACTGGCTCCAACTGTCTCGGTCCATTGACCGCATTCTCGAGTCTTGTAGTCCGAGTAACGATGAAACGTGTTCGTCAACAGAATCAACCAGCATTTTCTCCCCACTGGGATCTGCTTTTCAGTTCCAGCATCGAATACCTTTTTAGGTATCCTATGGGCATCCAAACGATTCACAACGCCAGCCCATTGAAGCTGCCGCAGACAATTGTCAAAATCTATGGATCGTCAAAAATTTCATACAGCACATGGCTGAATCGAGGTTTGTCATTGGTCCCCGTACAGCTTCGCTCCAATTATCTGCCTCAGAACCCGCCGTTCGAAGGCGTTAAATATATTTGTGGATGCTTGAGATAGGGTCCACTTTTACACCCATAGCATAGCACAGGTCTTATCACAGATTTGTATAGTTGTAGCCTTGTTTTCCTGTGTATGCAATTGGTCTTAGCAATCGTCAGGATTGAGTAAAACGTTTTATTTGCAAACTGTGCTCTTAGGCGTATTTCGTCCCTCTCATTGACGGTTCTTGTTGTATTTTGACCCCTAGATGCACAAACTTGCCCAAACTTGTACTTGAGGTATATTCCCCTCGATTGCGTCATAAGCAGTGTCTCTTGTTGCTGATTTGTATTTGTTTTGATCTTGGCTTTGGTGTATACGAAGATTTTTGAAGCCTTGTGTTCAGATTTATCATCAATATTGAGTAGTTTCTTCACAGAAATATGATTTTAATTTTTATTCAATTTTTAAGGATACATGCCTATAAATCAATAATTTAACTTCATGTGAGTAATAAATCATAACAAGTACGTACGTGTCAACAAATTATCACATTACATCATAAACAACTGACTCCTCGTCCCCAAATACTCAACTGAGCCGGTCACCAGTCTGAAAGGATAGCAGGCGGAAAAAAATAGCCGGAAAATTCATTTCCATATTAGAACTTCGTTAAATGCCGCTTTACGGCTCTGTTTATTCTCTACTTGAAATCTCATTGTTCCGCCTAGGTACTCGCTCATTCACTCGGTTCGCTTCGTCCCTTTCTTCCATTGCTCCTTCCGGTTGTAGGATTGCTTACGTATGCGTGTGACACTGCATTGGATCATGAGCATAAACATAAAAATTCATAACCCCAAAACTGCTTTCCATTTGAATAAATTTACCATATTCCGGTGGCGGATTTTTTCCTGTACGCAGCAGATATCCTCGTCGTTGTTGTTCCATTATTTGAGGACTCCTTGCAAATTCGCCATACGTAAAGATAATGTGATATTCATAGCATCAATTTTTATTCACTTATGTGACTTTTTGCTGAGTAAATTTTTTCCATCGGCTTTTTTTCTTTTACTTACTCATAATCCTTGGGTAAGTGCTAATTAAATTATAACGAGGGTTAATTCTGACGGTCAAATTTTTGAAGTAATCATTTCAAATCGTACAAGAAAATTCATTAAAATCTTCGCATCGGCATTCGCGCTGAAGGAAGGTTTAAACTGATTTTTATCAAATTGTTCGTGGGGAGCTGTTATGATTTTATTGAGGGTTAGAAGACGTGGGGAAAATTGGAAGGATATGAAATGAAACGTTAAATCGAGTATTAACTCTGCAGAGTCTTGAAGTTTCCCATCATCAGCATCATCCTGATGAAATTCTAAATTTTCCCTTGCAAGTTATAACAGTATAAATCGAATGGTTTGTGAAAAATTGACAATATAATGCATGGATAATCTCTTTCAATCCAAGATTCATCGAGGAATCCAATGACCAAGGTATCAAGATTCGTTCGAGCGTAAATTTTAAAAATCAACAATGCCAGCGGTCGTCTATATCCGATGTGATTGCCACGGACGAATAACTACTATCAACTCAACGAACATTTCCCAAAACAACAATTGACCAGAGGAATTCGTTTCGTGTCATATAGGAACAACAGGAAGAAGTCATTTGACTCATCCCCTCACTCTCGGAGGGAGGATTTATGATGGTCATTTAGGTTTTGATTGCTGCAAATCTTTTTTCATCTTTGTCGGAAATTTATCGTAAGGATGTTGTTATCAATGTGAACTTATTGGAATAGGTTTTCAAATAAGGGTGATAATTTTTATTCTGAGGAGTCAAGTATTTCGCTCATTGTGCGAATGGGGGGATGATGAAGTTTCGAATCTCGGTATACAACGTGTATTTGCTTGTGGAATGACATGTTAGTGTTCAATACATCAATTCCTCAACAGATTAAGGGACAATACAGCAGAGTTTTCAGTATTTGATGGTATATTTAAATGAATTTGTTGGTCCTTTTACGGTCTTTAATTTAAGGGATGCTTTTCTCTCATACAAAAAGTATGGCAAGCTGATATCTAGAAGGAAAATTCTCTTCATTTTAAATTTTTCATATAAATTGGTAGTTCTAAGCAAAACTTCTTGTCTATAAGACATTAGAACGAAGATGTGTGTTAATATTCTCATAAATTTTGTATTCACACACATTGACTAACAAATGCTGATATACTTGAAAAATAATGTTCACAAATATGTATACAAGTATACAAGTATACAACTCCTATTGATAATTCCATCTCATTCTGACATGTGCCACCCGTGAAGCGTTTAATTTATGTATTGATTGCCCAAATGTTGCGTTTAGGGATGAATAATTCTCTGTCCTGTGCGTTTAGGACCTCAGGCGGGGCTTCAAAATGGGCTGTAAATAAAGAAATATATGCCCAAATGAAAACTTACCCTTCTAGGATACTTTACGGGATAAGTAAAGTATCCTAGAATGGGATGAAAAGGTCACCTTCTCGTGAATAAGAACTGTAGTGAATGGTAGCGCCACATTAATAGAAAACTCAGAATACTATATTTCGGATATTCTCTGAAGGTTGAAGAATAATTATCCAATCAAAAAAGGGTGTCAGGACCAATTTTGCAAAGTTCTTAAGCTCCACCTAACCGAGTTTTACAGTTATTACACTACTTTTTGTTTACTAAAAAAATTTGAAAAACATATTTGGCTGTCAGATTCGACTCAATTTTAACATTACAACTGGTGAATACCCTGCAGGTTTGAGAGCTGGACCGTTTTCCTTTTGAATTATTGCTAAGCTGGCGTTGAAAATATGTAGGTGGCATATAAATATTAGTTGGTGGTCATAAAAAACGAAAAATATATTAAATATGTAATTATAATCAGTAAGCAGATGACATTTTAGTTTTAAATGTATCTCTGAAAACAATAGTGAGGTTCGCCAATGCAGGAAAACTTGTTCGACTGGATAGAAGATAAAGTTGAAGTCAAAAATACAAAGGAGCTTAGGATATCAATTGCTAATTGCACACTCCGAGACAAGTAAGGGTAGGGTGTGTGCCCAGGTGTGTGACAAGTAAGGGTAGGGTGTATGCCCAGACGTAGACATCCCAGACCAAGTAATGGAAAAAAGCGTAGTCACTGACAGGGCTAACATTTCGAAACATTCGGTTTTCGACGCCAAGTTTCTAGACAATTCAGTCCTATTTAATCAGACTTGTCCAAACTCTACGTGTTGGAAATAGAACATAAGACGAAGCTGCACCTTTCGCAAATTAACATTCTGTTGAATTTTGTATTCATGCTTAGTAGTTCACATGCATATCGGAGTAATTATTCTCACATACATTTATGCTCATAAAGCAAGCAATCGCGATTTTCCACTTCCACGCTCTTCTCAACTTCTAAGCTCTCTATATACCAAAGCTCGTTTTATTTGCTACATGAGGTATAAATATTTTCGTATCACTTCATTCTTGTGATGTCCTTTCGGGCTATTAGTACTTATTAATAGTTATGCTGTGCTGGCTAATAAATAGAAGGTGGTCTATAGACAGGTTTGATGTTTAAGGGACATCGTTTCTACTATAATCGAAAGCCCCATCACATGTGATGAGTGAGCTTTCATTTGGTTTCTTTTCTGTGGCATTTTAGTAACTACTTTTCGGTAATGAGCCATGTATGTCCTCTCTGTGATGAGTGCAGGACTTTTTCTTGGACGGATTCATTCAGAGTTGAATGAACAAGTAGACGAACAAGTGCACATAAACATGAAGAAATGAGTGCTAGACCTGCAGCGTTTACTAATATAAGTCCTCAAAAAATTTGAAGGAATACATCTGGAAATTCTACTTTTCACGAGCACCGAGCTTTTTGATGTTTTTGATGTGTTGTGATAAATTTTCACGACTCTCTTATAGAATGTAATCACAGAAGTTTCAAGGAATTGTGTTTGCAGTGGCTTTCTTATTTGCCGCGAAGGAGAATCATTGATGGACAATATTTTAATGGGTAAAGACACTTGGATAGAGATATTTAACGCTGTGAGCGCTTGAAAGGTAAACAACGGGCAAAAGTCTTAGTTGTGTTTAAAGATTTTGAAAGGATATTACAAATTAAATTCATGGAACTAGGCACAACGGTGAACAAGGACAAGTAGTGTTAATTGTTGAGACGATTCAAACAAGTCATGCAAGAAACTCTTTTGAAAAACATTTTTGTATTTGAGATACAAATAAAAACGTAATCGCAATACCCTTAAAAATTTCCTTTTTACTATTATCTATGTAATAGGGGCGTTACCCGTGAGTTTTAACGGTGTTTCCGTTTAAAAGTCCACTTAAAGTCCAGGAAAATAAAGCACGGAAAAATTTTTTGAGATCTTTATTACATTGTTTTTGATTGATTTTTGATTGTTTTGATTTTTCAACCCACTGGGGAGTCTCTTCCCGAGCGCCTCTAGTAACCTGAAAATTATGTTTGTAGACAACTCAGATTGAAGCAGGGCGATGAGCTGGCGTGTTTACTTTTTAATTTGGGAATGAAACACGTATTTAGAAGGCTCCTATTTGACACCCAAGACACATTGTTCTAGAAATCCAGCCAACGCGTAGGCTATGCAGGTGATACCCAGACTGTTTTGGGCTCCTTATTATATCCGAAGAACCTTATTATTTTTCGGAACCAAGAATTTAAAAAAAGTAAACTTTTTCCTTGAATCAATCAACATTAGACAAAAATAATGACTCAGACAAAGAATCCATCATCCGCAGGGAAACTGTAAAGAATTGAAACATATAAAAAATTGGACACCTGTCACTATTGACAGACGATTCTTGCCCACCCGTAAAAAATCGAATGTCAATATCACGTTACTAATTGACTAATTTTACATTCATACTAGCAATTTGAACATTCAGCTGCATACATAGAAAACAATTTAAGGATTCAAAATAAAAAAACCTGAAATATGTTGGAATTAAGGTCTTATGCAGAAGTTAAACGAGATCGAGATAACACGTATCAAATTCAAAAATGTTTTATAAGAAAATTCAACTAGCCAGGAGTCTACGTAACGAAAAAATTTAAGTATTATCGCTGTTTGTGCTTAAGTTAGGCGAGCAGGAGGGGAGAAGTGCGTCGTATTTCAATATCATCAGGTTCTGTGTGGATCTAAAAAAGGAAGAACACTGAATGTGAGTGGTATATGTAATAGAAGAGTATCGAAAATATGGACGGTGCAAGCTTAAAATCCTTTAACATTTGAAAAGCGCCCGAGAGTGCATAAAATGTTCTACTGTCCTGGTGAACTAATAAATTGACAAATAATTTTTGAGTTCCAACTATTGTGGCTTTTAACAGCGTGTTAGTACTGGTGTTAAGCCCGAATTTTCGGGATTGAATTGTAGAAGAGGTCAGCAAGTATTGAATCTTTTAAATAAATACAGCCAAGGACCTTTGAAACACAAACATACATAACATAATCTGGTAGTGAATAGAATTAGAAAGTGGAAAAACTTTGAACTTATGGTTGAACTTGAAATTTAGTTTAAAAGAAAAAAGGTTTTCGAATCTTGAGAATCACTATCAAGGTCAAAATCAGTTTTTAGTCGAAGGTAAATGCTGCGCGCGTTTTCACTTCGTCACTAAAGGAGTTCACTGGGATTTCTTAGGATGTTTTGTGATGAAATGATCAGTTGCGTCTTCGCACCATATCCGTGGGTCTTATGTATAAAAGAAAATCGAAATCACAAACAAATATACATCTTTCAGCAACTACTCCCAGCTGGGGATTTTCCCAAGAAACACTGATGACTTTAGTTCGCTTGACTAAGAAAAATTACTTTTAGTTTTTCAGAGTTTGATTGGACACGAGTGCTCTCGTCCAAAATTGCCGCAACTCTTCTTGTCATCCGTTCATGGGTGCTAGCTGGGTCTTAAGTAAGTATTTGATTTTTCCACACCTAATCAATTTGCTATTTTCTTAATCAATCTTAAACGTAATTTTTGAACTTCTTTAGTCAAGCTTACTTTAAAAATGATACATCAAAGCATATAAACCATTAAATGATTATCGTGCTATGCGTTCCACTTTGATTTATTTGTTTAATTCTTTGTTTTATTTGCAAGTAAATTTCTAAAGCTCTCAAATTAAATTCATATCATACTTCTGCATTAAACTAATTTCGATTGCAGTTTAGTAAGGAACTAATCAAATTAAATGCAACTCAGCCTTTTTCTCCTATTAATTTGGAGTAATTGAAATCTTGAACCTTTATCCAAAACGCATATGCACACTCTCCACTTGCCGCTTGTCCATCGTTACATTGGCGAAGTACCAGCATTATTCCTTTTGCTTGCAGCAACTATTTTCAACTTCTAAATTACTGATTCGATTAGAAGCTACGTAGCACACATGCCTGGGTTCGGGATTAGGTAAGTTGTAGTACATATTGAAATTTCACCTTCACCACTCTTCGTGCCGTTTGAAATTAATAAAATCCTTTTTCCTCTGCTTTCATCGGCGCTGCATGTTCATCGAAATGCAACTCCCCGAAGGCTGAAGTGTGTTCGTTTTCATCCTGGTATACAGTGGGAATGATGACGATGTTGTGTTTTTTTATTGTCCTTGCAATTGGTGTTTTTCTGTTCTATTCTATGTCATTTTAGTCTGTTCTGTTCAGTGTTCTGCCTGAGTTTCGGTGTTGTGTGTTGCTATAGGGTAGAATCTGTGAGAGCCAGCCTCATCAGTCTCGTCGTTCGTCACAAGTTTCCCAAGCATTTTTATTCTGAACCCGCTTTTTTCCTTTTTCAGGAAAATTTCCGGGAAAAGTTCGTTGCTCGCGCGACCAACCAACAAAGTTTTCAGCCTAAATAGCAAAGTGCATCCCATTTTCTGGAGAATGGGGGCGGGCTCTATTCAGAGCACCACTCACTTGTCTGGGAGCCACCGATTTGTTGGCAAGCAAAGAAAAAAAGGCAGTGGAAGATCAGACGCAATACAAGAATGAAAAGCTGGAAGTGTAAGCACAGCCATGCGCTAGATACCCTGGAAGAGCTTTTTTCCAGCCTGCCTACAGATAGGATTCCTGGAATTTCCATTGCGTGGAACTGATACCAGGAAAGCGCCTGAAACTGAATGAATCAGTTGAAACAAATGTTTCGTCAATATAACATTCAACATGTATCCTGGCTGTCTTTCGGATTAGATTTGTGCCATCAGGAAATTTTACGTAACACAGTCGTGAGAATGGGAAGTTCCGATACCATTCGAGGGGTGCAGCTGAAAAGCGATACAATATTTTTTTCCTTGCCGGGGTGGCACAGAATAATCCTTAACGAGACGAAAATAAATGATCCTGGGAGTATTGCTATGTTGGTGGTCTGACGACGTACTTGAAGCGTTTTAAACATATGTCGAGGGAGGGAAATACCTTTCAACCCCAAATGACAGCAGTGATTTGTTGGCTTTTGTGCAAATGTGTTGCGTTTCGAAAGATTATTTATTTTAACACCTTTTTATGTTGAATGTGAAAATGTGTTGACGAATGTGAGTTTCTTATTGATGAAAGGAAAATTCCAATTGGATATTTTAATGAATATGTCTGCTAGAATTCTGGGAAATTTTCTGTATTTTGTGCGATTTTTAATTTTAAATTAATTCATTGAACCATACACTGAATCAGTTTTTGGAAAAAACTAAAAGTGTGGAGCAGTTACACCCTTCAGAACGGAGCAGGAGTATTTTCGTTTCGCGTATAAATAGGCTCAAATCACTGCTGGTCTAAATATGTTCTAGATACTGTTCTAGATATCAAATTTTTGTCTCTAGTTTTTTGTATTTTCACACAGTCTTCGCCTACTATCTCATTTGTTTACTTTTATATACAAAGTTTTACTTTTCGGAGAACAAAAGGGATCAATTATCACGAATCTTACTCAGAAAAAAAAATTTGTCGAGGCATAGAACTTTGAAGTCAATCAAACCATCACGAAATACGTTGGCTTTTAATTACCGAAAATATAAATGTTATTTTCTTTCTGTTTGCTGTAGAATGTCTCAGAGATTGTATAGTACGTCATTTATAGGCCACGTATATGTTCATATATGAATGCGTTCATGATTTTCTGGCCGCGCCGATGTGATCACAACCGCGAAGTGTCATTACCCAAAAACGCAGTTCTCTATAATTTTATGCTGATATGATACCATGAGTTACGTCCATTCTACAGAACCACATTTAGGATTGGTTTCAGCGAAATTCACTTTATTCTAGTTACTAACGCTGGAATTAGAGCTGTGCAACGCGCACCAATGAATTTTGCGGTGATTTTGACGTTTTGCTCATGATTACGATTTCAAAATGCTACCAGTCACAGTTTTTACTTTAAGCACTTGCCACTCTCCCCACTTATTCTTTGAGACGCTTTGCACAAGTGTTCTTGACGTGAGATAAGGATTCTTTTCCGATGATTCGAATCGAACCGATTTAACACACGGTGTTGGAACACGGCTATAACAAACTCCAGAACAATATTCCGCAGAGTGGCATCCTATTAATCTTAGACAAGCGATCGTCTCTCATTTTGCGAAAAAAGACGAAAAACCAATAATAGAATATTTTACATCGAGAACTACAATCGAAACTTTCGCGAGGATTCGGTAAATTTATGGTAAGGCTTGTATGGGAGCCAATGGAGACTTTCAGGACTACTTTTACGTACAGTTTTGCATTTATCTGGTTTTTTGGTTGAATTTCGGTCATTAGGAGAGGATAAGCATTTCAGAAGATCCCTTGAGATACACACCTCCAAAGATTACACTTGATTTGCGCAGTGGCTACTTCAGAGGTCTCTTCATCATCGTCTATGGTGCTACAGCTCGAGCAGAACCTTAGTCTCCAGGACTAACCTCCTCCAATCATCAGTTTCTGCAGTTGATCACTCTCAACAAACATTGGCTGGCCGTGTTCATCGTGTTTTCCCAACGAATCCTCAGTTTTCCTGCTGGACGTTTGTTGCGCCTGTTCCCTCAATGCACTTTTGGGCAGCAGGTTTAGTTCCATTCTTCCTATATGTCCCGCCCGCTTCAGGTTTGCAATGGTTCAATCCGGTTTTTTTCAGACTCAAAAATGCTTTTATGATATCTAATATTATTCGTGCCATTATATTTACATCATCAGTCTACGCTACGTGATGATAGGTCCTTTGAACTGTTAGAGCATCCCAGGAAGGCCTAACTATTTCCATGGTTTCAGAATACGTATCATTCAAGGTGTTCCAGATAGCCCAAATTTTTTCATGTGGTAATAGAACTGTTCGCTTGATTGCTTATTGTTTTCAGTCCGAAGGCAAAAGAAGAAATTTCACGTTCGCTGAAGTATATTCTTCAAATCACAGATCATTTTACATCAACACTTTTTTATGATCATGTTCTCTCTCCAAATGGTCGGTCGATTTGTGACATCCTGTATCGTTTCAAATGAATTTGAATAAGTTGGATGCATCGTTTTTCGATGTATATAATCCTAATATTACTTCCACTAATGAAGGACACTTAACGATAAATTATAGCGAATCGCGTGGCCCCAAATAATATTGATAAATTTATAAAATGATGTTTGTTTGTTCGCCAAACGAAATTCCGTTGTTCCCTGTCTTTTTCTTGCATAATTGTGAATAAAATGATTTTAATCATTAGACAATATTTTTTTAAACGTTTAATTCGAGATTAATACTAGTTCTAGCACGGTTTCTGGTTCTGGTATATATGAGTAACTTGTCTAATATTCCTTGCAAAACGTCAATGAAGACTAAGAAAAAATATGTCAGCTGTCTGTTACACTGTATCTGACAGGGGTGTTGCCAACTTCAAGTCCTTAGCGTTGAAATGATAGATTGTTATTAGTAACAAGAAAACCATGAAATAGTAGGGTGATTTATTCTATACTCTTCTGAATTAAAGATAGACTTCATAATAAGTTCATTGAACTATATTTTTTGCATACAATAACAACTTTCTTGATAATTACGTGGATGTAATGCGTTTGTTATTCCTGCATTTAGAAAAATAATTTATGATTTTCAGATCCAAGTACAACATTTTCCTGAGTTTACATCATGCCCAATGTCAGCTCATATTGTTTTCGGATTTTTAAGACAACTTGACCTGCATTTAAGTTAAAAAAATTTCAAATGAAAACTGTCATCACATTTAACCCCTCACAGAAAATTTTTTCAACTAATGCTGAACGATTTTGAAGGAACGAAAGGGTGGAAAGTTTCGGTAAAATAACTGAAAGTTCTATTAATCCAATTAAATCTATCACTCATAATTTTTTTTCATAGACCTCTACAATACGTAATTTGGTTCCCGACCTGATCAAACAACTAAAACATCACAACAAACCATTGCTTGTTCATTTGGATAATTGCGGGGCAATCAGGAAAATTAGTATCTCTCGGAACTTCAACAATGCGACTGTGAGGGGTGGCACAGGATCAACCCTAGCTACCGCCCTATTGTGTACTGAAGAGACACCATTTATCAAGACAACTGACTGGGGACTTTCGGCACACTTCATTCAGACTCATTGAAGCCTTCATTGCGCGTCATCAAAAAAAAAGGAAACAAAAACGAAAGAATGGCATAAGGTTTTCACCGAAACATGCATCTTTCTTGTTCTGCCTTATTGTTTATTTTGACAAATCGCAATCTTCACGTTTCCTCATAAAAATTCAAATAACCATTTGACGCGAAATTTTACCATTGTGACCACAGGACGATTGTAATTTTCAATTTAAATGCAAATATCAATTTGTCAAGTGAATTTTTTATGAATTTTTATCATGCGGTGAAAAATAGGAATGTTTATTCCAGCAAGATTGAGTCGGGCAGGAAATGTAAGCAAACCAGCAATCAGGAGCGGCGGGACTTGTAGAATTAGGGCTAAAGTGAAGGAGACAAATCCCATGTGAATATGAAGTGATGCTGACTGATGGAATTTGTGTAAATTAGTCATCAGGAATTGACAGGATTCAAAACATCAGGCCACTGTCATTTGAGCAAGGTTTGCAATGGGGGGATCAGGGATGCCTGCAGATGTGAACCATTCAAGTGATTTTCATTCGGAGAGCGAAGAAAAAAAGGAAATGCAAATTTACCTTAAAAATGAGCCCCTCGTAAGGTGTGTTTCTTGAATTTTCCGGTCCACAATTTCAATGAATTTATGAAAAAACCCTCTTTTCAGGAAATTTATAAATTACACGTCCTAATCCGATGCCGTAGAACTCGGCATTCTTGTTTCAATAGTAATGTGTTAGAATCAACGCTTGTATACTTTTCTATGCGATAAATTGGGCTGAGATGGCGAAAAGCTTTTAAAAAGACATTTTCCCGGCATGCTGCATCGTACCTTATAGCTTTCCATTCTCCATATATCGCCTGTCATGTTTCAAATCAGATGACACATTTTCCTGGCTAATGTATGTAACTGACTCAGTTGGTAGCTGTGTGCGATGTAGGACAAGACATGCATTGAAAAATGTGAGGAAAACTAAAAGGGGATTCGAAAGACATCATCGTTAACATACCGAATGAATGTGGTATGCAGAAGACGGGACCAGTGTTTAATGGTAAACTCACGCAAATGAAGGCATGGTGAGGATTTGCTGCGTATCCTATAATTGAAAGGAAGTTTAATAACAGCGAAAATCAACTTGGATTCTTGGTGTAATTTCACCTTAAACTTTTTTATTCCATAACTGGATTGGAAAAGCAGTCATGCTATCTGGGTGTCCCTCATATCCCTCATATGAGTGAGCTTCTGGATATCCGTTTGCGAAATTTCGTTCAGGCTTGACAATATTATCGCAAATAAAGCATACCCTATTTAATGCTGAAATACGTTACTGACAACGTTCCTTCACTTGGTCAACGATGAAGAAGGAGCACCAAGTCATCTTGGAAGGGTCATATCTAATATAAACAAGTTTATCAGTGAAATTCGGATTTAAAAGCTCATAAAACGTGAAAGTGGGAAATGTTAATGATATTGTGATTCCTTATAAAATCAAAGTCAGCAGAATACATTCCCAGATTTGCAATTGATCCTAGATCAAGTCTTTTAATATGTGAAGTTTAACTTGAAGAACTTAATTTTGAATAAATTTGGCGTGACAGCTGTCATATTTTGTATAGTTAGTTTGGTTCGCCATTTTGTGTTAAATATGTTGAAGCCTGACCAACGTATGCTAATTGTGCGTATTTATTTCGAAAAAACGGTTCGGTTCAAGAAACTCAGCGCACACTCTGTCAATTTTATGGCTGACGTAACAATCGATCAAATCAATTGAGTATGGATCGTTCCCGTACCATATCTACTCTCAATGACACACGCATCGATCTAAACGTCAGGTTGTGCGCAATGAAGAAACCATAGAAGCTGTAGAGCGTAATATCAATGAAGATCCAAGTAAGTTCAACTATTAAACCTGTGCCCATCCTCATTATGGAAGATTTTCCGGAAGGTTCTTGGTTTGCGGGCTTACAAAATTCAACTTGGGCAGGAATTGAAGCCGCGCGACCACTGGACAAGGCAATGATTCAGTGTTTTTGTCCAGAATAAATTGCACAGATCTCAGTTTTCAAATTAAATTTTGCTATCCAATGAATTGAATATTGTGCTTTATAGGTCGGCGGAATCATCGGTACATATATGTTCAAAAATGCTGTTAGGAATAACATTACAATCAATGGTGACTACTATAGAGCCATGATCAATGACTTTCTCGTTCCGGAATTGACTCGCTGTAATGCAGGGAACCACTAGTTTCAAGAAAATGGCTCATAATCTGGAGTGATATGAAGCCTCGACACAATGGTAAAAGGGATCGCTGCCTCCTAACATCTTCAATGTGTTTCAATCTGTAAACCATTCAAAGTATCCCTTCAAGTGATCATGAAGAACGAGTTGTTCTTATAATAAAAAAGATGAAAAGGTTAAAAGAAGGGAAAATTTGACTTGGAAAAGGCGGCTGCGCTATCGAAGTAAAAAGTAAATTTTTATTTTTTAAACTAACTTTTATTAGTCACACTTATTAGTAAACTTTACATTCTTTGATATTATACATGACATTAGAATACTAGGAGGCTGAAAGCAGGTTCTAAGTACGGGTCCGCAGGAAAGGTAGTTTACCGAAAATTCATACAGTGACGAAGATGTTCCTCTCTAGTGAGGAAGTTCACTTGACGAGTTCCTCAAGTGACTGCTAGGGATGATGAAGGTAAGAAAACAAACAATACTTGTTTGATATTGTTTAGAGTATTGACGTTTGAGTGTTGTATTGGTAACACTGAGACTGCAAGAGGGGAAAAGCAGAGGAAGAACATGAAAGTCATTTCAGGTAAACAAACTGCGTTCCGATTTGGGTTCCAAACATTTGAATAAGAAAGAAGGTTTTGACTTAGGAATTGAGATTGTGCAAACGTGTGCTGGGCGTGCGTTGGGTAGAGAAGAGTCTTTTGTTTTGAGTCTTTTTTGTTTTGTTTTTTTGGTCTCCAATGGAGGAAACTCCATCGTTCCCCGTCTGTTTCCTTGTATCGATCACATAAGCTTTTCAGCAGAGTGCCATCTTCCATGCGTAGTTTCTTATTTCGTATAACTCTATTGTAACCAGTCCAGTAGATGCTTAACAAAATCCATGGTAGGGTTGATCAGTATCAAAAATTTATTTTGGCGGCGGTTACTACTTTTGCACTTGTCCTTGCCCTATTGATAGAACAAGCTGTCGAGCGAGGTCAAAAAAGTAAAAAGTTGACAACTAGGAGGAGGTAGTAGAAGGCAATATTTACTGTAATAATCCAGTTGAATAGATTTCAGAGGAGAGACTCAAAACACAGCAAAGGATGTTGTTGATAATGTTGTAATGTTTGGGAAACTTCTGTTTTCGGTAAAATGTCACGTCAAGTTAAAAATGAGACAGTAGGACTCGGTACTCTAGGTGCTCTGGGGTCAGCCATATCATGGTCGCTTTTGGGGCTATGGATGCTATGTGTTGCTCGCTGCCAGCTCATGTTGCTTCCCATTCAAGAAATTGGGTCGGACATGATCTGCCAGTAGAGCATGGGGTTGAATCTAGGAATCTCTGTTATTACGTCAATTTGGAACCTCTTCCAAATGAAGAGTGAAAGCGGTTGATACTTAAATCCACAATATTAATGGCAACAGTGAGGTTGGGTCTTAAAGACAAAACTTACGTACAACTTTTTGACTTCATCTTCCTGGTCCTATTGTCATCAAAGACATAGTGTCGTTCACGTTATTGAATGATAGGGCCACGATTCAAGTTTCACTGTGTTCTAAGCGCTTCCTCGTCAACTGATGGTTTGTTTCATTTTTCCTGCCTAACGCATCGTGACATTTATCGCCTAGTGGTTGCGTTGGAAAATGTGTCCTATTGTTTCCTGTATTGTTTCCTCATCTTCAGTTCGGTTGACCATGCTGTTTATGAGTCAAACTTAGATATTCCTCAGAAAGCTTTGAAGGCACGAGAGGAGCACCAAGTCTTCCCGGCCAAGACTCAAAGTTAAACATTTGTGAAGGTCGCAAGTGTTGAACATAGAACGCTCAAAAAAGTGCATGTATGGAACGTCTTGACCTGAATTGGACTAAAAAACTCTTTCGTCTTCCGTATTTTCTCCGTGGTATCTTAAAAGGATCATATTGTGAGCTCTGTGGACTTTATGATTTGACGTTACTGCAAGTCCTCTCTGTCCACAATTCCTAAAGGGCAAACTGAATTTGCAGTTCAAAATATCAACCGCAGCACAGTAATTTCTGTGTTTCTTAAAATCCTCCCCCTGCACTCCACGGTCCTTCAAGTTAGACAGAGAGAACTCTTAATTGTTTGCGGGAATCCGCAACACATAAATCTATCTAGACAAATCAGGAATATAAATTAGTTTCGGTTCAGTGCGATTCCAAGTGTTTTGTATTCCTGGTAAGAAACACTCTTGACTGAAGGACAATCGGTTCGTGTGCGACTGAGAGTGTTTCGGTGAATGCCCAACGGCAACAATTCACCTGTTTCAAATTGGCTCAATGCAGAAGTCCTTTTCGAACGACGGAAATAGAAAATATACATACCATCGTTCCTACGTAAGCATAATAGAATATCATTGTTCATTGTCGACAAGGCATGAAATTTCGAATTGAAATTGATGTGGGTGGATGTGATTTACGAAACTTATAATAACCTTTGTTAGTTTGAAGTGGGTATTTGCTTGGGACCATTATTGTTTCGAGATTTTGTACTTTTAAAGGACGTGCAAATCAATTACACTTTTCTGTTAACTGAACAAACAAAATATTTTTGACAGCGTTGAAAAGGTTGGACTAGGTTCAATGTGAAGACCATTCTGCAAACCGAGTTCCCATATGGATTCGCCTTCATTCAGTTCCTTCTGCTTTCTTTGGAACTGAACTAATTAAAGAGTGAACATTATATTATATCCTTAGGACCCAATTCCAGCCCTGTCGATACAACAACTAACATAAGCCATCATGCATGCACAATCCCCCTCAACAGCCTCATCCCGTGATTATTGTTATTTAGTTTGCCTGAACAGAAAGGCATTGTTTCTTCATTATGGCTGGCTCTTTGATGTTTTAATTTCTGCATATCACAGCTAATAAAAGGAATACGATTTCACATGTGAGCGCGTGTGGAAGTCTTTTGCGTTTATTCTTGTACGGTATTATTTTAATAATGTGCGACTTTAATGCTCATTAAATGACTGGGATGTATTTTTGGAGGCAAAATAACCTCAGGCAATTAGCACATTATTGTCTTTGATGTAGAAATTAGGCGTATGGGAGGATGCAGGAAAGAGTTTCCTTACTGGGAATATAATGCCTAATCAACATAATGGAGTGCGAAATTCCATTTCGATTTAGTTGCATTTCGTTTAGGGTTTATTTAACGAATTCTTGGGTTAATGTTTCTGGTGACGCAGTATCAGCCCGGCAAGCTGTGAAAATTACCTTCCAGGAAAAAAGTATCCTAGTCGACAGTAATTTTGAGCAGATTATCTTCTCCCGTGAAGTCCTTCATAATGTGGCGCTAATATCAAGGCCCAAGCTCTGTAGGCACCGCTTGCGCTGCAACAATGCATGCATCTGGTTTGTCAGACTATTTGGCTACTACTCTTATCCTTGGGTCATCTCTGATCAAGGGATGACCCTTGTAAAAGTTCGGAAAGATGTTTTCGAGAAGGTGTAACGCTCTAGTATGGAAGCTGTGAAGTGTAACCTCCTTGGATTTCTCAGAACATAGTGGGGGCCGGTGAAATCCATACTAAAGCCATATCATCCACAGATTTTGAATAACAAATCTTTCATCAGAGGAGAAAGAAACCCTCGTGCAGTGAAACTGTGGAGGATTTGCGGTTGACAACGCTACACATGTTCAGAAAACTAAGAGCATCTCAACACGATTTCAGAGTAGAGAAGCGAATCAAGACAATATCTAAACCAAAAACACAGAATAGTATGGAAAAAACATCAGGAGACTACTGACTAATTTCGAATCAACAGCAAATCTGTTCAAATTCTCGCGGACTGTGTTGGTGTGTATAAAACAGGGCTTCAAAAGGTTGATTTTCGGTGTTTACAATCGTGAAATTATTAGACAGAAAGTCAATCGTCAAATTACCGAAGCCCATTGGAATAATCCGAGTGGTATTTGTGAACCTGAAGTCATGCTTCTCATACTATAAACCATGTGACATCGAATGGAGATGGCACGAAAGACATCATTTCAAAAATCAAAACCAGCTATAAACTATTTTCAGGGATTGTTTGTGCGCCCAATAAATGTTGTGAGCCACTGGATTGGGCGAAGAATAAAGTAATTAATTATCATCACAATACAAGTCCTTTCCAGTACTTTCTTTTGGTATTGATCACTGAATAGTTTTCAATAAAAAATTACCGATTTCATATATCAATCAAGATGACGGGTACAATTTGGAATGAATGTTTTGAAGAAGTCTTGATTAGATGAAAACATGAGTAGAAGACTGTGGGATGCATACCTTTGTTCCGCATATGAAAGGAGATGGTCTCCATGGTCTCCTGATAGAGCAACTTTATCTCTCTCAAACTGCATAATCGGTGAACTCCAATGGTCTAATTTTGTGCAGGAAACACTGGAAATACCCATTCCTGGTCACGAGATGAGCTAAATTGATATAACCTAAAGGGGTTGATACAATCGTTTCCTTTTTAAGCCAACACTTTGAACACGCGGAAATGTGTGGGATCGATTGTGTATATTAGCAGGCATCGCAACCATAACTGAGCAATCATCCATCCATTCACTGATCAAGACCACAAAGTCGCCTGTGTTACGAATCAGTCACGCCTCTTCAGGCAGTACTAGCCCGCATAAGATCAACATGTAAGAAGTTCGTTAGGTCAGGGTCTAGAATGGGTATTCTTGTATCACACCCGTTACTTGTCATCTTTCCTTTGTATTACAGCACCGTGAAATCCTTAAAATAACCATTTCATCATTAGATATTCCGATATTCATTTATTATGTACTGATTACACCTCTGGATGTATTGGCAAGTATTCTTTTGCTAAGCATTTCCAGCACCTTTCCAATTACATACAGCATGCACAGCGGAAGATATTAAGATGGGGAAGGAAGGAAAGTATTAAGGTATTGTTAATGACCAGCCTCAATCCTTGCGTAAGTGTGAAGCAGCAGTTCCGGGCAAAGATGGTGGACCAGTCGCTATAATCCAGCCGAAACGCCATTTGGTCCCGCCGACTTCCGCTTTATTACCGATGGCATGGCTACATTCAGTTCCTTTACGGTGAAATGTTGGCCACCACGCAGGGCCTACTCACGTAGTGCACCTTTACCGAGAGGATGGGCTCCTTAGAGTGTTCTCAAGCTTCCATGTATCAACTTTGTCTCGGCACTCTCAAGACACTGAGCTTTTATTTTCCTAGCTTATTGTCCAGTCATCACGGGTGCAATTGGTTGACGACATCGTCCTAGCAGTAGCATTTGTTTTCTCAGGCAATTTGGCAAAGGACTTTTCTTGCGGGTCTGTGTAATATCATACGAGTACACACGTCTTCTCAACATCCCTTTTTCCGAAACTCCTCCAGGCAGTTGATGGTTTGATAACTGCATGGCGAGGAGGGATCATGCCCTGGCCCCAATGCCAGCGAAAAGCTGGTGGCAACACAATCATCATGACGAACCCCACCATTCTCTCTATTTTTAGGGTCTTGCTTTTTTATGGTCAGCAGTGCTCGAAAAAGCGTCCTCCAACGCATCCTGCTTTTCCCAGATGTATGGTATTAGTTCATTTGTTGTGAAATTGGCTGCGAGCTTGTCTTATCTGCTCACTGAATCTCACCGAAATAGTCTCTCGTTAGTTTGTTCTTTGAACACCATGTTATGGTGTTGCTTGCATACGAGTAGTATGTCAACTCTCTCCTCCCTTTTAGTCAGTTCTAGCGAATCCCCATCGACTACACGTTGGTGAAGAAATAACTGTCGAACTCGGGTCATTTCAGCTTTGGCTTTGCCTTGCTTATGGTCTCTGGAAAGGCAAAGCACTTCCTGTGCTCAAGGCGTGTATCAAGTCACAAGTCATCAGATTTCCCTTTGCATACCTTTGCCTTGTGTTCGAGGCTCTGGATTTGATTTCAGTCTGGATTTTGCAATTCACTGCTAGGTGGAAAAAGCAAGGCTAGCATCTACTAAGAGTGGCTCTCCAGTGGATTCCGGAGATAAGTCATGAGATTTCGATGTTTTCACCATTTCGATGGACCATTTCGATGTGTTGCTGACTTTTCTGGGGTGGCTGCAATTGTCACCTTATATCCTTGGCTCTGTCTTCTGAATTTAAGGTTGCTAGTTCCACCCTCAAGCTACAAATTGTATCAACTACGGCAGGACTAGCAACATTAAACTTCAACGTGATCGCCCATCCGCTGGACAATGATCGGATGAAATACCAACGCCCTAGCAGGATCAGCTGTTTTGAGGAATGTTGTTATATATGTAATATAAGTTCTAAGGAAAATTGTGTATATTTCTGAGTATGTCCCTATTCGCTGAGTAGGTGTCCTTTGCCTAAATATACATTAAATCCGGCACTCGATACTGAAACCGCTTGCTCTGCTCTAGCAACTCTGTTATTACTCGATGCTACTATCACGCGGGCAATAGTACGAAGTGTCAAAATTTTGTCAAAAAAAGGATGTGGACGAATTTTCGAGAAATATTTGGATGGTCTGCAACATATTGATCTCTCAAATTAGCTACATGCGCTCGAATGGTGATGTCGAATAAGTTTTAAACAAATTTCCGACCGTGTAGAGAAAAGGAAAAGACATAAATATCGCCATAATGAACAATAAAATTTTAGATTTTTTTTAAATACTAATTGTGAAATGTTTTACTTTTAAATTTATATTTTAAAACTTAAAAAAAAAGTATGATAGTTCTCAGCGGTGTCCCATTTGCAAGCATTTGCTGATTGCACTCTCCAATTGACTTCGTTCTACGTATTTTCTTCGCTGCGAAAATTGCCTTGAAAAAGGATGGGAACGAATTTTTCCATTCAATCAAAGAACGCCCAGCTTTAAATTAATTACGGCTATTGATTAGCATCCGGAGTAGATTAGCGGCACGAACAAAAATTTGCACTTAAGAATTTGATTCCATTAAGTGATTAATTACGCTTTGAATGCGAGTGAGTCTATTCAGAGCAAAAATCCAATTATTTCGTCCTTGCTATGGAAAAATTTAGAAGACTTAAAAAAAACGCTAAGTTGAATTGAGGAGGGCAGGAGCCTGGGGGAACATTTGCATACTGGATCGGAAATTCATGTATTGTGGTGATTTATTTGAATGAGACTCCGATTTACATGAGTGGTTAAAAGGATCTTAATTTTAGTTATTCAGTCGTCGTAGGCACAGTGCGTTGTTCTCAATGTGATGTAGCTGCTAAGTCGTCAAAGTTGAGGCGCGTTCAATTTCGAATTGTTAGTATAAAGTTAATACTATAACATGACGTTAGAACAATCAAATGAGTATCAATCGCAGTAGCGAAGCCGAAGGACGTCGTCGAAATAAAATGTTTTATTAACGCTACTTGTGCTAGTAAATATTTCACATACCTTCCAAGTTTAAAGGCTCCATTAAAATGAGTACTTGAAAATTCCTTTGGAGTAATAATCAAGTCAGGGCATACCATTAAAGCCTTTAATTGCTCATTTAAATCTTTTCAGGAAACCGCCTTCACTTTTCCACTAACTCGTTCTACCGCGACAGGCAACGGCAAATCCAAACGACTTTAATGCTCGTCTTAAAGCGTTGTCGTTATTTCGTCGTTGGCGTCACTTAATTCCTTTCGAAAATTGATCGATTTTCCGTCTTCGGAACAGGAAGCAATCATCCATGGAACGTTTCGCGGCGCGTTGCGTTCCTTTTAAATCGGAATAATTTTCTGCTCTTCGTACTTTTGCAACCAATTATTTTGTTCGGAGCGTATTATTGCAGACACCACCCAATAACGTGACGACATGCAACCCTCAAGCTTCAGGACGATGGAAACGGTGGAGGGTTTACGGGAAGTAGGACCGTACAGTCTTCACCCTTAAAACGTTGCAAGTTTGAGGGTAATTGGAAAATAGTTCATCCACCCGCCATACAACAAAGTCGACATCTCATACATCCATCCTTGAGTCCTTGCACCGCGTCGCTTTGCCAACGTACTACCCTGCGAATTAAGAAATGTAGAAGTAGCACATTTTTATTCAACATGTACCAATCAGTACCGTGCACAAACTGGCCTTCATTTACTAATTTTTGGTAGCGTGCCAAATCAGAGATCCTTTTTATTGATATTAATGTTCAACAGTCGCACGAGAATGAGGATGAAATTCTTTCGTTTGGTGATTAATTAACGATATTCGGGATGCAATTACATTAGTTTTTGGGAAGTTAAACAGGACCATTGTAAAGGTTGAATATATGCCAATTGCGATATGCCAAACTGCAGCTGAAAGTGCTCACAGTTGTTCACTAAATTTATTGAATTTCTTTAGGAGCAAGCTTTGCTCAAACTGAAATACTCCTTCCGGAAAACGATATAAGCATACTGCCGAACTACATGTTATTTGCCCGAAGTATTTTAAGTGCTTTCGAGTCAATTTCGGGCACTGATTTCAAGTCAGCTATCAGATTTTTATAATCACTTCGTTTTTGGAAGTTAAGGGTAAATGCTGAATAGTTTCCTCACTTTTCAAAAAAGCCTAAAAATATAAAATTGCTAATTAAGTTATTAATAAATAATGTATACTTCTAAAGAACAATGCAATCTGTTTATTAAAATATAAATGCATGATTTTTATATAAATCTATTAATGTTAATAGAATAAACATTAGTTTTGAGTATATCCTGTTCTATTTGAGTTCTAAAACGAGAAAGGCGCCTATTGTAGCGGATAGTAATTTAATATTAACCTTTTAAAGTTCATCCTTTATTTCTAGCCGTCAAAAAATACTAATACGAACCCAAAAAGCTCAAAAAACTACTCTGATTCGAGGCAGATCTTTTTTCTTTTTCGAGAGAAAGACTTTTTTCGAATCAAAACACCTTTTTGTCACAATTTTAATTGTTTTCATTTTTTTACTTACTCAAATCTATGATAATAAGTTAGGTTATGTCTGAATGTCAAAAAAACATAACTAGTGGGAATTGGATTGAATTTCACTTTGTTTATTGATAGGCTTTATTTTATAGTGGTTTATTCTTCAAGCAAAGCGTGACCATGAAGAAGGATTTTTTTGTCACATCTATTATTTTTACACATGCAGGCATTTTTGGATTTAAAGAATATGCAGCGATACAGGATCTTAGGTGTCCGGGCGTTTGCCCTAGCCATGGTTTCATGCGCTTTTTTCTTTGTAACCCGTGAGTCGCACTAAGAATCACTGGACTCACCTGAGTCCTCTACCGATGTGGCGTTGGAGCTAGTATTTGCCAGGATGTTCGTTGAAGAATTCGCTGAAGACGTGGGGTGACCAAGGCGGCACTTCTGTGGTTCACCATCGCTGTATGCATTCGTTTTCCGCTTGGTGAGGCCACTTCGATTTGGAATGTCGAATCTAAAATACGCTTGCTGAGTAAAGAGGCCGTAAAGCAGTCACTTCTGTACTCCATTCCAGTGGCAACGACAGTCAGATCGAGAAAATGCATAATCACTCACAGATTTGAAAATACTGGATAACTTGATCATGTCGACCCGACTTGATCTTTGTACTAACGAACTACCTTAGGTCGGTTTGTCTCATTGTTTTGCTTTGTCTTCGAGTCGATTCAAATACGACATCCTAGTAGTCAAACCAACGATTGAAAATGCCTTTGCCGTAAGAGCTGAAGCCGCGCCCGCGGGAAGCCATTATTTGGACGTCTGGGAGAGTTCGATTGACACGAACTGTTCAACTTGCGTTGATTTCAAACAATTGAAACGAAGGAAAATAGCTGTCGTAGAAGAAGAAACACTGCATTTATTTCTTTCATCTGAATCCGTTTCGCCAATTAAATAACAACTGTGGACTCACTGCTGATCGTTTTCACCAGGATTTCGTGCATTGTTGTTGTTGATAATTGAAGAACAAGAAAATCATTCGGCCTTCTACTCTTTCCGCAGAGGCCATACACTTTGATTCTCCAGGATCATGGCTTTCCTTTGACATATGTGCAATGAGGTTTCTTTTGGAGGGAATGATCGTTTCATTAACGCTGAGATTGTCTGCAAGATCTCTTAAGCAGCTCCCTTCTTATTCCATTGATGAAAAGGCGAACTTCAAACTTTCCGTTGACAGAAAGCAAAGAATCAATTGGCTGCCGTGGTTTTAAGTAAGTATTTATAAAAATGAAAGGCAGAATAGACAGGTTTAATGGCTCCGAGTGACCTTTTACGCCAATTGATGTCTTCCTTTTGCTGTGCAAAAGATTTACAACTCTGATTACGGCGGGACTTTGTCGAGAATCTCACTCAAATTAAATCGAAAGTCGACATGTTTTTCAAATGAGTCGTGGGCATGACAACGTGCGGGATTTGATCGGGAGCACGAATGTCATCGCCTGCGTCATTCCATGCGCCATCGATAAATGACAGTCTGTCGAGCACACTAAAATTTCTGTTTCGTTGAGGCCTCGTCCGTCAGTCATTTTACTTAGAAAGAATTGAAAACGGGACGACGCTACAGCCTAATGAGCCCTCGTCCAATGGATCCACAAGCAGTGAAATATCCACTGGACAACTTGAACTACGATCCTCCAGGACATAAAAATCCAGGAAGCTTAGCTACTATCACTTGCAAACTGAAAATGCAATTGAAAAGCACCGAACCGAATTTACGTAACTGTGAGTAGGCTGCCAAGCGTGACAGCTTAAAAATGTTCGAAAAATATAAAAACGAAGAATGAAGAAGAAAGAGGAGCCTAAAAGTGAAAAATGGCCAAAATTTTAGACACGAAAGGGTTAGGAATTTACCAAGGGTAATCCGCTTTGCATGGGAACAGACATGGCACAATTATTTTTTGGGTGAAAACAAAATAACACCAGATCATGTAATATGCGAATGGTACTTTTCTCAGGAGGAAATCTTGCATCGCCGAGCTTCAGTATATGAGCTATTAAACTTTTTTCGTTGTCAATCACAAGGCCAAGATATTTTCCTAGCAGTTTTGAAAACTGTCAATCAGTTTCGAGAAGCAAAAGCTTAAGTTCACGGCATACTTTGTGCTAGAAGTTTCTGAGATTACTTTTCGTGGCGTTTTCTTAGCGTTCCACAAGATATTGCTTAAATTTGAGCTTTTTGTCCAGTGTTTTGATGCATGTGCTTAGCTATCTTCTGCCCAGATTATGTGGAGTAAAACCACACCTGGTTTGCGTTTATACTTCCGAATATCTTCCGATGGGCGTGATAAAATCTTTTGGATTCATCGAATAGCTTAGCAAGCGAATCCTCAATGTTACACTTGTTCAGATTGTGGAACTGACCATCTATGTGACTATCGAAATATCTTGGGTTTATGATTAACTTGAAGATGATGTTCTTTGATCCAATCCTGGCAGCGCGACATGCCGCTGCAATTAGAATCCAAATATAAGCATTGTTCCGCTTTTGCTATCCCTTTCTGAAAGCCGTCGCTCATAAGTGTTCGTACTATATGTCGCCTTGTTGTGGCGTAAGCTAAAGACCGCTGAAAAGGCGCGTTTGATGATCTTCAACTGGAATACCAACGAGCATTTATGCTGTTTTGGGCAAAATATGGATCTACCACTATACACCGTAAAAGTAGTCAAGACAGTGGACGCGTTTAGACTGCCAAAGAACGTCGATGTGGGTCTGGCAGACAACAAGCTAGGACAATAGCTTTTCGCGATTCCCGCGGTGTTATGTACATTATCTGCCTTGAAAAAGATAACGATCCATGGCGAATATAATTTTCGAAACGTTGGACAGGTTCTTGGTTTGGGGTAAAAAATGATAAGGTTTCGCAAACACAAAAGATATTCTCCGGTGCGAAAATTTAAAAGCGGCTCATATAAAATTCATAAATTTGATAACGACCGATAAAATACGACCACTTCCTCCAAATTTAGTCCCAAAATAAATATTTACTCTTCCCACACATGAAGAAATGGCTCGATTAATGAATTTGAATTTAACGTACATGCAACTTTTTATTCGACCAGAATATAAAGAAAAAGAAAAGGTCTGAATCAATGGCAGGAAAATGAAATTGATTCTTGAAGAGAGATTGTTGAGAGGACGCAAAGAAGAATCTGCAGAGAGAAGCGCATTAACGTTTTCTTAAATTGTGTTTCCATTAAAAGAGACTCACTTAGTATTTGTGACCTACTGGCTCGAAAACGTGTTCCCACATAGATTTGAGCTTAAAAACCTGCCATGGCGATGTCTCCACTCACCTAGATCGGTACATATACAAGCTCTCTATGTTGCAAAGCACTCTTTATTTGCTACACGGGATGCTCATACCTCTCGTGACTCACCCGTGACTCGTTATAGAAAAGTTATGGTATGGCCCCGTCTACAGTTTTTGATTAAAATTTGTGTTAAGGTTCAGCTTCTACATAGGAGCATCACATGATATAAGGAGCCGATGTTCGATGGCAGACACTAAATTCCTCATCATTGCTTGGTGCCTCTTGTTTGGTTAGAAAAATATGCCACAAAAGTTCGGAATGCCATCCTTCTTCACAATTTTTCATTAACATTAATTAGTAAAGGAGCAAATAAGATACAACTGATGAGGTTTGAAAATTTTCCTAGAATCGTAACGGCCGACTCAGAGGGAGCATTCCTTGGGACAAGTACAGAAGACTATTGGGGTGTGGTTCTGTTATATTCGCGACATTATCAATAAAATGACCAAGTTCATCTGATTAACAATTCATCGGCCGGTTTATCCAATTTATGTTAAAGAATTGAATTGAATTTTCAAAAAAGCTCGTCAGAAGGAAAACCACAGCATAGAAACTGTCCAGAGGGTAAGTGGAGCTGTTGCGAATCACGGCAAAGTGAAGTTTGGGCTGGACCAAGTTAACTAAATTATAAGTCCCTTGTCCAAGTATCACCGAATAGAAACCTTGTCAAGGTTTACGAATAGAAGCGCAGGGACGCAAGGCTTGAATGAAGATTCTCGAGAGACACTGACTTGAAATTTTGTTCTAAAACTGCTGCAATCTTTCTATGGACATAACTCATTTGGATTTCTGCACTGCGAGTCGTGATAAAATCTTTCAGAGGACAATGTTTTGAACTCAAATGTCTTTTGTTATTGTCAATATGTTTTCATTCTATGTGGAAAATAAATCTCAAACTGCACTGTGCCTTATATTACTATCAAATTTTACGTAACTTTACTATTGAATTTCCGGTCGACTTTAAACTCAGCCTAAATAAAGATTTAACTTACCACATGGTTGCATTTTCAATTCATCCCTTGAAAAGATTTACCGTTGATCTTTTCCCACACCAATCAGCTCTGAGGACTGAAAGTGAGCATCGTCCCTTGAAAATCATCACAAGCAGCTTTGTAGCATTTTTTCGTCGACTCTATCGGAAAAGCGGGAAATTCCTTTGTCTCAAAACGGAACAAGGCAACACATTCAGGGAGATGGGAGTATGTTTCATGTCCTGTATTCTGTTATTTCGGCCTGCCAATGTACGACAACTACCTATTCATTTTCGAGACTATGTTCAACTGACAAAGAAAAGTATTTTAACGTGTTTTGCATCCCTTGTGGTATTCACAAGAGGCTTCTCCCGTATGCGGCGAGACGGCGGCGACAAGCGATGCCTATGAAGTCATTTGAGCTAGTCCTGAAGCCTCTTTCCGAGTCTTTGGCCACACTCAGGTATGAGATATATCAGATCAAAATGGCATTTTCCGCACAATTCACTACTAACTCTTTTATGAATTATGAAAGAAGGCTTCATTCGTGACTACAGACGCGGCGTTGGCGATGCCACCAGGAAAAAAAGCCAAATGGAAAGCGGAAAAATAGCTGCGATATGTATTCCAGCGGAATAGCATGCCATACATACTTCCGGAGGGTATGTTGATGTTTTTGAGTTTTTTCTTGAATGAATGTTGTTCTTTCCGTTGCTTTGGGTATTTTCGCTGATTTTTCAATCTTGTGCAAGTGTATCCTTAAACGGCACAGAAAAAAATATACACAAGGGGCTCATTCCTTACTCACGGTTGATTTCAATATGTGATAGTTCATATTACACCTTAGATATTCCATCTTCAGTGGTTCTCTGGAGTTTCACATCTCTGATCCTTACGAACGCTGAAGACTTCGAACATAAATAGTAAGTCCTGAAGCTAGGCATTCCCTTGTCAGACCACTTGTACGTGGATTCACTTTAGTAGTCATGTAAGCCACATTCGTTCAGCCTAAGGACAACTTGAACAAAACATCTGGTAAAATAATCAAAGCTAAATACTAATAAAGCGACCAACGTGACTGTTCGACTTATCTTTTCATATCAGACTGCCTCAGTCGTGGACTCCTTGCAGGATGCCGCTCATTAGGGCGACATGTCGCCTGCAAGCATCCCATGAGCCAGCAGTCGCGCTTATATTTTTCAGCTTATATTAATCAAAAGCATAAACGGCGTCAGACAGGACTAAGAGCAACAACACGAGGCCACACCGAACAGAGAAATTATAGCGTGGCAACATTTGTCTCCCCAGAATCATTTAGATAATTGGTGTAATCATCTAAATTAGCGCCACGCTGCTAAGACAAAATCTTTCGAGTGAAAAAAGGCTTTTATTCTTCTTACATGCTATGAATTAATCTCATCCTATCGCCATGTAGTTCCTTTTCTTTTCCTTGTCGGCACTTAATCTTTTTTCCCGGGAAAAAAGAAGGAGGGCGAGATGTTGCCAGGATACTATAGTGATTGGAAGAGCTGATGCAAGTTGTTTGCCAAACTCTTAATTAAAATTGTCTAAGGCAATGGGTAGATCTCCAACATTTTGAAAATTCAGGACCTCGCAAACGAGTGTGTTGAAATAACTCATCAATCATCGGTACCGTGAGTAGAGCCAATCAAAAAAATTGGTAGCATTCGCGGAAAATTTGAAATGACATACACTTTGCAAAATTAACTTTAAATGAGATATGTTGAAAATTTGGATCCTTTCACGCCAACCCAGATCTCGATTGAAATAAGCCCCGGCTAACCCTCATCAAAATTAAGGATTTTTGGATTTTAATTTTTCCCTCTATTCAATTATCCAGTGGTCACTCACAAAATGAGATACGCAAAAATCAAATGCCAACGAGGACGAATCGAATTCAAAACTCGCCACCGGATGTCTGCCGGAAGGAAACCGCTTTCAGTCATCGTAGCCTTCAAGTTTATCGTTTTACATCTTGCAAGTTTTTTGAATTGAGCCACCTCCTTCCACGAGATAGGGTGACATTTCACGTTGCAGACACTCGGTCGGCTGAATGGACGGACCAAGCGCGGGACCGTCTTGCCTGCAGGCGACGAAGACATTTTTTGGTCACTCCAGTCTCGACCTTTTACGAACCCCTCATCTCGCAGCCTGGCTCCTTGTTTATCTGATGGCCGAAAATCTTTCTAATGACAATTTCATGGGGACAAAATGGCAACAAATGTCGACTGAAAAAGGGTTATGTCGACATTATTTTACTTATACTGTCGGCTTTATTGTATAATGTATCTAGAGCATGATATATGTTTAAAAACCCTTACATAAATTTTCCATTTGCCCACTTGCCGGGACGCGTCAGAGTCGTTGTCCAGCTCCTGGAATAATATGTGATTTGCTGTGTCTTTAATATTTTCGTTGAATTCGGGAAAAATAAATAATTGAATGTTGCAAGAAGGATTTAAATAAAGTCGATCCTGCTCGGATTTAGGTTTGACAATAACATGGGAATGATATTTGTCATATGTAGATTAATAGGCTATTCATATGAAAAAAAAAATCAAAATCACTCCTTAGATCCTTACTTCAACTTTTTTCCACTGCTGTTCCCACCATCAATATTCTATACATGAAATGAAACTGCCAAATAAAACACAAAAATTGTAGAAGTACAAGCAAAGTAAGGGAAATCAACAAAAGAATGATTTCAGGACCGAAATCAGAAAATCAACAATAGGATGATTTTCGAAAGGAGGCGGCGTTTCGAAAGAACGGTTTAGTTACTGCAGCAGTTCTTACCTGACCTGTAAGTTTCAGCAATATCTGCTTCCGCAAATACGTTCCGTGATCTAGTAAGGGCTTGGATGTTTTTGACGGCTGCTGTCTATACCATATAGTACAGTTGTTGGATAAGTTCGATAAGTTGTGCGATCTGAATCTGAATATCAACGAGGCATAAAATAATATTTATCTGATGAGATATGGCCGTACGTCTGACGTTCCGAGTTGACGGTAATATAATGTAATTATTTACTATTTCTAACTTTTCCATCTTATTTTTCAAAATTTTTCCTGAATTTGAAGTTATCAAACGAGACCTCCCGGGCAGGTATCTGAAAATTGTCAAGCTATCCCAATGGTTGTCAGTTGTATTAATCAGTTTTAGTGTTTTGTCAAGCATATATGTCTCAACAGTGTCTACCTTTGTGTCCTTACCAATTGCATTATTCCTTATAGTACAAACATAGTCCACTATGTCTTCCTGATATAACATGGAGTCTAAAATATCTTGCTGATAAGTCTAATCTGAAAATAATGGAGTGACGTTTTCTCATCCTTTTTCGTTTGTAAAAAACGCAATTTGACAAAAGAGGAACTTTTCTTTATTCGTAGATTAACTGGCTCCGTATTTCAGATTTCGAATGTATGGAGGATAAGTCAGAGAGAAGTCCATAACACTGTCATCGTATCTGATATTTGATCGTGAACTGTTCATGAAAACGTTTTGTGAAATATGTTTGCAACTGTAGATCCTATGTCCTTAGCTTTTCAAGCCACGCTTCTGAGTTGATGCTGTCACTATCCGAAATCTTTTTATCGTTTTTCGTTTTCGTTTTTCCGAAGTCTTTTTTCCTTTTTTTCCTTTTCGTCCGTTTCAGGCAATGTCTGTTAAAAAGCCTTGAAAGTTTGTCTGCTCGATTATTTGAGCGATATATTTTCTATGATCTGGCGTCAGTTGATCGAAAAGTGTCAAATGAATGTTGTGAGGAAAGTTTCGATGAAAATCTGGGGCCAAATCAACCCTTGAGCGATGATATGTTTGTTTATTTAGGATGGGCAGGTTCTGTTGTAATGCAGTAACGGATCTGTTTGGCTCGATCTCAGCCTCAAAGCTCCTAATTGCTGGTAATATTTGTCCCGTCCTTCTGCTAATAATGCAAGAACCTTAAAGTTGAAATGGGTGCTGTAACGTTGAATAACTTTTTTTGCGAAGGGAGGACGACACCCCAATTCGTTCGCAAGCGATCAAACTATTCGATTTAATTCGGTTGTTCTGGATATGAAAGTTTGAGACAATTTTTAAGTCCTTTCGCTTCTTTTTCTCGTTAAATGCAAAATTCTGGAATTAAACAGTATATCTTAATTAGAACAATCTTCTCTTATTTCTTTTCCCCCTAAGTTTCGTTTGAATTCGGACTTTGAGTTTCATTGAACTTGGTTGGTTAGTTTGCATTTGTCCAATCGAAGATAAGTGAACACCAGTTTTGAGTTTAAACGTGTTTTAAGTATTGCATAGTCTAAAAAGTATTGATTGAGTCAAACTGACATGCGTTTAAAAGGTGACATTCTAGTTTTCAAGTTTCATATGGACAGGTTTGTATGTTGTCATATGTGTCAAACGTTGTATTCATTTAAAAATGAGTGAAACTTTTGAAAAAAATCGTTACATTTTTCAATATCTCTACGATCAATGTGAGAATGCATCGCAGACTCGTGAAATTTGTAGTGTATACGGTCAAGATGCTTTATCAAAAACCACAGTCAAGAGATGGTTTGCTCGCTATCGTTCGGGAAATTTTGATGTCAAAGATGATACTCGCTCAGGTCGACCAATCACTGAAAAAGTCGATGAAATCCTTCAAAAAATTGAAAAAGGCGGATACATAAGCAGCCAGGACATTGCTAAGGAACTGAATATCCATCACCAAACAGTGATTGAAACATTTGAAACATTTACGAAAGGCTGGATACACAAAGAAGCCTGACGTTTGGGTGCCGCATGAATTAACCGAAAAAAAATTAGATCGACCGAAAATCAATTAGCGAAATACTAATAAAATGCAGCGAAACCGTGACTTTTTTGAAGCAAATCATTACGGGCGATGGAAAATGGGTACGATACGAGAATGTCGTCCGAAAAAAGTCATGGTCAAAAAAGGTCGACACCAAATAAGGTTATGCTGTGTGTATGGTGGGATTGGAAGGGAATTGTTTATCATGAGGTGCTACAACCTAGCCAAACACTCAATTCGGCTCTGTACTGTCATCAATTAACCAGATTGCAACAAGGAACTCAAAAAACAAAAAAAAAATGGCTGTGTTAATAAACACAGTGACCTTAGATGGAACGGTTGTAGCCCATATTCAAAGTGTTATTCTTTGGTGAAAATTTTTAGCTATGACGATGGTGAGGCTATTTACGCCCTGAGTTTTGGACTCCCAGTGGAGACCTACTGGACTACCGACTAAACACCTTCCCTGTCAACCGGTGCGCCTTGCCTGGAACCGTTTTACACATTACTTCGGGCTAGGCCTCGCGTTTTCTGGCACTTTCGGGTTACAGGGATTCCTTCTCTAGTGGGAAGGGAAAGAGGAGGAGGATTGCAAGAGAAGGGAAACCCTCCACCCTCGACGGCTCCAGCCGATCAAGTATGCCTTTTTTCGTGGCTGGAATTACCCGAGCGTAATGTGCAACTTGATTCCATTTGTCAACTGATTTCAGCATCTCTTCGATTAGGCTATCTGGATGGAACTCTTCCACTTTTTCGGCAAGATCACCGCACTGATTGTCCCATATCTTTTGCATGAAAAGAAAGTATGACAGGCATCTTCTTTCGCACCTATGCAGAATATGCAATCTGGAGACCGTGACTTACCAATCTTGTGCAGATAAGACAACAAGAACAACGACAAAACAAAACAAAAAGACAACGGAAAACAACCGTGTCCGGCCAGTAGCTGGGACAGGTAGAAGTCAGTCTCACTATGCGTTCGACTGAGCCACGATCTCGAATCGTTAATGAGCCGTTGATGCCCTTAAAGTTAACATAATCAATACCGAATCCAGGTGGATTCATGCGACATAATCATTGTTAATCATGTAAATCATTGCAATTATGTAAAGCTGCGACCGATCATTGAACAAAAAAAAAAGCAAAAAGAAGTACATTGATACAGACACAGCTTATTTTATTTACTCACATCGATTTAGTTTTATTAAAACTTACTCAGTCTAAGAAGGGAAAAAAACCCTTCGATAAACAGGGATAATTTTCTGCATTTGTTATTATTCTTATTAATTGTTTAAATTTTCAGGCGTTAGAAGCGCGACACGAATGAAAATGGAAGCGGAAAAGCAGAGATGGAAACAGCTGCAGCAAGTTATGAATGCCTAATAGAAAATTAAATAATTGTACATTACATTTGAAAATGAAGCAAGTGCACAGACCTGATGATGAAAGTGATGAAAGTCACTGATTTCATGTATAAGCTGTCAGGATTGGCACAAATAGGTAAACTCTTTTCCCTAAAGTTTTCTGCTAATGATGAAACAAAGGCAGCTCAGTAAATAAAAAAAGAAATCCCAATGCCAAGTTCCCATAAATACTTCAATGATTCCTTATCTTATTGTTAAGATCCTCAAAACAGATCAGGATAAGTTTTGGAAATGAGAGCTTGGAATGCATTTTCATCATCACATCCGCAAAACTGCTTTTTTGGCAAATCAAATAATTGAAAGGTAAGATAACTTGAAAAGCAGTTACGTTTATGGAAGTCAATTTTGCCACCAGAATCTTATATCGATCCATTATGTAGAGGACTTAGGTATGCAAATTATGGATGACTCCTTCAAACATCCTTTCGTCAATCCTCTCCAGTACTTAACTGTTAATTATTCAGTAATTCCTTAGCATGTAAACTTCTCATCAAAGGCAATATGACAGAGAGAAAGTAATAAAAAATCGAAGCAAGATGCGTCGTAGCTTCACTATGGGAGCTGCGAGGGGCTGCAAATCCATCCCCACTGAACCACACATTAGAAATTTGTTTAATATTCGCTATTAACTAAAAGACGCACAGCGCCCATAACGCTCAACAGACAATGATTAATGTGCCATTTTGGTATTTCCTAAATCAAAAAGATTTTATCCCCGACGAGGAAATTAAATTCCACAAAAATAAAAAACCCACAATGCGCGACGTTAGCACTTTGCAGAACAAGTAGCGTATGGCAATATAATGTTAGATTCATTCACCCCGTACATCATAAACATTTCCTTAACACCACATATATGCAAGCAAGTAGCATATATGTAGCAGCCGTGACGCCTCGTTTAACTCCTGACACATTCAGTCGTGTAGCAGGCTGTCGCGCGTAATAGCGACCGAATCCTTGAGAATTTAAGGTATGTTCAACATAGTTCCCGATGTCTTCCTGCGCTGTATGCGGAACCACCTTGCTTACATGTCAGAAATATTTTACACCACTTCGGGATAAGTTATATTCTAGCATCTTCGCACCACCAAAAAATGTCGGCTCGGAATCGAAAGAAGGTTCGAGGTGCTCCCTTGCGAGGAAACAGCGAGTCCTGTTGACTTTTCGTCTGCTTCGCTTGGGTATTTTAAGGAGATCAAGATACATATGCCGAGAAGCTATAAATAATCATGAGTTTAGGACAAGACAGGACAGGAAGGTTTTCTTCCCTGATGAAAATCGCTGGCCTAAGAACTGTATTACTTCCTTCCCGGGAGGTGAAGTGCAAATGGAACGCTCCATCTGATATCGCAGCGTTTTTCGTTGTAGCCATAAGTCATTCAATTCGATCAACGTTCCGGGCTTGAGCTAAAAAATCAGATTAAAGTAAAATTTATTGGCAAAGTGCAAGTGGCTTAGTGAGGTTTCTGGATCAGACAAGTCCTGCGGATTACACGAGCATCTGAATATACTCTTTGGACTTCAGAACATGATTTATCTTCCGGTGTATTTAACTTTGGATGAATTTATTATGCTATGGAAATCCTATAGTAATATTTTGTCACAAACTAGGTCCTGCTTGGGAAAAAGAAGTCAAACTATAAAAGCTATTTGCCCAGCGTTGGTACAAAATTAGGTTTTCCCTTTATTAAAGGAATCCTTCAGACTTTAACATTTTTTAATCAGGAGCAAAACTGTCGCATCGTTACCTGCCTTACAAGCGACATGCAACAGATTTCACAATTTTCTCTCATCTCGCAGGCGATGGGGGACAGAAACGACACCCTGTTTGCATATTAAGCCCCGGCAGAATTGATTGAATCAACAGAGGGGTTGGCAATAAAATTGATAGCGGCTCACGTAATAGGACAATTCCAAGTATAACATCATCCGTTATCGATCTGATTTCCTCTTTGAAGTTTGTAAACGGAAAAGATTCACTTCGGAAAAGTTTTATTGCATTTGTATCCAAGTTTGTTTGGGGAAAATGAAATTAATGATTTAAATCCTGAATTTTCCAAGGGTTTCACATTGTAGGAGTGTTAGTGTTTTTGTGGTCATTCAAAGGATATTGAAACAAACTAGCAAACAACGCTCTTAGGTTTTGTAGTTTTTTCGATTTTCTTTCGAAGGACTTCCAGGTTCCTCCTAAATTCAGACCAAAATTTAATAGACCGATTTTCTCGCTGTGGACGTTCAACCACCAACATTTAAAATTTGGATAATTTTGGGCCGTTTCTTGTGAGATCAATCAAAAACGAGAGAGGCAATTCTGGTAGCGCACTAGAAACGCGGTCAGCATTGCTTAACATTGCACTTAGTGTCCAAAAGTGATTTAAAACAGACATTTTTTGACGCCTGCCATATATCTGGAAATTTTGTGTTTGAAGGCCGAAGTACAATAGTGCGAGACTGCGATACGAGAGCGCAAGGAGTTTCGCAGCAAATGTCAAGCACTTTTTGTAACATGAATTTGTATGCGACATCGTACAATGATTGCGATGCGTCAATGAGAGGCGGAACATATTCGGAAGAACGAAAATTCCTCGCAACGATGTGCGTGACGTTTGTCAGGTGCAATATAGCGCTTAAATAAAATTTGATATTCAAACGCCTTAATTACTTTTTAAGTACTAGGGTTATTCTGAATGAATTTTGAATGAAAATTTCGTGCATCCTAGTTAAGGCTTTTATTTGCTAAACGAAGGAACATTCCAAATTCAAAACTTTAAAAAAATCAAAAACAATTTTCAGCAAATTTCATTTAAAATGTCACCAATTTGACATTTGTCATATGAATGCATCGCGTGTATTGTAAATTGAATGCGTTGCGCGACGACGAGGGAGAATCGCATCGCGCTCAAGCATCGCTGTCACGCAGTATTGTATTTCGGCCTTCATTAATACGGTCAGTGCGATGCCGCCTGCACGCTGAAGTAAACGTGTGCCAAGCTAAAACCGGTACTTGTGACGTAGCATGATCGCTAGCGTGGTAAATTTTCGGCTAACTGGGATTTTAAAAGTCATTTATACATTCTTCTTCGGGTTTTTAATGATGACATCAGTTCGGTGAGAGTCGTATTGTAACCACTGCCAGACCATTGCTTTCATTGAGTCTCGCACACTGTTTCGGATAATGATTTCGAAGACGTTTTCTGTCAACGTAATGACGCGGAAAGTTGACAAGATGTAGGCGATATAGGCTCAGATTTATTTGAAAATCTCAACTTTGCATCCATTTAATAATCGGATTAGAGGATAACATTTCAAATGAAAGGGCGACACGATTTGGTATAGCGCACATGAGTACATAGAGGGCCCACCTGCTTTGTAAATATATTATCACCTTTTTTGGATCGATTGGGTTCTTGGAAAGAAAAACAAGCAGTTATACTCTCAGTTTGGATCAAAAATTTGTGCCGGAATAGCTTTTGTTAAAAGTAATCATTGTTTGACATTGCTACAACGTGTTGAGAAATCGCTTTTGCACTGCTGCTGAAGTTCGTACAATTCTCTTTGAGGTTAGAAATGTTACTGTAAGTGAACATGCGAATAGAAAAAGACTGGCATAAAGTGATTTAAGGAGTTCGTGTAGCTTGCGCTTACAACTTTCCTCACAGCACCTAAAATTGGACTATAGAGAAGTTGAATACGTAAAATTTTCAGATAAGAGAAGAATACCCCTATGTGATCCGAAAAATAAATTCCGAGGTTATCACACCCATTATTAAATTTGAGGCCAGTCAAATTTGAATTTAAACGTCGTCAAAAGTCTAAGAAAAACAACAAGCGTGGACTTATTACGTGTCCTTATTTTTAACTTTATAATTATCATTGATTGAATGCATTTTTCATCAGAGGTACGTATGTTTAATGTACGTACCTCTGATGAAATGTAATGCATGTAAGAGTTGCAACTTAAAGTTTTTGGTATGTTATAGGACATGCAAGTAAGTAATATTGAAACCAGCGTTAAAGCGATTATTTAGTTTTTTTTGGAATCACTTGACTTTGTTTATTGGTTTTCGTCTGAGTTTCCGTTTGGCACATGACTTTTATAGGATGATAACATGGAGGATCCACACAAAATTCTTCGTATATATCTTTGTTCATAATGTTAGCTCCGTTTCCTTTGTCAGCTAGGATAAAAAGGACCGGTTTTTTCTTATGAACAGGCCTGGTCCAGTGAACACAGGACCCATTTTCCCGACAATTTTGACAGTTTTCTCATACAGTGGCCGTAGGTAGTAATAGGCTTGCAAGTCTCCCCTCATACTTGTGTATGTAGGCCAACTCATCGCAAACATTTGTGTGGAAGTTTTAGAAGAAAAATTTAAAGAAATTAGAAGAAAAAATTTGCGATTTCAACGGGTTACCGCTACTTTTCCCCAAAAATATAAATCGCGCGTGTTGATCCTTATTCAAAGTGTATCTATAATGGAAGTAATGTGACTATCGTGAAAGTTTCTGATTTTTTTACCCTCACAAATACGAACAAAACGTCAAAGTGTTGTTAACGAAATATATGTTGGTCCTGCACCGATATTTTGCCTAAACTGATTCAGACTTCAGTTGAAAAGAAAGAAGGAAGTGTTCATAGCAGTTTTTCTGGACGAAATACCCACAGAAATCACCTCGTCTTCAAGATGATCGATGAGTGCAATATTATTTTTGAGTTTTGATCATTATTCATGGATGATCATCTTTTTTCGGCGATCACGATGCTCGGCATCATTCGTACTCATACGATCGTAAAGAAATTCACGGGATCCCTTCTGAACGACGTGAGCCCTTCTAGTATTTTTAAGTGTGTTTCTTGGTTGTTTGCCATTTTGAGGGAGAAATAGCTTTCAACTCGTTCATTCTCTTGTTCTGTGAATGCATTGCACAAAGCAAATCCAAAATCAAAAAACAGTAACACTTGTACAATGAATGTAATAATTCAAGTAAATATTAAAGAAATCGAGAAACTTTCCAACCATTCATTCGAGGTTGATCCCATAATCTTCAATGAACAATCGTCATTTTGTTTTTTGGCGTTCTTACTCAACAAAACCATTTATTTTCCAACGAAATCACCGGAACGCTGTGATAAGCCTGCCTTGAATGTATCCGATCAGTGCTTACTTTTATTGGGTTATGGGGTGATGATGTACTACGAGCTTTGCTTTTGGTTGCTCTCCCAAATCAGCGGCCTCCAACATTTTTTTTGTGGATAAAAAGCCACTTTTCATAAAAATGCAAGCTCATCGAGTTTGCTTCTTATAGTATTTCTCGGGTCTCTCATCGAATCTTTCAGCACATTTGTCAAAAAACTACAATTACATTCTAAATGTAGCTGTTGTTTTACTTAAGATTGTTATACTTAAGATTTCAATCACTTAGCTCTTAGCATCATTCCTTTCTCGACCAACTCTTTGACGCATTTCTTAATTAACCGCGAATAAGTGCTGGAAACTTCCATCCGCGTTTCTATACTAAAATCTCTGCGGGAGCATTAAAAGTCAAGAAATATTTCAGCTTTCTACCCCATCCATCTCGATCGTAAATTCTATCTTTCATCTTTTAATGCTCTTAACAAAATATGCCTTTTGCCACTCATACAATCTGGACGGGGAGAAAAAATGTTCACACAAACATTACAAGGGTCAAATTCCTCTCATGGCAAGTAACCTTCGATCCAACCACATCCAAAGGAAAATGTAAATTCCACAACGTCTTTACGAAACTTATTCACCCACAAAATCTTCAAAGATAGTTTTAAGAAAGTCCAAGTCCATCCAAGTCCAATGCCTGGGCCGGACACTCAAAAAGGGTGACGACGAGTATGCATATGAAGTCGAAAGGATCCAAAGCATGGGCTCAGTCAGCATGGGCGATACCTTAATGCCTTTACCACGAACGAACGGTTGGTTGGCGGTATGTTAGCGCTATATAATTTCGCAATTGTCAGTAGGAAAGTGAAGAAGTCAGTGCGGCGGGCAGAGTCTTCAGTAAAGTTTCCCGACCACAAAACAGAATATTAAAAGTTTTATATGCTCCAATGGAATTCCTCAAGAAACCACCCTTGTCAGACTCGGGCGTCTTAGCACTCACTGACTGTATGCAATTAATTTAATGAATGTAAGCTCAGACTTAGTGAATTTCGTCAAGATGCTAGCGGGACCGGTCACATATCCTGTGGAGTGGTTGACGAAAGCTTCATGTCCTGATTTGAAATGTGCTGAAGGGATTTGCGTGACGTTTTGTTAAGGCAACTTGGAATGATTACATTCGGATTACATTCTCAGATTGCATTATCTACACTTGAGAAGATTTCCGTTTATGTACCGTTTTACACCAACGGTCAGTGATTTTGTCGGGAAGTGGGGAGGACTTCAATACAAGTAATAAAATTAAAATGTACACAGGCACGAGCAAGAGATATTCGCATTTATATTATTAAGACGCATTATTCAGTTGAAAGATTGAAGTGAAGTTTCCTTCAAAGAGTGAAGAGGGGTCCTGAATAGCTTCAAAGACTTGTACTCGTTTAGTGTCCCGGGAAATGTTATCTGTTCCTATTCCGGTAACCTCCAAACCTCCTCCATCCTTAAATGCCATCAATGTAAACAATTCCATATGTGATAGCATTTAATCACGAGTGCGGTAATTTTTCATATTCGCGAACTACCTGTCAAGCCCACTTCATTGATCATTTTGCACATCTGCCGAAAGCAAAGGGGAAGCCAAATTGCAAAGGACTCCATCGCCGTGCTGATGTATTCGCACAGTCAGCAAAAAAGCAACTCCTTGTCGCCAGCAACCCTTCCCCGGTCGATATTGACATCACATGGCATACGAACATTCACACACGCCAGCTACACTTGAATCCTTCGCGTGTCCTCTCACTTCCGCCGTGTAATATGTATTTGATTCGATGATGAAGTGATCAACCCTTCGGTTACTGAACTGCCACAAAATCAATGTTTAACCATTCCACATGACATTGGCATATATCAAACACGCGGTGGTTGGTTTGACACTGATACGCGATATCAACCCTCGGGTTAAATCAATCACAACAAGGAGTTGATAAAAGTGAAATGTATTTGCTGTCGCAGGAGAGAGATGACGACGAGGTCGTCAAGCACTCGAACCTTTCATGTATGCTTTACTGTCAGGTCGCAAGTCCAAGCCAGGAATGCGGACGGAGAGGAGTTGATACGACTATGACGATCCTATCCCGTTGTTCGATTTATCAAAATATGAGTCGTTATCTGTTTCCTGGAGTTATGGTATTGGTTCCTGGGAAGAGCAGGTCACTGAAATAGAAAAACGATACTTCAATGCATAAATATTACTCCCTACCGAGAGCAGTAGTAATTTTTCATCGAGAATGACCAATGTTAATCCTGAATGTTAATTGGGGGTAATTTGTTTATGGGAAAGTTGATGAATTGGTTTCAGATTAGAGCCAATTCCGGTTTGTATTTTGTGTGTGCAGGAGAAGTAAATTAAAGGATTGAATTGCAATAGAATGTGTTATGGGTCCATTTCAATTATTCAGGATTATTCCAGGGTACATAAGCAAACAAACAAACAAACAAACAGGGTGCAGCAAACAATATTATTGCTCAATTGTAAGCTGAATTGATGATTCAGTACTCCAGTAGCAACTTGTCAATTTTGAAATTTTTGACATTTTGAAAATGAACGTCACCTGGCAAATTTTTCTGCAGTTTTGAAAGTTAAAAAATTTCGAGTAAAAAGGGAAGAAAAAGTTTCAGTGTCAACACGGTTTAGGACGCCAGAGTCAAACCAAAGAAGTTTATATACGCCTACAAGCCTATATGTTTATATAGGCTTGTAAGCGTTGGACACAAATTGTCTAGTACAACAGCAATATACTTCCTTTTGGTTCGTTTCCTCAATCAATTTGCTTTCTTAAAAAAACTGAACGAAGTGAGATATTGACGGAACACGACCTGGGTGTCCGCGTTTTTCGAAACATCAGATTGTAATCTTCTTCTCACTTGAGAGTGATAAGCGTCTCGATACCATTGAGTTTAGTTGATTTCGCACCGTTGCGGAGAGTAATTGCGTCGGCGGGAGTAACTCTAGTAAGCTATTTCGATCTAGAGTTTCTTTGGAGAAGACTTTGTAACATAGTAAGGTGACAGTGAGACGGCGGAATCTGATTTGGGTACACTAGCCCAACAGGTATTTCAAATGAAAGATAACACTCAAACTGATTTGCAAGGCTCTGCAAATGAGATGCCACTATCGCAGACCGAGCACACCTCCTATGATACAACTAAATAGAAAGAAAATATATACAGCTTCAAAAAGATCTATGCCAACTCAAACCCGTAGTATTCTCCAACGTCAACCACCTACTAATCACATGAAAAATGATGAAAAAAGTTCTTCTTCTGTTTGGAAATAAAACTAGCTATTTCTACAGTATCTATATATTTAGGGATAGGTTAATCACCAGACCCATAATATCAAAATAGACCGATGCATTTTCCTGGAAATGCTATATCTGATTGAAAGCATATGCAAACAAGGGTAGTACCACCAGAACTAAAGCTGACGTTGACGCAAATTCTTGGCCCCTGGCATACCAAATCAGTCAAAACATCATCTTGCTGTATCGGCTGTAGAAAGGACGTAAGTTTTTTTCAATTAAAAACTGAATGTTATGAATGCCCACAGTATATATGCTTGTCATGGGGTGAAAAAGTTTGCCTGTGCTTGAAACTTAGCATGCATCCTTTTTCTATGCTAGTTTCACTCTCTTCGGCGAGCTTCAATTTTTTTTATCTACCTGAAAACAACTGTCTACCTCAAAACAACGTCCCTTTTAGATATGTTTCAATAAGAAGGAAAAGTAGACATTCACAAGGGCACAAATCCGGTCAAATGGGGTGTTGAGGAAAAACATTATGGCGTTTATGGGCAAAAGTTCACATATGCAAAAGGCCTTGTAATTGGTATTTCAATGATGAAATATCCTAACTATCCTAACTTACACTACGGGCCCCCTTCTTTTTTTTGTCTCTCCGCGACGTGCACACTATAATTTTTAGTCTTTTTGCTTTTTTTTAGTCCCTTTTAGCACTTCATTCGCTTTCACTTTGTCTTAAACTGTTTTTTCCCCTTTAACTTAAGTCATCACTTCACCTTTGTTATTCTTTACGACCCTGTATCACTATCCACTTCTTGTTCTATTGACTTAGTTCTATTCTTCACTTTTTCCCTTGTTTAATTTTGTCTTACTAATTTTCTTTTTGTTTCAACTCTTCACCAAGGAAATATTGTTATTTTACATATTATAATAGTTATTTATTCCAATTCTTCACCCACGTCTCGCACTCTTAGTCGTTTTTACGCACCAAAATACAAAAACAAAAACAAGAGCGACCGCTATCTAGCTTCCCCCTTATATTTCCTTGATCCCTAACGGCCAAACAAACATTCCGCTCCTAGGACGATAACCTTTTTTTCGCCGCTTTACTTGCAACCGCTGCACATGTAGAATCGCCGGAGATCGCCGTAATTTCTTTCGTCACGAACTACCTTATCCTCCATTCGCCCCTACGGTGACAGTTTCCCATGTTTACGAATCGCTGTTATCTATTTCTCCTTTCTTTTTGTAAATCAGGACTCCAAATTCTTCGAAAGCTACACGTATAGCTTTTATTCGAAGTGAAACGTCTTTTCTTTTTTTTGTGTTGACGAATCCCAATGTTTGAAAAATACTAGGACGAAGACCTTCTACTTTCGTTGGTTCGGCTCCACCTCGTTTGAAGTGACCCAACCGTTCATTTGATTCATCAGCCGACTCCGATGGATCCGTCCGTTCGTTTGGATAAACTTCTGCCGCAATTGCAGTTGAACCTGCTGTTGAAGCTTTCGTTGTTGTTGGTGTTTCATATTTTGGCACAAAGAGTTCACATGATCAGATCATCAGTCAACGCATGAAAGTGTTTAAATTTGACAGTTTACTCATCGTCCTTTTGTTAAACAACGGTCTGATTTGGGAAAAATATCAGCCTCTTCATGTTTAAATCATGATGCTCCATTTTTGTAACACACAACAAAAACCCAAGTTCACAAACGGCGCTGTCATGAAGAATGACAGCGTCAAGCGTTGTCACTCAGACTGACAACGTTGAAGGGGCAAAAAACCGGTCCAGCACACACCGGTAGACACGAGGTTGCCATATCGTTCGTAGTGTTGTCAGTATATGAGTATAAAAAAAAAACTGTTCCGATTATATGTGATTTCTGAAGACGTAACGAAGTATTAGTATTTAAACACCGGCTGCCTTTGATTTTTTATTAATAAATAGTCAAGGAATATCAAAACGATTCTTTAAATTTTTTCCGCAGTTTTCATAAAGATGTTTAGGGTGTACGTGTTTGGAAAAATCTTAACTTTTCTTATGTTTTGACCAGGGAGAGTATGGGGTTTGTTTCTAATTGAAGGGAGGGGGCTGTTTCAAATGGGTGTAGACGTTTTGAGAATGTTGTTTATTTGTCTTCAAAGCATAGTCAGAAAGCTTGATGTCACAGTACACAGAATAAACAGCGCCATACTACATAAGAAAACAACTTCATCAAGTTGTAACTAAAGTATAATTTCAAAACAATGTTTAACATTGCCATAAACAATACAGAATCGAAGCTATCTCGGGAGAAGGGAGTCATAAATCCTTGCGATCTGCATGTGTTATGATTTGTGTGCTTATCCACTTTCCAAGTCCGACTCACTATCGCATTTATGAAATATTGATGCAGATTTACGAGATTTTTATATTATGGGAAGTCATGTGGCGTCTTCATATTTTCCGGTAGCGTCTTTGAATATTTCGCTACGGATGATTGTGCACACCAACAACACACACTCCGAACCAAACGTATCGGGTGAAATTTCAAAATAAAATTCATATATGCCACGAGCATTACTACATATCCTGCGATACGACCGTATGTAACACACCCTTGTGGTCGCAGCGCTCACTCGTACCCTCGAAGCGCGCTGATCCTGGCATAATTCAATAAATCTTATGAATATAACATAAATGCGTAAAAAAGGACAAGTTGAGAGCTTGGGGATGATAAACGACAATCGAGATCAGATAAGTTCTTGAAAGCTAAATCAGTCGTGTAGTCGTAAAAGTAAAGTGTCTGTAAAAATTTATTGTGGTCGATTACATTGCGTTTTCTTCGTACAAAGACGCCGGGACTCGTTTGGAGTTATTCTCAGGAGGGAAGGTCCAGCCAATGTCCAAGGAGAAGTCTTCCTGGGAGTCATTTTTTCCTCTAACTTGAACTCTCCCCGATTGACCACAAGGCCAGTTTAAGCGAATTAGTTATGCAGCGACCACAACTAAAGATATAGGTCAAAGTCAGATAGGGAAGGAGCAGTGGATAAGTCGAAAGGACACAACAAATATGCAGTCATTCGTTTAGTATAAGCAAATAAACAAGCCAGGACTTTGTACTCTATGGCAATGTGAATGATTGCCACGAATTTGACTCTCATAAATTCCCTTCCTCTGCTGTGGGGTAAACCATAATTTGGCCAAAACATTTCTTCGAGAAAAAAGTGAAGTTAATTTTGAAAAAATAAAGTAAACTTGATTAGAGAAGTGCAGCCGAAAAGTCTGCCGGCAGCCACATCAAAGATTTCTTCCCGAAAAAACTTACGATGTCCGCTCTTCATCTTATTGCAGAACATAACGCTACTAGACCGGAGGAGCTAAAGCCAAGAAGGATATAATCACTTGACTGGGTTTTAATTAGCATTAGCATTGAATGACTGAGCACGCATTTGATGTGGCCATGAAGAAATATTTTAATGAGGGTTCCAGTGGATGGCGAACAGAACAGGATCAAGAAGCAATCAACGGTTGATTGTGCGGGTGATAGGGACCGCAGTTTCCACCACTCAATTTGCATCTCTTCTGAAAGTTAACATAGGGTACAAAATGTTTATAAAAAATCAAACAAACGAAAAAATAAACACCACCGCCATTGAAAATTGTAGATATCATTATCCTGACTAATTATGTCTCAAAGAGACTGTCTGAGATTTAGTTATTTAAATTTAAATGGCAGCAGTTAGACTTTTACTTTGCATGATGTACAATTTGTGCACTAGGAAAACTTTCTTTTCTATTTGGAAAACGAAAATCTTCGCGGGTATCCTTACCCAAATGTTGGCTGTTATTCCTTGGCTATGCGCAATTCCAGTCCTTAGAACTTCAATTATTTCCACAATCTTGAAGCGGAAATTCCATAAAGCATTTGATTCTATTCCATCCTTTCAAACTGACCAGCTCAGGACACTCGAAACGTACCTACCCAGCTAACAGACGCAACACACGATTGCAAAGGTCCTTTTGCAAATAAAATGGAACATAAACCATCTATTTATTGAATGGGCGCACGTTGGACCGATTTGTCTTGTCAACAATCGAATATGTCCCACTAGGGATCCACTTATTATTTTTGAGTACTTTTTCAACAACAGTATTTTGGAGTGGTACCTATCTGGCGCTTGAGATGAATTGTGCAAAGGACTTGGTGTAGCCGGCGGTAACAGGACCGATAACAAAGTCGACAATATCGATTCATATCACGTCCGAACATAACAATTTTGTATATGGTACACATATCCATGTTCTTGCAATTGGTGAAATCCGCATTCAACAGGTTTGCTGTTGTTGTTGCTGTAGCGTAATATCCTTGGGCGATTTTTCAATAAAGGAAACATTTTTAGAGACATTCAAACGGAATAAAGAAAGATGCGAAGTACACTCCTAATCGGATGAAATGGCTTTAAGTACGTAAATCTTTTGGAATTTGTGTGAAGCAAAGGACATTTTCAGGATTGCGTGAAAATTATGTCCAAAGGTTTTGTCATCTGAGGTCTTTGTCGCATTTAATAGTTCTTTCACTGCTACAAATGTTTGTTGACTGCAAGAATAAATCGAGCAAACCGAATGGAGATCGGACGTGAGAGCAAATTTGTATGCACCGACAAGGTATCCATGGCACACACACAATCACAACAGAAATTTTCAGTTTGTGATACATTTAATTGGGGTCGTGCTTTACAATTCGATTAGCACCTAACCAAATGTGGTTTGAAGTCGGTTGACGTATCGCGAAAACCTGGTTGGTTTTGGATTTCATTGTTTCCGAGAGGATTGGCAATACCGTTGTGTTATGGCAAGTATTCGGAAAGCTTGTCAGTTGTCATCGCAGGTCACTTGCGCAAAGAGTATCGTGTGAAAATTCACGTTATTGTCGCCAAAATTAGTGTGTATTTAATTATTGAAATTATAGTTCAGTGTTGGAAAGAAAGAGGAGGAATAAGTTCGACAACTTATTTTTATTTTTGAAATTGCTGGAAAGTGCAGAAAAGTGGACTTTTCGGTAATGACATTTGACCGATGGAAACTTCATGGCCGCTGTCATATTTTCCTCCGTTTCTTAGAAGAAGTCACTACATCCATCAAAAGTAAGGGTGACCAGACTTATTATTACGTAGGGCTCCAGTAGCTTATTAAACTGGAATCCGGACCATACGTCAAACAAGATCTGGTAACACATACTTTTGCTTGTGGTACCTTATGAAGAACCAGTACGGATTTTGAAATTAGATTTTACGATAACAGATGAGGAAAGTGGAATGCGAGATATCTTGGCGGCGAAGGCTGGAAATATGCTGTAGAATCGTGATGACGGGCAAATAGTTCTTTCTGTTTCTGCATTAATAAGAGAAAAAAATAGTAGCAGATCCGTCAAACGAAAATTCAGTGGATTAAATCGAAACGATTAGATTAGTGGACAGACAGGAGCAAAAATTATTATATACAGGTCCAGATGTTCATAAATAAACGTGGCCTTCTTTGAACCCTTTGGGCCACTCATATGCCCGGGTTTTGAATAAAATTGAACCATCATAAGCCTTTTCCAACATTTTGAATGCGTCAGCACAAGAAATTTCATTTGTAACAAAAAATTTCGTTCATGATAATAATCGGCACGAACTAACGAGGTTGACTGACTTAACCACCTGCTCTAAATATACTAACCAGCTCTTTAACAGATCGCGGTCAAACTTGGCATAATAATGAATGATAGTCCTACCAACCTGAGAAGAAAAAAATTGAAAATCTATTCAGCGCAGGCGTTCTAAAGAACGAATTCCCGGTACTTTTTTGACAGAAGGTATATGTTGCCTCGTATCCGAATGTAATGAATTTGAATAATAAATGAATTTAAAAAAACCAAATAGCGAGTCGGAGTCCTGGCTAAGTTGAAGCTTGAGGAAACCTTGTCAGCAGGGTTTCCACGGCCAATCAATGTCAATCGTGTCATTGATGGCAAAACTGCGTGATAATCATCTAATGTAGAGGAGTTGGACCTAAATAGCATTTTGGGCGAAAGAGGTATAGAGAATTAGCAATTAAAGAATTCGAGGAATTAGCTTTTAAAACGCCGACTTTTTACTGTTTTACTGTAAAGGAAAGCACTACGATAGTGTTTGTCGTTTGGTCTTAACATTTGGACTGAGACTTCCTCAACATTTTCCATTCAATAATTTTATGCGATTTAACTACAGTTGACTAAATAGTGTATCTGATAGGAAAGAAGTTGCTTAAAAAAGCGCTGGGGTGGTTTTATCAAGTTTTAGTAGTTAGCTGGACTTTTGTTAGAAAGTAGTGTGGACAGATGTCAGATGACAGATGAGTGTTTTGAGAAATCAAACAATGGTATGGCATGTGAGGAAACTGTCTCAGTTTCTCGTCAAACACAATATAATCAAAAACTTATACGCCAAAACTAACAAAAACTTACATTCGTATTTAGAACCATTTGTGAGAACAATAAAAAAAATAAAGTAATGAATTTACTTTGAAATCTAAATATCATTTTTTAGTCACTACACGATGGGTACTTATTGCAATTGGTTGGAAAATGTTTCAACGCCTTCAGATAAATATACGCAACGTCAAAAATTCATATAGACTCTCAATACTCCATCTTTAAGACATAGATCACTTGTGAAAAACCAGCCTCCTTCGTAGTTTCCTGGCATAATGTGCAGAAAACCTCCTGTACTGAAGATATGTTCATTTGCCTTTTAATGCTTTTGGTGTTTTCAAGTTTTCTTTTCCTTGGATTTGCTTTTCATTTTTAAATTTAACAAGCAGGACCCATGGAACTTTTTTCTTTTTGAACTCCATCTGATTTGGCTGTCGCTGATAAGGACATGGTGATCCTATACCCATTGCAGCTGATTGACTTTTCCCTTTTTTTTGAATGAAACGAAGAGATTTTTTGTTCTACTGGGCCAGGGAAACATGACGATTGTCGACTTTAACAAGTATCGTGAGGGTAAGGGGTAGGTAAAACTTGTTTTTTTTTTCAGGAGATATAGCGCTTTAAGTTGGGAATACTATTCATGTTACACATGGTGTGACATCTGTCAAGCCTTTAATGGAAAGTTTAGCTTGCCACTTTATCATAAAACGTTAACTGTCACTGATAATGCGTATCAATCCAGGCGTCGTCCTGTGCGTAATAAAGAAAGCATAGCCGCTGCAGAGTTATGTATTCGACATCGTGCTCAACATTTAAATTATGATTTCCATATTCCTGCAGCCGTCCGTTTGATCTTCCTTCTTTGAGGAGTGGTTACGCTGTACTGATTTGCTCTTGAGAACAAGCCCTGCAATCTCGATATTTCCTATTTAGATTACGAGACATTCTTTTATATGGACGCTGATTCAATTATAAACAAAAGTACATGATTTTCTTGATGAGGGAAGTGTATGCGTTGTTATTTGCCGACACTTACCTACGTAAATTGTCTTCATTCTCTGAAAGTGAGTTAAAACGAAAATTCACCACATCTCTCTAAAAAACCAGCGAATGTTTTCGTAAACAACTGATAAGTTTCACTGAAATAAGATCTTTTTACTTCCTGATTAATTCTTCACCGCGCCAATACCATGCTTTGGAAATTCACAGAAATAAATAACAAAATGGCTCTAAGCACAAAACTGTTTTGCATCTGTTCACAGCGCTACGCAAAAACTAACTGATGCAATGTGCACATTTGCATGTTACAAACGATCGGTATGGATGACGTTTCAAATATATGAAGGCAACGTGACTTCCACACAACTCACTGACTGTGCATGTACCTGACTCGATGTAACACGCAGGTATGCTAGCAATGAAGTGTGGAATACTTGATTGTCTGAAGGTATTTTTTGGTAATTTTGATGCTCCTTCCTCTCAACAAAAAAAGGATATTTCCCAAAGAAATATCTCAAAAAGTCCATGTAATGTGCTCTGGTTGATGAGTCTTTTCGTTAAGTCGGTTGGTGAATGCATCCAGGTGCTCGACCTATTGCCAGATGCAAACAAGTGGCAATGGTTTCTCTCGTACAATAGAAAAAACTTCCTCCACATAACTATATTTCCTACACAATTTCCTTTTTTTAACGATTGCGATTTCTTCTTTTCATCTTAACTGTTTCCCGCTTTATTATTTTTGTTAATATCTAGCATTCCCAAGCAAATTCTAGCAAACACCAGAAAACAACACATTTGTATTTTGCATTCACAGGTATATCCATAATCAGAGAAGAAACCTTTTAAACTTTTGCTCATGTTCTAGCATTTGGATTGTTACTTATAAAAGCATAAGACGATGGCAGCAAGGATAACGCAATTTTAATGGGTAATTTGATTGATCAGGATTCACAGTACAGACGGTAATGTAGGAAATAAACGACGAAAATGTTGCACAAATATTATCGAAAGAGTCAATATCCTCTACAATATATGTTTCAAGTTGTTCATTTCATCTCTCAATAATCTGTTCTTAACTGCCCGACGAAAGAAATATCCTACACTCACGAGAACGTTCCACACCTCTTTGAAAGACAATTAAATTGAACAAATAGACTTTAAGATGGTCCTTTTGCAATTCCCTTCCTCAATTCAATAAGGCGCACAACCATGAATGTAGAAAATTTCGTATTTTGTATTCCACAGACAGTTGGTGTGCATGTTACATAGCTCAAATATATCCACGTATACGTTGAGATAGCAACAATATAAAAGGACAGAAGGAAGTGAAAGCCGGTAAGGACTCAACGATAGACGGTTGATAGCCACCCCGTATGTTTCATGTCTGCGGTCACGTTCCCTTTATTAAGAAATCCCTTCTTGTACGTCTTGGGATTACCAATTTTCAACTTTGATGTGTTATCCTTACGATAATACTTAAGCGATCATTCTCAACTCTCCTCAGCTCAACTGCAAACAGGCCACACTAGCACCTTGTATTGGAGAGGCTGCGATGAATGAATGGTCTTGGATGTTCTCGGGACGAAATTCATGTCAGGATGTAAGAAGACCGCTTTTGTTTTTGAGTAATTTGATATAAGCCAGCAAAGATTGGTGTATAGGCTCAAATTGTGTTGATTAGATGATGGAATCGTCTTGAAACGTTTCATGTATTTTGTTGCGTTAAAGTCAAGGAGGGAAACTGCCAGCTCCACCTTTTCAATGTGAAACATCTGAAAGAAAGGTTCCGTTCACAAGCCAACCTGAATGCATCTAGGCTTAGTATTAATTTAGCATTGGTTAACATCTATTATGAAAATTGTTATAATCTACCATGCTCCTTGTTACGGCTGATGTATAATTTAGTAGTTTTCGATAATTTGAGCAATTTAGAAAAGTTTCACACACAAGTCCTATTATTACTGCAATTTCAGAGGCTGTCCCCATTATTGCTTCCGAGCTGATTCCACGAGGTGGCTAGTAAATATTAAAATTAAAATAACAATTATGAGCAGTTTACAAAAAAATACTGCGCGCCAGGACAACAGCAAAACCATTTAATTCTAAACTTCCTGTACAATATTTGTCACGCGATAAGGATATGAGTACACACTGATCTACTGCTATAGGAATTCCATACAGGGGTGAGTGTTGTTTCACCATTCAAAGAAAATAGTTTCAAATCTGAGTTAAACTATGTATAATATCACCGTTAATAAATTATTCACATGCTCAAACACATTGTATTGCTGTCCGTTTGGAAATTCAGTGTTAAGTTATTTATGTTGGACTTTGCGGTTGACTCTAAGCTACCAACTATTATTCTGAGGTGATTTTCGTGGCAAACGCTTCAGTGAAAATTGGTTTGTGAGAAAATACATGGATTGGGGATATTCTTAGGATAATGTTTCTTTTGAATGCAGCAAACTTTGGTTGTCTTGAGAGTAAAAGCACCACTACCTTGAATAATAACGAATATGTCGCCAAGAATATTTGTTTCGTTTGAAGAAAGCGTTTTAATCAAGATAAAATAGTTTCATCTGATAAAGGACCAGGGAGATATTAAGTCATAATAATAAATAATAAAGTAAAACAGGAATAATAAAGAGTCATTCTCCTCCTGAATATACTATAGTGTTCGCTGCAGTAGAGGTTACCCAAGTCAGGCAAAACGTGGTAGTTGTCATTGCGACATGAGACTCGAAACCCGTGGTACATTCAGATGCTTCAGGATGATTTCATGCAGTCCTCTGTGAAAGAGCTTGTTTTGCCACGGTTGCTGCGCAAGTGATTTGAAACAATTCCTAGTATGTAGACTAGACAGTAAACTATTATGACCGAAGTTATTTCTTACCAATATTTTAAGTAGTTTTTTAACTTCATAAGGAAAGAGACTTCCTGCCTTTAGTATCCTTCCCAAAGAGTTTTTTTGTTGTTATTGAAATTCACGAAAATCTTCTTTTCACTTCTGGTTTGATTATCAGCATCTTGTTTGGAGCGTTCATCACCACATTTATTGATTTGAGTCCTTAGGTAGTCGAAAGTGTGCGGGTCCTTTTCCTGGAACGCTCACTTGTGGAAGGGAAAAATCACTTCACATAAAGAATGAACTGGAGAAAGCAGTCTTGTCTATGACGACTCCTGAAAGTCACCAGGACCCGACGAAATTCTAGCTGTGACGCAGATGCCGCTGATAGACATTCTTGTTTCCTCTGAGCTAAACATTTCCAGAGTGGAATTATGACGGAATATACTGGAATATGACGGGATTCATGCTGATCAATAAAGGAAATTCTGTTTTCCTTTGTTTATTCCGAGTCGCCATTTGCATACCGTCCACTTCGTACGCTAAAACGCGCTGAAGTTATTCTAGCTGCCGAGCATCTATCTATACGGTAGTATGCCTTCAGCGCAGGAAGCCCACCATCAACGTAGTTGTGGAATTGGAGGGCGCGGTTCAGCGTGCAAAAGCACACAACGATTGACAAGCGACGAGTTGTCCTGCTGGTTACGCTCGACCTTAAAAAATGCAGTTTCCTGCGTTAAATGAATGAAATATCTGAAACCGCTTGAAATTCGCTCTGAAGTACCATCAAATCTGATGTGGATTCTGAAAAACTAACTGAAGGAACTCAGCTTGCACTATGACACAAAGATAACCGTGGAAGGATAGTAACCTAAGCTTTTGCGCAAAACCCTATCCTCAAACTGGGCCTATACATTTTTTTCCACGACTGGATTGTGATTCTTCAGCAGCCGGGTGAGTCTCACTTAGTATCTTGCAGTGTCAGTCGCGGGCTGCATGTTCGACCATAGCTAACTTAGAGCAAATATGCTAATGTTGTCTAAGTTCGCACGAGAGAAATCCAAAAAGTCACCCTGTCAAAGAAGTCCCGTTGAAAATGCATATAAATTATTTATTTTGATGTAAAATAAGCAATGGAAAAACCTGGGCGTATTTATGGACCCCAAGATGAGTTTTTCGAGGAAATCAAAGAAATCGCTGAAATCGCTGAGTCTGCACAGCGTGTAACGGTAGTCACTAAATTAGTTAACAACACAGGGGGACCAACCGCATCAAAGAGATGATTTATAATAAGTGCTGTCCATTCTGTTCTACTCTATGAGGCAGAAATATGAGATGACGCTCTCATGAAGGAATTAAACTGTCAGCTTTGGACATAGTTTCAAAGAGAAGGAGTATGCCGAATGGCAAACGATCTCTGGCACGGCATTGATGGTTATGGCAGCGGTTAAGCCTATCGTCCATTGCTAAAGATTGCTGTTCAATTTACCTTTGGCTGAACAGGAAAGACAGCACAAAAGAAGTCGCCAGGAAAAGGAAGCAACACTCTTTTAGCCATTGAGAATATTCCTGGGAGAGCAAAACAAAGGCAAGGTGTACAGTATGTCTGATCCTTGACCTGAGGCTGCGGATCAATCGAGTGCATGGAGAGACTGATTTCTACTTGAAGCAGCGCTTGAGCACGAATGGGTTTACACAAGGTTGGTAGGCAATGGACCCTCAAATGTGTTTTTTCTAAAGGAATGGGGGATAACGCGTGCCATAACTTTTTCGTTTACTGCACACTGAAAATTTGCTGCACAATTACCTTCTTCTTCATGGAAACACGAAACGCAACAATGTGCAATATCCGACTGAAAAGAAAGGATCAGCATCAATCACAATTCATCTATTTGGTGAAATTATTTTAAGAGTATTCCTTTTGAAAAAATTCCTGGATTAGAATAAACGAAAGATAGGCAGGTGATATCCAGGAGAAAAAGTAGCGATGGAAATCAAAGATAAAAGGTAAATAGTTCGCAAAGCATAACGTTTTAAACTTCAAAAGTGTTTGTTCAGTGGGTGGAGAAGCGGAGTACAAGCCTTTAATTGTCTAATCCTTAATTTGGAGCTGGAGCTTGGTGTATTTTATTAAACATTAATTTTTAATAGGAATACTTCTTGCCCTTTGTGTTAAAAATTGGTGCGCTGCTAGGATTTCTCTGATATTCACTCTGAATCCAAGCCCTGCCTTTAAAATAGCGAGAACAGATGACGTGAGAGGACAGAGGATCTCCGCAGCGAGACCTGTTTTTACTCGAAAAGGCGAAAAACCCCACTGAGATGTGGCGAGAATTGCGAGAATGGAGTCCAAACAAAGGAGTGCCGCGTCGATCTTTTGAACAGTTGTAAATTACAACGAAGACTTGCTGGTACATGAGAGTAATTTTCCCACCACTGAAGGGGATGCCAAGGGTGACTGTGACAGTGAGTCCGATCTAGAAAAGCCAATTGAAGTGGTTCGCGAAGACGGTGGTTATGGAACTCTATAAACCTGAGCGGAAGAAATTCCCGGTAACTTTGCTCTGTGGTCTCTAAAACCTCGGCAAGCATAGCAAGGCCACCAAACAATATTCCACCCCCACCCAGGGCGTAGAATAGCTGCCGGGGCTAACAAAGCACCGACTAGCGTTGCAGCCACAAAGAGACAAAGGGTTTTTACTATTGTTTGTTGCAGGTTTCATCTTTGGCCTTTTAGAAAATGGGTCTAATGGGCATGTGAAAAACAACTCTCGGTCCAAACGTTCAAAGTAACATTGAACAGATCTATAAGGGTTAAGTTCTAATCATAAAAGTCTTTTGGACTTGTTTACGTGGGATTATTTGGCATGCTACACCCATACACTCCGAAAAGAATAAACACCGATCCTGTTGCTATAAGGTGTGCATGCTTCCTGCGAGGACAATTTTGTCAGAAAACAACTAGATGAAAGTGTATGGAAGATATTTTGGGAGTCAACAGTTTGTCAATGGTGGGATTGTAGTAGAAAGACAAAAAAGGAAGAACATCTAACTGTGGAATGGTAGCACGGTGTAATAAAAGCGATAAACACCACCAATTAGAAGACTGCCAAACTGACAAGGAAGAAGGAAAAGATGCGATTTGAATTGAATTGCAAAAGCAAAGGTCACGCTGCTAGTTTTAGGGGCTGTCCTTACGCAGTGGAGGCTGAGTAGAGGAGATGCAATTTGGACAAATTACTCGAAAAAGTAATCCTACATGGTTTTGTCCAGTTTTTTGTACGAGAACGATCTGTTCAGGCATTATAATTAAGCTTTGAAAGTGCTCACTCAACAGTTGACACTTTGGCTTTACAAGCCAGTGTTCAAAATTGTAGATGGTGTCCTCAGGGGACGTTATGCTCTTGAGGCATCTTGAAGCTAGTCCTGAACCCTTTGGTACCAAAACATGGGTTGCCTAGGGGTCTATGCTGGGCCCTTTTCTCTTTAATATATTAAAATGAGATATACCGAGTATCAGAGAGTAAAATAAACTTCGGATCAAGATAAATCTCCTCCTCTCTTTCATTTCACTGATGTGGTTATCTAAGCACAAATACCGCTTTGTAAGAACAAGACTCCCAAGCTATCTGGATGCGTCAACTTGCTGTTTCCGAAAATGGGGCATGATAGTCAACACAAAGAAACGCGAAATGATGGTGTTTAAGGATTCACATCACAAATATGAACGTCAGACGAAGAGTATTTATGATACCTGAGTCAAGTTGAACGGCACCAAACGAAGCATGTTGAGGTGATTCTTGGTACGAACATAACCAACCGTAGAATACGTAGATTCTGTTTCGCAGTAAACTTTGTATGCAGAGTGTTTGGAGTGTTTTTTTTTCAGCAAACAGTCAATGACTAGTGAGCGAATACAGATTAGTCGAAATAAAGGCTCAATCAGGCCAATCCTGTTTTACTCTGTACTTGTTTTTCAGTCCGCGTCAAATTACAAGTGGGGCAAGATAGGGTGAGTTGAGCAAAAAAACCCTTCGGCCTTGCACAAGAGAGATGACGGACGACCCTATCTAGAAGCAGCTTTCGAGCGGATTGACCTCTACACAAAAGGGGCTGATCGATTTTCGCTGCATAAAAACCAGACCATCATATTGGGCACCGCGGCGGTCAATCGGGCGATGGGAGCAGCCGTCGGATAGAATGAGATTTTAAATATATTGTATCAGGATATAAAAATAATGGTAAATAATTGTGAATATTGTAAATAATTACCCTAATAAATGATCCAGAATTATGAACCTTGAATCTAGAAAATAAATGGAAATGGTAGTTGGGGAAAACCTGTGTAGATTTCAATCAAATTAGTAACATCGCATGCAGAAGGAAACAGGACGGAGCACAAGTCGTCCTGGTAAATTGCTTCTGTTCAATTATGGGAAGTTCTCTGGAAAACTGTCTTCGCCAGAAAATGTGTTCAGCAATACCTTTATAATTGACCACGAATATGTAGTACGCAGACTGATATTTTCAAAAGTCAGATACGGTACAAGGACTTGCAGTCACTTAACCAGTCTCCTTGGTTGCTTGTCCTCCGAGCACTTTCAATGGCAAATTAATATAATTCAAAACTTATATGTGAAAGTCAACAGGCAATATCTACCACTGTAGTGTTTTCCTCTCAGTTAAATTGAAATTTAACATTACCATATCGGATGTTTTACGGCCAGGACATGTCGTCTGCGAATTGTCATCGCTGATTATACGTGAAACGATCCAAATTTAAATTTTCGATTAATCCCGCGCCACTTCGGTGTATCGTATGGAAAGCCAGCGATTGCATATAATTCATTTCTTGCCGTCGTCCTTGCTGCCGTGAACGTTTAAGGACCAGTTCCTTCCGTCGTTTTCTTCATTTGCTCCCTGAATTCTAGACACTGACTTATGAATAAATCGTCAGGTAAATCGAATTAATGAAGGTAATACCCAAATTCATTTCTCTAACCCTTTGTTGAAAGGTAATTCGATTAGTAATGTTGGGATCCCAGTTCCTGGATCTTAGTGCCGTGCAGGGATGAAGTTTCCTGGCGGAATATTGAATTATCCCTTCGACTCAAGAGACACAGAAACCAATGATGTGCTTGTAGTGCAAGCGTTGGAGCTGTTCCATTCTCTTCAGCATCAGTTACTCCCGCCATGAATTCAGTTGGGAATTATTTTTGCGTCAGCACCTCCTAATGCATTAATCTTCCCTTATATTCAGGATAATGCTAATTAGTTGGGTTTGGTATTGAGCCGTGCAGCAAGTGGTTAGTGGACGAACCTTCGATTACAAGTTTATTGTATGCTCTTCCGGAGTTAATGCGCCAGCCCTTTTGAGAATCCTTTCTAATAATTGGGCGAATACCACTTACAATTGCAGCAAATTCATTTCAAGGATATCGTTCTGTATCCACAAATGACAGTACGTTCGACGTTCACCAATCGTTAAATACACAAATCAATTGGAGCATTTGATAAATAGTCCTTGAAATCATCAGAGCTCATTCAATTCTCCCGTACAAGTCAAAATATTTTGAGAATATAAAGATGCCAAAATTGTTTCCGAATGAACGCATCAGTGCCATTAATTTTCGTTGGAAACTTTTTCAAAGAGCAACACAACATCTTGAGACGTGACTGCCGAAGAAATTGGTTAATAACTTACCGAAAATGCAAATACTTACATATCTTTTTCGATACCGGGTCGGAGAGAAGCAGAGGCATGGGTGTGCGGCAAATGCCGGGAGCAACGTGAACGATCCTTTAGACGCTCTGGCCTCCTAGACTCCTGGGAATGCCACAAGGCAAGCGGCAATACGATTGCCCTTTTTACGAAAACGTAATTCCCAAAACGTTTGCAAAATATCAATCAGTCCTCCAGTATTCATAACTTCAGATGCAGATGAATGACGGCAAGGATAATGCTTCGACGAGACTGGGGTATGCCGAAATGTGCTCTTAGCTTGATATTGGTAAAAAAATAGAGGCATGATGAGAAAAGGCACCGTGGGATCCGGATATATCCTTCAGTATTAATTTTATGTGTTTGATGCATGGATATGTGCTCAGGCTAGGATTTTCGGGCCAAGCATATGTAAATATCAGCTCAAGAACGTTTTTTGGTTCATTGAACGAAGGATAACCAAACTGACGGGTGTTGTGCAGACGGTAAAGGTAAACTGATAAGATAGACTGTAAATGACAGGTAATTTGCTGATTTCAGAGATTGGTCTGTTGTACTTCCCTACCTAGTGAGCAATTTTAACCTGTAATGTCGCAAAGGATTATCCATTTATAATTTTTGGTGTTTAACATTTTGGTAGGAAAGAGTTTAGAATGTGATAATTAGTTCAACTTTTGCATTGAGTTATTTTTTACATTTACAAATTAACGTTTGGGGCCAATATGCAGGATCAAATATCGACATAGAACAGAGGAAAGACTTAATGCGAAAATGGTGTTTTTTTTGTTTAAATATAATTATGATATAAGAATATCCTCCATGCATGTTGAAATATGTAAGTAGGTTGAAATCAAATTATCAACAATAAGTGGCCAACGAACTCAGGTGAACTTCAGGTGACCCGAACAGATGAGAACGATTCTTCACATAATTTGATGCCTTGGACTCAGGTCTTCAATCCGCGTGTCACAATGAGCTAGTTTTCCAGTTTACATTTTACTGCGCTCTTATGACGGCAGCCAGCTGACCTCATTGCATAAAACATAAAGGCCGAAATACAATAGTGCGAGACTGCCATACGAGAGCGCGACGAGAGTCTCGGTGCAAATGTCAAGCAGTCCGGTCCCTCTTCCATTGTCCTTCCGACCTTTATTATTCAAAGACACGCAGGTATACTTAATAAATCAAGCATTTTCGATTGACAAAGACGAAATATAAGAATTTTGTACAGTATAAAAGAAAGATTTTGAAGTATTCATCAGCTACCATTTTCGTTCGACGAGTGCACATTTTAACTGGGAAAAACGTTATGGAAATTGCTATCAATACGGCTGCCTGTATCTTTAATCAGAGTTTTCTACCTATACTCAAAATTATGGAGGTGATGGGGTTCACAATAGGTCAAACAGCCAGAGACTACGCTGACACTGTAGACAATGAACGTATTTTACGAGCGGAGAAAACTGCAGGAGCCAACAGTAAAGAGGCCAGAACTTTACACAGGGCTCTGAAAGCCGCTGAAAATGATAATTTCGAGGAAACAGAAGGATTACTCTATGCACCAGGCATAGCTGATTGATTTATGTAAGTATTATTTGTTGTCAAAACTTTGAACGTGTTTTTCTCAAAACTATGTTTTTAAAATTTCGGGGAAACACTGACTAGAAAGTATTTAACCGATTTGGCTGAAAATTTAACTCGTTATTCTAGATACATACAGCTAAATACTAAACCTTTGAAACATTTATTTTTTGATAATTTATTAATTTTTTTAACAATTTTTTAGCAAAAAAAATTCGATTTTCAGTACCTTTTTTTCACAAGTCCACTATTTATTTTATTTATTTATTTTTTGTATGCATGTTATTGGTTAGTTCACTAGAGTGAACTATAAACAATAATAATCTCTTCAATTTTTTTATTTCTGATGACTACGAAAGGCTGTATGCTTCCCCGAAACCGCTCAACGTTCCTCCGAGGACTCCACTTCAACACAAAAAATTATGAATAAGTCAATGCAAAATTGAGTAAAAAAATTTTTTTTGTTTGCTTGAAAGTAGTAATAAAAACATGTAAAAATTAAAAAATTATCGCATATTATTTGCCTGTAGAAAATATTCCTTCCTGGCAGTTAAAGCATTCGATAAGGGATGTACCCGATTTCTCATGCGGCTGTCGCTTGTCCTTTGTGGATCCAAGGATATTTTTGAGCTGGTTCTTACTGCTGGATTCGATGAGCCGTATTGATTTGTGTCGTTTGAGGTTCCTTTTGAATTATTTGGTTCTATCTGCATGGAATGTGACTGCCTTCCAATAGGTTTCTTCAGAGTCTGGGTTGGCTAATGTTGATCTCTTTTTCCTCTGTCGAGTTCTTCTGATTTTCTCCGCAAACCTTTTTATTGTTGATGGTTGGAGCCCACTTAACATTGCTGTTTGTAAAATGTACTGCATTTCTTTTTCCTTTGCTGTCGTGCTTCGTGGTAGATCGAACATCCGGTTAATCATGGCTCGATAAGGTGATAATTTCAGTTGTTGGGTATGGTTTGATGAATTCGGAATCGTTTTCTGTGTGCATTGACTTTCTATAAACCTCAAGTTGCCACTGATTCTTGATACTAGTGTGTCTAGGAATGCTAATTTTGCGTCTTTTTCTTCTTCGGTTGTGAAGCTGAAACTCTTGCGTTCGCTGTTCAAATCCATAAGAACTTCTGTTAGTTGATCCTTCTTGACATAAGAAAAAATGTCCTCTACATATTTTATCTAGCATCTTGGTAATTGGCCCTTCGTTTTGAGTCCCTCTTCCAATCGAGTCATAAATATTTCGCTGAAAAATGGTGAAAGTGGATTTCCCATGGCGACTCCTCCTTTAGTTTTGAACACGAAATAATTTTCTGTAATGCATAGTTTGCACAGTTGAATGTATTATCTTGTTTTCGCCTTCCATGACATAGACTTGTCTTGCTTTAGCAGCCACTCCTCGATGTGTCCTAGTGTTCCTGGGGAAAAATGCTTTCACGTCGAAAGACACCATCACCTCAGCTTGTGCTGGTGGACCAAATCTGAGCAGTTTTCCTGTGAATGCCTTGCTATTATTAACTGAGTCGCTCTCTATTCGCTTCATCTGTTTAAACTCTTCCACTAACCATTTTGCTAACTTCTGAGTGGGGGCATTCATGGCGGATATGATCTCTTTCATTTCATTTCCTTCATTGTGGACTTACGGCAAGCATTTGATTCTTGGTAGTGTGGGATTCGTGACTCTTACTTTTGATTATTCTCCGATTAGCGGATCGCAATTTTTTATCACTCTCTCGAATCGTTTGATGGACTCCTCCAGTGGGTTTCGAAGGAGTTCAAAGAAATTGCCGTTGTTTAATTTTTGCGTAACTGCTTCCTCATATTTTTTCAGATATTGCATTTGCTATATCTTTCTTCCCTGATACTTAATGCGCTTCTGGCAATTTGCTTATGGCTGCCTCCATTTCCACAATGATGTCTTCTTAGTTTTATCGCATAGTTTAATCCCACGTTTAGCAGTCGCATTTTGTCTGAATTAAATCTCACCGTTGATTTGTTGACTACTAGTCCAGGGATCTCTTGAACTTCGAAGTATTTGTTGATCTTCGGAGCTGTTTCATCTAACCATCTCAGTTTCTGTGTATGTATCCTTCTTTTCTTCTCTTTTTCGCATTAATACGCTCTATCCGCTTTCTCCAATAAATCTTCCATGTGTCCTTTCCCACATTGCTTTGATTCCCTCATTAGGTCTAAGTGGCACTAATAGGCTTTGATTGTGACTTCATTTAGTTTGCTGTACAGTTGCTTAATACTAATTTTAATTATGTTCTTTTCTGCAATCTTCGTTTGATTCGCCGCATGCTTAAGGTTGCTGTGGAGCTTCACAATGTGGCTCTTCGGAGTAACTCTTCATTCTAAACAAGTTTTCAGAAAGTTCGAAAGAAAAAATCAATCGCTGATGAAGACCGAACGATCACGATCGAAAATCGATTCCGCAAGGTAAATAAATACATAAAATTAAAAGGAATGTTTTTCTTTATTTATAGCAAAACGATTTTATGAAGATGGAAGCAATTACAAATATTAAAACGTAGTACTAATTTTTAAAAAAACTGGTTGTAAATTTATCTTATAAAGAGTTTCATGTTGCTCAGGTCGAAAACCGTGTCAACTTGTGGAATTATTAATACTGTCGCAGTATTACAAGAATATCATACTGTATAGTAACAATAGTGGGAGTTTTCTTTTGTTTATTTTCAACTTGTGAATCAACTTTAAGCCGCTCTAACACAAACTTTTTTGACTCTTGGACTAAGTTGGTGATATTTCACGGTCGAGTATATCTCCAACCAGGGTTGTTTGCAGATGCCTCATATCTGTACCCAGTGGTCAACCAATAAGTGGGTGACAAATTTGTCCGGTTGGTTGCAGTTATTGCTGAATCTCTACTTGAGCCTTCTACTGATGTCTTTAAAGGGTTGGTATAGAGAAGACAGTCTGACTTCTACCATCTCGATAACGAGAGCAAGTGCTTTGTGCTCTGAATTGATATCGTCCGGGTTGATTATTAGGGGTTCAAACCTGTTTATCTAACGCAAGTAAACTCTCACGACAGGTTTATCATTCGGTTTTTTACCGATGCATATTATAAGAAACCGAACTGATGTGGTGGGCCAAGTTTTCATAGTACTGCCTTCTGCCCATAAGGGCCTATAGAGTCATCATTCCCCAGTCACTAAGCCAAGCGTCGCCACTGAAAAATGTTCCACTCGGTTTTTGTGAATTTTTAGTGACAATTGTTTTGTGTGCTCGGCGGTTTTGCAATGACAGATTGAGTACCGCGTGTCCATAAAGTGTTGCTTCTTGCTCGGAACAACTGGCCCAAAAACTCTTGAAATGTTGAAATCGGCCTTGAAGAAAGATGCTTTAGGGAGAATCCAAGTATTGTGGTGGTTATGGTTTCTTTATTTTATGGATACGGTTTTCTCTTTTTGTACATGAATAACTGTAAATTTATGACAACCCTCAAACCCCGTTCACAGCGCAAACTGCTGAAAATGGAAAAATTTGCAAAATCATCCAGGAAGATCGACGACGGACCATCGAAAAAGTTGCTGAGTTATCTGGAGTGACTTGGAGCTTAGCGAATTTGATCGGATGATTTTAGGATGAAAAGGGTATTTGCCGAAATCATGCCTCGACTGCTGGCTGCTGAACAAATACAAGGTCGTGTTGAAGCATGCTTTGCTTGAAAGAAGAGTTCCGAAATAATCAAAATTTTCAAAATCATCATCACAGATGAATCATGGTGATCAGAGATGAATCATGGTCATCACAGATGACTCATGGTGCTACAATTACGACTCTGAAAGCGACGGTCCAGTCGATATAAAAATCTAGTTGTCTCACCCCCATAAAAGGTAGTCAACAGGAATCAAACGTCAAAACATGCATCGTCGACTCCATGTCCATTCAGAACTTTTCCAGCAGGGTCAGAAAGTAATCAAGGCTTTCTACAGGGAAGTTTTAGAAATATTGCGCAAAAGTTTCCGACAGAAAAGGGCTGATTTGAGGCAATAGGGCTTTTTTATCAACACGATAACACTGCCTTGTCTTTGTGCCAATTTTTGACCAATGTGGCATGGCCTCCATGCTTCATACTCTTTATTTAACAGAACCTGCATTGTGGTCAAATTAGGCGCCTTCGATACATAGAACGGCTGGGTGACACCTATTTAAGTTAGGTACTGAAATTTGCCATGGTATGCTTCCGTTCAGGCGAAACTGACGTTCGCTTGGTTATAATCGAAATGAAATCCTATACGAAATTTTCACTCCGTGCGGATGCACGTCATAGGATAAGCACACAAGAAGTGTCTTAATTTGCAAGCTACTCCTTAAGGTAATTTAAATAGGATTCAATTATGGCGAAAAGGCAAGAAAATACTACTCGCCACTTAACACACATTACCTACGACCTAACCTCTATTAACTTCCGTCAGGGATGTGTGGGACTGGTGATGCAAAAACGACTAAGCTCCTGGTTTTTGGTCACGATTGGATTGCCTTAAAATTTCGTATAAGATAATAAACCCTCAACATCCTGGCCTTAGCACGGCTCACTTAACATTGCTATTAGGCAGGGAAGTAAACGAGTAAGATAACGTACTTCCCATCCTTGAGATATCTTGATAAAAACATGCAAAGGACGAGAGAGGAAGCGATGGAAGCTCAAGTCACTATTTACCGCGCTCGTTCATCCTTGAGTCGATATTGGTTTATGGACTCCATTTGGATACGCTTCGATCCTATTTGCGAGGCAAGTTTTTCATGTGGTAATCTCCAGGCTCAGGACAGTACGTGTTCATGGGCTTCATGACCAGAAATCTCGTTTTCTTGTAATTTCTTCAGTACCAATAAATGATGGTCGAAGCATTGCCTCAAGTTCGCTCCATGTAAGGTCGGGGCCAAGGCATCCTTGAGTGTAAGGCGATGTAAATGGCCTCTGATTCAGTTGTTGGCAGCACCGTTGATGGGTTAAGGAGATTATTTCGCTTGATTAGGATTTTCGGCTATTTTCGGTTGTGGATATGATTAACTTGTTGTGCATTTTAATGGAATTCGGCTAATATTGTGTTTTCCAGCCGCAAAAGACGGAGGGTGGAACAAGTGCGACCTAGGCTTATCGGCTTCGTTTACTGCTACAATGCGGCATCGCCATGTTTGGATGGGATAATATAACCCCTGAAAGGACATGGCCTGAATTATGATGAGGTAATTACCATCGACGAAATAATGCGTGAAGCGTAATGGTTGAGGGATTACAGGAACTCCACAATTCGTGGCCAAAGTTGAGAAAGCCATGGGCTAATACGAGCAGGATTCGGAGATTGATGAACAGGTTGCTCATTTCCAAAGAGAGTGCGCTGACAGCGATGCCTGAATTTAAATTTTAACATCCTGCGAAGAATCTCGCTTTGGTTAACTGCTTTGTCTCTTATTCTAAACATTCTGCAATCGTAAAATTATTAAAATGTTCTAGTATGCAGCTTTTCCCTTTTTTCGCTTCCAGTCCGGACTCACATTTCCGAAACTCTGGCCATAACGACACCACTTTGAATATTTTACTGCATCCCACTAAAATCGGTGTCATAAAATTGAATTTCATTTTAGAATATAAATGTTTGGTTTTGCATACATAATCACCGGGACTGGATTTCCCCGGAACTTGGTTGAGACAATCTTCGAGACGGCGTTTCCCGCTACATCCCTTAATAAGACGTCAGATGGCAAATTAAGTTCAGAGCGGCTGTAGAGCCACACTGAATTCCTCATAGTTCGTTCTGGGTGGCTTTCTGGAGGACATGCAGTAATGTGGCATTATCTTTCAGAATCTTATTTACCGTCTACACTGCCTGACATCCTCCCGATTTCCCTGTTTCATCTGGTCTCAGCTGCGACTTTACTGCGATTTCTCGTTGTGCTGTCCTTAGAGCTGATTTGCATGACTTAAAATATGCATCGAGTTCCATACAATTAAAACACAAGGACATCATAAGGTGTTTCGTTGTACAATTTCGCATGGAGTCTAGCCGTGAGTTGGAAGCGAGCAAAGCAAAGGACATACCAGGAGAGGGAAGCAGGTGCCTTGCTCAGTAACGAAAGCGGTCGTGAATACTGCCCTCAAGTTTTTATGTTGTAAAGACTGCGTCATGATCAGAAAATCATTAACTGGCAAGATTTAAAGTGAATTTCTTTTTTTTGTGGCTCTTAGCTGGCCGATAAGGATAAGAACGGTATAGGACATCGTTTGAATTAGGGGGAAATATGTTTACCTAAGATGACTCTCATGATTCTCATCCTTTGTGAGTGAAATATGTTTCATATTGGTATATTTTCGCTTTTTTGGCAAGGGGCCAATCTAGACTGTTTTCAATATTTGTAGACTTCCTCTCCCCCAACCCTCGCGAAGTAGCTCTACATGATTTCAAATGATATTCAACTAAGGGCGAAAGTAAAAGTGAGAAGCCCTTCGGTATGTTTTTATGACTTTTATAGACAGGAAACATTGAGATGCTGTTAAATGAACGTTTTGTTCAAGAGCGGCATGCAGGTAAATTCTGCGTTTCAGGATAATCAGAATATATATTATATAATATTGATTTCTTAGCTGTCCATTCCTTCATCTCACATTAAAATACATTTGAAGTAAATGTCAATAGAGGTTCATATGTATGCGATATACGATATCCTTCGAATTTTAAATTGCTTTGTTTGTCTGAGGATGAACAACTTTTAACTGGGACTTGTGTCCAAAACGTGACTTTTATAACAAAAGGGAAACGTTCTCGCTGGCGGAAGTGCTGTCAATAAATCGAAGCAATAAAATTGTGATGTTTGAAATGAGTTATCTATTGCATTGCAGAGTAAACAAAAATAGGACATGAAGGCAATATAAAGGACTAAATCGGTAAGTGTATTAGATGAATAATCGAGTTACCACCAGTATTTTGTGTTGACTTTTATTTTCGCAATGGGATCATTCTTCTTGCCTTTTTTTCAGTGATGATACAAGAAAGTGATTCTGAACCGAGTCAAGAAGGACGATACAGCGCTAGTGCTGATTCATTTTTAGAATATCGATTAAATTAGTGAAAAAGTTTGAAAATCAAATCATTTAAAACGTATCTTTTTACCTGATTTCAGTGCTTCAAAAAGAACGAGACAATCTTCAAAATCTTCTTGTTGATTTGCAATATAGCACCAGTTACTGTAAGTGATCAGGGATTGCACATAATCTATATTATATACTGGTCCCAAAGTAAATATTACCCAGAAGTATATGACTGTTTGCATATGAGGGCAGTAAGAAAAGTATTCGATATTTTGTCGGCGATAAACTCACTTACCCGAAGCGTTGGAGATCAAAGTATTGTCCTTGGGACTCTACGTGCCTGTCAACATTTTATTACGCAGTTTTTGGGAAGTCACTTTCAGTATGAAAAATAACTTTGCTTTTGTTGCACGTACAATATCCACTCATGTCTGAAATCTTTCGGTTATAAAGAAGAAAAAACAGACTTATCTGGAGTGTTTGAAACGAAAATAGTCCTTCAGATTCGTTCTAACTATTCCTGCGGTGTTAACCTTGAAGAACGCATTCCGAGAAGACCTGTTTAATATGAATAGCCAACAACAGCTAATAACAATAATAGCCCTGAATCGCTTTTAGCTTTTGTTGCAGCTGTAAGGCCTTATCATGTCTGTAATAGCTTTGCTTTAAATAACCTCTTTAAATGAATAAGTAGCAAGGAGTTGCAAGAGTCATATCATAGAGTGGAGCAGCTGCTGAACCACAGGAGTCCGTTTTTGTCCAAAATAGTCTAGTCATAGTAGTTTATAATAGTTTAGTTTATTGTTTTGCTATTCAACCAGAAATGGGTCTCAACGCCAAACAAAATTTTCTTATGAAATTCGGGATCTACAATTTGTTCTTACGTTAAATGCATCAAATCTACGCCACTTCCGGTGGGCGTTCACGTTTGATTCTGGCACGAGTTGCATTTTTTAAGCCCGCAAACCAAGATCCTTCCGTCAAATCTTCCTATCAGCAAAAAATGTGCATGGGCACAGGTTTAATTGGCGACCAATTAAACCTGGAGTGGACTCAATTGTGTCTTCTTCGATATAACGCTCTACAGCTGCTATGGCTTCTTAATTACGCACTGCACGGTGTTTAGGATGTGTCTGACCGTTGAGAGTGAGTGTGGTGCGGGAACGACCCATGGTTCATCGAATTCATTGTTCTGATGGACAATCATGTCGGCCATAAATTTGACGTGGTGAGTTTCTCGAACAGAACTGTCTATTTCGAAGTAAATTTGCACAAATTACATAGGTTGCTCCGGCGTGTGCAACAAATCAAACGAACTTTTAATCGCATGACAGCTATCACACCATACGTAGTATTCAAAAGTGCTGCCAACTTAAAGTTCTTTGCTTAAAAACCAGTCTTTATTTATAGTTGCCAAGCACTTCCTCCATTGATAACATATATGCTGATGACGTTCCACCTTGATGAATAAAATGTTAATGAGGGGTCATAGTTGATGAATGCGATGCGTGGGTAACACGTTCGCCACGGAACTTTGCTTGAGTACAGAGAATATTGAATGAAATTAACAGCATACATAACCAAATGCACAAAAATTTGAAAATATTCCTAGACATTTGAAAATAATCCTTCCTGAAAATATTCCTAGACTTGAATCTACAATTTAACCATGAAGTTCTAAGTCAAGTGCGAAGGACGGGCGGTTGTTTAACCAAGGGCAAGGGATTCCAAACCAAAGAAAGGAGTTTCGGCGTGAATCCAGCTTTTGTGGCAACATTTTTTGATTAAATTGATGCGATTCATTGATTCTAGAAAAAGTGTCCTTGATGTCCTGTACGGCGTGGGATACCGGAATGTATGCTAAATCAAGGAGAAGGTAGTTGTTCTTTAGGTTAATGGATGCCGTTTCGAATAAGGCTGGAAGGATGTTTAAGAAGTCCTGCAGATATGTTATCCATACCTTATTACCTTGTCGAAACAAGTTAGACCATCCAATTTTGATGCTCTTGTCATCTGAGATGGTCCCAATAGTCTCACCGCAGCATTGTGTGGTGTTGAGCTGATGTCTATGCATGAAAGTTATCACTACTCAATACAATAATCTACTTTGTTTTTAGTTCGGGATACTTTACAAATTTTTGCACAATCCAGTAAACTCACCACTGTATTCTCATAATTCTACGAATAGAATTGAAATACACATGATTGTTTCTCTTTCATATATTCCGGCATATATCCTTGAATGAACCGTTTTGTTCGCGCCTGCGAAAGAAGAAGTTGTTTCTACTGCTGGAGTTTGATGTTTGACTTTTGACGGATGGTCTACGATGGGATCAAGATAGATTTGAAAACCGCATTGATTTCTTTAGTCATCGTTTGGAGTTGTTCAATACCCAAATTTTTAAATGAGCCGTACCTAAACGACATTTGAGATTGATTTGACAAACAAAGTTCGACTCATAGTTCGCTCCTGGATTCCTATGGACATCCAGGATGCTGAAGTCCCACATTTGCCGCATGTGTACATGGTCGATTTTATTTAACGAGTTGTTACGAGTTAATGTTGAGATTTTTTATGGAAAAGTTGATGTGGCGTCAATGTTATAGTTATATTCTTGCAGGATGGGGAATCCTTCAAACGTCGGGCACTCTTGTTACTATCTTGAACAAAATGAGCTTTCTTTGATTGTTAAGTAAAGGCAAAGATTTTCTTCAGGCTCTTCCTTAGGAGACGTCTTTCATTTCATACATATTTGCTCGTTTCTTAGTTTGAAGTTCTTGGCGTGTGATTTAAAAGATCTCACCTGGCCTTCCGCTTTTAAAATTTTTTTAGGAGCTCATGTATTAAGTCTCGTTCCGGATTATGAGCACAGTAAATTTGCATCTACTAATCTGGGTGGCCTCGACTTTCCAGGATTGTGGATTTGTGTCTGTGAAAACTTTCAAGTGTAGGCTCCTGTGGAAACGAAGAGAGTCTCAGCTCTGTAACCTGTATTTTATCGAAAACATTGTTGGTTTTAAGTGAACTTTATAATTATTTATCTGCAGATAAAGGTGATCCCTTCACCATCGAGCTCGGTAGTGGTGGCAATATTAAAAATTCAGCATTCATGTCTGTTAATTTGATGGTTTTAACTTATTTGTAGGTTTTCGGATATTTCATTATCTCTCCTGCGTTATTTCTCCTCACTTTTGTTTTGGTACGGTGATTGAGATAATGTTTTTAGGTGGTCCCGAAGGAATATTGACTCCCTTCATGAGAGTCTCCATCCAATAAGTGAAGATGTTTTGTGAAATTATCTGGAGTACTATAATATCCAACGGTCACTCTTACTCTCTAAGCTGTGTCAATTTGTCTCGATGTGAACGAATCCCTAGAAGATTTGAAAGATATTAGCTTGAAGTATGGGGTCCAGGCAATTGTTGCTATTTAGCACCTGAATCTTCCTAAATAGGAAAATTTAGTAAAACTTCTAAAAATAAAACATAGTAAAAAAATCAAATTTCCAAAATAAATGCCATTGAAAATTTGGACAAAACTCCGGAAAATTTTTCAAATGCTATTCTGAGAGTTTTTTTAAAGAGTTTGTATGAGTTTCTCGGGAATCCCATCATTAAATTGTAATACTGGAGCCTTTTCGAATTTTTATCCCCCGTTGATTCCTCTCTCAATCATGACCACTTCCGGATAATTGGACAAGCAAAACAGAGTTACAAGGCTGGAGTTAAACCCTTTAAGTCAACGCACTTAACGTCGTAAAAAAATTTACCTCCACCATGTTATAAAAAAGGAGTGCAAGTGTTCAGCGGATGAAGTTTTTTTGTTAAAAATTTAGCAAACGCAGTATTCAATATTAAATCAAATTTATTGTAACAATGTCCTAGTAAAAGTTGTCGTCATTACTGCAACTAAGCACAACTTTCTAGGTGTCAAGAATAATTCATGAATTTTGGGGGTCGTGGGGGTCTCGAAATTCTATTTATCGTAACAACAAAATTTGATATAAGGACGCCTTTATCTTAAGCTACTTCATGAATTGAAGTAACTAACTTCTCGTGAATTGCATCTATATTTTGAGAGTGGAGGAATAACTATTGTTTAAATTGAAACTATCTTGGGCTAATTCTGTGTTGCTTGGGTCCGCCGGTCCTTGCTTGGTTGGTTTCGAGGACGCGTTTCGGTTTTATACAGCCATCTTCAGCTCTATCTTGGAAACTGTTTAATACGTGGTTTGCACTGGATGATATATACGGTTTTTTTTAAAATCCAATTCAGGCTCACTGAAACTCGCTCTGTTCTTTCCTCATACCAAACAGGATTAGTTTAATGATTTCTTGTTGATGTTTAATGTTTCCCTTTGGCCGATTTTCTAAGCGAGTTTCGAAATACTTTTGCATAATTGTCTCATTAATTTATCATCTCCTATGCTTGTCATGACATATGAACTAGTCTAATATCTTCTTAATCGATGAACATAATTCCAAAGCCGTACTCATTGGGAGTACATGATGAGAAATGCCAACGATGGATATGTTATAAGCCATGGAATCCTTCGCAGAAGGAAGCGTAGAACGCTAGTCGTTGTCGTTGAAGAATACTAATTTTTGCAGACAGATGACATCTCGAAATATTAAATGTAACTTTACACCGTGTTAATCGCAACATGACATCTGGTGGCTCTAACGAGAACGTGACCCGAACTTTAATCACTTCCAACTCCCATTTCACCATTTCGCCAGGATACGAAATGCTGCGGTGAATAAGGGAATTTTAATGTTATCGACGTGTCATCATGTTGCGGTCGTGATTTCCTCGTTGAAATAAAATTTTCCAACGAGGACGAGATTTTCATTTGATCCAATTCTTTAAATGTCCTGTTTTCCTTTACTCACACTAATTAAGTCCCGCTGTCGGTGATGGCGAGAAATAAAATTGAAAAATTGCAAAGACCCTTCATGATTCCATTCACGCATTCCGATCCTGAGTAAGAAGTTCCCAGCACCCAGCTGGGAATCAATAGTACAAGGACTTAAATACCATTGAGGGTTTTCATTTAGCTTCTTATGGAAATCACCAAAGACAACTTAGTGTAAGATTCCATCATAAATATTGATACCATTGTCTTGGCATTGTAACGAACTTAGAGCAGTGTCGCCTTCAGAATAGCTTGAACTCCCTTTGTCTGCAATTCCATGCTACCCCTGACTCGAAATCAGTTCCCTATGCCAACAAAGCACCATTTCATACAGATAATGCAAATAAAAAACAAAACGCCTCCGAAGATTCCTCATCAGGACCGCACAGGACATTCTTATATTTTCAACGTGTCGCCTTAATCCAATTAAAATGGCAGAATAAGAAGTGCCCGAAAAAATCTCATTATAATGTTTTTCTTAGTAAACGGCAGCAAATATTGTGTATACAATAGACCAGGACGAGAGGGAGGAAGTCACTCAGCATAGGTACCAATGACAAGATGATATACGTGAATGTGTCCAGGGAATATGCTCTGGCTTTTGAAAGTAGGGCAGAATGAAGCAAGGACTCTTATTAGTTGTCAGATTGGTAGCGTCGGTTGTTGGCGAGGAGCATAGGATAAAGAGGGATGGAAACTGATATAATGGGATTTTTAAATAAGTCCTTAAGAAGGCCATTTTAATTTTGTTTTGTTTTTTGGAGCAACAGTTTCACATCTTTGGCGCCGTTGTTGCTTCCAATTGAAATTCATTAAGCAACTGCATGAAATATAATCGATTTTCAACATGAGAAAATCTGCAGGACTCGTGTTTGGTCTTATGTTTCCGTCATTGTTGAAAGTTTTATTCTTTCTGTACAAGGTTTGATGCATTGCGTGAAATTACCAATGACCTTAGGATTGGTTGTTATTGTAATTGCTTAAGGGAACTCAAGAACTTACAAAAATTGCCAAACGCGACAAATGTTCAAATGTAAACATTGAAGTTTTTGGAGCCGGCATTATTTTGGTCTGCCTTAGAAAGGAATCAACTTCATTGTAGATCGAAGACAGTGATTAGTCCATATAATGGTAAATGTTTTTGCATCTATTCAGATAGAATCTCAATCCGTGCAGAACTTATAGTAGAGGAAATCAGTTTTAGGTCTTTTATGGCCTCACGACATATTATAGAGAACATTGTGTAAAATCATTACAATAAAAGGTGTGGAGAATCCTGGCTTTCTCACGTGGAATACAAGTCACTTGCTTAAAATGACGAAGAAGGGGAAGCGATTTTATTCAGATTACAAATACTATATTGTTCGTTTACAGAATTTACGTAACCGAATTTCGGTTATAACGATAGTTTTAACTAACCTTTCCTCATATATTCTAATTAGCCGCCGAAAAAGGACCTGTTAGCCTCAGTGATAACGTAGTAGTGATCCTTTCAATTGTCATAGCACTTTCCAAACTTGTTTGATAGAATGGTTTTAGCGGTGTTTCAGGCGTTGGTGTTTCAGCACTGCGGTAAACGTTTTTCGGATGTCCTCAATCAACTCACAATGTCTTAATTTTTTGATGAGCGTGAAAAAAACCTGGAAATGAAAAACGAGCCTGAATTATGAAAATGAGTCTGAAGTGTGATGCGGAGAGCACTGAAACTCAGTCAGGCAGCAGTTGCATAGCAAACGCCTGTAATCTGGTGGGCTTTCATAGCCAGCGAGCTACAAAAACTGACCTAGCATATCTTTTGGCTGAAATGGGAAAGGACTTCGGTTCTCTCATTACTTTCGATTCGATGAATATAATAATCATTGTTTGATCTCTTATTTGATTTGAATATTCATGCATTTTTGGCCAGGTGACGGATTTTACGTGCCACTTCGCAATTGCGTCTTTGTTTCAGAGTCATGTTCGTAGCAACAAGCAACAACGTTACACCAAGTCTTCGTCGCTTTCCACACACGATTTTCAAAACCCTGAGGTGTAGGTTCGCGCATATTCGCAAATCTTGTGCTACAATTTATTTCACAAGTTTCACAATTCATCTTTTGAGAAATCTCTTCAAGGCTCGAACGGAAGCCAATGTCCAAAATTATACGCACTCTTTTAACTTTTTCTTCCGTTTTCGTCGTCGACAATTTCCCTGAATGACTACGTCTTGAATGGCTTCCCGTTCGCTCCTGAAGACCATTTGCCGCTGGAAGATTAACGTTCTGGACATGATTTTATCTTACAAAGCGTCTTTAATAAGGATCTGAGTCTGAGTAAAAGTATTTTTGAGTTTTATCCAAAATAAGATACTAAAAGACTCCAAAAAAGTAACCAAGCGTAAAAACTACCTAAACATTGCAAGCGATACTGACTCAACCGTAAACGTCAGAAAGATCGCTGGCATCGCATGACATCGTGCTTCAATATGATAGATCCAACGATGGTTTCCACTGACTCGCCTTTTTCTTGGACACCTTGAAATCGCGGCCAAACAAAGGTCGGTTACTTTCTGATCGCTCCCTATAGAAGAAACTTTAGTGATCCCTTAAAACCTATTTCGGTCCTAACTCTATTGACAGAAATTAAAGTGGGGCTGGAAATTATAGAGCTAATAGTAGGCGTATCTGTACGCTCATTCTATACTCTACACACCATTTATTTGGTTTTATCGTTAATTGATTTTATCGTGGTTTGTTTTTGTGTGGCACTCTATCCTATCGGAATATTACTACGCATTCTGAATTCTACAAATAGAAAAAAAGGCGATGTGAAAAATTATAAACGTTTATAACACACGAAAAGCAAAAAATTCATTACTCACCTGGAACATTGACTCGTATAAACGTCGAATTGAAGACTTAACAAAAGAAATAAAGCAGGAGGAAATAGCAATACGGTTCTAACTATGCCAATGCAAAACTTGGGGAACGTAAACGATCAAAATCCTGTCCTCAAATACGGGAATGCCCTAGAAACACTGAAGATCCTCGATTAAAAATGAACGGGTATCAGATAACAAATTAAATCGTCGAGAAGTTGAAAAAATCCACAACGAACCGTGGCAAAGCGTGTTGCAAAGGTGCCCGCAAGGAGCTAATAGTTTCAGGGTTGTGTTCCCTGAAAGTCTCCGTACAAGGGCTCGCACATTCAAAGTTCGTTATTCGTACGGCGTAAGGTTTTGCAGTATGACAGATGTTTAAGCCTATGCAGATAAGATGGAGCTACAATCTAGTACGTACTTTTTGAACTAAAGAGGGTCCTCAGAGAGAAACATATCGCGATCACACTACCGAGAACTTGTTTGCAGAACTACTATCGATTCAACAAGCTGATTGAAACTAGAAATTATAGGTCGCCTCACTTAAAAAGGGTACAACACTCCTGGATGTAAGTTGGTTTGCAAATTTCAACGAGAACATGCGAAAAATCGAAAACATTTGAACTGGAAGTCTCAAAGGTTGTGATTTTTTTCCAAATAAATGAAAGAACACAGCGTCCAATAAGGATGCTGATCAACGAAACTTTTCGCGTGAATCGTAAACAGAGATTGAAAGAGATAGAAAGACAATGAGAAACCTACAGACCAGATTAAGATCGTAGACACCAAATGTGACACTTTGTACATAAGGAGCCTTATTCCACGGCTGCATCATATTCTTTGTTTGTTTTTTTCACAAATTTGAATGCCAATGGGCTACTAGTTTGATTTACTTGTACAAAAGTGTACCTCTAGTACTGACAGATTTCTTTTGATCCATATCAAAGCCAGCTTGAATAATACTGCGGTCAGTCCATCTCTCAGTTTCAGCCTGATACTAATGTCAAAGGCATTGGTGAATTGGTTATTGATATGATCTTGGGAAGCTGTCAACTTCATTTTGATTTTGATTAGGCGTGTAAATTTTGCCGGGATACCAATACGAAGCATTAGCTGGCATATACTGTTGTAAGCTTGCTTGAAGCCCAAAAAAGTAGGTGTACGTCAATATTGAATTAAGGTTGTCTCCTTTTTTTGTGGATAAGGAATGTAACTGATTGGATGGAAGTACATGGTCTCTGCCAAACAAATTTTTCATAGCTGCTTGGTCTATTATTTGCAACAATATCTGCCGGAAAATTCTAAAATGCCTAAAATTACACTTGGCATATCAAGCGCTTGCTTCTAACCAAGTATTGAGAAGCAGGCGCCGGTACAGAAGCAGGCCAAAAAGCAACTAGGGTTGCAGATCAAAGCGGCCAACGAATTGGAATCCAAATGGATAACACCGAATCAGCTTGGGGAAAGGATGCAAAAAGTACAGAACACAGGACTAGAACACTTGGAGATCACAGACCTAGCAGAACTCCTTGGTTTCTTTAGGATGACCGAATCCGTTTACAATAGCGAGGTGATAAAGGCCGATTTTCTTATATATTTTTTCAAGCAATGGACCCTAAGTATAGGGTTGGTAACTAAGTAAATGCAGATTTCAGTTATAGCTGTCTCTCGCTCCCATTTTTATGATATCCGTAAATGTTGTGATGTACTTCTTGTTCTTTACGTTTGCTGTCATTCTCACCTAACTTTACAAGTTCGCTGCATCAATATACCCTAACGTTTTTTTTTATACCAATCTTAATATGGAGTGCCAAAACGAACATTATTACCATATTTATTGTTTCCGTAAAGGAAACAGGCCATAGTTTGCTAGTGAGACCTAAAAAGTGATTCACATTGTCATCGCATACCATATCCTATGTTTTTGATCTGACATGTGCCTCATACCATGGTAAGCCACCCTGGAAGCTGAAAAGTGAGGAAATATGCAGACTTATCCCTCTGGACTTAATGCTTTCTAATATACAGTCTTTATGCTATGCGGATTCAGTGAATTCTTACACGATTCACTCTTACGATAACGTTCAGGCTCTGTTTCTTTTTGTTGAGTCCTTGATATTAGACCGGCAGGGACATAGAAGACTACTGCAAATATACTACTATGGCAAAAATAGTAATTCTTTCTAATTTAAATTTCGCGCGGAAACCCATTCATTGAATTTTTTTTCTAGGTTGGTATGACTGTCAGTGACATCTGTGCCAAATGTCAGATCATAATAATCATTAGTTTTCAGTATACGCTTGTCTGTCTGAAGTACAACAAGTGCATTCGGTGATTTTCACAATGAGTAAAATTATTCAAAAAAGAAATTCCATTAAATTTTGTGTGCGGAATCAAATTTCTGCTGCCGAAACGTTCAGAATGTCACAAAAGGCCTTCAGTGATAATTTTATGTCTCGAGGAAGTGTTTTTGATTGGTACAAATAGTTCAAAGAGGGTCGAGAACGCGTTGACGATGAACCGCGTCCAGGACGGCCATCAACATCAAATGATGATTAACACGTCAATAAAATCAAGGAATTGGTGCTCGAGAATCAACATTTCACAGTCAGAGACTTTGCTAGCATTGTTGAAATATCGGAAGGATCAGTGAAGACCATATTAAAAAATTCATTTCGATATAAGAAAAGTGAAAGCACGATTGGTTCCAACATCCTCCAATCTTCTTGACAAACAGCGTCGTGTTGACGTCTGTGAAACAATGCTTTCCGACTACCTGAATGTCATGAAGTGTATTATAACTGGCGATGAGTCTTCGATTTGTGCTTATGACCAGGAAACAGATTATCAATCGGTCAAATGTCGATCCAAAGGTGAGCCGAAACTGAAAAAAACACGTCAAAGCAAGTCTAAAATCAAGGTCATGTTCACAGTTTTCTTCGATTATCGATGTGTGGTGCACTCCGAATTCCTTCCGACCAGCCAAACTGTCAACAAGGAATACTATTTGAGTGTTATGCATCATTTGTGCGAAGCTATTCGTAAAGAGAGGCCAGAATTATGGGCCGACAGCTCTTCGTTTTTGCGCTACGATGATGCATCGTATCATACTGCATTGATTCTTCGTGAGCTTTTCGTCAAAATTCAACTAATATCGTTCCACAACCACCGCATTCGGCTGATTTAGCTTCGTGGGATTTCTGGCTGGCCAGCTAACTCAAACGACCGCTCCGCGGAAAACGTTTTGAGCCAATTGAAGACATTAAACGTGAATCACAACGCGCATTGAAGGGTATTCCGGAAATTGACTTTTACAACTGTTTTGAGGATTGAGACAAACGTTGTTACAAGTGTATTGCGGCCAGGGGGATTACTTTGAGGGGGACGAAATAGATTTGGAAGAATAAATAAAGAATTTTAAAATTATGAACAAAGTCTGTATTTTTATGTCTATTGTTTAGTATTTTTCTAAACTAAATAAAAATTTTTTTGTTTTGTTTTAAGTGACATTATTGAAAAGAAAACAACAGTTCACATTGGGAAAAGAAAGAAGTTATTTGTCTTCTACATGAAGGATAACGTTTGAGTGTACTGGAAAATACAAAAACACAGAAACAAGCACTATCGAAACAAAAGAATGGATAAACTCTTATCGTAGTAAAATCTTTGAGCTAGTATAACTGCTTTGTTTGCTAGAAGAACCAAGAGAAACCTACCACAAAAAAATACCGACCAAAAAGGATATTCTATTGAATTATGGCTGGCAAATTTTTCTTAGTTTAACCTACAAATTCTCTTAAAAAAATATCCATACTTAGAATAAAACTGAACGCTCTGAGAGACTTGTCAAGTAGCTCTCAGGCTGAGTGTCCTTTTTGCGTGATGAAGGCTCTATCCTTTCTGTTAGCCAAGGACAATTTTCGAACTTTGGTGAGCTGACTTGCTTACACTTCAGCAATTGCCAATCGTAGTCAAGCCAGAGGCAGCCTGATCTCATGCGAATGACCAAGAAAACTGTGAATACCGAAATAGGAAAGGACCTTTCGAGTGATAAAGGAGAAATGGAAAAAATTAAGGAAAGTAACTGGTAGCATTAAAACAACTTGGTGCCGCAATAAAGACAGTTACAACGAGACCCTGCAATTGATTCGTTCCGAGTTTGATGAGTACTGAGTGTTCTTCTTTTGGAACTTTATATTGTAAGTTTCTGGAGAAGAATGCCTCTTTGGGAGGGATATAGATAACAGCTAACGCCAAAATCCTCGGAGTAGGAGTAACAGCAGCAGTAGAATTCTTTGTTATTTTTTTAAATTTGAATCATTCCACCGTGAATATTTGGTGTTTCGCCTTATTCTTTCGTGATCGTGCTACCACAGTAAGATACCTTTCGCTCTCTTGATATAGCGAAAGAAAAAGCTTCATCTAATCTTGCATAGCGCTTTTAAAAGTTTGATATGAATTCCAAGCGAACATTTTCGTATGTTTACTCCTGAGAATATTATTTGGATGTGGTCAGCCCTGATTCGGACGACTTACACATTTTATTCGTGATTTTTCATTTGTTTTTAAAAACGTCTCTTTTGAAGGACTCATACGACTCAAGGAGTACGACTCATTGCACGGAAATGAAATAAACTTGATTATTATGAACTTGGGTACAGCTCCAAAAAGGTGTGATATTGCTTTCTCGTCGAAAGGACAAAGTCAAGCATTAGAATCGCCGATTAACTTATCTGTCCTTCTTTCGGGACTCTGAGCGTAGATAACGACTTTAAGTTATTTCATCGTAGTAAAGTTTACTTGTGATTTTCTCAAAAAGAGCCGAGAGCATAGTCCTAGGAATAAGGAGCAAGTAATGCTGTGGGCGATTTTGCAAAATGGGCTAAGACGTTCGTTCCTTAGGCTGTTTCACTTTCTCTATGTGCAAGATAATTTAATTAAACTAAAGAGAAAACAAGGAGTGTGCAGGGACGACGGAATGTACTATAGCATGGAACTAGTTTTGAATCTCAACCAGACTCCAATGTTCCCTTAAGCATTTTAAAAACAGCTCCGCTTGGCTATTGACGAACAGGATTCGGATATGTACTCGTTAAAAGCAACACATTATAGAGCATGCTGAAGATAATCCAAGGACCAGCGTCATACCATCATGGAGCCAATGAAATCTTTTTGCTATTTATTAACCCTAAATGCAAACAGTCGGAAAGATTTCTGAACCCAAGAAAGCGAACGTCGTCAAACATTCCTCTGCCTTTGACGAAGCTGAGATTGGCAGGACGGCAGCAGTTTCAAATAGACCCCGAAAGAGTTAAAGATAAACCGAATCAAGAGATGGATATCCCGGTGAAGGGTTGTCAAACATAAGGGTTTGAATAGTAAGCACAAGGGTCGATATTTAAAATTGGATAAAATGGATAAAAGGAAGTAAAGATGAGAAAGGCTTATTTCGACGTGGCATGGGGGTTGATGACGAGGAGTGTCTCTGCCCACACTTGCGGAACCCAACTCAAAATATTTTAGAAAACATCAGTCTCATGCCAACGATGAAATTAACATTTTATCATTAAAAGTACCCGCAAGGGTGAATCTCGCTTATCCCCAACCCCAGCGAAAAATCTATGCCGCAATGCCATCATCAGGGAGTGCTTAATGTAGCAGTGGAGTCGTGAAAAGATGGCACTTTTCTGTTTAAAGTCGGCAAAGAGCCTCAAGCTGCCGCATGGTTTCATTTATATCTTTTCGGAGATATGAAATATTTAAGTGTTCCTACTTGTAGCCTCGCTATCAACGGAAGCATCTCCAAGATATGCGAAAGGAAAAATATGTGGTACCGTGGGTGTTGCCATTCAAAAGCGATGGGACATGCAATCTCCACATTCTGAACAGAGAGAGTCCTAACTTGCCGTTCCTACACGCGTAACAGCCTTAAACCACACTCGCACATTTACAAACAAGTGTACGAGTGAGCGCGTCGCATTTTCCATATGTTGATAGCGAGGATTTTCTTACAGTTTCGATTTCAGGACCTTCTTTACTGGCAGCACAGGCTCTTACCCCCATTTAGGGCCTCTGCTGCTCCTCAAATGTTTGGCAAATAAATGGTAAAAACATGCTGATAATTCCTTCCAACGCATGAGAGCTTTTATCAGCGGTAGCTTAGATACCATCCGCTAGACATCCTTTTGTTTCGCTTCTCTCGCTCGTCGACCGAGCCTAATTCGAAGGAGCTAGGATATTCGCAACAGATTTTTATAGCAGCAATCAATTTGACCAAGATTGGCGTCTGATAAAGCGGATTTGACGGTGATTGAGCAAATTTGCCGAATTCAATGTAAAAAATGTTTCGTTGTCTTGCAGGCGCTCATTGTCGAGGCTTAAACGCTGGAGGTGTCAGCTGTACCGTGATTGGCATCTCTCCATTCAGTCCTGCCGGTGAGTCGTCATTGCCTCGGAACCGATGAGAAATTGCTGAATCTACATCCCGAAGCAAACGTACGCAATCCTTCGAAATGATAAATGATGATGGATTTAGAAGTCTTAAAACTTCGCGATTTTTCCATGTCATGCTCGCGGGTGGCTTTTTTCGCTTCAAAGGAAATTGCCTGCGTCTTGGATGAGGTGAACGCGTCAAATGACTTCTCGACACATTCCTAGCAAATGCCACAGATCTTTTGCACCCTTTGTGCCTGCCTGCCTTCAGCCAATCACCCCCATCCGCAATGGAAACTTTTCTATGAACGATGACGCTGTTTCGATTCCGCGAAATCACATATTCGGGATTTCAATTCGGGAGTAGGTGAAAATTTTGATTAGGTCATGTTAATTAAAGCAAATATTTGATTTCGTGAAAATGTATTTGCAGGAATTTCATTCGCCCGGGGAAAAAGTGTAATTAAAAGAATTGCACGTTACACGATGAGGGCTGGATGTTCTTCGAAGACTTCCAACACTGCTCATTATTTATGTTTTCATTGAGGGTTTTCATTACACTGAGTATGTGTCTGTTCCGTAAGTAGTTGTCAGGACGATTGGTTTTCAGTATTCATATTGCAAAGAAAAGTAATAATGCTGTAAATTATTCAGATTTGATTGATTTTGACGAATGCGGCATTGGGGATCAGTCCTAGCAATTTAATTAAAACTCCAGAAAGCTTGGAGGATCCATTTTGCTCGAATTTTCCTTTCATTCTTTTGGGGCAACTTACAAAAGGCGACCGTTGTTTCAACGCCTTGGTCTCTGATGACCAGTATCCAGATTTTTTGTGGAAATTCCGTTGAAATCGAAAAAAACTATTTGCGTTGTGAGTACTTAAGTGAGTATGCTTAACAGTACGAAAAGTCTGCTAAATCCTTATTCTTACTTCGCCTGTGCTACTTGGCGAATAAATTTGACACGGGTTGTCTAAATGTCTGTCCAAAAAATCTATCCCACTGCACGTGCTATCACTTTAGAGGACAAAGTTCTCCCTTTGTCCTCTAAAGCCAAAGGGAGAACTTTGTCCCAAAGTTCTCCCTTTGGCGTAAGTCCCATCAATGTCTGAATTTACATGTACTTGGTCCATATTTATGTGCAGCAAGGAACCAGGTGCAACCAAAAGAGGATAGAGGGGTATCTAAAAGACCACAGTACCTAGTTTCAGTGTCCGCCTCCTGTGACCATTCTGGGTACTTCGCCAGGGCATATAGCATGGTCGATGATGATACTGTATAACAATTAAGAAGGTGACTCCAAAAACTGTACTCCGAGAGATCATGGATGACTTGTTAAAATGGAACAATAAACTTAATTTGGAAAGATACTGTCAGTTGATTGATATTTGATCCAAAAAGATAAAACACTCCACGAAAGAGTTCTGCAACCTTCAATAAGAACGGAATAAATTTTTTTCATGCACATGACAGATAAATCGGAATAAAATCGATTTTGATTTTCAATGGATTGGCGTCCTTCTTTACACTTCTGATTGCCACGCTGACGTAAATTGAAAATTTATTTGGTTTGATCTTTAATATGCAATTATAAAATATCCCTTGAATGGGAAATCAAGTCCTTTACTTGTGATACTGGTAATAGGCTTGAGCCACTTTAGCAGCGTGACTGTAGCTGGTAGCTTTTTGTGGTCTTAGTATGCATTAATTCGGTCTACAATAGACCTGCCTTTTTGCGTTAAATTAAAGTGGATGAAGACTCAAATAAGTACCTTTATCACGAATACAGTAGTTTTTTTCAATACAAGGACTTCTGACATAACGAATTTCAGTTTGGCGATATTACTCTGAAAACTGCGGAAAGTGTACGAGTTAGAATACCTTCGATGCAAAAGATAAGACATTTGGATCTCCCTGATAATTGTGGTATTAGAAGTTCGTTTTTTTTTGTTGGCACAAGCCATATTTTCTTGAAGGTTGATTGGATCCGTTGCTCCTTGCTTTCTTGTTATTCTGAGCCTCCCTTTGTACTATCAAGAATGATATTTGAATTTATGTTTTTTGTTTCAAGCGTATATTCGACCAGATCCACTTACCGTGCAGTCGAGGTCTTGGAATGAGGTAGCTCTAACATATCACACCATCCAAGCTCTATAGTGAACTGATGTGGCAGAAAAAATTCTAAGCCCGAACTATTCAGAAGAACCAAAAAGGTCCATGACGATGGAGGCAAGGTGGAAATTAATGTGAAAAATAATGCCCTTCAACGAGCATCAACGCAACTTCGAAGCGTTCAAGCCGTGAGTGAGGTTGGGTCGAGATCGCCGCATTACAGTTACTGGAATTCTTCAGTGGCTGCAAAACGTGAACGAAGTGTCAATATTATTGCGTTAAAATATCTGGAATGCAGAAATTTTAGCGAGTTCTTGTCTTGGAGGTGAGTTTCTTCTGCGCTCATCGATGCACGAGTGCAGAAAAGGAAGTTTTTTTGAAACATATTGTAACATACATATAACTGAGATCCACCAGTGTACGGCAGCAACCAAGAAATGAAGTATGCCAATTGATTATTATGGGACAGAGGGCACCGATCAAGAGCCAATAACTTGTTGGGGAGTCACAGGCTACGATATTTTGACGACGAATGGTATTCTGTTAATTGTTGTTCAAAAATTCCATGTAATTGCAGCCAACTAATGCCTGACGTTAGGTTATATTAAGGATATAGGCCCAACGCCCGTTGTTACTTTGCCCGTTTCTAAGCCTTAAAGTAAGTGAAGTAGGTGAACGAGCGACATGAGGGATTCACTGCCGGGCTAAATTGTGGGAACAATTCTTATTCCTTCGTATTTATACATATAAAGCAAAGGTAAGAAATAAGTTCTTATACACTTTTAAAACAAAATTAGCTTTTATTTCCGCCATTTCTATTTCCGCCGATTCTGCGATGTTTACGGACTTCTGTTGTAATTTGTTATGATTCCTGATGCGCTTTTCTAGTGCATCTCACGCATGTAGCATACACATCAGGGCATTTGGGTGGACATTGCAAAAGATGTGTGAGATTTCAAATGAGCTACAAATTCAAAAATGAAGCCCGAAAACGTGAGCATCCAGTATTGGGAGTCCAGTATTGGTATTAAGATTGGGCCGACGAAGAAAGAGAGGGCCCATGTGAACGATGGCAGAAATCAATATTGATATGTTTCAGTTATTTAGTAATTTTCCAAAGAGATCAATGTACAAAAGAAAAGATAACTCCATGTAGCAGCGTGATATCCCAAGGTTTCGCCTTCTCACTGTAGCGGAAATTTGGAAAAAAAGGCAAAACCAGCAAAGCGAGGCGGGGTAGGACAACACTCAAACGAATATGCATACTCAGAGACCATAATGATCGAATTAAAAGCACTCTATGGATAACTTACTTAAGCAGGATTATTCAAATATGGAAGACAAACCTTAAAGATTTTTTGGTAATTGACGGAACTGGTATCAATAAATGTCGAACTACAATGACTTTGAGAAGGGTCTTGTTCAGCGTAAATTGTAGAAGATAATTGTATAACTTGGACACGAGTGAAGGAAGGGCAGCAACTAATAAGTAGGCACCTATCAGACAATCGTACAAAAGTTTGTATGAAACTGCCAAGACATTTATTTTCTATGCAAAAATTTAACAATTGATGAAGAGCTGGGGACATTTCCTTGTATTCCTTGTGTTCCATGTATAAATCCTATTTTTTGGATGGGCTTAAAAATGGCAAGAACATTTGGGTTTCGTCGGTTCTAACCACAAACGAGAAAAGTAATAATTAATAAATAATTAGAGAGAAATAATTAATTTAATTATTATAAATTAACAATAATTATAGCTCATGTTGACCCCCGTCCGTACTATATATGGAGATAAATGTAGAAAACCTGTCGCCTTGTCTATGCAGCGTTAAAATTAAGTCACATACGAGGGTGGTTCGATAAGTACCCGTGCTTGACGACAAAGGGCGTTCCTGAGGGAAGTTGAAAGTATTTTCCTCGTATACTACTACCTACCAAACGACGATAATACAAATTTCAGACTGATTAATAGGTTAGTGTAGATTTCGCAGCCATTCGAGTAAGACGTGTATCGTGATTTTTGCTAAATGCTCGTGCTTGTTCGTTGATTCGCTTTTTGTTTTTGGATGAAAAAAAATTCGAGGAGATATAAGCAAAGTTGGATGCTGTGTATGTGGACACTTCGATCTATATGACCACAAGTATTGGTTCAACGAATTCAAACGTGGGCGAACATTCGTGTTTGATGAGGGGCGACCAGGACGCCCGGCAGACGTGGAAATCATTCAAAAAGTCTTCGCATTGATTCTCGTTGATGGACGAACGAAAGTTCGCGAAGTAGCAGAGACCGTAGGTGTGTCGACCGGAAGGGAAATTAAAATTTTGCATGATAAGTTGGCTATGGAATAATTGTTGCCCCGATGTTTGCCGCGATTGCTTACCGTGGACAACAGGCATATGCGCTTGTTAACTTTGAAGCAGTGTCTGAAGCACTTTAAGCGCGCTTCGAAGGAGTTTTTGCGACGAGTTGTCATCGTCAGTCATGAAACCTGGATTCATTATTACACACCAGAAACTAAGCAACAATAAAAACAATAGACTTCTCCCGGTGAATCTGCTCCAGAGAAGGCGAAGACGGTCCCATTGGTCGGAAAGGTCATGGCGACGATTTTGTGAGGTGCGAACGGCGTCATCCTCATGGAATTTGTTTAGGGAAAGGTCACTGGAAAATGCTAGTGAGTTATTGGTTATTTATGTTTTTCAAAAAACCAGTGAATGTCGACAGCAAAATTCTTGTCTCAGTTTGAAGAAAACCTCAGGGTCCTCAGGAACCTCAAACCACCCTCTGAGAGAAAGTCAAAGCAAAGTAAATTCTTGATTTGGAAAATTAAATAAGATTAAATTAAACGAAGAAGTTCAAAAATTTACCTAAAATATGGTTATCAGCAGTGTGAAAATGATTCTAATGAGGTTTATGAGTAGTATCGTATATCCGCCAGAATATTTCCATGAAGCTAATAAGTCATTTATTCGGCCGAGTCATTTCTTGATTTTCTTCTAAAAAAGAATCTCTTCATTTTCAAATGAATACACATACCTAACAGCACATTTATGTAAAAGTGTTACGATCCTTGAAACAGGAGAATCCTCTTTTCATCATCCTCTGATTGATTCGTGGGCATCTAGGCGACTTTCATTCTTACAGTGGTGGAAATTATAGTAATGATCGTTTGTGAGTATTTCTTCATTGGGAAAATTCACCAGATGCAAGCACGCAAGTAGCCCAGATTAAGTTGAAGCAGTTACATTCAAGGATACACGGGAAACTCGAAAATTTAGAAACGCAACCAAAAACTAACTACTCCAAGCGTCCTTTCAACATTGTCTTTCATCTTGAAAATGCTTTAAATCCTCTTCCGTTCGAACCACAACATTTCAGGATTACCAGCAACAATCTTCAGTTTGACTATTGCTGCTTCGTTTCATTTCGAAAATTATCTATGGCAACCACTGAATCATTTCATTCTAACAAACCACACTTGGGTTTCACCAATTAAATAAATGTAACGAAGCGTGGTCTTTTTAAGGGAAATTTCCATTGAAAACTTGCACACAATTGAGAGAAGTTGCAATGGAGAGAAATTATTTCAATTGGAAGCCGCTCTAATTAGCACTTCATCAATTGTTTCTACAGTGCTCGCAGAAGTGAATACCATACAATTATATCGTAAAATGTCCTCGTATAACCATCTGCGGAACCCAGAAATCCAGAAATGAATGCCAACCGCAGCGAGTATGAGTGTCGTTGGCGGTTTTTCCGATTCAGCTGTTTTTAAAGAAAAAATTAATGCAACGTCGATATCGTTTTTGCTGGGATAGCATGTCCTAAGAAAATTAGCGTCAAAGGAAGTTCTGTCAGGAGATTGAGAAATCCTTAAATTTGATCATCTCAAACTGCTGTTGCTTAGAGAATGTTCCAATTTTGCTGGACGGCTACGTTTCATAGCCACTACCGTGTCCTGGATACAATTAAGACAAATTAAGCCTTTTGTCCATTTATCTTTACATTCCATGCAACGATAGTGATCCTGTCCGGAAGCGGGTCACACTCAAGGGAAATGGCCAGCACGATATTCAGCTGCTCTCCATTGAAGAAAATATTGCGCTGAAAAATGGAAAATCAATTTAATGCCCTTCTGGAAATGATTTTTTCCTCTTATATTTTGTCTTCACAACCGTCGTCAGTAATGAAAATATGGTTCGTATGATTTATGTGTGCGAGTGAAGCGCTAGATGATTGTGTTCTTCCTTTTGTGTCTCGCTTATGAGTCCTGAGAAAGGTCTGCCGAAGGTGAGAGTTCTCCAGCCAGCAGATACCCTTAAAATTGATTTATTTGGGTGCACAATTGGTGGTAAAGATTTCGTAAATTTCATAACCAATAAATCATTTGATTAATCCCAAAGGGTGATTTGTCAAAACCAAGACGGTAGACTACAAACTGTCTGCAGTTGATTATGATTTAGTTTAAAGTACAAATTTAAGGATTATAACAACGTTTAAAGCTTGTATTAGTTGCTGTTTTTTCTACTGCATGAAATTTTACTACACAAAAACTGGATTCAAAGCCTCACTCGATAAGAGCTAAATCACTTCCTGAAAATCAAATAAATAATGGGGAATTCCTTATGTTTATACTCGCAAAAGGGGCATAACTTGCCGAAGGAATCCCTTCCTGTTATTCCCAAGGAAACGAATAGTATCCCAATAAAAGCTATTCAACTTATGTTTATCTACCAATCGAACATAATCCCTTCAATCAAGGTATCCAGATTGCGATAAAAAAGGAGAAAATAATCGTAAAAAAGGAAATTGAGGAAATCTGATTGTAGGTTAAATCGTTTCACTTAGTCCTTTTATGTTTCATCAATTTGTGTTAAATCATTTGTAAATCATTACATCAGTATCAGGCCCGGGGGAATTGAGGTTTCCACGCTGCGAGCCTTGAGCCAACATATCCCGAACGTGCATTCTGACAACGAATCTGTGATTTAGTCTCCGTTTATGGGAAACGTTTCACGGTAGCATAACCGACTTGAGTTCTTCACCTATTCGTAACATTTCGAATACGGCAAGCAATTACACGATTCAGTTGAGTTCAATTGATTCCAAAGGTGCTCGTCACCCCACTGTCATCGTCCTGATAGCGAACCTACGCTGTGTATGCCAGGGTGACAGAAGCTTCTGACGGAATGTATTAAACGTTTCTCTACTATACGTTGCTACTTCACAGATGCCTCAGCCAAGCTGGGACTCAAATCTGAGTGAGTGTCAGGTGGAAATGTTGTTTTAGTTGACTCACCTAGGCTTCGTAACTTAACTGGCTGCCAATTACCTATAATTTGTAATTAATTCACACTTTGTGGCTTAGTGCTTACAAGCAACACCGTGAACTGTTAGTCGTTTCACTTCAGGGTGTTGTATGTGAATTCACCGATTTCGGGGAAAGTGTTACTTAGCGTGGGAATTTTAGGCTTCGTATAGAGTTTGGGGTGTGAAGTTACTAAAACAGAATAATAAATCCAAATTCCCACGAATTCTCTCTTTCAGGTGGTAATTTAAACAACAAAACTATTTTGTATACCTCAGCAACTTTGTAACAAGAGGATAGTCTTCAAGCTCAATCTAGTTCCCGCAATAGACTAGTCCTAAAATCTTTATGTTTTTGTTTTAGGAGGGGAGAGGGGTGCTTGCTACTTGCACCTTAAGTGTAGGACTCCTAGACAAGTATTGCTTTTGAACTACCAACTAAACGCCTTTCCTGTTGACATGAGAACCAAGGCTGCAACAGTTTTGACACATGACAGAGTAGACCTTGCGTTTCTATGCCTGCAGGTGAAATTTTTCTCTAGTAAGATAGAAGTAAGAGAAAACGAGCACCCATTCCCGATGCCTCCTGACACACTAGAATACCTTGTGATGCTGAGCGTTATCTACCACGAGGTTGCCTTGTCAAGTGTTCTAAGCAATTCTCCGACTGTAGGTTTCGAATAGAGCATTCCGGTTGTGCTGAAAAGATCAACGCGCTCTTTGTTCCATATGTTTCAAGGAAAAACTTAATGTCCGGGGTCATTTACCATTCCTGTAGAAAATATGAAATTTGGGGTCAAGTTGTATCAATTTTGTACCAACCAGTACTGGAACTTTATACCAGGAACATTCTAGCCTGCACAAGAGCTGGACCAATGAGTCTTAGTATGGCCTCGATTGAGCAATGTCCGTACCATACAGTTGAATTTGTTAGTATTCATTTTGATTGGCTCGAGAAAGCTCGTCATAGAGCCTGTATTTTACTAGAATTTTCTCGAAAGTTGCTTTTTTTGATGAATTGCGATGGCTGTTTTCAATCCAGTCATGGATATCATAACAAAAACTTAACCAACCAAAACAATAAAGAAAATGTAGTAACAAAAACGAGGAATTTGCGTCAAAAAAACTTAAATATTTCAGTTTTCCAATTCGATTGCTCTAAAATTTTACATTTCGCATTGGAGTGAATCTACTCATTCTGGCTCCTTTTTGTACTCTGTCCTATACCGACTGCAGATTGATGACCAAAACCGGGTTATCTGGTACTTGCAGAAGTGATAAGCTATGAGAATGCACTCAGTACGTTCGCCTTTTTTCGAGGTATCTAAACGAAGTACTTATCAGTTTCCCCTTAAAAATCCACTTTGAACCTTTTTGAGTTAAAGACTGTTACGTGTATCTATCTTGAAAAATGCTGTAACCCCAGAGGTAGACGAGCAATACAGCCGGTAATTGTGATGAATGTCTAATGGTGCTTTTTCGTTTCATTTACACTAAAATATTTACATTTACATTAAATAACGAAATAAAAAGGACGCAAACAAAAAAAATTGGTCATTTGAAAAGACAAGGATAAATTCGAAGATTTTGCACTGAAGAATAAGCAGAGATACAGAGAAATGATAGAATGTTAACCAAGATAAAAAGAGCCAGTGTGAGATAGGCTTGGCGTCCTATCTGCAGTCCAATCGAATGTGTGGATATGTGATAGTAAAAAGCGACAAATATTCGAGTTGAAACGCGAAAATTACTTCAAAATAAAGATCGGTGAATCAATCATATTGATTGAGGATTTATTTATGATGTAAAACAATTTAATTTCAAAATTTCATGTTTCACTTAACAAGGGTAGTGAGGGTCAAAGGGTGAAGCGTTAGGGTGAAGCGTCCATTAACATGGCTAAGATATTATACGTGATATTATAAGCTGAGCTTAAGCAAGAAATTGCCGATCGATATTTTTATCAGACCAAGAATTTAAAGATAGTTTTATATTTTTTACCCCTTTTTTGTTTGATTTATTTCTTTATTTTTTGCAGGGAGATGTTATCATTTTAATTTTGGTCCACTCCTTTTTTTACCCTCCTTCAAAGGGGACCATGTAATCATCTTTTTCCAAATTTTACCCCGCGAAGACCTCCTTTTTCATTTTAAATGTCTGCATCTTCATTTGCAAATTTTGAATTTATTGAAATTAAATCAGATCTGCTTAACATATTCCGGTCACTAATTTTTTAGATTCGCTGAAAAGCCCGTTATCAAGGATGTGATTGCCTTGTCAATTTAGGACTCTCAGTTTTATAATGCAGTGAAGAAGTAAGTTAATCAACGTCGGGATGGTGCTTTGAAAAGGAGCCAAAAATTCGTAAAAGCCAAGAACATTTTGGTTATTGTCAACAATGAATCCCTTCCAGATGAATCGCAATTGAGTACTCTGGGCAGTAACTTGTACATTCATATTTGGGATTCGAAGTCATTTTCTGTTGCAATAAATTGATTGATGCGATTGACGGATCTAGAAAAGGTCCGGATCATGAAAGATTGGCGGTAGTCATTTACCTGAGATCAGCACTTCAAAAACGGAAACTTTTTAATCCTCGTTGCTCTGCTGTCTGTATCTGTCCTTCGTTTCCCGTAAGCAGTGCCCCCGACTGCTTTCGTCCATTTAACACGTCCTCCAGTTTTAATATGCTGTGCAGCAACGAAGTAACTACTTGAATTAACTTTTCCTGACTCGTCAAAATTTTCAAGATAAAAACTAGAGATCCTATTTATATTAAAAATCGAGAATTTCCGCACTGGTTTGATTTTTAATGAAAAACCAATGTTGAAGGAAAAGGCTAAAGTTTTTCCAGTTACGTTAGTCCAAAAAATCGAAGTTTCTCGACAAACAGAATGTAACCAGAATTCCATAAAAAATACGCAGGAAATTGGAAGCTTTGATTGGAAAAAACGCTTGCAAATAAAAAAGAAGTCTCGCAAAAAGAGAGGAACAGTTGCACTAAAAAGCGGGCATGCAACAGGACATTCCGTGCATGAAGCATCGGAATGAACGGAATGCAAAGGTGGATGTGCCCAAATATGCTCGTCCTTTTTCTCTGCCGAGCTTCCACATGACAAGGCTAAAATCCAAGCCACACGGGTCCTTGTTGATATCGTCAACGTGGGTTTGCCAACAGCGAACCTTGTTTTCATTGGTCTACCTATGGAGGAGTGTTTCAGCCGATCCGTATGCCAGTATTCGGGTGTATGACTCATCGTGGTGCTGTGGACCTTTGGCCTCGCCGCGAACTCTACGAAATTCTCTTCACTTTTCAGCCACTTTTCCTCACTACTAGTGTGCAGCAGGCTTATCATGTCGTGGCCCTTGTCTGGACATACAGAAGTTACATAAAGACTTGATGCGATTCATGGTGGACTTTACCACGTTTTCAGCTGCGACTTCCCTAGTTCAAATCCTAATCTTAAGCTCCCCTGAGGGTTCCGGAGACCGCTTCGACTTCCATTTTAGCATCGTTCCAAGATAAGGCTGAAGTCGTTCAGAATTCTCCATTTGTGTAGGCACTCCCAGGATGGTTTCCCGATAGCTTCACCGGCTTCAAGATTGGGGTGGCGCCAACGTTCATGTACACAAGTCCCGTCCTAGTCGCCATATATAGGTTTCGTCTATTCTCGAATCTGGATAAGGCATTCACCATTCCATCGCCATGGCATTAAAGTCACCCACAAAAAGGATTCATCCTTCCGCGCTCGATATAGCTTGCTGCAGTTGATTGAAATTCCTCTGTAAGGATGAAACTGGCCCGTTCGGCGTAAAATAGACACATAAATGTCGTTTCCGCTCACCTAACAAGCGCAAAAGCAGAATGCTACCCCGTACCCAAATAGCCGTTGTGTCAAATCGGTCATTGTACCATCCAGCCTCACCTCTATTGTGATAGTGTTCATATAACATCAGCAGGTGACTTCTTTCTCCCGCGCAACTCTGTTAAGTAAGTTTTGTGAGGTTACGCTATTCTGTAGGTTCATCTGTAGGACTTGAATCATAGTTATTCCTATCCCTTGCTAAGCGCTTCTGTGAAATCCAGGCACCTTTCGCTTAATGGGATATTTGCCAAATCTTCAGGTATTGCACAAGCTGCAGCTGGTTTATTTCTGCAATCTCACACGCTAATGTCGGGAATGTATCACAGGCTGCTTCGATCTGACGTTGCAGTTCAATGAAATTATCCCTACAAGTTAAGAGTTAAGAAGTTATAAGTTAAGTTATATAACATAAGAAACTTATAGCAAAGATTTAAAACCACCCTTCGGTGAATTTTGACTATTTTCATTACCCTGCCGATTTTAATGCTCTCTTTGGTAAGAAGTCGCGCTCTTTCTCTGGGATCTCTACTGTTTGCGACCTTTTGCTCTTTAGGGTTGGTAGGTGTCAACCTTACCCTGAAGCTTTGTTTAGAAGAGTTTGCCTAATGGCATCATCTACTTTTTTGACATTCGTAATACAATCAATGTCTCTCATTTTTATAGAGCTCAGTGGCTGTAATGTCGAGATAACTGCTATGGATTTGACGGGGTGATATTTATTAATTCTACTTAAGATAATTTTATTTTAAGGTATTAAAATTAAAGCTCAAAATTTGGATAATTAGAAGTCTATACCAGTAATTCATTTGACATTGAACAATTTTTTTTTGGCATAAACAATGAATAAATAGAAAATAAATCAGTTGCAAGAACAATATTTTCGTAAAATAAACCAATGAATAATGAATTATATTTTAGGAACTCTATCGAGTTAGCATTGCAGACCATTGATCGGTCCATCAAACTGGTTCGCTAACACTGAATTTTGTTAACATTTAGGAATGGCTTTTCCGTTTCAAAGGGGTGAATTCATATTTTGTCCGAATGAATTTTTCGACAAACCCCTGCGAGAATGCCGGATAGGGGGTTACAATAAAGCGTTATAACGAAATCGGGTAAGCAATGTCTACCTCAAACCCTAACTTGTAAAAACTGTACGTAGTGAATTGATCTGCAAGCATCCATTTTGGAGCACGAGGCGTGATTCCTTTGTCATTTCGATATGACGGGGTCCTCTTTGCATGAACTCATGCGGAAGTGTGTTTGTTGCATATAGGTATTGTCAGGTGCTTTTGGATGTTTTTTAAGGATCACATTCTTACATTCATGGTATCACTAAAAAACGAAGTGTTCCAGTTTAAAGCTTAGAGACGATGATTACCTCAGATTTAGGATTAGTAACTGATGATTGGTAAAAGTAACAATCCTAAACGATGAGTTATCCTTAAAAAATATCGTAATTAAATGAGCACAAGTTGTTGATTGCTTACTGTAAGGATAATTCATATTCTGCAAGCGGTCTAATGAGGCAAAACATCTGTACCTTAAACATCGATTGTTTCATGTGGAAAATTATCCTTATCGAAGGACATCCAATAAATTTATTTTTCTTCCATATCATAAAATTTTATGAGCCAACTTTTATTCGCATAAAACAATACTCGAAGAAAAACAAAACGCTATCACCCTCCACCAATCATCGTCGACAATGATTTGCTTTTACAATCATTTGACCAAAAGAAAATTCGATTAATTATTGAAGTGTAGTAAAGCATAATCAAATCGGTATAAGAGAATGAGAATAAAAATATTAGAGACTCAGGTCCTTGAAGTGTTCAGTTCAGTTCAGCTCAGCTCAGTTCAGCTTGTACGTTCGTTGATTGGTTCATTGATTGAGTTCTTCTATCGATTCCAGCTTATAGCCGAGAGTAATACTAGAACTTTGAATGGTTCAATTCTAATTTTCCCCAACATAATTAATCGAAATTTTCCAGATGACCGTTTCCATTCAGACTTGGAACAAGTATGACTATAAGTGGGCGTTCTATATCAACAATAAGTTAAGTATCTATAAATTAATAGTCCTTTCAATAAGTATGCAGCTGATTGAACATGATTGCCATGTCAGTAGCTGGGTGGTATTTTCTGTGCTAGCAATAATAAATTTGAGAAACACAAATAAGTTTCGCCTCTGTGACAAAAGGATGGCGACATGAAATATGAAAAGTTGTCCTCGTTTCTAGCTGACAAGTAAACAAGTTGAATATTTTTAGCTTAGTTCGCAGATAAACGTTAATTTAAAAGACAGGTTAATAGTCGCAGCCGCAGATTCAGTTTCAAGGACCTAGAATATACTAGGTCCTTACATCAACGACCGTTAACGTTGGGTATTTGTAAATCTATTCAATGAAATGAGAACTCTGTGGCTTATTAAGGTGTGTCCCAGCTACCAACATGGGCACAAATTGCTAATTTGGAATGTATATAAATATAGTTTTTACCTTCATATTAAGGCTGAGACTGGCTTTCACTATGACTAATCGATTTTGTTGCCATGATTCTTATCTGAGCATTCATATGAGCATATGAGCATGAGCAGGACATAACTAAATTGCAAACCTGCGTACGCAATTAACCAGTTGCAACATGCGTGATCGACAGAAAAAGTAACAAAAATGCTCCTGCTGTTATCGTATCATATACAATATAGTCCACATATCTCAGAACTACATAAAAAAACCCACATACTTGACATTTATCTCCTAAATTGTTTGACATCCAAAGACATATGTGAGGACCGGAGAAATTCGAGACAACCATCACGGGTTAAAAACAAAAAAGCTACTAAAGCATTGAGAGAGTGAAAAAATTCCCTCTCATTGTTGGCCATCATGAGCTTCCAGGGAGCACCAACACAAATTACAGAGAGAGACAACGGTACAAATCTATTATGAGATCAAATATGATCATACATAAAGAATGGAATACATTTAAGTTTGTCACTAGAGCACGGAGGGTGATATTAGATATTTCCTGTTATCCGTGTGACTCTGGACATCTTTCTTGAAAAATGGTACGTATCTGACCAAAACCTTCCTTCTATACGGTAGGGAAACATGGGCGCTAACAACAAGGATAACGAGGGTACTACACGTTGTCCAAAGAGTCATGGACAGATGCATGCTGGACATTACTCGCAGGGATCGCAAAAAGGCCCAAGAAACAGACGTGAAAGAGCATAATCCTTGAAATAGCGATGGGTCAGTTACTTGGCGAGAATGACAGACTGCAGATGAGCCAGAAGAATAGCGCAGTGGTACCTCATAGGAATCAAACGACCGAGAGGACGCCCAAAGATGTGATGGGGCTATGATGTATAGAAAAGCCGGCATATAGCCAGCACATCTTGGATGAAAATAGCTGAAAATAGACAGACTTGGGAAGCAATGAGCTGCACCATAACTAGGAAATATGGTTGAACAAGCTGAATATGATGATAACCTTACCATCGACCAAATCCATGTTGAGTTGACCTGGAAGGTGTGAGGATGGAGCCTTTCAAAATAAGTAATCCAAAACGCAAAAACTAGAAAGTGTGCGCAACTAGCTTAGAGGAAAGTCTCCAGCATGTCACTCTTAATAAGAGCCCTCAAACACCCTTGAGCTATCAAACATACTCGTTGCTGCGGGTGAAGTGAACAAGGCTTTTTTGAACGCCTTTGAAGGAAGTATTCTTTAGCGCTTCAAAATGCAGGACAAATGTTTGTTGCAGTATGAAGAACTAGGCAAACTGAAAGTGAGAGTTCATAAATTCTACAGTATGGCAACTGTACAAACGTTTTGGATGTATATTATAGAATTGTGATGTACGCAAGGAAAGGATTCGTTAGAGGATCGTTAGCTTGCAGATCAAGTTTATCTCAAACTAAGATCTGCTTGCAAGAATTGTAAAGAAACAACTGTTATGCGGGAATGACATAAAACGATTGCTCAGGAAAGAAGTAACCTAACCATTGCATAAAAGCAGAACGACGGTAGCTTCACAGAAACTGAAAAGGAACGTGATCTGCTCATTGAAACCCATTTCCCATGAAACGTTATAACCAATCAAAGGACTGACAAAACGGCCCAAAAACGCGAAGCAGCTCGGGATAGAAGGAGGTTGCGACCATGTCATACAAAAACGCGTAAGATAGGCTGTAAACTCTTTCCAGCCCTTCAAACCATTTGGGCTAGATGGCAGCTCTGATTCAGCCGGGCCAGAACCTTCTTCATAACAAATAAGACTCCTTCATCATTCTGTCATGGCAGCACACGAATATGGAGTCAGGCGAAAATTGTTGAAGTAACCAGAAATTTCATGAAACTAATGCAAAAGTGTGTTGACCGACGGAGTCTCAAGTCACTTATTTTCAAAACTATGGTGTCCTGTATGCATGTATGCATCCTGCATGCATGTTGAAAGATTATTATCAACACGCATACAGGACGAGAAAATCAACATGTTCCACCTTGTATCAGCTAACTAGACAAACAAAGAATCTCTGGGTTATGAAGATGTAGCACTGGGTTCATTTGTTCACATTAAGGGCATTTTTGTCAATAGCATCCCCCTATACAATCGGGATAGCGCTGACAAAAGAGAGACGAATCCTACCCTCGTCCACTGGTTAGCTCAATCCCTTGCGAAGGCGTACTGTCGTATGTAAAATGAGATCGAGCATCAACAACCTACGTTTGTATCCTTTATCTCAAAAGGAGATTTTGTTTCAACTTCACTATTGATTTCGATTTCAGGTAAACCTGATTTTAGAAAACCATTTCAAGGACTGTAATTTGTGAGTACATCGTTCAGTTTAAAACAGCGAATTTAATTTTTTTTATAACTAGAAACCAGTCCAAAAATAGCAAGATAAAACCAGTTTATAGTGTCAGATACACTCAACACCTTTTTAATCACGTTTTGACAATCAGGGTGCCAAATATTAATGGAGTAATCTTTGTATATTTGCGATAACATTAATGGGGTCCTTTGCGCAAGAACCATATCACAGCCAAATTACCACCATCTAGATAAAACGCTCCACCCTTATCGTATGACTCAATTATCTGTCGTTTTCCTGAATTCCGTTAAACACAAATATTCGATCAATAAAACGCACATCAAATCCTTATCTGTCCTGGCATATTACTGTTCCAGATGAAATGTAAGTTCATTTACATGCTTAAATGACTTTCACTAGTTTTCTTGATCCTTGTACAATCCTTGCGAGATGCCGTCAGGACGAACATTCTAGCCCATTGTGAACGGCTAGGAGCGCATAATGGGTGTAATAAGCCAAGCTAATTAGTCGACCGTTGTATTTTCTTGTGCTTGTATCTCTCCGCTGGCGATGGCTGGGACTACTTTTGAAATCTGGTCCTATCGCCATTTGCGATTGTAACTATTCCAAGGAGGCGAAAGATACTCGCATACAAGACTACACACCACACTAAATGGAGAAGATGTAACACACGAAAAGCATATTTCACCCTTTTGTTCCTTTCGGTATGACTAAGTCGTATAGCATTGGGTCCTAATTGGGATCCATTTCAACTGAAACCGCATACTCATGCATAATAGCCGTGGTAACATTGGCAAAGGAGTATTTTAATCGTACTGTTTTGTATAGCAACATTTACAATGTATCCTTGCCTAGCGAGCAAGGAGTTTCTTTGTTTGTTCGGGCTTGAAATTTTGCGGTAAGCATTTGCTGCTTGATATACATTCAGCAGCGATCAGCCCTTATCCGTAATATTTTCTTGATGCGTTTCATTGTAGGGCAATTTGCTTAATGCCTCGAAAAGTGACTTGAAGTGGTCTTAATGCTCAACCACCCTTTTCAAGCAAATTTATTGACGAATTTCTAAGCTCGACGCTAGTTGCTGCGAATCAAATCATATCTCTCGTCCCTCAAAGAAATATGTTGTAATGCATCTAATCATGGTTTTAAGGCAAAAATTCAATTATTCAGGACATTCAGACTATACACAATATTTATGCGATTGAGCAACATTGAGGTCATTGTTAAACCACGATTATCCACTTTTATTTTTTTACAAATAAAGCAGCCGCATTCACGGAAATGAACAAGCTTACTGGCACAATACACATCCTTTTACATAGCAAGTGAGCGCTGCTGTCATTAGCCTCTGATCGCGTAACCTCTTAAATAGTTCAGGACTGTGGGAAGTTATTCAAAACTGCAGTCAACAGGAAGAAAGTTACACTTACATGACTTCCTGGAAAACTATGACAAACAAAAGGAAAACGAAGCAGCATTCAACCTTAAACGGACTCTCCGTTCAGTCGGTCGAAATTCGGATTAGACTCAACTTAAGTAACCGTAACAACAATGGACACAGGAAGCACGCAATAGCGGCTAATTTCGCCTTGTTTCATCTAGGTCCGCCTACCTCTTCCAGCTGGGACGAGATGAATATTTGAGCCACTTTCTTCTCTCTGCATTAACAAGTCCCTTTTACACCTCTCTTTGTAGGAAGAACAATCTGCACTGTTCCATTAGCATTGGATAACAAAACCTCTCGTCAAGACCCTTTGAGACCCTTGGAGAAAGCTTACCTTTTCTTGATATGAAGCAGATGTCACTTTTGGACCTTGGGCTAAAGCAAACAATCAGGGGACGGGACTTTCAAATCTTCTAGTGGTAAAATGGGTGCCAGTAAGTGTCTGCCACCGCAGTAGTCATGGATCACGGTAGACTGAAAATACCCGTGTCCGATCAGTAACTGGGTCCAGTAATAATTATTCTCTCACTCTGTCTTCTACAATTTCAACGGCCCACGTTATTAATAAGAGGTTTGGTCAAACTGCTCTGCAATTCATTTATGCACAATTGCTACCACAAGTTTAGAGTCCTCGCTCTTTCTTCCTGGTTAAAAGTTTCTCCCTACGTAGTTAGACTCTCCTTTGCTCTTCAACAAGGATCTTCGTGGTATCCCTAAACGTCATATTAAAGAAATAAAGCGATGTGCTACCGAATTTAGTAGAGCTAGCCTTCTCTGGATATGCTAAAGGCACTTCGGGTCCGACTAGGCTCTTAGTCCCAATTTCCGGAGCCATACAAGAGCACTGATACTCTTGAGTCAGCGTCCTCCACTCGAGCTTGGTATCCCAGTGTTGTCCGTAAGACCACTAAGAATCGACACTCCTGGCGCGGTCTTATCGGGGTGTCTGATCTTGATCACAGAAGCTCATCATCGAGTTGATCACGTAGCCAAAGCAATTGCTTGATCCAACATCTCGGTGGTTATTTCCTTAATCTGAGCGAACCATGGAGATTCACTTCTTAGGCAGTTTGAAAATTTTTCGGGGATTTTGTTAAGCCCATCGCAAAGTTTTTTCAATCCTTATAGAAATGTGTGCAAAATTTTTCCTTTCTTGAATAGATTTAATTAAATAAAGCTGTTTTCATAATTCCGTACTACAATTCTTACACAATTTTTGAAAAATTGAATAAGTTCATCTGGTAGCTTTTTGGTATAATATCTTCTTCTGTGGTATGATACCTTTTTCAATGTGCAAAGGAGCTATATCATGGAGCTGGAGCTATATCATGTCCTACCTATAAGAGATTGCTACCTATTAGAGATTTCTTTTCTTGACGCGCTCTGTAGAAATATTTCGGCAATAACTTCTATTCAGTTTCAAGAACTCAAAACGTCATGGTCAAAGCCAACCAAACTGATCACAATAATCTTTCCTCGAGAAAATCATCAGCTAAGAAAGGGAGCTGCCATGTTTGGAAATAATGGATTCCCTTAGTTTTTTGATTTTAAACGTGAAGCTGTACCTTTTGATGAATTTTAGATAATTATGGTGCGTTTCGTTCTTGGAATTTTCACATAGTTTAGTAGCGCAAATCGTTTCAGAAATCTTGTATTTCATTCATTTTAGAATGAAATAAAGCGAGCTTTACAAGATCGAGAGCTTAGAAATCGAACAGGTTAGTCATGTCTAGCTTTCTGAGCTGAAATGTAATGATCATTTTCCACAATAAACACCTTGTTCATCATAAGTATTTCCTCCTTGCTGACTTAACCAAACCTTCTACATAAAAGTTTCAAACTGTCTACGTCGTTCGTTCCAAAAAGGAACGTATCAGGATTGTAATGCATAGATGTGTATTAGTCCATACGCATGGGCTTGAGTCTATGTAGCTCTGGAAATTTTTGAGTAGTTGGCCTAATGTTCAACGTTTGTACCAATTTTAGTTCCTCCCCATCATGACTGGATGATCTTGCTCCTTTGATGTTTTTTCTAGTTTGTCGGGCTGAAAAGACCCTCAAAAGCAAGGATGGCGATTCGGGCGGTTTCTCGGACTTTCTAAACAACTGAAAATTTCGTTACGAGCGGTTTCTGCATAGAAAAAGAGCCCCTTTAAAGGTCGCTTAAAAAAATACAAAATAAATTTCCAAATTTCGAAATATCTATTTGAAAAATTTTGAATATCTAATTGTATTTAGCCGTTTGTAAAATGGTGGACTAGCTCTGTCCGATCCAAAGCAGTTGAGAAAGCTTTCGATTTCTTCTTTTTCATTCACTCTTATTCATCCTGCTCTACGCTGCATAAGTTGTATCAAAGTTTTTCGTGAAATAATATTTTTAATTGAAAATTTTGAACAAGATATGAATTGTAATACGAAGAATGGTAAAAGGATTTGTAATGTGCAAGACGCTTGTACGTGTGTTATATTATCGGTTGGTTACACAATGAAATTTCCAATTCACATCATGTCCGTTCGTAATTTCCAATGCTTCGTCAAAATGTAACACAATATTTAAACCTCAGCAGGGTTGCAATCCACAATCCTGTCACAAACAAAATCCTTCGCTTTCTCGGGATGACATATTCATAGTTTCGATTGCGGTTACTCGCAAACAAATGACGACTCAACTTCGCCAATTGGCTAAATATTTCCGATATTTGCAAAGTAAATAGGACAGTCCATACAGATTTCAACAACTACTGCTGTGACTTACAAACTTCCACGATCCCTTCGACACAGTGTTCCGAAATGGATTTGCCTTATCCGCTTCAGGTTATAAAATCACCGCCTGACAAAACGCGCCATACACACGCACGTTCCTGGGAACTCGCCAGCAAGTATATTTGCAAAGAGGTTCGTAGGTTAAGTCACCCCCTAAGGCAAGGACGATTGTATGGACTCGTTCCGGAACAGAAGGAAGTGAGCGAACGGTGGAAGAGTTTGGGCTTGTAGCCCATGTGAGCAATGTATGAATATAGATGACTCCTTTCAATCGACGTGATTGATTCTTATGGAAAAATTTATGACGACTTTATTTGAGTTTTGTGGCGGTATGAATTGAAATATTTCTCGGAGCCACAAAACAAATTGAATTTGCATAAAATTTTTATACGGCAAGCTGAATTCCATTTGCATTTCTTAGGAAGGACACACAAAATGTAGTAAATGCGTAGTTTGGGCCTGGAGTCTTTCCATTGTAGACATTCGGTGGCTGGACATCGGGAGCCATTCTGCGAATGTTACAACAACCAATTTATTTGTTATGGATGCGTGTGCCATGGTCATTTTCGTACGACATCCGCTTTTATTTCTTTTAAAACAGGAAAAAATAACTGAATTCAAAGTTTCACTCTATTTGATACAGTCCACTGGTTCCGACTTAGATAAACTAATTTTCCTGAAACTCCAGCGGAATAATTGATGAGCGGAAAAAATTTATCTTCATTGGCCGGCAAAAGGTTACGTAATACAATAACTTCTTTTTCGGTGACCCATTTCCATGTTGTCAGGAAAGCAACTTCGCCCCGGTCGAGTGGAGACATGTAAACATGCTGCAATCTACGAATTTCTAAATTCTGTTTTCGCTCTTTCTGCGATTCTTGAAAGGGGTCTTTCAAATGATTCCCAATATCGACAAAGCAGTTAGGAGCTGTAGAAAACAAGTGTTAACTCAAAGAGCTTTTACATTAGAGTCCTTTATCCGTTGCTTAAATAACCAATTGTCTATCAAGACACTGTTAAAGTAAATCTCGTTGCCTTTATGAACTCGCCACATCAATTAACTAGCAAGCAGAACTCCTTATCAGCTACACAAGATCCACACTCACATAATGTCCTTTGTTTGCCAGAACATCTCACCTGAACCGAGCGCAGCTTGATCCCGGCACGAAGTTATCCGTGGGGCTTTTCCACTGCATCCACATCAGCAATATCCAGCACTCACTTATCTTGGCCTGGCAAGTGAGAAAAGTGAAGTCATGGTCGGCGCTGCTCGCCAAAGGATTTGCTACAGCTTCAGATGTCGGCTTAAATCCCGACTGCAATGTACGAAAAAGGCAACCAGGAACCGCATTAAAAATTTATTTAACTTCTAATTAGGCAACGTTTCATGTCAGCAGCCCAACACTAATTTGCTCCTGGCAAAATTCATTTAAAGTTTCGGAGCTTCAAGGGGGCAACAAAAAACAACATGACCGGGTCTATGAGATGGCGATTTTCTTAGGATGGTAGTGCCCGGTCCCGGAACTGGGACCAGGACTCGACACCGCTCCCTGTTCGCATCGAACACTTGCCATTGACGTGAAGGTAATTCTGTTTTGTAAGTACCAACGCCTTCCGAAAATGTTATTATGACTTCGCTTACGGCTATTTGGTGCGAGTTTTTAATAAAAAGGCAGCGCCTTTCATTCGTGAGCCGCAAAGTTAACCCTTTTTGTAATATTTTCATATCTTCTGGGAGCATTGACGTTTCGACGATGAGAAAAACAAGAAAATAATTGAGAGAATTTTCTTGCAAAGAGGAAAGCTTAGAAAAAACGTAATTATTGGATCAAAGGGTTCGTGTCTTCAAATTATCTCATTTTTTATCGAGTCATTTTGAAAGATTAAAAATGCAATTTAGCGCAAGTGCGATTAATTTTGTCATTAAGGAATTTGCAAATATTTTCTAGGAATATTTAATGAAGTTTTGTTGCCAAATAGATCCAGAGAATTATCCGTTTGTAACAAATGTGGATTTTATGAATTAGGGACGCTGTACAGAAATGATACTTCAAATGTTAACTAAGAAATTATGAAGCACTCAATTCGTGGAGAAATAACATTTTACAGAATGAAACTTTATTTTTAGGACTTCTTTGCTGTCTTTTCAGTTTCAGTTGCTTCAAATAGCTCCACATTCGAATTCGAAAGTTGCTTTCGAAAAACGTTTGTAAACATTCTAATCTTCGCGGAATGTTGAACTTAACTTAAGTACTTAAAGTAAAGTACTTAGTAAAGTACTACTTAAGTACTTAACTTAAGTTGAACTTATTTGTGGCAAGGCTTGAATGATCTCTACATCCGGTCTTATCTGTTTAGTCATTCATGAACAGTGGAAGGATGTTATAATTCAAAATCTAGTTCTAATGACGTTGTCCATTCATTAAGCGGTTCCGCAGCGTTTTGGTTAGGAAGTAAGCAACTGGTGTACTCATGGGAGATCTCTTAAAAGGGGGACTCTGTCTACAGAGATGTCTACAGAAGGGCTCAATTTTTTTTAATTTTTCAAAACAAATTTTGTTAAATAAAAAACGTCTAAGATTTGTGAATCAATTCGTTTTTTCGATGTGGCTGCCTTTAGGCCGGACTATGACCCTCAAACGTTCGAAGAAAGACTAGCATGCTGCGCGAACGTGACCGGCTAGAATCATGGAATCTGGAAGCGCGTTAATACTATGGTATTTTTATGTTTCCAACCTTTGCCTGGAAAATGGCCTAAATGAAAAAGTCCAGTGCATTTACATCCGACTATCACGGTCATTGAAATGAAGAATGAAACGTTTTTACGCAACCATTCCCGGTCGACGCGGGCTTAGGGCGATGGTGCCGAGTCCTGTTCGAACGTCAACTATCCACGAACGTCGAACGTCTTTCACCCATCAGAGCACCTTACAGAACTCGTCACATCGCAGAGATTGGCATTCACCGTGATGGCACGTTCTAAAAGCAGTTGATCACAGCGGCCATTCGTAAGGCTTTATTTTGAACTCATTTTGCATTATTCACTGCATCGTTATCTTCGATATTTTCAACACACGAGCTATTATTCTTCCGCTGTGACGCGAATTTCGTTGAATCCGAACCATCACCTTCCAAACCAACTCAGGCACTGACACTGTCATTTCGCGACCGCCAATATAGCGTTTTTCAAGATTGGAAAAAATTCGTTCGTTAACGAACTTTCGTCTGAGACACGAAAAATTTATTCACATTGATCTGTTCGCAATTACCATTGCAGGTTTCTGGCAAAATGTTTTGCAACGAATTCACACTATCACGCTTTAATCCCATTGTTGATGATTTTTTTCGAATCACTTGCGCCGCAAGTAGGGCGTGCTTTTAAAAATGGAAAACTTGCTGCTATTCAGCTCTAATATAACATTAGTGATGCCAGTGGTGTGGTAGCAATATCAGTGCTAAAAAAATGCTGTTCAATTGAGCCACCCTGCAGTTTCTCAGCAAGTCTATACTTTTTATCTTTTTACTTCAATGTAGTCTCCTAAAAAGGCAAACAGAGCTTGTCCCTTCTTATTTCCTAGAGCTAAGCTTGTTGTTGACTAAACGTGGTTGACATCAGTAAGGCTTGTTTGTGAAATAGGATGGGTATTTGGACAAAGTTCGAAAAGTTCCAAGGTTGCTTTTCCAACGATAGTTGGGGTAACTTAAAATTTTGCGGGCGCCTTGCCTCAGTAAGACTTTAACTAGTAGTCCACTCCAATGTTTTTCTAAAACCTCTCAATGAATCCCAATAACTAGTCTGCATTTTAAGGTTATATCCATGGTGTAATCTCTATTTTTCTTTTTCTTTTCCTCTGGGATCTTTTCTTGGTCCTCTTCTTTTCTGATGCCTTCTATGAAAACCTCTCCTTGCTTCTAGCATGCAGATGATTGTAGGGTCTTTTGGAAACTGAAGTCCTTTCAAGACGATCAGCATCAGTAAGAAGACTTGTTTTCATTTAGTAATGCCAATCGAATCTTCTGGGTGATAGTATAGCCAGTTTTTCGTAGAATGACTTACGGATTTGGCTGGGATTCCTGGTTTTGACTGTACACTTTGCTGCACTCCCCTCTTTGCTGTGAATAAATTCAAAGACCTAGTCAAATGTCGATGCTCACATCCTTTACGAAGTATCCGGAACATCTAAAGTTTAATTGTTTGCACTCAGATAACTGAATAAATTCAACCAATCTACCAGACTTTTTTTTATAATCTAGTTCGTTCAATCCTAGAATACTGCTCTTCAGCTTGGACTCCTCGACCATTGCACCTTGCGTTTCCCTATGAAACTGGTCAACGAAGATTCGTGCATAAGTTTGGCTTTACCTTTATCCTTCAAAGTTCGGTTTATCCTTTACTCATTTCTCCACTTAAATGTCTTGTAGGATTTACTTTTTATCAGTGTTTTTAGTTCCGGCTCGCGCTTGTTAAGCTTCAACCATTATAAGGATTATTTCTCAAGGAGCAATGACCTCTTTTCGACTACTACACTGAAATATAAATCCCCAGGTCTTAATCCTTATTTGTTGAGGTGCATTAAAAGCAAGGCAAGAAGAATTAGTCCGAAAAACTAATTTCTTCTGAAAATTCAAAATAATGCAAAAAACCGTTTACCATCCTTTCTCTTAAATGTTCATTGATTTCAAGTTAGCTGCTATCCTTTGTTCCATTATTTTTTGCTTAGGGTGTTTATTTTAGCGGTAAACAAATTTGAAATGAAATACAATCTTTACATTGCCATGAAAAACTCATTGCTAAAATAATTCTTTTCCATTTTAATTGAAACATAATTTTGGGCATTTGAGTGCCACGACGGACGCGTGGGATGTCCAAACGCGAGGAACAATTTTCGACTGGGCCGTACCTCGTCAAAAACGTATTTAAAAAAAGCGTTTTTTCACTTGTATAACATAAATTAGTCCTTTATGCCATTTGAATGAATTCTCTAGACAAAATATGTAAACTTGTAAGTTGGATAGCGTTAAAAGTGAAAATGTCGAGTATCAAATAAAATGTATGAACTTTCCAAAACTATTGTTATTACTGGCGTAATTCAGTGTTTCGTGTATCAGCAAAGTGAAGGAGCAGAATAAGCGACCATGGCCACGAAACTATTTGCCAAAGATAGATGCGAACCTATAGCAGCATTTGAAAAAGCTGTCAAAAACTGACTTTAAGCTGACTTTACGGCCGGTCTGCAAGGGGGTGCAATAAAGTCATCAGGGAATCAAATTATTCAGCTGCGAATATCCGATAAAGGATGGTGTGATAAATGAAGACTCTGTAATGGAGAGAACTTAAACAGCTGCTTGACTTTGGTCCTCTTTATTCTTTGGAGCCATTGATTTCCACAATGCGATCGTCCCGAAGAAAAGGAAAAGACCGATTTCGAGTGGATCAGTTGTGCTTTGAAAATTTTTGGACAAAAAGTTAAAGTTACAATGGATATTTTTTTCGTAAATTGGAGAAAAGCAGGACTCCCATCTTATTAAAGGATTTTCAGTACAGGCTCGTACTATTTTGCAAACTTCCTGTCTGAACGACATTTTCATTAACTTATTTATCACACAGAAATATATTTTTTTTTGAATATTTTTAATGCGTCTCCTGAAAAACTAGTAACACCGAGCTTTGTCCTTTTTCTAGCAAATGAGGGATGTATCCGAGTTTGAACCGAGTTTGTACTAAATGTATGTCCTGAATGATTACCAACGAATGGCAGTATTTTTGGATGGTGCACCTTTATTAAAAACAGCGAGCAGAATTTTCCGCTTGATATGGATGTTTAATATGCAATTTTCCCATCCTCTTTGACAACTTTACAATTTCTAATTACATTTTATCAACATGCAGTTTTGCATGGCTCCACGACGTATGTAACTTCATAAGTTCCCTGAATTCCGCCATTTGGCACTAAAATAATACCCACACGAGTTCGTATGCATGCAAGCGCGACGGGAGAGACAAGCTGATGTGCAGCTCGAAGCGATGAGTTTGGAGATTACATTTTTGGTTATTAACATAATTAGGTCCTTCTGTGTAGTCCCTCATAGGACTTACATGAGGATTCCATTCAGTCTCGCATGTAACGAGCTCCTGAAATCAGCATACAATCTTGTAGCTCGCTCTGTTGACTCACGAAATAATGATGTGTCTTGGTTGTAGCCGGGAAGGATGTTGAAATTATGACTCGCTCCTCGTAAGGATTCAACTAGAATTCATATTCGTCCTGATGGAATCGCTTTACGGGATATGAGTTGGACGGCGATGAGAAGACGAAGACAACGTCGACGTTTTCTGGGAAATGAATGACATACGTCGCGACGTCATATCCTTGTTAAGTGGCTGTGTTCAAGGACAATGTAATATGTTTGGCGGGAGAGAGGAAATTGTCTTCAGGTTTTCAAGAGCATCGCATGACACCTGTGAGCATTGTTAAAGCACAAAGCTTGAAATTTAATCAAGTTCTTGGCGGGGGATGATGACGCTGCTAGTGCAAAACTGCTCTTTGGTGAACTATAATCTGCTGATGGTAGGACTTTGCTCAAGTCATTTCAAACTCTGTATTTTATTCTGAATTTATTATTACTGTCATGAAATTCACTCATCTTGAGTAGCGCTACCGTTTTCGTTCCTCTTTAAAGAGTTGTTTCAATCTGATTCGAAAATCGACAACCTTTTATACTTGGTGAGCGGAACCGCCATTTAACCTAGAAGCATATAAAAACAATGAGAACTCACCAAACCAAATCCTAAATAAGTAACTCACTTAACGGTTTATCTCATTACGGATCAAGTAATTTGCACGACAGGATGAGCATATTCAAAAGCGAATCAGGCCGGGAGCATGGCAAGGGATTTTTTCCCAAGCTAACGTAAAATGCTCATCCACAACGGAGCAGGTTGAAATGGCACCCTGACGTATTCCCGACAGCTGCTAATAAACCCCCAACCAGGACGAATACGGCATCGCAGGTCGTTTTTCATACGTTGTCTATTTACGATTTTTCCATTCATTCAATGAAAATTCGCCGCAATTTCACGCATACGTGACAAAATTGAATTTGATTTCAACCGCCCCGAAGTCTCGGAGCAGCCACCGCGTGGGGGTAGCTGGGAGCGGGCTCCGCATCCAGGTCAGGCCGGGACGAGCTTGTTTGGAAGCGGAAATTTTATTAAATCTGCCAGCTTGTTAAAATCAACGAAAGGGACCGCAGTTCGTTTCGAATGTATACAAAAACGCTGGAACACGATTATGAGTATATGCAATATGTACGTAATATTCGGGGGATGTTCAAAACAAATTTGTACACTTCCCGGGAAAAAGTGAGTTTTAATATAAGGGGATTATGAAAAGGATGAATTAAGTGGCAGATAAGCCTTCGCGAGCACGGGCGAATATTTTCCCACGTCGATGAGTTCTGCTGCTCATTGTTTTTCTTCCTCGAGCTCTTAAAAACACAATTTAAAAGATTTCGCAGGAGCAATGTGCGAGAAAACAAAACAAATCAGCCACGCGCTGCATCAGCGAGGATGAGCTGATTTGAATTTTTTGAATAATTTGCGAATAATTTCGCATCAGCTTGAGAAAGATTGAGCATTTGCAATTCAATCAAGCCACGGAACAAAGTCCTTTCAACACATTTCCCACATGTTGTACTTTTCCGATTCCAGGATAATTTGAACTAAATTCCAGCTCAACCTGAGCAGGTTGCAGCTACTTCGATTGGTTCTTAATACAAAGCAGGTCCTTTGATATTATTTGCATCCAACCGAAAAATACTAATCTGTAAAATTTTCAGCGTTAACTTTGCTGTCGTGGAGCACTTAAAGTGTATTCGTAGGAAAATCGAAGCCGGACCCGGAAATGTTTTTCGGGGGCGAAAAACTTCTCTCAACCACACACCGCGCCCCGCTCTCCTCACGAAGTTGAACTTCAAGTTGGGAAACTTCTTTGAATTAAAACTTTTGCGTTATATAGCGACTATAAGGACCGTAAGGACTTAGTTAACAAAGTTTTCATCACAAATCAAACTTTCTCCCGCCCGGCCAACTTTAACAACTGCGCGCGCACAAAATTGTAATTACTTTCATTGTTTTTCGGAATTTTCCTAACTTTCTTTTTTCGTTTTGTTTGATTTTATTATATTTTTTGTCTTTTGCTATTTTCGAAAGTGAACCGGAGCAAATTTTGAGGAGAGTTCGTTAGTTCGAGAAGGTTTGCACTAAGTCTTAGTCATTGGTGAGTGCTTGTCGTATTAAGAAGAATCATTTATTTTGCGTTCAAGTGGTTTTCGCGGAAAGTGGTGAAATTGAAACACTTTTCGAGTCGGTTGAGGAGTGAAAAGTGTCTGAAGGATTTGGGAGGTTTTCGTTTAGTGCCGCAGGTAGCGTGTAGAGTACATTGTTTTGTGTCAAATGTGCAGCAGAAATGCTAGATGTGAGTGTGTGGCAATGAAAACCACCTTGAAAGTCGATTAATTATACAAATCAGTATTTCCTGAATGTATTTTCGATTGATGCAAGGATTTTCCCCGAAAGAGGGAGAGAGTTTGCAAGAGGCATGAAAATAAATAAGACATTTCACGCATGCGTATTTCTGATGGCTAAAGCTAGCACTGCATTGAAAGAGTACAACAAAAATTTTTTGGGATGCGTTACCCTTTTACAACATCGTTTTGTTTTTACTTGATGTTAATCGAATAAACGATTTCTGTTAATAAGTAAAACTTTGCTCATATGCATGTGAATCATTTGCATTCATATACAAGGACGAACAACTCGTGGTGTTGACCAATGAGCAGGACCTTTAAGGAACTTAAGACTTGAAAAAGATTGAAAGAAATTTCATTGACGAAAATTTGTGAACTGTTGTTCTCACTTTATTTCAGAAGTTTTATTTATTTTTGTTACTTTACAAATCCTCAGTTGCTGGCAATTCAATATGAAATATTTTCATGGAGATTTCAATGCCTGTAACTAAAATTAATTTTTCAGTTATTAAGGTGCAATAAATATGTTCATAAAAAACAACGAATTTTAGAGGAATTTACTTAATTTATTAATCTAAAATTTCTTTACTAGTGAACCAAATATACTTAACACTGGCAAATCTTTCCTTCGTGGTATTTTATAAAATTTACATCATAGTTTTGTGAATTATCTAGACACAGGACGAACAGTAACCGTCATCTGGTGAGCAAGCTAATTTGTCAATCAGTAATCATATCAATCGTAAGTGAATAATAGTACGGAAAATAGTTAAGGCCTCAGGGATCTATGATACAGAGTTTAAATAAAATCGTCAGAGAAAACTTTTTTGCAGGGAACTTATGATTTCCTTCGTGCCTTATCGAGAGCTTCACCCAGTCGGATTTCCTGCTGATTGATTTCCTGAATGTCTATGTTGCCTGAATCTGTGTTAGCTCACGTTCAAATTTCACCTTTGACATCATAATTATAAGAAAGACGATAATATTTGAGGTGTACATTATTAAAATTTTAGTTTTCTCATAAACAGAAAACCAAAGCAAAATACCAAGACTCGGAATAATTCACATGAGCCAAAGGACTTCCGCTCCACAGTCAATCAGTCACAATCAGTCGCTCAAAATACACATCCGGAGAAAGCTCATCGGCGTATTTCTGGAAAATTATTTCTACGACAGTTTGAGGTGGTGAGTCAACATTTGGAGATGCATTTAATCAAGGACCTCACACTTCATGAAAGCCGTGTAGTCGGTAATACTTTATGGGTCAGAAAAAGACTCTTAGCCACAATCTGTACCGAAAAAAATTGACGCAGGTGAATTACAAACTGCATTCACATATTGAACGATTTCAAGAGGGTCGGTATTGGTGGTCACAAGGACAATAGCTTTAACCATCCCTGCTAGAGATTGCAATTATATAAGTTTGAAAGTTTGGTTGAAGTCTTAGTGCTTGATGTACTTACCCAGGTAACCAAATTCCTGGCGGGCCATTCGGGCGAACTCCGATTCCTTCCGATGGAAATCGAGAAAGAAATGGGAGCTCACTTTCGCCGTCCCGAACGGCCCTCTACATTTTGGAACGTCAAAACGTAGCAGCTAAACGAAAAGATACCGTCTTTTCTAATCATGAAGTATGGCTCAGTACTGGTCTGAGGATGTCTGTGTTCAATACTAAAATATTGAGTACATGAATAAATTGAAAGAAAACTCATGTGCAAACGCTAAAAATGGACTGTACGGGGATGACTTTTTTTTCAATCGCGAAACAATCACAAAATAGGAGCCCAGAAATGCTCAGGGATGTTTCTTCGATGCACTCATTTAAGCATAAAAGAGCATTTATGGCAATTCGAAGAAACATAGTGTGATGTATTTTCAAAACAAAAATATAAAATAAATAAATAATAATGATAATGATATAATTGTCACAACCGATAGGTCACGCCTGCAGCGAAAAACAAGGAACAAGGTTAAATAGACAGGGATATTTGAAAATACAAAGGCCGCATCGTGGTGGAGGTACGAAGTTACTCACCGCGCGGGCGTGGGGGTTTTAGGACATTATTTAAGCCCTGATCCTTTCATGTCACATACACACAGAAAGAACTTACTCTTTCATATTAGACTAAATAATTAAATAGAAATAATCAAATGAAAGCAAGTTACAATAAAATATTTGATTTACATGAATTGTGCTGCGCTGATTTTGACCACCGCTGCTTGATTTCGGGACTTCACTTGAGCGTATGAGCCTTGAGCGTTCCTTCAACACGAATCTCCACCTCAGCTTGGTTTCGGGACTTCAATGAATTCCGCTGCGCTGCGTCCTGACCACCTTTGCTGCCTGCTTACTATCTTCTTGGCGTCGATCTTATTCAAAGTGTTCTCTTGGGCTTTGTAATTCAAAGATTTTGCGACTCGAGGACTTCTGGGCCTAAACACTTCAAACAGCTGCTAATACTCCTTGATTCTCTTTAGTATCCTCAATACTTTAGACACAATTTATATCCTTTATTTTCCATCTTAAGTCACAAGTAGCTTATCTCGCATGATTTTCTTTTAACTGCAAATTTAAAACTTAACTAAAACAATTTATTGTTATGTTCAAAATATATTGTTTTTTTTTTAAATCGAAAACGGTCCCGAAACGGGGATCATACTTGTCGATTTTGAATTAGTCTAGAGATGTCCAAAAATTTGACACAACAGCTTAAACTATTTCCTCATCGTCCTTACCGCACCAACGCAAACACGATGCCATATCAACATGTAACTCTTGCTCACGAACGTCACTGTCCTGGATATTAACTCCACAAGTCATCGATCATTATTTGCCAGTGTGTCTAAATACCCTTACTGTGTCATAAAGTTTTGCATTTGTACATATGTGGTATGCACCAGATGTGCGTTTATGGGAAGCGTGGACACAGAAAGTTTTTATTTTTGCTACCGGTTACACTAACTCAGAGGTTGGTAAGAGTCCTGGGGGAACTACACAAAGGAGAGAAGAAATTCTCGCTGTTTTCACTTGTCTTAGGCTGTGCTTCGACTGAGCCTCTGTTTTGATTACGTTGTACCTGATCAAGTTCTTGACTGGGCATGTATGTTCAATTTTTAGGACCCAATTAATTTTTAACTTAATTTGCTCAACTTGCTTTTGCTAATTTAAACATCTTGGTAATTCTATGCAGGAACTATACAAATGCTCAAAATCACATGGAAACCTTAGTCTCATACAGAATGATACTACGTCAGGGCCGTACAAAATAAAAAGTTAAGTGGCTCTCGTGTCAACGCAAATGTCACTACCGAAAAATTCGATTTTTTGGCACTGATCGATTATTTCCGGAATGGAAACAATTAACTGAGAACGCTTCCTTTTTTACCAACCAGACTAGAAAGTCGCTTCGATGAAGTTAAAAATGCTCTGAGTATATGAATTATGCTGCTACTTTGACGTTTTGCTCATGATAACGAGTGGAAAGGTAATTTTCATATTTAACAATTTTGACTCACTCAGTTGCATGGTAATCATTTCGATTTTTAATCGATGCGCCTGCTGTTTCCTACATTCATATCAGCTAAAACACAGCTAGATTAAATCGCACGTCAATATAAATTGTAAACCTCTCATCGGGATTTTACTTCACTTTTTATTGTGCACCAGTTTACAAACGGCATGACATCTTCATGCATAACAAAGTAAGCTCTTACTACACAGCACAACAATACGGCCGTCATATACGAACCACATTTAAGGAGCGTATCGGTGACATTACTACATAAACAATAGACAAGACCAAGTCTAAATATATTGGAAAACCCGTCCAATATATACGGAAAAACGGAACGTACGGAAAAACCGTACGGGAACATCCTAATGGGACCCATAGACGACCAACTTGGCTGTCAACCTCGTTGCCAATTTGTCATGTTAAAGGAAACTTTGCACGTGGTAAGTTGGCGGTTGTAGTAAACGGTTGGTATAACAGTTGGTATAACAGTTGGTATAAAATTAAGCCGGTTGGATTTTGCTTTTTTTCCGGTAGCTGAAGCCTCATATTGGCAACCTTGTAAGTGTGTGTGGAGAAGTGGTAACACTGTTCACAAACTCACTCATGAACTGTCGTTTGGACTTCCCGGGTCTTACGCTCGTATTCATCGGTATTGGGAGAATTTCGACTCTTTGTGAAATAAAAGGACTCTTCGACTAAGCATTGAAGTGATTTTTGTAAAAACGGGGTACGAGTAGGATATGAGTTCAGTATGTACAATAGTCGTGTATGTGTCGATACCACCCACATCTTACCCTCGGAAGATGGAATCACAAGTGTTAAAATACCGAAATAAGAATAAGACTGTCTGGCTTAAGCTGTTGGAAAGTTACCAAAGAACTGGATGCAAATGTTGGCCGTTTGAAGATTAGAGCAGGGAACATAAAGAGTTGTTATGATTTTTTGAAGAACTGGTATCATTTGTGTACAGGGGGTTCAAATTCCTGGAGTACAAATAGCTGAGCTTCAGAAAGAAGAATCACAAGTAGAGGAAGAAGGGGATGAATAGTTGCTTGGCTTTCCTGCTATCAAATCAATTCTCCGAAGAGAAGGACAACAGTGGGAGAACATTTAGCAGGGAAGAATGATTTTTTGAAAGAAGCTGCGTGGCAACTTGCTAAGAATTATGATATAGATTAGGCAACTGGTTATGCTGAAAGCTTGGCTAATTCGTTTAGAAAATCGTCGGCAACTCAGAAAATGTATGCTAAGAAAACAAAAGAAGACATTTTATTCTTAGGACAACTGTATTTATATTCCTTTTATATGTATTGTTTATTCTTCTGCAAATAGTTCTCGTGCTTCAAGGAGTAATGGTGGGTTGTATGTACCATCCATGCAAATTTCAAGACTATTTCACCAAGCTGTCTATATGCCCGGACACGACAAAGTGGGGTTCTGCTCCTACTGCGTTAAAGTAAGTAATATTTCCTTCCTTTTTTTGCACTTATGGAACATCGTTTGAGAGGTTTTGAGGATGGTTTGGGATTCGTAATGCTTTTTTTGCAAAAGGAACGCATCAATACTTGCAATGATGAAAGGGATTTGTCCAGCATAATCATTATGAAGTTGGAGTCAGAATTTCAGGAATTCAGAATTTCAGGGATTCAGAATTTTAGAATTTCGGAGTCAGGAATTTGTTACGGTTGAGTTGACTTCACCCCTTCCCGAGACCTCCGCGGCACGGTCACCACGCGATTCGGACGAGAATGGTAACCCGGAGTTGGAGGAAGAAGCGCCACCACGTTTCAAGCCACGATGCTGGACAGAGTAGGGGAAGCAGAATTGTAGGTAAGGAGCATAGTTGTAAGACTACATTGTCATCAGTAAGTTAGCGTTAAGGTAATAACAGTAGCATTAAGCAATGATCTTCCGACACGCCATACGAACGTGCAAAATACGCATTTGGGACCGAGTGAAATGTCGCGGGGAAAGCTGAACAGAAGCTGATCACTCCCGTCGGCCGGCACATCACGGCGAGGATATTTTTCGAAACTTAAACTGGAACGACGCAACCAAGGCAGGCTTGAGGAGCGGCGGCAACAACAAAACAATACTACGGGCACTTCAACCAGATCATTACCGCCGTCGGAAGTGGCGGAAACGAAGGCCACTAAGAACACCCGGAATAGAAATAGGAATTAAAATAGAAATAGAAATAAATAAGAATAGAAATAAATATAATACTCACCAACTTCCTTCTGGATGGTGGAGTCGTTGTTTACCTTGTTCGGTAAACATTACGAACTGTCATCATCGCGAACTGTCATCATTGCGAACTGTCATCATCGCGGCGAATGTTGGGTAAAGTAGTTCGTGGCGAAGATTTGCGGCGATCAACGGCGAATTTGCATTACAGCGGTGGCAGGCGAAGGAAACGTTAATTTTTGGTTCGAACGAGAGGTGAATGTCCGAGGAGCGGGATCTTGGTTAGTGGTAGCCGTTAAGGAGACAGAATATAAGGACGACGGTGAATAGCGAGCACTCTCTTTTTCATTTTGGTGTTAGCGATGGGAATGGGACAAGTTGGACGAGCAGTAGGAAAGTGAGTGGGGTTTTGAATAACAACATAAAGGGGTAAAGTCGGGAGAGTGCTGTGGAAAAGTGGATATAAAGTGGATAAAAGTGGACTTTCAAATATAATTATCAAATTAAACAAAGAAAACAAAACCTTGCAAGGACAGAATAAACGTGAAGTGAAGTGGGTGTCATCCAGGACGCGAAATTTATAGTAACGACCAAACTAGGTTAATTCCATTCGCGAGTGCGCGGCGCGACCGGACCGGAGCAAGGGGCCCATCGCGGAAGACAGTTTAGTCGTAAGCTAGCCTTAAGTTCTTTTTTTTCTCGCTATTTTGTTTTTTTCTTTTTTTTTTTTAAATAAATGTCAAGAATTATCGGAAGATCTCTGTTTTTCCCTTAGGTGAGAGCTAGTCTATGTTTTGTATTGCAGGTTTCCTTCCGGCTTTGTGAGTGGCGACGAAGCGGGGTGCGCGTGAACGCGGAGCGCGCGTACACAGTGGGTTGGAGGTTCCACGGAGGTGACGTCGGGGGGTTGTGTGAGGAATCCGTGTCTTCTCTGTAGTTGATTTGGTGTGGCGACAATTTCCTCTTCTGGCTTCGCACCGTGTGTTTTCAGGTAGTGTTCTTCCTTTTCTTTCAGGAGCGTAATCCGGGCGAGCCGCATTCTCGTTTGGCGGCTCATCGGGGCTTAACTGGGTAAGCGAGTGGCGCCCACGCCCGTCTTCGACGAGCTACCGGAGCCCAGAGCCCCAACCGGAGGGGTTTCGGCCTAGGACGCGCGAGGTCCTAGACGTACCGGAGTAATCGCGGTAACAAATTCTTAGCCTTTGGTTATTGAACCTGTCAAAAAGATGTTGTTCCATAGTATTTCTCTATTTGACATACGACCATAACCACCAGCTTCAGCTGCAAAAATCTTATAGTTAGCGCTGACGAATGCCAATAAAACTATGCTAAACTTTTTTCATACAATTGAAATTTGAAATTGAAAATTCAATACAATTGATTATGTGGGGATATGGCGATGAGCAATTGCAGATCTTCGAAGCTATAAAAAATTGGGTAAAAATCGCGATGTTACCGACAGCCGTTCATTTGTAGTTCCACTTCTTTGCCCCCAATTTGCTTTTCTGTTTTTTAGAAAAATCACTTCTTCATCACCCTCACTCCATTCGTTTAGAGGCAAAAAAGGACAATATAGGATAGTAACTCATTTTCTGCAAAGAGTTGGCATCGAGGTTGAGGACAAAGTTGGTTGTCTATAGGCTGCATAATCGAATAACTGGTGACCAACTCGGGCTTGGCATTCTTAGTCATTGACGTTATCTTTGTAAGAAAATGGAAACAAGATTAACTGCATGAAGAAATTTCCAAATATCCTTCGACTTAGGTTTATTACGATCCGCTCTCTATCCCCGGAATCGAAACTAGCTGACCTCTTAATAAAAGAAGAGCTGACCTCTAAATAAAAGGTAAATTGAGGCAGAGATTATGAGTTGATAATGGCAGCAGGCAGCCGAAACGAGTCCTTATTGAAAACCAAGGCCGGCCTTGTGAAAGTACGAAAACAAAACACATTTATTACATCCATACTATAACCATAAATAATTTGTAAAAAAAGAACATCGGAGGACGTGTTCAGGTAATGTACAGATTTACACTAGTGCACCAAAAACAAGTTATATGCTTTTTGCGGGTAAAATATTTTAAAATAAATAAAAAAATAAATTAAAATATATTTTAGATTTGTAAGCCAAGACTTCGATAAATGTTATGCAATGGGCATACCATACCTTTCCTTACATTGGAAACGTCAAAGGATATGTTTAATCCGGATATCAGTGGTGAGAGCTATCAACGTAACTATGAGCTGCCATCAATTTGATTTCTTGTTGGAGTGATTTTGGTTCGATGATTGCAACAGGCTTTGCCATGCAAACTCCAGGAACCTTTTGCCGATATTCTGAAAATTTTGACGCCAAGAAGAGCTCGCAATCTCTCCCAAATTTAATCACGAACAATTTGTGGGATCTGCCCGTTTGTCAAGAAAAAGATAACAACAATCTACTGCTGCCGCACCAAAAAGCCAAATTGCGCAGAGCATGAGGTAAAATGCTGCATCGAATGAGTAAGGACCTTTACGTATGCCAATAAATCTTTCCCATAATGTAATTGAATTAACTGGATTCATTGAGGTTCAAACTTATACCACGAAAGGTTTTTTTTCCAATTAAATAAAACTATCTTAAACTTTACATTAATTTAGCTTTCACGTAATTTTTGGACAGGTTCGCTTCCTAGAGTTAGGAGAGACTTTTGAACCCAATAGCTGTTCTGTTTATGTTTTCAAGGCTTCTTCCTAGCCCGACTCTAACTTCGTCCGAACAAAGAGGGCTTGAAAACCTTTCATCATAGTAACTGTCTAAGGCTTAATGACCGTTACTCATGCAGCACTCTTTAAGTTTTATAAGCTCTTCACTGAACGTAATAAAATAATCGTAAAAATAAAAGTCTCGAACCCTTTTTTCACACGTTATCCCTGTAATTGTTTTCTTCTGAAAACACCTTCTTGAAAAAAAGACAGAATCCTTTTCCAGGATATTTGCATATTGCTGCAAACACAAAAAAAAACAGCAATGTACGTTGGTTACTTGGTATTCAACTTATTTTTTGTTAACGAACACTCGTTAACGCCTTTTTACGCACAAACTTTTCGTCCAGCTATTTTTTAATTCTCTCCGAATAAAGTGTGCAACGTTACTGGATGGAGCAATTTGGGACGAGAAATCAGGACCGTGCTTGTGTACTCTAATTACTGTCTAAGAACTCCATTAGAGTACCTGTTTGCTCATAAAAATCTTCCACTCTCTGTTATCCAGGATGGTGAAGGCGGAGGAAATTGTTACTACAGGAGAGAAGTGGAATAGAAAATGATGCTTATTGCTGGGGTGTTCTTTGAGGATATTTTGTAGGAATATTCTGACTATAGACTTGACAGGTACCAACAGGAGGAAAGAGGTGGAGGAGGAGGAGGGAGCGGGAGACTGAAAATTGCAAGTTGTAAAAGATGTTACCTAATTACATCAGGAGTGCTGTACTAATCGTCTTATTTGGTAGGATAACACTTGCATCTTCCCGGCGGAAGACCAAACAAAAGCCACGCAAGTAGCGCAGGGATAACAGATGGGCTGATATTTACAGGTGGATGGAAATGTGTTTTACAGGTTTTATAGGTGATTGTACTTGTTTTGATGATGTTTTCCTCGCGAAAGGTTCCCCCTCGAGCTGAAGTCGAAGAAGGATTTCTCCCGGAAGATTAACCGAAATATTAATAAAAAAGTCAATTTTCCTTGGGGCGGGAAAAAAGGTTTAGCGTTACCGTTTTTCATGTCGGAACATAATAATATCCTTCAGCAACGATTCCGTGCACGTCTCATCGAATTCGTGTTTTTATGTATCTCCCATGCGAAGGACGAGACGTACTCAACAGGTTGCCAATATCAACTCGGTTCGATTTACTCCTCTGCCATTCGAATGATTCAAGTTGCCAATAAAACAAAATAAATATTGGCTCTTTTCATAACAGCGTTATCCTATCCATTTCAATGGCTTGTTTATGGTTCGTGGCAAGTTTTAGAGCCAATAATGGTTTAGTATAGAATGCGTGTCTTCGGCAATTATTACATTCCTGCGAAATTGACGATTGCTTTCGTGCTTGAAAGGACCAAAATGCTGCTACTAAGTGGTGATAATTCCAATTCGGCTAGGGATATAGGTTTAATCAATAAATGTGGCAAGCAACTGAAATTAATAGTTCCTGAAATTTATTGATAATTTTTATGTTGTTTCCAAATCAACAGATTTTCATAGCTAGTCGGTTTTGTCGGTATGTGTGAGTGCTCCTGTGAAATAATAAAGAGATTTGATGCACGTACTGAAGTATATTCTGCAACTTCAATCTTCACAGATACCCGATTAGGAATTTGTATAACTCCTTTTCTCTAAGCTTTCCTTTTTGGTGAGAGAGTGCATCTTTCATTATTCCTGGGGCTCCCACTTTAACTGATGAAACCTCTTTAAGTTTGAATCACTACTTCCTTAAGCCTGGTCAGACCGATAAAATCTTTCGTGGAGGGAAGTGCATGCTGAGTGAAAGTTTAGGTAGAAAGTTTAGGTTTTTTTCAGTTTAGTTTTTTAAAACTTATCTGGTGACATGTCTCAAAGCTCCTGTCTGAGCCCCATACTTTTAACCATATACACCTCCGACAATGCCAAATAGCAATTTTTGGTCACGATTCGGGCATATGCAATTCTAACGTAGATTCAGACAACATTACTCGAAATTTAGGACTATCCTTAGAAAAACTTCACCAATTTTTTCATATCCGAATAATTCAAATAACGATAGAAAAAGCAAATGCATGTAAAAACGAAGCCTACCCTGCTTCCAAGTAGACCATTAGATTATATTGGAGAAAATTCAACTTATGGGATTATATCTCAGCGTCTGAAAAACTGTCATACCTTGGATTGCTATCAGACAAAACATTTACTTTCGGGAACCACACCCAACACATTCAGATTCAGAACACTAAATTCTACGATTTCAATCTAATGTATGCATGAGTTTCAATTCATTTAGTGAGTAGGACATCTGCTCATTTCTTTTTGCTGCTCATTTCTTTTTGCTCGGAGGCTGTTCACACCCTAATAAAGACACGCCCAGCAGTCCAACGTTTCCTGATTATCCTGAAACACTTTGTCACATAACATCGGGCTCTGTCTTTATTTGGTCTCCATATGGTGCCTTCGGTTAGAAAAGCTCCTTTTTCAAAACGAGGGAATGGAGGACGTAGAGCTTAGTGCAAAGTCTAAAAAGGGTCCAAGAATCCCTCCTTCGTCAGATGGATCACCCGAACGTAAAATGCCAGACAGCGGCGTTTATCAATTGATGTTATCAAGCATCTAGGCAGACTTTCTTCAGAGAATTCAAAAATGTTCTTGAAACGGAGAAAGCGCTCCTGTGCAAAGTGTCACAGGTTGTCATCGACGCGCTCCAGCTAAAACGAGAAATTGGAATTGCCTTTCTCCAAACCTTGTACGGGTAACATTGGATATACCTATGCCCACATAGGAGTTGAGTCAGGTATTTATCGTTTTCACCGTTTCCTGGACCAAGCCATGGCTTTCCGGTACTGGATATTTGCTATATAGAATCATGTTAAACAACCCTTTAATCAAAAGCAGCTTTCAGATAAACTCTAGCATAATATAGGGTCTTTTATAAGGTGATTCTTATCTTTAAATTTAAATAAAACAAAGTGTGCGTGAGATAACATCGAAACTTTTTATTTGTTTGGGAGGCCTATTGATGCCATGATGTGTGGAATATAACATCTTTTAAATGTCAGCTGTGGCTTTTCTGGGTGGTACGCATCCAAAATGTCCAATTTCCCTTGGCGCATTTATTAAGCTGAATTTGACCGATGGCATGGGTTATATTCATTTTCGAGGACCACTGTGAATTGTAGCTTATACGCATAGACCTACGACTTAAGAAACCGCCACTAGAAAAAGTATAACGGGGTCGAATCGCACGATCTCGACCATTTCTCTCAGTTCAAATCACCTCCACGTGGGAAAAAGGAAGTGCCATGTCCTCAAATCGCTCATGCAGAATGTCAAATGTGGCATGAGCTGTGTGGCTCAAAGCGCCGTTCTGTTGAAACCACATCTCGTTGGTGTCCATATCACCCAATTCTGACCAAAGGACAGTGATGGCCTTGCCAACGTTGTTCTCAAAGAAAAATGGACCCATGGCGCCGCCAGCACGAAACCCACACCAAACATCGACTTTTTCGGAATGCATTGGACGATCCTAGATCTCATAAAGATTGGCATCATCCCCAATTCGACAATTTGGTTTGTTATGGTACCCATTTATTCAGAAATGGGCCTGAAGATTACTGAAGATGATTTTTCAATGAAAATTAGGGTCAGTTCTATGAAAATTTTGGTCAGTCCAGAACTCTTTCAGCGAACACACGTCGTTGTCTATGGTCGTTTCCCTTCAGTTCCTGGGTCAGTTGAATTTTGTACGGCAGAGCTTGCATTTCGTTGACGGACAGGTGTTGGTTGATCCTTTACTGAACCAGTGGACTCTTATTTATTCACCACACTGCGAATAGTACCCTCACCTACTCTAGGCCAGACCATCCATTTTGACAAAACAATTTCATTATTTGTATGTGATGTCGAACGTTATATCCATCCGAGGTGATTTGGTAAAACAGACTGACTAAACGAGCACCATTTGACAGATTTAGTTCCAATATTTGGGCCGATATCAACTTTAAATGTTCGGAAGTCCCTGTTGGAAGACCGTATGTATGTATACAGATCATCCATTTTGAGATCCAAAGTCAAAAACTTTGACTTAGTTGATCAATGTATGCATATAATTTCGTACGATCCGTAGGTGAACTCATATAAATTTTGACAGCTACGCATTCAGATACAAAAAGTTTCCATACTGTAATGCATCCTTAAAACCTGATGCATGGCCTATTGAGATTTTCAGGAACACAATGTTTTTATTAGCAAGCTGAACAACATTTTATGGCAAATATTGTTACTACCGCCTGAAACCCTGAAAAATTTGATTTGGGAAAAAAGAAATCAGATATTATTTTTAGAAACCGTATCCTTTAAAACATGAACTCAAGCAACATTAACTGGATGCTTGGATTGCTCATCTGGCGTTCAGATACGAGGGGTAATCAAATATAAACGAGCCTTTTGCATTGGAGGGCTTAAAAATGACGGCATCGGAAAGGGTTGAGCGATCTCATCTCGATGACTCGAGGGCGAATCGGCCGCTTGAACGGTTCATTTAGTTGTCCTCAAAATGAACGGAAGACATGTTCATCTTTCGGTTGCGCAAAGCATCATAATCAAGTTTTTAACGAATGAAGTTGTTAAGCTGCAATTCGGGATTGATTGTTTGCACAGTTTGCAGAGAATGTATTTTCTTCGTCAAGCAAGCCTGGCGTTTCGAATTCAAAAAGGCGTGAAAATGATGAAAATGTCAGTCACCGAAGATGACAGCTCCAGCATTTCGTCTGACGAAATGGATTCCACGTTCCCTTACCAGAGAGTACAAAAACGGGAGAGTTGACGATTTTCGGAGGCTTCTGCTCATTTTCAAGATTAAGAGCAAATTTTCTCGAAACGTATTGTCACAAGCGACATTACGTGTGTTCATCACTACACTCCCAAATCGAAACTGCTAGAAGGGAATGGAGAAGAAAGGAGGAGCCAGGACCATCGAAAAACATAATCCGCTTGTCAGCCGATAAGTTTGTTTCAACTGTTTTTCGGGACCCTCGAAGAGTTTTACTGACCGACGCTGCCTACCATTGTGGCCTTCTTGACCAGTTTCGAGCCATATTTTGGTCAAACAGACGCCGTCAGTCCATCCGAGACGTCTCGCGTCTGCATGGCAATGCAAGGTCACAGGCTGCAGTCCTAACAACTCCAAAAATTGGCAGAAATGCATTGGACTGAAGGAAGGGCGACTTGGAATAGAGTGTTTTATAAACAATCAAAAGGTTGAACAGTTCATGCGCAATAAATAGGATAGCCGCCTGAAATTATCCTTCGAAAATGGCATAAAAATTGACCTGTTTGATGGGAAAAATACATTACATGGAGGGGAAGTAAGTAGAAAATAACTAAACAGTGTATTTTCTTCTTAAATATAAAATAAATTTATGTTTGGAGAAGGCTCATTTATATTTGATGAGCTGGATTAGTTTATTGGCAACTGATTTGTTCTTCGTCCTCAGACTTACAATCCAGAACAGGCACCGATATCTTGACCGACGTCAGATACCATTTGTCTCTCCTTGACAACCACTGATATCATACGGGCTCACGTGGAGCTAAGATTCTTGAATTTCCCTGTGATTCAATTGTCGAGCCGCACTTTTTTTCTTCTCGTATCCCCTATTCCTGCATTTCTTGATTGCTTCGTCTTAAAAATCAACCGAGCAGCATGTGTTTGCATCATTTTCTATTCCAACCATTCTTCCTTGGGCCCTCAGCCTATCGACCACGTCTTTCAGTTGGGAAAATTAAGTATTGGACGGGTTACTATGCTCGAGTACCGTTGAGTCTGCCTAGCACTTTCTGGCTGTTCTTCATTCCTCAGTCTTACCTTAAATACTTCCTAGCAAACCGTTCGATCTCGGAGAGGTCTGACTTGTCAATAATTTCGTATCGATTGTGGTTATGCTTTAGTCAGCATTGACCTCCTTAGTGTTGCCTTCTTAGAACGCGTTCCGAAATTTAGTACCCGTTTTTCAAATGCATTGATTTTATTTGCGCATGTGTGGTACCAGAGTAAGGGCCTCAATTCTGCAGCATAAGGCAGGTCTTCTCGTACGCTTTCTCCAAGCTAAACTCAGAGGAACGCGAGAGGAAGTATACAAAATCGTCAACGCGTTCTGCTCTTTGGCCATACAAAATTATATGAGGCCGGTTTGTGGTCTTTATGGATGGGAGGTATAGGGAGAGAAGAAACATACCGAGCATCATCGTGGTGAGAAACCATTATCACCAATGGCAATCGTCTAGGCTTAAGTCTAGCGTAAGCACTAATAGTTCTACTAATACTCTTGGATGAGTTATCGCAGGCAGATGTATAAAAAGCACAAGTAAATGGTGTTTTTAAGACACATAGAACTTCAAGTTGGCAGCACTTCTGGTTTGACAGCTGTCATTCGTTTTATGGTGGATTTGGATGCCATTTCATCACGAATAGATCTACGCCTGAGCAATGATTTATTTCGAAAAATTGGATTCTGTCAAATCGACGTATTCGTCCATCACATTAATTAATTTGATTCACACTGGATCGGTTTCGCACCACGTTTAATGTCACTAATATGCATCCATCCAGACATCGTACAGTGCGTAATAAAGGAACCATAGCAGCTGAAAGATAAAAATATTTAATCCTTATTATCCTTCTAATTCAAAGCTGTATTCCTCAAAAAAAAACACCTTTTAAGTATAAATTTGTATTACGTTACACTTAGCACTAAAGCTTTTAGAGGGAAACGCCTTTTTTACGCTAAAATTAAAGAAAATTCACCAATTCAAGTAAAATTCTTTTTATTTTGGACGACTATCGTTAGATTGGGAGTATTTCTAAAGTGTGTTTTCTAATGCATGCTGTATGAACTCAATCTATGATATTAGGTTCTGCTGAAATCTTTCCAGGTGATGAAAATACATGGGAAAACGAAATATGCTAGGGTATGCGAAAAGAAAACGAAGAATGTATTTGGGCAAGAGCCGGACAACATATCTTTGGTCAAAATTCTGCACAAAATACTTTCTACTAAAATCAGGACAAGAGAAAAAACGACCAATTGAACTTTTCGGTAAAGAATATGGGAACCCCTTTTGCGAAAATTTTATGATATAGATTAATTTGGCTTCATTATTTGAATCCAAAAGTAAAACCATTTTCTACCAAGGCGTGGCTCATAACAAACACGTCTACGACTCTTTCAGACGTTGGGTCGAACTCCTAGTTAATCGCTTTGGCGAAATCCGTATTTGTGCGTAAGATCTGTACATTCAAATCTTGGTTTATCTGAAGAGCTTCGGTTGTCGTTTTCAAATTTTTGAGACCAGATTGGACAGGTGGTTTCGTTTGACGAAGTTAGGCTATAAATAAAGCGTTCAAAGTGGTGATATTGAAACACTTTACCTGCTATCTTTCATGCTCGAATGTATCTTTCCATTGAATTAAATTATGTTATTTCTGTATTTAAGACTGACTACCTGAGTGAATCCTGACTACCTTCTACTGATCATCGGTTACACAGAACGTAATTGAAGGTTCCTAAAACTATTCTATGAGAAACAGAATAAGTTTTCAAACGACCTGATCTTTAGGATAAACTATATGTGACACAGTATCCTAGCTAAATTTTAATGCTAAAGAGGGTCAACTTATTATTTAGTGTTTTTCACTGTTGAAAAGATTCGATTTTTGTTAGCAGTCAAAAACGTCCTAAAAGTAATAAAGCTAAAGCTACTGGATCCCCTCAATTTATATCACATCAGCTCTATTTATAAAAAACACACTCCATTTAAGGATAACAAATGTTTATTCCTTTCATTGACAATCAAACTGCATCAAACACTTATATTCCTGCAAAAATTTAATGCCCTAAACATATGGTAAGTATTCTACAGCATCCCACACACATACGCACATGCATATCCTTGCATCGTATGAATTCAATTAAAATGCGTTTGGCTCTCATTCTCATCTTGCATCCAATGCAAATTTCATGCGGAAACGATTCCTTTGCCCTGTGCTTATTATGTCCTGCAACTTCAGTAAGTACCTTGTTCCACGGCTTGACCGTTGCGTACTTGTTGCGTGTTGCACTTAATACTCGGACGTTGGTGAAAGGTCATAAATTGCCCGAGGGTTGTTTGCCATATGAATTGTACAACATTTACTGATACGTCTCGATAAGGATAATTGGATGTTAATAGACTGGTAATTAATGCTGATGGATGTCAGTTCTTGTGCTTGTTCGGAAGTCGTAAGGACAATGGAGCTCCAGCTAATGATGTATTTTCATGTTAATATTATTATCGTTAGAATGTGTGAAAATTTTATCGGGACTCGATCTATAAACACTCCAGGCACGAGTGGGGGAGAGTTCAAATGTATTGAAGGACTTGTAGTGCCTGAATTCAAGTGGGTCAATTGCAATATGATGCTGAGTAAACATTTGGTCTTGGACTCATTAAATGGTTGAGGTGTATCGCGAAGCGAAAGAAGGAATCAGCAAGGATCACACCAGAAAATCTCTTGGTACTTTTTTTAATGATTAGAGCGACAGTTCCCTGTGAGTTAATTTCGTCCTTTCTCTAGCATTGCATATTGCAAAAAATTAATGTCAACGCTTTATTCAAATGACGAAATGAAACCTAAGTGGCTCCTTAACATTTAGCGCTCTCCACCGAACGATTAACATAAGGACTCTTGACACAGCCATCGCTTTAAGGAGCGAAGATCTCCTTGTCATTACCGTTAGCACTGCTGCCATCGTCATCAACGCAACGGCGGGAAAGCTTCAAGAACCGGAAAATTGTTATGCAGATTAATTTCACGCCTTTTAGGTTTGGATGCAAATAAACTGTGAAGATTTTTATCACATGCCCGCTCGCGTCAACCAAGGAGCAAGACACGTTTGTGGAAAAGGAAGAATGCAATAAAAATTCGCATCTCAATGTCCGCCCTTTTTGAAAATGATGTCAAGAAATCTCTCGCGTCAAGGGTGCGTAAGTCTTTTATCACTTTATTATGTTTGGGGATTTTTTCTTCTCATTTTTATTATTATTGCCTTCGTTATGATGTGATAAAATAATCTGTTTAGTACTTGTTCGGGCGGTGCTTGTGGGAGAATATTCCAAGTATGTGTCAATATTTTATTTAGACTTATCGAGAATTGTGAGCTGAATAGAATTTAAGAGAGTGCAGTGAAAGGATGCCTTGGAAGCGAGTACTGAGTGAAGTATTTACGCGTGTTTTAGTATAGGACGTTCTAAGGCGGGGCTCAATAAGGAAGGAGCTGTTCATTTGGTTACTACTTCCACTTGGTTGATTGCATCCTGTGATATATACTGACATTTCATTGCAAACTAAAAAATCTTAAAAATTATATTGCTCAGTATTTATGAGTTGTGTTCGGGCAAAGGATTTTCAGCGTTCAGAATTTTTAGTTGATGCGATAGTGAAATATTTATTTTGCAACATTCTATCAGGAAAAATAAGCATGAATAAGAGTAACAATTAGGAAGAAGCTTTAAAATTATTATTTTATCAATATTTATATACTTGCTTTACTTGTTTATTGCCTGGATTTTTTTGATATTTTATAATTCATTACCATACAGGGTATCAAATTTCATCTATTATCAAAAGGGATTATTTTGAGGAGCCATTGATTTGTTGTTTCAAACTTAAACATTGTTTTTTGTTGTTTTAATCATTTGTACATACAATTCGGAAGTAAGTTTAGAAAGCTTTCGTTCAAGAGTAAGATTTTAGTTTAAGAGGAAGTTGAATAATGTTTTTACTAGAGGTAATGTTTGAGGATATACAACTCAAATGAGGAGATACTCACAAACTTATTTCATAGTGGGCAAAATATAAATTAACAAAGTTAATTAAAAGAAAAGTCACGAAAAAGATTGAAATGAGGATAACAATGTTAAAAGCATAACAATGGTAAGTTAGATAAACAGAGTAAGTTCAATAATTATCATTGATAATGATTAGAGAAAAAATTATCACTATCCCATTATTTTCGCCATTGAAATTTAAAAAAATTAAGATTAATTTCATAAAATGATGGCAGGAATTGCAAATTTTTAATAAGACATGACTGTGGTATTTTTGCAATCCTCTTTTCCGAATTGTTTATACCATATAAAATGGTAGTGTTGGCTGACAAGACTTAAAAACTCATTGCTTCTGTCGCATGGAAATGGTAATGGGAAAAAACACGAATACGGTCGACCTGAAAATTTGATTGCTCTTGTGGAAAATGTTTCTCGGGCGGTTTTGGGCAATTTTTTGGAGAAATTGAACTCTAATATTGAACAATTACATCATCACATCGTTCTTATGATAGTTCCAACGCAGGACATACGCTGCAGCCCTCCAAAATTCTTATAAAAATTTAACAAAATATTTAAGTTTGCTGTATTGTTCCCCCTTGCGAAAATCACTAAATGTGTTTCTCCACCGGACAGTGCTGGTTTTTTGAGGACATATTTCGCGAGACCAGTAATCGCCAAAGATGAAGGACTTAATACAAAAAAAAAATAAAACAACATCAGAGACAATAAAACAAATGTTTAATACATGGTTGTTTAATGCTAAAATCCTGAAGATGAAGAGAATGAGTAAATCCTAAAATCCACTAACGAGATCTGTAATACCTAGACATCTCTATACGGCAAAATGTTCTTTGAAATTGATTATAAACCCAACTTTGTCTCAACCCAACTTGGTGACTGTAAATTTCCAGGAGCAAGTTGTGACCCGGACCACATATTTGGACAAATCTTTCGACGTTGCCAGCAAAGGATAACATCGGACATCTTCAAATGGACGCGGTTGTTTTGGAGCAAATAGAAAACCAAGTTGAAAATACCAACTACCAACTATTGATAGAACTGAAATCAACCGTCAATCGCGTGGAAGAAGGAACGATAAGATTAATTTTCTGGGGGAGAAAATTGCTCGGAGTTCCTTTCCACTTCTTGTTCAAAATGTCCTTGATATGTAACTATTGCTCTCTTGCGTTAACTATTCGAAATAAGACCGGAACATGCATTGGCAGCTCTGGCACATTTCTACAGGGTTGGAATATTTTAATTTCGTTTTAAGGAAATTTTGAATACAGACGCTTCGATTCTTCTTGAAAATGTATGGAGATGTATGCATTCGTAAATGGACAAGTCTCGTCCCGAGCTGCCAAATATTTATTGATATGCGGTCCTTGCCTTTGTCAATAAGTGACAAAGGCAATATTAGCTAACTGGATGATAAAGATATTTGATACGATTAACCGTCCACGACCTCTTCCAACTTAAGCCTCAACAGAGAGACCAAGCTAATGGCCAAAGTTTTTGCAAAAGGCTCGTATAGTGTATGCCTTGCGTATACGTTTTCAGCGTCTCAATTTTGACTGTCACTTTCTTTGGTTTGAACCATCTCAGAATCATTCACCGTGAAAGTGTTTGTCAAAGCTGTTGTCGTTGCTAGATTTTTACGTAGTGATTAGAATTTTAGTCCTGCTCCGTCATTTTTTTCATTTTCAAATCAAAAAATTTATTTTATTTCCGAAAAAAGTTCGGTTGGGAAAAATATAGATGAAACAGGACGTAAAATATTTAGTAAGTTTCTTCTTTATTGTTAGTATTCATCTTCATTTTCTCCTTCTGCTTCTTGTTAAGCTGGCTGCTGTTTTTGACGACCACAAGTGTGAGACCATGAGGCTATCGAATGCAGGCTTCAAGCTTTCTCCCCTTTTGAAATTTGAGTTGGTATGGTTTTGAAACATCGGCTGTGGTACTCATCGAAAGCATACCCAATAGGGTTACAATCTGGAAACTCTATTGTTGACAATATTCTATAAGCCAAGATCAAAAATAATAACTTTGTTATCCCTGCTGTGATGATCGGAATGGGCAAAACTTGCAGGACTTCTGCTTCCCCAGTATCCACAAAAATGTTGGTCACATCGAATAGTGTTAGAATAAAGCATAGGCAAGACTTAGTCTTCATATCGCCACGTGGGGAACTTGTGTTTAAAGACGGTCTAGTCTGCCATCCTTCAGTGCCTTCCTTCCGCAAGTGGTATTCTTATGGAGCATTGGTGTACCTCTGCCAAGTGAGACGTTTCTCATCCAGGCTCGGACAATCAGGAAACCAATGTTCCGTATTTTCTTGTTTATCGTCGCAAGTTCGGCAAATGGCATCTTCGAAGAGTCAATTTAACTTTGCGTGTTAGCCCCAAAAGATAAAAGCCTGCCAAAATGACTACTACATTACTAATACGCAATTTCTGTTTTTCGCCAAAAGAATTTATTTTATCGTTTTGCTATGGGGACACCAAGGTACTTGGCTTATTCCACGGTAGTTCTAAGGGGCATCTATCCCTTGCCAGAGGGGTTCGTCTCACTCACTCGTTAACATTGCAGGTTGCACTTTGATAGTGCAACTTCAAGTTAAGTTTTGGATGGCTGAGCCAAACCTTGCTCCTTCATCCGAATCTTCATTTCTTACTACAATTCTGTACCCTGAACTCGCGTTCTGTTGTTTGGCTGGGGTGCAATATTGAAGTATTGGTTTTGAGGTTTGAAGTGAAACTTGGCGGTTCGAACCAAGCGCTTGCGTTACCGGCGTGTTTTCTAAGAATATTTCCTCAGCGTGGTTAGTTACCGATTCTCTCATCACCTCTTTTGCAACATATTCCAACTGGAAATCTGTGGTATGTTTCTCTTATTCGTACCACTGGTTGTGTTGCAGATAATCATGAAAGAAGACTTCAGCGTCGCTTCTATCGTCTATTTCGAGCCTCCGATGAAGATTACTATTTCGCTCCTGAAACTTGAATCCTAGACCATTTTCTTTAATTTTCTCGTCAGTACGAGGTCTGTTCAAAAAGTACCCGGAATTTTTAAATTTCGCGGGTCTGGAGAGTCCGATTGTCAAAATTGGTAAACCAAATAAATTGTTGGTATGCATGCCCCTAAAGTATGATAAAATTTCCAGCGATATTCACTATTTACTTTGTCTGTGGTAGTTGCTAAGGTTCGACGTGTGTTTAGGAGCCTGGCGATTTTTGCTTGTTTAAACAATGGAAGAATTGAAGAGTCAAAGAACTTGTATTAAATTTTCCGTAAAAAATGAAATAAAGTGTAACAAAGTGTGTGAAATGTTACAAAAAGCCTATGGTGAGTCGACTATGAAAAAACAAGTTTTTACGAGTGGTATAAGCGTTTCCTAGATGGCCGCGAAGACCCAGCACGTCAATAATCGATGAAAATGTGGAAAAAGTGAAAAAATTGTTATAAATGATCGCCGAATAACAACTAGAGAAGTTGCTGATGAAGTTGGCATATCAATTGGCTCATGTCATAACATTTTTTCAAAAGTTTTGGGCATGAAACGAGTAGCAGCAAAATTCATTCCAAAACTGCTGAATTTTGACCAAAAAAACAATCGCATGAACATCGCTCAGGAGCTGTTAAATGCCGTCAACGACGATCCAAGTTTGCTTGAAAGGGTCATAACTGGTGATGAAACATGGGTGTATGGTTATGATGTCGAAACCAAAGCACAATCGTCCACCTGGAAGCATTCAACGTCACCAAGAGCGAAAAAAGCACGTCAAGTTCGATCAAATGTCAAGGTTTTACTTACTGTTTTCTTCGATTATAATGGCATAGTGCATCAAGAGTTCTTACCACAAGGTCGTACGGTCAATAAGGAGCATTACCTTGAAGTTATGCGACGTTTGTGTGAAGCAATCCGAAAAAACGCCCCGATTTATGGAAAAAGAATTCATGGCTTATGCACCATGATAACGCACCTGCTCACTCGTCGTTGCTTGTTCGTAATTTGTTGGCCAAAAACAATACCGTAGTCATGCTCCAACCTCCATATTCACCAGATATGGCTCCGTCTGACTTTTTCCTGTTCCCAAAGTTGATGAGACCCATGAAAGGACGGCGTTTTTCCTCGATTGAAGAAATAAAGGCGGAATCGCTGAGAGTACTCAAGGACATACCAAAAAGTGAATATCAAAATTGCTTCGAAGATTGGAAAAAACGCTGGCATAAGTGTATTATATCTGGGGGGACTACTTTGAAGGGGACCACATTGATGTAGACGCATAAATAAATATTTTTTTGAAAAAACGAAAATTCCGGGTACTTTTTGAACAGACCTCGTATCTTAATGCTGCGCTTTTGTATCCATTTTCGGAAGCTACCCAATATCCTGTTGTTGGTAAGGAAATCCCTATTGCTTGGAGGAATCGTGCTCTCTACTTGTTTCAAATGCTTCAAAGTTCCTGGGGTTCGCTTATGGTAACAGCTAACCGTTTGCTTTTTCAATTTACGGCTCAAATGCGTAGAAATTACGCAAGAACGGAAAGCTTGAATTGAAGAAAAAATACAAAGGATATAAATATAGAAATGATAAAAAAAAAATTAAAAATATGGAAACTACATGAACTTAACATCAATTATTTCTTTCGTTGCTTGAGAGTTGACGTAACTCATCCATAAATAAATTTTGCGTTTTCACATAACCTAAGCTGAAATGCTGAATAAAGTGATGAAAGTTAAAAGAGTTTCCAGTCCATGCACGTGAAAATTCTGACTTCAACTTCACTGTTATTGTTATTGTGTTTTAAGTAATTTTTCACTGTTACCAAGCAATGTCTCATACTCGCTCAATCATGAGTAATTGCACAACAAAAAGTAAAATACGAAGTCCAATGAAGCTGGCAGTGTAAAAGCGAAATAAAAACAAAAATGATAAATTGCAAAGGAGCAAAGCTTTGGGAACTACCCACCCGCAACGCGCGCCCTTAGCAACTTTTTACGATTTTTGTTTATCCTTCGATGAAATGCTGACGAACCAGCTGGCGATGCTTGTAATGAAAGTAGCAGCGAAATCATTTAACTATGAAAATAGAATTCATCTGAAAATTTCCTCTTTGTGATTCTTTTCGCGAGGCGAAGGAAAACCACCAAAGGGAAAGCTGCTGCAAAGTACATAAGTAATGTTCAGATCAGCCATGCAAGAAAAAAATTTTCACCACACAGAACATAAATGAAGAGTGGAGAAAAAAATATGTAAAGGAGTAACTCGAAACGAATCTATCATTGGGAGCGAGCAGGAACCTACTGTCATCCTCGCGACGGCCATAGGATGTGGAGATTCGAGCAGAGAGCCTGAAGTGAGTGGAAATAGGAAAAAATGCCCGAGAAAAAGAAAGCAAGCGGGAGTCGACGCGATAGGTAAACTGTCGGAAAATAAGGCGGGACCACTTCCACCCACTTAACCTCTTTGCCAAGTGAATCGCCGGAACGAGGGAAAAAACGTGGGAAATGTAAGAAAAACGAAAAACATCGCCGGCTCTCGCTCCGATGACCAAGAAAGGACTCGTCCTAGGTATGTAATAGGTTCGCTGAAATATATGCACACATACCTGCCATGAACTACTATGGCTGTGGCATAGAAATAAATTTCTGACGCTCACGGGAGAAAAAAGTGAAACATATTTTTTTGCTGAACAAAGAGCAAGAAAATGCTTTTTATATCCAGATTTCGGTCTGAAATGCTTTTATCCTGTCAGAATATTTCAATGAAATGCGTTGGACTTTTGAACAATAGATTGCAAACGTTTCTAATATGACAAGTGAAATGTCCCGAATATATTTCTCCGACGATCCATCCACCATTAGGCAATTCATGTCAATTAAAACTTTGTCCGCGAGAGTCAATAATTGATAGAGGAATCAATTGGGGAAACTAACGAATAGAGCTCCTGGAGTTCAACCACTTAAGTCATTTTGTCTATTCATTCGATGGGAATTTCTAGGCAAAGCTTTGAAGGATCCAAGTTAGACCTAGTGTTGACAGACACATTTTTTGCAGTAAGGACAGTTTTTATGTCAAAATATTCTCATCCTTGAGCTCATTGCTGTTGCATTTGCTGTTGGTAGTACGCAATATACTCCAATTTGAAGGTCCATGCTGTAATATCATCGAACTTTATTCTGCCCCTCAAATAATAATCATGATCAAGCGCGATTCTGACCATTTATCTTTCCGTGCTTCCTCGATGGCGCAATGAATCAGCCCCTTTCATTTTGATTTTCCATTGGTATGCACATTTCAAATGGGCTTTTGCATCATAGATCAAAATTTTTCCAGTTGTGCATATAACCTGAATTAGATAGTCTGATCCTGCTTACCGTGTATAGTTAAGCTTTCTCAATTTGATTTACTGTTTGAATTGATTGAACCCTTTGTTAAACCCAATCATTAGGCACGAGTTCGAAAATAAATAGTTTTTCCTGCGCTTTGTGAAGAAAATGACTCTGGTTTTCTCTTCATTTACTTTCTTTCATTTTCCACCTGTGGAAATACTGGCATTGTTTTCAAACCATAGTCTCTGAATTTTCCAAAGCGGTATTTAAACCGACTAAACACATGTCCGCAAAGACTGTGAGGTGAATAGGTAGATTCAAAGTGAACATTTTGAAAACGATTGGACTGAAACAAGAGCCTTGTGGCACTCCAGCAGGAACTGATTTCGTGGGTGAATTGGTTACATTGACGTTGATCGTGAAAACCTTTTATCGTTTTATTTTTTGTTCTACTCTGTGGTTTTCAAAATTCCCTGAGTTCGAAGAAGTCTGTGGAGAGAGTTCATTGCGCCGGGAGAAGAATTTGATTGGTTAGAGATAAGCCATCCAGTTGTTGGGTTGGACATGTTTGTAGCAGTTGTGGGAAACCTTTGCAAGTTCTTTGCCATTAACTCAGTTTTGGTACAGAAAAAGGAAGGTGAGTTGCAAGTGGGTGTTCCTCGATCAGATGAGAGAAAGTTTTTAAGGGTCTGACTGTTGGTGGTTGTAGGTTTGGACTTTTCTCAGCACGTTGTAAACAATTGTGTCCCGAATCATTAGTTGAAACATACGATATTCTATTGATTGGGAATCGCTGCATCTGGTGCTGGTAACCACTGGATTTGCTTCACAAACCACCAATTGAAAATTTTACCTGTAATGTCTGATGCATAATCATTTGTCAACTCATTCTCATATACGTATGCTGACGGGAAGTTACTGGAGCATCCCATGATTACTTACATTGGACGATATAGCACTGGTTTTATTCTGATTACCTATTATGGATGCTCACTAACATCACAGGCTAGCAACATTGTCTTTGTAAGAAGTAGTACAATATAATTTGCGCAGGGAGCTCGATGCCAGTGTTGACCAGCAGAGCAACAAAATGATCAATAAGAGAATAATAAAACTAACAAACCCATGTGGATATTATAACCAGGTAAAGGCAGGATTTCTTAAAAAACCAACGCTGAGTCCCGATGCCGTGAAAATTCTCTAAGGGATTCAAGACTGGAGATTGAAGTCGCCATTCTTAGGCTGGAATCGCATTAGTCGAGAACAAATTCCTAACCAACTTTGGTGAAGAGTTTGGATTTTCGAAACACCCATCGAGTTCACATTTGCCATTTGACGTATTTTGGCATATGATAATCTGAAATAACTTATTTGATTTCAAATGGTTAAAAGGCTACCCCTTTTGCTACAAAGCAGGTCCAAACAATTAGATTTCAACGTTCGTGTTTGATTGTGCCATAACATCAACTTGGATTTATTTCCTTATTGTTGGGCCTTCGAACGTGGCATATTCCATCTTTATTTAACAAATTAAATATAGATTTATTCTTTATTTTATGAAGGCTTTGAAGAGATTTTTCCACAGGAACAGCATCTGAGTAAGTGTAGACAGCATTAGAGGCTCCTCAGAGAAATTAATAGAAAACCACATACCTGCGACTCTGAGAGCCGTATATTCAACATGGTGGACCATGTTCGTGTTGAATCCTCCATATTCCTCCATGTTTCCCATGTTCCCATTTACATTGGGACCAGCGATGGAAAAAAGGGGAGCTTTGCTTGTTGACACCCCCATGTCGTACTTTTGTATAATGACGGGACCGTCTGCCATCCTATAGGGACCGCAGGACTTCTCTAGCTCTGAAGTCAGCGAGTGTTATCGTCCTGCTGAATTAACAAACTCTCCCAAGTGAGAAGGTTGTTGTCCAGACTGGTAGGAAGCGTTGTGTACTTCCCTTATCACAAGCTTGGCAGGTACCATCAACAAAGTGAATGGGGTACTTCGATTATTTTTCAGGATTCTTGCCTTTCAAAGCAGTACTAATCTTTTACCAACATATTCGTGAAGTTCCCTAATAACGAAAGTTGATATTGTGATAAGATTTTGGCCGGCTGATCCAGACTAATGCATCCTCTTTTCCAATCCCTTTACATCAAAACCTACAGAATCCAATGTTAATTGTAAATCAACCTGGATTACATCTGCGGGTTTTTCGGACTGGCTTCAGTTTGACTCTACTTTTGAAACGACGTGGTTACAAAATAGCGCCTGTAGTGCAAGTATGCAGCCAGAGAAAATTTGGATTCTTACAATATGATTTTTTGTGGCCACTTATCACAAATACTTGCAGCGAGATAATCGTGGTATATTTGTCAAGTTACTACCTATGGTTGTGTTCGCAGTTGACCGCGAAAAAGACTTCTTCAACGCTTCCGTCATCCCTTTTGGAACCGACGGTGTAGACTAAGGTTTCACATCTGAAATTGTAGTGACGCAGCGTTTCTCACAGTTGGTATCATAGTTCTGTAGATATTTTAATTTCGAATTGATGGGTTGACTATCGGCTGCCTTCTATTACCCTGTTGTTTTGGTATGCAGCTTCCTTTTGCTTGAATACTTATTATGCTGTGATATCCTACTGGGGGTGTTTATTGCTATAGTCCAGTAATAAACCTGAAATTGTGCTACGACTAGAGCCACCTAATTTCTAGACCGAAGGTGCAGATAGAATCTGGATTTCAATCTAATGCTCGCAAGTTATGCCTCTCAAGATGAAATTGTTGAACGGCAGGAGATTGAGCATTATTTTTAATGAGGCATTTGAAGTGGTCCTCTTAACATCTATGATACTAAACTACATCATCCGCTGGATTTTCTTGAGTTCTTTTGGAGGGATTATATTTTGGAATGACATCTTCCAAAGTAATCCTCCGTAGGTGAGTTTTGATCACATTTGCTATTGTGTACATCCAGCGACAATTTTCAGGAATTACACCCCAAAATTTTCTACCAGGCATTACCCAAATCCAATTTTTTCAAATCAGCTTACTATCCAAGGGAACTCTTTCGATGGTGTTTGGAAAATTTTCTATTCTGGCGGATGTTTGAAAAATCTTCCTGAATGGTGTGGAGTGCCGTATCTTGATCAGTCACAAGATGATCCTTTGTTGCAGCAAATAAATCTATTTGTAAGCTTTCTACTTCATTCCAACCTTTCTCCGCATTCTACACTGGCTTGGCCGCTACTCTACTTGTCGATTGATCAGTGAATACTTCGAAGATCCTGGCTTTCGAATGAGTAACTTTACATTTAATGATGACCTGTCACATGTGCCACTGTCACTGTGTTAGAATGTAAAGAACGGCGGTAACACTGGTGCATTCGGGATCGAATGCTTGGAGGTGAACACTTCAAAATCAGAAGATTTTGCCGAGCAAGATCTACTTTTCGCTCATAGATTTCAGTACAGTTTTGATGGCAACCTTTAGGTTTTATGATCTGTGTTATGGAATTCTGCATCATTTTCAGAGTATATCACTGGAAAAAGTATAAGCAAAAATGAGGGAAGAAAAACCACCCGGATCTCTTTGTTTATGCATTAAGTCATTCCTTTTGCAGTGATTTTCACGTTTCTTTTTGTTTTCCCACTTTATTGTTAAGCTTAAAATTCTCTTTCAGATAGTAAATAAATTTAGAGAATTTAACCCTTCGATAATTCTCACGTTTTTCTTTTCGTTTAGTTACACTTCCATGTCTGCACTACAAGTTTTACAGGACACGAGTTGGGAAATCGAGTAAAAATGATATTTATTGAGATTGAAATATTCTCTTTTGACAAACCTTATTAATTTTGTTTTTTCAAACTTGAATTTGTAAAAACAACCCATTCCTCTGTATAACAGTCACACTGCTTCGCTTTATTATCCTTCATACATCAATTAATTTTCTCCTGATAGGTCAATCGTGTTCCTTGCAATCATTGTAGTTCACGACATGCTGACGGAAATGTTAATCCCTTTCACGAGCAACAATCACCTCGACAGTGAAAATTATTTTCCACTATCAAGATCCTGGCTCACTTCCGTCACTCGAGCTGTGTATCCTGTAGCTTCAAGGATTGCATCTAAATGCGAAGCATGTTATAAGTGTATTTAAATTGATTGGCAAACAGCGAAATACGCAATGCGTGTCGACCGACGAGTAGATGAAGGCCCTGATTTGTATTTAATTACCCGCCATAGCTGCGTGAGGGTATCTGTGTTGCTTGATCCTTGCCGTATTGTCTACAATCTAGAAACAGAATTATAAGCATTGATAATGCATAATTGAGCCGGTTAAGTACAGAAATTGATTCGCTCATTGCTAATGAAAATACGAGAAAGACCGTAGGAGCGAAGCAGAGTAGGTCCTTTAATGCGTGTTCATGTAAACAGGCATTGTCGCTGGGTACAGGTGGGTACGTACGCCATTAATTATGTTCGTTTGCTAGAATGGCACAGCAACAATTATTTATTGATTGCTACAAAATAAATAGGCTCGGCAAATGAGAAGTCAAGTGGACACGCAGCAGTTTGTAATAACAGGGCAATAATTCGATATCAAAGCATTTAAAGAAGAGGACGCGAGAGGATAAATGAGTCAATGTATTGAGGCATTGGTCTGAGTAAGCGGGAGGGTGATAGTGCTGCATATTCGTTATGCGAACACACAGGGACTGGGAATGCCTGCTTCCACCACTTTACAAGACTCAACCACCCACATTCCTGCTCTCCACAGTCTGATTGACAGCTCATAATTAAATTAATTACCTAATCCGTATATCTTAAGAAGTATCTCTTTAAAAGCCACAGACATTAAGAGCGAACTGTTTTCACGATTTTTGCCAAGTTGGTTGTAGTCGTCCCTCCGAGTCAACCTCGACAACTCCTGGAAGCAGCAACCGCCGACAAACCACCCCAAAATGCCATCACATCGCACCGAAGGCTCGGTGGTGCTTAACAGAAAAAGTCGACATTAGCAGAGAGCTGGTAAGGAACTCAGGATTAATTTTAAACCAAAATCTGGGTGTTAAGTGTCTTTGTGCACTCCAGCGTGACAGAAAACCGCCTGAAAGTAAACTCTCCGTCGTGCCGCCATCCTTCGCGTACTCGCGTCTCAGTCGCTGCACGACTTGCAAAGAAAATCCTTCAAAACGGAAAACCTTGGAAAATAAGAGTAGTGTGCAATAGACGAATGGTGGCATTTTCTTTTTGAGGAAACTTCCTTTTTGTTTGGCACAAACCACTATACAACTGATTTTTGAGACACGATGTTTGCATGGCAGAACGACTCGACTCCGGTTGAAACAAAAGATTTTAAGACGAACGTCGCCGTCACATGGAGGGCGGTAGCAAGGTCCTTTTGATTTTCTGCAAAAACTCATTGCTTTCAGTACTCTTTTCGCCAGATGTGATTGAAAAACCGAAAAATTTATTAAACATTTTACCATTAAAAGCTTTTGTATGTTTGCTTGCAGGCTGCCGTATATCAAGCGCTTCGAGGATTAAGCTGAACAATTTCATTGCTCCGTCGCTATTCTTCATGTTATTTACATTTTAAACGCAAGTCCTTATTTTGACGGCAACCATAATGAGTTGATTTGTTGGAATTGAATTAAGATTTTGTCATCGTATTTCTCATTTGTATTTTGTCATCATCATTTGCGGAGAGGGGATGAGGAGGAACGTGGATGGTCCTGATCCGGTTCATTATGAAAAATCAAAAAAGGAATTATCTATGACAGCCTGATGTGCCGAGCAAGACGAATGAATGGGAAAGAATTACGAGTTGACAAGTTTTGACGTTGAATTAATTTTTCATCAAATGTAATAACACTTGGAATCTGTGAATAAAGAAAACGTTGCGGATGATATTGATTTATTTCAGCACCAGTAAGTAAGCTAAGCAAATGTCAACATGTGGAAACCTAAACAAAATAAATTTAGAAAAAATTGTTTTAAAAGCTGACAAAATCAAAATGTTAAGAAATTATAAAATTCAAGGAGAAATTGTTAAATATATAATATTTTATGATATTTTTAAATTTTAACGACGTAAAGTTTATGACAAATTCTTAATTTTCCTAGCCAATAAAAACAAATAAAAGTTAAAAAAAATAATCTTTTTCTATAAATTTTAGTGGTGCTAATAGTTGAAATATTACTCTGGAAAATGCGTTTATCGTGTTAAACCTGAGGAATAAACCAGAGAGAAGGAATAGTTGAAATAAAATTGTATTAAAAAACAGAATATTTAACGAACAAATCATGAAGAGAGAGGTAAAGAATGAGCTAATGATACCCAAAGTCCTCCGGAACGCGTCCTTAATAGAGATACATTGCGGCCGGGTGGTAGTACAAAATACGAGAAACAATTTACAATTTATCTGTGGTGACTGAAGTTGTTTTACTAAAATGATCTTAAATTCATAAATTAATTTTCTTCAGCGGAGTTCCATTTGCCAGTGGAATTTCACACATTCACATTCCGTTCACATTTGTACAGGGCGGGCCATTTAAGGTTTGATTTTATTAGAAGTTGAGTTTATTAGAAATTGTGAGTTTATTAGAAAGATTGAAGATTTCCGTTTATCAATGGAAGAAAACATCATTCAAGTGACTGCCATGGCTATCCTTACAATACCCCATTCGATCAGTCTAATTTTCTAGTACATTTTCGATTGAGTCTTTATTTCGTCAATTGCAAGTTAGATTTCATGTAATAATTCGTCAATTGGCTCTGGATGGTTAGCGTGACACATGTCTTTAACGACTTCCCACACAAAAAACTGCTACAACGTCAAATAACAGCTCCGAGGTGGCCAATTGAGCTCAGCATTTCGGCTGATTATGCAATTTTCGAAACAGTGCGCAAAGGATCAATTGTTACGTTGGCCCTGTGCCACATTGTGCTGTCCAGTTGACACCAAGCGTCGTCTATGCCATTTTAATTTTGGGTAAACTGACGTGAAAATTGACGGCGCTTAATTGAAAATGAAGAAAATTGGTCCAATAATAACTTTCAACCAGAATTGTAGATGCATTGGTCCCTCCACGACCACGTGTGGATTCTCTGAGCCACAGATTGTGCTTATGGACGTATCATCCGAGATGAAAATGAGCTTCATCTGAAAAGATAATTTTTTGATAAAAATTCCCATCTTCAATGAAGCGGTCTTCGGCCCGTTGAGGAAACCGAAAGTGCCTTGAATGGTCACGCGGCTTTAGCTCTTCTATTTTCTCTGAAGACGAAATGAACTTTTCCGCATTCATACTGAGATCCTTATGCGAAATTTTTCTAACAGAAATGCATGAACTGTTCAATACTTGAGAACGGGATGCACGGGATGTTTTACAAATCAGTGTTTCTTCGTTGAATTTTAAATAATAAATGAGATCAAAAAGAAAATTTGAAAACCTAAATGATACTCTCAAAACAAAATTTTCAAGAAAGACTGAAAATTCAAATTTTGCCAGAATCCACCGTAGAGCCTTTTTCAGGCCCTAATTTTCGTACCTTACCTTACCAGTGGTAATACTGTTTCTATTTAATCGTCTTATTTTTTGGTGCCACAAGTCGCCATCACTGTCTTCCGGCAGGAGGCATTGAGTGGTGAAGAGTTCCGGAAACCAATTTTCGGAATAAACATTGATTAATACTGGCTAATTGAATTTATAGATAAGACTATATATTAAATTAGGTTCCCCTTTGATTATTCCATACGTTGAACTAAGCCAAAATAAATTTTAGTGCGAGTACTGGGTCCAAGAGAGTTATAACGCACTCACCAGTGATACCAAAGGCTTAACTCTGAAGTAACTCCTTGGTCTGATCGACATGTAGCAATCCTGTCCTACTGTCCGTTAGATAAACTAAATCATGACTAGTTGCCATGTTAAGCGACTCGAATTTAGTATGGGGATGGCGGGAATAGAGTAGAAAGTGTCAACTGATCTAAGAAGGTCCTGCCAGATCCTGAAAGTTTTGACAAGGCTGTTGTCGAACTACCTGACTCTTATCTTGTGTGAACAGAATGTGTAGAACTCATCGTCTTTCCTTAAGCCACTGAGTATGTAATCAGGAGGTCGCGATTTAGTAATGTTTTGAGGGTACGACTGAAAGATTCTTTACCGGATCAGTATCTGTGCAAAGTGGAAGGAGTCCCATCAGATAATGTCATAACATAAGATTACCGCGTTTTTGCTACTTACTAGTGTACACAGCCTCACCTAGAAAGTGAGACCATTCCTATAGACTCCGTTTCTGACATTTGTGAATTAAGCCGTAATATGTACTACTTATTCAACTATGTCACTCATTTGACGTCGAGCGTATGCAATCTATAGGGCTTTTACCTGTGAATCCAAGCGAATGCAGCTAAATTTTTCGTTCCTTTTCTTTGATGAGAATAATGCCCCATAAATCTGGTCCGTTCAGAACCGAGTATAATGTGCCAGATACCGAGACTTTTTACCTAGTGTTCACTGCTTTAACACATTGTTCTAACAAAACTAACAAATACTTCTAACAACTTCCGAATATAAGGCGGTACACTGCTTATAACTTTGGCAACCATTGCACTAACTTCCTTAGAGACCTCAGCTGATGGTCTTTTGAGTAGGTTCGTGTTTCATTATCGGTTTTGATTTCATGACACTGAATGTTCTTACCTGATAACTATCCAATGTAGCTGTTTTTTCGCAACTCACTTAAATATAAGCCTCACTGGCCCATTAAATCTGATCTGGTCCAAGAATAGAACATTGGGCAAAACATAACATAAGTTGGACATTTTACTAATCTCCTGTGATGTTAAATAGTTTCTCGGAGTCCACGATCGAAATTTTCGTACTTGGACTGCTACAGTACACCCGTTTCTGGCATAAAGAGTTAACAGGACAACAACACGTCAAATGACCCGATTACGGGTTAATTGGAGGGAGGATGATCTTCCACGATTTCAGCGAAAGTGGTGCGTTCTGGTTAGAAGGTGCATCAGCAGTGTCTGTAGTGCCATTACGTTTTTAAAGGATTACCAGCACTTTTCCGGGCGTGCTCCTTTTAAATATCATTATTTGCCCAATTTTCTCTCAACTTTCTGGGAAGGCTATTTCAAAAAGACAGCGACATTATGTGCCTTGTTCTCAAGCTTTTGTCGGGTTAAAAATTAGAGCAGCTTTTCCAATATAGTGAAAAAGACACGTTCCACCACTTTCTGATGTTTTTTTTCATCTTTTGACTGTTGAGCAAGGACTAGTAAGTTTAACGAAGCATTTCCCTTCAATTTTCCGCTGCTCCCGCATCATCGAAAGTTTAGCAGAAAGGTTCCAATTGCGACAAAGACTTTTTCTGCTGCAGCTGCTGCAGGATGTAGAAACATCAATTAAAAAACTAATTGAAATGAAAGCTGAAATTTCAGGAGATATTTCGGAAGTAACCCCTAGTTTGTCCGGTCCTTTGCAGCATCACCTTGTTTACAGCGTTGAAGATGCCGTGAATTTTGGTAGAACAGAGTATTTATTAGACGTTTTCCTGCGTTTAGTTCATAATCCAAATTAGCTGTTGATGCCCATTGAATAATTACCCTTACTTTTCGCAACCGGCAGACATTGTTTCGAAATAATTGAAAAAGGTATGAACTAGGCTGAAAAAATGTTTTAAAGTTAAAAAATTAAATAAAAAACAAACCGAAAATTGTTTAAAAGTTCAAACGGCTTCAACATTTTTTGTGTGACATATTTCATCAGCCAGGTCAAGCGTAAGAAAGGTAAAACGCATAAGGTATTATCTCCGGTTTGAAAACGTTAACTATTTAAGTATTGGTGGTGATTGTTACTAACCACCTCTTTTCGATTACGTTAATTATAATCCACGCTATCTAGCGATAAACGGTTGAATTATTATGAATGTTTGGACTGTGCTTCAAAACAAATGACAGATTCCCAGTAAATTGAATGAATGACAGTTCATACTAGTTGAATTGAATATAGCGCTAACGTACTTTTTCTCGAGTGTCTGATAAAAAAATATATATAACGAGTAAGTAACATTTTTTTTGTAATGTTTTTTATTGAACGTATTCTCATATACCTATTTTATGTGTGTTTGCATGCAAGTACTGTTACTTTTGTGTTTTCAATGAGTATTTACAAAGGGAATTTGGTGGTTAGCTTACAAACCACCATGACGGTGGTTGGTTGGCTTATGGATGCAACTTCATTTGTTTGTTTCACATTCTTTACAGTATGGCGCGCCGCACGCGCCGCTTAGGAGAGAAAAATATTGAAAAATACTTGTTTGAAGACATCCCTTCAGGTAACGAGAGCATTTGTAGCTATGAAGATGACGAAGAAGAGGCAGAAAATCAGCCAAATCCGATGGTGTTAGGTGATTTGATTGGAATTGTTTAAATTGCTCATGACGACATTTATGATTCTGATGATGACCTCCCGTTGTCTAGCCGGTTACAACGGAATCCTGATTCTACAGAGTCTAAAAATGCAAACATGCCGGTTATGATTGCTCCAAAATGGAAGAAGAATTACAGAATGGATATGCCTGGTGAGTTTTCTGAAAGAGTGGGTTTGTCAGATCAAATTCTAAGCATGGAGAATGTGACGCCTCTTTTACTATTTCGCCTTTTTTGGACAGAGCATTTACAAGACCTTTTATGTTTCCAAACTAACCTTTACGCTACTCAAACTGGAAAGCCATATAAACCTATCACAACAGAAGAGCTTGATGTTTTTATTGCCTTAAATTTGGTGATGGGTATAAAAAAATTGCCGAGCTACCGAGATTATTGGTCTTCAGCGCCTGATTTGCATGACAGCTATGTTTCGAAGTTCATGAGCTTTAACAGGTTCAGTTGGCTTTTGAATAACTTACATGTCAATGACAATAGTGTAATGTCCGACCGAACTGACCCTAATTACGTAAAAATTTTTAAAATTAGACCTCTACTAGACATACTGCAAAACAGTTTTCAAAAAATTAAAAGCCATCTGAGAGATTTGCAATCGATGAAAGCATGATCAAATTCAAAGGCAGAAACTCACTAAAACAATACATACCAAAAAAGCCGACGAAACGTGGATACAAGGTTTGGATGATGTGTGCACAATCAGGTTATTGTCTAGATTTTTATATTTACACAGGCAAACAGGGTAGTAACGTTGAAACTGACTTAGGTGGAAAAGTTGTCATGAATTTTTGCGAAACCTTGAAAAATAAAAATCATAAGGTTTATTTTGACAATCATTTCAATAGTTACCCTTTGCAAGTGAAACTACTTGAGGACAAAATTTTCGCTTGTGGAACTGTGAACTCATATAGAAAGTTCTTGCCAACGCTAAAAGATGACAAGCATTTACAAAGAGGTCAACATGATTACCGGATTAGTGACACAAAAGTAAGTTTGTTGAAATGGAAGGACAAGAGATCAGTATTTATTTTGTCAAACTACCATGACCCGAAGAATGTGGGAAAAGTAAAACGCAGAGAGCGTGATGGCACCAGTACTGAAGTGTCCTGTCCTTAAGCCGTCATCGACTACAACGCAAACATGAACTTTGTCGACAGATTTGATCAGCTCAAAGGAAGCTATGCTATTGATAGAAAATCCCATAAGTGGTGGCATAGGATTTTTTTTTCACTATCTTGATTGTTGTGTTGTCAATGCTTTTTGATATATAAAGAACTGCAGTTCTCTTCACGCCCAGACCTAGACAAGCTGATTCTGAAAGAATTCAGGCGAGAAGTATATCGGGGCCTGCTGGCACCAGCATATGTCAGAGACAAACACAGGCCGGATTTAGTGAACAGCAGCCGTAATTGTGCGGCCTCTTCTCCATTTATAAAACGCCACAAACCTACAGTCCCTCAGGAAATTCGTCTAGAATCTAGTCGCCACCAACCTGAAAGAAGCACATCAAGAAGGTGCTGCAATTGTAGCACTAAAATATCTCCAGTGCGTACTGTATGGCAGTGTCGTACCTTTACATGTACGTTGCTTAAGTAAAGGTAAAACATGTTTTGCAGATTTTCATAAAAAATAATTTTTTTTTTTAGTTTTGTGCTTTTGTTATGATGATTCGTCTAATAAATAACATTCACAATCATCCTAGTTTTATTTATAGCAATAGTCATGCTGGTTAGCGTTAGTGACCACCTCATTCCTTGAAAGCCTTAATACCTTTATTTTTTTTCTTCTATTTTCTGTGATATTTTAGTTGTAAAAGTTGCTTAAATAAACAGAAATTGATAATTATGTTCCTATTGTAAAAGTGTGACTGAAAGAGTTAAAGAAAAGCATCGCTAGCATTTTGGCCCTCTTCTCTTCAACGTCTTGGTCAGAGCGTAAAAATTATTTGTTTTGCATTTCGTGTACGAACAATTCAATTTCCTTATATTGTCATGTTTAGATTACGTTCAGTAATTTTGCGACTAACTTTGGCATAAATTTAGACCGTAGTTGCTCACCCGGTAGTTGCTCTCTCATTATTTTTAAGAACTATCCTAAATTTTAATCTTCCTTTGTTACCTTCAGAGGCATATAAATTTATAGTTAAAAGTGGACATTGAAATTCGGGAGCTCCCATAAGACTCAAGACTTCCATTTTTGGTTGACTGGAATTTTGGTTGTTCCTGGGTTTTCAAATCTGAAAATATTTTTCAAATCGAAATATTTTTTTTTTGGTTTACACGAAAAATGTTCCTTCATTTTTGCGTAAAACAAAAACCCTCTTATAAAAATTCAGCGTAAATGCAAATACAAATATTAATCGACTCATGCGTTTTCTATCTCTGTCTGTGAGAGACCACACGAGAGTATTGGCGCTGTAAGTTCTTACGCTAGCCAGGCAAGTACAAAGAAAGGGAATGATTGTTTGTTACTAGCTCACATTACTACAATTAGGATGAAATGTATAGTGCGTAGTACCCACCTTGGTTGCATGAGTTTCCATCCACCAATCACCTTACCTAACGTCGCTTAGTAAGTTCGTCATATATTTATTGACACAGTAAGGTGGTAAAGTTACCGATCTGAAGTTCCCAGAGTGAAGGAATTGTCCCTTCGACGTCTTTTATTTCTATAGTAACCACTTTTTGAAGAAAAAAACCAAGGAATCACGCTTGTCTGGTAAGAAGTTCAACATTTTCTCTTCCATCCTTATTTTTACACCTGAAAATCCAAAGAAATATCATGAGAAACTGACTGGCCATGCAGGATACCAATTGAAACAGCGCTGGCAGTTTAAGGGATTTAATGTTCAAGCTTAGCCTTCCAGGCAGTTTGGTTTTCTGTGTGAATAAAAGCCTTCTTTCTGTATATGGAAAATATATCGTTATGACCTGCACAAGTTCTTCAAAAGACCAGTTCTGCCGCCTAGAAAGGCTCGGAAACTGATGCAACAGGTTTAAAAGACATTGAACGTCTCCGGAAGGATTGTCACCCTATTCTAAGTCCCCTATTCTAAGTTTTATTTGAGAAGCATCAATAGAGATATGTGTTCACCCTTTGGGTTTTTGTGTTTTCCAGGCGGTCTAGATTGAAGATGGACATTTGACGGCCAATAAGCTAAGAATGGACACTTGATGAAAAGCATAATTTCCGTTTTTTTAGTGCTTTTTGTCTATTCGTAACGACTTCACCATTGTTATAATATTCTGCTCGGATTATTTAGTAGTATTGGAAGGGAAAATACTCGTAAACAAGATTGCCTTGTTTTCGCCTTGGGTCACCACCGTCTAGCTCCAGAATAATTGTCTCCATTGAAAGCATCTAAAGTAAGGCAGATGTCAAACCTCACTTAATTTATGTCCTACACTGGCTGTCATCTGGATTCTACTAAACAACGCTTGCTCCCCGTATAGTCAGATAATTCTCCAACCACTAATATGTCCCTCAATCGCTACACGGCTGGGCATGTTACGGACAGTATCAGTCTGGATAAGGATCAGAACTTCGTGTGTATTGTTTTTTTTTGGATTGCGTGCTCAGAGCTACGCACCATGGTATCCGTAGTCATGTTTCATAGAAACAAGATGTGGGAATGATAGCTTCCGAGAAAACGTAAGAAGCCCTTACCATATCCAGTTCATTTTCCTGTGTGTTCAAAATTCCTTTGGCCTTCTTTCGTCCAATTATAGTTAAGCAGTATCAAGTGATCATCCGAGAATGATCTTAAATCGAAGATTTTATAATGGTATACCCTGTTATCGTTGCTATCAGTCCCTAGTATAAGATCGAGCAACATCTTGTTTACGCAACGACTTCTTTCTTCATTTGCGGTGCATCCGCAAAATTCATGTCTCCCATTCACAGTACTACCTGCATATACCGCAGCTCCTGATACATCCGAAATTAAGTTTCAAAGGATCTGCGACAATTCTGATCGGTGACAGTTCGAAATCAGGAAATGTTAAAACTCTAACGTCCCTGTGCCAACTCCAGTGGAACCATTGTTAAATCTAGAGAAGTTTACTAAGTTTATGCAGCGATAAATTTTAATTTGCGCTCAATTAATTTTTGTTACGCTCAGGGTTTATGAATTATAATAAAGTCCATAACTTCTTCCCTGATACAGAAAATAAGTTCGTCTGTAGTACATTTGACGTGCTGCAAGTTTATCCACACAACTTTCAGCATCAATAAACGAATTTGTGTCAATTTTGCCATCCTCCAGTTCTTGAACTGTTGCCTTGTTGAAATTCTCAAATCCGACTATGAAAAAATTTTGAGTTTAGCATACCTCACATCAAACGCGCAACGCTCACTGCTGAAGGTGAATGCTGAAGGTGAATAAGACCGATGAATGCTTAGAGATGTCAGCAAATTCTCCGTCTGCGAATCTCCAAAATAAATATCTTTAATACTTCATACTGGTCTTCAAAAAAGACCAGGACCCATGAGAAGCTTCGCCGCCAAATTTAAAAATCACGACTCTTTAACTTTTTGCTCTAAATTGCTCATATAGCATTTTCTACTCCCATAAGGATGAGTTCCGTGCCAAATTTTCGAGTTCACTCCAGGGTCCTGTTCAGAGTCAAAATTTTAGATTTAGAAATTTTTAATTTAAAGTAAGGAACCCTAGGGAGCAAGTAAAATTTCTAGCTAGATGCAAGAATTTGATTATTTTGCTGAAATTTGAAAACATTGATTTTTTGTTTTTTGTGATTTTGTAGATTTTTTAGTTGTCCTTTCAACCATAATTCTAAGAACACAGTCAACGGTTTGAAATGACTTCAAGGGTATTTTATAATTCATCACTGGATGTATTTTTCTGAAGTAAATGAGTTGCTTCACCAACATTTATTAGAAACTAAATGCCCTAGAAAATTTCCGGGTAAACAGATGGAAATAGGCCAAAGAACAAAAGAGATAATAGGGTTTGATTCTAATAGTCCTTGAAAATGGTTTAGTCACGAGACGCAGCGTCTGATGTTTGGTTTAAGATAAATTTGAATAAAACACAGGATTTTCTGTAGCAAAATGTATTTTCGTTCCAAAAAACGTAAGTAGGCACAATTCGTTGAAAAAGCGATTTCTCTGCAACTTCTTGTTGCTTAGGATATGGAAAGTGCTTTGGGTTTCCTTAATAACTTCAATTCATTCTCAGTCAACGAAAATTCCACACGCTATTTTCAAATAACTACTCATCAAATGCGCACCAGCCACACTTGCAACGCACATCACTTTTTCTGTATCCTACACACGTCATTATCCACCCTCACGAAAATCTGACACCATGCGGAGAAAGAGGAGCTGTAACAACCAAGTGAGTTCAGCGAAAACTCTGTGCCTTGTCCTCCGACCGCCAAGTTGCAACTAAGAGCTGCGGAGTGTGTTCCAAAGCTTTTTGCTGCCGAAACAGAACATCTGCAACCACGAGAAATATATCCTGGCACAGAGCGCTTGAAACTCCAATTTATGAGTTCCTCCTACTGCCTGTTTTTGTTAGTATCAACTTGTGTCCTGGAAGAATGGTTGCGCTGAAGGCGAGCAGAGTCATGGAATCCGCTATCTACATGCACAAGCGATGGTCCGAAAACAACTATAGCATGTCCTTCCCAAGGAGTAAAAAGCTTGATAGCAACAGCCAAGTGGATGCGGCTGTTTGGAAGGAATGCGCTCGCGCATTCACGCGGCCATGTGCTATCTTTTTCGCGTGAATGGAGGGTGGAGAAGTCTCCACTTGACTAGGCACTGCTTCCAGTTACGTATGCAAGCCCAGTGTTGTGTGGTTGCTTGTTCTCTCAGCCTAAGTATCCGATAGACGTTTTTCTTGTCCTTGCTTACGATTTCTTCTTTGTTGTTGTCGTTCTTCCCGCCCTGGCCCCGTTCCAAGCAAGACGACCGCACACTCACACAAGGCGGGGTGACCGCCCCCATTCTCCAAAAAAGCAAGCAATTTTGGCTGCAGTTTCATCGTAAAGTTCGACAACTTTGGAAAACTCCGGGTAGTTTGGTGCCAGTTAGCCACGAACTTAGTACAGGTAGAGACGAGTTTTAATTTTTGTCTCACCCGGCGTTTTTTCAAAAAGGGGATAGCTTTAGTCTGATAATTTCGGTCTCACAGGCTCAGGCTAAACTGACTGAAAACAGGACTACAATCGACATCGTCATCGTTGTACCACCGAAGTGGAAGTGTAGTAGTACAGCAAGCAGAACTTCACCATAAGAATAAGAACAAGAACTGAAGAAGAAGTGTTAGAAGAAAGTCGTCGACTACTTTGCGAACAAATGCCAGCCAAGCAGGCCAACCCGCCCTTGGTAACCACACGCCACTGCCTGTGACTTGGGAAAACGCAGTTCAATCTCGTGAAAAGTTGGCTGAGAAAAGTTTCGCGATTTATTTCAAAGTTTTCGCTTTGCCTACTATAAATGATGATCAAAATATTGGAAACTTTGTTTTGAAAAGTTTCTGCAAATCGGTGTTTTCCGTGAGACTGGCGAGTGTCGACAATTGATTTCCGCAAGTTCACCAAGTTTGCAACGGTGTGTCTCCGCCAAGTGTTAAAAGTGCGAAAAACGAGTTTTCCTCATCAATTTGTTGTTAGGTGATTGTTGTTGTTATTCTCAACGAAATTCTTATCGCCGAATTTGTTTGAAATCGAAAAATTTGCTATTGTTGTTAACCACGGATTCACGTGTCCTGTCCACTGAATCTCAAATAATTTTTCCTTGTTTTAGTCTTATTTTGTTTTTATTTTTAAGTTTCAGTTTTTGAGTGGAGTATTAATGAGCAGTCCTAATCAACGCTGGTCTGTTAAACGGAAAAGTGGGAGTGGAAATCTAGTCAGTGCCCAGTGTTCACTCATACATGTGAAGTGCGCTATGTACCGGAAACAAGTTATTTATGTGTCTGGAGGAAGAGTCCTGTGAACTAGCAGCTCCCTGATAAACTTTTGCGAAACTTGTGTAGTTAAAGTTTGATGTGTCTTGTCTAGTTCGTCCGTTGAGCTGTGAATTAAAAACAAGGCCAGAAAGTTTTTGACCCAAGTTTTCGAATAAATATTACAAGAATCAATTCTCTTCCTAGTTTCACTAATCCGACTAAATAATAAACTAATCCGGCCAGTTCAAAGTCCATCCGACCATTCGAGACTGTTTTGAAAATTTGCGGAAACCAGCGAATAGTTTGAGTGGTTCATGTGTCAGTTTCAGTGAGATTTTCGGAAACCTGATGGGAACTTATTAGCGCTTGATTGAAGGATTTTGCTGGTACGAGTAAAGGACTCTGCACGCACCTCTTCGAATGATGGCGCTGACTAAAAGGCCACTGGCCAAAGAGTCAAGTTTCGAAAACGCTCTGAAATGCGAGGACCAGGAAGTAGCTCTAAAGCGCAAAAAGCGGTCCAGTCGAGATGAGGACTTCCCGAAGCAGGAAGACAAGTGTTTGGCGACCCAAAAAAAGTACACAATGATTGCACCCAATAGCTCGACAGCCAATGCAAGGCCGTGTCAAGGTCTGAACAAGCTGAATAACAATGATGAGCAGGACGATGAGACTTTGATCCGTGAGACTCACGCAGCGTTAAAGAGTTTGTCAGGAAGTTGGTCTGATGCACGCGGGTCGTTCTACCGCTTGAGTGAACAAGAGGAAAACCCACCTCCCTTTCAAAATTTATTCGAAGAAAAGAATAAGCCGCTGCCGCCTTCGTCCGCTGTCAATAGTCAGTACGGTAAGAACATGATGCATTTCAAACGTGAATCGGATTATTTTATGTATTCGAACCAAAAAGAGAACGATTCGATCCGACTCAACTACCAAACGAAATTTTCAGAGTACACCGACTCAAGGGCTACTGAATCGGGTCAATTGGATGATGGCCGAAAGAGATTCGAAGCAACAGGAATTGGTAAAACACCTTTTTCGCAAGCTTCTGCCTTCAAACCACCAACTGACATAAAACGAAACGGAGCAATCAGCGGATATCCTCCAGCTCTGAATCCTTTTAGCTCTGAATCAGCTTTCACAAACTATCCGCCGCAGCCCGTGCAGCCTTCCACTCCCCATAGTTTAGCTGGTGGCGGCAGTGGCGTTGCATCCAACGATTTAATCAACTCGAAAATTCTTAAGGACGATGATGATAGCGTTAAAACCATCGAAACACCTGACTCTAAACAATACACCATTCTTCAGCCTGCTGGTATCGGGAGCAGAGCAGCATCCGTTATGCAAGATATCGCCCGCGAGGGTGTCGTCTCCGTGTCAGCCGTGAGTAGCAGCAGTTCAAGCGCAAATGGTAATAGTCCTGGCGGTACAGGAGCAAACAACGTTGGCGGTGTTGTGTCATCGACAACATCAAATGACAAAATTCAATTTGATCATCATCATCATCATCATCATCACCATCCTCACGCGCAACAACCATCTTTTTCACCTGGTAGCTTGAATCGAGGTGAGTAAAGTGGAATGTTTCCTCGAAACTTCCAAATGATATTGTGCCTAATTTGAAAGGCATTTTAATCAAGGTAATGTACAATATATGGTCGCAACTTGAGCTCAAGTAACATTATATTGAACGCTATTTTGGAAGTTCGGTGTTGACTCTCTCCTTGAAGATCAGGTCAAATTGAGATCCACTGAAGGTTTTCACGATACTACAGGATTGGAAAGATAGCATCCTTTGGTTTTTAGGTAAAAAGAAGCGTCTATCTATCAAGGTTAAGATGGAAGTATAGTCTAGCGTACCACCAGACAAAGAGTAAACTCTGATAAGGGTTCAATGTGTTCCCTAATTTGCGCTCTCACTTAGGAATCGATTTTGATGATGAAAATAAATTTCACAGTTTTTCCTATCAAGACACAAGGATTTAAATTTAAATCCAATCCGGAATTCCTTCTAAATAAATTGTTCTTTCATCTTGTGGCAAAAAATTTGGAAATATATTTTTCTAATTTCACCGGGGAATGTTTTTCATGCCAAACAAAATTTTTACTTTTGGTTGAATTAGAGCTGCGAAATGTTATCAATCGAACACATATGGTATCTACCTTCTCTTCTTCTTAACTAAATTAAGTATCAGAATTTGAAATTTGGCTTAAAAATATCCTTACCCATAGATTAGCCATAAATAAGCGTAGTAAGGAGCGTAGGAGTAGTAAATACAAAATTTCCTGTTGAAAAATTACTACAGCGGTAGGATTTCCTGGGAACTAACGTCACAATCAGGAGAAAGGTCAGTGCCGATTACTTTCTCTGGTCTCGTGCTGATTCTTTTCCTTAATTCGATTCATTTTCCACTGTGCTTATTATTAACTGGAACTCGAAATTGGCGCTTAGAAAACAAAAGAGAATTTCGTTAAAAATCGAAAAAGCTAACTTCATTTCAAGAAATCTCACAGGATAATGCCAAATTCTTGTTGCAAGTAGAGTTGGCGTATTGTATCAAAGAGGCAAAACTGGTAACTGATCATTTTTGTCAAATTATTTAACGAGGGTGCAGTTGAGAAAAGAGAGGATACACACATATGATTTCCATAAGTTCAAGCAAGTTTAAATGTTAGTTGGTCGAATCCTGTTAGGGCACCATCTCTGAGGTCAAAATTCAAAACGAATAGCACCCGCAATGCATTGCACCTGTCTAGCTTGTGGTGAGGAAGTACAGAGCTCTTTCTTCTAAATTTTCCAAGCCTGGGCAACAAAGAAGTCAGTAGTGTTGAGTGGAGTAGGAACGCAAAAGACATGGAAGACTTTATGACGACAAAGCTAAAGAACCTTCTTGCTTCCTTTCGCACGATAGAATGGATAATCTGCGAACAAATACGCGGGAGGGCATAGAACCATACTGGCCGGAACTTTTTCCATAAGTAGGTCCCAAGTATGACTTTTACCTCCTTACTTATTTCCAAAATTTTATTGATTGTTGTCTAATAAACACTAAATAATTGGGTGCTGTCTCTAAGCAATTGAAATGTCAAAACTCAATATCAGATAAGCTCTACTCTTTCGAATTCTGTGTGAGTCCCTTCACTCAATTACAAAAATAATTATAATATACCAAAACAAACGTAATACTACTACAATATGATGAATGGATAGCAACTCACTTTATAGTCTTGTGATAAGGAAACCTATGAATCTGACCTGTACTTCATGTTACCCAGGATTTGATAATTTGAAAGTAAATAAACTTAGTTCTATACAGATATACGGCGCCTATTCAAATTCATTCATTTTTGTCAGTCGGACATTAAAAATTTGTTTCGGGGTTTTGGTTCAAGAAATCAGAGGCCGCTTGACTTCGATACATCAAAATTTTAAAATTAAAATAAAATTCCTACGTAATTTGAATTTATCTCGAACAGGGAATCTTGTCAAACATTGCTTGGTCGCGTCAAATTGTAACATTTGGTCCACGACTCGTCCAACACATCTAATGGTATCCGTCATGGCTCTTTTCTTGAGTTTTCTTTAAAATGGTCCAAGTTTCCAAGGATAAAGTTTTATTGGCCAATTTAATTTTATTGACTAATAAAATTGACTTTGAGTTTATTGACTAAAGTTACCTTCTAGAATTCAAGATCCATTCTGATGTTAATCGTTTCTGAACCAAATTCAGTACCATCAAAAAAAATCACAAAAATATTACGGATTTTGATTCCACAAAAAAAGGCCTGAATAATATTTAAAAAAAACAGTTGTCGAGTTGTCAATTGTTTGAACGATAAGTTCACAAGATCTCAAGTCTAGATTGGAAGGAGGTCTTGATTGGAAGAAAGTCTAGATTCCTGAATAGAAGAATTTCGTTTCTTTGAAATCCTTATATTAAACGAGCCATCATGCAGCTCATCTTTCAAAGTTTTATTATTATTTTTTATTTGCTGGGTTCAAAAGTAAGAAAATGTTTTCATAATCAAGCATAAATTAACTGGGCCCTCATTGACGTAGGTAAAACGGTTAAAACGTTGGGTCACATCCTTAATATAACGCACAAAGCAGAGGTCCCATAAGATATCAAAGGATTGTCTAATTGCATATTTGTAATGTATATAAAAGTACTCATTTGAGCGCAAGTATTCCAGAAATGAGGCACCCTTATTTCTATTTCGGCAGCAGCTGACAGAATTTTCTTCCGTCGAAAAAAAATCAAAATTCAAAAACTTGAATATCTATTACAGGAACTCATTGTTGCATATCAGCTATTGTATTCAAGTCATTGAGCCAGGATGATTTCAAAACTTGTAAAGTGCCCGAAACCCATTCTCGAATATACACCGTACTTGATTCAAAAAACTCACCGTCAATGGCCATGCAAACTTGATCAGGATTTATGGGGAAAACTGTCAGAAAGAGTAGCTTTCCTACTAAGATTTCCACTATCATGCTTTCCGCTGCTAAGGAACAGAATAGTAGTTCGAAAGTTTGATAAGACCCAGCAAGCCAACAAAAAAGAGATGCAGTCTTTTTCTTAGAATCAATATTGAAAAATATTTGACAGGTGTTTTCACAGGGTTTCGCTCAATCCTGCTCTATACAACAATAGAAGTGATAGAAATGCTGTCCTTCTCATTAGTTTATCTTGCTGCAGTTATTGACTGGCCCAGTAGCACATCAACGCTACTAACCAGCGTTTAGACAGCAAAAAAACTCGCTCTCAAAAAGTTATTCAGCCGAAATAAGAAGAACTTATTATTACGGATGTAAAACTATTCTTATGCAGAGTACTGATAGGAGAGGATCAATTACAAGTATCAATTTTTATTCAGGACCGCTTTATCCAACACTCGTCAGGCTCAGACTTTCAGAGCATACCAAAACCTGAGCAGAAGTTTGAGCTACACTTATGACAGGGTTAGTAACATTACATGTTCCTGGCATCCTACAAAAGGATTCATACTTTATGTTAGGTGAGAAGTGGTGGCTATAAATAGTTAATAGTAATTTGCAGCAGAAGTATGTGTTGTTTAAGCCTAAAAAAATCAGCTTGGACCATGTCCCAGCAATAGTTGTCAGTTAAAGCCCATGGAATAGCTATTCGTTTGTAACATTATGTTGTCCTTTTTAGAAGAGCCTTCCTGAATACATGCCAAATAAGCCAAGCCAAATAAGAATTCAAGTGCAATCTTGCACTTGGATTGACTTAAGCAAAATATGAACAATGAGCAAACACGAACGTCATGAAGTCATTTCAGCTAAGGCACCTATGACCGGAGGGATTTCATTTGAAGTTAAGCAAGTTAGACTTCACCCAGAACGCAAGGGTTTATCCGGTCTTTCTTCAACAGACGGTCACTTGGCTCAGTCTCTGAAATAAACGCAAAAGAGGACAACACTAAAGAACGTCCTAGTCCAGGATTTTCGAGACTTTCATTATTTAAAGTAAATGATTTGCTTCAAATTTGCTCGCTATCATATTTTCGATCAAAACATATTTTGAAGTTAGGGATTACGACTCCAGTTTTTTAAAACATTTTAAGTTGAAAAAGATTTCATCCCGAGGTAAATACAGGTCCTGTCAGAATCTCAAAAATAAGCTAACGATAATACTGGAAGTCATTTCTTGGATTGAGATGAAATAAAAAAAATTCTGAGGAATATTATTCGAAACTACATAGATGATACTTTCTTTAAGCTTATTCAATTTATAACGCACAAAGCAGAGGTCCCATAAGATATCAAAGGATTGTCTAATTGCATATTTGTAATGTATATAAAAGTACTCATTTGAGCGCAAGTATTCCAGAAATGAGGCACCCTTATTTCTATTTCGGCAGCAGCTGACAGAATTTTCTTCCGTCGAAAAAAAATCAAAATTCAAAAACTTGAATATCTATTACAGGAACTCATTGTTGCATATCAGCTATTGTATTCAAGTCATTGAGCCAGGATGATTTCAAAACTTGTAAAGTGCCCGAAACCCATTCTCGAATATACACCGTACTTGATTCAAAAAACTCACCGTCAATGGCCATGCAAACTTGATCAGGATTTATGGGGAAAACTGTCAGAAAGAGTAGCTTTCCTACTAAGATTTCCACTATTATGCTTTTCGCTGCTAAGGAACAGAATAGTAGTTCGAAAGTTTGATAAGACCCAGCAAGCCAACAAAAAAGAGATGCAGTCTTTTTCTTAGAATCAATATTGAAAAATATTTGACAGGTGTTTTCACAGGGTTTCACTCAATCCTGCTCTATACAACAATAGAAGTGATAGAAATGCTGTCCTTCTCATTAGTTTATCTTGCTGCAGTTATTGACTGGCCCAGTAGCACATCAACGCTACTAACCAGCGTTTAGACAGCAAAAAAACTCGCTCTCAAAAAGTTATTCAGCCGAAATAAGAAGAACTTATTATTACGGATGTAAAACTATTCTTATGCAGAGTACTGATAGGAGAGGATCAATTACAAGTATCAATTTTTATTCAGGACCGCTTTATCCAACACTCGTCAGGCTCAGACTTTCAGAGCATACCAAAACCTGAGCAGAAGTTTGAGCTACACTTATGACAGGGTTAGTAACATTACATGTTCCTGGCATCCTACAAAAGGATTCATACTTTATGTTAGGTGAGAAGTGGTGGCTATAAATAGTTAATAGTAATTTGCAGCAGAAGTATGTGTTGTTTAAGCCTAAAAAAATCAGCTTGGACCATGTCCCAGCAATAGTTGTCAGTTAAAGCCCATGGAATAGCTATTCGTTTGTAACATTATGTTGTCCTTTTTAGAAGAGCCTTCCTGAATACATGCCAAATAAGCCAAGCCAAATAAGAATTCAAGTGCAATCTTGCACTTGGATTGACTTAAGCAAAATATGAACAATGAGCAAACACGAACGTCATGAAGTCATTTCAGCTAAGGCACCTATGACCGGAGGGATTTCATTTGAAGTTAAGCAAGTTAGACTTCACCCAGAACGCAAGGGTTTATCCGGTCTTTCTTCAACAGACGGTCACTTGGCTCAGTCTCTGAAATAAACGCAAAAGAGGACAACACTAAAGAACGTCCTAGTCCAGGATTTTCGAGACTTTCATTATTTAAAGTAAATGATTTGCTTCAAATTTGCTCGCTATCATATTTTCGATCAAAACATATTTTGAAGTTAGGGATTACGACTCCAGTTTTTTAAAACATTTTAAGTTGAAAAAGATTTCATCCCGAGGTAAATACAGGTCCTGTCAGAATCTCAAAAATAAGCTAACGATAATACTGGAAGTCATTTCTTGGATTGAGATGAAATAAAAAAAATTCTGAGGAATATTATTCGAAACTACATAGATGATACTTTCTTTAAGCTTATTCAATTTGTTTTGAAAGGACCTGAAAACCCAAATTATTCAGCAGAAGTGCTGTGCGCTCCATTTTTATTGTGCAAAAAAAATTTCAATAAAGTCTTCAAATGAAATGTGTGGACCATACGCATTTATTTCAAAACTCAAAATAACAGAATGAGATTGATTCATCGTAATAAGGTCTTCTAAGCCAGAAATAAAGGAAACCTAACAGTGGTCTCGACTTTGACTTTCCTGACTAATAATGTTGATGTCTAAAGATCCTAAAGAAATACACACTTGGTGAATTGGGTAGTCTATGAAAATGAAATGGGAGTATACGACAGCAGCCTTCCAGGTTTCTGGCCAAATTTTCTGAAATAGTTGCATTTACTTTATTTTTCTGGATAGTCTCGTTGGAACTCTATACAATCCTCCAAGCGATGATCCTATGTTGGTAAATTTTCGTTTACAAAGGTGATGGGATTCTATATTCGAGGTAAATATCTGTCCTACGTGCATAATTTTTAGATGCGGGAATAAAATTAAGACTCTCGGCTAGAGTTCTGGAGTGCTAGAATGAAGTTGAAGCCGATCCAACCATATTTTGTGTATTTTTGCAATGGTGACGTGCTGTGGTAAGTGTTGAATCTCAAATGCTTTTTCTGAAAATGTGTTCCTCTATGCTCGTTTTCTTATTCGGCTTATGCTAGCTGGGCACAAAGGAGTTTTGATCCTCATGCTGGATTTTCATGAGATGACGTTCCGGCGGTCTCTAGAAGCGGTCAAAATACTAGAACCAAGATATCAGTGCAATGTATAGTCGCCGTACATGCTCGATAATTGAAGAAATACCCTGTAGAATATCCTTGAAACAGATTTCGTAAATGAATATTCATATCAGAATAAGAGTTGAAGATTCTCAATGTAAACTGTACTTCGGTACTTTAATTTATAATGTGTTGAGAGATGATAGTTAATAAGTCTCAAACCGACGCCAGGATAGTCCTTAGACACGCACGTAACCCGGAGATACTTTGCCACTTCATGTTTAGCTTGTTAGGTTATGATGCGCAGTCTGCTCATGTGAGGTTTCCTTTGTTTAATTTCAGTCAATTTAGATAAGACGAAATCAGTCAAAAACATAGGGAAAAATATAATAAAAAAAAAATGTTTTGACACTTTCTCTGCTGCAAAGAATACATTTTGTTCTGGTTGCAATCGACTCCTCACTTTTTGCACTAGATTAATTATGGTATATTTTATCAGCGGACATAAGCGATGCATCCTTTGTTCATTTAATACGCCTAAACTGCTAAACCAACGGTTCGGTAGACTCTTCCGAACATGATTTTGACTAAATGTTAACAACCACGGAGTTAAAAGTGTGGAAAACTTTCTCATGCTTAAATCTTGATTCAATACACGACAAACACAATCTTTGGAAATATTCGCAGCTTCTGCTATGTCACGCTCTTTCTTTCAACGGTAGTTTAGTATCATTTAATGAATTTTTAAATGTTATCACCAGTGATTTGAATGTTCCAGCGAGTAAATACAGGCGCCCAAAGTTTGGCATCCTGTTGCGGAAGTTGCATATGCTGCGTTCCATTCGTGCTCTATGACGCTTTTATATTTTCACAAAAACAGTCACATCAATCCGCTCAAACGATTGCCAAATAACAACTGCACGTCCAAGGTTGCTGATATTCTTGTGATTACTTGTCAACCGTGCGTAACTGCATTACCTGCTTTTTATTGATGAATTCTGTCGTTTTCACGATAGGTTGGCAAATTTTTAATATTCGTTAAGTTGAATAAGAGCAAATTTCAACCCGAACATCAATGCTTAAATTATTGTGATAATTTTCGCGAAAGAACGAGAAAGCGGGCGTTACACATTCACTGCAGTTGCTTGTTGTTTTGAATTTTATTCGTTAGAAAATAACCAGCAACCGCCATTTATGCTAAGCAAACATCAGAAAGCTTTCTACGGTTTAAGGTGCTAGAATTCCAGGCAAAAAGTTCGGTTGGAGGCAATCAGCGCCTATGGCCACCGCTGTTTCAGAAAACTGAAATGTGAAGGAATCGTTGTCAAGAAAATCTTCTATTTGAAAGTTTAAATTATGCAAGCGGCAAAATTCATTGATTAAACTACTCGTAAATTCTTTAATCAAATATTCTCTATAATTATGCAATAAAATTATGTTTAATAGGGTGGCAAAGCTAATTTTTATTTGAAAGACCCATAACGACTAGAAAAAATTATTGAAATATCAACAGCTCTTCCATTGAGCAAAAATACTTGTTTCGTGTGCATTATCATTATTTTATACATTTCCAAACATTTTGATTTTTTTAACATAGAAGAGCAAATACTAAAGGTGCTGACCGTCTGAGTGGATGCGTATTATCGGTGAGAGTAAACGTGGTGCGGAAATTATCTAAAGTTATTCGAATTTATTGTTCTGATGCACATTATTGTCGGCCCTAAAATTGACGCACAGCGTGATGAGTTTCTCAAACAGAATCATTTTTGGACAAGTTAAACTGTGCAATATGCAGACATTCCACATGCGTCAACCTATTTATGATAGAATGGCAAACAAAAGAAACAATAAAAGTCATGACAGCTGTCGCATCATACGAAGTATTAAAAAGTATTGCCAACTTCAAGTTCTATGCCTCCAAAAAGACTACATAATTCTTCTTTATTTGTATTAGGATTTATAGAGTTTTAACGGTTTGTTTCTTGTTGTAGAGTTGTTTTTTCTTCAAATTAAGAAGTAATTTGGACAAGGAACCTTATTTGTCGGTCAGGCAGCATCGTAGTGTTGTTGTCAGAAATGTAGTAAAGTAAGTGTCTGCCGAAACGCTTTTAATGGCGAATTTGGATTGTGGGAAAGGAAGATGTGTATTTATTAAAAAGTGTGCTACTCAGGCATGAACCTTGTGAGACCTCTGCTAAAACAGTTTCGTTGAGTTTCAGTTGACAACGCAAATGTTCACCATCGTATTTCAACCTGGTATGTTTTCTTTATCTCAGGAAGGTAGAACTTCATCTTTAACCTTCAAAAACTTCAATTTAGACGCGGCTTGAATTTCACCTTCACTGTTCTTCCCGTGAAAACTTATTCCTGACATATTGGAATAAATGTTTACAAATAAATGTTTGCAAAAATAACAAAGGATAATCCGAACTAAACTTATTCTATTTGATAGTGACAGTCAACAGTGAATCGCTACTTCGATTTTCTAATGTGAGGACGTGAACGACGAATTGAAATCGTTTATGGCGTCACAACTAGGAGACATGGTTGGAGAAATTTATTCGAGTAAAGTTGAGTTATCAATGTCCTTCATTAATAGCCAATGCTTTATATTATTTAAATTTCTTACATGCAATTATTATTACGCAATCTCAAATGGATTCAATGCTTTGCCCAGATAGTTTCCATTTAAAAAAAATGTAAAGAATTCCCAACGCGGATCGCTCCTGACATGGAATCATCCTAGCACAAGGCACATATACAACAACTACTTAGTTTGCTCCAGCTCCGATAATTTTATCTTGCCTCGGTAACTTATTCATAAGCAAAAATGAATGATCATTTCGGCTTCATATTATTTCTTCATTTCGTTGAATTATGAACGTGAACTTCAAGGGTTAGAATTCCTAAATCCCCGTGAACGCTTCTAACCAAAGATGTGACAAGCAAGGACGTTTGTTTTGCCATTTACTAATTGTTTTGGCGTTTGCTGAATGGATTTTGAATAGTTGCCATACTCCAAGCAGGTCTGTTCTTTATACGTTCGTTAGGAAGGAGCTTCTTGCTGGTAGTCACAAATTAAGGATGTACTCGGAAATAGTTTAACTTTAATTGATTGTATCTTAAACAACGTTTTCAGTCTACAACAGAATGAAACTTGATGGAAAAATTGTTGTTCGCAACCACCCTCAGTGGGGGAAGCGTTGTTTTAAGAAGAATCCTTCTTTCCACAACGGCGACAAGGTGACATTTGTGGTAAAGGTAAATATGCGTGCGACAGATACGCTTTAGATTGATACTTAAAAAGCAATTACCCCCCGATATTAGATATTAGAGGAATGTTTACTTTCGTTTGTTGTCTTGTTTGCTCGGTACATATGTTAGGGCTGAAGTCTTACGTGATGGGTTTGCTTAATGTTTCTAATTTAATTTTAATGAATTTTGCGGTTAGCGTAACATTCTCTACTTAGTGGAGACATTCTTCCCTAACTGATCTTTAAACATTTAAACCTTACTAGGAATACATCGGTTTCATTTTTCCAGGTTATTTTCATGTAAATTATTTAGGACCAAGGACTTTTTCCTAACTAAGAGCTCTATAAACAATTTTGAATAAAATGTTTAAATCCACAACGAAATATTAATAAACTTTGTGATCCTAGAACTTTTATTTTATTTTGGGTATAATATAGACTCTCTATTCTCTGTAATACCCTTCTCAATTCTCACAGTTGAATTCCGCTCTTTTGGGCTCATTCTTTGTTCAATACTTGACTCCCGCCAACAATTCCATCAACCAAAAAGGAAGCATTAAGTGAAAAATTTATTCAAGTGCCGTCCTCTCATCACATATGACTCGCACTGAGTTGAGTGAATTCTCTTATGCAAATGACAAAAATGTTCTTCAACCTGACGCTCTCTAATGGGAATGAGAAAACAGTTAAGTATATGTGATTTTTTCACAAGACTTCTTAAGCTGCGAAAATTAATTCCATTTGACATATGGCGAATTCCAAGAATTCTTGTTATTCAGCGTTCATTAGCATACGAGTAAGTGCTTTAGATTGTGATTTGAAGGAGTGGAAGTTTAAAAAAGTAGCGAACTCCATTATGCTCAAGCAATTCCAGATGATAGAACAGGACATATTGGTTTCATCCAGTAAAAGCAGGAAATAAACTTTCAAGAAATTGTCCTAACTAGCGTCTTTTACATGCAAGCTTTCTCGAGTTATGCGGCTTTGAATTTGGATGCAACAAAGGAAAATAATCTTAATTAGCAGAAAAGGGCATTGTTTCTGTGATATTTAGGAAGATTCATGATTAAGGACCATCGTAGACTTTGGAGTTCTTATATTCGATCACTATTCGAAGCATTTTTGTTCATTTTTCAGCAATTATTCATAGATTTCATTCCAAGTATTCAGTAGTCTCTCAGGTTTATCATCGCAGACAAGTTACTTCGAATATTTATAAAGCAAATACGAACGCAGTTTTTCAACCTGAGACTATTGGCTTAGTGTTTCCGCAAGTAAGTCGTGCGTTATATGGAATGATTCCACGCCTTTTAAACCATATTTCATGTCTCCAGATAGCTCTGTGCTCTCCATAACGTTTTCACAAGCATAACTTTAGGCCCATGTATCACACCAAAGCGTATATTTTTGTACGTGTAATAGTTTTGAACAATGGCTATTTGGACTCCAACCGCGACAAATCTACTCCTGGGCAAAACTTTTAAAAGACAAACGGATTTACCGACGCTGAAAAAAATTGAATCGAAAGTTGACATCGTGTGTGCTACACCATTGTGAGTCTATTTACAATGTAACAACCAGTCAACCTGAACTAAACTGACAGCTGTCAAACCGGCATCAACTTAAGCATACGTCATAGAAATTGTTTCCAACGCTTAGAAGTCGAGTTTTCTGTGTTATCTGTATTCTCTGGTATTACTTTTATGAAAAGGACGCTATAACATTGTTCTTCGAATTCGTTGCCTGGGAGCTGTCAAATGATAGCCAGATTTTATTTCTCTACCAGCAGAAAAGATTTACTCAAGATTCTAGGCTTCAAGATTACTAATACTTTCTAAAGGAAATGTTGATTGGCACCTATTAAAAGTCCGATTTGGTTTGATTAATCTAAACTGAAAATTGATTAGTAAATGTGTTGGCAATCGTTTCGTTCAATGCACGTATATACTTAACAGATTTTGGAGACTTTAATAGATTTTCTTTAATGCTTCAACAGTTATAGCAGTTTGCGACGGTGAAACATTTAATCTATCTTCACGGTGACGATCCACAAAGGAAAGAGAGTCAAAACGAATCTTAAATTTAAGCCAACAGACAGAAAACAAGAGGCTCTGAAAGCGGAGTGAACGGTCAAAGAATGGCGATATAAATTTGACAAATTTCATTAAAGCATTGAAGATCGTTTAAGCAAAAGAAATGACAAAGTTAAAGGGAAAAAATCCTTAAGGTCTTAATTCTTAAGGTGTAGAGCCATAACGCTGACGAACTCATTAGCAAAAACATGGCAACCATGCTTTGATTGAGTCTGTCAGAAACAACTTAAGGAATTTGATAAATAGTACCTGATTTTTTCGTTGATTAAATATTGAACGAATCGTTTTAGTCTGCTCTATTTCACATAAAATCAGCCCATAACAGATAAAGAGATTACTCAATAAATATTCATGTGAGAAGCTCTACAGTATGCAATACCCATAAATGATCAATCGCAGCCACTCTGGCACATTATGGCGTCACGCTGCCATGTTTATCTGTCAGCGTTGTAACCAGCTTATGAGTCTACGCATGTTTGCGTCAAAAACTTGTTCCGTTCATTGCGGTTTTCGTGTTACACATTGCAAGTGTTTTATTCCTCAAGATAAGTTGACTAGAACTGATTGAAAGTTTTTCTTGTTTATCAATGATTTTGATTAGGGCCTGCCTTGCCCATCGAAAAACATTCAAATTATTTGTCTAGAACATTATGATCATTCAATCATCATTAGCTTTATCATGTTTTAGAATGCTGACAAATTATAAATGGAAGACGCGAAGGAGATACTGGAACAAAGAAGGTGTGACTATTGCAAAAATCATATGCAAAAGTATATTCTGAGCCAGAAACGACCCTTGTAAGAAAAGGTGAAGAAGCCCGTGTAGCTTTGAAAATCACGATCTTCGGTGGAATCTGGCTAAGGTCTTAAGAAAAACATTTTCTGATGAAGATAAGAAACAACTATCCAACTACGTAGTTGATATGGAGAGTCGTCATTACGAAATTACTTACGAAGAAAGATTAGCAACAAAAAAAGGGAAGCAATGATGTTTAAACTGTCAATAAATAAGCTGACTTTTTGAAGCAGGCATCCAGAATTATCGGTACAAAACCCAGAAAACTCTTCAGGTGCATGTGCCGTTTGGTTTCATTAATAAGTTGTTGAACATTTTTTGAACTCCCCCGGGAAAGTTTATGATGAGTGCCAACTTTCGCCCGACAGAATTGGTAATTTTGGTGAAACACAAGTTTCAACAAAGCCAAAAATATTTGCCAGAAAAGATATAGTTCAAGTGACATTTATAACTTCTCCAGGGAGAGGAACCTACAACTTCTCAAGTTCTTTATTTCTAAAGACTGATTATGAAAGAGTAATTATAAATAAATAATTATTCAAAATTATAATATCTGTCTTGTCCCTCTTTCCCTCTCAAAACCTGTCGTTTTTTGATCGGTAAATCCATAAGCGTCATTAAGACAGGAGAACTTATGAACGACCCTACATTTTTGATTCTGATTATGTGTTCTGTAATCGGTTTGCTCATATTGGTGCCGTTTACAAAAAAATAAACAATTTGAATTTATAACGTCCCTTCCAACAAAGATTCAAGTCGAGTCAAGTACTCAAGTACTTTTCGTGAAAAATTGTCTATAGAAAGTTCCAACACTGGTTTATTCAATAGGTTTCTTCAAAATAGATGGATTGAGTCTGAAGTTAGGCACAGTTGTAAATGGTTTGAAATAAAATTTTCGGATGAATAAAAGTGATAACTGACTTTCAAAAGATCTTTTACGTGGCATGTGTCAGCTGAGTCCTTGAAGGAACATCCGAAATTTTAGGCTCAAATTTCTCTCTAACGAATAAAGAGCTCCAAACGAGGGCTAGGTAATTTCAGAAATTTTTGACACTTAGGAAGAGAGCAACATATTCTCAAAACACATATGTGTCAAAATTTAAAATAAAACTCACGATCAGAGTCAGAGGATGTTTTCAGCAACATGAGCTTTACTATATTTTATATTTAATTATTAGCGATATTGGGCTTGTTGCGTTTCAACCAAAGTCAAAATTACTCTATAACATAAGAAAAAGTGATATTGACAGTATCAAATTTTAATACCAAAAAAGGTATTTACAAATTGGGTATCTCGTACCGAGCAGTTAGACTTCTAATGAACTTGTAAAGATTGAAACTTATGAGACCACTTATCCACTCACTGGTGTTCAATAGCCGAAGATAATTCGAAGAGAAAAGTGTTAAAAATTTGTGCTTTTGTTAGATTGATTTCGAAAAAAATAAAATAAAATAAAATCTATGAGGGTGGAAATCAGGCTACACATTCAAGTTTGTAGCTTCGTTGCAAAATTTGCAAAAATTATACCACCGTGTTGTTTTACTCAAATAAACGTAAAAATTTATAAAATAAAATGTACGGAATTACTTAAGCACAAAAAGGAGTTCACAAAAAAGCCCAGTACAAAGTACTCCTCACTTACGCTTGCTATGTTCTAATCTTTTTACGCATACCTAATTAACATGGCCCAATATTTTGCAAATGCTCTATTTGCCAACTGACTTTCAACTCTCAAAAAATCCTTTTGACGTTTGCATTTCAGGATATGACTAAAAAAGTCAGATAAACTCAATTTTATCCTGGATGCTTGGATGGCAGGAAACCCTACTGTGCTAAAAATTGAGAAAAGGATTGGACTGAATAAAAACTATTTAACATTGAGTTTTTCTTTTTAACAACGTTTCTTGTTAAATGTTTTCTCAAAATTAAAATTTACACTTTATTGGTTGCCTACTGGAACGTTCTCCTGTTGTTTTTTTTGCATCTTGAGTAAACCTTCTAATATTTCATTAAAAGATGCGTTTCAGTGATACGCAATCTTTGATCCTTTATTTTGAGTTTTTCGGTCTGAAATGTCCTTATTTAAGACAAGAAGCAGGTAGTTCAACAGGACTCCAAATTACAACTTCGTTGTTGCACGTTTCCTCAGTATCCGTTCCTGTGGTCACTTTTTTCCGTCATGAATTTCCTACATAGCTACAGTGACATTAGTAGTTTGTATACGTCTTGTTTGTCCAGTGGGCCCTATTTGTTGTTATGTCTGTGTTTAAAATTGATCCCGAATCGCTGCCTTTAAATGGCAAGCTTTAATGTTTTCTGCCTTTTTTGACGTAAGGCACCGTTCACTCAAATTCAACATACCATTCAAAGGTGTTTTAATTTTGAGTCTTTGCAAAAGAAATCGTCTTGTTTTTTAAACTTTTTGAATTTTTCTTTGGTGACAATAAGTCAAAAAAGATATTTCCAAAATTTCTGAACAGCTTTCAGAAAAAAATCGAAAACTCGAGACCGTAGCGCCAGCAAGGATCTTTTCAGGCATCTTTTTTGAACCTTTTTTGCAAAGGAAACCAAAGAGACGGATAACGATGACCAACCGTTCTGAAAAATACTCAATCGAAAATTTTGACACCCATAACATGTTTTGTAGGTTTAATTTATTGTTTAATTTAATTCAGTTTACAGAAGCAAAGCTAAATAATTTCAACCTAACCTAACATTTGAAATCTAATATTTTATAATTTTTCATGTAACGGGAAATTTAATGGTACCCACAAAATTTAGTCGAAGTAGAACTGAAATGACGTGGAAAAACTGATTATAACTGATCAACAAAAATAGTATGAACTGTTGCAAGAGAACATATTTTTCCTAGCAGTATGGCGTCCAAACATAGAATGAACCAGACAAAGTATGAACCGTATAGAGGACATCAAGGACGCTTAGGCTGGTTCTGCCTTGTACAGAGGCCCTTTAGTAGAAGTACTTTATTTCACAAAAATAAAGTACTTAAATGATAAATGCTATGCCTTTTGCATAGTTTTGTTACAATGCGAATAGTATGTGGCAGACTAGACCGGAATATCCTCAGGAATTTTCAAAATTTTTCGGCGACCAAGAGCAAAGAATAATTGAAAATAATCATAGCTTTGAATGTATATTTAAAAGATTTGTGGGAATCGAGCAGAGACGATATAAAATCACTGTAACTTATTTAATCCTTGTTCATTTATTTATGCCTCTAAACCTTTTGTTATATATGCTCTAACTTTTGTATCTAGTTATGTTTATTTTTTCATCAGTGGTAGTTTTTTCAGGATTCCATTTCTTGTAGGAATTCGAAATACTAATTTTCTACTTGTAACTTCATTGACTCGTCCTTTTAATGCTTTGGAGGCTCACTTAGGTTTCTTGAAGTCATTATGAAAATAGTTAAAGATTGAAACAATTCGAAATGAGTCCTTGAACCTGTCAAAGCATGACCCAGTGAAGATGAAACCAATTACCTCTGCGTTATCAATACAAGCATTTTCAATTTTGGTTTCATTTCGGCAGAAAATCTCTTTTTTTTTACTTTTGCAGCATTGGAAGTAGAGGAAAGGTGCTGGATGTAAAGTCACGATTGGTCCAGACTCATCGTTCGTTTCCAATCTTTGAAAAAAGATTTAAGCTTGATAACATATTGCCTTACAGGTCAGTAAGGGTAGGGAAAGCAAGGGGTAGGGAATGCGAGAAGGCAACTATTTCTTCTATTTTATTTTTGCTTATAAAGCGGGAAAAATTCCAAATTCAGGTTCGGATGTCACCTCCGACGGCATTTATGGCTCGAAATTGGACTTTCTCTGCTTTCGGGTATCCAAAATATTCTCGTAGATAATTCAGTGGTTCAGTAGGTCATGCAGCAGTATGATGCGCATATCATCACATATTTTGATTAGAAATGTTTCATTAGGATTCATATAAGGAGCTCCAAGGTTTTGACAGAAATCAATGGAAGAACGGTTTTATCGAAAGCTTAAATCGAATCAAAGAGAATGGTGAACACAAAAATTTGTTACTCTGGGATAAAAGGAACAAAAAGGAAAATTTACCCTGAAATGAAACTTCAACAATTCCTTCCATCTAATAGTCAGTTATTATTGATAAATGACAATTCAATTTTGCTTAAAATATATCCTTCAAAACAGTGAAGAATGTCAAAAAAGTCAGTCATGCTGGATTTTATTTTGCAGAAGGAACGAAATGTCCTACGCCTGGATGCATCGGCCAAGGTCATGTAACAGGACTTTACTCGCACCACCGAAGGTAAAGTATTATCCTCTCCAGCCAAGAGCCAAAGTCTAATTGAAAAATTTTATTTGCCAATCAAACAGCTTATCAGGATGCCCCAAAAAGGATAAAGTCACTCCCGAATGTAAGTATCCGGTCAAGTCCTAGCACAAAGTACATCCTTACATGTACGAAATGCATTTTTGCGTAGAGAACGTAGTATGTGATTCTATTAGAAACTTTTCCTTCCTTCTTTATTTCCACCTCACTGGCATCTATTCATTTTTTGACATGATAATTTTGATACTTTGCCTAACTTTCGAATATGATGTGCGTATTTTCCGTACTATGCAACTAAGTACATGCCGGTTGGAGTTCAGAGAATGGTATCTGTGCGAAGTGCATGCCAAGGCTGTTAGTTAAGAAAAGTGTTTTGGAACAGTGTGTACCGAATTTTTTAAAGTCGTTTTTCCAGCGGGGCAGAGATTTTTTTGACAATGCTCGTGTCAAACATACAAGTTTGGCCGATTGTTTTGTTTGGTGATGCTTTGAAAGCTTGACTTGTATCTTTCGCATTCAGATTGCCTGCAAACAAACACTTGACTTTGGTTGGTGTGAGATTCAATCGCCGAAATGAAATATAATTTTTGTTAGAAAGGCGAATATTGAGCTTAGTGAAAACGTGAAAATCGCGAGAAAACTCCCGTGAATGCAAACAAACGACTTACTCACTTTTCTCTCCCCCGCTATTGACAAACTTTTGATTTGTTTGAATCTTCATTTGTATCAGTTGCTGGAATTTTTCTAGATGTTCTAAACTTGTCTCGGAAATTGTGAACTTAGTTGTTGTGAATTTTTCTGTTGGTGGGGCGAGGGAGTATCTTTTAACACATTGGATATACTTTCAAAATTAATACTTTGCTTGACTGTTCATAGATGGTGAAATAATAATCGAAATAACTCAATATTTGCCAATGCCCGAAACAAAAATTATATGTGAGTCCTTTTATTTTCTCATTCTTTCCCGCGTCTGGTGCGGATCGTGTCCTTGGTCACTTAAATTCAATTCGTTGTGCAAAAAGTACTGGCGATGCATGAAACGATTCTTAAGTGTCCAACGCCGGGTTGCAACGGTCGAGGTCATGTGAGTTCGAACCGAAACTCGCACCGAAGTTTGTCGGGATGTCCTGCGGCTGCCGCCAAAAAGGCAGCGGCCCGCGAGGCAAAGTATCAAAATGGATTCTTTTTGCATTCAAAATCGAAATCAGGTTGGTTGGCATTCAAATTCCACTTGTGTCCTTAGTTTAAATTTTAACATCAATTCATAGTTGGCATGCAATTATCCAGATAAGATCTCACTTAAATTGTGATTGGAGTCTACCAGTTAATTTCAGTGGATTTTTTTGTATTCAATTTTATTTAAATTTTATTGATCAGTTTGTTAATTCAGAGAGATGTGAGAGACTGCAACAGTCTTGAGTGTGTGTTACTTGCTTTGGATTACTTGTTGTGAAAAGGCATGTTTTCTCTTTTTCCAGCTCTGCACAACCAGATTTTGATGACTGACATCCGAAGCTCTGTAACTTCCTTACAAAAGCCGGACATGAAGCCTTTGTACACACTAGGATCATCAAATAGCGATTCTATGTTAAGTTTAAACGCCAGAGACGATATCCGCTTAAAGTCTGAACGCGAGCCATCTGACAAATCGAATCGCGTAGACTTGAATGACTCATCGCCGAAAATTAGCCAGAATACATTTATCAATAACAATAATAACAATTCGTCGACTTGTATAAATAACAATAATAGCAATAATAGTAACAACAATAGCAAATGTACTAGTAACACTCTTAGTTTGAATAGTAACGTAAATGCCAACAATTTGAGTAGCAATGTTAGCAACAGTAACAATAACAACAACAACAACAATAATAATATCCCTTTAATTAAGACCGAGCTTAGTCCGCCGACCATTAAATCTGAAATAACTTATCCGAAAAGCCCGAAGAACATTAACACCACCCCCCAACCGCATCAACCATATTTGAGTACCGAATCGAGTTCGAACTCCTTCGCGTCAAACAACGACTCGAGTCAGCCGAAAAACAGCAGTTTAGCGAGTGGTGGGGGTGGACAGCCTCCACCTCCATCATCACATTCAGCCGCCGGCTCAACCGAAACCTTGCATTCCTCTCATCTATCGCAATCACGGACCAATGATATGCTTCGCGGTCCCAATACTCAGATTTCACTCTCGAGTGCCACTTCGGAGATGAACGGTTTCGGGAGCCTGCAGATGCATGATTCGGGGAATCAACAGGATACGCAGCAACAACAGCAGCAGCAGCAGCTTTCCCGGAACGCGTTTGAAGCTTCGAACAGTCTTATGATGAGTGGTGCCACACAAATGAACATCGATGACCCTTATCGGGAGCAGCAGATGCGATATGCCCAAATGGGTGACATAGGATCCATAGCAAAGCCAATTGTGTCGTATAATAGTGATATGTTAGCCAGTAGAGCGTCCTATGAAGCTTCAATAAACACGTCCTCCAATCGTCCCCCCACATACGAACCCAACTCCAACACCACTCCAACCCCCATCACTACGGCTTTCGAGCGATACGACCCCAATTGTGTATCCCAAAGGGCCAATATGTACTCTTATTTGCAGTCAGCTACCATGGATGATATATCGAGCCAGCAAAAGTATCTGCAAGAACAACAACAGATGGTGCACAGCGGTGTTTTGAAAACGGAGCACGATGAAAACAATGGCCCTATTTATCCCCGTCCCATGTACCATTATGATCCCACTGTTGGCCCTCTCCCTCCTGGATTTTCTGCTATCAATTTGTCTGTCAAGGTTGCGGCGGCTCAAGCGGCTTTCAAGGGAGGCTCACCCTCCCCGAATGGTCCTGTCATCGACCTCTCCACGTCCAGTGTCACCTCGTCCAGTCCGCATGGCTTCAACTCGCCACATTACAGCCAACGAATGGCTGGTAGTCCACAGCCTGGTTCAAGCCCTCACTTAGCTAGTCCTCAAGTGCCAAGTCCGCAAGGTCAAACATTGGATTTAAGCGTCACGCGGTTACCACACAGGTAGTGAACGCCTTAAGTTTAAAATTGTTGTAGTGCCCTCCTAACATTTCCAGTACGGCTGGTAGTCCGCAATATGGTGCTCATGCAGATGGTCTGACGCCACATCCTCATGGTTTCCCCGGCGGGCCTCGATCACCACAAACCGAGCCGGTCGATTTCAGTGGACCACCACGTCCGTTGGGATTTGGTTTGGTCGGACATATCGGTGGACCAGGACCTTACAGTCGCGAATCAACGCCAGACAGTGGTGGATCCCATTATATCGACAGCTATAGGGATCCAAGTGGTGAGTTTTCCTGTTAAAATTTTAGTCCGAATAAAGAAATTTTTCATTTGTGTTAACAGCGTTCAAATATTTTTTTTCGGGACTCAATCGTGTCGGTCCATGTATATTTTTGTTTTTAATTAAATAATGTTATTATAAAAACTTCAGTCCAAACGTTGGTCCAAGTTTCTCATTTAAACGACAAATATAGTGAATATTCCAAGAGAAAATTTTCAAAAGTGTATTGCGTCTTCTTTTGCCATTTAATTTCACGAGCTTCAATCACTTTTGAGCAAGGTGAAAAAGCAATTTTCTGCATAGAACATGAAGGCAATAGCTGTGCGATGTGATCGCTTGACTTATTATCAGTGCAGTTTTCGAATCCTTCATATGTTTTAGGGAATAATCTTAATTTAATAATCAAACAAAAATTGCCCTATTACCTCAGATCAGCTTTTGAAGTGATTTGTAAGGTCTTTATTATCCTTTTGTACAATGCGCTCAGCAAGAACCACATTTCGTGTAGCTATTTGCTAATAAAATCAGCAAGGGTTCGAAATGGCGCTTACCAGTCTGCTAGCATGTGAACACTTTACTATCCATACCCAAAGAGCCATCGAACATACCCCTTACCCTACGACCTTTATTCATTCATTTTATTCATTTATTCTTTAACTTTCGGACAATGTGCCAGTGCTGATGCAAGAACCTGTCACTATTCCTGAAAGTTTCATGAAGCATCGACCAATTTCGGGTCCTTGCAATTGAATCTTGCTATCACTTTATAAAATGCGCCATGAATAGGGTGACGACGATGTAAATTCTAGAGACAGACTGCACTTTGTATCTTTACAGTTTAACGGAAGGTTTAGCTTAGACCGTATGCTGAATTTGACACTTCAGAAATCCTAATTTTTTTGAACCCTCTGTTATCTTCCAGTTCACTTTTTGGGGTAACAGTATCGTACAAATCTTCATAACATGATATTATATTTCAATATTAATAATTTTTTATGACATATTCTTAGAAAGGAAGTTTCGGCTAAGCATTTTCAACTGCATCATTCTTTGAATTGCCTATCTTAACGGAAAGTGAATTCAGCAAGTTATCAACACCCCTACATGCAGCTAGAAGGACTTTTTTCTTCTGTGGAATTCTTTACCTGGCCTTCCTTTTTTACATTATTAACCTTTAAATCTAGCAGCTTTGTCCGTCTTTGAATGTTAAATTTGAGAAGTTGAGTGGATTTGGTATCCGTTCATGGCCCAAAAGTACGGTCTTCAAAGGACCCGAAGTATCAACACTTGATTTGTATCGATGCTTGAGAACGTAAATTATGGGAATTGATATCGCGCCTTACGCGTCCTATTATTTCTTAGTACTAATTATTTCTGACAGTTCGGCAAAAGACTCGCATCGTTAAGGACCAATTGCACTAGAGAGTAGTGCACATACAGGACATTTGGAATGTTGCCAGTGAACTACTCCTCATTCCTCTTGTATTTCTGCACATCTAATGTGAACGCGTCATAGCGATGAATAAACATAAAGTCTAATTAAAATTTTATTCCTAGTTCATAAACAAAAATCGTCAGGACGAAAGCAAAATTTTTTCATGAAACTTTCAAATAGTTTGAAACAGCATCAAATTAAGTTCTGGCTTATATTCATGTCTATATGACCCGATTGCGAAATCCCTCTGCATATTAAACTTCCAGTTCTTACTTCTATTACAGGATATAGTCCTCATCCTGGTTATGGAATGGTAGTCCAATCCGATTATCCTCCAACCGGCTATCATGGCTACGGTCCAACAGCATATCAATGTAGTAATCCATATGCAACTGCGGTCGGCCCCGGCGGATATCCGACACCCGTGTCCGGTGGATATTCTCCTAGTCCCGCTTCATGTTATGCCATGCCCCCACCACAGCACATACCGCAACACGATAAGACAAAGGACAGGTAAGTTATAACTCAGATTTATTGGCTTGGTAATTATGAGAGCACGAATTTGTAAATGGAGTCTGTAAGAAAAGTGGAAAATTTAAGTTTAAGTTGTTTTTAATGAAATTTTGGGAAACAAAATTTGAGTATATTTCGGTAACTACTGAAGTCCGCAAATCCAGGAGCAACGATGAAATTCTTGAGAGGGAAATAGGAGGTAGACTGTGAAATATATTCTTTTATTTTAAACAGTAAATAAATTTTTCCTCTGATGAATTTGATTTACTAACTTGGACGCCTTGAATGAGCTGCATGTGTCATGGGCGGTTTCAGTAATAGCACTATGATTAAGGAAGATCAACCACTATAATCAAGGAAGTTGAATGGTTGTCCTAAGTACCATTTAATTCTTCCAAAATATTCATATTGTGAATCAAGCACCATCGCTGGACTACTATTGTTCAAGTTAAGGGTTATCTGCATTCTAGTTTTTTTAAGTGTTGCACCCATCATCTAAACTATCCTTACGCACCAAATATTTTTAAAATAAATGACTGCACTCTGCAATTTGATGTCTTGGATAATTTCATTGCATTTATCACATTTCTTTCGGGAAATTTTTCAACATCTTCAAAAGATTACTCAACGAAAGATTCTGAATGTACAATGCATAGCGATGTTCAATCGAGGCTTCCTTGATTCTTCCTTGATTTGGGTGACGTAACATTTTCTTCCAATTCAAAATGGCTCTCAATGTGCTTTAAGTCAAAACAAGGTCGTCCAGCAATAAGCCAATCCACAGTTAAATTCTCTATCATAAGATTAAGAGATAGCTTCGATACAAATTACTTTTTTGATCTCAAGACGATACCATCAACCATCTGGACGTCAATTTTACAACCCAATGGGTGTATATCCTAAGCTTCCAAACAAAGGCTCCCCGAGAACTCAGTCGTACCAAAGTCTTCCCTGAAAAAGCCACACATAAGTATCATTACCTCTGCCAGCCATTGGCCCCGAGTTTTATTGGATTTTCGTGAATATCGATATTGGTTTTGTTTGGCAAGTCCTTAAAATTCGGACACAAGTAGCCGAAATCCATTGAAGTATCAAATCATCATCATCATCATCGTCGTCGACGTAGTCCTCATTATTTGGATATATCCTTCTCGAGAAATGCCATTGACGTGGCTGAAAACAATCGAAGGAGAGAGTATCTCGCTCATCACCCCCACGCATCCTCCGTTCCGTTTGTTTCGAGTGCAAGCTCAACCAACCGATAGACAGCTGAAGGATTATCTTCGGGATTACATTACTGAAGTGTTCATAATCGCAATCATTATAAAGTTTGCGTCAAACTCCGATTCAATGCAAGATATTTTAATTGAAAAATTTCTTCTTTTCGAAAAATTTGTTGGGTGATGGCGACGCGATTAGAAAAGGGAATCCTGCGTTGCTTCGGTGAAGGTGTTATCATTGTTCCTAGCGTACAATGCTCCAACGTGTGAGTGGTGCCGGGAGGGGGAAATGTTACAATTATCTAGCATCGAAATGACTACAGCAACATCGTTTTACAAAATTTTCATATTATATACGAGCATTCATCTGGAGATTCATGCACGGGAGAGAGAATGAGATGGAGCTGAAGAAGGACGAGATACTTTCCTTTTCTGATAATTTCCTTTCGAGTAACGTTCGGAAAGATAAAAGAAAATTAGTCTTTCGTTCAGGAGATATGATACTCTCGGGGGTAGTTAGCGTCGTCTCAAAGGGTTACCCATATGAATAATCGGAAGTAGATATTCGAAAGAAGGATGTATGAAGCCTGTAAGGACATTCTCCTACACATGTGATTTGTGTAGCTTTCCAGCGTTGCAATGGAAGGAATGAAATATTTTAAATTAACTGGTTTCAATGCAATCAATTCAGAGGTAACTTGAAGTTGAACACTCACGTGTTGAATCTTCCAGGTCTTAGTCGAGAATGGGAGCTTCATTTATGAGCGACGACATTTGACAATTAAATCCTCGTTTTTAATATATGGGCTCGCATAAAATAAAGGGCTATTATATACAGCTTTCCTCCTAATGAGCCAAACTAACAAGACACCGACCACACTCAGATAAAACTTCTTTGAAAAGCCCTTTCACCTTTCAAAATACTTTCGAGCCTTATTTGACTGATATTAATTTTTTACTTTGAATTAAGATTATTTAACTTAACTTTCAGAATTAATTTAACAATAAATACGAGTATATTTATTGATTTAAACAAATTCTCCGCGCAAGCTCTTTGTCACACTATGAATAATTTGACTTGAATTGACAACCTTGAGAATTTGACAATCGGCTATACGTTGCTGCAAGACTTCTACAGAAGAAAACCTCCCTTCCATAGAACTTGAAGTAAATTAGAAATTCCATAGAAATCGAATAACTGCTAAAAGATGATGTCTGTTGAAGCGAGGAACATCAATACCAATAGCGAATTGTTAAATAAAATTCATAACAATAAACATTTTTTTTTTAAATGTGGGTAACTCGAAATCTCCATTGCACTAAAGGTTCGCTCCATCATTGATCCAGCATGCCCGTATACTTTGACAAAGTATCAAAAACGAATGTGCTATAGATTTATTAATTATTTTAAACCCGAAAGCACAAACATATCATCAACAAAGTCATCAACTTATCTATTCAATTAAAAATAATAAAGGACCTAGAATGGAGCCTGATGGGATACCAAAATTAGCTTTGAAGCCGGACAGCTCAAAATGACCAGGTAATAGAAGGGACAGATTCCATTTATTTTTTGGAATGCAATGCATCTGAGCATCCAAGCACAGCGATTATACATTAGAGCAAGCAATTTATCACTCAAAATCATAGTCTATACAGACTATTGGATTGAGGGAAAATTCATTTCATCTCTATTTTTGCCCCAAATATTCTTAAGATCGCCTACATTTGGTAATAACAATCCAATCGAAACATTTTCAGTAGAGTTTATAGCCGGCGTTTTAAACTCACGTTTTTAAGTAAACTTTGTAATTTGCGATTGCAGTTGAAACAAAGAAAAGCTTAAAGTAAGTTAGAAGTGAAATTTTAGTAAAAGATTGAAAAACGTTTCGGATGCAGGTTGTAGTGGCAATGCTGTATTAGAAACAACAGCCGGTTAATTGTCCTCTCTTTTACCGTCCGGAAACATTCATGTCATGTCAAAAGCCACCTTACTCTGGTTCGTTCATCATCAAAAAGTCAATGTAATCATGCAAAAAGTCAACAAAGAACGTGAAGCGTGTGTGACATCGCAACAAAAGTAAACATTTTTCACAGTACAGTTTTTAATGATTTGTCTAAGGTAGTGTTTAGGCTTGTAACTCCGGATTGTGTAGTAGTTGGAGTACCCACTGCCTCTGCAACTGATGTCAGATGAAAATGATCAGCTGTCAGATGGAGGTGACGCTTGATTTTGTGTCAGGATATAAGACCACCTACTTGCAGGAGGAATACTAATAAGTTTGGGGAAAAAACTATGGAGAAAAGTAATGAGGTCTAGCGTGATTCTGATGAGAACATCTTCTCATACACCGATGGCCTTTAAATTAGTTGAATCTAATACGTTTGAATGTCCAAGGTCCGTGCTTTGCAACAACCAAGTTTTCCAGCTTGACTTTTGATTACCACGCATGTTAACCCCAAATAACTTATTGGACCAAATTTTCATCTGCGCTTGTATTACTGAAACGGAACAAAATCGTCCCATTATTCAAAAAGATGATAATGTACATAAAATGTCTGAAAAACCAATAGAGATCATAATCGAAACGAGACGAATCAAACGAAATCAAAATCTGCTGCTGTGTGGTCTGCACAAGCCATTAAGTTAGACAATGGCAATAATTTGGGAGAACTCGGCTTGGATATTCTTTCGCTATTAAACCTTGATGTTCCGACCTTAGATCTTATTTTGGTCGCAGGAGATCTAGCGTAAAGGGTACTGCTTGTTCAACCCCCTGGTCTTTGGAATCATCTTTATAGACTACACGCTTCTGTATAACTTGTGTATTATATATTCTATAGGCAAATTGCTAATTCTTGGTTCGGTAAAGCATTTTTGCAATCTTGAAATATTTCTTCCTCAACGTAGTGAATTCACTCGCATTTACTTTGACAGAGCGAAGGGTACAACATATATAAGTCAACTTCCATTTAATCTGAAATATCAATCCCAACTCAATAATTTTGAATTTGAAATTTTGAAAAACACTGAATCCCCAATAACTAGGAACGGGAGCGTTAAAGTCGAAGAACCCAAAGAACATACGTAGAAACCTTCATTATGAAACTTTACGCAAACTCGGTCAAAGAGAAATTTGACATAAATAAAGACGCACTTTGAAGCAACAAATTATGGTCTTCCATAACGAATAGAAGAATCGTGCTTGCAAACGCCAATCTTTTACTTTCTGCGTCCCTGCAGTCACTACTAGAGCTGTAAAAGTAACGACTAAGTCAATACCCATATGAACTCGTTACTGAAACAACGAATACCCGTTACTATTGTATCGGTACTCGTTACTTTCGTTACTTTCAAAATTATCTATATTTACCCCCATATTCTCGTATACCACTATAATTTCCTTTCGTAACGAAAAGTAGCTGAAATAATTTTAAGCGTTTAATTAAATTAGGGCTAACATGGCTAGTTAATTGCTTAGGGTCTCCAATATTTATTGGCCACCGACCAAAACTTGCACAAAAATTTCGGGAAAGCTGAATTTTAATGTTTTGCCACACTATAATATACATCGATAAGTGTAGCATAAGCACCGAAAAACCTAATCCCATACAAATTCGCTATGTGATCTAAATAGTATCCGTTACACAATAAAATTGATGTGTAGACCTCTGAAGAAAACTCAAATTGGTGAATTTTTCGTTGAATAGACAAAACCACACAGAAGCCAAATGGTTAGCATTTATTTTATTTTTTTAAATTTTCTTAACAAAAACGGATAAACGAAAACTATTTACAGTTAAAAATGAAAAGTAATTCACTGCAATAAAAACGTTATCAATCAGTCTCTTGCTATCACATGAAAAGTAATCATTCTAAAACTCATTTCTACCATCAATTAACTTTGAAAATAATTCAGAATTCGATAACTAAATAAAGAAAAAACGGAGAACAGAAAATGTCAACAGAATCTGAATGAATTTCCCAGGATATTTAAAGAAGAATCGATGGGCGCAAACTCCATCCGTTCTGGCTTTAAGGAGCTGCGCCTTTCTGACAAAATTAGGCCGGATTTAGAGATTAAGGCACTGAATACTCTCTAAAGGCACTGAAGTACCCATAATAGTTAAATATTTTTCGGCTTAACGTGACAGCTCTGGATTTAGAATGGCTCGCACATGCCACCATTTTAGAGGACATTCATACCTTGAAATGTTTCTTTCCTCCATGTATTGCTTTAAAGAAGCTAATATGGTGTTTGCATTTGATACTGATTTAATTGAAGCTTTTGCGTCGAAATTTTTCCAAATTAAATCCTCCTCATCTGAAATAGCGGATGTAGTTGCATTCGCTTCTTCAGCATTGGGTGTTTTAGCTTGTGGCATATCAACCATTGCTTCAACTTCTATATGTAAACAACTCATGGCAGAGTCCTACGTTGACTGGTCAGCAAAGGCAAGCTTTTTGAATCTGGGATCCAACAAATTCATTGGGTGAGTGGCAAAGTTTTTAAATCTGATTTTGAACTCAGCTATGATTTTTGACAGAAGGCTCTTGTCGACGTTTGTCTTAATACCCTTTATATATAAATTATCACATATTCCCGCAACACTGTCAAAAGCAGCAATTATCACCGAAATGGTTACATTCGTTTGGGAAGAAATTTCTTCTGTTAGCTGCTTAAAAGGGCTCAAAATTTTTTTAATTCATTTTCCAAAAGATTATCTACAGGATTATTTAGTAGTCCGATTGCCGCTTCAAGAGGTTCTTGCAATATGATTATTCGTTCGATCATGTCGAAAGTGCTGTTCCATCTTGTTATTATGTCCATTTTTAATTTTAACGGTGTTTGGCCTGACCTGAGCTGTTCCTGAATTGTAATTGTAACTGTAAAATTGCAACTGGACTTCTATGGAAGTGCTCAACGATTGTTTTCACTTTTTTTATAATTTTTTGCACTTCATTTATTTGCAACACGCAGCACTAAATTTAGTGTATGAGCAAAACCAGACATATGTTCAAAGCCAGTTAGCCTTACCTTAACCTTTTCTTTTATTTTCCATTTTGAAAGTAAGGACATTATTTCTTTTTTTAAGTAATCTCCTGTATGCCGCTCATGGCACTCGAAGCAACCTAATAATGCTGACTTTAGCTCCCATTCTACCAAATAATGAGCTGTAACAGCTAGATATGATGTCATAGCTCGTGAAGTCCAGCCGTCGGTTGTTATGGAAATGTGAGTAGCATTGCTCAATTCCGTTATTAAATTAGTTTCCGCGACTGCATATTGTGTATCTAGTAACGTCGTGCTTAATGTATATCGAGATGGCAATGAGTACTGTGGCTCTAGATAATTAATTAACCTTTTGAAACCAGCATCTTCCACAATCGAAAAAGGTTGCAAGCCTTTTACAACCATATTGAGAACTAGCTCGTTCAATTTTTTCTCTTTAATTATGCTTAGAGGTCTTCTAACAAATGTTGAAAGAGTCGTTTGCTTTTTCAATTTCAAACCCGTTGAAACTTCAGAAGATGAGGTTGATGGCACTGAAGTTGTAGTTAGAGTTTCAGAACGTGAGCTTGGTGGTTCCGACATAATACTTTGCTCTAAAGTTGGAGAGAGTGCTGATTTCAATTTAGATGGAGCAATACTTTCATATGATGAAGGATGTTTTTTCAGAAAATGCTTCCTCAAATTCGTCGTAGAGCCTCTTTTTACAGAGTATAGGCTTTGACAGAGATCACATTTTGCCTTATCGTCAGAGACTGCAGTAAATAATGTCCACAATTTGCTTGTTTTTTGTCCATTTTAAATTGCTCTATAACGTTTAAAGTAAAGTTTGGTCCTTTCATTCAGTTAATAAACACTTCGTTTTCGTTAGTCATCTTACATTAGAATATGTTCAAATTCACATCAAAATTCATTAAATTTGTCATAGTGAACAGACCCTTTTCAAAATATTATAGTAAGGTAAGTACTACTTTAGATAAACTCATATAAAACATTTGAATTTAATGTCACTTCATTGGAACATCGGTACCATAGAACTTTTACCATTAGCTCCCTATTTCATGCTAAGATGATTTAAATTTTCACCATAAATTTACCGGTAAGAGTCAAATATTCAAATTAATTTTCGAGCTCATCCCAAAATAAGATAAAAAATAAACCCACTGAGTAATACTTTCGAATTATTTGAACAACATTTATAATGTTGACTAGACGAAAACGTTGTATGTATTAGGTAAAACTACAGAGTAAGTACTTCATCAACTTATACACAAATTGATTACACAAAAAGAATCAAACTTTCCAATGAGCACACAAATATAACATTCAATAATTAACTTTTCTAACTTCCTAATGTTACAGTACACCAAAAAAACAACAATATAATATTAAAATAGTAACTAATTCACTGTGAAAACTGAAAAATTAATGACGATTGACAGAAAAGTCGAACAAAAAAGGAAACATCCATCATAAAACAATAAAAACCGAGATTCTGTTTTGCACAAACATATAACGAAGCGCATTGTATCGTACACGTATGTACGTGCGAAAGATGAGCACGCATGCAACCCATATGATGGACGGACGATACGGCTCACCGTACCAATGTCCAAGAGTCATAGCGCCATCGCACATGCTAGAGCACAGCTAAGACGACGTGACGAGTCGTCTAGCATAGCATACCAACACGGGAACCAATCTTCAAATCTACACAGTATCGCCTGATACCCGTATCTCTGATCGATACGCGTATCGCTGTGCCCGGCGAGGACGGTATCAAGTAACGAGTTATATTTCGAAGTAACGATTCGATATTTCGAACCTGGCAATGCACCCGTTACTCAGTAACGAGTACGTATGGTTTGCCACAGCTCTAGTCACTACCAAAACCACATTCTCAGGCTTTTGAGTTTCGTTTTCGGGAAGAATTGAATATGCTTATTGGGAAAGTCCTGCAAAATGATCTTCTTGAACAGAAACGTTATGGCCGTCATCTCAGTATAAAACAATATCAAAAGTTGCATGTGATATCGCAATGAAATTCGCTTTGTTGGAACTATTACCCCAGACTATTCTGACAAAAGGTAGCTTGAGTAATTGAAACTATTGATTTCCACCACGACAATGGCATTTTTCATAAAGGATACGTAAAAAAATTCTGAAGCTCTGTCTTTGAATAAAACATTTATTGACTCTTTCATACGCCAGACTAAAATTCTTGCTGATGTATTTCTTAATCGTCAAAATATTGAAGCATACGAGTTCCTGCAGCTGGTAAACTCCCTGAAATTCCTTGGCCAGAATACTGTCCAAAGCGTTTCTAAGATGCTTCGACGATGTCAAAATAAGGTACTGACGACGATATCCTGGCTAAAGAATGGTTTGCGACGTTGAACTTGGCCGTTGGTGTCAGTAAGAGTATTGTCATGGAGGAACACTCAGTCACCTTTAATCCCTAATTCAGCGAACCAAGGACCCAAATCATCTGAAAACCATTCTTTTTTTTATCAAAGAATGAAATGAGCATGTAAAACGTGACATTCTCCGTAGTTGAATCTCTCGTTCCGCATGAAATCTACTGCAATTAAAATGGCGTCTTCTTTGCAGCCTTCTTGAGTCATTTTTAACGTTTTTGTAAGTCTAGTTCAGTTTTATACAAGATTTGATCTAACACTGCTGCTCCACATGGAGCTTGAATTCAAACGCCCCGCTTTTTTCAAAAACATTTTGATACAGAAACAAAATGTACTCGTGCTGTTCTTACTGCAGCGTTGAACAACCGACTGTCAGCGATTTGAGTAGTCGCTGACTAATGTCATTGAAATGGTCTCCACGCGCTGTCTGACTCAGTTGAAAATAAGGTGAAATTTGCATTACATAAGGTCCTTACACTGCAGAAACATTTATAGCACTTGCCCTAGGTGTCGTTTCTGTGACAGAAATACTGCACGGAATGCATAAGTTTGTTAGATCAGGATAGATCGGCACCGGCTGGTAAGCCTCTGTAGGAGATTTGACTGTTTATCTAGGATGCATAAGACGTACGACAGAAATCAAGATTTTGCAGTTCTGTTTCAGGTTGCCAAGTATTCAAATTTTTTCCCCGAACCCCATGTTTTGTCCTTTAGGGATCGAAATGTTCTTATTTTGTTCTCCGAAAAAACTCCACCGTTCCCCATATTAAGAGATTTGCCTCGTATTCTTTACGTACGCGTTTCGGCAGTGTCCCATCTTGAGTGTGGCTTAGTCCTGAATTTGTCGGTTTTAAGTTTCCTTGTTTATATGTTCGTTCTTCAAACACGCAGATTCTTTCGTGCATGTTGAGGTCCTTTTGATGTGGGTAGGAAAAATCCCATAATTAGTCTGCTGTCCTTGTACAGTGTGTTGCCAAATGAGGGCTTGTCTATTGGTTTACGAGTTACCCGTCTAATGTTTTTTATGTTGCAGAGGTAGTACTTCCACTGTATTGCTGCAGGGAAAACACTTTTATTCACTGCAGGAATCATTATTTTTTCGATAATTGGTGCTCTTTCGTTACGACATCAATGTTCGTTTGAGAAATCTGTTTATTCGAAAGAATTGTTTTGTTCTAGATTGGCTTAGATGAGGCCAAATACCCTGATTTATCTTACAATTGTGTTTGTCGATTCAAGCCACTGGGGGTTTTGTCTAGTTCCTTTTGTGCCGTTTCAAGTGACAGTTTTTGCTTCCAGGTACTTTTGTCACTTGAGGTAGGTTCGTTCGGACTGCTATGGCTGTTCAAGCTAGCTTTAGATCCTGCACTAATTATTGGGAGTAAAAAGTAACAACACCAGCCTCCTTTCCAAGAGTTCTAGCATTCTGCGAAGCTCATTCATCTGCTGTTTTTAGTGACTTCTTTGGTTTCAGATATTATCCACTAGAGGAATCTAGTTTGAGTACTTCAGAAGCTTACAAGTTGTTAACTAGGGTTGAATCGAGGATAATCCCGAAAATAGATTCTCCCAATAGGTACCATCTTCATCCATTTCCTTGCTGCAGGCGTTGTATGAAATTATTTCAGTGATTAGATCCTACATTGTCCGCGAGTCATTATTTCAGGCCGGGTGTCCTATCCACATTTAAAGATAGGTGTCCTGTTTGGGAGTAATATGGATTCTGATGTGACACTCTTGAGTGATTTATTTCCAGACTAGCGTTTATCAAGTGGCATAAGCATGTGCATCAGCTTCATTGCAGCAGGTGACGTTGTCCTTATGACAACAGTGGTACAATCCCTTAGCATTAATCTTATCATTAAATGAACTTTTTCCTCTTTTGTCTGTATTGTTTTGGGCCGATAACGTTTAACATGCAATTCGGCAACATTTACTTTGTTTTTGTTGTTGTTCGGCTCACGAAGGATTATTTATTTTTTAATATTGCCAATACTGATCACCTGGTTAAGGGTGCCCTATCAACTTTGTGCGGCTTGTGGGATCCACTTTCTTCTTGTTTGGCTATGAGTGATATTCCAATCGTGTTCATTGTATTCAGTTTTGATGTTTGGATAGTGGAAAGCTTAGTAAGATAGTGGAAAAGTTTCCTTGTCATAGACTTTCGTTTTTGTGTCGTAGGCTCGGGGTTGGGTTTCACATTACACGGCAACATATGAGATCAATTGGAACATCTTTGGAAAATTTGAGTTGATCAAGCTCAATGGAGTTTCCGCACATAACTGCAATAATAAATAAGTATCTAATAAATACCAACAAAAGAATAAAAACTCCTCATGATCCCATTTCACTTAAAACTGAAATCTCCTGCAACATTATCCCATACTTATTATTCCTTAAATTTGCAAACCCCACTATGCTTAATGTTTCACTCCTGTAGAGTGATGCAGGCATGAATTCATAGCGATAGAAACTTTTAGCATGTATCTCACGAACTACACTTTGCATGTAATAAATGTGCCATATAGGGAGTGTGTACATGTGTACTTCCTTGTATCTTCCAACCATCGTCCTCGTCGTTCGTGAATTATAATAAATTTCGAAACACAAGTCGCAGGCACTGATTTCCCAGCATTGCGCTGCCGTTGTTCGGAATTGTTCTTTCCTCCGTGCATGTACATATGCATATTCCCATACGTATGCTATCGCGTCACACACATATCTAGTCGCACAATAAAACAACGTCTGTCTGAAAAGTTGAAATATCTCTAATAAAATTTATACGAAAATTATGCCATTAAAACCGAAGATTAGCATAATCAAGTTTGGAGCGCGGACCTGCATCACTAGAAGTCAGCGGAGTTCACCTGCTAAATTGATTTTCACCGGTAGATATCCTCATCCTCTCCCCGCGCTGCTCATAAATTGTTGTGGATTTTCGGGTTCAGAGAATCCTTACGGAATGAACGAGCGCAACGAGGGTAATGTTGGGAAATTTTTATTGTAGCTCTGAAAGGATAACACTCTTCCACATTAGTTTAAACCGCTTCGGCGAAATATGACTTGCAAGGCAATATCTCAGGCGAAATGTTACTGTTACTAAATGTCTTTCACCTAGAAACAGAATAGAAAATACACATTTTTATAAGACAAATGTCCTTTTTCGTCGCATTTATCCTTCCAAGTAAGAAGTTTGGAGATTCCGGAAAGTTCCGAAAATTTCAGTTGAATTCAACTGGAAGCAATGCAACAGCTAATTATGTTCAATCCCCAAGAGCGCCCTCGCCTGCCGACATTCACTATGTTATCCTTTGGTTTTTTTGCAGCTTAACGGGTTGTACACGAAGCGATCGAAATCACCTGCAATCACATTCACAGGAGTTGAAATGTCCGACACCTGGTTGCGACGGTTCCGGTCACGTGACGGGCAACTACTCGTCACATCGCAGCTTATCGGGTTGTCCACGAGCAAACAAGCCGAAAAGTAAACCGAGAGATGGACAGGACTCGGAACCACTAAGGTAAGCTCCACGGATAATCCAATTGGTTAACATACGGTTTACCTACTGCAGCCCCCATTTCCAGCGCCCTTGCCAGTCCAAATACGTGCAGCTGCAGATGGGAGCTTAGAGATAGGTATCATGGCTAATTGTTGTTTGATGGCAAACACCCCCAAACCATTTCAGTCCTTAGTCCTGCTGCGATTTTTCTAACGCGAGGGTTTTCACTTTAATTGCAGGTGTCCGATTCCGGGCTGCGATGGATCTGGACATTCAACAGGAAAATTTTTGTCACACAGAAGGTGAGTTGGGAAACGCTTGTCGTGTGATTTGGGGTGCGTTTTAGTATGTTGGAAACTAGTGAATTCTTGCAATGTTGATTGAAAAAGGACCTTTGATAGCGATACCTCCGCGGAGCTTCCCATTCATTTCCAGCATATTAAGATGTGTCCTTTTTTGGATCTAGATAAACTTTTATAGCGTCCGTTCTCTGCTTCTCTCTCCTTGAAATCGTCTAGTGCTTCGGGCTGTCCAATCGCCAACCGTAACAAGATGCGTGTTCTGGAAAACGGAGGAACAGTTGAACAGCACAAGGCTGCAGTTGCGGCCGCCACAGCCATGAAATTCGATGGAGTCAATTGTCCAACACCAGGATGTGATGGAACTGGCCATATAAACGGGACATTTTTAACGCATCGTTCACTTTCAGGATGCCCAACAGCAGCCCAAGGAATAAAGAAACCCAAATTTGACGAAGTCACAATGGTCTACCCGAAAGGATATACGGGTAAGTGAGACGAGCATGTCCTTAGAATTTCCCATGTGCCGTTTGATCTGACGACGGTAAACATTAGGTGTATGATTAAAGTCCAGAGTAGTCAAGTTGCCAAATCCAAGAACAAAGCTTAGAAGTTTAGTAAAGCGCATAGGAACCGAGTCGTATGTGTGTGCTAATAACAATAACAATAACAATAACATGTACAAGATAAGGTTGTAACCAATGCATTTTCCGCCTGTCTATTCAGATTACGCTACATTTTGTTTCGGTGCCGAATATCTTCTCTAAAGACACTACGCCAACAGGTAAGATAACATTTTCACGACAAACTTCTTTTACGTTCACCTTAGCCGTTTATTCAAATATTCATTCCCTAAGATAAGATTAAGACCTAATTTGAACGTGCATTATAGCCTGTAGATTGATTTTCCATTAATCCTTTCACATTATTGCTTATTGTTATTGGCACACACACGCACCTGTACTGAATGTTGTTATTTTGAACTTTGCTAATTAACATGTGTGGAAAATAATGTTTAATGGTAGCCGCATTGTGTGATAAGTTTTATTCGCTGAGATCGTGGAAATTATGCCTATTAGAGAAGTTAATGTTTATGTCGCACAGCTTTAAACATTTAAGATAACAACATTAGACTGATACATTGCATGTTGTTCGAAAAATTTTACAGTGAGAGTGGAAATTCATTTATTTACATTTGTACGGCGTGTGGGTGTCAAGCACTTTTGTTTCTACTACCGGCATGCAATCTGGTTTTTCTTTTGAAGTTTTCCTGATTTTACATTTGCATGTTTTTCAAAGTTTAGAACAGAATTTTGACAATAATCAACGGCATAACAAGGACTCAACCTCTTTTGTCTCGACTAGCGGCAGCTTGGAATTAAGGAGATCCCTCTTTCAGGATGCGTGGTTGGGAGGAAATCACATACAGAGTGATCTCTAAGACCTAAGAGTGACATCCTATCCATCTGCGCCGAAAAGTGATAGACGATGCTTTCTTTTAAAGTGACATCAAAGGAGCCTAGTGCGATTGATAGTTCAATTTTTTCTTGGACACCAGCAATGTTTTCTACCATGTTCCCTGGGTGGAAAGCGCCCATTCTCGCCCCAAAGGTGTAAGCAACTGCTCACGCGACTTTCACGTGGAAGAAGGTGTGTCAGGTGTCATCTGTGAACCCTTGGTAAAGCAGGCAGTCTGAAGATCGTGGCTGAAAAGAATGAAGAAGACTGAAAATACTGAGAATCTGCATACAATCTGCGTTCCTCCATGCTTTTGGTTAAGCCACAGCACCAGTTACCTGATTAGAAGCGCAGACAACCTGCCTTGTGGTATATTTGTTTACCCTTCCTAACGCAAAGCGTAAGTCCTCCCACTTCTCTCGTGCAGTGGCGCCTATAGTCCTTCCTCCTACATAGGTAACGTACACACTAATAATGTTTTTTGGGTTGGGAGGTGAAGCGAGTGTTGGACTCCCAAGGGTAAAAGGATTACTAACTAAATACTTCCCCTGCCACATCGATCATTAGGTCATTGATCAGGCGTCATTGATCTCTCCCAGTGGCGCCTTGAAGTTAGGGGAACATTTTCCTTTCAGCAGTGATATATGGTAAGGAAAAGGATTGCTCTCAGAGAGACCCCTCTTCCCTTTGTGCTGCCAGGCAATTCATGGGGCGCTTTTTTATAAGAAGAGCCCTCTGCACACAATATGGCACGCAGTTCCAATTACCTTTGCATGTCAACATCTTTGTTGTGATGTTTTTGGAGAGAGCATGCCTACTTTTTCAGAGAAATTCAAAAGTGGCGCATCTACTACATGAGAGGAAGGTGTGGTAGGCAACGACCCCAGGCATAACAAGCAAGGAGGCGACGGTGATTTTCGCATCTATTGAAATTACTCGTGTCCAATAAGCAGTCGCGTTGGGGGATAATTAGTCTCACCGTACAGACTATTCTTTCATCCAAGAGCTTCATCTTTTCTTTCGGCTGACAATTTCACTCTCGGACTCACACTACACAAGCTCGCTTTCGTTCATCAGTAAGAGGCACCACCCTCTTGATAAACAGCACAGCCAGCCTCGAGACAGCTTAAGAGTATTGCAACAGTGCAGCTGTAGGAGAGTGGTGCTCTCAAACAGCTTTTTCGAAAACAATTCCTATCCTGTACGAAATTTTTGGGACTCATTTTCCTCTGGAATTTGGAGAAGACATTCCCCACTTGATCAACTTGGCATTAAGGCAACTAAGATTCATTCTTCCGTGGTCGTTACAACTTCCTCCAGTTCATCGAACTTACTTTTAAAGGATGAAGTTTTCTCAATTGGCTTTAGATATACTCTGATAAGTGTCATATCCGCACACATGAACAGAACAAAGCCATTCTCGTTCGAAAAATCTGAACGACGAGCAGAAAAATATCTTGCAAGCATATGTCGATGTTGCCAGATCGGTGTCAGTACCATCCAGCCTCCTTGTTGTGATGTTGTTCTGATATCAACAGAAGGTTGGCTTCTTTCTCCCTCGCAACCTGTTCTACTAAGTTTTCTGCGGTTGTACTACAATGTCAGTTGATCTGTATGGCTTGAATCATATTGATGTTCAGGCTTCATGCCTTAGGCCTTGTACAAGATAGAGTTTAGTTTATTTGTGCTCTCTCTTGCGTTATGGGCGAGAGTGCCACACTTGTGGAACAGCGTGCTTCGACCTGGCCCTTGCAGTTCAAAGAAATGGGTCCGAGGCCCTTTTGTTTTTCGGCAAATCCTTAACACCAGTCAAACGAATTTGATTTTCTCTTTGAAGTTGCACTGCGTCTTTCTCTTGGATGAATTTCCTGTAGGATTGATAGGCGTCGACCTCATTGACCAAAGCTGTCTGCCATAGAAAGACTTCTGCTTCCTTGTCGTCCGCAACAGAGAAATAAACCTGCCTCAAATATCGCCGAGAAAATTTGCTGATGTGACATTTGGTTGAGCGATGCGGGGCAGATAAATATCGAATCGATCTTTGCTTCACTTAGTTGACTACTGAACTCTTAACCAAAAGATAAACTACAGCCAAGGAGTTCCTAATGGTGCGTTCCTAAAGAAACAGTTTTATATAGATACACCACATGGTAACATTATATCACGTACTCCCAATAAGTCACGTAGCCGCAGATAAATCAAAAGGAGACTTTGAATGAGTTAGAATGCATCAAACATCGTGATACATCATACCACATATGTGGAACATTTCAGGGGACTCTGTCCTCTTTGATGCAGATCGTTTTCTCATTACACTGGGACAAACAAAAAAGTTAGGTGAAATGGTGAACTAGTGCGGAGTAATTATGAATAATAAAATAAACCTGGCTCGAATGACATATGGGAGAACTGAGAAGACGAGCTACAGTAGCTCTTTTAACTATGAAGTGACTAAAAGACCTGAGAAAAAGTTTCCGAATTCGCACATGGTACAGTTGTAAGACGAATAACTAGCTACGAAGCAATTTAGTAAGCTTTAGCTCTGCAGAAGAATAATTTAAGATCCTATGAGTGAAAAGAAAACACCATCTCATTGGCTGCACAGGAATCCTAACGCCCTGAAGACTGCACTATATTAAAGCTGATGTCCCTCGTTACGTATATCCTAACAGATTCCAGGGACAGAACGGTTCAACCAAGTCAAGCGGGAATCGATGAAATCAAACCAGTAGTGGACACCAAGGTAATGACAGACTAAGTCTTTGGAAATATTGAGGAACATTGCGAAGCCTCGCCTCAGATGTTCGAATTATTTGCAGTTTGCCCTGATTGTTTTCACCGGATGGCACCCTCGGGGTTTCTGAGTCGGAAAGGATGAGAATTACCGAGACATTTAATTCTTAACTGACTTCAATTTATTTCGGGACATCTTCCACTGTTAGTAAAAAAAAATTAAAGAAAAGAGCTATGAATATTTTCTGATAGTTATAAGAAAGCTGACTCAGTAGTAAGAAAGAAATAGGGAAGGCGTCAAGACTCTACTCCCGTCTTCAAGAGGTAAAAAGCTACGGCAGAGTATCAAATATTTTCATCCAGAATCTTTGAGCTGTAATCGTTAGAGTTTTAAAGGAGTGCTTGGAGGCAGACAGTGAATTTGTGACACCAGGAAACCACGGAAGAGACTTTTTTAACACAGCAAAGAGGGATAATGCTCTGACACTGAAAACAGAAAATCAAATATCACTGTTCCCAGTGGAATCCGGCATTTGTTGCATAGAGGAAAAGTGGTTATCAAATTTTTTTTCAATTGGAAAAAATTAGAAATAAATAAAACAAGATAACAACTAATCTAGTCCTGTAGTCTGATTGAAAGTAGTTTGTGGTTGAACGTCCCAAGGGGGCCTTGTTTGCTTACAAAATTCTTCAGTCCAAATATATTTTTAGACCTCCGAAATTCACGTTTATGACATATCGTAACAACAGAGAGCACAAACACTCTCCATCGGCTTCTCTCAGACAGAGACAGAAAAACGACAAGTACGTTTATCAAAGTATTGCGTTTTCAAGCAAAAACTGTGAGGGGGTGGTTGCATTTTACGCAAAAATGAGAGAAAGTTTACCAATCCAATGAAAATTCTACTTATTTCGGTTGAATACCGGTGAATCGGGAATTTGTTCAATTCTTTGTTATTCTCCTTTTTTTTCGATAAAAATTTGAAGTTGGAAATATAATCGACATGTCTCTAAGCGTTTGACAGTGGATTGTCAGTTTTAATAAAAGCAAAATTGGAACGAATTTTACAATCTAATGTTATAAATTTTTTTTCGCTATACAAAAAAATCGAAAAAAATTTTTAAAAGAAATGTCCTGACGTAATCAATCCAGCATCATATTATTCACTCTTGCGTGCTCAGTTTTTTAACAGCCACCTGTATTTTGGAACAAAAGCAATTTGTACAAAATAAAAAATTTGATTAACAATGCAAGCCGCAAAATATTACCCTTGCAAGTCCCTTAACATTACCCAACGAACAAATCGTAGGTCTTCACAGCGATGTTTGTTTCTCGAAAAAATAACGAAGGAATTTAATTAAAAATTTTAACATTATGAATTTCATCCCTTGTTCGGATATGAAAGAATCTTTATTTCGCCATTACCGAAAAAATGTTCAGCAATGTTATCTCCCAAGTACTGAAAGGGATCTGCAAGTTAAAAAAAAAAAGAAAAAAACAGCCCATTCAGACATTTTTCTTTACCTCACCATTGCAAATTGAGAATTTTAAAAATTCTTTGTAAGGCAACAAACAGTTTTAGATGTTAATTTTTTCGGGCGTGTATTCAAAGATTGTGCCTTTATATCACATTTTCTCGTCCTTTCATGTGCGACATAAGCAACGTACTCGGGAATACTTTGTATGGGTTCTACGAGCAAATAATTTGATTAAGAAAAATTTATTTGAGTAAAAGCAAATGCTGGGAGTGCATGCAAGGACCTTTAACCCTTTGAGCTGCTGAATAAGTAAACAGAATAGCAGAAACGACATTTATTGTTCACCCCAGTAGCAGCTATCAAGACTAACAAGCCCCTATAATTCAAATCCTTTCTTTATCCTCCTCCATGCAAATGTCTCGCCCCGCATGTCGGTCGACCTTGTTGGGCTGTTGGCATCCTATCAGAAACCATAAACTGAACTTTCCTCTATCATTATCGTGGCACTACTCTGCCAGGAATACTTAAAACGTCTCTTCTGGCTAGAGGTGTAGTGCAAGGATAACATCGCCTTCGCAAGATGTTTCGCGCTTCTTGTCAAAGTCTTCAAAAATTGAGAAAATTGCTTTAATCTTTCGTTCGCGAAGATGTAAACGGAAAAGGTGGTGGTTGGAGCTGGAAGGGAGTGCTGGGAATTCTCGCGGTGGCGGTGGTTTTTCTTGGAACCGTTGAATGCCGATGGTATCGCATTTTAAATGGAATAAGGGTTAGAACGTTTCGATCTATTTATCATACATTTCGGTATGCATTAAAATTGGGCATAATGGTTAAAAAGAAGGTTCACGTCATTGAAAGGATACAAAAATTATCGTGGGGTCTATAATGACTGTTGGAAGTTGTTTCGTTCCACAGCTACTGCTTGTAAGCACGCATAAACACTTTTGTTCGTTGCCCGATTTCGTTCGACATCCTTTCGAGGTGGAGAACAACATACTTGGAAATATTAATCCCTCGTCGAGATAAAATTAACATTTTATCATTTTAAAAGCACTCCTTCGGCAAGGGGTTAATGTAGAAATCGAGTTTTTCAAGAAGGCCTACGGCGGCAGGCGCCCAATTACATTGAATCTGGATCCTTTTCATCATACAGGGTTTGAGTGATGGTCGTCGGCCAATAGCTGATAACGGAATGGCATAGATGTATGCCATTGTATGAAATATTAAGAAGGTCCTCAGGGTTTCATGTAAAATTTTCCAATTACGTACTTTACGGTCGTCTCATGTAATTGCAAAGAGGATAGTTTCCAAGTAGACACGATAAAATTATGAATTAGATATTAAAGATTCGTTTTGAATTGTTAAGGGCGATCTTATGATCGTAGTTTACAGTTTATCAAGTAAAAGAGGTTAAGAGGTGGCGAGCTAATATAACTAGTGGACTATTGGATAATTTATTAGGTACTATTGCCTTTACGTACTGATAATAGTATTAACAGATGCACTTTAGTCCAGGCATTATCTAACGAGATGTTTTCAGGCTTCTCTCGGCTGCATTTTGTTGCGGTAATGTACATTATCCTCCCCTTATTTGTGCCTTTCCAACGAGCACATCAATCAATCAACAGAGTGATTTTTACATCCTGTCGTAGTAGTTGGTAAGTGTGCGAAGGACTAGTTCCATGCCACCTGCCGCCAGACACCATGATAGATGGGAATTCGCTATCCCACAGCTCTTTATCAAAGGACGAAAAGTGATGGTTGCCTATGACCATTTCGTATGGAATCACATACTGCGCCTGAACAGACATTTAAAAGGAGCAAGTTGCCAAGTAGACTCTATGATTTGCATGCAGTAATTCCTACAATAGATAAGAAGCATTTTCTTGCATTAATTTGTTGCTGAACACTTTTGTATGCTGAACATTCTTCTTGCAAAGTTCATTTAAAAAAAGGTTTAGGCTACACAAAGATGTCCTTGTCCTTACAGGTATGGAAATGATTATGAGTGCAGCAAATGGTGGAAGTACGACACAAACAACATCAACAACCAATCAGACAAATGGTGGTGCATCGATAAATGGATCATCCTCTCAACCCAACCAGACACAAAACACAACCCCCAGCAATGAGGATCTAACAACATTGGAAGCCGAAATTTCAGAATTGCAACGCGAAAATGCGCGTGTTGAATCACAAATGCTGCGTTTAAAATCCGACATCAATGCAATGGAATCGCAACTGCAAAATGGCGAAAGGGTACGTAGAATAAGGTCGGTTGAAATACTGTCCCATTTCGATATCAGTAAATATATATATATATAGTTAAGAATATTATAAAGTCGCATGATAACTCAATTCCTGGTGAAAACTTTTTGCTCCTTTTTATCTGAATCAGTGAATTTTCGAATTTTTACTTTAGATTGAGGTGAAAACCATGGAAAATTAAAAGATGTTCCCGGGTGCGAGTTTATTTTAACTTTAACAATAATTGCCTGTTATATCCTGAAGTGATCAACGCCTTTTTTCACCACTATTCATTATTATTCGGAGAGGATTTTGTTCAATGTGGTTTATTTCTTCAGGGATGTTAAAAACAACGTGGAATGGTTGCGGGTAGAATTCCTTACCCAAAGAAATACGCTTTCAATGATTCCTTATCAGTTTCTACTCTTCATTTGCCTCAGCCAACATAGGGAAAATTCAATACTCTGCCGCGATTGAATCTCAACCAAGGAAGAAAACTTTAGCAAACTTTTAAGACAATTAGTTCCCAAATTTCCAGCGCTCAAAGAGTAATACATAAAAACGTTTGTTTTCCAAGCATGAAAGGCTCCCAACCGAAGACGTCTTCCACTAGGACCCGCTCAACTCCACTTCAAAACCGTCGAAAATGAGAAAAAATTTATATTGAACGGATCCGGAGATTATACAATGATAAGGTTCCTGTGTGCAGGAGCAGACTTCAATACCTCTATGAAGATTACCTGGAGACACATAAGACGACGATTGCAAGACGTCACTGGTAAATTTATCAAATCCAAGAATTGCACAAACTTGAATTGATAATCTAGTTTGTGGTTTATTGTGTACGGTAATCCTACTCTGCCTACTCTCCCTCATAGGCTTTTCAACGCTCTGCGTACCCTTTTTATTGCTCAAATGAGTTCAATTTTGTTCATACGAAACAACAAATTCCATTCCTTTCTTTGGACGATTTATGATCAACAAATTCCTATTGGTCGAAATTTTGGGCCCACAGTTGAAAGAGCGCTAGGAATTTGGATATCATTATAGAACTTTTAAGATGTTATTAAAATGAAATTTTACAAAAAAACATTATAATCGTCGTAAAAGCGCATCCATGGTCTTCCTTGCGAAGTAGAATGCAATTCCCTTCTATTAATACAAGAGCCCTGTGTATTGACAAATTTATACGATGATTTCTCCTGTATTATTGCATAAGAAACAATCTTTCAACGAATTCAACGAATGTTTTCTAGCCATGAACTGGTATGAACAGCATAGCAAATACGATACATAAGATAATTTTCACAGCTTATTCATGGCTCCTTTTTTTTGGTGTGAAGGTGAAGGCTACTTCGCCCTGAGTTTTGCCTGTCAACGTCCTGACCTTCCCTGACAACCTAAGCATCTAGCCTGGAACCGTTTGCTTTGATACATTGCCTCAGGCAGGACCTCGTGTTATCCTTTCCATCCCAGACGCCCCCCAACGCTTCAGTATAGCTTTTTTCAGTGTCAGAACTGCTCGATCATATTATGCCACGTGAATCCATTTGTCAATAGTTTTAGCATTTCTCCGACCATAATTTCCGGACAGAGCTCTCAAATTTCGCTGAAGTAGTCACCACGCTACTTACCCCAGCTTTTTCAGGAGAAAAATATATTACAGGCGTCACCCAACTTTGCTGCACAAAACCTACAATAGGGTGACGGTGACCTTTCAATCTTGTGCAGATAAGACAGAAAACAACCATGCCCGTTTCAGAGCTAGGTCAAGTAAAAATCGGTCTACTGTAAACTCGGTTAAATCACGGCCTCAGGTCAGAGATGAGACGAGCAGTATGCCTCCTCACAGAAGCCAAAGAATGCCACTAGCTTTGTAGTCGCAAACGTCCAGATTTGTTTTGGAAATACCCCAGCCATTGAAGTTGATTGACTGTCAAACGCAGATAGTCTGGCATATTGCCGTTCGGGCTTTCTTCTTTGTCATCAGAAGCTCAAACGATAGTCTGAACAAAGATTCAACTCTGATGAAACACCCGCCTTACTTTGCCATGAGTTCTTCGTTAACCTTGAGTTTTTTCAAGTTTTTTACTCGTATAGTCGGAATCAAAATAGTCCAGTCCTTGTAAGAGTAATCTTTAGGCATTACCAACCCCATGGTTTTCGCCGAAACGCCATACATAATCAATTATACGAATTGGAGTGTCAGCTACCCTGGTAACTGAATGCAACCCCAGGCCTCTTTGGGCCTCCATTGAGAAATAAAATTGGGTGAAACTGTCCTTAAGAAGTGTTCACCAAATTCTACCAATTTGTCATGAACTACAATAAAGTTCAAGTATTTTTACTGAGTGACTAGTGACCGCGACACTGCCATCATAAGTTCATTGAAATCGGAATTTCCGTACAGAATTTGGAAGTAATCACCTTAGAAATCTTCGAATGTCATGTAAAAGGCTGAGGTAGCTCCCTTATGATATACTATGAGGTCCTGTGAATGAGACCTCATTAACAAGCTAGTAAACATTGAGGATCTGTGACTTTTATACTGATGGATCCAAAACTGAAATATTTCTGACAATAAGTTGATCTTCAGGCACCACCAGCCACCATGATTCTCTCAGGGGCTCGGTACAGAATCAATTGCACTGATGAGCTAAATACACTTCTTAGTTGAATTTATTAACCCGAGTATCAGCCCTGAACCTTGTTTGTGAAAAGGTTCATTACATTGCGTTACGAAAGTGTTCCGCAAAACTTCCAACTGAAAAACAGTGATACGACCCTTTAACGTAAAGTTTTTGTTGAGTTTTGTGTGGTTGCTAAGGTAAATTTTGTCCCTTGCTCGGACATGTGTTTCAGTAGCAGCGTTGTAAAATGTCACTACACTATTTTGTGAGGTGAAACGTTTTTGCCTGATCGCCTCTCCGGTGGTCTAATTATTTTCCAGTGCGATGATCGTTTTGAACTAGCTCCTTGCCGTCATCCATCAACTTATGCCATTCAAAACCACTGTAGCGGCTCATTGCAGTATCTCCGCAAGCTTTCCTAACGATTCGTAATCGTTAATTTGACTTATTTTGCGTATCGAAAATGACAAAAAACTTGTTCAAAGTAACTGATGTTATACTCAACCAAAGTTCGTAGGATACTGCAGCTCTTATTTTTCAGGAGCTTCATTTACTCTCCTCATCCTGTAGGCTAGAACTTCGTTCGCGCAACGTAAAATCAGTCCTAATACTGGTAATGGTATAGGCCCTGTGGGAGAGCCTGACATTCCCAGCTTTCCCTAAGCCAATTAACCAATAAAGGACCCGATGACTCCGGTATGAGCAAACAGAAAATTTTTTTTCTCTTTAGACATAAGCAGGGGATATTATGTCCACTGCCTGAAGAATCGCTTGGAGTTGTCCATCATGATCATGCCATTTTATAGTTTCCAAGTTTGTCATTGGTCTCAGCAACGAGCTCTACTATTCCATTTTCGCTATATTTCGTTGACTCGCCAGCTGGCTCATCTTCTGGCAAAGCATAAGCCAAAAAAGCTCTCCGGACTGTCAGAACTGAATTTCATACCAGGGGTGTATATTTACATTATAAGTAGGCATCGGTTTGAGTCCTTCGTGTGAGTTTATACATTTTTTTGTTATTTTTTTGCTGTAATCTAACCAATATCATCTCCTTTCTCTATTTGGTTTTGCGTTTTCTACTTTGAAAGGCGCAAGGACCCTCCTGAGCGTAACTCTGGGAGCTGATTCTCTACTTGTCTTATTTATAAGCGGATATATTTGAAGTATTTGAGCCCTTCGTATAATTTTGATGTTATACATGCAAGCCAGTATTGGACTCGCAATAGGAAACTGTTATGTCTTACTATTACCTACAGAAAGTTTTGGATAGACACTACTTGGTTGCATTTTTAAGTCTCAAAACGCCATGAACTTATTTTGGTTTCTTTATCTCTGAGTTCGTTATCCCTGAGACCATTTGCATGTTCAGTGAGTTGTCTGAATTCAATTGAAACTTCGCTTACTACTTTTTTTAATTGAAACCTAGGAATTCGATGACTATCTCTATAAATTTCGAAAAACTCCTGTAGCATTTACTCTTTACTATTCCTCTACCTGCAAGAAATGACAACCAGCCGATAGTTCAGGTTCAAGGTATTTGAACATCATTTTTAGGGTTCGAGGCGGAGATGTTTCCGCGGTGCTTTCTGCAGATCCATCTCACCTTAGCGTTATAGTCAATGTTTTCGGCTGTTAGCAGCGAAAACGCTTTATGTCAATTTTTGTTAAATTCAGCCTTGCATTACTCCTTTGCGTTACTGCCAACTCACAGCAAGGAAAAATAACAAACAGTTTATTGGTGAACTTATGGCCTGGAACTTTGACTGTATTTGTGTTGAAGATTGAAATGTTTATGCAACATTCAAAGCACTTAATTTAAAATCCTTGAGATGCAAAAATATTTTCGAAGCCTTAGCTGAACATCCTTGTTCCGAAACAAACATTGCCTACGCTTCCACAGGCTGTAAATACATACACCAAATTCCGGCCCACACCATTTCGCCCGTTCCTTGTGCTGCGATTTAACTCCTCCTACATTAAGCATTCCCACCAGCTTCGAGACTCGACAATGCTAATGTAAAACTTCTATGCCTGCCTGCCATAAACTATGGTAATTACGATACAATGTGGCAGTTTCAAAATACACTTGGCAACACATGTGCCGTGAAAATCTGAATCAATTTGAATATATTACATTATAGCGTCGTCGTGAATTCCAAGAGAAAATGTGAAGTAATTTCTATAATGGAATTCCTAAACACATTTTTTCTCCATTAAAAAATCACAAGGAGCTCATTAATATTTAATGTGATGGAGGAAGCGATTGTCCATTCCTGTAGGTTTCACTTGATTCCCCTGAAGATAGCATGTTGTCCATCTCCTGTTTGGAAGTCGAAAGGAACGAATGGATTATGCTGGAGGTCTTCGATCATGATGAAAAAGTCAAAGGATATGATGCACATACATATGGATTTTTGAGAAGTTACGTTTGTTTTTCAACGGAATAGGACAGAATTAGGACATTAGTAACTGTCATATTGACAGCACATGAATGTTGTATGGTAAATTAGTATTTTTTTTGGTATCCTGATGTGTTTCACTCAAACATAATGCCATCTCGTAATGCAACAAAACTGGAAAGTGACATCGATTTATGTTTGCTTTGGACTTGTTGGCATCTCATTTGTTTTTATGACAAGTCCAAGTGGACAAAATCTTAATTCAATTCAGTGTTCTCATTCAATCCCAGTATTATGGCGTTGTTTTGCAGAAATTCTTTCAGCGGCCGACGCAAAACGATAAAAAACAAAAGTATGTCGACTCGAAGGATAATTTGTCCACGTGCTGTTTATCATAACATCTTCGCAACTTAAAGCTCCCTTCGTGCGATAAATTTTCATGAGCTTTTGGAGAATTTCGCAAATTTCGAAACTCTCCACTGCGACAGAAACAGCAGTCGAGCCTCTAACAAACCACATGTTTTCCGTAGCATCAAAACTTCTTTGTTAATTTATCATTATAGTTCCTGAAAAGTCTTTAAATACCGTTATGGGATCACCCGAAAGTTTTCGAGTTATTTTGAACTTTACTAACGGGAAGTCTATATCTAAAGTTAACTTTGAAAAGAAACTTTTCGGCACACTTATTCGACTCGTGTTGTTTCAACTTTTCTCTACTCTCTCTCCGATTCAAGTTTGCACTCTCGAAACGCGTGAATGTGGCAAGCGGGAGAAGTCAAGGAGAGAGAGGGCAGAAACAAGAGAGCAAAAGTACTGAAAGAGTGCAGGCAACAAGGCCTAAGACAACACGAAAATTTTGTATTCAATCCAAAAAGAGGTCATTAATCTCATGGACTATTTATTCCCGCACTTTGCAAGCCGATTGTCCCATCAGCTACACCTTCTCCGACCCCCCTCCCCCACCAATCTGAAGTTGCTCAAGAAAATTTTATGAGTAACTTTCGGAAAAGAAGTTTTTAAATTAATTGATAAACTTGTAACGGTAAAACTTTTGAGCCGACCTTGAAAGAAAAGCAAGCTCTGCCTTTGCATCATTTTTTTTCTTTTTCTTTTTCAATCCTCAACTTCAGTTCTGCGGAAAGTTATTCAACTTTTGTTGGTCGGTCGCTTCTTCATTTGACTTTGAACTAAAAATCGTTTTTTCTACTTTTATAACTTCACTTGTGCCATATTGCATGCAGACATCAAGTCGAACATACACATATGAGCTCATGCATGAAAGTGGTGGATTTTCACTTTCACTCTCAGTTGTAAAGATTTTATTTGAATTTCACTGGAAACAAAGTCATTATCGCACCGAAACCCCGAAATATTATTCGAATTTGACCTCCATGAAGGACATGTGCCCGAGGACTGTGCGTTTTTGCTGGAATAAAATGTTGGCATGATTTTCAACGTTGATGGTTGAGCAACGTTGACACTTTGCATGAAACTGTCAAAATGAATCCCAGTGACTTAGAATGGGGAGGGGACTCAGATTGTTTTCTAAAAGAAAAAAAAATTTACTATGTCAAGATCCAGCGCATTCATCGCTCATCCGATTGATATCAATACCTACGGAAGATGTTTCCAGAACCCTTGAGCCTTGACCTTGAGTTGACAAATGCTTGGTTATTCCTTTTTTGGAGTAAGTTTGTCAAAGCAACATTGTTGCATATGTTTGTGTCTTGCACACAACACAGTGACCAGGAGTCACTTGAGTTGGTTTTCTTATAAAGCCTTTTTTGGTTTCTGCTTTAAGTTTATTGATTTTTAACTAACGATCTATTATTAAGATATTACAATAGTTTGCGAGTCATTCCTTGTAGACTCCATGGCTTGTGACTCCATATTTTCTCGGTTTTGACTCTTTGTATGTTTTGTTTATATTTTTGAAAATTCCTGAAACCTTGAAAAATTTCACGATGAAATTTACCATGAAACGATTTCGACGTTTGAGTGTTCCAAAGTGTTTTCACATAAGCCGATTGTAATTAATGATAATTTTTTTGGTAATGCTGAATGTGAAGTGACAGAATATTGGGTCTTCTAGCTGTGACAGATATCTTCGGGAAAATTATCAAAGTCAAGCGTGATATTGACCGAATCACCTTCTCGTGAACTTTGATCTTAAACTGAGTGTGCTCTAACACGCCTCAGGACTCAAATCCTGAAGTGAACTATCGCCACAATAATCAAGTGTTGAAAGGATTCCGACATAAACCACCATCACAACTCCACTTAGTGGTTTTACTTTTCGCGTACAATAGTCTGCCTCGAAAGTTTATTTTGAATAATTTATATTTGTATATTGATATATAATAATATAATATAATTGCGTATAATTAATAGGAAGATGTCAAATGAAAGGATCAAGACTTTTTTGACAGTAGATTTCATAGATTTGTTGCAAATATCAGCATATGTAATTTTTTGGTTCTGTTTCAGATCGGTTACCATAATTCCCAAATAAAGCGCTTAAATTTCGAGTTTATCTAGATTGCAGCTTTAAATTGTTCAAATCTGTCAAGTGATCACGCAAGTGATCACTTGTCAAGTCAAGTTGTAACTCTCGTCTGAAGTAAACTTACTTGCAATTCAGACAAGGTTGAAAAATTGGTCCGTGAGAATCGCCATCTGTAACATAACCATTGTTATCCATTTTTGATTTTTTTCGGGGAACAACTCTGTTTCTACTAGCATTGTAAACATTATTTGCCCTGATGTTAACACATTTTTGGTATTCCAGAAACTTGGCAAGAAGTAACCTTTTTGCTGTGACTAGGCTGTTTTTCAGCTGTGCTCCTGATGATATCATTGAGTTATGCTAGTGTGCATCGTTTAGAATAAAGTGTAACATTGGGGTTGTCTAACTTTGGTATTTGCCATTGATTGACGATAACTTCATGATAAGAGACAGCTATCAATGAACTCCAATATGTTAGGGTTTCCGTAATATCATTGTCTGGCTTTGAGTTCTTCCTACTTGCAGGATTTGCATTCTCTTCTTTTTCACTCCCGTATTTTATCGACAATCGTTTCTCATCATCATCCTGGAAAACCATGGCTTACCACCGTTTCAACGCACAGTGCTACGTTTGAAACCGTAGCCTGTACAGAAGCCGCTTTTTTATACATCTCGAAACTCATCTTGTTATAAGTTTTGCAACCACAACGTACAGAAGATCCTGGTTTTTGCCTTTTTTGCTAATGTGTGAAACTTACTTTGCATGTGTAGACAATTGTATTCCATGAACACTGTTTTGGATTCTTCCTTCCTGGTGTTAGAGAAAATATTATTCATATATCGGTTTATCCATTTGATCGAATTCGGCAAATTTAGTCAATTTGTTCAAAAATACATCCCTAAATGGTGAGGATAGATTTCTTATACTTAATCCTCTCACGGTACTGACAGTCAGCTGAAAACGAGCCACCCCCTAGCATGCATAATTTGCAGGGTTTAGGATTCCTCCTTCTTGCCCCTTGAACACTTACATTGGCACACCATGAAAGAGAACGATTCTGCTTTGATCTGCACCCATGTATTTAACCATGTTTCTCCCTTTTTATTGTTTTTTTTGTCTCCCTCTCCTTTTCATGTTTTGATTGTTTTGCAAGGATTCGAGTTCTAATTTCCCTAAATACTCAAGAAGTATTGCTAAGCATCCTACGATGATTTCATCAAATTATAAAAGATTTAAATTATAAAAATTATTACAAAAATATAAATACTCAACAATTCAGGGGCTTCAAGGGATCCTCAGAGAAAATTCTCGCAGATTATAATATTTTGAAAAGTTGACTGGTCAGGCGGCCCACATGAAGCGGAGAACAACAGAAGGATTCATGTGAAATAAAAGCAGATAATCCATAGAGTTCAATATTGTTGCTTAGGTCGGAAGGAGGCAGGTTTTAATGCCTATAAGGCGAGGGAGGTCTATCAGCGTATGATTCTTTCTTTTGGGTTTCTTTTCCAAGACGCGTTTTGGCTGTATGCAATCATTTTTTGCTTATCTTGGTATCCTTCTTGGCAATGTGCTGTTACTAAAGGTTACAACTGTTTTGTTTCGTGCAGAGATGAATGAGAATTCAGCCGAAACGCCTCCTCCAGAAGAAACACAAAAGAATGAATCATTCGCTGATAGTCCTGGGACTTATCAGCGTGAGGTATTCACACTGCTCCCCTCCCCCTATATCATTGAAACCAGATGAATAGGTGTGTCAATAGCTGAACAATCCCAAAGCATCGGATGTTGAAGAGATCTTATCAGAGATAACAAGGAGCCTAAATATTCAAAACTAAACTTCCAAAACGGCTTACAGTATTTGCACCTAAGAACAGATGCCGCAGGAAGTGTAATCTGGCCTAGAGATAAGATAATATAGATGAGATAAGTTGCAAACATCAAAAAAGGCTATCACTATTTAGTAAGTTTTGCAATAACTTGACAAAGAAAGTAAGATAGTAGCGTACGTTAACCTGATTTTTGGTTGATACCCAGAAGTAATCACAGCTGGAATACTTAAAGTAGGCTCCTAAGATTAACTCCTGGGCCGAGAATAGGATTAATGGGAAATTCAACAATGATTTAACTACAAAAGCTCTCCAGTAGTTCAGCTCTGTCTCCAGAGAGACAGAAGTCTCCAACCCTAGACAAACTTCAGTGGTTTTGCCATTTTGAAGTACTTTGAGGACGGACAGTGCAACACTTTTTTGGTGACTGATAGCGCGACTAGTTCTGCAAATCTCGACTGTGGGAAAATATTTTTATAGTGCGAGGAACAGACAAGCTTGCGATCGTGCTATGGAATATTTGGCACGATCCTTTGGAGAGTTTCAAAGCTGCCTCATTGTGAAAAGGAAAGGTTTTGCCTTTAAATCGTCCAAGTAGCTGCGCTCCGCATCTACGAGTACTAAAGTTACAGATCCTTGACGTGACATTGCTTCTTCATTGCGAAGTAATTACCGATAAAGGAGGAATTCGCCTCGCTATCATAACTTTATCTCCTTAGTTGCAGAATTTGAAGTCATATCTTGGAACTCGTGTGCTCAATAAGTCCACTCAAGCTAACGTAGAGCATTTATACGGTTCGTCCCTTTGCACTAGACAATTCTCAAAAAAAAGGAATTTGGCTGCAAGACCAAAAGGGGAAGGCCAGTAGGCCTCAACCTCAAAAATGCCATAAGACTCGATTACCGATCATAATGAGAAGTTTGATATGTTGCAAAATTGAAAGATGTCATAAAATAATCAAACAAGTTTTAGGTCAGATAAAATGAGGTCCGATCCCCTGGTGTTTCTCTGCAGCATGGTCTCACAAGGGATATAACGCTTTGAGGTGGATGATAATATTTTATTCAAGGACGCTCAATATTAATCAATAATAAAATTTAATAATCATAATCATTCAATAATAAGATTTGATGATACTGCTGGTTATCTTATTTATTTGCTGGTTATCTTAGGGAATTTACCAATATAAATATAATTCCATTATTTTTAGTCGCATCCGGCTATGTCGGGTGGCTTGTTTGAAGTGTCCGTGGAGATCTGTATTCTATTCGAGGAAGAAAAGGAGCTTATTCTTAGCTGGTATACTACCAAATCAGAGATTGTTTCAGAATCCTTTTGTTTTTCCTTGAATACTGTCAACAGTGTGACAGAAAACGGACCATGTACTACGCAACCTATGTTACTTCATGGGTCATGAAAAAAAGTCAAATTGAAAGAAGTTTTGCCACTGTAAACTCTTCAGTGTTATTCATTGTATAAATCAGAGCTTCAGAATTTTTATTTCTGTGTAGCTGTTGCGGTTGTTGCTGCGGACAAAAACTTTGTAGGTCCGCTCGGCCGTGCTTGCTTTTTGTGCTTTCACGTTCAGGATACTTATAACCATTATCAGCCCGAAAGATACCAGAGCAACACAGCAACATGTCCTTCCTCTTCAGACATGTCCTCTCAGAAAACTTAGTTTCAAGAATGTTTCTATGTTCATAGAGCACAAGTTCCGGACGTTTAAAGATATTTTCTACCTTGTTAGATGTTTCTTTTATTTCAATGGATGAAAATGGTTCTCCATATTTGGGTAAATCCAGATGTTTTTTGACTTGAAGGGTATCGAAAACCGAGGAGCTGCGGTCCTTTTCCAGTCAGGCATTGATGCGATGTTGCAACATGGTATTGGATTTATCAACTTTGATGTCATATTTAAAGTATTCACGAAATATTCCTCACGTAAATATGGACATTTTTGTGGATAGTGATATTCACAAAACTTTATCATTGAATCTATTCCAAGAAATTTCTCCGGAATCCCGAAGAGGGACATTGGGGTTGCAAAGTTATTTCTCAGAAGGATACACGTTGACCGAAATGGGCATCTGAAGTCATCAATGATTCAAATTATCTCAGAACAATATATCAAGCACAATATGACATTGAAATAAGCAATCGTCAAAATTTTTGACCAACTGTAAAAGCTACCCAAACTTCTAACCACTGATGGATCGATTGAATGGAAGCGTTGGAAGGGAATACTTCGATTCGGATAAATAAATTTCAATTTCTCAAAAAACTGAAAGAATCTAAAGAGGAAAAGTCGTACCAAAGTGTTTCAGAAATAGTCCCCGTATAGAGGTGTCCTACATATAATATATAAATCGATATAATCGGTCATAGGTAGATGATCAATGTCAAGTCCCGTCTCACATATTCCTGTTGCAGCTACTTGATATTGATTTAATGTTAATGGACCATTAAATTTGAAACATTGAACTACAAAAAGTATTTGAAAATAAACTGCATCTCAAGATGCGTTCTAAATTGTCAAAAAAAGCAGGTGAACTGATTTAACTGGTAAGTGAAATCATTTAGTCAAAAGTCTTGTAAAAAGTTGAAATTATTCAGCAACTGAATTTATTTAGTTTTGGAAAATTTAAGCTGGTAAATTTAAGTAAATTCATGACGTTTCAAAAGCATTTTTCTAATTTTTCCGAAATCATTTTATTCAGGTGCCTAACAATGCACTATAAGCCCGAGCATCTCCTTTGACTTACGGATTCTCATGATTCTAATCATGAGCTCACTTTCAACTTCTGGCCTAAAATACAAAAAAAAAACCTGAATCATGAGTATGGAGAATGTTTTAAGCTTCAAACACTCTGAGCACGTCAGTATTTATTTGGCAGTTAATAAAAGCAAGGGTTTCAGGTCCTTTTTTAATGTCAAATTTTTTACTCAATTCGATTCTCGATTCCTCCACATTGAAAAATTTCGTTATTGGCAAGCACGAAACGCGGGAATACAAATTTTCTAGGCTGCTGAAATTCAAAATAAAATCAATGAGTATGAAAGTTATCCAACTCAGAAGGTATTCAAAAGGAGTTCTGCGAGGCCATTTTACAAGAAATGTCGAAAACGCTGTTCAGGGAATGCAAGGATTATAGTCAATGGAACAAACCAATGTCTGAAGCCTGCTTGAATTTTCACTGTTTAGTAAAAATAATCCAGAAATTTTGAACTGATTCACATCAAATGTAGCCAATCCTTGAATTAGGACTTCGGTTGCAGAAATATTAGAAAATTTTATTGAATCAGAGCAGAATGAATGTAGAACCCTTAGATTGTGAAATCAGCTCCAAGGTAGTCGATGATCAGTTCCAATGCAAATTAAGTCGCAGTTACCTCATAAACAGGATACTCGGTAGATGGTTTTTATGGGTTCCATAAGAAAAGGAAATTCGCCAGTGAAAATTTTGCGAATTAAAAGCAGGGTTTCAAGGGAAGATTGGTTGAATTGAATTGAAGTTCTTGAATTAAATTGAATTGATTGAAAATTGAACAGGAAAACAATCTATCAGCTCATACATACGTCAACGCAATACTCGTAACCAAAAATTAGTTAGTTTTCCGATTTTTGCCTTTCTTTATCTGTGCCCAAAGTTAAGACGAATCATGTGAGTTTTATAGACGGTAAGCTTTCGGTAGGAAAATCGTGACGAGGAGTGATCTCCATATGAAGTTCTCCACGATTCTCATTTTTGGAACTACTCAATAGGCGCTGTATGTGTTAGTGCTAATAAATTACCATAAATATATACAAAAATGAGTGATTTTTCTTCCCGATTATCCTGAAAAATTGCAGGTTTTCTAAGGACCTTCTCGGAGGGTTATAAGGACCTTCTCGGAGTTACTTCTGAGACAATCCAAATGAATAGTAATGAAATCTTCAACAGTGTATGAAATCAAAAATGTGATCGCGGAACTCGAAGATTACCCAATGTGTGTTCAAAATTTAATTTCGGGCAACAGTTTACATTGATGAGCTCTAATGAATGCAATCATAAATAATCCAAAAGGTCGTACAAACTGAAGTTTAGTGTATCCCCCAACTAACTAGCCTTATTGAATCCTTTCTTCCAAGCAGAACATATTCAAGCTTATTCGATTTGTTCGAGTGATCTTCCAACAGATTTTATTTGAATGTTTCGCAGAGGACAAAGTTTTTCCATGTTTTCTTTATTTCATTTTAAGAGGACTCCACTATGTAGGTAGTAAATTTTATTGTTCAATCGTCTTCTATTCCATTTTGTCTTCTTCCTTGCGCCAACATCATCGTCGTCACGTTCAATTGATCGCAATATGTTTCTGAAATGTCCTTTTTACTCTCTCCGGTTCGTCGGAAAAACTTTCTCGTTTCTATTCGAGAATTACGAACGAGGAAAAAATGTATGTAACGCAGACTGCTGTTTCGCATACAATCGTTGAATTTGTGTTGGCTATTTTTTTGCAGCTAGGCGAGGTATTCTTTAGCTCCTTTCATATAGCAACAAAAGCCTCGAGAGGGTATGCGAAAGCATTTTTCAATTTTCGCCGTTCTCCTTTTTTGTTGGGCTTCTTCGCAACGTACGATAAACTCGGAGGTGGTTGATTTTTTATTCAACCATCCATTGAATTATTGCTATTCTATGATTCGTCCTTGTTTTACTGCAAGTTTGAGAACGTTAACGTTTTTTTTTTGCGATAAATTTAGCAAGGCCGCAGCCTTTTGTTTGCAGAATAGTGAGATGAATTTGACTCTGAGGACGGCAGGCTACAAACGAAAGGAAGTGGAATAGTTTTATCTCTGATGGGAACCTACCAGGAAAGGCAGCGCGGATGCTAGAGCCATATCTATTCGATTCAGAACCACTCCAGCAATTTATTAGTCAGTAACAAGGAGTGCACGTTGCTTAGATTGTGTTTGTTTGCTCTGAATTCCATTAGAGGCTGAATTGGAAATTGCAAATAACTTCGAGTGCATTTTAACAATTTCAATAAATCCTTGATGCTCTCTGCTAAGTCTTTCCTTGAAGAAAAAATCACGAACGTCGACAAAATGTCAGAGTGTATTCTTCATCCGTCCCATATTCTTCCTTTACCCGGGCCACGATGAAAAGTAGAAAGAATAACGAAGTGGAAATGTTACATAACTTTTCCCATATAATTCATGCGCGAATTTATTTCTTTTTCATAAACGGTTGTTCGTCTTGCGTTCGGTTCATATATTGGTTGCTGGCTACCTTTTTTCCCAGCGAGGCTCCAATACATGGTACGTTCTCGCAAGAAGTCCCCAACACGATATGCTCAATAGCGTTTACACCTACTTCGGGAGGGAGTGTAGCGTACACAATGAGAAAGCGAGGCGACGTTGGAACGGACGTTGAATGAAAGCGTTTGCGGTGTCTGGGGATGGGGTGGGCCAGTACAAGGATACAACGGTGGCGACGATTATGCAGACAAAGTAGTACATACATACACGTACATAGGGAACCGAAAATTGAACTTTTTTCGCCTTTTTTCCAAGTTTCCGAGTTTCGGGGTCGTCTTGCTTTTCCGTTGGGCATGAGCATTGAAATCGTGTATGGCCATTGGAAAATGCCAGCAACGCCTCCCACCCAAATTGAGAGTGGGCTGGAAAAGTGGGTAATGGGAAAATGCAGCTTGCGCGATGGTTGGTGGGCCCCAAGTCGATAGCGTAATGCTCCGGCTCGGGTTTCAGGCCCATCGGACGGACGAAGGACGAATAGGGAATGCTAAACGACAGCGATGATAGCAAGGACGAAGATATAAACAGCGTCAAATGCAGTGAATTCCTCGGTATGCTCTTGCTCCAGCTCGCCCGCATTCTGGCTCCGGCTCGTTTTGCCCCGAGCACGGCTATTAGAACTCGCATTCATCCTATGGCAGGCATCTTAGGTCCTACCGATGTCAGGCTATTGGTCCGCCATTATTGCCCTGTTGTTGCGGTCCTTGCCATCTTTTCAATAATAGTCTGCTTTCAGCTACTAATTGCTGTTGATGTATTTCCAAGGATTTTGTGTTCTTTTTATGGCGCTCCTTTGGGAAAAGTTACTCCAAAATAGATTTTGTTGCATATGGCTCTTTGCTTATTGAACGCTATGTTGTATATTACATACGGGATGTGATGCTGTGCAGTTGCTGCACGTTTTATCGTATCTACGTTTCCGAGACTTTCATGCACATAATTGAATGTGTCTCCATATGCTTCGTACATAGAATGTTGTTTATTACCCGAGGATGATAGGAAAAATCAATTTGTTGGAAAAAAAGCCCTGAAATTATTTCGTATCAACGATGCATGATAAAATCCATAGCCTAATTTCTACATTTACTTCTGTTTATAGAGAAGTAACCATACGAGCTTGAGTCATGCTTCTCATTTACTTCAGGTCCCATGATATATTTGCTTAAATTAATTTCGTTCCTCTAACAAACGAGCTCAAAGCAAACGCGGCACTCATTTAGAGTGAAAAACTTCAACTTTTCCCAGAAGGACATTCAGGATTTTCCCTGAATCGATTTTCGGCTTTTGTCAAAAGCGTTCAGTTTCAAAAAAACTGAAAAAAATAAAATTTATATTCAATATTTCTTTCTTTAACCGGTTTCCTAGAATTCGTGTTCTTAACTTAGTCAATTCTCAAGATGGATATTTCCATTTATTTTGAGCATCATTCAGGCCTTCCTAGAGCTGGCTTTAGTAAATGGAAAGTTTGTGGGACTAAATTTTTGACGCTTCTAGGGGCTAAGTTTTTTGGATAAGTCAGCCTCTCCCCCAGGATCGGAAATGTAGACCTGGTTGTACGCAAGACGAGTTACCTTAAATAAACTTAATGAGTATCGGCATGTTTGCAAACGTTAAAACGAGAGGTTTTCTCCCTGAATCAGAGCAGCAACATTCTGCTTTGCATTTCCGTCGTTCATATTTGGACGGAAAAAGAATGATTTGCAGAGGAGTTTCTTATGAGGCTTATACTGACCTTGTCTCTAGACAATCTCACTTTCTTGCCGCTCGTAGATGTGTGGATGAAATTCCTTGAACCCGTCCTGTACGATTTTCCTAAGATTTTACGAAAACTTTAGCCTGACGCATGTTATGGACGTTGCCCTTTTACTCGATTTCCCACATAATATCTAAATGAAGTGGGAAACATTTTGTGAAAGATCAGGCTGAAACGCATTTCATTTGTTGTACGAGAGCAATTTTTGAGATTTTTTGAAAAGAGGGGATTGAAAATTCTCCAATAAAGTTGACTTTGCATCTAGTTTTGAGATTGTCTAGTTTTGTATGACCAGAGCTTCATAAATTTTAGTTTTTCATGAGCTATAAACGAAAAAGAAGAAAAAATAAAACCATTTTTCAGGGTATGATTACCTTTGTGTACATTTTACCTTCACTCAATACTCTAACCACAAAAAAAAACAAACACGGGCATATCCAGAACAAAATACCCCGTTCATCAGATTTTCCGTTTTCTAGATTTTCAACAATAAAAGTGCAAAGTTTTAAAAGCTATAAAAAAAAGGGATTTTTGCTTCCCACAGACTAATTACACATATTTTAGTATATTTTAAAGTTTTTTATTCTTGATAATTTACTCAGGTCGTGGTTCGTCTCATAATACGATTAAACATAATTGAAATAAATCCGGAACGTTAAAATCGTGAAAACTGTCCTGAAAATAAATGGCCTATTCCAATACCCGTGGGTACATCAACCGAGAGGTTCAAATAATTTTTATTCGTGTTTGATCGCTTTTCCTGCAATACCCTTGCCATTTCCGATTATTCACCTTCTGTGAAATACTTGAATAACCCAATGTGATGCATCCTTTTTCGATAAGGCTTTTGGCTAGTCTCTTGCTCACCATTGTTTCTTGAAGATGTTTCTGTAAGCGGATTTCCAGTAGTCTTATTGTCTATCCAACACAATCCTTGAAATTGATTTTTCTCTTTGTGGTTATTGCGTTGATGGCGGCATATTTTGTTTTTGTAGATCTCTAGAACGTTACCAATTTATTCTAGGTGGTCTTTTTGCATCTATGCTGACTTCTGCTCAACAGTCGTAGTGATTTTTTGGATGCAACTAATTGTCTGAGTCATATCCTTCTTGGATATTTTGTGTGCATATGTCAAAAGTTGCTTTTTCTAATCAAGACCACTTCAGACTTTTCTTTTCTCATCTGAAAAGAGTCCATTTTTCACCGCTTCACGTTTCAATCACTTTCTGCCAGTCTCCTTATATTTCCACGTTTATTTTTATTTGCATTTCTGACCGCAAAGAGACGCATTCGAACTTCGTCTAACGTGGAAGCACAACCATAATCGCCTTGTCCTGTTCTCTGGAGTTTTGAATCAGTCCCGTGTCCTTATATCATTTAGTGGCATCCCTTGGTCCAAGGTTCACCAAGAACTCAATCGATGCGAGGTTGACTATACCTTACATTGGCTAAAGCCATAATCCCAGTTGTGCCAATCGCATAAAGTAGTGTTTTTGCAGTTTGAAGTACTAAGAAGTCTCTTAAAGACACCAATTTCACAACTATCACCTTTCGGGCTGATAGGACATTTTTCGCGGTCTTTGGAGCACGTTACCTGGGTGAAGCCCACTGTTTCGACTGTTGCTTGGTCTTTGGTTTACCAGTATACTAATGTTTCGTTGACGGTCACAAAACGACGCAAAAAATACTTTGGATTATTCTCAAGGAGCGTGAAAGACCGCTCTGCAGTTGTCTCACGGTTGCGCTTGATATCTTGAGTGAGCAAACGCGTTACCTATCGTGCCGACAGCTATCTCTTGCACTAAATTTCATGCAACATATTACCCACGTAGTCCTTTGAGAATTGCCTACTGCGTCAGATGTTTCGACCGGCAGTCTCCCAATATGAGATCGTGGTAGTTGACACATTAGCCTCCGTGATAGTCGTTTTCCGGGCACCTGGGGATGAATCATCAAAGACCGACGTGCAGCCTCATTTAAACTCGTCACATAGCACTCTAACTCTCTTCGATGTCGCTGCGCGATTTCCTTTCCAAAAACAAGACTTGGATCAGCGACCAATATTCCTCCTTCTCCATTTTTCTGAAACCCGCGGATATGCGGATATACCCCACTTTAAATCAGAAAATTTGAAAGTAGCTAACAACAAGAATTAGCTAAACGAGAGAAAATTTCTTTTCCGATGCTGACGGTACTTATTGGAACGTCTCGTATTGAATGAAAAGCCTTAGCTTAGATCCTTACCATGATCTCTGAACTTCTCTTTGACGCTGGAAGATTCTATATAATGTGATCAAGTTTCGTTTAAATCACATTAAGTCATTGAATCTCATTCATTGAATCTCATTCATTGAATCTCGCTCATTGAATCGCTTGAATATTCTGTTTTTTTTTTTAAACAGAATATAAGAAATAGCATTTGGCGATTGTTGATTTTTATATCTATCCTCTGTGATCCTTAGAGCTTTCAACTATACGCTGAATTTGGACGATAGCACCTTTGATATCAGTAGTCCCTTTTTGTTGAGTTTTCCAGAGCAAAATGAAAGAACCGATGTACGAAGGTATGTCTTTCTTTGGCTGCACTTTTCTTCATCTTTCAAGGAGTTTTTCAATACCATCTGGACAGTATCTTTTCAATACTGTCTCGTTTTCTTGGACGGTACCAGGAAGCCCAACTTTTGATTTCAGTGGAAGAAGTGAACCGGGGACCTGCAATTTGTATCGCATTCATTGGGATAAATACCAGTAAGAAGTAACATCGTCTGGAATATGTGTCAAATATATAAGTAGAACCTGGCTTTGTTATACAGAAAGAATAAATTGGTCGTGTCTTGGCTCGTATTCCGACCGTTTCGATCGTAATGCATGACTAAAACTAGCCAACTACTGTTCATGTCAATCGTCCTTAAGCCGCCAGACTGTATCTGGTTATTTGAACGATACGTTTTTCGGTCAATTGTACTTTAGACTTTATGTAAGCCTCAGGATTCATTCTTGGCGTTGATTTTTTAAGCCCTAGAGACGTGCTCTTAACGAGTGGTAACAAGCTTGCGAATATGTGCAGAGCAAAAGAAGGTCCAGCTAATCAACGGTTTGACACAGGACACCTGTCAAAATTGTATTGAGACTGGTTTCTACGTCCCTAGCTTGTGATCGAATACAATTGTCAGTCTTCAAACACTTGTCATAGTCACTATATGCAGCGGTATGACCCCGCGCATAAATCTTTGCGAAAATAAGATCCATTCGGATAAAACAATGAATCTAGGTAATACGCGAGGCTTAGGCGAATATTACACAAATATAAAACAAAACTGATCGCTTCGATGTCACTGAAATTATATTTCAAACGGTTTATGGCTTTAGTCTCGGCTTGACAGGATCAGTGCTTTGCTGGTAAAAGCAATTTGACTCAGATCTATTCCTATATTCATGGTTCATGTCGTTTCATTTCAACGCCTCCCAAATATATGTGGAGATGCACATGAGATTTTTTTTGCAATCCAAGCGTTGAGAAATAGACCAGGTAAATTTTCACAATGTGATGAAACCTTGAACTTATTAAGTCTCATGTTTGACTTTAAACTAGGCTCAATTTTTACGTTTTTCAAGCAGGAAAACTTCTGCAGGAATTCGTAGATTGAAATGTATCGTCTCTTCCATAATAATTGATGGTATACAGGGTGCGGCGCCAAAATCCGGACAGAATTCAATTTAAATTTCCCTCCATTCTGTAAGGTTTCCAGAGGTCGCGATTCGCGTACAAATACTTTAACACATGTGTTGAACATTCATAACCTCGAAAAGTCGCAATGTTGAAGCCAAGTGCGGAGTATAATTAAAGAGCCGCGATAATTGAAAGTGTTCGCGCTGGGTGTTCAGCCACAGAAATCATTCGATTCTTCGGCTACCCAAGATCGACTGTGTATGAAGTTATTGCGGAATATAATGAATCGGAGAAGTCAGACAAAGGTTCCGCGACACCAGCAAGGAAACCCCACTTCAAAGAACGCGTTGTCAGGACCCCCGAAATCATTAAACGGGCTCAGGAATTGATTTTGGAGGATCCGAGCCAGTCAATCCGAAAATTGTCGTCAGTTGTCGGTGTAAGTGAGAAAACTATGCGTCGAATCGTGGAAGAGAACCTCCGCTACAAGTCATATACAATTAAAATAAGACAGATGCTTCCAGCTGCAAGGGCAAAACGCGTTGAACGCTGTAACTTGCTTTTGTGTTCTTTACGAAAAAAGGCTGCCAGACGCCTCAGGTTTTTTTCTGACGAAAAAATCTTTACTGTCGATGCAAAAATCAATCAAAGAAATTATTGCTGGCTCGCCTATGGCCCTGAAGATGCCCCCATTGTTTCTAGAACGAAATTTCCGGCGAATGTTCACGTGCTAAGTGTTGTTTCCAGTGAAGGTGATGTTATGCCACCGCATTTCTGTAACAAAGGGGGAAATGTTACGAAAGAAGTTTATTTGCGTGTTCTGATGAATGTGTTGAAGCCCTGGATGGAAACGGTATCGAGCAGAAGGCCGTATGTTTTCCAACAAGACGGTGCACCCTCGCACACAAGTCCTTTGGTGCAAAATTGGTTGTCGGACAACGTGGACATGTTTTGGTCGAAAGAGTTTTGGCCTCCTAACAGCCCAGACTTGAATCCTCTGGATTACTATGTATGGAGCGTGGTTGAATGGGACACTAACAAGTACAGACATCCAAACGTCGCTTCATTGACAGCCGCTATTGAAGAGGTATTCGCCGAAATGAACCGTGCCGCATTAAAACGGGCCTGCGAATGCTTCAGACCGAGGAGGTTATCGAAGCACAAGAGGGTTATATAGAGTGAATGTGTTTTTTTATGTTTAACAAATAATTTATTAAAAGAAACAATTATAAACTTTCCCATTTTGGTAATAAAAATTATTTTTCAATACAATGTTTAACTTGTCCGGTTTTGGCGCCGCATCCTGTATTTTCCTGCGGAATAAAGAGGGTCTTCACAACTTTTTTGGTGACTTCAAATGAATAGCAGATATTGCTTGCAGTGTTTATTTCGAGTGAACATCCAATTCCTTGTCATTGGTTACAATTTTCCAATCATTTCCCTACTCTCATTTCAGGGATTTAGAATTGTCAACTCTGAGTCTAATTCCCACATATCAATAAGATACTCCTTATCATTTTGCACCACCCCTTTTGCATTAAAGCCAAAAGTTCTGGGTGTTTATTTTTTTGCAGAGAAATATTTATTCGAATTTTTTTGAAAATTGTGTTAATATCAATAGGAGAAATAATTTTCTGGTTATTTTTATTCATGATTATTTGAAGATTTTTTGATTGAGGGCACGTTTTGGCTTCTGGCTAGCAATTGCGTTGGAGAACGGACCAAAGCTGGCTAGGAAAAATCAAAGCAACTCCTTGCTCGAAAATTCACATGGCTCACTCCTTCGACAGAAAAATGTACATTTACCTTTGGAGATGAGACAACGAACTTGAAAATTCAGTGTTTTGCCTTTGACATGTTTCGAATCATTGTAATCAAAATAACGATTCAATCCTTACTTTGTGATGCATTAGGTCGCACCTGGATATGTGCGACAGAGCGCACTTGCAGCGAAAAAAGGAACAAGGTTAAATAGGCAGGGTTTCTTGAAAATACAAAGGCCGCATAATGGCGGCGGAAGGAAGTTACATTTAACCGACTAGCTCACCGCGCTGGCGTGGAGGTTGTAGGACATTATTTAAGCCCTAATCCTTCCCTGTCACATACACACACACAGAAGGAGCTTACTCTTTCATATTAGACAAAATAAAGAAATAGAAATAATCAAATGAAAGTAAGTAAATATAAAATATTTAATTTACATGAAATGTGCTGCACTGCGTCCAACAAGAATATCTATCTTTGCTTGATTTCGGGACCTTACTTGCTTCTGCTGCGCTGATTCTGACCACCTCTGCTGATTTCAGGACTTTAATGAAATTCTGCGGCGCTGCATCTTGACCACCTCTGCTGCCTGTTTACTATCATCTTGGCATTAATCAAAGTGTTCTCTTGGGCTTTGTTATTCAAAGATTTTGCGACTCGAGGACTTCTGGGGCTAAACATTTCACACAGCTGCTAATACTTTCTGATTTTTTTTATTATCCTCAATACTTTAGATGTCTGGGTCCTTATCCTCATACTTGATACTGGATTATTATCCTCAAAATTTGATACACGATTATTATCCTCAATACTTAATTCACAATTAATATTCCTACGCAACATTTTACTATCCTTCTTATAGCTAAATGTTCGCATCGAACAAGTGAATCATATAGAATGAAAATTTTTCTCAATAGCGTCCCAAACATTTTTTATTTTTTTTTTTCTACTGAGAATTTTTTTCTGAGACTTTTTTCTGTTTGTTTTTATGTCGTCTACACATCGGGATCCATAACAACTAGGGTCATTTTGAACATTTGTATCTAATACCATTGATTTCGGTCGATAACTTGCTCTTCTGAATAGTAGGGATGGTGCTTTAAAATGAAGTCAGATCGGTTGAATATCTCGAAAAAGTGGAACATTCTTTGATCTCGCTGTCTTTTTATCCCATTTTTTTTGAAGGTTCGTTAAATTTTCCAGCGTAACCTGGATAATATGTCTACACTCTCTTCAGAGTTAAAAACAAGAAAATTCATAGATTTAAGCTCTTCGTTTCAGTTAGGGATTAAAATCTATTTTTAAGCTACATTGTAAGGACAACATTTTGATTCGAATTACCTTCAAATTACTTCCTGACATGAGCTCGCAGGTTTAATAACGAGTACCCGCAGTGATTAGGCTATTCCACACAAACACATATCTCTATAGATAAAAGTTGAGATATGGCAAATATCGTTTCCGTTTGAGTTGTGGAGTTTGTGTGGAGGATTATCTTGATTCCTATACTGTTTGATAAAGAACTCAGATCTATCTGACGTTCTGAGGAAAAACGCGAACATAATGTAGCCAACATGATAATCCACGAGGGACCGAGACCAAATAAGGTGGCCAAGTTAACTGGTTACCTGCGGTAGCTGGATAAACTTCCAGACTAGAGGTTTACAGCACGAGTAGGATGGAGTCTATACAAGGCAGTTGCTAGCAAATTTCGTCGCTATTTTTCGGTCAAAGATCAAAGATCTTGTGTTTTTAGTTTGTGTTCACGGACTGCGGGAGCCCCAATCCCGTTGGGTAACTTCTTTTTCATCTAGACCTGCCTGCACTGTGTGTTCTTGATCCTGACCGTTTTATAATACCACCTTGAACATATTTCGCTATGAAATATAAATTGTTCAAATTTTCGGACTTTTGTAATTTTTGCACGGAACATTTCTTCTTAGCTACGCCTTGTTGATGGCACATAGTCATAGCTGTCATCGTTCTAAAGATCATCCTGTTCTCTTGGTATACTTTCCTTAGAATTTTTCATGTTTTCTAAACATTAAAATGTCTGAAAAGACGGATGGGAACGCTACCCAGAAGACATGGTTAATCGGTAAGTTTTCTAGGTAGGCTTCCTACCTTCTTGAGTTCTTCTTCACTTCTTCACTTCTTCTTCACTGAACCACCTTGTAATAAAATATTGTTTAACTATAACGATCGACATATGAATAGATGTGGAGAATGATTTTGCTGAAGTTTTGGCACATTCCGTCCTAGGCGCTAATTATAACAGGAAACTCTTTTCATAGTAGGCATACAACCATTTTGAAAATTCTAGCCCATGGTGAGTTTTCAACAATGACGCGGAGAATTTCGAACTTGCATCCAGCATGATATCATACTTTTCCTGAGTATGAGTATACTTCCTGAGTTTTCTCGGTCAAATTTTTTGATTTTTCCCTTAACTCCAAAATTTTGATAATTTGGAAGAAATAAATGACCTATTGATTTATTACTTCAAATCGTTTGGTATCTGTCAGATATAACTAGAATCTTTTTTGATACTTTTTGGTCCTTTTTTTGTGGATGATAAGTTCTGGCTTAGTTGCATTTTTCATATAAGATTCGAATTAAGACTAAAGTTTTCACCACTAACTCTTCACGTGTACTGCACATATATATATTTTTTTCCTTTCAAATCAAAACGTCGCTGAGGATGACCAAGCGATAACGGTGGAAAATCAAATACGGAAAAAAAACTTTACCAGGAAAAATTAGTAGGAAATTATTTCTTTGATTTTCAAAGGAAATGTGGTTTTGAAATGATTCACAGACTTTTACATTTTGACTTCAATTTTTGAACGACAGCAATCGCAAGTTCATCATTACGAAATTGTCAAAAGGAAACCGACTTGAACCTTTTCCCCGTCGACACCAATAAAGAACCATGAAATGAGGAAAAATTTTCATTCCAAACTACTCACCTGCATTCCCAAATGACCACCACTATAAAAACATAAAAGTAACTACTATTTGAACAATGAACACGAATCAGACAGGAATTTGACCAAATAGTTGAAATGAAGGATCAAACATTCATTGGAGTGGATGTCAGGATGCTGGCGGTGATGAGAAAGGATTCCTTTCCGAGCTGACGGCCAACTGCTCGAGAGCGGAGAGAAAAGAAATTCTCGTGAATGCTAGGAATTCACATTATTTGCATTTCAACGATTTAATCATACAGACAGAAATAGTGGCCCCTATTTATTTTCCTTTCGGACCATTTCGGTAGGATGAGGGTATTTGGAAAACTAAAAGCTTTTGTTTTTAATTTGATTACTTCATGTATATGGGTGTCCTTACATACAACGGTTAAGGATGACAGCCATGCCTTGGACACGCTGAAGATATGAGTATAAGGATGTAGTATTTGTAGTATATTTTTCTAGGCAAGAAAACTCTGAAATGCTGACGAGAAAAGCAAAAAAGCGCTGGTGCAGTCACAAACAAATTGTCAGTGAGTGCAATAGAAATGCACTCACTGACTGTAATATTTTAGGGTGAAATTAATTGCCGAGTTTTTATCAAGTGTTTCGATCAATTTCATGCCATGTTTGTTTACAATTAAAAAACAAACAAATCAATTTTCCACGGCAGATAACAACTTTCATGTACAACTTCCTGTTTATCTTGCAACGAAAAAGGCTCATTAAATGGAAACAACTACAACCACTAAATCAACCCGAAACAGATTCGTTAACAACAGGAGTATGCCCATGTCCTTGGCCGGAAGGTAAAACGTTTAGCGATAAATCAAAACTACAACCTTTGTCCTGACCGCACCTCTTGCGCCCTCGTCACTCTTGCATCCTCATCCTTATTTTCAGCAGCTCCTCGTTCACCAGTCGCATTGTTTCGCTCAACGCCCTGTTTCGTTTTTGCCATGCGATAATGTTTAATGTCCTAATTTAAATGCAAAAATGCAATGCCACAAACCAACTATTGCGAAAATTGCAAGAATGCTTAGTGGGCCCGTGAAGCCTAAAGTTGAAGTTGCCGACGATATGTCTCTGGGTTTCGTACAGGCTAAGGATTCCCCGCCCGCGGCAGGATACAATTCGGATAGTGGTGGGAGGTGGTTACACGTAATACACGTTCAATTAGACCGAAAAGATTAAAGACATTATCCGTGGTTTTTACCCGCCTGTTCTAGTGCTTCGTGGCATTTAGGACACGGCAGCTCCGATGCAGATTGCAGAAGATAATGCTGTCCAACCCTTCGACTATATCTTTTTTTGCGGACGTCATGGTTACGTTAATTCAATAATTTCTTAATTTATGGTTTGGTGGCTTCGACGGCAGCTTCGTCTTTTTTCCACCAACAAACCGCCAAATAATCTGGCGATCTGCAGCATTAAATTTAAACGTACCAGTTCTACGGAAGTGAAGCAATTAAGATTAGCGGCATGCGATATTTGGGTGCTTCCACAGTATACCAAGGACCAAGCACATTTCAGACTATGAAATTTCCGCGAAACAGTCTTTGGTTCTTTGACACTACTCCGTCGAATAAATGAAACTAAGGATCATAGTTGACACTAAAAGAGAAGAGGGAACCTCGTACATATCGTAAAGGACTCAAGAATTGTCGTTGGTAACCACAAAATTTTCGTACGCATTCATTTTATGTTCTATAAACTAATTTGCATCAGTAGTTAATCGGTGAAACAAGAGGGAAACGGAAATAAAAGTCATGATAGTAGAGCAACTTTGAAAGGTCAACGTTGTCTGAAGGACGAGCGTTGCAGAAAGTATATAACAAAATTGAATGAGCTTGATTCGTCCAGATTTCCTAAATGCTTGAACCCGAATATCATCTTTCTGGTTTTTCTATTTTATTTTTTTCTCTGTACTGACTACTCTGAACGCAAGACTAAAATAACCTTTCACGGCTCACATTTCATTAATCGTAAATTAGAAACTATTATATTTGAACGATCTTAAATTTAAATTTTTAGATAAATGTCAATACACAGATTCATCATGGAATAAATTCATAAAAACAAATTAACGAATTAATGAAAAAATTGATCATCAGTAAACTGCAAATAAATAAATGAATAAATAAACAAAAAATAATTGAATGAATATAAAAAAAATGAAAATAAGTGAAATTTTCCTAGTATGAAGTCCTAGTATTAGTACTCAAATAAGGAACCAGGTGAGAGACTGTAGCAACCAGGATATCTTGATCTCAATTAGTAATATTAGAGTTTTGAAAAAATACATTGTATTTTCTAATGATTATTACAAGGAAGGTATTGCAGATAGTAGTAGGTCTCCCAAAATCAACATAAACCATAAATTTCGGAATCTTTTCTAGAGTAAGGCCATCCCAAAGGAGAAAAAGACTTCGAAAACTTGCGATTCACACGTAGTGTGTAGATAAAAAGATAGTTTCCTGGATTTTATGTAAACCACGGTCAATAAGATTTAAGTTAGTTATAATAAAGTTTTACTTTAAAAGCATTATAGCCGAAAAACGTTGCAAGTAAAGGGTGTTTCGTACAGTAATAGAACTTTAAGTTGGCAACACGTATTAATGCTACTTGCTGAGTGACAGCTGTCTTGCGTTTTAAGGTTTGTTTAGTTTGCCGTTTCATCAGTAATATGTCGCCGCCTGAGGCAACGTTTGCAAATCGTGCAAATTTATTTCGAAAAAAAACGGATCTGTTCGAGAAACTTATCGTGCACTCCGTTAATTTTATGGCCAATATAATTCTCCATCAGAACAATTAATTCGATTAACCATGGATCGCACCACGATTAGGCTCACCGTCATTACGCTTCCACCCAGACGTCGTACAGTGCGTTATGAAGAAATAGCAGCAGTAGAGTGTTGTGTCGATGAATATGAAAGTGAGCCTCTTCGACATCGTGCTCAGCAATTAAACCTGTGCTCATCAACATTGTAGAGGGTCTTACGGAAGGATGTTGCCTTGTGGGCTAAAAAAATTCAACTCATGCAGGAATTGAAGCCGAAAGATCACCGGGCACGGCGTAGACTGGGTGTAAGAGCCGAAGAACAAATGCCTTCAGATCCCGAATTTCATAAGAAAATTTTGTTTAGTGATGAGACTCATGTCTGGCTGAATGGCTACGGCTAAGAAAGGTCAACCAAGAGACCTACCTACCCTACCAAGAGAACTAAGAAACGCTAGCAATTGGGAATTCATAACATTGACGAAAAATGCGATTTTCATTCAAGAACTCCAATTGACGTTTTTAAGAGATCCTAAGTTTGTTATTTCTCTTGAAGATATCAAGGAAGGATGTAGTTTCTTATTTCATCTGATAGCTATGCATAGTCAAAAACAAAGTTCCGAGTAAAACTCTTTCCTTCCTTAGATTCATAGTAAGACGTGGCTTTTTTACTACAGGTAAACGTTACGGGTTTTGCATGGTATTCCATCGTTTTCGCGATACTGCTCCGCGCCAATTTCTTTCAACACGCACCTTTCCAATACGCATCTTTTTGGATAACTTTAATTTGACCATTTCCTTGACGACCAGCCGGAATATAGTAATTTTTTGTGATCAATATAGATATAGTTCTACAACTTGTTTCGCCTATCCCTTGCGTTTTTCTTTTCCTTATTTTCTGATAATAATGGAGGCTGATATGTTGCGGGCACTCGCCTTTTGAATTCGTGAATTTTTTTGTTCACGCGATTACTTCATTCGTGTCCGCGTTTAACTTCCATAAAGGTGCATCATCCTTATCAAAATTTGGTATTGTTTTGATTGTTAATTGAACAACCGAATTGAACTCGCTGCTAAGAAGGGACTGTCAAGAAAGTGTTTTTTTGCTGTACTTATGGCCGCTAGCCCTAAATATTTTATATCGTCACCAGCCGCACTAGCGCTGGTTAACAAAACTTACCAAGAACCTTAAGCCTAGCCTCGTATAAAGGCACTTCCTGGCATTCACATTTGAATGGGGGTACAAACACTTTGAAATTCGATTCAGTGATTCAAACTGTGGGAGAAAAATTTTCCCTGTAAAGTGGCAGAGTAAGGCCCCCGTATTAGTATTGAGCTCAACATGTTGGAAAAGGGGCATATACTCTGAAACAAGACAAAAAAGATCACGCATAAGCGAAGTGCGGCTGCGGGTTAAACAAAAAAGGAATTAAGAGTCTGGAATTGATGGAGTCTGGGCCATGTCCCTGTCCAGTTCATGTATCTATCACCTCAAGGTAGCTGTTACTCTAAGAGCGTATCAATCCGGTTGCCACCGAAATAACCTCTTCTTGCCTGAAAGGATCATTACAAATCGTATTTTCCTTGAATAGTCACTCCAAAGTATCCTGAAGGCTTCTGTTTTGTCCGTTGTATGGACCATGTTTGGGTGGCACAACTCTTGTTTTTGGTCTTGATAGTCTTCATAAGTTATTGCTACCTGGCTCTTAGCTTTGTACGGAGTTTTTGGTTTTTCCGAAATTCGGCTTCTTGATTACTTATTTTCTTTGCAAATTGGTTTGCTTTCGATCGGTTCTGTGATCGATTGCTGTGGTTGTAGAAAACTCAAGTTCCGTCTCCTCTGTCATTTTTGTACAAAGTGTAGTTTGGGAAATGGAAGGCGAATTCCAGGCTTCAAGAAAGTATCCTGAAAGAGAAGTATAACAAATTTTTGTTCTGATTAGTAAATAAGCAAAGATTGTCTCCAATCTTTTTAAGTAAGAAATTCGCATTGCATGCGAAGTAGGATATGTGTTTCAAGAGTCGCACCATTGTGAGTATTCGATTAACGCGGGAACATTTCTTAGGACATTTGATCTGGATGGTCCATAATGAGGGGAAGAAGAGTGTTGATGTTTTGTGAAATGGGGTAATTTTTTCTTGTTTGATTTTTGAGACAACCTTCATAGTTAGGGGGATGCTCTGCTCCGCAGTTCACGCACTTCAGTGCCAGTTGCTTTTCTTTATGGATTGTGAAACATGGTGTCGTCCATCGTACTTCATCCACCGAGTTTGTGCATCACAGTTGGCATAATGACATATGACAAAAACTCACTGCACCAAAGTTGCCCGTACACACGTATGGCGTTCTTTCAAACGCTCTCACTCTGCTCTGTCAAGAAATGTCCTAGAAGGAATCTGAGTAAAGATGCCTTTCTGGAGCAATATATTGGCAGATTCTCGCAAAACTCATTCTCATTTGGATGATTTCATCTAGCACTGAGAGTGTTTGGACAATTTTTGTTGAGGTAACCATCACCGAAGTTTTTCCTCTTACCTGAACCTTCTGAAAGGGATCTGAATCAGTCTGGGGCAAGTTCTCATTGATGGAGCAATTTACGAACAACCAGCGTAAGTGAGTGAGGATCAAACATAGCACGCAAGAGAGATTTCTTTGTAGGCAAGATCGAAAGATGCTTTGGACATCCTAGCTCAAAGCTCTTCATTTTATGGGTCTGGCATTGATCAATCTTGGTCGAAAAACATTACTAGTTAATTAAGATTTAATTTGTGACTTTATATCATACAAAGATTTTAGTGCGTTTTTCTCGAAATAACGGACAAAAGCCGATTCACTCTGTAACACGGCACCAACAGTGCCGGTCATTCTAAAACTTGGTACACTATTTCTCCTCAGTTTTCAAGGTAGCAACGATGAGCATTTTTTCAACCATTATTATTTAATTGCCCTTCACTTGTTGCAAAAATATTAAAAAACTTGAATAAAATTTCAATCGTGTTGTTGCTATCCTGTAAATCTCATAGAAGATTAAGATTTGAAAGAAGAAAGTTTTAGATTGAAAATTTTACCTCCAAGGTCCAAGAAAACGTAACAAGTGGTGAAGAACCAAAAAATGTTTTATTGGCTCTCAAAGATTATTAGGATATCATCTCGAGTATTTATTGCCCAGGTTTCCAGATTTTTGCTGATGAAATCTTGATGATTTCCATACTTGTAGTTTTCTGTACTGACTGGTTCACATTGCAGATGAATGACACAAGAAATATAGCAAACGTTGTTTCTAATGTATTTTTTAAAAATCTCATGATTTAGACTTGTTCATCTAAAGCCCTCTAACTTTGTCCAAACACTGAGCAACATTTGTATTCGATTCCACATGCATTGTTATTAATTGAATTTGCTTTTGTCGTTTCAGGAAAATCCAATAAATCCACAAAGACCGACAACGGCGAGCAACTTGAATAATTATTATGAGAGCCTTCGAAATAATGTAATTACTCTGTTGGAGCATGTTCGTATTCCAAATGGGTCGAGTGTGCCGCCAGCTCCTCCAGTTGGGTTGGGCGTTAACATTAGTGCTCCGGTGGCTCGAGATACCACTCACAGCCATTCTGGGACGACACCATCGGCAAGCAATGGTCACCAAGCCCACAATAATCCTGCCAATGGTAGTGGTAGTGGAACCCATCATGCTCCATCTTCGGTTTCGTCCGGCGGAAACGAGAAAATTTGCCATGAACACTTCGACAATTATATTTCGAAATTGCAGTCGCTGTGCGGCGCTCCCGAAGGATATGGTGCCGACGAAAATCGACCCGTATATGAAACCGTCAAATCTACGCTGCAGGATTACGCGATGCTTCCAACGGCTATCTAAACGCTGAAGCGATATTGCATTGACATTTCCCAACTTTCGCAGTGGATATAGTCCTGTCGCAAACTACAAAAAATTCATTTTGTCTGATGTCTGCAACTCTGCAGTAATTCCCTTCGGACTGACCCATTGGATGGCGTGAAAGGATATCCTAGAACAGCTCTAAAAATTGATTCGCTCCGAAGCCAAGCCAAGTATTTATGACACTCCTGCGATTTCCACAATCTTAACTCGTCGGCTCCGATTACTTTGCATTTATATTGAGTAATTTATTACAAGACCGAAAACAATTTACCAAAAATTAAAAAAATAAACACATATAAACACAGTAGGACACGGACGCATAGGGCAAACAGTAAACAATAATTCAACCTTAAATCAAATTACAGGTAACCAAGGGTTAATTGTAGTGAAAAGTTCGTTGAAATCACTGATTTTCCAACCATGTAAAATAGAAAATAATAATTACGTCAGAGTTTAAAATGGAATTACAAAAGTAGTCAATTAAAAGGTCGTGTGCATCGACCACATCAATTGACTATGGCAAATGTTAAAGATAAATTTATCGCTACAATGTGAAAGAAATTGTTGTAAAATCGGAAAAAAAACATAACTTACTAAATTCATAGAGTTAAAGACGAATAGGCATAAGGATACATTTAAATTTCATCAAACCAAGTATGAAACCCGAGCTCACAGGCATTTACGTTTTATTTACGTGTAGTCGTTTTTATTACCCCAGAAACATACATGCATACATATGTGGAGTTTTTACTTATCATCCATTCGTTTTAGAAGGTATTTTAAAGACATCCCAGGCTTAGATCGCCCAGGCAAATCCTTAGATGTAAGTGAATGTGCTACAAAACAAACTCAAAATGTGTAACTCATAAAGGCATGTCAAGGAGTGCAAGAAGTCGGCGTTGTATTATATGAACAGCATTTAAAATAAAGTACATAAAAATTTCCGTATACTATGATATATAAATATATAATAATAAAAGTATAATTCGAATTTAATAAGTAAATAATAGCCATAGCAACAATTCAAAGAACGAGGTGAATGTGATTTGAACTCTGCAGTGTTCAATGTTTACTTAAGTTTTGCTCATTGTCACATGTTAAGTTTCCTTAAATATTCCTTGAATACGCAGCAAAGGTCCGTTGAGTTTGGTTTTGTTTCTAGAAAGCGTCAAATGTTTTAGAAATAATTAGTATGGGTGTAGCCTGCACATAGTAACCTAAGTATAAAACATAGTCCGTAGTTTGTTACTTTACTTTCGGTTATTCATTTTCTGTGATTATTTATTACGCGTATATTGCTAGTGTATAATCTCATAGACGATATTCCATAAGGTAACTTTACAAGATGAAAAAAGACGAGAAATAAATGTTACGTTGAAACGAATAAATTTTGTTTGATTTTTGTCTACAAACTTGTTTTGTTACATGCAAATCACTCTCAACCCATAAATATGTGATACGAAGATGAATATGAATGGGGCTTTCTTCCCCTCCCACAAAAATACGCCACAATAATATTGTCCCTTACAACGCCACAAACCGTACCAATCCTTTTTCCCAATGGTCAAAGCGATAGAAGTAATCCTATCTAATGTCACTTCACTTCGCTAATTTTCCCTTTACATCTTCCTTCAACGCGAACTGGGTTCCACGTGGGGCAGAATTCCTCGTAGAGCAGTTCTTCGGAATCAGGTTTCTGTTGCCAGAGTCATGATTTGAATCCTAAAACGTCGGCCGTTACTAAAAAACGAGTATCGAGGTTTGTCGAGTATCTTTTTAAGCCAAAAGAAGTGGAAAGGAAGTTACCGTAAAAGCTGCCATCTTAGGGAGAGCTTCCACTTAAGTTACCTCTTAATGGAGAACCGCTCGAACATAATCTACCACTCAGTTTCACTTATTAAATGTTGATATCATCGTATCCACCAGACTTTCTGCAGAGATTTACCAATCATCTCGTAAAGGAGAGTGCCCTTTTACCCATCAACAGCACTTGAAAAAGGTGCGTCAGGCGTCGTCTAAACTCACTGAACAGAATAACCAGGTGGTGAACTGCATCTTATGCATTTTGTGGAGGTGAAATAGGAAGCACTCATCCCAATCAGCAGCTGAATCTGGAAGGAATTGGTTTCACAGTGTACTCAACTTACCCATGTCCTCGTATAGACAAAAAAGTCGCGCCATCCACCTAACTAGGAACTCATGTTCCCAATGGTTCTGCTTCACACCAACCGCCCAGGAGACCTCTTCCCAATGTTCCTGCGTTCTCCTGCTACCAAAAAAATAGACACCATTACCACGATCACCATCAGGGCTGTTTCTGAAACTGTGTGATATACAAATGTGATTTATGGGACTTCTTGATCTTGTACCTAAATTCAGCGATTCCGGTATATTCATTTGTTAAGGACCTTGGCCTAGATCTTGGATCCACATGAAAGTATAAACTCGATGGTATTCATTAATAAAGGTCTTTTGTTTTTTGATGATCTGCCTATGTTGGCTATGAGCCAGAGGAGTACTAACACCTTTGCTGCAGCCTTGTGGGCTGCCGCTCTTGTTTGTCTAGGGAAGCACACCTTAGAGTCTAATAGCAAGCACAAGTACTTTACTACAATCTTGTGCACAATAGTAGCAACTTCTTCTTCCCGAGGAAGACACTTAGGGATCTGAATTTCGTCAGAAAGACTAGTTTTTTCAGTAGCAAGCTGAACGCGAGTGTCTGCCAAGCAAGCCTTCTGCGTTGTCTCTTCCGGCATTCGCAGGTTCCATAGTTTGCATAGAAAAGAAGTGCCCTGTAATTTAGAACCTAGAAGGGAATCTAGTGTAACTTCTCATGTCACGTTTACACACTCTTCTTCATTTTTTCGTGTCGTGAAGCACCCTGCGATTTCTGGCAATCATTGGTGGTCCTCGGCACATAGCGCACCACTCTGAAGCGATTTTCATCTTGTTTAGTCGATAGCGGTCCTCACGTTCAAAGTCACTAGCAACAGAATTCACCTTGAGCACTGGTTGTAAGCTATCACTTTCGGCTATCATTATCACCATGGTGACGTCTGTGCAGGATCCGCAAGTCTGGTACAAATCTCAAACAACTCTGATCGCGTCACCGAGTCTTTTCTAGGTAAGCTACTTCAGCACCTCTCCAGCTGCATGTACTGTGAGATTTAAAAATCTCACGCTACCTCTGTGGATGCTGGATGACGGAGACCTTACCAGGACTCCGTTCCGACCGTACCAGGTCTCCGTTCACTTTGCTACTTAACACCAATGTCGCTTCCTTTCAGTGAAGTTGAAAAGCACCCACACCTCACATTATCTTGCTTCGCTAACTAGGCGTAAAAAGTGCGAAGCAGAAGATCAGGGAAACGATGGAGAACCCATTCCGCAGCCGGGATGTCATCCGGTTCCGTGGCCTTCCGCGTTTTCAATGATGCCATGGTAGCGATCATATCCTCTGTGGGCAGCAGGATCGAATGATCCATCTGTTCACAGAGGATATCATTCAATATATACTACCATACAAACACACATGGACACCGCTCTTTGACAATATCTGCTGATCACGTGTATAGAGATGGCTTGGAAATGGATGAGATGCAAGAAGTTGTGATCCTCTCAACATATATACGTCATTTAAGAGCGCGATTGAACTTCTTGACTTCCATTTTTCAATGCTTAGCGCTGTGTAATGATCAACAGTAAAGGCCAAAGGAGGAAGCAAATATTTCTGTGGTTATTCTCCGGTAGCAGCTGTTGATATATTGTTAGTTTTATCCTACAGTTAATCACTACGAGTCCAATGCTTGCTGCCTCTTCTAGCGTTTAACTTCCTCTGGGTCCATCTCGGGTAATGTGCCATACAATGGCAGTCGCATTAGATTCTTCTCCGGCAAGTATCCACCCTTTTGAGCTCGAGCCAGTGTCCTCCAACGATCCTTCGCTGTTTCGCGTGAATGAAATTGGCTCATTTGGTGTTAAACACATACTGAAAATTGTTATATCTGCCGACAGAGTCCACATAAAGTCGCCCGTCGGCCATGGTTCTGGACTTTTATCTGAGTTTGGTTTTCGCTATTCTATCTATTCTCGTATGCTACTTATTGTTTTGCTCGTTTACGAGCGATATGACAACTCTGTTGCCCTTATAGTACATTGAAGAAACTCCAGAGGAACCACGCTTCGGAGCAAATTATTCTGTAGAACGTGAACTATCTGTGTTTTCCTTGTGTTGCTCAGTGCCTATAATAGTAAGGATGAGATATTTCAAAGTAAGTTTTGCTTACATATTGACCCAGTAAAATCAGTTTTGAAACATTGGTTGGTGTTGTCAAAACAAACGTTTAGCATGGCTTTAAAATTTTGGTTTTGGTACTCTTATCTTAGAATGTCGCTGCCGGTTAGTTTCAGCATCGTATTAGAATATCCAGGTTTCACCGCCAGCGATGATGTCTTAAATTAGTTCAGTCGCCTTATCTAACCTCTCAAGAATATCTTTTGAACTTTGAGGAACTTTTGAACTTTGGGGCAAAAATTTACAAAGACCTTCTCCGGACAAGAAGTCAGAACAAAGTATGATTGATTTCGGTCGCTTTTGGTGGCGTTTAAAAGCAAACTGGTTGAACTGGACCTTGACCAACCTTTGAAAATTTCTCGGCGTTCAAAAACTAATAATACCATTCTAAAAAGAGAACTCTCAGCAAAGGTCTTTTTCAAATACATTCACCACCCAGTTGGCGTTTTTTTTAAACATTGATACCTCCCACAACCTATGGTGACCTTTACTGCGTTTTTAGCAGTTTCACTTGCCGCTTAAAATAGAAGATACGAGGCACCACAGGAATGCTTGTCTATAAACTGCATTCCTGTCATTTATTTTCCACACGTTTTCATCATTTTTCGAACTCTTATTGCCGTAAAACAATACCCACTGTTAAAAATGATTGTCCTTATTCCAACCATTATTCTTTGATACATTCTTTCAACCTTCATCTTAGAAATCAGTCCACAGGATCCTTTCTGAGTCACAAAAGACTGTTGACATGATTTCACCAGCTGACTGTGACACTTACAGTTTTTAAGTCGTGGTGCGCCCTTTTTTTCCCACTGCATAAAGTCCTGTTTGAACTCACTTTCATAATGGTGAACCAAAGTTTCGTTTTTAGTAACAATTTGATTCAATAGCCTAATCTTGAACACTCTACGCGGCATTGTTTCTGAAGCAGAGTGTGCATTTTTGGTACCTGCCTAGTGCCAATCTCAGTCATGTTAAGATGATCGTTAAGAATTTCCAAAAATAGTCGCAACCGAAACTTCAACCATTTCTGCAACATGTTTGTTTATAGTCATCTTCCAGTGTAATTTTTTCGACTTTTTGAATCAATTCTAGAGTAGTCACTTCGACTGTCCTATTTTAGGGTCGTCCTCAAGTGACCCCCTAACTTTATTAAACATACTGTTCCACTTGCAAACCATGGTTGGACTCAGAAAAGAGTCACCTTAAACAGGCGGCACCTCCTTCAGTATAGTTTCAACTCACTTTCCTTGCTTGATAAGTAAGTTAATGACGCTGTGATACTAAATTTTTTCCATCATTCAATCTTACTTTCAGATTTAAGTGTTTTATTCACAATAGTTCAAAGATTAGTGCCCCAATTTAGAAAAAAGTTGCTTTTATACTGGGTTTAATGCACGCGTCAACACTCTGTTAATTGTATATACTAATGGCCAACCCCTCCATTAAAACGTATCCTCATATATAACCTTCGTTATGTGTTTGGAAACAGTTCTTTTGTCAGAAAACACAAAACGAAACCCTCACATCGAGGCATCATCAATTTTTACAATATTGAAATCTACAATCTGTAGATGTCTGCACTAACAGTTCCGAAATCATTCATTCTTAAGCTAATAATTATAAAAAATGCGCGTTCGTTGGAAAAATTCGACAAAATATGTCACTTTGATTCCTCCAATATTTTTCAAAGCTTTATGCAGGAAGACGTCAATGAATCCTAATAAGCATTCTTACTATCCAGCGATTGCATTTCAATCATGTCAATTTTTTCATCGTGTGTGAAAGTTCAGCTCTTCCGAGAAAATTGTTATTGTTTCCCACGGATTATTTTATTCTAACAAGATTTCTTCATTTTTAATTCCTTGACTAAAGCATTGCTATTTGGTCTCTCCCCCAAAAGCGCACCCTTGTTGTAATTTCCTTTTTTTTTTCTTTCCTTTCGTCAGCACTCATCCGCTCCTATTACAACACATTCATCCACTTACTTTTTATTTATCTCCTTCAAGCGATGATATTTTGATTTTTTCCATTCGTCTGTTATTTACACGCCAGGACTCATCTTCCCCCGGAATCGGTGAGCTGAGAAAAGTGAGTGAGTGATTTGCGTGATATCCGAAAGAAAAGGACCTGATGCTACAACGCTGAAATGTTATAGAGGGTCTGGGTGAAGAAGGAATCGAAATGTTTAAGGACGAATTAAAACAGAGAATTTGATTATATTTAGGTTCTGTGTTTAGTTTAACAAAACAAGGAGTGCTTCCTGAAAAAGATGCATTTGTAGAAAACGCAATTCGAGGTAACTGATATTACTAAATCTGCAATCAGAATAGCAAGAATTTCAAATATATTGGCTGTGAGGACCCATTTTTCCTTCACTTCTCTATAGCGAGCTGGAAAATCGGATCCCAACCTAAAGGAAAAAATACTTTCAGAGAAGTATAAACCGCAATTCGCTTGAAAAAAAAGTACGCTGGGGTGGATCTCAGCCGAATCTACTTCTATAGCACTGTCACAAAGGATACTTGTCATCCGCGCGGAAGATACTCTTAAGTCCGTAGACAACAATTGACTTAACGCGATTTACGATGACGTCTTCTAATAATGTTGTTGCTGGGAATCGTAGCTCACAAACTCTTGAAGTCAGTGATATTTTCTCGAGGCCGTGGCTCTTCTTGACTTGAAGGACTTTACTCTGTAAACACCGGGAAATATTTTTATAGGTCGCCCATTGTATCTTGGCGTTGATGGCTTTTGTTAAGATTGTCACTAATAGGCGCTTGTGAATGAGAAAAAAACAGGAAAACCTTTGGGATGTAAAGGGTTGCATCAATTGTTTGAAGGACGTAATTTAACTCGCGGACTTGTGTTTTCGCACTGATCCAATTGTTAAGATTATAGAACCGTGTGCTTGCTAGGATACTTGTGTAAATAGCTTTAGAAGGATTTAATTTTTTGAGTGCGGAATTCTGCACGCTGACAATGGATGAGATTGTTTGAGGGATTTGCGTAATTGATGGGCACTTGGGTGAAATTTTAGTATTTGACGACGTGTCCGTAAACGGTGTCCTTTACAAAGAAGAATCATTGTAAGAGAAAGTTTTATATCTTGATATAACACCTTGTTTTTAGCTTCAATTTCCAATGCTTCCATCCCTTCGAATTGGCATTAATTATGAAATAAAGTCTTCCTAAGATTTCATTATTCCAAGTTGCTTTCCTCGGTCTCCGCTTGCAAGTCAACAATTACTCACTTCATTTACAACGAATTTCCCACTTAATGCCTTCGAAGCGTAATGGCGCCTAATAAATTTCATTTTTATCCCTAATGTACACACATTGTTTGCTTTGGTGAAAATCAAGAAGACCAACCGTTCACCGTATAGCATGCTGCATATCCTTCTTTTTTCCAGAGTCGGTTCAGCTCCCGGAAAGGGTTAAATTACGATAGAAAATTAATAAAGTGCTCACGCACATGAAATCCTGTCTTATTAAGGGTTGCGCACGAGAAAGGGAAGCGACCAGGGATCTATGGAAATAAAAGTCTAAGCAGGCAGGGCATTTCGATTCCTTCTAGAGCTCCTGAATCAACATACATACATTTTTTTTTTGTTTTTGTTCTTATCCAAAACCCATATCCCGAAATTCTTTTGTTAATTAAGTCGCTCTCTATTCGCTGCACAGACTGAGAAAAGGAGAGAATTCTTTTCAGCAACGTTGCTCATTAGGGAACTCGAAAAGTTGAATACTATGTATACTATTATATTGTTGCAGCCATGTGTAACCAAGACGGAATGTGGAGGATGCTTTAGAATGGAAAACCTTTTCGTCCTACTTTTATCTTGTTAATCTGCCAGGGAATTCTTCCAAGGATGTCTTTAATGAAATGAAATTTAGTTCACGTAGATTGTATAAAAAGGATTTTTAGCTATCATTTGGCCAATTCGAAAATGTAGTTCTTACATCGAGCAACGAAACAGTCTTTCTAACGTGAGAAGGATATTACCCTTACAAACGATTTGGTATTAGTTCACTTTTTTATGATTTATGTGGATGATTTTCGTATTTTGATTGGAACAACAATTATAAAGGAATCTGATCAGAGCCTTCCACTAGATCTAGAAAGTGTTTATGGTGACATTTTCAATTAAAATAATTGAAACTAATAAATTTTTAATGGAATTACAGTAAATAATAAATATTTAGCTAACATTATTATAATTCAAATATTCAGGACGATAGTATAACACCAGAGCTGGTGACAAGCTAATACTGAGTTTTTGAAAATTTCCTCATGAGTTGAACAATACTCACAGGAGATATAACTGACGCCAGGTTTCAGTGTCATTGAAACTTTGATTGAAACATTAAAAAATTCAGTTTCATTGAATTGAAACATTGATCAAGATTTCTCAACGCGTCCTTTTTGAATATATCTCATTGCTCGTGTGAGATCAGTCATATAATCAGTTACTAGTCCGCAATTCCATGATGAACGGTCACATCAAAACGACAACAACAATAGTACCAGCGAAACTATTGTCCTGAGTCTTACTCATGTCAGTGTTTAGAGAATTTCAAATAACAGCTGATGATGAAGTTTAGCTCCATGAATACACACTTGGGATTAAAAAGCACCTTAAATAATCACAACTGAAGGGTGACAGATTAAGGGGGCTGCAAAAAAGACAAAAGCTGCTTTTGAACATTTTTATTACTAAAATGCATCCTATTTTCCGCGTCTGAGAGATAAAGGAAGGGAACCTACTTGGTTTAATACATAGGAGGTTTTCATTATATCACGACCCACCGGTTTGGTTGTCCGAATGATATACAATGTATGTAACCGTACCGTATGTAACAATGTAACCGTACAATGATATTAACTTCTGAGGAAACTACTTGTTGACTTATGTCTTTGACATAAAGCTTGGAATGAACCGAAGAGATGGGCTGGCCCTGCTGCTACTGATCCTAACTCTATAATATGCGATTAGAAAACTACCCCTTGGTATAAAACTCATACTCTTAACAAGGTTTTCGAATAGAGCCAAGTTGAAGGCTACACAGGTCTTTCCAACATCACTTCATGTTTCTCTCGATGTCGTGAAGTAACCCTGATTACCATGCAGCAAGTAAGAAAGACGGTATCAATGACGTATCAGCATCAGTGGGTATCAGTATCTAGGAGAATACATGCTGGGTCTAAATGATCAAAAAACCAAACCAGCTTAATGTGATAAATAAAGAATAGAAATTAATCAAAGAATACAAAATATCTTGGATTTTTCGCACCTTGCGCGGATCAAGTGGCGGGTGGTGATGAATCACCTGAAGCCAACAGAAGAATACAAGTCGCATGTCAAACGTTCTTCACAGTTTTGTCAATCCTTAGAGCTTACATCGACAACAGAACACTGCTCAAAGTCCATAAAGTGGCGGTTACTACAATAAATATGTACTTTTTCTATATCTGTCTGAAGGGACTTGTTCGAGAGTATCAGTGCTGTATGTTGCTACTATCGGTCAGCAGTTTCTAACACTGTTCACCTCCAGGATCATGAGAAGGAGCGGATGCCTAGGAAGTTTTTTGCGAATAGGGAAAATGACCGTAGGGAAACAGAGAATTAGCTGGTTGCACTTTAAAAATAGTAGATGAATGCGAAATTTTGTAGTTCGAGGACAAGTGCAATGGATCAAGGTTATTAAACGCGTCATATCAAAGGAATCATGATTCACTAGAATACCAAGAGACGATGGACACCAGTTTATGCAGCCTTTATCAAAATGGCTTTAATCATTGTGTTCTGATTGCGTTCTCATGAGATTTCATTGTCTTATTTGACTATTTGGAATTTGTGTCCATTTTTAACAAAGACTCCTAAGAAAACAACCTTCAACAGGAAAAATGAAATACATTATGTCTTTTGTTGATGATTACTTCAACTAGCCAGGTGGTTTTCATTCAAAAACATTTCATTTAGCATACCGGAGCAGAGCCAGTCATTTTACTCAAATGACCTAAGTCCTTTATTTTGGATATTATTTCATTTGCTGGAGTGATACTTGACTGAAGCCTTTACGAACTTAAAATCTCAAACATTTGGATCATTTGATCACGTCTGCTAATTGTTGAATCTCAGTGATTGTGAACTGTCTGAGTCAACTGATTCGAACCAATGCGATTCACGTTTTCTTATCAGTCCGTCTATCAAAAACTTTTTTGGTATCCGAGAGTCACCCATTCACTGCAAGGAATACACTGAAAAACCTACGCTTTTTGGAGAGTCCTATAGAGGAACTTGGAACAACTCATTGTTATGCCCAATGGGTCTCCATCTTCGATTTACGTGCCGGTGTATGGGGCTGAATTTCAGGATCAATAGATCTGAATGAAAGTGTTTGAGCAAGATGGCCTGAATGCTAGGTTTGTCGAAGCAGTTATTTAGAGTGAAGCTAGAAGGGGACCAATGGAGAATTCGATACATTAGCCGGAAAACTCAACGAATCTGCAATGAATCTGCAATGGGCTGGCCATGTGAATCGTATGGACCAAGAACGGAAACCCAAAAGTTTTAATTGGGAGAAATGAAGGATGGAGACCAGCGGGAAAACCGAAAAAAGCTGGTCTGACTCTTTCGACGAAGACAACTTATCGCTGTTCGCATTTCGAATTGAAGGACACAGTCAATGGACCGAGACAGTTGGCGGCGCTTGCTGCAGGCATCGAAAGCCCGTGTGGGGCTGTAGTGCTAAGAAAGAGGAGAAGAAAAAAACCAATTCCACTTTGCGAAGCATCCATGTTGATATTTCCTTTAAAAATGAGATAGAACGCGACATGACGCTGAGTTATCTGCATAGGCTTATATTTGACTGTACGTGGAGAGTTGAGGTTTAGCAGAACCAAGGGTTAGGGTCTGCCCACGACGCGTTATTATCAGCCCCCGACACGGTGAGGAGCCTATCATTGGCTGAAACGTGGTGAATTTGGGCTAGAGAGTAAAGTGAGCATTCACCAGTTGTGTTAGGGAATCCAGATAGCTTACACAAAATCGGGACTTTGGACATAAACTACTTTCAGATATTGGGGGTGGTGATTGACACATTGTCAACCCCGTCTATGGAGACTGTGGAATTAGGCCAACACCGCAGGTGTCCACGTTAATTCGAGAACAAGTGGGCAGTAAACTCTAGAGTTTTAGGTTACGAGTTTTGACATTTGTCGAACAGTTCGAACCTTATTGTCAACGTACGGGTCAACGTGATTCTGATTGTTTCAAGGCAATCCATTTACTAGACTTGTTAAGAAAGTTTTGGGGACGTTCAGTAGTGTCAAGCACTGACACTATTTTTCTGTTGGTAGTTAATGGCCGTACTATAGAAGTGTTGATCTACTAAACGAGCATGAGATTTAATTACACACCGATTATCCTTATTTTGTTAATTCCCGTGACGGGTTTTCTTCCTTCATCAAAACTGACTTACACGGCTGCAGGCATTTTAGGGAATCTTGCGAGTCCACTTTCTGGCATGTTTGTCTAGACAGTTTCTGATCTTCTTAAGTTCATATTTTGAATATGTTAGTGTCTCACATTCGATGAAAACGGTTAAGCGCATTTTCTCAAGCTGTCAACTAGAGGTTGTGTTATAGATTTCACTGCCATGTTGATATCTCTGTGATATTGTAGCGTTTTCGTAAGGTGAGAACCTTGCCTTCCTTTACTAGCATTGATAACTCCATTCCAATACGCGGTCTTCAGATGATGTTTGCTAAGTGACGTCTTCTCTAATTTTTGTGAATATAATAGCATAAACGTTGAACTTTTGTGATACTCTCCAGTTTCGTATGTCTTCCGATGCTTCTACTGTAGTACAAGTGATGTCTGTCTAAATTTTATTGAATATTCTCTTCTTGGGCAGGACTATTTCACGGGCTTCCATTTATCATGCTTGGTACGCCATACGTCCTTTCACCTGAATTGAATTAATTCCTTTCACAAATGTGGAGCAAGTTTTTAAATGTTTTCAAATTTAGCAAATATTTTGAGTTGAGGGTAATTGAGCCCTAACATTCTCTTACCAGACTTGAAGAGACCTTGTTCAGTACCCTATCGGTGCTTCCCAGTATTGCATATTCGTATACTGCTGTGATTTAGCCCAGTTGAATTTATATCTGTCGACAGTTTTATGGTTGGGGATCTTTCATTATAGCCTTGTATTGTATTTCTTGCATACTGTCAAAGTAAGAAACGTTCTCTACTAGGTGACTCCTGTCAGAATGAAAAGACATCCGCATTTGCTTTTCGCCGCGGTTTTCTTTGGCTTTACTGGCACTTTGGGCAAAAATAAATCTCTTTTCCATGTTTGATTCAAATTGAAATAGAGAATTGGCATATTGCGAACTAGTTTCAGGAAAGGGCAGGAAGAGCTCACAATCACTTAAAACGTTCCGCGCTCAAAATATATCCTCAAAACATATATCCTACCCGCTGATCATGCAGTACAATGGTATAGCGTCTCTTCATTGTCTTTGAAAGAAATACGGAGACGCCAACCATGGCAAACATGTATCCCTTATCCAATCAAGAGTGACTGCTGGACTCATCTCATTGAAATATTGCTTTAGCGTTTTCGGATTGCATTCCTTATTTGCTCAAATGTCAGCACCGGGCTCATCGGCACGCAGGGCTCGAATCTAGCATTCTGCATGAGGGAAAATTAAAGTCTGTACTGTCCAAATTTTCACCATTGTGTTAAGGTCTTCACGTATATCTTTATGGTAGGAATTGCTTATCTCAAACTATGTTCCAACTACCCATAATTAAGAAAATTGCAGTTTAAAGTTCCTGCTTAACTGTTTCACACACTTGACACCAGTTACAAGCGATAAAAGCTTCATCTTTTGTAGCTATGTGGAATCTGAAGGACTTGTCAATTTCTCTTGTCATTGGAAATCCTATATTGATCACTTTTAATTGTAACCTTGTGTAGCTTTTTACAAAGAAGTGCCTCCTTGCCTTGTTTTCAGATGGCATTTTATTCTCCCATGAGCTCAGCGACATGATTAGACTGACGGCTTTACCTTCACGATATTTTTTTTCAGCAGCACACCTTCATGTGTAGCCTGACTATTAGGTATTGAAGAAACTCCTTGGATTCAACTGGCTTAGCGCCAACCATCAAAGACATGTGTAGTATTTACACTTAACTATTTTATCTGGTAGTCACGCGTTCAAAGTCTTGATGCCTGTTTTGATCTGGGTTAATCAGAAAAAAATGGAACCGAGGTTATTACCGGGGTGAAGTTGTTAGTATATCATGTCAGGATCACATCGGTTGCGATTTTGATGCGCACAAAGTCATTATGGATAAATTTCTTACGTTTTGGAACATCAGAACTTTCTGCAGGATCAAAAACGAATTCCACTCACTCCCAACCAGCGCATCATGTCACTTGCCTACATTTTTTGCGATGACTTTTAGGTCTCTGATTAACTTTTACGTGCCACCTTAAAAAGCGAGCCGAGAGTGAAAAAAGGCATTTAACCTGAAAAAATGAGTTTTTCATTTGTTCGTACATGGAAGGTACTAGTAACAGGATATAAAGAGACACTTAATTGCCTGAAGACTGTTTAGTGACAACTGTTTGTTTGCCAGACTCTTTCCCGAAATCATTGTGGGGAAAAACGTTTAAATCGAAGATGAAAGTCGAAAAATGAATTGCGTTCATTTTCACGCACTAAATTCTATAGAGGATACGAGCAACCTCCAATCCTTCGAGAAAATACCAGAGTATTGACTCAGTGTAAGCCCTAAGTGTAAACCAGTGTGAATAAAAATGTATTTCTAATCCAAAGGGAGGAGAAGCATACTCCATAATTAGAGTCTTTTCAAGAGAATAACACTATCATAATGACCCTCATTTATAACTTTGAGGACTCATCATCGCCGACAATATAACACCAGTTTCTTGCTTACACATTTGAAAAAGTACAAAAACGTGTTCTGTACGCCCCCTCCCATTTCTCTGTCAAAATTCGTCCATTTCGTTTGACTTGAGGATGACCTTAATCAATGCGAGGATAAACTGTTCAGAAACGATGCCATGTCCCAGGTGATTACAACTACTACCCCATACTATTCCGATTCGTAAAACCAATCGTCCTGTTGACCATCAGCATGAGATGAGGTCGACATCAAATATAATGTGTTTTGGCATAAAACTTTTACCTTCTTCCAACCGCCAGGCCAATGCATTCGTCCTCGCATTGCTATCCATCCAGTCGTCGCCGTGTGCACGCTCTCAACTGGTGCGCAAACAAAAGTCCTAAGGAAGTGAACAAAGTCCTGAAGGAGCTTCCTTTCACCCTGGCTTCAATTTTCCCAGACAAATAGGATAAATAAGATATGAATGGTCAGACTGATATCTCAGGGACATTGGGAATATTTGTGATTTAAATATTTATAGACGAAAAACGGCGTGGCATAAATGAATGGGAGAGGATGCGGCTGTGGCTCAGCATCGGACTGGTAAATGCTCGAGCAGGACATGCCAGCTCGCATTCGTATTAAAATTGGGGTGACAAACTGTCAATGCAAATAAATGACAATGGTTTGTTTTCTTGTTTGGATATTGGGGATAAATTGATTCTTTGTGGGATTGTAATACAAATAGTAACAAATGGACTTTAGAGTAATCGAAAAGAGAATTACGGGCATTTGTGTTTGCATACGGCTCGCTTTGAGTACTAAATGCCGAACGACATGACAAAATTTTCAAAAACAAAGTTGAAACTATCAACATCAAATTTCAATTTTGGATATTTTTTGTTAAGATGGAACACATCTACAACCGCCTTTTTCAATGAATAAAATTAACAAAAACATGTCTGTAACACTTCAATGGCTTAGTCCTTTAATGTCCCTAATGATTTCGTGTAACCGCACTTACTTCCGGCTCATGTAGCCTCAAATAGGACATTAATTACAACACGTCATTTACACTACGTTGAAAGTTTTTCTACTGCTGATGATAAATTGATTTTGCCGATTGCGGCAGGATCGTAATCGAGAAGGCGTATCCTTCACTAACTGCCGAATGTAAGTCAGTAAATGTTTTTGCTGAGTAAACTTGCTTTAAATGCAACTGTCAAAGCATATGCAGCCCGGAGGCTCTAGTTTCCGGTTGCACCAGAAAGAAGTCTGACTAAATTATAGATTATCCAAAAAAATAAGCCCAACTATAGGTATGCATCGTGTCCTTGCAGTGAAGGTAGCCACCGGCCCCTGATTGTACTCGAAGGAAGGAAAATGCCCTCATTAGAAGTACATCCGCTGAAGAGTCCACTCGTCTTTTCGTCACCAACTCTATTATTGTACGTCCTAATGACCGACACATTATTCTCCGGCGTTGGTCACTTCTGGATAAATAAAATGAGGGAGACATTTCAGTCCTGCTAGAGCGAAAACACGTATGTGTGCGGAAAATGCTCATTCGCAAAGTGACAAGGCAAGTTGTTCGTGACAACTTGCGAATATTCGGATATGAAATAATGGCAAAATGTTGTCCAGCTGACAATAGTGTGCGATAAAAAGTTTATAAATAACTTTCCTATACGATGAGATTTTCTCAAAATAAGACGAGAAGCCTCAAGGGCCATCCCGTTGTTAAGGATTCATTCTATTCTCCTATCTTCTGCAATGTTCACTTGCCATCAGGTATATCTCGTTCCAATTACAATATCCAAGAATTTATGAAATATTTATTTGGATCGAATGAACTGATTACTTGTTCTTCATTTTTAGTTCTTAAATTGAGAGATATGCTCTGAGAAACAGTAATGGAAAATCCTTTGAAAATCTGTTTTCTACACTAATTAGTGGTAACGTTTTTTTTTTGAAGATTTTTGTTATTGCCAAGCAGTTTTCAGTACAGGAAATTTCTTCGTGAGTGTTTTTTGAGTATTCGACAGAGTTTTGCACTCCTTCAAAGGAATCCTGAAATCAAGTCCGTTTTGGTTTAGTTCACTATGCTCTGTTCTGTCTGGAAAGTGATCATGAAAAGCTCGACGAATTCACGACGCAATTGATTCAACGGGAAACAACGACTTGTTTTCAAGAACTTTCAATTAAAATGCGCTTTATTTTATGACCACTCTCACAACCTACAAAGCGTTAAGCAAGCATAAAAAACCGAAGCAAACGACCCCGTCATCAGAATCAAAACCATGTCCAATCAGCGTTGATTGGACCTAGACCTATTGGGTGAAACAATGCTGAAATCAAGGATCGATTCGCAATTAAGAAAATGAAATGAAATGAAAATGTTAAATGAAGATGTCGTCTTTCGTCTCTCTGGTAATTTTATAAATTTTTTGATTCTGCCCTTTCAATGTTCGAACATCCTAAATCTGTTCAATATACCATCAATCAGATTGTACCATATATGACATTAATATGTAAACGCAGGGTTGAGGAAAGTCTTGATCATTTTGACGTTTTGGTTATTGTAAAAAAGAGATTAATCCAAGGGATATGATAGTGCTGACTTTGGTATGTTCATTGTTGTACAGATACTGATGAATAACATGAGGTGAACATCACGGCGTAGCTTAACGAGCAATCAACTTTGGGTTGGGGGGTATCGAGATCGTTCATGACAGCCGGTCTAGTTCTAGCTGCACCGAAACACCTAAAACAAGTTCTCTCGTTGCGATAGTTTGTATGAGACTTTTGTGACAGTGAAAGCTTAGTAAAGTTTGCCTCATTTTAGCGTAAAACTGAGGCTTTACATAAAAGTAGTTTTGGTTGCCTCTACATTTGGTGTACAGGAAACTAAATGACAGCGCTAATTAAATCTCCATCGCTCAAGTGTCATTACCAAAAAGTGCGATTGTTCGACAGTATATACGTGTGGCCAAATCAAACGAACCAGATAAGACTGAAGACTTGCACGCCTATTGTTACGAATGGCCCCGGTAAATACCGTTCATAAAGCTTTCGTGGAAGAACGCAATATAAATATAAATCTGCGTGTACCGATCTATCTCGGTCAGAAAGTAGCAAAGAGCCTGAGCTTGACAGTTTCTGGAGAGGTTCGAAATACTTCAAAATTATGAATAAAGTTGAGATACCAACAATACAGCAATACGAGGATGTAGATAAGACCCAGGCGATTACCGATTCATTGGAAATGCAGTTCCGAGAAAACTCATCAGATAAGGAAGATTATGAGGCTGAGGATCAAATTGACTCCTCAACCGGCAGGCTTCTGAGAGATAACTCTCAGACGCAAGACAATATACAACCAACGGACTTCGACGAAATATGGAAAATCATACGAACATTGGACAAACGCAAATCACCTGGACAACACCATATCAACACATCACCTCGATATTACAATCGCTATGACCTCATGGCTATCGAACAAGATTTTAAAAGTACTCACGGGCGCTTTCAATAAAATAATCCGACTGCGACAGTATCCCAAAGCATGGAAATGAGCAGTAATTATTGTTTTCCTGAAAAATCATAAGGCCCTCACTTTTCCTGAAAACTGGAGCCCTATTAGTTTCCTTTCCTCTCTGTCGCAAATAGCGGGAAGAGTGATTTTACATCAATTCAATGAGGTAATTTCCGAAAAAGATATGATTCCAGAAGAACAGTTTGGCGATGCACTCTGAACGTCTGCTAATAAGAGTAGTGCAGCACGTAAGATTAGGCTTAAATCGTTAAAAATTCAACTGATGTAGCTATGCTTGACAAAGCCAAGGCCTCCGACTTATTTTCAAAATGCAGCGATTCAATATGTCCCTGCAGTTTACTCAAATCATTGGTTCCTTTTAGGAAGGCAGAACTTTTCACGTCAGAATTCACCCATTGAGACTCACTAAGACTTATTGAAGGTGAAGTACCCCAGGTATCCCCTCTCTCACTGGTTCTTTATAATATATTTCCTACAAATCTCCCTCGTATGCCTCTAAGAGTTAAACTATCGTTATATGCTGACGATACTTGTATATTCACTACATCACGACAAGCCAGATTCATCACTTCAAAATTGCAAAGATCAATAAATGCACTATCGGAATACTTTTGCAGTTGGAAAATTAAAATAAATACCGAAAAAACTCAGGCCCTTTTTAGTTACAAAGAGCAACTGCGTCCGTTCCCATGAACGATCGGATCAAGCCAGGGGAAGTGTTTAAAATGATCAATAAATTAAAAAAACAATAAATCACCAGGCCATGATAGGATACTGAATATAGTTCTGAAGAATCTCTTCAGAAAAGCGGTTATCCTACTACACTACATCTCTAATGCCTGCCTCAACATGAGCTACTTCCCCTCTACATGGAGGAATGCTATAGTTATTTCCATCCCAAAATCAAATAACGAACGTCACCTCCCAAACAAATATAGGCCAATAAGCTTCTTACCGTCACTCGGCAAACTGCAGGAAAAATTAATTCTCGAGCGGTTAAGCAAATTTGTTGGAAATAATGAAATCCTCCATAATTTTCAATTCGGTTTTAGACATGGGCATTCAACCGAGCAACAATTATACCATGTCACTAAGGACATTAAACATGCCTTGACAGAAAAGGAGTCTACAGGAAAGAAATCACTTGATATCGAAAAGGCATTTGATACAGTGTGGTATAATGGTCTCCTCTACAAGTTGGTTCAACTTAAATTCTCTTCATACTTAGTTAACATAATCAGTTCCTTCTTAAAAGACCGGAAATATTCCGTTAAGATTCGAGACACCCTATCCCACTGTCATAGTACCATACCTGCCGGAGTTCCCCAAGGCTTATGTCTAAGCCCACTACTTTTCAACCTTTCAACTATATCTCGGACATGCCAGTGCTGGATACATGCAAATTAGCTACTTTTGCGGACGACACGTGTTTTTATACATCTTCAAATGACCCCAATAAAATAATTAAAAGCTTACAAACATTACTTGAAAAAATATACCAATGCTACCATCGGTGGAAAATTAAAGTAAACATCTACGAAACCAAAGCAATGTTCTTTATGAAGAAAAAAAAAATTGAACCTACTGCCTAACCGGAACATCAATTTCTTAGGTCAGGAAATAGTACGGTCAAATGAAATTTCATACCTCGGGCTTACTTTTGACAAAAAGCTGAAATTCAAAAGCCATATTGAATCGACTATGACTAAAGTATCCAAGACAATTTTTGCACTTTATCCTCTGATGAACCGCAAATCACTGCCCAACCCAAGGAACAAAATACTTGTCGTCAAAATGGTGATTATGCCCATTATATTGTATGGAACTCCTGTCTGGAGTTCATGTGCAAAATACCTACAAGCTCAACTTAAAGTTTCGCAAAATCGATGCCTGACAATCGCTCTCAACAAACCTTTCTATTTCTCCACTAAAAAGTCACATAAACTTGGTGAAACACAAAGTATTGAAGAACTCGCATTTAAAAGACGAAGTAAATTGTTGACCAGGGCTATCTACTCGCCCAATCCATTGATTTCGGCATTTCTAAATATAAGAACATTATAGCCCTCATGCTTTCTTAATCTTTAGCTTATTTAATCTTTACCTTATGGGTTTAGATATAAGGTATTTTAAGTTAGGCTAGGGTAGTTGTAAGGTGGATCAAGGTTTTTTGGTTTATAGTTTTTTTTTCCTTCAAAATTAATATTTAATAACACCCAATTTGATTTTAAACAATTATATATTATTTTATATATATATATATATATATATATATATATATATATATATATATATATATATATATATATATATATATATATATATATATATATATATATATATATATATATATATTATATAATTATTTTATACAATTATACAATACAATTGATATTTGTGTATGCTTTTATACAATTAAGGTTGCAATGAACTAAATTCAGATCTCGAAACCAAATTGTCAAATTAAAAATCACAGGGAAAAGTAAATAAAAAAATTTTGAAATTGAATTGAAAACATAGTTACAAAGAAGAAACGTGAAATTCCAGAGACTTTTACATGAAACAAGAACACTATAACTTAGATTGCAACGGCGAAATATCTTGGACTTACGCTCGACAGCCGACTGTCATGGTAACAACACAATAAACGAGGACACTACATTGGACTCATCTCCTCTTTATACTCCACCCACAAAACCAGAAGGCTGTGCCTCAAGAACAGAGTGCTCATATACAAAAAAGTCATACAACCGACGCTACTCTACGGTAGTTGCGCTTGCTACCAGACGACAAAAACGAAGGATAAAGCACTCCAGTCGTTACAAAAATGAATGATCAGAAGTGTCACAAGAGCTTGATAGTATCGTAGGAATACTGGAAGTATCTACGAATAGAGACTGTCAGACGACACAATCGACAACGACACTAACACGAAAAAATAGAGGTAACCTTAGGGATCCAATCATACGGAAAATAGCACGGTAGAATCTAACTTTTAAACTTCAAAACTTCCTATTGCATAACTTAATTACAATATTTAAAAAATCACAATTGGCTGGATACGATAGTTGAGTTCTAGGGGTACTCACAGACATAAGGGATTCTAGTTGCTTAGTCGCATCAACTCCATACCCCGCACATTCCAAGGAAGGACAGATGGCGTGAAAATTATACCACGTATGTAAGGTGAGGGACCGCGATGGCGATCTTCAGCAGAAGAATCTTCAGGAAAAGCTTCTGCCTATCAATTAACATGCTCCCATACATTTTCCAATGTTCAGTTTAGTTTGCAATGCGGAAGCTCGCTGTCCGAAGGTCGCCTCACTCATACGAGGCAGAAAAGATGGACGAAATCGTGCGGGCTCTCTTCCCCATCCATCCCGCCATCGTTGAAACCGATCACTATGAAACACCAACGGAAATTTCATTTTTCACGAAGATGGAATCGGAGAAAGCAGTCTTGTCTATGCAGGCCAGAAAGGCTCCAGGACCAGATGGGATTCCAGATGAGGTGCTACAAATGGTCTTCTATTTTTCTTCTGACCTGCTTCTCCGCATGTTCAACGCATGCTTGCGCCAAGGGCTGTTCCCAGAGTGCTGGGAGGTGGCGAGACTTGTGCTCATTACTGCAAACCGCCCACTGTGTAAGCTTGACACGGCCAGAAAAGTTTTTGAAAACCTTATCAGGGGAAGACTCGCTGACATGATTCGTATTGCCGGGGACCTATCTCCACGGCAGTGTGACTTCAGAGCAGGCCGCTCCACCATCAATGCAATTGGAGAAGTAGTGAGCGCGGTGCAACGTGTCGAGTCTTACAGTATTTCCACGCAACGGGTCGTCCTGCTGGTTACTCTGGATGTCCGAAATGCATTTAACAGCGGTAGATGGGTGGATATTCTGCAAACGCTAGAAAATCGTTTTCAAGTACCAGTGTACCTGATGCGGATTCTCAGGAACTATTTGAAGGAACGCAACCTACTTTACGACTCGAAGGAGGATAGGCGAAGCACGATTCTTAATTCAGGTGTCGATCAGAGCTCTATCCTTGGCACGGACCTGTGGAACATCTCCTACGATGGACTGCTGCAGCTTGAACTGCCGGATGAGTCACGTTTGATCGGCTATGCGAACGATGTCACGGTGCTGGTCGCTGGACGCAGGACGCACAGTAGACCATGTGCAACTCAGACTCAATATGTTAATGCGGAGGGTAATGGTGACCACTCACGGATTCAAGCTGGCGCTGGAAAAAACCGAAGTGGTCATCCTAACGAAGAAGAGAATCCCCAGAGTACAGCCTATCAGTATAGGGACGAGCTGGTCAAATCGAAATCAGCAGTAAAGTACCTGGGCGTCCTGATAGACTCGAAGATGAGTTTTTCCCAACAAATCAGGGCAGTAGCTGACAAGGCTGCAGCGCGTGTGACGGCACTCACTCGATTAATGCCCAACATAGGGAAGCCCACCACATCAAGGAGACGGCTCTTAAAGAGCGTTGTGCAGTCGCTTCTACTCAACGCATCAGAACTGTGGGTCGACGCTCTCAGCAAGGAGTTACAGTGGAAGCGGTTGGCACAGTTGCAAGACAAGGAGCATTGCGACTCGCATGCGCATACCGAATGGTCTAGGGGGCAGCAGAGCTGGTAATCGCAGGGGTGATACTCATCACCCTCCTTGCGAGAGAGCGCAGAAGTATTTACCTGCGCAGAGGCGAAGATCGAAGAGAAGAGATCACCAGGGAAGAGATATGTCGCTCTCTCAGCGATTGGCAACAGTCCTGGGAGCAAGAAACATGGGCATGGTGGACTGCACGTCTGATCCTTGACCTGAGGCCGTGGTTCAGTCGAGTGCATGGTGAGACCGATTTCTACTTGACCCAGCTCTTAAGCGGGCACGGTTGTTTTCGGTCCTACCTGTACAAAATTGACAAAACACGGTCTCCTAACTGTGTGTTTTGTGCGGGAGAATTGGATGACGCCTGTCACACATTCTTCTACTGTAAAACGTGGAGACAGCAGCGAGGGGACCTCGTAATTGGAGAGCTCTGTCTGGAAACTATGGCCGGAGTAATGCTGAAAACACTTGACAATTGGAATCGCGTGGCGCAATATGCTCGGACAGTGGTGATACTGAAAAAAGCTTTATTGGAGCGCTGGGAGGCATCGGGGATGGATGGAACTCTTTACTAGCACTTCTTTCCTCTCCCTTCCTTCCCGTTAGAGAAGAGATTCCCATAATCCGAGGGCCCAGGCGTAGGAACACGAGCCCTAGCCCGAAGAAATGTGTCAAACGGTTCCAGGCTTGGTTCTCAGGTTGACAGGGGAGGTGTTTAGTGGGTAGTCCGAAAGCATTTTGCATCTGGGAGTCCCACACTCAGGGAGTAAATAGCCTTCACTTCCCCACCACAAAAAAATGTTCAGCTTAGAGCAGATATCCGAGGTTACTTTCGTTACCGCATGTTGCGTGACTGACAAAACCTAGAAACTAACCTCAACCAATTATGAATAAAGTCTTATTATTGGATGTTTTCGTTTAGTTTAGTTTCCAATTTTATTTATTATTTCCCCTTTATGCGATACAATCAATAATTCAATTCGTCCTGAATTCATTTTAGTTGCGTAGTTCAGTTTGTTTTCTTGTTTCCTAGGTATATTCTAGGTTTTATCATGATTTAATTCGAAAGATCCTTCAAGTAAATTCGAAACATTGACTTAAACTGATTCAACTAGTTACGCTAGCACAAAAGCTCTCATTGGTTACTGCATATTTATTTGACTATCTAGGGTCTCATAAATTTTACATATTTATAAGGCTAAATATGTAATAATTGTTGATACAAAGTTAAAATGCCTTGGCCATCATTTTACACCTTCGATGTAAAGGGTGGAAAAAAATTCTGTTTAGGATCATGTTGAGGCAACTCGCTCGTCGTGGAGCTTGAATTCACTCAAATGAGCCTGAAATTCCCTAGAAGATTAAAGTAGGACTGCCATTTCAATTTTGTTCCTGATTTCAGGCATAGACAGGTTTAACAAAGATTTTAAAAAATTATGAAAATGCTTTGGAAACATTGTTGATGCTGCTTTGATAAGATTTTGAAAAGTAATTTTTATGTCTAGAATGAATTTCAGACGAGTTATTGCTTCATTACCTAAGAAGTTCAAGCCTCGCTTTGTGAAATAGTTCTCCAAATTTTCAGTAACCTCAGTAGGATCTGTACTTAGTATATAAATTGTACAAACACAGATCATCTGCAAATGCAAAAAGTATGCAATGGTTATGCGGAGATATATCTGATGCATATTTTGTAAATAGTAGTGGTCTTAGGCAAGAACCAGGGGGCATATCAACTGGTATATGACCAGTAAGGAGCGTCTATTGTTGGGATATTCAGTCCAACAAAATTCGTTCCTTTAGGTACGAGGAAATAATATTTAGTAAGTGATTCAGGCAATCAAGTTAGGTAAGTTGCGAGACAAGTCCTAGGCGAAATGCCTTTCAGTATCTATACAAAAGAAATGTTTCCTCTTATGTCCTTTCTGATACGGCATCATAAGAGCATCAAATATCGATACCTGAAACCATATTCGAAGCTATGAAGTTTTTGACATGTTAATTTCTTCACCAGCTTTTCTCTATTTATTTCTATGTATTTTTATCAGGATGGCTAGAAAAAAAAAGGTTTTTTCCTGAGGTGAGGGTCTAACGAAAAAAATGCCGTTTAAAAGACATAAGATTATATTGTAGGTTTTAAAGATATGAGAATAACATTTTCGGACGGTACTTGCTTGGTTTGTTAAGGATGATTTTTTGGCTCACTTCTTTAATGTTTTTCAAGTGAACTGAAATTTTCCAACTCAAGTTGCGCAGATTGATAAGTGGTGCCCGATATACGATTGCTGCAGTCTTAATGAAAGCTCCTTTCAGCATGATACCAAGCCCCGAGGTTACGCCCACTATGAACAATTGAACTCAAGCTCATCATTGTTTTGGTATCAGGTGCAGTAGTTATAAAATCACCCTCTATGTAACAGATACCAGACTCGAGTCCTACTCATGACAGTTGTATTTGAATTCGCGTTTCAAGACACCTAGCTATGATAGACACCCTCAGAAGTTTCTATTCAGGTACATTATAAACGTCAAGCATGATTCTGATCGGACCAACCAAGGTGGCATTAATGCGCCTAAATTCTTGAGTTCATAGTAAACTACCGCGTGACAACACCGTATTCTGCAACCAAAATGTAGTTTTTTCTCTACATCAGCTGCCACCGTTTAATTTTTCGTATTCTAGGAGTTCAAAGATCTATTACGCCATTAAGAGCCATGAATATCCGAGGTTTGTTCAAAATATATCGCGAATTTAATGTTTTTTCAAAAATTATTTATTTTTTCATGAAAATCAATTTTGCCCCCTCCAAAGTAATCCCCGTCAGACATTATATACTTGTGATAACGTTTTTTCCAATCCTAGAAGCATTTTGAAAAATAATTTTTTGTGATCTTGTTCATCTCCTCCTTCGATGTCGTCTTTATCTCCTCAATCGTGGCGTAGCCTTGTCCTTTCATGGGCCTCTTCAGTTTCAGGAACAAAAAAAGGCACAGGGGGCCAGGTCTGCGGAATACGGTGGCTGTGGCATTATTAGAGTGTTGTTTTTGGCCAAAAATTCCCTCACAAGTAACGATGTGTGAGCAGGGGCGTTATCATTGTGCAAAAGCCAATTTTTGTTCTTCCACAAATCTGTGCGTTTCTGGCGGATTACTTCTCACAAATTCCGCATCACTTGAAGGTAATATTCCTTATTGACCGTTCTACCCTGCGGCAAGAACCCATAATGCACCACGCCGCTGCAATCGAAGAAAATTGTCAGCAAAACCTTCACATTCGACCGAACTTGGCGTGCTATTTTCGGTTCCTCTGAGAACATTTTGTACCACCGATAAACGTTGCTTTTGTCCAAAGTAGCTTCGCCGTATACAACAGTCAACACTCTGAATGCATCCGCGCACTTTAAGTTGTTCTTCACACAACATTAAATACAAATTCTTTGATCCATTTTTTGGCATAGACGAAAATCGAAGACAAGCTAAAACACGTCCACGCACAATAACTGTCAAAAAGTGACTGGACATTCAAAATGACCGGAATTGTCAAAATAAGTGAGGGTCATGAGTAGCAACATAACGCCACCAAAATATCAAAAATCGAACATACGTAGCCCGCGAAAATTCAAAATTCGCGATACTTTTTGAACAAACCTCGTAGGTGGGTTCCAGTAAGTAGCACATTATCGGGGAATTGCTTGAAAATGGATCTTAGGAGATCGATGTGTATGGGTAGGCTAGCATTCACGATGGTGGAGACGGGTCCAAGCCCATCCACAGATCCCTGTAATTCTATCATAAATTATCCTTTATGTGTCGATTTTCCATTAAAAATGCCACATTTTGTTTCATTTTGACAAATATATATTTCAGGAGTGAGTTGCTCGAAACATCAATGAATAAAGGATAGTTTCGAAGTATGTGGTAGTGTTTTAGTAGTGTTTTCACGAGAAAACACACACAAAATATCTATCACAAATTATTTTGAAGCTAATTGAAATTTGAAAATTTTAATTTGTATCCTGCTTTTTGTTCCTTTCTGAAAAAGTTTAAAGAGGATGCTTAGATGATTTAAGGAAGCAGCATGATGTTGCGAAAAGCCATACAACTGCGGTCTACTTAATTTTTTTGGCATAAATCTAATTTCAGTGTTCGGATATTGGAGGTATTCACCGAAGATTCCCAATCAGGCTAACACTGTATAACTTTTCTTTTAAATGCAACCTGTCGATTCAATTGACATGTGACCTGATTCCTTCTACTTATTTTTGGCTTATTAAATTTTGAACTAAAAATTTCCTCCACTTTTTCAATTTTTGAATCTAAATAAAGATTTTTTTTTATTGTACAACGATTAGTTTACCCTTGCAGCACTGCAAACAGTTGCTGCCTTTTTTCGTAACACCGACCCTTAATATATCCTCTTGGTCATTTGTTTCAACTTTTTCAGTTCAATTTTCGTTTTATGATCTGGACTTTTTCCCTTTTTCAACCGTTTCTTGCAAAAATGTTTTCCGAAAATCTAGCACAGCATTTTGTAATTTTTTGAGAATAATTTCGTTCTTGGAGCGGAGTTGGGAACTGCTTCCGCTTTTTTCTTTGTAGTCAAAAATTCAAAAAAGATCTAAAATTGTTTTAGCGACGACTCAGCACTTTCCCCAGAAAAATATTTGATAAATATTTTTTTTACTTAGTATCGGTTAAAAATAACCGATGATATTGGCCCTGTCACCAATATTTGATAAATATTGAATAGACAAAAACCTATTCAATATTTGACGTTTTTGACGCTAGCGAGTTCAAACAAGCCTGAAGTCTACAAATACAAATCGTACAATAAGTTTATGGAAAAATTTTGGTTCAACGACTACGGTTGGTCCAACGAGGTCGATGAAGACATTAATAACATATTATTTTTGAAATTCTTTTATAAGTTCCCGCAGGCCGAAATTTGGATAGTTTTGTTTTGGTTAGAAAAAAACAAAGCCCTCGTTTTTTTTCCAGAAAGGACGCATTTCGACCGAATGCAACTTGCTCAGGTTGTTCTGATCATCAGCATCTGAAAATCAGAACAAGTTGAAGATGGCTTCCTTCTGCTTCGCGGAAGTTAAATCCAAATACTCAGGCAGAAACCACAAAATATCGGTTTCAACTAAATAATGCCAGCAGTTTTATATACATTTTTTTTTCTTTTCATAGAAAATTTTATCAATAACAACCATTTTCAATCATTAATTCATTAATCACTACCGACAAGATAAAAACCAAAAAAAAAAACATATTTGCTTCCCGTTTATAATCCAACCCTTTTATTACCAAAACCTTACAGAAGCTCGCCGAATACAGTAACCATAACTTATCGTCAGGATATACTGAAAGCTGGAAAGAGCTTGGAAAGTTTTCAAAGGACATTCGTGCACTTTTCTCGGAAAAGTTTTTATGTAGAAACTCACTAGATGGCCCGACTACGATGAAGCTCTAAGGATAACGAAACATTCAATATGTAATAGTCCTTGCTATATAATGTTTTTTCGGTCTTAATTTTATGTGTGGTACTTGCCTTGGGAAGCAAAGTGCCGAGAGCTTTTGTGAAAAAGTCCTGTATACAGTTCCTTTGAAAATTGATGCGTGACCAATTGGGAAAAATATAATATACGGATAACAATAATTTAGTTCGTTCTTTTTTGAAATTGAAAAAATGTTTACGTTGAAAATTGGTTGCAGTAGAGTTCATTTAAATGAGTTTTCGCTGGATTTCCTGGAAGTTGGTAACCCTGCGTTAATCAATTTGATTGTTACCAGTTTCTATTTCGCTGTTGATGAATTGAGAACTAACTTTCATTTATATATTAAGCAATATTTCATATTGTTTTGTTAGCTGGCGTAGCAGGCAGCTTTCAGGAGCTGACATTAGATAGCGTGGCAATTGGATGAAATACATTCAAATAGATAAAAACATTTTATTGTTGTAAAGAATATTATTTTTCATATTGTAAGTAGGGAATAAATGCTTTTTTTAGTTCGTTTTCATGAGCATGTTGGTCCTAACATAATGCACGATGTTAATTGTGAGTCATACCATAACGTCAAGTTTCTTGCCTAACCTGAATTGACATTTCATTGTTTCAGTCATTGACAGATTCACCCATAGAGAGGTAAACAATTGAGCAGCGCGTTAAGATTGTTGAAGCCTTTTACGAAAATGGGCGTTCAAATCAAAGCGCATTGCGTGCACTTTTTTAGTAAGTATTTGGTATTTTTTGGTAAGCAGAAACGACCAAATGCGTTAACAATCGCGAGAATTTCGCGCAAATTTCAGCAAATCGAGTCTGCAGGAAGTGTGAAAACACCTGCGTATACTCGCCTAGTTCGTTCTGCGAAAAACATTGCTGTCGTTTGCGATGGTGTGGCAGAAGAGCCGTCGATAAGCCGTTGTGCCAAATAACTGAACATCTCACGAACATCACTGGTGCGAGTTTTCAGTGGACTCGTAAATAAGCGAAATTGCCGCATTTGAGCAAATGAGAATCTACCAGTGATTGTTAAAAAGTTTATGCATCCACAAAGAGTGATTTTTTGGTGCGGCTTATGAGCTTTGTTTATGCTTTGAAAATGAGGTCGGTCAAGCAGTTAAAGTGAATGTTATTCGCTATCGCGAGATGATACCGTACTTTTTAGGGCCAGAAATTGAGAAAACGGACCTGGACGATATGTAGTTCCAACAGAAAGGCGCCATTTGCATCACAGCCAACGAAACAATGGCTCTTTTGCGTGAGAAATTCAATGACCGTGTTATCTCATTTCGTGGCGACGTGAGTTTGCCGCCACGATTATGTGATTTGACAGCGTTGGACTCCTTTCTTTTGGGGTATCCAAAAGAAAAACAGTTTAAGAGGTAAAGGATTAGACCTAAAAATATGGACCATCGAATAGAGTTATGCCACCGAACCCGTGGCGAGCATTTGGCCGATATTTTAATTCACACATAATGGTCACGGTACATTCTTTGACAATAGAAAATATTAAAAAAATTCTCTGAAAACTTTATTGGGGTATTTCAGGATTAAAACTGTTCGCCTTTTGTCTTTTCGAGTCAATAATTCGGCTTGAATGATGTGCAGCAATTTGACAATTGTTGTTTAAAAACTTTTTTCGGGTGGGCTTTGGTTTCTGAGTCTCATGACCGATAGTCCACTTTTCGAACTAGGTCAAGTCAACTTTTTCCCCAATGTTTACTATCGTGTCGATCTATGGGTATTCTTTCATCACTATAAGTTTTATTTTGAACAATTTAAGTTTTCAAAATGAGCCTGAAGCGCCAAAATGCTCAATACAGGACACAAAGGTGCGTCGAATAAGAAGGCTCTTTACGAAGAAGGAAGTCACTGACAAAAATATGGTCTTGGATCTTGTCATGCGACAGGAAGATGGTAATGTGGTTGGGGACACAAATGGAGTGGTAAGTTGTTCGTCCAGTTGTCTGCCAAAAGTTACGTGTCCGAACCCTTACAACAAAAACAAAAACCTGATCCGAGTGAACCAATCAAATGTGCATCACAGCAAGGAACCAACAACCAACCTTTCTCTTAACCAATTCAATTGAAAGAGACTAAGAATCCGTTTCAAAAGAAATTTAAAATTTTCACTAACAGCGGGTTAAATACAACCTGAAGGTATTGAAGGGCGTATTAGAGGGCAGCTAATTTTCCTGCCGAATCTCAACTCTATGGACTTTACTGTAATGGTTCCGAAGGGAAAGTCAACGTGGGTTTAATGTATCTTTCGTTTGACGTCCCGATTAGAAAACTTTGGCAGAACCTACTCAGTGAAATTAAAGTATTATAGCATGCGATACGAACACGCAGCATGAACTTGAGAATAGCACCAAGTGAAGTAAAATAGATGAACAGTTAGCTGATTATTTGACAGTCACTAACCTGAATTCGGCAAATAAGGATCGTACCGAAGTCAAATGTAAAAATAAATCAGGGAGGATATAATTCCCTGCAACAAAGTCGTTGAATGATTTGCAAAGCTAGAGAGTAAGTGACCTACCCTGTAGGATCATCAATAGATTACCCTTGAACACAGAAGATGGACGGCGGGTCAACTGAAGTCCAACGAAACCAGATTGGAATCGCCAAAAAAAACGCTACTGATAGATGCATATGTTCTTATCATGCAAACTCATTATAGAATCGAGACCCTTATAAGTTACGTATATAAGTCTAATGTGCATGGTGGGCTGATTTGGTTGTAAGAAACTTACACCCTGTTTTTAAGTTTAAGCTACAATGTCAGTAAAACCAACGGGTGTTCCCATTCCCACAAGCTCAGTTAAATTACTTGAAAAAGGATCCAAAGTCGAAGCATATCACCCGGAGTTTTCAAAGAACCACGGGTAGTTGTTAGACCCCTATCCCGCGGAATGGCCCGGCTTATTGACTTCAGTCCCTTTCCGGAGTAGCTTCGCGGCTAGGCTATTGATTCTATGAATTGATATTATTCATATTCATAGAATCCACTGGGAAGGACATCGTCTGGAAAAGCGGAGTTCCTTATCTACGAGTATAATAGTTGGAGATCTTCAATTTAAACGTGTATCGTATTACAATGTAACGTATTACAATGTAATGGAAAATGGTAGCTAATGAATCTCGACTATTGTCGAATTTTATTGGCTCTATTGTCGAAGAAGAGTCGGATTTCATATCACAAGTATGCTGTTCGAAGAAGACCTCAAACGAAAACCAATTATACTTAAAAATAAACAGTTCAGTAGGCATAGACGAACCTTGGGTCCTTGGGTACTATATAAGGTATATATATTTTTTTGTAAATTTATTTGTTCATATTCGTTACAAACAAAGCCTTAACTGAAGAGTATGGATTTGCTAGAAATTTTTCAAAGATGCATTTTCACGTATCAAGAAATTCTAAAGGGTGGTTGATAGCGGTATGATTTTAAACACAATAACCTGCTGCTGTAAAGTCAATACAAAACTTTGACTGGAGAATTGAAGAACTTTCGCATTCCCACGAAATTCAAACCCCGCCTGGTAGTAAAAGGGACTACAAAGGGAATCCTGAGTAAGTTATTCAGCATTTGCTTAATTTTTCCAAAACGATGATAGATTCTTTTCTTTTCCAACAATCAGATTTGATAATTAATCATGATTTTACGGCTATGATCTTGAAAGACGTTCGTTTTAGTCATTTTTTGATCTAGTAGATTACCTCAACCTCTCTTCTGAATCAAAAATCTCAAACAGTTTTATCAGTAATCTAAATTTCATGCATACTGATTACCTCTAGTATGGCTCTGAAGTTGGCTGGACAATTATGAAGTTCTGTAACATCCAGGGGGCATTGCTTTCGACCAACGGAAAGAAAATGTAGAAAAGCCTTTGTCAGTTTTTTTTTGCACCAGGATAATGTGGTGTGTATTTTTTGGACAAATATTTCTTAACGGAAAATAGGTGCGCCTCATCCTTCCTTTTCTTGCCCGACTGCGAAGTTCCTGCGATTTTTTCTTACTCCGAAACCGAGAATTATAAAAAAGGAAGGAGATTCGAGATGGTCTGCGAAGCTAAAGTAAGCTAAGGCTGAGGTCCATGGGACCCCGTTAATGAAGAGACCAGGACTGTTTAAGCAAGTGGGAACCCAGTTGAGGTAAGCGTATACATTGGAGAGTACTTTGAATAAAATCCAGATATAAAGCTACTATGTAAGGACATTTTATCATATGACGTCAGAACACCTACCTTGTGCAAAGTGGTCTGACCTTATACACCTGGATATGATCGAAATAATGTTAAGCTTTGAATCACGTCAGCTCTCATCTAAATTCATGGTCTGACATCAGATGTCAGCTACATACATCTCACTGTAGTTTTTGGTACGGCGGAGTAGCTTCGAAATCCAGCAATTATTGTAGACTGTTAGATAGCTCAAAAGGTAATTTTATTCCCCTTTAAAAGAGAACGAAGTGATTTCCTGCATATTTTGAAGTTGTAATTCAGAGTTTCAGGCACTATGAACAACGGGTGGATGTAGAATCACAGATGCTAGGAACAATTAACGTTTCCATTCTTCTCTTGCTCTTATCAGACAACATCTGACTGTGATTTGGTATAACCAGAGGCATAGCATAAGTGAAGTGTGTTTCTTTTATTGGCATTACACTTGAAGTTGGCAACGTTTCAAGGTTACGTATAGTGTGACAGCTGTCATACGTGTCATAGTTAGTTAGATTTGCCACTTTATCATCAAAAGGTTGACGTCCTTAGCAACTTCTGCGAATTGTGCAGATTCATTTTATAGAAAATGGTTCTGTTCGAGAAATTCATGGCGCAGTCCAACAATTTTATATCCGCTATAATCGTCTATCAGAACAATTCATTCGAGTAACCATGCACTGTTTCCGCATCACGCTTTCCTGCGCTCTCACGTTTATCAAAAATTCGTCCAAACATCGTACAGTGCATAGTAACGAAAACGTAACAGCTTTAGAGCGTAGTATCGAGGATGACCCATCGACACCGTGCTCAACAATAAAACTTGCCCATAATGGAAAATTATGGAAGAATGGAAGGTTTGCAACATTAAAAAGAACATCATAGAAGATTTTATGGCAGGATCTTAGTATGCGGTCTTGCAAAATCCAACTAGTGCAAGAATTGCTGCCGAACAACCACCGGGCACGGCCATGGTTCAAGAATAAATTGCTGCAGATCCCGATTTTCATAAGAATCTTTTGTTCAGCGAAGAGGCTCAATTCTGATTGAGTGAGTGGAGTGATCAGCAACCACAAATGGTTCTTCAAACATCGGGATAAAGTGGCTATTGGTGTACTTTATGTGTCGATGGAAGCCTTGGCCCATATGTGCGCTAAGATGCTGCTGGAAATAGCATTCCAGTCAATGGTGACCACTATAGAGCCATTATCAATGACTTTCTCGTTGCAGATTTAACTCGCCGTAATTCGGGGGACCTCTGGTTTTAAAAGGATGGTTCGACATACAGTACAGCTCGTGTAACCATCAACTTATTGAAAGTAACTGAAGTATTTGACAAGTGTATTGCAAGGGTTTGCACGATCTTTTGACTAAACATCCCTGAACTGTTTCTTGTGGGGAGACGTGACCTCACTCCAATCGGAAGACAATATTTGCCGCGTTATTGCCGAGATACGGCCCCAATTATTGGTCAGAGTAGTCGAAAATTGGACCGCTCGTTGGGACTTAAAAGTTTGTAAGCAAATTAAGCTAAATTGTGTTTCAACTGGTGAATCTTATCTAAATTTTATGTAAAAGAAGATAATCTTTCTCAAAGCTTTTGCGTCAAATTGCAATACAAACATAAATCTTTTCGTGCTTTTTCTATCTCTCTCTGGGATCAGTGGCGCGGGAGTGTAAGCGCTGTATGTATCTCACATTTTTTTTGTAGTATATGATATATTCTTTGCTGATATATGAATATACTTTATTTTAATTCTTACCGGAGTCGTTACAAGCTGCTTTATGATAATTGCATTAGCAGATCATCAATCTGTTAATCGAACCATAATCAAAGCTAAGTCGGCAGTTATAAAAGTAAAGCTTAGTATGTGGGTTTTGTCCTTAAGTATTTTCAGATTTTATGGTTTTGGAAGAGCTGCATGCTCCCAAAAGCCGAAACATAAGAAGCGATTTTATAAGACTGGGAGCATGAAAATATCCCAGAAGTATAAAAAAGGGTGAACTTTGCCCGGTCAATAAAAAACGTTTGTAATAATGATTAGGTAATGAAAATCAAAAGACCAATCTCCTTTACAAATAAAAACTTCATTATTTTCGATGCTACAGATAGTAGGCAGTAGAAATGTTAGAGAAAACCAAGATTATGTCCTTCAAACCGATACTCAAACCAGCCCTCGGCTGCGGCATCAACACTCAGGACTTAGCTCAGGCATTTGGAATTTTACATGACGTCTTTAAAGCATAAGTTCTAAGGAGAATCACTACCCTAGTAATATGAGATGACTAATAATACGTTGATGAGTAATATGAGGAATATCTGTTAACGTAAAGCTAATCAAATTGCAATGCACAGGCCTTTTCTACCCGTAGAGGATACGAGAATACTCTGACGTACCCTACGAGAAAGAAATAACCTCGTAGACGAAGAAATGATCTCGAGGTAAACCAAAAAAAACGATCGGAATATCCTGTTGACAATATTAATCAAAAGCTGCTATATTTTAGAAAAAAGGGGACGTGTTGAAGTGTTTGAGACCAAGGGAAGCGCATTATGACGGAGGCCCTGGACGACTACAGAGTGGAAAAAGACACGCCTTCATATATTTCAAGACGTTTAAAACTTATTATGAGAGGATTATTCTTAAATTAAGAACTGAAGAGTGCTAATTTGAACTTGAATTCTTGCAAATTAATTTCATTGAATTCGTTCCGTGCTTCCATCAAACTTTTCATTTAAGTTGCTCAGTCTGCTTTCTCCTAAAGTCCAATTATTTTTGTATCAGTATTCCGTAGGATTTATACCACTCAGCCGCTCCTTTCTTCGAGCTCTTGATTTCTTATAGTTGTTTACTGACCGTTGCAAGTCTCATATTCAAAAACTCTAATTGGAATAAATTATAAATAAAAATTCCACTGCGCACCAAGCACTAACAGGCTAAGGGAAAAGGCATGAAGACAAGTGTAAAACTTTATCAACAAGTTTGAATCGATTCAAAACTCCTGAATGTGATGGAAACACCAGAAAATCCTAGGAGTGTATTTTGCTTCGGCAAGAAGAGCTGAATGATGCTGATTCCGGCAATATGATGGCGATGATGACAATGACGATGAGACCATCGTAAAGTTTCCAAGTTGGCGCTCCCTATGCAACGAGTCCTATTTGTTGTCCACATTACAACATGTCCATTCGACGGCTTGGCTGTGGCAACTTTTGTGTGTCCTTTCTGAGCCATCCGACTGTCCTTGCATGCCAGCCACATTTGCTGTACTTCAGTGTTCCGGTACGATCACATTTATCAAATTGGATTGCTCTCAAACTCAACATTAATGCCGTCGAAGTCAAGTGTTGTAAAATTCGACTCGAATATGCATTATCCTCGAAAGTGAAATTAATTCGTTTTAAAATGTCCTAATTGGCAGTCAATTAACTTTTCAACTATAATGGCTTTAAATGCTTCATAAAAGGGTTACAGAAAGTGTCCTGGAAAATTTTGCCGGACATCATGATTTGCGATTAAAGCGATGCTGCCCAATGATAGCCTGGGAACTAGTTGGATTTTTGGCAGGATGAAGCATTGTCTGTTGTGTCCTGATTTATTGCTCATATTTGCAGATCTATTAACTTAATGCGTTCACAGAGATTTTAATTGGTCCCAAATTGACGGGACTAGACACTGAATGTACTTGACACGTGTTCCAATGATTGTTTACAACGTATTTTATTATTCATACACGCTGGCGAGTTTTTAAGGATGCCATCCTGTTAAAATTAGTTTGGTAGGTGGATAATATAAATATTAAATGGCACAAAGCACCATTGGTGAGTTGTGCAAAGGATAACATCAGCATATTCTAGTAGGGTATAGGGAATGGTTTACTGGAATTATCAGGATCTAAAGGAAACTGACAGCATGTTTCATTGAATGTCAGACCATGAATTTTTTTTTCAATTTTGATAGTAAATTCTATTGGGAATCAAAAAGTTTATGATATATTGTCCAGCAGCAAGATCTCCAATGTTACAAAATGTTAATATTGGCAGAATCAGAAATGAGTGCTGGGAGTTATTCCAAGTCAAACTTGCTCAGCATTTTTTCTATTATTCATAACGAAGAAGTTTTATTTTTAAGAAAATTAATCGAATGAAATTAAACGAGTCCTGGAAAAATGGAAAGCCTCATTTCTCCTTTTCTCAGGGTCGCTCTGAGTGAGAGTTACAAACTCTGCGTGAACTAGATCCTGGCTAACTGGGAACACGGAGTAATCTTTCAATAAGGTGGAAAATTCCCTACTTTTGATGCATGTCATGTTACGCTCTGTTCTATTTATTATGTTCCGGAAATACTTTTAAATAATGCAAATCAGGTATTTCGAAAATTGTATCAATAGCTCTGAATACAGTCTACCTCTGTCATCATATAAATGGTCGTACAATGTCTGAAATGTTATTCGAAATGCACCGTGTAAAAAGCTGTCAACTTGGCAGAAAAGGAGAATGTCCAAAGATTGCTTCGACCTTTCGCTTCACTCTAAAATAACGCAGAAGAACGTATGATTTGGCTCGTGCATTATATAGGACAGGCGACCAGTAATTTCACTTCATTTTTGCACATACAATCACTGCGACCACGACAAATTTCTCCCTCAGGTGCTTCAGGAATGTAAAATAGAATGCTTCTATTTTATTTTGACCTTAAGTGGCACGTTGCACGTTTGATCCGGTATTAGAGACTGTCAAACTTTTCATACACCTTCGTGAAACTAGTTCATCGGACATGATGGTGTGGCTGATCCTCTGACTTTGATCCTTGACTCGCTGCATTTCTAACACTCAAATGCAGACTATTACAAAGAAACATGTGAACACCCATCATCATTGTTCACTCCAACTGGTTTATCCGAATATTCAAAGTTTCCTACCAAGGCCTTCCCGTCTTCCAACGGTTCTCGAAAATTAAAACCCACAAAATACTGGAATACTTTCCTTCCTCTGAAACAACTTCTTTCATACGCATTCTTCTTCATTTCATGAAGTTCTGTTTCAATCCCACCACATTTCAAACCAAAGTAATCTTTCCATGTTACCTTAGTTTTGAAATTCTGACCACACCGAAAAAGTTTTTAATGCAGCCTGTACACACAACTAATGAAACCTCGTCGCAACCGCTACAAAAATGTATCAAAAACTAAACGAAATGTATTCTGTTAGTAGTTCCGTGATTTCCCGATTGATAGCGTCATTAACCCAATGAATGTAGTGACCAGACAACGACGGTAGCGAACCGAATATGCTGTAGCTGTGATAAAGCAGATCAATCGTTCTCTTTCGATCTACATGTCCAAGCGAGCAGACGTCCCTGTCAACGTCAATTCTATTGTAACTTACTTCAGATCATGTTTGGAATATATGTTATTATCGTTAACTTTTACATATGAACACCACGCATCGTACAATAGACAGTATGTAATCGGTGACCCTATAGTAAAAAACTCGACAGAAATGCGTGCTCCTCATGCAGGAAAAAAATGAAGGATTTACACGGTGTCATCGAGAATCTTCTCGCGAAAGGTCCTGTTAAAAATGAGGCAAGCCCTGCCTTTCCCGCGCGAATAAAATCACGCGGAAGTAGAAGCCGTAATTTATATCAAATAGCCGACATCCTTGCAAATGAAGTTAAAAATGTGGTTTATAAGTCTCGAATCTTAATTCGTGGTGAACAAAGGTCAACAAAGTCATCATAGCCACGCACAATTTTCCAGTGATGAAAGAATTTGCTCATTTTCTGAGGAAATACCTTTCTAAAATACTTGTGGATTGGAATAAACGTTAATTGAAGGATTTTCCGATTCTTCCCAAAGTTATATATTGCAAGCTTATTGGAAGTGGAATTAGGTCACCTGAAATCTTCCCAGCTCTGGCGGAATACGAAAGCGCTCGAAGGCGAGCAGCCGGGAGAAAAAGCATTACAGGCTTTCTGAATGAAAAGCCTTGTACCCGTATACGTGAAATTTTGGCAGTAGTATAGTAAATGGCAGAAATAGCGGACGCTCCTAGACGAGCGCGACTATGTTATATACAGACATAGCGTAAGCCAGAAAAATTCGGAACAGGAATCAACACTGGACCTGGGAGTGTAAGTCGCAAAATTGACAGAGATGCTTGAAAGTCTCGAGTCGAGAAAATCATGACCCATGACTCAAGCTGCATCAACGTCATGAGCCAGTGCAGAATCACCATATGGACTGTTATCATCACCAATGTGGGAACAAAACCAGGAAGTGTAGAGAACCATGCGATTTTATCAAGGTGACAAAAACTGAAAAAGAACTGAAAAAGATTCGATTCAAACGATTCACGGCGACGGTTGTTCTTTTCTGGTGCACATTACTGTCAAAGTATTCGTCATTTTTTTTATCGGATTCTCAATTCTTTGCCGCGAACAGAACTAAAGTAGAAACGTTTGGAAAGAATGTGCCAGAGGGCCCAGAAGACAGTTTGAGTGGGAATTACATGTCGCGATAATATCAAGACTGATCCTAGATAGAGATCTCCTAGTATAGTTTAGTAACTTGTGATCATTTCATGACAGAAAATTGGCGATACCAGGACTGAACTGTATATGGACTTGTTAAATTTTAATTGCAAATTCTTGGCAATGGCATGATGGCATGATGGCATTTCTGCAATTGACCTGACCACATTGTGCGACAAGAAACGGTTGAAATTAGTCCTGGGAAAAGTAAAAGCAGTATACAACGGCTTTACACGGATCAACAAACGCAACTAAAGACTAGACTAATTGTTTCAGATTTGTTGAAGACTCCGGCAAAATAAGCAAATGGCTTCATGGAAGAAATTCCCTTCATATCCTTCGAGCAAAGCCAGGTTTCTTTCAAGACCTTGAAGAAGAAATTGTGCTAATCAATAATGATAGCGAACACTAACAAGGCAACATATTAGTTAACAGTATGCAAAGATGAGACTGGAGCCGTTGTGTCCTGATAATTCGATGGGGATGTCAAAGGACTTCAATTCTTTGAAGTTCAGTCAAAGAGTAAAATAAACTATTCTGTGACCATGAGTGAACTACAGTTTATGATCGAAGCAACGAAATATCTGCCAGTAACACTGGTATATCTGCAGGTATTCGTTGTTCAAACAGGTCATGCTGCATTAAAGTAGTTGTTGCTTTTCAATGGTCTCAAAGGACATGTTGCTAGGCACACTGAAAGGTGCAAGCCGTTCTGAGTCTGTTTGACATAACAGATACACATTCCTCATCACCGATTTTTTAATTTACCTTACTATATCCTTTTCACAGTCTAGAAAGAACTACCATAGAAGAGCAGATCGTGCTGCACTAGGTGAGTAACTACAGTTTCCTTTTCGGTCATTAGAAAGAAAAGATTTGGAGAAATATGCAAGCTGCTCAAAATCTGGAACGCGATAACATTGATTGATCTTCAATCAGGATGACATCGTAACGATTGACAGCAATCATTGAGGCAATGATGGACTCGAATAAAAATAGATGCCTGAATCGTTCTTCATATTTCTAGTCCGAAGATTTTTCGATTTCCAACTTTTGTCTACGGTTGGACTGAAGTGAACAACTAATGATGTGCGAAAAATAATTTCAAAAATTTCGGTTCAACGACATAAAAAACACATTCAAATAGTGTTAATAATTAAGGATAAACGCTGACTTCAGCCAACTAAAAACTGCTTGATTTGTATTTATTTGTAATTCATCCCATATTCGCAAAATATTTCTGCTGAAAACTTTGGGAAAAGTAGGACTACTTGCTTGTCAGTAGGCTAAGATTTTCAGAACCAAAGTGATTCCAAGAAAATGGCTCTCAAGAAGATTTGCGTGATTTGGTATGGGTCCTGATAAAATGATATGAATGATTTCAGCAGTATTCAATCTATTGACAATAGAATAAATTGTATTTTATGTACATTAAAGAGAATTTTTCAAGTATAAATTATAGGTGAATTTGTGCAAACGACACACTATCGAGTCGCTTATCAGAAATGATGTAAATGATTATGTGTTTCCATATAACTCACTACCCATGTCTAAAAGGACGATACCTTTCCAACTATTGGGGCAATGTGTCATACCTTACTGAGCGCAAACAACACAACATTGATTTACTGCTTCCGTAGTTGCTTCGTATCTTTTTTCTAGGTTAGATAAACTCTCGCAGCGCACAAATATATTCACGTTCACGCGAATACAAGCGAGCAGAACGCACCATAATTGATACCATTTTGATTACCCAAACCAAACCTCTATAATCATCCAATAAATTCCCCCAGAGCTTAGTGCTGTCTATTCACTACGACACATAATAAAAGCGAAACATCTCAACATGACTTACGACACACGTTTCACATATTCTCTTTACTTGCAAAAGACTTGACCCATTAGCCGACTGACCTCCACCACGACAGACCATCTCTTTGGACTCCTTCATGCGCACTCCCAATCACAGTTGCTCGCATCCTCTTGTTCGCTGGAATGAATACAACAACAGAAGTTTTGCACCCGGCAGAAAGCCTATTCATCTATAGCAAGAATCTTCCTCAAAAAAAAAAAAAAATACATCGTTCGATGTCGTGTCGTCCTTGCCACGCCAAAATGGACGGACTATAGTCGTGAGAAAATAATTTCACTCGTTGCTTATTTATTCAGGTGGAAATCTCTCGAGCGAGGCTTAAATGAACGCTTCATGAGGGTAAGAGTCCTGACACAAATATTGGTACGTGGCACTGAATTAATTTTTTATAGGTAGTAGGATGCGATATAAGTATTTTGCCTTTATTTGGCGCTCGGCGTTGGGCCTCCTTTTGCCCACCACCGACTTGATGATAAGTTTTGCGGCTGATGCGACTTGACGGTACTCCAAGTTTATGCAACGCGTAATGAGTTTGCAGTCCGCATCCTGGCACAAACATGACCGTGCACGGAATACCGAACCATAGAGGATGTGTGTGCTCCAATTTCATTTCTGCATTCAAGAATCGCATCGAAAGAACTGCTTTCTGAAAAGAGCGCCTACTCGTCGTCGGCAGGATTTGCGTCAAGTGTTTGCATGAAGCGTCCTGAATACGACGGAGCTGGTCCATTCTTTTAGCCCGATTATCGCGCTTCACTAGCTCCTCGTATTCCCGAGGTGGAACTGGCACGTGGCGCTGGGAATTATGCCAAGATATCAAAAATAAAATCTACAACAATAAGGTTCTTATCCAATCAGAGCGCTCGCTGTGAATACAGAAGCACCTATTAGCGTCCTTGTCAACAGTATCGAGGCAACAGCTTCGTGCCTGATGGAGAGCGTAGTAAATTGATGTCTTTTGATGGCAAATACAAAGGACGATGACTTGCTTTCAGTGAACAGCAGCTGAACCTTCTCCGTTGAGTGCAATCTTATGAATGAATTTGATGGCTAGGACACCCTTGACGATTGCCTTTCTTTTGATCTCTAGATTTTCAATTAGCTTTTACCTAATTAGCTACAATGGGAGTAAGTTAGTGAATTGTGATTTGAATGTTCAGAAATCAGACGTTACGGCTCGAGCAAGGACGATTCGAACACTTGAAGCTGTAGGGGTGCAATTAATGCCTTGTAATGTCTTGCAATTAAAGTGCTCCTTCTTATTTCTCAGACTCAAGTGTGAGTTCATTAAGCAACTAGCAATGCTTTTTGTTTTTCAGCCGCTTTAGAATCCTGATTACGATGTAATATTACGATAGGATCTGAATATAGCTTATTTGGAACTTTAAGTCTGATCGATCCGAATAGAATCACGTATTGAAACGGTGATTTTTCAATGAGATTTGCGTAGGTTTCATCATTTTGTTCTGAATTTCAGGTTTCTTTTCTATGTAATTCAGCAATTATGTATCGAAATTAGAATTTTTTATTGTTATTTGCATCCTAAAATCCATCTCATTATGTTGAATATTTTCTCCTTTTAATTTCTTTTTTACCCGAGTTTCTTTTTTGATTATTTATTTTTTATCACAGATAACTTGAAGGACACCTGTCAGAGAACGCTCGTTTGTACTTGAGTGAAAATAATTTGATGTATTATTTCTGAAAGCGGTATAAGTCACTTTTTATGAGTTAACGGTGATTTTAGTGATTCATAGACGCCTTCTCTCCTCATTTACAATTTCCCGCATTCGATGGTTAAAAAATTTTTATAAAACAATCAATAGAAATTTGGCTATAAAATTTTTTCGTGAAAATGTTTTGTTTTTAAAGTGGACTAACTATAATGTAAAAAAACATTCGTTTTGCGATATTAGTGATTATTATGACTTCAGTGTACGCTCAGCTTTAACATTTTCAACAAGAACAACATTATTAGCAAGATAACGGTGTTATTCCTTTAATAAAATTCCAAGATAACGGTATTATTCATCTGATTTTGTTTAGTTTTCTATGGTAAGTCTGACTGTTCGGTTTGTGTCTACTAGATTGCAGTGTGAGCATTATTTAAATATAATTGTTAATAAAGAATAAGATCCAAGTTTTACATAAATAATATCAAATACATTTCCTACAATGAGTTAACACGCTTATGAAATAGACGATAATATGTCGATTTAGTCTGAAAGGGGTGTTGGTCAGTAGGAGCAGCAAGAGTTTAAAAAAGTACGACGGACTGAAAAATAAGACCTACTGATGGATCGGATCAGGAAAGCAGTCTGAGCAATGTTGATTCAAGATTGCTACAAACTAAAAAGAAGATTTGAATTTTGGAGTCGGGAAATTCAACGACAGACGAAGACCACGTTATTAATTTTCAATCAAAGTTATGAATATAATGATCAGAAGACCAAAAAAAGTAAAACAAATAAATGTATCAAATATCACAAAAATCTGAAAATATTATTCCTGCTAAGAAATTTAAAAATATGGATAGTGAATGTTAAAAGGCGTCCAAGAAACCTATGGCAGAGAATGTCAAATATACTTTTTTAATGTATTTTGGAAAATGGGGGGTTTTAACAGATAAAGTACACTCTTGTTTGAATCTCATCAGAGTTGGTCAGTCAAAAGAAGACAAGCTAGAAATTTAAAGGGACCAGGGAAAGAGTGTAATTATAAACAAAATTCAAATAATATTGGAAAGGAAAGCATTGCGATATTGAAAAAGTTCTTTATAGAAACATTTAATAAATCCATAAGCAGACTATATTGGACTCGGAAAGCAAAGTTAATAGGAAAAAACTCTTAATATGAAGAGGTCTTGCGGAAATGAGTGATGAGAAACTAGTGGTTGCTGTAGTGGTAAGCTGATCATATAAAAAAAATCATGTTAAAAACATCACTTGAAATTATTAACTTTTGCCAGTATTTTTAATTTAATTCAAATGCAAACCCTTCAATTTTTCGGTACATGAAAAAATGAACTTATTAACATTATATCCCGCGCTGCCGCTTCAAAGTTGACAGCTAACGATGAGAAAAATGAATTCAGCATTTGGTTAAAGCTGTTTGATGATGACATGCTTCGGGGAACTTTGACTTGGACTAATGTCAAAATTGCAAATCATTAAACCAACCTTACACAATGTGGTAGACCTGATCTGAGAAACTTGGATATTGTTTATGGCTTATTTAGATCTTATTTTATTCGGCTGTTTTGTCAAATCGAATAATGAAGACACAAGTTATTTATTGTCATTGGTGAGCTGTCAAACTATTAGATGTAGGAACAGTTAAAAAACTGAATGGAAGTAGCAAGTTAATTTTAACCCCAATAAGGCTCAAGAAATTCTGTCAACTTTAGTCGGCTTCATAAAAAAATAAAGCCATATGTTCCTACTTTCGAAAGAAGAATGGAGCATACGTTCAAAGAAAAATGGAATTCGTATCCTCCTTGCATCATAATAGCATCTATAAAGATTCAAATAAACACGAAATTATTTTCTGCTCATAGAGGAATAATACCTTATTCTTCTGTGATTTTACTTTAATTCAACGGAAGGTAGCGTTAATGAAGCTGTCAAGAAATGTTCGATTTAGTCTAGTAGCCGGCGAGCAAGGAGAATGCCTTTGGTGTTGTTATATCGATTTCTAAGATCTAACTGGCACAAAAGAATGTATTCTTAATAACATGCACCAAAAATTTAAGTCACTCGTTCGTGTTACCTTGTATGTAGAGACGTGTAATCAACTCAACATTGTCGAGAGAACTGTGGTTGACCGCAACTCGACTTTTTTAGGAACGATAAGGCCGCAGATAAAGTGCGATCATAAATTTCACAAACCATTTCTTCGGAAAAGTTGCATGTCAGCTTAAGACGCAAGTGGGAGTTCTGTTTCAAGGCAGTGTTCCGAAAAAAAAATGACGGCCACGTTTTTTTCGCGAACTATTTTTCAAAGTGAGTTGACATACACGGCATTCTATTTTTGAATTCGACCAAGATACCAAGAGCTACTTTTCTGATTGATTCTTATGGTCACTGTTCAGAGGCAAAGTTGAATGCAGTGTCGGCTAGCTAGAATGCTCGCCGCATAAGGCTTGATTTTGACAGATGGTGTATGCAGTTGTTCGTCAGGATATCAAGCAAAGCTTCCAGTTTCCGTAGTTATTTCCGTAGGAAATAACATAGAAATAAACCGTGATTTGCAAAATTGAGAGCTTGGAAATAAACTTCTCAGGTGAGTCATGTACTCATAATGGTTGGCATATATATATAAATGTATATAAATGTATATATATTATCGTATCGGCCAAAATCGGCCAGTATCGGCCAGTATCGGCCAAAGAAAAGCAACTCAAATTAGTTCCATGATGTTGGGCAGCGAAACCCCTAGTTTTAGAAGCAAAGTGTTTTATATTTATTTCATTAGTATTGTACCAGTCATTTAAAAAAAAAAAAACACATGATCATTCTACTAAAAATCAGTAATTTTTACCACTAAATGCAGGAAAATTTACGAAAACTTCTTTTTTTTATCGGACAAAACATATGCAACTCTGGCAACTCGGTTTGATAACAGTTTTTCTCGAAATCCCTTTGCAATTTTTGCCATGTAACTGATTATTATTTAGGTTAGTTAGATTGTAGCTGGTAGTTGTGTGCATTATTTACTAATAGAATGTGTCGCTTGGTAGTGTAAAGCTATTTTTACCATCGAAAAACTTTAAAACCTTAAAATGGCAAATGAAAAGCATAGTGCGGATATAAAAGTATTAGTTATAAAGGACTTTAAGAGTGGTGTATCTCAAAAGATTATTTCCGAGAAATATAATATAGAAAAATCGGTTGTTTCCAGAATAATAGCTCGATATCTTCGCACCGGGAGTGTTGAAACTGTACATAAAGGGGGGGAGGCCAAGGAAAACAACTGGACGAGAGGACAATCTGATTTCCAAGAAAACTAAAATTAATCCGTTTGTCTCATCCGCAACGCTACTAAAAGATCTCGATTTAAATGTACCGCAAAGAACCGTTAGAAGACACGCAGTGGAGCTCGGATTGCTTTGTTATCGACCAGCAAAGAAACCTTTTATTTCAATTAAAAATAGAAAGCGAATGTTGGCTTTTGCACGTTCTCACATTAACTGGACTGTTCAAAAATGGAGGACTATTCTTTTTAGCGATGAATGCAAGTTCAATTTGCAAGGATCGGACGGAATTTGTCGTGCAAGGCGTCCTAAAGGAAAGCGCTTGGATCCAAAATTTTGCAAAGGCACCATTAAACACGGCGGAGGGTGTGTAATGGTCTAGGGATCCATGTCAGGGCAGGGTGTAGGGCCAGTTCACAAAATAGATAGTATAATGGACCGTTTTCAATACAAATCATACTGCAGAAGGTTATGTTACCGTATGCGGAGTGGAATATGACCTTGAAATGGGCATTCCAAGATGACAACGACCCGAAGCACACGTCGAAAACTGTGAAAGAATGGCTTAACGAGAGTGGAATTCAGGTACTACAATGGCCAGCCCAGTCACCTGATCTGAACCCTATAGCAAATCTATGGGAAATTGCTAAACAGAAAATACAGCGTGATAAATATTAGTAACAAAAGTGAATTGTTTAAAGAAATTAAAAGAGTATGGAATGAGATCCCACAAACAATAATTGATAATTTAATTGACTCTATGCCTCGCAGTTGCCGAGCTGTCATTAAAAATAATGGATTCGCCACAAAATATTAATCAATTTATTAATAATTTAAAAAAAACCACGAAGTTGCATTTGTTTTGTCCCATCAAAAAATTAGTTTTCGTAAATTTAATTGAATTTTGTGCGTAAAAATGAAAGATTGCTTGAAGATTGTGTTTGATTTTCCTTAAAAAGGTAAAAATAATTTACTTCCCATTAAAATTTTGGACTTTTGCTGGTTAATATCGTGAGAGTGATTTGAGTTGCATTTGTTTTGGCCGATACTACATAGATATATAATATAATTATGTATATAAATATATGAAAATGATTTTCCAGGTTAAAATACAATATACGAATCATTGTGTATGAATACAAAATTTAAGAGAATGTTTTGCGCTTCTCTCTTCACCTTTGTTTTAACGTCCTACCTCCAATATACTTTGATTACAAGCGCCATTGTATATGAGAGATTCAGATACTGTATCTAACTTGTTATCCTTGCCAATGTATTAAGGTTGGTAGTTGTTGCTTTTTTGTATATAAACGTTTTCGACTGAAACCACGGTACGAAACTATACCTTTTGCCGAGTCGGTGTTTGAGTTTCTTTTGGAGCATTTAGCGTGAATTATAGGTTCATTATCACCCCACTTGAAACCCTGCGCTGAATTAAATAGATAGGTAGATTGACCTTATATCCACAATTTGATTGTTTTAACTTATTTGGCGTATTTTTATATGGCGTGTATTCTTATTTGGAACATAAAATTGCCCATGATGAGCCAATGTTAGATTACCAAAATCTGAATCATAGCCTTTCACAAAAAGGGTAAAAGGGGTTCAACTACTATTGTGTCTTTTCACAGAAACTCCTTCGGGTGTTCTTTTACGTGACCATATTTCTTGCCTGGCGAAACATTCTTATTGCTGGTCCTAAGCTACTGCTTCTATTCTTACCTGTTATTCAACCGCTATTGGTCGAAGATTGTCCTACCAAACATTTACCGTTAACTAAGCAATTCCTGCAGCCTATTTGTTGCTGAAGCCTGAGCAGCAGGATGAGCTCAGCTTGCTCTAAGGTACGCCTGATAACATTAAATCCTTGAGTGTTGTGTGGAACTGAGGTGCATAATATAAAGACCAATCCAGCAGAACAAAATGTCCTTTTATCAGCAATGACAGCAGGCATTAGCCCTCGTATCGAGTATCTCAGCAGGAATCCTAATGACGATTGCCAACTATATCAAACAGGGCACAAACAACAAAGACAAAACATGGCTCAGCAATTTGACTGTGGCGTGAGTATGAATGCTTATTCGTTGAAAGAAAATTTTGTTTAAATACTGGAAACGCATGAATGCTCGGTGTAGGTCGATGTACAGTACATGTTCGTGGGAAAGCTCCTTTTGCATCATTTCCATATCCGAACAAGTTCTTTTCATTTGCTCTTTATTGTAAGTGAAATCAACTTTCATCATTCTATAATTGCCACTTTTCCAGTGAATCGTTTCGCGTCGAGATCAAAGGAATTCCCTTCACATACTGTCTGGTACTCTCCACAATTTTCAATACCAACCATTTTCCATACAAACGCCCGAGACAGTCAATCAGACTTGCATACTTGTCTTTATGGACTCGACTGGCAAGTCGGAAAATTTACACGTGCGCCGAAATCAACGAAGTGTTCCTTTTTTCGTAAACGAATAATTTACGTATGATGGAGTCGATATGCGAAATTGGGCGGTGGCAGACAAAAAAAAAGGCAAATGAAATAAGGGATATTTGATGTCTCAGAGCAGTTATTCCTTTGCAGTCGACAATGTACACGGAGCCAATTACACAATCCATGGAATCGTGTTTGATTTTTCCCCCACTTGCCACGCATCGTTTAGACTCGCAGGACAATTCTGTGAACAGGAATTAGTTGTGAAATTGTGTTTGCAAGCTCCCAGCATTGAATTTCACTGGAAACTGAATAGCGAGTCTGACGATGTGAGTGAAGCTCCGATTTCATTTAATTTCCGCTTGAAGGACTCTTTCGCTAAACGCCAATTCAATACTGAAAACTGATTATAGTTTGCAGCCGCGCTCATCCACGCGTTGAGTTCCTTCTCTTCGCTTCCGGGTGGAACTTAATCCAAAACAACTGTCATTAATGTTTAATTGGATTTTCTCAAACTAAAAGGTTTCATCATTTTGTCGAATGATGACCGGGGACCCATCTGGGCTGGAAGCTCCACAAGCTATTCATCGTGCATTCGCCCAAGGACCTGAGCTCGCTTTTGCTCGGGATCCTTGTAACGGGTTAGTTCAATTAATTTATCGCTATCATAATCTATTCAAGGGTAAAGGAGGACCATAAAAATTAATTGCTGTCTAAGAAGTAACAAAACAATAAGAAGCGGCGGGACTGCATGAAGGACTCGAAGACTTTCAACTCACGGCTGGATACGATGATTCAATGGTAGGATGCAAGCGAACCTCGAACTTTAAATCGTGTCGAGGAAAGAAATGAACCTGTCGGGGGAAAGGTCAATTGTTTCGACGTGCTAATGAGAGGGTAATTAAGTCGTTAAGTAATATTTAAGTCATTTAAGTTGAAATTATGTCGAATTTATTACGATTGCCATTCAAATTTTTGTTGGGGAGGCGATGAAAATGTCTCAGTGAAAGAAAATTATTTGATGTTTTCAAAAGTGTTCATAGTAGGGTAGAAAGTATGAGACTTTCCTAACAAGGCTAAAATCAAATTCTATCTACATATTGTAGATATGTAGATTGAGTCCTACGAAATACTCAGCTTTGAGTCTATGAGGGAGACCAGTTACCAACTACTATCTTCGATTCAACTAGCACTTTCCCCTGCTGAAAATTATAGTCGTTTGTCAGCAGATCACCTCAGCATTCTCCTGTATACCTCACACAGCACTTTAGCCTGCCTAGTTTGAGTCCCAATTGCCCAACAGTGCGTCCTATAGAAAACCCCTAGAATACAAGTAAAGTTCGCCCAAAGTTACTCTGTGCTTATTCCACATGTTATCCGAACCACATGTTTGACAATCCACAGTTCGATTTTCCGAACCCTTATTTGTATGCTAGGATTAAGACCATTTTTACTGGTTTGAACATTGAATCTGTTGAGTTGTACACACGCGAAATCACCGAAATGTTATCTAAAATTCCTGAAATCTGACAAGAAAAAAACATAATAAATATCCTTGTTATGAAATTTCCTTATGTAAAGAGCACATAAAAAAAAAAATGTCCGGAAGAGGACATTTTGTAAGGATTGGAAGTGAAGTCTACGATCCAATAGGCAGAGGCATGCAGTCGATTCAACCGGCGAGTAGTTCTGCCCAGTTCACTCGGTAGTAGGAATGCGTTGGATCTGCCGGATGCCCTCTAAATTTCATTTTTAGTACCAGAATATTTTATGTTGATAAATGGGAACTACCTGAAGGATCACAGATTGCTACTAAAACCAAAACTGCTGGAGGAGTCACGAGTAATCGGCTATGCAGATATGAAGCAGCACTGGCCGCTGTCATGGATTCTATCTAGCGCTAGAGAGAACTGAAGAGGTCATTGTGACAAAGGAGAGGTTCTCATGCGTAAGAACGACCTGTATCGGGAATAGGTCTCAAAATTATCAATTGAGTGCCTGGGCTTGATGGTATACTCTACAAACATATATATCGTTTTTTAAACACCGAATATGGCTGGTAGAGCAACAGAGAAGTGGAACAATGCGGATTACTCCACATATCGGAGAGCTTCTGAGTCAGCAGTATTAGTAATTAAGGGAGCATCCATCGCCAATCCTGGCAGAGTGCGTAAAACATTCCAGCTCCGAAGGCAAAAGATTAGGAAGAATATGTCGTTAGCGATGAAACACGAAACACTCTGGAAAGTGATCACACTCTTGAAAACATTACCCAAATGAGAATTAACCGCGTGACTCAGCAACAATTTTATGCCATGCCTTAGTGGAAAGTATGTCGAAAGCGAGGAAATGAAACGGGGTGAAACATAAAGCTTGGGCATTATTAACAACTACAAATTAATCCACTCCAAGGGTGGAGAGGTTCTTTCTCCACAAATTCTCCCTCCCCTCCCGTCTTTCAGAATTAATTCCAGTGCATCTTCATCCAGCGCAGGCAAATTGCACGAAATGCCAACAATCTTCATTGCAAGGAGTAATTTGTCGTAATTGCAAAACATTTAACCCTGTCCTTTAGGTCAAACCACCGTCTCCCATATCCAGGATTTTCACTGAGGCTATCCCTCCCCTTAAATATTGACAATTTGCAATTATTTGGCACCTAAGAAGGACCTGTCAAACTCAATGCAAATGTCTTGTGTGAATCACTTAAAATTTATGTTTGGTCCATTTGTAAGGGTTGAAAAACAGCATTACGCAGATAAATAAATTTCCGACACATTTTTCAGCATAAAATATGATAATAGCAACAACCTGGTCCTCAAGTTTCATACGCAAACGAATTAATCAAAACGACACTCAGCTATTCAAAGTTAAAAAGGATGTTCCCCATTAACCTTTATTACTGAAATTTAAAAATATAAATAACACATACCTGCCAGCGAGGATTTGTCTTTGAATAAACAAAACTGAATTTTAAATTTCCCAACGTCCTTGTGAAGTATTTTTGTCGACTGGGCGAAGACATTTGTGTGCGCTAGCTACCACCCATCCGAAACTTAAATGTACAAACTTCCTGTTCAGACACCAACAAGAACCAAATCGAAGAAGATAATACAAACGCAAAGACTTGAAGGATGTGACATGTTTTTTATTATCCTCCGCTTGTCCATTTAGCTCTCTTTTTTCGTTGTGTCCATTCGAAACTTAATTTTGAATGTAAACATGGAAGGGACCGAAAAGGATTAAGGGAGTTTGAAATTGATTGGACACATGGTGGGAGTACACAATGAAAATCTGTCTCAATAAATTGATATTCGAACTAGAAAAAGCAATGACGACAAGGATCAAGAAATTAAAGTCGTTATAAATAAGTGAGCGCACAGATTTCAGGGGAAAACGGTTCAGGAGTTGGGAGCGGTAATTTATGTTTGTTTACGTTTGATTCCGACTTTATTGAAATAGTGGAGAATCCACCCTGAAATTCACAGGAACTTATGACATATTCAAGGAGTAAGTTTTACATGGGATTAGTGACACGTATCCTTCACAATAGTCCAAACGAGAGTACTAAAGGCCGACTTAAAAAGTGGGTATTATTTAAAAGATTAAAAGGTGACGTGTTGTCTCAACTTGAAATTCCATAAATCGTCTCATTTTTGCCCATATCCTTCATGTAAATAGTCTTATTAAACACTTTAAGCAACCCAGTAAACATTGTCTATTTTATTCAAACTCAACTATCCTTGCACAGCCGACAAATAGAATTAATCCAATTACTCCCAGCAGTTTCTCGTTGTTATTTTTACCTTGGGCCAAATTATTCAGACACATTCTGTTATACGCCATGATTGACTATCAGCTGATTGAATTTTTGCTTTTCCGAATCCTATAGCAATCAGCTTCCCTATCCATCTGCTCCGTCGACCAACTGTGGCAGGATAAATTGACAGTGAGCTTCATATCCAACATTCACCAAAGTAGCACTAACAGCTGGAAGGGAACTGGATTGCACTCAGCCACCGCTATCATACTTTAACATTAACTACCCGCTTGCTTCCTTGCAGCCACTATTAACCATCAACATTTTGAGCTTCATTCGGCAAATATAGGAAAAATCAATTTAGTTTCGATGACATCTCTGCTAGTCATCCTGGGGCTGAAATTATAGAGGACTTCTATAGAGAACAGTCAATGCTGACCTCTGCGGTGAGGGAAGAAGATTAGTTTGAAGATTCTCCTGTAGTGAATTGTCTCATTCCTTCAAGATTACACTCTGATTCCCGACGTTACTATCCTGAAATCTCTGCGTACATTGCTACCAATTGACTTTTGATCGAATCGTCCTTTTATGGCAGGTGGGTAAAACTTGAACTTATTTGGTACGTAAACATTTTTCCGCATGCTTTGGCTGGTAAAGGGACTATGGAAGGGGTAATGGTCACCGGCTTGTCTACATCAAAATCAATAACGTCAATTGCGAAGTGAAATACAATTGGATACGGGAAAGTCGGTTAAATGTAAGGTGCACGGTACACATAACAATTTTCTTGACCAAGAGTGGACGGTGGAATGATACCCGGATATGTAAATGTCACATCAGTCAGAATCTTTCAACAAACGTAGGACATCTGTAACCATCAAGCTTGCTGCTTCAGGAGAAACAAAAATTTAGCTCATTTTTCCCTCCTATATTTTACAAATCTTTCTCTTGCCAAGCTGAAGGCTTCCTTTCCATAAAAACGCAGTTCGGGCCTTAGATTATAAGTAAGAAATTAGTGCGCTTAACCTTAACAAGGCAAAGCAACTTTCACATAGATAGCTTTCAAGTCGATGAACAAACATGCATGACAGAGAAGACAAATACACTTCATCAAATAAACTCCCAAAATATATGAATAACACTGTAAATCAATTTCAAACGAAGAGGAACTCTGGAAAATATAGTTGCTAGTATATAACTCAAATAAGCCCAAACAAAGAATGTTGTTTGCCAAATCGTAAATAAAAATATTAAATAAATAATAAAATATAATTATATTATAAATTAAAGCAGCGCCCCTCAGCAAAGAACTTCGTCCCGAAACTTGCGCTTTGCACTTGTAAGGAGCACTCCGACTCTAAAGAGGAAATCTAGTCAGTTCGCCAAAACCAATAGATTTTGACTAATATTTGCGACGCGCAGCAAACCAAGCCAAGGACCGTAAACGCACTCCTTCCTATGTGTCCACGTTGGCGTCGCTTCTTCCCTTAGGCGAAGTCCTTTCAGAAAGGGAAGTTTGAGCTCAACCTAAGTTGCGCCAATGTTTTGTTGGCTGAGATATCCGCTTAGCCGAGTATAGTTGTAAGATAGTTCCTGATGAGTAATTCTTCGCTTAAAATGTTATTAAAAAGTGATCTTAGGTGAAACAAAGGAACTTACCTCAAAAAACCCCAGAAAACACTAGTTGGATTCGATTGTTTATAGAGAGTGAATCTCAACTCAGATTTTTCAGCTGGAGGATGCGGTCAAGGAACGAGAGAGGTCAAGACCAGTCGACGTTCTAGTGCTGGGATGACAGTGTCATTCAAATATTCTATTCGTATATTTCAAATATGATAGTTGAGTTTTTCCGCCATGTCAAACTTTCAAACAAACCTCTGCTCATCTTGTTTATAACACAGTGCTTCGCTGCCACAAATTGGCTTTCCTCGTATGATAGAGAAAGAAATAGAGAGGGCCATATATTCCAGATAAAACAAAAAGCTCATAATATACCTCCTTGAGAGCTTTACAATACAACTCTAAGTCCTTTCTGCTGATTCGTCGCACCATTGATGTTATTTGCTTGAGACACTTCGATCGCCACCCATTGTGATTAGCCTAGATCAGCCGGGCTTACCAAGTGTCTAAGTTATAGTTCAGAACAGCCTGTTAGATAGTGTTACACATCTCGGACGACTTTTGACAAGAGAACATTTTGACATTTTCATTTGTCTCTCAGAGAAAAATGTCGCAGAGAGGTCTTGTTTTTCGTTATCATGACGGCGTTTGACATTCTGCAGCCAGTAATAGACATTAGGTGCCCGATACAGTCCCCTTATGAAGACGTCTCGTTACTTTTACCTTAAAATCCGAGAAATTCCTTTTTGTTGCTACTTTTACAACAGAAATTATAATAATTTTGCGAAACTGACTTTAACTGACTTATAAAGAAAAGTTAATGTCTCTGTTTAGCTCGAAATGGTATTAATAAAGAAGCAAAACCGAATTTTCGAAGAAGCAAAACCGAAGATTTCAATCTAAACAAAGTCCCTTGTGCCTCAAAAGAAAGATTTTTCATTTTCTGACTCCTTTTGACTTACTCAGTAACAACTGTCGTTTCCTCAGCTGCTGCTTGATATTGATTATTTGTATTTACTTACACAGCCGGTTCGTGTTTCGAACCGCATGCTACCCTACACATCCGCATCTTTCGGTCATGAAAGCCTCCTTTTTGTGGAGTGATTACCATGCCTTGTCATAACTCTTTCGTTGCCCGTTTTTGAAGTAGTTTTCCTCAGTCTATGAAAAACGCTTTGCCTAGTGATCTACCCACAAAACAAACTTCAGACATATTTTAGCGCAAAATTTTTGAAAAAAATTGAAAATACTTGACATTTGTGACAGGAACGATGAACGATTAGTTTAATGACTACCATAGCAAAGTATACTGGGAGATCTTACCTATAGATTCGAATACATTGTGGGTTGTCTTTTAATTTTATGGCTACGGTGCCTAATGAGATGACAGAGTTTTGTTTGTCTGACAAACCTTAGAACCATAAATAATTTCGGCCTGCAGCAATGATAAGACGGATTTGTAATTCGAACTAATTTCGAACTAATGTTATAAGCACTCAAAACATTAAGCCAAATAAATAAAAATTTGTAAATACTCAGTGAAAACAGGTTTAATGAAAACTGGGAATACAGGATTCTGGTTTGACATATCATAATTAGCAATTATTGGTTTCGTTAACTTTTATTCTGGTCATCTTATTGCCAACGATAATGAGACACGATACCTTATATTCTAAAACAAGACTTCAAGCGATAACGCGGCACACCAGACCAGACCAATTGTTTTCAAAAACTGAGCACTGAATATGACAACCGTTTCTGTTAAAAAAGAACTACAGAGTCTACAAAGTATCCTCAACACAGCTCCTTTACACTGATACTAATCACACCGGATCATCATTTTTTTCCTACTAAGTTCGAGCCACAACCAAATAGACTCGCTTGCTATAATTTTACTTTTATTTTAAATTGCTCCTGATATTTGGAGCCTTTCAAATATCTCCTTAATATTGCTCAATGAAATTTTATAATTTCTATCAGAATTTTTATAATTTTATAATTTCCGATAGTTATTTTTCTCCCATGAAAATAATTATCGAGGTCTGCAGCCTTTGCCGACAAATTTCCTGCCTAAATAATTTTGGATCAACTGATCCCTTTGAAGCCCTCATGCTACAGTTTCACTTAATTTTATTTCGAAGTATCTAGTTTGTCATTGGCTTTTTTGGGACCTAACTGGCCTCTTTTTTGATTAAGTTTACTTCAAAAGCATGCAAAAACTTATTGACAGTGTGCAATGAAAGACTCCTTAAAATCCTTAACATATTTAAACATAGTTTTTTAATTTATTATTATTGTATCTATTACCTAGCAAATAGTAAAATTTAGAATTCATTGCTTGTAATCCATTTAATTTCCTAATTTCAATATGTCTTATCGTTAGATCTGACGCTGTTTCCGATCCAAAGAATTTTGCGAAATTTGGCAAAGTAAATGAAGTAAGGAAGAGCTCTACAAAAAAGTGGTTTAACCTGTTGCTGCCAAGCACCGTGGTCCAATTAGTGGTGGCATTATCCTGATCATGCCAACGGATTGCTAGAACCGAAAGAAAGAAAGAATGGTGAATAAAGTGAGCAAGAGTGTCAGCGAGATCAGCAAACAGAATTATAACTCTCGTCAGTTAGTATTTGTGGAAAAGACTCTCGTTTGTCGCTTTTATTTTGATCTTTTTCACGGGCTCTTTTTGGAACCCTTAACCTTATATGTCTAGTTGCTTATCGTGGTCAGAGTTTTATATTCTGAATCAAGCATACCACTAAATCGTTGAGACTGACTTCTGTGAAAAAGTGCAAGACCCTTCAACTTAATGATGAGTGACAGAAACCTGGGCGACATAAGCTTAGAGCTGCATCCTCAGAAACGTCACTCTTTCTGTCCGATGCCTGACTGTTGTATTACTCTGCCAAGTTATAGACTGAACTGAAAAGCCCTGATTCTTCCATGTCACATATACACTTACACACAGAAAGAACTTACTCCTTCATATTAGACAAAAAAAATAGAAATAATCAAATAAGTAAGTAAATACAAAGGATTTAATTTACATTAATTGTGCTGCGCTGGTCCTGCCCACCTCTGCTTGACTTCGGGACTTTACTTGCTTCTGCTCCGCCGATTTTAACCACCTCTGCTTCCTCCAACACGAATCTCCACCTCAGCTTGGTTTCGGGACTTGAATGAATTCCGCTGCGCTGCGTACTGACCACCTCTGCTGCCTGCTCATTATCTTCTTGGCCCCGATCAAAATGTTCTCTTGGACTTTGTGATTCAAAGATTTTGTGACTCGAGGATTTCTGGGGCTACACAATTCAATCAGCTGCTAATACTTCCTGATTGTCTTCAGACTCCTCAATAATTAAATTAACAACTTATGTACTTTACTTTCCATCAATTGATACTGGATTTCAATGCTTCCTTTTCCATGTTCCTATTCTACTTATAGCGATATGTTCACAACAAACAAGTGAATCACATTAATGGAAAATTTCTTCCCAATAACATTCCGAGAATTTTGTTTTCTTTTTCTACTGAATTTGTTTTGGGTTTTTTTGTGTGAAATTTTATTTTAACTGAGCTTTTTTTTTATTTTTTTTTTGTTACTAATATTATTTAACTTACTATTACTTAATACTTAAATTTAATTACAAATGTTTGGTTTTAATTTTATTCTTAGTTCTATTTTATTTATTTATTCATTCATTTGTATTTATCTTTTTTTGTTTGCTTTTGCTTTGCTGTTTGCTACAAATCGGAATACGTAACAAAGTAAGATAAAATTGTAATAGATGACTACACATGACTATCCATAAATAGTGCACTTATACTCAGCACTTAATTCAAAACCAGCAAGGGATAACGAAAGAGAACCAGCCAAAATATCATTATTAGCAATCCCCAAGATTGGAAATTCACTCAACTTCACCTTCTCGGCGACAAGGGCAATTCGTGCATCGATGATGATTCTAAACCTGCTTCAAAGCATACAAGCATAGTCGAGGCATGTCCTTCAGCTTAATCGCTTTTACTGAATTACGCGATAACCCGGATAGCGAAGAACCAGAGCAGCGTTTAGTTATGAAATTTTGATAAAAACCTCAATATCAAAGAGTCAATTCAGGAAAATCTTTGCAAACTTTCTAATAAATAAAATAAATTGAAAAATTTCCACAAAAAATAATGCAGAGCCTGATACGTTACGCGTTCAAATTTTCAACAGTTACACTAAATGTTTCCGGGTTTTGAGCTTGTAACTAATAAAATCTTTGACGGTCCTTTTTTTTTAAATATGTGTCGAAATCGTATTAGCTTGGTTCGAAATTGATCCAAACCAACACGTTTTGAAGCTTATATTTAAAAACAGGATATTGAAATTTTAATTAAAAAATTCTCTGAAGTATGCAGCTGGAAGCGGTGTGAAAATTCAAATTAGTATTCAACGTGGCATTCAAAATGTTCAAAGGACCTTGATAGTTTGGAACTAGCTTCGACTAAACTCAATTCGAAAACACAACGAAACGATTCGAACGTGTCTAACCCATTTCAGTGATATTTTATGAGCGCTGACACCGTTCCGAGTGCCAGTTTCTATTGAATCCATACCAATGGCTACTTTTTCCTGCCCGAAGGATAAACTGCTTACTAAACTGGTTGCACGAAAATCAGCTCATCATAATCCGTATACTGAGCAAAGCTGTATTTTGTGACCTCATGTCCTGTTTCGTCTACTCCGCTCAGAATGGGAAGTAATCACCATCGGACTGCTGCTCCGTACGGCAACTATTATTTTCTTTTATTTCATTCAGTTGATGGATATGTGGATTTTTTGATATGTCACTGCCTGGAGATTGATCAGGAAGAAACTGGAACATTTGCACAAATGTCTATTCCATCTGGTCCCTGTGTTTATCCTGAAATGGTTTCGTTTGAAAAAAAAGTGAAAAGCTTTCTTATTGTATGCTTGGTTTTTTGCGTGGCTTTTCCACTGATGATGATAGATCCCGTTAAATATGTGTGCAGACATGTGGTAGAACCATTCTGAATAACGATAATAATAATTCTGGATCCCATCGTTTGTTATGAGGTATTTTTTCTCTTTTGACAAATGTACACACATTGCGCGTTTGAACGTTCATCCCATAAAAATGAAAGTTTCGGCTTTCAGATAAATGTTCATTTAAATTACAGCAAAAGTTGCGAGTTTTGTAGGTGGCTTTGTTTCGTCCTTTTTCTTATGTCAACAACTCATGTCATTTGCAACACCTCCAGGCTTTCACGTTTTCAACAATAGTTGTGTTAAATGAACTTGAGTTTATGTTGCCAAAGATGTAGACGAGAATATGTTTTGTGCGGATTCGATGGAACTCAAAACAGATAAAAGCAGGTCTGAGTCCTTGAACATCAAACCAACTCGATGAAACGTTTTCAAACTTTGAAAAAATACTTCTCCCAACAGCCTTAACTCACATTCTAGTTGCGCATTCCCGCGCCCCCTCATTCACGCGGAAAGTGGAATACGTTTCCGCGATAGCTAAATGAACGCTCGTGGAAAATTATTCCGCTTTGAAGATACCCCAACTTGAATCGCGTCAAAAGGAATCAGTGTCGTGTGAAAAGTTCTTACGACGTTGCAAATGGATATTTTTGCGATTACGTGTGTAGCGACAAAACTACAAACTCAGCATCCTTCGGGTTAAAGTGCTGGCGATGAAGAGCAGCATTTACTTCGGCACGGATGTCGCGCGTCCCTGGCAAAGGCATAAGTTTCAATTGCCCTTAAATCATTCAGCTTTCAAGATCTTTGCGTTCGTGGCACATAAAGATATTTAAACTAAACCTCAAAGGTATTTAAGTACTCGACTTATCCCTCCCATACTGCCTTTTCGCGAGCAGCTTCGGAAGTTTTGGTCGCGACTGCAGGATATGAGTGCCGAGTGAAAGGAAAGCACTTTAGAAATCTCAGGGAAAATTTGCATGTGCTTGCCGCTAAGTAATGAGCTCAGTGGTGCAGGTGCTGTTGGTATTGTGAGCAATTTATAAATATTTTCCTTGCTGGGCTTTCATGTCGTCCGAATGAAAAGCATTCAATTTGAGATAGATTTATTGCGTGTCGAGTTGTTCGCGGGAGTTTTTAATTCAGTTTTGCCACAAAAAATAACAACACAGGCCAAATTGTAGAATGATTTTATCGTCACAGAAAACAGTCAGGCGAATTAAATTACGTTTGTCATATATGAAAATTTCCCAAAGTCCTTAAACGTTCAATCTGCAACTAACAATACCCCCAACAAATTCAAGGTCCAACCCTATATTAAAATGCGTTTATTGAATGCGAAATCGTTACTAACACCTTCAAACACGAAGTCGTTATGGTATGACGAATATGTTACAAAAGGACAATACATTACCAACTTTCACCAAGTCCACTTCTGCTTAGGAACGATCAAGAGGCTGGTCTGGCGTTCCGCCCTATGGAACATTGCTAAAGGGATTAGGGAAATACCATAGGCCAGCATCAGCCCATAGCTCCCTACGTATAGTACTTTTGTTTACAGATGGTCCATTCTGTCGTCCTACAAAAACCAAGGAGTCCCCACAGCTCTGTGTTCGCCAAGTGTTCCAATTCTGTTACGCTAGTTCACCTCAGCCAAATAAGGCGTTTGTTGGCCAGACTCGGGCGATCTAGCAGGAAGCGCTCTGTACTTTCTTCCTCCTCGCCGCAAGCTCGGCAGGTGTCATCCGTTTGGACTCCTATTCGTTTGGCGTGTTGACCTAGAAGATTATGGCCCGGTAGTACTGCCACCAATGTTCTAACGCCATTTCTGTTTTTCCCCAGGAGTTGTTTTCTCCTCATTTGATTAGGGTGAGGCTAAAGAGCTCGGCTTATCGTGCAGTCGTTCCTGTCATTTATTGTCTCTTTCCAGACGATTCGTCTAGTTCCCTTTTTATCGTTCCTAGTGGCACTTTAATTGTGTCTATTCTAGTGGCATTTTGGTTGGCTGATCCAGTTCTCGCTAGCTCATCCTCTCTTTCGTTTCCCTCTACACCACTGTGGCCAGGGACCCATGTCAGTTTTTCAATGGCCCGTTCCACCGGTTTATGTTTCGCTTCGGAGGGTCAAACGGTAGGTATGCTGAGGCCAGTGTTACCTGCTCGTCCCACCCGTTGAAGTTAAGTCCATGTTGCTGAAATGCGACAGAAAAGTTAAATTGACTTCCTACCGACATATAATTCAGCTTCGAATTTTATTTATCCCGCTTGTAGCAAAGATTTTAATTGTTTTGCTCTGATTCCAAGTATCTTTCCATTAAGTTGGTAAGGCTCTCTATGTCGGTGCTTCCATCAGCTAGATGCTTAAGCAGGTTGGCTGTTACCACCCTTCAGTGGCGCGTATTTGCTTGGGTCACCAGTATCAGTTTTTCGTTTTTGCTCTAAGGGTGCGGTCGCCTTAGATCTAGCAGTCACATGGGTGAAACGAAAACTCAGTCGTCCCTTTTTGACCCATAGAACGCTGACGTCTTCCATTCGCATGCCCAGTACCAGGACCATGCCTTTGTTGGTGACTTCTTTCTCCGCGAAGAGATGCCACCTTTTTATTTCGTACCCCGTGTTCTTCTGTTTTAAGATGCTCAAATCTTAATAGGCACTGGAGATAACTGAATCTGATATAACAAAGATTAACAGAGATAATAACAGAGATTCCAAGACCTTCAGCAATCTTCCAGAGTCCAAACCGTACGAAGAGTTGGATGTAAAAAAGCTCGAGGATGTTTTTCATGTCGGTAAGCAAATGTTTCAGCATCTGAAATAGATCAAAAAGACACTGCTCAAGAAAAAGAAAAAAAAATTCAAAGGGTCGAGAAAAAGAAATAAGAGGATTCAAAAATTAGGTGAATTGGATAAGAGTCGAAAAAACTGGTCAAAATACCACACAAAAAGAAGAAGACCACCGAGCCACCACCGATAAAATCCCAACATTTGACAGGTGCTGTAATTAAAAAAAGGTCCTTAGATTACAGTTCAGCAATACAGAGACATTCAAATTCACTCGAAATATGAGAGATGAAATTTGGGTAAGGTGTCATCACCACATATCAACTGATGGTACACCACAGCACCAATACTGCTGCGAAGAATGGTATAAAGGCTCAAATGATAAGCCCCTTTCAAGGTTAAACCCGGACTAAATGCAGAAGTTCAAGAACTTATTGAACAGTTTTCGGGTATTTAACCAATTAGGAATTACTGACGCATTGTGTAGGTTAAAAATACTCAGAATAATAATCAGTGTGAGTAAAACACTCTTGGCAATAGTTCCGAAGCAAACATGTAATGGCAAAGAAGTAACTAAAATAGGAGTTGAAATATCACTGTCAATATACAATGAGGGTCGTATGACACTTCTAAATATGTTAGAAGGACTGGACTGCACTATAGGGGTTGCTGCTTATGAATTCGCCACAAGAAAAGACCAAGGGAGGAATCTTGATGGCTGAGAAGGCTGCTAACAGCGAGAAAAGAGGGCAACCAACATGAACTGGAGGTTGAAGAGGACTTTAGAAACTCATAAGATGGCCCGGGGACTGCAGATTGACCATTTGAGTGATAAAACTTGTTTTTTATTTTAATATCACATGAATAATATGTACCAAAACATTTCAAAACGCGTTTTCTCGAGAGGACATTTTTTCAACTGGGCTCAAATGTTATAAAGTCGCTCGTATGACAATTTACCACATATTGGAATAAAAATGTCATACAAAAACTTGGCAAACGAAAAAAAGCCAAAAAGGTGCTTTTTGACATCCTTGCAAATATCTGCTTGTTTTGTAATCTTTGACTACCGATGGAAAATCCGCTGGAAATTTTTGCTCTTGTGGTGAAAATTCCGAGATTAACTGTTACACTTACCCAAATCGATCCCACAATATACAAATCACACACATTGAATTATTGTAATACAAACAAAGTAGACATAATTATTTTGAATAAAAGTTTGTAAACAAAGTAGGCATTCATATTTTGAATCGAATTAAATTATACCAAGTAGGCAATGAGTGATATAAATAGTAGTGAAATTGTTTTAAAGAGGGAGAGTTATTTCTTCGCGTCAAAAGGTACGGACAAGCCTCTGTTCCCTATCACCCAATGTGAGGCTGCATTGCGGTACCTTTTTGAATACCGGTCCACGTATACAATATAAATTATACATCGTATATATAAGAAATATAAATTAATAAAGTTGGTGTAATTAAATGAAACGAGTGTTTTATTTATCCTTCCGTGTAAGAAATATAAATATTAACCTGCGGCCATGTGACAGTCTTTCACGTACCACTTGACACTAGCCCCTTCTATAAGAAAGAAAAAAGTGAAATATCCGTTAAAATGATGATTTTCCATGATTTTCAATTATCCATGATTTTCTTTACATTAAACATACGGCAATATGATAAAAATAGTTACATCGCTTTATCTAATAAAGGAGCTGAAAATAATCTCAAAATTCGTCATTTTTTCGGACTTCGCGACCGTGTTAGTAACACTCGATATTAGTACAAAATAAATTTGTATATGTGATGATAAAAGACTAAAAGTTTGATTGTTTTATTTGGCGCATAGTGCGCCACGCATGTTAACATTGTTTTATCTCTCCTGGCGTGTCGGAAGGCTTGATCTCAAGTTTATGTATGCTGATGTCATGCCTAAGTCAATTTTCGAAACCCGATTCGTATTTTCATAAAACGTTTGCCCAAGTTTTTGCTCACCCTGGTCCACGGTGCATTGGCCTGGTTTCCAATATTGCGTCATCCTTGCATCTTTTTAAGTGAGTTTTTAGTATAGAAGGAAATGTAAGTTTAAGGGGGTCTTACTATGTAACAGTTTCAAAAAATCGATTTTTTTAAACATTTTTTTCATCTAAATAGTGTTAGAAATACGCTGGTAAAAGGATTTAACTGTGTACGGGCTCGTTTGGCACTGACAGAGCATTTTTCACGGTCACGCGTGGCGTCGGCTGTATCCGAATCTGTTTCAAAAAAAGCTGTCGACGAAGAAAAAGAACTAAGTGTGTTGCGTGGAAACGATGAGAATAATTTGACAGTTTTGGTGTCTCAACACTCATTGGAATCTACAGCACAAAAGTAATAGACGCGATAGTGAAATCTAGTGTTTGCCAAGCCTGCACATCCCAGAAAAGGTTGACAAACGGGAGCTCAGATGAGTTCGAAGAATGGTATAAAAGCCATGAACAAGATTGTCACGCAAACCACGAAGGAAGCTCTGGAAAAATGGAAGTTGACGGAGTAACGGAGATGTTCAAACGATCCACAGAGAAGTATGGCGTGAAGTACGTTACTTATGTGGGTGATGGTGACAGCAAAACTTACAATGGAATCGTTTCATCAAAACCATACGGAGACAGTATTCTCGTTAAAAAAAAAGAATGCGTCGGCATGTGGAAAAGCGGATCGGCACGAGGCTTAGGACCATGAAAAAATCTAAGAAAGGTCTTGGAGGGAAAGGAAAGGGAAAGGAAAGGGAAAGCTGACAGACAAAATCATCGGAGAACTTACGAAATTTTACGGTTTGGCGATAACAAGCAATCCCGATTTTGTTGAAAAAATGAGTGAGGCAATTTGGGCTACGTTAGATCACTGCAGCTCAAGTGATGATAATCCTAAGCACTCAAATTGCCCACCAGGCAAGGAGAGTTGGTGCAAGTGGCGTCAGGCCGAAGCAACCGGAACTTTGGCAACTTTTGAACATACCCGTGTTCCTCTGAGTCCTCAAGTCCTAGAAGCTATCGAGCCGATTTACCGAGACTTGTCCCCGACCGATTTGCTACAGCGATGCATCGGAGCTTTCACGCAGAACAGCAACGAATCCTTGAATAGTTGCATTTGGCTAATGGCGCCCAAACATTTGCACTCAGGTAAGCAGGTGGTCGACATTGCTACCTGTTTGGCAGTAATGGTATTCAATGAAGGATACCGAACGATCCTCAAAACCATGAATACTATGGGAATCACGTTTGGGCATGAAGCAGAGGCGTGTGCCGCACGACTTGAAGAGCAACGCATCGTCCGCTCGGAGCGTAGGGTGACTGATGCAGCGAAAAGGGCCAGGATCGAGCAAAGAGAAGAGCAAGTGGCTCAACGTGAATTCCTCCTCGAACAAGAAGGTGAACTTTACGGACCTGGGATCGCAAATTGATCGTAAGAATTTTTAACAATATTTTATTACGTTGTCAATCTTTAAACGTGTTTTTCCGAAAGTCGTCTTTTTTGAGGTGGGGTGAACGTTTTCGAAAAATCTTCCTGACCGAACTTGTCATACTAAACATTTTTATTATCAGAAAACATGTCGCAACAGATAGACACGAGCTTTTTTTGAAATTCTAGTCCAAAAATTTTTAACAGCCTTGAATAGCAGAAACAAAAGTGCCAAAAAAAATTTTTTTTTCAAAATTCTATTACTATAAGAACTTTTTGAATTTATAAAAAAGCTCGTGTCTATCCATAGCCAAGGGGATGAGAAAAATAAATTTTAAAGGTTTTTTGGTTTCAGATCATCTGATCGGTCAAAATCGTTCACCCCGTGCGCCCTGGACACTTTTGACGTGGACACAGTGAAGGACGTGTAGCGGTCACATACGTCATTTTTATGTAAAACCAAAAAAACCATGTAAAGTTCAATAATGAATGATAACATAACAAAAAATTGCTTCCCGAAATCATTTGTAGTTTACTAGTAATCAATTTTTGAATATAGCGCTCGGAAATGAGGTATTATATGGTAAGACCCCCTTAAGATGGCCTTTCCGTTTTGTTTGGACACACTTGGTCTATTCCATGAGTGGGTCCATATTTATTTTGGTATGGAAAAGGTAAAGTTAGCGTCACCTCATTACTCATACTGAATTCTTTGGCATGCGTATTTCGTCCTGAATCGCGAGTACCACTGAGTAGTGTACAATGTGGACTAAAACCCACATCCAATTCACGGATGAATAACCAATGAATCCTGTTAGATTAAGTTCGTGTTGGTTAAGGAAATTAAAAATTTTCAAAAACCTCAGATCCTAGCGTTGCAGAGCTTAGTGCTGGAAAATGTAACCCTTGTAGTATTGACTTGATTGCTTCACCCATTTTAAGTCGATTGGATTCTATTTTGATGGCCTGCATAATCGTTGTCTAAACGGAAACGTAGTTCCTAATAATTTATGATTTCGGGCTACTTTCGAAGCAAGTATTGTTATATTGCAGCTATAATACACAAACACTTCAAAGCAAATCAACTTCGTTCGTATCCTGCACCAACAACAGCTTTTAAAAACAATGTGGAGTCTGTTTATCTCCACTCTCGCATATTACTCGCCCGAGTACCAGGACTGCATCCCTTTATCGACTTTGATAGATTTCCAGCACAATCGAGCTCCACCCGTCTCTTCAGGAATATTTTAGAAATCCCATTTCATCTTGTGTAATTATAATGTCACTCAACAGCTTGTTTGTGGCCAAAGTTTCAAATTGCATTTGTGGATATTCCATTGTGCATATGCTGTTGGCCAGTTTGCTTATGTTGCTTACCCCTAAAGTGATGATACGTGTGTTCAGGGTTGGTTTGTTGCAGCGTGTATGCATGCGAATGTGTGCAAAAGTGTTAGCACATGAAATGCAGCCGGGTAAAGTGGGAATACAACGTGGTCCGGATTTCGGGCTAGTTCGAGCCGAATAGGGATTTATGAAGTCAGTTGGTCTTACTTGCGGTTACTTATGCATTTGTTGATGGCGACTATGCAGAGCTTGCGTGGCCTTCGTGGAATTAATGTTTTTTGAACTTTGCACACTTGAACAACTGAAGCGGTGTTCATGGAACCATAAGCCCTGTCCTTTCCACCAAAATTTATCTGTGATAAAGGATCAACGCTTTAGATGAAGATGCTTGGAAGCATTTCATTCCAATTTCATATTCAATTCTTGCTGAAATTTTCTCACAGTAAATTATTATGCGAACATCAACATCTAGGCTCGAAATTCTCAATTATACAGGAATGGCCCATGATTGAACGATAGTAAAAACTTAATTATTTCTTGCGTTTTCCTTGAATAACAATGTGAGAAGGCAAGTAGACATCCCCCATATAGTTGATACCGTTACATGAAATTTGTTCCCACTTGTGTCCAATCAAGGAGCGGGTAGAATTTCAAAGACATTGAACACTTAACACATGAACTCAATTGAGCAATAATTGCGAGATTATTGGAACTCTCCTTGAGCACATTTGACCGACACCGAACTCAACCCCAATTCGTCTGAGTTCCGAAAAGGATAAATTTCATATTCAACCATTCGAAATTGATGCATTCAAAAACACACAAATGCGAATCCTCCTACACCGAGGCTAGCACGTCCATAATGATATATGAATTCCAGTTTAGATGATGGTTTGGTGTGAGAGAACAAATAGTAATCAATGTCCAGTGCAGAACAAACACTTGTTTCAGATTTTGATTCCTTGTCGACCGGCCTTTGTTCCATCCAATTAATGCTGGCTAGGCGGCTGTTCGCAAGGCAACTTGACTTTGATAACGTTTATCTGCCCAGACAATCAACTCTTTTGGGAGCACAATACGCCCCGACAAACCCTGAAAGGATTCGAACCACCCACACCACCTCTTTTCGCAATACTCTCCGAGAGTCTCGTGAACATTTCATGTGACCAACATTGGAATAAATAAAATAGATAGTTTTATTGCTACACTCCAGGAGCCGTGTATACATTTGTTTTGTCTGTTTTCCTTTTGTTTGCTGGAATTGTTTGAGCTGACATCGAATATTTGCAACAATGGGAGCTATGGCATTCCCGCCTTGCTGGAATGAAAAAAAGGGATACATAAATAAATATGTGAATTAAATCTCTGCGTTTTTTACTGTTCTTCGTTCTCTGCTACTGGAAAATGGAAAGTGATGGAAAATCTGAATTTATCATACGCCGAATATTCAGTTATTTGGAAAAAATACCCTGGAAAATCAGTGTACCGTTTCACATGGCTAAGCATGTGAAAAAATAGGTTTTTACTTTGCAAGCTATTCGTGATTCTTCCGAAAATATCCATGGTCGAACGCAGGCTCACTGAATATTCTATTGAAAATTATCTTGGTTCAATTGAAAGCGAGTTCACTTCCGAGGATTTTCAAATGCATTCAAGATGGACGAAATACTTGGGTTGCAATCACAATAGGTGTAACTGACACCGTTTTCATTTAAAAGACGTCTTACTGCTCTATTTTGAAAACATTTTGGTGGTATTTTGGATTTTATCCAAAGCAACCGCTCTCTACCAGGAGAAGACAAAATCGCTTATAAAACCTCACTTTCATGTCAGAATCCTAAATAAAATATCAAGAGGATCTAGTTACTTTAATTAGAATTCAAGAATAGGTTTCACGCAAGCTAAAGTAGGAACTCAGTGCAACATGTTGTAGCAGAAAGTTGAGGCCTGAAAGCAAGTTCATAGCGGCTTTTGTGCCATTTCCTTCCTACCTAGGGGTTGTTTTTTCGCGATTAATTGAAAGGAGACCAAATCGCTTGGCTTATTCTGTGTTCACTTCTGTCATTTTAAGTCAGGTTTTTTTTCAGAGAGTATTTCGTGAAATTACGTTTTTTTTTGTTACTGTTGGAACTTTGAATAAATCCACTTCAACTGAATTTTGACCGGCAAAATAAACTTTTGCTAGTTTGTCCACTCTTACATTTCCACTTTCCCATGCTTGTTCACGACTGTGAGACAAAGGTAATTTTCACCTGCCCTCTTACTGCATTGAATTCCGGCTAGCAGTGCTGAACTATGTGCGATGCGATAAGTCTACAAGAATGCCAATTTGCTACCTGAAAGGATGTGTGATTCTCCGTAATGGTTGGTTACGCCGCATGTGTTACCTAACTAATCACTGTCGTTCGTGTGACTGCTTCAATTCCAAAAAATTCGAAACAAAATCCTATGACTGGAAACACGAAGTATGACTTCCTAGCGTCGGGTTACTAAATGTCCTGCTTCTCTATCGGTAGCAAAGTGCAAAGGTAGCAGTCTTCAGGGAAAAAAGGTCTAGCAACGTGATCCAAAGTTTCTCACCACTCTTTTGTACTGGGATAGTTGGCCCGAGAAGAAACCTTTGTGTAGGTTACTGACTTGGTTATAATCGATTTCTCCTCCTACTTGATGGACACCACGGTTCAATGAATTTAAGAGACTGGATTTGTCCCGTTCAAATATGGCTCGCCATCTCTTTGATGAATTTTCATTCAATACCATAGGGGATGCCACTCTTTAGATGAGGGAATTTTACCTCCATCGCAGCTGCTGGTAGCTGCGTAGTCCGCAGGACTAGTCAACGACAATTCGATTTTTTTGACTGAAATTAACAGCGTACTTGATACATCTTTTTTACTTATGTTTTAGTAGTGCTAGCCAGGATACAATTACCTCGTTATGGATCCCATCCAAGTGACGTATTTATCCAGCCACCTATTAATTCATTTCATTCATTCTTGACTTCTCTAATCCGAGTCAAAGTTAGTGTGCTATTCAGAGCTACTCCTAAAAGTTTATTCTCATCCTCAAACTTATTTATTTGCCTTCTGTAGTCAGGGTTTGAAGGGTAGTCCGTTGGCGTTATTATTTCTGACATTGATCATCACTTACCTAATAGGGCCATTCTAAAGTTTTTCAAAAGAGAGAAAATACACCGTTGCAAAAGATAGAAGGGTCAGCATTAGACCAGTCAAATCATCAAAATATACACTTATCAGCATGATGGTGTTGGATATGAACACCCTTCCACTAAACTAATCCACTGTATTTAATATTGACTACTATCGACCATGAATATCCTTATCCATGTTATGTATCCGTGTTTATTTATCGCATTCAGGTTCCTCTTTCTTGTTCCGATTTCGGGTAGCATTTTGGCCAAATACGTGATGATTCTGCATCCGTTGATGAATTATTTGGGTGACTTTCAAAACTATCCATACTACATCTTTTGCTCTCTAAATGTGATTTGATACATCTGGCACATTTCTAATTTTATCAAACACCAACAGGGTTTATTGTTTGTCGATCAAACTTTTCTCCCTGCCATCATCGCTATCATCTGTAGCGATGTATCCTGAATGGTGTGAGCTCCTAAATTTCAACGGTGCGTTTTTATCCAGCTAATGCATGGTTTAGAGATTGCGAAGTAAAAGCCAGTGGGCTGCTATCTAGAAATTTGACACGAGGGCTTGAGGAATCCACCTCCGAGGTGGGGTTACTTGGGTTCCGGTAGCTCCGTCGGAGACGGGCGTGGGCGCCACTCCTCTACCCCAATAACCGACCCCCAGCCCTTAGAGGAGATGGGCTGTCCTCGGAAGCCGGACACTTGCAATTCTCAACGCCGCGAGCCCAATGTCGCGAGCTGTTCTCACCTAGACTTTTAAATGGAACTGATACACTTTCCTGATTTAATTTGAAAATTCACTTTTTATTCTTAGCTTAATACTAACTTAACTTATTCCTAAATCTTTACCTTATTAGCTATTATTATCCTAGCCTACTCACTCTAACTACGGCGGGGGCCCCCAGACGACTCGTGTTGGTCGAATGTGATGGCTGCGAACAATTCTGGCTTTGCCGACTGGCCTCCCGTTTTCACTCCACGCACCACTTCGGCTTCGCTGCTTTGCACTTAGATATTCGATCCCTTCGTCCGATTATCGTATTATATGCTCGCACCTACTTTCCCACCGGATTTCGTGCAGACTCGAAGGATTAGTTACTGCTACGACTCACCACTTTTGCCGCCAAGAACTCCGCCAATTATCGTTGAACACTTTTGCCGCCAAGAGCTCCGCCAATTATCGTTGCCCACTTTTGCCGCCAAGAACTCCAATTAATACTTGATATTGTTGCGACTACGACTCACCGGGTGGGCTCCAGAAGAATAAAAGAGGGCCTCAGCTCCGGCTCGTCGGGCTTTTATCCCTTTCGCCCAACGGTCGCCCGCTAAGAACAATGCCCGCTAAGGTGATTGCCCGGTGAGGTGATCGCCCGCAAAGAGGAAATTCCCGGGTTCTGAACCCCGAACTTAGTACAACCGCAAACCCATTTCCCGAGCTTTTACGGCGGCGTGGTTGCTGCGGCGGAGCAAAATTTTCCCCCAGTGTGATTGGACGGCGAATAATCGCTGCTCGTTTCCAGGCTCCGCCTCGTCTTCCAATCCAGTAATCAAAATGTGGTGATGTCTTTAAAAATAATTTCTAGCCGAATTCATTTCGTCGTCAGTACTTTTGAGCACTTTGTGTTTCTTCACCAACAAATATCTCCTTTTCGCCGATGTCTTCAAATCAATTAGCTCATTAAATCTATACTATCCTTATCACTCGGTAATATAATCATTTTATATCTACTATATAATTATACATTGATACTATTTATATCATAATCATTAATAATTCACTTTTTTTTTTTTTTTTGTGGAGAACAGCTCGCGGGACGAGCAATAACCCATCGTTAAATGTTTTCTTCCGCCAAGAACATCACGAAATAATATGGTCGCATCGTGTCGGCTAGCGAGTCGACTGAGGAGAGGAGTCGACCCGTAACACACGTTCAGACCTTTTTTCTACTGTTCCACATTCCATACAAAATAATGGAATATAATCCACAGACAGGAAGGCTCATCAGCTTGATCGAATATACTTCGTCTGAGTGGCTCATAACGTGCAAAGGTGTTAACTTTTCGTCCTTTTCTTTATCTTTACCTAGCACTTTGGGAAGCTCTAGGGACAAGAGTGGTACTGGTTACCTGGTGGGAATTGAAGGCGTTCTCTGTTTTTCCTTCTTCACGTTGCATCACTTTGCAATATTGTGTGTGTATATGTGACTCCTGTTTTGGGTCTATGTTAAACATGGATGTATCATTTGTTCCTTCTGTATGTTTCAAAATAATAACAGCTAAATGATTAAGCTCCCTCGATTGTATTCTCACTTTTGCTACATTTTCATTTGTTTCTTGGGCTCCTCTGCCCGAAAAATATAGGCCAGCATCGGCCCTTTGCTCCATGCGTATAGTGCTATTGATTACAGATGGTCCATTATGCTATTCTAGATGCGAAGGAATGAAGAACAGTACTTATGTGCTACATTGTTAATCTTCAATCATGTCAGTTTTTGGTTGTGATGTAAGACATGTGAGTGTCAGACAAAACTTGCTTTCAGTGTTCTGTACTTTCTTCTTCCTTACCATAAGGTTGACAGATGCCTTACTCTCGTTCTCACTCTTGCCTTGATCTTTTGAAGTCATCACTCTGTTTTCGTCGAGCTGATCCACCTCGAACAGTTTTGTTTATTATCACCTTATTCTTTTTTGTTTAAGGGTAGTGATAAGGCACCCTCCATTGTTTTGGTGTAGTAACTGGCTAGAGGTACTGTGTTCTTGTCGGTTTATATGCGATGTCCTAACGTCTTCATCACTGAGTTTTTATTGTGATTTTATTTATTGTTTTTAAGCGGTTCCAGTTCGATAAATTTTAGGTATCACATATATCCTACCGGATCTTTTTCACTTTTCTCACATTAGATTTGTACCACTAGTGGTCAGTGGGCCTAAATATATCTGACGTTCAACTAATTTTAACGCCGTTCAGAACCCCTGTTCTGATTGAAGAGAACCTCACAAACTCTGCTCCAATTCTGTTTCTCTTTAGTCATTATTCTACGGACAGAACTACTTTGGAACATAATTATCCTTCGTTTCATCATGCGTATAAAAGTTACTGCCAGTTATTACTCGCTTCCTCTGCGTATATTGCACAAATGCCACAAAATCGATGATCGCTTATTATCTGTAAGGGTTCCAGAATTATTCGGACACATAATTGATCTAAAACCGCAGTGATCAAATTTAATTTGGCACATCCTCATTCATTTTTTCGGTGGGGGTTAGACCGTCATTTTTTTGACCGTCTCTTGCTGATGTCATAGGTGAGAACCGCGTTTTCTACATTGACCATTTCCACGGTTTCTTGTCATATTCTTGGGATAGGTGCCGTTCCTTTATTGGAGATATCTTTCTGTGGGAAGAGGTGCCACAATTTTGTTCAATTGGTCTTGATTTCCAGGTATCGTTCCACGGAACGGATTGTGTGTCTCTATCCAGAACAACTGCTTACGATTGCAGAGTTCAAACAGAGGATCCAATGTTGGACTTATCCATCTCATTGTAGAGCCTCTTTCAGGATCTTATTCAACTGCAATAGTATAGATAAATAACTGATAGATAAAACCTTCAACCGAGTAATAGTTGGCAGTAACTTCAATGAGCCTTACAAAACTATCGATTGTGCTCCAAAATATGACTAACCTTAAAATAACAAATCTACATTCAACTTATGATTTTATTTGTTGCCTGGTTAGAGCCAATACCTGAACTGTGTGCTTTTCCAATGAACAGATATACAACATGCTGTGAGTAAGCCGAAAACGAAGTTCCATTTTAAATTGGATGTCCGGTCCTGTATGCCAATTTCTTATGGTATGTAACATCGCTCAAACGTCAGCGCTACCGTTCATGGCGGCACGGATTTGTAAAGTCAACTTTTCAATGGCTCTGTCATAAACGAGGTCTGCTGAAAAATCATCGCGTATTTTGGATTTCCACGGGCAACGTGTATTCACCTTTCGAATTTTTTGTGGCATTATATGTACCGGTATTTATTTCCTTCATTTATGCTGACAAGTCTGGCCATTTTGAACATTCAGTTAATTGTTGACAGCTACTTCGCTCGGACGTGTCTTTGAATTTTGTCTACTCCAACAAAAAGATCAAAGTTTCTGTACCAAACGTTGTGTGAAAAACAACTTTAACCGAATGTTGACTCTTGCTTATGGTGTAGCTACGTTGCACCAAAGCAACGTTTAACGCTCATACGAAATTTTCCAAGAGGACGGAGAAGATGTGATCGACCAATTGCGTGCCGGTCGCCCGAGCACGTTAACCACAACCGAAAAAATTGATAGGCAGTGAAGATAATAGAATTAGCTAGTCGTCGAATCACCGTTAGAGAAGTTGCTGAGGACCCAAACATATTGATTCGATCGTACCGCTCGAGTTTTACTGATAATCAACGTGTCGCCGAAAATTTGTACCAAAATTGTTCACTTCGACAAGCAATAGCATCACATTGATATCGCTAAGAACCTGTTAGGATCTGTAGTGACCCAGGTTTGCTTGAGGGGGTCATAACTGGCGGCGATACACGGGTTTCTGGTCTTAACGAGGAAACTAAAGCTCAATCATTCCGAAGGAAGCTGTCGCACGAGACAAGACGAGATCGAAAAATGCGGGTGCAGTTCGGTCGAATGTGAAGGTTTTGCTCACATTTTGGCCAATGGAGCGGCGTGGGTCAACGTGAGTTCTTTCCATAAGGTTGAAAGGTCAATAAGAAATATTATGCAAGAATGCGACATTCGAGCGAAACCATCCGGGACGAACGACCGGAAGAACGAAGAACAAAAATTTGCTTTTGCAGCATTATTATGCCCCTGCTTACGCAATCTCGCTTGTGTCCGAATTAATGCGCAAAAACAACATACTACAGCCATCGTATTCCACAGACCTGGTCTTTTTTTTTGTTATGAAACAAAAGTGGCTCATGAAAAGACGATGCTTCATCACCATTACAGATATAGAGACGCTATCAAAGGAGGAGCTGCACAAAATCTGAAAAATGATTTCTTGAAGGGATTACATTGAAGGGGACAAAATGGATATTTATTGATGAATAAATAAATAACTTTTGGAAAATCATAGAATACGCGATACGATATATTTCAGCCAAAGCGTTGTGTTCACTTGAAAGGCAGTGGAGTTGAATCACAACCACTTGGTGACCAATTCACCTCTGCGAAAGGTAACCATATCATCAAATCGTTCATACAGAATAGCCACCTATCCCTTCACCATCTTTGTTTTCGAAAAAGTACGGTCTAACGTCTCCGCCGGCGCAAAATCTGAAGCAATAGTCCCACGAACAACAATTGTGCTTTTTACCATCTCCATTTGTCCAAAAATACGCCTGGTCACTGAAGTAGATTGTTTGACTGAAGTTAGGATCCTATTTCAAATGCAATTTGAAATTGAATTCGCTATGCGTGGAAATTACCAAGTTGAAGTCGTCGAAGGACATATTTCGGATCCAGGGAAAGGAATTGACTGCGCTAGGGTTTTTTCTTTGCTCGGACCGCGACAATATTCTCGGCTGATCTGACGTGTTCTAGACCATAAGCTGTTGACAGATGGAGAACCGAACCGTTCGCCTCAAATTAGGCCACCAAACGTCCGATGCTCGACTTTGAAAGGCTCCCGCGGCTTCCATGAATTATTAGCAACCCGCGCAACGTTTGCGCTAGCCAAGGCTCATTCCGATGATAAAGTTTTATCACTTGGTCAATCGTGCAATGACGAACAGACAGGAAAACTTCCACAATACCTGTCGGCCACCAGAGGCTGCCAGCATCGAACAAGGCAACGCAAGCGAAGCAAAGCTGGCGAAAATGCTAGCTATCCTTTTATCCAGCACTCTGTGCATTATAGCGAAATTTAACAGACTTATCATGTTTCTTTAATTGGAAGTCATTGAATTTGTGACACCTTTAGGCTAGTCTGTAAGGAACTCCAAAAGTAGTGAGTTAAGCTTAATCTTAAGTTTAGAGAAGGTTTTAGATAATTTTTCTTTCCACTGAAAAATCTAATTGGTAAATGATTTCCTGATTATTTTTTATTGGAAATTAAAGATTTCAAAATTGTAACTCAAATAAAGTTGAAAGTGAGAAAACTGAACTCAAGTTCCAACACGATTTGTTTTAGACGTAAAATCAGTAAAGAATATTTGATTTACTAAACATGAAACGAATGTGTACGAGGACACATTCGTTATGACAGCCTGCAGGATTATTCTGTGGGCTCCCGAAAGTCTCCTTTTCCTTTTACATTAAACATTCAAAGGTGTTTCTATTATCTGCTTCGTTTCCGATTGAAATTACAGCGAGGATTTTTTCTCTCTATTCGTAGTTTGCTTTGTTTTAGATAAAAAGATTGTCTAAATATTTCTGGACTCTACGAACTACAGAGAGATCCAGTTAAAATAAAGCTGAAGGAAGGATACATTGATGAGAAACTATCAGTTTGTAGTTACTTAAAAATTTTCGGATTACAAATAATATCCTGTTGCCTATTTTACACAAAAGTCTCCATAATCGAAACTGAAACATTGCTTTGGTCTCGGTGACCAAGGGTATATTTGTATTCGTGTGCTGAGCCGCACCTGGTAACAATGCTTCCTCCTCTACTTCGTCTTTGCTCATGAGGCTCGTTTCGATTAATTTATTCAAAGTACATATTTGCCGTTTAGAGATGCCGAAACTCTGTGGAAGCAGAAATTTTAATAAATGCGCGCTGCAGCACCTTTCAAGCGTTTCGTTTTGAAATACATTATTCGCTCGCGGTGAGAACGTCTTCTGCTCCGAGTAACGAAACGGTGGTCACATGACGGTCCTTTGAAAATATTCCACGCCCGATTTCCATATTTTAGTCCCGATTATCGGAGAGCTCTCGAAAGTATGGATTTAAATTTTCCGCACCACATAATATCGCCATCAGGATTATACGTCAGCGCTTCCTATGCATTACTCCGATACATCTTAATCGAAAAAGCATTCTGACAGGATATCCAAAGCCTTGTGCCACGTCTCGACATTTACATTAACATTTATATCCTTGGGGGTCGAGCGGCCCGTGATCCCCGCGCGACCTTCGCGTCCGTCCTCCATCGCAAGCATCCCCGAATCCTAGCGTGTCGACACTCTTGTGGGCAGTGTAAATGGAACAGGCGAACCACTTTCACCGATTCACGGCTGCCGAGCGTGATAGGACTAGTGGAAGGATCATGAGTTATGATTGTCTCCAAATCAATTTTTATTGCTTCGCAGATTTTCCACGCTTTATTGAAATTTTATTCGTAACGTCTTAACCGTAAATTCCTTTTTCGAATCCGGCGCCGCGAATGATGGCACTCGCTTACGGGGATGCGTCGGAATGGCGACGGTGGGGAGGAATTAGAAGGCTATGCAGGGTTGGCTTGGGCTGGGAAGTGTTTTGGGGGGCTTTAAAGGATTTGCAAATAGTGCGAAGCACAAATGTATTGGAAAACGATGTCTCCTTTATCGCCTCGCCTGAGACATGAAAAAGTGTCGGCTCGAGCACGCGTCCCGCATGACTCGCGCCCAAACTAAGATCCTCGCTCAGCGCCTGGCTGTCTTTCGGGAGTCGAGCCGTCGGCGAGGAGCATACTATTATTGGATATTGTCATGTTTACGATATTGGCCAGAATCTGGGATTTATGCCAATGAAAGTAGTCGTAAAAGCTTCGCCCGGCGTTCACCACGACCCTCATGTATTTTTCAGTCTGCTCCTTTGCGTCTAAGAAGGCTTCCAGCAATGACAAGGCAACGGTCTGTTGCCGCATTATTTATTATGAAAATTCAAATTACCATCGTTAAAGTGCTTAAGTGTTTGCATTAATATAAAATAAAGTGGCCATTATTGAACCGCCTTAGTGGGCAGTTAATACACACAATGGAGGAATGATTTTGTGCATTTTGTTTATTAAACTGCCGTGGATTGATTCGGTCGCAGGCCGATATTGGATGCGTACTTGGTCCTCCAAAGTCTTAATTTTATCTGCTGTGGATCTATTTAAAAATTTATGATTTTCAAGTTGATTACTCAAGTTATTTTAGGCACTACACGGAACTTTGAAAAACTGATGGACGTGGATATTGGAAATTCTCTCACGCAAAAGTATGATTCTAGGAATCGTAAACATGCCTAAGAAATCTAATATGGCTTACAGCGATTATTATACTGTTTAACGATGAACATCCTTGGGAATAATGGAGAACTTCTCAGTTCACAAAGCATTAGCAAGGTATTATTATTGGATCTAATTAAATGAAAATATGGGTTAAATATGAGTTGTCTTTGTTTTCATCTTTGATTCCAGAGTTCCGTCATAATGAAATTCAAATCTTTAGTGCGCTTCCTAATCCCTGCTTTCCATACTTCAAAAACCACTTCAGGACCGAAGTTATTCGTACAATGTTGTCTCTTCAGATGTCATTCAGAAGCGTTTGTAATTTTAGCTCATTGACGAGCATATGAGCATATGAGCTACATATGAAAAGTAAGTAGGATTGAGACATGTGTGGTAATTTCAAGGGCCCCTTCAAAAAGTGCAATAAATGTAAGCAGTGGTCAACATATTGTATACCCTACCAGTCCCATCCAGGAAAACTAAATCTTTCGAAATTACAATTCTTTCGAAATAAATTGTGAATTTAATACAAAATATATTTGGTTTAAGTGCTGTGATGATTCTGCAGGAGATTGTTAATATATTTGGGGTGATTTCTTTCAATTGAGGTAAATTTTGTATGACATATGTGGAAACTGACAATTCTGCGTATTCGTATTAGGTAAGACCTACTCGTAATCATTTGGAAATAAATTCAGCTTTTCGCTGTAGTACTTTCGCAGTTTCCCTGACGTTCACCTGTCTTCCAGGACGCCCAACAAAGTCGTTACTTCATGATCTGTCATCATTCAGTTTACAGCAGCTATGCGGGGCGATTTTTAACATGAAAGAAATAATTTAACAAAGATTTTGCCTTAAATTTTGTGTTGTAATCGAAATTTCTTGTGCTGACGCATTGAAAAAGTTGGAAAAGGCTTATGGTGATTCAATTTTATTCAAAACCCATGAATATGAGTGGTACCAAGCGTTCAAAGAGGGCCGTGAAATCGTCGAAGACATGCCTAGTTCTGAACGATCTTCGAGCTCTTCGTTGTAGCGAAGGAAATTGAGGTCATCAGCATTCCAGCTTAAAGGAGGTAGCCATCATCCTCAACATCTCTCACGATTCTGTTCTTACCATTTTGATTGACATTTGGGCATGAGACGCGCTGCTGGACAGCTTGTTCCAAAAGAGTTCAATATTCTTCAAAAACAGTACCGGGAACAAGTCTATTTGGACATGCTTGAACGCTCGAGCTCCGACCCTAAATTCATGGAGCAGATCATAACTAGTGGTGAGACACGGGTGTATGAAATTGACACTCTCACCAGTCAACAGGCTTCCGAATAGCGCGCTAAAAATGAATCGAAACCGAAAAAAGCACGTCAAAGCCGGTCAAAAATCAAGGCGATGCTCATTGTTTCCTTCGATATTCGTGGTCTGGTACACCATCAATTCGTTCCACAGGATCAAATGGTGAATATGGAGTTTTATTTGAGCGTGTTAAGGCGTTTACGTGAACGAATCCGGAAGAAACGGCCGGAATTATGGGCAAACAACCCGTTGATTTTTCAGGACGACAACCCGCCGTCGCACCGAGCAACAATTGCGAACGAATACAAGAGCAAAAAACTTGATAAATACCATCGATCAAGCACTGCTTTTCCCTGAACTAGCTCTGTGTGACTTTTTTCTGTTCCCGAAACTAAAATTGCCCCTCCGTGGAACACGTTTCGAATCCACTGAAGCCACAAACAGAATTCGGCGCGGCCATCCCAGAAGGTGCTTATAAAAAATGTTTTGAAGAATGGAAAAAACGATGGCACATGTGTATACCCTCTCATGGGGAGTACTTTGAAGGCGACAAAATAATTTTTGATGGTTAAATGTAAAATGTGTGTTTTATTTACACGTTCCCGGTACTTTTTTTAACAGGATCTATGTGTCCCCACCGTGTAGATGTGTCAGGTTATAATTAATGTCACCACACTTTATTCAGAACCACGGCTCCAGGTTAATGATGACTTTTGTGGTCAACCTTCTTCGCGCTCCGTACTCACATTAACTGCTACAAACCTAGGGTCCTTCTTTTTATGGGAACGTGATAACCAGCATCAAAACATCAGTGAAAGAACAGTGTGCAGCTCCTATGCGACGGGTTACTGTGTCCAACCCAGTCTACATAGTCATGCAACAGCACTGACACTGGCAATAAGACATAAAGAGCTGACATTTCCGAAGCAGGTTTCTCCGCTTATGTCCGGATTCGATGAAAGAAGTCAATCAAGTTTATCAATATTAGGCATCTCTTTCTTGGTCAGTACGACAATCTCGGTTTTTCCCAGCATTGCTTGTCCAACAATTGGGTATCAAATGACCCAGCCACGTAGTACCATTTGAGTTTCACCAGTTGGACAGTTGGACATACGAGAAATTCCAGAGGTCTGGCCAAAAAGCCGAACCTTGCGCCGCATATGATGTCGACCAGTCCATAGCATTTGCGCTATCACGGCATCATCGGTCAATATTCGGAAGTGTTGTTAAGGTTCACGGTAGACGTTATACGAACAAACTTAATCAATACCACAAAAATCATTGAGATAATCAGCGATACATTTGTCTTAAGAAGGGCCACCGAAATCCTTGACTTTTTGGTTACGATGTTCGGAGACAATATTACATCACGAAATGGTCCAGTGAATCTGCATACCTTTTGATACCTCCATATTGTTTTCTTGGTGTTAGCTTATATTAACAATATAAGACCTGCTTTATTAGAACAAGTTTTCAAACATTGGTTTGCCAAACTTCTCCTAAATAGTTTGGAATCCTTTCGAGAGGCAAGAGAGTGACAGGAGAGTTTTTTTGCATTTGATCAGCTGAATTAGCCTCATTTATTGCATTTACTGACTCAGATTGAAAAGACCAAACCAAATGGTATAATTGAAATTTGAAGCTCAAAGGTGACTCTTCGGTCTAAGATCCTCAGCTGAACTGGAATTCTTGGGTCTGACTACGATAACATAATCGTTAATTCATATAAAGTTCAGCAGATCACGGTCTAATAAGATGTCCATATTTAGAGTACCAGAGCTTATTGAAGTTGATGATACGTTATTTGATGCGTAGAGCCTATAACCTAGTGGTACGGAATTATGAGCAGTAGACATAAGAAAATTGGTCTCATTTGGGTTTATGGTTTGATAAACTTTTGACAAAAGCTATCACATAGCTCCGTCAGTAACCTCTGCGGGTGTTTTTTTCTTTGTTTGAGTCGGTCAAACCAGACATCGTCAATCAAGTTGATAAAATAGCTAATGGTCAAATTAGGTTACTCTAGTGTATTTGATGACAGGACGTTCTGAGTACAACACTCACAACACTCCTTCGATTTAACCTCTCAGAGATTCCGTTTCGATTTGTCCAACGTACTGTTGAAAGTGCATGTTTGGGTCCTGTCCGACCTGATTGATAGGCAATTAGTCATAACCATACAAATGCGCCAACATGACGTCCTCGAAGACTTTCTCGAATCCTAAATCTTCCATACAACCAATCACACCAATAGCTACCTTGGCAGCATTGGTGCAAGCGATATATTTATGCTTTGTTGAAGGAAGATGAACAGCTCCACATCACAACATCCATGATAACGCAATAAGAGTAGAGGACCAGGTATAACCTACCTTCTATTCACAACTGTTCCTTTTCAGTCTGCGTTAACATATCCCTTGAGTTGTTCTTGATTCACTCAACACACCGAGTGTAGTTCGATGTTACTTTTGTGGTATTTCAGGACACATTATGCAGGAACCTAATTAGATTTGTTCTTTTTTTCTGGAACCCGGGGACATTTCAAAGGTGTAAGTCGGTACGAAGGGATATATTAAAATTGATTAAAAGTTATAGTAAAATTTTGTTAGTGTCTTTTTGGAAGATTTCGGTTTTCTAATAAAGATGGGGTCAAAAAGCGAAAACAATGTGTGAGAATTAATGGTAAGTTGCTTGTGAAAGTAATTTCCAATCTTTCTTTTTGTTTCTTTCTATTTCTAGTTTTCCATATATCTGGTATGACTTGGTGCTTGATTTTAGCTTAGTAAATTTTTTATATGGCGTAGAATTCTAAATTATATATTGGATAGTCTGAAAAGTATTGAGCTATTTGTGTCACTAGATGGAGTTCGTTGTCATATATCGGGCAATACTAATCAAATTGAGTCAAACTGACATCCGTTTGAAAGGTGACATTCCAGCCTACAATTTTTATATGGACAGTTTTGTGTTTTGCAATTCGTGTCAAAAGTTCTTTTCATTTACAAATGAGTTAAATTTCTGAAACAAATCGTTATATTTTACAATTTATAATTATCTCTACGATCAATGTAAGAATGCATCGCAGGCTCATGAGAAAATTTGTGATCACGGTCAAGATACTTTATCAAAAGCCACAGCCAAGAGATGTTTCGCCCGCTTTCGTTCAGGAAATTTTGATGTCAAAGATTCGCTCAGGTCGACCAATCGCTGAAAAAGTTGATGAAATCTTACAAAAAATTGAAGAAGATGGACACATAAGCAGCCATAATATTGCTAAGGAACTGAATATCCATCACCAGACAGTTTTGAACCATTTGCGTAAGGCTGGATACATAAAAAAGCTCGACGTTTGGGTGCCGCATGAATTAACACAAAAAAAAATTTGATCGACCGAATTTGCGAAATGCTAAGGAAACGCAGCGAAATCGTGACTTTTTTGAAGCAAATAATTACGGGCGATGGAAAATGGGTAGCATACGAGAATGTCGTCCGAAAAAAGTCATGGTCAAAAAAATGAATCTTCACAAACGACTTCAAAGCCAGGATTGACACCAAATAAGGTTTTGCGATGTGTATGGTAGGATTGGAAGGGAATTGTTTATCATGTGGTGCTAGAACCTAGCCAAACACTCATTATGGCTCTGTACTGTCAGCAATTAACCAGATTGCAACAAGCAGTTCAAAAAAACCGGCCAGAATTGATGGCATTGTCTTCCATCATGAGAATGCCAGACCACACACATTTTTGAGGACCCGGCAAAAATTAACAGACCTTGGCTGGGAAGTTTTGATGCATCCACCGTATACTCCAGACATTGCACCATCAGATTACAATTTTTTTCGGTCTCTGCAAAACTTCCTTAATGAAAAGAAATTCACTTTGAAGTGGGACTTTGATAAATCACTTGGCCAAGTTTTTCGCCGATAAACCACAGAAGTTCAACACAGATGGAATAATGGCTCTACCCTTAAATTGGCAAAAGGTCATAGATAATAATGGAACATATGTACTTTGATAAAATCCATTTTAAATAAAAGAAGTATTCAATCGGAAAATGACAGAAAAAGGCTCAATACTTTTGAGACTTACCCTTTATTGTTTCTAAATATTTACAGGACTTAGCTAATATCTTAAAGTGATTCTGAATTTGGTTTTGAATGATGAAGATCAGAAATGAAGTTCTGAATTTGGTTTTCATTGCATCTGCAGTATTTTTTTTTGTTTGTACCACAAATAATTCTTGTTCATATGGTAAAAACAAAAACCTCTTTTAAACTTAACTCTAACTTAAACTTAAACTACTACCACCTATGCTAAAACCTAATTACATACTATTTTGGATCTTAGTAATTACTATCAATACTAGGTTAAGGACGCATGATCTATCGATCTATCGATGGTCTTGAATGTACGGATTTGACGCGTGTTCTGCCTTAGCTAGTAGATTATCTCTGCGCGAGAGTGCGAGTTTATTGATTTATTGAAAAATATTGCCTAAGTTTTGTCAATATTGATGCTAATTTTCCACCTGTAGAAGAACTGATATACTTTTTCAAACATTTTCTATAAGTTAGCTGTAATTGTACTTGGGTAAGTTCCTGAAGCATAAAAACAGGTATCATCCGCAAAGACAGCTATTTGACAGTGCTCGCTTGTGGGGAGATCGGAGGTATCGATATTGAAAAGAGTAGGGCTCAGACATGAGCCTTGCGGAACACCAGCGGGGATGCTTCTTACAGTAGAGGTGCTATCTCGGACCTTTACCTTAAATGATCTGTCTTTGAGGTAGGAAGCCACAAATTACGTATGTATGTTGGAGATTTGTACTCTTGGAGCTTATAAAGTAAACCTTCGTGCCAGGCTCTATCCAAAGCTTTCTCATTATCGATGGTAACCATTCCAACTGATTGTTTTCCTATTACAGCTGTCTTAATGTCCTTTGAGATGCGATACAGCTGGTGCTCCGTTGAATAGCCGTGTCTGAAACCGAACTGAAAGTTAGAATATATGTTGGCATTTTCCACGAAGTCTGTGAGTCGTTTGAGAATTAACTTTTCGAATAGTTTACCAAAGGCTGGCAATAGGCTTATTGGCCTGTAGCTTTCTGGCTCATGTGGATCCATCCCAGGCTTAAGTAATAGTACTTCATCTGCTTGTTTTCAGGCGAGTCGAAAATAAGATAGTTTGAGGCACGCATTAAAAAAGAGGCAAGTGAGAACAATCCCTTTCTTTGGCAGATTTTTCATCACAGAATAAGGAATTCCATCGATCCCAAGAGCTGTACGATTCTTAAGTTTTTTAGTTACCTAACTATTTTTCCAGTCTTGATTTAGGCGCAAGGGGGCAAGTTAGATATACTTTGCACAGAATTATATATCATCGTTTCTATGATATCATTGCGCCTTTTGTTTCAGATGTTGTGGTAATTATGAAATTCATCAGGAAGAATTCTTGCTTTTTCTTCACAAGAGTTAGTTGCCTGGGCACTTGCGTCTATAAGAGGGTAGGGGAGGTTGTGAGATTTGCTTTTGAATATTTTAGTTAAGGGCTCAAGCCCCTTGAGTTATAATCTAAGCTCTGGAGCATTTGATTCCCGTACTGATTCCGTACGTTTGAGATTTTGTTCCGGATTACTGTAGTGAGTGTGTTCACACGTAACTTCAAGGCCGGATCCCTAGATCTTTGCCACTGTTCTTCTTAGGTTATTTCGGGTCTGAATAAGCTTCAGAGCTTCGTAACCTAATTCGAAGCTTGTATATTCGGCATAAGATTTGGGTACACTGCATTATGTACCCCTGAAAATATTGTTCTTAAATTCGGTGATTTTTTCATCGACCGCTTGCACTGTGTTCTTGCAAAATTTATCGTATTTTGCGAAATCGATATATTGTCGTTAATGTGTCCTCGAAATTTCCCCCAGTCAGTTTTTTGAAGAAGGAGGCTTGATTGGGTTTATAACGATAAACTCCCTTTGAGTCTAGTGCGAAAAGCTCTGGTAAATGAGGAGATGGTAGCACTTATAATACACCAATATCTGAAGGGCCAATATTATCATCGCCCACTGAAACTATATTTCATATATTATAGAATTCTATATCGTATAATTCCATATAATTGGCGTTCGACATCAATATTTCATTGATGCTTTCACAGCTTGTCAAATTCGAGATGAGTTGCAGGGAGATTGAGTTTGCTGAATTGAAAGCTTAGGTTTTAAATAAGTAATAAAACTAGCGAAATTGATCCTTTCAATTTATATGTAACATGTTATTCTTATGGATTTTTTAAAACCTAACTGTATGAAGTATTGTAAGTGTTGTTGTAGTGGATTCGTTATCCGGTTAGACGTGTGAGTCCTTGCATTTGTAAGACATCATTCACCCTCCCAGCGGAAAGTCCTCTAAATGAGAGATGCAGAGAATGTATCTAACGTTGGTCAATTTATTAAAAAATATGAAATGAACATTTTCCCGGCAAGGTTTGTTTCCATGTCAGTTTTTGCTGGATTACCTTAAAGCGAAACGTATACGCAAGCTACTGATAAGGCAATTATTGGTCCCTCTCTTAGACTTGAACTTTACATTGCACGCCTGCGGTCATTTGTAGGTTGCTCAAATTATTTTTCTTCTTGTTTTTGTGGCTTCTTATGTCTTCTACTTTTTACACCACCTCCCTTCAAACCAACTTGAAAGGGTACATGGTCTCGTTTAAAGACTGTTACATAAAATGAGGTTTGAGCTTCTTCGAAAGAATAAGTCAATTTACTCTAACATTCACCCCTTCATGGGGCTAAAAATTGAAAAACTCGCTTGTAATTGATTTTCACTGTACATATAGTGAAATTAGGTCGACTTTATTTTCTATTTTCCATTTCCATACAACTCGCTGTTTTCGTTTTATCCTGATCCAAATAAGCACATCGGAGCTATAAATAAGCAGCAAATTTATGACTTGGTTAATTTTTTCCATAATGCTAACATTGCATGTCCTTGTGAGCCCTCGACCACTTCCTGCAAATGTAAATAAGTGGAGCCAGGACTAATTATTCTCTCGTTAGACGCGTCGTTCAATGACTAGTTAACAACTTTTTTTCTATTAACATGACCCTGTGTGAATGCACGCCAAACTCGTAGTTTGGGGGTAGTTAATTCAATAGATTGTGACGCTAATCATAGTTTCGCCATTGGATCGACATAATCAGCGATGTAATAGCTTGGGCTTATCCTGAAAAGGATTTCACGAATCACAGGGCGGACTAGTTAGGTCTTAATTGAATTGTCACTTCTTGGAAATTGAGTTGGAATTATATTTTGGCATTTTCGTATGGAAATTTCCTCGTTCTCCATTTGTTCGCTATGTCCTGACAAGTAGCTAAAACAAAGTTAAATGCAGTAGGAAGACGCACTGGTGGGCGCAGAGTTTGCTCTTTTCCGGAAAATCTTTTGGAAAAAGAATCAAAAATAGATTCACTGCTTCCAAGCGTTGAAAAAATTCCCTTTTTTCAAACTACACCCAAGTGTATTAGTTCTGTTTGGTTTGATCTCAGTGGGAGCTCCCTAAAACGCATTCGCCTTTGTTTCAAAGGAAATAATTCAATTGCTCGTAATCTACTTGAAATTCAAAAGCAGCGAAAGTAATTCGGCAAAAGCATGCGTGCCGGAAAAGACGGGAAACATACAAAGAGTGAAGCATGTTGAAATTGAATTCACCAATTTGTAAGCGTTTAGAAACGAATTTTACCTACGCTTGCATTCACAGGCGAAATATGAAATCTAGCAGAATAATGGGAATTGATTGAAAAGGTTTAAACGGTTGTTGATAAAAAGACAGGATCTGCGAACAGTGTCATGGAGGAATAAAGAAAATGTCAACAAGTCAATAATAACGTACACCTCTGAACCTCACAGTTCAGTGACTTCTGAGTATTCTTAGCCAAGAGAAGCGTTTGTTAAACATGATCGAACAATCTAGGAAAAAGTATTCTCTACTTTCTTGTGCCTCGCCGCAAGCGGTAGGTGTCTTTGGTTTGGATTCCTTTTTGTTTCGATTGCTAGATCACAGGCTTTTTCATTTAGCTCTACACCAGTGTGTTTGGGAAAGCTTTATCCTAGCTCCTGGGTTAACGATTCGATTCCAGTAATCCCGACAGGCTCTACCGATTCCACGGTCCCGGGCATAGTAAAACACAAGAAATAGATCTTGCTGGGGTACCACCGTATGACGTATCATTGCGACTCGGTTGACAAAAATCAATCCTGGAGATATAATTAGGTACAATGAGTACCTGATTATGCACCATTTAATGTCAATTTAGATAACAGATGGTGCAACTTTTACATATGGTTTGCGTCTATGGTACTTTAGAGGGTAAACATCTGTCATTAATTCTCACTTTGTCATTGAACGAAATAGCGTGAAAAAACAAAGTTTTTTTTACTTCGAAAATGTCGAATTTTGTGCCTGAAAAAATCGTTTCGCGGGAATGTTTAATAACCTCCATTGATTTGATGCGAAACGCTGCTGAAAGTTATTGATTGTTAGCAGAAGCTAACGGTGAACATGCTCCATTTAAAAAAAAACATGTGAACGATGGCTTGCAAGCTTCCGAAGTGGTGATTTCGACTTGGAAGACAAAGAACGGCCAGGTCAGCCAAAAAAATTTGAAAATGCTGAATTGCATGCATGAATGGATAAAAATTTATGTCGAACGACAAAAAAACTTGCTTTGGAATGTCATTTTCGAACATTTACATGCAATGAAAAAGATACGAAAACTTCGAAAACGGGTCCCACATCAACTGAACGAAAATTAACTCAATGCTCGAACCGCATCATGCAACAAACATCTCGAAGAACACAAAAAATCTAGTATTTTGGGCCGAATCGTTACAGGCGATGAAAAAGGGTTTATCACGATAGCCCTAAACGTAATGCATCGTGTCTTGATCCCGCCCAACCATCAATTTCACAACCAGACGCGATATTAATGACGGAAAGCTTATGCTTTGTGTTTGGCGGGACCAGAAGAGTGTTTTTTATTATGAGCTACTAAAACCGAATGAAAATAACAGCTGATCGCTACCGACGCCAACTGACCGATTTGGCCCATGCACTGAACGAAAAACGACCATTGATAGCTTGAAAACACAAAGTGCCGTTCTACGATGACAATGCCAGAACTCATCGGGCAAAAACGTAAAAGAAAAATTAGAAAGTCTCTTTTGGGAAAACTTTGATCACCTCTCGTACTCTCCAGACGTTGGTCTTTCTGACTATCATTTGTTCCGATCGCTGTAGATCAGCTTGGCTGACGTCCACTTTCGAAATGCTGAAAAAGTGCGGAAATGGGTCGATGAATGGATTGCCTCGAAAGATGAGGACACCGGAAAAAGGGTAAACTGCAGTCTGAATTGGCATGGTTTTTACAAACATTCGAATGATAAATTGAATCATTTTGATTAGATGTAGATCGATTTCGTCTGTTCGAATCATAGAGTGTTTCCATTTATACATTATTGAAGACTTCCCCAAAAGCGATCTTTGTTGGCACGGTTCATATTTTGCTTATTATTTCATGAAATGCTGTCTGTGTGGAGACATTTGTGGTTAAGACGAAGCCTCGTAATATTCACGGTGTTTGTCATCCCATCCACCCTCTAGACAATCCAGGCTTTCCGTCATAACAAACGTTAAGCTGATAGATGGGTCAACTGTTTTCTAGTTATGGCAGGTCGGCAATGCAAACATGTTAGCACTCTGTTGGTTCCTTGGTGGCTAATTGTGACGCAATTGCATAAAGATGAGCTTGCTCGATGACAAAGACCAGCAAGCAGCCCACAAATTCACAGATGAATGTCTGAGTAGATGCCAATTGACTTCCAACATCAATGTAAGGAACTATCTTCATTAGATCGAGATGCCTTAAGGCGGAAATACAATACTGCGAGACTGCGATGCATGAGCGCGATGCGATTCATGCTCGGCGTCGCCAACGTATTCAATTTACAAGGCAAGCGATGCGAGGAAGAAGAATGTTCACATGACAAATGTCAAATTGGTGACGTTTCAAATGAAATTTGCTTGCAATTGTTTTTTTGACCTCGCATCTACGCATCGCAATCATTGTACGATGTTGTATACAAAAAAATGTTACGAAAACTGATTGACATTTTCTGCGAGACTCTCGTCGCGCTCTCGTATCGCAGTCTTGCAGTATTGTATCTTGGCCTTTAGTCTTGCAATAAATCCGAGCCAAATTTTTTGTTTATGATCAAAATGATCAAAATCCATGCCAGGCGGAAGGGTCTTTAATGTGGAAATCAGAAATCACTTTATACTCAAATAAACAAACAAACAACTGACACTGTCACCCGTCGTTTGTCCGGTCATCTGGTCATCTGTCATCTGTCATCTGGTTGAGCAAAGTGTGCTGATTCCAAATATGAATGGTAGAACTCACCAGAAAACATGCTTCTGGGATAAGACTGGGTTCTAACAAGTATCAGTCATTGTCCGATAGCTGACCGTCCGCAGTAGAAGGATCAAAAATCCGTTTGACCCGTTGAGATAATTTCAAGGGAAAGATTCTTTCCTTTCTTTTGGTTTTTCGATGAGAAGGTGAAAATCGATATAAACTAGTGAATTCTGATTTAATGGCGCAGCCGATGTCTTCGAAACTCATGTTGAAGTTTGAACTTATGATTAGTCAATTCAGTTGGCGAATGTTGAAATGAGGTGATGGATTGCAAGAAGATGCCATCATCAACAAATAGTACAATGCGGACCTAAATTCGAAATTTTCCATTTATCCTAAGTAGGGTGTGATAGAGGCAGCCTAGTAATTCTGAAGAGTTAAAAAAGAACGAGGGTATATAAGAAAAAAAGTTATAATTTTTTGCAATCAGTAGGACCATCCATTTGATGCTCATTAATTTTTAAAGTTAAGTCAAGTATTTGGTGGCCAGTGTTGCGTTTTCTACTTATTTCATCGAAAAGCCACTGGCGCAACTCTAACAGGCTCTGAGAGCGACGTTTGAACACTTTTCCCCTAAGATATCGCCTAAGAAAGTCCGCGCATTTGGTTAATTTGGGCGACCGTCAGACCATCCAACATAATCTCCTTAAGGACAAAAGGCATATCAAAGACTCTGGACATCTGGAAAACATTTCTCTTAAAACATTTCGAGAAGTTCGGCTCCATCCTGTTGGGGCGAATAATCTCTAAATCCCTGATCTTCAAAAACCACTTTTTATTGATTTTTTAATATGGAAACACAGCGCTCAGAATTCACGGACACCTCACTCTTCAAATAAGTACGGGCCTATAGCGCCAAGTTATAATACGCAACACCACATATTTTGCTTAGGAGGTAAAAGTATTCTTCAGCGAACCGTTTCCGGGTTATTTTCAATCAAATAGCGAAAATTTTGTTCACAATCCTGTTTAAGCATCGCAATTAAGGATTTTCAAAAAACGCATGCACGGCAAACTCATGACCTACTGTGGCTCCAATCATGTCGGGTGCCGAAATGGGGATACCGACTGTACATAAGGAGACCTTATGTAACTTTCCAGCTCCCCACAATGGACTCTGTTGCACCCTTTATCTGTCCGTAAGACTAGGATATAGGATTTTCCTCTTATCATCTGTAGAAGAGCTTAGTGCGATCTCTTCCTCTTGGTTTTGGTTTTTCTTTCTTTCCAAGCGCGATTAACAAAGATTACTTAGGAAAGAGTAGCAGGCCAAGTAATTTTTGCGAAGACCAAAAAAAGACCCTTCTTCCTGTCACACCTCGGACGCGGACGAGGGAGTGTTCATATGGGGATTGACAACAGGTCTGTCGCATTTTCGCTTGGTGGCCTATCGACGTTTGGATTAAGTGAGTGTTGTCTACGCCAGCTTCCGGCTGACTTTCAGGACCGAGTGTCCCGTCTGGTTAATCCTCTAGCCAGGAATCGCAACGGTGATTGTTTAAAGGAAACAAGATTTCGTGGCGTTCTAAAATAACATGCTCTCAACCGGGTTGGAAATAGTCTTTAACTATCATTTGTCTTCTTATGATAAGAATAGAAAGTTTTGGCAAAAGGTGCTTTCAAGTACCAGACCCAAAAAATTTAAAAACAAATTCTTGTTTAATATTGAGCTCTTTCCCCCTTTCTCAATATTAATTCACTTTCGAGATATTCGACAAATTTGATCAGAACTTCCGCACCCATGAGTCTTCGCTAAGTTTGCTTAGCAAGGGTGTAAATCACTTAGAATGTTGTAAGTGAAAATGGAAAAATTGATCTACCAAAAACTTCTGAAATTCTTGTTTGTTTGGAGAAACTTAATCCTTATATGCTATTTTGCATACGTAGAGAAATTGCCGACCCCGGCATTTCAAGGGCTATTTTCTATTTTCATTATTTTCACCGTCAATACCAATCACCAAAATTTCTGGAATATTCTAGATATTGACGCTAGAAGAAATTTGTTCATTACCATTACATTGCAGTTGCTGTATCTTTTATTAAGTCATTTTTTACTCCCAGTGGCTATTTTGTTTTTCATTGGCTCAGATATCTGTCCCATTTATATCAATCTACAGCTGTTTCGCCAACTTATTCAAAAAATTCATTGTATCCGTTTCCTAAATCTGTGTTTAACCGCTTTTGCTCTATAAAATGAAGAATTTTTTGGCTGCATCTCCGTGCTCTTCTTCAATCATTTTTAGGGGCAACTGGTCTTTTGAATGTTTTTGCTCTCTGATACTGTCCTTTTTCATAGATTTAATGAAACGTCCTTTCACGCCAGATCAATAGCATATCCGAGAAAAATTAATTAATTTTTGAAAATTAGTTTCATTGTTGCAATTACCCGAAATTATGTTCCTTTATGTCAGAGATCCCAAATGGCACTTTCCGCGAGGCTACGTTGCAGCTATTCGTTCTATTAAGCAGATGATGGCCACGATTAGTAAAACACGTCCTCATCGTAAGTGCAACATGGCCCGGGGGCCTTGAAAAAATGAACATTGATTCACACATCGAACTTATATGTCGGCAAATGTTAATTTTTGACATTGGCTCTATGCTATTCGAAAAAGAATATTTTCAAATACCATCTCCGGTGCCACAAATCAGTTGCGCTCTCACTTTGCTTCTCGAAATGAGTCCTTCTTCTTCCCCAGAGCACTAGGTAATTATTACTCAGGTGAAATCATAAACTAATGTCTTTGCTTACAGTCCTAAGAGAATTCCCAAAGAAGCTGACAAAGCCACATATCATCCTTGGGCTCGTGCTAAATAGCTTTGATAAATGTTCCTGATATCTATTAGTGTGGCTTTGAGGTTTAAAACAAATACCATCCTGGCACCACTCCTCCCATCGTGGGTTGCCTGTTGAATGAATGTTCCATTTACTCTGAGGTGGTTTGCTAGCGGTTTACCATTCAAACACACATGTCTGCAGATGCGAGAAGCAGCCTCAACTGCAGACAATTGCATTTTTCAATCCACGTCTCTCCCTAAAATAAGTCCCTTTCGAACATGTAGCAACGGAAATTTATGTTCTGGGTGGGAATAATTTTTCGATTTTCCGCCATGCACTTGCATTACTTTACATGCTTTACTTTACTTTACAATCCAGCACTGTGCCCAGTAGAACTTCACCAGGAATAAACTTTTGGCAACAAGGACCGATAACGCTCATTTCAAACTTTCCGGTCGGTGTTCTTTTAATTGGACAATTTCATTTCAAGTTTCCACCAAATACGAGAACGCTGACGTACTGAACAATCGCGAAAGGTGTAAGTTTACTTTTCACCAGGATATTCGGTGGTTATAGGAAAGCGCCAATACCCTCCCATTTTCCTCCGAGCTGCAACAACTCCGCAACAACTCAACTCATCCTATGGCTGCGGGTAAAATAAATGATTTGAGAAAACAATTCCATCAGCTTTCTGTTACTATTTCGGGATCTTATACTTCGGACTAATTCACTTCTGAGAATTCGATTTATTCCCAACCCTTTGCAACTAACAATCAAAATAAATCAAAACGTAATATCCAGCAATCCGGAAAATCAACCCTGCCACGGTTGGAGGACGGAAGGGAAGGACTGAATTCGTTGGCAATGTGTTCCAAGCAAAACTCGGAACAGATAAAAGTTACTTAGTCCTGGAGTAGCCTTAGTAGCCACTTCGGTTGCGGGACCGAAGCTGATGTTGCTGTGGAATCATAAAATTTTTTATGACACTCCGAGTGCACTGTAAATTCATGAAATTGTTTTACAGCTTACGTTTCATTTCGCTCCCATCTTGATACTGCCTCCTGGCTGCAGAAACCCACCTGAGACGCGGGGAACCACTCCTGGAGTCAAGTTCAATATAGGATAGTGGAGGTAGTGGAATACTATGCAAATTCAAGAAACCAGAGATGATATTGGTGGTTTAGTGTTAGTCATATTTAATTTTAGGTCCAGCGGAGGACTAATGGGAAACGGAGCGATAACGCCGGGTAAGGATGAGATGACTTGACGCAAATGTAGCTCAGCTCGCACGTTTAAAAGCAACACGTCCTTGCTACACTCGGATGATATCGGGTCTCGATATGGGAACTGGCAGAGCAGGGCAACACACGCTTCAGGAAATTTGCATTTTCCAAACATAAAATTTTAGGGATGTCAATCAACGTGGAGTTTAATCGCTTTTTCATCGATAAGGACGACGAGGGCAACGGGCTATCGAAAATAAATGAAGGCTATTCCGAATATCCATTTAACTTTGCTCATTACGCCGAGCTGCTGAATTGCCTTTTATCCAATTCCCACTCTCAAGTATGATCCTTGCAAGTAATGATTCTTCTGCTTGGCCGGGCAGTTCGAGCGCGCCCAGAAACTTTAAATTAGTTGCATTCCGCCTCGGCACATACGCGAGCATATCCTAGAAACCACATTTATGAGACTCATCCAGGACGACTCATCCTTCGCAAATCACAAGTTCACAACTCAATTACGTGTGTCACGTTATCGTCTCTCGTAAACTTGTTACGGCAAATGCAAATACGCGATTATGATCTAAAAGATAATCCGCCAACAAAACAGCGAAACAAACCATAAACTGGTGTTGGTAATGTGAACTGACAGAGCGGCAAACAGCTCCCATTTTTGAGTGATGTCGTAAAGGGAAGCGGCGCGCAAAGTTGCCGATATGTGTTTTGCTCCACCTGGAGCCCATGCGGCGGAAACTTTTTCCCAAGCGAAATATGCCCACTCCCGCAGGATGCTTGGTGGGCCTAGTGGTGGTGGCGCTAGCGCTGGCGGCGGCAGGATGTGTTCCCACACATGCTCGCGCGCCAACCCGCAAGCCGGCGGCTGGGCGAAGGATCGGCTCCTTCGAACGCTGCCACCAGGACCCGACGTGACATGGCGTGTGCAAATAAACACCCAACACACATTTTATGTTATTCCTTGTCGCGGCAGCACCGTATTTGGCATGCAAATAAGAAATCGGTAATGAGCTCGTAAAATACTTACGGAGCGCAGGTTGACGGCAAACCATGTGTAAATGGAGTTTTTGGCAGACTTGGTGATTTTTGATGGTTCGCAAGTCTAATGACTTATTTGCACGGCAAGCGCTCGGCTGCCAGACGGAAAGATCCTTTTAATGGCGGTTTGAGTGGGAAAAGTTTGCTCCTGAATTGAGGGAATAAAAATCAATGAAAACAGCTGGAAGAGAAATGATTTCGCTGTGCAGTCGAATGTGAAAAGTGATTGGAATATTTTCGTAGCACTTCAGAATCGCGAAGATAAACAAATGAGTGCTTATAAATAAAAAGGAAGTGATTCGTTGCGCGGTTCACAAAAAAAAAAAATAAATAAAAAATTGAATACGCATCCATCGTGTGTGATTTCGGATGCCTGAGGGAATTTAATTTTGCTTGCTGCGCCTTATTTTCGGTTTCGGAAAATACTTTGTGTTTGTTTAGTAGAGCCTTAGAGGCGTAATGCAAGTTCAAGGTGGAACTAACTCTCATATCCTTTGAAGCAATAATAACTCATTTTCTGGTAGTTTCACAAATCATCAAATATGATGGAACATAGAATAAAGCCTAATTTCATTCAATCCCTATTGTAACATCTCATTCCTTCGTCACTGATTCTATTCTGAAGGACTTTTGAGCGTGTAAATCCGTCTGGAGTTAAAACATGCCACCATGCTGGGGGTATACACTCTAATAAACTCCTCAACCTAAGACTTTCTTCATCTAAGTTGAGTTTTCATTTCGAATTTTTAGCCACTGTTTAAGTTGAGAGAATATTTCTTCAGTGGTAAGGATACTTCGTACGGTTCGCGACTTGAACTTCTGGATGAGAGAAGATGATACTTGAAACATAGTTTTAGCTTTTGGGCACAAATCTATTCCGTAAGAAATGAGCTCCTTCGCTGTTAAATTGGTTCTCAATGTCTGGATAGTGTGTCCTTGAGTACCAATTTTACGTTGTACGCTTCTGCTATGGAGATGTGTACTGAGCCAATCAGACGTCCATGCTACAACGCACACAAGCAAATACACAAAATTTTATTTCTAGGGATGTAAAATGAGCATAAAATTTATCGTTGCTATGGTGATTGCACTCAGTGTTATGTCTTCATTAGAGCGTTATAATAGAGCCCGTCGGTCGAGCTGCAGGACGGAAATCTTATTAAGGCTTACATAGGACAGTAATGAAGGACCAGAAAATAACAAAATTGAGGCATTTTAAGTTGTAATTGTTCCAATACTACTACGATATTCAGACTGTGGATAAAAGTTACAATAACGCCCGGATGAATTCAAAACGAGACAAGTTTCTCATATTAGATTAACTCCTGATGATCTTACAAAATGGTTTGGGGACCGCCTTCTTGAATTCTTAGAAAATACGTGAAATTTCCATAGACCTGACGTTCCAACGAATCTAGTAATTGAAAAAAATAACATTCTCACCGACACTGATTCACTTTAGAAAATTTTCAAATCAAGCTGAAAAAAGAAATGAAACTTTCTACCATCGAAATAATGCCAGTATTGGGCTTTGGGCGCGGGCATTTAATGGAGCTCTGTGTCCTATGTCTTTTTGAGTCCTAAAAGTCAAAAAGTTTCGACCCTATCAAATCCTTTGAAAAATCTAATAAGTACTAGTTTTAAGTGGTGTTTAGCAAATTCAGGTATTACTCTCAAAACCGTATACGTCGTCCTAATAAGGTTGCGTTTTTTCGTGCATAGGCTTCGAGGCATCTAAAAACACGTATGGTAAGGGAGAGCGTCCGTTAAACATTTCGCTTGTATACGCCATGTAGTGCAGAACGCTCTCATCAGGACTCGAGTCAGCAAGTTTTATGAAAAACTCAAATACACTTTTGACGCAACCCAGGACCTTATTAAGGAGGTTAACTTGAATGAACTTCTGTCGGGAACATTAGTGGCACGAGGCCTTCAACTGTTGAAAAAAGTCGCTCAGCGAATTCATTGGCGTCGAAAACAGAGGAAAATGGGGTAAGAAACCGTGATTTTTTGGGACATCGACCGGCAATAAAGTGTCGAAAAGTTTTGTAAAGGGTTAAATTTTTCGTACAGTATCTTACAAAAAATGTTGACACAAGCACTAAGTATGCGTAGGCTGCGTGTAAAGCTGGGTTCAAGGGATTTAAACGTCAGCTAAAAGCCCCTTTCTCGCGAAGTGCGGGAAGGTGCCGAAGAGAATGAAGGTTTTTCTGACATCTTTACTTCTGATGATACAACGTGGTCCAACGAGTATAACTATGAAACCTAGATGAATTTTGTGAGATGACACGGGATCATTTCAATTCGTTCCATAAATCCCAGACAAACAAAAATAACGCTCATTGTCTTCTTGTCGCATAAGGCATAAAGACTTCGCTGTACCTGGAGCTACAATAAATGCTGTTTTTTTACTGAATGATTTGCTCTATCGGTGTCAAAAATGCTCTCTTAGATGTCGACCGTGGCTCGTGAGGAAAGGGATCGTTCACCGTGATAAGCTTCCGGCCTCACGGCCTGGCTGTACAGGCGGTGCCTAACCAGACATGGTACTTCCTGACCAAGTATGATCACCCCACACCTCCTATCACCGCACAGTCCTGACTTGTCATCCCCAGACTTCTTCTTGAACCGGGAATCGGTTTTGGAAGTGCAATACATAGCGGAAGAAACAGTATCGTCTGTGTTTCGAGGCCTAAGGATTTCATTTCGATGATTACTAAGCTTACGCGAAGGCATATGAAATGAAGTTGTTATTCTACCAAAAGTTCGTTTATTTTCTGATCGCACTATCTATATCGGGTTGAAACCTGTACAGAATCAAGATTTTAGCCACGATAACCTTAAGTGAATCTAAGTTTGCGTATGTGAAGTATAAACAAATTTCTCTTTAAGAAATTTCTAAAAACTATCGATTCTGTACTTATTTGGGTTGTATATCTTTAGTACCGGATTTTCCTGAAAGTGTTTCTGCAATTTTGGGCTTAATCTGTGGTCTATTAAAGCATAACTTTGGTTCTTGTGGAACTTTGTGGACATCTTTTAGGGAATCTTTCAACTTCCCTGTTCTGTGATTTCAGCTTAATATTTCTCTCGTATGATCATCATTCAATACCAATAATAACCTTTTGACGGAAACTGAAAGGTGGAGCGGAATCTTATTCATTGGTGCAGCATTCGGTTCACCTCAGCTTTTGGTTCGTGTCAGCAGCTCTAGGACCCTTTTTGTTTAGAATGTCTTAATCTCAAACCAACTGCAGAAAAGATTTAGCTGAATTCAGTTCGTCAATAACTTTTTGGAAAATAACTTGGTGCTGCGTAAGTACAGAAAACCACAAACGATCGATGTTCTCATCAGCAAAGAGGGTTAATAATGGTCATAGCCTTGCGTCATCCTTACAATATTCACGACCATCACTCAAAAACTTGATGCATATGAAAATACTGTTTTCTTTGGTTCGTTTGGTCATTAAACTTCCATGAAAATATCATAAACTGCAATTTTTCGGAAAGTTTCACCATAAATTGTATGTTAAGTCCTTGATCATCCTGTTTGTGAATCTCTATTATCAAAATATGCAAAAGGATAGACATCATAACTTCTAGTTTACCTCATCACCTCTAGGCAAACTTAACAGAACGTTGGTAAATATGGAGATGCTTGTAATTCATGGTGAATATTAATTTAAATTTTATGTACTAATTTTATTATATTGACATACTAACATGTCAGTAAAAAAAAGATACAAAAAAAAAACAATTTCAAAACACGGATCAGTAATTTTTTACTGAGATCTGTATATTTTCAATTTAGGATGGAATCGAGTCAAAAACATTTGGAAATATCCTTTTATCTTCAGATATTGTCGATGTCTATTTCTTGGTTCAATTAAAAAGGGATTAACAATAGTGAAAACTTATCATAATTGAAGACTAATTTGATTAAGATGCATCGCACTGTTTCCATTCTAACTCGATCCACTGGAACCATTTCACAAGATCAATAAGGATTAGCGCGATTATTACTTCCATTTAAGTTGCAATGATGAAACTGAATTATCTGTCTTATTACCTTTTACTTTTCGCAGCACAAATTCAATATTGCCTCCTGTTTTTTAATGTGATTCGTTCCGGAAATCATTAACGAGAACTTCCTTCAATGGACGATGTGCCCATACTCCTTAATTAGCAGAATGATAGAGTCCTTCGCAATCAGTCGATAACTTTCGCACATACACTCGCAAACAATCACATAGTCCTGCATATCTCTATTTGCCTCCATCAATAAACTCGTCCAGTGAAGCGGAAAAATATCGTTACAAACTTTGACCTTAAGTTGCTATTAGAGCTCAATATTTTTAGCCTCGGGGCTGTCCTGCCCTGTGACGCTCCAGTGAGGTTTTCATACTACAGTCACGCCAGTGATGTGGCCTCTGACGCTCTTTGATTCGTCTCACCTGCAATAACATTTCCGTTCAAACGAAGCGACTGCAAGGACGAACTCACTTCCGTTCGACCAGAAAGAATTGAATTCCATTAAGTCTCATCCCTCTGGTGGAGTCCGGCTGAATCATTGGATTATTCCACATTGTCGCGCGACTAGGGTCGCTATATAGATACCGAATCAACATTTGCTTATCGTGGGAGATGTCTGAAAGCCAGGGATCCATTTTTTACGACTATGACCTCTATGCATGTATCCTTTGAACATTGACTTAAATCAATTCAGCACTTTTATTGCTATATTTGATGTAAATAAACAACGGATTTATTCAATGTTCTTCGGGGCAATAAATTCCTAATAATTTTTATTTTTCAAAGCTTTGCAATGCAGTAAATTATTTATTGCTATCTCCAACCAGGAGCAACGTGGGTGTACTCTTTTTGTGTCCGTACTCGTTTTACTTATATTGAACCAATAATAATGAAATCAATGATTTGGCTCTGCATTTTAATTGCAATATTTCAAAACACCAATAGAAAGCAGGCTGGAAAATTTGCCTACATTTAACGGTTGCATGCACTGGTGTGCAGGGAAAATTTTTCGCGGTAGGGAAATTCCCCTCGGGGTGTCCATGTTACGCACTAAACATTCCATTTGCATAGCGCATGGTATCAAAAACTGGTGTAAAGTATCCTCCGCCAGCTTAACTTGATAATGTCGAGTATATACGTTCGATGCTGTGAAGGATTGTCACTAGGAGGGTAAGTGGATACTCCACCAGGAACTAGCTGGATCTCAGCCACTACAAATGGAAAATATTTAGACTTTGAATCGATTTCAATATGCAAAAGTGACGAATCAGGTGAATTAAAAGTGTTTAATAATGTTTACTCATTTTTCTTGTGTGTATCTCCTGTGAATCTTCTTTGTTGTATCTTCTTGTATGTGCTATCTTCTTTCCTGAGTATGTTTGTGGTATGTAAATATTTAACGCGTCCTACAAATTTAAAATCTGAACAGCCTTGCAATGTCTTCGAAATTACAGAGCTTTTGCAACACTGATCTTTGATTTTTTGGCTCTCAAAACAATTCTTTTGGATGCCCGGAAGTTGTTCATGGACTGCATATGTATGACATGTTCCCATTTTCTTGTAGTTTTTCTAGCTCATCTAAAATTTGATAAAACTTATTTCTGTATCTGATTAATGTTTTGGTGTCCTTTTGAATCCTTGTTCAGTACTTAGTGTGTCGTCTCCAGTTTAGCAATGCTAGCTTCGAGAGCATACTTTCCATACATACATTGTTGCAGGCATATTCGACTTTATATATGTGCTGTCTGCCTTCCACTTGAGCTGGTTTTCGCAATGGAACCTTTCTTAATGGAACCCTTTGATACATGCTCTCACATGTTCCCAACTGTTATCCGAGCATGCAGTTCTCTGAGGTTATCCAGGCTGTCCACAAGTCCTGGTAATGCTTGTACAAAACTCTTCTCTCAGCCGTAGCTGCGAATATCTTCCTAGGTATACCGCCAACAATCCATCTGCTGTTCAGATCAGGTCGAATGTATTGAAGGGTTCGACTGTTGAGGTTAGTCAAACCAAGTAAAACCAAGTTTCACATTTATTTAACGTCTCCCTATCATAGAATGGCATAGAAGTTATCGCTACTTTGTATAGCTTGAACTACGTTCCAAAACTGAGAAGCCTCATTTTTGTCACTACTGAAAAGAACATCTTATATGTCAACTGTATTCCTTTATTCTGTTCGGAAGATTTATCGCTGCCTCACGTTTTCTATCTATGATTATATAAAGTATGTTGAAGTATTTTGATCATATAAAGTATATATGAGGACGGTTTATCGTCCGTTTCTTTTGGGCCTGGTCACTCCTCCTCGTCGTGAACGATTTCGTTATCAAATGTAGGGAACCGTGACTGGATTTTGAAATCTCCTGCGTAGGCTATAGATTGGTACAATTTGTAGCGCAGCATACCTCTAGTATCAGCGAAGAATTATCTGGTAATATCTTCGAGGGATGCTCCATATGTGAGGCCAGATCACGGTCCTCCTTCAGTTCAATTTTTTCCAAAAGGATTTGCGATAATGCTTGTTTAATTACTCTTAAAGTCGTATAGAATATTCTGACTGATAGACTTGTATGCTAACGTTCGTAAAAGTTTGGTGCGTGTCGATGTTGAGCTTCCATCACTCCAGCAGGACTTGCTTTACCGTTAGTGGTTGATTTGGTTCAAAAACTTCTGATATTATCCACTTTTGGTTACACGTATAAACAGCATTTGTGTATTCTATTCAGCTAAGTGAGTTTTTGGAAATTTGAGCATAGTAGTCTGATCCCTCCACATTTTTCACTCTTTTCCCTAAACTAAGTCAGTGGAAATCTTAAAGGAAGACGTAAGACTAATGCAGTGATGGTCAACCAGCTTGGACATCTTGCATATAAGCGTCCTGACCGAACACTGACCCAAGATGCTTACTAACTTTATAGGAAAGGAAGCAATTTAAAATTTAAGCCACAAAAAAAGGTCTGCAAAATCAATTTATGTATCATATATTCAACAAAAAAAAATGGGTTAACTTTTCAATCGCAATGAAACACGGATGCAAGTCCAAGGATGTCTAATAGAGAAGATAATGAATAGATAACCCTTTGTTTCCCAACCAAAAATGCTAACCAATGAATTCAGCTCAAGGAGTGAATTAGCATAGCCTGTTTGCCAAAAGAAAATAGACTTAAAATGGATAAGAACATATAAGAAAATTTTCCTTTGTCAGTTTTCCAGTTGACGTGAAAGCATGCCGAACTTATAATATCTAAAGGTAATTGTTACATCCAGTTTTTAACGTGATTATCATCAAAACTAATAGGTAAACCTCTGATCAAGGTTCAGGGTAAATCTGTCTAAAAGTAGGCAATCTAGTACCCAAAGGACGAAGGAAGATTGTCGAAATATAAAAGTATTACGGTATCTGACAGAATGAAAAACTGTGCTATTTCCAGATAGAGAGCGCAATAAGAGTGACAGAGTAGACAGTACGCAGAGTGCAGAACTGCAGAGTGAGCCACCCGCAAGAGATGGTTTGACAAATACTTGTGTTAGTAAAATGGATGACATCTTTGCATTGCTGATCATTTGACACTAAAAAAGGTGCTGAGGGGATCAAAACGAAGACATTGTCTGAGCCAGTGCAAGAAATCTTTCGGCAAAGCAATTTGCGGAAACCAGCAAAGGCTGATTGTCATTAAAAATAGTACAGTAGGTGGTCCATGGTTAGTGTGTTTTCCGGAAAAATAAAATAAAATAAAAAAAAGTACAATAGCGTCCAAGGACTCTATTCAGTAAGATTAGGAGTTATGTATTCAGATCTAACTGCAGGTTGATTCAATTTGGTTAGTATTTTATTTCAAAAAGAGACAAATCGGCTTTCAAAATTTGAAATGGCAATTAATGGGGTCAAGCCCGTCTACATAGGCTTGTTCTGGAGGAGCAGGATGTATGAAAAAAATATAACTACATACATATAAACTTAATTAACAAGCTCAAGATCGTTAATCAGCAGAAATTAAAGTGTCTTTCTACTGTAGGGTGCGTAATTGAAAATTGTGAAGCCTTCCTTGTGCAGGGAAGCCGTTGGAACATGTAAAGTTAACAAACAGTTGCCTTGTCGTGTAAAAGAAGGACACCTTCGGTAAATTAAAGGTAAAATAGAACAATATTCCAACGAAAACAGAAAGCGGTTCTCTTTTCATTCTATCAACCTCTCGATGATTGAAGCGAAGTATTCTGTGCGGATGAAGACGCCGTTATCTTTGTCATCTGTCAACAGGATCCCTTCTGAGTCTCAAAAAACTATCGCCGTGATTTAAGCTAACCGACTGCGACACGTTCAAATTCCTGAGTGGCAATGAGCTCTCTTAGTGTCACTGCAAAGAGTCTGTTTCGGACTCCGGGTCGTAATGATGAACCTAATTTATGTCTCCAGTAAAAATTTGATTCAATAGTTCATCGTCGTATTTACTTCATAGGCCAAAAAACGCGCAGAAACACTAGGTGAAATTGTTTGTGAGGCAGCGTGAGCATCATTCGTACCCATCTAGCGCTGGCGTTTGCCATGATCAAAGATGATCATGAAGAATTTTAAAATTGTTGTATCCGCTACTTCAAACATTTCTGCAAACTGTTTTTTCTTTAGTCTAAGCTGTTCCAATATTAATTTTTTGACTTTTTTGAACAATTTCTGGAGCAGTCACTTCGATCCGGCCATCCAGTACTTGAGTCGCCTGAACCCCTGCCTGATTTAAAGATACTGTGCCCCCTGTAACCTATGTTTCAACTCGGACAAGAGTCCCCACAAACGGACCCGAATTCTTCCAAAACGGTTTCAAATGATTCTCTTAAATCTAAATGGTGGTACTCGGTTTTTTCGATAATTCACAGTTACGTCCAAATTGAGATGTTTGATCGACGATAGTTCAAGAATAACTGAACCGACTGAGATAAAATTTGCTATTTATACAGGATTACTGAACAAGTTTTCGCTGTATTTAATGCCTTACTTAAAAGTAAGCTTAGTTTGAAGCGTTTACACATCAAATCTTTCTTCACTTTCATCACTAAAGCGATAGCATATAACTTACGTGTAAGTCTCCTTTTGCGGCAATCGTGACAGATTTGCTAACTGTATTTTTTCAAAATCAGAATGCTGTCATTTCAACACTGGTATATCTGCATGGCAATAATTAGACAAATAAGTCTAAAGAACGCCTTTTGTGAAGAATTATTTGTTCCCATCGATGAGATTTGTTATCCTTTCAACGCCTGAACGTGTACTTGTTGTTAGGTGTAAACAGATTTGCACTATAATCAGCGTAACCAAGCATACGTATTAGCGCTCAGAGTAAAAGCTGCCAAATTTGTTCTGATTCTGATTTTGGCCCCTTAAAAGCGAAACATTCTAACTAGCCAACATTATTTAAAGATAAAGATAGCTAACATTATTTAAGGTATAGATTTATTTAAACACAAAAAGTCACAAAACTGTCAATTCCAACGCATGTCATACACAAATTATTCGTATTGAAAAATTTCATTGCATTAAAAGCACAGTCTGTATGCGAAATTCAAAAACACAAAAAAAATCACTCTGAGATTGATAAGTTGGTCCTGATGTCAAAGTCAATAAGTGGCCTTTATTTTGAGCGAAAAGTATGTTAAGCCTATAACTCTGTAATACATGGCTGTCAAAGGCAAGGGACGCTAGAAAATTTTTTTCGATGCTTAGGGTAAGAATTTCAACATTTGCCAGAGCAATGATTATGAACAAATCCAAAAACTCAGTATGACTTTGAACTGTTCCGGAAATTTACATACTAACATGACCCAAGCGTTAACATTTCCAAAGTTATCTCTTCTAACCAAAAGCGATTGTTGCTTACACAAGGATAAAAAATTGATTTGTGGAATTCTGTAAACTTCATGAGCGGTTGTTTAGAGCATTTACTTTGTATACGTGCAATACTACGAAGTAAAGTTCTGAACTCGAGCTAGGCAAATAGATGCCAAGGGAGACTTTACAATGAAACCTACATGGCAACAATAGTTCAGAAAGGACTTTGACATCTGTTGAATCCTAAATTCAAAGATTATACACTTAAGCCTGCACGCAAACTGAAAATCCAGCACCTTCAATCGTAATCTGTTTCGAATTCGAGATAAATCAAATCCTATTCCCGGCCATCCATGTCCTGAATAATTGTTAATTGTCCCATACGGAGCTTATTAGTCGTCACGCTGAGGTTCGACATGACTCCGTACACATCGGCGATGACTTTGGACTAAATTTACGTGACACATTGCCAAACTCGGAAAAGCTTAACTGCCTGTTGAAAACGGCATTGTGTTTGTTTGCTTGCCAGCGGTGAAATAGGAAAACTATGTGGAAAGTTCGCATCGCTTCAGAGACCCAAACGTACGATTTCACTAGTAATGAGCTGTCGTCCGGACTAATTGACGTGATTAAATTTGGAGTCTTGAAACGAATAAGAGTCACGACAAAGGTATTTTCGAGTGGTTGCTGGTGACAACCTCGTCGGTTTCCCACAAATAATTCATCGGAGCTCAACCATTGCAGTCCTGGTCTCCAAGGATCCTGAATCTTGAACAATTTTTGTGCCATTTCATCCCGGATTAACAAGTACGAAGTCAAAGGATTCATAAGTAATAGAAATAGTATCACGGAATGATAACTTATCTTTCGAACATAGAAGTATGAATGAGGTATCCAACTCCATGTTTCTCTCAAATCCGTCTGAAACCTGAAATAACTCCATAAAAATCGGATACTGTGGCTGAGTTGTAGCAACTTGCAGGCGATTAAGGCTAAACGCTCCTTCCTGCCATTGCAGCACATTCCTCCTGAACAGTGGTTAGCATTAGTGGGAATATGGTGAAAACTTTAAGCGAATTTCGAACACTGCTCAAGGTGACTTTCCCGTCTCGACATCGCGCCACGTTTTCGCACACAAAAATAAATATTTCCCAATTTTGCGGCCAGCGAAAAGTTTCCAAAACAATTTTCACAACGAACTCAGTAATTTCATGAAACACCTCTTGAAAACTTTTGATTCGCGAAATATTATCCTGCTACAGGACTGGGGTTTCAATTCGCCCAAAAATGTTGCTTTCGGGTTAGACAGGCAACTCTCGTTAGCTAAGACTAATGTTGTATGAGGTTTTAGCAGCTGCTATCAAGCGGGCAAGGATGAGGATTTTCTTGAAGGAAATGTATGGGTGTTGGTTGGTGAACGGAGTAATCAGGCGTTCCGCTCGGTACAAGATATTTGTATTAAAGGAAAATTTCCGGTGATAGGCGAATAAGTGTGAGCTGTACAAGATAAATAAAATCTAATGGAGGATGTTTGGAGGCAAATTTAGAGATTGGGTCATGCTTATTAATTGGAATATTCTTGTTTGCCAGGCCCAAGACGAAGGAGCACACGTAATTAGAGGGAAGAGTTTTGTTCGTTCTTTTGAACACTTCATCAAGATAATCGATCAGGACTGGTTTTTGTCTAGTCATGTTCTGAGTGTGGCATGAATTCAGGATATGAAACTTTGACACAAAGTTATTTGGTAAATACACTTTCGAGTATAATTGCTGGTAGGCTTTGAGAATTCTGATCACTTTGCGAGCATCAACGAATTAAACATCTTTATTTAGAGCATAAAGCTGCATAAAGCTATGAAATGATATCACAAGTTGAGTGTATTTATGAGAGTTCGAAAACTGACTTCTAGCTGTCACGAATAAATTCATAAAATATGAATCTCTAGCGAATTTAATGCAGGACTTTGTAGTTAATTTGGCAGTGTATGAAGCAAATAATGCACTGGAAAATTATTTTTCAGGGCCCCTGAGTCCCATGGATATAGCTTAAATTATTATATAGATTGTGTACCAAGTTACCATGAAGAAACAAAGATCAGTTGTGCATTCACCATGAGTTCTATTCCGGTTGAATGACGCAGCTCCACCGATTTGAGGCGCTGAGCAGGCTCAGACAATTTAGAGGAAGCCTCGCTCCTTTTTGCCCACAAGCTGAGTGGGCAAATTTTTAATTTTATCATTCGTTTGAATGCCAACTAGTTTCGCTAGTTGTCTTAAAATATTGTAGCCCGTTCGCTGTAATCATTGTGACATACCTGCGGCTTTTTAACACGCTAAGCGTCCAGCGCGATTTGCTTGCCTTACCGTAGACGTGGCTGTCAAATGAGTCACCACTGACGAACAAGCCAAATTATGGGCTTAAAAACCTGAGTGTCCTATCGAAGACCTTCCTCTCCACTTAGAAAGGAGCTTAACCCTCGCCTAGGAAAAGTTTTCCTGACGCGATAAACACTTCTTTGTGTTCTCCGAATTCTCCACTTCTTTCGCTTCAGCGAAACGCGAGGCCGAAGCATGTCTGAACGTCTAACGAATCTTCAGTTGCGCAGAAGTCACAGTTCAGTTTCATTCATTCTAGTAGATCTACCAGTTTTGTTGCTCACCACAAATTCAAAGGATTTTATTGTCCTGATAATGTTGAGTGGAAACGCATTTGACGAGTACTCATCGAAACAATCTTAAAGGCAATTCAAAAGATGTAATAGCCACAAAATTGAAATGGGAAGAGAAAATGCGACCTGTCCGCACAAAAAGACAACTCATCAATAAACCTAAAATAGTAATTGAGTATAGTGCGATGGACGTTCCGGATTAAATGGCCGCATATTCCAACACATTGCGAAAAACAATGAAGTGGGCCAGGCAATTAGGACTCGAACTTCTATTAAACGCTGCTGTAGTAAATTCTTATTTTTAAATCGAAAATCAACAGCAGGCCAAATATATTCTTAATAGAATATCGGAAAAAGCTGGTCGAGGCACTGACACATAGCAAAGAGGACTGCAGCATCATTTGGTGAAAAAGGAAGGCTCTGCACATTCAATTCGGAGATAATGCGTCCAAGCTTATAAGAAGAATTCCCAGAGGTTTGGTTCAAAGATGGCAAAGACATTCGGAAGGTCTAACGAATGGACGTAGGTGCGTGGGAGATCCAAGAAAGAATCAAACAAGAATAATGCCTGCTTGATCACGGTATTTGGAAAAATCTGAACTCCTAGCTAAGGCCCTTTTGCCGACTACTCAATGCCCTGTGGAATAAAAAATAATGTCCGGAAATCGTCAGAGAATTTCGATATAGCCTTCTAATACCACTTGAAAATTGTGCGTGATTTTTATTTTTTATCGAAAAGTACCCCAAAGCACCCTTGGAATCCAGTTGACTATTAGATATGTTTAGCAATTCAATAAGAATATATTAGAAATTCTGCCTGCAAAATTTATCATCGGTGTTGGCAACCTATGGTGCCGATTTTCTTCCAACACCAAAAGTTGTTTATTTTTCCAGTTTGCAGCAATCTGATGCATACCATTAAACATATTCATGCTCCAGACTCACACACGTCCGTCAGTTGGAACTCATCTCCTGTAGCAATGATCTCTTTTCGGTTCCTTATGCACGAACAGAGCAGGGAATTTCATTCAATTCAATTCTTTTTCAGCCTTCCTTATGTAGTCTTGAAAGTCAAAGTTACATTTAGTAATCATTCCCTCAATCCTCTGGAAAGAGACAGCACGGCTTGGAATGACAGGAACGACTGCAGGATAAGCCGAACCTTTTGGCCTCACCCTAATCAAATGAGGACAAAACAACTCCTGGGGGAAAACAGAAGTGGCGTAAGAACATTGGTGGCAGTACTACCGGGCCATAATCTTCTAGGTCAACACGCCAAACGAATAGAAATCCAAACCGATGACACCTGTCGAGCTTGCGGCGAGGAGGAAGAAAGTACAGACCACTTCCTCCTAGACTGCCTGAGTCTGGCCAACAAACGCCTTACTTGGCTGAGGTGAACTGCCGTAACAGAATTGGAATACTTGGTGACCACAGAGCTGAGGGAACTCCTCGGTTTCTGTAGGACGACAGGATGGACAATCTGTAAACTATAGTACTACACATGGGGAGCTAAGGGCCTAGTTCCGGCATATGCTATTTCCAGCAAGTGGACCCCAGTACAATAATAATAATAATCTTTCCCTTAAACGTTCATTTCTAGCTGGTTTCCCAGGATTCCTTATTATTTTTGCGTTGCTCCATTTTGTCATAGATTTTTGTCGATAAAATATAAATTGAATATATGAATCTTTCCTTAACTCTACGCTTTGTCGTCCAATTTTCTTTCTATGTTTTCGCCACATTTACTCCGGATTGTGAAGGGGGTAGATGATTATTTACCCACACTCTCCCAAGGTTGCTTTGATTTCTATTTTTCCCAATATCCTGTTCATATCTTACGTCAAAGACTTCTTTCCACTACGACTTACAAGACATCTCTCATTGTTCTTTCTTGGAATCAAATGCAAAAAATCTGTCTGTGTTTAGGAACATGCATTATTATTTGTCCTCTTAGCAGATTAGCCTTTTTTTTTAGAACGGGGTGAAAATCAAGTTACAGTTTAAACCTACGGGTCCATCCTATGTCAACGTGGAGACAACGTCATTCTCTACCTTATCACCACGTGTCACAACAGCCAGAAGGCTTCAACTAGGAATGTATGCAATAATAAACCTCCGGGAAACACTTAAATTGAGTACCCCTCTTTCTTGACAATCGGGCTTGGGACCGGTTGCAATAAAATCGATGTGCTTATCATGACAGGAGAACCACGTGTATTTCTCGCTGATTTCCTCAGACACCGCTTGTGCATGGCAATATTGTTTTCAGAACACCCATGCAAATTGTTGAGGCGAGCCAGCATGCCTTTGGATATAAATCAGTATGTGCAAGTAGTGCATTCAAAGTACGACCCTATTCTGGCTCAAGGTTAGTTTGTTCATAGCATATCGTAGCCATTTTATAGCACTAATCACTCAAACACTAATATTACTAAGAAAGAGATACGAATACTCCATGCAGGAAATGAAGAGAGCTTTGCAAGATAGAGAGCTTCTAAATTAATCGACGTTGGTGGGTGGAGGGATCAATCCAGTACACTGGATTGTTGTGAGCCACATTCTTGAATTTCGGTAAACTTGTAACATGCTCATCTCTCTTGTACCAGCATTGGTTCAAAAGACTCCATGTTTTGATATCCTATAACTCGGGAAGATCAGAAATGAAACATCACATAAATCTCCCTGATGGTCCGTTTTCAGCACTTTCGAAAGTTTCGATGCTCTTTAGTTGTTACAAGGCATAGTTTGCCTGATATTTCATACCAACATGACTGAGAATATTTAAATAAAATTTCGATTTTTTTCATATATATCCTGTAGACTTCATCCTGTATTTCAAGCTAAATGGAAAACAGCTCATGAAAGCACGTAAATTGCAAGTGATTGAAGAAATGACTTGATTTAGCATGTTCAGACCTGGGGTTTCCAAAGTTTAGGTTTTACGTTGAAAAACGTTTGGGGGACTTAGAACTGCTGAAAAGGTTTGAATAGAGCTTCAAAATTGTGCTTAAGGATTATATGGGCGGAATATCCTTACCGAAAATCCAGCTTGAATACTAAACCATATAACATTCAATTTCAGAAAAACCAAATTTCTACAAATTAAATCAAAAACTTGCTAAGCTTTCATCCTGCATGCTCTCATATGGGAAAAGGTAGACAAAACTTTTTGTTTTCCATCCGTTCATTATGGAGTTTCTCGAACAAGAAATAGTTTCTATCCAACGCCCCCTTTTCCGAGTAAATTTATGTTGACTTTCTTCTGGTCTGCGTGTCGGACTACCTATCTGGTGGTCACCACTGACTAGAAGTGGGTTGCACGCCGTCGAGATAAAAGGTGCAGCATAGCACACATCCTTCGTTTGTATTGTGCTGTGCATTTGCTAGAAATCATTCTCTGCTTCTAAAGTGAAACCACTTTGGGAAACTTTCAAAATGAATGAGCCATCACTTAATAAACGTACACATACTCCAGGATATTTTATCGCTCCTTTTTCCAATGGATGCTTCAGTTGTTTTTTTCTTTCTTCTTCTCGCCTTTAAGTAGAAATAGTTGTTTGAAATTATTTTGCTCGGATAAAGGTGAGTTGTTTGGGTTGCCATCGGTCATGTCCTTAAATAAAAACAGAATTCTTTGGTTCACTGCGATAGTGCACATTTTTCACAGCATCCAAACGTACCGTATCTGTTTAGATAGCGCTTTTTGAACTGCTCTGTGGGAAATGGTTTGGTTTGTACATAACCGAAGACACCAGCTTATAACACACGTCAAACGTTGGCATATTCAAGGTAGACGCAAGACTTTCAGGACTTATAACACAAAACTAGGTCAGGCTAGATCGAATATATTGTAGACCATTTTTTTAAGCCGTAAACAAAGAAGATGCATCAAAACGATGAAAGATATGTCCACCAATTGAAAACATTTGCACAATGTGTCCTTTGTGAATTTCCACTAGTGGAAATAATCATGTGAATGTGATCTCTCAATTCCTCATACCATTCTGAAACTTCTCTTTTGAAAAACTGACAATTATGCCGGATCAGCATTTTAGACCACGTTTTTCGACGAAGAAAGATGCCGTTTCAAGAATAACAAAATTTAATCCGTGAAATAGCAAGTAGTCAGAAGGACTAGGCAAGTAAGATTGGTAGAGAGTTGCCTAGTAGAAGAAAAAGGGAGTAATCTCTCCTAACTTTGGCTCAAACTTTAATCTAATACTTTTCGGTCGAGTCAAGCACACACATTTGAACAAAAGCAAAAATAAAGCGCAAACATTATTTGGGGTTTTTTCGACGCGCAATCTTTATCGGCCTACTCAGGAGCTTAGTTTAATCTCGATTCCATGTTTTTATTTTCATTCATCGCTTAAAATTTGACAGCAACAACTTTGACACTACCACGAAAAGTGTAACATTGGTGCAGCATTTGATTCAAAACAACTCGTTCTAAGAGCTGTTGTTGCATAACTTTAGGGTAGCGTAGTCATAGTGAATTTTCCTAAAATTTTTGTTCATTTTAAAAATCTGCATTAATCATGAGTTTTAATGGTTTAACAAAGACCAATAATTTGTTTTGTTACTGCGAGCACATCCTCTATACGAGTGGTGAGAACTTCCAAAGATACAAGGCACGCCCACGTCACTCACATCTCTGTTTTTGTGCTGAAAAACCAACAAAAAACCCCGGGAGGCGTTTGTACAACAGTCCTAACAGCGTAAACACTCTTGGGGGACTTCTCGGAGAAAGAGATAGAAAATAGAGGTAAGTAGATTTGCATTTGCTTAGAGTTTTCAGGTAAAAGCTTTTTGGTCCTGCATGACGGTGAAATGAGAAAAAATTTACCAACTCAAATAAGTTTATGCCTATTTCGATCAAATTCCGTTTGGCTGGGAGCTTGTTGGAAGTGTTGTTGCTATTTTTGCCCATTTTGGACCTGGCGCCAAATGAAAAGGGTTTAATTGCCGGACCGACCAATAAATTTTAAACTACTGATAATCTTTTACCAAACAATGACTCAATAAAGGCTTACAGGTGTATTGAAAAATCATAAGGCTCTGAAAAGAATTTGTCCCGTCGTTATATCGATAACTTTCACCAAAAATTAACTTACAAATAAAGAAAAGAACATGCTCAGAAACCGAAGAGTTTAATTCAAGTTGTGGTAAAGATGTGGTTGCCATCACAAGTCAGCAACAATTTGGTTCGATGGTACCGCAGAGCTTAATGTCTGACTGCAAAATTTACAAAATAACATCTTCGTACATGCGGTAACATCCTTCAGTGATTCAGAGGCTAAAAGTGGATTTTCCAGAGAGAGTGGACGCACAGGGTAAGAGAAACAAAAACCTTGTTGCAAATTTTTCAGAGTTCGATCCTGATCACAATCCTTGCACCTACTACTTGCGACAGGTGGAGTTCGTTCTACCAATTTAACAATTTTTAATTTATTCTGGGAATTTACTGGATTTACTTTGTGTTCACATTGAAAGGACTTGCAACTGATGAGACCGTTATCTTAAGCAAAGACAACATAATTCTATCATATCCGAAAAAAACTGGTTGGTATCCTTACTTGGTGTGACAAAAAGTCAAAAGAGAAGCCTTGATTTGTTCAGTGACTTTTGTGGAGTCCTACTTCACTTAAAAATTTCTTTTGAGCTATAAGACTTCCTTTCATTGCATTTGACTACGTTCCATAGAGGAGATATAATTTTAAGTCTTTACCGTGTTTTAATGCTCCCATCAAAGTAACCAACTCGTTGAATTCTGCTCCTGAAAATTCTGCTCGATAAGGACGAAGCATTAAAAAGCACCTTAGGCCTAGGCATCAGATGGGATTCTAATAACAAAGGGAATGGTTCTAGATTGCTTCAAAACGCCCCAAAAATTGGGCGGAAAAACACCCAAAAAATAAACCTGGCTCTGAATCAGTAAAAAGATAAACAGAAAAAGCTAAAAAAGAAGCTACGAGTGTATAATTGATAATTGATGTAACCGAGGACAGAATCCAATATAAATATAATTGTAGCAAATATATTCCTTTATTACTTATAGATATAAGTTTGATTGAAACAATGCATGGTTTTTTGGAGACTTTTTTGTCAAATAAACTACAGATGCAGGGACTTTTTCTAAAGTTTTTCTCCACGACTTGAACCCGTTTCAAAAGGATTATTTCTGAAACTTTTTAAAGGAACAACCTATGTCAATGACAATCTTGTCTCTTGAACTGAGTTTTCATCCCTTCAACTATGTTTTCAAATTGCAGTACAAAAATAAAACACAAAGTGCTAAGGTTAAGGTAAGCTAAGAGCTAAGAGATAAGCAAATTTTGATGCTTTTTGGCAGTCATTTTTCTGGATAGATTTAGGTTATGTTGGTGCGGAAAAGAACTATTTCCTAGCTAATGGAGTACCATTGATTTATATATCTTATTTTATTGATCAAACGATTCACTAAAATGCTGCGTTTTGATTTTTCTTCATTATACCGAATTTCCGCGGGGATTATTCGCTTTCAATTTCGAATAAAATATTAACAAATCGATGGTGTCGATGGGAATGCCCTTCCTTTAAATAAGCATTTTTTTAACGCTACTTACAACCTGGGCGTCGGGCTCCCGGTGGCAACCAGGCTACCGACTAAACACCTCCCCTGTCACACGGATAACCTAGCCTGGGACTGTTTGTCACATTTCTTCAGACAGGCCTCATTAACCGTCTTCTGGTTATAGGAAATCCCTCTTTCAGCACGGATGAATGAGAAGGAAGAGGATTGCCGTCATAGAGATCCCTGTTTCGTCTGCGCCACCAAGCGGTCTGTGATGCCCTTCTTCATAAGATGGACCGTCCATACTTAATGCGACACGCCGTTCCAATTCTCATTTGACTCTATCATTTTTTCTCCGAGAACGGAGTCGAACAAGCAAGTTGAAAACGGTGACTTTACCGTCTTATACAGGTAAGACTGAAAATATCCGTGGCCACTGAGCAGTTGCGTCTGATAATAAGCAGAACTACGGCCCCAAGTTGCTGATGAGGCATGCGATCCACGTGCCTCGCGTTTCGCTTACCCATGATTGCTGCCACAAAGTTAGGGTCCTTCTCCTTTCCTCCTGGCTGACGACTTCTCTTGCTGACTCCCTCCTACTTAGGTACACTCGCCTACGTTTTTCGCACTACGAATCTGCACGAAGAAGCTCATTTTCAAGTCAATCATCAAGCCAAATTATTTTATTGATTCCTTTGACTCGATAATTGTTTTCCCGAATCGAACGAGAATAACACGAGGCATGCGCTTCTTGGTCAGTATGACAACCTCGGTCTTTTCAAGCGCTAGGCTAGAACCACGGGCAGTCAACCATTCGTTCAACGCCTTATTGTATCAACGCATTATCACACCAAGTTTTAGTTGCACCTGTTCGGGCCAAGAATGGAGCCTTGTGTCACCCCTGATGTCACTTCCATTCTTCGCCGACCCCCGAATGTGTCATAGACGAGCTTCCGGTCTTTGAGGTAGTCCTTCAATATCCGCGTAAAATATTTCGGAGCCCTGAAATATTCCAGAGCACCGAGAATATCTGCCCATCTAGCAGAATTGAAGACATTCCTTACGTCAAGTGTTACAAATAGTACAATTCGCCTTTAGTGGTGATTGTGGGCTTTTGCCTGCTGGACCGCATTCACTACCTCTGTTATTGCACCGATCGTGGACCGGCCAGCCCTGAAGCCGTACTACTGAGGAGATAGATAGGCAGCTCGGATAGCCTTCCCAGGTCTCTCTCTGATGAGCCCCTCGAGCACTTTCCCGGCGGCGTTCAACATACATAGGAGCCGGTATGAAGATGGTTGCTCCGGATTCCCCTTCCCCTTGTTGATCAACACAACTTTCATTCATCAACTTCCCAGCAGTTCGGGAACACGCCCCGCTGCAAGCAGGCGTTGAATGTGGTGAGCAACATGTCAGGGCAAAGTTGATGTGTAAGCTGCACCACTTCCACTGGGATACCGTCTGGCCTCGTGGCCTTTTTAGTAATATGCATATGGAGAAGGTTATTGGTAAGACTATAGCTATCATAATCGTATAATAGCATAACATAATAATAGAATAATTAAAGTATTATCAAGTTTCAACGTTTTCTACTTTCTGTTCTGTTCACCTGTTTTCTACTTACACTGTGGCTGCGTCCTGTTGTTGGTATTCTGAAAGATAACTATACGTCTAGAGTTCTAGTTCTAGTTCTACGTCAGCAGAGTGGCGTTTACTCGGAAAATTGACGAACCAAAGGTCAGATCTGAAAAAGTTGTCAGCCATCTCCAAATTAAACCTCGAGGATGGAACACCTCTTTGGAGTACTAATGGATGTGGTGTGCGTAATGATTGTACTAAGAGGGATGTGTTGTGCGTAATGATGGTTCTGGAAACGAAGCGATCGGTTGTTCTCATATCATCTAAGCATCACAAAAAAGTCCTGATCCGAGAATGGGGTAAGTCTGAAGCAATTTAATCTCATAATTCAACCAGAGGTTGTGTCAGTCACCAATTTTGAAAATTCCGATGCAGAAGACCGTTCAGCAGTCCGTTCATTTGGCCACGGGTAACATAAGTAGGACAACAAGCTGTCGTAACTTTGTTAAGAAATTGGGAATACCACATATCTAACCCAGGTCCACAAACGATAATTCTTCCAACGTTGCCTAGCGACCATTACCGGCAAAGAGAAAATATTCAATTGTATGGGTCCTACACCTTCAAAATCAAATTAAAAAACGAAAATGCATTTGCTTCAAAGAATCCTAAATCAGAGCGGCATTACCTGGTATCTGAAAAACGACCACAAATGTACAAAATTGTCCCTGAAAATGTCCAAAAATCATTTTCCGGAATATTTAAAATTTGGTTGAAAGCTGAAAATTGAGACCACTAATGGAATTTTTTGTCTTAAATCGGAGAGTTTGCTTTTTTTTATTTTCGTTTTAAAACTTATAAAACGAAATTGGCATTGAACAGGATTTTATCTAGAAATTCGGGTTATTTTCTAATAAAAACAGTCCATTTTAGTGGTTTTCAATTTTTTTGAGGTCAGGAAGTGAAGCCTGTTTACGTACTATTGGTTGGTGGTTTACGTACGAGGGCGGTTCAAATATGACCGAGACAAATGCTGTGACACGTTTATTTAGTATCAAAAAAATTTACAAGCATTTAAAGTTTTTCTAGGCATTGTCCCTCACTGGTTACACATTTTGTCCACCTTTCCGGAAGCTTTTTTGATGCCGGTATCGAAGGATTCCTTGGGCAACTCGTACAGCCATATGCGCACGAACTCCTCTACCTCGACGTCGGTGTTGAATCCTTGACCTCCGAGGCCTTTCTTCAGTGGTCCAAACATGTGGTTGTCGCAGGGAGATAAATCCGGACTGTAGGCGTTCCAGTACCTCCCACCCCAATTTCGATATTGTATCGAGCGTGAGACGCGCGGTATGAGGGCGCGCGTTATCCTGGAAAAGAATCGCACTTTGTGCTGGAATTTTCTTCCGTTTCGAGCGATAAGCGGATTTCACGTGTGTTTTCAGAAGGTTTACAGTAGTATGCAGCATTGATGGATGGGTGCGCAGGAAATCGACGTACAGCACGCCCCGCCCTATCCCAGAACACAGTACACATAACCTTACCCACGGACCTGGTTGTCTTCGCTTTGACTGGCGCCCCTTCCTCCTTCTTCCTCCACTCTTTAGTCGACACCTTGCTTTCGGGAGTGTAATAGTGTACCCATGTCTCCTCTGTAGTGAAGGTTTGCGTTCAAAACCGTCCCCGTCTGCCTCGTGTCACGTCAGCAAGCGGCGACAATCGTTCCAACCGAACCCATTGTACCGTTATTTTTCGATATTGAAGGTGGTCGTGGATGATAGACGCTACACTGCCAATATTGATGCCAAGTTCAGCCGAAATGTCTCGAACATTAATCCTACGTTCCTCCAAAATGAGTTGTTCTACGCAGCGAATGTTACTTGGTGTGGTGCTGGTTCGCGGTCGACGATCATGGGGCTTATTCTCGACGGTTTCGCGGCCATCCTTGAATGCTTTGGCCCATTTAAATACAGCAGCCCTACTCAGGCACTGATTTCACAATTGCAGAAAAATTTTCGTGTTTTTAACGCCCTCCCACACTAAAAAACGAATGACAATACGTTGCGCAACGGCGGTCGGCACTTGACGTTCACTCATGGTCGCGCGTCAAACATGCGATCCCGACAAAAACTATGCCATACTGTTTAAAAGGGACCCAGCTATCACATACTCAAGCCACGATCTTCAAAACATACATGCGCACTATCTACAGCGTTTGTCTCGATCATATCTAAACCGCCGTATTAAAAAAGCAATGAAAAGTCTTATTTTTTGGTCAATTAACATAGAGATCTTATTGAGTAAAATTTCGTTAAATTTTTAAAAATAAAATTGTGTATAAAAGTGCTTCCATACATAAAAAAATGAAATAATTTTACCTTCTGAGTTCAGTTTTTACAATATTATTGGAGCATTTGAAATCTTAGACGAATTGGATAATTTTAGTCTTGACTAGCGGGCAACCATTGAAAATTGGTTTGGTAATTGTGTTTGTGTTTAGGCTTTAGGCTGTAGGCTGGGGGATTTTTAATATTCTCGTTGTTTTACTTAGTGTTTGAAAAGATATTGTAAACCACATTAGAGTATAAATGTAAAGTATATAGTTGGTAAGAACCTGATGAAAGATTGGATCGAATCATTTTATTTTCCTTGTACAGACCATCTTTGTGAGGTTCTTGGCCAATCAACGATTTCAAAATAGATCCTCTGGTCCCAACTTTCCTTAATATTGGTAATCCTTCGTTAGTTCCTGTGCATAGGAAGAGTGTCGGCAACTCATGTAATCCCACTCAATAACACACAACAATACAACTGACCGCATTCAACCTTTCCTTGTCGAAGCCACTGACTTCAGAATAAACGCCAGTTCCAGAATCCAAGAATTGCTTGGGTTGCGTTGCTATGCATTATTGCCACTGCAAACATGAAAACTAGAACTTACAGGCAGGTACCATCCACAAAAGCATCTCCGCCATATGTTTACACCACTTCAGTCGAATGACAGTTTTTCTCATTAAATACATTCTACAGAAGTTGGTCCTTGCAGCAATGGGGGGTTGACGTTGGGCGAAGAGATATTATCAAAAAACTTCCGAGAAAAGGACTCGCCGCGTCGAAAAAGTACTCGACCGAATCCGTGCATTTCCATTTGGTGAAATTAATTGCGATGTGCGGTTTTCGTCCTCATAAAGGTAAGTAATTTGCATGGAAATGCAAATACATTTCAGTTTCCGTGTTGAATTGTGAAAAGCGTTCCAAGTTTTAAGCAGGTGGACCGGAGAGTAAATGATGATGTGGGAGTTTGCTGGGTTTCTTCTCTGTAATGAATGGTTTCGCAGACAATGAATTTCGTTTTTGCGAGCAAGTTTGCATGTGACGTGTGGTTTCAGCTGATATTACTCACTATGAGGCATAGCTGGTAGCTGGAATCCTGCGTCATGAGATCCACAGAGGTAAATAAATTAGCTTAGGATGCCAGAGGCTGCTACGAGAAAATTTAATCAAAGTAGAGCGGGAACATCTTCACTGAGTCTCTACGCGAAATAACTAACTCCAACTCAACTCCAAGAGACGCGAGACTTCCAGGACTGGATCGCATTGTCAACAAACTACTCAGTCAATCCTGCAATATAACAGGCGTACTTTAGCCGATACGTTGCGTCATTCGTTTCCTATGCTGTTCTCGTTCGAAATGAGAAATGTCGTTGCAATTCAATTCGCAGCTTTTCTCTCGATTCCAAGGAAAAAGTCCTTTTCTTCTTTCCCCAAAACTTTTCCAACGGATTAATTTATTTAAGTTCCGCAAGTAGAAGTCATAGTTTCGCTGCGAGTTAAATAACTTTTCAGCATTTGAAGCGATGCTATTTGGGGTATTTCCGGGACCAAATTGCATCAACCATTCGAGACGTTAGTTCCATAAGATTGCATAAGATTCCGCTACCAAGGAAGCGTATCTGTCCTTTGTTGCTGCCCAAGCGTTAAATCTCGACTACTTTGTATTTCACTTAATTTAAAAAGTTCAAGCCATGTCCTTATGATTCCTTCCTGCAAGCCAACCAAGCACCGAATCGGTCTTGCTGTTTGCTAAATCAAGACGGCGTTGCTCATTGTCCTGCCATTGTGACTGCTTGGCTGACAATTGGCCCGAGAAACCACTAATTGAAAACCGATATGGGATTGAATGGTGTCGCCACAATGTTGCAATTATTGAAAATTTAATAACTACCGGAGAAGTGCCGGCACTTTAATTAGAACTCGTCCTCCTAACAGGCCCACGGGCGGAGAGCCATGCAACCCATAATTTAATAACAATCAATGTTGAGATTACTTGCTGCTCGTCGAGGATAAGCCATCAAATCTCATCATCGAAATGTCCTTAAGAACTGATTTAATTATGTTGGCAACTGAACTGACAACGCTGATAGATATCTAAGCCCAGGTGAATTCATGGCTTCGTTGCTTGCCATTATGGCATTAAAGGTTTCGCAGTTCACTCGAAAAGCTCAAGCGCGCTCATTTTCGACGGCTGATGGTGGCGACACTGCGAGTTTGAGCCCAGACAATCTCAGCGGATAATTAGAACAGGACTCGGGAATTTTCCCATTGAAATTAATGGAAATTCGTTCGAGTGTTTTTGAAATTGAATAACGAATTTGCTTTAGTGCTGTGATTCGAGCTGGCATTCTAATAAATTCCCTTAGTTGCTAGGATTTTTGATTTATTCCTGGAAACGGTGTGACTTAACTGGTTGGGTCGCTTGAGTCACAGGTTAAGTTAATGAAATTGTAAAGAAGAATTGGAGTGGGGCTTCCGATGTTCACAACTCTATCAAACATCAAATTCAATACCGGAAAAACATCACACTTGGTGGCTTTTACTTGCAGGTTGAATATTTTTTCCCAAATCGGGATCTCCTTGTTGGATAAATTGAACACATATCGTTGGAAGAATAACGTTCAGAATGTTCAAAGTTTCAAATGCATTATTATTTCTTACAGGCTGGTCAGCAGAGCCAAATCAAATTAATTGTTGCGCATGTCTTTAATTTCTTTCTTGTTAAGTGAAACACCAATTTCAAGCATTAAATTTAAGTAACTTATTGTGGAATTTGAGTTATTGTTGCCAAAAGACGGAATTATTTTAAATTGCAAAGGTTTTTTTGTATTGAATAACACAGCATGGCCCGGAGGACGTAAGATAACTAATTTTAAAGTTTGAAACTGACCTATTTCACTCATTTTCTGTACTACCAACCGACATGTTATTTTACTGTTTTACATGTTTCGACTCGTAGTATCGCTGGCCACAAATTCACTGTTCTATTTATATCGCAGGCTGTTAATCGCGTCTCTTCCATACTTACTCATGCTCCGCCCTCATGTAACTTAAATATATGTTCAATTAATCAAGCATAATGATAATCATCCATCAGAGGCTACTCATGGAATCTCAAACGAATAATTGATCAATGTCAGTATAGTTTATGCTGCTGGCCTTACGAGTCGGCTTTTGCAGGTCTACTGGACTTTTCCTTGTCTTAAGAACGCATTTCAACGTTCGAAAACAAATGCTGATGGCTGCAGGTTATCGAAATACGTTGTCAGGACAAACGAAGCATTGAGCAGCAAACTTTCAAAACCTAAATACTTTTGAATACTGAATCTTCTTTGTCTTCTTTGAAAAAACCGGAAGTTTTCGAAGATTCGAGCCATCGTCCGTGGTAACTACCTACTTACCTAACAATAAAGGGGTGGCTGCATCGTTGCAAACACAACTACCGAAAATGAATAGTCAAAAAAATTGAAAGCGATTGCAACGATGCAAACGTCAGACACCCATTTATTGTTAGGTAAGTTGATAACGTACCGCTAGCAATATACATCCATTACGATTGTTAGCTTGTTTTTTGTCCTTTTCAGTGGCTTGCAACATTTTTGTGGGACATTGTTTTCGAGCGCATACTGAGCTCGCTTCCTCGAGAAACTTTATGTAAAAATTGAAAACTTGAAATTTCCAATGATGCTAAATTTGAAAAATTCTTAATAGCAACTTTAAATCATCGTCACCGCTTCCATCTCTCGAAAAGTATCACCAAACTGATAAAAGAACATCGCTAAGATTGTTTTTTTTACCTTGAAGGCATTTAAGTCGGATTATAAGTTGTATTTAGGGAATTGAAACGCTTTAAGAAACTTGCAATAAACCAATCTACATTTGTGTTCGATTTCCAGGGAAAAAATCGCAATCACAGCATTTGGCTCATGCATTATGACTTCCTTGAAATTCAAACTCTTAGCCAACCGCAAATATCCTGAGAAATTTGTGTCAAAGAGAGTTCTGTAACTTTAATCGCTTAGAAGTAACTGCGGTTCGTGAACAATTTGCCACGGTTTTAAGGAAACTGTCGGCCAGTGAAATATTTTCGCTTGCCACTAAATTTTGAAGCAATTGGAAGGGAACTGCCTATGGTACGTTTGCATTAACGTGGTGCGAAAAGTGGCGTCCTACATCAAGCCATAAGTCTAAAATTTTCCTATTCGTAAATGTCTCTCCGGTTTGCAAGGGATAATATTCATTCATATGACATTTGTCTTCAACGCCCGAACAAAAAGTTTAATATATACTCTGTGCAATCTGCAAAACATCCAATATCCTTAACGCAAAGGGGAAAGAGCCAACACTAAAACGCGCCGGGAAAGTAACAAATCATCGTAAAGTGAATCAACATCGTTTGTAAGTTTCAATACGAGTCTGAGATAAAAGATTTCCCCTGAAAATTAATTATCAACTTCGTATGCACAACTAAACCAACTTCTTGATCCTTTCTAACTATCACTTTACAGAACAATAACTCGTAACATAATTTCAGCATGTTTGAGTAAAACATCACCAGCTCCATATTACTTCCAATACACTCACATGTTAGATAATCAAATCATCTTCAATATACTCGACTGCTATCGTCCTATCCTTTTTGCATACCGTTACTTGGGGCCCAGACTCGTATCGTCAGTTGGGTTGCACTTTCGTGTATCGGCTGTATCTGCATCTTCCAAGGACTTGAGCAATCGAAAGCAATTTTCTGAACAATAGTCACATCCTTGGTCTGAATTAACTGAATGTCAGATTCAGTCTTCCATTAACTGTAGTTCGTCCCCTCTACGACCGACAAACATCGAGCACACAGCACTAGGACGGAATGTCATCAGGACAAGTGGAAACTTGAAACTGAAGCAGGCCATGATGCCTTTCAGACACTTTAAGATGCAGTAGTTCGAGATAGTTTTCCCCAATATCATCGTTGATTTCGGGACTCATGCATGAAAATTATGAAAGCAGGTGATGAATATTAACTTGATAAGTTTTCCATTGAAACAATTCAGGATAAACTATTTCTATACCAAATAATCGACACGTCCAAGGATTGAAACGTAATACTGACGTGAGTGCAAGTGCAAGCTCTGCCTTGGGTTCTGACGAAGTGGGCTCCCGACCTGTCAATGACTTTATCAGTGCTTGAAAAACAAGCTAAAGAATCCTTTTTTTAATTTCAGTATGCAAACGAAGTTCATTTTGCTGCGAGTTAAATAAAAGCTGCAAGAAAACAAACACCGAAGTAAAACTTATCGCCAAGAATCTTCAAAGTTAAATATTCCTATGACGCTGGGCTTGCATGCTCCCCATGTAAAGCGAGAGAGTGGAAAACAATGCCAACATCAGTAGCCGAAAGGGGTTAATGCTTATGTTTCACATGCAAACAACTGAAAACTTCTATGCAACTTTAATTGCAATTTTAAATAAATTTGCATGAATTTCGCGTTGCCGGCGAAGAGTGCTCGCAAAGTTGCCTCGCAATTTGCAATGCAACCAATGCTGCACCCCGGCAAAAGTCCTCGCCGTTCCGATGTCCTGCCATGTGGCGAGGGTTGCGCGACGCTAGGATGACGTGTCGTGTGACTAAATGGCGTACAACCCAGAACGGCAATTAAATTTTCTCAGCGCCAATTAAAATAGGATGCTAATTGTCCTTGGGTTTTGCACGAGATGCGATGACTATCATCGTAGCAGATGCTTCCTGCTCCTGGTGAGATGAACTGACTGCAATTATTTCTAACTACAAGATAAATGCCAGAAATCAATTTCGCCGGCTTTGGACCAGATTAGCAGTCGCCACGTACACCATATTATTTGCATTTTCACAGCGCTAAATTGATTTAAACGGTCCAGCATCGTTTGTAGTCCTTTGTCGGTGACGAGAATTGCGAATTTAGATATTATTGCTGAGACCATGACTTCTACTCCTTGTGCACAACTCAAATGAATGAAAACGTCTGTTTCGCAGTTAGCGAACGCCGTAGTCACCCCTGAGACTCATAAATGATCCATTTGATGTGGGTCCTCCTAGCTTCAAAGGACAGCTCAGTTATAATTCCCTGAGATGAACGACTTATGTTTCAGGTAATGTGAACATATCGCCACTAGCTGCCTTCTCCGTTACCCACTTAAAGTTGTCAAGGACTCGAACATGAAAAGTTTTTGAATTTAAGGACCCATTCTTTGGAGATTGGTTGTATAAACCTTGCCATTATGTCCTAAACATGGTCTTTTTGTATAGCAGTGGAGACTGGAGCGATGCGAATGGAGTGCTCTTCATTTACTGGAAAAAAATTGAGGTGGCCTACGTTTCGCCAATGCTGGAGTCGATGATATTTATCTAGATGCTAAAAGGGTATGCGTGAGGCAATTGAGTCTCAATAAGCCTCGTAAAAACACAAAATTAGTATCACCAATCTCAAAAAACGCTGCCAAACCGAAAAAGTACGATCAGCGATCAGAGTCCTCACACGCTGCACCAGAAAAGTTAAAGTGTCAGTGTGACTGGCACTTGTTAGTGTTATGTATTTGATTTTTGATGTGACACTATATTCTGAGTGCCCTAAGGGAAATGGCGTCTTAGGAGACAACGTAATGGAACCGATTAGAGGAATAAAAGCGCAGTGGTGTGATGCATTCTTCGGCATCTAGGTCCAGGACATAGAACAAGAAGCCAGCAAGGTCTCTGCTCCCATATCGCCATGAAACAGATGTAGGTAGCTATTGTGAGAAGTAAAAGCACAAAATGGCAACTGGAGACCAATTGAGGCCGATGGAACCTGTGGTCGAGTTTGTACATCTGCAGATTCATCTCTTTGCTGCTTTGCTGTATCGCATATCTCATATAAACGGGAAGTACAGTGGCAGCGAGATTTGTGATCTTTTTGAATCTGTTAATGTTGGTTCACCTCGTCATAGTTAACCAAGTAAAAATTACTGTTTTTCCAGTTGAGGGTTTGAACAATGGTGTCCTTCAAATGAACAAAAGAACAGAATGACTCTTGACCCTTATGGAGTACCTGTTGGGGTATTTATTGTTATAGTGCCGAGTCAAACACGCCTTTAAGTAGATTAAGATTATTAGTAGATAAGCACATAAAGCATGCTTAGTCGCCAGAGTCTTTTCAGCTTGCTAGAAAGTAGCATGAGTTGGTTTTCAAGAGTATGAGATTCCCAAACACTCCCGGAATGCTCCGATAAATATTGCTTCAACCATCAGGACTTTTGACCTTTTTGACAGACATCATGGCTCTCTCATCATGGCACTAGCGGATGAGTTATACCGCTTGGTAGGAATTAAGTCCTGCTGGCAGCATTAGTTGTTCAAAAATTTTCCAATTTGGCAAGATGGGCAGGCGACCATTAACTTTTTGAAAAGTTCCTGAATACTTGCTGGAAATGATATGGAAATACATAAGGGGCACATGTTTGTTATATATGACCACAGAAGGCATAATAAAGAGACCCTTAACCTTCCTATACCCGCGCCAATTTTCGTGACACCTATATCCCCTCGTACGGTCTCCCAGACCGAAAGTTTGAAACGCGGTTTTATAAAATTTTCCTTAGAAAACCTACATAAATAAAGTTAGATCTTAAAAGTAAAGGATATAATGAAAAGAAATATATCATATAATCACTTTATTATTAATTATTTAACAGACTATCAGTCTTATAAAAAACAGCCTTTAAAGTACAAAGTTCTTTCTTGGGTACTACAAAAACACAATTAAAACATTTTTTTTCTTTTTCCAATTGTTGGTTCGGATGTTTGCAACCTTCTAAAAAATCAAAAAAATTCTTGTTAGATTCCATTTTTAGGTTGATATTTTTATTTTGCAACAGACAGCTGTTTCGAGGCCGATATGGTCCCTTCTTCAGTGTTATGTCTATTAAAGTACAAGTGGGCGAATTATCTTTTTTAAACCTACAACATTTATCATGCAATAAGTTTCCCTTCATTATCCTCAAATATTTTTCTATCAAATATGCCGTTAATAGGACCCTACCAATTGAAGAGCTGGTCATAGATATCGAATCAGGAATAAAATACCTGAGCGCTGATGCGAAAGAACAAATAAGGGGGGAAACGAAAGAACTTTTAACTAAAAAACCACTAACTCTAACAAATAATAATCAAGAAAAACTTGTTAAAGAACTTAAGCAGAAAAAAGTTTACTATCTTAAAGCGGATAAGGGAAACTCAGTAGTTATCATGGACAAGGAAGTCTATGACGATCAAGTCAATAATAAACTCAAAAATGGAAATTTTCTAGAACTACGTAACGATCCACTACCTAGCTCTCTAAAAAGGATAGAGAAAACAATGAAAGAGTGTGAATTACTAATTAAACATAAGACGGATATGAGGATGCCAGACCCTTCTCTACCGAGGATTAAGTGCCTCCCAAAAATCTACAAAGAAGGACAAGAAATGCGAAAAATCATCGCAGCTGTTAATGGACCAACGCAAAACATTGCCAACTGGATTCTAAAGGAAATAGGAAGACTTGGACTAAAAAGAGGGACACATACAGTAAAAAACACTTCTGAGGTAGTAGAACGCCTAAATAAACAAGGGCAAATCAAGGAGGACGAAATATTGGTTTCATTCGACGTAGAATCACTATTCCCAAGCATCCCAATCAAAGAAGCGCTACATATATTTGAAGAATGGATTGCAGGATATGAAGATTCACCAGAATGGCGAAGAAAAGCTAAACTATATACTAAACTAGCTAGACTATGCATGACCGAAACGTACGTCACTTTCAGGGGGAAATTCTTCAAAGTAATGTCAGGAGCAGCAATGGGCAATCCTTTATCCCCTCTTCTTAGTGACCTCTTCATGGACACATTAGAAGATGATCTGAAAAAACGGGGACTCCTTCCAAGCTTTTGGGTAAGATATGTAGATGATATCTTGGCGATAGTTAAAAAAGACCAAGTAGACGTTGTTTTTAACAGTATAAATAATATTCACCCAAAAATTGTATTTAAAAAAGAAGAAGAACAAAACGGACAATTAAGCTTTTTAGATATCAAGATCCTAAGAGAAGCGAAAACTTTACAATACGAAATATACAGGAAGCCAACACAAACGCAACGAACAATTCCTGCATGTTCCAACCACAGCTGGCCACAAAAAATGGCAATATTCAACTCATGGATACACAGGCTACTCACCCTTCAACTTAGTGAAGACAACTTCAACAAAGAAGAGCAGTACATCCTAGACACAGCAAAGAAGAACGGATACACGGAAAGGGAAATCCTAAACGTCATGAATAAAAAGAAAAAACAATTGGCAAATGACAACCTAACAACGCTCTTCAAACAGAATAGAGAAATCAACCACCGAGAAAAGAAATGGCTAGCCGTTACGCACACAAAATTGGACAGAAAAATTGGACAAATCCTCAAACCGTGGGACATATCAATAGCGTCAACTAGCAGTAACACAAAGCTGAGTTCAAGACTGGGAACATCAAAGGACAAAAAAACGGAAAACGAAAAAAACGGCATATATGAGATTGCATGCAAAGACTGCCCAAAAACCTACATAGGACAAACAAAGAGGCTGGTCACAACGAGAGTTCAGGAGCATCTACGAGAAGCTGAAATCAGAAAGAAACGCCAACAAATCAGCGCATATAAGTCTGTGGTTGCAAAACACATAGTAGAATGCCAGCATAACGTGCAATGGAACGTTAAAAAAGCCACGACAAATAAAAAATTGGATGCATACGAAACGATTTTCATCCTGACAACAAAGGAACAAAATCGGCTAAACACAGACACAGGAAATTGTGACACCAAACTGATTAGGCTAGCCGCATCAAAAACACATCAAAAAAAGCAATTAGGGTAGACATTTAAGCTAAACACCATAAATAATCACAATTAGTAGGTTTAAACATGATCTTTACAATTTGAGGCCATAAATATGATAGAAAAATATTTGAGGATAATGAAGGGAAACTTATTGTATGATAAATGTTGTAGGTTTAAAAAAGATAATTCGCCCACTTGTACTTTAATAGACATAACACTGAAGAAAGGACCATATCGGCCTCGAAACAGCTGTCTGTTGCAAAATAAAAATATCAACCTAAAAATGGAATCTAACAAGAATTTTTTTAATTTTTTTTCTTCCAAAAAAGAAAAATAAACTTTTACATTTAAAAAAACACTTAACATACTAATAAAAATCACAGGTTGACTTAATTTTCAGTCTCACCATAACAATCAGGACACACCATATCAGCATGTTCCAAACAAAAGTATTTTTTGCAAGTGGCACAATTATATCGTGTTTTGCGATTTTTTTTGGAAGAACAATATCCAAAACGACCAATTTTATTATTATTAGATGTCGCTGATGACTCGGGACCATCTAATTGACCATTTTCAGCGAGCCTAAGTCTTATGCTTTTAGGCAAAGATGTGTTGAGAGCTCGTCGACGAAAATGCGAATTTATAAGTTGATATGACAAGGCTTCAATAAATATTCTGCGGTTGATTTTATTGTCAGGATTGTTCTGCATGTAAATAATAAATGTATTTATACCTGCTACATTCATCAAACTATAAAAAATTACCATCGGCCATCTATTTGTGCCTCGAGCTACGTTATAAGTCTCACACATTTTGTCTACAGTATCAACTCCTTCTTTGGTTTTATTGTACTCCATTATGATTTCAGGTTTATCAGTCACTTAATCTATTTCGACGCCTTCATGCATGCTGGACACAAGAAGAACATTTTTTCCTTTTTCAGGCACATAGGAAACAAGACTGCAGTTGCCTCCGTGCTCACATAAACTGGACTTTTCTGCTCGGCCACGAATTTCCGTAAATTCTTTAGGCAATTCTCTCCTATTTGTACGTATCGTCCCGATCAATGTCAATTTGTTTTCGGATTAAAAGTCTATCCAATAATGGAATACTTGTAAAGAAATTTTCACAAGTGATATTACGGGCAGTATTATGAATCCCTTCGCTCAGTCGCACAACTAATGGCATAGGTGAGTTGTCAACTTTATAGACACCATCAGGTTGTTTCCCTACGTAAACTTCCAACTTGGAGGTGTAAAACATTTTAGCATCCGTCAGTGCGTAAATTTTTATGCCATATTTATTGGGCTTCGATGGGATGTATTGCCTGAAGCTGCAACGACGTCTAGAAGCCTCTTATTTTTCGTCGATTGTAACAAACTGAGATTTACTGTAATATTTTTGGAAACTAGCTACAACTTCTTCAAATAATTCTCTAATAGGAGCTAATTTATCTATGGCAACTCTTTCAGCTCTTGAATCTCTTTCCGCAAATCTGAGACAACGCATCAATAAATAAAATCTATTCCAACTCATAGTCAAGCGAAAAATCTCAGGGGACAATCCATCTGTTTTGAATAAATCTTTGGCATTCAAGCGATTGTTCTTTCTGACACCAGTAGAAAGCAAAAGACCAAGGATTGCTTCAACTTCAATACTGTCTGTGTCAGAACAGTCTCTTTCTCGAGTAAAATCAGGTTTTATCCGACTAATTTGTTCATTAGTGCATTTTACTATAATATTTATAACATTCTCCGGAAAAAATAACCTCAAAATCTCACATAAATCGTTTAAATATTTAGCTTCTTTTCTAGGTCCTGGAAGTTGTGTAACTATATTTCGAGCTCGTGGTCTTACATGATTTGAGGCAGGAGTTTTGTTCTATCTAGTCCGTACATCTTTTCCGACGATAATATCTCTGGAAGTTTGACGGTCTTCCTCCTCAGCCAAAACTTCGATCTCGTCTTCTTCATCATCTTCTTGCTCTGTGTGATAGGTTTCCTCTTGTGTCTCAACTGCGTCTTCCACCTCGCTGTCATTTTCGTCATCGTAATCAGTGTCAGAACTTTCTTCTTCCAACAGTGACCGGATTCGCTCTGCATCCATTCTGCCTCAGAATATAATCTGTGAAATGATAAAATTGGTCAAAATATAGATACACAGTTACATACACAATAAAAAAAACCTGATAAACAATAATTTTATACTTACACAAAAAGTTACGCCTATACCCGCGTCGGTCTCACGTACCGATACGCACACGCGTGCGTTCCCCACAAGCGCGTGGCGAGCACTGACGTGAAGTTCGCTGTAAATCGTGCAGCTAGCAAAAGATGCGACTCGCTAGCGTTTCTGTTATATAAATAAGTTCGAAAAATCATTCCGTCGGTCTCACAGACTAACGCGCGGGTATAGAAAGGTTAAGCATTGTACCGGAATTTCGCAGAATCATATGAGTTGGGGACTGGGTGTAGATGTGTTCATTATGAGTTAGATGGATATCGCGGTAGTGCTTATCCCTACCAGATCTGCGTACTCCTACTCAGACTTTACTAAGCTACGAGGAAGGTCTGGCGATCGGTGACCAAATATGTAGATATCACTGTTGGTAAAATGGCTGCTATGTCGCATTGTTTCTTTATTACGCAATGAACGACATCTGGTCGGATGTATATTGATATGGCAAGTAAACCTGGTGCGGAAACGAAGCATGATTAATCGAATTAATTGTTCTGATGGGCCATAAAATTGACGAAGTGTGCGAAAAGTTTCATGAACGAACCGGTTTATTTGCTTCAAATAAATTCTGCAAACGTTGCTCAGACGTCAAACTATTCATAAAAGAATGGTAAATCAAACTACGCGTACAACCCATGACAGCTGTCACATCGTACTTAGCATTAAAAGTGTTACCTACTCAATGTTTTAGACCTTTAAAACCCCCTTTATAAGCATACATCGGCACGAAGAATTGTAGTTTTTTATTTTTACTACTCTCCTGTATTTACCGCAGGAGACCTAGCACCAGTTATGATAACTTGTGTTAGCATGAACTGAGCTTTATTCAGAAGTACCGATTTTTCTGCTGCTTGATTGATTAGAAGTGAGATTTTGGCAGCTCCTGTCTGAGCTTTGATGGAATCGGTCCAGATTTTTCATAGTATAATTGTTGAATAAGGACCAGGGACGGATTGACCAGAGCTTGCAAAAAAAATTTTTTTTATCAAAACAAGGCACAGGTTGTGCTTCTCTCCACTTCCCGTCTACCCTGGCAAGCTACCTCAACCACCATCAGGGTACTCAGTGGCTATGCTATGCTTAAATTTTTGCCACTTACTATTGTCCTCCAGTGGTGCAATGTCTTGTCTATGGATTGATTCCCAATGTAGATTAGTATCAAGGGCAAAAGGGACATCCTCGGGTGTCACAGTACTGCAACTTCGCACTTTATAATCAGGCCATTCCATTCTACCTATTCCGTGACTTTTATGAGCCTGTAGTACTCTACTGAAGTGTATCCTGAGTGCAAGTACACAATCGTTAATATGAGTTTCCAATTACCTTTCGAAGAGGAAGAGGTAACACATATGCAAAAGGCTCCTTTGAAACGTATTGCCCATATGAAAATTGGGTTCATTTCCACTTTAAAGTTTTACCACAAAATCCTTCATTTTGCAAACATAAATGTACTTTGTAGAAATTATTCCTATGAAAGCAATGCAATTTCACGTTACTCAAGATTCTCTACAAAGGAATTCAAGGATAATGTTCACCCATGGAAATAAGCAATCATCAATTGGCTATTTGCAGTGTTTGTCTCTGCAGGAGCTGAATGCTGCATGAATACGAGCTTACATAGTACAATTACAGGTCGCCTTTTGTAATTCGATTTTGAAAATTACTGACAGTTGGTTCCCATTCTGCGTCATCTGGATGCCCGAGAAGCAACACATTGATCACCGTTCTTCCACTCGAAGAGCTTAGATGGGCTTACTGTCGAATTTCATTCTCAACAAGTTTCTGGACATCTCGTTAAAGGATACTTTGCGTGAATGAATTTCATTGACCTCGAAAGGAAAAATCCTTGCCATCGGCTCAATGCACAGACGCACGGTTGGGTTTCATTCCTTTGGAAGCCTTGGGTTTACGGGAGGATTTCTAAATTTGTTCGGGCATTTTATGATGACCAGGAGGATGACTAATTCTGGTGATTTATTTTGAACGAAATTTAATGACTGGAAGACTACGTTTGCCTCGGTGGAGTATAATGAAATCGAAGGACCAGAGAAATCGTTCAGGGTTTCGTCTCAAGGATTCAACGTGTTTCATGTTTTTCTGAATTTTATACTTTAATTGCATTAGGCTCAAGCTTAAGCAGATCTAGCAGTCTCTGTTCCTTTTTATCCAACGCATCAGGCAAAGTTCGGTCTTCTTCCTTTGATTAAGGGAAGTAAACTTCATCCAAGGTAACAAACAATTCACCGTTCCGAAAGAAACAATGGCAGTGTGCCTGCTCCCATCTTGCCGGCAACATTCTGACATGATGAGGAATAATCTGAAACGAATTAGCCCCAAACTTTGTGTTGGCTTTTCAAAGGAAGCTAAACAAACAAACTCCTTAGCAAGACAATATTTGTAAGCTCCTACGATAGCACGACGTGCAAGAAAGATACTTACATCCTATTCGAGAGTTTCGGCTTTAATAAAGTTCCATTTTCACAATGACATCAAGAAAATCATAAGCTCACTCGACTGCACCGCACATATTTCTCAATGGCAGTCTTAGATGCGTCATATGTAATACATTAAGTTCTTGCAAGTTTGCTTTTCGGGATTTGTGGAATCTTTCGTCGGAATGAACGAAAAGGGATGAAATACTGCAGGTGAACAAGTGCTAATATAATTAAGTTGTTTCAGAGAGCATGCAACTTTGGAGTCACATTTGTGTCATCAGTTCAGCGTTTGTGAGGGTGCCTATATGGCTGGCACCTGTGTGTGTGGGAACCGAAAATGATTTGATATATGAATTCCTCGAGGTGCACGAGGCATGTTAGACTGTCGTATTTAACTTTAGCTAAGATTTACGTTATTCCAGGACAAATTTCTCAAACACTGATGAAATCTTCCGTGCACGTATAATTTCAATGTTAGAAAGAAATAAAAATTCCTTTTAGATATGTTCAATATTGAGCCTGTGGATCCTTTGTTCCATACAAAATGAACTAATATTTGAAATTAAGTCAACCTTTAGTTTATGAAAATTTGCATTTAATCTGAATGATGAACTCAGGTTTGCTTTTGAAATTCTGTTACGTAGATCAAACGAATGAAGATGGAAATTACGAAAAAACGACCAGCAAACAAAGGACATAAGCTGTACTAGTGCCAAGGTCTTAGTAGTACTTTTGTAAAATTTGATTCCTACTCTTGGTTCCACGTTCCAAGTGGAATCCAAGAAGCCTGGCATATAAACGAAAGCTGCAGAAGTTCGGCGACTCAAAGGTTGCTAAACATACATGAGCATTTTTGCTGCCTATTCTGCTCCCATTCCACCCCCCCTTGAGGACCGTCCCGATGAAATATCAGAAGAAACTTCTTATTCTCAAAAAAAGAGGGGGGTGGGGGTGTGCACGCCTCCAGGTATCGCTGTAATCCCAGTTGAGGTACTGTAGGTGATCTTTCACGCCTGCATAGAGAGATGTACCTGGAGTAACTCATTGTGCTCCGCTGGGGAAGGGGAATGCCGAGTCACGATTCGTACATTGCCCAGTCTGTATGCTAAACTTGGTCAGATCAATTTTCGAAAAACTCATCAAGGAAAACTTGTTGACATGGTTCATACTGACGGGGATTTATCTACATGGCAATATGTTTCCATTGTAGATTGGTTCACCGTCAAAGCAGTCGGAGAATCGATGCACCTCCAACGCTCAGGGCTACATAAAATTTTCCAGATTATGGGCTATCCAGCAGGCCTTCCTGGGATTCCAACTGAGCTGGATGGACGGATTTCTGCAAATGCTTAATATTATCCCCAGTAATAGAATATGCGATACAGGTTTTGAATGACATTTTGAAAGAGCGCAGCCTAAAATACGACGTCGATGAAATTATCCGCCGGGTTATAACAATCGGAGTCGCCAAGAATTATGCAGAACTCCACCCGTGGCCCCAACCTGAGGAGGATCGTTTGCTCTATAACTATTACTATACTATTTGCTCCCAGCATTTGCTAATAGTTCTGGAAGCGCATCACGATAGAAAGGGCAGGACTTGAGGCCTTTGCACAATCAACTGCATGACGAAACACATTTCTGCCTAACGTAGCCCTTGAAGAGGCATAGGTATAGCTGGGTATACCTATGCATAGTGAAAAATCACGGCTCCGCATGTTTTTGTAAGAGAGGTGGATTAAACATGTCACAAATTTTTTGTGTGCAAGAGATGGAAGAAGCAGCGTAGTGACATAAAGCTAAATTGGAGTGCTATTCGTGGAAACTGCAGTCGGAGACATTCTTGTTGAAAAAAAGAATAGCGTGGCACATTTTGCTTGGCCAGTCCTGACATATAAAAAGGCAAACCGGAACGTCATTAGTCGTCAGGAACGGTGGACAGTTTCCGTAGCACTCTCCAACCTACTCGTAATCTGAATGTACCCCTTGGGATTGAAATAGGACACCTAACCTGCAGTTCCCGAACTCAGGGGGCAAATAATTTTCACCTCCCGCCCGCAAAAAAAAACTGAAGAACTTATGGTGATATGGGTACACTTCCTTTTCAATAGTTGGAGCCTGGCTTACAAACGCCTCACTTTACTGAAGATCGAAAAAGCATTGGAACCCTTGTCGGCCAGAGGGCTAGGAGAACTCCCTCCATCAGGAGGCCAACAGTATGGACCGTGTAAACAATAGCAGAATATACGAGGAGCTAACGGACGAAGTTGATCAACGTTCTTTTCCAACTGTTGACCCTATGTGAAAAGTAGTAATAACGATCATGATAATTTCTTGGATGAGATGAACTGAGACTACTGACTAAACCCTTCCCCTGCACCGTCAACTGATCCATTATGCCCTTAGTTATAAGAAGGACGGTCCGTACGTAACGGGACATGTAGTTCCGATTGTCTTTTAATGTCTGCAGAAAGCGGGCCTATTTCCCCTGACAGATGCAAACAGAACCTGTACCGTCTCTCGCATGCGAAGGAGGTGTGGCAAGCATCATCGGTCATCCCAGGGCAGAACAAACAAATACGGGAAAGTGCTTTTCCGTTGTTATACAGTTAAGACCGAAAATCGCGCTCATTGAGTAGATGCGTCACATTATCATCAGTCTCACCATGCATATAGAACCACGGCCCCATTTAACTGATGACTCATGGCGTCCACCTGTCTCGATCTTTTCCAGCGCTAGATTAAACCCATGACGCAGTATCATACCCAGTTTAAGTTGCACCTGTTCGACGGTAGGTCCAGCGACTAGTGCTTCGACCCTGATCAACCATCATCTGGGTTGCTGATCAGATGCGACTACTCCGGTATCTGCAACCTCAAAACTCATCGTACGAGACATTACATGGGTCCGGGCCGGGAATGGAACCTTGCGCTTACCCAGATGCCACATCTATTCTTCATCGAACCCCCTCAATGTATCATAAACAAGCTTCCGGTCTTTGAGGTTGTCTTAAAATATTCGCATAATCTCCATATATTAATTGTAAGAAGAATAATAACAATAATAATAAAAATAAAAAAAAATGTCCTGTAGCACATTTGCAGTTTTTGTGTAAAGTGAAAACCATAGCGGCTTTTATTCACAAATCAATCGAGATCCTGTGTAAGAATATATATAGTCGCAGCAGAATTCCGAACTAACAAATATTCTTGTTCTTATTTCCTGCTTCCGAATTTGGAGGCGTATTGAGTAAAGTACGCCTTCGAGAGTACCCGAGCTATTTTCTAACGGTTCAGACGCATTCCATATGATGGGAATTGGTCAATAAATCACTAAGACCAGTATCTCGGAGTCTGCCTTCTTACCAACAGGATTGGTGACTTATGGACTGTGTCATAAGCAATGTCACTTGCAGGTCACTCGTTTAAAGCCATTGCTGGTTAAATTTTTAGGGAACATGATAAAGCATTCCTCATTCGTTTCTTTTTTTCTTACAGCTGAATAAACTTCATGTAAGTCAGTTCCTATGTGTTCTGATATAAAGTCGACTTCTGTATTCATCCAGACTCGCAATACCACACCTGGTATTCCCAGACTCACTATTCGTTGACGATGAGTTTCCATGTTAGTTGAGTGTCCATACAATATGTCTAGTAAGATTTATTGCATATTTTTGCTTCACCCAAATTTTATCCACGGATCCTGCGACAAACGACATAAAAAGTACCACGGAAATTCTGAGTGCATCAGCTAGCATTAAATAAATGCAATAAACATCAAGTCAATGTACCCAAATGAGTTATGACTATAATAACAACAGGAACCCTTCACATCAACCGGCAACTTTGGTGTCCTAGTAGCATCTTCATCATCCCTACGACGTGTCCCGAATATCATTTTGCATCGCGCTCACCTTCGTGCACGAGTGAATCTCTCAAGAAAGTTGAAAACACGCTGATCCATATTGCGCCACCATTCATCCTTTTCTGTCTCTCGACACTAATTGCCGTTGTTACCTTTCGCTAGGTATTACACTGACTTCTAGCGTGCATCGTTTCCACTTAAACCAAATTAACCGCAAATTGTTAAGAACATAAGAAAACCTTGTTCTTGTTTTGCTCACATCAGGACACCGCGCCACTATGTCACGAAGGTTTCTCCTGTCACTTGTCACCGAGGATAATACTCGCGGGGTGTGAGCAAAATAATGCGACTATGCATGCATATTTCATTACTGAGTGCTCGGAAGGATACCAGGAAGTTTAGCGCGAGTAGCATATTTTCGAGATACTTCTTTGGTCCCCAGACTGGGTCATTTTTGCTGTTGTTCAGTGGGAAGAATGAAATGCAGCCACGGTTTGTTGCGATTCAGTTGATAAAATGAATCATACAAAAGGAGGCAAATGATAATTCAGTTGGGGCACCATTCACCAGGACGATTGATTTGCTTGCCTTGGAATACAAAAGTTCAAGGCTCTTGCGTGCTTATGCTATTCCAAAACCTTACTTGAATGAAAATCGTAAATCGAATGGGACAGGATGCCACCAACTTTTATCTGTTGGCTGTAGAACCAAGAAAACCTGGCAAAAACCATAAATGTTTGGAGTTCAATAAAGAATATGTAGTATGAGCACAACAAATCAGGTAGATAGGCTCGGTTTGATTGTCCTCAATGGGAAGGCTCGTTTTGGTACGATGAAATAGGGTAATCCATCTCTCTGCGTCTTTTCTACGTAAAATATAGACATTCTACGTCGCTGTCTTTGCCTCAAACAAAAAACATACCTTTATTTGTGGTGATTCAGGTCGGCAAACGCTTTTTCGGAGTTAATCCTTTAAACGTATTTAAAGACATCGCCTAGTTGTCTTGCCTAACATTTTGATAATTTGTTTTAATCTTGCATTCCTTCATAATCTTAATGAAATTTCAGAGCACTTACGGTACAACAAAAACACAGATTTCTAACCAATAAAATATCTAACGTTTGTTTGATTTGAAAATTTTTGTCTCTAATTTTTCGACCGCAAATGAGAAGGACATTTGGGATAGAGAACTTGTTTCGGTTGTTTCTTCAATGTGAATAATGAGTTGCAGGTCAATCCTAAGCCTCGAAACGAATGTCCAGGATATTATTCCAATTTAGGGGAAAATCCGGTATCTCACTGAGTTTTCATTGAACCTTGAGCCCTTTTGCGAACACCAACTGGAGAAATGAGAATACAGAATGTGAGAATCTTCACGGTGCTTTGCATCATTCCATTCAGTTTTCATTTAAACCAACGTATCATAAAGCAGCGCTTTTTATCTAATTTGACATGAGTGACAGTTTGATAGGATTAATTACCGTCAAAACGTCAAAGAGATTTGCACTGTGCTCCAGATAAAAATTGAATCCTTGCATTCGTCCGCGTTCACGAGATAATCGATTCTTTTTCCAAGAGTGTGGTTGCCTTTCAATTCGCTAGTTTTAACTCTCCACTTTATATCTGGGTATTACCTATTGACAATATTTCTCGTGCTACCCTTTGTTTCACTTCTGACGGCTACATTATACGCTCTCGGCGCTACTGGTATTCTCTCTTCTTTCAATTTGTTCGCTAGGATGTTTGTCTGTTGCGCTGACTCGATGACAGTGATAGAGGATGACAATATCCTCAATTACCGTCAATGTTTATTGCAGACCATTCAAATGACAGAAGTGCTATCGTAAATTGCTTCTCATCAATTGCTGGCAGGACTAGTCCGAGGGTGAGTGCCGAGCTCGTCTAGTTGCAGAAACTCGTCGGGCACAAATCTCTTCAACTGGTGTTCGACACATCCATTAATCATGGAAATGGTTTTTTCCTACCTTCAGCGGGAGCCAGCCAAGCACTCGCTACTCCACCAGGATAACGGCGAACAAATCATCAAATCGACTCCATTATGGCAAGTACGTTTTGATGATGTATGTCGTGTTCTACGAGCAACGCAGGATACGTCCTGAGCTTGGCAACTCACTCGGCCGCCTAATGTGTAGTTGCCGATTGGAGGAAGATGAGCAGGGACAAGGAGTTGCTAAGGAAATTATAACAATGTAGGACGATATGAAGGGAATAATTTAATTTACAAAGCACTTGTAATTGATTCCCAAGCCAAAAAATCGAGCCTCGACTGATTAAGGAGCAACCGATGGCTCCCGCAGTAAATTCCACCATCCGAACTCGTCAATATGAAAAGGATTAAAGCAGTTGTTGAGGAAGAACTGGTTTTCAAGCTCATATCCACTGCGTAGCCACGAGCGAACTTTTCTGATTATTTTCACCCCCCTGTAGGCGTGTAGCCAAAAGGTTTACTATTGGGTATCGAGAAATTGATAGATCCTTTATTATAACAGATACTCAGATTTCAATTGGCATTGCCGACTGATTTATGTTGCCTCGTATCCTCAGAAAAAACAACTGTTGTTAGTGGAAACTCATGTATCGAAAGTGGAAAGTTGGATGTTTGTTACGCCTACTCTACATGCCTATTTATTTTTCGCATGGAAACCCTAACATCCTTGACAACGCTTTCGATTTATTTTGATGAATGTGAGAACATGAAATGATATTCTATTGCTCCTTTGAGTTATGGCACATGCATGCTACGATGTATTGATGGTTTTCTTAGAGCCGATTTCAAAGCGTAGGTTAAGTGCCTGATGTGTAAACAAAAGAGCTCGACTATAGCCACCGATTTCATGCAATTCGGAAAGAGCCAGGACATTAGCAATCTTGCCAGATACAATTTCAATGTGTGAGCTTTTGCGTCAGTTAACTTCGGCTAAGGCAAGGAAAGGATATTCTTGGAAATTAAAGGTACTCGATATTGATAAAATTTCAAAACTAATTAACTTTCGAATGCAAGCAGTAGATATTACTGCATTTTCTCCATCTTAATAATCCTCCCATCAACAGGAGCAAATGAAATCCTAAAATCGAACGATCCAAAAAGCAGCTACTGCACTCCTTCCCCATAGGTCTGCATGAGTCCTCAGCTTCATTGTTTCCACTCAAATAAGCGAAAACTATAAATTGAGTACTCACTTATACTGCTAATGCTCTGCAAGGACTTTAAATCTTTATGAGGAACCCATAACGGGGGCGGTCAAGGAATACATCGACTTGGACGGTCGGTCCATTCGGTGAGCAGATTCAGCGAGACGAAGGTAAATTTTTATAAATGATCCTAAAAGAATGAGGGGGGGGGAAGCGGGTCCATCTCCTCTTCAGTTTTTTACTTTTCAAATAAAGCGATTCAACCAACCTGTACCTCATCCGACCGATGTCCTTAAACGTATGTATTGAGCTGGAATCCCGAGGCCCAGCACTTTTTTCCCTTACCTGCTGTCCTGAATGGTCGGTAATCAAAAAACGATAAGGTGAGGCAGCGACGAAGATACTTTGTGAAAGGGAAAATCATGCTTTATTTTGTGTTCATGTTAAAGAAAAATCGAAAATATCTTCTGTTGGGCTCTTTATTAGATTTAATGGAACACTTTTATTGGAATCCACAGGACTTTGGCTTGGTTTGTCGTTTATTTGGTTGGGGCTGGTACTTTGCAGGAACTTTTATTCTCTCCAATATTGAAACGGAGATTTCTATCTGTGGTGCGAGGTGTAGTATTGAGCCTTGGGCATTATTCTGCAGCTTTGATTTATAACGAGAGATTAGGCAGAGCAGGTAACAACGTGGATTGCATGGGGTGAGCTGCGTAATATAAATACAGATGAACTTTGCTCGAATAAAGATCAATGTTTGCGATAATTGAAATTGTGTCCTTGATTTTTCAGTGTTCCCGTCTCACGGTGTCATGAGGGAGCAGTGGTTTAAGTTCCAGCTTTTCGAAGCAGCATTTTGAGAGTTAGGATACAAACATTCACAAACATCACGTCTAGAAATCTGCCAGTGGGATCTCTTTGTTGGCAACTTTCTACCATGATGTTATACTGTTGTCATTTTATTGTTTTTAACCAATATTTTGATATTCGTTTCCGTATAAATACTTTTCAAAACACTTCGACCACCAATTTGTGAAATTCCCCCGTTTTTGCCTGTGTTCAGGAAACGAGAATAAATACTGAGCGTTCCATTCAGGACAATTTCAGTGTGAATCGAATATAAATTCTTTATATACACTTGATATCGTTATTTTCAGGTAAATCCCTAATTTCCGTGTTTCAAGCAAGAAATAACTTTCAGAAATCGTTATATTGTCTTTCGTCTCAAAGTTCTTCTTTACCTACTTTCGGGAGCATTCTATTATAGTCTTTACGAAAACGTTACAGTGGAGATTATTTGGTTTTTTTGTTTTCTTAATGTTCACAAAACGCAGTTCTGTCGTACCCTGTCTATTTCCTTGTATCGTTCACATACGCATTTCAGCAGAACGCTATCTTCAGTGTGTTGTTTTGATCTGTCTCGATCGGTCCTCAGTGTCATTATAGATCTATCGTTTGCATGAGCAGGTTAGGGTCCTGGGCTCCAACTCCAGACACGGACTCCCTTGATTTGGTCCCGCACTCTTTTGTCTGCTGTCATTCTGCGTTGTGGCCTTTCGTTTTGGTGAAATTGTTTTGGCCGCTCGAAGAAAATGTCTGAATGAGAGCTTTTCTGTTCGTTTATCGCTTGTCTGTCGAATGTTCTTTACTTGTACATTAACAGTGGCTCATACGTTTAATCGGATAAGGAACTGAACACAACAAAATTCTGCCGTTCTAGGAATAAAATTCGACTCTAATAAACTATTCTACATCGATTGAAGGAAATTTTGTGTTGTTCTATGATTTATTAAAAACACATAGAAACTCAAACTTTTAATTCAACAAAATAACAATTATAACTCCTACGCATTATTGATTTTCACACGACTGATCGGATGACGTACTTCTGGTGTGAGAATTGTATAGCGGTACTTTCGGAATATAAAGAGTTTTGAACCATATTCAGTGGCTCTCATTTGATCAAAGATCATCAGTTTTTTGGAATTTCTCAAAGAGTAAGGTTGCACTATGGCCACTGGACGGTAACATTTATGCAGAAAAAGATAATCATTTCACGACTTCGGACGGATGGACGAACAATAACAAAAATTTTGGAGTTTTTATAAAATGGCATTTGAACTGTATAAGATCTTTTTGCTGCTACCCCTTGTGTATTCGCGAAATCCTATTCTTTTTTACGCCCTGATTGTAGTACCTATATTCGCATGCTCAAGCTAATTTTCAGCGGGTCCTTAATTTGCCCAGTGGGTCTTTTTCATTTGCGTTTTTGCGTACTGTTGGTCCCTTACTACCCCAACACATTGTTATGATTGCTTTCCCCTTGTTCGCCAAAATTATGCCTACTTCTGGCCGCTTTCTTCTTCTTTGTGTTTTTGGGTGTTTTGAAGTTTTTTCTCATCTCGTCTACTAGGTCTTTTTTTTATTCTTTGGTTCCTGCTAACACGTAAATTGTGTTTTGGATCCTTGCTGTCTTCTCTCAGAACAGAAGATGCAGTTGGAAGAACGTGAAACGCAATAACAGAATCAGTCTCGCCATGGCCTTCACTGAACTATGGCATTAGGCTTGTGATCAATCTTGCGGTCCAATTTCTCATTGTGTCACACAGCCAGGACAGCTGCCAACCGTAGAGAGTGCGTTGTATCTGTGCTCTGCATCCTATCGAACCCTTCACTGTGCTTTTAGCGAATTGCAGGTGATATTTCTGCATTTCACAGTTAGAAGAGTGATAGATTTCACCGCTGCGACTATCAACATCAGTGCCGGGAGACCTTTCGGCACACACACGCAATTCGCAACATTACAAGTTTCCTTATGTGGGCTAAAGTCTTCCGGTGGAACTTCTTGCTGAGGGAATTGTCTCATAGTTCTTAACTATAAAGTCATGTTGCTCAGCGCAATCACCTCTATAATGCAAACAGCCCCCTTTTCCCTGGTAATAAACTAAACGAGGGTAGTTATAAGTGTCGTTACCTAGCCAGCTTTTGCTTAACATATTTAAGTGTTTCAATGGTTTCTTTTATTCGACTCGGCTGTGAAGATATCCACAGCTCCATTGTCAAGATGAGCTGCTCGTTTTTTCCTAGGGCAAGCTTAAACCCATGACTACTTAGTCAGCTTCCGACTCGAAGTACTCGCATAACTAATCTAAGTTGCGCATGCTTGACAGCGCGACCAGCTATTAGTATTGTCAGATTGTCCACATATCCGATGATCCGTGGCTCTTTCGACAGCTTGAGCTTCAAGGATCCGTGCTGAGAGATATATTACAGTTCCCAACTTAGTCTGGAGCCTTGATCAACGCCCCAAATAACTGTCATAAATCGGCTACTTCCGTCATGTTATAGAGCAAATTATGATCCTTCAGAGACTCTGTCAAACTCAGGATCACATATTTTGCTGCTTAATACATCTCTGATTACATGAGAAACAAGAAAGCAATCGGTTGCATGCCAACTGTGCACCTCCACACATTGGGTAGCATTCGTCACTTTTTGGATTGGATCAACGGTGGAGAAAATCACCCTAAATCTGTGGAGTTAGGTTCTATGTAGCATGAAGTGCGTCACCAGGTCTTTGGCCCAACTGTTGAGTTTTTCGCAAAAATTTTACGAAGAACAACAGTTTTTCGCAAAATTTTCGGGAGTGACAAAGTCACTCAGTGACAGACATGCCTGTGGCTTTGTCACTGTGTGTCAGAACATAACATAAATCATGCAAGGAAACGTAATTTCCAAAAGTAGTCGTTGAAGCCATTAAAAAATAATCACAAAAAGTATTGCATATTTTCAAAAATGTATCAAAAGGATATTACTTAATTAGTTGGAATGACCATGGCCTACAGTTTCCTTCGTCCTAGCTCATCGGCTTTTTCTTTTCCTGGCTGATTGCGACGCTTTCCATGACATCCGATTTATGAGTATTTCTCGATTCCTTCATGATCGTTGCATCCCGGATTGTTATCTCGTGTCTCATCGGCATGATATGTTCCACTACGCCCGACTTGAAGTTTGAAGCTCTTCCGTTCCTTGTTCCTGTTGCTGCTCTTGCCAATGATTCTCCTCGTTTATCCTATCTAAAATATTTCGTAAGTAGAACATTCGATGCGAACAATGCCCGATTTTTCTTTTGTTTCTCGTTTATCCTTCGTTCTTTCGAGAATTTTTCGAGCTGAATTTTGAGTTTGAAACTGAATTTTGAGTTTGAAACAGAATTTTGCCGGTTGATTTTCATTTTATCTAGTTAATATCTTCATGATAGCCCAATGCCTTCCACTATATCTTTTCAATGTTGGCATTTCCTAACGTTGATCGCTCCAGTTGTTGTCTGGTCTTTTGAATTTCTGTGCCATTCTCTTAATGGGTGAGTGCTTCAACCTTTTTAACCTGACTGCTTCGATGAACTCCCTTACTCAATTGTTTTTTTGATGGCGAGGCATCATTAGTGATGCTACGATCACGACCGTATCCAAATTTGGTCGACCAGATATATCATAACATTTACTAATCCATTTTTTCGCACCGTTCATTTTTCCATAAAAAACACAAAATAACGCGTTTATCTCTTTTTTTCTATCTTTCATAAAAATTCATGGGAAATGTCACTTTGAAAAATATAACTAGAAAGTGAGTAAACTAAATGGCATGATATTTTGACACGACCTAAGTTACGGTTTTGAACTTGTGGTTCCATCTCTGGGCTCTGGACATGGGCTGAATACTATTAGCTTTGAGGCCATAGAGGCCAATAATATTCAGCCTTTAGGGGTGCACAGTATTTAAAGACAGGATTAGAGCTTCGATGTTCAAACATACAAAGTCCAAGGAGTTTAAGAAGATATAGAATAGAGATTATACAGCCCAAATTAAAAACTTTGCAATTTTCCAATTTTGGGAGGAGGTGATCCAAAATCTCGGAAAATAATCTGAGGAACGGATAGCTACACCATAAACATTAACAACATGGGTGACGACTAATTGGGCAAATGTGATGTCAAATCTCTAGGTGAGATTTTTTCGGCAAGGCAATTTGTTATTCATGCGTGACTGGTTCCTGCATGCGAACGAATCATCCTTAATACAAAATAAACTTTTTTTCCAAACACCAAGTTAAATATTTAAATAATGAATAATAATATAATTAATTCTCGCAGTTGATAGGTCGCACGTGCACTCAAGAAAAGAACAAGGATGAAAGACAGTTTTTTTTGAAAATACAAAGGCCGTATAATGGTAGCCAAAGGAAGTTACTTTTAACCGACTAGCTGACCGCGTTGGCGTGGGAGCTTTAGGACATTATGAAAGTCCTGATGAAAATTCTTATTGATTCATTTAAAAAAAAAATTAATGGAAATATAGTAAATAAATAGAATTAATTAAATAAAAGCAAGTAAAAATAAAATATTGATTTTTCATGAATTCTGCTGCGCTGATTCTGACCACCACTGCTTTAGTAATGACTTCAATGAAATTCTGCTGCGGTGATTCTGAATTATTCTATATTGATGGTTACTTCACAGTTCTGGATTAATCTTCTCTTTATCTTAACTACACAATTCGGGATTATTCTTCATTTATCGATACTTTATAATTCTGGTTAAGTCCTTATATTCTCAACATTTTACTCTTCTTCTTATAGCTACTCGTTCATAACAAACAAGTAAATCATATTGAATGAAAATTTTTCTCAAAAGCATTCCAAGAATTTCTTTTTTTGCTGTTTTTCTGAGATTTTTTTCTGACGCTTTTTGTTTTACTGAGTCTTGTGTTCCTTAATTTTTGTTGTTATTTTTTATGTCTTAAAAATGTCTTTTTATGTTTGTTGACACAACGGAATACGTAACAACAATTATTGCAAACTATCTTTTCGTGTGGAGAAAGACACACATTGTTAGATTAGAGACGCAGCTGCGAAGATTTTTAAAAAGAAGAGCGAACATTGCAGAATTCGATTTGCTCCCTTTAGGAGTTGGAAACCAGCGAAAGTAAAATGATTCTTGATTCATTGAAAGGCAAAAGTAAGAATACTCATTCTTCTTATTTTCCGCCGGAGTCTGTCAGATAATACCGAAATTTTGATGTTAGAGGGTAAATTTTCGAATTGGTTATAAGTGATTTGACAATCAATTTTCCAAAATTTTTGAACGCCATTTGTTCCTTTGAAGAGTGGAACGGAAAAAGTAAATCGTATTTTATTTTTCAGAGAAATTCAAATGACTTGAGGGGTTCCAACCATGATAGTTCACTGGCACGGAGAACGAAGAAGAAATTCCATTAAAATATTCTGAATTCTGGGGGTTTAGTTGCTGTTCAGGTTTTCATGAATCGAATGAATTGGTAAGAGTTTTCCCGTCCTGGTGATCGGGTTTGTGTACCAAGCTATCAGCTAGTTGCTTTCAAAAGTTTCTCCTGGGAAGCTAACTCATACTGTTGGTCTCGAATGAGACTGGTTCTGACACAAATTAAGACTCAGTTAAACTTTTCGTTTACGAATGAAGAAGATTTGCTTAGTTGTGTTTGTAAATATATTTCGACCTTTTTCAATTTTATTCAGTTCGGCACAAAAGCCAAAAAAAGAGCGCAGGCACAACTCCTGAAGGTACTCGTAAATGTAATCAACTCATGATTCGCAGGATTTACACGATAAGGATGGACCAGCCTGTAGCAGGCAAATTTTGACTTTAATTTCGGTTCGATTTTTATAGCTTATATTTTGGACTTTCATGTCCTAGTTCTAGATCATGTTCTCAGGTGTAACCTTTAACCGTTTCGGGGACCTTCTCTTGTTCCCGTTCATTTTCGTTAGCGAATGCAAATGGAAGGTTCTAGGAATAGTTCCGTCGAATTGAGTTTTGAACGAAATTTATGGAAACTCGCTCCACATGTTAATTAACATTAACACGCCACCTAAATTAATGTCCCTTTTTCAGCATGTTGTGTATCCCTCACGAAGAAACAATATAAATTAACTCATCCGCTTACAAGATGGTACACAAAACACGCAGTCATGTAACAAACAAATTAACCATCCTGCCGTACAATGCCAACCAATCTGCACGCATACAGACGTATATGCAAGTATGTGTGCTGATAAATGCACGTCCCTACGTTTATAGTTAGGTAGCGAGTTTTCATATAAATCAAGCTACCTTAGTATTATCTATTTATCTGTTTTCAAGATAAATTGAAATGTTTGTATTCAGACGATCAAAGTGGTTTCGATATCTGTGTACCGAAGCACTAGTGCCAATAGAATTCCTTGGCTGTGCGAGGACGTGTGTAAGGGCGGCAAGGAGGACAACAACAGAAAAAATTAAGTTCTCCTGACGTGGCGTGTTTGCTATTGTCATTTATTTGGTTGACAGTTAAAGTAATTAAGAACAAAATGAGGAGGCAGCACAATCCAAAGAAACCATGAGACACGTTGAAAAATACAACAAATTCAGATAGAAATAGCAAACAGTGCTTTTTGTTTCGCAGGATGGATCTAGTGGGAAGATTAAAATGATTTTCGTTCTCAAGGCTCCACGTAAGTTCCTAATTATCGAATTATTTGTTGTTCACCAGGAGCTACAACTTGGCTCGTTCTGCCAGTTTGTTGTTTCAGGTATTCAATCGCGCCCTTGCACCTTCTCCAGGACCTCCATCCCCAAACGCCAAAATAAAGCGGAGAAACAATTACCTGTCGCTCATTTCCTTCATAACTTCGCTACCCTTTCCTGCCCGTAGAAACTCTAGACAGCAAGTCAGGGAACACGCTATTTCATCTTTCAACCACAGATTAATGTCAACCCTCATTAAATTTAGTGCTGCGCTATTTATATGTACACGCTACATGTAAGCAATCCAGATGTAAGATCCATCCCCAAAGGTAATCCCGCCAAATGATTTTCGAGTGAATTTCACATTAAATTTCAAAAGCTGTGTCATCACCTTTGAAAGGTTGCGATGCTTGTTTCTGAAACATTTTCTTCTTCCCGGATAAGCTCACATATGATCAGGCATTTACAGGTATGTCATCCATATCACTCACGCTCACGTGCTCAGCCTCACGTCTATTTTGCTGTTCGGCATAAGAAAAACGAAAAATTTTCATTTCAATTTTCCAAATTACAATTTGAAAAGGTTCTTATGCATAAAAGATGGAGCGAGGCAAGCCGTCTGTGTTGGAGGGTGTTTGCCGGAGTTTATTTTGAAATAAATAAAATTTTGCATGAGACAAGGCCGAGCGTGTATATTTAGTCATAATTTCGAAACGATTAGGATATTTTGGGAAGTGAGAGATTTCAAAACTCTTGGGAAATTTCGATGAAGTTGAGCATTCTGACGCCGATCTTATTCGCGAATCTAATTAAAAAAATTTGAATTATTCAACGAACATGTATTTATGCATGTGAAGAAGTTACTCAGGGGATTTTGATGACTGTCTAGTCTTTATCTAGGCATACAGTATTAATTTTGTTGACTTCTTTGCAATAACCAGGTAAAGGCTTTTGCCATGTGTTTTAAACGTAGGTTTCCGATTAGGGTTAAGCTTCGGGTAGTTGTGGGAACTATGATACCTCCTTGTCATCTAGTGATCGTGGTCTTATATTTATTATATCTCTTCTCGCTAACTCCCTTTTATCAAGACGCTGTGGTAAATGACGACTCTCATTTAACAGGGTTGGATGGAAATAGGAAGACCAACTGAAAAAGTCGGGGCAATGGGCTGCAGATACCCTTCTTTATGAGACGAAACGGCCACTCGTAGTTTAACAAGCTATTCCCTTTGTCCTTTGGAGTCAACATCTTACCCACAAAATTGTCTAGAAGGGTCTAGTCTATTCTTTTCTATTTCTTTTCTCAAGCGAAACCAGGACCACCGTATGTATAGCAATAATTAATTGAGCAATAATACTTTTTGTGGTAGGGAAGTGATACAGCAAAAGGACTACCGACTAAGCAACTCCCCTGTTGCACCGAGGAACTCGGCTGGAACAGTTTGTCAAATTAATTTGAACTAGGCGTCTTTTGCACTAAGTTATCAGCAGAGAGTTGACCTATTTTCTCCTCATATGTAAGGAGTTTACAGCGTGTTTCTGGGATCTTCAAAATATGATCTGTTACACAAAACTGGTGTGGTTCTGGGATCTAATTCAATGTTTGGCATCGCTTTTTTGTGCCAATCGACTAAGCATCGGAATACCTCGGGTCCTTAGTATATTGAGGAGTCATAACACATCAGCCTCTTATCTGACACTTTATTTAAAGCGCAAAGGAGTGGATGAGACCATGTGAAAACTCATGGAGTCGTTGTGGATTGGAAGGTCAGCTAGATTTTACCGAAAAGCGATAAGTTCCGATGTCGTTGTACATTGAGAAACGGAAATAAAGCTCTGTAGATAGTTTGTACCCTTCTCAGAGTATCGAAATTTGTGGAAAGTGGTGGTAATGTCGTGTCAGGCGTGTACTGGGTGGATGAGGGAAGCATACTCTAGCTGAACAACGACCTAAGCCAGAAAAATCAAAACACGGCTCCAAGTTTCAACCAGAGCATATAACGGCCATCAATCAAAGTTACTAACCAAAGTGGCCAGCTTTATGAGTCAATGTAACCCAGACCTGCGGGGCTTAGGGTACCAGCTTGTTTCCATAATTGTTACTTGTTATATTTGATATCTATAAATATGGCACAGTGAAACCGAGGGTAAGGACGAAGTAAGTGATAATGAAAAATGAGGTTAACGAGTTTCTCTCATTCCAACAACAAATGAATGCATGGATCGGAGTACCATGTCATCTTTCACCAAAAGGACGTAGAGAACACTGTGACCACACTTCAAAACAGGAGAAAGATATCCCTCATCAACAAAGGAAAAAAATTCTTACATCTCCGCTGTCCATCAAAATCAATATTTTTCGCCAGTAATGAAGAGCAAAAGATTTAAATCCTGTGCCAAATCAGGATAGAAAGAAACACCCAAATACCGATATCATTTTTGAGATCAGTGAGGTGGTATCACACCACACAGCTCTGCCAATTGTTAATTTTGGTTGGACTTGACATAAATGTCCTTTGTGAAGACCGTTAAATAACCAAATAAATCCTAAATAACCAATTTGTGATGATTGGAACTTGAACTTGAGCAACCAAGCGAGGAATATTACCACACTCGTGGCGCAAGGCTGCTTTGTCGTTTCAGAATTTTGACATATCGTAGATTTTATCTTACAATACATGAGTACGATACGTTGGTAGGGTGGTACCTGTCAAAGCCCTCAAAGTTCTACATCGCACCCAATTCAAGCTTGACAATGTTTTGTGAAAGGTTTTAGAATCAACGGTAGACCACAGTGTTGTAATGGCCAAAATACGAGGGTAATTTGGAAAGCTTCTGACAATTGTAATTATGGTTAATCATTGAAATTGTGAGAAGCTTTTCAATGGAAACTAAAAAGAAAATCTCGAAGCAAAGCAACATTGATTTTCGAACATAGTCTACATTTAACAAAACACATTTAACCCAACGTTTTTCCCAGCATTCAACAATCGTTTTCAAATATAAAGAAGGTCCAAACTGTTTTAAAGGTCCTGAAACGTTACAGCCTTTTCAACTCAGACAAGTAGGTGTTTTAGGCATATTCCAACAAAAAACGACTAGAAGTAATAGAAACAAGGAACAAAGCACAATACAAGAAAACCTTGAATAACATACACGGAACTTATTCAAGGAAATAACATCAAAACAAGGAGCAATTTGGAACCAATATTACTAACAAACATAAACGAAGAGGACCTACTGGACAAACAGGGTGTTTATAAATTAACCTGTGCATTTCAACATAGCTACATCGGTCAATCAAGATAAGGACGAAATTTCGCGAACACATGAGGGGCTTAAACAAAAGGGCACGGAAAGCGGACGAACCAACTGAATCCAGATGATTAAATATACATATAAATATAAGAAATATAGATTTGGCGGACGAATCATCAGCGAACAAAGAAGCACTCATTCGGATATAATCTGCGAGCCACTTAACCACTTTACAAAAATCAAACAGAGAAGCACGGGTCCAAATCATTAAACCACCTCAAAACCGCCCAAAAATTACGGACTTTTTCCTACCTGTATAACTGTTGGTCCTATAAATAAGGACACTTAGGACCGACAGAACTCAGAATGGAGCATCATACCAACGATAGAAATAAAAGACTAGAAGTAATATTTGGTCAAGGAGGGTTCCGACTCGGGAGAAATTTGAAATCCAAATCATGCAGTTTTGCTAGGGAAATCAAGCAGGTAACCCTCATATTATTATGATGCAGGTAACCTTTTCTCTTTGGCCACAATTGGAGCACTTTATCTTGATATCGATTCTCACTTGATCTAATATGCTGACTTAGTATTGCCTATTAGTTGTATTCGTTTTTTTTGAGGTATTTTATGAAGATTATCCTTGAATTGCCTCAGGGTAGTGTTGCCATCACCTTTCTTTTGAAGAAAACCGCATTCGCTGTTTTCAGAGCTGACTACCTTGTCGAGTTCTATTGTTCAGTCTCAAGAGTATGAGAATAAACACAGGTTTCTTCGGCGTTTATTACACTTCGCAAAAGTCTGGCCTGCTAGCGTTGGAAAAGGCTGATAAGCGATATGTCTAACCGGTCACTGGTCATTTTTCCGGTAGTCAATTAGCACGAAACCGACGCGCGAAGAATTTGCTCATATGTGGACGTGGACCCTATATGTCAAATTTCCCGTTTCAAATAGAGGATTTTAATGATCGTGCAATACTCAGTTTTTTCCAATGTAGTAAAAAAGAGTGGTCGTAAAGATGTTTTGTCGTTAACATACAGATGGAAAAAGTGGTCAATTTTGCTACTACACTTTGTCGATAAGGTCAGTAACTTTCCAAATGCACCCCAGTATCAAGCTGAATAACACACGCATAATATCTCGTTGAATGTTGACGCAGGACGAAATTAAGTTCACGAGTTTAGTTTTGTATGTCTTGATTCATGGACAACTTGTTAGAATGGAGAAAACTTTGTGTTAATCCCTGATTTGTGATTAACAGACTACAATCTTCAACACACCTCACGTATATGAATCGACGTGTTTAACGGGAGTACCTGCCACTATTAGGCCTTACCTCACGGTCTCACTAGACGGGGTTGATTTGATGCGTCAGTCATCGCTCGTCATTATTAATGAGCTGCCTGTTTACAGCAGTATTGAAAACCCCAGTTTCACTGGTTGGTACTCAAATACTACCTCATAGCCACATCGCAAACCACAAACTACCACGTTTTACACAGGATAGGTTTCTCACTATGTAGGGGGATGACAGTAACCTTTCGTGAGCGTCCCCCTAACCCGTGGTACAGGTCAAACCACTGCTTGCGTTTTCGCAGAACATAGCCTTTTTCTACTACCAATTTACGTTCCTTTTTCGATGAATTAATAACCCAGTAGCCCCAGAATAACAGTACGAAAACAACAGTAGGTTATACAAGACAGTAAAACAGTCGCAACAGTAGGGTCTCGGATACTTCACAGTGATAACCTTAAGGGACTAGTAGACAGCAACAGAGTCCACCCTTCAACGCGTAGCAAAGTGCTGTAGTCACGCGAATTGGTTAATCTTCTGAAAGATCTCCTCATCCATCAATGCATCCCCAACATCCAATCGGGTTCTTAACATGTCAATACCACGCGCAACACGTAGGCTGGCAGACGCTTGGCAGCCGAACAAGACATGCTGCTAAGTCTCACTCTCTGCACCACACAACAGACACCCACCATAGACACCAATACCACGACTACACAATCAATCATTAAAACTCCCATGTACGGTTAGTATATATCCCAACGAACTCAATTATCATTACATCATAAGGTTCCTTATAAACGGCCCAGCAATGAATCCCTGGGGAAAACCCATCTGAACCGACACGTTATCATACTCACATACTCCCTGTACAAACGCAGACCTGCCAGAATCGAGGTAACCTTCGCAAGAATGGCGGGCCAGCCAATATTTTCAAATGCTCCTTTAAAATCAAGGAAGACACCGAGCGCCTATTTATGACGACTTGCTTGAACTTTGGAGAGAACATCAAGCTATGCGTCACTAGTGCAACGCCTCTAGATAAAGCCTGACCTTATCCGACAAGGAGTCAGAAACTAGTCTCTCGAGCCGCTGGACCATCACTTTATCAAGCGACGGAAGAAGAGAGATGCCCCGTTACGACCAAGGAAGAGTTGGATCCTTAACCGGTGACTAGCAATATTTCAACTTGGGCACGCTTATAGTCCATCGAAAAGGAGCCTAGAGAAGCATCTGCTAAATAGGCATTGGATATAGTCTGGTTTGGCTCGCCGAATGCTTTTACAAATCTCTCCAGTCAAACCGGCCCATCCAGGTGATTTCCGACAACGCAGTCTGCTAACACTCTCACCTATCTCCCAGTACTGGAGGGGGGAGTAGACAGCTCACGTACAGGAATCTAAACGCATGATTCTTTCAGAACTTGTGGCGAGGAATTACCTCCTCTTTGGTTTCTTGAGGACGACAGCATGGACTATCTGCAAACAATAGCACCACACGCGGCCGACGAAAGGCTCATGCTTTTTTTCCAACAGTGGAACCTTGAGTAAATAATTACGATAATTACGTTGCATTTTTCGCTTTTAAGGTCCTTTGACGTCGATAAATTTGCACAAATCGACATAAAATGCGGACGGATGCGACGCAAAATGCGAAGCTTTCCACTCATTTTTCATTTCAAGTTAGGTCGCTATGTTAAGTAAAGATCGACTAGACTATCTTGCTAAAAAAAAATAAAAAAAAAATTACGCGATCCTTCGGAGTCCCACCGATAAAAGTTGAACTTTATTTGTATTAGTAAATATTATGAGAAAAAAATAACACAACTGCAAATCTACTATCGCTTGCTCTTTTTCCTTTCTTGAGATGTGGCCGCGGAATCTCTTGATTGAGAGGGCTTGTTCCTGTCCACTAATATAAGTAAGGTTGGAAAAGAGGACCGGAACGCAAAATCGTTTCATTAGCTTTAAGGTACAAAAGCTTCATCCTGAAGTAATGTATGCTGGGTCCGCGGTGGATTACAAAGCAAAGAATAAGTCGACAAGATGGTTTGAGGGGGAGGGGGTGATGTTTTTGAGGGAATATTTTTGTGAAGGACACCTATGATGACCGACATATCGTCGGCGTCAGTGCAGGACCTTCTAAATGCAAAAAAGTATTTTGTACAGTAGACGATAAAAACTTTCTTAAAAGCGATGCGAACAATTTAATACAACTTTTTTCACATTATTCGTTTATTTATTTTATAGCCATGTTATAAATAAGGATTTGAGTTACAAAAGCAAATTAAAGAATTCAATAATTCACTTACATGGAAATGCAGTAACTAAATTGATAGAATTTATGTAGATACAAGGTAATGTGTTACTCATAGAAATAAAACAATATTTTTTTAAGTAATTTTATTATTAATGAAAGAATATGAACACAATTAAATTCAATCTAATTTAAGTAACTTTTTTAATTACGATGGGGTAGAGACTCGTAATATGGCCAACAATCCCTGGGGATCACATTTTTAATCTCTTGTAAATCTTTAAACTTCCTCGCAGTAACTGACAAAGGAGCAGAATGTAATTTTGGAAATTCAGCGTGAGCAAGGTCTATATTTTTTGGTCTTTGTGGTAACAGACGGTATTCTTCATCGAATTGCAGTTTTTAAGATATGCCCTTACTGGTGTATTTTATAGCTTTGAGTTGAACAACCACAGGATCTCCAACACTTCGACCAGGGCGTATCGATGTATGCTTTAACAGGGATTTGTATCCATAATCACGAAAGAAATCAAAAGTTGGCACGAAAACCTCACACGGATTTCGTTTTCTTGCTTCCTGAGAAATGCGGTGATAATCACTGGGCAAATAGATGTCATGATTTTTTAACGCACTTTCAATAGTACTATGGACGGAGTCGCACTCCATTTGAATGTGTCCTTTGGTAAGGTACTTTTGAATTATTTCAACATCATATTTTTCGGCAAGACTTAATAGTGCATTGGACATTATTACATTTCGGTTCTGGGCTGTACAACCATCAGAGTATATTATAATAGGGCGATTATCACCCTTTCCCAGAAAATTGGATTCCAAGTAATGAACCAAAAAAGTAGCAAAAGTTGATGCTGAGCCGTCACTAACAGTTTCATCGAACCAGTTACATGTTGCATCACTTGTGGCAAGATTGTAGATTGTAAAATTGTGGTTACATAGCTTAGTCCGATAGTAAAGAGCATTGGCTTTCGTCATCGGAGACAATGTAACAGCTTGGACATCCATGGTTAAGACATGGCATTCACCCTCCAAAGCCCTGATTTTATCTTTACTTTTTTCGTCTCTTGCTTTCTTCTTTTCAGCTTGATGAACCTCGTACTCATTTTCTGGTAAATGTCCGTTAGTATAGGCCAGACACACGTCACATTGGTCTTTACGAGGCTTGAACAAAGAAACATTCATTTCTGAAAGTACATCTTTCATTTTGTTAATGGTTAGGACATCTATGCCTTCTTTTTCACAACTAGACTCATAAACATTGTAAAGCGATTGATAAGTAGTAAACGTCTGTTCCAAGTACAATTTTTTTGTTGATTTTCGACAGTAATGGCTGGGTAATTTATTGAGAAGATTAACGAATTTTTCTAGAAACTCAAGCTTATCAGTGTTCTTGTTTTCTCTAAGGGCTCTGGAGGCCACAGCTGTTCAATGTTGTTCTATAACACCATGCTGGCTTTTTGCCGACCAATCTGCAACTGACCACTGACCCAGTCCAGTTGTGTTTAAGTACATGGTTTTACAAACAACTAATAAATTATTCCTTATTTGCAAATTGTAAGCTAAAGAATGACTACGTCTGCTATTTCCTTCAGTAGTCTTACGTTTAGCTTCACGGTTGAAGACGGTGTTAGACACGAAAACTTTTCTTTGATCCCAGTTCATTTTAGACCATAGATTTGTAAATATTTCCTGTCGATCTGCTTCGGTTATCTCATAACATTTCTTCGTCGATTTTGTGACTTTAGTGTCTTTTTTGCTGCAATTACATCTGGGTAATAATTTTCTTTCGCTTCTTTCTGTATCATTAAATGTATTTTTTTGCCCTCTTGGTTTACGAAACCCCACATATTTCTGGCCTTCCATTCTTTTCTTCTTATTAAGGACTCTTTGATTTTCTTTAGAGCGCTTTCTTTTTGTGGGGTTCTCGGTCAGCATTGTCCCACTTATACTAGGTTCATTGTCAGTGTCATTTGTAGCAACACAATTTTCATTTGCTTCTTGCGTTGGTGCCACAGAAGGGGGTATTTCGATATTGATGGGTCCTTGTTTCTCTTCTGAAGCATTTTTTTCCCTTAGTTCTATTTTTTCAAAGCTATCGTTTATATTATCTAGTAAAATTGTAGGTTCTTCGGTTACTTTTGTATTATTATTTAGTATTTCCTGACTTGTAGTTGTATGGTTTGTTAATCTTACATTGTCATTGACATTATTCAATGTAGATACATAACATTCTAAAATAATTGTTTGTTCAAATGTTGTTGATTCAACAAAAGGATTCTCTATTGCGGTTTGTTTATTTCCTTCTGGAACAGGCACTAATTCTGTTAAATTGTGAGTTGATATCTCTTCTAATGTATCAAAACTATCGCCAATCAATTCTAGTAACACAAAAGGTCCTTCATTAACGTGTACTTCAGTTAAGTTAACATTGTTATTATCATTATTTATCACAGGCAACAATTCATCAAAAGGCTGAATGTCGAACAAAAATTCTTCAACAGGAGACAAAGTATTCTGCTTATTAGTTTTACAAGTAATTGACGCAATCGTATTACTCTCATTCATGGTATTTTCTTTTAATAACACCTCTCTCTGTTGGTGACAGTTTTGGTTAATTTGTGGTTTTACTTACATGTGTAATTACTTACATGTTCTTTTTTATGCTAGAACTATAATAAAAACAAAACTTCACACTCTTCTAACTTACGAATTATTTTAAACTGCAGTTACAAGGTGCTGCACTAATATTTTTGAATTGTCATTTAGAAGGTACTAGATTGTACTGCTTTACCGGCCAAGTGTGCTTACAACCTAGTTTATTGTTTCATCACTAGATGGCGGGATACTTAATTTAATCATTTTGATGAAAAAAATGTTTTCACCAAAACATGTAGTTAAAAGGTCCTGCACTGATGCCGACGATATGCGATTCGCACGTTTACCCCCTGACTTTTCTAAAAAATAATGTTAACAATAATAAAGGCAAAGTGCATGAGCTGGAGTCCTTACCATCTGGGCAGTAGGTGCCTGGTGCGACAGTGGTATTATTATTTGTGTTCTTGGTGTCGGAGTATAAGTCCCTATGATAAGTACATTTGGAGGCATACCCGAGGTCAAGCGTGATTCTGGCCAAATCACTTTTTCGGTTATCTTAACTCTTGCAACGAGATAGCTCTAGCTCATACTAAGTCGCAAGTCGTGGTGTGAATCGTTTTTCTACTCTCATATTAGCGATTGATGAGGTAGAATTAAATTATTTCAAATTAGTTGTTGTAATTTTTGATGTGGTTTATTAAAATTTAATTAAAATAATTTGATTTAATTTAAAATAATTTAAAAATTTTTAAAAAATGTTCCTACCTGACATTCAGAGATATTTAAACTTGAGTCCTGGGCCGACAGAATAAATAACAGGTCTTGTAAATAATTAGACATGCAGACTGCTTCAGGTCATATTAAACCCGCAAAAGAATTATCAACTGGCGAAAATGTGAACAAAATCGAGCAGACTTTCATCCTCGATGCTAACACTTTACTATGATTCGCATGCAAATATACTCAAACTTGTGCTGCTGTCTACTTGATCGGCAAATAAAAAGAAAGGACAAGTTTATTGAAAATAGTAGCCCACAACAACCCTTCGAATCCTCTTCATGTGGCGCTCATAATACCACACCAACTTCAATTAGTTTAGAGACATTTGAGAATTGTGTTCACGAGCGCTATCAACCTTACCTCCTGCTCCGGCGACAACATTGTCCTTCGGAGAAGATCCTTTAACAAATCGCTTGCTCTACGAATGCACGAAAAAAACGTAAACGTCTTGTCCGCTCCTCCGCGAGTGATAGAAACTGTCCATCCCTATGCGCCTTGCTCAACGTTATTATGGGAATTTTTATGTAAATTTTTCGAGCACCTTTCGCGTGCTTCACAGAAACAAATAGAAACAACATTTGAAATTAAACGTGGGATGAACTAGGACTTGATTTTTTGCGATTGAGTTACCAGCGAAGTAGCTTCAAGCGTAAAGTTACAAACTATGTCAATTTTAGTAGACAGCTATTCCTTTCTCAATTTCGAACTAACTATTCCAGCTTCCTCGTCGGGTACAGAAAAGGCAAATGGGCAAAAGGATTCCGTGGAAAATTCACATGGTGCACGAATTTTCACATTTCAGCCGAGCGATGTTTGGCAACACAATTTCCATCCCATATTTTCGTTCTAACAGAATATGATGAAAATTTTAACTGTGCTACGACTTCAGCCTCCCCCCTCCCTGTCTCTCGTGAAAATTATTATTTATATTTCTCGCAATCGCATAAATATGTACACAGGATGTTTACCGTCTGAAGAATAAAACGCCGCGACGATGGTGGCGCAAACGAAAATCTCTTCCGCGTATAATCACATTAAGGAACTGCCTACCAAAGCAGCGCAGAACGTGCTTTCGCAGAAGAAATCCGCTTGTGTTTGCTTTGAACTTTGTTCATTGTAATGGAATGGAAAACGAATGCCTTAACTGCGTCAGTTCCATGAGGCATCATAATAGCATAGTTCAGTGATTTTGAAGAGTCCTCAATTAACATAAACAGCATGAGCCTGTTCTGAATTTCCATGGATCTCAATAAATTTCGTTTGCGTGCGGTAGCAGGTAGTTTTGTTGGCCAAAGCTCCTTTAAATCAGTCCAAGACATGTAATATCTGAACATTTCGACAGGACATCATTTCAGTCTTAAATGAATAAAAGAAAACTAAAAGATTTCCGAGTATGTCACGTTTGACGCCCGGTTCAGGATATCAGAGATTCAAAGTTCAAAGCTTTAGTGCTATGAAGTTAGTGAGGAAGGGTGTAAACTTTCTCAAACGACCAAATTTTACAAGTCCACTAGCCGAGATGCACCTCAAAATTAACACAGCGTGCTAATCCTTTCTTGTCAACGTAATTTTTTTCTTACAGCATTTTAAAAACTTCTGGACGAGGAAAGTTTATTTGACATGTGATCAAGTTGTTGTTTTGTTAGAATTAAGGACACTCTCGCTATCGGAACTACGGAATGTGTGGTAGCACAATAAATCGTTTGTTTTAAAGAGAAAGAAAGAACAATACAACTAATTGAGTAGCCACGAACAATACCTAAGTATCGAAGGTGATTCACAAAAAATTGTACTATGAGTTTTATGCAACATTTGGTAGGAAATTGATGAATGATGATCGGCGACCTAAGGGTTGACATGGTGGGATAATGGACAATCCTGAACGTGATTACGCTACTACGAGGACAGCGGCACTACCACCATCACTTTGAACATTTGAGGTTTGCTGGCCAAAGGAATTATAACTTTACAGCAAGAAGATTTTGTTTCTGAGCAGTTTTCGCCAGTCATAGTTTCGTCCAAGAGAGCAAGTACTAGAGTTACAAACAAGTACAAAACTACTAGAGTTATACAATAGGTCACGTAAGAACCTGCCAATGAACATTCAAGGACTCTTTTCTAGAACTACAAAGGATAATTAACAAAGTGTTTGATTGAAGCTTATATTAAACGTCATATCCTTGTTGAGGATGAATCCTGACTTCTTAGAGACAACTTACACACAAAGATGGCACACAACTTACACACAACTCAAAATAGAAAAAAACTTATTATAGAGTCTGATAACTTTCCATTCTAATGCACTTCGATCTTGCAGAAAACCATAAATGTATTGGGACGAAATGTGCTACGACATTGGCCATAGTTTTCGCAACACGCTGCTCAGTAAATTATTAATTGTTTCAGCTTAAAGCAGACACTTTGGCTGCACTTCATTGTAAAATTACGATTTTACAAAATTTGGTAATCTAAATGTGAACGGCATCGTCCAGCAATTAAATCTGTCGTCGTAGTATTCGAGAATCAATCAAGGCATGAGAAGAATATTTTTCTTAAAAGGAAAAAAAAAACGGATAATCATTTTTCTTTGAACCTTTTCGAAATTTCTTTGGTTCAAAAAAGGATCTATTTTCCACCGCTTGCGATTTGTTAGTTATCTTTACTCGTGTAGCGTCGGAGTTTTTACATTACTGTTGCTGTGTGCTCACTAGCGAAAAGAAGTAAAACATGGGTCCCTAGGCCCAAGAGTTAAGAAGGAAATGCCCAGATAGCCAGAACATTATATGCTATAGACGTTATATCAAAGACTCAAAGCTGTTATGATGAGAAACTCCAATAAAACTCTCTAAAAGGAACTAAACTTGACTTGACATGACTTAAGGATAAGCGTGCTACTTTGTTCTCATCCTTGGTAAGCAAGCATCGGAAACCACTAGATAGTGCCAAGTGTTCCACCACTTTCAGTGGTGGAACACTTGGCCACTGAAGAATCAAAAATTACAAGTGAAATAATCAACGACGCAAGCATGTTCACCCGAAGGCCAAAACTACTGCGAACTCCGCCTCAAAGAGTAGCCAAGCCTAATCAAGGCAACGAGAAAACATCGTGCAAGCAAACCTCCATCGAACGCTTTGTAACAGCGAAAAAGGTGCTTGTCCAAAACATTCCCCCTACACAAGGCGATGAAGCGAACGATACCAGAAGCGTAGTGGAGGCTTCGGGCAGTGGAGTCATCGACCCCAAGTGCCATTCTCCAGGGGCCATTAAAAGTCATATACTGAACAACGTGGAAGGCGAAACCGATGATGCTCAACAACAACAAGACCCTCCTGCTGACAGTATATCGAGAACTTATATAATATAATATAATATAAGCTATAATAAAAGTGATGAGAAATTCAACGCATGTCCAAAAAAATGTTAACAAGGGCATCGAAAATGGGATTGACAAATTGGAGGACCTCGTTGATAGGATCCAGCACTATCGCCGCAGGTGGCTATGAGCGGAGAGAGAATTGAAAGAGCTTAAGAAAGTTCCAGAAAATAAAACTCCCTTCACCGAAAATGCTACTCCTCTCGTAAAAGGCAAAAGGGCGGCATGTAGTCCACTTAAACCTGACCGTAGGAAAAGGGCGAAGGGGCCGATAACAGTCGAGACAGGAGACAACAGTCAAGGGGAGGAGAAAAATGATGGCTTTCAATTGGTGCGCTCTAAATCACAACAGAAGACTGCGAAGAAGATACACCAAGCGATAACAAAAGATTCCAAACAGGCGGCGGAAAAGCAAGAAGGCACGAAATACAGCGCAATGCCAAAAAAGACCAGGAACAAGCAGCGCAGGGATGCTTTACTGATCAAACCTGCAGACGGGAGAACTTACGCCGAGGTCCTCAAGAAAATCAGGCAAAATGTGGAACCCGAAAAAAAACGGTGTCTGTATACGAACAGTAAGAGCGACCAGATCAGGCGGTCTCCTCGTAGAACTCGGAGCGGAATCCACCGACAAGGGACGGTTCGAGAGCGCTGTCAAGGAACTCCTGGGCTCTAAAGCTGTTATCTCGACTTTGCTGCCAATGGCGTCTTTGGAAATAAGAGACCTTGACTGCATTGCGGATGCCAAATAAGTAGAAGATTCAATTAGGTCAATTCTTCCTACGGCAGAGAGCTTTAGGGTAAGGCTAACGCCTACCAACCCTAGAGGACAAAGGGCGGCAATAATAGACATCCCAGAGAAAGACGCTATGAAACTCCTGGCCAAGGAGAAAATTAAAATCGGCTGGGTTGTGTGCAGGATACGTCGGGGGGTAGCCCTAACTCGATGCTACAAGTGCCTTAACTTCGGACACATCTCCTTGAACTGCAAGGGGCCAGATCGAAGCAAACTGTGCTATAGGTGTGGCACTTCCGGTCATAAGGCGAAAGACTGCCCAAACGAACCCAGTTGTATCTTGTGCAAAGATAAGGGATGGAAGTCTGAAGATCTGACTCATATTCCAGGAAGTGGTAGGTGCCAGGAGTTCAAAGAGGCACTAAGCAAGAAAAGAGCAAAGACATGATCCAAGTTCTGCAAATCAACCTGCACCGTAGCTCAACCCCACAAGATTTACTAGACCAGGTTGCAAGAGAGAAAAAAGTTGACTTGTTGCTGATATCTGAGCAACACCACAAAAAAAACGAAGCTGGATGGTATTGTGATCGATCCGGCACCGCCGCCATCTGGGTACGTGATAGGGCTCTACCCACAGCTCGGACTTGCACTTGTGGAAATGGCTTCGTGCTCATTGGGTGCGCCGATTTGACATTCATAAGCGTCTATTTCACTCCGAATGAGTCAATTTCATGTTTTCAGAGCAGGCTCGATGAACTGGAGGAAGCTGTCTCGAGCACAGAAGGCCGAATCCTTGTTGGCGGTGAGTTTAACGCCAAGGCGATAGAATGGGGAATGCCTCTGCCAGACTCGAGAGGAAAAAGAATCCTAGAAATGGCGGCTAGGAGGCAACTTGTCATCATGAATGTTGGGAACACACCAACTTTTCGACGGGGAGGCTGCTTGGGAACTATACCGGATGTGACATTTGCTTCGGAGTCCTTAGTGCCTAGGATACACAGATGGAGGGTACTGGAGGACTACTCGGCGAGCGATCATCAGTACATTGCTTTCGCAATTAGCGACTGTGCTACTCGACGCGTAGCAACCCAACCCTCAACTGTAGGTTGGAATATATCTAAAATAGATGTCGACGCGTTCGCCGCAGCTCTTATGAGAGGTGAAACTATGACGGTAACGGGAGGAGCCTCAGCTGAAAACATGGTGAACTCCACCATGAGGCTCATCAAGAATGCGTGCGACTGCTCTAGTCCCAGGCGACGGCCTCGACACAATAAGCCTGCTGTATACTGGTGGTCGGCAGAAATCGCCGAAAAGCGGAGAGAATGGCACAAACTCCGCCGCGAATCTCAATGTTTAAGAAATCGAGACGAGTCACACTCCCGAACGCTGGCGTACAGGTCGGCTAGAAAAGTTCTCCGTAGCTTAATTAACGAAAGCAAGGCTCGCTGCTGGCGCAACCTAGTTGTAGACATCGACAGAGACCCGTGGGGGCTGGGTTACAAGCTTGCCATGCGGAAACTAGGAGCTGCAAGGAGGCCCTGTGTCCTTGAAAGGGAAAAAATGGACCAGATTGTTAGAGCGCTCTTTCCTATGCTTCCTATTCGTCCCGATGATGCAGATGTTGAATGTCTCGGAGAATGCCCACTTTTTACCGCCATCGAACTGGATGATGCGGTAAAAGCTTTAAAATCGAAAAAGGCCCCAGGACCAGACGGTATACCAGTGGAAGTGGTACAGGTTGCACATCAACTTTGTCCTGAAAAGCTGCTCACCACTTTCAATGCCTGTTTGCGGCAGGGCGTGTTTCCAAATTGCTGGAAAGAGGCGAGGCTCGTGCTGATCTACAAGGGGAAGGGGAACGCGGAGCAACCATCTACATATCGGCCCCTATGTATGCTGAACGCCGCTGGGAAGGTACTCGAGAGGCTCATTAAAGAAAGACTTGGAGAAGCCATTCGAACTGCCGGGATCTGTCTCCTCGGCAGTACGGCTTCAGGGCTGGTCGATCCACAATTGGTGCAATAGCAGAGATAGTGAGCGCGGTCCAGCTGGCAGAAGCCCACAATCATTACTCGAGACGAATAGTACTGCTCATAACTCTAGATGTGAGAAATGCCTTCAACTCTGCTAGATGGACAGATATTCTTGGTGCTCTGGAATATTTCAGGGTGCCGAGGTACCTGATGCGGATATTGAAAGACTACCTCAAAAATCGGAAACTCATCTATGACTCGTTGGGAGGCCGGCGAAGAATTGATTTGACATCAGGGGTCGCGCAAGGTTCCGTTCTGGGCCCGGACCTCTGGAATGTCTCGTACGATGAGCTTTTGAGGCTGCAGTTACCGGGGGAGTCGCGCCTGGTTGGCTACGCAGATGACATAGCAGTACTAGTCGCCGGACATACTGTCGAACAGACGCAGCTCAAACTGGAGGCGGTAATACGCCGAGTGAGCGAGTGGATGACAGACCGTGGGCTTAGCCTAGCGCTGGAAAAGACCGAGGTTGTCGTCCTCACAAAGAAGCGAATCCCTCGTGTTATGCCGGTTCGTGTAAGGGAAATGATCATCGAGTCAAAAGAATCAATCAGATACCTTGGCTTGATGATTGATTCGAAGATGAGTTTTTTCGAGCAGGTTCGAGCGTCAGCAGATAAGGCCTCCATGCTGGTATCGGCGCTAAACCGCATTATGGCCAACATGCAGGGGCCAACCTCGAGCAAAAGACGTCTACTGATGAGTGCAATGGAGTCAGTGCTCTTGTATGGCTCCGAGGTTTGGGCTGATGCTCTTAGTAAAGAGACGTACCGAAGGCGTCTGGCACAGGTGCAAAGATAAGGAGCTTTGCGGATAGCCGCTGCATACCGCACTGTCTCTCAACCTGCAGTGCTGGTAATCTCGAGGGTGGTTCCAATTAAATTACTTGCAGACGAACGGAAACGTGTATACTTACGTAGGGGGGAGTCGGCGAGAGAAACCGTCAGCCGAGAGGAACGGAGAAGAACCCTTATCTTATGGCAGCAAACATGGAAAAATGAAACGCGAGGCAGATGGACCGCACGACTGATAAGTGACTTGGGGCCGTGGTTCGACAGAATGCATGGTGAGACTGATTATTATCTTGCGCAACTAGTCAGTGGTCACGGGTATTTTCAGTCTTACCTGTATAAGATGGGAAAGAGACCATCCCCAACTTGCGTGTTCTGCCCGGGGATGACGGATGACGCCTGCCACACGTTATTTACGTGTAACAGATTCACAAGACTCCGTTCGCATCTCTCGGAGAAAATTGGCGTAATTTCCCCAGAAAATTTAACGGGAAAAATGATGAAATCAAAGGACAATTGGAACTGTGTGTCGCATTACGTACAGACAGTACTCATTACAAAGAAGGAAATAATGGATCGCTTGGCGAGGGAGGGAACATCTCTGTAACGCAATATTATAGTTACTAATTGCAATTCCTTCCTATCCATCCGTGAAGAGAAATTTTCCTTAGCCTGAAGACATCGCTAAGCGATGATTAATGAGGCCTAGTCCGAAGTAATGTGACAAACAGTTCTAGGTTAGGTTCTCGGTGTGACAGGGGAGGTGTTTAGTCGGTAGTCCGGTAGCGGGGGAGTCCGACACTCAGGGCGTAAATAGCCTTCACCTCCCAAACAAAAAAAAATAAAAGCCTTATTAAAATAAAGTTGAGCTGAGCTGAAACATGATTGAAGCATGCTATGCTAAGACCAGTTGTGTAAAGTGTAGTCAATTGATTCTGTGTGTGAGTGGCGTGAAAGAGAATTTTAAATCAAAGCCACTTTCAATAAAAACCATTCAACATTTAGATCAATTTTCGAAGAATTAGCTCAAAAGTTGCCCAAAGTTGCAGTGTAAAGTGGCTCCGCAATTTTTCAAAGTTGAGTATCAGATGTCCATTTATCATTTGCCACTGTGCCTCGCCAGCAGCCTTGTCAAATTTCCAACAAGAGACTTCAAAATTCTGTATATTCACCGAACACAACGCAGCCACTCATAGCCTATGTAGCCGTCTTCGATGTTTTGATCGATAGGATAACAGAAAAAACTTAAAAAAAATACGCAAAAAAATTAGCATGCAATTTATAATCTGTTTCACTACTCTATTACAAAGTGCTCACAGAACAATTCCTCTCAATGACTTTTTGGCAAAAACTTTTACATACGTTTCATTAATTTTCTATTGGTGCTTGCACTATTAAGGTTTCACAGGATGTCATTTCATTCCTGGCTTCCGAAAATTTCTCTACAGTTGATGAGGCCACCATCAATGTCGCTGGTCTTTGTGTATTCAGAAACCTGAATGTTGACAAACGCTTTGTTTATTGATTCTTCCATTCTTGAAGTTCTGCTTCAGCCTCGACCTGTTTTGTTTTTTTTGGGTGAAATCTGTAGCACGAAATGTAGAAGTTTTTTTACCGTGCGCTATATACTGAATTTCTGATATCTCCAAGCCCTGGCATATGATATTTCTCCCTTCAAACATGTTCCTCCCTTAGTGAACGAAGAGTCCCCCGACAACAGCGACATCGCGAATGACGATTCCGGACAAATATCCATAGTATCATGTCCTTAATTTGACTGGTTCATAAATGCTGAAATTCATTCTTCTGACGCTGCCCGATACATCATGTCCTTCAGAATCGATGTAGAATATTGCCAACTATGTTTGAGTTTGGCGAGTTGGCTACATTTTTGCTGTGAATATCCTTTTCAATACGTTACGCATTTTTATTGCCCCTTCTATTTGGTGTAAGTTGCCGAAAAGGAATTCGCAATTCATCCGAACGCACTACAAACATTGTGCTCGTATCCTAAGTTCTTCAACAGCCACACCTGAATCAAGTTTCATTTCGGCTATATTTGTGCCCCGCCAACTATTCACTGGGCCTTGACTCTCGGCAAAGGATTAATGGAAAATTGGTTGAAGCAAACAAAACACAAATGAAATTCTTTTTCCCAACGATCAGCAAAAACATTGCTGGACCACAAACATGTTTTTGATGCTAGCCCGACTGGGGGCAGGACTTCAACTCGGCCTGCATCATGACTCTGTTGCCTTATGTGTAAACATTCACAAAGCAATCGGTCGCACAGTTTGGCAGTAAGGATAATTATAAATGTGGCCTATGAACTTCCCATTACTATCATCGCTCATATGAGAATGGGAACTAGGTCCGAGTATCATGTAAACTGTTTTACCACGACCTTATCATGTTGAATCGCAAAAAGTACATTGACTGGGAGGTCTTTTTTCGATTGTGCTCAGGCTTGGTCTAGCCTGGTCATGGCGAAAGGATACAGCGCTTGTTGCAGACTGAGGTATCCTCGTCAGAACTTAATATGTATTCGCAACGAATCCAACATATCCACTCGAGAGAGTTGTATGCATGAATGCACGGTGTAATTCACGGATGGATAAACTTAACCCTAATCTGATATTAGCGTGCACAAGGATGCAGTTCGTATAGAAAGCATCGTTCTGCAGTCCCATTCACCCACTTCATTGCTGTTCTTTATCAATCGGAGGCGAAGCTCGCAAGAGAGAAAGGAGCGAAAACATTCGTTGGAGAGAGTGGCACTCGAACTAATTGATATCCTAGATATTCAGTTTCTTTGTAAATAATCGGACAAGACCAAGATAGCTTCAAGCAATTAAGGTAGATTAAATTGCTCCGACGTATGAAGAACATGATTATGTTTCGTTCCCCGGAGCAAGAGACTCATCTTTCAGGAGAGGAAGGGGGAAGTGATGGTCCTTTGATTTCAGCCAGAAACAGAGAAGAATGATGGCGCTTGCATGGACTTGAGGAAAAACATTGCTTTAAATCCCGGATTAGATTGCTTCGCTCGTGTGCTCGTGTGCGGCCTGTCCAAATACAGAAGCGCCAATAACGTTTTAGTGCGCAATCATTGCTTTACTGCAGAGATGGGTAGCGAACGCTGCAAAAATTGAGCAAAAATGAAGCTCCCAATTAAAATTATGTAAACTGCTGAAAATGTAGCTGCACAACTCATCGTTGTGTGGATGCATCTGCATCTGCATCTGCATCTGGAGCAGAGCAGAGCAAAGCAGCGCAGTTTAATTCCACTGTTACGTTGTCCCATAATCCTTCATAAATCTTCAAAAGTATTTACACTCAACACTACGGCGCTACACGGAGCTAAACATAACATAACATTATTTTCGCTGCCAGCGCTTTTCTTCCACCAGGCTAATGTACATCGCTCATAAAGGCGCTAACGCGAACCCAATTACGGCACGGAATCCTCCATTCTTGCACGTTGAATACTGCGAACTGAAAATGCTGGGGACCGGACCATACTTTTGTAAACTTGTTGGCAAGGATCCCGGACGGGAAAAAAGTCCTTGTCGCTGCCGTGGCGACGGAGTGAGGGCGAGCATAGAAGCCTTATCCCCGACCCGAAGTACGAAACAGCATGTCTGGCAGGATTCTATGCATTTTGCAGGTTGTTGTTTTTGTCGGTGCGACTTATCCTATTTACCAGTGGCGAGGGCTTAAAGGTGAGCGAAGGATCTACGTCCGTCCACTTTACGTCAAAGATAAGTTGGCGAACGGGGCTTTTATGTCTGTTTCTGCGTACAACACACTAATCCTCGTTCGGCAGAAGAATATTAGCACGATTGTGCTAATCCAGCCGCAGGATACTTGACTCTGAAAAGGCTTTTGCAGGACCTAAACGCGTAGGCAAATATCCGAAAGTTAATTAATTAGGGTCGAGTGCAAATATGCAGATATGCTCATTCCAGAACACCAAGAACTATGAAAGCCAAATGAAAATTTTAAGTCCCGCGTTCCTTTCATGAGACTGAAACAGCTTCAAAGCAACTAAATAGCAGCGCCAACAACTTCAACAGCACCAAAGGGATAACTTCCATCAGAATGTGGGAGAACTTTCTCATTGCCACCGCTGAAATACTGCCAGCCCCACAAAAATGTTGTCAATTAAACATTTCCGTCATTTGTTCATTGCGAAGTTGGCAAACTTTACATGCATTGCGTTGTATTTGTGCATGGCGAAAATCCATAATCCGCATACAAAAAGCTGCTGGCACAGTTTACCATACCATACGAACGATTTCCACAGCTTACCGCAAGGTCCCTCAAAGCCTCTAAGCCTTTTCACCCCAACGCCGTGTGAATTGAATTCCTGAACAAAACTTAAAACCCGAAAACACAAAATGCTATCAATGGATTTATGAGATGTTTCGCGCATGGTTTGGAGTAGTCGAAACTATTTGTTGGGAGAAGTTCTCGATCCCATAGACGAATAGTATTTGAAAGGAAACATTGTGCATATCCTTTCACGACGGAATTTTGCATGGTCCGATTAACCCGAACATTATTATGGACTATGATGTTCTCTAGTTTTCGCTTTGTTCGCCTGGCTTTGAGTTGGAAAAATAAAAAGGAAAACTGTGCTGCTTTGACTGAATTCCACATCGGACCGAATGTTTCCCTCCCTCGCAAAAGGACGAAGAGCAAACGTCAAAGAACTAAATTACCAAGAATGTACCTTGTACTTTCGATTTTCTAAGCTCCCATGTTCTGGGAATATTTCTGGACTTTGGAAGAGTTCCAGCGATAAGGACATTGAACGGCGCAAACCAAAAACGTTTCTTCAAGTGTGGTCTGAAAAGTTAGGTTGCGATTTGGAGGTTAATAGTAAGGGTTGATTTCCACAGAGTTCTGTGCAATGCTGAGTTCCTACTCCTTAACATGGCGACATCTCTGATTTGCTATAGATTTCCTGCAACCGTCCGAACATCGACAAGAAACAAGGATCAAATTATCACCAACGAAAAAAAGTCATTCAAAAAATAAACAAGAAAGTTCCTGGAATTATTCATCAATTGTCAAAGTATAGGTTGTCATAGACTCATTTGACGGCCTCTGAAAAAAGGTAAACCAGCTAAAGGTAAATTAGCTCAGACAAAACAGGATATAACAGGCGCTGAGTTGTAAAGATTGCATCATGTTTTGAAGGCACAATTGATACACATTCCATTTAGAATTTTTCTCAGGGAAAGAAAAGGTAACAATTCAAGTAAATTATCCGTTTAATATCCTCATACATTGAAAAGGAAAATATTGGTTCATTCTCTGTCCACAATCCGTCTCCATTTTGAAGCACATCTGGATCCATTTTGAGCATCCTTTTCAGTCTAGATATTCATTCACTGTTGCTGCAAAAAATGGTTCCAATTTTTCCTGTTCTCTCCTGTCACAGTCTCCCCGGGGATGTTTTGGTATCGTTTGTCGTCTATCCGATCTGTTAAACCGTACAGTCTTAGGGCGGACCATTCTGAACAACCTCTTAGTGTGGTTTCTTATCTCTCCCGTGTCCTTTCGGCACCAGATTATCCGTTTGCTGATACTGGTTTTAATCATTTCACTGAAACTTCCAGCCAGTATTCTTCAGATGTACTTCACTTATTTCCTTTGTCAATATCTTTTTGACTGCTGGGTTGGCTCGCAAGGACGGAAGCTTGTTTTTGTTGTCGTTAAGGAATGGTTATCATCGTGGGGTAGACGATAATAAAGGGTATTATCGTCTTCTCTCACTTCAAAGGTAAGCTATTTACTAGCTTAAGTCAACAGGCTAAGTCAGTGGCATACTCTTCAGTCGCGCAAGTTTTCCAAAGAATTTTTTTGTCCTTGTCCATCACACGATTCTTGCGAAATTCATGAGGTTTCATCCTCTATTAAAGCATCTATCGATGCTGTTTTCTTTTGTTTACGAAACATAGAAAAATTATTGTACTTTAGTGAATATGTAGACATAAAACTTCTCTCTCAAAACTCAGAAGAACTTTTTCACATTATTTCAAAAACGAACATCTAAGATAACTTTACATCGAGTCGGCATAAAAAAGATTCACATCTTTGGAAACAATGCACTTATTTCAATGACTTCACTGACAGCTGCAAGTTTGACAGATCGATTGAGTTGATAAGAACTCTGAGTACAATTGCTGTGAATGCAAGAGAGTTGTTCCGATTTTTCTTAGAAAGTATTCGTCGATTTGACATGGATTGTTTTTGAGGATTAAGATTCTACTTTTATAATTATACACTCTCTTGAAAATATTGGTCGAGCAAGTAATAATTGAACATGGTCTTAATCTTGGCACTCTCGCTCTACCCTTCCTTAGGTTTTTTATTGCCCGCTTCCTCCCACACTTTCAATTTCAATAAATAATTTCGCTATCCTTGTTTATTTTTGACCAGCGCTTCTTGAGTTTCGCCAGTTGCCTTTGTCCTGTAGTTTATCCTGCGAAGCTAGTTCCATGTATTCGATCGTCTTTTATTCATTTCATGTGGCCAGCTCCCAATAGTTCTGGAGAATAGCTCGTAGCTCGTAGTAATACCTTATTCGCCGTTTATATCCTTCTCAGTTCGCGCCAATAAGCCATTTCGGTGTGCCTTTATACCTGAGGTTTTATTGGCCTGTGTATGCATCTGACCATTAGAATTGGCAAAACTGAACACATAACATTTTATAAGCTTTACACGAAGGTATGCATAATGTTAGGCCAGTCTGGTGTCGTTCTTTCTGTTTGGACCAATTACTTTATTGTCTTCAACTGGTCACACCTGGTCTCGTTAGGTTGCGTACTTATTTTCTTGGTGCATCATAATCTAGATTTCTTTTTTATATATAAAATATCGTTAAACAATGAAAATGTCATCGACCTGGAAACATAACTTAGTTCGTTTTAAAGAGTAAGGAACCTTGATGGAGGATTTCTTTATTACATATTTTAAGACTCCAGTACATCTTCCTGCTCCAGTTCAAATTGTTTAGTTCGAAGACCTTAGTTAGTTAATTCTATATTCTGACTTGTGACGTTGTTGTTGTGCATGTTTTTTCGCCCAGACGGAGCGAGAGAACTGTTGCTTATGTGTCTGGGTCAAACATGATTTGATGTAGCTCCCAGTTTTTTTCCAGGATTTTTCAAACCGTGATCAAGTGATCCGTCAATTGATTCAATACTTAACTGCATTCTTGCTTCTTAGTAGCTAGATGGTTTTAATGTATGTTGTGCAGTGTACAAATATACTTCCACAACCTTCACACTTTAGTTTGCTCACTAATTTGTAGATAGGCACTGTAATTGGTTTCCGCAACTCCTGCGGCAGTCGCTCTTCATTGAACATGCACTTGATTAGTTTGTGGATAGTGTTTGCGTACTGTCGCCACAATTTCTAGAAAATGAATTGGAACTTTTCAAACTTGAGCTACTAACCCAATGCAGGACCCAAAATGGTACCCATTCCCAGGTTAAAGAAGAGCGCAACCTCAATCAGAGGTTTAATCTGACCCATAGATAGGGAGACCCATGGCAAATCTTTGTCTTTCGCCTACAAGGTGAGAAGCCTATCCTCGCTGAAACGTGGTGGTCCGTGGTTTAATGTGAACAGAGATTAATAGACGAAATTCACCAGCTTTATCTTGGGTATCCTGTGCTGAGGTAAGCATTTGTACTCGGTCATGATACGGAGGAGCTGGTTCACGCTTTATTTCAATCTCGTTTCTGGAGGCCGTGAAATAAAGCCTTAAAGGTAGGTGTCCACGTAAATCCTTTAATTCAATATGAAGAAACCTGTGTTTACATCCATCCATCAATTATTTGGTTGGGTACACGTCTTGTAGATTTCCCTCTTCGTCCTGGTGTTTCTGGAAATGCTAAGGTCATACACTAGGTTTCCCTCTTTTTTGTCACCAGACTGATCATTTTGCTTGCACCGAAAAATAAAACCTCTTATATGATTTTCCACGAAAGCGGTGGCTGACTTCTCCTTCTTTCAGAGTTTGGTGCTTATCCTTTGTTGTTTTAGATGAGATTCAGGTGTGTTTTGAAAATCTAATGGAACTGGTTATTTTTTTAAATTGCCAACGGTTGGTTCCAGTTAATTATTTACCCTGACTGCTGTGGCACTTGGGCAGCGTTTTCGATCTTGTGTTTGTTATTGATTGTCCTTGGCTTATGTTAATCTATGGATTAATGATATGTGGTATTTAGGATTATTTAGCCTTTTATATTTTCAAATCTGCTTCGGCAATTAATGCTCCAAAGATTTCAAGGAGCTCGTTATCATTTTTTAGACTAGTCTTAAATTATTTTTAAGTCTGTGGAAGTAATTGCTTTTTATCCTGATCCTTTGAAATTCTGTGCTATGATACAAACGATATATTGTGTCTACTTTGTTGCAATATGTGCATCTGAATTGCTTTTCGAACACTGGAATAGTCTGAGTTAATTGTAGGCTCTGGCGTTCATTGCTGGTATAAAACCAAGGTTTACTGCTATCATTGAGGTGGTGTGCCTCCGTCGAGACACAAAAAGGGCATATTTGCCCTTTAACCTCTTCCTTGTGAAAGGCGACGATCTCATCTGGTTCAAAATGCGCTTCAGTTGCTTTGTGACTCATGAAGCCTTCTTTGGCTTGTAGATCAGCTTATCAAGTGGTTCGATACAAACGTGTCCTGGGGTACAGATGACTGTGAAGGTTGTCTCTGGGGATTCGCTTATGGTATCCCATAAGTGATGCGTTATCTTCCATTTGTCTAGGTTGTTATCTGTGCTATTGATTACATTTTTTGGGCTTAATGAACCCGTACCAGTTCCAAGGGCTCTATGCTGCTGAGCCTAGATTCTAAGATGAGGGAAGTTTTCTGAATGAGGAATGATGTCTAAGTTAGTGAGTTTCATTGTGGGATGCATTGGGTTAAGTTTTCTGAACCAGTATCTGTGCCTGTTCAGCATGCCTATAGTTTTAGCTGCTTTTGTAGTATACTTTGTAGTCTGAACATAAACGTTTCAGATTGTGTTTAAGTATCTGTTGATTATGTCAAATATCTTTGGCTGTCAGTAGTTCCGCTCTCTCCTTGGTTGTGAGTTCAGTTGCCATATTGAACGCGTAAAGGCTTGGTGTGCCGGGTGGTAGTCCTAGATATTTTCGAAGGATTTCGGCTTTAAGTCTGCCGATGCTATTGAATGAATAAGCAGGTGCGTGAGCAAGTGCAGTTATTCCATATTCTAATTTTGATCGGACCAGTGACTTTTATAAGCTTAGAGCCAGTGAGGGATAGAAAAGATTAGTTGGTTTATTCAGTCATCAGATGATATTTTTTATATTATTCAAGGGGTGAATATGTTCCTGATTTGTTCAGAATGTCATTATTCTTATGTTTGTTATATGTTTGTTATATTCTTATTATTATGTTATTATTCCAATCGATGTGGGCGTGATTGTGTGTTTATTTTGTTTCTGGGTTTCTATTGCAAAAGAAATTAATGGCTTGAATTTTATTTGAGTATCCTGATAGCTTAAGGTTTTCACTAATAATGGAGAAGAGATTGAGTTTTATTTGCGATTAATTTATAGAGCAGTTGAGGTTTGCTCCATCGGCCAGAATTAGAACTAGTTAGACAGCGCTTGGTATCTGACACTATTTGGACCTCAATATTGAACTTTTGTGAATTACTTGCTTTTATACGAATTAAATTTTGCCTTAGGACATTAAAAGATTGAGAATGACATCGAAGATTGAAAATGACACCGCATTACGCTTGAGGCCCATCCTTTTCAACGAACACATAATTTTTTTGATTGAATGTCTTGCCACCCAGTTTTGTTTAATTTTTCTGGATACTCCGGTGTAAAAAGTATATTCCTGCTATGTGGAACGTCAATCAAGTGTTAGTCATTGATGATACATTGGTCACGATAACTGCAGCACTCTGTCATCGCTTTGTTTTTGCAAGCATTGTGACGAAAAGCCGTCCTACGTCATTACAAAATACATCGTTCAATTCCCCGTTCTGTTCTTCATCCTTTTTTCGCGATGGCTGCAAATATCATGTCAGTCGAAATTTACTTCAATCCGGTGTCGGTCGTTTCTTCTGTTAAAGGCGATGAAAATTGATTCTCGGCTTCCATCAAGTTTTCCAAATTTTAATATTGTGTGTGACCTCATGCTCATGTTTCTTTTCTAAAATTTCCAGCATATAACATAATAGCGTGTAAACTGTACCAGGTTTGATTGAGTTTTCAAAGATTCTGGGATCACATTATATAGACCATTTGCAGTGTGGAAGGTTGTTTCCGTGCGTCAATCATTTCTGAGACATTACTGTGCATTCAAAACAGCTTCTGCTTTCACAAGGATGATGTTTGTCGTGAATCTGTCATGGGGGGAATCTCGTCCTTCACCCTGTTACTTTTATGTCTAAGAAGATACCCCTAGCCATCAAAGAGAAGTTTAGTTTCGGGATTGACATTTCTCAGCTTTGAGTATCTTTATAGGAAACCAGTATTCCAAGACTGACGATAGAGTCATTAGCTCTCATTCGAAGTTTCACACAACATTTGACCTAAAATAGAGGTTGTCTTTTGTCGCTTCTTCTTTCCTTTAATTTGTTAATTTCCTCAGGGTTCAGTGATTCCTACAGGGTTCCTTCTTGTTTCTTCCGTTTGGAGAGCCTGAAGGCATTGCTCTTGGTTATAAGTACGTGCCACCTCAATAAGAGTTCTGGACGGTTTGAACTGGTTTTTTTTTTTTTATTCTGCAAGCTTTCCTAGTCTGTTTCGATTTATTCATTATTAAATTTCATTAACATTTGACTCGACTATTTGGTGTCTACGAACACTGGACGTGAGATCACTGGGATGAAATTGACGTAGCCTGAAAAGCCATAAACCCCTTAACCTTCAATGACGGGCAGAGCCCGCGTACGATGGTCGGGCCAAACGTAAATATTACGGGCATAGCCCGCGTACGCTGATCGAGCCAGAAGTGAATATTACGGGAATAGCCCGCTTACGATGGTCGGGCCAGAAGTGAATATTACGTGGAATATTTGATATATATATGAATAATTGTTTATTACAAAATGTTTATTTATACAAAAATACAAAATTAGTAATTTTGCAAATTAGCAAAATTATCAGCACAATTCTCACTGCTTTCATCACGAAATATCTTTCTTGAGAACATCTTCTGGGGTTGCTTTTCTAGAATTTATGAACGTAAATTTCGACGTGCGAATGTGACCAAGAACAACCTGACACTGATCACGATCCGAAGAGATAACAGAAATACATCACGAGCCTTGTCTGTACTATCTACAAACCGCGATCGTCCTACCACGGGCGATGCCCGTCATGTTTACGATTGGCCCGATCAGCGTGTTACACAAGTCGTGTGAATTACCCGAACGCTGCGCGAGCTTGTATACGATTTCGGCCCAACATCTTCGAATCTAAATGGTAGGTTAAGGGGTTAAAGAGTTAGTCATTTCTGGTTTTCAGTATAAAACAAAGGTTTCCTCATTCCTGGTTACAAAAACAGCGAAACATAATTGCACTTCAATTGAACAAACATTATATTTGCAAATCAAGTCAATCGGGAAAATGTAAAATTTCCTTCTTTCCTTGATCCACTCTTTATGTTCGCCCATGCGATAATCACATGGGGGAACCCGAAAAGTTCCACTTGAACTGTATGTGCCTTGCGACAAATTTGATATTGTGCAAATAATCGTAAATATCCCGAAATTCCAATATTTCCAATAAAGCAATATGAAAATTCCTGCCTTGCAGGTGAAATGCGATTGAATTCAATATGGGATACATACAGCTCATCCACGTTTGCACGTTTCAGTTTCCACGTTCTTACCTGTGAAATGTACAGCTCTTGCACCTCATCTGATGCATTTCCTCTCAGGACGACTGCGAATAGGTTCCAAAATACGACCTTGGGTGAAAAAGTTGAGGGACGTTTCCAAGGATGCAGTCTTGCCTCCCGCAAACCGCCGAGCAGGCTGAGCCCACGTTTACGCCGTTCCCAGTTAAGTATTAACTCGTCGTCTTAATGTTTCTACACGGATACAAGTTTCCGCTCGAATTTATGTGCCATTGACTATTGAATTATATTTGCCCCTTGAAAACAGCACACACCATAAAATTTTATAGGAAGTCGACGTAGCTCGATTTTTGAGCTCTGCTTGCCATGTTGCGAATCAACAATATTGTTCCATTTCGTCGGCAATTTTATGCGAAAAGTTACAAAAGAGAAACTATTTGCATTGGATGTCCTCTCTGCCAGCATAAGACACAGATACATATTTTCGGGTAGATTGGCACATCTCCTTCCGAAGCCTTCACATGCACGGAAATGCGGCAAAAGGATTTGGTGTTTTGTCTGAGCAGAGGTAGAAAAGTTTTAAAATAAATTCGGATTGAACGCTGTATCAGATTGAAAAGTTGTGCCTACAGCCCGGCAGATTATCTTTAATCAAAGACTTAGTCGTTGTTATTTATTTTGTCAATCTCGGTCGGTTCGTTCGTGATGCGTTGGATAGTTCCTGCTGCCAGGACTATTAGATTATGTCGGTAAGCTACACGAGGATAAAGTTTGATGGGCTCGGGGCTTATGCCTATTTCGACCAGAGCACTATTATATTATTGCGAGAAGATTTGAACAAATTGAAATCGATTTAGGTAGGAATCTCGACCAGCATGGAATGTGTTGTCTAGTTCATTCCTTGCTCCTTGCAAACATTCAAAGCCACGTTACAAGATCAAACCATTGCTTTATGACATGATGCTGTATTGAATCCGTTTTCCGCTATCGTTTGATTCAGATTTGATACAGATTTCTTTATTTGATTTCATTTGTCTTCTTCCTCTGCAGCCTGCTCTTTTCAGCGTGTCCTTGAAGCATTGTGTCACCAATAATAAACCTTCTTCAACTCGTATCGCTTCAAGCGAAACATGTCCGCCTGTTTCAGAATTTAGACGACATTTCAGGACATATCGATGGTCATATTTGTGAACGAGTTTAAAGGAGTCAGTACCATATCGGATTTCTTAATGTTCCCAACTTTCTCGCAGTCGAAAATTAAATTGGGTTTATAGTCCTGTACACAGAAGAGCCATGAAACGTAAATTAAAGATAAGACATTATAAATGGTTACCAGACTTACAACCTTGAATTTATATCTCCTCTAAAAAGGAGAAAGTGCGTTTGGACTAAGCAGAGAGTGTCCCTTAAGTGATCCTTGCTTTCGATTTTTCCTAGCAAATTTACAATTTGTACAAAAGGACTACTCACTCATTTGTCATCCGTCAGCATGCGTCAGAATACGATCAAAACGAAGATTTATTGGCCCGCTCGAAACAAATGCATGTGAAGTACAAAATTGGCACATATACATCCACACATGCACGAAAAGCCATTGCAGGATCCAGCATGTGAGCTTCACAATGTGACTCCTTGCGAAAATTCCGTTATAAATTTCGCCCCAGTGAAGGAGGAAAATTTATGAAAAGTGGCGTCATTTCTAGACAAATCTTCCCGCTGAATATTCACACATGCAAATTCAATGTAACTCTCATGTTTTCCCAGGATGCATGCATTCATTTCATGAAGTTGGATGACAACCAGAATGGCAGTATTGGAACTTCTGAATTTATAATGGCCAGTTAGGATACGGTTAGAAGTTTAGTGAAATTACACAAATACATACATGATGATAGAATCGTTCTGGCAAGAAATTCATCTCGTTGGGAATGTTGAATGCCAGGACGAGCGAAGTCAATTTGAAACGAGGCACTAGATATTATGTCGATGACTTTCAGCTGTTTATCAGGATTTTGTGAGAAAACTCTCTTGATCTTACACATAAGTTGCAGGAAAATGATAATATGTACGTTGTTGCCTTTGCGCAAAATGGTTGCAGGGAGATTGAGGGTAAGGACGACGCATAACGGTTAATTTCAGTTTTTTCGAAGTCCTACAATTGTTTTTGTCCTAGAATGGTGTTTTTGTAGCAAGTGAATTCTTCCTGATCAAAACTTTGTAGTAATTACTTATTTATATATCCCATGCGCGTCACCTTTACCCTTGCATGAGAAGTTTTTTCATGACTTGTTCTAATACTTTACCAAATATCAATCCCCGATCCGAAACAGTATGGTGTGTTAATCCCTTAATCTTCTCTTCGTCAAATGACTACCCTCGTTCATACGTATGATTTATTCCACAGATCTTATTTCTATGTCCTTTCAACTTTTTTAACCCATTTTTCAATGTTGTAGTTCAATAATTTTCATAACCCTCTTGGTCTTTTACTTGATATTGTTTTATCGAACATTCGATCTCATCGCCAAGCAGTGACTTCCGCCTTGCAACCTCCAGATCCCTACCACCCGCCATTATCCTTTCACCTACTCCTTGCACATTTTGCAGTAATTAAACCTCCCCCATCGCCCAAATTCAGTTTTTTCAAGACATTTAAGGAACATTGAAGCTTTTGACTGATTGAGTTGCGTGTTTTGGTTATTTGAATACCATTCTTAATAATCGAAACCTATATAATCTTATTAGATGTTTTAATCCTGTTTGAACTAATGACCGGGGTAAACAGAAAATTTGGATTACTTAGCGTGTAAATTTTGGTCTGAAAGCTCGAGATATGGCTCGCCGTTTTCATAAATCGTCGTCAGAACCACTTTGAGACTTATACCTTCAGTTTAAAAATGCGCTCAGGTCAATGGAAATTTCTGGTACTATTTCTCTTGCAGTCTTCTAGGGCAATCTTGTAACATCACCGGAGATGATTCACATAATTATTTATCTTTCCTTTTTCTCCTTCTATATGAGCCGTCCTTGCACCCAATTTCATCATCAAGTTTCCTGTTTCTCTATATGTTTTTGGACTGTACGTAGTAAATCGAAACAATCACTAACTCCATTGATTCTTACATAAGTCCTGGTCCGGATGTTATTTGAGAAATCTCTTGCATCCTCTCTATCAGTGCCTCAGTTTAAGTAGTAGTCTTTTTCCGACCGATTCCAATGCTTGAAAGTGACGTATTCATTCGTCTTATATCCCCAATTCCCTGTTACCAAAACCATTCGAACGTCTTATTCGTAACCAACTCTTTGTTGAATTTCAGTCAGTTACTACCCCTGAGCAATATAGCTTCCTTAAAAGCCGCTCTACCGCTGCTCATTGACATGCACTCATACAGTCATAAATGACATTACTATGAGGTTCCAGGAAGTTCCAGGTCGATATGATCTTAAAGGATATGTCCAAGACATTTCTCACTCATACCAGAGGCTCTTGGTATCTTACGATGAATATCGTCTTAGTTGCAGTCTTCCATGTTCAATCCTTCTTGTTGCCTCTTGGGCAAAACTTCAACTCCTTTTTGTTCTTCATCAGGTGTTCACCAAGGTTTCATTTTTGAGCCTCTTCTTTGCCTTTGTTTTGTAAATGGTCTTCTTTCGGTGATTCCTTTTCTTACCATCTCGATGTCTGATCCTGAGCCGATGATTTTAAAACTTGACGGTAAAATGGGTAACTCCTGGATTAGCAGCATCTTCAAGGTGACTTGTTAACTTTCTGCAAGATTCATTCTTTTCTAACTTTCAATGTGTTAATGTGAATGACAAGACACCTCATGGGGCTATTATTTTTAAAGACCTAGGAGTAACCTAAGAATAAAACTTAAAATTTTACGCTCATGTCACCTTTTCTTTTTGGTAAGTTTGTTCCTGTTCTGTTTAGTCCGTCTCATCTTAGAATACTGTTCTGTAGTCTGATCCCTTCTTAGTTACAACATTTTCTCATTTCGATGATTTGATACATTTAACGCAAGTTTACTTCACTCCAGCCTAAAAGGGCTAAAACGGGATTAGGTATAATCAACCTCATGCCCGTTTTACGTCTTATTATCGTTGACATATGCTTTCTGTATTAACTTTCTTTTTTGTTTTATTTCGCCCACTGCGTCATCACCCAGATTGCATTGCTTTCTACCGTCTACCAACTTGGCAATAATATTGTCGTGCTTACGAGATGGAGAACGTTTGATATACTCTTAATTGAGAGTAACAATATGTTAGTTAATTAATTTTTATTGATTTTATTCAATTAATAAATTATTTTTTCAAATATTGTTCTTGTACACTGCAGACGGTTCATTTTCGAACTGATAAGTCGTTAGCACCATTTACAGTAATCTACAAAGTGTTTTTTGTAGAGATACAGTGTTCAAAGTGGGCAACAGTTTTTAATGCAGCGCATAGTGTGACGGCTGTCATGCGTTCTATGGCTAGTTTGGTTTTATTTCATACATTTTGTCACAAATATGTTGACCCCTCAGCAATTTCTGCAGGTAGTGCAGATTCAGCCGAAGAACCACCGGGTACAGTGTAGATTCAGTGTGTAGGCCCGAGAGCAAATTACTGCAGATCTTGTATTTCATAACAAAATTTTGTTTAACGATGAGGCTCATTTCTGGTTCAATGGCTACGTAAAAAACAACACTGTCAGATACGGAGTGATGAGTAAACACAGATGGTTGTCCACACAACGCTGCGTCTAGAGAAAGTCACTTTTCGGTGTGCTCTATGAGCTGATGGAGCATATGGACCAATGAATGTCCATATGTTTTCAAAAATGCTACTGGGAATATCATTATAGTCAATGGTGACCACTAAAGAGCCAAAATCAATGACTTTCACGTTCCGAAATTGACTCGCCGCAAGGCAGGGGACCTCTGGTTGCAACAAGATGGTGAGACATGCCCTACAACAAGTGCAACCCTCGATTTATTGAAAGAAGCATTCGAAGAGAACAAAATTTCTCATTTTGGACCTGCAACCTGGCCTACAAAATCTTATGATTTAACACGGCTGGACTTTTTCTTGTGGAGATACGTCACATAACTCGTCTACGCCCACAAGCCCTGTGACGCTTGACCATTTGGAAGACGACATTCGCTGCGTTCCGGCCCTAATTATTGCGTTGAGTAGTCAAAATTGAACCCACGTTCGGGCTTCCTCCGCGCTAGTTATGCTGCTCGTATGCCAGAAACTATATTCAATTTATCTCTTTATTTGTATTTTATTTCATTTCCTTTGCAAGCGTTCCAACCCACGTCTTCAGAGAGGGTCAAATAAAATCTGCATGGAGCATTGACAATGAGATATGTTGCTTGATCTCATTTCTTCGTCTTTTTTTTTGTTAAATTTGAGATTTCTTTATGAAACCTCTATGGTCATCCAAGTAGAAAAGTTTATAATGAGTTTTGATCGGTTTCATAGGTGGGTATATTTCATGTACGGACCTACCCATGCATTAAATCAATAGTTGGTTACCGCTCAGTTTCTGTGTCCCATGATAACACTCAATAAACCTTTTGTTTTGTTTACCTTTTAGAGTTCTGATTTTGTATAGCTTGGCAGTTTTGAAGAGGAGTTTCCTGCATTTATAAGTGTGGTTGCTTTTGTATATGATATCATCCAATATTTCATCAATCAACACCAGAAAGATTGCAACTCGTTTGGTACAAGGAGGAAAAAGTTCAATAAGTACCACCAGTATTTCCTGAATATTATGGTAATTTAGTTTCCAAATCTCGCTTTTTCCTCAAATGATTTAGTTCGGTAACTTGAAGACGGACGCACTTGATGACGGCAAATCAATTTCAGCCGTTGGGCTAGGAACTGAGGATGCAGATGCATGATAAACTGAAAATTCGGGCGAGAATACCACATTTGTAGGCAGTAATGGCTGAGTTTCGTGTCGGGCCACTTCATAAGCCTCCTCAAAGCCGTCATCGATCCCTCTCGGAGAGTGAAGATTAAGATTTTTCTCGTTGTCCTCAACGGGAAAATCCACGTCACTTACGAATCCCCTAATTCATCATTGCAGTCTGGAATGTCTTCCAGTAACAAAGCTTCAATGAGATCATGTTCTTTTGCAATATTATTATGAGTACCATTAAAAATGCCACTAAACGCCTAGAAACAGATAAAACTTCAGTCCTTCACTGCAATTTAGAAGCACTTACAGGATGTGGAGTTAGTTTCCTTACTAGGTTCTACTTCTGTTTCTAACCATACTGTATATCAGCGTCCTCGATTCTAAGCCAGTTAATTTCCTCAGTGTTGTAGCTCAAATTTTTTTTTGGTTTTGGTGGGAGAGAGATGACGGCCATTCACAAAGTTGTAGGAGTTCCACCGGGAAACATGGCCTGCAACCGTTTGACACATTACTTTCGGACTAGACTCCGTGTTTTCTTTTGCTAAAAGTTAATTTTGGAGTTCCCTTCCCAAGTCAGGGTCTGCTGACGCTGCAGTGCCTCTTTTTGACCTGACAGGAGCGATCCGAGGATCGATCCATTTGTCAAACGTTGTATACATATCTCGGAAAACTATTTTTAAGAAGAGCTGACCACGCTTATTGCATATAAAAAATTTTTGTTATTCACGTCATTCGCTTCGCTGTTGATCTTTGGAATATCGTTCGTGTGTCGTTGAAAGTTTCTTCCTTTGTTAGAAACGGGGCCGTTGGATAGCACTTATGTGATCGCCAACACAGCCATCCTACAATATGTACTTGCAATTCGTAAGACCCCTTGTTTCTGCTCTTGTACTAACAACTTTTTGTATGACGTCTTAGGCAGAACGTTACCTCATATTTCCACGCCAGATAGTCGAACAAAATGCAACGCGCTGATTTGAAGTGGTTTCCTTTTTAAAGGGGGTCCTCCCACATTCTACCTTAACCGAGTTCATGCTGTAACACGCGCTGTAACCTTGTCAAAACTCACTTTGATGTTCGCGTCTTTAGAGTTGGTTTTGATTCGATCAGCACTTCTCCCATAATGATAGGCTACACTATGGGAATTTGCCAATTTATCAGGGAGACTACTTCGGTTTTCCAGTGTCAGTCAGAAGCCGCGACCTGGCATCCAATCCTTCACTCGTTGCTTTAGCGTAGTCAGCCACAGTTTCGCAGGCACAATTGTGCGTTCTCCGATTAGCACCACGACGAGCGCCAAGACATTGTCCTCGGATGATCCACAGGTCCTTGCCAAACATTTTAAAGTTGTATGACATGTTTAATTTCAAATATTAGATGAGGGTATATCCTTCTTGCCTCGAAAAAATAATCTCAAATTCACACAAGTATTTAGTTTTACTCCAGATAGAGTTGGAATGATTTTGGTCCTTTCGCATCAAGAAAATTGCTTCAAAGTTGAGTCGTGAGTGTCAGCGTGCATCATAGGCCATAATTATGAAGATATTTTGAACTTTAGACACATAATTTGTTAGAGGGTAAGTATTAACAGATCCAATACAATGCATTTGCCTAAAATGCAAATATTTCTGATCCAGAAGGTTTAGGAAACTAGGCTTGGAAACTTTAAGTGTATTCAGCGGCTCATTTCAATCATTTTTTCGCCCACGTTCAATGATTTATTGACTGCCAAGCCCTTTAACATATCAAAGGAATCCGAAAACCGAATGGAAAATCCTGGTTTCATGCATAACATACACTGACATAACGTATTATGGTTTAATAACTCTTTATGGGCAAAACGTTCTACAGGTTTTTCGCAAAACAATCAAAAAATGTCCTGATTGCTGGAGCAGCCATAAATGGCTTCGTTAAATGGTTGTTTATAATTTCAGCCAAGCAACCAAAATAATGTGTGCCACTGATTAATTTCCGTGTGTGGATTGATACGGTTGATTGGCGTCAAAGACCGGAAAGTACAAAAACAACGAAAAGGCGGTCCATAAACGTCCTGATCCGAGGCAATCGAACGCACATGATTGCATGTTTCCATTTTTCGATAGGTTGAAATCAAAAATCGTCTGTGGATGATAAACATGAGATTTTTGCCGCAACGCGACTCAATTAAAATATCCCTTTATGTCCCGGTCGGCGATCGCCCGATGAAAACTAATTTCGATGAAAATTGCACTTAAAACTTCCGGAAAATTATTTTCCTGTTGAACAAAGTACTACTCAAGCCACAGCCAAAGGACCGGCAAAAATTAGTCGACAAGCAGCCCCAAAGGTTGGCGAGGTATTGGTTATCTTCATCCATTAGCATCCCATATTAAAAATCAGGCGATGTAATAAACGATTTCCGGGGATGCTTTGGGTGCGGAGGGTCCTCGTATAAATCAACAGAGAACAAGGGTTAATATGGCTGCTTGCTGAACGGAATAATTAATGCGTCGCCATTCATATTTAAATGTGGAGCAGCGCTATCATAATAAAAGGAAAATGAGATGCCTTAATTGGTTCGTATTCAATCCTACCTCGTATTGAACGTCCTTTGTTGAGGTCTTCGGTGAACGCACCGTCAAGTAGAATGTGCCGAGTTCAAAGATGGCGGGCCATGCTCAAAGCTGCTTGTGGGAAGAACAATTACCACGAATCCTTTTCGAGGAACGCAAGCTTAACCGCTAAAATTACATGCTTAAATGAGTCTAGGAGTTTGGGTTAACAGCGAACGATGAAAATGTTTATCCTTGTGGCGAATCGAAGTTTGGGACCACCTAGATGATGATGACTTCCTACCAACGAACCACACATGATAGTAAGACTTGCGAAAATTTCATATCCTTTTGTCATACACGCATGTCACCTGGGTGAAAACATGATTCGATTATCAGAAAGCAATTGTGCATTTTCCTGTGATTCAGGACTGTTGATCAACTCTCTCCCTCCTTTACCGCACAACTCCTTGTTGTGTCCCGCACTAGCGACGCGTATCGTAAAACATTACGAAATTATCATACAAATGTGAGTGTCTCATTTTATTATCCTGCTCTCAAGTGACTTAAGTTGGTGATAGGTCTCTTGTTTTCTGAGCTTTTCTTCACGAATTCCGTTAATTAAGTTTTCCATGCAAATTAATTTATTCCCTATTTTTTCCTATTATTATATTTTCTGTTGTTGTTGGCTGAAGAGCTTTTTGTAATTAACGCGGACCAAAACGCACGAACGCCTAACAAGAAAGTATTCTCCTTGCACCGCGTCGGCTGTTCTATTTGCTGTGATCATTGTCTGGTGTGGAAAATTGTCGTAAGGGATTCGAACGATTATGGTGATTCAAACGACAGCAATTGTTGTGTCCTTTCGAAATGATTTTCGTGTGGCAGATGAGTGTCGCATGAATGGTTAAGATAAATGGCGGGAGGGACGGTTGTGATTAAGGGAACAATTTAATTATCTTTCAGAATTGAACAATGGGTTGGGGAATTTTTCACGGCTCGCAACTATAGTTTGATAGCTATCCTTTGTAATTTTGTAATTACTTTCCTAATTATCAATCGAAGACTCATCCCGTAATTGTTTGTATCATACTATCAACTCAATACATGCTTTCAACTCTTAAAGGAAAGCATGCTTTTCATGCACTTACTTTATTATATGTTTCATCTGTATTTGATCCTTGCAGTGCCAGGGCCTATTTTGCGACTCTTTTCCTGGTAAAACGAGCACAATTTAAACGATTTTGCGATAATACGTCTACGTTTTGATTTTGAAAGTACTCTGCTTAAATTCTAGTCCACAGTTGAAGTTTTTTTGGTTTTGAACCGGATTCAAAGATATTTATATATTGACTAAAATTTTCAAGTTTTATCGGATGTTTTTTTTAAGGTATAGAGCTTTACAATTAAATGAAATACGAATAAATTATTTTAATTGCCATGTAATTGGTTTTATTGCATCAAATTCCTGCCATTTTGATTTAAAGATTGTATGATTTCGGGCATAGCGCCACGACGGACGCGGGAGAAGTTCAAACTAGAAGTTCTATTTTCGACTATTCTTATCGATAGTTGGGGCCATATCTCCCCAATCACGCGGAGAATGTTGCCGTAATATTGTAACTTATTGGAGGGAGGGGTATTGGTTCTAACAACAAAAGACAGAATCTATAGGGTAATGTGTATCCACATCGGAAGATCTGATACGCCCTAATTAATATCTCGGTTATGCAGCGTAAGACCAAAAAGGAGTAGGACAGAATTAATTTAAAGGTTTCTTTTGAGTTCGGCGCACACCATTTTCATGGGCAAATCTTCGCTACCAAGTTTGAATGCTACTGTACGAGATCCCTAGCCCATCAAAAATCAAGCGCATTTTCCTCTACTGGTCGGAGTTCAAGAGCTCCTTTATTCTGGCCAATCCTTGAAATTGACTGGTTACCGGTGGGCTGTTCATCGTCAACGAGCTCCTGTCCTTCGATGAACAACTTATATCGGTGGATTGATGAAAAAAATCAGTTTTGTCAGGAAAACTTGTCCCTTCAAGAAATGTAGCTTGTTGCCTAACAAACCCTAACTTGCTTGTTCATGACAAGGTATGGTTCCTTATCGAAGTTTTGTTCACAGACAGTTCACGCCTCTTGAACGGTCAGTTTCTATGTAGACGTTTTCAATAGGTTGCCTGAACGTGTCCTCTATGTGTGGCTTGACAACGTCAATTCGCAGAAATACCACTATGATTCCGCGCTGCTATTCAGTGAGTTCCTGGCCTAATATATGGTTACCATCTGCCTCATCTCCCTCAGATCTAGTTTGAAGAAATTTTCTCCCTATTGCTAGGTTAAAGATTCGATTGCGGTGATCCCGAAGAGGTTTTGGCAAATCCACGATCTCGAGCTTAGTAACGAACACTAGAACTAGGTTTTTTGTTAAAAATTGTTCCTAGTAAAAAATTTGACATAGCGGCCAAGCCCATTAGGATACCACCGTATGGTGTACCACTGCTACACGGTTAGTAAACATCAACCTTGGAGGTATATTTTTGTACCACGAGAAAGTGATAAGCCTCAATCTTCGGATATTTTATTGGTGTCGGCCTTTGGAGGAGTATTGTGGTGGCTTTAGTGCACAAAGGTGCCGTTGTCCTGTCCAATTCTAACTAATACCCCCGGCAATAACTAATAAAGGATAATAAATAAATATGTGGACATTCGGCCGATATGATTTTAAATCATATATGTCACATGAGGTCCAATGAAGTTTGCATAGAAGTTGGAGAGTCTGGGGGTACTTGGTTTACCCACAGGGCATAACCTTCATAAATGCAGCACTTCATGCGGACTTTTAATAAAAAACAAGCTATTATCATTATATATATCGCACTAATCAATCAATTAAACCTCTTCAAAGTTAATAAAGAGCAATAAGATCCAAATGAAAAAAAGGCTCGTTTGTATCCGTGCACCCAAACATTTGTACTTTTGGAAGTCCTGCGCGCTTAACAAAGGAGGAGTGTTACACGCGTTGTGCTCAATCGCAAAGCTGCAAAGGATTTGCAGCATTTGATTTTATTAAATTCGATCCACGCTGGTTCTTTACTTTGTTATGTAACAACTTATGGGTCTTGACACCATTTTCACCAGGGGTGAATGAATCTCTGCCAAATAAATGTCCGAGACGGTATTCGCGTCTCAAAATACGAAGAGATGTAATGACAAGTGCAACTTAAATATTGCGATGTTAGGGAAAGATAAATTAAAGCCTATGCCTTACTAATTGAATGTCTACCTTTTTGAGTTTGCTGATGGCAACGAGGTTCTGTTAAAAAATCATTTATCTCTCTTTCAACCACTTGGTAACTTTTGGTTTTTCATTAAAAAAATCCATATGGCTATTTTCGCGTAGATCGCGAAGTTTCTCAGGTTTTGTTGTAGCGCAACAGGTCCCAAAAGAACTTGCACGGTGATGCATATAAAGGGAACAAATGTCCGCGAGGAAGTGATCTGGTCAGAATTACACATGACTTTGATGATTTTCTCATTGGTATATATGAAAAGGGCTGGTACAGCAACTCCAGAAACACGAACTGAAATATCACTGTCACAAGTAGGGGTTGAATTTGGTATCTATTATAGGTTTCTCTGTTGTTCAGGGTCTTGTTCTTTTTAAAATAAACTTTTGTGGCTATCTAATTTGGGTTCCTGGTTATTCTTCACATTATGGGTTTCTTCCTCATACGAGGGTGGACATTAGGTATCGTGGAGGCATCTGTTTTGCCACATATGGATGTTAAAATCACATTTCCGAGCATTTTTGATGTTATTTTGTTATTTCATGTTATATGATGAATTTTTTTTCATTGAAAGGATATGTTCGTTTCCGGGCATTTACAGCCTCAATATACTTCGTCGGTCAATAGAAGCAGTTAATATAGACGGTTCCATTCTGCTATTTCCATAGCCTACAACTCGCCGCCGAAGAGCCTGTATTCTGACTGCAGTCCATCGCCTATCCTTGAGCCTGATCATAAATGCTAATCCGAAGGTTTGCATATTCGATTCTCGTATTACACATTGGGAACCATTACACCCACAATTTATCATTCGAGTTAAAGGTGCAGATAAACACTATCATATCCGCATGAAACACTCTTCACCAAGCCAATGAGCAGATCAAAACACCGAAGTTCGTATCCTTTCGCATTCGTACGTTAGAAATGCAGCAGACATGCCGTAGCACTCGCAAACGACTCTTGAAAGCTTGCCTAATATGCCAAGCAATGCCCAGGACCCATAAATAAGTATTCCCTAGAATGGACAATTATCGCCTTGCCAGCCCAATTATCCCCATCTAATCCACAATGAGTAAGTGAATTTCGTAATATAGCGGACAGCATATTTGACGGATATTGCACGAACGCTATTATAATTAATATAATCGGGAGCCAAGTTTCAGCCAATTTAGTCGGCCGCGTGCGAGGAATATTAATGCCTGGTATTTAAAACAAATATGCAGGAGGACGGAATAAGAGCTTGCGAACTTGCCCGTATCCGCACTCATATGCGCTCATCTCATCCGTGCTATCATTGATCTGATTCCCACATTACCCTTCCACGAGATCCTTGCCCGGCTCAAGAAGGTGCTACAATTGATAGGCTCTGATCAGTGAATCGTATAAACGACGATTCATGTAAACCCCGAGAGTTATGATGCCAAGAAAGCATTTTTATTTATACGCCATGCGAGCTGGTTGGAATGGAAGTTTGCTGTTCTTTCAAGGATCCGGACGAGCAGACCAGAAAATCTTCGCTTGATTTCGTTCACATCCCATGTATTCATGTCACGTTCGTTGGCAAGTTCTGACAAAATTAAGTTCGTGGTGGCCATGGAAAAGTAAAAATGGCCCAAGAATAATATGCTTGACTTAACCGTCACCATGCCGACATTTGTTCAGCCACCAATGCTGAATGAGTCCTTTATCATTTGATTTGATAAGGTCTAGTCGAGCAATCGTATTGTTCTGGGACATTGTTGGAGGTCGCGCCGCTCTTCTGCGGCTCACGAGCGAATTACCCTTTGGAATTCATTCAAGGAATGTGCCCGAGACGTGGTGAGAACTCAAAACAAAAATCACGTTGCAATGTCTTAGCATGCAATAAGTACTCGTCCTTTGTTGTCATCAGGAAAGTTGTATTGCGGTGATGTCAATGTGGCCAATTTCCCATTCTACTCATACAGTGCTGATAGTGGACGGAGCTGAGTACTTTTGTGTCGAGTTGTAGACTTTTCTCATAAAGTCAAACGAGCCAGTACTGATGCGGAATGTCAGGGCCCCATGCTGAGACCTCGAAGCGACATGTCCTTCGAGAAAACGGAGCACTAATCAATGTTTACTCACAACTCACACAGCTCATTTAGACTTTTTCAATTTGAATATACCATGCCGTTCCCACATACGTTGCATAACTCGTTCACAGGTTTGCCTGGCGAAAGGAGTCATTCAGATGTTTAACACGACAAAAAAAGTGTTTTCCTTTTCCGAGGAACAACTCCTACCACCGATCCAGCATTCACGCTGAACAACTCCAAATAAATAACAAACAAATCGAAAGCTCCCCTCTCATGTGACTCCTTTGACTGACTCAATTTACTCCTTTAAATATTTAATTTGCTGATTCGATTTCATTTTACTTTTCGCGAAGGGAGAAGCGGCCAAGTAATGCTGAATAAATTGTCGGGTGGAGCATTAAGGACTCTTTCCTTGAGACGCAAGTTATTGCGCTAGCTAAACACTTTAAACGTTTCGCGTCTTATTACGATGAAAAATTGAAGACATGGCACTGAGGGAAAGTGGGAAAATGAAACTTATTGGCTTTTATCAAACAAGATTTTTCGCTTCCTCAGCCAGCAGTCGGGATGACTGCTTTTGTGGCTTCTCGCTCGAGTGCACACAGATCGGTGAGTGTGTGTGTACACAGGAGGGCGGGAGGGAGGCGAAATTAAAACGAAATAAAAATTGAAGAAAAGTAAAAAAGGCATGTAATTAAATTCCTGTACAGGGAGACCGAATACAAAATGTTTGTATTGAAACGGGGACAAATAAGGGAAATTCGAGGGATATCCACACGCACAGAACAACAAAAGGACTCGCTTTAGGTTTCTTGCTGACTCTCAAACTTTCGCGCCGACTGCGATGTAATTTCCAAGAGGCTTAGGCCTATGATCAAATTTGAAATTTGCTTAATAAAAGCATTTGTTTTAAAGTTGTCCATTGTTGAGTGAATTTAAGCGAGCGCCATTTTTTGTGCGCGCGAAATCCATTAAGATGACGTTTTTATCAGAGAACTCCAATCTTTTGTATCAGTAAACTGAAAAGATGGAACATTTAACGTGAAGCAGTTTATTCGCCGTTTTTATGATGTTCGGAGTGGTGCATTGAAGGATTAACTTAAGAGTACAGAAAGTACTAACAAAGTACTTGAACATTTCTTCACTAGTAAATTCAACTTTATCGTCCTGTTTCATTATTTATTCTGCAAATGAACGTGGGACTTTAACGTTCTTACCTATCCAAAAGCAGACTTGAAGGATCGTTAAATTTTGCAATGAACGTAAAATTGGACTAGGTCATTTTATTCTTCTTATGAGTTTAACGGCTGCTACTCATCCTTTCCTTCGTTAATTAAATACTTTTTTAAAAGCCAACAAAACGTAAGCAAACTTAACAAAATTTAATGCTGAAGTATATATTTCGAGGATATCAATTTATTTAATTCGATGATTTCGATATTGAAGTATTTGAATCAAAACTTTACAACTGAAGAGCATAGCCTTCAAGCATAGATTAAAGACGATGGATAACCCCTGATCTACTTTGCTACCAGCAAATGCCTTACAACAAGTTCAACACATTTCAGCGTTCAACACAGAGAACTTGGGCATATCATAACGCCTGCATATTCAATCAAATCAATAGCTTTCCCAAATAAAAGCAGTGACCACCACCATTCTTGAAAATTGCAATTTGGACCACTACTATATAAGAGAGAAGGTTCGATGCCGTATCTCCAGCAAACATGAAAGAAGAAACATCCCACAAATCCACGTTTAGATAGCTCAGTAACGTCGATATGCATGTCAGCAGTAGAGAGTCGAATGACCATGACAACAAAACCATGTGGAGAACAGTGAAGGATGCGGTAATAAAGGGGGTTATCAAGCAATTTTCTTCGATTAATTCCCTTAGACCTCTTCGCCGTACCACAACGACTGGGTCATGGACAGAGGACAATAGTTTAAACACTTGTACACTAGTTTTGAAGCTCTATCAATGAAATTGAATATTATATCAATATGCTGGCAGGATCAATCTCGGATTACAAAGAAGAATTTTTGAATCTAGAATCTGAAGCAAACTGGATTGGCATACGAATTAATAAAACCGAATCCATCTCTCATTTGAGGGAGAGTACGCAAGCCTGGAAAAACCTGACCGTCGAACATAACAACTTTGTAAATGAGGAAAACTTCCATTTTTTTTACACAACCTGAATAAAAAATGTACCAAAAAGGACGAGATTGGACGCCATGCAAACGCCGCAAGCAAAGCGCGTCACTCTCACTTGCCATTCTAAGGTAACCACAACAAAGAAACCCCAAGAAATCACTAAAGTTTGGTGTGCAATACAAACGTCTAACATCCGATGTTGTTTGGAGAACGGGGATTGGAAGGTGTTAATCCTGGAGGCCATTGCCCGGCTTGGGCAGTTTCGCCATGGATGATGACAATACTACACATTATACTTGTTTTAAACAAAGACTCAGTTTCGGAAATATTTTCGGCGCGAAATATTTTCTAACTTTCTCTCCTAGCAGGTAAATTGTAATAATCCCGCGGAGTTTCCAACGAGTTTAACAATGAAGAGTTAGAGTCAAGGCGTTGCAGATATTAAGGTGCTTTTTAAAGTTTAGAGTCATTCTTATATTTTCTAGCTATTAGAGCGGCTGAGGGAAAACGCGGAACGTATCTTGCTGAAAAATTTATCATAGCTTATATTTTATGTGAAATAGCGTGACCGCGTCGTTTGGCAGTTCCAAATATTTGCAACCATAGGGGCAGATTTACCATTAACTTATTATTATTACGGTGGTTAAAAACGAAACTACTGGATGGATCTTCCTTGCAGATTGACAGTACTCTAATCAGAAATCACGCATACTGATATAAGAATATTCTGTCACGCTTTGCTTGCCATCAAAGACCCAACATTACTACAAAACTAAGACACAAGCAGAAAAAAAAAAGAAAACATGGAAGAAGTCCTAATCTAACGGAATTCAACCAGGATAAGTACTTTATTTGGATTGGTAAATTTTTTCGCATAGTTGAAGTTACAATGCAATTATGACAATCCTGTCAAGTAACCCTGAAATCATTGGCTCAAATTCGTTGATGACACCTGTATGCCTGTTCGGATTATAAAGTCAGAGAGCCAAAAAAATAGGTCAAGACAACTGCATATAGTACTTGCTTCCTGGCTCAACACTTTTGTTGTCATCATAAACATAATTTCATAGGGGTAGAATTAGCACCATCAAGTATGTTAACTTTCCGCTTATTATGTAATAAAACTTCGCGGCTCAATGCGAACGTTGTAAAAATAATTTAGTGGGAACACTCGGGCGTGCTTAAGACATTTTTTGCATGAGAGTTTTTCACAGGCACCGTTTAAGAAGATTTCTTTGCATGAACTTGTGTCGGATCATCAGTTTAATTATTCTTGATAAACTATCTCGCTATAAACACCTCCACATCTCCTTACTTATAGGTTTTTATATATTTTCAAAAAATGTAAAATGATAAATCAATAATCAATAATAAATGACGAAATAATAATAATCGGGCAGCCCCACGTTGGGCGCCATGTTATGCATTTTCAAAAAAAAATATTAAAATAATAAATATATAATTAAGAATGAATAAATAATAATCGGGCAACCGATCGGTCGTACCTGCAGCGAAAGAAAGTAACAAGGTTATAAAGACAGGGTTATTTGAAAATACAAAGGCCACATAATGGCGGCCGAAGAAAGTTAATTCAAACCGACTAGATCACCGCGTGGGCGTGGGGTTAGGACATTATTTAAGCCCTGATCCTTCCATGTTACATACACACACACAGAAAAAGCTTACTCCTTCATATTAGATTAAAATAAAAGGATCAAAAATCAAAAGCTGTGAATCGTGTATCTGTGAATTGTGCTGCGTTGATTCTGACCAGCTGTCAATTGTGTTGCGCTGACTCTGGACACCTATGATATGTGCCACGCTGACTCTAATCGTGCTTCCTGTAGCACGAACCTCCACTTCAGCTGGTTTCGGGACTTCACTTATTCTGCTGCGCTACCTCTAATCGTGCTTTCTGTGGCACGAATCTGCACCTTAACTGTTTTCACGATTCACCGGTTCTGCTGCGCTACCTTGGATTGAGCTGCCTCTATTGATTGCTAGTCCTATTGGTTGATTCTTCATTTGGTTGATGCTTCTTTTTAAACTCCGATTGATACTTCAATTGATACTTTATTTATACTTCTTGATACTTGAATTTATTCGTCTATTGGTTATCTCATACCTCACAATTTCTATTCTATTTATACTGATACGGACACAACAACCTAGTGAATCATATCCATAGAAAAATTTATTGCAAATTACTTAGTAGTAAGTGAGTAATGAGAACACCCTGATTAGCTTTCTGAACTTAAATTTTCTGAATTGAAACATCCCTGATATTATTGTGTTTGTTAGTAGTATCGTTCGGGTTCAAATTTGAGGAAGTTTTTAACGTTAATTGTTAATTAGACGATTAGTAAACCCATTGCACCTTTATTTTCATATCTTATCTGCATCCTTTTTAGAAATATCAACAATTCTAGCTTGCAGCGCTTTTCAATAGTTACGCTAAGCTTAAGATACAAATGGAATGATATTGTTCAGTGACAGTAAAAAGTATCTGAAGATGAAGGGACCGATTCTGGTAGATGTGCCCGTTTTTATGTTTCTAAGATGAAAAAAATTAAATTAAAAAAAATCTAGCGCTTCGCCAACTAGCGACCAGCAGACTAGCGAAATATTTAGGTGACAGTGAGACTAGTCATTCCCAAAAAAAGGGTGCAGTTGGTGCAAGGGTGCAAGGGTGAGTTGATCCTTCCAGTTTGCAGCTTCAAATGCACTTATTAAAACAAAGCCCTTTCCACAGAGCAAAAGTTACTTGTATTGTGTTGCTCGTTCAACTCCAATCCGCTACCGATAATATTCATGCAAATCCTGAAACTATTCCCACTGCCAAGTACACCACAAAAGACTCAGCGCCTGGTAACAAAAATCAACTTTAGAGCCCAGCATTCGAAGCTATTCAACGAATCAAAGCATTTTATCCGTCTGAAAATAGATATCTCATCGGGAGTTTTTATACTTCACATTTCAATCGTACATTCGCACACTCATTTCATCATGAAAAGTGGATTTTTGAACTCTACACATCCACATGAATTGTACTCAATCAACCTGAAAATTTTCATTTCTATATCAAATATAAATTGAATGCTTCAATCATCAATTTTCCTACCCACTTGACTCACCGAAAGGATCATCGGGAGTTGGTGCCAGACCGACATCGCCCACAGGTTCTTGTTCGTTTCGATGCAGATATCGTAGCTACGTATGCCACCCTCGAGTGTGTGCGTTTCGTCGGGTCCGTCCCATGCACTACCCCACGACAAAATTCAATTCTTGCCAATATTGAAATTTCCACCAAGTAATCCACTTCTTTCGAATGGACCCAATAAATATTGCTGGGTCCTCTTTTGGACATTTGATAATGCTCAGGCCAATATCGCATATTTGTTGGCGAATGTCCTCACATGAACAGGATTATACGTAGTGAGACGTATGGCACAGGATCTTAAAGGGTAGTAGCGCTCACCGACCGCTTTGCTTGGTTCTAGTTTGCCGGTGGTTTCTACTTTCCCAAAAGCCAGGACTGTACCTTTCGCAACAACTGACCGTGTTATACATTTCTACCAAGGACGAGAGACATATCACGATGGACACAGCCGATAGGAAGAGCCCCACTTGATTGATGAATGGACATTAATTTTCAATTGAAAGCCGCCTGATAACAGGCTCTTCTGTTTTAGTTGGGCTAAGTTCCGGCTCGGTTCTATGCACAAGCGAAAATGTTTCGATTGGTACTTATCTTGTCTAAGGATATTTCCGTGCGAATTGATGTTGAAACACGCCGTCGGAGTAGGAGGTGTTGTAAGCCAGGAAGACGAATGGCAACAGTGGTTTACCGAGAATTCTACGAGCCCCATTCTTAATTAGCTGCATTATGCATGATAAATGACAGAATACCTGCTGATACAGGAAATTTATGTAGGTTTCTCAATTTTTTCGATTAAATTCTCTCATCCAAGACGACTGTTGAAGCTAATGAATAAAAATCTAAACTCACACTCTCATCAGTCCGTATCCACGGCGTGTACCTTCTGTACAACAAATTCTTTATATCTAGACCACTTTGTTTCAAGCAGGTTTGGTTAAGGTTTATTGTCCTATACGTGCTCAACAATATGAGTACTTCAACGAAATTGAATAAGGATTTACTGGGAAAAGGATATTGCAGAGAAGGCAAAACGAACGCACACAGCATGACTCCTAATGAACGATTAGTTGGAATTCCTGATTGAGCACAAAATCTGTTAGGCTCATTTAATCCAAATGAAGGATCTAATATAGCTCAATACAACTGTAGGGGCCGTATATATACCTGATGGTGTTGTCACCGGTAACTATTGCTATCAATAAAATAAAAAATAGTACGTTACCACTATCAATAATCAATGAAGGTAACAATTGAAAATTTAAACTTGAAAAAAAAAATCAATGTTTGCAGGTAATCGAATGTGATGGATTCAGATTGCTTCAGTGTAATCGAATATGATGAAGTCAATTTCTCAATTCTTCGCGTCTTTGGAGATACCAAATAGAAACTTCAGCTTCTTCGTAGGGGCTACTGACTCTCCAGAGAGTAGCAAAAACTCTAGAGGATGGAGCAAAATGTATTTTTTTAACCAGTATCCAATATTTCATATGCAGTAAAACATCAACAATCAACGACAGTGTTCTACACTGTCGTTGATTCTTCCATCTTCCATCGAAGAACACTGAAGTCACTGAGCTTACAAAAAGGTTGGTCTTCCCAAAATTAGGAATGAGGATATTGAGAGTCGGCCCTTCCGCAATGGCCTTACTCATTGTCAAATTTAGTTGATTGAGCAAGCTTATCTTCAACTCAATCATCGAGCAGAAGTAATTGATCGGTTCCTTCGTTTTGACTGATCATATCTCCTTCTTGTATGAGTATAATCCTAGGGATCTACAGCTTCATCAACATGATCACTTCAGCTTCAAGCACTAGACTGCAACGTTTGTTTGGACTACAAATGGAACCTCAAGCCAGACCGAATGTTATGTCCTTTCTTTACCGGGCTCTCAATTTAGCTTCTGGTCCTTGTAGTAATCCTTGAAAGCCTGCAAAAGATACCTCAGTACCCTGTAATATTCCAGAGTTCAAAGAATCAGTATCTATGTAGCGTGGGAAAACATCCTCTTATCGTGTAAGCAAGCGTTGAATATGCCAAGCAGCATGATGGTCAACTAATTACAGGACTTTAATGCCATTCAGTAACGATGGGTTTTTTTTCCTGATACAGCCAAGCCATCCCGAGCTCATGTACGTAGGAGACGTCAAAACGGAGTAAACAGCGAAGAGTACCCGAAATACTCGTTCTCTTTTTCCGCTTCAAGGAGTCAGAGCCAATTTCTGGTTCCATGTTTCAGAATAACTAGCTTGTAACCCAAGCACCAGGGGCCCCTTGCTCTCTTGTCAACGATACTCTTCTCACATCAATAATGCTACTAAGGAGTTTTCCAATGAGCTTGTAGTCTAATATTCATAATGTGACCCTTTTCGGTCCCCTGTTTACGACGATACTTGTGACATTCTCTTCGCTTCCCGGTAGTTTCTGACGACAAACCAGTAAATAGTGAGCTCATTTTGAGTTGACTTTATTTGCAGCTACAGTTCCTCGAATCGTTAGGTAAACGCAGATAAAAACTGTATAATGACATACTCCTCTAGGACAAGTTCGACCCTCTGACGTGACTTTGAACTTAGGGTGGAACGCTATTCTTAATCCAGATCTTTGTGGTCCTAGATTGGTCGCAGAAATAACTTGCATCCCCTCTACTGAGGTGCTACTCTTATATCAGCAACAGGTTAAGTCGTTTCTCCATCGGAACATATTATTATTGTTAATTATAAATACAAGTTATATGAGTTTGCAACTTGAATCATGAACTAGCTTTTGACATACTTTGTCCCTCTTTTCGACGTGAATCTTTTCCCTCTTTTCGACTTTTCGCTCGAATTCTTTGAGCGTCAATTACTTTTGATTGTGCAATATCCAGCATTCTACGTTTGAAAAATCTTTTGTTTTATGGCCAGGAATACCACATTTGCACATTGCCATACAACCCTGGCTGATTCAATCAATTAGCTAAAAATTTAAGGAAAGAGTTTTGGACGCACCAGCTGCAAACCATCTTCCTGCAACTACTTTAAGCGTTTTTCTCAGATTTTGCTCCAGGAAACTACCGGATGTTCGTTTCTTCTGCTGGAAAATGGGTTTTCCTCTAGATTTTAGGCCTCACGCAGCTCTTTGAATTCCTTTTCTGCCTTCAGCCATCTTCGACGTTGACTCTGAATTCTATCTAGGAAGTGTTTTAACTCACCGATTCCGTTCTGCTCCTTTACTTTCGTTCCTTTGGACTGAGATGGCGTTGCTAGCTTTCCTGCTTATGAACCCCCGCAAAAATTATGTGTCAATCGTACATCTTCACTTCTGTTTGTTTCTACCTTTTTTGAAGCCGTCGTGACATCTGTTGGAATTGATGCAAAAGCTTGAGCTTGTCACTCCTCTTCTGAATTTTATAAGGAGTTTGCCTTCCCACAGTGTATGGGAGTAGTCACCGTTGTTGGAATGCTCCGGTCTGTTGGCCTTGACAGATTTGCCCCGCTCAATAGAGGGTTGATTTTTAATAGTCTTATCAAAAGTCCTGGCTAAACATGTTTTAGACCATGTATTTTGTTTTGCTTTTGGTCAGCGTTGTCAACCTTCAACATGGATAGTACACGTTTCAGTGTTTGTTTCATTACTGCAGGGTCCCGGGCAACTTATGCTCAGTTTCTTTGCTGACAATCTCTCGTCTACACATGGAGATGTGTATTTCTGAGATGTGTATATAATTTTCTGCTTTAAGTCTTCGTGGTGGAACAGCAACCCGCCTAATTGAAGGACTTCCTGGTCATGTCACCATCTGGACTATGTGGTACACAGAAGACATACGTTCTAGTATAATCAAAGTTTATTTCTCCGGTGGACTAGATAGTCAAGACTTTTAATTTAAAAATTCTCCAGGCTACTTTCACGCAGACTTGTACCTCATGGTGTTGCCAAGCAACACTGTCTCGTGACCATCGTTTGACCGTGGCTAGTGCCAGACTAGTTAGTAAGTTGACAAACTCAACTTTTTCGTCCACATCCTTACAACTAGTCGAGAATGTGGGATGCGTAATACATGCAAGGTTCCCGATGAGCTAAAAAAGTGTACCAACAGACGTGAACGTGAACAGAGATAATTCGTGCAGGTGCTGAAATGCGTTTGACATATCAACCTTGAAACAGAGCAGGTGTTGAAAGTATTCTATCTAGAGCTGAAATATTTTGAAATATTATTAGAATCCTTACTGCTCGTTAAACGTTTACGCGATAGAAGAACCAAGGGCCGAGATGTTCTTTCTCTTTATATTCTTGTGTCCGGCAACTCAGAAAAGGGTCCTGCCAGCTGACCATCCATCAAGGCGGAGACATCCACATAGCCTTCTAATTGTTTAGGGCTTGATAGGCGATCTTGGTAGCAACTTAGATATCTGTTGCGCATGTGACTATTGGAAAAATCAATACACCGTAAGCTTCATGAATGGCCTCCTCTTGGAAGGCACTACTCCTGAGTACATCTTGATCACCATATTAAACTGTGTGCTCTAGTTTCCATCGAAAATTCTTTTTGACGCAAAGCCCAAGAGCTCAATTCCAAATATTGCCCAATTGTGGATGACATACACTTGGCATTTCTGAAGTAGGCAACGAGTAATGAGGACCATTAAACAGGAGAGAACTTAAGTTAAAAATGTTGCTTTCATTCTTCAAGGGTTTCGTACTATATGCAATCTTTTCTTTACAACTAATTTTAAACTTAATGACATTCACAGATAATTTTTTTATGACTTTTTGTCCTGAATTCGTTTTCCTTTTGAAGTTTAGTAACTTCTTAGTTTTATATAAGTTTATATTGTTTTATATAAGTTTCCGCCGTTGGAAGACAGATGTCCTTACAGATACTTTTTTAGTGTCTGCTGTGGTAGTATTCTGGGAATTGGAATTTGTATCCGTAGGCTCACGAACGCAGTAGTCGACATTCCTTCAAAACGTGAATACCATTTTTATTCTCGTGTTGAAAATGCCAACTTTCATACCGAAAGAGCTGAATTTTCAAGAAGTCTTATTTTAATATTTCATTCTCAAGAAAATTGCCGCGGAAACTTGTCATACAATGCACGATGTTTACGATGGTCATGCTACATCTGAGATGACTTGCAGAGATTGGTTTCGACGTTTTAAAAATGATGATTTTGACGTGACCGATAAGGATCGTGAAGGGGCACCGAAAAAGTTTGAAAATTCACAACTACGGAAATTCTCGGAAGGATTCTAGAAGAATTTTCACAGAAGTTAAATGTTGATCTACCGATCTACCGTAGGTTTGAACTTGCAAGCCATGGGAACGATTCAAAAACCTGGGACTTGGGTGCCGCATCAACTGAGAGAGAGAGGGACATCGAACGGCGTTTGGTGACATACGAGATGCGTCTTCAACGACAAGAAAGAAATGGTTTCATGCATCGAATTGTGACAGGGGATGATAAATGTGTGTAGACCGGCAACTCTGAGTGACCAAAACATTGAGTAATGCCAGGCGAACCAGGTGCATATACGACAAAACGGAATATCCACGCTTCCGAGGTCATGTTGTGCATCTGGTGCGACCACAGTGGCGTCAAACAATCGCTGGGGTTGTGTATCGACCGAATGAAAATCCGCCAAAATGATTTTCTTGCGTGACAATGCAAGGCCACACGTAGCCAAGCCGCTAAAAAAGTATTTTGAAAGTGAGAATTGGGGAATCGTGCCCCACTCGCCGTATTCGCCAGATATTGCTACTTCGGTTTTCCGTTTATTCCGCTCCATGCAATAGGCCCTCATTAGAGAAAGATTTTATAATTATGAAGGCATCAAACAATGGCTCGATGACAGGATGGAATGGAAGGATGGGGATTTTTTCCGCTGAGGAATTTATCTACTACTACGAAAATGGAAGAAGGTCATAGCCTAAAATTGTGCATAGTTTGAATGACGTGATTGTATTGTTGAATGTTGAAATAAACTTAAAACTTTGTCGAAAAACGGCAGAAATTTATTCCCATACCCAGTAGAGAAAAATGTTTCAGATGAAAATCCATTAAAACTGTGTGTAGAACTTATCAAAAAATCAAGCATGCGATACTGAAGAAAAAAACGTTTTTATATACTAAAATCATTTAATTTTTAAACTGAGTTCGAACATCATTCAAGGCAGCGCTGTCTAAACATTTTTAAAGTTATGTCCTAGTGTATCAGTTAGTCAACCAAACTTAAATGCAACAAATGATAGTGCCACGAGGAAGAAGATATAATTTATCCTGTTTGCTTGTCTCTAGCTGCGAAACTCACTTCAATCTGTTTGCAAACCAAAGCAAATACACGTGTGTCATTAAAGAAACTACTCAAGGATAACTAATTACAAGTTAGAGCTCAGCCTGAACATGGACTTTATGTTTGCCTTCCTTCATAATTACTTAAGCAAACAGGTTACCTGGAATATTTAAAGGCTTTCTAATTGAACTTTTCTAAGGAATAAGGTAAACGAGGAATAGGACATGAAAGCCTTCCATCGTTTCCATCATACTTTCACTTAACCAAGCAAGTTTATGTGGGAAAATAAGGAAAAATAAATGTAACTCAATAAATGCAACTCCTCCCGTACTATGTTCTATTTGCTTGCGATAGACGAAAATTTCCTGGACTCAAAAACATAATCCTTTCGCTTTCTACTTGCCAAGTTATCGTGCGCGAAGTTGCTTCAAAAATGTAATCACAACAAATGCTCGAGGAATCCGTTCAGATCCTTTTGAGTTATCCACCAAATTAAAGTTATTCACCGCCACAAAGCCGTTACACCTCCAACTTGGTCTCATGCAGATTCTCTCGAATCTGTGATCAAAGAAATGGTTGGGAAACAGCTAGAAGCCGGCGCTCTTTCACAGCCAGTCGATTTTCATTTTATCGAAAGTGGATAGAACAATCTCATTTTTCACCGTTCGATTTTCCCGGGCGATATTATTCCCCAGGCACGTGAACACCTTCTTCACAAGGCACACCGAGCCGTGTGCATATGTACATGCGAGGATACCAAAGAACAAAGATAATCGCACTCTGGTGAGACATTACTGCTCATACTATCGAGTCAAAGTCTTAACCGTGCATTTCTTGTAATGATGTGACTTTTACGGTTATCGTCCTTTTTGCGTTACTTGGAAATATCGTCGAGTTCATTTCACACGCTGATAGCTCTCAAGACCAGGTAGGTGAGCCTCAAAAAGGCTCTACTCATCCAGAACGCCAGTCGTAGAAAGTTGTAGTGCAAAAGCAACGACTTCAACCCGAATCATTTGATTAGCTTTTATGGCAGCTGTTAAGGTTGGCTAGCAACGACGCCAAAGAAAAAGAAAAGGTTCCAACCGAAAAGTGTGGATTGTGGTGCTCTTGCTCCCAGGGAATCGTCTGCAGAGTGTTACGTGGCAAGATAACAATCCACCATATCGGGATATTTAAAGTGCTTCGGAGACTGATTCCAATGACTTCTTGATAATCGACTGAAGAAAAAACCATCCTTCGGGTGCTCCGTGCTCAGTAATGCATTGTCTGCACGGAAACCTATTTAATCGTTTCGGAAATAAGGATGAGAGAATATGGTTCGATCGAATGTGCTTGGCAGGTGCGATGAAAGATAAATTCTCAACGAGAAACAACTGCGATTATATAACATGCTCGAAACAATCATCATTTTGAGTCATAAAGCCGCCCCTGCTCTTGAATTGAGAACGGGGTTGAAATGAGCGTAGATACTACGGGACAGTACCGTTCACTATCTTTAGAGAGAGAGAGAGAGGTCAATAAGCTGTGAAGCAGTATACCGACTTAAATTTAGATATACCTAGAAATGACCTTAACCTTCTGTATGTCAGGCGTAAAGCCGCCCTGTCATTGCACCCTCTCAACATTTTATGCGTCTGCAAGTAGATTGCCATGACTTTACATAACTTTTAAGGATTCTATATTCATATATATTCATATGTATCGATATTCATCGACATAAGGTTCTCGTTGATTGAAATTCATCCTGGGCGAGTGCAGTGTTTTCCTCCAGTGTAGTTTTTTGTCTCACAATATGTCAAAATTGAACTTTTACTTAAGGTAACTTTAACTTAACTTTACTTACTCGAAACATACTAACCAACCTCAACCATAACTGATTCTGGTTTCGAAATGGCCAGAAGTCTTAAACTAAGGAATGACCGAGATCCCCAATACGTTGCAAGAAGTTAATCCTCTTCCGGAATTAAAAAAAAAAATAAATCTCAGCTCAAAGTCGGCTTAGTTGAGCAATCACATGTTGAAGTTTCGACGTAAGGTCCCAAGAGTGAAAGACATAAATTTGGAACAGCAAATTCACAAAAGTCTTTCAAAAGAAAAAGTATTGCTACAGGTAAAAATCATAACCAGGATTGGTTCCAGTCATCTCTGTTGTGGAACACCAGCTTAGCAAGAAAAGGCTCATCCGAATATTGGAAAAATAACTAGGTGCAGAATATACGGCAAGGCGGAACACCTCGCCCGAGACGAATTCGTTCACCTCCGCTGAAGGATTTGAAAACATTCCGGCTCATCTTCAGCAACATTCATGAATTTTCGGAGAAGGGTAAAACTACAGTTAAAGGAAAGTACTAGAGAGAGTCAATGCTCCAAAGCAAATTTCTTAAATTATTTTGAAGCCTAGCTGGGCCAGGAAAAAGTTCCTGATCGTAGAATGGTTCCATTTGATGTTGCCATGAATATTTTGCCAACTTGTTTGGACACTCATCCTATCATTGTCATCTTTTTCAGACAGTAAATCATATAAGGTTCTTTACCTGGCCCTTATTTTAAATAGATAGCAGTTCTGAGTTTCAGCGTGTTAACTAAGCAGATAAGTCCAACTGTTTTACAATCCATTTATTGTCAGCATGATCCATGTTGACAGTCGAAGGCATAGCTTTGATCTACTCCGTTGTCGTTGATTTTTTACAGCGCATCAAAGGTCTATCATTGAGTTTCATAGACCAAAAGGTGATAGGATTGCCTCCACCCTCTTTATCCTTCCGGAAGAGACCTTTCACAACTCTCATTGTACTGGTATCACAATGAGATAAAATTCATGGTAGAGTTAAGAATAGAGCAAAACTCTGAGCGGAACCAGGTAACAAAGAACATCGGAACCAAGACCCTATGCATGGTAAGACTACCACTAGACACCTATGCCTTTGAGGAAATCGATATATGCAGTTGTCAAATGGATCAAATCCTATAGTATAACGTCTGTACCATCTTGTCATATCTGTGAGCCTTTTTACGTATTTTGCTGCTGAAAATTCACGTTGAATACGTTATGTAATCAGCATACATGCGATAACCACGAAGGAAAAAAGATTTATTTTCTGCTACTCTTCTCCACATTGATGCTCATGATGATTGAAATGATAACAAGAAAGATATCCATGTAAACAAATAGCAAACAGTTCGTGCAATATAAGCGTTAGATAGAGTGAATGGCGTGGAACCTGTACGAGAGCCGTCCAACGATCGTAAAAGATACTTTTTGGTTACTTGCTTGGAAAATATTCTAAATATTATATTCGACGTGTAACCTGAAAATGAACTGCAAAATCTTCCACCGTTCCCTATAACCCTTGAATAAATAGTAGCAAATATCCATAGCCTTATATTTTTGGGCTTCCTCATCAAATTCGTTGGAGAGCTCATTACCTGATTTTTCTCCGTCACTGCACAGCATTAGGCCAAGTTCACTTTCCGTACGTCACTCCTGAATAAGTTGAGCGGAACCTGTGTCGATATGACATCAGCCTAGGTATATCCATCCGTTTAGTGCAGAACATGATCCTTTTTGTGTTATACTTATGATACTCGTTCTATGTTTCTAAAATCCTCATTAAACATTTCCATTGTCAATTTAAGATCCTTTTGTCTAGATGCGATGTAACCTGAACGAACATATGAACATATGTGACTTTATAAATGGTCCGAGCCTTTATGAGAATCATACCACCCAAAGTGTCAAGAAAACATATCCAAAATCACCACAATAAAACTTGCAGAAAAGGAATCATCGATACATCATTGAAAGACCCACTTTCTGAATTGGGCGAAGAGATGCTGAATATATCGGATGTCAAAGTTAGTTATGCCAAACTTCAGAACCAGCTCGCTGATATCAGAAATGAGAAAAGAACCAAACAGAAAGACATTTTAAGTGATTCCGCTTATAAAGGAGAGGAAAAGTATTTGTTCTGGTGAAAAGTAGACACAAAATATCTAATATATTAGAAAAGAAAACATTAGAAAAGAATGGAAAATCAAGCAGCTTAAAGTACTAGAAAAACATATTATTGCAAAAGGAGGAACGAAGAAAGCCCTAAAAGAGCTACATGAAAACAAACTGTGGCTACCTAACCTGAAAAAGAACCAAACTAAAATAACGAATAGAAAACACATCAGTAACCTAGCAACAGAATTATATAAAAATCTCTACTCTAGGAAACACAAAAACGTGCAACAAAATAAGTGAATATCTCCTAAATTAGAACTGAAACCAACTCCTTTACCTGAACCTGAAATTTTAGCCGCGGAAGTTAGGAAAGCTATACTGAGTCAAAAGTCGGATATGGCCCCAGGGCCAGATAGGATCACCAATGGTATATTGAAAGTCACCCTAGAAGACCATTGTTCCACCCTTGTTCTCATCCTAACAAAAGTTTTCAATGATGTATTAACATCAGGATTAATTTCAGAGCAATGGCAAACGTCACATATAACCCTTATTCATAAACAAGGTCCAAAAGAAGATATTGAAAACTATAGACCAATAAGGCTGATGTCCATTATGTTTAAAGTTTTTTCGAAGATTGTATTTGACTGGATATCAAACAAACTGGACGAAAGCCAACCAAAGGAAAAAGCTGATTTTAGAAGACATTCTGCTACTCAAGATCACATACACACAGTCAAACAAGTTATAAAAAAATACAATGAGTACAATACGCCCCTTCGTGTATATATATATTAAACGAACGCTTTCGACAGTATTAGTCACAAAACAATATGGGAAAGCTTAGAGAACCAAGGCATCCCTAAAGTATATATAAATATTATTAAAAACATAGCAAAAGCAAAGCAAAAATTCAATTGGAATCTTTTAGCACACCCTTCAAGATCAAACGAGAAGTCCCACAGGGAGACCCACTGTCTCCTAAGCTTTTCTGCGTAGTATTGGAAAACATATTCCAGAAATTGGAGTGGGAAGAATTCGGCTTAAACATACATGGGAAAAAACTAAGAGATCTAAGTTTTGCAGACGACATCGTCCTACTGGAAGAAAACCCACATAAATTGGATAAAATGATAAAGAATTTAAATAAAGAAAGCGAAAAAGTTGGACTTTTCATGAATGTGGAAAAAACTAAGTTGCTAACTAACTCTGAAACACACAAGGTTCAATTAAAACTCTAATTCAATTAAAACCTCTGGAATATGTAGAGACAAATATATGTATTTGCGACAAATAATTTCACACAAAGATATGACAAGCAAAGAAATTCAAGCCAACAGCTTGAAAAAGTATTGGACATTCAAAAAAATAATGAAATCCAATGAGATTAGCAACACAATAAGGCGAAGAATCTTCAACACCTGCATACTACTTTGCATGACATATGGCTGTGAAACTTGGGCTCTTACAAAACACCATAGAGACATGCTAAAATACTGTCAAAGAGCAATGGAATGAAGAATGCTGGGAATAAAACGTCAGGACAGGCACAGAAATACGTTTATAAGATCCAAAACTAAAGCTGTTGATGTTCTTGAAAAAAAAAGACCAACTAAAATGAAGGTGGACCGGTCACATGATGCGCAGCACACACAAAAAATGGAGCAAAGACGTCATCAACTGGTACCCTAGAGACGGCAAAAGAAGTAGAGGCAGACACAATACATGATTGGAAGACGACATAAAATTAACAGCGGGCCATACTGGAGAAGAGTAGCAAGGGATAGACACCAGTCGAAAATGTTAGAGGAGGCCTATGCCATGAGGCACACTGAGCACAGAGACATACTATAACAACACGAAGTAAAACATATAAAAAGCTCAGGATGAAGAGTCTCTGTAGATAGAAAGATAGACTTTATAAAAGCCCTTATGTGACTATTAATTCAAGGCTCCGGCATGCAAGAGTTGAGTGAGATTGTATTATTGGAACCACAATTAAGCAAGCCAGTTGGTTTAGGGCCTCAGTGAAACAATCGGCGAAGGACCCGTTTTTTTTATTAGCTAAGGAAATAGATCCTACTCTGGCACCCTTCGAGGGACGCTTGTCTATGAAAAGCTTCAAGATATATTGTTACAATTTCGAAACTTACCTGTACTCATGGAAACGAACGACTTTTTGCTATTGTGTCTAGGTCCACAATCTTTTTGGTAAGTTCTGGGCAAGATAATTGTCTGAGCATTGGATAGAAAAGGAAGAGATGATGGTTTGGAGTTTTCATATGATAGTTACGAAAGCCTGATAGTCTGAAAGGATAGAGAAGGATTTAAAGAGAAGGTGCTGATCCAGGCGAGCACAGAAAGTTGCAAGTGCCTACTACGCCACATTAAAGAGTAAGAGTGTACTAATGGGCTTAGAAATTTCAACACAGCCAATAATGTCAGCGAACATTGATTCTACAAGAAACACATTTTTCGAGAAAAATAAAGTTGTGTCCAACTCTGACGTCAACTACTAATATCAGTCTAGTGAGGCAAGAAGTAGTATCTTGATTGATCAAGAACAAATTGTATACCACTACCTCTCTGTGACATCTATTGGATCAATCTCCACTGAAGGATATGGTTCCATTTCCTGCGTTTATTAAATGAACAAATGGCTTACTGATATCCCACACATTCGAATATTATAACTAGGAAGTCTTTTGGAAAATGCTTTGCATGGGGCCTAGCCTGGTTCGCAGTGCAAATTACGCTTACAAGGAAGAAAAAATGGAATAGTTGCGATGGTCCTCAAGCGCTTGAAAGTGCTTGAAAATCGTTCTATACCAGATATATATCACGGTACTATACCTGAGGCGGATTCGGAGAGAATTTCCACCGTAGGCTGCTCAACGATAGAATGGTGGACGCATAGTAGAGTAACGCAGGCCATGAGGCTTGGCCTGAAATTTTGGGAGATTTCCTTTGACGGTCTACTGAGATTTGAGCTGCGAGATGAGTCACGAATTGCAATCTACGCGGGTGATGTAAGGGCGATAGAAGCGAAACGCATATTCGTTCATGCGTAACTCAGACTAAATATGATTATACGACAAGTGAGGGACCTCATAACTGCTCGCGGGTTCAGCTGGGTACAGTTGACACTCAGTTGATACCCTGGACAGTTGAACGTGTTTAAGGGTTTCCACTCGGGTGCCTTATCGTATCAACCATTAAAAAATTATCTTCGCTGGGACTTCTTCCTTCCAATCGGCCAAAAAGAAAAGGCAGTTAACAAGATTTCGGCAGAGAAAAGTGAAAAACAGTCCTGAGGGTGCGACACGAAGATAATCTGGACTGTCTGACTTTTGGACGAGTGAATTGTTCAATTGATTTTTACTTAACCAAGCTCTTGAGCGAGTTTACTTACCTAGGATAGTTCCAGTCATACCTGCACGAGTTGACGTAAATAACGCGTATGACATAATTTTCCCTACAGAATAGACTGGAGAGCTATTCCTAGCGGCTGATTACAACTTTTGACAAACGAAATTGCAAGTCACACTATGCTCGGGCAATCCTGACAGTTTCAACAGGCATGCTGGAGTGTGAGAAGGAATCGGTTATAAAGGGATCACTTGTCCATTAGTATTATCCTCTTCCTCGTTCCCTCTTGTGAAGGGCTTCTCGAACAGATTAAGACGAGGTCTACCCCAAAGTTGTTATGTATTTTCAAAGGAAATTAATAATAAAATATATGTATATATAATTAATAATAAAATAATAATGGGCAACCGATAGGTCGCACCTGCAGCGAACGAAAGGAACAAGATTATAGGGTTAGTTGAAAATACAAAGGCCGCATAATGGCGGCCGAAGGAAGTTACTTTTCACCGACTAGCTCACCGCGTGGGCGTGGCGGTTAGGACATTATTTAAGCCCTGATCCTTCCATGCAACTCACACAAACACACACACACAGGGAAAGAGCTTAGTCCCTCATATTATATTGAATAAAAATTATTAAAAATCAAACAACCTGTAAATTGTGCTGCGCTGACTGTGAACACCTCCTCCTCTACTGGTTGTGTATCTTCAACTGATTGAGTGTCTTCTATGGTTGAATGTCCTCAACTGGTTGGTGGTTGGTGTTCTTTGGCAGAATGTTCTCTGTGGTTGAGTGTCATCCATTGGCAGATTGGCCGCTACTGGTTGGTGTTCCTTGGCAGAATGACCTCTACTGGCTGCAACTGGTTGAGACTGGTTGAGTGTCCTCTACTGGCTGCAACTGGTATCATCAATATCTTCTATCGGCTGAATATCCCTTTACTGGTTAAGTATCTTCTATCGGCTGAATATCCCACATACATCACAATTTCCACTCATTTATATCGATACGAACACAACAACCCAGTGAATCGTATCGATCGTAAAAATAACTTCCAAGAATTTTTTTTTCCTATTTGGAATATTTTTTTTTTCTGAGACTTTTTTTTTCTTTTTATTAATAACTAATTATTATTTTACTAATATTATTTACTAAATATTATTATAATATTATACTAATATTATTTTACTAAATCTAACTTTAAATATTTTTATTTTAATTTCTTAATTTATTTATTTATATATACATACTTTTTTTTGTTTGTGTAATGTCGCCTACACATTGAAATACGTAACAAAGTAATATGTCAAAAGGTTCCAGGCGAGGTTCTTAGGTTGACAGGAGAGTTAATTAATGGGTAGCGAGGTATTGTGCATCAAGAAGTCCTACACTTGCAATATAAATGGAAGTCCTAAAGATCTCTACCAGGAAAAAAAAAACAAATAAAAAAAATGATTTCTTAAATGAAAAGTGAGAAGTATACTATTAGCTATTAGGGCACCGCGCTTAAACTTTTATCAAGGATCCAAAAATGGTCATAGTAGGGTACAACGGTTATTCAGTCAACTTCCTAATAAAGTGACGTAATGGTATGGTCGAAGTGAGGAAATAAGGACATTAGATATATTTATAAGTAACATCAACTTTGATTAAAGACCCAACACAATACTTTGTGTGGATTTTTCACGAAAAATTGAAGAAAAATTCAATTCCAGCACACAAACCATTGCCAAATTTAAAGAAAAAAAATTTTCAACATTTTATTCACAAAAAATACAACCTTTTTCTATACTCAACACTTCTCCGGGAAATATCTCAATAAGCTTGGGATAATTTGGGTCCATTTGATATTCTTCCGTGTAGAAGTTTTTACACGATCAAAAAGCAACAACAAAACCTGTTCCGAGTCCTTAGAGCTGTAGAACATCTAATGTGAAGTCGCAATATTTATGTTTCCTAACTATATACCAAAATGTATGAATGTGCCGGTTGGAGCAGAGCATTTGCAAATTTATTCCCATCAATGGCGGATGCTTGAGTAATGTGTAGATAAAATCTACTAGGATATACAAATGGAATGGTCTACGGTTTCGTGTTTGGCACAGTTAAACAAATTGTTTAATATACGATCCTTTTTAGAGTTGTTGAATTCGTAATAGCCACAAACGTGCTCATACATAACAAGTACTAGAACAATCTGATACCCACAGTGAGACATTAGCGTGTCCCATTAAAAGAACCATTCAACAGATGTGATCTGAATCCTTGTGCAGAGAGAACATAAGATAGTCCATCTTACCCGCACCACTAGAAATCGTGTGGCACTTTGTAATATTATCCGTATCGAATGTATCTGAAGATGAGATACGTCTGCAAAGGAATGGGATTTACCTGTTGTCTACAAAACATATACCGAGATTGGTTTGCCAAATGTCCATTAACCCCATGCTACGTTCGGACATGATTCGCCATTAAAAAGGACCTTGTACAAGTAGTGATGCTTGGTCTGCCTGGAAGTGGTGAAGTAAGTTTGCTTGCATGTTCGACGATTTCTTCATACTCTCGTTGACTGCGGCTTTGAAGTTATATTAACCTTCTCTGACGCTTTATTACACCCCCATGTAGAACAAAAGAGAGCAAAGGTAATCAGCCACTCAAAATTAAATAAATTGTGAAATCAGCGAGAAATTCAAAGACCTTCGTGTCCTTGATAGAGCGATACTGGGATGTGGAATGGTCTTCCACCCTATTTCCATGCACAGCGTCTTCGTTGTTGCCGGCCATCGATCAGGCGTTGTAAGCACCCTCTGGAGGGATGCTCAGTAACTAATCACTTAAATAATCTTCTATGGTATCAGGTATTGGTACCAGGCAACAGCTCCTGCGCCCCTCGCCACTCCGATGGAACGCTCGCGGCAATGACAATGTTGGCAATGAAAGGTCTTCGAAACCCACCTCGGCAAGGTAAGTATGGCAAACGCAAAGGCAAAAGCAAAGGCAACGGCAAAGGCTTCGCTAAATGAAGCAACGAACGTCGCTGATACGCCAACGGCACCTATTTCTTGGATGTATCGCTGTAGTTAGATGTTTGTTATCCTGTTCCAAGACTCCCATGGCGGGAAACATGAGTACGTCGATACATATGTTTGTGGGATCGTATGTCTATTGGTGTTCGATAGATTCTGAAAACTCTCTTAGGTGCTGATTATTATCAATATTTTTCCACTTGTTTGCTGAATTCGTTGGATTGCTGTGGGGTGGAAGACAGTTCGAGCGTATGAAGGATAGGCAGAACAGGACTCATTCAGGCAAGCTGCAGATATATATAGAAATGGTTTGTCGATTTGTGTTCGTTGTATCAAGTTTTCATTTGGAGTTGCCGATGGGGGAATATAATGTGATATTTTGTTATTATAAGCCTTTTAAGGACTCATTAAAGCTATGGATGTGGCGTGGAAACATGAAAATGAGTCGAATGGGCTTATGAGATGAAATTTCAGTCAAAATTACAGGCAGACGACATAGCAATATTCTATGCGTAATTGAAACCAAAGCAAGAAGTGTGTAAACAGAACACCAAAGTACTAGCTGGGTTTTTGTTGTGAGGGAAATACTTCGCCCGGGTTGATGTCAAACTAAACTAGGGTCCCAAAACTAGTCCTTACCTAAACTAGTAACATGTAGCTTGAGTACGTTTCAAGCTCACAAAGAATAAATGTTAAAACGATTGAATGTTAGAATAGCAGAAGGAAGGACTATATGAATATGCCCTATAAAATTGACGAAATCAGAGTCTCGTAACAATTACCACAAGTTAGAACTTTTGTTGCCGATTTCAATGGAACATATTCAATTTTTGTAAGCAAGTTATATTCAAAAGGCGCTTATGGATGGATTCAAAGAACATCGGTGGTGTCTTTTGGTAGAGAAAGAAAAAAAAAAACGAAGATGTCCATACTCGCACCGAGTTCTGTTCAAGTCAGGGCTTGTCGCATCGTAGTCATCTTATTCTAAGTACATTTTTCATGACTTCTCATAAGCATTCTTGTCATCAAAGACGCCATGAGGTCACCATGGAGTTCTTTATCGATTAAGTGGGTTGCTGGTTGCAGGAATAACATTCCACGCCTTGCAACGTGTACGTTGAATGGTTGATATTCTCTTTTTTAACGACCCGCTATTTCAGTAATAAAATCGGCGTTGCTGTCATATTCTAAGACTTTTCTTTCATATGAGCCATTGTCTCACCCCTATCAAGCTTATCACATGCAATCCAATACATGCAATGATCCATTTTCTACACAACGAGAGCTGCCTTCCTCAAACCATAGATGGTCTGAGATCTTGGCTCTCTCTCCACACTCGAACCATTGTCATGAAGGATTTAAGATGGTTTGTTGGGGGGGCACAGCGTTGTCAGGTTAAATATATGCAAGAGATGTGGGATCACATGCTTAGATGGCCAGATCACTGCTCTCGGGCACCTAGCACGTTGTTCTGCTCCGGATCTCAGAAGCTTAGGCTTCGGATACCGATGTTCAAATGCGTGTTCAAAGGCTGTAGTGGTGATATGAGACAAAGTCCCTAAATGCTATAATATGGTTCATAGAATTGACCAAGGAGTTTGAGACATTATCCTTACTGCATAGACGCAGCTCATATGCACACAATTAAAGATTCTAAGTCAACCTTCTAGACGACTTGCCAGTCGAGTGCCATCAGTCCACCCAAGGTAACTCAACCCAAAAAGTGAAATGAACAAAGAGCGCAGAATATGAATGGGTTCGGTATCTGAACCGAACTCTTCGATATCTTCACTTTAGTTAAGAGAAGAAAGAAAGGCTCTTGGGGAAAAGGCAACAGTGGCTTCACTTGAACCAATAGCCACCCTCGAAATCAGGGACATTGACTGTGTTACGGACAGGACGGAGGTGGAAGAATGCCTCAAAAGGGTTTAACCAAATTAAGTGGGCTCAAATTACGACAAACCCCTGAAAATCATAGAAGGCAGCGCATAGCCATAGTCGACTTAACCGAGAAACAAGCCGAAAAACTCCTCTGCATGGGCAAAATAAAAATAGGTTGGGTGGTCTGCAGAATACGGCGGAGAGCAGTTCCTCTCCGCTGTTTTTAATGCCTAACCTGCGCTCATACAGCACAAGGCTACAAGGCTGCACAAGGCTGCGCTAAAAGTACGGCAACGCAGGCCATAAAAGAACAGAAAGCACGGGAGAGGCGCAATGTTTCCTCTACGGGAACGCTGATCCCAGACCAAATGACCTGATATATATTCTGGGAACAGGGAAGTGCCGGGTATTCAAAGAAGCCCCTACCAAAGCCAATGCAGCTCTGCAATGACCCGTGTCCTGCAGATAAACTTACACCGGAGTTTAAATGCAAAAACCTGCTTGAGCAGTTCGCGAGGGATATGAAAGCCGATCTATTGCTGCTTAGCGAACAGCACCGAGTTAAAAATTCATCAGCATAGTACCCTGATGAATCTGATACGTGTGCCATGTGGTTTCGAGACGGCACCCATCTGCGAGTTCAACGCCGTGGGCGAAAAGATGGTTTCGAGTGGGTCCGGTGCTTGACACCGAACGAACCCATAACATCTTTCCAGGCAAAGCTCAACTCTTTGGAGGACACCGTCTTGAGCACAGAGGGTCATGTTCTTATCGGGGGAGACTTTAACGCCATGGATATTGAATGGGGCATTCCTCAGTCAGATCCCAGGGGGAATGGAGTCCTGGAGATTAGCTAGCCGTGGTGAACACTAGTAACACTCCCACTTTCCACCGCTTGGGCTGCGTGGGTACCATTCCGGACTTGACATTCGCCTCGGAGTCCCTTTCCTCTATGAAACACAATTGGAGAGTTCTAGAGGACTACTCGGCCAGTGATCATCAGTACATAGCATTCGAGATCCGCGACAACGTTCCTACACTCCCAGAAACTCAGCGCTCCGCTTTCGTGTGGAATACTGAGAAGATGGACGTGGACTTTTGTTGACATGCTCATGAGATGCTCATGACTGTTTGGCTTATCGCCGGAGCGATAAACATGGTGAACTCCACAATGAGGACCATCTTCTCCGCTTGTATGTCATCTATGTTCCGCCCGAGATCTAGACACCGAAAGCCTCGGGTGCATTTGTGGTCCAGTGAAATAGCTGAACAACGAAGAGAATGTCTCAAACTCCAGCGAGAAGCTCAATGAGCGTGAAGTCTGGACAAGGTATGCACCAGAATGGCAGTTTATCAATCGGCCAGGAAATGCCTTCGCGGACTGATCAACAGGAGTAAGGCCCGTTGCTGGCAGAACCTCGTCGAAGACGTGAACAGGGATCTATGGGGCTTGAGCTATAAACTAGTTATGCGGAAGCGCGGTGCTCTACGGGCCCCCTGCGTACTTGAAGCGGATATGATGGACGACTTTTTCCCCAACAGCCCGTCCGTGTTGATGCCACCCACAGGAAAACAACATCAGACTGTCCACTCTTCACGAGGAGTGAGCAGGAACTAGCAGTTCTCTCCATGAAGGCGAAGAAGTCTCCAGGCCCAGACGGTATTCCATCCGAGGTACTGCAACTGGCCTATAACTCTTGCCCTGACGTCCTGCTCAGTGCGTTTAATGCCTGCTTGCGGGAAGGCGTTTTCCCTGAGCGTTGCAAGACGGCAAGATTCGTGTTAATCAGCAAGGGGAAGCGAAATCCCGAGTCACCGTGAGCATTCCAACCATTATGCATGCTAGACATGGTCGGGAAAGTGCTCAAGAAACTGATAAAGAGAAGACTCACTGACGTTATCGACGCCACCGGGGATCTGTCTCCAAAGCAGTATCTATCAAGTAGGCTTTCTCCGGAGGTGGTGAGTGTGGTCCAACAGGCGGAGGCACGCAGTCGATCCAACCGTCGGGTAGTCCTTCTAGTGACGCTGGACATAAAGAATGCTTTCAACTTTACTAGATGGACGGATATTCTGGAAGCCCTGGAAAACTCTTTCAAAATACCAGAATATCTGATGCGAATAGTCCGAAATTACCTGAAGGATCGCAGCCTGATCTACGACACGGCGCAAAGTCGTCGGAGGATGCTAGTCACATCAAGTGTGGCCCAAGGCTCCATCCTCGGTCCGGACTTGTGGAACGCCTCCTACGGCGGATTGCTCAGACTTGAACTGCCGGCAGAGTCACGACTGATTGGCTATGCAGGTGATGTTCCGGCATTAGCGGCATGGCGCACGGTCGATCAAGCGCAATTAAGGCTGAATGTACTGATGAGCCGGGTGGGGAGCTGGGTGGCCACTCACGGGTTTAACCTAGCGTTAGAGAAAACCCGTGAGTGGTCATCGTGACCAAGAAAAGAATCCTGATAAACTCTTAACTGAGTTACTAGGAACATATCAAGGCAACGACAAACAAGGCCGCAACAGGGGTCTTGGCAAAAGGTCGACTAATAGCCAATCATGGGGGACCAAGTCCAACAAAAAGGCGTCAGCTGAAGAGTGTAGTGCAACACACGCTTCTTTATGGCGCAGAGATATGGAGTGAAGCTCTCAACTGGGAACTGTACCGAAAACGGCTGGCACAGGTGCAGAGACGAGGAGCACTGCGGCTTGCATCAGCATACCGTACAGTCTCTGAGCCAGCGATGTTGGTAATTGCAGGGGTGATACCAATCGCTCTCCTTTCTAGAGAGCGCAATAGAGTTAACCTCCGAAGGCACGAGGGTAATAAAGAAAAAGTTCCTCGCGATGAAAGACGATGCACTCTCGACGAATGGCAACAATCATGGGAAGGGGAGCTTAAAGGAAGATGTACCGCACGGCTCATCAAAGACTTGAGATCGTGGCTCAGTCGAACGCATGGTGAGACTGACTTCTACCTGTCCCAGCTACTGAGAGGACACGGTTGTTTTCAGTCTTGCCTGCACAAGATAGGTAAGTCACAGACTCCAGATTGCATATTCTGCATTGGTGTGAAGGACGACACCTGTTATATTTCCTTTTCATGCAGAAGATGGGACAAACAGTGTGGTGATCTTGCCGAAAAAATGGGAGATATCCTAATCGAAGAGATGCTGAAGTCAGTTGACAAATCGAATCAAGTGGCACATTACGCTCGGGCGATTCTGGTCATGAAAAAAAGGTATACTTGACCGGCTGGAGGCCTTGAGGATGGAGGGTTTCCTTCTCTAGCAATCCTCCTCCTCTTCCATTCCACTGGCGAAGCAATCCTTGTAACCCGAAGGCGCCAAAAGACGTAAAATTAGGAGGCGCGAAGTAATGTATCAAAAGTTTCCAGTTAATTAATAAATAAAAGTTAATGTATCAAAAGTTTCTAGGCGCTCGGGTTGACAGGGGAGGTGTTTAGTTGGTAGTCTAGTAGGTCTGTTGTGACACTAGGAGTCCGACACTCAGGGCGTAACTAGCCTTCACCTACCTACCCCCCCCCCCCCCCCAAACTTAGTTCAAAGAGAAAATTGCCGAAAATTGTAAACCAATTTGCGAGATAACATTTGCTTCATGTATTCATTTTGTTAGTGTTTTGTTCACCCGCCAAAATAACTCACAAGGTAAGACACTGATCAACCTTTGTTACCTCCAGTTCTATTGTTACCTGTATGTCCATTTCAGTTTCAGTTGAAAATATGAGAAGTATATCATCAGCATACACAAAAAGCTAAACTAGAATACCGCCCAAATCGTCTCCGATCTTCTTCGGAAATTCCTTCAAAGCCTTATCAAAAACTAAACAAAACGGGCGAGATAAGATGATAAAAAATCGTCCTAAGCAACGTTCCGCAAATGAATAGCCTTCATCATTGGCCCTCAACTTGCAGCTGTGTTGTGCTTCTACTAAAACTAGTACCGACTTCTTTTAGCCAACATTTCCACAACCGAATGTGCCTTATGCCAAATGCTCACAATATCTATCTCGAAATGGCGAATCAATCCGCCATGTTTGATGTATCATAATGTCTAATTTTAGACAGGTGTCAGAGTACACTCATAACATGTTCTAAACAAGAAAGCTTGAAATACGGACCAGGAATAAGAAATCCAAAAAAACCAGGAATAAAAAATCGGCTGGTTCCCGAAAATCCTCTAATCAATGCTGCAGCGAGGGTCCAGTGAGGCAAGTGCAATGACTTGGGCAGGAGGGGTCGTATTTTGGAACAGAATAATCCATGGTGATGCTGGCCAGAGCAGTATTAGTTGTGTTGAACATTGAGAACGTCAAGTAGAGTACAAAACACTAATCCCACCATTAAATCTACTTTGCCGTGTGTGATTTCAATCATACAATTGGAGAGTTATAGTAGGCTAGTCAAGGCACTAAATTTCTGAGGCAGTTCTTTTCGATAACGAAGTCAAAGGCGATTGGTCTATCGATTTTTTTTTTTGACTTACGAGCTGGTCCCTTAATCTGATTGACAAATCAGTACTTGCTTCCGAAAAAAGGTTATTTTGAGAAACTACACTTATGCTGTGCATTAAAGAAAGAAGTCTTGAGTGCTCTTCTGTATTCCACTCGCTAGAACGCCAGTTTAGGTCACGAAAGTGCTCGGTAAACACATTAATCGAAAATTTTATGACGTTAACCATAGAACCTTTCCATGTAGATCAATGATTCCAAAACAATAGACGAAAGAATGTAGTCGATGCAAGGAAGGGGTAGTCTTTTTTACGGGGCTTTCGGCGTCAGGAATGCATTTGGGCCTGCGACATGTATTGGTATTCTTGGGGTCTAAAGAAAACCTAAAGAACTATGGGCTGTTGGCCTACACACAGCAAAGTTGATAGGAGCTGTTGTTGTACCAAATGTAGCTTAAGAGTCCAGTCAAATCGGCAAGGACTATGTTACTTTCATTTAATGCACAAAAAGCAGAATCAAGACTAAACTACCTAAGATGCTGCGGTAGTAGTCAGGTAATTTGGGCAGAACTTCAGTAAAACTGAACTGAACTGGGCCTTAATTGAAAATAGTTGTTAGAAACTTAGACTTCTTTAAAGACTCAACTTTGAATTTTCCAAAGCAATTCTAGGCATTGACTTATGAGGCCACTTCGGAGACCTTAACTCCCTGTAATGTATTAACCAATATAGGGAGAGCAGGTCCTCTTGATGAGTATTATTTTACGCAGAGGGGCACTGTAGATTGTAAGCAGTCCATCAAACAATTTACCAGCAATTAAAATTGCTCTCCAAGTGTTGTAATGATTCTTGAAAGCCGAGCTTAGTGGAGAATTAACCGCGAGACTAATTTTGTCTGAGGTTCTGGGCAACCAAACAAATTGTCAGACTATCAAACCGACGTAAAACCGGTAAGTCACAGACTTCAAAATACATATTCGGTTTTTCAGAGAACGATAAAGCTTGTTCTATTTCTTTGGCATGTAGTAGACGGTTTTGATATGATAGTGAGTGTATTGAAATAATTTACAAACGGGCAGCTTTCCTGTAGGGATGCTGGGTACTTGACAAATAGAGCCACTTTGTATCAGGGAAGGGATTCCTTCGACTTTGAATTATCTCTAATCAAATGAAGAAGAATAAACTTTACCAAACGCAATCCAGGAAAATATTCTCACCTAGGTTCTACGTTTGACAGTAGAGGGATTTTCTAGGTAGTACAGCTATTTTATACCACTCGGACTGCAAACCAACGCCGTAAAAATCCTTTACCTCACTTTCCCTTTTGGACATTCTATTCCTTCATAATTCCTAACCGATTGAGAAGTAAACAGTTCATACAAGAACGATTAAGCGTCCAATGGACTATGTAAATGTTTCTTGCATTCTTTTGGATGTCATTTTTGAATATTTAAAAGTTTTACCAGAAACACCACAAAATTTTGTTAATTGGTTTTTTTGTTGTGTTTATATCAATGATTGATAGGATTTACGTGAGCAATAGTTTCAGAGTGAAAATATTTCATATTTGCCGGGTTTTGTTTGTTGTTAATTGGGACGGATTTATCGTGTCTGCAACATCAAGTATGTTTCATATTTTTGCCGTTAACACATTTTCTTTATCCTTGACATCATTTCCTTCTTATATTTGGATGATTTTAATGTCCTGCAAAAAGTTAGTTATAGAATATGTGAAAACATCAACTAAAACCAAAAATTTTCAAATCCTTGTTGACGTTTTGTAGACTCTGATGAATCCTTTTGAGTTGATTACAATGGTTTCGACGGAAATCGACGATGAGCACTGAACAAGGGATTAATACTCCTTCGAATATATTCTGATAAACTGACTTAGTATGGATGGTAACCCAATAATGGACATTGCTCATAAATAAAACTTCAACTGGTGATGTCACTGCGACTTTTGTTGAAATTTTCAAACCAATGAACAACAACTGTTGGCCTAACGATCCTTCGACACCATATGCTGTGCTTCACTCTTTCGTTATCCAACCGGACGTATTAGGCTTAGTTGTATATCTTTGTCGTTAACAAGGAAAGGAATTACATGGGAACATTTCTAACACTTTTAGGAACGAAGGATTCTGAAAAATTGAAAGTTAGTTAGAGATGAATGGAGCTAAAAGGGATTTGTTTATGAAACATTTTTATTACGTTAAGAAAAATAGTAGCTCGTACAAGGCTATCAGGTGGTGAAAGAACCATTCCGGAGAAGTTGACCATTCAGTCAAAAGCTGCCTCCTTCTCGGCATGAGTTTAAACCGGAAATGGTGTTAGGGAGACTTCAGGGATTGTAAGTTTTAGTTAATGTTAAAGCAGTTCACGGTCGAGTAAGGTTTTTGTTGAACATGTGTGACTTTATGTTGGATCTTATCCGACTTTTAGCTCGATACGGTTAAAGGATATTTTTTCACATCGGTTGTCAACAATCCAATCGGCGGGAATGATTGAAAATAAATTTTCGAACTTGAACAATTTAAGGTATTTAGTCATATATTCTTATGAGTCGCAACGTTTAGATGCAATAAAGTCATGCACAATCGAGGGGAATGGAGAAAGGGATCAGGTTTTGAAAGTCTAACGAATAATGTGAATGGAAGTATCGAGAAAAAGAATCGTTGGTTGTTCGCTACTAATTCAGTATTAACTCCAAAGAAATTCTTATGCGCAAGTAATATCTGCAGCTCTGCAATAGAGTCCTACTTTCAATCTCGATGTCTTTCCTCATGAAATTTCATCAAGTTCTCAGAAACTAGAAATGAAAGGAGTTTGAAGGCCATATTCTGCAACCTCTAGTCGCAAATCGAAGTGCAGTGGCCTCCCGGGTTGTGAGTCGTAGCAATGGGCTTACATTTCGTCCTCCATATAAATCATTGAAATCGTAGGAATGGCACTATTAAAAGATTTGACATGGATTGATGAAATAGAACTAACTAAAGAGGAGACTCTTTTCCGACCGATCATGTCTGAGAAAGAAGCAACTGGAGGGCGCGGTCTCCATGAATCTGAGAAAAATCAAATATAACAACCTGCACCTCATTGACATTGAGTGAAGAAGGAACATTGCCATATCATCGCCATGCTTCCTCCGAGAGCATCAGCGCCTAAGACTAAACATGGGCTTCCAAAGACGGCAGTTACCTCAAATGCTCTCATTGTAAAAAAAATCCCAGTATACCTCATATAAGACCCTTCCTGAGAACTTATCATCACCAGGTTAAGACTGCTGCGTCTCAACTGAATATGAGATAAAATGGTGCCTAATAGGCGACGACAAGACATGAGAACTTCAAAATCAGTCATATTAGACTGTTTGAACAACTTTGTGGAGCTACGGACTGTCTGCTGTGCGCCCTTAAGACTTCCTGCCAACTCACATGCAAAATTTCACTCTGATGAGTCAAATTTACTCTTATCACCATTCAAAATAGTTGAGACATATGAAAATCATATGAATACGTGTTAGCTCCCTGTGATATCACAACGCATCAACGAGTTGATATTACAATGCACGAATTCTCCTTTTAGAATCTTTTGAGAGTCCACAAATTAGCTATATAAAATCTATACAAGCCATAATTCATCTTAGCACTCTATATTAAACTTTAAGGAGTTTGACTTCGATTATTTCATTTTTGATTACACAAGTCAACAACAAAAAACTTTTTTTGGGTTTGTTATTAAATTAATATCTTCCGATTGTCTACAACTAAAAGTAACCACAGTCTCCATTTATAACAAATGAAGTTTGCTTTTGTACATTTTACAATGAAAAATAAATATTTTAAGATTTTGACAGAACGTTTGAGGAACAACGATTTTAACACGCAAGAGGCGGGGTTGCGGGGAGATTACGGGCGTGCAGCGGGGAGCGGCGGGTAGTCTGGACATTATGCGTACGAGCATTGCCGAGAAACGACGCCATTTGTGTTGCGCGGAGTCCAAAATCGCTTCCAAAAAGTGTAAAAATGACGTAAACTCTTTTTGTTATATTTGTGGCGAATTCATTAAAGTAAGGGCAAAAAAATTTAGTCTTTCGACACATATAAGACTTTGTGAAGCTTATAAAGCTTATTTTAATTTTACTATTCGTAGTCAAGACAAAATATGGGCCCATAAATTCTCGTGTGGTAACTGCAAAAACACATTAGAAGGTAAAAGAGTACATCATAACTTTCGGTACTAATTGTAAAAAAAATTGCGTAATGTAACGAATTTACAAGTAACGTGTATATTTTATATGTATGTTATTTTTTTCAGCTTGGTATCGAGGAGAAAAAAAAATGTATGAAGTTCGCAGTACCAAGAATATGGAGGGAGCCCACTAATCACATCAATGATTGCTACTTTTGTTTAGTTGATCCACGCAACCGTCGGGTTGGCAAAAATGCCAAGAAGATTAAGTACCCAGATCTACCATCAACAACCGCTCCAGTACCCCACAGTGAACATTTTCCTGTGCCTTCCCGTTCAAAACCGAAGGAACAGCTGCCGCTATCACAAATGTCTAGTTGGAGCAAATCCAGCGAATTTTTACCCGAATCAGTATCTTTTGAACCACATCTTATAAATTCAGAAGAGTTTAATGACTTAGTAAGAGACTTAAACCTACCTAAACTTAAAGCTGAAATATTTATTAGCTTCCCGGCTAAAACAGTGGAATTTGCTCAAGAAGGATATTAATATAAGTGATCAAAGGAAGCGTCATGAAATATTTTCTGGATTTTTTACAAAGGAAGACGGACTTTGTTATTGCAATGATGTGAAAGGTTTATTTGTAGCAATCGGAATCCCTTGCGTTCCTTCTGAGTGGCGTCTTTTCATCGACACCTCTACAAAAAGTTTAAAAGCAGTCCTCCTTCATAATGGAAATAAATTTCCATCTCTACCTCTGGCTCATTCTGTAATGCTAAAAGAAAATAACGAAAGCGTTAAAATGGTGCTTCAAACTTTAAAGTATGAAGAGTATGCCTGGCCAGTGATAGGGGATTTTAAGATGGTGGGTTTTCTGGTGGGAGTGCAAGGCGGATACACGAAATATCCATGCTATCTTTGCTAATGGGATAGTAGAGCCGACACACTTCACTACAAGCAAAAGTCATGGCCTAAACGGATCGAATTTCAGATAGAAAACATAATGTCAAGAATGAACTCATTGTGAAGGCCGATGATATTTTGATGCCCCCGTTGCATATAAAATTAGGCCTTATGAAGCAATTTGTGAAGGCCTTTCGTCAAGACTCTCCAGCCTTTGAATACTTAAAGAGTTTTTCCCTAAATTGTCAGAGGCTAAAGTTAAAGCTGGTATTTTCGTCGGTCCACAAATTAAGAAAATAATGGCCAGTGAAGAATTCCCAGAGTTACTGAATGCCCACGAAAAACAAGCGTGGCTCAGCCTTAAAGCAGTGATCCATGGCTTTCTTGGCAATAAAAAAGCCACAAATTATGAAGAGCTCATTTCTAAAATGTTTGATAATTTCAAACTCATGGGTTGCAGAATGCCCCTTAAAGTGCATATGCTACATGCTCACTTATAACCAGTTTAAACATAACTTGGGGGCATATTCAAAAGAGCAAGGAGAACGCTTTCATCAAGACGTGATGAACTTTGAACTGCGTTATCAAGGACAATACAATGAGAACATGATGGGTGACTACATTTGGAGTTTAATACGAGAAAGTTCATACTTACACAAAAGAAAAACCAAAAATTTTCATTTTTCAAGCTTTTTTCTGTTTATTTTACATATTTAGATACTTACCTTTATTGTTCTTTCTAAATAAAAGTGATTAACATATAAATTAAAGTTATTTTTCTTACTTTTGTATTCTACTGAATTAAGAAATTTAGATTTTTTTTAAATTTGAAATTTCGTTCTGGTTGCTACAAAAGCAAACTTTATTAGATAAATGTATTTTTACCTAGTTTAATTTGACATATATAATCAAAATCAGCATCACAGAACTCAGACTCAAAAATCGTGTTTACTTGTGTTATTTTTGTCCCAATGGATTTGGGGTTTTTCTTGTTGGCAAGGTTTTGTGACTTCAAAGAATACCGAGCTCAAGTTTTATAGTTCTCAATGTTCGAAAATCCTTAGCAAATCTTTTGTAACGTAATATGATACATGCCTTTATATATTTCCATTTTTGTATTATCACTAACTACGAGGTGACATTGAGGTAATATTCCAATTTGGATACTTGTATATGCAAAACTAAGGTACACATGAGGTTGTTAGAAAGAAGGCTTCCTAACACTGCCACTACCACTACGATACCGTCAAAATGACCACAGAATGTAAGCTAATCCATCGGATGGTGGTAGCTCATCAGCTGTTTGTAAAACCTGAAAATACCACCAAGGTTTCGAGTGGCAATCAAGGTTCTGAAGGCAACATACAGCTCACTAGGTCACTATGCTTCGAACTAAGTACCTAGTTTTAATCTTTTAGCTTAGCTGAGGGCCGCGGAAACGTCAACACCTGCTGAGTTGGACTGTTCACTTAACTCCAGAAACAGGGAGTAAGTTTCTTCCAACCAGGTCTTCCCGTCTAGGACGAGGAACCATAGGAAGCATATTTTTGGTTAAAACAGACTCTGCAAAAACAAAGATGGGCAAATAATAAGAGGTGATGAAGAAGCAACGGAACGATGGGCGTGCATCTGAAGGGCCTAGAATTGAAGTTTCCGAGCCAATCAAAGTGAGAAAGTAGATTGATTCATAACGCAGAAAGAAGTAAATATTCTAGAAAAAGTGCTGTGTAGGAGTGCTACGTTGTAACTCATAACACAAACATATCAATGGCACAGGCAAAGACCATGATGCAGGAGTGGTGAAAAAGCGTGGTTTGCGCTCTGCACAAAAAAAGTCTAGGGAATTGTATGTATCCTTTGGAATCCTCACGAAAACATTGTGGCATGCAAATGTATGCTGACAAGAAGAATGATGAAATAAAAAGGCTTTAGAGCCGGATAATCATCAATCGAGAAATTAATTACGGTGGCCTTATGACCTTAAATATGACTTTATGACCTTATGACCTTAAAAATTTAGAAGTTTTACATTTTTAACTTTCTTTACCTAGACTTTCTACTTGAATTTTGCATCTAACGAAGCCAAGCCATGAAGGCTGAGGCTATTTTGCATGTAGTTCGTGAGTGAGCCCGCTTCATCTCATTCCCAAGAAAGAAGATTCCTGGCGCCCATGTGGAGTATCCCAATGTCTCAACTCAGGCACGATTTCAAATAAAATCCGAGTGTGATACGAGAAGTAACCAGTAATCTAGGTGAGAATCGGTTTTTTCACAACTCGACTTGAATGTAGGGTAACGCGGTGCAGTTCTGTTAACAAATCATAAACAACGTACTCCTAAGCCTCAATTTCTGTATATGATAGATCAATGACATATTTATCACCTCAAAAGCGTAAGTACAGCAAAAAGAGCCTCTGTTGGATTTCCAAAAGGCTCGCTATAAACATGTGTAAATTCTGGGCCGTATGGTCAACGAATTCAGCAGTACCAGAAAAGACGGAAGAAGGATGATGGGTACCGCTTGCTTTCTACTGAAGTGAATTGTTCGTTTTGAAAACGAAACACAGCATTCGAGATTTCGACATTTTGTTAAAGGCAACCAGCAACACGTATTAACAGACTCTAAGCCTATGGGGTCTATGGTCTATGCTTTGAAACAACTACCTACCAAAGCCAGCTTCGTCAGCTGGATGAATCCAGGGCCCTCTAATGATCTTCGCTCGATTTACGCTTCGACTTTTATCAATTTTGAAGTTGCATGCAAAGTTTAAATTTTGGGTTGCATGGTTTGAGGCACCGTACACTGCCACAGTTGACTAAGCTACCCAATTTGCGTTGTTATTATTTAAGGCGCCTTCCTTGGTTGCAGGCGGAACAGAAATCGGCCTCATCATCTAGATTCAATTGACATGATTGACCGATAGCATCGTACGAACAAGATTGTGATCATGGGCCTTGAAAAGAATCTATCACATTGGTCTAGCATGCACCCTGTCTTCTTCGTTTACGATGAACCATTTCAGAGGTTCTGTCGGAATCACGCAGAAAAATGTTACACAAAACATTGATTTTGTTTCCCGGAGAGGTGATAGTTCTTATTGAAGCCAAAAGCAGAATCGAGAATCAGAAATTGAAATGGAGGTACAGAAAACCCTGTACCTCCATTTCGTCATAACCCTTGGGGAACATTTGGTTACAAAAACCTTCGAACTCTCGATAATACATGTGTGTCTAAGATGTAAAGAAGCTGCTTACACAGCTCTACTTGGTTCAGGCCTGAAGCACTGAACGCTGTCTCGAAAATGGTACATACCATCAACATGAATAAAAGCAGAGACAGGGTTTTCACAGAGAGGCCCGAATCCACATTAACTGAGAAAAGTGCACTAACTGTGCCCAGGAGTCCCATTGACAACTTCCAAATCATGCGTACTATTAAAGAAAGTCAATCTGTCCACTGTTCTCGTTACAAACTTTCCCAGCCTTAGCTGCCGAGACATGGTATACAGGATCGACCTCAGTCGTGCCTCCCCAAGTCCGCTGCATCTCTACACCACTTTAACAACGCATGATGGGCTGTACACTATGCTCAGTACAGCGGCTGAGCCTAGGTATAAGGAATTCTCCTTCGCAACAGCTCGCATCCCTGGCTCCAGGCATGAACGCCGGATGCAGTATTCATCATCAAGATTGTGACATTTACAATACCCTGAACGTCACTCAGAAAGGAATGACGGAATGTCACATTAGATGTAGACTGTACAGTCGATCAGACATGTATTCAACGTATTTTGGACCCAAAGGGTTAATAACGTGTCAGATGATATTTGAAATGCATACTTTCATCTTCAGGGATAAGGGACCCTCGTAAATATGTTGGGAGTAGAGACTGCGCTAGGCCAACAGTCTAATTTCAAAAATGTTGGATGCTTTCAATTGAATAACATATTGGAAATTGACTTGGATTCTGAGATCGTCAGACTTGATTCCAAGATCTAGAAAATCCAAGGCCCATTATTGTAAACAAAGGTTACAAAGCCTTCGTGAAGACTAACACCATGTCTTTTCCAAACACTCAGTCCTAGGACAACATAAATAATGGTAGTTTTATAAAATCAGCCAATTTCCTACCATGTTCAGCGCGCCTTATGTCTTGCCGCTTTTATGCTAAAAGTATCCTTGAAAGTTTGGCATAAAGACAAATTTTATTAGTTCTGTACATGATTGTTGCTCTTAACTGATTTGGGTATCATAGTTCCAGTGAATAGACCATATCCAGTACCATCTGATCAAAAACTCACCAAGGTAGTACGTTCTGAATGGGAGAAACATTTCAGGACACTTCAATCACATGATTTCAAGCGGAATAACCAATGAATAGATGGATTTAATGTGCTGGGTGGTAATCTGGGAGAGGATTTTTGTTGAATAAAAAACAATACGCATTGCCGAAATAGTTGTCAGAAATTAATGAAACAGTTTTTGCTTAACAGAAATTCATTTCGGAAAATTTAGCACCAACATCGCTGGAGTCCCCAAACAAGCACCAACTGGAATGTGATTATACATGATGAATTTGATCCAATTCAAAACTCACAAAGGTATTGCACAAGCCGGTTGCCATGACTTTCATATTTCATACGATACTGTGTGAGAGCATTTATAATGAAATAATTCTTTTGTCCGGTGCAACCATCCCGGAATTTCACTAGCTCAACTTCCACTTCATTCGAAAAACCCGCCATGGAAATTTGCTCAAGTTCTCTGTAATTTTGTTAATATTAAATCCAACTTTCCGAAATGAATGGTCCAAAAAATGTTAGATGTTATCACACAGTCATGCATAGTCCCGCACCGCATCCCGTGCAAAACACATCCTGCTTGCATGGTCCTTGAGTCATAAGCCCTTCCCGTCCAAATTTCGCCGGCAGACTCCTGATAGGACGACTCGGGTCGCCTGCGAACTAAACTCAATAACAACTCACTTACGATTATTTTCAAACTGTCCAACATGTCGATATTCCTTTCCGGTATTCCAACTTTCCACTCATTGTCCTCGTGCTCGACAATGTTGTGTTTGGAGTTGACAACAGGCACGACACCCACCACAGCACACCTATAAAGCCTGGACTTTGGGCTCACATAGCAGGAAACTTTTACATCCCCAAACTCTATTAGGTCATGCTCAGCAGGTTACTATACCTTATAAATGCTTTTATGAAAAGTTTAATTCAATTTCGGAAATGCAATTCGTCGAGACCTTTTTCTGCTCCTCGCTCAGCTTTTGCCCTTACATGTTCAAACTCCTGTTTCTGCCCTTGCCGCGCGATCCATTTCCCGGATTGCGTTCAACACTGATACGGCAACATCCAATATCATCCGTTGCGACTCGAAAAGTTCTCGTGATAGGGAAATAAATGAAGGATTCAGGGAGTTAACTTTTCCTGATTTCGTTCGAGGGCCACCTGAAAATCAACGCTCCGCAAAAAGGAGGCTTAGCGTCGGAACGGGAGCCGAGAGTAATTATTTTCAAGTCCAATGTATACCTGCTGCCTGTGTCGTTACCAATGGAGTTCTACCAGCTCCAACTCAGTAACTTTTTAATTACGCAATGGACTTTCGACAAAAATGAAATTCACTTCTTGTCGTGATGCCTCTATTTGGCAAAAAGCTGATAAAATGTGTCAACAGTGTTTTAACAGAGTGCACTTTTAAGTCGATATCCATTGAGGAACACTTTCATAGCCATTTTTGAGCGATTACGTTTTTCCATTCGAGTGTTCGCGGGGTTTTACAGCCGCCTGTCAAACTTTTTAATGGTTTTCACCGGGACAAAATAAGGTTGTCCGTTTTAAACGATATTTTGTTTCTCTTTGGTTATTTTTCTTATTTTTGTGTGTTTTTGAGCCATTTCTGTTTCGGGCATAATCAATGAAATTCAACGTTATTATGTTGCTCTTCATTATGTAAACGTTGCTCTGCGACGGAGCGGTTAGAACAGAAACCAATCGAACGCCGAAAAGACGATTTTGACGTTGAAAAATAAATTTAAAATGATCATTGTCAATTTTCTGGGGACATTTATTCACAAAAGTATTTTGCTGAAGACAATTCTCCGGTCAGATTTTACATATTTTCGGGTTACTTTTGTTTCTTGAGCCATGCGGACATTTAATCAGTTTTATGCGCGAAATCCATGCTGAATATTTAATTGGCTTCCTAGCGACGAATTTAACGTTTAACGTCTTCTTTGTTCTAGCTTTTATAAATAGTTAAAATGTTACCCGATATCTCTTTCACCGTTAGTATGCCCAAGCCATGCGCGGTATACATGCCTAGTAGCACCTCTCTTAAAGTCTGTAGAGGCTTTCTGTCAGTAGAGACCAAACAATGTGACAGCGTTAATGAAGTATTCATTGCGCAATTGACATTATCAAAAGGGCAACTTTCTGTGCTTTTCATTCGTTTCAAAAATATGAACACCTTATTTACCCCCGCTTTATCAACAACTGTCAATAAGTCTGGCGTGGAAAAATAAAGTTGCTACCACCACATGATAGTTATTTTGATATTTCGCTCAACACGTTCAACATGTCACGCATTCATATATTTGCATAAAGTGTACGAAAAATAACGCTATCGCTAGATTAATGCAAGTTGTTACTGTAAAAAAGGCTTACGGCCAACGTACGGCATTTGTGCAAAGTGTACCGTGCGAAAAGTAATCTGATTGTTCGAAAGTAAGTTCGTGGCAAGTGTTTCAAGGAAAGTTAGTACTTCGTTTATGTTCCGCTCGTACTCATAAGTGACAATGCAAAGTGGCCGTGAAATTCCAAAAAAAATAAATAAATATACAATCAGGAAATTTTGAAAAAAGTTATGGGCCACCCATTCTCCTGATCCCTGGTTATATGACGAATAAATCACGTCTTGGATAATGGCTTACACCAGAAAAAACTCTGACACCACGCTTGCATACTAGCGACCGACCATAATTCTTGACTTTCCAGAACTTCTGATAATTCAGAAGATCGACCTAATACACCACTGTAAACAAATCAATACTGAAAACTGACATTCGATACAGACAGGTCACCAAGAAGCCAATAGAGGTATTTGTGTTGTATGCAATTTTATCTCCTTAGATCAGTTGAAAGAATTAAAACTGTCCTCGTCAGTTACAAAAACGTTTATTAGCGTAACATTTAGCGTCTATAGGGCTTACCATCTCGCATGAGCCAAGAGGCTACTTTGCATAAAATCTATCTAAAGGTCTTCGCGTTAAACCCAGCCAGAAGGCAAAGCTAGGAGGTAACGAAAAAATATGCATAGCGCGAAGAAGATTAAATAAAACGAAATTAGGGAGAGAGTCCCACAACCAACCTTAGAACCAGCCATAAAGTAATAGACAACTATAATAACCAATGAGGTAGCTGCCACTGCTGAGGGATCTGTGCGAAAACCCGAAGTCAAGCGGATGGGATCACGTGACAGTAACCATGGCACTGGTGATGCAGAAGGGACGGTCATTCCTGAATTCCAAAAACAAGCAAGGAAATGATACCAAGACGCTGCAACCCACGCACCAACGGTGGTGGAAACTACATCCATGAAACAGGTTAGGCATCGTCAGGGTATTTCAATTCGAAACGGGACAGAGACTGCAGGAAGCATTCGAAGTGCTGAAGCTGCAAAACAAGGAGGACAAGACCCAAAGATGGCATCTCTTCGCGAGAAACGAGGTCGACAATACAGAATGAATCCTGGTACTAGACATTCGACGAAAAGGCGTCAATGTGCTATGAAGCACAAATTAGCGACTCAATTTTAGCTTTACCCAGGTGATTTCCAAAACAATGGCGAAAAAGCTCTTGGAGCAAAACAAAAAAAGGAACGTGGCGATCTAAGCAAATTTGTACATAATAGGGCGGGAAGAGCTAACCTGATTAACAACCCCACAAGTATTGATGCTAGAACCTTACCAACGAAATGGAAAGTTTTATGTTGGAAGCAGTATAAATTAAGTTTTTTGCTGCTTTTCCGGTCAACGGTATTTGAAGGAGGGGTTTGAATTAACTGAACCAACGTGCCGATACTTACGAAGGAGTTCCGCGCTTAAGCGAATCGAAATCGGGTCCTTATTGTAAGCGATGTGAACGGACGAGATAATATTCATGGAAGCATCTGGAATGAGAATAGGAACCCAAAGGAACGACATCTGAACTTGCGGCGAGACTAAAGAAAAATAGAATATTTCCTTCTAGTATATCAGAAGCGCTCTACTTGACTGTGGCATTTTACCGGAACAGAACTGAAACTCCTTGCATTCCGTAGGATGACGAAACAGGCATAGTAAACCAAAGTACTATGAGAGGAGCTAAGTACCGATGCTGGCCTATACTTTTTCCAATGGTGGGCTGCAGGGCTATGATAGTAATACAAACATTTGGTATAATGCCAGCTACAAAAGGACACATGCGTTGCAGAAAAGATGGAATCCAAAAGGCTTTCATTGAAAGGTTGACTAATCTAGCTTGTAAAAACCCGAACCCCACGACGTTGGGGCATTGATGTGTTGGGGCGACGGTTTTCCGACACTTAAGCGGACTCGACCGGCTAAAAAAATTTGCTGCAGAGCCTCAAGGGTTTCGTCGACACCGAAACCTTTCGACACGGCAAGAGGGTGAACTTCACCGGTAAATTAGTTTTTTTTATTTAAAAAAAGGCGAAACAGGCTTCATTTAAGGCATGGATTAACACCAGATTTTATATCTTTAAGTTGAGCGTAATCATTCTATCTGATTAAGGTTACAGTTAAGGAATTACACAGCTTACAGCGGATGGAGCAACGTGCTTTCAAAATAAACAAAATATATCCTGCTGAAAATATTCAATCACAAAATGAACTTCGGAACCAGCTCAGACTTCTAACCAAAAAACCTTACTTTTTCTCTTCACTCACAGCGTCCTGTTCGCAACGAAATCCCATGATAATCATTCTAATCTGCTGTCTAATTGCATTTTGTACAGCTAATTTATAATCATTGTGGCAACATGTTGACAAAAACATCTTTCGCACCACTCGCCTTATCAATCATTCACCGCACCATCTCGTCGTCATCATTTCAATTTTAAATAGCGAAAAAGCAACAACACGGAAAAATTTGGTCCCCATCCTGAAGTCTATAAATTTGTATTTGATGCGACAGCCCGATTCATTTATCTAACTTTAGATAACTTGTCCTTTTGTTGCGCGTCCTTGTTTTGTTTTCGTCACTTGGCTGTGGAACCGTATCAGGACATCGTTGCGATGATCTCATTCCGTCGCTTGTAACGTGCTCTCCCGGCCGTAGATGGTTTTTTTCTGTATCTTGGCCACCCCTTTCATTCCAGATTTGTTTGCTTTGTTTACAGGATACACTTAAGGAAGAATACTTTCGGCATATATGAAGAGGCTGCCGTTAAGGCTATTGGCACCGTGTTTCATTATGAAAACCAATCGAAGGGTGTTACCAAACACTTGTGTATAAAAGTTCAGAACTCCTTGGTGACACGCAATCATGTGACAGAATTGGTTGATTTATCTAAATTCCTAGTGTCAGGGAAAGGATTTTCCAAACTTAGAAATTATTACGCAATGCTTTCTCATGAAATACATTTACGACAAACAGATTTTCAATGCTTATATCCAAATTAGAACTTTGGAAAATTCAACTGTTCTGAAAAATTTTCTTGAAACTAAAACTGAACGTGACGACAAAATGATATCCATATGTTACATGCACGCGGACAGATAACACTGAAGCTTCCGTTAATGTTCGCACAAGGACTATATTTGGTTGGTCGAAGATTCGTTGGATACCATCGGAGCGGCGAGTGAGGCAAGATATCAAGAGAGTTCTATGGAAATGAACACATTTACATTCAGTTCAACAATCGTCTGCAGAAAGGACGAAGTGAACTTTTGTTGATGAGTGTTGGATTGTTGTTTTATCAGAGCCACTATGATGTACTCGCCAGCATCACCAGGGTAATAAAAGCTGAGCCAGCAACTTTACTCGCAGTTCAACAAGGTACTCAGGCTGTTGAAGCAAAGGCTAGCGCAGAAGGAGGGAATATTTTGTAGGGAGGCTAATTGTGGTATTCTGTTCTTTGTTACGCTTCCGGAGCAACACACGGTGCCACAAACGACGATGGCAAAATGCTGAATTCAAAATATCCTCACAATTGTCTGATAGAGATAGCACGAATTGGGACTAAATTATGGTGGGGGATGGAACTTGCAAGGAGATTTGTGCGAATCACCAAGGAGAATTTCTATAAATAAAACAATTACATCACAGTGAACGTATACAAACATAAAAGATGTTCAAAAGTAGTGTTCATCACTTTTTGGGCGCGCATTTTAAACATACAACTCACAGGATGCTGTCGCGCCAACCGGGTCCTTGACTAGGCAGAGTTCCAGAGCTCCAGCTCAATTTCCGAGAAAGGAATAGTTCAATGAATTCACGATTATGCAACAGATATCTCAATTGTACACGTGCGAACCCACAAAAGTATTTGATAGTCTCTGGAATCCTTGCAAACGCCGCCACAGACCGACTAATCATTCAATCTTCCCTTACACTTAATCACCACCACGCAACCTGTAATTTTCATCCACCTTAATTACGTCGCCCAACATAAAACTGAATTCCTGAGCAAATCACAAATCATTCAATCAATTCCGAGCTATTTTCACTCCTTAGTTAACATTTTACAGTTTTCACCCCTAATTTCTCGGTTGTTGTGACTTTCCCAAAGTACGGAGCCACAATGGGTTCCGCCCAAGCACGAAACGGGTCACATTTGGAAATCAATTGCCAAAGTTGTGCGAATCCACCTGCTGCCGAATTCACTTTCCATGGAACTATTCTGTCGACGAAAGGAGAAAGGTGTTCGTCGGGTAAATGCGGGGGTTGGACTAAGGAATATTAGGCTAACCGTAATTTCTTTAACTTTGCCGTGCTAGGCTCGGTAGTTGGGCTAATTCAGGATCGAGGAAGGTGCGCCAGTTGTTGAAATAAGCGCTCGGGCAGAAATGTCCTTAGGAATGTGAATTTGGTCGAGTATGGAGAGAACAGGACGAGTGGAACCGAATGCTAAAGTATTAGGAATAGGCTTTACAAGTTGGATTCAATTAGTCTCACTATTGCGGGTTTGTTGATCCTGTGCTAGTCTGTGAAAGAATTTAATCATCTAAAATTTCAAAATAGAGGATATATTTTCTCACACATTTGCGAATCTTACATCTATAAAACATCACACGTGCATAAAAATCATAAATTGATAGCATGCGCGTATGAAGGATACAAGGACATTGCCGACATGGCCATAAATGAAAATCACTTGATATTTAAAAAAACTTAAAGATAGAGTCCGAAAAGTATCAAAGCAGTGGTTTTATAATATTCCATTTGTACTCGTAGTTATTCCTGAATAAGAAGAAGAAAACAAAACAGTAAATAACCGACTAGACTTGTGACTTCTACATCAATTCGTTGACGTAAACTGTGAAACTATGTTAAGGTTTTGACAAAAGACGCCGCTTGAATAAGGTCACGACATCATAATGAAGTCCGAAAAATATATCTAGATCTAGTTCGTCAACTGTTTCCAACAGATCCTGATATAGAGTTAGATCCAACTGACCAAGGTGCTGACGTTCCAGCACATGAACTTTTAATAACACTGAGATATTGTGTCAATTTAGTACCGTTACTTTCATCTGAAAAGAGCGGCATTTGAAAATCTTTGATAGAAGATAAAAACTTTCTTTGTTCACAGAAGTCATTTGGTAGATTCTGAATACACTTCCATGTTTAGCGTTTGCAGTCTTCCCTTCATCGTTTCTTACATTTTGAGAGTCAGTAAAAGGCTGTTGTTTTTTTTACCTTTTTTCATGAATATATTTCAGGAGTATATAATCCCTTCTTCAGTGTCAATTGTTTTTCAGAATCCCAAGGCTTGAGTTTCGATTTATACTTCGGTTCAACCTGGTTACCCATTCTTAGTGGTTTTTTAAATTTTGTAAAGTTTTGTAACCTTGTGTAAATATTATTTCATTATGTCTACGTAAGCCCTTTGGTTGAGACTCCTTCCCGTTGGGTTCCAAATGACCCATACTGTTTTCAAAGCTATCAAAGACATCATCATGTCCCTTGTATCTTTGGTTAACATGCCATCAGTCCATTCTATGTCGTGTCTTTCACAAATGTTTTTGGTTACCAAAGACCTCACATTGATTGGTCTCCTCATCTCATCGCTGTTTTGGCTTATTTTGTGTGTTCGTCGGCCCTAATTTTGACAGTTCATCTAGTTTATGTAATGTAAACTTATAACCAGCCTACATTAGACAAAAAGCTGCCTTTATTAACTTTATTTCAAAAGTGCCAATCTGTCCTCCTTTATATCTTGGTTTGCAGCATGAATTTGCTAATATTGTTCCCAGCTGGGGGTCAAATATTTACTCCCTGCAATATTCTATTTCAATAATCTGTCAGCATTTGATATTGCTGCCTTTTTTGTCCCTAAGATGTTTTCTCATTCGTTCATAGAATGTGATGACCCTACCTCGTCATTTCCTCCTTTCAATGTTTTTGATAATGTTAACAATCATCAGTTCTTTCTTGTCGGCTCCAAATAGAGGTCTCTTCCTTTTTTTTGCTCTCACTCGAGCGCATACTTTGAATCAACGCTCGAGAAGGTTTCCAACTAGGTCCACTAGGTCCAACTAGGTTTACTTGACTTAATATTGTCCTCTGGGTGTGAATCATTTGTGATAAATGTCCATCTCGATTCTTTTTGTCTGTAGATCTACTAATTAGAGCCTGTAATTATCTTCCTTTTTTGAGAGCAAAGTGTATATCCTTGTTAATGATGTATATCTGTGTATGTGTATATCCTTGTTAATTTACCTTCTATTGATCCAATGAAAAATTCACTAAGAAATAGCGCCAGAATGTCTTCCATAGGGGTTTAATTGTTTTGATTGAACCATTTTCCCAAAATTTACTATTTTTGCCAATGCTTTTGCTTAAAGTTTGAACTCATTTGTGATGTAGTAGTTGAGAAGTTTGTTTTCCAAGATAATCAAACCTTTCTTAATGGGAACGCATTGAAAGTAAGCTTTCACTCCGATTGAAACTAGTTCAAAACTCTGAGATTTCCTTTTCTTTTTCAATTTTGACCACTGTGACCGCTTGGTGACTCATCCAGTGCTGAGCTGTCTCCAGATGCAAATGATGTTACCTCTTAATGTTACCTCACTATCCTCAAGTTATCCTTCAAAAGGATTCACTAGGTTTCAAACGCCGTCCTCCTCACCATATTACTTTCAGGTCTGCATTGATTGTCATCATCAGATATTTTAGAACATTTTCGCTTACGTCGCTTACTAATAATGGTACAGTTTTGACAAAGGCTCGTTTCGGCTGCTTGTAGCCATCATCGGCTAGTATGGCGGTCATAATGGACAATGTTATCTCGGCCTGTCATGTCATTTAAACATATTTTTTTTTAGATTTCTAATTTGTCACAGCTGCTCCCTCAGGCCTTTTTTATGGTTATAAAACAATAAAAATCGGAGTATTCTGACTTCGTTTTCTTTGAATTTTTTATTTCTTGATCATTTTTTCGCGAAAATATCACGTCCTTTTTTGTAATAACTTTATGTATTGGTATATGGGATAGTAAGAACCTTTACTAGTTTCTGGTTTGGATTTTTTCTTCAAATTCATTTATATTTAAAAGCTAATAATGGACTTTCCTACTCTTTTGACAACCGCAACACAATCAATTTCTCCTAATTGTAAAGAGGCCATTGGCTGCAATTTCATGATAACAGCTTTAGAACCAAAGAGGCCGTTCGCGGCTCTTTCGAACAAGCACTTTTTCTTTTTGTCCTTCCTTTTGCACCTTGGTGCTTTTCGGGCGTCTGTTTGATCATGTCTTCTGCCCTCAACACTGTACCACCTTCGCAGTCTTCTGTTGCGATTTGAGGCTTACCAGTTGATTGTCAGCATCGATCTCCTCCCCTTGACTGGTATCTGATGTTTCGGGCAAGGTTATCCTTTTCCTGCGATGCACGGAATAATATTTTCGGTATAAGGGGTTTTGACAACTTCTTGAGCTTTTGGCCTTCTTGACAGTTTTTAGGGCATTGGTTGCGTTTCTAATAACCCAGGAAAGCTTGAATTCTTTTGGCGACCTTGTCAAACCCCCCAACACACCAAGGTTATCCTATAAGAATTTCACTTCTCCACTTGGGATATTTGTTATTAAATTCACCTATTGCTAGGCTTTTAGGACCAATTGTAAATTCGAGGATTGGTTACAGGAAATAGACCGATGTCTTACTCTCCTCCTTATTAGAACAGCCGTTTCTGAGCAACCATGAATATTAAAATTGCTCCTACGAATGAGGTGAGCATAGATACAAACCTTACTTCACAGATATCACTGAGGCTCCACTAGTCAACCTTAAGACTTCATTTAAGGGAACGTGTAAGGTTGCATTTCTCGTTTGCATTGGTAAGTTTTAAATATTCTTTATTCGAACTATGATGATTTGTATTATATTTCCTTGTTTATTGACATCTCCCATCTGATGCGCAATACATAAAATGTTCTCTCGTGATTCCCGAAGGTAGTCTCTAGCTGTCCTTGCAGAGGATGTTCCTGGCTTCACAACTTTTTCGAATCCGTATGCTGGTGCATATTCTATTGGGACCCAGTTTACTGATCTCTCGCTTTGAATTGGTTGCTTGCGGTCTCATGTGGAGATCGATTGTCACTTACGTTACAGGTCATCCTTAGCATTTTACGCTCTGGATACCCACTCATTTTTTGGGCAATTTGTTTGTAAAGTAATTTCTCGTGAGGTGACATCAGCTGCCTGCAGATGGAATAAGACTTCCTGGTCATACTCCTGAGAGATTTGGCATTTAACCGAGGTAATAAGTTTGTATAGCTCTTCCTCGATTGCCTTACTGCGCAATGTAAACTTCGGGTCGAATAATAGATGCGGGTAACTTTTTGGAGTTTAGCTCGGGTTTGGGCGAAACCAGATTTAAAAAATTGAGATAGAAAGTGTGGGCTGACTTCACTGTATATTTTGAGTTTGGAGGTCGCTAATCATGGTTGCACATCTAATGATTAGTCATGATTTTAGGACCTTCTTAAGTAAACTTGACAAAAAAAAACTTATTAATTCCCTTTAAAAGTTGTACATTTGCCTTTTAAATTTTCCCTCGTTTAAGGTTCACTTCAGGCAGTTTATCATCCCCAATATTATCTCATATTCCTCTTGTAATGTTTTTATGCTAACTGATTAGCAGATAGGCAGAAGGCGTTGTCAAATATTCAAAATTTCTGTTTAATTGTTGTCCGTTTAAATAATTGGTTTATAATTCGAATTTATAATAGTTCTGTGATAATGAAGGATCAGCTTTTGGGAGTTTCGGAGCAAGTACTGTTACTCTTGCTTATTAGGATGTTTCCTCTTTCCTGAAATCGATTTCAATAGGATTTTCAAACCTTTGCAAACCTCATTGACTGGCTTGTTATTTCTTGACATTCACCACCTCATTTTTAAGTTTAGAGCAATAGGGTCCCTGTGAATTTATACGTGTCCCAGTGCAAATACGTTATATTAATTGATTTTTGAGTTCTCTATTCGGTTGATTTGTACGTGATTCATTGACGGAATAAAAACAAAATCCGTTGACGGAAACAATAGCTGAAATTCAGTGGAAAGTCTGACGAGTGCACAAGGTTGAGGATTTTTATTTCAAAAGTAACTTCGATGCAAATGAAAAAGGTGATATGTTAACAATGGATTACGTGGAAACCTGTGGTCCTTTGATGGTACGGCAATAAAGGATATGACAGATTTCAAACCAAGATTCATCATTGCTCGTTGAAGACTTAAAAACATAAATAGCGGAACATTTTGGAGAGATTCCTGCGGTATCGGAGAAGTAAAAGTAAATATGAAACTTGGCACCGATAGAATGATCCTTTGAGAATGAAAGCACGGAATATATGAACGTATCAACAACGACCAGCAGTTATAGAATTTCAATTTTTTAACAAGCACAAAATGCTTATAATTTGGTCAATGGAAGGAGAGATGGTACAAAAGCTGCAAGACCTGGTTGGATGAGCTTAAAAATCTTTTACAAATAGCTGAATCACTTTCAATAAATCCATCCAAGTCTAGAAATAGCTGAAGTTCTTCTTTTTCGACTGTGTACAAAGGACAGTCATAAAAGGCTCGCAGCATTCAAAATAGTACCTTTTTTCTATGCTTGCATTTACAATGCAACCACAGACCCTGAGTAATTTCCTCCATATTTTACAAAATTATTATTATCAACAGAGTAGTCAAGCTTGAAGCGACCGTACAAAAAAGTTACCACCGGCTTTAGGCCTTAAATTCCAGATTTATTTTCGATCTCCAGGTTTGAAGCTGCTGGCCCACTAATATCCCATTGACTCAGGGAAATAATGTTGATAAGAAATATAATGGCGAATGATTGACCACCGCGCTACTCTCTTGCTCTATAATAAAGTATTCTACGTTTGAAAAGTAGGACCTTCTACAGGACAAATTTCTAATACACCCTATTAAAAGATTCATGTACGATGCTATTAATAATGGCGTGACAGATGATAGTATTGCAATAATACAGTGACAAGTTTTCTATCTTGAAACAGCTTTAAGTTTGTTTATCATACTCAATTCTTGTCCTTTCTTCAGCTTCACATACTCAATTTATTAACAGTCCAAGAGGTACACAGCCAACATCACGGACCTCCAACTGGCACTTGGTATCTACTCTTGCTTTGAAAGAATCAAAATCAATGAACGCGCCAAAAATCTTGTATGAAAAGCAAAACATTTAAAACACTTTAAAAAAAAGTCTAGTAAGGAACAAGAGTTACAACCCATTTTGTCTAACTTACAGTGGGGGCAAGGCGCGGCTTACAGTCAAATCTAACCAAATTCCTAAAGGAGAAACAACAAGGTGAAGTCATCAACCTGGATCTGATGAGCAACATATGGATGTGGCAACTGTATGAATATTCGGTCAAGGGTTAAATTGTATGCGTTTACATAATCCAAGAACCGACGCCAGGACATTTGCCCGGAGCAAATTCAAATCGCCATGTAAAACGAAAACTCCAGTAATTTCGATTGGATTTTGTATTTAACTATGATTCCTTTTTGGCCAGCATATCATCACATGGATACGTTGCTATAACTATTCACCATGTCGGCACTTTCGTTGACTGTTCCAACATTTCTTTGAAGTACACCATCGCGAATACCTGAATCCCCCCTCCCCTTCCGTTTTATTGAATATGCTATAATTATTACTTTTTTCCGTTCAATTTTTCTCGATTCGAATCAACACCACGGACACGTTAAATCACTTCCCTTTAATTGAGTTCGCTGCAATATTTATTGGACATTATATCGCAGGATATTTCCCTAGCAATGATTTTACCTGATGCCATCCTGAAACGCATATATCAGCAACTCCAGCGAATGCCCGTCATAAACAATCAGCAAGCAGGAATGAGAAAAAATGCAGGCCCACAACATATTCAGTCGCACTCGTCCTCGTGCTTCGTCCTCGGTCAAGCCGCTACCCTCGAAAAATGTTATCATTTGTGATATGGAGCATGGCGTCAACAAAACCCAAAAGCCTCGATAAAAATGTTCCCAGTAGTGGTGACGTCACAGGATCTCGGCGGAACCATCGCCAGCAACGGAGCACCATGGCCATGTCGACGTATCGTAGGTACCCATGGAAACACCAGCATCAGCGCCGGATTGGTGTTAGAAGTATGACGAACAGCATCCCGAAACTCGGCTGCCCCCGCTATCCTTTTAACGTGATGAGAAACGGGGATGCTACAATATTTTCATCACTACGAATCATAGTGAGAGCTGGAGTAAATGAGTGGGAAAGAGGACAGGCGAGATAATTCAGGAGAGTCGTTTCGAAGACTAGATTTGGGTCGAGTTGCTGCTGGCTGAATGCAATACTATGAGGCACGAGTTGCCCTCGCACACTCTATTGAGGATGTTCTGAGTGTTGCAGGAGCTCAGTTCCTTGCGGAGACTGTTATACAAGGGGGCGGACTCTGCGACTGCGCTTTGGCTCTTCTACTCCAGGAGCTCGAATCGTTAAATGTTCTTGGGACGTCAGCGGCATTACCATGCCTACTGAATGTTTCGTTGAGTTTCTTCAGCCCCCGCAAGACGTAGCGCAAGATTATTCATTAACGGTTATGAGTGATTGATATAAGTTCGAAAAATCCCTAATTCAGCAGAATAACATGGCTTGTCAATTGTTTTCGGAATAAATTTTCCTAGTTTCTACTTCTAGTTTAGAAGCTAACAAGATTTCAAAATCGTCTCTTCTTGAATGAAATTTGACAACAACTCAATTCCAGCATTTACAATGGACATGTATGTATGAGTTCTCCTGATTGTTTCTATGAAGGATCTCTTGGACGAGCCAACACGTACAACCTGAAGACACAACTCCAGACTCTCTGGGGCTTACAACGGAAACGGAATCTGTATCTGTACCACATTCACATCCGAATCCTGAGCTACTTGTACACACATCTAAAGTATCAAGAGGGAGTCCTTTCATAGGAAGCCATAGTGGGTGTGTAGGTGGGCAACACCAACAGTGTTGCGAGTAGCATGCTCACTAGTGGTAGAATACGAAAAAATACTTCAGTCGGTTTTCGTATGTAGGCCAGAGGTTGTTCACCACCATCGCACCGTACCGTTGTCGCCACTATTGCCGCCATCAAACGACCATGCGACCGCCTAACCGACCGGCATCTGCCCACCCCCACCTTCGCCCAGATGCCACCCCGCCCACCTATACCTAACAGATGACCCCATTCAGTTCGTTACATGAACTTCTCATTTTATTGATTTTGAGGGAAACTTAGGAGCTGAGGATGCGAGTAGAAATTAGTGAAGCAATCAAGCGAACCGATTTCTGGGTACCTTAAAGGTAGAAACCAGGCATCCTGGAACCGCTGCAAGGGCATCTTCTTGTGCCAGCGCAAGAGACCTCCAGCTGCTTCGGCCAACAGATTTGACGAAGTGAGACCAGACCGTAGACAAGTGGGTGGAATCGCGGCCAGCAGGACTGTAAGGTGAGGCAGGATGTCAAAAGAGACAACCGGGATTTTGGTAAACAAAAGAGCTGGCAAGACAAAGGGCCGCCGGATGTTTTGCATCGGATGCGATAAGGCCTAACATTGGAAAGGCGTAGTCGAATGGCCAAGACACATGGTTTTATGAAAATGTGAAGTCAACTTGCATTGGGTGAGCTGTGACGTTCGCACACGTACATGCATGTAATTAATTCTGAATCGATGTCAGTATCGGGAATTGATGGCTGTGTGCTGATATTATAATCAAATGCGATTAATGAAAGGCTTCGCTCCGCGTCAGGACACGCTGGCCGCTGATTTTCCCACTTCAGATGGAGACACATCGAGAAATGTACGAACAAACCCAATTCCAAGTTTTCAGGGTGGCTGTTTATTTTGTCATCGACAACAGGCGGGAATGCAAGCATCTCCTCCCAGCAAGGAATCTCAGCAACAGGTCTCGTATCTGCAGCACTGACGGTTACGTGAAATTATTTCAGAAATTTGTCGTCGTGAGAGGATGAATTAGCGATATTCTCAACTAAGTGTAAAGGATAATTGGAGTCGAGTTCATCCTACTTTGCAACTTTCTTTACAAATTGCTGAGTTTGTAAAAGGGTGGGGGCCTTTTATTTTTGAACAGAGCTTCCGTGAACAAGTTAAAAATAAATCAGAGTCATTTTCTTGGCTTCCTCAAACCAGTGAGTTATTCTGAGAGAAGTTTGGAGAAGAAAATCTGAGAAGTTTGGTTTTAAACTCTTCCAGGAATTTAATCTCAACATACACACACTTCAAATTTACACAAATCATAGAAGGCTCCTGGTCTCCGATAGCATTTTGAATTCATCGTTGCTTTTCCCTGGATACCTTGATGGAATGGCGAGGGATTTCCACATTGATACGATACCCGACAACTTTCGAGCCTAGGAAACTACATTTCAGCCCCATCCGCACATTGCGTGTTCTCTTAAGATAAGATCTCATTCGGAAATCATCTCCGCATCCTTTCAACTTACACGGCAACTAAGTTTCGAAACTCAAAAGTAACTGATTAATTAAAAATTCACTTTGCATCATATCGAATCGTCCATACGAAGAACTCGAGAAAATTTCAGCGAGAGCTCCTAGAATAGGCAAAACTTTCCGTCATTTTCTAATTAAAGTGGAAATCTCCCTGAAATCCTTAGCACAACAACTTCCAGATATTAGTGTGTATCGTTGCATGTTTTAATGCAATTACGCAAAAAAGTTGTAAAATACGAGTATCTCTCTTCAGATATTACTTTTAAAAACGGGTGGACTCTTGGGAAGTGGTGATGCAAAATGGAAGGGTGGAGTGGGTAATGTTTTTCTCTCTCGGCCCGATGGAAGAGGCGTCAATATTGCAAATGGTATGATGAGAGTGACAGGAAGGGTTTTTGGGTAGGTCGTAATCGTCATAAGAAAATTCACACAAAAAGCGGGAAATGGAAAAACTTTTCTCGTTGACTTTTGTTATGATTCTAACGGAAGGAAAAGTGAGTAGGTAGTCGGGTACAAGTGTAGAGGATAATGGTCAAGTCAGAGAAACTTACTGTTTTTCTTCTGTTCCGTGGAAAATAAAAGTACTTGGCTCGTGAATTTTTCAAGGATAAGTGTAATGCGGGCTGAAAACAAAAAGGTCTTGCGGATAATTTTCACTTATCACTCGAGTATGGTTTCAACATTTGGAACAATTCGTGATTTCCAGAAAAGGTTCCCAGAGGTTATGGTGCCTTACCAGAAATAAGGTTAAGGATTAAGGTAGTCAAGAGTTTTCTTTCACTTTAAAACTGGAGTTCCTATTTGTAAAATAGTGAAAACTTGCATTTGTCTAATAATATGATAGTGAGTTTCGTCGAATACCTTTTCCATGATAGTGTTAAGCAACCACAGTCAAGGATCAATGCGGTTTTTGATTTTCAGTGTCAGGTTTCCGAGTAATGACAATAACGTTGGTATAAGTCCGGAAATTAAATTACTCAGTTAATAGTTTTACCGAAAGTTTCCTTATAAATAACATGAGGACACTACCGGAGTACTTTCAGACGAACTCAAAATCTTGCCATATCATATTTTGACAGGCGCAGCAGGTTGAAAACTTTGTACTCAAGATAAGAGAGAGCCGTGCTATTTTGAGACGAAAGGTCCATAATCAGACGATTTTTCAGTTCCTCTTCTAACCGAAAAATCTCAAACTTTTAGTTGTCAGTTTTTTGCTTTTATTTTATGCTTCAGTTCAAGCCAAATTTCTACTTATTTTACATTGTTTGAAGGAATAAATGTTATGTGAACTTGGTGTTTTCATGATGCCCAATTCAAGACGAGTATGATTCCCAAAAATTCTGTTGAACTCTGCCTCCATGTTGAAATGAGTCGAAATCGTGTCGTACTTGTACACTACATATAAGGATATGAGAGTTGGTGTTCCGATGAGCCATTCCAATTAATCAAACCTGCATAGCGAACCTTTGAAGATAATGACTGTACCGATACAAACTAACGGTCGAAAAGGATAGTTGAGTTAGGCTTCCATTCCACGAAATCTTGAAGCTGCTTATTTGATTAATAGATTTGATTGATAACAACAAAAATATTTGGTATGGAATGATTCGGTGGTTTGACATAAAATGATTCGACGGTGTTACCGGAAAACATTGACATTGGCTTGACACATCAGCTTTGCAGTTCTTTTTGACATGTGCCAATTTAGTATTCATTGCGTTGTACTGTGTTTTTTGGGATTGTTATGTTTCCAGTATGGTTTTGAGTCTGAGCTTCAGTGTTTGGTCCCCGTTAAGCGCGGAATCCTTACTTCCTTCTTCACTATGTTATATGTCCAAGGACCTGTTTATCGCGAATTATCTATAATATCTTTGACGCCTTCTTTATCGCAAGACTGTACGATCATCTCCCAAAATATATTGAACCTATCTTTATGTTCCCCCACCCTCCAATGATTATCTGCACTAACTTAAACCGTTCATGATCTCATTTAATGTCTTCGTTGTTATCGAATACCTTAGTTCGCAAACATTGACTTGTTCGTGTTAGTTGAAATTTTTCCTTGCTTAAAAGTGCCAGAGAAAATTTATCATCGATTTGACGAATCTGAATCGCCAAAACCGAAAATCACGTCAAATTCGTATCAAAGTCAAAAAGATATTGACTCTTTTCATTGACTTAAAGTTATTGCTTACCACAAATGTGTTGTGAAAGATCAAACTTTCACTAAATAATTCAACGTTAAACTATTGAAAAGATGTAGTAAGCAGAAAACTGCAACGTTTTTTTGTCACGGAGTGATTCGTGGGTTAGAGGGTGGTTTGGGTTTTAAATGAGGTGCATTGCTTTAGTTTTATTGATGCTGATTTTAATTCTGCGACGATGAAAGACTTTTTCGAGCATACTTTCAAGAGCTTGAATAATCAATCCCGGATTAGGTGTTGCAGCTAAAAGTGGCCACTGAGCAGTTGCTTAATACTGGCATGTCTCAAGTGAAAATGTTGAACAATATTGGACTGAGATAAGAACCTTGAGACATCCCGACCAGTATGATTTTGTTAAAAGGCTCAAACACTCGTTTTCTGATGTAGAAAATCTGAGTATTGAAAAAAAAACCTATCATCAATCTAGATAATGGAAGTGATGATAGTGAATGACTGAATAGTGGAGATACTTCTACTGCGGTGCCAAACTCGGAAGTTTTCTCAATATTCAATGTATCCATAACCACGGAAGGGATGTTTCTTGAAGCTGATTTTATTTGTGAATTAGGATTTTGGTTGTGAATATTTGTTGAACACCACTTGCTGCCGCGTCTAAGCAGTAAGGAATAATCAAAATCACTCCAATCCACTTTCTAGGGAGACGGAGCCAAAAAAAGGTTCCTTTTCAAGCAATAAAAACAGAAAAATAACACAAAAGACATATAATTTCTCGCTACAATCAATCCTATAGTGGAATTTTTTGTTTCTATTGTTCACTCCATGTGTCAATATTTATAGCTCCTATTGGAAAGTTTTGGAGCCTTTTTCATGAGTGTCGGTAGAAAATGATCGATGGCCATCATACTAGCTCACAATTGATGGACTGTGCCTCTATGTACGCCAGCTTCATATTATTCGTTTTCATTTTGCATATCCTTGGGTAGAACTATGCCAGAGTAAAGAGTAAAACCAAACATTGCTTTCCCAATTATATCTAATATTGGCTGTAAAGAAATTAGATTTCGAAAGTTTTCAAACCGGTATCCTGTAGATTTTTGGTTAACTTTACAATGAATTTCTTATCTAGGCCCGCGAGCGATGCTGCATCTATCTCCAAGATTTGAAACATCGTTTTGAAAACATCCGCACCAGTGCTGGCGCCACCGAACCAGAAATAGACATAGCGTGGTCGTAAAAAATCAGATTGAATGTATTTAAACAGTAGTTAGGACTGGAGAATTCTAGAGATGAATGGAGATCACAAAACGGAGAGTCCAGGCTGAAAGATTGTGATGTGATGAAGGAAGGATGAAGCTGCTCCTATTGGGTGCTTTACGCATAATATGCGTGGAAGTTGTGCGAATCTTATCAGCACTATCAGTACTAGCAAATCCCTAAAGAGTCTCCCATATTATTTGGGAAGTAGGAGATTCTATGCGTTTTTTTCCGAATTTTTGATATGTCGGATTTATTTTCAAGGAATTCGAAGAACGGCGTGAAAAAGAAGTGAGAATGAATGACGCTACCCAAAATATTGATTTGGTGGGTTTGACGTAGTGATGTCATGATGGTACTATCCAGGGATCAAATATTTTGTACTTTTCAACTAAAAACAACTCTGGTAGGATCTAATGAACAAATCTGGTAGGATATACTGAAACACACGAAAACAGATTTGGGATTATGTTCGCTGAGAATGTTTGATGATGTTATAATAAGCAAGCAATTATGAGTAAGTGAGATGACCGTGAAATTCAAAGGACTAGCCTCGAGCTTATTCTTTTACGGTTGATTATTGACATGCAGACCGTGAAGTTATTGCAAAAATGTGATGCTATTCAAATGATGATCGTTGCGCCGATAAGGCACTTCCAATCTTTCATAAAGATTAGTGATAACACGAAAGCACCTTGCTTTTTGGCTGCTCCGAACAATTTGCCCAACAATTCCCACAAACCTTATATTGATGGTCTCCTCATAATAAAATAGTCAAGGAAGCTACAGTTCTTCCTTTTCCTTTTGGCAGGCCTGTTATCGCTACCTCTTCACAAAATGAATTCTACAGTCCCAAATGTGCGGTCTACTGGAAAATGGTCTCAGGTCCTTTAAAAAAACCTTTAAAAATCATGAAAATTTGAGTCAAAAACGTTTCTTAACATATCGCCGACCGATCCCAGTTCACATTTTGTCCTCCTCAGCCTCAGCAATTTCAAAAACGAGAATGGGCAATTATGTCTTTTAGCTTCATCAAAGTCGGACACTGCGGCTCATGCCAGGAGCTTATGGGTATGCAGCGTTCCACATGGTTTTTGTCTCAGACTATTCTCTCCTTAGTACCAACTGTTCCTCTTATAAAAGTGTATCTAGGTCGAAGTTTTACGGGAGAGTATGTTTTAAACCTAGTTAAATCATGTTTCGTTGGCGCTGTCTAGTTGAATAGCATAGTTCTTCTTCTTCAATTCCCGACCCGATTGAAGTTTCTAAATTTTCGAAACGAATAATTTCTTCGAAATAGACTGAGAGGACGATCTCTTGATGTTCAAAGATTGGCTTCAATAGATAGAGGATGCATTCTCAAGAAGTGACACTGTGACACACAACTATTCGTTTGACTTGACACCGACATTCTCGAATATCCGGAATAATTTTTAAGACTTTCATTACTAGATTCTGTGAATGAACCGTATTCTCCTTGGAGAGACAAACTGGAGTCACTATTTAATTGCCGTGACAATAAAAAAGGCCGTACGAAGAAGTGGTTATACATCGAACCTCACGATTCAATTGAGGCTAGATGTTCAAAAGATGTCTGGGAGCATATCAAAGTTTCGACTTCTATCGCTGCTTTGTTTCTAGATCAACGGTAAAACGAATACTCCTTATTATGTAAAGTGAACTTTACATCCACGTGACCCTGTCCTCTTGTTAAAAATGACTGGATATCGTCAGCATATGAAGACGTCATTGACCGATAAATCCCCAATATAAGGTAAGTTTCGATTTGTGTAAAAAGAAAAATATGGACACCATAAGGTCTGCTCTGGTCACACCGTCATATCATGCTTGCAATTGTTGGGGACTATCATATTATTGTGAAAAGTGTTCGGGAGACACTCGTATGCATCTTCGAAAAGTAAAAAACAATTATGGAATGCCATGAAAAATATCAACAAACACCTAATGTAACCCACATCGTCTGGAGCTCTTGGCTCGTCTCAGCAAAAAAACTGTCGAACATATCTCATGTTACCATCTAAATAGTTCCAGAATGTTTTATGAAAATGAGAAAGTCACACAGCTGCCAGTGTGAACTGACTCATTTCATTCCTTTTGAATATATTATTTTTGAAGTTTGACATTTATAATAACAAATTCTTATCAACGATGATGGTTCATATGCTTTTTGACATAAATATTGTTTGTCTCTTTTTTTTTGGTTCATTTTGGAAACTGCAACCTGTGGTAGACTTTGAACGTTCAGAAGTTTTTTTTTAATTTAACATAACCATTCAACGTGCTTGCTTTTCCCGCGAAAGCCCAAACGTTCAAATGAAACATTCAAACGACGCCAATAAATACACCCCTAAAGTAACCCTTAACAAATCAAAAAGGTGTAATGAATTTCTTATTCGAACCCGTAAAACCTATTCACAGAAAATCATCGTCATGAATTTCTCATTCCTCTCTTGAGCGCTTAACATGTAATTTAAATGTTACTGCAAATATTGAACATCCGACGTCCTTCTTCCTTTTTCGCTAATATCTACACAAGGGAAACGCTCCAGCGACTCGAACAACACCAAGAAAATACTCCTTGTGCTCACTCGACAAATTTTTTTCATCTGTCTCACGATAAGGACGATAGCGACGGGCGGTGTAGGGATGATAGCAAGAAACTCAAAAATACAACGCGAAAGGAGTGGCACGTTCTCAAAAGGATAGAGCTCGTCGGAAGAAAGTAAACAAAACTTTCTCCGTTAAGAGAATGGGAGCGGAAAGGACGATGATGACGGCATTTTCGAATGGGAAAGACGAGCTTGTCTTCAGAGCCGAAGTGCGAATGGAAAAAGTTTCATTCCGCTCAAGAATCGCGTAGTCCGAAATTCGCTCCAGAAAGGAACTTTCGGTGGACATAAATGTTCAAACGATAAGTGATACGGTTCCGTGTAAGCAGCCAAACACCAGCCAATAACAAGTACGAATCGGGAGAATACAGCCCTTGAAACTTCAGCCTCGAAGTTGGCGTAAGTAAATGTGAGAAAATAAGGATTTCAGTGAAAGAAAAATTCTTAAGAAAATTTAAGTGAATGGCTTTTTTAAAAGCCATGGTGAGAAGCAAACAGGATCCTGCTCTGCTTCGAGGATAAGATTTACCCAGGCACCGTTTCCTCGACGTCCACGTTTCATCACTCACTGTCAGCTCACTCAAATGGAAGACGACGAAAAGTTGCTTGGGCAAATATTGTTTCTGTTTCCCCATCCGGGGCGCGTAGGCGAGGAGCGCTCAAGTCACAGCAATAAAAGAAACAGTTTTCAGCTAAATTTACCCTTTCGGTAATACCGTAAGAATCCTAATTGGCTAAAGTTGCAAAAGTTAGGATTTTCCAGAAAGCTAATATGCGAGGAGGTGGAAAGCGGAGTTTGCAACTGTTTAGAGAAAAGGATTTAGCTGATGTGGAAATAGGCCACTAAGGGCTTAACTTCAGTTACTTATTTTGGTTCAAGATGACTTTGGGAATTCGAAGATAAAGAGCTGATCTGCTGTCGACTTCAAACTAAACATTTTGAAAAAATGATGAAGTCACCTGACAATGTTGAATGGCATGAGCAACAATTGAGATTTTGTTATTTGTTTTTACCTATCCTTGTTTGATTAACCGAAGACAGTGTCGTTATTTTAGATTCATCAAAAGTTTAGATCAGGTATCAGGAGTGTGAAAACGTTTCAATTTTGAATTCCCATGCTTCTGTACTTAATAAGTCAGGAGGGAAAGGCCGAGTGTCCAGGCTACTGACAATTGAACCCCTTGGGAAAACGGCGCCAATAAAAGCATCATTGTCCGCTGATCCCTGGAATACAGCTCCTTCATCGTGAAAAATATTGAGAACTATCTCTCAAATAAACTTCAGCTTGGCAAATCCTAGGATTCCTAAATTGAAGCTACTGGTTATCAGGGTACGTAATATGTCTGACAGCTTATCTAGGGCATTTGTAAAATATTATACATATTTAGATAAAAATCAAGTGTTCCGTTGACGCGTCTTATTTGCATTCGATAGATTGCACCGTGCGTGAAAGGACAGTTCTTCACATAAACTAAGCTTATGACGAAAAAACTTGAAGCGTGTTTCAGCCGATCGGTCTCCGTTCCTTGTTGAAGGAGTTTTACTTATCGAGTGTCACTTGACTAGTAAACGCTTGACTCAACGATTTGCCCAAGATATCGGGGAGCTCCAATCACTGGAGTACTCCCCTGATACAGAAATTTATGTCTTCATCAAAAACTCTTTGCGTAAACCACTCTTTCAAATTCATTCAGGTACGAGACGCCATTATGCAACATCATTCGATCACTAATCTTAAACAGATAAGATACACTCCAACCATTAGCTCGGACGAGAAACTCAAAGTTCAAGGGATCAGAGTAAGTTCATTTTTGATCGGTGGTTTGCAGATCGACAAACTCCTTCCTAATCCGATCGATGAAAACAAGGCCGACTGACATCGACGGCGACTTATAAGTCTTAAGGTGCATAATTATCAGCATATTCAATACCTGAAAAATATCTTCCATACTGGAATCATAAATAGTGTTGAAAATTGATGATGCAGTGGGCATCCTCTCCATTTGATGGAGAGAGGATGCTCACATTTTCTCAGACTCTTGTCTTAATACGACAAGAATATGAGAAAATTCTTAAGACCCGGAGCCCATGCACTATCCTTGCTCAAGTGGTGCAGTTAGTTTATAGCTTTTAATAAGTTGTATCAAAAAAATGTATTCTTCAAGGAGAATACTTAGCTCACTATTTGGTTTTGCCAAAAATAGTAACTCTAAGAAGGCTTCAGTAAAAACACGATGAGCTTATAAATTTCGTATCACATTCAATACATTTTTCATCCAGTCGACAGTCGCCGCACTCTCTCTTTGGCATTGCTTTGTTTTAGACCTCTGTTTCATGAGTTCCTTTTATTGCGTAAATGAGGTAGTCGCATCTCTGTTTTCATTGTGCTTCCGAGAGTATTGCCACTAAACAGCAAAAACCATAGTCACTCAACAGCTCTAAGAGCCCGAAAGGGTGTCACAAACTGAGAGATACCAGCAGTCCATGTAGGAAATAAAGCGAGCTTTGAAAGGTAGAGAGCTTGTAAATCAAGCGAAAAAGGTGAGAGGAGACCATGATGACTAGATTTCTAATCTCCAGTCTCTCTAATCTCTATCGATCAACGAGAGGATCCAGTGAGCTAGCGGATGATCAACTGATTGCACAGCCATATGCTAGAAGATAATTGAGATGGTAATATAAATAAAAATGAATTATTCAGGAAATTGCCATGCTGAATGGAAACTAGATCGTCCAGTGCAACAAAGCGATAAATAATTGTTTTGATTGACTCGTTTTCCGATCGTATCAAGTCGACAGACAACTCACAGTATCCTTATGCAACAACGTAGCTTCAGCAAGCACTAACGTTTTAAACAAATTCTCAATCTGAAGGGTATTCGACCAAAACAAATGGTATTTTAATTATATTGACAAGTTTCTTCTTAGTTTTGCGTACAGCAAGAGCACCCTCTCAAAGCGTTTTTATTCTCTATCTCTGTCTAAGGTTACCTACTCGAGATTATTAGTGCTGTATGTACTTACGCTATGGCTCAACCTTGGCTTGATGATTGATTCAAAGATGAGGTTTTTCCATTATATCAGTTGGGCAAGCAAGATATCAGGAGTATCAGCCCACCGTGGACTCATGGCACAGCTCAAGAGGAGCTTCAAAACGAGGCTTAAGCAACCAAGAGTGGATTTATAGTCCTATAGCTATTTTCCTATTGCTGTGTGATTTTTCCTTTTTTCTTCGTTTTTTGATGGGATCTCGTTAGATCGGGAGTGTGTCATTGCTATTTTGTTATTACACTATGCTTATGCTCGTCACTGAAGGACAAATTGCGTGAGTTTTCGATCTAAAAATGGAAATATTGAAGCTAGTGATGTTGACCGGTTCCAAAGCAGTTGCTGACACTGTTATTAAGGTCATATCGAAATGTGCAAATACAGAAGAAGAGATGAGAAGCTTTGCGCGTTTTGTCTGCTTGCACAACCATAGCATAACTACTAAGGAGACTATTAAGAAGAAAGAGATGAAAATACCCCCTGCAGCAAGTAAATTGAACTCGTGCAAGAAAGAGAGCTTAAAAATTCAATGGCATAGAAGAGTGGAGAGATTATACCATTGTATACGGATACAAATTTTCAGAGAAAGTTTATGCACCTCATCTGATCGCATTTTATGTGTCCTTTTAGCAACAAGTTTAACTTACAAATGCATGTTTATCTGTCAAATCTGGGTTTCAATATTTTTTGAGAGCTTGCCAATGTTGACACTATGACTGCACTGTCACTGTTATATGGTATCGTAAGAACAGCAGACATTGTGAAAAGGAGAAGAATAAGAGAGCAGAAACAACAAATATCAAACAGAAAAAAATGACTCTGAATTTGTGACAGTTAGAGTAGTAATCAAACACGACATAGGTGAAGTTCACTTCTCACCAATGATCTGAGTTCGCGGACTGCAAAAATGGTGAGACCAATCCCTACCTGACACATTGCTTAAGCTGGTACAAGTTTTTTTTTCAAAAAAGAAGTAGAGATACATGAAAGAGCTGACCATTTGACAGTTTCTGAAGATGGCACTTGAATGAATAGAAGATTCACGTCATAGTTTGGTGTTTTCTCAATTATAGGCAAATATTTGGGTCAAATTCTTTACCTTAGCATTGAATCATCGTCATACGGCTAATCCTGTAAAATGCAGGCAAATCGATTGAGTTTCAGTTTTCGATGTAGAACAAAGTGAAGATGTAGAACGTGTAGAACAAAATGAAGAATGCGCGGCTTATTATGAAGGATTTTCTGGGTAAAATGGAAACAGACTTAGCCTGGGAATTCGTAAAAGATCAAATGATTCATTCAATGTCTGTAATGTTTATTGTATCCGTGACGGTGATAGCGATACTTATATGGACATAGTTGCTGCAAATCCCTTTGGAGATGACTTTACAATATAATATTGAGTGTCTTCTTCATGTAGGTAAGCGGATGCACCGTTGATTAGATGAAGCAAAAAATAAGAACTTTACTCGAAAAGGAAAGGCAAAAGAAAGATCAACAAGAAAAAGGGAAGGACAAGAAACCAAAATATAAGAGCCGAAAAAGAGGTAGAAAATCGAAATGTGACACGTCAGATACTTCAGTTTCAGCCCGCGACCTCGTCGTAAAAATTGCTAAATAAACCCCTAAAATTAATGACGAAGTTAAAATTTGTAAAGGAAAAATAAATGAGGGACTTGCGCTTTTTTGTGGATTAGCCATTAAAAGATAACTTCCATAGAGAAAATGGGGAAAGAAATTCTTGTTGGTCATTTTCACAGAATTTCCACAGATGAAGAGCTTCGACACGAGTACTTGTAATGTACTTGTAATGAATGAAAAAAAAAACAGCCATTCCAGGATAAACCAGCCCTTGATCCATGATTTACTAAGTTGATAACGAAAGATACAACAATTTGATTTGGGATAATGTTCCAAAACGCACATTTCCTTGCAAAGAACTCGTGAATATTTCATCCTGTATAGCTGTTTGTACTACAATCGAAGAAGCAAGAACTTATTTTGACAATATGTCTGACCGACAAAAGTGTGCATTTATATATTGCGCCCTCTACCGTGAAAAAAAAATTATGTTTTGCACATAAATATATATATTGAACTATATAGAATCATATCAAATCAAACAACAGCTTTTCAATAAATACTACAGATTTTAAATAAGCCGCTTCAAGAGTGTGCTTTTTTCGAACTTAGAACGTAAATACCAAACGGCTAATGGAATGGCGTTTGAAACTTGGGTGCTTCTTCTCATATAGGAGGGTGTCTTATGTCGCTTGTTCACACAGTGTGTAGCTAGATTCCTGTCAGAGGAATTACTATATCCTCCATCCATTTGAACTGGTACAGGTTGCTCTGATCCGAAAGCCTTTTTCGAAGAGTCCTAGCCCAAAGTAATGTGACCCAAACTCTGAGAAAAGGGTTCTCAATGTGGAGGTGAATGTTTCAGGAAGGTAGTCTAGAAATGTTCTGCTACTGACAATTCTACCTTCAGAACGAAAACATACTTTACCTTCCTAGTATATGAAGAATTCAGAGCTTTAATCTATAGCTGTTATTGTTATTGCTATTGACATTCCGAGATCTGTTCCAATGATTGAATGACCCCGCACAAATGCTGCTTGACAGTCTTAATTGGGTATTATTATCATTTCCTTGGAACTTCCAATAAGTTCTCGAATTACAACGTGCCAACCAATCCACATTTACTTTTACCTTACCCTTTATCGTTTTCTTCAGTCACATCCTCGGACAATTCTTCACGTTCCTTTAGGAATTCCCAAAGCCAACATACATATTTGCATTGTTAGAAATTGTTTTCAACTCCACATTCAGGAGCGACGTCTCATGATGACTCCCCTAAAATAATAAGGCTATGATGGATTGTGTGGATTATGGTCGTGGGCTGCGGACGCTCAGCTGTCGACAAGGACAGCTCCCCGTGCATGTTTTACATGCTGTGGGAGAACTCCAGCGCTCAGGCTAGGGCAAAATACATGTTCAGGATATTCTTGATAAGAGGATACTATTACTAAACAGACACGTCCACGAGAGCAAATCGATGGAGAGTTCGGTTGTTGTATGTCGGAGCATTTCTGCGCTATGTCAGCTTGGCTTGACCCCTTGACTGCCTCCTGAATCTTCTGAATATTTTCGCTCCATTTTTGTGTATTTTCCTATTCGGAAAATGTGTGCACATGAAAAGATACTTGAGCATCTACGAGATAGACGTACTCATCCATGCCTGATAACTGTGCTTAAGCCCAAACTAAACTGAAACTGAAACTAAACCCATACAACCAAATGTGAATAATAAAACAATTTACACAGTCGACATTTATTAGTCATATAAAATGATGGAAAAGTGTTTGACATGGCGAAAACCAAATGTGAAAAGTTTTTGTTGGACAAAGTGCGGGGAAGGTATGGGCGAGGGTGGGAGACATTATTTGAAAAGAATGAAAAATGTTCCGAAATAAATAAGAAATGAGTTGGCCAAAGCCTCATTAATTTCCACACGAGACAGTGGCATTCGTGATATTATTAATTTAACAGTTATAAATGGAAAAGCGTTTGGGGATGTTTGCAAGAGTACGCAATAGCTACAGAACAACAATTGAGTAAAGGGCAAAAATTTGACAAAAAATTAACCGAAATGGAGCACAAAAATTGAATGAATCCTTTCTTCCCTTCCATTTTTTAATCTGTGATTTTAGCTGGATTTTGCATCTTTGAAAAGTTTTAAAACATCTGTCGAGGTTAACGAAAGGGGTAGATTCAAACGCTCTTTTAGAGCTAACCAAAGAAAAACTTATAAAAGGAACCTTCGGCGTATGGTCTGGACGAAGAAATCTGTGTTCGGATGATATTTTTAAAGCCTAAATTAATGTGGTCCCCACAGAAAACGTCGAGTGGAGTTTTAATAAGATCAGCAAAAAGCGTACAATCATCCTTCATCGTAACCATTTCGAATCATTCCATTCCATCATGCCAGTCTTCACCTTGACCGCTAAAGAGTTTTCAGAGGCAGGTTTGCTCAGTGTGCGATAAAAAATCTCGCAAAGCGAGCTTAAAAACTTCGAAATAGACACAGAGCTGTAAGAAGACAGCAGTCAGGTCAAGCCCAGTGAATCCTTTATTTAGCGTTTTTAGGCCGCGAGTCCAAACCTCTTCTTCCATCAATGCGTTCGAGATCAGAACCGCCATCTTCATCTTCATCTTCGACCTCGAGAGTCTTCTGTCCGCTCATACGATCCACCGATGTATTTCTTCATGGATTAGTGATGGTAAACAATTCTAGTTGAGGATACGACGTCCCGACAATGGTGCAGAGAAATTCACGTTAGCATTCTCATCTCACTTACAAAGATATTTTAAAAAATATTTCTCACTCAAATTTTTCAAAATTAATAAATTCATCTTAGTTTTTTTTTGGAATTTTTTTTTAATTTGCGTAATCGGTTTGGGAGCGATTGGCACATTTGAGCTCAAAAGCTAGACATCGTGATCTTTCCGCTCCGCAGTTTATTTCATATGCTCTCTTTCTCGCAAAAACTTGCTTTATCACATGGAGTATTCGTTTCTCTTTCTACGTAATGCTACTGCAGAGTGTAAGAGCTTTATTTTAGTGATACTTCTCCATTGACATCCTGCGATGGAAGTTGGGTTCGAAGATCTGAGATTGAATTATGGATTCGGGATTTCGTAAGGCTCATTTTCACTCTTGAGCTTTATTTCTGGACCTGCCCGAAACTAAATGATGTGCAGGCAATAAGAGTCAAAGATGTAGAAGCAGACATGTCTTAAAGTGAAATACCTGAATGAAACTTAGGTTCATTTGAGCAAGCCTTCACACTAATTTTCTGCAAAGTAAAGGGAAATTAGGCTTCGCCTTGTCAAGTAGAACACCAGAACACCGTATATAACATATATTAGAAGTTTGATCTCCCGGACCAATACGACACAGATTACACGGGTGTCGTACTGGAAAAAATATTTCCCATACCATTTCATGCCTATTTTTATTTTTGTTTTTAGCAGTAAGTAGGATGAAATTTGTATTGACTCAGGTTATAACAAAGGATATACAGCCTATCTATAAATAGTGAAAAATTTAGGAATGATATTCAGACACTTAGTGAAAATAGCTGGTTTAGAAAGGGAGTCCAAAACTTGAGTTAATAATGGGACAAGTTATTTGCGAAATATGTTGGCTTCTGGCACATGAAACCCTTGTAAGTTGTGAAATAGATTTTACGATAGATATAACTCAGCGCGCTGTGGCATGCCATTTAAAGAAGTTTTTAGAATTGGAACCGATTGTAAAATTTGGGTTAAGTGCGTTCAAATCTGTCCATAAGTGAGATCTTCCATAAAGACTCAAACAGTAACGCTTAGAATGGTAGCATATTAGATGGACTCAAGAGATGTGTACTTCAGGCGTCTTTTTCAGACGAATTGAAATTTGACCTTCGTTTAGGCAGCAGAAGGATTTTAGTGCGGTGGGAACCTGGGGAACTGCGTAGCGATGAATGCCTTCGAAGACTTCCTCCAAAACCAGGAGGGGTTATAGTGTGGGAGTGTTTTCATGGTGATGGGTAATGTAAACAAGGTAAGGGACCATGTACTGCTACCAAATATGTGAGTATTAAGTAAAAATTCCGCTCGATGCAGTTTTGAGTGAGACAATGATCCTATTTAGAACAAAACTTGCCTACTTTTATCATTAACAGTCTGTCAAAGCAGAAAAACGACTTACTAACTTTATATCCAGAACTGTATATGCTCCTTGATTGAAGCTGTCGAGTCGGCAATGGATTTCAGTTTCCTGTTAAAGAACAAAAGGTTAGCTCAACTCATAGGAAGCGACAACGATGTATACATAGGATACCAAAACGCAAGCAAACCTAGGTGTCGTAGCGTACTCACCTGATCATTGTCACCTGTTTTATGCGGAATCATTCGCACAATTTATAGCATGGACGCATGGACGTTCAAATGAAGGAAAAGGATAAGAATGTTCCCAGAAAGTCAATCCATCATGAAGGTCTTCTCTTCTTCCTAGAAAAGTTTTTATGAAAAAAGAAAATATAAAGATTCACTCGCAGGAATTGCGGGGAATACACAAACCATATATGAAAAGGAGCAAATCTCGAAAGAAAATTACCAGGGTTTGTATTGAAACATACACACGTAGCAAAGGAACTGTTGGCACCTCAGCCAAAACAAAACAACAAACCTCACTCTAAAACTCAAACGTTAAGGGTGCTAAGGAAGAAAATTTATGTAACCCAGACACTCTGGACGCCCTTTGTATTGTTGGTATCATTTATTTATGACATTCACCTAATAGGAGCGCATAAATACAGACTTGCAGGGGATTCCAGCATGTGGTATTAACGAATCCTTAAGCGGCTGCCGACAACTTAAAACAGGGAATACATGTACCATTGGAAAATGAGTCGGGAACCACGTACTTTCACTGCTATTCGAAAACTGAAGGCAAACCTTTGGAAATGTAAAACTGACGAGGACGCCTCCTCACAGGGGTGTCGAGAATAGAAGGAGCGACTGATCTATCAATCGCAGGATCAGTGAACGATAGTACTAATGAAATAGCGATGGTCAAATAACATCTTGCAATAGTAAAAATAGAATCTAGGCAGCACGCTCTGTGAAAAGATAGATAAGGCCTGGAGTGACAGGAATGACTGCAAAATAAGGAGAATTTTTCGGCTTTGATAAATCAAAATGAGGAAAAAATAGTAATGGCTGAAGAAAATTGGAGCAATACTAACAGGCAACAATCTCTTTGGTCGACATGCCAAACGAATCGGAGTTCAAGCCGATGGCTACTGCCGTGCTTATGGCGAGAAAGTGGAAAGTGCAGAACACATCCTTCAAGATTGTTTGAGCCTGGTCGAGAATTGACTCACATAGCTGAGGAGTATCAACAAAGCTTATCATCTACAAAGCTAGCGATCTCCTCAGTTTCTATACAACGACAGGCTGAAACTTCTGTTAAACAATTAAGCAATACCTGGGAAGTTAAGGACCGATACTAGCCTTTCCCTTTTCGAACAATGGACCCCGAGCAACTATTGATAACAAAATAAATAAATAATATATTCCTTAGGATAGCCCAGTTCTAGGGACATCGATTGGTTTAGCTGTAATTAAGTACTTTTGAGGAAATTATTGAACCTGTACGGAAATTTTCAACATCTCTTCTAACCAAAGGTAGTGTTAGTAAAACCAAAGTGTAACGAATTGTTGGGCCACAACAGCAGCCACTGCAAGTTTAGAATATGTACGATCTAGTAATCTCTTGTGCTGCGAGTACACCAACTTTTCAGACCTGTAAAAGTGTCAAATGGTATCGCTAAGAATCCTGGGATTCTATGTGAAGTTCTGAACGCAATAAAACACTAAACTATTCTGCAAAACCCTTTTGTAAGCAGTTAGCTCACTTGTTTCTGGGTGAGATTTAATGGCAATATCTCTGATCCAGTTTGGTTGATTGCTGCTTGTTGACATTTGTTTAGTCCTTCATCAGCTCTTCTTCGTCTACCATAAAAATGTCAGTTAATTTATTGCCATGAAGAAGGAGTAAATCTATCTCAGATTATTGAAGCTACATCAGCATATGCTGTTGTCATCATAGTTTGACCACGGAGCGTCACCATTACGTTAAGTGTTTTTAATGTAGAGTCCATGACCAGGACATGTCTTCTGATCAAAATTATTTATCTGTCGCACGTTACTTTCATGGTATCCGCGAATGTGTTACCTAAGTATAAGCTTTGTGAAATGTCATTTTTGTCAACTGCTTTACGTCACTTCTATCCCTTGGATTAAGTTTCGGTCTTCTAAAGTCTAGATATATGCTGATGTTCATAGTGTTACAGGTTTTGGATATTTTGAAATGTTTTTGCGTCCATATGTCTACAAGAGACGCCAAATCGCGCCAAATCGCGCCAAATCTTTCGATTAAAAGGCTATCAAACCATTTTTTCAGATTGTCAGTTTCAAATTTACTGTTCTTATTGTGAGTTAGTTGAAACAGACCTTCAGGTTATTTTAAAGGCTGGTTCAGTATCGAAACTGGTAAATACCTCATGATTACTTTTTCAGGCTTTCTCATTGTTTTCAGTAAAAGTGAAAAATTATATTTGTTTTCTGATTCCCTTATTCAATAAAATAAGATCTTTTAGACACAATAGCAAGGCACAGAAAGCAATAGACATCTTGCAGGTGCTGCCCTGTTTGAGATTCAATTATTCAAAATTTTGGAGGTTTAAGAGGTTTTAAGGTTTAAGTATTGAAGGATAGAACGTTCTGATCTACTTATCACTAACCGCAAAATCTGCTTGTCAGAATACAAAAAAATTTTGAATGTTTTCAATACTGTAAATTTTGTTAATGCATGGCGTCTGCGTGCGTTCTGCTCTGAGCTGGATAAAACGTCAGGAAGAAAGATGTTTGGATACAGCATTTTCCAGTGTAGCTCAACCCATTTCGAGAAGGAAACTGATCCTGGTAAAAGCGGAGAGGGTTGGACTTGTCCGTATGAATGTTACCAATATACATAATTTCTTAACAATGTACATCGATATACATAATTTCGGTCGTCCAAGTGGAAGCACCGGAATTGCGATGTTTGTTTTGGAGTATTTTGTGCACTTTCTGTGTGCAGTTCTGTCAGAAGACTCGGCAAAGGATCCCCTGTTCACATTCTTTGCAAAGGAAAATATCATCTAATAGTGAATGGCTGCACTTGAAACGATCTTAAGTCGTTTGCTTGGTACTTTTAGCTGTCATAGCCTCATATTTATTGAAATCCATCGATGCCCAAAAAAGACGATTATGCTGCATTTTTCGAGTTTATACTGAATTGATCTTCTTTTTGACTTTTGAATGCCTTTCTTAATTTCTCAAGGTTTGAATATGTTTTCATATAATTCGTTGGACTGGTTTGCCAATCATTTACCTCCAGGATAACGCTAATAAAATTTGACAACTACAATAGAGCGTGTTCAAACCATTTGATATTTTTACAATACCTTAAAATTTAATGAAAAAGACAAACCAAATGTGGAGTTTCAAAACTTTAACTTCATTCGAAAATGCTCACATCCTGAAATGCGTCTACTTTTAGCTATAAATTCAGTCAAATGTAACTGTTCCGATAATAGTGACATCCAATTTATGTTTAGAACAGCAGCTTTCGACATCTACCCAGCATCCTGTCGTAGCAAGAAATCCTCGCAGTTCATCTTACTTCGCCCCGTAACGCATATACATCATAGAAATGCCACCACCAGCTCATTTTTCCACGATAATATGCGAAAGCGGGCTGAGAGCGATGGGGCTGAAGTTGGTGGCGCTCGTTTCGAGTTGTCAGGAGGTGGTAACGTATCGCAGTGTGTTGGGTCGGGAGCGTGGCAGGATATACAAACATTTGCCGTAGAGGAATCGCAATCGGAATCGGAATCGGTTCCAAGAAAGATTTATTGCGCAAACGCTCTGAGAAAAATTTATAACGGGTGAGATTTTCATCGAGGATTCGAGTCGAGGGGGAAGAAAGGAGACCAGGTCGGAAGTGGATAGCCGAGCTTTGCCTCATTGAAAGGAATGTCCAAAAGCTCTGGCTTGCGGAAGCATTACACTAAGCAGATGTTCGGCACGCAAGAGCACGAAGAAAGGCGCTCAATGGAAAAGGACTCGACGGATTTGCATGAGAACTGTTCGAAATATGAGACCACGGAGGACGTTGGTGGGCAATGTTTTGCACGTGTATGTGGGGAAGGTAGCGGATGAGTAGAGCACTTCTAGCAGAAAATGCTTGGATCTGACTTTTCTCCATGTCCTGCCTGATTGTGCTCCAGATCTAGATGGAAGACGCATGGAGAAAATTATCCTTTCTTACAGCCTCTGCTCCACGACGAGGCTACCCCGAAGTATCTAATGGCGATTTCTGTCTGAATCTGTGCATTGGTACAGTTGGGCGCGACACGTGGTGTAGAGAAGACACGCTTCTCTACGTTATTTTAAGGTGACAAAAAGGAAGAAAGATAACCATTAAGAGAAGAGAGAAGACAAACCTTGAAGGGACTGTGTACATCTCAATTGTGTGTTCTCGACATCGATTTGATGAAAGTAACGAAATCGTAGTCGAAGCTTGGTTGATTAAGTGTAAAATGTGTGTTGAAACTTTGCCAGGGGCACTGGAAATGAACAGCAGAGTGTTTGTGTGAACGAGGGAAGTAATCAATCTGAGTTCCGGTCAGTGGTTTTGCCCTGAAGTGTTTCGTACATAATTTAGATTTGGTCTTGTTGCTTGGGTTCCCGGCTAATTGCAACAGTCTGCAGTGGAAGACTTGTGGTTTGACTTTATTGCGATCGCTAGTACCTTCCTTGACGCCCCTCCCCTATTTCAGGGAACCGAGTTTCCTAGGAAATACCTGCCGACTTCGGCAGCTCCTTAAAATAGGACAAATTTGTCAATTTGGGGCATCAGGCCCTTGCTGTGTCCGCTGATGTACATACATGAATTTTTACAAGGAATACATCAATGGAAAAAATGTGTATAAATTTCGCCGCCCCCTGCCGTCGCGCTTGTGGCCCTCAGCTCGAGCCAGATGTTTCGTTGTAGTTAAAAGCGTTGTGTATGGAGGAGCGTAGGGATTATTAGGTGGATAGAAATGTGCTCAGCTCTAGTTCTCTCTCCGTCTCTCTCGCGGGGCTCTCTCGACCACGTCTCCTCCGAATGCAGCACAGAATCACCGCGTTCGTCCTGTTTTCGTCATCATCGTCGCGGCTGTGCCTGAGCCCGAGCTACTTCATCTTAAACTTTCGGGATCCTGACATACACATTGTACCTATAAATTTTCGGGAACAGCGGTGGCGACAAAAACTAAGTGGTGAATCTCAAATTGTAACACACCCATAAAGAATTATGTGCAAAAATCATTCGGTCTTGCAAATTAAGTTAAAGTCCTACTTGTCGTTCCGAGTCAATGGCGAACCGTTCCGATTCGCTCCGGGAAAATTCACAAACAACCACTGCTAAAATCCAGCGAGTATGATGGAAGTCATCCAGGCATCATTTCGCGTGAGTTTTCCGACTAGTTACCGTGAAGCTTTTCCGGAATGTGCATAGAGTTTTCATAACGTCGGGAACTATCGTCATCGTGACATCTATGGGAAGAGGACTCCCAATCTCAGCTCAGCCGTGATAAAATGATGCCATAAAAAGCACGAGCAAGCAACGCAGAGCAAGGAATACAAGTGGTAGTACCGATTTTCCGGCACCGTTCAACATTTTCATTCCGTTTCGAATGTAAAAGTGGGAGAAAATCAATTCTCAATTGCGACGAGAAAAATCTTATCCTTTCAGTGCTGTGTTTTATCCTAGACCTAGTTTTCCTCGAGTCGAGCATAAAAGAGAAAATTAAAAAAAAAATAGAGAAAAAAGAATAAAAGCAAAAACGTGCCTGTTTCTTCGAATGCCGCCGGCCCAATCCTTAATAGAAAGAAATTATTGCAGGATATGCAATTTCGTGGTGAAGAAGTGAAGTTCGAAAATCGGCCAAACAAGTCGCGATGTGTTCGTAGTGCTCCAATGCAAAAAAGTACAATGTCCTTGCATTCATGAATCAGTCAGTTGTGCGGAAAATCAAGATGCGAATTGGTCTCGATGCATAGCCAAAAGGATTAGTGATCGAAAATCGGTTCAAGTGAATTCACAAATCAGAGTAACACACATACAGAGTGTATTTAATGGAGTGTCGAGTGGGTAGTGTGAACTTGGTTAGTGCACGAAACTTGAAAGCCAGTTGAGATTGACAGGGTTTTTGGAATAAACAGTGAGTGGAAAGCGATTGTAAGTGATTTCATTGGTGTAAATTGTTGAGTTGTTGTTTGGATTGTTACCAGAGTCAGATATGGCTTTGATTGTGTATCACAATCCAATAATTTCGTAGTTTCTAGAATAATCATACAATTTTCCTTTCAAAAGATTTCTGTATATTAGAAATTTTCGAATTCTGTGTAAAAGTAATTTTTAGGCTGTCGTACCACAGAGAGTTATTTTTCATTGAATGTCCTCTCGTAAGTTCTGACAAGGTCGGTCAAAAAGTATTTGGAGCCTAACAATTTTACTAACTGGAAGGTTCCTTTTGGATGTTATTGGAAATGAGTTACTACTTTTTCTTTATAGATCTGCTATAAAGAGCCATGAAACAATGATTGAAAAAAATGGCAGAAAAAAGGAAAACACTTTTGAAATGATGTATATAGAAACCTTTAAATGAAAAATCTTCATCGCAAGTTCAAATATTCTCAGTTAGCTTAGCGAACTCTAAGTTTTATGCACTTTTAGTTATGCTAGGTCATATTTGGGCATTTCGCTAAAGTACATATAGCAAGGACTAGCGTTCCTTGCAACCAATTCAGTAGGATTCAGTCAGGTGAGACCACAACTTTTTCTTCCTTTCTCCCGACTTTTTTCGAAAAGAGTTATTAAGGAGAATGCGCCTACTATCATTTAGAATTTCATTATTGGTTTCCAGTGATTTCTTGCCTTTCATTTGTAGACCCAATGTTTTATTGGTCCGAAAACATATTTTGTCTAGTTTCGGTCTGACGAAAGTATTCATAGATTCACTGCGTTATTGAGTTATTCCTGACCACGATGGAAATGATATTTACTGGGCACCAAGAAGATGGTTTACCGTGGAAACGCTTGTGAACCAACAAAAAAAAGGACAAAAGGTTCCACTGAGAATTGTTCGAAAAATTTAAACAAAATTTTTTAATTCTGCATTGTCCTTGTATAGTCCAGCATAGCCTTCAACTGTTTCATATTTTGTATATTTGCATAGCGTATATCAATGAACAAGTTGTTAGATGAATGCGAAGGAGTCATAAGCAAACAGGATTCAAATCTTCTTCCATTCTTCTTAAGATATCTATAGCGCAATAAAATATCAATTTTTCGGTCCACCAAAAATATGAAATAAAGAACCGAGATGTTTTATTTTGATAGTTGATGGGTGCTAGTAAGTTATTTTATTTGAATTGTCCTTACATTTCTCTGTTGAAATATTTTTGACAGTTACGCAGAAGCGAAGTTTTGGTCCTAAAACGCGTTTGAATATTTATGCGCTCGTGGTTATTTTCGAAGCAATAATTGTGAAAAATAATATGTAATAAGTATTTCAGTAGGCTTTCTGGATTACAGACCTTGTCAGCCAAGCGAATTTTGATCTAATTAGGGATGTTTGAATGTAGCTTGAATGTTGAATATGTTGAAGCTCCTTACTCCTTACACGTAAAACAGGTCCTAAAGACATCCAACTCTTTGGTTTGAAAGGTAAGACTACGAGCGTAGTATGAAACACACAACCTTTGTCGACATGGAAGGCAAACAGAGCATTGGTTTGTGTTTCATTTAATGCAGGAATAATGGAAATCACGAAGGACATAAAAAGTCAACGCAATACCTTAATTAAAGAATTTTCCATGGTTGTTTCAATCCCAAAAATCATTCCCATTCATTGGCAAACAAGCTTTTGATTGATAATTGAGAAGATTTTTTACATCAGTCCCAGGTAGATGAGACACAATATCTTTGTGCCTGGATACCCACGAGGTCCGATATCTATATGTCAACATGCTCTGTGCAAGAGACTACTTACACAACGTAGAATACAAATGGGTCATTTTTTTTTATTCAAGTCCAATGAAAATCCTTCAGTATAGGCTTTATCATGTGACATTGAAATTTTATTCCTATCCTAGTAAATGCAAACCCTTAAAAATACTTCAATGCTCGATTTTGATAACATCATCCATTTGACTCGATTTTTACATTCGAAAAGTTTTTCACTCGAAAGTGTTGAATGAACTTATTTTATTGAAATCTATTTCTAATCTAATTTTCTAAATTTCTAATCTATCTATCTGGGTTTATTTCGAGCTTGGACTTGAAGTATTTTGTCCAACGAGCGATGCTGCGTCTTTGATGAGGACGCGTTCGGAGATTTGTAGCTGTCACCGGCTGAAAGGAGCTGATGATGGCTAAAAATGGCTGAATATCAACTGAAAACCGCAGCAAGGCCCGGGTTTTCTTAGAAAAAGTATGCAGACTCTACATAAAAATTGTTACGCATATTCTCGTGAGAAACGCGTACTGTCCTCTTTGAGTCAATCCTTCTACATTAATACTTTGCTCAATGAAGATCACACTGAAGATGATTTGCAGTAGTTGAAACTCAAACCTAACCGTACTAAAGAAAAAGTGGAATCCAGAGGAAACTGCTAGGCTTAGTTTAATAAGAAGAAATATGTTATTACTCATGAGACTCCTCTTTTAACTTCATCAAACTTAAGTGAACTGGGAGTTTGAGCTCTGAAAGTTAGTTGGCAAAATGTGAGAATAGTATCCTGGGGCTAGTGTACAGTTTCCATGTAGTAATAATCCACTTGTGGGTCCTAACAAAACCTTATATAAACTCTAGCAGTACTACGATAAATCTTATCAACAAAAGTTTGGAAGCTATGTTTACTGAGTATGTTCATTATTCTGAAACGAAAACTATTCTGATCCTCTATGATAGACACCGGTGTATAAAGTTGAAAGGTGTTCTGGCATCTCTTTTGAGGAATATCTTTCATTTCCACTAAGAATTGCACAAAACTCAGTGAGTGATTGGCACACAAGCATATTCCCTTTTCTCTCACCATACCTAAATTTTAGACATTTACTTTCTGTGTTTTTAAGGGAGAGGTTGATACGTAGAAAACAAAAGTCGTCTGAACTAGGAAAGCTGATCTTACTTCCAAAGATCCAAATTTTGTGAAATAAACGAGCAAGATCAGCGATCGAACTCAGTTCGACATCTCTCTAAGACAGAGAGATGTTAGCGAAAGTAAGTAGTTGTGTCAGTTTCCAAAACAGATAAAGATTCATCGTTATACTCTTCCAAATTATATCTACGAAACCTTTTTGAGTCAGTTATAATCAGGAGATCTAGCAGTCGCATATTGCTAAGCCATTGGTGTACTTTGCAGCGCCCTGAAAAAGTAAGCACCTGCTGTAGTGACCATGAGTAGCTTTTGTTATTAAATGTCATAACAGCTCAAAATTCCCTTTGCCTGTATTTCAATGCCTTCAGAACCTTCTTCGATGACTTGAACGTTCGAGAAACTCATTCAACCTGACCATCGAAGTACCAGAAAGTTGAACGATCAGAATAAGGGAAGTGACAATGAAATGCTAAATAAGCGTCAAACGCGGTTTACATATTATATGAAAAAAATTAAGCAAAATCAAAGATTAAATAAGAGGAAAATGAAAAGACGCGTTAAAATAGTGAAAAATATTTAGGTATGTTACATTTTGTAGGAGGCACATTTACAAAAGGAATAATATGCAAATAGGGCAATAAGAAACGAGCTCAGAGGAGGCAATAAGAAACGAGGAAGAGAGGAGAGAACTCTTATTTCTTTATTTATAAGAAATCTCTCTGCTCAACAACAGTCCAAGAGATCTAGCAGAGATGTCCTTGTGAAATCTTGCACCATGCTCTCGTCCAAAATCAAAGACCGAATTCAGTCAAGCATAAAAAAAACACAAATAATTGCGATGACCCAGCTTGCACAATATCGTCAAAACAAGGTTGAAATAAAAGTCTTAAGATTCGAAGAGGAGGATACTATGTTTCCAGACTGGTAGCTTCTTTCAATTTGAGTAATCAGCAGGAGCAGCCTAGCAAGAAATCCGCATGTCTTCTTATCAGAAGTTGAATGGATCATAAAATCAAACATTTCGAATGAAGGGACCTGACGCAAATGGGTTCTAATTGAAACTATCTTCGCGGAAAACCACTTCCGCCATATGGAGAATGAAAGGATCACTAAAGATTGTCATTTATTGAAAAGTTTGTTAAACGGTTGAAATGACACATTGAACCATGATACATCGAAAATCATTCAGGACTTACTTCAAGAATATAATTTTATCATAATTTATAAACTTCAATAATGTCTTATGAGCTCGTTTTTTCAACTCCAAGCATTCAAGCCGTAAAATTTATCAACCCTCCGTGCAAAGACGTCAAATTTAGGGTTTCTTAACCGAGAACTAATCTACGCATCTTGTGCATCGAACTTTGAGAAAACGTAAAAGTTGTTCCCTATTTTTTGTCCGAAAAGAGGAACATTAATAAGCTGTCGGCGTAGACGTTTTCAGACTTTAAACGTGATATTTCCCATTATTGAAGATAAGCATTATCACCTTTGACGGCTTACCAGTTGCTAGGCCAGCAAATAATAATGAGCAAAAAGGTTCTATAATGGAAAGGGGAAGAAAGGGAAGGAGGAAGAAGAAAAGAATAATAAGGAATTCTGCACAAAAATATCTGTAGCATTGAATAGGTTAAATCTTCAGAATATTGTACCAACTCTGTTTGATTGATGAGAAGATCAATCGATATGAATGTCAATAGATATTGACAATTTTAGAGGACCCTGAAAAAAGATTTTTCCCCATGATTGAAAATGTACAAATACGATAGTTTTGAAAACGCAAATCTTAATGTTTTATGAATGTTGTTCCTGAACTTATCACAATTCTTTCAATATAAAATATCCATATTTCGCCCAAATGAAAAACAAAATGAAATCTACATAAAACAATGCTTCAGAAGATACTTTTCGTTTATTGTCTTTCTTATACGCGATAATATTTTATGTTTTAATTATTTACTTTGTATTTAATTTTGTATTAAAAATGTTTTAAATTTAGTGATTTATTTTATATGTTTAATGAAATCGTACTAAATTTAATAAAGATACTACGTTCTAAAGATACACACGAAATTTAATAAATAATTAAGAAATTGTTAATTTATAATTCAATTTTTACTAATTTTATAAATTAATATGGAACATTTCGTCATTTCATTGGAAATTTTGTTTTTGCGTGCATTAAAATATATACACAAATAATATACACAAGTATCTACGGATTCAAATTTATTTTTTATATATTTTTAACATCCAGACTGTGCTAGTAAAACCTTTTGGTCCTTCAAATAAACTATTTCTGGTTTTGATAAGCTTCATAAAATGCTGCAAAAAAAATAATGTTCGTATGTTGAATTCGTTACTGTAATCAGGGTATTCTTTACACGTCAGAGTGGAAGGATCTAAAAGGATGCCGAAAGAACATAAGAAACCATAACTGAATCTTCTTACAGATTGATTGACTTGGCTTGCATTCATTTCCAAGTTTTAAGCATTAACTCCGCCGGAAAAATTTTACCAAAAATGAAAAACACATCCTACTCAAGTTACTTGTTGCAACGATGTGTCAAGTCGGTTTCTACACTGAACACAGTACGTGGTATCTATGGTTAAAATTTATATTAGGTTTTCGCTAACATCTGGTCTAACCATTGAAAGGTCAAGATATCGTGAATGACGTCTGTCGCATATTTTTAGATTGTAAAATATGGATCGAATAGCATGGCCGGCTCATCGATGTACTGAAGACCTCTTCCCCAAAAAGTTCTGGCAGTCTTGACAGTTAAAAAACGCACACTGGAGCATCAGAGTGCTTAAAGATGGAGGAATGGTGTCTCTAACACTCCTTTTTCTTCTTTTTATTAACGCAAGAGAAATCAAAGCTGCAGGCAGGCACAAAAATACCAGGCCTAATACGAAGTAATGTGTCACACGGTTCATAAAAGCTCTGTCGATGTCTGATGTCAAGTGACTGGGTGTGACAGTGCCCGTGGAAGATTTCTTGGGTGTCGAAAAAATACTATACCATATTCCCAAATGTCACTCTGATAGTTGTTGCAGTCTGATAACGCATGTTTCTGTTCAAACCCCATCAGAAAACATGACTGTTTCAGGCAAAATCTTCGAAGATGGAAAATCACTGCAGGAATTCTCATGTTTTGTGAGTTTCATCAGGGCAAAAATTCACAATACCTTTACTCACGACGAAAAACATAACTACGAATCGTGCCAAATGGGGTTGGTGAGTTCCCGTCACGCCAAAAGTATGTCAACAAAGAGTGAACAAGAAACAAGTTGCTTTACGGTCTCAAATAGAGCAAAAAATTATTCTATACGACCTCTAATTTCAACCCCGACTGATTCAAGGATTCTTTTCATTTTAACAGCTTGCAAATATCAGTTGGACTAGAGCAATAATACTCTCAATACTCTACATCACAGCGCAATAAAACAATATTCATTAACAATAATTTTGGGGGATTATAAACTATTTTGTACTTTCAATTAGTTTTTAGCCAAGGAAGACCCACAAAAACTAGAATTCTTCGGTAAAATTACCTTCTAAATTCTGGTTGATTTGTTCCTAAATTTTCCTGTTCACATTTTTATCCCTTCCATTAAACAATTTCCCTGTTAAAGGGCGTCCTTAATTATTTAAACAACAATAATATCATATTAGAGACATTTTTGAATCTTTTTTGTTTCATTTTTATGTCTTCATATTTGGTAGAGCAGACTAAAGTTGGAGACTTAAAAGTAAGGTACTTTAGTGGTTTTCGACTTAATGTCACGATGGATATTGTTGGTTTTGGAGTTTTCTTTTATTTTTGACTAGGTCTTTAACTCTACTATTTGCCACCCTGAGACAAAGAATGCTCTCTCTGCTCTTTCGCTTTTTAGGTTAGGTTTTGTTTTATGGATATAAATTTGAAAATAGAATAAAATATGGTTCTCCAGAATTGAGATTAATCCCAAAGAGAAAAGAAAAGAGAAAAGAGACTTTCTAATACGGTCAGTTGCAAAACATCATAAGTTCTTTTATAACGAGATTTTCACCAAAAGAAGGAAAATTAGTAAAAATAATTGAGACGAAAGTAGTGAAAATAGGTTAGTACCACCTTTCCCAACAGAAACAGGCGCTTCGTTATATTTTTCCAAGTTATATCTGCAAACCGGAAAACCTTCAAATGATAAGCACCCGATCATGAGTAGTTTTTGTTTTTGACAGCCAAAGATAAGCTGTTGAAAAAAAATTCTGTTGACCTGCTGGCCCAAGAACTTGGTTTAAATGACTTGCTCAAGCGCGGTCCGATGTATTTCAGTCAATTTTTACGGTGTGCGCGCCGCAGAAGTAAACATATCTCGGATGGGTTGAAGTTACCATTTTGACAAATATGAAAATGGCACCAATCAAAGTTCTCACAACATCAAGAAATTGAAGAACATTTGGAAAAAATTAAAAATTAACGAATAAAACTTCTTTAGAGTCCCAAAAAGTCTTCCGTGGGAATTTTGCCTTCGATGACCCTGATTCACCTTTCTTCTTCGCACAATACACGCCCCTTTTGCTTGAATGAGTTAAGTCATGAAACCTCCTTTTATCGTCTGTCACAAGCGAAGTCAGCCATTCACTTTGAAAGCAAGCAAGAAGAGTCGAACAAGGGTCCTATCTCCTATTATTTGTTCATAGGGAAGTAGAGATGGAATTTTCCTCTTGACATTTTTGAAAATCTGGTGATCTCACAGCCTACAACCATTCCTTTTTCCGTTTCTTACTCTGTAATCTTGGTTTCTGATTCGTTTTCACAACAGTGGTAAGTCGATTTCTTTCAATAATCGAATTAGAAACAGTCTTCAATAAAATCATTTTCAGGCGTAAAGCTGATGCTGAGGCCTCTTTGGTAACGAACATTTTGCTCGCGGCCAAAAAATAAATTTTATGTATAATTTAAGCTGGATTAACTCCTTTCTTTGTCGAAAACTTTGTTATTTTGCGGTGCACAACGAATAAATAAATTTTCCCAATTTTGAGGAGAAAAAATAACTGGTCGAGTCATTGGTGTTGCCTTGAACCATTTCAAGGAGATCTCCTCAACTTTTGTCTATCTTCTGCCTACTTCAATCGGTTTTTCAATCCGCAAAACGCTCATTTCTATTTAATAAAAACCTCGTACATTAATATACTGAAGTCAACCTTTCAGGGTTTCATCATATTTTTTTAGAACTCTATTTTTAAGTAATCTGGGATTCCTTAATTATTTCAGTACGAGCCAGCTTTATTAAAACAAAGTATACGTATTTTTGAAGCATAAATAAGCAAACTCCATTCTCTTATTTGATATTCAATACCAAAGCACTCATTAGGCCATAAGTATTACGCAATATCATCTTGTTATTTCTCAAAAAAATACCTTTTTAGCTCTGAAACTGACATAAATTCAATATCGTACTAGGTTATCACATATTCCTTGCACCGGAATTCTGCAATTTTTTTCAGAAAAATTCAGACTAGAAACCAAATCACTGGAATTTCCTTGTTCATAAACATTCGAAACCTCCTCGAAAGTCTGGCTCTGTATGCGCTTTGTTGCCTACAATAAAATGCACCAATCGCAAGTCCACAGAAATTGATTAGGCGTAGGACACTTGAAGAACTTGGCTCATTTTGAGACTACAGTTCAGGATACTTCAGACTTTAGTTTTAGCTTCAATACGTCTGGTATGAGTAATTCTATGAGTAGTTTGTACGTCCTTCCCAAATTCTAGAATTTCAAAAGCTTCAAATCCGACCTTTCTTGCCTATCCAGTGAGATTATACCCTTGTACAAACTAACAGATTTCATCAGGTACAGAGACGAGGAGCCCAGGTACAGAGACGAGGAGCTTTGCGGGTTGCGTCTGCATACCGCACTGTCTCTGAGTCGGCGGTGCTGGTGATCGCAAGAGTGATACCCTTCGCCCTCCTTGCTAGGGAGAGACCGAGAATTTATGACCGAAAACTGGAGGGCTCAAGATATGCTGTTAACCGAGAGGACAGGCAGCGCACATTACTCGAGTGGCAACAGTCCTGGGAAGGCGACTCTAATGGCCGCTGAACTGCCTGTCTTATATCGATCGTGGATCGTGGGATCGTGGCTAAATCGAATGCACGGTGAGACTGATTATTACCTTACCCAGCTTCTTAGTAGGCCTGGGTATTTTCAGTCTTACCTGCACAAGATTGGTAAATCACGGTCCTCAGACTGCATTTTCTGCCAAGGGAAAAGGGATGACGCATGTCACACCTTCTTCAACTGTAGAAGGTGGAACAGGATGCGGCAGGACTTATTGGAGGTAATTGGAGAGCTTTCTCCAGACAATTTGGTCGGAGAAATATTGAAAAGTTTCGACAAATGGACCTATGTGACACATTACTCTCGGGCAATACTCACTGCCAAAAAATGTACCATGGATAACTTTGGGCGCGGGGTCTAGGGGCGTCTCCTTTCCAGCAGTCCTCCTCCATCCTGCCCCCTCCCGCTGGGGGGAGATTCCTCTAGGCTGACGGCGCCCTAGGGCGAAGTAAAAAGAGGCCTAGCCCGAAGTAATGTGTCAAACGGTTCCAGGCTAGAGTCTCTTGACAGGGGGGGGGGGGGGGGTGTTTAGTGGGTAGTCTCGTAGCATGCGCTGCTAGGAGTCCCACACTCCGGGCGTAAATTGCCTTCAATTCCTGCCTTCAAAAAAAAAAAACAGATCTTAGGAACCTCAAAAGTTGAAGTCTAACAGCACAACCACAATTTAGGTAGTACAAGTTGTGGGTTGACTATTTCGACTATCTTCCTGGCATTTTTTTACTAAGGGGACCAGAAAAATAAATTAACTTACCGCAAAAATTTTCATATCTTCTTTTAAAAAACTAAAAGAAACTTCAATTGACAAACATGGAATATAAGGCTTTGACTGTAACATAATATACTCAGAGGTAAATTGTCAAAATGGTCAAAATATAATTTTGCGGGCTCACATCCATCCTGCTGCATAACATCTAAGCTATAAGATGAAGCTTAGACCTGATTGAGATATCAACCCTGTCTTGTTATTAGGGTAGATATTTATTCCGAAATAGGTAATGCCTTTTTTTCTGTCAAAAATTGGTTGATCATTGAAATTTGATGTTATCGTATCGTCCAAATCCACGGTGACGTAAAGGAGGTTAGAGAGTAAGAGTATCAGGAAGATAAAAGGCCTATCTAAAAAGCCGAAATGTATATGTATTCAAACAAACGTGTGCAGTGTCTCTTAGTGACTGTGAGTTCGCTGATAGGCTCATAATAAAATGCTAATCACATTCGTACGGTATAGAGGGCTCTGCTTGTTCCCACTTCATGCGTACCCAGTGTATTATGAATTACGTGCTGAACTTGCCTTTTTAAAAAAGGATTCTACAGCAGTTCTATTGGCGCCTTCTATTCAATTAATTTAAATTCCTTACAATAAATACATCCTACGTTAAATTTTGATGGTTATTCATTGACGTTAAAGTTTGGACAATTTGGATATACTCTCTCTTACTTCCTGTCTCTGAAGCTTTTAACGAGCAAGCTTCGCGAATGCCAAATAGCTTCAAACTTAACAATATGCGTTGTTGTAGACTTCCAATACTTTGTTTAAGTCCTGAACCGACTGCACCATAAACTCTCAAAGATTTTGTTTAACACCGTGCTGCAACAAGGCTGGAGCGCATGTTTCCTAATAAGTTGAAAGCTATAAGTCAATCACAAACAGCAAGAACACTGCTAGATGGCTTCTAGCAGACAGAGATAAAAAATGGTATAAGTGCATCTATATGTACATTGCGTTTTTACTCAAAACATTTTACAGGGACGTTCTTGTTAAGCGAAATAATGAGAATAAAATGTACCAATATAAATGAAGTTTGGCTTATTTTAGATGAATTAATTATCATCAAGAGTTTTTTTTTGAACTGTTATCGTGGTTTTATGCTTAAGCTGAGATAAACTTTTCTGTTAGCATGTTGAATTTTCTCCATTCATTGAAGAGATAAAAGGATGATAGTAGTTTGTGATAAACGTAGGATTTCTCTCATTTACTCTTTCATTAAGTTTCACAATCTGTCTGTGTAAAGGAAAAAACCATCAGACAAAAGATAAAAACCAAGACTCCTTTTTTTTTGTCGGTAGAAAAACACAATTCGATACTTTCAGGTAAATAAATTTCATTTTATTACGAGCCGATTACGAGCAAACTCTTTTTGTGAGCAGTTTATTTCTTACCAATATGGTATACTCTTTCTTCTTTCAACGGTTTTTAGCAAATATTCATTTGAGTTGTGAAAGTTTTGGTGGGCCTTAAAATCTTGAAAAATACTTATATTAAACTTTATTACTTATAATATATTATATTAAATATTATATTTCTTGCACAAAAATACTTAAATTACTTTGAAATTTATATATTCCAATTGTGGGTACCACACAAACTTACTTCATCTTTTTTATAACAAAATATCACAGCACAAGAACAACCACCTTAATAAATAATGCGCGAATAATAGAATAATAAAAATAATAATAATAATCCAATAAATAATGCGCGTTTATCAGGACAAATCAACCAATGAAATGAAGGCTCCTTGTAAATGTTTTCCGTTGCAAGGCTCTGCATTTACCACTAGGGCTAGAATGAATGGAATGAAGATTATTCATAGAATTTGATTCCTAAGCTTCAGTTCTATGGCCTCATCCTTATTACAAGTTGTATCACAACTTCTCTACATATATTTATACAATGTATGATTTAGATATACGAGGTTTGTTCAAAAAGTATCGCGAATTTCATGTTTTTTCAAGAATTATTTATTTATTCATGAATATCTCTCTTGTCCCCTTCAAAGTAATCCCCGTCAGACATTATACACTTGTGATAACGATTTTTCCAATCCTCGAAGCATTTTGATAAATTATTTTTTGTGATCTTGTTCAGCTCCTCCTTCGATGCCGTCTTTATCTCCTCAATCGTGGCGTAGCGTCGTCCTTTCATGCGCCTCTTCAGTTTCGGGAACAAAAAATAGTCACAGGCGGCCAGGTCTGGGGAAAATGGTGGCTGCGGTATTAGTAGAGTGTTGGTTTTGCCCAAAAATTCGCGCAGAAGTAGTGATGTGTGAGCAGGGGCGATATCATGGGACAAAAGCCAATTTTTGTTCTTCTACAAATCCGTGCGTTTCTGGCGGATTACTTCTCGCAAATTGCGCATTACTTTAAGGTCATATTTCTTATTAACCGTTCTACCCTGCGGCAAGAACTCATGATGCACCACGCCCCTGCAATCGAAGAAAACTGTCAGCAAAACCTTCACATTCGACCAAACTTGGCGTGCTTTTTTCGGTCCCTCTGAGAACATTTTGTACCACCGATAAACGTTGCTTCTGTCCAAAGTAGCTTCGCCGTATGCAACAGTCAACATTCTGAATGGCTCCGCGCGCTTTCAGTTGTTCTTCACACAAAATTTAATACAAATTCTTTGATCCATTTTTTGGAATAGACGAAAATCGAAGACAAGCTAAAACACACCCACCCACAATAATTGTCAAAAACTGACTGGACATTCAAAATAGTAAGTGAGTGAGTAAGTAAGTCAGAAGTGAGGGTCATGGGTACCAACATAACGACACCAAAAGATCAAAAATCGAACATTCTTAGCCCGCAAAAATTCAAAATTCGTGATACTTTTTGAACAAACCTCGTGCTTAAAAAAATATGTATGTATTATGCCCAACCGTTTCAATGACGTGAGCGGCAACTTTTTTATGGTCCTTAAAGGTTTGCACGGTAAGCAACTAAAATAATGGGAACTTTATTTGAATAGTAAATTTTTCTCACAACAGGAATCGTCTTTTGCTTAAACAGGATTGCCCCTTCAGAGCATGCCGTGAAAAAGCAACATAAATATGCTTGTACTGTATGTGTTCTTTCTATCTCTGTCTGAGAGAAGCTAGCCGAGAGTTTTATTGCTGTCTTTGCTTATACTATAGTTACAGTATGACAGCATTTGATATGCACGGGCCGCTCGTTTTGTCCTTTTTTCTGCAATCTTTTATCGGACTGGGTTTTAGAGAGACCTGTCGGCTTGAGCCAGCAACTCCAGCCATCTCTTTAAACTCTCAATTTGCAAATGACATTAAAGATCATTGTCAGATGTATTTGCTCATATTTAATTTTTGTGTTACTTTATTTTTACCAATTCTTGCAGATTATGCTTAAGATTGAGTCGTGAAGCTCAGGAAAAATATGTCTAAAGCAATATTTGCTCCTTTTCCACCAAGAATTAGTCAACCAATAATTATTTAATCATTAACTAATGCTTCAGTAGCATACTGATTGGTTTCCTCACCGATCGTTTAAAAATCGTCAGAAACGCATATATAAATACGCTGATCTGGATTTCTTAATTATTGCGTGGAATTAAACGTTTGATCTTTATCAATTATTTCGGCAATTGCAGAGTGCTTTTCCACTTCAGTCTAAATAATGTAAGATCCAGGATCTTTGCTCAATAATTTCACGAAGGAAGCACTTGAGATGAGATCTTTATGACTGTGATTTTATGACTGTGTGTAATCTGGCTGGAGTTTTTCCCAATTTTTATTTTACACCTAATAAAACCAAAAAACTTTTGATGAATTCTTGATGTTACAATTAAGCAAAGCTCGACCACTGGGAAAGCACAAAGCAGAGAGAAAACTTCGCCAAAACTCCCAGTCTGGTATTCAACCAAAATAAGTGGAACTTCATTTGAGTTGGTAAATTATTTTTATTTTTTATTTTGTTTTATTGTTTAGTCAAATGCAACCCTCTCAACACCCTTGCATAAGACTGTGATGTAAATATAAATCTAATAATGCCTTATGCTATCTCTTTCTGCATGAAGTCTGCCGAGAGTGTTCTCGCTATGTTTGCTTACACAATGGCTTGACGTTATTAAAACCCAAATCCACAGTACCTTCTGTACCGAACAGATTAACACGCCAAACTACTCGGCTGTCAAACAGATGACACGTTTCAAGCTGCGGAGACAAGGAAGAGTGTTTAGGACTCTTTTTTTTAGATTGGCTAAGCCTGGCTCATGAGTGCTGCAGCCAGTTGGAGGGGATAGAAGCAGCAGAATTGCAACAAAAAACATTGAACCGGATAGAATATCTGCAAAGATTGAAAGTTACCCAAGGAGGTAAAAACCAATAAACAACACTGTATCCAAGTCCCTTTTATCCATTGTATCATTGGAACCTATATGGCACAATTGGCGGGTTATTTTCTAGTTATTCGCAAGGATTTGTACTTTTTCTCCGTGTTTTTATTACTTCGTCTACGCAATCCGCGGTACGTTGTTCTATGTAGACATATGGAAGCATATGAAAAGGACGGTTCCAATTCCAATGAGAAGTATATTTACCTTGATTTAATGTTTGTGAAAGACTAGTTATGTTAATAAATATAATCACCACATAAATATAATCACCACTTATAAAGCAATCTTTCGGAGAAGATTTGTTTCAATAAATCCATTATTTCACGAGCGTTGTACGTTGTGGCACGGTATTCCTGGAATTAAAAGTCTTCTAAACCATTTTCAGTCCTGTAATTTACAAAAAACCTCGCATCTATGCTCAGTATTGCACTTCATTGACGAACACCGTCGCAATTTTTAACTCTCTCAAAAGGGTGGCCGAACTCTAGCTCTCTATTTTGAGGATACACTGCACCATGCGTGAATGTGAATGTAATTTTTGATGAATTTTAATGCTCATCCATAATCGCTTTGAGTAATTTTTTGCTTTTCCTATTTAGCAAACTTGCATATAGTTTGGTAGTAAGTTGGTCCATTCCTCAGTATCAATCGTCAAAACGTAGTTCTGACGATATTTCTTGATCAACATTAAAAATAATATTAATTTTTGAAACGCTGAACATTGCGTGAGCAATCAGGGTAATCAATATCGAACGTTTTACGAATTGAAAATTCGAAAAAGCGTAGAATCAGCATCATTTTTTGTTTTTTTTTGGTTGGCAATGGTAGGTGAAGGTAATTTACCCCCGGAGTGTGGGACTCGTAGGAGCGCATGCTACGAGACTACCCACTAAACACCCTCCCCCCCCCTATCAAGAGACTCTAGCCTGGAACCGTTTGACACATTACTTCGGGCTAGGCCTCTTTTTACTTCGCCCTAGGGCGCCATCAGCCTAGAGAAATCTCCCCCCAGCGGGAGGGGGCAGGATGGAGGAGGACTGCTGGAAAGGAGACCCCCTAGACCCCGCGCCCAAGGTTATCCATGGTACATTTTTTGGCAGTGAGTATTGCCCGAGAGTAATGTGTCACACAGGTCCATTTGTCGAAACTTTTCAGCATTTCTCCGACCAGATTTTCTGAAGAAAGCTCTCCAATTACCTCCCACAAGTCCTGCCGCATCCTGTTCCACCTTCTACAGTTGAAGAAGGTGTGACATGCGTCGTCCCTTTCCCCTTGGCAGAAAATGCAGTCTGGGGACCGTGATTTACCAATCTTGTGCAGGTAAGACTGAAAATACCCAGGCCTGCTAAGAAGCTGGGTAAGGTAATAATCAGTCTCACCGTGCATTCGATTTAGCCACGATCGCACGTCCCCTATAAGTCGGGCTGTCCAGCGGCCATTAGAGTCGCCTTCCTAGAACAGTAGCCACTCGAGTATTGTGCGCTGCCTCTCCTCTCGGTTGACAGCATATTTTGAACCCTTCACTTTTCGGTCATAAATTCTCCGTCGCTCTCTAGCAAGGAGGGCGAAGGGTATCACTCCTGCGATCACCTACACCGCCGGCTCAGAGACAGTGCGGTATGCATCATATGAATCAGCTTCATTTGTCAGGGTTAAGCGGCTACAGAAATATGGTTCACCATACAAAACGTTTTGCATGTTCAGTTGTTATTGCTTATAATCTGGCACCAATTTTTCCCCCAATTGCATTTCTTACTGAAATAATGCATGTCAATGTTTACAACTCTGCACAAATTTGCTGGTGACATGCAATCTGATGGCGTTTATGGTATCACATTATGATGTGCTTTTGTGTTAATATCTCTACTTCGACGTAGATGAACTTCAACCTTCAAATTTTTATTGCTTCGGAAAGTGAAGGCTTTTAACGTCCTAATGTCGGATTTCAAGTGGCACAAACCCTACTGGACTGCTGACTAAACACCGCCATTGTGACCCACAGCACCGCGCCTGGAACCGTTCGATATGTCGGGCCTCCCATTCAACGCTTAATGTCACTTTCGGGGACCTCAATTGTTTCTCTAGAAGGAGACAAAGAAGAACGTTGGAAGTGGAAAAATCATTCGACCTCCAACGCCTCCACCTCCGAGTTCCACTGGTCAGTAGATTTCAGCAACTTTTCGATAAGACAATCACGACGGAGCTCACATACTTTTCATGCATGACCACCGCGCAGTCGGCTTTAATGTTGCCAAAGATCCATTTGCATAAAATTTAGGAACTAGACGTGGAGCTATCTTCGGTGTTGACATATTTCAACTGCGATATTAAGTTCTATACGCAAATGTTTTAGGATAACTGAGAATTATTTGGAAAATAAAATTTCAAATCCCAGCACACTATCTCGGCATGTTGTGCTCTATGGTAAAAATTGTACTAAATTTTCGTTTTGCACACGTGTTGACATGTCGATCTGACAGCTGTCAAATTATACGTCAACGGGGATTAACCCTTATAATTTAACGTTGGAAAGAATCGGTTAAAATCCATGCAAACCAATAAAAGTCAAGGCATCGTTCTCCGAATTCGAGTGCCCTTAGTTTCCTCATAAAAATAGATCCCCTCCAATTAATATCCTTCTAACAAATGGCAATGTTTAATTAAATCCAATAATTTGCGACTTTCTATAAACAGTCGTCAAAGTCGACTGACACAATTCTTTCTTCCGGTTAAATTAAATGGAATTTATTAGAAGCTCGTTCTGATATTAAACAGGATCTGAATTTTAAAATATTAGGAAAAAACGGTGTCAGCAATAAAAGTAAGAGTACCATTTACATTTGATTCCTCGTCCTTATCGCCATCCGTTATCCCTCAGCACGATTCATAGACGTTATCTTCCACTTCAAATTTTCGACTCCAAGACAACGTTAAAAAATTAAGTCCAATAATTGCTTGGTCACTCTTTTGGAAAAATCATAAAGACTAATTTTGCGTTAGCCTCTTCCCTATTGTAGGACACCACAAAAAGAAAACTTGGATTTTTACGACTATGTCGATGCAGGAAGTGAGAGCTCACTCCTGCTGGGCAGTTTATGAACCATTAACTTAAGATCGGGCTTTCATTATTACCGCGAGTCCTTTCTGGAGCTTCTTGCCAACCACAGCAGCCATACCACTAGCAGCACTTTTCCTTGCGGTCCGTGAGGCATTTAAACACTTTGAATTTAAGACCTATTAAAAGGAATGCGGCTGCATTTGCTCAACCTTAACGGAAATTCTCCATGTCGACGACGTCTCAGGACATGCGAATGGAAGGCCGCATTCACTCACGTCGCACTTTTTATGCCGTGCAATTCCGCTCAGGCACTTAGCACTCCTGCTCGAGTAATTTGGTAGTTAAATCTAAAATTCAGCTGTAAGACTGTGAAAAAGGTCAAGTGCGAAAGGTTCATGAAAGAATGCTTTATTTGCGGCGTTCGGGTGGTACTTGGAACGCAGGATGCTAAGGATGTGGTTACGGAGGAGCGCAGAGCAAACAGTTGGGGAGTTTTTTCTAGAATCTTAAAATCGCTTCATCGAAGGAAAAACATAACGAACAAAAAAGCTGCTTAGCGCAAATGGTGGCATTCAGGGAAACTTATTGGAAATATTAAGTGAAATATCTTTTTTGATAACTCCGGGGATGTTACTGAGTCACGATAGAACACGAGGGGGTTGGTACAGCACAAATGAGAGCAGCACACAGGAACATCAAAGCGTTCAACACATTTCTTGCGCGGGACTTAGTCGCATTTCATCAAGTTCATGGTGAAAGGATGAATACATTTGCGCTAGCCAATTTATATACTTCCTTTCCAAACAGCCATCTTTAATGTCATTAGGAATAATATCACGCACGTGCGACTTCACATGGGCAAATTTGTTGTTTTGTTGGGTGTTTTCGTTTCAGGCGATTTCTTTCTCGTGAAGGAGACAGGCTGAAAGGTTAATTTGATATTGATATTTTTTTCCAGTCGGCGTACTTCGATTCATAGGTTCTCACTATCTTCAATTTTCACTATCGATTGAAATGTGCCCACCGACCAATATGGAGATGGAGATCGGTACGATTTGAAACTGACTAAAATGAAAATTGAAAGGAGATTTACTCAAAATGAAGCAAAGGACGCCAGTATGTTTGAAACTGGATGAGGTATCGCGAATCGAAGTTCAAAGGTCTGGAGTCAAAATTTTTGACAAATTTCTAGACTTCCTCTCATTCTACTTCATTTTAATTTTACTTTATTTAATCATAAATTTTCTTGAAGTGTCGGCTACCAATGCTTATTGATCAATGATGAAGCCTTTTTTGACATTTTTATCGCTGATATGATGATATGGACCTGGTTACCATTAGCATAGTGACCAGCTTTCCATAAGGAAATCACAGTAAGATATCTAGGGAAGATCTGGTGAACAGCGTTAGCCACGCAGGTGCTATTAGGACCACTCCAATTGTTGCAATGCGGAGAATGCTTACCCTAATTTGAATCGACGAAAAGATCGGAGAAAAGTGGATATGGTGTAGAATTTGACAGCTGCAAGTGAAATTGGCAACTACACAGCATCGATAGTTCTTGAACGTATGAGAAAGGCGGCACCGAGATATTCCAACGAAAAGTGTCCCTTCAGCAGCAACTCAACTGAAGTGTCAAACTTCTGAAATCTTACCCGATTTGCCAGTCGAAAGAAATTTTAAAAGCGATGACAGAAGTGGCAACAAATAACGTTAGTGGAAGAATACAAACACTCGCTGTCAGAAAGTTGACAATGCTGGCGCTTGCCTCTAGTCGCGTAGTTACAGAAGTAGTGCAGGACGTTGGGCAAGCCCTCACAGCCGCAACAACTGTCATTAATGATAAATTGCCATGAGCTCCTGGACACAGTTTTGCAGAGAGAAAGGAAGGGGTGGATGAAAAAGTCATCGAATTCTTGTAGAGTTCTTACGCAAACCTTCAAGACTTGTGAACGCTGGTTACAACGTTTCAATAGTTGCAATTTCAATTTTATTGACAAAGAACGTGAAAATCGACCAATAAAGTTTGAATACGTCGAACTACAGGCATTATTGGACGAAGACGATACACAAACACAACAAATGATGGCGGAGGAGTTGAATGTCACTCGGCACGCCGTTTTCGATCGCCTGAGAGTCGTGGTAAAGATTCAAAAGATTGGAAAATGGAAGATAAATTTAATCCAAGCATTGATCGAAAATCGCCAAGAATGGGCTCAAAGACACGGGAAAGTCATTCTGTAGCATGACAACGCTCCTGCACATTCAGCCAAAGTGGTCACAGAAACGATTTCCTCGCTTGGTAGGACTTACTTCTACCCCACCCACCGTATTTACCAGACCTTTTTCTGATTATCACTTCTTCTCATCGATGGGACACACACTGGCTGAACAACACTTGAAGACTTTCGAGCATGTACAAAAATGGCTCGATGCATGTTTATCAATGAAAGTTGAAGCTTTCTTTTGGAATGGTATCCATAAGTTGCCTAAGAGATGGATACCATGTGCAAAAAAGCGAGGGCCAATACTTTGAATAAGAATTTTTTTGCCATTGTTCTTAAATAATTACGTCTTTTTCATGAAAAAACGACATTTTAAACTTGTGCACCTGGTAAGATCTTAAAGATGAGCTTTTCGAACCACATTGGAAATGGTTGTCTTATCTATTTGCGAGTTGAATGGATATTTCCTTATCTATTCAAATATCTTCCTAGAAGTGCAAAGAATCAATGTCATAGAGTTTTGCATTTCTTTTGGTGAGAACTCGTTTCAACTCTGTGTTGCCACCATCAGCTTGAAGCCGTAGCCTCCATCTGAAGGTGTCTCTCCATACGTCAAGGCGTTAGTCCTTTACTATGATAATACCGGTTGGTTCGTCATGCAAAGTCGTTACCAACGGATGGCTTGAATGAATTGAACGTTATAGGGTTGCTTGAGAAAAATACAAAACCCTGGAACGTACCATTCATTTCATACTTGCCGTGACTTTAGACCGGACTGACGTTACTAGCTGATATACCACATCTTTACGGCATGAAGGCGATGAAGAAAAGTCTTCATCAGCTGGTCATCTTGCGAAGCGCCTTGTCTTGGAAAGTAATGGACGATCTACGCTGGTCTGGTGAACATACACCACTGAAGAATTTCTTGCGGCAAGAACAGCCAAACGTTTTCTTATTCAAAGCTTATTAGCTTATAAGCAATATTTCAATCTTCCTAAGGGCATCTCAGGGACTTGTTTGCCGGCAATAACAATTACCCGAAGCGTGACCCAAACTGCTAAGATCTTATTCCTAGAAAAAGAGACTTATCTGCAAACAAGAAATCAGACTATTCCGGCACTAAGATAAGATATCATTCCTCGATCCTCCAATAAATCAATTTTTTTTCTATCCTTATTCTATCAATTGGTATTACCACCTTTGGTTTATTGACATACAGGTATAACAGCGAATAAAACACTAAAAGCATAATGTGCTTGTGACTTGCTTGGCTAAAACACGTTCAAAGCGTCAAAAATAGCTCACTTCAAGGTTTGGCAAGGTGAAGAAATAACATAAATCAACTACTGTCATAAATCAAATATTGAAGCAATGGTTTTAGGGTGAGGTTCGTAGTTTTGCAATAAAATGGATCAAAGCAAAACATCGTTCTTTTCAAAAACCTTAAGTTAGAATCTGCACGGAGTCCTGATGAAACACCTGACTTACGCAATAGCAAAAAAGGTACAATAAAACTTATTGTTGGTTTTGCGAGGAAGCCTCTCAGCGCCTAAATTTTGGTAGGTACCGAACAGTTTTTATGGTATCATATTCAAAACCATCATATGTCACTTCCAGCTGACGTGAAACCCGCTGGGACCCAGTGATACCAGAAGAATGTCTTCCGAATGATTCCATAAGCAAATCATCAGGAATTTTTTCGTCACCCAACCTAACCCTATTCATTTTGTAGCTCCAATAATATTCTTCTGACACGTTGAAATATAATCACGATAATTAAGTTTATAACTTTGGTTCATAGTTCAAAAAAAACGAAAATAGGTTGCCACGAATGATGAAGGTTGCCATACCATAGGGAGAAAATAGTTGAAGATCAGTTAGGGAGACAAGAAGCTTGAAACGTTTTCTGTATTTATAAACTAGGCTCAACTATTCATGCTTGTTGTAGGAGTTTAGGGTTGATGGATCAATATAGCTGAAGCCTTCAAAATAAAACCCATAAGAGGGCTGTACTACGAAAATTCCAACGAAATTTGAGACCTGTATACAATGATTCTAAAGGATTAAAAGTCTCTCATATAAAAAATAATATTAGTGCACTCATTTGAACGAGCCAGATATGAAGACTATATGAAAAGCCTTTGCATGAATTTGTTAATTCTTTTAGAATCCAAGCAAAGAGCTGACAACTCTCCTGGAGCCTTTTGACGCGATTCATAGGAAATTCTGATGTAGTCTAAGTTCGAAGATCACATTCATGGAATCGTACGTACGATTTGTCCTGATCATATCGCGTAGCGAAATTCGGCAAAGAACATGTGGTCTGTTATTTTTGTTAATTTTGGTCTATTATAAAGCCGGTTTTAGTTGGACTCCAACACTCGCCGTGGATCGGCACTAAATATGTTTCACAATGTCAAAACTTTCCTTTATATCGAATGCTGTCAGTCTGTCTCTTTTCTGCTTTTATTTATGAAATATGTTTCATAGGAAGGACTCGTTTGAGGACTGTTGCAGAACAACTAGCCGTTGAATTACAAGCACTTATGCTTCGTAAAATGTAAGCTCATGATTAAATCAGCGCTAACTTTTCTTTCTTTGCAAGAATTTGGCAAACAAAACAAAAAAAATACATTTTAGTCTCTATGCTCCCTTTTAGTTTGCTTTACTCTGCCAGTCATATCGACTTCAATATTGTAGTATTACATCAAAATCTCCTACTCTTGCTGGTACCTCTGCTTCTAAGGCTCTTAATACAATTACTCCCACTGCTATTTTTACTACTACTACTATTGATACTTCTACTGTTGCTACAATATTACTACTACCACTAATACTACTACTAATGCTACCACTACTATTATTTATAGCAATAGTACTACAACCTTTATTACTATTATTTCCATTACTCAATATACAAGCACTTCATATCAGGCTAACGAATTCGAGAAAAGAGAAAGAAAGACCGAGCGAACTCAAGCATGAAAGAGAGCGTGGAAATCAGACGATGTCGATTGACGGAGACGTTCGAAGACGAAGAAAAAACGTTACTAAACAGCGTTTGTAGATGAGTTTTGGAATCTAGAACTTAATTTTTAAATTACAATTGGAATATTTAGATTTGAATTAGGATTTGGCTTTAACGCAAATCTAATCACCTCGACTGTGAATCAGTTTTTAGCTGTAAAGACCAAGTGCTAGGACGTGATAATATCCTTCCAGAAGACTTTTTCGACTTATTACGAAGTTGGCCTTAGAATATATTTCACAAGGACTGTTTCTATTCAAAGGATACATTAAAAACTACATGCGCAAATAATTTGTGTATGAAAGTCTGTGTTATCCCAAGGCTCACAGTGGCTCCAGCGAGGTTTCTCAAGCCGGGCGTTATCATTTGGCGAAAACTAATTTAGGAAACTTTCAACCACCCACAAAAACAACATTAGCCTTTTTTCGATAATAATTGACCACACGTTCGACTCAGACGTGATGCTGTTATCGGCTCTAAACCCTCTCGAACTTCACAACTCTATAACGAGCGCAGTATGTTATCCATTCGTCTTACTGTCGCTCGGCGTGTCCTTCTGTAAACTATTGCCAAAGTCATGTCCCAAAAATGTCTCTTTTCACACATTTCGGGATTAATGCCTGAAACGTGACCAACTTTTCCCACCATCAACCAAGCAAAGGTAGATCTGATCGTTCAAATAGCATGAGCGGGAGAAAAAAATTAACGCAACTTTTCTCCGATGAAAAATGTTTCGCCTCAAGCATCCAGGATACATTCGGGCGCAGCACTCGTCTGAAGATCCTTTCGAGTTCTGTCCACCTTATAAATTACAAAAGAAACGTAAAGTCTTGAGCGATTTATTTGATTTATCTGGCAGACTTGGCGCTGGGATTGCCACGTTCCCGCTCGGCACATCCTTGAAGCTCGATGTCGACGTCTTTTGGTTCCCGGCAAATGATCCAGATACACGATGTGAGTGCCCCAACTTGGGAGAAAAATGCATTAAATGAGATAATTAAGCGCAAGAAGCGCACTAGAATCCATATATAAATGAAAGTGTTGCTTTCGAAGACGCACGGTGTTGTGAAAGGAAAAGGAATAAATCCAGGACATCAATTTCTTAAGCAGAATGAATCCATGCTTGCTGTGTTGCGCTTTTATACCGGGAATGAATCGTTTCCACGTTTAATGTGAATTGGATGCTTCTGCCTGCTTATGGGATGAGCTCGCTGTTGGAACCAAGTTATCCTGATGTCTTCAGCAACAGACGTCGAGCATTTTTCAACGTCCCTTGATGAGAAGAATTTTAATTGCAATTAACCTTTAAAGGGTGTCGCAAAAAATTATGTCAGGTTGGGAAAAAGTCAATGGATCAAACGAATCACTCAAGGAACTGAATCGACACCACTCAGATTGATCTCGATTTTTTCGCTTTTCAACATCCATGTATTCATTTCTGACAAGATGGTCCTTTCTTGTAATTACGAAACATACGAGATATGCGCAATCCTCGTCTTACATCCCAACAACTGTGACAATCGAGATGTTAGTCCAGTTTGCAGATTCTTCCCAACGTTTTCTATGATTTTTCCCACTGCGGAATCTTTTTCCATTCGCAATATTTTCCTACAAAACGACAGAGGACAGTCGTTTGCCGCCTCAGCACCATGTTTTACAAAAATGTTACACAACTTGTCGTCGAAGCAAAGGCTCTCTCTTGAGAGATTGCCATCATATTATTGCTGCCATGAAAGAGCAGTTGGAAGGGAGCGACAGAAAAAATGATGATATGAAAAATTTCCCGGTTTATTCCTTGACTCCTCTCCTTGAGAGGATGTTGTTTTCTTATATATATATATTTGTTTCCACTAAATCGAAGGGACAATACCCCTTCGCGTCCCAGTTTGTTATCGAGGGACCATCGTTATAGATGGAAACATGTACATTTATTGTGCACATTACATCTTGGCTCCTGAAGAGTTGTTGGGACGAGGGGCTGGCATCAATATGTGCTATGAATTATGATATTCCCAGCCAACCCGTACATTCCAGGAGTCCTATTTGTACAAATTCTTACAAGCAACTCTTCCGCCCTGTTTCGTGTCTATCTGTATCGTGTAATTTTTCTATATTGGAATTTAGTAGGCCGGAAGAATGTTTTGTTGATTTACTCCCTAAACCAATTATCTAACGAAGACCTTCGGGAATTTATTTGAAAATATGGAAGCAATACTTTGTCAGATGAAGAACGAGAAAATCTATAATTCTATATTTCATTTTCCGTTGTCCTTTTGTCTATTTTGGCAGTTTGTCATAGACTTAGGCTAACGCTTAGTTTGAAGGCTGCTCTTTTAGGGTATTTTTCGCAAAAGTCTCCGTAATGAAAAGGTAACCATAATCCTTTTGAGTTGCGAAAATCGATGAACATCAGGAGAAACTTAAGGTATTATTTAAAGGTTCTTTGCTTAGAGATTTTATTTAACTTAAACTCACAGGATCATTGTAATTGTGTTCTCGAAAAAGTGTTTCGACTCCACGATATGCTTAGGGATTTCATTATGGGAATTTATTTGGATGGGTTTCGACTGAAACATGTCCATGAAGTCAGGTTCAGATCTCGCACATCACAACTTTCAACGTGTTGGCGGTAGAGAAGAGTCTTTGCCAAGTGATGATGAACTCCTCAAACGAAAAGCTTATAGCAGATCAACCGCAGTAACAATGATAGAAAGTAAACTTCAACCCTTATGGAGCTACACAGATCCGCCTGTGCACTATTGGTATGGATCTTTCAACCAATCCTGTGATTGTCACGCAGGTAGTCACATCAACTGACAGGATATGTCAATAAGTGACGTTTACAAAATGTAAACAGCCTGGAGGAAGGAACACTGTACTCGTGCATAATTGTCTAGAGCAGATGAAGTACATTTGTATTGCCGAAATTCAGTGGTCTGAATTAGGTCTTCAAATTTTGTCCAAACCGTACCTTTAGATTGTAACAAATACTCTCGATACTACCACTGTTGTTTTCTCAAATGAGGTAGTCCTCGTATCAAAAACAGAGAAACCCGCGGAAAAGAGATTTAATGTTTCTTCTTAATTTAAAAGCTATTTAAAATTTGTTTTCAAAACATAATCTTCACTTTCCTGTGCTAAAATTTCAATTCAACTAGCCCCGCAATACCCAAGAAATTCCTAAATTTAGCAAACTATCATTCATGTCGTTGAGATTGGACGCTATTTTTGGTCTCCTTAAATTGGTGGGTCCTGTTATTGGATGCTCCTGACTAATGGTGTGCATTTTTATGAGTAAAACCTCTAAGGCAACCTTCATCAGTCATTCAAAATTCACTCCAAATATTTTTCTGTTTCTGATTTTATTGAACTGTGAGTTTTTGACTTTACTTTTCATAACCCTTTCGTTGGAAGAACAAAATTTCGGAAAAAATTCGTTGGTTTTGTTTTTGTCGCAAAGCTTACTGATATCTTATAAGACCACTAAGTAGTTTATTAGCTTTACGTTTGCTATAATGACATATCAATGAGACCTGTTGGCATGACCCTAAGCAAGCTCTCTTTTATTTGTAAGGATACAGCAAAAATTCGGTTTGAACTTTTGATTTTCTTTGTGTTATCTCGGCATTTGAAAATAGGAAACTAACTCTTTTCTCCCCAAAGCAAATAGTCTCAGTGTCATTATTTTCGTTTCAGCTGGCCTCCAAAACAATGGTTGCAATCGACCCAAGTTTCCGAAGTGAAAAACATTCTGAGCAATAGTGCCATTTTTTTTAAATCAAGAGACCCAAGCAACTAAACCTAGATCCATAGGCTGGAAATGTGCTAAAATAGAGGCTGAGAGGTCGTTAAGGATTATTTAAGTGGTAGTGAAAACATGACGTGGACTAGGAGTTTCAAATGAAAATTGTCCTGAACTCTACTTTAGGTCTAATAAAATTTGCCAGTGATAACCTTCTCTTTGCGTCGCGACTACGATATGGGCCGGCTTTGTTCAATTGGTCAAAATCAAAAAAGAATCAAAAAGAACTTCACAGGTTCTACCGCAAAGCTCAAACAGTATGAGCCACAATCCCGAGTGTTGGTATAAGTTCCGACCATGAAACTTTTATGTAAGTGAATGAGTGATTCAAGGCTTCCTTCTGGAATGGCCTTCTTAATAACATCTGGCCATCATGATGACAACCTCATCTATGAAGTTTTTTCAGTCATTATTATCTGTGTAAGATGCCCACCATGTAGATGTACGCGTGATATGAGGACTGCCGGGATAGTTGCTCGCTTTTGCGGGTCATAAAACATTCACAAATCTACAAGGTATGACGACATTCCTCTAGAAGTTTTCAACCGGTCCAGTATTTTCTTGGGATAAACTGATAAGCGCATCTACAAGTTTCCGTCGATAAAGTGCATCTCAAAATGTTGGAAGGATGTGAGTAGTTATCAGCAAGAAAAAGCTCAAGAAATTTTGAGCTACTCTCGGTATTACAACCCCTAGGTATGCTAATCGTTGTCAGGGAGGTGTTCGCGTGCCTTATCAGAGAGGAAGCCAGTGTGGGTTTTCGATCTGTTCCGGATCTGTTTTGTTAGCTTTAGGGCTTTAGAGTTGAATTTATTATGGGAGTGATTATAGAAGTGGTGAGAAGAACCATGCAGGCAAAAGTGGAGAATCTGTACGCCAAGCAAATTGACTTTTTGTTTTAAACGCTCAATGAAAGGAATTCCTTCAAGTTCGCAAGGAAGATAACGAGTTGCAGCGTTCCAAAATCTTTCAAGACGCCAACGTATCTAAATGGGATATGGAAGAATTACCTCAATGGTCGGAACATGAAAAGAATACTGGGGGTCGGAGAAGAATGGACCAGATATGAAGGTGGTGCAATGTTTTCATTCTTAGCGCTAACTTATGGCATATTTCCTGTGAGGAGCTTTGCAGAATACAATTATCAGATCATTTGCACTCGATCGACTTTGTGGAGGAAGTAATGGAATTGGTCACAGGATGCAATGCCGAGGAAACCAACTTTCAAAAGGTATGGCTTTGTTGACCAACAAGAAGATCTCTAGAGATATCTCTGTTCATTGGAAAACAAACCATCTAGCCGAACGAATTGATTAAATCCCTGAGCTAGATCATTGATTCGAATGCAAGCTTTTTGTACCGCATTTAAGAGTAAGCAAAAAGAACTGGCTTCAAGTGGACGACAATCCCTTTTTAGTATTTTGGGGCTATGGTCCAGTAGAGGACATGATGAGACTGATTACTACCTGACGCAAATGTTTAATGACAGTTCAGGATAAGATAATCAACTGATGGTTTCCAAATTGCTTGTTTCACCTGGTGATCACGAATGACGTCTGGCAACATGTTTTCTTATACGAAAAAAAAAATCCGAGCTCCGAATAAACCTTTGCAACACAATATCCGAATACCCTTTCCTTAGTGGAATTTCACTGCTCGTATCTAAAGCCAAAAAGGAACTCTGTGTTACATTAAATACAAGCGGCCCTTCTTATAAAGAAGGGCATCTTTGACTACTTTTTGCGCAGAAAGAAAGGACATCTCTCCTTCAGTGTTTCCAATACTATCCTATGACCCTGTTTATGGAGGAATCTCTTGACCCGTAGGCACCACTTGGCGAGAACTGAAGCGGTCTAGTACGAAGTGAAGTGACAAAAGGTTGCATGGTAGGGCCTCGGTGCGAAAGGTAAATAGTCTCTAACAAAAACCAACCATATTTCTATTAAATGTCGCTTTTAAAAGCTATTATTTAAAAAATACCAGTTTTATGTTTCAAATACCTTTTGTATCCCTGTCAGGTGAAACTCGGAGTATAGCGATAGAATATTAATAATAATGACAATCAATTTTTTGCAAAGAGGGTCCATGCTATTATTTTTAACCATTTCGTCCTAAACATTTTGAATACATCTGAAGGATTCATAGCTCGTTGCTATAGTAACCAGCCCTGCCTAATACATTCCAAAGTTCTTGGAAGGCTGAATACCAATTTAAATTCTATTTTTGTTATTGATTTTCCCTAATTGCGTGCTTTTATGCCAATAAAACAATAATTCGAATCTAATGAAACTTCATTTCCACAGCGCTGCTGTTACATTCAAACTTCCCTGGGGCTCGAGAACAATCTTGAATATAATTTCGAATTCTGCGAATTGCGTATCGACGTATGCATTTTTTCTTTGAGAAAATTCAAATTTGTTCATAGCGCCGAAGCTATCGCTGGATATAGCTCGGCCGATAAATTATCCTGACGCACATCAACTTCGTTACGATTTTCTACATGCTGAATAACAGAAATTTTTTCCTTTTATTTTGAAAACTGCAATGATGAGAATTCCCTTGGAAACCTTTGAATGTTGGATTGGCGGATAAATAAAAATTCGTGGAAATGAAATGAAATGAATATGCACAGTAATTTATTTTCAAAATGGCTGCGGCTCCACTTAAAGAGTTTGCTATCAGGTTCAAACGTCGACAAACGAATGGTGTAATCGAAATAACCGACAAAACGCTGCTATATCTGCTTTTTGCCTTTGATTTTATGTGGAGATATTAATTGAAATAGCATTTATCCATCCTTTAGCCTGCCAGCGGACTGTTGACGTGGGAAACGTTCCTCGATTTCGAACCGAAACAAATGGATGCAACCATGCGAAATTCGGGTGTGGACTGTTTAAATAATAAAAGATAATACCAAACTTGCAGCCATTCAATATGCGCGAATTTTGATAAAAATTAAACGTTATAGGAATTTACGATACGTTTGGCTTTAGTTGTAATCAAGAGAGAAAAGGATTCAAATTTATGCAATCAATTGATTGATTAGTACATGCAAATGGCTTGATTTCAACGCGAAATATGAGTGGTGTGAAAGTTAAAGCTTTATTTTTTCAGAACTATTTGATTCTATAAAACTGCTCGTACATCACAGTCTAAAACGGTCGTTTCAGTTAATCATGTTGTTAATTCCCATTGTGTTTGTCTGTGTTGTTGAAAAGCTTGTACGGAATACGCGTAAAATAATATTAGCATTGTTTGAATATTCAAAACGTTCCCGCCTCATTAATTCTAATTGCCCCGAAAATAACGAAACAAACAGTAATCCGACTCCTTGCATAAATACCTGCACAGAAAGCTTTTGTAAAATATTCAGAAATCCTCTTAACCATTTCAGTGCTGAGAGACAATGACAACATGTCCTATGAATTTTCCATCTACAGGAAATTCCATTGGTAAAGCCTTTCGACATTCAATTTATAATGACTGATTTCGTTTTAATCCTGTATACTTTTTGTTCTGTTGGCGTTTCAATCGCACACTTGTTTTTCTGGTCCTCATTCGTTACATATATCTATACATATACAAATGCCATAATAGGTGCATTACCACTAGCGTCAAAGTGAGTGTGTTCGTGATCCTAGACAGAGATTCAAAGTAGAAACTAGTGCTTTTCTTCTTCTGAAATCGAAGCTCGCCACAAGCCTATATCTACGACATTCCCTTAAAGCCGTAACCCCAAATAAGTCGCTAAGATAGAATATGACTTCGTCCATCCTAAAAAATGTAAGAAATAGAAGTACGAAAGCTATCCCGGCGAACAAACTCTGTATACAAACCTTCCCCTAGGAACTCATATCCAAGATTGCCTGTGCGTTTGTTCGCTCCTTCATCCTTCCAAACTTCGGGTGTTTCCTGACTACGACATTAGTAAGAATTCTGCATCGAGCACGAATTTTTCCAGTGGTTTTCTTCTGTTTCTTCATAATTTCCCCAGGCTACACCGATTTTTCTTTCTCCTATTGCTTTTCCTGAGAAATTTTTGCGATTTCAGTTTCAATCGAAAAAAAAATTTCATACTATGAATCAATTCTATGAGATCGTAAATTATTGCCATCTGCCCCATCAGACAGGTTACTTGCAAATATCTTATGATCTATCGTAGAACTTTCTATTTCTATTATTCAACTCTGCTTTTTTCTTATTTACTCGTAATTGCTCCTTTTTCCTTGTTTTTCTTTCGATTCCCAACTGTCAATGTCAAAAACTCATTTCGATACGTTTACTTCTTAACATTTTAACCTCATGACAACAGGTACTCATTAGCTTCCTGGTCATCCCACAAATCAACAAAGGACCAAGAAACAGGATCTTTGTCTCCATATGGTTTTTGCAGTTCTGCTTCCTTGTAGTCGAGCGCTGCAATTTCGAGCTAACATGGCCCTATAACCACCCAAAACCTCTTTCAGCTGGTGTGTGTTTTCCGCTGAATTTCTGTGATCGTCTGCACTTGTTTTCCGCTGAAACATCCCGATTTCTCATGTTTGCTGAGAGCGCAATCAACTGGAGTAACCGCGATCAATCAAATTAAAGAAGAAATGACAGATGAAATCAAAAGACATCCAGGGTTCCAGGGATTTTATTCAATTGAAGTTTTTTACTTAAAAGTATTATCAGGCCCTGCAAAGCTTAGAAAAATTTTTCTCGCAGGAAAGGTGACTGAAATCGGATATGGGTTTATTCATCTTCCACTATGCAATCGCAGTTTCAACTGTTGGTTCAAGATATGGAAGCGAGAATGATACAAGGAATGCTTGCCATCGAAAATCATCAAAAATTAATGAATGGAATCAAAGGAACACGTAAACTTAATTTCAGGAATCCTTTAAGGTAGAATTCAGGTAGTTTAATGGACTCAAAAACCGACGCACTCTACAAAAGCACAACCAATTAAACCACAAACAAGCTCCTTGGAGTTTTACAGATTTGAATGTACGATTCTCTAAACAACAACCTCATTCCAAAAGGACATTTAAAGCAACGTCATTCCAAAAAAAGCTCTTTTCAGTACTAAAAGTTTACTATTTATGACAAAAATTGCCAACAATGTAACGAAGCCCTGAAACGCACTCTATTGGGGAAGAATTTACAACCAAAATCAAGGAAGCTAGCAAGGACAACAAAGTGGTTTCACTGGAAGGAAAAGATAACACCAGCAAGCGTCCTCAGAAAATGAAGCTTCTAATGAGGAAGAGTAAAATCTATGAGGAAGAGTCAAAGCTTAACGTATGAGTGATGGACTGAGGACTCTTCAATGAATCTGAAACTTGGTTAAAATACCTATTAAAAGATGACCGATCAAGATGACTGGGAGAAAAAAGAATGCTTAAAAAAGCAAGAAGCAGCCAAGAAGAAAGGACGTTAAAGTAAGTAAAATTGAGGATTTTGCAGACACTTTGAAGCTGCATTTTGAAGAAAAGCTTAACTCAGAGGAGGATTTCCTATGAGAAGGGTTTCGTCAAAAGCGGATACAATATTGAGGCCCAAGACTAAGGACGTAGCATTAAACGGTCAAAAAAACCGAACATAACGATCAAACAAACCATCAGGACAAACGGAAAAGCTGGCCAAAACCTACCGTATTCTACAGAACGCTCAGTACTCAGTAATATAAACAAGGATCTCAAGATATATTAAATTGAAAAATAAATACGAGAAGAAGATCTAAAGAAGATCTAAACAAAATAATTTGATAAAAAATTTTAAAAAAAATATTTCTATTCTAAATGAACTAATGAACGTACGTAGAAGAGCTCATAGCCAGGATTAGGATATTCAGGATTACAGCAACGTTTAATGAGACCAGTTGCACTTGATTGAAGATGCAACCATGTGACAGTCATCAGTAACTTAACCTGTCATGCAACCGTCACAACTATCATATTTTTCAATCGCATCATGAGTTCGCGGAATAGTTTTTAAATTTAATGGCGGAGAATGATTGAAGGTAACACGAAGTACATCAATTTATTAGTAATAACTCTGTCATTATTACGACAATGTTCAGAGTGTAAAATCCGAAGAAGACAATCGAATTCCTAGAATGTCTTGGCATGGTTTAATACGTCTTTTTTCCATAAGGAATCTCCAAGAGGATTTCATGACTGGAATGAAAACTTAAAAAACTTGACATATTTTGGGCTTTTGAAATGTCATCATGGTATTTCGAAGTGTTTGCGATCGTCCCGACTTCAGATTATTTATTTTGACATCTATTTGACATCGCGTTAGGTTTTCTAATCGACTTCTTCCATGGAGCAATGCTGCAGCATCATCTTCGCAAGGCATGCATAAGAATGATGCTCCAGGTCCAATCCGATAGATTTTCAGCGCTTGGAGCAGTATGAAAGAAATCTGAATTTCTCCAAGACAATGTTATTACGGGTAACGAGATATGCATTTTCGAATACGGAATTTCCAAGCGGCAAACTACCGAGTTCAACACACCCCATTCCCCGAGGCGCAACAAGACGTGAATGGGCAAATCGAGTATGAGTCCCATGCTTATCATCTTCTTCAACCCAAAAATTGTTGTTTGCGGACAACAGTCAATTTTACTTGGGAGTCCATAAAAGGTTACAAAGCAGAGTGAACCGCGTGAGAAAGGAGACCGGCCCCTATTGTTTTCACCATGAAAACAGCCTGATGCACGTTATCTTCGGTTTTGTTGTCTATCTGATTAAGGACGGCGTGAAGATACAACAATATGCTAACCATTTCCCCTAGAGACTTCTCCTTCTCTGGTCTTCCTCATGATTTAAAGGATCAAGGAGCACATTTCATTTCTTTCAACTTTCTTTTCAATACGAAAGGTATAAATCAAAAATTCTGATCCACCTTTAAGATCGATTTTAAAATCAACATAGAGTTAGACTAACAAAAAATATAAATAAAATGATTGCTCTCGAGGCTGACAGTAAAGATCGTAGAAAAATGGGAAAGAAAGTCAAAGAAAGACAAATCCATATCGAATCCGTCAAAGAAAACCGTCACTTAGATTTCATACTGCGGATCCTGCTTGATTAATTAGAGGAGCTTGAACAAACCTTAGAGTCATAAGTCAATATTTAACACTAAAAACATTTTGCGACAGCCTCGCAAGGTTTAAGAATACTCTCTCTGGAATTCGAAATTTAATGATGACAAAAATCAACGGAAAAGTTTGACATAAACTCCACAGAATGTCGTAATCTAGGAGCAGCGCTCCGACAGACCCTGCAGGATAAGACTCGATCGAGAAATTATCTTTGCTTTATATTCAAAAAACCAAAAGGGTAATTCAAAATGAGCAAATTCCCACCATAAATACAAAGCGTACTGCGTTGATGACAGGATCAATGGCGAATATATGAACAGGAAACAGATTTATCTAATTTATCTATAAGAAAATCTGAAATAGGTATTTTGTTTGGATAACTTACGTCTATTTTCAACTCTTATGCAGATGTGTGGGTGTGACTTCAATAATGGTGCCTACTAAGCAAATGCTATCTCCATTTCAGGACTCATTATACACGCATGATTCCCACAAATACAAATCCCGAAACGGAAGCCCATAGGGAATGCACATTCTTAAAGGAGCGAAACAAACAATGTCGTCGGCTTTAATCAAAACTTTTGGTTTGAAGATTTTTCTTATTCCCGCAAACTGGCAAGTTAACTGAATTGAAAATTCTTAAGATGAAAAATTTGTCGGTCATTTATTGATTTCGTTGCTATTCAATTCCAAAATCATGTCACTCGATAAATTGATGTTGGTACAAAAAACATCACGACGAATCCTCGCAAGACTTTGGTATTATCCAAACGTTCAATATCAGAATGTGCCAAAACTCGGCCAACAAAGGCCACCTAATTGTGTTGCTCGCCTTTTATGGTTGTACAAATCCTATGGGAATTAGACTCACGGCATTCAAAATGGATGTTGATAGTGTTCCTAGACACGAGCACATCCAACTTCATCCGTTCTCGACGATACGGAGAAGTCAGGCGCAAAACAGAAATATATCTGTTTATATTTCCTCAATACACGACACCTCCATTCCAAGGCAACAAAGCTGAGCATCCTGAAAAATTCCAATCCGCCATAAAAACAATCAAATCACGAATAAGAGAAAGACTTATGCAACCAATTATCCTGTGGCCAGACTCAATCCAATCTTCGTTCCCGTAATGAAGTCCATTCGGTATCCTGTTTTCTGTTCAAATCGAATTTTATTTTCAAGTCACCTTTTTTTTGTCCTTTCTTTATGGCAAGCGAAGCAGTATCGCTGGTCTCTGGTTTGCTCGCATTGCTGTGCTGACTTGCTGCTCTTTTTTTCACTTTTGATTTGACAAAAACAGTGAATCCTTCCCACTCACTCGTTATTCGTCACAATTCAGCACCCTTTGTCGAAGGACGTTAGTGTGAAATCAACTCATTTCAGGCATATGAACGTGGCAGCCAAGAAGATGGAGGAAATGAAGAGAGAGAGAGATAGGGCGTTCGTTGTTGTGTTTTTCAAAGTGATAAGAATCACAATTCACAAGCCAAGTTCAATGCAGAAACAATCGGGACGGTTGAGTCAATTCGACTTGTTGTTTCCACAGGATGTTACGCTCGGTCGCACATTGTTAATCCAACATCATCGATACAGCGGACGGTTCGAGTGATATATGAATTCATAATAAAGTGGAAGAAAGGAGTGTACAAAAGAGCGACACTTTATTGTCGTTCTTTCCAGTCCTTGTTGAGACCGCATAGTAAGGTCGCACTCCAGGAGTTATTTTATGAAATAGCAGCTCAAGATACTGCTGTTGTCGCAGGAATCAGTCTCCATACCTGGAGTGAGCTCACAATAACATTGCGAAGGCGTGAGTGCGTTGTACAATCTCAAAGGACTTTTCGGCGATCCTGCTCATTTCCGAACACCAGAGACCGTTACTTCGCTTCCTCCTACTCCTTGGCTCTTTCCCGTACCACTTGTTTTGCCAATTGACGACACTGCCTTCCTTAACCATTCATGAAAAGGGTTGGGAGGGATGCGGGATTTTCGGTTTACGTTTGGTCGCTTTCAAAGTGCAGAATTGTGGTCGCTTTGCAGACAATAGGACTCCTATTTGGCATTAATATACGTTTATCGTGATGATGTGAACAATAGCTGGAATTTATTGTACGATTTCATAAAAAGGTCGCGGCAATGTGCAGTGCTGAGAGTGGAAAGCCACGAGTAGTCCCTGGCGAATAGATATAATGTTTGTCTGAAATGAAATCTTGTATTACCTGGGGAACAATGAATGACACAGCCTTCAAAGGCACCAGAGCCATTCTCTCTATTGAAGAGCCTGCCATTAACGGCTAGTGTGAAAATTTTAGGTTTATTGCGCCAGAGAATAGCGTTTTTGCGTGCCAGTCCGATTTCAACTCCGCACGTTTGGAAACCATTCAGAATCAGAAAGACGACAACGCTTAGCTCGAAGGCTTGGCGCTAATGAAAAGGATACCCAAAATAAAGCAAATGTTCTTTATCTACAACTTTAGCGACGTACAGCGACCACCGGCTTTCTTTGTTAATGCAAAGTTCCTTAGCTTTCCAGTCAGTTAACTGCTTTGAATAAAAAACAAATAAACAAAAACTTTGCTACGAAATATTTCAATCATAATGCTATGTTTGTATCCATCCATTTGAGAGGAAACAGGGACTGGCTACTGCATATTTCCTTTTATGTGTTACAATAAACAAGGACAAACTCACGCAGACCTAGCACATTTTTTTCAGAAGCAGGAATAGAAAAGGTCTTCCTCAAAAATAATTTTTTTTCCCAGTTTTCTTGCAACGTCGATTACTATCAAAATGAAAAGCGAACCAGCCTGGCTTTGCTTTTTCATTTTCTGGCAAATTAAACACAATTCCAGCAAAAAGGAGCATGTGAATTTTCAGGCGCGTGGCGAATTTTCCCTTCCAGTGTATAAAGTACAGATCAGCTTTCGTTCCATTCATCAGTAAAAAGTGCTGCCTGCTTGGACCCCTCTAGTGAATCCTTGCAATTTCCGTACGTTTTGATGTCCCTCCCACACTTTCCCGAATTTCTATTGAAAATATTTAGCAAGGGTTGCACCATGATGAATAGTTTGGAGAAATTTGTTGGGGAGGTTCCTTCAGGTTTCAAATGACTGCATGAAGACCAAGCAGTCTGTTAATTAACTAAAAGGGAATGGACAGCAAAGTGAATTTTCAGTCAAAAAAAGGAAAAAGAGAAAAAATTAAAACGCTTTTGGAGTGTTTACACACTAACGACATTTGCAAGACCGAATATGCTTGTGTTAGCATCAAATGAATGCAACGGAAGGGCCATCATCTATTTTGAATATTTTATGAAACGTTTGCCCGATCCTTGAGGGAATGACTTTTGCAGATGGTGAGGTGAATGCATGAAAAGGGTTGAGAACGAATATGTTTCGTCGTTACGTAAAACATGGTTTCAATGGTTTGCTAGGGACTTAGAACACAGAATAGAACAGTTGAGTTTAACTCCCATAGTTGATGTTGATAATTCGAGGAAACAGCTTTGAAATCATTTCAGAATCATGCGATCAAGGATTGCTTAAGTCACAAAATTAACAATTTGCAAGCCTTGAAATACCTTTAAACTGGTCGAAACATATTAAGGAATGGGTCTACTCCCTACTGCAGTTGTGACGTGATTTCGAAGATAAGTAGGTGTAAGCATTCTAAAGGCGTTTCATGTTTACACCCTTTGGAACTGGCGAGGAGAACGCGACTACTGCAGGAATCGAAGTCGTAACAGCCTAATGTAAAGTCAAATCTGCTATTAACCAAGCAATCGAACGATATAAGCATGTCGAAATATTCCTTGCCAATTCAAGGCAACATCATCACATATAGAGCTGCAGCTTAAGGCTCATTATTTTCAAATGAAATTGGGAAAAGTTCTTATGCCCAAAAAGTATACGTACTTTCACACCAAAATAGGTAACTTCCACATTTCATTGAAATATGAAGTCGATGTTAATGAACTTAGAAAAGATCACTTGAACGACTAAATCCTACTGAGCCTCGAGCCTGTAAGGACAATCCACCTGTGATTAGTCAATCTATCATCCTTTTATATCGGTCGTATATCAATTTGTAGCACATAATGCACACATTCTACATGGCTTATTATCAGCCCCATAAAAACAAACAAGGATTCCTGCCTGAGTGAAGCCTTTACTTCCCCCGATTACTTCTAATTCATCTTATCACCACGACAATCTTGATTCACGTTGGAATGCCTCCTAATTAGGAGCGTTCTTGGACCTGTCACGAAGTATTCCTGTCGCCATCAGTAGTCATATCTATTGCTTCCACAGGCTGTCACTTGTGTTGTGTTATGGCTTGGCTAACAACTGCTTGGGGGGTAGTTTCATTTTTAGTAGTCGTAGCTGAACAAATCACGAAAATTTCCTTCGGGTGTAATTGTATAATACAGCAGATAGTGCTTCGCTCCTTTCATCGGTGCGTGACCGGAAATTACCAAAGGACCAACGTGAAACCTTTTCGTGGGTAGGATTATGCATTGGAGCTTTCGTCGCAAGAAAAAGGAAACTTTCTATCTTCGTGCTCAGTGGAATGATGTCGTGGAAACCATATTTTCATCATGCAGAAAGTTGGGCCTACAAGAAAGCCGAAGACGGGAAGGAAAGATTATTTTTCCCGCATTTTCTTTCATGTACATGCGACACGGCAACTTTCACTGTGTCTCTTAGCAAATGAAATAACCTCTGGCTGAAGCGTGGCACTGTTTTATTGCATTAATTGAATTTCCTGACCGTTTTGTTCCAAGACAATCGGATTAACATCATCCATTCAAATTGGAGTTGCCATTTTGTTCCCTTTAACGGTTATTAGAAAGGATAGAAAAAGGTTGACTAAGCATCGGCAAGCAAGTTGAAGGAGTCTGTTTCACTTTGGTTGGAAATTCTTGGAGAAAAACTCTTTCTTCACTCTCTTGGACTTCTCCGTGATAAAGACAAAAAATATCTGAACTTTGTATAATTTGAAGCTGTTCAGCTCGGTTTCGGCTTGAAAACATACAAGAAAGATATCCCATTAACATTATGTCCTTTGGAACGGATAATCTACTTAAAGCAACGCCAAAAACTTACACATTCACCCAAACTATGTGTGATTCACCACGGTCTCCTTATGACGCTGCGCGGAGGGTCTTAATAATTAGAGCAAACGATACTCATAAATTCAAGTAATTTTATGGGACAGTGATCATAGCTTAGGAAAAGTTTATACATATCAGCATTCATTGCTTCCTTATCCTTCTAATTCGTACTCCGACCCTGATTTATTTGCTGTTCTGTGGTAGAGAAGCCATAAATAATTCAATTGGTGGGACAATGCAGGATGATGTTTCAAAATTAATATAAAACGTGAAGGGTTTTGTCATGAGCTACGTCTGCACCCTTAACAAAACAAGGATGTCAGTACGTGCACTGTAAATTCGAAACATTGACGAGGAAAGAATGAATACAAATAGACTCTATTGCAAGCTGCACCTAGAATAAATAAATGATGATTGTCGTTCTGAAATACCCGAACTTCATTAAGAAGGAACAAGGATCAAATTGATCAGAAATTCGGATTGAAAGTTAGAGTATTTAGAAACGAAAAGGGGGCAGCTGTAGATACACAGGATAAGAGCAGCTTGGACTTGGACAGTTTTTATTATAATGTTTTAGTTCTAAGAGTCAGTTTTTCTACGCATTTTAGATTCAGAATAAAATTCAAGTGGTCTCAGACGTGTGTTTTTGCCGAGCATTAAGATCTGCTCTTCTATCCTAAGCATGTTCCACCTCGGTGTAGCTATATACTATCATCAGAATAAATAGCGAGTGAGCAGAAATTCTGGAGAGAGGAAAGGTGAAACTGGTGAAATCAAGATTTTGTCGCATTCACGCGCAGCAGGAAAACTCTGCGTATGCCAGACGAACCAGTGAAAAAAAGAACAGAGACTCATGCAATAAAGGACGGCAGACAAACATTTAATTGCTATGACCTTCGCATCGATTGGTGCTAGAATTGTGAATGCCAAAACACTTCCTGCAGGGAAGATGCCAAGCGATTTGACCACCCTGGATCATTCAGAAGAGAATGAATACGGAAAATGTTACGAATGCATCCTTACCACCTGTGAGATACAATCAAGCCTTAAAAAGGTGTAAGGCTCGAAGTGGTCACTACAGACACTGGTGGCTGAAGGCGGAATCGGAGCAACAAACAGCCTTTTGACAGCGCGGTAGTCATAAAGATTTCTGCAACCAGGAATAAGTCAAAACGTTGCCCAATAAAATAGAATGCAGATAAGCAAACAAAAGACGGCGAAGGATCTTCGAAAAATCGAATCGCGTCGGCTATCAGATGGCATTGTCTAAGGTAGTCAATAAAAGCCGAAAAAACTATAAACCACCATACGAAGCGAAATGGAAAGAACCATAAGGCGAAAGCCACGCAATAAAGAATAAGAAGTGTCGCAGACCTATTGGATCTGCAACGTTCCTGCGAACTTTGGTGACAAAATAAAGACGCTGATATCCTTTGCTAGAAGTTTGACCAAGACCAAATAGCTTTAGGCACATACAAAGTAACGAGAAGTGTCGGGTTCTCAAAGAAGTCCATCAAACCAATTTGTATCGGACGATAACCTGCCAAGACCTACTCGAACAGTTTGCGAGAGATTTCCAAGTCGACTTGCTTCTGCTCAGCGAGCAACATCCTAATAGACGTAATCTAGCAAGGTATTCTAATGAATCCCATTTGGTCATGGGATTGGAGCAGGAACCACTTCCAAGTGCAAAGTAATGAGCTATCAGATACAGGTTCGGTGTTAAGGAAATACACATTTTAGTGAATACCTACGCCGAATATGCCGAAAGAATCGTTGTCATCGTTTCCATCTAGGCTCTATACTTTGAAGGACGCTGTTTAGTCGGAAGGTACTGGGTCATATGTTCGTCTGAAACCCTAGAGTGATTGGTTGGGTTATGGTTATATCAGACGCGCAGGACAAACTCTTCCTGGACGTGGCAGCGGGACCTGGGCTGGCGATATCTGATACAGGCTCACAGCTACTTACTGCTGATGGGGTTGCATTGCAAAAATGTCTGTCGTCCTATTCGTCATGGAAGTGCAAAAGGATTACCAAATCACCAATCACCAGTACAAAAGACTCTACATCGATGGCGGAGCTTTTCAAAGCCCAAAAACTCTGTCTTCCACCCTCTGGTGAAATGCTTCGAAAACGGATATTGAGAGATTTATCGAAGTTGAGAAAAGCTTTGCTGGAGAGTGATGGTGCTTCAGCTTAAGAATAAGTGAATTCAAATATCCAAATCTTTACGCGGAAAAAAAGATGAACAGAGTTGTATAGGCATTTTACAATCCATATCGTCCTTGTTTAAGGTGTTCACAATCAAAAAATGTCAGGTCCTGCTGATGATCATTTGTTTTATCCATTCCCAGGATGGTGGAGCGATTCATGCTTTTTACTGCATCTTCGGCACGGCCAGAAAATTTCTCAAAAAACCCATGTATCTCCAGAAAAGTGGTTCAGAACTGGTTGCTCCGCTGTTGACGAAATTCGAGAAGTGCATTTCTTTAGTATTCTTGCTTACTCTGTACGTCAAAAATTGATTTAACTGCACTCATTGGGTAGATATCCTAGAAGCCTTGTGATATTCCTGTCTGACACTATAATAAATGATGCGCGTTCTGAGAAACTATCTGAAGAATCGCAACAATCTTGAATGCGTTGAACATATCGAAATATGGCTGAAACGTGGCTTAGTTCAAGGATGACCGTTTTAGAACCTTATGCTTTGAATTAAGGGGGTTAAGCGGTAGGGGGGCGGATGACACTTGTCAACATTTTGTCCTTCCAAAATGAGAAGTTTGTAGCGTCATGATCTCTTTACTGAAATCGGAAACCCCTTCTCCGAAACTCGGACGGAAAGACACCGACGAAGGAAAATGTATAACGATTGGCAGAGATCCACGTGGCCCACTATGCTTAGCATAATGTACCCGGTCTGACAATTAATGAAGGCATACAGGACCAATGAAAGATTTTGGAGGTGAAGGGGTTTTTCTCAGGAATCAAAATTTGAGGACATCTGTAGGCATAATAACGCGAAGTTCAACCCATAGTGATGTCACAAATGCATCCCATTCCAGGCTAAGTAATCAGGAGGAAATGAGAGGTGCCTAGCGGGCAGTTTGTGCGCATGACGCATCTGAGAGGTACACACTCATGATGTGAGAAGCCTTCGCTTCCCTACAATAAACAAAGTTAGCTTAGGTCTTATTTCATACCGATTGTCCTGTGTTCTATGACAATGCTTTATTTTCGATCACCGCATTACGGCCATTTGATATCTTTTTACAATTTATTTTTATGACGACCTTCTTTGTCTTCCTCCAGCTTTTCTTTTGCTTTTCTTCTTGTTTGGGAAGTTTTTTCGTATCAAGTGGGTATGTCCGAAACATTAGTCAACGCCTCTACGCGTTACTCAGTAAAATGGGAATTGTGTCGAAAGTCAGGCCATTGCAAGAAACTGCGCGTTACTATGTTGTGCATTAAAGAATCTTTTTTTTTGATTTGGAGGTCATTGATTCCCTAAAAAAATTTCCAAATGTTACCCAAAACTCGGACTTGCTCTCTGGAAAGTCTAATAAATGTTTGAAATGTTGTAAACGAACAATGCAGCATATTGCACCCGGGTAGTTTTGATGACGAAGAAAAGATTTTGATACACTAGTCAGCGCAGAGAGAGAGAGAGAGAAGAGTAGCTTTTAGAGTCCTCCATTCATTTAAGCCGGAAATGGGGCTCCGTTCACTGAAAAAATGAGACTCCAAGCCATCTGGTCTTGTTTTGTCTGATATAATTTGACACTAAACTACATATTGGGTTTTCGGATTGACAGGGGAGGTATTTGGAGAGTAGTTTGATAATGTTCTGCTCCTGGGAGTCCCTGATCAAAGGCCTCAGCAACCTTCATCTCCCAACCAAAAATGGTCTGAGGGTTTATGCTTTTATGAACAGTTTGTAACAAACTGCTTTTTCAAAGTTGTGCTCTCAACTTGCTCTCAAACCCCACCGAAGCCATTTACAACATACATCAAACATATAGTTTTGAAGCCGCTTAACCATGTCTCGCTTATACTCCTTCGCAACAAAAAACTGATTCATGCGGAAAATAATTTGAACGTGTAACATTCCGGGAATAGTTATTTAATAATTCATAATAATATGAAGGAAGAAATCATACTGCATGATGGAACAAAATCTGCTAACCTTTTATTTATGCCCAGACACTATCGCACCTGATGCAAACTCTACCTTTCGGCTGAGAACATTTCGAGGGATTCTGGTGTTAGCCATCAAGGATGAAACTAATGTTATCGCAACTGGCATATGGATGAGTTAAACGGTGCAATCTATTTTCTGTCCTCCCAAAGCATGCTCATGGCTCTTCAGTTTAAGATGTGTCCTGAAAGCTAGTGCTTTCGTTGCGATTAAGTCCTTTTTCTGCCTTGAAACTCTTTCTCTCCTGAATCAATGATTTCATTCAAGCTCTACACACAACAAGATCCGCAACATTCGTTGTCCTGTATTTTTTTCGATATTGTTTTTAGATTTGGGGCGCGCTTCATGGAGCAGCTTATTAGCAGGAAACAACTTTATGAGATTGGTAAAAAACGTAGGCGTTCTCAGTGGTCCTGGGATGAAACTTGCTCACTGACAAAAATGCATGAATTCCCGCCGTCTGCTATAAATAAATGACGAAAACCATCTAACGTAATGCTATTTTTATGGTATTAAACAAATCTGCTTAAGTTTTCATGAAGTATTTCTCGTAATAGCTTTTCAAAACCATTGCAAATAAAACATAATCTTTTCGAGGATTATTACCAGCCATTTCGGAATGTTTATCCTCATTTCATGTTTTGCCCGTTCTCCTTCGTCGGTAAGTAATGGAATTCGGGAATTGAAAATTGACCCCTGAAGCTTATGGGTAAGTAATGCTTTCAGTTTAAGTGCTGCCTTTTCATTTTTAATGGGAATTAATGAAAGGATTTTTTATATGTGATTTATGTAGACTCTCATCAAGTGTTTTCTTTATTTCATTTCTGAATGGAAAATCATTTTTTATGTTCAAATGTTATTTAATTGAGTCTTAGCCCAATTCAGAGCGGAAAGGAATCGTAAATTGAGTTTTGCTAAAAGTTTTATTGCGTCTGCTTCAGATCCTTGAAGAGATGCTCATAATATTTCCCGTCGAAGGTGTACTAGGACATTATGAGATCATACGAAAAAAACGAACATTCTTATGCTCGTGTTAAGAAAAGCTTGGATTGTGCACTGCTAGCGGTCGGTACTCCAAATCTGATTTTGTAGAGCAAAATAAAGATACAAAGGACGTCTGTTCATCCTGCCATAATGGATTGATGTTGCACTGCTATTGCGACACCAGTAATTGAATCGTGTAACAATTTGTGTTTTGTTGTACATGGCGTGTATTAATATCTTGTTAAACAAAAGGAAAAAAACGAATGCATCCGTAAGGCTAACTTTAATGTATACGACCTCTAGCAAAAAGACAATGTTGACAATTATGCCTACCCACCTCACTAATAATCAAAAACCACTTTGGTTCGCTGAAAATATATTCTTTCACCAGCAACTTATATAATTTCTGTTGCTTTTTATTTTTCATTGCTTGGAAGAAGAAAATAAAGTAAAAATAACACATAATAATAAATAACTAAATTGTCAAGCCGCTCTTTGCATCTTGGGCTCTTTTCTAAAGCTGATCGCATAAGTTTCCAAGAGTCCAGGAGTCTGCGATTGTTGAGTTTTCTGAGTTGACGCAGATCACGACATATTAAAATTTTTCCAGGCATATTAATTTTTTCGAAAAAGGTGTTTATCCTTAAAATTCACCCACCGTTTGGAGCCCCTGTTTAGTTTCAGAGCTAATTTGGAACATTCCTTTAAATTGAAATTTATTTTTTTGAGAATTCTTAGTAAAATGTTACAAATGGAAGCGATGAAATCAGGTTAACTTGATTCGTATCGACTTTAACTTTAACAAGGCATTGGATTGATGTCAGCTGTTGGGGGCTGGAAGCCTTTGATGCGGTTTAATTTGGATTCTAATAGTCATGAGCGTGTACCCATGGATATAACCGAGTCCCCTCAGAGCAGCCTTCTTGGTCCTCTTCTTGTTAACATATTTATTTTGAACATTTCTAAAGTACTGTCCGATATTGTTCAGATTTTCTTCGCCAAACATATAAAGCAACCTCATGTTATCACGTGCTAAAAGGACATTGTGCTTGCAATTAATACTAACCTTTGCTTTTCCGCTTGACCGTACTTCCTTGTCTATTAGGACGCATTTCGCATTTCGCTAGGTCAATAGGCTCCGAGATTACCCTGAGTATTGGACTTGAAGACTGCTCAATTATCTGCAGCTATATCTCAATGAGTACTTCCATGAATTGTATAAAACTGATGCTTATTCCTTTCATGATTGTTCCAATGAGTACAAATAAAAAGGTGTTTTATATTTTTACTAATGAACAATGATTGTTAAAAGGATTGTTTTCGCGTGTTTCGGTGCTATAGTATATGAATCGAAATGCATGAGAATATATAGTCGCATCTCTCCACAGGTTCGTGAATATCTTTTCATTGTGCGTTTTTTTGTGTATTTTCGCTTGTTAACAGTTATGATTTGATCTAGGATTTAGGACACAACCTTCCACCACTACAGCGCAGCCCAGCTGACAGTGCCCCACTTCTTGCCTCCCTTCTGGGATGAAAATAATATGTGAGTCACATAATTTTCCACCTACGACAGGGTACTGAAACGAAACCAGCGCTGTGTAAGCAGTGACGTTATTGTCGTGGAAAAAACTAATTCCCAGACTGCCACAAACTCTAGACAACCTTCCAGACAACCTAGTTTTATTAAGCAGTCAGTAGACAAGGTATGTATTTGACGGACATCATTCTCATTTTCAAATATTTTGATCAAATTCGCTGAATTGAACTCCAAGTCATTACAGACAGCTCTCTGTGACTCTGTGACTTTCATTACAGAAAGCCCGCTGTCAATCTTCCAGGATGATTCAGCGAATATTTTGAACATTTTTGTCGGTTTCGACCGTGGACTGACAACTAGCACGAGGTTTGCCCTCAATTGACATTACACTATTTTCGATAAGGGAAAACTATTTAAACACTTGAGTTTGCGCCATTGGAAAAACGACAAGCACACAAAACAACTGTCCCTCAAAAAATTAGAAGCTCTGGCATGGTGGCACTAAACGCCCCTAGCGGTAGAACAAGGTACTAACATAGCCTACCAGAAAATCAGATAGGTTAATTTTGGGTACCCCTTCGGACATAAGATACGGTGAGGAATCCGGAGATCATAACTTACCAATGTCGTGTTGGTGGAACTTGAAGAGGTGAAAACAGTCCCTCAGTTTCAAAGTTATAAAACACCTTTAATAGCAGTGAGCTTAATTTTTATTTTTTATAGCATTTCCTTGTTGACGAACTTCAATATTTTCCACCTTAAATAGTAATAAGCTTTGATTAATTTTTATTCAAAAGTCTTGTTTGAATTCAATTTGGTCTTCATTTTAAAAAATAAAACGATAAAATGATAGAGGATGGTTAAGGAGTCTTTACTGCAGGTTCTAGCACTCCGCCTAGCAAGAAAGAGCTTATAAACTCTCTGTAAAAAAATTTGAGAGCTATTACTTATCAGTTACCCGCCTAGCAACCATTATGGTTAAACCTAAGTAACTATTCCCTTAAAAAATCTCAGGACTAAAATTTGACATTAGACACATTTGGAAAAGGGTGCGTGGCGCTAGACCTTTTTAGGCAATATCTCAAAATTATTTTTAAAGGCGTTTCTTCTAGCAACTTGGAAGGAGAGGGTAAGGACCGCTAAATGATAAAACCTCCATCTCTGGTACCATCAGCCAATCAAAAAGTCCCTTTTTTTGCTGAGCGCTGAGAATTTCTGCGATTGGACTATTCAGAAATCGCTTCCTCCTTTCTTTGAGGAGACTGCAGTACTGCCTGACCCAGCCTTTTGCAAGAGTAAATTCAAAAACGTTATCTGTAAACTTTCATTTTTACCGAGAATATGCTGGCAAAGGATGATATTTTATCAATGTTGTGCGGCTGGGAACTAATCCAAGTAGAAAGCAGTCTCAAAATCCCTTTGGTCAAGCTTTCTTTAGATATTCGGCTAGCCGCATTTTTCTCTCACTTAGGATTGATGCTATTCCAAAAGGCTGCGTTGTCTCACCAACGTTTTCATTCTACAGAGGATTTAAGTTTCTTTTCCCCAGTGGCAAAAATTTTGGTGCTGCGAATTTTAGAGCATGATTTTAGAACGCTTTATGACTTACCTTGATAAGTTAAGTCAAGTTAAGGTTAAGGTGTCGGTCAAGTGTTTTATTCTTTCCGCTTTTCTCTAGGTTTCTCTCAACTTATGAAACGGATAATGAGAGTTCCAGTTTTTCTTTCATTGTTAGCGTTCTCACTTAGAACATTGCTAATTTTCGAATTAACTTCTCGGAGAAGTCTTCTCCTTTGACCAATGACTGACCGAATCATGCAAGTCAGGATGTTCCAGTGTCCACGGCTGCCAGAAAATGTTCCCTCGTATGAACCTTCTTTTCTTGCTGTGGTCAAACATCTTCTCAAGAGTTTCCGATTGCTATGAAATCCCTAGGTTTTCCGTTCTTTCATTTCTCTTGTTTGAATATTTGGTCTTTTTCTTGGTTCCAAAACATCTTGACCTGTTCAGACACCTACTTCCTTTATTAGTCTGTGTTCTGTACTTTGGTCTGGAATATCAAAACCGCTTGCACTAAACTTCAAGTCTAATTCGTTATTCGAATTGTAGTCGCATAAGAATTGGAAAAGCTTAAGATGCAGAGCAGGAAGACAACCTAGATTGCAAAAGAAAAACAGATTAAGTTAACCGTGCCAAAATAGCAATACAGTAAAATCAAAATAACTGCCATAAAGGATTATCTGATGGTACAGTATTACATTAAAAAGTTTTTGAAGCATTTTTGTGCATCTCCCAGTAAATTACATGGACAGTTTTTTTTAACCAAGACCTGTTGAATGCTTTTAATGTACTTCCAACTAAAAAGCATGGGCAATAGAGTAAAATGATTATTCTATCTCGGATTCACTGAGCACCACTCAGTCTAAATCACGAAACCCTCTAATTTTTTAAAGGATCATTACATGTCAATTAAGATCAACTAAATAGCCAATATCATCACTGTATCATGCGATATCAAGGAATTCTCTTGTTTTCGTTTGACTTGCTGATATAAGTTACACTCTCTGCGCAGTTGGGAAGTTCCAACATTGGTATTCCTGAACTCATTTTGTTCATATATTAGTTTTCGTAATACTAATACTACCCTTTTCTTCCAATTTTTCGAAATTTCTTGAATTGTTGCAAGACGTCTAGTGTCCCTCCGAAAAAAATTCATATTCATGGTTCTCGCGGCAAAAACGCCAAAATATAAAAAGGACCACAGATAAGAACTGGGCAAGTACGCCTCAATCGTCATGGCCTTGTTGCTAGAGCAGTGCTTAGTGGATGAAATATAGAAAATGCACAGAATATTCAAGGAGCAAAACTCGAAAAATTCGTTGATAAAAAAAACAGAACCGTCTAGGGCAAAATTTAAAAAGTAAACTGTTGTGACAATCACATTTGTCCCCTTTCTTCGAGTATGTATCAGTACAAGAGTACAAATTTATAGCTCCAAATTCGCTGAATAATGTAGTCCTTACAAATAGGTCCCTCCTCATACGTATGACTGCAGTTAGTGGAGCTAAACGACAAAGGAACAAGTCTGTGCACATTTTCGACACTAATTCCCTTGTATGCAGCCATATTTGAAAGGCCTGGACAAAATAATTAATTCATTAAATATTCTCAAATCATGCTCGCATGCATGCAAAGCCTAAACGTGCTCGAATATAAAAAATTGACCTCGGTCGCGGAATAACATATGACTCCGTGACCATTGTATGATAAAGTTCACAGAGTCTATTCTTCCATCCTTCAATGTGCGCTGCATTGTTTATGTTATTGTTGAATACCCGCTTTTGTAGTATGCACTATTACTTTGTTGAGTGTCCACCACGCATTCTGATTCCAACGAGGATTGGGCCTTTGTTGGCTGCTAAATTGAAAAGCAATTAATCGGATTGGGATTCGTTCGGGTCACATATTTCATGCGACGATTTCCATATAAGAATAGGATTGCACTTCGGTCTCCTGGCAACGGAAGCATTCATGTGCGAAGTCTATGAAGATATTCATGACCATATTCTGACCGTGACCACGACCCCCCCTTGCATTTTGAGTGGCCCTTAGCCCGTCTCTAAACCTACCCTTATATTCGCCAATGCATATTCTCTTCGTAGATATCATGCTCAAAATGAGTTGCAATTACTCGTTAATGAAAGGACAGGATGCTGCGCTGAATGGAGCATTGTGGCTTTGTCTCACGCCAAGGTCCATTGATGCTGAAATCAGAAATACCACATATAAACTCTTGTGCCGAATCAACGACTGGGGTAGATCCGAACAGACTGATTATAAATTAAGTTATCTGCCATGTGTACTCGGCTAAGGCCTGGTCGACTTATGTTGCGCTTCTGCATTGTCGAAATTGCAATGCACAATGCACATATGGGACGCCAAGGAAGCCCCCTCAATACTTTCGCAAGTGTTTTGATTTTGCATAAAGTGAAATTTATGTCATGCTTCCTAGGTGGCAAGGGATTTTTGTGAATAATTTAATTATGTTATAATGCTCGTTCGAATAGAACAAGGATTGTCAGAGCTGATTCCGCGTAGACAACGAAAAAAACTCATTTTTCAGTTAAACTTTAAGTTTTATAAAATTGAGGTTGGAAATTGTGGTGAATGACTTTCGCGTTGAAATTGATTCTTAGACATGCATTTGCAGACCGGATTGCTTATGAGTTGCTAAACCAACGTGTATGCAGGAGATTCTGGGTTTTAATACCACTGATAACAAGGGTACTCAAATTTCTGTGTCTGTTACTGGACTAGCAGCACATCAATCTGTGGTTCGTACCTGGGTGGTAAGAATCAAGCTTAGTTCTGAGCTCTTTGAAATGTCAGTGGACGTTATGCATTGAAAACATTGAGGCTACACCCGAATACCAGAACTTTGAGAAAGGGCTGATGTTGCTGCGTTGATTTAAATTTACGCTAAAGTTTAAGAATTCTAGTGATTCTTCCTAAGCTTACTCTTATCTTTGTATATGTTAACCATATGCTGAAGAATTATCAGATCTAAATCAGTTTCAAAAAGAAGCATCAGAAACGAATTTATGCAATCTGCTTCACCTGCCTAAAGAAAGGGAGTATCTCGAGGTAAGGACCCTTTCTTAAGTGGGATCTCCGTTTGACGTGCACCACTGTTCATGAAGACAGCTGGTCATCAGATGTCAAACCAGGTAGGAAAGCTTTTTTCAAGGATTTAAACTTTAATTCTGAAGCATTAAACATAAAATCCTCTCAAAACTCTTTGCATTATCTGTGATTTCTTGATATTTTTCACTTCAGATATTTTCGATTTGTTCCTTGAATTTTTACCAGGACAAGGCAAAAATTCGCAGTGATCATACCTAACACATCCCAACTTCTGTTTTTCGTTTTCCTGTAAATTTATTGCCTGACATCTTTCCTAACTCGAGTATTGCATGCAGCCAAAATACAAAGCCTCGCGTAACACATTGTATTGCCTACAATATCTCCCTAGACAGACTACGTTTAAAATTTGGTTGCATGAAAATTATTTTCCCAGCGATATATTAACGAGGTCATTTTATGTCAAACAAGCAAGTTTCCCTGCTATTAATAATTTTATGTGGATGTAAGAATACCGGAAATCGTCGATATTTAATTCATCGACCTATAAACTAAACACTAATGCTGATTCATTTCGCCGGAGGTTTTACAGTCTCTAAAGAGGTGAGAGCTACCTTACACAATCGAAAAACTCAAAAACAGCGTAGTTACTCACCAGTGCTAGCATTTCGAACAAACTCCTGATCTAAGGACCATCAAAATAAGTGGAATTTTATTTAGATTGGTAAATTTTCTCTCGTTTTTGCTTAAACCAAGGATACAACTCTCAAAGAATTTGTGTAAAACCGCAATACAGAAATAATTCTACTTGCGGTTTTTCTATCTCTGTCTAAGGAAATCACCCGAGAGTGTCATAGCTGTTCGAACTAACGACATGACCTGAAAATGTGCACGAAAAAACATCGATTCATAATGAGTTAGATGCTAGGAATCAGCTCCTTTTCTTAAGCATCCACATTCGTAGACTAAATAGCAGTCACAAGCCTAGAATAGCTGCACAAAAGCCTTGATCGAGCACCAAAATCCTGTGTCCAAAAAGGGTTTACTCAGGGCTGCGAGATTGTTTTATGTTTGCCATACGAAGCAAGCTTGGTATGTTATTGAAAACACCCTTCCATCCATACACATCTTGAAACGTCAAAAAAATAAAGAATTTCATTCAAAAAACTTTTCAAATCCTTTATTTATTTATGATTGTTTATTTGTCACCTGCTATTTTATCATTGTGAGGAGTCATGTTGTATGTAGTTGTCATTAGTTTCTCTCTCCGAATTTTGATGGTTTGAATTTTTAAGGGATAGACCTATGTTTACGCACCACAACCATCACGCTACTCCCTTAAAAGGCTTTTTAAATAAACAAAGCTACCCGAAGATGAGGGCTCATTTCCTACCCGTGGTACCTGAATGTGCCTTAAGGGTTTGTGTTTACGCTTGAGTAACAATGATGCTCGGTACTCCCTGGGGTAACATTCAGTGAAGTCAGTTGCATTGTTCATTCGAACTTCTAATTATATTGTCAGTTCTATTGTTTTTAATCAGCTAGATACCACGGGAGTACCAAAGCGCGTCGGGTACACTGGAATCATGATTTTGGTGAAGGAAAAGGGAGTAAGTTTCTCTCAACCAGATTTGCTTGCCCTGCGGAGTTTGTAGTGGATTCACAGAGTATCGTTGCTATTTTTTAATGAACCATTCGTGTCCGTAGTAGTTTTCAACCGAGTCCATATTTTCTTAATAAAGCAACATTTCGATGAAGCCTAAGTCTAGGCCCTATTTGATGTGGAGTCCCACGCATGACTTACATATCTTAATAAATTATCTGAATGCATTTTATTTTATTGTGAAGAATTTCATCGATCGCACCTCTTCCGATAGTCGCTACCTCAGTAGCTCATCGTATGAGATAACCTCTGATGTTACGTCCATCAATCGTCACATTTCTTGTGTATCACTTAGATTATTCAGGTAGACAATCAAAATCCTCATCACACATTCAGAAATATTCGAGACCACTAATAACTGAGACATCTGTCTATCCCTACATGATCAGGAGACTCCTGAATATCATCAGTGCCAAGGTTTTGAGAACTTCCTCTATGTAAAAAAAAGGCAGCTATTTTTGGTATCGGATGAAATATTGCACTCATCGTCTTTCGAGTTTGCCGTACAGTACCCAATGGTAACCCAGACACCCCTTCGAAATGCTCATTAGATACTCCGGTACTCTGAAGAAATGTTCTAGAGCACTAATGCCATCCGCCCATCTTGCGGAGTAGAAACATATCTTACGTCCAATGGCACCAGCAGCACAATCCGCCTTAAGCGTTGGTTGTGAACTTCTGCCTTCTGAACTGCGCTGATAACCTCCATGGTAGCGTCCATCGTGCATCTTCTGGGACGAAGGCTAGAATGTTCTCCAGTGGCTCTGATTGTGTCGGTGTCACCTCTTGAAAAGCTTCTTCAGGATCAACATACACAGCTCAGTTCAGGGACTCTTTCCGTTTGTTAATTAATTCCTACCTCGTCACCCTTCTGCGTATCGGAAGCAGCAAATGAAGGCAACGATGGTGGACCAGGTGCAATACCTAAGCCGAAAGCCATTCGATATCCTAGCCTTCCATTTGGTATCGACGCCTTAGTAAGGTCCAGCTAACAAAAACCTAAAAAATATATGTCGATGCATACATGAATCGAGCGATAATGTTGTCTAGTCAACTATGAGTTTGATTTGGGGGATAGTAGTTTTTGGGGGCCAAGAAAACAAAGAACAAAAGTTAAGGAGCCTCTTGGCTGAAAACGGGGTCATTGAGCAAGAAATTATATTGGTTTTAAGTTCCTACCTAACAACGCCTTAAAAACACGTCATAGCCCCTTTTCAAAGGGGCGCAAATTGTCTCACTACCTCAAGTCCACTTTTTTGTTCCGGGGCCTCGATCTTAGTTATTCATACTTATTATAAGAAACTAGAATACCTGAGTCGCATCATTACTTTTGTCGAAACTTTTCTAAAGTTTGTACGTGCATTTTAAAATTAAAAATGTCTGTCAAATGTTTCTACTACGTTTGTTTGTCAATCATTCGGGAAGGGGTCAAAGTATTAACATTTACTGGGAGGCACTTCTCTCAGGTGATGCAGTATCAGCTTCTGTGACAAAATATGACAAAAATTTGAATACATATTGAAAATTATTTTCCTGTGGTGAAAATTCTTATTGAAGGATTTGAATCATAATGAACTTAAACAATATCTTGAGCGTCAGAACTCATGAGAGTGCTCTTGTACGGCTCCGAAATCTGGGCTTACACCGTATGACTCAAAGGTCCAGAGTAAGACGCTTTGCGAGTAGCTAAATACTACACTATCTCTGAGCTGGAGATGCTGGTTATCGCGATCCTTGCTCTTTGCTGGAGAGCGAAGGCATAATGATGAGTCGGCGTAACAAATTATTAGCCGTGAGGAAAGAAGAAGCACCATTTTTTCTGGCAAGAAACGTGGATATATGAACCGCGGTGCTGGTAGACCATTTGACTCATCAGTGACCTGTTGCTGTGGTTCTGCAGGAAGCATGGCGGGGCTGATTAATCCCTGACACAACTATTCAGTTGGCACGTATATTTTTAAGCCTCGCCTAAACAAGACGGGAAAGTCGCTATCCCCTGTTTTCTTGCTCTGCCCGGGGACGACAGATGATGCCTACCAAACTTTCTTTTCAAGTGGAAAATGGACCAGACTCCGTTGGCTCTTCACGGAGAAAACAAGCTTATAAAACGCGAAAGATATTGACATTTAAAGACAAATGAAACTACGTGCATCATAGATCGCTCGCTGGCGAAGCTGAGGGGGTTTCGCTGACAAGAATACCTCTCCTTCTCATCCCCTTCTAGAAAGAGGGACTTTTTTAATCCGAAGGTGCCACAAGGCGAGACCAGTGAGGCCTACTCTGAAGCAATATGACAAAAAGTTACGGAATAGGTTCTCGGTATGAGAGAGATAGTGCTTAGCCGGTAACTCGGTTGTCACAGGAAGTCCGAGGCTCGGGACGTAAATAGTCTTTATCTCCCGACACAAACAAACTATTATTATTATTTTAAAACAGAAGGACGCAAACGCAAAGTATTCGGTAATGCTTTACTTAAAGCATCAGCAAAACCAAGTAACGCATTAGTTTGCAAGTTCACCAACGACCACCACCAGCATATTTTGTATTACGAAACTCAAATCCGGACTTTTTTAACGATTGATCGAATGGCTCTTGTAATTTATACTTTTATCCGCAGGACAACTTAGGCACTGTATTTTTTTAAACATTCAATCATATTAGGAGTGCTCGTCCTTTCGCATGGGTTGGACATTATTGCACCTAGTTAGCTCCCCTGCAAATTTTTCTGTCGACCAATAAAACAGAGAAGTTCCAGACTTGAAAGAAATGAAAGTCCTCAAAGTAGCAAAAGATGTTGGCATGTTTCTAGTTCCGTTACTTCGGTGTCCCTTCCTTACTCGAGTGAACCAGGATCAACTGTTTTGTTAGTATGTAACTTTTCCAGAATAATTTGGAAAGGCTTGCCTCGTCTAGCGTGAGTTGTCTGAAAATAAATATATTTCTTTGATTCAGAAGCAATCAAAATATTAAGGTGCAGGTAGAGGTCCTTTTAGGGCGGCTTGGAAAAGGAACATCTGACCAGCTCGTTCTTCAGAGGCAGCAGCGAGTGTACTACAACGATTGATCGTGGTGAAAACGATCTGATAGGACTTGAAATTCGAGGAAATGAATCGACCAGCAACTATTTTCTAAACAGTTACACTGCAAGGACCATCTTAAGCATCTTAGTGTGTTTAACAATTGAGCCGCGGGACACGGAAAACTTTTTATCTTCCGACAATAAGAAAGATTAGAAAAGAAAAACGTTGGTAAGTAACTTACAATGTAGCATCCATCAAGGACCTTTACTCAAGCGACTTCCATTATCATTTTAATAAATTTTCTATTTTCATCGCTTCATCCTGAAAGCCATGTAATTCAATTGTATTTCAGTTTGAAAGTCCTATCAATAGCTCGTCGTCCTTTGTACTTGGCTGAATTCATGGCACGGGCATCAATTCTGCTTTCTGATTACCATGAATAGATCCTATTGATTTCTGTCCTCTCTCCCCCGTCTCGTACGATATTCGTTCGCGTGAAGGAAAAAGTGCAACCAACCCTCTCAAAGCATTGACACAGATATAATGGAACCTTTTTTCAATGCATCATTGGCTGTATAGATTTCATGCAAGCTTTCGGTCAGATATCACGTAGAAGGCGCACACAAGTCGGCATTTCATTTTTTTTTCTTGTGTCCTCGGTGCATGCTGGCTGATTTCCATTTTACATTACCGGAGTGAAGGACTTCAGCCTGGGTATTGGCGAAATGGAGAGGGGCCAGTAAAATGAACGCCTGATCTAGTTACTAAATATGTCATTGTGGTTTGTGTTGCCCGCTAGCCATCCCTAGGAAGTCCTTTCCCCATTCATGATTGCCTTCATTCTTTTATGTTCCCACGCGGCGCAGGGTCTGCCGTGCACTTTGAAATTTACCCTTTTGGTGCATTTTCATTTTCCGCATGTGAGAGCTTTTAGCACGTGTTTGCTTTTGTGACCAGCACTAATGGTCACAGACTGATTTAATCAGGCAAATGCACGCGAGTCGAAATCGGAAGCAAATGCTCAGGCTGACGAGACGACCTTAATGGCAATTTTGCATGCCCTCAAAAGACGGCGATTGTGTTGATGTGAGTGGTTCAAGGCTTCCATGTTCACACAGATAAATGCTCATATCCATGCATGCAAGTCGTTTCTAGGCTTATCACTCTACTGGATCTTAGAGCGGGAAATCTCAAATGGATACAGCAGAGAGCCGTGATTTTCACAAAAGAAGCAGCCGCTGAAACTCCGTTTGAAGGAGACCAGGACATGGAAATTGGCACGTGCTTTACTTTTCGCAAATAGTACAAAAGATTTACGAATACCAACTCATTTATGTGAATGACATCCTTTCGCTGTACGTTTTCCGTAGTTCGACTCGGCTTTGTTTTTCGAACAAATGCTGAAATAAGAAAAAAACAACAACTATGTCAAAGATTTTCGTAGGTCTTAGTAAATGAAATTATTCAACTTAGCGAAAATACTATTCAAGTTGCGTGCCCGATTGCATACATTTAATTTCCACAATCTTTAATTTGGCAGGAATCGAACATATTGCTGATAACAACAAATTCTTAGCGAAAATTATGAAAATTTTGTCCTTTATGCTTGCGCCTTTTCAGATGTTTTTTTTGCATCTTTCCTTTATGTAATAAAGATGAAACTACGAATCAAAGATATCAATACGATTGCTACGCCATGAAAAGTCCTGTCCAATATATGGGTCAAGCGTACCCAAAGATCGCGGAAAAAGCATGACCATGTTACCGAAAAGGGTCCAGTAGCCCAGTGGTAATATGACTGTATTTAGAACTGATGGACGCCTGGCTTGATTTCAAGCAAGGGCCAGTGCTGGAAATTCTTAGTAAGCTTGGCAGACTGTCATTCATCGATGGTCAATAGGATGACGCAAGCGAGGAGCAGGAACCGGATATGGCAGAAATCCGTACTCATGGGCTTTTTCACACCATCGACTCATTTCAAAATGAGCCTATGAATTTGAAGAATTTGAAGTTTTGTGAAAGAAACATCAATAATTGAGCCCTGTCTGAATAGGATCAAACCATTTTTATTTCCTTGTATTTCTGTGTCTGGGAAACCAAACACCCAGATTGTCATCCGACTCCCGCCACGGACCAATTATCGTCAACGCTGTCCCGAAGGTTTAATGATTGTGAAACCAGAGCTTAGTCACATTAACAATGTGGCAGCCTGAGCAAATAGCAACGTTCTTCTTATATGTGAAAAGTACAAGAACAAAAAGGTGCATACATCAAACGCTGAGTTTCTTGGTCTAGTTAAACAGTTGAAAACCTTTGACGACATTCACAGTTTCGCAAAATCCTCGTCAGAAACCTTGTTTTTTGTATCCCAACCCCTTAGCAAGGATTTTTATGTCATAATCATTCAACATTTCATAGCATCTCTAGTATGCACTAGATGTAAAGTGTTCGGCCTAGGTCTTTCCTAGGGATCGTGTAAGCAATCGCCGTTCATATCGTTTCCTTTGATAACGTTTGGTTTGACTAGCCAGCATATTGATAACATTGACTGAATTTTGCTAAGCAATGTTTTAGATGTATACATCAGAAGAAAACTTCTGAGACCGTTGAATTCATCTGCTAGAGTTGAGCCAACGCACTTCTAATTTTTTCTAGTCGTTTTCTAGAGTCTAGCGAGGATTCAGTGGTTTAAGTCCAGCCTACCGTAGACCATCAAACTAGATTCAAACTGTTATGCAAATCAGAACTATTTTTAACCCACTTCCCACCAACAATTTTGGGGCAGATGGAAACTGCCTTCTTGCCGCTGTTACCTATATTAAAACACTTTTGAAATTGACTTCGATTCTATTATCATTCTCTAGTACTTGACACTCGAGGACAACAACTATGAAACCAGGGAAGATGAATTTCTGAAATCATCATTTTTCTGATTCAGGGCATAATTTCTGATTTCCCTGCGAAAGGTGACAGCCTGCAGCTTACGCTTCTGGTTTCTCCAGCTGCCATTACGTGATTTCCGGCATTACTAAAGCACTGATCATCAAAGAAAGTCATGTTGTACACTTATAGCACTGCCTTTATCCCTTCCCTGTAGCCTGACCATAATCATTACAATTATCTTAGGAAGGATAGAAACTTCATCTCTCTGAGGTTTGCACCTGCTAACGAGTCTTGTTATATGGTGGTCACATGTATCACGAACAAATGACTTTTCTCCGCAGCATTGTAGCTGCTGAGACGTCTCCCCACTCCTATCTGAACAGATTCTTGGAAGGCTTCAGAGCCACTTACTAAGGTCTGTTTCGTTGTCAAAAATGGTTACTAGTGTATATGGTCTTCATTCGATTGCATGCTAAACACAGCGCACCATCTGAGGAAGGCTTTATAAGCAGATTTTTGCATGCGCAGTATAAGGCTAACGGTATTCTCTCATACCCCTGTGAATGCTTATTAATATTTGTCCTGAAAATTAGCAGACAGACCTGTACGTCAGCGATGGTCTTTAGACGCATCACTACTTCTGAAAGATGGTCAACTATTTAAGGACGAAATATGTTACACTGATGTCAGACAGCAGTCGGTTCGCTGTTTTCAGAGTGAATAGTGAATTCGGCGAACTGAAATTTTTCATAAGCAACCTCTGATAATTTCAGCCGTTCAAAAGACCACAAACTGGCGGTGCTGGCTCAGCATGGTGGATAGTTTCCCATGCAGATTAAGAGATTTGAAGGAATAGCAACCACTTGCCCATGAAGTACGTTCTATCCCGAGCTATCCCGAGATATCGTCTAGATTCCGTGGAATGAAAATATAGTTTTTGGCTTCATGATTCGATTCCAGAAAACGGGTACTTATTAAGAGCTTCCGATATTTTCCTGAAGATCTCGTTCCAGCCCGGGCGAAACATGTTATGTGGATTTGGTACCTAAAGAACAATTCAGTACCTATGTGTTGTTTACAAGTTCTCAATTTTGTTCATTCTTCAATTAACTTTTTTCACTATGAATGGCTTCGTTTAGTTGAAAACTGAGAATTTTTTTTTAATTTGATTCCATTTTAATTTTGCTGCTACTTTTTTTTTCTAACAAAGAAAAATCTAAAAAAATTTGTAACCGGTATGCCGTGAACTATAGACACAAAGCGTAAGGATGTTTAAATGATGTTTGTATGTTAGAAACAGTCGTCGAACGTGAAACCACCCACATTCCAAACCGCAGAAAAATCAAAATTCTTGAGTTTCCAACCCGTTAAAGTTTTCAGAAAGTTTGATAATGTGCCGAATTTACACTTTACAACGATTCATTGATTGGATACTTCCATATATCAAGGAAGTAGTGGAAGTAGTGGAAGTTTTCCAACAATTAGTTGGAAAATTTTGAAGATAACTTCATGATGGCGACTAATTTAGGTCTAGGTCATAGTTTAGGTATATGCTAAAATCTTGTTGATTTACTCAGGTGGCATTGACTGGAAATTGCCTTGTTCCAAGTGCAACCAGAAGACTCCTTTCCACTTTGCCCTGAGTCACATTCTTCGTCAGGATAAAAATGATTACAGTTTGTGGGCATGGATAAGGAGTTTCAACGGCAAACTCATATTCAATTCAGTAAATTACTATTATCCTTTTTAGATGGTCCAGTTTTTTACCAAATATCAAGGGTAGATTGTATGAGGCAATCAAACGTCCCAACAGATAATTCGTCTGATTTTAAAGTTTAGTAACGTGCTATTTAAATTCGAATTCGAATTATTGGGCGCGAAATCGCTTTAACGAAAATACTCAAATTGCATTTAAAAATTTATGAAATTGTTCAAATTTACTTATTATCGCTTACAAACCTGGTCACCAAAACTACTCTTATATGTAATTCATTACAATAGCAAAGTGAAAATGACGCTCCTTGATACATCCAAAAATTCGCAACAAAAATATGTTTCTGAAAAATCTGAGTGCAAGATTAAATGCGATCGAAACACTCAACAAAGATTTAGTGTCCTTTAGAAACATCTGGATAAAATTCTAAACATTCTACACTGAAACGATCAGACGGCCATTGTATGAATAGCCTAAGTTTTCCGTCCGAAAAAAATGGTTTCAACGCAATTATGGTTTTGGAATGCATTAAACGCGCAAATGAATAATTATTCAAACATTCTCTGAAATATTTGTCATATATGAAATCATGGGAAGCAAACAGTCTTTTCGTTAGTTGTTTTCATTTTATGCCGAAAGCTATTACCCTGGCAAATTCGAACGGAAAAAGCAAAATGCTCATCTTATCACTGCTTCCCTTTTGTTGTTTTCCCCCTAGTCATTAGTTCGAATCGTATTAATTCCGACATAAGTCACGCCCGGAAAATCACATGGCATTCATTATCGCGAAATTATCATAATCAACCCGTTGAGCTAGCAGCGCCCGCCCCAACCCCGAAATCCGTCAAACTAGTCATCCTGCAGCCAGAGCTTCATTAGCTCTGGCGCCTATCAACCAACAAGATGGCAGACCTTGAGGAACGTATCCAAACGACATGCTCCCCCTAGAACCAATTAACATAATTGATCGCCATCGAGCATACCGCGGCTGCTTCCACATCAGTCTTGACAGTGTGATTTTCGCGACTGTGGTCTTTTCGCATTTTCCTCATCAACTTTCGTTTGTGTCCGAGTTGACTCGAAGACATAGAACTCGCGTCGCATCCGTTACTTACTGGCCTTTGGCTCGACCCCAAAAGTCCCGCAGCCCTTCCGCTCTCCCGCCCTCGACCTTTTCCGAAGGACATGGTGATTTCGTGGTGAGGATGGCACGCGATTTTCTAGTTATCGTTCCATGTTAAGCGCTAATTGGTGTCAATAACAGTGTGGTAATCAAGCGCTGTCGTCGTCTTAACATACTCGAGGAATTCCTTTAGAGGAATGTGTGGCGGATGTGTGCATGCCTCGAATGGGAACAAACACAGCTGAAGAGTTTACCGAGTGGATATCTGAAATTAATGGACCCGTAACACTTGTAAGCCAATTTAGGAGGCGTTTTGTTTGTACTAACCCAATTGAGGAAAAATAAGGAGTTTCTCTGTTATTCAGTCCTTCGGATTCAAGTTTGGTGTTTCAGAGTTCAAGGCAACATGTCAACATGTGAGGAATAGCAAAGAAATATCTACTACTACGTGCACTACTTACCTTTCCCTAGGGCTACTCATCAGGCAGTTATCCTTTAACAAGACAAGAATTACTGATCATATACTAGCAACCTCTGAACTCCCTGCCAGCGACACATTTTCTAGATGTGTGAAAGTTTTCCTTCCTCACTGAAAATCGGTCAACGTCCTGTTTACTTGTAATTCTTCCTCTTTGAATGGTGAAATCAACTAGTGACAAGTATACACCAAAACCAAATGTTAAAAACTCACTGCAGAAACTATCTGTTGATGTGTTTCTCTGGAGAACTTAAAATTTTTTTGTATCTTTGAACTCTTTTAAATTATTTTCTATGTCCCAGATTTGCTCGTTATTCAAATAATTTACCTTGGAATGGATTTGGCCAATAATTTCAATTACCATTCGCTGCTTTTTTGATAAAATGACGGACTTGCTTTGGTTGAACAAAACGCGGGTTGTAAGATTTTATTGCAGGACACAGGCAACACAATTCGTTTTTTCTTTCGTTTGATCAAGAGTTGTGCAAGATCAATCAAGATTGTCTAGAAGTAAGGAGATGCAGCTTCTGTTGTTTAATGACGGTCGCTCTCGGCGAGTTAAGGGATATACCGAAGGGAATACCCCCGCGACTCTTAGATGAACAGATTTTTTATAACCTTGCGTCAATAGTTGGTCGTCTCCTACCCTTCAACGAATAGGGACAATTCTTCCCGTAAAATTATAAGAATTGTTCTTCACTTGTAGCTACAAGTTTAAAATTTTATTTTTTAAGCAATCTTCATGTAATATTAATAGATCGCATGGGAGTTTGATATCCGCGGACTTAGACTTACTATCCGTGTCGATGTGGGGCAATGGAGCGATCCGCAATAACCGCTTCTGGTTGGTCTTTCAAGATCCTTCAAAACAAAATAAGTAATTGTGCAAAAATTCAGAAATTTATCACCAGTGAAAGCTCAGCGTCCGGGAATTCAACGTACACTTCTTTGTGCGTCAACAAATTAAAATATCCTTACAAAGGACAGGTCCGTGCTTAGTCATCGCTTTATATACGTTCTTGATCAAGTTCACGCCGCCGATTTATCAGGCTGTGTCAGCAAGTTCATTCGAATGCATAACAACTAAAACTCTTGTCCTTAAAAGGGGTAATGTAACAGCATACATCAACATTTAAATGGAATCCGTTTGATCAGCACACAATTCTCGATGGAATTTCCGGAGATCGAGGATACAAGAAGAACTTGACGTATCTTAAGTGGGTATCATTGGAACGAGTATCATTGGAACTTTCATTTGGTAAGGCCATTGATATGGAAATGCTATGCCTCAGCACAAATTTCGCGTCAAGTAATTCATACTTTCATCCCCCGGACAACCGTTAAAGCAATGCCAATAAGGTTGCCTAAAATAGCAATTTGACGGTTCATGTCAGCTGTAATCAGAAGACCTTCTTGCGTTATTGATGCACTTCCATCAACGGATCGCAATACCGCGATTGAATTATTTGAAGATATATTCGGTTACATCGATCCTATAATGAGTCGGCCCTTAAATATCTGGTAAAACATCCTGTAGCTTATGATCGACACGCTGAGCATAATAATGAATGTACTCGTGATTGCCCGAGTATTCTCAGTAATATCTGAGTATCAAACCACATAGACACAAACGGCTGAAAGCGTTTTTTTTTTGACACAAGATAAGTACGCATACCGCCTGGCAGTTGAGACTCATAGTTCAAAGAAGGGATATCTCCAACTTTTACAGATGTCCTGAAGTTTCTGAAGTACAGAGTCAGGTTTACGAGTACCTCATTCATGAAGAACCCCTCGGAAAACAAGGAAGTCCGTGACAGACAGAATTCGAGGAAACTTTTCGTAAGCATTTGGTACATTCAGTCCACTATCATGCCAAATTTGCAATGAAGCCAGTCATTCAACCGTGAAGTATCCAAAGTATTTTACAAAATGTGTACTAGACAGACAAACTGCCTTACAGACTGGCTTTAAATATAGGCTGAGCTAGTCTCTAACTGCTTGAAGTAATGACGAAACGATAAGATACAGAACACATCCTACTAGATTTTTCGAGAGTGGCCTAAAAACGCTTCACATAGCTGAGGAGTAAAAACTTACATGAAACGGAACATTTTGTTAACACTGAGCTAGACAGTCTCCATGATTTCTGTAGAATGACAGGATGAGCCATCTGTCAGCTAGGGCTTACTCAAGGTATTTCGTCCTTTTGTGCATGAGAAAATAGAGATAACGTACGCCCTTTAGAGCTTGGTCTCCTAGCAAAAACACGAAATTCTGGCCAATTTTTATAATTACAAGATCCCTAGTGTGAAAATCAGAAAAAAGGAGGTCATAGAATGTCAAGATGCATCGGTTCCGCTGCTCAAAGCAAATGATCGCCTTATCGTCGTAGGAAAGCAGGATCATTGTAGGGTTATCGAATGTTTTGATCTTTGTAATATTTTAAAGACGCTGTCTATACGCCATAACCATAAGTTTCTTTAATGGAACCCAGTTATTTGGCTTATGCATTATGTACAGACAAAATGGGAGTGCTGAAATTGTCCGATAAGGACAATGTTTTTTTGACTGCATGTTTAATTGTTGAACAATGGTATTGGACTAGCAAATTTAAGTGATGAATAGAAATGAAGAAATATAATGGCTCACTCATCTTTGACAACTTTGCAACACATTCAAGCATAGCTCCAAATGTGAGACACCAGTCCTCAATCAAGCTTCGCTTAAATGCCAAACTCTGACGCGAAGCGGGTCAGACAATTATGATGCAAGAGGAGGAGTGGATTGATATCCAGGAAGATACAGCAGTAGCTTATGCCAGGATATCAATGAACCAGGAATCTGTAATATTATAAAGCTGCCGCCATGAACAAGTCATGGGTGAACTGTGTGCACCATCAGCAAAGTCAAAATTTGAAAGTCCATTTGTCAAAACAAGAAATCGCTAGCCCAATTCTATGGAGAAAATAGCTTTGAACAGCTTTGATTCGAAAACTAGCAGAAGCTGCCAGTGTACTGAGATTATTGGAAAAAACATCTATTGAAAAGAGTATCTCGAAGTGAAGTCCAAAGTCTTCCAACAAATTTATATTGGCCCAAACTCTCAATTATAAAGTTCATATAATTTAAAAGTGTAGTTTATGGAGGGGTATCTTCGTTAAACAATTTTGAATGCTTCTAGTAGAATCAAAAAAAAAAAAAAATACTTCTGTGGCCAGAACGTACGACTTACGAGTTCGAAGACATGCCGAAAGCTGGAGAAGAAACAATCTTTAGTAGAAAGTATCATAGCTAAACCAAGTATTGATAGCAGATATAAAAGAACCTCTAGACTCAGCGATAGCCAACTGAAACGAAGAATGAAAACCTTCAACCAAAGCAAGAAAGAGGCGTCAATAATTCCTTTAGAAAGGATATGACAAGAAGTAAGATTACTCCCTTATAAAATTGCGAAGGTACGAGTTCCTTGCTGGTAGATTTCCAAACCGGCTAGTATGTTGTTGGCACACATATTTATGGACCAAGAATCATAACCATGGCTTCTGTATAAAGTGTTGACGCAATTATGACAGAAAAGGACTTCTTTTTTGAAAAATTGGATGCAACTTGGAGCATTAAACTTCAGCTAATCTGAAAAATGTCGCTGGATGGGGTATGAGACAAACCTTTAAGCTAATCCGTAAAAGGTAGGTTTGAAAACATATTTTCCAACAACGAGCAAAGGCATTGACTTTATCAGATTATGATGAAACCAAAGTGGTATTGTTGTGAGCCCCGAGGATCTATATACTCTATATACGTCTAAACGAGGGCCTTATCTCGCTAAAACACAAAACTTTAGCCTACCTGAGCAAATGTCAGCTTGCTTATCGGTTTACACATTTTGCAATCTCGAGCAATGAGTTTTCATTGAATTTAAGTGAAGATCTATGAGAAAGAGGTCATCTTACAAGACAATTTTTGAAGTAATTTAAAGACTTCAAAAGGAGCCAAGAATGCATTACAGAAAACCAGCTTCCTCCGAGATCAGTAAATTTTTGCCAGAGCCAATATGTCTTGAAAGAGAACGAAAAGGTCGCTTTGGTCTTTACAATTAGGGGATCTTCAACAAATTTGCGTTCTCCGGATACGTCTAGCTTTCTTATGTTTATGAAGTTGCTTTTGCAACTGATTTATTTTCCTCTGACAAGTCATGATTTTCTTAGTTCATATGTGCTTCTGCGTCTACCCCTATGTTCTTGGTACATCTGCGACTGCCAAGTATCGAGAAATTGAACGAGCGAAGCACTTACTGCCACTTCTCAACGAACGGCCACCCAACTTTTATCAACAGGATGCAAACATCTAGGACATCAAACATCAATAAGGACAAGGCGTGACTTCTTTTTTCAATTCAACAATACGAGGAGATCCACTTGTGAAATCAAGATAGAATTTGATGAGAACTGGTCAATCCAATGAAATAAAGTTTCAGTGATATGATTTACAATAAAGGATCTTTCATCTTTCTAAATGCTGATTTTTCAAAAGAGAAGAAACGTGCAAGAAATAGGACCGATTTCAAAGAAAACTTGAGTTCCGAACTTCAAAGGATTTTATATTACAAATTTATAAAAAATTTTATAAATCGTCTCAAATCCCCTTTGATTTCGAAAACTCTCATTATTTTGAAATCGACATCGTTTTGACATCTACATATAAAACTCTAAATTTTCAACAACCAACACGTAATGAAATGCAGCACAGTAGTATATTAATCTTAAGCCTATTTTGTGTGAGTGAGACGATGTTGCTTGAACAATTTCTTGACTTCGTAGACAAATCATCGTTCAAAAAACCTAAGAATATCTTCGGACATTGACGTAAAAACTTAATTTAAATTGCGGCCTTTGTACAAGGCATATCAGGGTTTGAAAGATTAATTAAAGAAGGATTGATACTTGCAAATACAACTGGAAAGAGTCCAAGTGACATTTTGAGGCACAAATACACACTCCCCATGCTCAATGTCTCACATGCACAACTTTACGGACAAGTTTTTACTCGGAATACATTTGAGTTCTGCGAATCAATCATCGCGATCTCATTCTACTCACGTGCAAAATTTAGTTTTTCTATCTCCCTTTCTTTAGTCGTCTTTGTCTCGCATGAGTCCTTTTATTTGCTTCAGGAACTTATCGTGTTTCGTTCTTTGTGATGAGATCGCTGAACGTTAACGATTTTTTAACGATTTCGCGGTTTGGCGTCGTTCCAATCACAGTAATTGGAAGACTTCTCTTGATTTTTGAAATACCAGCTCACACCGTATTGCGAACTTGAGTTGATCCTGTCGGAAATCAAAGCTGTCCTATGTCGATAGCATCACCTCCTTTGTAACTGTAACCGTCCAAGAAAGAACAATTGTTCAATCCGTGATGGACAAAAACGTGAATATAGGGAGATACTGAGAAGGGTAAAATAAGCATCACGTTATCCGAGCTAGAAAATATAAAAACATCTATCCAAGATTCTATTTGAACGCGATACACCGTATATACCGATGATATACAGTCAAACGTACATTTAAGGACTTTCTGATTCAAAACTTTCATCGGTAAGATCAAAAGGAATCTATAAGATTTTAATGCTGAAATTAATTGAAACTAAATGGGCAGACAAACCGAGACACAAGATAAGGCATCGAAATCCTTCAAACCGCGGCTAAAAATCTGACGTAAATAATTTTGCAGCGTTTTGGTAGTTTGCAATAAATAGACTTCCTTACTATGCCACTGAGGTACACCCAAACAGCCCAATCAATTTGTTGAGAACTAAAAGATGAGAAATTTGCCCTTTCCTTTAGTCTTCATACTCGAATTCTATACAGCCTGAGGTAAAATCAGTTATTTCTTTATCAAGTTATTAAGAGGATCCTTATTAATAAAAATAATTTCGGAATTTCATCGTAATTTTATTCTGCGATGACATTTTGGAGTCCAAGCCAGGCCATCTGACAGAGTCTCCCTCTTACAAAATCTCTCGCTGTTGAATTCACTGATAAAGGATCAAGCACGGGTAAAGACCTATCACCCTCGAACTGCCGAGAGTGTTCGAGAATGCCGTTGGCGTGGGTTGAGTTGTCTTTACGTTCGGGGAAATAAATTCCTGATCGAAAAGGAAGCTGACTTGGCTGTCAGCAGTCTGTTAAGCTAAACTTAATTTATTGTTATGCTTACAAAGACTTTTGGATTTTTCATTAACAATGGTTTTACGGATTTTTCTATGCATTGACTACCACATAGGACTAGTTTTATCATTGCCTTCGCTCTGTTGTAAGGAGTTTTGTCCGTTTTATCAATTTATTTTCCCTTCTTGAGTAGTAGCAAAGTCAGGTTTTTAGTTTTCGAAAGATTTTGATAGATGTATACCGATTGAGAAAATGTTTTTTCTCTTTTAAGTTTTTTCTACATTTTAATTTCATGATTTACATTGTATTCCTGCTACATAAATATGATACAACAACTAGTTTTTGCTTTCTCTAATATTGATACTACAAAATATGATGTAAACCAAACAAAAGATAGTCGAAAATGTGGTTGAACTTTTATTGCTTTGCTTCGCAAAACTCTTCCTGAATAGTTTGAAATGAGTAAATCCCAGCATTGTGGCATTATGTTTCTGAGAAAAGATTTTTGTTAAGACCTGAGACTTGATGGTTCCTTATATAATAGTTCTAGAAGTATTCTCGCAACGGTGCCATGCATTTTGGTTTGATTCCTTTTCCCAGCGCTTGCAAATTAATCATCTTACTTGGGAAACATTCGCAATGTGATTCCGCTAACTAGATTCAGAAGCTCATAAGCTTCAAAGTAAAATTGATATTCCCATTTGATTTCCACAGTTCTCGCTTAATTAGTCAAAATCCCTTCTACCCGATTTGATTCAAACAAAACAAATCCTCTTGCTTATCAGCAGGGTGAAACTTCCACACTGACACGGTGCGCATGTTTCTCAATTATTTTCATGCAGGACTTTTTCCCGTGATAAGAAAAGAAAAAATGGACGACGCTCTGTTGTTCAAAACAAATCCTTCAGCAATTCAATTACATGCCGAGCCAGGAGGCTGACTTAGCTGAAGGATATACTAGAACAGTGAACGGGCGAATGCTTTGAAACAGCCTTTTGTTAACTACTTTGCTGATGTTTTTGGAAGTTTCTTATTTTTGATTGATGAAGACTGGCAGATTGCTGAATGATTAATTAGAAAACGAATAAAAAAATAACCTAACGCCTTCCTCCTATCGAATTTAATTGCCATTGCGTGAAAGTGACGATATCCTTCCGAGGCTTTTTATACTCATTCACTTCGAACTCGTTCACTACACATCCGAAAAGTACTTATTTCTTGGTTTCTGCTTTCTTGGAGGTGGAACGATTCTCGGAACGTATAAATTCAAAACGCTTATTTTGAGCCGCTGGTTCTTTCACAATTCCAATTGAATTTCGATCTAAGCCTCAGTTCGCTTGAACATTGCCAAGCCCTCTGAAATTGTTATCGTTCTGACAGCAAAAGCCCCTACTTTACTCCTAGGAACCAAACAACAAACAAATCGAAATCTAAAGTTCACAAATAAAGGAAGAGAGCAAACAAAAGCGATATTCTCCCTTGGATCTTCTCAACAGTAGTAACATTTCAAACCGAGTTTCTTCTGCGAAAAAAAACAGCAATGCTGTTTCATGCTAAACAGGAAGGCAGGATATTATTCGAACACAAACGGTGAGTACTTAGAAACTCACAGGGACCTTTTATTAACACAAAATTTCTCGGTAATATCATTTTATTCTATTGACGTGGAATTTATTGTCCATCTACCGGGAATTTTGGTCTAGATCAAAACAACAAACAAATACACTTGTCTAATCGTTTGACCAGGACTAGCTGATTTGGTTGGTAATTTGTTTCGAAATAATGGCAAATTGTTCTGCAGAACAAATAGCTGACGGGCTGAAACAAAACAGCGATGCTTGTTATCCTGCTATGACAAAATGTTCCAAACACAAATGCAACAAATTAATGAGTTTGCCAAATCTATACTCGGTTGCTACCCTCGCAGCGGGCGCGTGGTTGGAAGTTGATACCAACCGCAAATCCGTATGAAGTGTTATTTTGCTCCCACACAAAATCACTCACATGCATTCATGACTTTATTGTGCATAGAGACATTGAAAAGGATTTTTTTCGGGATTGGTGATTTGCGGTATAGATACTAAGCATAAGAGCATGTTTAGAATTGTTTGCTAATAACTGTAGGCGACTAGATGATGAATTAATAGGACCATGAACAGGAGTATGGTTTTACATAGGTGCGGACAGTAGCAAGGATACGAAACACGATCCCTAGTGAGTTGTACTTAAATGGTAGACACATACAACTCGTGAGCACTACAAGAGCAAAAAAAGAGCACATCAAAAGTTCTCATTAAAGATATGACACTCACTTTTAGGCCATGCAAACATCTCTTTGCAGTATATGATTAGTCTAGTGGACAGAAAAACAAGCAGTATTGAAATATTTTCTTCAATATTATAACGGGTCTTTGAAACTCAAAGATCTTTGGTCTCAAAGATCGTTCGAACGAGTTAATATAAATATATCGTGAACAATTTCTTTCTGACGTTACTGTACGGCAAAGCCGAGACCCCTCGCTGCGACGCTTTCAACCAAATGTCAATTGCCTCCAAGCGTTCAAGCTAGATCTATTTAGGAATGATATGCCAAGTGTTCAAGGATTCATAAAAACAATTTCAGTAGCACAAGGTCTTCAAAGAAAGACGAGAGAGTACGGCGAACCATCGATATAAGTTGCAGAAGATCCAGAAGTATGTCTCTGGGGTCAACTTGCTGCTTTCTGATGTCAAGTTTCAGTGACAACATGGGAAGAGAGGAAGCAACTAGTCATCTCTCTTTCGAAAATTGGAAAAGCAGAAAATTTTGATTTCTAATAAATCTAAACAAAAGAAGATATTGCGATATTCAGGATGGTTTACTTTAAAGAAGAGTTTAAAGAAGAGATCACTTGCTTGCGCGAACAGTCATCGAATAGAATCTCTCCCAGTTAAGAAAACCCATGCGCGCTGAACAGCGGTGCATCTGAACTCAACGTGTCCTGGACCAAACATGTCCTCACATCGATAAAGATAAAAAAAGATTTCGGAGGCTTCCCGCCTATTTACCTAAATCTAACGCATCCTGGGCGTTCACTTGCCTTTACTTTACAAGACGTAAGTCCCGACTTTGGATACGTATAATGTGTGTCGTCATCAATGGACGTCTTTTGCTTTAGCATAGTAAGCCTTTGTTGGCTATGACCCACTTAAGTGTTGACTCTCGCACTCAAGCCTCGCTCCCTGTCGCGGAATGGGTCTAGGAACGTCATCAAAGGATCTTTTATCAAGCTAAAAATTTTGACTTCGTTCTTGACTAAAAGTAGACTCTCTTACATGCAGTGTAAGACACTGAGGACTCGTTTTTTCGTCAGAAGAACCACTTCGATTTATTCAAGTGATGGACTGCACATATGTTTTGCCACCACTACATCTACCAACAGTACTCCTTCCCCACGTTTCATTCAGGTTGCGTCTGTTCGACTGAGGCTGCTGTCAACAAGGCCACCACGTCATCCGCGTCATCAAATTGTCGCGCCTTTCCCGGCAGTCACCGGAAGAAATGACCGTCACATGAAACTTGCCACAGAGGAGGCCCCAGAACGAGCATTCCAGTAATTGGACAGGTGTGACATCAGTAGTTGCTCCAGCTGCCATGCCACATATCGTATAGTATCCATTGTTTGCTCTGTTAACCTTTCAAAATCTTCATCAGCTATTCCGGCACTCTGAAGGTATGTTCAAGTGGAATGATGGCACCCAGGCATCAGCCTGGATGTCATTCGATTCCGTAGCATCCCGTTTTTTCGACTTCCATCGTCATCATGGCTGCCTCCAGCTCCTGTGCTAACAAGCGTGGGCAATCATGTCTTCTTCATCTTCATGATGAATGAGATGGGCCGAGAAAGTGTAACATCGCTGCTACCCACCACCTAATCATGAATATAAGCTTCCGCATTAATGGTTATATCCCAGTTGAGGTCCTGTTCAAAACGTACCTAAGCTCCTGCCAGCAGCGGATCTTGATGTCCCTAATTGTTTCGCGAAAAAGTTTTCTTTTAAAATCGCATGCTAAAACCATACGAGCATACTGCTCTCCGCGTTTCCTCGAACGCTGAGCATGGCGGAAATTGTAACACGCCTTCTTTTTTTCGGCGACACCTGTTGAACATCAGTACACGGTAGGCTTGTCATATATGCGCCTAAATATAAATGCGCCGTAGCCCAGCGCGCGATTGAGATTCTCTCCACTTCTACCCTACGAGATAGTCGGGTCGCTGCACGGAGGTTTTGGGTTGTCAGCAACTACTCTAACGGTAGCTTGACGATTGGCCAAAACTATTTTCTTCACTTTATCAATCTTTTCGTCTGTTATCGACGTCTTCGAGCGCCAGTTCCTCATTCTCATCTTCTCGCCTCTCTGAGAAGATTTTGCAACACCGACAAATATTGTTTTGATCTGAGGGAACGTCACCATATCCCACAGTCAACATTCGGAATTTGTCCACGCATTTCAAGTTGTTTTTCACACAAAAATTGTTACAGATTCTATGACACATTTTACGGAATAGACAAACATTACAGACAAGCTCTAACACGTGCAAGCAAGATAGCTGCCATAAAATTAACTGAAGATTCAAAATGGCCGAACATGTCAGCATGAGAGACATGAGTACCAACATGGCATCACAAAAACAATGCAAATCGAATAAACGTAGTCTGTAGAAATTCAAAATTCACGATACTTTTTGAACAGACCTCGTACACTTGAATTGGATTTTCATTAAAGTAGAAATTAGTTTCCACCAAATCAGTCACATCAACGGAGGTTGGAATCATTTAATAGTTTCAGAGAAACCCACTGACTACGTCAAATGAGAATAATCAATTCTCGTTGCTGCTTGGATAGCCATCGCCAAATTAGATAACGCGAATACATTCAAGGACTTGCAAATATTAATAGCCAAGCAACTGGTTCAATTCTATTCTCTTCAACGCAGCCCACCATTTCGTCCCTTTCTTTCAGAAAACCTTCCGGCAAATAAAGTTTCCTATAGAGCAGCACCATTACAAATGTGTCTGGACTATCGATCCGGCTGAAATGTAATGTCCTTTCGCATTCAAGCTTTTGTGGATCAAGTAACATATTTTCTAATTGATTTATGCACATTGCAGGGATAACATAATTATAAAAGTGTGCTCTTTAGCAGATGCTGGTATCAATAGCATTCTGTGCTAATCCTTTTTGCTACTGAATCCGGAGTAGTAGTGCTCTTCCTCGAAAATTTCGCCTTTGAAGTATTCATTACTATAACCAGACGAAAGAAGAATGGTGTCAGGCTGTTATGAATAATGGTTCGAAGGACTGATGACAGTAAAGATGGCACACTACCAAACAGGCGGCGAACACTGCCAAAGGGTGCTTTGGCTGAACAGGAACGTAGACAGTTCGTTTCCCTCCTTACGACAACAGGAATATAATGAATTAAAATAGAAACAGTCGAAGCGGTGGGTAGGTGGTAGAATGGCGATGTCCTAAATGGTAGAATGCACTATTTTATAAAGTAGATGCATATATGTATATACTATAACCTTCGGGCGACCAGACAAGCCAGAGAGTGCTTAATGAAAAGGAGCGGTGAATGCAGTTTGGGTGGATGCTTTTGACAGCGATGTGTGAACAAAGATGTTGAAGCTGAAATTTGAATATGTGGAACACAAAAGATCCGATTAAATTGCTCCGCCAACAAGAAATGGAAATTATCCGGTGAGCGACTGAGCGTCCTGCATAATAGAAATTGTCTCCTTTCGACGAAAAGGTATAAATACAAGAACGTTTGCGTGCAAGAGAGAAATTGGAACGTGTCATAGCTGCAGGGATGGTATATTTTAGTTAATTTTAAGTTGTTGCATATTTTGCAAGGAATGAGGCTAGTCATGGATCTGCTGTTAAAAATTGCGGGGGCTCAACTAGAATATTTTCCATTCTTCATTTTAATCGAAACATTCCGTAAGACCCTTTGACTGTTAGGTTAAGGTCCTGCTAACAACCCACCACGACCCACTTTTGAAACTAGGAGTAAGTTAAGGAGCCTACAACATTGTTCGGATCTATCTGTGAGGCCAAAGACACACCCCCACAATGTGAAAATCCTGCTCCCCGCCATAAATTCGATGGAACTATGCCAGCCTGTTATACTTCCTTCTTGTATCGCTGAAATTAAAAACAAATTTAATTATATATTATCCTGCTGAAGCCGAAATCTAATTAAGCCGATAAACAATTTTAATAAGCTCTGTCACTTCTTTTTGTCTCATTCCAGGTAAGCCGCAATGAGATGATAATAAAGGTCCGGATCTCCACAAGAAAACGGTAACGTGGTGGCACAACGAAACAATAGTGGTTTGGTGTTAGCGTCCTTGCAACCGATTGTGTTCGTTAATTAACTGCACGAGAAGAGGCAACTGAACGTCGGTCTGGTTCGCGGCAATGCACTTTCGACATGTATTGCTTCGTATTGACAATAGGAAATCTGTTTCGCTGTAGTTAATTGTACCGGAAAACCCATTTTTTGAAATTCATACGAATCCAAACTAACGGTATCTTTATGCATATGTGACAGTACTGTCGTGTGTTCGATTTAAATGATAAAAAAGTCGGAAGTCGAGAAGATTTCCGGAATTAGTAATTTGTAATTAAAAGGAAAAAAAGTTCTAGGTTAGATTAGTGCTTTTAGTAAAATCAAACATATGAAAAATTAGTTGAAATAGAATTTTAAAGCCGGTAGCTAACAAATACGTTAAGAATTCCAACGGGCAAGATATAAAAGTTCATCTATGGTGTTATTCCAACTTTCGAATGGGCTCGAGGCATAATAGCGATTTATGTCTTCGTTGCCTCCTACGCAAAACGCTCTAGCAGTCATGAGGTTCGGTGACCATTTGAAGGCTCTTATTTGGGCCACACACCTTCTTCCTCTAGTCGCAGCGGTGTCCGGTAAGTAAACTATTTCTATTATTTCTTTTAATGTTAAAAATTTCAGTGAAATTTTGTTCGTTGCTTGAAATAAATACACAATAAATTCATCTTCCGTTCTTAGATGGAATCGTTTTTAAGGGGTTAAGAGAAAGAATTTTTCTTCTTCATCTATGGCGCAACAGTCCGGTATCGGTTCTTGCCTTGTCTCAAAATGCAAAGGTTGTTCTTGACCTTCTGATTGCTGCTTCTTATTTCTAAAACAAAACAGCATTTTATTAGCGTTGTTTTCTGCCAACGTTCTATAATACTTTCTTCTTGCGAATCAAAAGATGGTTTCCTTAAAGATTTCTTTCGTTCTCTAGATTTTGTCATTGTGTGCTACCAAATTTTTCAGCTAATTGCCGAGGTCGTCATTTTTTTTCTTGAATCATAGAGTTGATTCGGACCATTTGTAAGGATCTTTCCTTGCGTTGAATGCACTTTGGTACCACATCACTCATTTCTTTGTGCTCTATAAGAATTCCCAAAGGTCTCGTTGATAGCTTTCGTTATTGCAGTCCTCGGATCTTAATTCTGTGATATTGTGAGCCCCAGATTTTATTACATGACTGGTGATTTGCTATGCTCAAGTACGTCACCATCCCTGGCCTCTTATTTGAATTTGTACAGAATTTGTACAGCAGTTTAATAGGCCATTGTTGTTAATTTTTCGATATCGTTGTCAATACTTTCTGCGTAAAAGATATTGGTCACTGCCGCACTGTGCTCTGGACCGTGTCCTCGATTGAAGGATATTCTTAGGTACTCTCTTATCAATGGGCTCATTGTCATCTGATGATTAAATTTTTTGCCAGCAGATGATGCCCAATCATAGGGCACCTTTCGCATATACGGAGGCATATAGGGAGGAAAATAAGTTGTAATGTTTAAGGATGTGGTGCTTGCAAATCTGCCTCTCCTGTGACTCCACGGTTTGGCATTTTGCTTCAAATTTTGGCACTGAGGACATCAAGAACTATTATAGATTATCATTTAATGGTAGCGGGTTGAATATAGTTCTTAACATGCTGTAGAATTCTGATTTTTGAGTATCGCGTTTACCTTTGTTAAGGGTATGCGTGTCTACCAATTAAGTATTGAACAATGACATTTCAATGCAAATAGACGCAATTGGAGGATGTGGTAGCAATCGTATTTATGTTTTTACAGCCAGCGTGGTACAAGACTTATGCTTGGAAAGTTACCTGCGGCAAATGACGCCTTGTAGTTGAAAATACCCCCGGACCCAGTGACGCTACTAAAAAGTTACCTTAGAAAATCGGATTTTTTTCCTGAAACAAGTTTTAATGTCCCTTCTATGTTTCACAGTTGTTTTAAATGGGAAACACCCAGGAGGTATTCTTTTATTATCTGAAAAATCTGTTATGTTTCTCAATAGCAACTTTTGGGCGATTCAATCGATGAAAACCTTCGACAGAAAATGTATTCATGGATTTTTCTTTGCAAAACACACTTGGTACGTATGATGAATGCGCACTGAATAGCGAAAGTATCTAACAAACGCATGAATTCCAGTGAAAATGTGCTGGCATGAAAAAGGACATCGAAATAAAAAGGGAGTCTCTTTCAAATCATATGCACAATATTCTCCATTTATTATACTGAATTGGATAATTCCACGAGCATTTCGCAAGCTCTTGCGACTGTTTCCTCGTGAAACCGTATCCTTTCCACAGAACGGCCGATCCTTCTTATGCCGACCGCGTTACAGCATTTTTTCTAGGTGGTAAACTATCTGAGAAATATGATTCCACCACCATCTGGGTGATAGATGATGCTCCTCCTTCATGCTCATAATAGTTGGGAACCATCGCCGCCATCATCATTTCCAAACTCGCAACGAAAAGGATAAAGTTCGTTGCACCTGCAGTCAAATGTAATGACACTGCCAGGTAATTCAATGATGTCAGTTGAGTGGCGTCTCGCTCCTGACGTTCCATTTTGCAGCTACCTCGGTTGCATTCTGTGGGCCGAGGAGTCGTTTCAATGCAATGGCACAGAACGAATGGCAGAATATAACGTACATTTGCATACTTTGATTGCGCGACCCCATGGTTTTCGGTGAAGTGAAATCGTTGAAGGGATTTTAATGAAGGAATCGTCGTTGCGATGAGAAATATGTTGGGAAATCGTTGCAACAACCCACCCAACACTAAGTCGCAGTGTAATAATGTTGGGGAAACTGAAGGGACCAGGATCAAACTCGGCTACAGACCGCATTCACTATAATTCGGTGGTTCAGATACAGCTCAATCATATCCTTGAAATTGCCAGACAACATCGAGGCGCCGACCACATATTACTTTTATCACAATCATGTTAGTGTGAGATCGGAAAACTTCCGATTGTTGTTATGATCCTTTATGCTACTCGCTGTATTGCACGCCGGAAAACTCAATCCTTCGTAAGACGAACCCCCACGAAGCAATTGCTCCGGCTCGAAGTGCATGCGAAAATCATGGCGACTTCGCCCGGAAACAATTGGAACCACGAGTGATTGTTGCTGAAGAGTCCTCCATTGCACTCCGAAGTAATTTCATTCTTGTTGGGAAAACTATCAACTGGCTCTGCTTCCACGTTTCGCCAGCCAAATTCAATACGCAAAATTATCGACTCATTGAGTTGTGTTTTCAATTTGGTCCGAAATGGAAAATGGAGATCCACTCGCTCATCATAAATTCTCACTAATTGCTCGCACTAAGTTGCTTTGCTCTAAACGAATTTAAAATCCACTAATTCGATATTTCCATGGGTAACAGTCAGCGTGCAGATTATAATTGAATAATTTCGATATTAATTGGACGCGGAGGAACCGGAGCTGCTCGTAGCCACGGCTGTTTGGTAGCCAATGCACGAGGGCCGAGGCCAGAGCCTGCTAATGGAATTATTCACATTGGAAAAAGTGGTTTTTCGTAATTGGTTATTGACGATTGCCGTTTGGTTATGCATATGATATTCGGCAGCGAGGAGCACCGAGAGGACTTTTTGTCCAAGGATCAGTGCACCGCATCCAGCACTCGGCATTTCGGAGAACACGAATATCAGCTCTGCTTGCCCATCTTGTAACTCCGAAATTTCGCAAGATTGGACGGGATCAGAACAATATTTTCCGAAGCAAAGGAAATATGCCATGGAGCATGCATGCATGAAAACACATTCAAATATAATATTTTCCTTGACCAATTTTGTTGTTTCTAGGCAGTTGCGTCGGGGATGATGGAAAAGTCCTCGCACCACTGCAGATAATTCCTCTAGGGGGAACGCGCTCATGGTAGGCAGTTACGACTCCTTTTGCCTTTTGCAAACAACATCAATCCTCTCTCGCACAAAAGGGGACTCTTTTCTGCTTTCAATCGAAAATTCAAATGAAAATAATGGAAGTATGTGGAGCCCATTAACTACATTGGGATTGTGGCTCAACTGCAAAGATTGAGTTGCTCCAGCGAACTCCAGGATACCAACGTAATTAAGCACTTACGCGTACGAACATGTATTCATGGAAAAATCAATTCATGTGTGTATTAAAAGGCATATTGGCAAAACAATAATTACAATGGTTAAAAGAAAAATGTGTTGTGGCCTGCCCTGCGGACCCGACTGGCTTTTGATGGTGTTCTGCATGCTTTGATCAACTCTTTATAAATGTAATTGTCTTGTTTCATAGGGACGAGCTAGAAATTTTCAATAGGCTGATTCGCTTAATGGAGTTGTTTGAGTTAATTTAGGATGGGTTGGACAAAGTAACATTAGGCATATGTTGGGTAATGTTCCTTTCATTTTCAGGCAACTATCCCGTCATTGACTTGCTTTGTTGGTTATGGATAAATCTGTGTTGGAAACGTTCTCAAACTCCCTTTTGGTTCTTTAAGCTATAGAATATTTTTTTGTAAGAGTAAATAGAATTGAGCCAAACCCACAAACTGAAAAAAAGACGAAAGAACAGAATTTCACACTGACATAATGTGGACTAAATTGGTTCAGAGAATAATCTAGAAATTGTCTAGAAAATCAACATTTTTCTCTTAGGGGTTCGAATATACAAAGGGCTGGTAGAAGCTTTTGAATGCAATTAAAAGAGCTGACAGATGAGAGAACCATTCTAAGGCACTGAATTTGGTTTAATTTCACATGGTTGGGATATGAAAGGGAGGTTGTATTTCAACAAAATTAGGAGTCAGAGTAGCACAAGGACAAGCACAAGCACAAGCACAAGGTCTAAATCCTTAGACCGCCCAATAAACTCTTTTTACTGTTTCAAGTAGAAAACACTGATCAGTTTTCCCTATTACTTCAACGTGGGCCTCTTTTTTCTTGCCTGATCGCGCCATAAGCTTACGAAGATTCCTTTCTCAGTTGAATCAGATGAAAGGGACAAGTGTGATCAGAAAAAAGACAGCTCTCATTTTCAACTGACAAACTATCGATGATGCTCTTCTTTATGAGAAACATTCATCAATTGTTGCTTGCGTCTCATACTACTAAACTATGTAAAGAGACCTCACATTTCTTATATCGTTTTGAACTTTTTCAAATCGAAGAGGTGAGAAACGCATCTCTTGTGAATTTTTGAAAAATTTTTTTTTGAAAGGTTGAACTCACAGTTAGGCATCAACTTAATCAGTAGTAATCAGTAACTTAATCAGGATTCAGCATGCTGGACTATTCTTTTGGGGTGTAAAGCAGTAACAAATTCTTCAAAGCTGATCGAACTCCTTATCTTATATTAGATAATACGATCTTGTACTTCTACGGTTTTATAAGTATTTAGAGGTTTTGACCATCAACCCCAAGCTTTCATCTTCATTCCATCAGCATTCTCAGCTTCCGCTGTAAATGCTCAAAGGCCATCCATTGGTGCTGAATTTGATAAATTTGGAATCATATGCTGGATAATAATTTAATATGGCAGTGCGGTATCTCCAATCCGAACACACCCCCATGGATCATATATTAAGTAGAGCTTGAAAAACAAAACGTTTTTCAAAACCATTTTGTTAATTCTGTTTTGAAACTACATCTTTCCTTTAAGAGCGGTAATTAAAGGACATTCAAGACATTCATTTAGATTGTTTTTAAGGGTAACAATCTAACGAAAAGTTTTTAGACAAATTTTGACATCAGAATTAAAATGTTCAGTACCAATAATCACACTTAACTTTTCTAATAATTTACATTGGCATATTGTTGAATATTATTGACATTTGGTTGGTCTACCCCGCGCTCTAATTACAGCCTTACATCTTGAATTGGTTGAAACAAACGAATTTTGCTGCCTTCAGGATGGTATGAGCTCACATATATTTATTGATAATCCCTTCAATACTTGAATTGAATGAGGAATGCCTTCCTACTTTAGCTGATACTTCAATTTTCAAAACTTCAATCTTTTTACCATGCTTGAAATTGAAGTAAAGATCACATTTGTTCTAGAAATTTGGGTCTCTAAAATTAAAACTAAATTGAAGTCTCTTATTGAACAATTTCAAACATTTTATATGTTGATTTTGTTATGAGCATTGTCCTGTTGAAAAATCAACCAATATGTACTGTCAAATAGCTACAAAGCCCAAGACAGTGGTTCTCCAGCACCTGAAAACAAACAGCATCTGCAAATTTAGTGCAAAGAAAACATTGACGAACCATCTAATTCCGAGGACAACATTTTCTTAGCTTCTGATTTAGGTGCGAGTCCTTAGATACTTCCCTCCCTCTATCTCGGGTTTTAGCTACATAGAAATCGGTCCATCGGTTTAGGATGAGACTTTGAATGCTGATTTGTCCGAAAAATAAAACACTTTGTTGCACGCATGAACTCTTGGCAACAAGTCAGGCTTTACATATATTCTTTTTTCTTACCGAAATAGTCGATATTTTTATCTGATTGCTCACAAAAGACCATTTATGATATTTGACAATGCAATTTTTAAAAGCAATTCTTGTGGGACTCCTGAATTCTCTCATAGAGGACTTACCGACTTGCAATTTTCTAGTAAAAATATACAAATCTTAATTGCACAAGTATTGATTTGGCCGTTTTCCTATCGCCCTTCTAGAGGGCAATTTGGCAAATAAAACAAGTTCAAACAACCAAACAGCATCCTTGACGGTAGTAGCGCATATCGCTGCATCCCGATCAAAGACTTTGTTTTCTTTGTCTGATGTTTACCGGCAGGAACACATACTCGAAACCAACTTAATCTCTTCCACCTCTCTTTCGAAAATGACAATATCCCGCTTATTTTATGCAAAGGAATTTCCCGCTTTTTTGAGAATAAACGCCTTTCACTTAGTGCAGGACATGATTGGCTAACTTTATTTTGGTATTTCCTATTTCTTCATGGTATGAACGCTCAGTAATACTAGTCTTGACTGGTATATTTTTTGATTGTTTTTTATTTTGACATGTATAGAAACAGTGTACCAATAATGTCGTCATACAGGAGCTATTTGAAAATCAAGTAATAAAAAACAACAAATTGTCGCAAAAAATTGAAAAAGTTTCAATGCAGGCTTATTCATTAAATATTTTGATTCAATTAAGAAACAAGAGCTAATCCATTTCAATTATTTATAACAAGCATATTAACTAAAATAATAAAACAAATTCGACAATTTGCCTCAAATAATGTCTTCGTATACTTACGAAAAAACTTATAAAAAATCTTTAAACTGAAGATACATAGGGTAGCCTTTATTTTTAATAACAACCTTAAGGCGGCGTGGCTTAGATTCAACTAGTTTTTTGTGTAGCTAGGCTCTATTTTACCCATTCCTCCTGAAGAGCCGGTTTCACTTAGATCTGGAACTAATATGATGATCCTTTTTTCGAGCATGTTCCACATGTGCTCAATGGGATCGAGCTCCCGAATTTGCGGTGGTGTTTTCAGCAAATGTGGAGTTTCTATGCCAAGAACATCCTTTTTCCGTCATTGTCTTCTTGAAAATAATAATCCTCTGATACGCCCGATTTTTTTACACTTGGCTCTAAAATTTTTTTAAGAACTTCGATATATGCACGCTGGTCCATAATTCCTTCAATAATTTCCAACTGTTCAGCCACGCTGGCAGCCATACAGTCCCATACCATGCGCCAGAACTCGTGAGATTCATTTCCGTATTGCCGAGCGAAGTCCAAACGTTTTTTCGGTTTACTTCACTTAACAGTGGCTTCCTGCGATGTGTACGCGACTTAAAGCCGGCATCAATGACGGCTTTTGGTACTGTTTCTGTGTGGACTTCTTTGGCTGGATTGAAGGAGCTGCGTACTAATTTTTGGTGCATTAATGAACGGATCCTTGGCAATCATATGATTGATTTGTAACCGATCTTTATCAGTTAGAATTGCAGGGCGTCCTGATTTGGGCTTATTTTCTACCCGGCCTTCATGTTTAAAGCGGCAGATTCCCGGGCCCGTTCTACTATCCAGTTTGATAGTAGAACGGCTCCGGGACAGTAGTTTGGCTTTTTCCGCGTATAATTTTTGTTCCTTTATGTGTAAATTTAACATGAGTTTACGCTCTTCCAGCGAGAAGTCTTTATCAGGCATTATTTGGAATCACACTGAGTGAAACTCAAAGTTTATATTTATGTCTCTTTGTTAACGTTACTACAAACCGTTATGAGTGGGAAATATTTGATTATGGCCGATAACTATAAGCAAAGAGATCGAAGGGCAAGCAAAAATTTAAACGTACGAAATCATGCTTGGAGGCAAATTGTCGACTTTTTTTAATTTTTATTTAATAACTAAATGGCTAAAATAAATAGCTGCTGTACGAAGACATTATTGGTGCCCTGTATATATACCCATATTAACAATTAATGAGGAGTAATCTGCTCTCACTGACAAATGTTTTGTGAGAAGTGGAGTAACTTACTCCGAAAATGAGAACATATTTGTTTTCTTTGACAAAACCAATAACAGAATTTTCAACGGAACACTCAAATGGAAAAGCATTCAGGGTGTAGCACAGCACAAACACTTCGTATGACTTCTATCTGACATAGAAAGGAGAACGCCAAACACATTTATAATTCTATTGCGCAAGAAGAATGCATTATCAAGAAGTACATTAACTATCATGTAATCACTATCACTCCAGACGGCTACTGTCAAATTTTCAGCCAAATTCGACTTGGCATATTGTGTTGGTCGCGTTTGTAAGCGGGCGTATCCGCAGATCTTAGAATAATGGAGAAAGAGCAATATCGGTAGGTGATTCGATTCTTGTTTATGGAAGGGAAATTGCGCAGCGAAATCAAAACTATTCAAAACTCAGTAAGGTGAGAAGGAAGACGGGAAAAAATAATTTGCATAGACACACGAGTATTATTTAAAAAACGACTTAATCGATTCCAGCGTTAAAGTCTCTAAAACCCGCCTTTCAATGTGTCAATGTAACTATTGCGATTACGCTCATAGCCAGTTTTACGGTGGCGTTTGATAAGATTGAATACTTGCGGACGTGTACGCAGATGAGTTATGGGCTACCTTCGTAGCAACTTTTGACATTAGCTTTTGAGTAGGCAGAATATTTGAACGCAATCATTCAGAATCATGCGAAAAATGAACATGCCGAATAAGACTGAGCAGCAGGATTTACAAAGAGAAGTCTAGGGCTCAGCCTAAGGAGGTCTCAAAAGACAACTCCAGCAAGAAGCCTTGCATTGATCAAACCCGCTGTATCTGACCGTAGCAAATATTTTAGGAAAAAAAGGCCTTTCCACCAATGTCTATAGTTTTGGCAGAAAAAAGGCAGAGGCAAGTACTAAAAAGGTGATACTGGAGGAAGAAAAAGACTGCATTTTCGGCGCAGCAGTCATTGGTTGCTACACCGCGGCAACGCAACATTTGGCATTGAACATTGCTTACCTCCGCATAAGCCTGGTCAAGCCAAGTCCTGGCATAGCTGTTCACTACTTTTGGCTCTTTCTCACATTGAAAATGCCGCTCAAGGATATCAGTTCGATGACGAAGTGACGGTTGAAATTAATGCGCCGAATGAGCACAAGGCAGTCATGAAAATTGAGTTTCAGAACAAGTTTACGAAACAGAAATACTGCTGGGAGCGTGTATTGGAAGCAAATGAGGACTATTTTTAAGGATGACGTTTTTCGGATGATAAAAAATAAAACTAGTACGGATACGTAAAGGTAGTCTCGATACTTTTTTAACTTCGAATATTGGTAATCTAAAGGAGTTCAAATACAGTGAGACAACAGGAAAAGTAAATATTGGGCATGGAGAGCTGAGAAGCAATCCAACCCAATTCCAGGGTTTTGCTACCTTTTTCGAAGTTGAAAGAAATCTATTTGCAGTTCAAATTTTTGAGTAACAATTTAAATCTAGCCGCGCTGAGATTATTTGAACACAGTGCGAAGGGTTCCATAAATTTATTTGGCGTGAAGTGTGCTCTCAATCCATTCTCGATTCATCATTATATTTCGTACTCTGAAGCCTTCTACAGTTGCTTCCAATACTTTCTGTTGTTTATATTGACACAGATTTCAACAACTTCATCACATCTACCTTGTTTTCTACTGAAGCCGCCTCGAAATCCAGTGATTGATATTGATTTATTAAAATTAAAAAATCTGGTTAAAAAACCTGGTTAAAAAATCTGCTTGTCAACAACTTTATGCTTCAAATAAGGACGACTAAAGACAGGCTGCTTTCTTTTTATCCACTATGTATGCATCAATTATTTTTCCTCGTGGCCGGTTACGTGATAAGCCAATCACATCTTCCTCAGCTCTCAAAATAATTTTTACGGATCTATTGCCAATTGCTCCTCAACTTTGTTACAATAATACACAAAAGGATCTTTCCTATATCTAGTTCATTATCTAAAACCGGCAGACGGCTTATAATAAATTCACATATACAGAGAATACAGTTCGAACTCTTCTGCATATTCTTGATCTTGAGTATCTTCAAAGGAAACTCTCCGTTTTAATTCGTCAGTTTTATTCCAATCCTTGAGGCTTTTACTGACAATAAAAATTTCAAACTGAGGTAGTAAATAGACAAACAAACTTGAATATGAAAGAAACATTCAATGAGGTAGAACAATTGAAAATTATGTGAAACGAAACATATTTGTCCTTCCATCATCGTTGGATACCATACCTTGTGAAAAGTCAAACAATGCAGACGGTCAACTCAGAGGTAGCTAAGGCATGGGTATCATTGCAAAGAAACTATAAACATTTTTATGACGGCGTATTTCAAAGACTATTTTTCGATTCGAAAGCTTTTGAATTATGCATAAGAGCAAGGACTTCATCTTTTGAAAACCTCCTCTGACTGCACGGTTTTAAAATTATTTACAGGTTATACACTCAGCCTCATGCTTTTCAGAATATATATTTGTCGAAGCCTTTACCTTCCTTGCACTCGTCGGCAGTAACAGAATATTGCAATTCAATTTGGAACAGAAACATTCTACATATTCGGACTACTTGGAAAATGTTCGCAGGATGTATTTCGAGGGCAGTATTCGGAATGCTGGACACCGCGGTCCTTACAACTTCAACGTTACTCGCAGAAGGACGAAGTGCTTGTTGAAACTGAAAGTTTAAGCAAGTAAATTTTTCTACCTATTTATTCTGAATCCATTCTGAAAGTCCTTTTGATAAAACGCTAACTTATAACAGTTCCATTAAATGCAAGGATATTCAATAAAATTAAGTTTTAATTATACTCAAGTTACCCTCGGATTAAGGGATCCAATAAAGTCCGAGGCAAAAGTTGACAGAACAGTTAAAGTTAAAACAACTTTTTACTCGTTTTTTGCATGGCTTTCATCGACGGGGACTTCCTTTTAGAATGCAATCGCTTTTAAGGAAGAACAATTACCGAGCAACTTGATAGAATTACCCACAAGAAGAAGCAGAACCAAAGAACGAAAAATGCTTGAATCAACTCATGGATATAAGTTATTTCATGGAGTACTGAGAGAGCGTAAACTCGACTTAGACCAGAATATCCTTCTTGAGTTTGTGTTCTTAATTCAAGCCCGTCCAGGAGGCGTTCTTCTTAGCAACGCAAATCCATTACGGCAAGGTAAAGAAATGGATCATATCGTAAGCTCCATCCTTTCCATTATGACGTCAAGTTAGTGCTGGATGAATAAAGGTTGGGTGCAGCCTTGTTGCCTTGCTGCAAAATGGTACGGCGTTCAGGATGTGTTGTATTGAAACGAAGCTTCCGCACTGCTCATGCACTTTCTCTGCCTGCATACATAATGGTCAAACTACGACAAGCGAATCTGGTGTTATGGCAGGAAGAGTATTGAGAAATAAAGTTGCCAAAGGCGCATTTTTCATCCTTTTCTCCGAGATGTCTTGTTGGAATTTATCGGAAAATTACATCTGTACACAATGAAACAACTTAAGAAATTCTATTCATGTGAACCAATCCTTAAGGAAGACATTTGCTGGATTAATTATCCCAGGCCGGCGAGAAGTGTGGACAAAACGTTTAATGTTAAAATTAGATAGTTGGTTATTACCGGACTTTATGCACTCTGTTCAAAATAGGACTATCTTCAGACATTAGACTTTGATGATGGCTCATTAGTGATTGGTTGTGTGATTCCTTTCGCTTATGAATACATGCATGTTTTTGGAATGTAGCAGTCTTGTTGGAATTTAAAGTTTTTATCAGAGTTGGTTATACTTGCCGGGTTGACATATTAAGAACTTTTTTATCAGGACGGAGTTGTAAAGTACATCAAAGTGGTTCTGGAAATTATGACTTCATTGACCCTTTTTGTGTCAGGAAAAAATAAATTATTCAACTTATTTTGAAAGCAATGTTATTCGGTAACTGAATGGCAAACAATGCAGTGTTGGAATGGCAAATAGTGTCACTGAATGCATTTTCCCATGGCGAGTCAATACAGCACTGAGTGGTCACAATGATTCGTCCTTGATTTTCCATTGGTTTGCAGATACGTTGTCTCATTTGATTCACAACAAACTTTTTACCGAAATATAATAATGAGCAGACCAAGTCAATCAACATACTGTGTTCTGAAGGCTTTATTCAAAGTTCTTATCTCGGAGGAACAACTTAATGCCATCACTCGACATGGTCATCGTATCATCAAACATCGAATATCCTTCTATCTTCAGAAGAAGTTGCTTTCGTCCGAATCCTGCAATTGCCTGCACTTGCTCATCTAACGCAATCATCATACATTCTTCTAATCTTTCCCTTCTGGACGCTTCATTGTGCTCTATCCTTGAAAACCTTGAAAAACTTTTGCTTCCATATTTTCAATATTGCAAAGGATAAAATATTTGGCATAAACTTTCGGCATATAGAGGTAGTACTCCACTTGAGAACCAGCCAATGGTTATGTGATGCAGCTATGCCTACAATCCCAGGTTTTATTGGGGTAGCATAACTCGGCCAACCAAACCTGGTGCACTCAAGCTGGCTCACGTTTGAGTGGCTCCTATGGCCGAAAACCCTCGCTTACAATTTGTTTTGGGATCTTCTCTTGGCATAGCGTAAGCATAAAACAGCAAGAACACATCAAACAAATATATTTTTTTTTAATTTTAAAATGGTTTTCGGATTTCGTCGTGTTGATACTGAGTCCCCATCGCTGGTAGTAACCATGCAGTCGGGATACGTAACGTTGCAGTTTCAAAGTTTTAAATCACGGGTTATGCTCGGAATGATAAACAATCAAGTTATCGGCGTAGATATTAACCTAAGGGGTGCTTCCTGTATTTCCGATATCAAGGATATCAGCAGTGAAAACGTTGAATAGAGTTGGGCCCAGTATGGACCCCTGTGGGAGGCCAGTGTTAATCGGAAATTTCTTGGAGTTTGCTCTATTTATTCCTATGTATGCGCGCCTCTCTCTGAAAAAGCTCGATAGAATTTTTACCAGATGACTGGGTATTTCAAGTTGGATGAGTTTATAAACAAGGCCATCAATCCATACAGAGTCAAAGGCTTTCTTTCTTTCCCTAATACTTGGTTTGAGCTGAGGCTTTCTTGTGCTGCGGCATGTACCACTGACAGAGCATCCACCGTTGAGTGTTTAGCTTTGAACCCAATTGCTTGTCGGAATTAAATTCTTTTCTTCAATGATTAAAGAGAGTTCAGCTTGAATGATTTTTTCTAGGAGCTTTCCGACATTGGAGAGAAGGGATATTGGTCTTGAGTTGCTGATTTCACATTTCATTTCACAGTTTTGGGAATCGGAATCATTTTTGTTACTTTCCACGAACGGGGAAAATAACGTACATTATAGCAATTGTTTATTATTATTGCTAATAAGCTAAAGAAGGAAAGTGGCATCCTTTGAAGGATTAAGTTGGAGACCTTATCCTCACCAGTTTACATTTTGGGGACGGATGTAGTTGCAAGCAATTTGAGTGAGTCCGCATCTACAAAGAAATTATGCTCAACGCTATTTCCAGCGGGATTGATGTGGTTGAAATTTGTTAGGCTGCCTTCAGTGAATTTTCAAATCGCAACGCGGTGCTGCTGACCTGAGCACTAAAACAAGCATCATAACTTTGTTTATCATTTCGAAAGGATTTAGAGAATACTTCTACAGCAGTGTCTGCGGTTACTTGGGTATCTTGGGTATAATCCAACTTCCAAAGGGAAGGGAATCCAAAAATCAACATTCTTCTTCTGCTGCAAAGCATTCCCAGTTTACCTTCTTATATAGAATAAAGTATTCTGGATCGGACTCCGAAAATCGAAGGCCATTTGTTTTTTGCAAGCGTAGCCGTACAAGTTGTTGATCAGATTCAGTTTCGAAAATTTCACATGAAAAGGATCCGTAACTGGAGAGAATACTCAGCAGAACCGGTGAAACTATAAAGAAAACAATGAAGGATCCGGATCTCCGAAACGTATGCTCGTTGGGAGCAATTACCTTTAGATCTAAGGATTTATAGATAAGCCAGTTGTACAGGGCAATGCCATATATATTCGATTGAGAATCTCCCTAAGCTGAATGTCGGCTGCTGAAGTCCCCTCCAATTATTTAAGGGTCAAATGCGGGAGTGATTCTGAGGATAGCTTGGATAGCGCGCAGTCTAAAGATGAAGTAGCGTTAGGTTTTTATCCAGTCTTTCGTCAGGATAGCGAAAGCATTTGTAGTGATCCATGGCCACTCGTTAATGGAGTTTAAGCTTCGTTTCACTTAAAAACAAAAAATCAGGTCTTTCAGTTTTTAAAAACTCCTGAATGGAATTCCGTTTTTAGGTCGGTACAAGCGAACATGAATTCAATATAGCACATTCAATTTGACGCATTGCTACCACAAAGTTTGAATACCAGCGAAATGTATGCATCCTGTTTTTCACGTGGGTTTTCTAGAGACTCAAAAACCGGAACGAAATCTTTTACGTGTTTCACTAGAGTGAAGAGATCACACCCTAAAATTTTTTAACACTCTCCATATAGCACTGAGTCTAGCACAAGTGACTTCTCGGAGTTTAGAGTTCGTGCTTGGAGAGCAGACGGGGAAGACTTAAGAGAAGTAGATTTTGGCTGATTGAAGTGGCTTGTATATGATATGCCAGCTCGTAGCGTATTATTAATAGCTGCTAAAACTAGTTCTTTTCTTTGCTTTGTACGCAGCTTGCGTTTCTCGTCCAGTTCCTTGGCTACATGGCAGCCTCGGTAACTAGCCGGATGGCCGTAATTTTTGCAATTTACGCAAAAGACTGTGTCTATTTTTTTTTAGAGTGGTGCATTCGTGACTTGTATGGTGCTTGTCACATTTGACACAAAGTGAACCAAGTGCGCAGTTAGATGCCACGTGTCCGAAACTCTAGCAGTTAAGACCGAATGACCAGAATCCATTTTAATGATAATGATAATGATATAGGATATGGTATGGATAATGATATACGATAATGCTTAATAGGTTTTTCCTATGCCCCACTCGCAGTATATTCTAGATACCATAGGTCCCGAAACGCTGTTTTTGTCACAAAAGTTCAAAGGACTTGAAAACTCGATTGGTTTTTGAAATTTGAATTTTTAAATTCATACCTCGAGAGCTTGATTTGTGCTTGACAGCTTGACAATACCACAGTGCCTTGGTTGTACCTTCCTCACAGTACCTTCCTCAATCATGCAAAACCAGCTTCATAGTAATAAAAGCTTTGGGATGTAAATGAGTCCTTCGATATTCTAGTTATAGGCAAATATATCTTATCAAATTTCACTCGCGTCTGCTAGTGAGGATAGGAGATATGGAACTCCTTTTGTAACGAGTTCCATTTGTATCAGCATTAGGAAATCAGGATTGAAAAGAAAGATATGACAGAATCTCCACCAATCAAAGTATTTTTGCGTGATTAACGAGAGACTACAATACTTCGAGACAAAAAACCCCATGAAAGTTCTTGCAAAATTTAAAATTAAAAATGTTTAACCCATAGTATTCACAAGGTTGTCAAAAGAAAATCTATATCCATAACTCCATGTTTCATATTATACCCTGCCGGCAAATTCGCGAACTTGATCTGTATGCAAGCATTTCAGATTCGTAGTAACTGTTCCGTGTCTGGAAATTTTCATTCCAATTGTGCTTTGAGTTGTCAAAAGAAAAGACTTCAAATAATTCTTTTGATTCGTAAACTGTGCGTCTGGTTCGTTGGAATAACATAAAAAATCTGAAAAACGCACAGAACATTTAGAACGAGCTCAAAATGGCTGCATACACCCGAAACGCGTTCTCTTGAATAGAAAGTAAGACATGGTGGACAACAAAAGATAGATAAATGCCAAAAGAATGTAAGCCGTAATCAAAAATCAATTAAAACTGGAGAATTGAAACGGAAGGCTCACCAAAACTACTCGTAATGTGAATGTAATGAAATCTTGCAGGAGCCAACTAATGCGAATAGAGACATTAAGATGGAATCAGCATGATCAGGAAAATGCTTCAACATCTTATCAATTTCCAGAAATTTGAACAGTTTCACTCCAGGACACCGAACTGGGCTCTCGATGTTAGTTGCAACATTTGTGAAAAATTCTGAAATAAACCGTGTATATCAAATTTTGGAAAATTTAAATTTCTAACAATTTGCAAACGAAGCGAAATGTCCCATACCATGACTGTTTTGTAGAACAATGTGCTTCTACACTGTCCTTTATCGTAATGATTTACACCTCAATTTGCTTATTCTTACCATTCATTTGCAAAAATATACGAGCATATTCCCTGGGCCATATTTCGTTTCATATCGCCGGGCCATTCCACACACACTCGCCAATTTTTCATTTATTGACATCTTTATTACTTACAAAGTACCTCAACCTATCTGAAATTCCATTGTGGACAAACTCAGGCTTTTCATTTCATCGCATACTTTCCACCAAGGTAAAATGCCGTGATGAAATTTTTTTATGACAGAAAATTCAGCATTCAGCACCTTTACCAAATAAAAGTCCCATAAGCGAAATGAACGCGTTCCGAATAATATTTACGGCGCGTATGGAGAAAGAGTTCTTATATGAGCGCAATAAAAGATTGAATGCAATAAAGAAGCCACTGGCTTTAACTGCTACCGTCAAAAAGCCCCTCCCACAATGCATGCAGCGGCAGCAAGGAGAGTTATTCTCAGAGTTATGGCCGCGACGGGCGCAACTGCTTTGAAATACTCTTTCTTGCGTGCTAAAGTATCTCCCAGCGAGAGGTTTTACGGTGAATTTATGACTGCACAGCGGGGGCGATGATTAATGTCTCAATCAGGGATTCAGTTGGAAAATCGAAGCCGATTATTTGATAGTTTGTTGTTTTTCTTTTGTTCATAAATTGAAAATGAGAAAATTGATATGATTGTGGGACGGGAGCGTACGTAAAAGTTGATCAGCTTCGGAGGAATCCTCTCGAGGCCCTTATTGAGAGGTATAAGAGACAGCCCTGCTATGAAGGACTCGCTGCCAATCGCACAAAGCGCGATAAATGGGCTATATGATATCCTTGATAGTCATTGAACACAGGATTTGTAGAATTTCACACCTTGTAGTCTCCTCAGAAGGTTCTCACCCAAACGGGAGTGGATGTTGTACAATGATAAGGATAACCTTAAGCTCCACTTCAAAAACAAGCTCATAGCAAAAAACTTAGTTGCAGCTGAAGCAGATGAAAGTGCCAGTATCAGGAACACTAAAGAAAAACCGAAAGCAGCCTGTGTGTACGTCTAACTTCCTTTTATGTGTTTTCTTAAATATAATCTACGCGCTTATATCATATGTGCACGCTGGAAAGCAGCAGGCTCATATATCGTATGGGAAGTCGTTGACAGAATATTACAAACGTGTTCCGCGCTCCACAAAGGATTGAGTAGAGAAGACGTTCTGGCTTCAGGTTTTCGTCACACTCTGTCCTCTACTTTTCCGGCGCGCCGGTATCTGAAGGAGTGTTGTTCATGCATCAAACAGGAGATGAGAGAATTTTTCCAGCCAAAGACAAAAGCTGGCATTACTCGAGAAGAAGCGAAAGCATACATAATAGGATAGAGAGAAAGTGAAAATCGAGCCTGTTTGAAGGGCGGAAGAAGAAATAAACGTTTGCTTTTTAAACTGTTTGCAATGTATGACGCTCGACCCATAAATTCGGAAAGGATTTAAGAAATAAACACTGGCTTGTATCTTAGAAGTCGACATTTTACATGCATGATAACGTTCGAGCAGTGAATTCACTCTAAAGTGGATTAACTGAAACACAATGACATCGATCCTTGCACGCATACTTTTGATCACCAGCAATACATTCTTTATTGCAAAGTTCATACGTGTTCCTTGGTGTTGTTAAATGTTTGTAAGCTTATGCTTAACTGTCGCTGACCGAATACTCAGGTAAAAATTTTTGCAGTTAATAAGCTTAAGGACATGGTATTCTCTCGTCGAAGACGTTTTCGTTAACTTGATGAATGCGGGAAAATTGAAAGATTTTGTCGAATTCACGGAAAACACGCATGGAACATAAAGTTTTGATTTGTTTTGAAATCACAAGTTCTAGCACCAACGTTTCATTCTCATGAAATAGTGTCTGTTATCGCAATTGCCGCCACGTCCAGTAAGAATTGACTTTAAGCAATTCTCTTCTCTCCAACGTTCTCGCCCACATACGTGGGCATACGTGGGCTTAGAAAGATATCAAATGCGAAATCTATAGTATAACATGGAGGAAAACAGAATTTCCGAAGGAATTTCCAGTGGTCGACGAACAATGTCCTTTTGAAAATTACGCTAAATACTTTCCCTAACCCTCACGAAAAAACCGCGATATAAGGGTCATTCAGATTCGTTTTTTTTAAGAAAACTTTTTGGTTAAAATTTAAATGAGCTTAATTTGTTAATTTATTAATAGAAACCTTTTCATGTGTTCCTTTCAGGTCATGCTTTCTATGTGAAATATTTCTAACGGAAAACTGATCATGCATCTTATTCAAAGTCCTTTTTATGGTTTTTGGAAAATTTGCTTTGGTTATGAATACAATTAGGTATTTCTTGAAAAACGACGAAAAATTTGAAACATTTTTTTGTAGCAACAAACAATATAGAAACTTGAAAAAAAAAAAATCAAGAAGAAAAAAATAGTTTAACAAAAATGTGTTCCTCACTATTGCAGACAATGTCAAAAATGTCAAGTTCAATTAAATCGAAGAAATTATTGATCTTGTTACGTTCTAGGCTTTTAGACGCGCTGAACGCGTACCGACATTTTCCAGGCGAACGTTAGCTTGGAACATTTTTGGTCCTTCGTTGGACCAAAATTTGAACGTTGTATTGCGATTTTCGCCCATGTCCTTGAAAAGTTCTTAGACGTATTGGTTTTGTCGAAGAAAATTTAAAAAAATAATGTTGAGTCCGATAAGACTTTCTAGGCCTCCTTAATTTCAATAGAACAATAAAAGCAGTAATAAGCACAACAATAGACAGGAAAGCAAAAATAAGAACAATATTCAAGACGATACTAGACAGAGGTGAAAACCTTACTCCAAAAGAAATCAGCAAGCTGCAGAAGGATGTTAATAGGCCATACACAGTATGACGGAAAAGTTCCCGAACTTTTGCAATAAAAAATTGAAAATTACATCTAAAGAAATTTATTCCAGTTAACTTTCAACAAAGTCCTCTTCCCTAAATATGCACTCATTTGAGCGCTCCATGAGTGATTCGAAGGCTCTCTGGTACTCCTCTGAAGTTATCGCTATAAGACGCTCGGTGCAAGCTGCTTGAATGCTTGGTACATCTTCAAAAAATCGTTCTTTCAAGGCCATTTTTAGCTTGGGAAATAGAAAAAAGTCGGCTGGAGCCAGATCAGGCGAGTATGAGGCGGGATTGATGCGTGGAATCTGACTTTTGGTGAGGTAACGCTTCACAACGTTCGAAGAATGAGCAGGCGCATCGTCGTCCAGTAAACTCCACGATCCCGGTTCCTTGTACTCGGGCCTGATGCGATTTATCCGGCGCTTCAGACGTTTTAACACCGCTACGTAATACACGGCATTCACGGTGGTGTTTGGGGCACAAATTCTTTGTGTACGGCCAGCCGCTTCTCTCGTCATCTTCTAGTGACTCTCTACCCTTCTTGAACCGAGTGAACCACGTGTAAACAGTTGTACGCGACACTACACCTTCGCCGTAAGCCGAATCGATCATTTTTTTCGTTTCCTCGAAAGTTTTTTTAAGTTTATAGCAGAATTTAATTTCGGCACGATGTTCAAATTTCTCATCCATCGTAGAGCTTGCACCGGGGTACTAAACACACGTTCACTCAAGCACGTCTATCTCGAAAACTAATGAATGGATACTGGTGGAAAAATTCTCAGACACTTCAGAGGGATGTAGCAACATAGTACTGGTGTCGTCCATGAGGTGGCGCCACTTGTACAAGCGCTACAAAATAAGTTCGGGAAATTTTCCGACATACTGTGTACGTCTATAGAACAGGTGTGAGCCGCATTCTGAGTGTACATGTGGAAACAATAAACGTGCTTACAGTGACCATCAGTCTTATATTATACTGAGTCTAGCCCCTCATAAACTCAAAAATATCTAGGCGGGGAACTTTATTTTTTCAAAGATTATAGATGCTGAAAATTAGTAGATCTCAAAAATGTTTTTAAGTTATGTATCGAAGAGTTGCAGGAACACAGTCACTTAGTTGAAATGACTAGGGTCTGGGAACCATGACTTCCATGGGGCTGGAATAGCTTTAAGCAGGTCCCTTTTATTTAATATAAGACTCTATATCGGTTTATTCTGACCATAACTGCAGTTTGAAAGTCCTTAAAGATATTTGTTACCACACTTAAGCCCAGCTGCTTAGGAAACGTTTTCACCGACTCTAAAGGTATTTTTCTGAACAGAAGATTCGAAATTTATCATTTATGCTTGTCCAGAAATAAATAGATACAATTTATAAATAAATTTTTCGTTGGAGACGGAAGACTGCTTACTTGAAAGAGATAGATTTAAAAGCAAATGCAGATATTCTAAGTAACTTCTTGTCCGATACTTTTAAAAATCTGGAAGAGGTTTACAATTTTTCTGAACTCTGTTCCCAGAAACAAGCATCAACTGAACCAAGGATATGATGATTAAATGATTGATGTACGCAAGGAACTGTGTGGCAAGTTGTTGAATCGAAGCTTCAACTGATATTTTAAGACGAAAGCAAATGATATAATGACAAAAGCGAAGGAAGGATAAAACCCGGACCTAAAAAACGAAGTATGAGGTCACGCTGTCATCAGCAGACTTACCAGTAATTGACTTCAAGGACGTAACCGGGCAGACATAAGAGGATCTGCTAACCTAACTTAGCTGCAAGCGATGCCAGAAAAAAAATCTTTTCGAATACCTTCGCAACAATTCAAAGCGTTTACTAACGTTCATGAGAATGAGAACGATATCGGACGATCTGGTTGTGACCTGCAACCAGGAACAGTCATCCTTATATCTGAAGACAACTATTGCCAAAGTAATCAGTATCTTGGAAAAAGACGATTGTAGTCCTTCCTACGAGTAGGATTTCACGACTTTATACCGATAAGGTACTCAAAACTCAGTTCGAAACGTGTCCGAGGAAGCCCTTGAACTCTTGACCTCTAAGTCCCAGAACAACAGACAAAATGGTGGCAGCTTTAAAGATAGAAAAAGAGTAACAACCACTTCACACTACAGCCGCTTCCAACGAAAATATCGATAAGGGCGATCCAAATATACGTGCGCTGCATCATAGCAGAGTAACAATAGCCTATCTTTTTGAACATATATCAATACGGATTCTTTGCTACGCATTGAAAATATTCACCTCACAAAAAATGAGTGCAGCCTTTTCTTGGACTATATGTCAGACCGATGGTTTTGGGTCTTATGTTGTCGGTTCCTTTTTGGTGGTAAATTGTGATTCCTGTGGCGGTGGTGCGTATTTTATTTGAAAAATGAAAATTATTGATGATCTTTATAGATTGAAGGTTGGGTCAGCAATCGTAAGAGACAGTTTTTGCTGAATCTCTCTTTTGCGCGGTTGTTACCCTTCTTTGTAAGGATTACATCGTAAGTACTACAACCAACCGCTCACTCCCAATTAATTCTTGCGTCCGCGTGACGATTCCCAGCCATGATCGGAAAGGCTCACTCTAGGAAGAGCCAGATTGAGTAATTGTTTTTGACTTGAAAGAACGTTAAATTAACGTGTCACAAATGAGCATAGAGTGAGTGCTGACAGCGTTATCACTCTCAGACAGGAATAGAAAAGGCACGACCATATTAACATTTGTATCACGTGTTTATACAGAATCTGAGAGAATATTGTTGTTTTACGCAAAATTGAGAAAAAATTGACCTGCCATAGAAAGTTCCCCTTATTTTGGAAAAATACCGTTAGGTCAGGATTTTATTCAGATCACAATACAACCAGTAAAACGCGGTAGCCGTAGAAGCATCACAAGGAAAGAGATACGAATAATCCACTTAGCTAATAAAGAGAGCTTTGCACGATAGAGAGCTTAGAAATTAAACGACGAATGAGACAATTTTGCTTACAAATACCAAAACATCTAGAAAATCAGTGGCGGAAATAGTTATGTTGCGAGTTTGTTTGAAATGTTAGTGCTTGTTAGTGGTTACGCAAATTTTCGAGGTGTGAGCTTTCGTTAGTAACTACGTTGAGCCAATCTCACCGAGATTGATGTGGCAAGAATATTTTGCACTTAATGCGATCCCCAATTCACATAGGTATCATGGTAACATCATTAAGGAAACGAAAAACTTATACACCCTTTCCGACTGCAAGGCAGTACTGTTGACGAGTAAAAAGTGCAGAATTCTGTCCAGCAAAACTGTACTAGCAGCAAAACTAGAAGCAAAATGGAGCATAAAACAAAAGAATAACTCGACAAGCAGGAATGGATTCAAATAATTAAAACTTAATTTGAAAGCACCACTAACAACTGTAGCGAAGGAATAAGATGAAACCCTCCGAAAAAAAGACCAATGATGGAAATAACTGCAGAATACGTCAAGCCCATTTATTCCAATATCTCTTATTCTCAGGGAGGAACAGGACTAGGATGAAAATCTCTGGTGGCATTGTCAACAGATCGGCGATTTGATCGGCGACAACTGTCGGGCTTTTAATGGCGAAGCGGAACAACTTGCGTCCGGCCAACAGGCTCCTCAAATGACTGGGATAGAATCATATAACAGAGTTGAAACATCTGAAATCAAAGATAAGGTTGATTTCTTTGGCTTCTTCAGATCAATCAGAAGGACCATTCGTAGTTGATACGTGACCGATGGCTAGGTCCAAAGAACAATGATAGTATTTAAACACATTTTAAATGCGTTGAGGCTTTTTCAATAACAAATTTTTTCGGTTTTATCGTGGTTGTAGGATAATCTATAGTGACAACTATTTTTAAGGACTGTTAAATGCGATTGAGTTTTGTACTTACATCGGGTGCTACTTTGAATCACTTAAGGACGCAGTTCAATTTTCTTGATAACCAAAATATTCCGAGACCGTTCATCAACTGCTTAAGTGTAATTGAATCTAAAGCGTCAAGGGAAAATAGGGAAAGGAACAAAACGTTGAAATCATCAATATATAAGGATATATTTTAAACGGCATCTGTACGAATACAACCAGCTGAGGATCAACCACACCAATTGAGGGCGTCCTCAGCTCTTTTATCAAAAAGGCATTTGGTTGGGCGAACGGAAAGTATTTACTTGGTGCATGTTAATCCTAAAATGCTGCGCCAGCCACGCTACTCAACAATATGTCAAATGAGATTTAGACGCAGCTTCATGTCATATCCTTTCAGCTTACCCGGGAATTGGAATTAAGGCCAAAAGGGTGCTTCACATGCAATTGCAAAACTTTCATTAATTAACTCCCAAGTGAAGTCTTTGAAAAATCTCCGTCATATGAATGCACGAGGCAGAAACTTTGAAAACGCTCTCCTGCACTTGCGAAATTCTCTTTTTGGTTCGTCCTGCAATAGCAGCGAGCAGCTATCGTAGTCGCCGCTGTCGCTGTTGTTGTTGAGGCTTATACTTGCATAGATCCATTGTGGCTGGTTGCTGCCTGCATTCCGTGTTGCCTATGTGTGAGACTTCAAGGGTGCAGGACGGGATTTTGTGCCACGGTGGAAGGAAAAAGTAATATGCATTGTTTGTTGCTTGTTGCGATTCCGAGCATTGCATGTAGCCAGATTCCAGGGCAGTAACAAGTGCAATTGCATTCAGATTAAATCCGAGCTCGTGCTACACTGGAACCATATTTCTAACTTCTCCACTAGTTCTCATTGTTTAAACAAGCATAAGTTGAATGCTTTTGCGAGCAAGGTTCACCTATCATCCAGTTGCTAACGATGATTTTTATAGTGGCGAAGTTTCTAGGACTCACAGGATTTGTACGGCCTCCCGCTCGTCCGCTCCCACTCCAGTAAAGTTATCGACGCTTATTCTGTATTAATCCAACTAGAAACATACTAAAACTTTTCCACCATTAGCGGACGTGGACTGAAGAAAAATCGTAGTTCCAACCATCCTGCTCCTGATATCGCTCCTGATATGTGTGTGGGATTGTGTTTGTGTCGACGAGAGGAAACTGAAAGAATATAGGAGCAAAATGGAAAGCATTTATGCCAGCCCTGTTGATGGATTTTCTATGGCTCCATTCAATCTTATGGTTGGCTGCGAGTTTTATGAGTGTGCGGTTATGAAGGGTTCTGGCGATAAATTTTATTTCAAAGCCCTCTCGTTTGCTGCTGTCAGATATCCTGGACACTGCTCAACGCACAGTAGGTCAACACAGAACTCGGCCGCAACTGATTGTTTTTTGATATTTTTCGGAAGATCCTTGTTGTAAGTTTCGAAAGGAAACGACAATCCCGAAAATTAAGCACTCTTCTCTGTTGAACCCCACCTAGTCCTTACGTAATTATTTGGATACTTTAATGGGCATTCCACCTGTAATCATGTATTTCAGGTGGAACGTCTTCTTCCAAGCCTTGGAGCATGCCACATAAATTTCATTTTATTTCTTCACTGTAGTATAACTTAAGGAAAAACTAGTCATAGAGTCCTGATAGGCTTTTGCTCGGCAGGTACGATTTCATTGCGGAAAATTGGTACGAAAACTCTTAACCCTCTTGTGCTGTGGCTGGAACGCAGAATAAGTGCTATCAAGTGTTTACATTTGGTGGCCTTTGATTTATGATTCCAAAAATTTTTCAATTCATCGCCAGAAGCCATTCACGCTACCCAAATTACCGATGGCTATGGACGCCAAAAATATGAAGAGTTCGTCATTGGACCGTATTTGGCGTGCACTCTTCTTGTCTGTGCAGACGAATTTACGGATCCTCAATAGGATAGACGATGAATGTGAAGTACAAAATAAAATTGCATGAATGTGTGGCAAATCCAAAAGGATGAGGTAGTGGAGCCATTAAATTTTCCATTTTCAAACTGAAAGCTGGGAAACTGAAGAAGTTTAAATGGCTTTTCCAAGTTCTGTGATGAGTGTTTGCCCATTCTTTTAAAGCCTCTGGGTCCGTAGTAGAGATAATATGCTTTTGCTTAGATACGCGCAGTCCACATGCTTCAGCCGTTTTGGACTTGCAGCGGCTTCTTGCTTGGAACCGGAACATATTCCTTTTATATACTCATAAAGAATTCACTTTTTGATTCACTTGGGATTTTTTTTTTCCGGGTGAAGTTTTCATAATGTTGTGGGAAGGACAATTTAATTCTTTTTCGCTTTCCTATATTTACCTGTTATTTAGTTTCATTCAGTTTATATGACTGTGCTCATACTTCAGGATATTATGTACAAGTGGAATCTGCAAAAAAGTCGAAGAGATAAAAGCTGCATTCAAAATGTTGCGAGAGGTTTAAGGCTGACAGCAATATTTTAAGATGTCATGAAAAAATTACAATCAAAAAATTAAATAAGGCCATATGGTGCAAAATGATGCAGATCTTGGTTTTATTTCCAATGATTTACCATCTAAATTTCAACAAAATTGAAAATGAAACTATTCAAAGTTGTTGCAACCAACAATTTTATCAATTTTTTTCTTTTAATATTAATTTTTGTTTTTATTAATTTTTGATCTCTTTCCATCATGAAAAAATTGACATAAATTACATCCAATTTTAATTTTTCTTTCAACTTCGATTCCGCTTTGATAAGAGGTTGATCCACCAGTCCCTGCCAAACACAGAAGATGTAGTCAAATATTACAGGTCTTTGGGGAAGTCAAATATTACAGGTCTTTGGGGACTAGAGAAACGCTACAGACGAAGCTACTCATATCTTAGATAAGATAAGATTAGTCCACTGTAAAAAGACAAAATCATAGATAGAAGCTCCCCACCACATCAATTTGATTTAGGCCTCATTATTTCACATAACATGCAGCCTTTTGGTATTTACAAACCATTCAACAATGGCTTGGGAACAAAAAAAGCAGGGATATTGCAAATTAAAACTACATCGTCCTTACTTCGTTCAAGGATTCCTATTTTAAGCATAGTCCGAGCACTATCCACTGCCCGTTTCGATTTCTTAGCTTATTTCAATATCCATTTAACTGGGATTTCTCAACGATGTTCACTATCTTTCCAGTGAGATCACTGAGCTGCCTGGTTTGTCTTTTATACTAAAAGAAGAAAGGACAAACATGATCCTTCTCACCAGTGCAGAAAATGTGACAACAACTTTACCTTACTCCTTTAGTAGTTTGAGTCTCAGCAGCCGGTCGTTGGAAACGTTCCACAGTTCTTTCTCTGATCTTTAATCTACCACCGACTTTATTATATCATAGGTGAGATTCAGATCCTTTCGGAAGTGTCTAAAATATTCTTAGACATTTCCTTTCGGAAATGTCTATCAGATATTCTGACACTTGGAATAAGTTTTCCAGGGGTTCATCTTGGATGTTCATCTAACTATGGTGTTGCATTGTATGGACTCATGGTGTCCATGTCAATGAAAGAGTAAGTAGGAGGTCCACCAATGGGACCACTGCATGCAACATTGCTACATGACTTGTACAATAAACTGCACGTAGTATATAAGAACACTGAGAAAAGTTCCCGGTTGTATGGAATGACTCAGAAAATCTTCTCTTTATATATTTCCTGAGCTTGTTTTCGACAGTATTCAATATTTGTAACGCGCGGAATCCGAATAGTGATTCGGGAGTGCGCTCAATCTTGTCTATCACCATATGTCATACAAAACATTATTTCCCAAACTAATGACTATCCCAAGCAGCAAATGAAGGGAAAAGTGAAAAATCACTGAAATATCGCGATAGGGGTAATCTCTTGCCTTGGGGTTTTTTTGATGTAGAACGAACCGTCAGTTCGTGTTCCTTCTGCGAGACGTGTGGACTGTCTTCTAGTACTTTCTTGTGAGCAACCTTTCGTAAAACCGAGATTTTTAGGCAAAAGAATCCATACTATTTCGTTACGTTGTTCTATTCATTTAAGGAGCGCGCCAGTTAGGCACCGAGCTACCAATTAAAAAGCTTATAGCGCAATGCTCACGTTGAAACCATTTTTTGAGGTTGCTTTATACTCCTATAATATATATTGCTTCATACTCCCTCCTTTCGTTTTGGTATCTTTGGATAAAGCTACAGTCAAATATTAAGATAGCGCTAGGTGCAGCACGGCAACGTTTCATAAAGAACGAATTCAAATTTAGACTAGTTTTTTTGACTATCAAGGATCCAGACAACTTCCAGAGAGATTCCAAACGATTAGGATGTTTAAGATGCCATTAAACATTGAAGAGCTTCTCGGTTAATCCTTGCACAAAACTGATGAGGTACGAAGCACCCGTTGAAGCACATATTGATGAATTTTTTCCTGATATTATAAAACGGATAAACGTGAAATCGCATGGAATCTACCAGTGGACGCTGCCTTCAACGGAAGAAGCAGTTTGCCAGTCTGACTTTGTTAATAGATTCTGTTGAACGTGGTACACCAGAAATCAAATGGTCAATACTCAAAAAATTTAGCAGTACTACAAATTTTCATTTGTATTGAAATACAGGAAAACGTAATGAAAGTTTTACACTTTTGACAGGATGTAACATACCACCTACAGCATGGTAAAATCATCCTCAAGCGTATGAGTAACTGAAATTTGCTTCTAATAAGAACAATTATAAGTTCATCCCTTTGCAATTGGTCAAAAGGTTCAAAAGGTGTCATCGAAAAAATTGAGGCAGCTGAGCTATATTTGGGAGAACTAACTTTGGTAGAACCAACCAACAACCGAAAACTGCTGAAGGATACAGGGCTATCGAAATTTCAATGCCACTTATGGTGATTGTGCAAGATTGATAGTAGTATGTGAAGGATCCAACATAAGCAACAACTTTCAGACTGACTTCCTAATATGCACGCACTGCAGATCCATCTGAATCGAGCAGAACGCAGTCAGAATATGAAAAGGAATAGAACTTTAATCGTTTTGTTGGAGCCTGCAAACGAGTAGATTTCACACTAAATGTAATGGCTGTTTTCACAAAAGAAAAGCAAAAGCAAAAATTTTCAAACTCCTCATATGCTGAAACCATCACAGCTATGTTCAGTGGTATCAGAGAAGTTCATTTTAGTGTTTCCTTTCATATATAAAGTATTGCATCTAATGCTTTTGAAAAAAGTCAGCTTTGAAACAACTCTTACTGCGGGAGTTAAAACCAAAGTCAAAAAACTGAAGGCCTTACTAAAGGCGAGTCAAACACGATAAAAGCTACAAAATGGATTGGATGTCACTCAAAAATCAGTTCTGGTCTGATTGAAATCGATGGGAAGGATTCAAAAATGCTTTGAATGGGTGGCTCCTAAACTGAAACGATGATTATTCACGAGCACATAAAGGAAAAAAAAATATTTTGTTCGTCAGATTCTTATTGATTTGATATGATATGGGAATATTCTGCGATTATCCAAGACAAAAACCTATTAGGCTTGGCCTTGTCAAACGTGTCCAACTTACGTATCTTGTTCGACTAAAATGGTGCTGCCAAGAGCAGATTGTGGAGCTTCGTTAGTAGAAGTTGCTGAGTTCTCTGAGATCGAATAGTCTAGGCCAAAATTAATCCAGTTGAGCCATTAATTGCATATTAAACGGCCGAAACACGAGCAAAAACATGACAAAGTTATTCAAGTTGAGTATTCCTCATGACAAAGTTGGGTTCAGTGCGTGACAAAGCTCGGTCTTTCGCTGGGTAGTGCCATACTTCAGCTTACCGTATTCTGCGAACACAGTTCGCTCAAATCACTGAAAAACTGATTACAGTGAAGTGCTCCAAATAAGAAGCTTTATTTGATGCGTGTGAGTTTAAAACTGACCAATTTATAGTCAATACATTTGCAATGGAGCTGATTGAAAACAAAATGACTAAACATTCCTTTCTCAGCTAAAGAAAGTCCTTGTTCCTATAATGTTTGACATCACTCCAAATCATGAACTACCTGATCTGATGTTTGGATACCTTTCAAGTAAGCAAAACTTTAACGAAGAGAATTGCAGCAAGAGCAACAACAATTTAAGCAACTTCCAAAGATTACCAACATCTTTCAAACAAACCCACTTACAGTTCTGCCCCCTCCCTCTGCGATGAAACCCAAAAATAAACATCGACTTGAGAATAGTTGTCTCGGTTAACGAAAAAATAACGATTCAAAGAAATTCAAGTGCCTTCAACTTTGCTTACCGAATTTTTCCTCAGCCTAGAACAAATTGAGCACAACAGGTGGTGACTGCAGCTGTGTCATGTTGAAAATTATTCGTCCTTTGAAAGCAACATGAAGAGCAAACATAAGGGATGATGATGGCACGAACGAGATCAGAAACTAAAGTAGAAGTTTTAGTAGTAAAGAGCACTCAATGCAGGATTAGGCTCGCTTTTTATTTACCTGCGTCCTTTTTGCGCGAATGATTGAACGAGCACCGACTGTTCTCATCTGAAAAATCTGCTCGTAGCACTGGTAGTTTGCCTCCTGCATTAACATAAAAATTGCGCGACACATGAAAAGTTGCCAGCATGCGGGCAATCCACATGATGATATGCACCTTTAAATGCAGTGTCCTTGTACACAATTAGAAATGTGTCTCTTCGCAACTTCAAATTGCGCACTAATGCGACTTAGGAGCACAATTCGAGCCTTGGGACGAAACCACAATGTTTGCCACCACCTCACCTCGATCCAATTGTGTTGAGGCTTTTATGCACAGTCACGCGAACGAAAATGGCATTTAATTAAAGGATTTTGCGCTTCTGTTACTGTCAGCTTGCCATACCCCAGGATCATAATGACATTTTAATTGATTCTGTAGGCTATGGAATAACACAATAGTGGATGCGGTGCTGACGAGGACGATGGAGCTGACGGAGGTGGCGTTGTGTGATACGGGAATGGCGGTGCAACCCCAGGATTCCGATACAATATCAAATCTCGCATGGGGTACTCTCTGTATCAGCTCGAGTGAATTTATCAATTGTTTCGTGCCCCGACCATTGTGATGTCACATAAAGGATAACGTGTTGAATAGAGTCGATACTATTGTTTTGCGTTTCTGATTGTGCTTAGGGAATTAGTTGTGGAAAAATGTTTTTGTGCTGACGCCGCGAAAACTATTGTCGGTTTTTTGGCCATGGTTATGAATTAGGGCTTTAAATTTCGATTCCTACAATAGGCTGCAGGACGCCTAACTTCATACAACTAAGCCGCATGAATTTATCGGTTCACGATTGGGCGTGGATCAGAGAAGCCAAAACCAGAGCAGCTACTCATCGCGTAATCAACCTCGTAGTGACGACTTTTCCAATTCTCTACTTGTGGTGACATAGAGCAAGTTCCAGCTTTTAAATCAAAATGAAAATCATTGTCAGCCATATCACCTTCAATATATTTATAGAAATAAATTTCATCCACACATCGTACTAAAAAGGATTCAAATTCAGGAAGCGCTGACCAGTTATACTTCTTGTTTTTAACTGTTTTACGCAATCAATCACCGGATACAAAAGATTTCAGTCAATTCCATACATCATTAACTAATTTTTTATGTTTTCACATCAATTTGTTTCAATTTTCTCCTTTGAATTTAATATGTCGTTCGTGGTTAATTAAAAATTTTTTAATGGGTTAATTTGCGACTCCTTCCGCTCCTGTTAACTTAAACGATTTTTTGATTACATTATCCTGACTATGGCAGATTTTTCTTTGAACTAGAAAATACCACAAGCATAATTTCCGATTGTTAAAAATTACTGAGACCTACCGCATTGTCCTTTTTTATACCAATTAAAGAGGATATTTTTGTGCGTTTTCTTGAAAATAATTTCACCAATTTTAGCCGAATCCTAAACTTTGTAGATAATCTGCATAACATTATTTTCCCAAATATTAACTTTTTTCCAGTAGGCAACCTGGGAAAGTTCAAAAGGAGATTTCGCTTTTGTAAAAAGAACGAGCTTAGTAAGGGCACTGAGGTTCTATAGTTCACATTGTTTTGTCTGCGCTAAGTCAAGCTCGTTATTCCCTTGCATCCTAGGCGCCACAAAAGTGCTAAAGTGCTGTTTCAAGTCCTGAAAATTTCCATAAGGGCAGACTGCCTTCTTGAACCTCACTTTCTCTTGGAACTCTGCTGCGATACGTTCAAATTGAGAATATTAAGCGTGTGAATTAACTACCGGAAAGAATAGCTTACACGGTTTGCATCGACTCTGATCCTCAAAAGGAAGTGGTTTCATGTGAACAGTTCTCAAAGTAAGTCAGTCAACTCTGGAGCAGACTTCCAGAACTCCAAACTTTTGAAAATCTTACAGATCTTAGAAAAACTTAGATCTTAGAAAGTATTAAGGAGGGCGAATCTAACACTTGTGCGTAACCCGATTGTCTTTACTGAACTCGCTGAGTCCATTAGACCATCTAGAAATACATATAGAAAGTTTAGGCAGAGAACGCTGAAAGTTCTTCTTAAGATATTTAGGATGCGATGTGAACTTAATGATGAAATTAAAAGCCTCCCTGGTCGAAAAAGAATCGAGACACCTGATGCCATAGCAGGTCATTGATTTACTCGAAAAGGATCGACTGGCTTCAAAGGCTCCCCCATAGCACTGAACAGGAGCCACTATAAATTGCTGCAATTTGCTGCTCTCTAGTTTCTTTATCTTAGCTCTTTGAGGAAACTCAGGTCACTTCAATAATAGTCTGCACTTGACATATCAAAGAACTAAAAAACTTTTTACTTTGAACATAATATTTTTCTCGTCTCGAGAAAGCAGTTTGTGCGGTCGTGGGCAGGTCGTTGTTGACAGCCTTGACAAAACTCTTTGACAACCTCTGTTCGATATTTATGGGTGGTAGAGTATTTTGGTGGGATTATAGTAAGGAAAGATGAGTTCGACTTACACTGATTGCAGTGTAAAAAAACAGGTTTTGTATTAATTTTTGAGGAAAAAGAATTGGCAATTTACGCCCGGAGTGTGGGAATCCTAGTAGCGCATGCTACGAGACTACCCACTACCTTCCTCTCCCTGTCAAGAGATCCTAGCCTGGAACACATTACTACGGGCTAGGCCTCTTTTTCTTCGCCCTAGGGCACCGTCAGCCTAGAGAAATCTCCCCCCATCGGGAGAGGCACGATGGAGGAGGACTGCTGGAAAGGAGACTCCCAGACCCGTGCCCCAAGGCAATCCATGATACCATTTTTTGCTGTAAATAGTGCCCGAGAGCACAGGTCCATTTATCAAAATTTTTCAGCATTTCTCCGACCAGATTGTCTGGAGAAAGCTCTCCAATTACCTCCCACAAGTCCTGCCGCATTCTGTTCCACTTCTACAGTTGAAGAAGGTGTGACATGCGTCGTCCCTTTCCCCTGGGTAGAAATTGCAGTCCGGGGACGGTGACTTACCAATCTTGTGCAGATAAGACTGAAAATACCCATGTCCGCTAAAAAGCTGGGTAAGGTAATAATCAGTCTCACCGTACCTTCGATTGAGCCACAATCCCACGTCTCCTATAAGGCGGCCAGTCCAGCGGATATATAAAGTCTTTGGGCTCGAATTGAAAGTTCATCAGTAAGAATTATAGGCGAATACTATGGAGGCATTATAAGTCTTTCTAACTTATTTTACGTTATATCGGCGAAGACTTTCACTAGCGAATGCGGGAAATGTAAAGGAAGTTTATTGAACGTCAGCTTGAGGCTCAATTCAGTTTGGCTCGCATTGTGCAGGTACTAAACTTCATTTGATTCTTTGAGCCCTTTATAGCTTTAAAATGCTGTAACCGGCCTCACGTGACATTGACCTGAAGTGGATTCTCTTCAAAAACGTTAATTCAATGTGTCATTTAAACTGGTTTCAGTCGTTGGGAGACCTCTGTCAATGTCTCAGCGATAGGATCCCGATCTCACCGATCAGCTGTAGTTTGATTAATGCAATTAAAAAACTGATCTCATTTTCAACCGAGAAAATGTACCTAGTTCGAATCTGCAACTCTTAGTTTTCTTTTAATCTCTGTTCATTTTAAAGTCGCTTGCAGGGTTATTTATGACCAGGTTCTTTGCAAACTTGTTGACGAAGAAGCTGTAAATATTTCGAAACTCAGCACCATTTGAGATGTGCCAGAATGGAGTCAATTGTCACGAGAAATGATAATAATAATCTTTACGCTGAGCTACCAGCATAAAGCACAAGCAATGGTCCAACCATCAAACTTGTGTTTGCGTACTCATTTGACGAAAGCAAAAGTTTAGTTCGGCTCGATAGTTGATAAGAGCGAATCGCTATTCGGATTAACTAGTTGAAGGACGTGGCACTTAAAATCGAGAACGCTTCAGACATAATTTAAGAGAGACCAAGCCACCATTTCGAACCTGACCATATCAAGCATTCTGTTGTACAGCGTTCTGGGAGCCTCTAAAAATCAAGCTGACTCAGTTCAAGGTGTTCAAAGTCTCCAGGTTCTTCCATTGTGTTCCTTCCTCCTCTAGCCAAGCAACAGATTCTCTCTAGGAATTAAGAAGTTTGGATGGATTACACGTTCTGTGTGAGCATAAGAGACCACTAACCCATCAAATAGCGTTTCAGCATTGCAATGAGTAGGTCCACTTTCTCTACCATATCGCTGTTTGCCAATAGATTTACCCGAACACTGTTCTGAAGATTTCCGATTTCAGTTTTAAATGAATTTTATATATTTTCGACACTACAAGTGTCTCACTTCCGCGCAATTGGATAAAACGACCAAAATACTCACATTACCGCACGCCAGGATGTCAATATGGCGCGGTTGCTTGACATTCATGAGAGAGTTGCCAAGCTCAAATTTTTTCGTATTAAAATCATTTGTGAATCATGTTTAATATTCATCGTTATAAGTTTTTCCTAGTTCAGCCCTTTAAGGGTGTTTGACATTATATTCAATTTGCTCGGAGGTAATTGGTTTTGACTGAAAGGTTAGGGGCTTAGTGCCACTTACAGGAGATTAGGAATGTCACACAAGCGTACCATCAATAGCATAGTCAAGCAACGACCTTGAAGGATAAAGATGTTCAGCGTTACTCATATGCTTCTTTTTGAGGGAATTGTGAGTTGCCATCGAAATTTTATTTCTTGAAGTCCCAGCAATAGAAGTGAAGTCAAGCCGAACATTGAAGTATACCACACATGAAATTCAGGAAAACTCGAACTCAAAAATGGGAGAAAAGTAAATCGAGATAACCCCAAAAATTGAATGTATATTGCAAAAACTAAATTGGCAACTGCATTCTGTAGTAGCGAATTTTGAAGGTCCTTTATAATCTTTTTCAATCTCTTCACCTCTTTTACTTTACATTCCTTCCTCGGTAAGCTGTTACCAGTTTTTAAGGAGGTTTAAGAAAGTAAGTTTAAAGGTTTGAGGATTGATTTTAGGAAAGCGGATCCATTGGGCCCCTTTTTGTTCGTGGTATTGATTTTACGTCAGGGCAAAGTATACGATATGATTTTGATTAGATTACGTTATCTGAACTAAAAAATGTGCGAATATACTGCTGTTGCCATCATGAGTACATATCTTGCGCACATTCGGAAAAGCAAAAAGCTTTGCACCCCTCTTTTATTCCAGGCAACATAATCTAATCGCTAGGACAAGAACCGAACATGAAAAAATGAGGTACTCAATAAAATTTGCATCCTGCCGTCCAAAAGAAGTAGAGAAGATCACTGAGTTTTCCAACCAAACTTTAGTCAGCACCTCAGCCATTTGGGGAATCTTTGAATCAACCTTCCATTGGTTAGATAAAAGCGTCCCTCGATTGGTTCTTTCTTGCCGCCAGCTTCATGTGCACAATCCATTTAAAGATGTCATTTGAGTCATTTGATTATGTTGCTCCAAAATATTTTGCCTTTTTAGCAATGTCACTAAAATCTTACGTTTTCTCACCATTGGGAGTATTTGAACCCCCTTTTTCATCGCTTCAAAACTCGGCTTATTCTCAAATCTTTCTTACCATTTGATCCTAAGTTTATCTCTTACGTAAAATCCTCTAGTACCTTCGCTTTCGCTGCTGTTATTGTCTCCTTTATTGAATCTGCTCAGTCCACAAGTCGCCTGATTAAATCTGCTTTCATAGTTAGTCCGTTGGTCCTTTCTCCATTTAACCTCTTTATCCAGGGAAATGTGAAAGTTTTTTGCCCTTTTTTCTAGGCTTGAGTGCGTGGCTTTAGTCCTGGGCTCATTCTAGAACTACGTATAAAAATTAACTACCGGTAAAAACTAGCGCTTGCAGGTTTATTATCCTGAAAGCATTTTTAAGTACGTTTATTTATTCTTCTTGAGGAAATTCTGCAGCGTTTTGCAGTTTGCTCTAGTCATGAGTTTTACTGCATTTACCACACTTAGACCTCCGCCTTCTTCGTGTTTAACAGTCGTCATACAAAGTGACTCGCCTTCTATACAAAATGGGGTGAGTTTTACCCCATAAAATATTGTTTCTAATCTGATCAACAATAGTTTTTTCTTTCTTTGTAATGATAAACTATTGAAAAAAAAACCACCAACAAAAAATTCTTATAATTTGCCATTTTTAGGTTTGGCTTTTTATTTTTATTAATAATATGAATTTTTTTAATTTTTTAAGGATTGCAAACCCCCGAATCAACAATTGGAAAGACAAAATATATCATTAACCGACACAGACTCAAAAAACAGACGATGTAAAAAATCGTTCCTTAAAATAAGACGATTTTGGCACAAAAGTGTTGCATGAACCTTACATATAGCTGTATTACAGCTCAAGCCACCATTGACAGTCTTCATGTCCACGTTCCATGAATCTAATGAACATCTTTGTGATCCTCTTGGTAGCTTCTGTACTGGTCTTGGGATTTCTTCGATAAGAATTTCATGCACGTGTCTTCCTATATCTGGCATATGTGGATTGTCTTTCTTTTTCCAGATTGAGTCTTCAACTAATGCAAGGCTCTAGTATTTGATGAAATATCAACAATCTTGAATCGGAGTGCAAGATACGGCTTGTTTGATCGTTTCTCTTTTCAAAAGGAAAGGTGCATGAGTAGGTTGTTTGGTCAGTATCACGCTCGACCGAAATAACTTTCGCATGGGTAACTACCCCAGCTAGATGTGTTGATGCCTCCTTAGTTCCCTCTTTTGATAGGTCAGTCTTATTATGAGACTCCACTTCCTTAACGATTTTCGTTCATAAGGATGAGTTCGTTAGGACTCCTAAAACGAGATTAATAGACTTTATCAATAGAAACACGGACGAACATCACTGAAGGCATTCAACTTCACTGAAGGCAAGTCTTGTTTCCACAAGCTCAAATTTGATTGGCTGCAATTTCTTTTTTGTGCACGCTGTCTTATTTTGATCTATGCTCCGCTACTAGAAAGGACGAACAAGAATTCATTCATGTAATTTGCTATCGAATTAAAGTTCAGAGAGCTCACGAGCATACATCCTTGCTCTGAATTTGCTCTAAATTTTGATATGAACAGCACAAGCCCGCTAGGACCATTGATCCTGTTTTTGCTTTGTTTTGAACTTTTCAAAAGTTCGAAGATGCGTCATTGGTAAAAAGTGCAGAAATTGAGCTAAGAGTGGTATCAGAAACCGTATCAAACGTTTTGTGAAATTCCAAATTAAAAATAAATGTTTTGAATACATTCTCGATAACTTTTTCCAATATCCTTACAACATCAACATATCTGGATCTGATTTCTGAATATGTTTATGATTCCGATGGTTTCTTTTATATTCACATTCTTCAATGGTGTAAACGATTTAGAACACAAATTCGTACAGTTTGAATCGAGCCTGGTTGTGACAGGTTAAAAAATAGAAATATTCTCACTGCGAAAGGAATCAGGATGAAACATTATTATAGTCAAATAAAGGCGATGGAAAAAACGATAAAATTCCATTCCGTGTTCGAGTATGGAGCAATGCAATAAATTCGAAGCGAGTACATTTGTAGTGATATCGATTTTCACTTGAAAAGGATATATGGCAGTAAAGTTCAAGGAGTACGTAGTCAGTGTTGCGAAAAAGCGCCAACGACCAGCTAAGTGTAGTCTGGCTGTACTGCAATCGACCAGGAAAACATTCGGAGAATTTGTTTGAAGACCCAACAAGAATGAAGAAAACCCGAAAATTTTAAACAAAAGACAATACAAAACAATTTGAAGAATTCCCTAAATCGAGCGACGGAAAAACGAGAGAAAAAGGAAAAACTTTCCAAGTGTAAGAGCTAATAAATTTTCCACAGTCAGCCGTGCAGCGAGTGGTGCTCCTCGCAGCTCTTCTAGGCTTTGGTTCGAGCGCTATTGTCCTCCGTACGTCTGTTTGCGTTCTTCTGCTGAACGAGGACAAACTAACCAAGGCATCCGAGAACCAATGAAGGCGTCACTTTTATTGCTGTTCCTCGATATTTTCCTCGCAGAGAATCGCTTTGCTTCACGTCTTGTCTTTTTCATATAAAATTTATTGCCGGCAATCGTGTTTACTGCTTTGACTGGGAAAATATAGTGGTTTTGTACATATGTAAGGACTCGAATGAGTTGAGAACAGTGGTTAAGTCGCCGAGGGATGTGTTTGCATTGGAATAACGGCATTCTTGAATTAAAATGAAATGTCAATATTTTTGAGCATTATTTCGTGAAACAGTAAGCCTTAACAACAATATCCTGCGGCATTGCTGTCCTTACAGATCTGACACGAAATTCCTTGCTTCGTGGCGTGGTGCTGTGGGTGCGTCGGCTGGGCAGGATTTATGATTTATGCTATTTCTTGTTTCAATTGGTCCCCGCACACTTCACTCGGAGATGGAAAAATCACTTAGAATCAAAATTGTGTACATCCTTTCCATTTCCTTCAGACTGAAAGCCAAAACTGAGCATCTGGAGCACACGGTCCTTTGTCATTACTGCGGATGGGCCAAAGTTCCGGCTATCCCTTTCATATGGATACCGTTGTGGTGGCAGACAGAAAATTAATACGCCGACATTACTTATATGAATTGTCCATTTAGGACCTCTTTTATATTTATGACCGCTTTGGGATTTGCTTGACTCAATATAAGCAATTTACGAGGCATGAAGGAACACAGAACGCCCATATTCAGGTTTGCCTTGCCACAGGCCGGGTATATTGTCAAAATGCTAAGCAAATTTTTGCTGGTCAGTAAGTCCTTGTACTTTGTGTGTATACGTAAGCAAGAAAGATCCGAACCACTATGCTGGTCTGAGTAGGCACTTTCGTTATTTATTATAAGCCTCAAATATTGTTAAGTTGATTGCACTATTCAATTGTAGCGTCCAGTCATGATTGAATTTTATGTGGTGTTTCCATTTCTCGGTTCCTCGACATCCTTTTCGATTGGTTGAATATAGACATAGTACTGTGGAGTATGTTATTAGAAAGTTTAAAGCTGTTTGCATTCAGATCTAATGTATGTGGAGGACGATGGTTTGGGAGTGGCAAAATTATGTGGAAGATGTTTCACAGGGTGCAAATGTGCTCGATTTGCTTTAGAATTCCTACGCTTTACCGTATCAATATCAGGCAAAGCGTTTGGATTCTGAAACGAGTTGAGTGCGAATATCGTCAGCGTCCATTTTGGTATTCAAATGTTGTAAATGTATTAAGAACATTATAAATGTTTTCGGTTAGTCAAAAAAACGAAATATTGGTAGCAAACTTTCAAGGTACACAGTTTACACAAATCATTCGTGCTCACATTTCAATCCTTTACAACGCATAAGATTTGCATCTGATTAACCGTTCCATTCTCAACTTTTAGTATCTGTCGGCGCGAAACCTCCATATTAACTGGTATTCGAAATTTTTCCAAGGATATTTCAAGTAATTAATTACCGATTCGGCTTAACGAAGGACACGTGTCGCTAGAATTCCCATTTGCGATAAATCCAAGCCGTAAACATTTCCGTTCACACGCCTTTGCACTTAAAATGATGCTTACATCCTTACACGTTGTAGACCCGTAAAATTTAAATTAAGATTGAACGAAAATAATGAAGGAATTGTGTACCGGTCCGGAATAACTTCTTCAACGCAAATGCCGAGCTCGAACGCCTTCCTTACTGCGTTAGTTGATTTCAACCAGTTCCAGAATGTGAAGCAGCTTAAATCAGCACATTCGCTATCATAGTAAAGAGTTCTCCGAAGGAGCACCCCCGCCGTTGCCATCCTAGACGCACCCCTTCCCACCAACCCCCCGCCCCCACACATCAACGGCACCAGCGTATCGAATTAGAATTATCTCCAACTTTCCATCTATTTCAACTTACGTGGCATCACAATCTCGTCCTTCATCCCGACAATCTCCTTCTTACATAACTTCCATTACGGCATCCACGGCATGAATCTATTTCATGCTCAGATTATTACACGACTGAATCGAATTTTCAAAATCATACCACGTAATTGAACGTTTCACCAATAAGTTGGATTTGAGGTTTGCAAAAGATTAGTTGGAAGCTACGTGTATCTCCCAATCACCTGACACAACCATTCATTTGCAAGGCTCGGCTGGTCCCGAGGGACCAAGGGAATCTTGAGGATGTGCCACGGTGAACAACAAACGGTAAGGCTAAGAGTTCACTATGAACCAAAAAAAATCCGAGAACAATACTTTGCCAGATATGCTCATCTACTTTGATCCTGTGAGGAAATTAGTTTGAATCCGGACATCTTCTAGCAGCTAGAAAAATTTCGATTGCGAGTTCGGGATTAGAGTGGAACAGAAAACTAGGAAGAGAGAGAGAAAGAGTGAGCAAAGTTTGAGTAAGATCTTTTAATTAATAACAAAGCATGAATAACAATTTATGTCCGAACTGAAATATCAAATTAAAACGAAATCCACAAGCAGGGTTAGTTTTTTCCACGTCAACTCTATTTTGGAAAGATTCTCTTTAGTCGTTTGACATTAATCAAGCATTAATCATAGCTTTGATCCTTGCGGGTAATGCATGCAGTCATCGCGTAGACTTATTCGCGATTTTTCGGTTAAATCTTTAGATGTGTGAGACCACTCCTTACATTTAATTGAAGAAATTCCTAAGGCTCTGTCGAAAAAGCAACCCCCGTTGAATTGATGCTTAAAGGAAATTGAATAAACAAATGATTTGATTTGAATTTGATTGAAACGCCTTCTCTCATGCAATCGGGCTACAAAAGAAGGAGGAGTACAAAGTTCAACCTGGGAAACCAAAAATAATTGTCTTCATTTTCTAAACTATTTTACTTACAGTCCTCAATTTTTTCCAAAGATTTTTCAAATGATTTAGCCCAAACAAGAGACGTCTTACAATTTTTGAAAAAAATTCACCCTGACAAAGAGACTTGTGGATTGTTCCCTGTCGATCACAGACCCAGATAAAGTGAACTGACAAAACACAGAACAAAAGACCGAAAATAATTGTCGAAAATTATTCAATATCTCCTGGGTTACAAATCAAGAATCGATTCGGAACAAACCAAAATCAATCAAACCATTAAAATTTCAAAATCTTCACCGCGACCATAACAAGAGCAAAAAGAAATTCTTGAAGTTTCTTTGACAGTAACATTAATTCGACGAAAAAGAGCCTATGAGCCATTCATAGACGGGAAACTCCAAGAAGGAGAGGGGTTGGGAGCAACGCATAGCAAAGACAGTCAGAGTTACAACTACATCAGCATTTTCTGGCTTAGTTTTCACTGGAAATGGATGGATAACAATGCTGCTCTTTACAGTGACTCTCCTAAAACAAGTTCTAAAGGAAAATTACTTTTATGAGGACCATTTACTCAGTCGAATCAAATCTTCCGGGACCAATAAATTATTGTTCGATTGTGCTTCTAAAAGCGAATGACGAAATAGCATGGACGCTCCTTGAAAAATATGGCACTTACTTGTCTAACGAATTTAGACATCTTCATGTCTAGACTTTAGACATGAGGAAATTAAAAAGCGTTACGGTTATATACCCAGGTTTTGGAAGCCCCAGCAATACCAAAACAAAGGATCCCCTGCCTGCTTAACGTTTATTTGGAAAACATCAAATCGTCTAAGAGTGCCTCGTTAACAATACTATAAACGTACTTATGTTGAGCCTCTAACCAACGTGCATGCTAACCAGAGTTCTCAATAAGGACAATGGCTGAAGTGGTTATGAAAACAGACGGTGTACTTGTCACAATTTCGTCATTGGGGATTGTACCTTCCTAGCTATTTACGATATGGATTGAGCCTTGGATAATGTAAGAACTCAAAGTATAGTAGCCGTTATCTAAAGGCACGTGGGAAATTTGGGAGATATCCAATCAAAAGAATGTCGAAAGTACTTCAAAAAAGAGAGATCAATGCCGGCAGAAACCGGTGCAGGATGACAGTGTATGCTGACAACGTTCTGATACTGATGATGAGGAAACTCTTAAAAATTATGCTAGTGGTCATATAAATCACTACGCGGGTGCTTAATAGATTGCTGATAAAGCGGAGCATACTTTTTACTCGAAACCCGGATAATCAAAAGGATTTTTACCGTCCGATTGTACGTGGTAGACATAAAAATCTTGGATGTGAAACTTCTTTGGTATCCGCATATAAGCAAATCATGTCTTTGTCGAAGATAATTTCAATGCTAGACTAATTGGACAAAGCATGACTCAATCAGTTGTTCAGTATCAACAGATCCTGGTTGTATCAGCGAAAACTAGGTTCATTGTATTCGAGCACAGAATACAATCTTACTATGCACCGATTGAGCAGTTTTGAAACCATAGCTGACTTGGGAGTCACTTTAGAGCTTCTTGTACCAAGAGTTAGAATTGGAGAATCTTTAAGGATTACTCGGCCCGTAGTCACTAGGACGGTGCTTTTCGGAGCAGCGATCGAAATAAGACAATTCCGAACTCCAGCGATAACTCTCCTTTCTCCCTACAGAGAAAACATTAACCGAGTTCACAATATTACAGAAAAAGCGAAATATATGCAAGACGAGAGAAAATGATGTGTATTTTGCAATCTTCCTTACTCCAGGATCAGCAGAAGTATCTAGATCGTATCTAATGTGTGGTCTACTGACAAAGTATCCACGTAAAATATAAAGAAAAAACTTAAATAGTTTATTTTAAGTCCACCGGTTCCTGATGCGCTCTTACCTAAGACATATGAAGGCTATTTGTAGCTGTTGTCTGCTTGTCCTCAAAACCTGATGAGCATTGTCAAACCTAATAGTCTCACGTACTTGTCAAACATTGCCTATAGTCTATCACTTACTTTGAAAAGTACAAAATTTATGTTTCGTACGCCGTTCGTTGCAATCTCTTGGTATTGCATTCTAGCAACCAAAAAAAGTTCCGTAGAAACACTAAAGTAAATTTTTAGTGAAAACTTCAAAATGTCATCTAACTTTTCCGATTCCTTTCATTATATTCTTGCTCATCTGAGTAGTAAATAACTTGAAAATTATGAAACTACTTATAACAAACAAAATCAAACTAGCAACAACTGTCACATGTTTGGCCATCCGAGGCAAAACCTGACGGTGGAGTGGGTCACAAAAACCCTTCGCACCGGAAATGCAGTGTCCTCTGAAAGTGGCTTGTGTTATGAACGTTTTTCCTTCACCACTCTTCTCCCTGTTAAGCTGGGTCAAAGATTTGTCTGACATTTGGATGTCATGTTGACTTTCTTGAGTCAATGTGTACAGTGTACACTGGGTACAAGGAGTGATTTTGAGTGTAACTCATTTCCCAAATGTTTATGAGGGATGGAAAAGTCTTTGCTGTCTGAGCTTTTCTATATCTAGCATTTTAACTCCACATTATCCTTCTGATGTGGATCCTTCTTATTTCGTAAGGTTCTTGTCTTATTTGTCTTTTAACCGGATTTCTGTGTTGGAGACTCCTGTGATATTCGTCAACCCTATATGCATGTTGTTGCTGTTTTACCTATGGAATATTTTCATTGAGCACTTGCAAGGGCTTAAATGGAAAGACAATGGCTTTGTATGTTATAAGACACTTTTTTCGCCCAACTTTGTCGATTTTCGTAGGAAACAATAGATGGCTCCTCAGTTCTCGCGCATTTATCGTGATGGATACTGTCATGGAGAAACATGGTACTATTATGATTTTGGCAAATGCTGAGAAGTACCAACCAATCATGGTCGAAAATCGAAAGCATAAATTAGGAATGATGAAAAACTAGTTTAAAGGTTTCCTTTTTTTCTAAGGGTGTTAGTATAGAAACGCAATCAGTCGTTGCGATTTCCTTTCATATCGTAGCCAGTAATTTTCCTCACGATGACATACGGAGCCTGTGACAGTTTGATGTCATCCCATCGCAAGGTAATGAAACTATCGTGCTGGACATTGTTTTGACCTGTGTTTAAGGAGCTCAGATAATTTTTTAACTCTAATCCCTATGTTCCTTCATGTTATTCCAATCATATTTTGATATCAACTTCTGGAAAAACTTGTATTCAAATTTTGATTTCGCATACTAATTTTTCGAAGCAGTTCTAAAAAAACCATCTTCACCACCAGGGGGTTTGACATTTTTCAAGAACGCAATCAGCTGTCTCTATTTAATTTTGGGTTCGTTGTGGAGTTTGGACAGAGATTTTTGCTAATAAATTCGAGTAAATTTTCTCCGAAAATTCAAGCCTCAAACTTAGTTTAAAGGTCAAATGTAGAAGCCAAAGTTAAGCTTTTAAGATTTCCTTTGAAATGTTTTCGTGAAGATTTCCACGCAGTCCTCCGGTCGTGCTATTCGTGGAATCGACATGATTGCATTTTCCAAAAGTCGATAAGGCTAGAAATATACGAGAAATTTTTGAAAACTCTACAAACTCATTCCGCATGCATAAATCTGCATACGACCCATTCTTGCAATAAATTTTCCAGCTAAAATACTTTTTTGATCCATTCTATACCAATTGTAAGCGTCAATATAATCCAATATCTGAGTAGGTTTCAAGTGGGAGTGGTAGGGGGCAGGACCTCGGTTGGCAGATTTCAAACAAAACATGTAGGTACACAACACAATCAGAAAATATCGATTAAAATTTGCTGGAACTCCATCTCAAACTCTCGATAGGAAAATTTTCAAACATAAATTGAATAAATAATGAACTTATGAAGGGAGCTTGCAGAAAATAATCGAAAACGGAGGTGAGATAGTCGGTAGTGTTTGTGACATCACGCTTTATTATGCTATGTCCTTGCGCTATTTCATTTCGATGACAATCAGGCCGATTTCGATTCGCCTCGACACAAATCAAAATCACAAAATTTCTACCAATTTCGATGTTGATTTATTTACAGTCGATAAGGTCCTTATCGAGAACACGTCACACTGAATTATTTTCGTAGCTAGCTCAAATCGAGCACTCATACAGGAACGCTCCTGCTCCAGCACACAGGGAGTGGAATTCATGGGACATCAGACGCCTTCAATGTATACGTGTCCACGCAATTATACGCCTATACCTGTTTGCTATTTGAATTTTCGTTATGAATCTTGCCAAATTCTAATGGAAAATCAAATACGAATTGGTATTAGGACGAAGGAATAATAGAAAATTATTAAGGGCATGTAGCCAACAAAAAATGCGTAATTTAGAAAATCTACCGTGAATAATTCGTTGCGTTGTTTCGTGTCGATTATCCCACCCCCTTTTAAGAGCCATTACCTTTTGAATCAGCAATTCAAACGACTGCGACTCTAAAGGAGAAATACGGAACTCGAATCGGTAACGCAGGACAACTGCAAAATCAATTTCTAAAAACAATTTTTAAAGCCCGCCTACCAGGAAAATATCATCCAGATTTTCTTATTCCTAACGGCGAAGAAGATACTAAAAGAAAGTTTGTTTCCAGTGAATTATCAATTTTTCTGATTAATGAATCATAATCTACGTATCAACCACATTTAATTGGATTTCGTGTCATTCTTTTTCCGCATAAGTTGAAAATTATTTATGCGGAAAAACCCATGTCACGCCTACTCCTACATATTGCTGGAAGCGCTGCTCACAGTCGGTAAGACTCTAAGGCGGAACTATAACGATATTCTGATGGGACTACATCAAAACGCACTACAAAGCCTTTAGACTCTGAAGGGGCATTGTATAGAAAGAGATAAGTGTACCCCAAGAAACAAATAAAGCGAGCTCATGCATGATAGAGAGCGCTAAAATTAAACGACGTAGATTAGCAAAGAGGTCCCGATGACTGGCTTTCTGACCTTCAATGTATTGTGAACAAAATTATGTGATCGAACTCTGCGCACAAATACTGAGGTATCTAGAAGTGCATCCGTTGGACCCCTTCGATTGGAATAGGATAAAAGTGTTAGCGCTGTTTAGTATCGATCTTATAACTTTATAAACATAAAACGTCTGCATGCAACCGAAAGGAAGGGGTTGATGATGTGTGACAGGATGCAAAACTTCCTTAGAAAATTTCATCTTATGCTATCGGCGGTTATGTGTGCAAAGAATATGAGGGAGATATAGGCAATGAGAAAAAATTAAGATATAATTGAATGTCAATAGAAGCATTGATTAATGTTTCTACGCTAATGTTTTATTGCTACGCTTTTATAGTAAACTTCAGTTACTTCCCTATCAATCACTTGCCTCAATATAATTTTGGCCTGAAAATGTCTGGCCTGAAATTGCCTGAAACTGTAGAGAATGATACATAAGATTTAAAAAAGGATCGGTCGGGAACGGTGATCACCACACATTATTGCCAGCAGATTTGCACCTAGGACAGTCAGCATGAGCCCAAAGCCCACAAGATTTTCGGCGACACCTTATTTCGTTGTATCGTCCAAACGCTCTTCATACAAGTCGTACTTTACCTGAGCCCTCTGCATCAAAATCTTTAACATTGGCATAATCATAACCTGTGTTTACAACTGACGCCGAAGTTTGAAGCAATTCCTGCAGAATTCTTTTTTAAACCTTCTTAACACGGTCCTTCAGTAGCTTTCTTTTCTTTAGTCCTACTTTCTCTTTAATTTTTGTAGCTTTAGCGTGCCTTTTGTTCTCTCAACCAGAGCATCTTTGATAGTTTTAAAGTCAAAACTATCCCGTGCTGGTTGTTTCCTCCTTGCCTTTGCTTCGAACAAGGATCTTTCTAGAACAAGGAAGTTAATTTTGATACTTGGTAGGTTCCCAGATGTTGATGGCATTGCATTTTCGAACTGAGAGGATGACGCATTCGCTGGTCCAGAAATTGTCGGAAATCTAGTTTCAGATCAACAGTATTTGTTGTTGCGTGAATTGAGTCAAAAGCAGTCAATTTTGAAACAGAGTCGGCAAGATCTTGTTCTACAATGGGCTCTGATTAAAGGATTTAAGCTACAAAAAACACTTTATGTGAAAATACTTTCAGATTTACAGGAAATGTTACAGCCGCTCTACGTCCTTCTTCCCTCTTGATTGTGGAGGAAAGACATGAAAGATTGCTCTTCACGATAAAGTCGCTGTTTCCAATATAATATATAATATAATATATTTATATCCAATGGCTTCGTGAGAAGTGAAGTATGGGGTGGCCGGGATATCATATTTGTTTACTTATTTATCAAGAATTATAACTTCTGTTGGCCTCGGCAAACTCTTGAATTGATTTTCAAATGTAGAAGTAGAAGAAATTGGCCGTAATATTTTTCTTACAGGCTTTTTGCTTCTCATCTCAGGCATGAAGAAAGTCGTACGACAACAAAGACGAGTCTTTGTTGGTGTACCTCTTCTGAAGACATGATATGCGCGGCCCTTTTTATTAAATAATTTTCTTCATCCATAAGCTTCACACCCTTTTCTAGTTATACAATATAGTAGCCTTATTAACTCGTAAAATAACATCAAAATGGCGTGAAATTTTCACACGTCAGCTTCTCTCTAGCGCGTCTTGCGAACTGAATGAGTTACCTACGGCGCACAAGAATGACGTAGAGCTAGTTATGTTAAAATCAGTCGGATGCGTTACTTTCTTGTCATTTTGATGTTATTTGTGGGATCACAATTTTCATCTGACTCTGGTTCCTTACATCTTCCCTATTTATGTATGATTGGAACATAGGTGTATTCGGTATATAGAGAGGCCATATCCGAGAATTTGAGAGCACGTGAGCGTCCGAAAAATTCGATTTAGCTAATTATTGCCTGCATCAGCTGTTCCAATGCATGTGGAATGAAGTATGGGGTTATTTACCATTTTAGGTAGGGATTTTTAGGGATTTTTTCGGAATCTCAATGATTTTCGGCCGTGATGTACGTAAATTTTGAGGAAATGCAATCAAAAATGTTCACCTTTCTATATCTTATACCTATATGGGCAGTAAATCTCATCATATGATCATGTATGCTTGGGTATGAAAAGTGGCTACCAGACCTTGATGAAACAATTTCGAAGGCATTAAGTCTAAACTTAATAAATGAAACAAGTACCCACCACGAAGAAAGACGAAAGACACCTTAATGTTTAAACGTAGAAAATACATTCTGATTCGGACCTCTGGCTAGATATTTTTCCGACATAATTGGCAGTTTTGAATTCCCTAAGGTTCAAAATAAATAAAATGAGTGCAGGATATGCATCTTTACTCAATCATTGTTAAGCTACCTTCTGAAATTCAAGTTAAAGTGTATAAACAGAAAGCATGTACACTCGCCGGTGGCTCTTCTTAGACAGAGATGGAAAAAGCACAAGCGAATTTATATTTGATGGAAAATATTTGAGATGGATTTTCTAATTTTAACGCGAAAATTGGGCAAAGTTTACCAATCGAAATAATATTCTACATGATTTGATTAAATACCGTTAGTTAATTTGAAGTGTTTGTACTCTATGTATTTCTGTTTTGTTTAGGTCATCAATTTGTGGACAGCATGAGGTTCCAACATGAATTCCCTAGTGTTTGGAATTTATAAGTATACAAAGTCATAGGACAAGACACTGATGATGCACTCAAAATGAATGAGAAGTGGCTGCATGAAAAATAGTTGAACCACTCAGTGAAGTCAGTCAGTTGAAGTCCGTGGGAAAACCTACAAGCCTCTCACTCTCACAAGGCTACTCTAGTCGTGTTTGTTGTTTGCCTACTAATTGCCAGGCCCAAGTGACGCATCGAGACAACATCTGGCATATCTTCTGGAAAACTATAGCCAACAAGGGGCTCAGTTGCTTACAATAACCAAGATCAAGTTGTCTTATGTCGAAAATGTGTTTCATCTCTTATGTCAGATGGATTTTTCGATATTTTTACGAAGAGAATACGTCATGACACCGAACAACTGCACTGACAAAGTCGCCAGCAACCACAGATACTGCCCTTATTAGGACTCACTAAAAACCCGTGACATACTTCGTTATATATTCGCGAGATAGTGGGTGCCCCTCATATTCGCAATATAACTTTACACAAGCATTTAATCAAGACGAGATATGCAAATCGATATGAAGTTTGAATTCCAGACCATTTGACGAAGACCGACCTTATGAACCGCGTCTGTACATGCGATTTGTTCCTCCAGCGACGTAAAATAAATCCTTTCTGAAAGATTATTGTAACTGGAGAAGAGATTTAAATTTTGTAATTTGCAGACTTCGTCTGCAAAGGGCTCCGCTGAGCATTTGACGGAACTGAAAAGGAGCAGTGTTCTACCGGCTCCTTCCTCTAGGTGATACGATGAATGCTGACAAATATTGCAATCGATTCGACTAGTTGAAAACCGTGACACAAGCAAAGTGACCTGAAATTGAAAGCCGCATGTTGTGTTCGCGATAAGGCAAAAAATATTACTGTTTGATTTGAATATTCTACCACATCCACCGTTTACGCTGCCCCCAGATTATGCTCCTTCCGATTATGACTTGGTCGCCTCCTCATTGTCTCCTTGTCGAGTCTTTCAAGTCCATGAATATAAATACAATAAAAAAAAACGCGATCAGGTGAATATTTTGCAAATAAATCGCAAAATATCCGCAAAAAGGCCATAATGAGGCTTCCTGATATAGGAGAAGGTTATAGAACAGAACGGTTCTTATGTATGTAGCATAATAAATCAAGCTTATACAACAAGTATAACGTATTTATTTCATATCAAAAAAGGGAAGATAATAATGAGACCCTAATAATTGAAGAGTTGTGGTGCTAGAATTGAGTCCTGTGGGACTCCAAAATGAACATTGACAGCTTGTAAACTCACAATTGTTATATTATCTTATCTATGTAGTTGGTGACTATAACGGTTAGTAACGTTGGCTACTTGCCCTACACTTGTTCGCGTATAATTCTTTTCGACCAGACTCAGTTTAATGTAATTTTTTCTAAATCAATTGAGCATATTAAAGTGGAAATTTCTGTCCTAACTCTGGTGGAAGAGCACAGGAGTTTGTTTGGCGGAAACATTATCCTCGAATTCGAATTATTCGCAAGGAATTAGGGGATAGAGAAACCAAAAAAGAAGATCACGACAAAAACAATCTAAATATTTTCATCCCCTCGTTGACCATTTCTGGAATTGATAAAGGATATCAACCTGGTAGAAATGAAGTATTTCATATGAATCTAATGATGGATTTTTTCTTCACTCATTTTTATTGCTACATTTTTTTGAGTGAACAATCAGAACTACCGTCTAGGTTAGCCAACTTTTTGCTAATGAGAGACTGAAGACTCAAAATAACCAACCTTGATTTTGGAAAAAATTCCTCTATTCCTTGAAATTGGAGTGCATAGAATTAAAACCTTTGTTGTTTGGCTGGTTCCCATTTGTTGACTCGAGCGGAACGCTGGTACCAATTAAGCAATGAACGCAACTCCATTTCAGTGGTAAAATTCATGACTTCTTTTTTTGTCTCTTGAGATCTGTTCGCCCCGTGACTGACTTTAGAAGGGTCTGCATACGTTTATCTTTGTAGAGTATGTTTGCTGTTGATTTGTATTGTTCCAGTAATTATGGTAAACTCTACAAAGTGGTGTCTAGTATGCGAGTTGATTTCTCTCAAAACTTTAAGGAAAGATTTCATTTGCTACGCGGTCTTCAATGTGACGTTTGTCTTGTCGCATCATCCTTTTTTGAGGGTGTTGGCTGCGAATTTATGATTTAAGGGACAAATTTTTGCTATTTTACAGTTTGATTGGCAGTGAAATATTTCCTTAAGTCTTTACTGTCTCCTTACCCTAGAGTGCATCAGATCTAGGATGCATTATAACATTTTTGGTTGTATATATATCGATACATCAGGGCCAAAGTTCACTTGCCATATATACATATGACAAGATAACTTTGACACTGTTTTCGATCTCTTTGCCACTATACACTTAATTGCCGGCGATTTTTCCCTCAAATATATTCGGAAATTCATCGTTTCAATACGCGTTGATGTATGAAACGAAAATCTGTTGTTGAGAACATTCCAAGGAGTAGCTCAGTTCGACAAAAGTTGGTACTAACATTTAGGAAAAAGCTTTCAGTGGTTTCTTTTTCCATGTCGCAACCTCGGCAGGTTTCATCCCTTTGGGTTCTTTGTTTCTTACGGAGTGAAGATTGTGGCTCATTATTAATGTCAACTTCATTCTTGCGTTTCATCTGTTTTTGTCCGAAATTATTTCGCCCTCATTTTGACATTAAAGAAATTAGATTACTTAAAGTCTTATCCCGTAGTCAGTTTGTGTATTCCTACTAGTGTCCATATAGGAATATCATTTTATAATATCATTTTTTGAATGATGAATATAATATCATTTGTTGTTGTAGATTTTGGTAGCTACATTTTCCTCTGTAACTTTGTGAAACCTGGGACAAATATTAGTTTGGATTGGTTCGGAATGTCCTATGTTGGTGGACTTCGCGCGATCCTCTACTTGCTATACAGGAAAGTGGTTGAAGGCAAGCGAATGCCATGCAAACTTGTTGTGGCAGAAAATTTGGCTAAGGCTGTCCTACTTTTCAATAAATTTTTACTAGTATACAATGTTATCTCTATGAAGTTTGTTACTTCTGTCACAGTCCCAGGTGATGCTTAAAACAGACTCCATTACAAGTTCTCTGATCTTTTATTCTGCTGATCTGCTGATCTGCTGATCTGTACAGGTCATGTTGGTTTTGTTACAGAGTTAGTTACAGATAAGACGCGTCTCTAAAAATTTGCGAGACGTAACAGGAATTAACCCATTAAAATTTTAACCCCGATTAAGACTCGGAAATTGTTCGGTACCATCTTGGTTTTGCCTGGTGTATCCTATCGATTTATTACAGGCTTTCCACGAGCAAAATCATTATTTACATTATAGAAAAGCATGCGTCACAACACTCCTTCAATCTACATCGCAAAAATAACCCTTTCAACGTTATTACCAAACTACTGAAATCCATTTGAGTAATTGTTACGTCCTACAGGAAAAAGTTTTCAACTTTCAAATCCTAGACGTAGCTGTTGGTATGCGATGAATCGTGTTTTCATACCGGCCAATCGCGTTCATAGCATTCAAACCTGCTCCCTTCAGGTGCAATTTATGAAAACTTATCATAATATTATTTGTCAAATTATACTGGTTAAAACTTGTATTGAAACTTCCACGGAAAAAAACTTCATTTTTAGTTTAAATACTGTCGTATCCTCGGGGAAGGAGATATGTTCTGATTTAAATAGTTTTCCCTTCTGTTTGCTTTGGTCGTACCGGTCACTGCTACCTTGCTCACTTTCTCATACCAAGCAGGACACTCTCAAGTCCCCCATCGTAGACCAACGAGGATTTCAAAAGAAACTTTGTCAACCCAACTCCCTTACAGGCCGGGAAAAGAAAATGAACCGACCAACTTGAAAGAGAAAGGAAGCTCCGGACACGAATGGACTCAGCTATTGCCTGGTTGGGTAGCGTAAAACTTCAACGAACGACATCAAGGGATAACTTCTGGTGAATTCGATGATTTCTTTCCCGCTCGAGGGACGAACGAACTTATACCTACATTTCTTTCAAAAATTTATTCTAGAAACTTTTACATATGCATATTGACCTGGAATGTCCTTGCATGGCCAGCGGCTTATATCAGGGATGGCAACTGCTTGAGAGCGAAGAAAAAGTCGTTGGAATAAGTCAAGGGAAAAAAACTATATTCGAAAATATTCCCAGAATCATAGTTGTGTTTTTGATAAATATTTTTAATGAGATACGAGCTCATAGAAAGTGGGAACGAGCTGGGAGCATGGAAGGAAGACAGTTGCCAGGATACCCTGATAAATATATATCGGAAAAGAAAACGACAAGTGGCATTGTAGAGACTTAACGTACATAGGGAGAGTTTTATGTAAAGTAGTGTAAGTCTTCCCTTAAAGTTTATGACTTTTAAGCGTTCAGCGTTGAAGTAAGATAAATTCTTTATCGCGTTCAAGTTTATTTTTCAAGGATTCTTTTAAGAATCTGAAAAAGTGCTTGCAAGCTGAAAAGGGTACGTACCACCATTCAAGGATGTGTCTCTCATACTTCAAGAAAGTCACTTGTTCATCCAATGACCTCATTCCAATCCAATTACCTTGAAGAAAATGACCAACTTACCCTTGCAGCAAACACCAGTGGCTGGGAGGAATTTATGGCAGCAGCACCTTTCATACGTAACGTGTCATAAATGTTTACGAGTCAATAAAAATGATTTATCGAAGAAATAAACTCGCTTCCATCAGGCGAAAATAATCCAGCTTAGCAAATATGATGACTGCCACCATCCTCGCATGCAAAGCCCCTCATAGCTCCGCTGACTCCTTGACAAAGGCGCGTCATTCCCATTCTCAGGCTTCTGTTTTCAATCACCCGCTCCTTTGCAGCTGAGCATTCTAACATAATTTCTTGAGATGAAGAAAGCAAAATGGCTACTGCGTTGGATAATACTAAACAACAATATTTGTATGTGGGATGTCAGGGACGAAGCACGCAAGATTAAGATGAAGGATACAAATTAGTTGGAATGTTGGAGCGCCTGGACAAGGCGAATGAATGGTACCAACTGCGAACTCAACATCAACGAGGATACCAATGACGTCAAATTGCCAGACGACAATGACCATGACTTTAAGGATCACTTCGTTGGACGTGAACATGGTGGATGGCCGTTTTAAGAAAGTTATTGCTCATAACATTTGTCTCGTTCGCCATAAGACGGGGAGAGTCTATGGGGCATCTGTTGTAAATTATTTGAGATGGTGTTAACAGCAAGTTCATGTCTTCATTGTGTTTGCTACAAAGTCCACAAGTTGTTAAAATAACGCTAAATTGTAATATCTGCAAGGTGAAAAGTACGTTGCAGAAAATAGGGGCACGGAAAATTTCGACATAAAATAGCGAAATTTAATGTTTTATTTTCTATTTTATCAACTCAAAGATATCAGCTAGATTGAACTTTGAAATTTATTGTTTATATACTCACAGTGTTTCAATTCATATTAAGATCTTAACAAAGGACGAAGTAACCTCAAATTAATCAACTCTTTCCTTTTATTACAGAGGCTGACTACACTTTGGATGATTCATTTTGGAATGAAGAGAGTCCTGTTGGTAAGTGTGACAATTACCAATCTATTCCTCTAACCACTTTCTCATTGTGGGAGAAGTCAACTTCATCGTATGAAAAGCCCTTTATCTTGTAGCTAAGAACAAAGAGGAAGAGTTTGAAATAAAGGTGGCAGTAAGCTCTTCATAACACAATACAGAGTATACGTGCCAGGAATAAACCAAGAACTACTCCAATTTCTTTTATGTACTTTCATACTGTAGCAGTAAAAATAACTACGAAAATAGACAAAAGGACTTCGTTCAAGTATCTTCTATGGCTATAAAAAATTGAAAGAGTACTTTCTACTCCCCAGCAAAAAAAAAATATCTAGAAAACGTCTCCAAGATATTCTTCCTTTCATTTTACAGCTTTTTTTTTAAATAAAACAGCAGTAGAACGGAAAAAAAAGAATTCTTCACTAAAGAGGACTTTCGTCGTGAGCTTGATTTTGAATGAAACACTTGTTCGTCGTGGCCCACACTATAGAGTCACCCGACGAAAAGGGAACATCTTTCTCCTCATCACCTCGCCGAGGCTCCTTCAGTTGCTTCTGCTAGGAATTGTGTGACTGAAATGATAACAGACAAATAACACGATGCCATGTGTAAGACTTGATAAAATTTATAGAATAATAGCATGCACAGTATCCTTGTTCCTAAGAAAATATAGCTCGTGCTGTACATTGTCCTCGACTTTGTTGTAACTGAAATTATCCGAAGGCTTCATCATCTCACAAACCGCACAATTCATATGCGTGTGATGCAATGTGAGCTAAATAAAAATTAGAACAAGAGCCTGCAAAACCACGATGACAGGCAGCTTGCTTGCCCATTGGATGTGCTCCTTTTATCATCGGGACACCAAGTTGGCAGGGACTAAGCGTCTGAGAAAAATTTACTGTTTGCTTGTTACGTGATGTATGTTAAAAAATGACTCAATGTAGAGCTACGACGAGTTTTCGAAGGAAATACCTCTGAAAAAAGGAGTCAAACGATTTGACTCCGTTTTTTGCAATGGCTCTCTGTCTTTGTTTCTCTCAAGCTAGCCAATGCATTTATTTGGATATATTAAGGTGAAGTCTTGTAATTTTTAATTCGAATTCGAAGCAGAGTGTGTTAAGTAAGAGCGTGTATGTAGTTATTCATAAAATCTTTCTCCAGCAAACTTTCTTTTGCATGTCATAAATTAGACATGTCCTGATGTAATACGAAATCATGTTAATAATGGGTACAACCACCACCAAGCTCGAATACTTGCATAGAATCTTTTATATTTTTAGTGAATTCAAGGGTAGTTCTTTCGTGTCTAATTCCTCAAAAACGTATTTTCGAAGTTTTGGAATTTCTCATTCGAATTTCTAAAAAAAGCTGCTTCTAGTTGAGAAACGTTTTTTCAAATCTTGCGCCTGGTCTGGAGTCTGACGTTTCTGATAAGATTAAAATCAGATGATTATCAAGACCCATCAAGTGTAATGATGTCATTTAGCTGTTTAAAGTTACTACAGAGACTGCGTTTATTATTGTCCTCCTGCAATACCCAGGGCTCATTTATCCTGGTGACCTGACGTCTAGCAGTCGTTAACATTCAGACTTTTTTGTGAGTTTCAATCATCTAAAGAGCATTAAAGGAGTTGGTAATGAGGCTTAACATACCTCGAATCCTTTCTTTGAGAATGGCTCCAATGGTGCACCTTGAGTGGATGTTTGACTGACAGTCCGCTGAAAGAACTGGCTTGCGGTAGGCTAACAAGTGCCTCGAATGGTTTGAAAACTCAATGCAGAAGCTTAATCCATGCAGACTTTATTACTTTAGTGGTGATCACCTTTTCCATGTGACCAGGTGAGTCTTTAGCAACACGTTATTTTTGGCACAGTAGTGATTGCTTGATAAAGCTCCTCCTTTTCAAATTATTTCGCCATCGAAATCATCGCCATCACTTCTTCATCGTTTTAAGAGAGTATTCATTTAGCATCAAAATGTCGAAGGTAGATGAGATTCTTTGACACTTGAAATTGTTTCACCCACCGTTGAAAAAAGGGCCTCGAGTTTTCATAAAATTTTCCACTTCTACAAAAGATATGTATGTCCCATGGAATTCACTTCTTGCGGTTTTCATAAATTCTTTCTCAAAAGACCGATATCATCTGAAACTTTTTTTCTAAACACGTCATAAGCAATTTCCTAAGCCCAAAATAAAAAAATATCAGGATTGTTTGACTATCTAACTTCGCGTCTCATCGTACACGCTATTACGTGACTGTTTCACTCGGCAATGTTGCAAATACATTTAAAAAAAAAGGCATTTCGATATGACGAGAAAGTTCATTTTCATACGAAATGGATCCCTTCTTTCGTTCAATCGTTCTCATACCTCGAATAGAGAGAAAATCAATCGCAAAGAACTCCGCAATGATTTTTTCAAGAGTTTGTAAAAGCTTTAAACGAACAACGCACAGGAGAACTATATCGTCTAGGCTTTCTGAGCAATTCGTCAAAGTTGTCAGTTCTGGTATGACTGGCGTTCCATTTTTACCAACCTGGCGTTCTTATTTTTGTAATTTGTCGTATTATTTAATTGAGGTCGACTTTTGGACTTTTAGGCCCTGAGCTCCCCACTAATAGTGCTTTTGGTTACGAATGATCATGTTGTCCTACACAAATCAAGGAGCTCCTCCTTGAGTTGTCGCCTAGAACACAAGTTCTATTAAGTTTTCTAGTCATTATGTTAATCCCGTAAGGAATCGTTGTGTCCACCATCGGTTGAACGCAATCCTGTTCCCTTTGATTTGACGGAGGTTTCTTCTCCTTTTATTAAAAAATTGAGAGGATACCTCTGTCAAAGGTAGCATAAGTGGGCTCAGGTCCCGTTAGGAGAGTAGTGATTGATAATGTCAGCCTTCATCGTCTTCAATGCTCTATAGAGCCTTGGTTTTCAAAATGCTGTGGTTTCACTGTTTTTAAGGTTGTAACTTCGGCTTTCAGTCAAAAAGTAAATTGAAATTGTGTACAGCCGAAGACATATCATCTGATTCTACTAATTTCTTTAGCACTAATTCCTTTATGCGAGCCTGAGTTGCAGGCGCATCGCTTCCACCAATGGGGCTCGAGGACAAGCTCCTGGAAATCCCTGTTACACGTAGTGTTCCTTTGATACTGGGCATGCAAATTTTTTCCGAGGTCTGCATTGCTACTCACTTAATGCAAATAAATATTGAGAAATTCAAACAGTGAGAAAATCACCCTGAAAAAAAGACAGACAAATCGCTCCTTGATGCCTATTTTATTAGGATCTGCTCAAAATGTCCTAGAGAATACATTATTTACTTTTCTTCGTTTGGCTTCCTCTTTATAAGAAAATGCTTTCAGAAAGTATAAAAGTTGTGTTTTCTAAAGAAACATGATTCTGATCGATTCCCGCTCACAAAATATCTTTTTACAGAACGACGTTTTTCTTAAAAACTTGTATCTCCGTTCTTGGCCTTATTGCTGTTCGCACTTCATAACTTTATCGTCACCTACAAAATTTAGTGATCTCATAGGTAACAGCAGTTTTTTTTTGTTCAGAATAGCATGACCAGACCTAATTTGACACGAAAAGTATGTATAAGCGCCGTCAATCACATGTGGAAACCGCCCGGCACTGTTCACAGTTTTTTCAGAACGGCATCACCACGTTCAAGGTTTGCGTCTGTCCCCTTGGTCTGCGTTTTCGACCTCTTACGGGAGATATTGTGAATAGGTCCATGCAAACTCTAAGTTTCCACAAGCGGAAAGCCAAAAATTTACTCTCCGATCATTCTTTTGGTACACCAATGCGACCATCTAATTTCCCTCCATTTTGGAGGAATACTGGTGCATTTTCTAAACTGAGTTGTTAGAGAAATTGATTTCCACCTTCTGTCATGCACCGTCAATGATTTCCTTTTTCCGCTCGAGGATGCTTACAATTTCACTGGGTAAGCCACTGGGCCCAGAAAAACGATCTGATCTGCGGAGAACAGTGCGCCTCCGTGATCGTCACATCTAGTCTAGTCTATTGCAGTACCAACAGACACAGTGACATTTAGTCACTTAGTGCTAACATCAGAAATTCCACATTTTACCATTTAAAAGCTCGTCAACCCAAACCTAGAATGAAACCGTATAGTATCAAAAAATCAATTCCTTATAAAAGTGGTGTTTTCTTCTCGGAAAAGTGAGTTTTCTTTGAAGGATTATAGCCCTTTTCGGACCTTTACTTGCAGCTGCAAGCGCTCCCGACTATCTGGTCCACAGAGTCAGACCAGCGTTTCCTCGGTTTTCTTACTGGGATCTTCCCTTCTGTTCTGCGAACGACTAACTTTTTGGGTATCCTTTGTTCATCCAGACGACTCAAATGGCGTGCCCAATGTAGCTACCGCAGTCTTCCAATTGGTGAGACCCCTAGCTCGTCAAAAATTTCATACAGTTCATGGTTGTACCGAATTCGCCATTGGTCCTCGTCTAGCTTCACTCCAATTATCAGGAACAAATTGGATCAGCCTCAGGTTCCGTCGTTCATAGGCGTTAAATATATTTGCAGATTATTATACTTGGAGTTAGTTTACTTGGAGCTTTGTTTTTCTTTGTATGCAGCTTGTCTTCACAATCGTCAGTAGTTATGAAAGGTTTTACTTGGGAGCTGTTCTTGTTATTTTGGCACGTCGAAACACAAACCCACCCACATTTTTGATTCTGAATTCACCAACTGTGATATTTTGGGTATTTAAGGTATTTATCCTCGACTGTGTCATTAGCTTTGTTTTCTTCTCATTGATTTGTAGTCCCCCTTGTGTCGTTTCGGTGTTGAGTTTCAGGCTTTGGCGGTTATTAGCGACCGTCACAAAATGTCGATGTTCTCCAAAGGCGTCGGTTAATTGGCTATTCATGCGGACATGTGAGGTTGTAAACGTCATTGTCAGACTAATTTGGCTGGGACACCATAATGAAGCATCATTTGATCAATACAGTCGTACGCTTGCTTAAAGTCAACGAAATTCTGGCAAATTCAATTTTCCAGATTTTCTGCATTCGGTATTTCCAGAAAAGTTCTGTATTTTCAATTTCAAATTACAGCATCTTTCAAGAACTTGCTTGACAGTAAATGATTGGTCTAGATTGTCACTTTTTTTTTGTGGGTAGGGAAAACATGTCATTTGCTATGTGCGGCTGTTTCTTCAGCATATGTTCGTGTTCTTAACACTGCTACCACCATTTTTGATTAGCTTCACTAGAATCTCATCGGTGCTGTGCGCTTTTCATTTGTTGATTGCGAGCTTTATAGGATCTGGTGTTTGCTTTGGGATCAAAGCTTTGGGCCGTCTTTTAATAATCACCATACTTTAATCTTATTCGGAGTTTAATCTCTCCATGAACAAGGGTCGTCGCACTTGCATGTGTTTTTAGTAGAAATATTTCGCTCTCTACAAGTGGAAAGTGCCACTGAATACGACCATATTCAGTATCAACCTTTGCATGGGTATCAATGGCCGAAGTGTCCAATATTTATTGTCGACTTTCAAGGAACACATTAGTCTTCTTCTCTTTGATGAAAACATGGACTTTCATTTGTTATATTTTCCAATTTCCAAAGTTTAATGAGGCTTTCTCCAGAGTTCAGATCTGGATCTGGACCTCATTTAATTCTACATTCTGGATTGTTCGGTCCCTGGTCTTGCGGTCTTGTTGCAATTGCTCTTGTTCAACAACATCTCAAAATATAAACACCAAATGTCATATGGTTCTCTACTTATGAGCCTTTATGAGATCTTCTGCGCGCATCTTCTGGCACTTTTATCAGGTTCAAAATTTTTTCCATCTATCAGTGCCCTTTTTTAGCCAAATGAATACGTTATGCGTCTTACAGCGGGCTTTTATAAACTTGTAGTCCTGCTGCACCACTGCCTGACATTGTTGAGCTGTAAATTGCGCAATAGTAAGCTAAGCTAACGTGTTTCTCTTGACCTAGATGTTTCTTGGCTTTTTCAGGATCTTTTAGCCTCTGAAGAGTGTTGAAATGTGCGGCTTTTCCGAAAATTGTGAAGCCAGTAGAGTTACTATAATTGCAAGATGAGGCGAAATGGACATTTTTAATTCATTGCTGAAAATTCTTGAAACTTTTTGAAGGAATATACCTTTCTGCACTTTCAGGACACCTTTCTATATTAGCAGCTTTATTTTATACAGGTACTCATGGAGTTTGGGCTCGAAACCACTATTGCTGGAGTGCTACAACGAGATCAAACAATTTCCTAAGAGAAGGACAAGTTCATTTGGTTTGATTTGAAATCTTTTGGAATGATGAATTGCCTCTTTTGAAAGGACGTTTCGCTTGGAGAAAGAGCTGGGACTGTCAATCGTTTAAAGTTATGAATGAATTTCAGCTGCAGTTTTACCAGTTGATCTTTTATTACGGAAAGGAAGAATAATTCAGTTTGTGGCGGGAACTTCTCTCTGTTGAACATCGTGTTGGTTTGCAAACTATTGACAAAGGGGAAGGTTTGGCCACTGACAGCAAGAAATGTTTCTAGTCGTACTGAAGCTGCAGTGCTTGGGGTTTATTGGGGAGTATCAAGGCGAATGATATCATCGTGAGAATAAGGAAAACACCTGGAATTAAAGGTTGATGAACGAGGAGAGTATTTCATAGCAGTGCGCAGCGTGCTTTCCGAACCTTCCCCTACTTCAAATTGGAGCAGCTAAGCTTACTTGACTGATAACAGATCTCCATATTCCTGAAGATGCCAGAAGATGCTAGAAGGTGTGACTTAAAACTGTGATTATGAGTTAGAGATTTTGCATCTTCAGAGTGCGTGTCGAGGGGTCAACCTATGAGAATCAAGGAAGCACACAGAAACAGAAGAACTCATGATCACCCTGGATAAATGTATAAAACTTTCAATCTCATCTTCTTAGAACCGTCTATTCGTATTATTCGTAGTGGTATCGATTCTTCCCTGAAACCCAATTGAGGCCTTGTTAGAGAGAAGCAAAACTTCATCTTCGAATATCCTCTTGATTTTGAGTTGAACAAAGTCAAAGCAACCCCTAAAAATCAATAACTGTCGCGAAATATGATGTTAAAGCTAATCCAACAAATAAATAATAGAAGTCCGACAAATGATAAATGACTCTAATTTCGTTCGAGCATCCTTCGATCTCATATGCTAATATTGCTCCCCGTTTAATAGTAAAAACAGATGAAGATTTATATTAATTACTGTCAATAAGAAGAGGACGATATTTGCAACTATGCAAATGCAAAACTTGCAGCTTGATTCCGTAAAATAATCAAATTAATTATGTTAATCATGAATATGTTGATGGCGTGGCCAAAGTCAACCAATTCGTCTCCTACGCTGCACGGCGCTTTCGATCCTTGCTTCCGTTTTCACGAGTTTCACCCCATGATTCCACAATACCAACAACACTCTATCAGGAAACAATTCATGCAAGCTGTATATTAATTTTCAATCGGATTTGTCAATGTTACATACAGTCACTTCCGCTCGAACAGTTAAAATCCTTTGGATCAAAGGACAATTTATGAATTCACAATTAGCGGATATGTCAATGTTGTTAGCGTTGCCGCAAATTTTACTCGGTTGCTTTCACAGTTTATAGCAAGTAACTCGACATGGTGCAATTAATTTTATAACATGCATTGAAACGGCACTCGGGCGTAAGGATGCAAGTGAAAGGAGGAACTAGTCGGAGTGTGTATGAAATTTTATCTTTGATGTTAGTTATTTAAGCTGGAAATATTCCAATCTGGAAAATGTATACTACATTTTGCGATAGAATCGTCTAGAATCGAAAAATTAGGAGCAATTTTTAATTTTTAAAGTTGTAAAAGAATAAGGACTTCAACCAACAAATTTTTTTGCATAATGAAATCCCCCCGATCGTTTCTTTTAATCCTACCTTCATGAATCATTAGGAAATGTTGAAGTGACCACAAACAGTGCTGAACAAGTGTCCTGAATAAGAGTAATGGAAAAACTCTACAGAAAGGCTAAGAATAATCAGTTCTATGCAGAAATCGTAGTATAAAACTGATTTCTTAAGTCTGATGATCAGATCAGAATAGAAATTCAATATTGAAAACGCAGTTGGCACATTATCCTGGTCAAAGACCATCTTGTTTTGAGTCATCGTCATTAGTGTTGTGCATGAAGAACAAAATAGATCGTCCGTCCTCGATATTGATGCCATTTGACTTGGTATTTTCCTCTGGACCAACATTTTTGAAATTAAGTCTAATTTTAGTCCCTAAAATAATTTCAAAACATACCAAATACACTCAATGTTTATGTATTCCCAGCGTAACCATTCGATTACAAAACATTAATGAAAGAATCACGAAAGTTTCTTCGTTATTTCGATGATAGCATTTTTATCCTTCAAACTATGAACCATATTGAGTTTGTATTATTGCTTCTTGTTAAGGGTCCTATTTATTTGACTTATAAATGGATTTGAAATGGAGTTGATATGGAGATATCCTGTCGAAAACTCGACTGAGCAGAATTGCTAATATTGTTAGTGCACGTACACATAACACGCTCCAGAGACTTTAATTTGCTATTAACGTTGCTCGGACGTGATAAAGTCGAAATAACTTTGAAGAGATGCAAACTCTAATCCTCTTATCGATTCTATTTGGCGTCTTGGAAGGAAGAAAAAGAAAAACCAATGTCCGAGTGATTTTGTCAGACGAGAAATCCCTACTCATCTTATCCATTGGAAAAATAAATAGTCAAATGCTTTTGTGCGTTGAAGCTGTCCATGACAATGCAAGTGGCATTTGGTGCCAAGGTTTCCAAAAGCAAGGACTAACATTGATAACAAATGTTGCAAATGTCGCGCTGAAAGTGTATTGCTCATATCGTGGGTTGCGGTACCTTAAGCAACTAAACGTGCTCAATAAACGAGTAAAGTCCAGGATACTCGCCCAGGATAAAAGCTTTCTGAAAATGATTGCACTCAGAAAAACAACCTTTTTATCCAAACATGTCTACACACATCTGAGCTGAAAGACACCTGATATTGGTCAACATTTCACATATTTAATCAGGCGAGAACCGAAAGGGAAACTATCATAATTAGAAAATTTGGTGGGTTGGACTTTCAATTAAAACCAAATATATCGCGAGCGGGTCAACATGAGATCTACGATTTCGTACTCATTTCAGATACTACTACAGTGTTCACACACACACATATGAATATGTTATTTCACACAACGATGAGTGACTCCTCCGAAAAAAACCCAACCTGTAATCTGCACTTCAATTATACCCCGCTTATTCTCACTGCATACAGACCTATGAGCCATAACTCTTTCCTCTAGAGCAATTGTAGCCGAACAAAAACTATAAGGACAAAGAAGGATCCTAGAAAAAAGATTCCGAATAATATATGACCTATGCTTGCTCTGTCCAGAGAATGAGGCCTCCGTTTCGATAGGGGGCCATGTAATCAGTATGATGCATTGATTCATGGCAAAGCGACCCGATGAACTAGAGGATACAGAGCACGAACAATGCTTAGGATATCGCACTAGAGGAAATTTATGGAATTTTCGGTGATATATGGGACTTTTCCGCTTATAACAACAACCATTTGTTCAGTTCAAAGTAATTGAAATTCAATTAGAAAGAGTGTCGGTTGAATCTAATGTTTTTTGGACTTGAAAATGAATTCCGAATGCAATTTATTAACGCAGTTGCAGGAAAGTTTGTCAACTGCAGGACATTTATGCATAAAGAAAATTGAACAGAGTGCATAAGCACCACTAGGATAAGTAGCAAATGCATATCACCAAGATTTATGTTTGATCACAAATGGATTGGGACGTATTGAAATTAGTTTCGAGTTGTTTAGCATTTGTTTGAATCAGTTTAACAGGAATGGTCAAGCAGCACGTTATCCTTGATAGATTAATTGTGCCTCCGTTTCAATGGTGCGGCTAGAGTAAGTCCATCTTGCTAAAAACACAACGATGTTTCATTTATATATTCCCAATTCGTGTCCCAATTTCATTTATATAAGAAAAAGTCTTTCCGCTCTGTTTAGACTGGTCAGGAGCAATTTGCCGCATTATGTTTGGTCGAGATGCATTCGAATCTCTTTCTCAAAATTGCACAGTCTGCACTCACTGTTCGCTTTCAGAATCATATTTTTGCAATATTTTCTGAATGTGAATCTTCTCTCGATGATCCTACTTACAACTTTCAGCTCTCTCTTGACGTTTCCAGTTTGAGTTCGAAGCAACTTCTAGGCATAAGAATTAGGCCCGTTTGTTCATAATTGGATTTCCTGTCATCATTTAATTTTGAGCTCCTCTGGAGGCTGCTCTGCTCAGTCAAGATGACAGGTACATAATCCAATGAATGCTGCCAAAATTTGGTTTTTCTTTAATTGATGCGCCTTGACATCACTGTCAATCCTTGCGCTCGCGACATCCGGTGTAGGGTAAACCTGTTTTTCGCAATTTGTTGCCTCAGTACATGAAAAACCTTGGAACAACGTTCGATGACGTCAGTGAAGATTCAAGGAGTTTGAAGGTTGCTTGTACCTCAAATTTCTACCACATAAATTTCTACTGTCCGCGAAATTTATTATGTTTGGTTTCAGACCCTTTTCTCCGGTTCTAATCCATCGTGATGGTTTTTAGCCATCCAATTGCATTCAACGCTTTTAATTGGATAATGGAACCACTTTTCCCTTTCCTCTGGTACTTTATTTTATCAATTTTCTCTCAAAAGGAAACTCTCTCGGCAGGAAATCTATTTTTTGGCACTTGTGTTTCACAGTTTGAAGTGCCATTATTTCACTCAGTAACGCTTCAAATTTCTTCCTAGTTGGAATGTGGATGCGAACTTTGTGACGTATCAAGCCGAGATCTGAAAATTTCACTAAAACTTCAGTTCCCGCATATATACATAGAGACTTAACTAGCCAAGATAAGATTCATCTTAACTTTCACCTGCGCTCTTTCCATCTTTATAATAAATGTATCTTGTTTTATATTTCAAAGTTCCTCCCACATTCGCAAGAAGTTAAATCATATAGGGCGGTTCATTGGAGGGTAGTGGAGTCCCTGTTTGGTGGAGTTTAAGCACGTCGTACATATGAAGTTTTTGGCCACTTTTTCCGTTATTTTCATATCAAACGACGATGTGCTTATCAGTCAATACTTTTTTGTAACATTCAGCTTATTCCTACCCACCATGGCTGCTATGTGCATACCAATGCCATACTTTTACCTAACAGCCAATGCAAGCATATTCCCCCCTTCCAGACAAGATCGCGATACATTTGCCCAACTCCCGATTATTTAAAGTGGCTTTTCAGATGTCTTCAGCAGTTTATTTCAACGCTTGTATCTACTTTTCTGAATAAACTACTCATTTTGGCAATTCTTTTAAACTCTTTCCAGGAAATGAGGTTCTATCAACAAAAGGCAGCGGTCCTTTTAAGCTTTCGTGGAACTACTGACGGCATTGCTCAATGAGATGTCAAAGTTATTCCTATTTTTGGCTAGAGTTCAGTACACACTCACAGTAATAGATGGATTTTTGGAGATTTGCGTCAAATGGTCTTAACTCATGACACCTTGCTAACTAAAGTTTTTACACATTTGGTTGGTGTTCAATAAAAGCATATCCTTATTTCTGATAAATTATACCATTATAAGACCTCCAAACCTAGAATGCAAGCTAAAAGCTTCCTTCATCGGCATTTTCACTTCATCTCCTGCATACACGAGCATAAAAGTCTTTTTAGGTTTCACCTTGATGGAGTCATACAGAAAATTCTGCTGCAACCAAGTTTGTGCGATCTTGGTCCGTGCGTCTTAAATTTCGGTTAAGGGAGCACAAGTTCTAGAAATCGATAATCCTCATTTTCGACTCTTCCTGAGACTTCTGAGAATTAACATGAAAATGTAGACGTAGAGAGATTGTGGCCTTGCGTTGTATGACAAGGCTCTTATGTTGTTTGACTAGCCAAAGATAAGCATCTGAAATTGAAATCAGCCTGCAGGTCATCATGAAAAAGCTAGGAATAAGCTGATTTGCATTTATCTCCTCCTCGAAAAACGGATACATAGAACTTTTGATTTCTGAGTTCAGGGTACCACTTCAAACCAAGGAAAGCTGGTGGAAGGCCGTTTGTCATCTATGGTGTCCGTACTCGTGGCCTACTATGAAAGAAGTAAAGGACAGGAAGAAGTTGGAAAAAACAAAAAGGCCCCCAGAGGTAGAGATGACGGGTGCCTTGGGCACCATGTCCTTGGAATTCCTAAATGCCATCTCAGCTTTACCACTGTTGGCTTACCACTTCTCCGGCAAATAGATGCGTGACGGAGGTTGTGTCTCTCATAGTTCTTCCTTGTGGATATTCCAACTTTGACCTGAGGGATTCTACTGGTACCGACTACATAAACTACATGCAAATGCTCTTAAAATTTCTTAGATGATACAAAATGGTGACATTCGCTACAAAAATGTTATTGAAATTTTAATAGTCAGGAATGTATAATAATAATTTATATAAATAATGACTTTTAAATAATAATAATAAAAAGGAATAAAAACAAGGAAAAGAAACAGCATACTCAGAAAGTCAGTCAGCAGTTAAGAAACCGCTGGATTTTGATTTAAAGCCACTTTCAAGGCGTGAACTGAAGGATAAAGATAAACTGGCTCCCGAAACGTTTAGAAAACCCAGCGATGGATTCAGTGAATGGGGATGCGTGATGGGACGCAGGGGCGAATCTTCTAAACAAGAATTTGAAAACCTCTAAAAAAGTGATATGAACTGTACTATGTGTATGTATGTGTCTACTAACTCGATGGTAATAAATCTACGAAAAGGATACGTTACAAGGAAAATGGATTTTTGCACAAAGCAAAGAAGATTAATCAGTGCCCAGCTGGACCTTTATTTGGCATGCATTATTTCTGACTAGAAGACAGAAGCATGTTGCTTTTACTTGTTGGTAAATGTCGAACAAAGGCTTAAAAGAAGTCTTGCCGTGTAACAATCGAGCGATGCAAAAGAAAGAGGTGGAAGGCAATCAAAACGCCACGCTTCAGAGGTGTAAACTTGATTTACGAATCAGTAGCCCTACGCCACCAAACTTTAGTAAGTTTCCTAACACATGTAAAATCATTTTACAACAAATAAAAGCGGCCTTATCCGATTTTTGTAATTTTGGACATTGCATCTCCTTCCGAAATTCCCGCGAGGTTTTTTTCGAAATCACTGAAAACCAGTCAAAATAAAACGACAGTTTAAGCATTTGCGTTTTTATTATCTGCTTTTGAATAAATTAAATAAATATGCTCCGTGTTTGCTTCAACTAAATTTACGAAGTACATTTAGCCCCGGACACGTCGTCCTCCAGACCGACGTCTCACCAGTCGACGCCTTGGACGTGAACTTCTGCGACCAACCCTACCGGTCCTTGCTCTGGCTCCATTGCGCCGACGTGTAGTCAAATTTTGAAGATTAACTCGCATATTTTGAAACCGCATCCTAAGCGGCACTCCGATCAGATTACTCGCTGCAGTTCCTCCAGTTGGTGAAGTGGGGTTAGTTCCAGTTCCGAGCCCTGTAGCTCCTGTTCCACCTGTACCTGTTCCACCCGTACCCGTTCCAGTACCAGTTGCAGTGCCAGTTTGGCTTCTAACATCATTTACTATTACCAAAATTACCACAGTGAATAGAAACAAAGAAATGGCGCCCATGTTAAATGAATGGTTTCCTATTTTCCACGGATGAGAAAACTTGTCGTGCAAAACCGAATATAGACTTTCAAAGAAGGAAAGGATTTACTTAAAAAAACATATAGTGCTAATTATGCCGTAGCTTTATTGGATTGACATCCAACGAAGTGTGAATGGATCTGATGGCAAACGTCTTTTATACTCGAATAGAAAGTTATTGATTCAGTGCAATCAGCCTTGGAAAGTGGCTTGAGAAATTCTCAATTTTCAAAAATTAAACCATATGTTATGAATAATTAGCACCCATTCAAAGTTAAACACATGTTTAAAGTTATGATTAAATATTATTGTGCGAAAGGTGGATAAATTTTTATCGCAAACCGATCATGTCAATTGTATATCGAGTTCGTTGATCCAATTATCCTGAATCGTCCAATTATTATTGTTTGACTCGTTAAAATCATATAACGTTCTACAAACGTGTTCTAATTGCATAATATACTTTAATTATTGTAAGCCCAACATATTTTTAAGATATTTTACTTATCATGAAACAACTGGTTTTGACAGATGACCGATGATGATTATTATCAATAAAATAACTGTAAGCTCTATCTAAGCTTCTCTGGAAATTTTAAGCTGAATATTGCCACAATCTCTGACCGAAATTAACTATTGTCTTTATTTTATTACCTTTTGTTGCAGCTGAACTCTTAGCAAATAACAATATATGGTGGAATCAACAGTATCTTCCGCCAAATTTCCATCCTAATTTCAAAGTGATTGGACCGCAAAGAGTGCCTTCATGCAAATATTGAATACTCAGTTTTTTACATTAAATTTCATTGAGTACTCATCACTACGTTAGTTAGTTGAAACATTACAACATTAATGAACATAGTATAGTGAGATAACTATTTCTAATCATCATTTAAGATATGGAATTCGAATCGGTTTTAAATAAAACCTCACGAATATTCTTTTATACTTATGTCCGTATTAGAAAGACTGAACCTTTCCATTTAGGAATGTAAAGAAAACTTCTAAAAATTATTTCCATAGCTAGCCTGATAATACCCTTTTCGATCAGTTCAATTCTTCAGTTCATTTTCGACTGTTTGGGCCTCTATTTCGTTTATAGCAACATCCATTTCATGTTTCAAGGCGTCAGCCGTCTCCGGGTGGTTAGCGTAACACTTATCTTATACGGTTCTGCCGAAAAAAATGTTCCACGCAGTCAAATCGCAACCAATTGCAACCAGCATTTCGGCTTATTATGCGACTGTACAAAAACTGTGCGCACAAGGTCGATTGTTCCGTTAGCTGTGTGGCACGTTGCGTCGTCTTGTTGATACGATGTGTTGTCTTTATCATCCTCTTTAATTTTTGGAAACAAAATATCGTTTCGCGTGGTGCAGTACCGGTCGCCATTAACTGTAATGACGTTTGCTAACTCGTTTTCCTAGAAAAAAAAGAACAGCCCAATAATGCGAGCCAGACATCCACACTAGACAGTCATTTGTTGTAGATGCGTTGGTTTTTCCAAGATGACGTATGAATTTTCTGCGCCCTAGATTTGACTACTTTGCTTATTGCCGTGTCCCTCGCGGTGTAAATGAGCTTCATTGGAAAATATGATTTTGCTGTAAAATAGCTCATCTCCGTTCCAGCGGTCTTCGGCACATTGAGCAAACCGAGAGCGCATTGAATGGTCATACGGCTTCAGCTCTTGCACTAATTGTACTTTACGCATTCATACCGAGAACTTTATGCAAAATCCTTCTCGAAAAAGTGCGTGAAATAGTGAATTCTTGAGAATGATGACGAGTTTATGTTACACATTCTGAGCATCAGCAGCGATGCTTAAGCCTAGGTAGCCTTTAGGTAGCCTAGTTTTCTTTTTGAATATTATTCCTGATTTACTTGTGCTATCAACGTGTACCTTGCTTTTAAGGAATCTTCATAGAAGAAGTTTTCCTGTCTTTAATTCAGAGACCCAGTAATGTCATATTCACTTGAAGCAAACTTAAAGGACCGCATGCTCTAATTCAAAGTGTGACAGATGGCTTCATTCTGCTGAAACCAATGTTCAAGCTTGTAATCTCGCGATGCTTGCAACTTAAGTACAGAAAAATTCGTCAACATAGCCTTGTAACACTTAGACTCTATGGTTACTGGTCAGGCTGAATTTCCGCAAAGAATACATTGCTGAAAACAAGCGGCACTTGGTAAAAACTAGTGTTGAAATACCTGGGTGTAATGGTAGCTTCGAAGATGAGTTGTGCTAAGTAAATCAGGACAATCGCTAAAAATGTTGCAGCCAATCTACTTGGGCAATGTTGAACATTTTTGAGCTCATCACAACAACGAAACAACTGCCAGTGAGCGCAACACAGTCAGTTTTACTCTTTCGGGCAGGACTATTGGACGAAGCTCTGTATAAGGAGCTACACCGAAATCACGTACCACATGTTGAATGACAAGAGCGTTATAGGTTCGATGTCGGTACTGACCAGTACCCTATCGGCATGAGTCGGGAGGAAAATGCCGATATCTACCCCCTTGTTTAAAAAGAGCACAGAACCTTCTAATCGAGCGGAAGGGAAGAGTTCGTCAGAGGATAGGTTGGAACTTTCTCTGTCCCGAATTAATGGCGGAGTTGCTTCTCGCAAAGATTTGGCAATCTTAAAGTTTGTTATTCGCAACATCTGATCAAATATAGCACATGGTGAGCCTGATTTTCACGAGATCATGATCCTTTGCGGGCATTGCTCGCGCAGTCACAGCCATGTATGCTTGTATTGAGGAGGCGATAACACGTGTCAAACGAAATCTGTTTTCGTTTGACACAAGTTAAATGAAATAATCAGCGCGGTAGCTTCTTTAGTTGAACTGGAGTTCTATTGCTACAAACTACAGTCGGAGTAAGGATTAAACCATTGACAAACCGTACAGCCCTAATAGTTTAAAAATGCATACTGGAGCATCATGGGACGTCGGGTTAGAGAGACTTTTATGTAGGACTTCGTTTCCCTTCCTTGTTTCCCGCTTGAGATAGTAATGAAAAAAATTTGCATTATTTGAAGACGTTTGTAAGCATGAAAATAAGACGCCCAGCAAGAAGCGATGTGTCAAACGGTTCCAGGCTGAGTTCTCAGGGTAAAAGATGAGATCAGATGACCAGTAGCATGTTTTTGTTGAATTCAGTCTTCAAGGGCCATTTATTCATGTTATTAATAAGCCAATAAAATGCGATCCAAAAGATTTGATCATTTTATTCTTTTGTTTTGACAGAAATTCGTGGTCAACGGTGAGCCTATATTTGGATATTCCTTATGTTTACTGTTCGTCCATCCGTTGCTTAAATGTCAATACTATATTGCTCTTTCTGCGATAGATGATGAAGACCACATATTAGGTAGCAGCTCGATCTGTAACACAATTTGTAACCAACCGGCTATGGGTAATGTGAATTCGCTCCGAGACTCAAAGTCAGCCAACCTCAGGTGAAACAAATTTACAGAGGATACTTAGACGCTGGAACTTTCGATCACTTCCTGGGGTTAGGAGAATATAGGGCTTATTCAACTTACTGTTTTGCTAAATCGCGGCCCCAAACCCCCGACAATTCAACTGAAGAAACTTTGCGTGACAAACTTCAAGTAGTCAAATGTTGGGATACAGTCAAAAAAACCACTTGATGGACGGAACCTGACTCTAAAGATAATTTCTATCTGGCCAGCATGAGTGGTAAACCACTACCACCCGCTAACTGAGTTTGGTTGAGAGCATAGAAATTCGATGTTACAGCAGTGGGATGATGTACTATTCGATGATTAAAAAAGGATCAGTACACATGGAAGTGAAAGACGTCAGAGAAAATATTGTCGCCCTAAGGAATATTATTGTTTGTACTGCATTAAGGAAACTGTTGTCAAAAGAGAAGGACTTGTAATGGTCTATGGTGACTTCTCCTTAGCCTCATCATAGCGTCAGCACAAAAAGCGCGAATACTCCCGGGCGTCATCTCGCGAAAAGGAATAGCAAGCACATAAACATATCAAATATCTATTGCTCTTTAAAACAAAAGCTGTTCTGAGCTGGTTTGATGCAAGTATGAAATTATAAAAATTATAAATTTACGAATTCAAGTGAATGTCCAACTTATTTATTTGATTGAAAGTGTTAGCCAACAACAGTCTATACAGGTAAAGTCAAAATTAACTTGTTCACCTCTGTACTGGGAAATCGACTTCGCGTTGCTAAATCTGTGCTATCCAGACAAACCATTTGGTATCTTATCTGGTTTGTCGGTTCAAATTCGGATGTCTGCCAGAAATAGGCTTCAAGAGCTTCCAGAGCTGCTTTTCGAACTTGAAGAAGAATGGAGCACAATTCCGCAAGATTTCATTGTCAGGCTCGTGAAGTCTATGAATACGAAGATGCTAGCAGTTATGGGAATAAGGAAAGAATACACAGAATGCTGACAGAAAACCTATTTCCAGTTTTTTTTTACTTCTGCATTAAACTTTACAAAGCGTAAACACTAACGATTTACTTGTCTGGAGAACGAGTCCTCCGTTTAAAGTTCATAACAACATCATAACCTACACAATTGTTAGCTTCCAATGTATTTATTATTCTTATTATTACTATTATTATTATTGTACTGGGGTCCACTTGCTGGAAATAAGCAAAGGCCAGAAATCGGCCCTTAGCTCCTCATGTTTAGTATTATTGTTTACAGATGATCCATCCTGTCGTCCTACAGAAGCCAAAGAGTTCTCCCAGTTCTGTGGTCGCCAAGTGGTCCAATTCTGTTACGCCAGTACACCTCACCTTTCGACTTCTCAATCGATTCGCTTGGTGTGAACATATATATCTTTTCGTAGTGTTGGTGTAGCCGTCCCAATCCGCTTTTCTAGGATTGTAGTACACCAATGGGGTCTTCTCGCCTCTTCTCTAGAGAGTGCTCGTCGCTACAAGTTACAACCAGATGGCCTGCTGTCGGTTTCATTCCTCTGAATGTTGGAATTTTGTCTGGTTTGCTGCGTAAGTGCTCGAAGAGGTCCTTCTTCAGGGCAGTTTGCAGCTTCACGAGTTGATCCTCTTGGATCTTACCAGTCTCATTGAGGTAGTCTATCACCGCTACCATTGGTGCATCGGTTACGGCGTCCCGATAGGACTTCCTCGCCAGAGTTTGGGGTTCAGGGCTTAGCCTCCGTTTCTTTTTACCAGTGCCTTGGTTGCTATCGTCCGATTTCATCCGATTAGGTCCGGTCTTAGCCTTTTCCTTAGCGGTTGTGATTTTAATTCATTCTAACTATTTTTCTATGCTTTTACTAAAGGTTCAGCTTTGATAGATATAAGTTTTGTAAGTTGCGTCAAAGCTACAGCCCAGCAGCAAAAGACGCGGTCTATTTACTGACCTGTATATATTTCTCTACTTTGCCGACCAAAATAAACACTTATTCTGTTGTAATTGTGGAAATCATATTTTTTCTTAAATTGGTGTCAAACTGCTCCTATAAAAATGTTTCATTCATTTATTGGGCTAACCATCAAGCCAGTCATTTCATTCAGGGAAATGTGTCCAGCTCCTGTTCCAGGAATCCCTTTACATTTTTTAGATTATGACTTCTGCTTAATTAGTCCCGTATTTAGAATTCAAATGCTGCTAAATAATATAAATACGTTTTCATACACATATTGCAAGCATCCGTTTTGATTACTTTTTCGCACCCCACCGTCCCCCCACCCCTCCCTAATACCACCCTTGCCACCCTTAACACTTTACACGGAGCAACCGTCCCTCATTTTTGGCGCCAAGTTGACACAAAATTACCACTTCAATGCTCGGTTCGAAGGTAACCTGCAAATTGTGAATTTTGTGTTGCTTCCGATTTAACTTAATGATTTCAGAGCAGAAGTGAAAAAGGGTTTAGTGGAGAAGCAAACACGGTCGATTAGAAAAGAACTCTTACGAACCTTTCTCCGGGTAAACTCTCTCGGGCTTTCACATCATTCACTGCTGTCAAATTAGATTACGGAGGAGGATTTGAAATGCTAACACGATGAAACTTCCAATAGAAGTGATTACTAAGGATACATAAAGTCGCACAGGGTCCTGCATTCACATCGTTGTCAAGCACATTCGGAGGCGCGTTTGAAGCAAAATCTCTAAGGGTTAGTGCGCGGATGCGTTGAATATGCGAAAAGGTATTCCACGATAACTGGGCTAAGGATATTAAATTCAGTAGAACAGACCGCGCATTTAAACCTCCTTTGGATGAGAATTGCTTACAACCAAATCGATATATCAGCTCTGCTCAATACTTTCTATCCCATTTTCAATAATTATTAGTCACTCAGGTGATAATTTGGATTTTTTTGTTGCTATTCATAGCTCCTAGTGTCGCTGCTACCTGGAGCTGTTAGAGAAGTTGGTTGTGAAGTCCTTTGTGCCAGGTGTCAGTCGAAATAGGATTCAGAATACAATTCTTACAACGCAATTTCAGCAAGTTATCTATATTTCAGGACCTTATGTACCTATCTGACGAACACTTCAACCGCAAAATTTCTTCCTTCCGCCTCCTATAAATTATTCTGGTGTGATGCTATTGTGGCATTTGACAAGATTTAAATATTTAAACAGCAACATCTTAAAATATTGCCTGTAAATGCGGTATCGATGCTTGCCAATAAAACATTAAAAATGCATGGGCTGTGAATTCGCTTCAATCTTATTCCACTCGTATTAGCGCAAATAAAAATAAATTCCATTCTATCATTATTTTGAACTTTTCACCTGAACAGACGTGGAAAGTGAAAGTTGATAAATTATCTCTGCAAGTTATTTATACAGTTGTGTTTATGTATGCCGAAGAATTCTCAGACTGGCCTCATTCTTTGACAATGTGTACCCAAGTGGTTTCTGCAGGCCGAGTTATAAATATGAACTCATTTGAAATGATTATGAATGTCGATTAAAGTCAATATTTCTAGACACTTGAGCCCGTGAATAATTTATCATGGCATTGTAAATTGACTTTGATAGAGTGGAGCTGGATCCCGGTGAAAGGTTTGCTCTCCATTGATGATATGACGTGTGAAAATGGATATAACATGACAGAAACGAGTAGTTCGATTGTATAATGTATTCTAATTACTACAAAAATAGTTTCGCTTTGTCGCTAATCAAGAATTTCGCCCTTGTTGGAGTATCCTATTAGAAAAAGATTTTTCTGTTGGCCTCTCAGAAGAAATTGCAAATAGACTAGCAAAATTCATAATTGATATCAACACCTAAGAAGAACTGAATCAAGGACCTTAAAATAGCAGGGAATGAGCTGGAGATTTTCCAGGCCGCAAAAACGAGATGAGCCCCTTTGAGCTTTGGCCGCCCATGGAAGATGTCTCCGATAGTCGTAGTCAATGGACCGCGTCCTCCAGTCGGCAAATACGAGAATCAATTCACTTAAAATTTTTCAACATGACTGATGTACTCTTTTGCAAAACCTTACATAGCCTTAAACAATATAAATGTCCGCAGTCTTTAGAAATTCCTATGTATAAATAATTTTTTATTCCTACTTCTTTTTGTAAATAACGCCAGAGTAAGTAATTGTAGAGTAACAGAGAATTTCCTTATTCACATTTGATAACTGGGAAACAGATATTCTCGGCTCTAAAAACAGCACCCAAAGTCCAAGAATAAGGACCGAAATATGTACGATTTGCAATTACCAAGTCAAGTAGCCCTTTGCTACTATCTACACGGGTAAAATGTTGACGAAGAACGGGTGGAAGGCGTGTAGTGGAGGATGGAACGATCAGCCCAAGGCAAAGAGCAATACCTTTGAAAGAGCATTCCTGATTTTAGTAGAACCTCAACCACCCATTGTCCAAAATGTACTAGGTGAAGACAATGCTTCAGATCACCTTGACATTGTCAGTATTATAATATAATGCGATAAGCGCCAGGCTTACTTCATGAAATGTCATGCGTATTGACCATTTTTTGCTTTCAAAAAACATCCGGTATAATGCTATCGAAAAATCTACTTTGTCAGCTACTCCCATGCAAGTGTCAAATCTATATTTTTTTAATATTTCTGGACTCCTGGCTTTGACAAATTTTTTTGCAGTAACACTTACAAATATCAGGGTTTGCTCCGCCTGTAAAATTTCATTTCATTTACATAACTTTGTTGTCGGTCCATTTTGTTACACCGGTGTCCTGTTCCCAAATAACAAATTCTTTGGATTGACCTCTTGTTTCTTTCTTCAGTCGAGAATCTACGTTCTTATTTAATTCTTTCCCCGGAAATCGGTTCATTCTGATTCTAAGTGCTGTGCATATTTAGTAGTCCTTCAATCATTGTTGAACATAAAAGTATGAAAAAACTATAGACAAAAATTAACATGTACCCAGGGGCCTGTGGTCTTTTCTTTAATTAAAGCACAATCGCAAGACTTTGACCAAGTTTAGTATATTTGAATATATTTATTATGAGTATGGATGTTGTGATGTATTTTCAAAAAAAAATAATAATGTAGATAATTAATAATAATGTAATAAATTTTCGCAACCGATAGGTCGAACCTGCCGCAAAAAATAAGAACAAGGTAAAAAGACAGTTTTTAGGACATATGAAAGCCCTGATCCTTCCACGTCACACATACATACGGAAAATTCTTATTGATTCATTTTAAAAAAAAATTTGAATGGAAATATAGTAAATAAATAGAAGGGATTAAAAATAAAATATTCAATTTACATGAATTCTGTTGCTCTGATTCTGACAACCTCTGCTTGATTTCCAGACTTCAATGAAATTTTACGGCGCTGATTCGGACCGCCTCTATTTGATTTCTGGACTTCAATGAAACTTTGCTGGACTGATTCTTTATATCAGTATTTCTTAGTACTTCTGGATTCTATATTTATCCAAACTTCACAATTCTGGATTATTCTAATTACTCAAGACTTTACTCTCCTTCTTATAGCTAACTGTTCACAACAAACAAGTGAATCATATTGACTGAAAAATTCCCTCAAAACCGTTCCAAGAATTTTTTTTGTTAGTTTTTTTCTACTGAGAATTATTTTTTCTTAGACTTTTTTCCGACACTTTTTTTACTGAGATTTTTTTTTTTCATGTCGCTCACACTACGGAATACGTAACAATGTATTTGCCCCAATGCATCCATACGCTCTGGTATTGTAAATAGAAAGATTACCCGTACCACTGTGGAGGCCATTGCATTTTTAGTTTCATCGGGGTTGGAGGCCGTGCTATAGGAAACTCTTTAGATCGCATTAATATTGGTGAGTTCTGACATTGCGTCAAATTTGTCGGTATTATATTCATGAGTATATTCCGGTAGGCTATTTGAACCAATTTGTTCACCGGCAGCGAATGGTGGATTTCAAAATATTTGGGAATGAATAATCGCTTGCTGTTTTTCCATTCAAAGGCAGAATGGCACTACCTCTTCCAGTTTAAGTATAGTTTCCTCCTCAACTTTATAATGTAGTTTGGCTGCACTGTCTATATCAACTTCAAATACGCAGCATCAAAAGTGCTTAAAAACTGGTTACAATCCGATCATTTTCTTTAGTAAGCTCAATCTTTTGCCCTCTCCAAGGTTTTCGAAACCTTGTATCACATAAAAGGTGCCTGCATTTCACCGGAATAGGTCATTGGAAAGTTTACTATCTTCTATCTAGTTAACTATCTACAGTTTCGTCTGGCGTTCATTTGAAACGTCTTTTCCGTGGACGATACATATTTTCAAAACTTCATTCTTCCTAATAGTTCTCGTATCGTACAAGCTCTGCCATCTGTTGGGAAATTTTGAATATCGAGAGATCGGTCAAAAAGAAACAAAGGTCTGGGTCCCAGAATCGTCGGCATGTGAATCTAAGCATATTTCCTGTGGCTATAAAATTGATTGAAAAAATGAGCGAGTTTTGTTGCATAGAACACCTATAATATAAGTCCTAGATTTAGGACTTGATTATCAACTATATTAGAGAACGCATACATTAGAGAAAATTGCGAGGCATGTGAAAAAAAGTATCAGACTGATTTTTCATTCATTAAAGCTATTATTTTTTTCAAACAACGGTATAATCCCCTCCAAAGCAGTTCCCTTGAGCAGCTATACACCAAAGAAGTGGTTGTTCCCACTGTTCGTGGCATCCCGGGAAGTCTTCAACTGTTGTGGCTTTTAATTGGTCGATAGTGCTATTAACATGTCAAATCAAATGTCATTTTAGACTAACAAACAAGTGTTGCTAGGATCAATTAAGAAAGAAAGAAGGAATCAAGAATTGGTTTTAATACATTCCGATCAAAGCTTTCGTACGCTCCTAATTTGGAGGTCATGGATGTTGAGCTTCCAGCAGGCTCTGAAATCCTATTCCATTGTAATGAGTGATTTCGGGCTTCAACAGCTTGAGGATTATTTTGCAAATGGTACAGACTAGTGAAATCGTTTTTTAATTTTCTCATGGTTGTTCTGACTGTAATATTTAAGTTTTGCAGCTGCTTTTGTTCTCAGATTTCTTGGATCAATTTAAGTATTGTACCTGGCTTCAATCACGGATGTATAGTATTGTAGAAATTTTGTGAGAACTTACTTGATCCGTGACTTGTTATTTTATAAGGCTTTTGACGACAGAATTTTCGGCATTGGCAGAATATCTACATCGTTGTGCTAAAAACGCGTTGAGCTTGGAAGACGGTAGTATTCTCCAGCAGATGTTTACAATATTTCGGCCACTTGTCTTTGATCTCTGTGAGAGAGATGAGAGTTCCATTCTCATCCTTGCATAATGTGGCCCTGAGGTAGATGTATGTCTTAGACTTGACACTTATATATACACTTTTATACACTTTTCCAGTGATGTTGTTTAGACACATTGAATAGCCAACAAGCTAAGTTCTCTCGTGCATGTTTCATTTTCCCGGGTTCGCTCATTATCCTGGATCGGCTGGCACGTGGTTGAGTGCCGGATCACAAGCTCTGAACTGACAACACTCGCAAGCATTAAACAGTTTAAGAAGACCATGAATGCACTCTACTGCACTCTCCATTGGCCACTCTTGTGATTTGAAATATTTTTCGCTTCTGTCCGTTGTGACTTTCTAGCACTAGGTTTACGGGCGTTTCTTATATTCCTATCTCTACGAGCACCTGTCAAATTGACGGGTAGACGAAAATACGCATTTTCTTCAAAAAAAAAAACCATTTATTCAAACTAACAATAAGTCTGAACTGAACAATATGCAGCTTCGCGTTCGAATAAATTAATAATAAGTAAAAAATCTTTTTTTTTGAAAATTATCATGTAAAATGATAACAATGAGATTAACCGCATAGTGTAATCATATTTATTGAGCACATTTTTTACAATTATACTGAATTTTGTTTGTGCATTTTCCGCATACGATCTTTTTGCAATATATTGTCATTTTGTCCTTTTTTTCCGCTGGTTTTGGCAATTCTCTTTTGTTCGATCGGATGGTCCCAAGCAAGGTTGTTTTCTCTGCAAGCAGTTTCTTAGCTAGCGGGATGCTTGTGAAGAAATTGCCTGTCGTTATTTTTCTGCCTCGTTGTAAATATGGTTCGGCTAATTTTAATGTTACGAACTCGCCTAACGATTTTGTGTTCCAAGTTTCATCTTTCCCCATATAAGGGAAAGCATTCAAAATATATTTTGATTGGATGTCAACTACTAGCCAAAACTTAATCCCAAATTTATGAGGCTTGTTTGGCATATATTGCGTAAAGCTGCACCGGACTTTCGTTTGAAATAATTGTTCATCTATTGAAATATTTTGACATGGCTTCTTACAAGCCTGGCTTTTAAGCTGGATTTATAAATCGATTCCATATTACTAATATCAGCGCGAATTTATCTGTTTGTAATCTTTCGAATCGTTGGTTTTTTTGTCAAAACATATGAATCTCAGAATTTCTGTAAATCTATCTCTCCGCATTGTGTTTTGGAAGAAAGAGGGTCCCCATTTTTTCGACCATAGATAAGAAACTTTCAGTAAACTCGCTTCATATGTGCCCCGGGCATATAGAATTCCTAGAAAACTCAGCAAAACTGTAATTGTCCAGCCTTTTTTCAAAACTTGACGCGCCTCGGTTTCAGTCTAGTTTTTCATGTGTTCCATTATGTGACTGTCAATTATTAATTCGAAAGCACTAGTTACACAACCCGATATGATATTTCTTTTGGCGTAGCCAGTAGGCACTGCGATATCCTTGAATATCATACGAACGGGCGTTCTACCCTTAGGTCTACCTGTTTTCAATTTTGTTCACTGTGTTCCGTCAACTGCAATTTCAATTTCATCCATTACATTTTTGGATGTGCTCGTCCTCGCATCCTCGGAGTCAGAACTAGAAAGAATACGCAACCTTTTCTTGTTACGATTCACTTGCAAGAAATGTTCCTCTTCACTATCCGGAGATCCTTCTTTCTCCCCACTTTCAATGTATTCAGAACTTTCACTGTATTCTTCACTTTGCCCTTAATTCATACTGATCTTGTTCGGAGGCATCCTCAGAACAATCTTCATTGATGTTGACAATTTTGTTCAATATCTTATTATGTCTCCGGAATTTACTCATGATTGCTAGAAAAGGATGATTGGTCAAAATAAAAAAATACTGTGCCGAATTCAATTACACTGAACTAAATAATTACTAAATACTTACAATAAGCGGAGACTGTCTACAATCCAATTTTTGGCTAATGTAGGCTGTCTACAATAACTGAAACTTTTGCACACTGTTTTTGAAAAATGCTCTTACCACTAGCACTGCAGCGACCATACTGAAGATCGTCTCTTGTTTTAGAGGTTTTTTCGGCGATAGGTATAAGCGATTTCATTGAATGCTAAATACGATAGCACTCAGACCATATGATCTGCTTTGGCTCACATTATCGAAGCGGTAATGACATGACGAATTGAGGGCATCGCAGTAAATGACATGACAAATTGAGGGTATCGCAGTAAAAACTTTTCTTTCATTCCTATATATATTATTCGAAGAATGATTTTACGAACGAAGCAAATATATAAGGATTGTTTATGACATCAGCTAGCCCGTCAATTTGACCGGTTTCGTAGAGACAGGTATACTACATAAAAATTTCAAAATTTCGGAAGCTTAGGAACATAATAAGTGTGTATATAAATTATTTTGGTGAAATTATCAATTCACGAAGCGAGATGTTAAAAATTAATGCTATGGTTTTAGGGTATTTCATTTCAAAATTTGAAATCCGTCAAATTGACGGGTCTCGTAAACCTAGTGCTAATAAGCCCCAAATCAAAATTAAAATAAACACCTACGAAATTCGAAAAAGTAAAAACGCGATTTTTGTTTTAAATAATCCTTTATTTTTTTTTTTTTTTTAATTCCAAAATGAATGTATAAGTTTCATTTATAAAGTTCCCCGGAAAAGGCTTTCACCTGTACGAGGCACTCACTGCGGCGCATTCACTCGCATCGCAACCATTTTGTGTGGAAAAGAACTAGAACAAAAATGTAAACGTTATTATATCTTTTTCAATCAACCTCGTATTATCCTTTTTACTTTATTTGAAATGTGATTTCTCCCTTATGGGTTGCGGTCGTCTATAAATAAAATCTAAGGTGTAAAATCTTGAAGTGTCTTTGAGCCACCAAGTAAGATCGATTGGGTCGAATTTAATTGATCTGTAATAAATGAAGCGCTTTTGTCTTAGTACCTTATTTTGCCAGTTACAGTATACTACGTCAGTACGTTCGAAAACCCGAGACAAGGCTGTCAAAAAATGACTAGCCAGAAACGCTTAAGCGGATTTCGGAAGAAATTAGGAATGGAAAAGCCTCCATCCAGGAGCTGGGAGCTTACAAACAAGTTAAAGAAACTTCGCTCTAAAAACATTGGAGACCCAATTGCTTTCCCATATTCCCGGTTAGTGTATTTGAACTCAGAATACTTTTTAAATTTGGCAGAAAATTCAAGCACAACCTGTCAGGAAGTGATTTGGCAGCCATTTTTGTCAAAAGACATGGGGAAAATATTTACACAACAGTGTCTAGAAACACTACTTACGGTCGTGCTTGAGTCAACGAAGAAGTAATAAATGGAGTTTTCTACCATCTCCGAATATCTGGAACTTTAATGGAACGTGTCTCGTGGGTGATCCTGATTCAAGCAAAGTTCTTGCTAGAAGAGGCAGCAAATAACCCGAAAATATAAAACAAAAATACAATGTCAATTCTGATGTCTGGAAGTGCTGAAGGCGAAACAGCGCATGTTTACGTTGTATACTAAGCACAAAGAAACTGGGAATTTTGAGCAGAAACTAGCACCGAAGAAGCTCGCCATAATTGAACCAAGTTTAGTTGACTTGACTTCCAATGTTTCCAGGTTAACTGAAAGAACTGGTGAACAGTCTACAAGTAAGTATCACATTAGGTAATACAAATTTCAAATCAACAGGGCTAGTTCATCAAGACCGATTGATAACTTTTCCAGTTCCAAAGTGAGATTCCCTGATACCTCTGACAGCAATAGTGTCTTATGCAGAGGACGATGAAAGTCCCAGTTTGCCTCCACGATAAGATGAAAGTTCGGACTGTGAAACCCTGCAGACCCACAGAACATAATTAATGTCAATGTTGGTGATTCCGTGGCTGTCAATTCAGATAACCAACTTTAAACCTTGTCGATCGGCTATGGTCGAAAGTGGAATTTTTTGGAATTGGCTGGCCTTAATTTGGTATTTCAACAACAACATAAACAAATCATTGACAAGCCCGTTTGAATACCAAGGAGAGATATTTTTAACGTACCTACGAGTTTTGTTCAAAAAGTATCGCGAATTTCATGTTTTTTCAAGAATGATTTATTTATTCATGAATATCTCTTTCGTCCCCTTCAAAGTAATCCTCGTCAGACATTATATACTTGTGATAAAGTTTTTTCCAATCCTAGAAGCATTTTGAAAAATCATTTTTTGTAATCTTGTTCAGCTCCTCCTTCGATGCAGTCTTTATCTCCTCAATCGTGGCGTAGCATCGTCCTTTCATGGGCCTCTTCAGTTTCGGGAACAAAAAACAGTTACAGGGGGCCAGGTCTGGGGAAAATGGTGGCTGCGGTATTAGTAGAGTGTTGTTTTTGGCCAAAAATTCGCGCACAAGTAGTGATGTGTGAGCAGGGGCGTTATCATGGGACAAAAGCCAATTTTCGTTCTTCCACAAATCCGTGCATTTCTGGCGGATTGCTTCTCGCGAATTGCGCATTACTTTAAGGTAATATTGACCGTTCTAGCGTCCTCTATAATGCAACACGCCCCTGCAATCGAAGAAAACTGTCAGCAAAACCTTCTTATTCGACCGAACTTGGCGTGCTTTTTTCGGTCCCTCTGAGAACATTTTGTACCACCGATAAACGTTGCTTTTGTCCAAAGTAACTTCGCCGTATGCAACAGTCAACATTCTTAATGCATCCGCGCACTTTAAGTTGTTCTTGACACAAAATTTAATACAAATTCTTTGATCCACTTTTTGGGATAGACGAAAATCGAAGACAATCGAAAACGCGTCCACGCACAATAACTGTCAAAAACTGACTGGACATTCATAATGGCCGGAATTGTCAACATAAGTGAGGGTCATGAGTACCAACATAACGCCTCCAAAAGATCAAAAATCGAACATACTTAGCCCGCGAAAATTCAAAATTCGCGATACTTTTTGAAAAAACCTCGTATATTAAGAACGTAGAGTACCTGATTTACTAAGGTCGTGTGTTATTGTGATCATTTGTATTATTTTGAAGAAAACAAAATTGTTTTCTTTATTTTTTGAAGGGATACATGATTTATTGTACTAAGGGACCTCAGTAGGATACTTCATTGGACCTGATTACAGGATCGCAGTTAAACTATGAGGTTTTGAATCTGAACTGAGATAGCACAGGTTCACCCCATCACTTGAGGTTAAATTGTGGCGCAGAAAAAGTACCCTTCATGACCACTTTTGGAGGCCAAAAAATTTAAAGATTACCAAACGTAAACAGGAGCAACGTCGCTATCGATTTCAATATCTCTTTTATTTTTTTATTGTTGTATCACATTCGTGTTTGTCATGGATTGAAAAAAACCTCAAATTGTGCACAAATCACAAAATTTTAAAGTCACTGACAAATACGTTTGTTTGTATTGGAACGAAGATTTAGCGAAGTATGAACTTTTTTGTTTTTCCATCAGTTGACTCTAATTTCATACCCAGATGCTGTTGAAACATATTCATAAGCTCCTGTTTCAAGATGGACGGACATAAGAATTGAAACTTTGTTTCAATTTCTAACAATTTATTTTGGAAAAAGAGTTTCTTGAGGAAAGGGTTCCTGAAATTGTTAAAACTAATTGCATGTTTCCCGAGCATCATTTGAGATAATTTTACTATGTCCTTAGAATCGCGTGCACTCTTCCGTTCCTAGAGAAGTTCTGAATCCAGTACCTTTAAAGTAGAAATGTAAAGGTAGTCGGAATAGAAAAGATGTCAGTCTGTTGACATTAGCAAACATCTTTTGTTGTGCAACATCAAATATTTACCGACTCCTTCCTGCTCATCATTCTAGAATCGTCTTTAACATGTGTTTGTATTTTTGCGTGTATGTGTGCGCATGTTATTCACAGAAAACTCGACTCCCGCCCTGTCTCATGCACTTCCAGCGAAACACGACGACGGGATTGGATGAAGACAAAGTGGACAAGGTTTTTTCAGTTTTCCTATTTATTTTGTATTTGTCCTTTCGAATCTACAGTAACAATAATTGCACATGGTGAGAATGCCCTCGTCCTTGCCCTCGTGCTAGTTGATGACGAATGTTTGGATTAAGTATTTCTCATGCTTTGTCCAAAAGATAGGATACAGAAAAGTGCGCGGGTAATGTAACAAGGATATCAAGCACAAAAGAAATGGACGATATGCTGTCCATTGTCCAAATGAAATGGCTCATACGGCTAAGAATGTGAAGTATATGTCCATCTAGTGTATTATCGTAAAAAGGATACAAAAAATTGAAAACTAACAAAAGAGAACGCTCCATATTGGTTGTCTCAACCTTTGCTGTAGTAACAATGGACCGAATAAGTGTTGTAATGGCGTGGTCAGAACGAGGTTGAGAGCTGCTTCCTGGCGAAGGAAGCAGCTTTATCTGATTTCAAGCCCGGAAGGTTAAAATTTTTTTCACTTCGCCGCTCCACTCTGAGAGTATTTTATCGAATTTGTAGAATTTTTGTTTGTCCAACTTGTGTCCTTCATCCAAATCGTATTCAGTACTAACAACAACATGATTGCGATGGATTTCAGAGGCTTTTAGTGTATTCTCACAGATCTTTACTCTGCTTCGGACTACAAAGACAGCCCCAAAGCGGTAGAGGATGAACACAATTTTGTGCTGAATTGTCCGTGTAAGCCTCTGATTAGATTAAATTTTATTGACAAGCGTAATTTGTTGCGAAAAATAAGTTGTTTTTTTTTCGCTATGCGATTACACCTTCATTTTACCTTGAATGGCTTGACGTTTGTTTTTTTCGAATTTTCAATTTGGTCATTAGGAAAATGTCCTGACAATATATGAAGGTATATTAAAAATCGTTCTCCGAAATTTTCGCTACATTAATAAGGATGTCCAAAGCGTACTAGAAGTATATAAGCCCGAAGCAGCTTTAATGTAATTGGAAAGAATTACAATTCCCTGCCATTACCAAAATTCACATCAGAATTGCTTTCGCCACCACCATCCCCACGGTCCTCATCATTATCGTCATAGTCCTTTGTACTCTCGCCACCGTCTCTACCAAATATTTTCGTTCAAGCCTGAAAGGCTACCGAACCAGCAAGTACCCCACTTCGAACCGTTTGAAATGAGAAATTATCATGGCTGGTAAGTCCGTTCCCCTTGGGCTTGTCAATGAATGATAGCAATGTCGTTTGTCATGCCCGAGAAGGACTAAAAGATCGCAAGGGTGGCAGGATATGAAATAGGAGTAGTGAGATAAAAGTTGTACTAGAGGAGTGGGATGGGGGGTGCCATTTAAAACGTTATTTTTCAAATTTCCCAATTGATTTTCAATAGCAGGCTCATTCCTTTTTTCAAATGTGAAAACTTAAAGGCTAGCTCCTGCACTTTATATCCGAAACAAGTTGCTATATTTCTTGTTCAGTAAATATTCTGGAGAGTAGTGACTGTACTGGAAAATATTGTGTAGTCAATATCGCATAGTTTTTCATTTCGAAGCCATATTTTAAGCGCCAATGCATTCTGGAATTGAAGATTTTAGTTCATGTTTGGCCTAAACCTTACCCAATTCCTGTGGTGGGACCTAGAATATGCTCGTTACGTTCTTGATTTCAGTTCGAACTAACTAATAATTGCAGTGAATTTTAGATGTCAATCTCATTAACACATCCTTGTCGGAAAAATTGTTCTTGGAGATCAACTCAAACCGAATAAAACTTCTCTCCAAAGTTGATTAGTTCTTAATTACTTTTGAATGTGAACAACATTCCTAGCAGGAGACTTATGGTCAGATACTGACGAAGGAGACGAAATTACATCCCTACAAAACGAAAGGGCTTCCTTTTCGTGGCACGATTTGTGCAAGGGCTAGCTAAGACGCCTAACTTGCAAAACAACCACCATGCCTAGGAAGCAAGAAGCCTTAAAGTGCCGGCCTCGAAAATTGAGAGTAAAAAGGCCTTAGCCAGCCGAACTATGGCCGAAAATTAATTAAGGCTTGAAGGTTTTTACTCTCACAATCAATACCAATTTCATGATTTGGATTTTATATTGTTCCCAGGATTCCAAATAGAATTTGATTTGCCACGAAATGATGGAACGGCAGCAGCATCAAGTACGGTATGGCTCGTCGAATTGTTTGCTCGCTAAATGGAAAATTGTGGAAAATCGAAAACTAGGTAGTTATCGAGGGTGTACATTAGGAAATTGGACGGGAAATAAAAGCTTTATGCAATTACCAAGAACAAAATAAAAAGAAAAGTGCTTGGATGCTAAACAAAGAGTACTCCAACCAATTACCTGATATTAGTAAGATGAACAGGAATTGAATTGAGATGTATCCTGGGAGCTATGCGATTAATTTGACAAATGTGTCTGAGCTTTGCGAATTCTCGTACTGGTAAGCTTGAGTGCAAATAAAGTCTTTGAAAATTGGGGCTTATCTCGAAAAATTTTGGTTCCGGGCAATGGAAGGAACATCACATTGAAAAGAAATGAATTAGGAAATGTTCAGTAATTCGTAATTTGCGTTGCAATTATTTACACGTGGATTTCGAAATTTTCCCAAAACAAATAAGAATTAAGGTTCATAATTGTCGCTCTGTACTGAACACGGAATTTTTTTTTTTGTTTTTATCCAGCTTATTCGCTCAACGTGTGCAGAAGCTTTTAAAAAATTCGCTGGAAAGGATAATCAAAAGTTCAAAAAGTCCTGTTGCTCATTGATATTCAGTGAAACCTGAATTAACCTGAACCATTCATGCACAAAGTGATTCTGAAATACAACGAAAGTTTTAAATAAGGAAAACTTGGTTCCTATTTATGATTCACAGTTAACAGGTTGACATATAGGTGACGTATACATCTCTAATGACGTGTGTTTATGCGACCTCAAATTTTTCCATCTCGAACTTACAAATTAAGCAGTTCTGAGAAACCAGGAAGCATTAAGCTATGTGTTTCAGCATGCATATCCTGTGCTTTTATCACTGATATGAAAAAACATAAATTTTACGCCTGGTATTGGGAAAACAATTTAAATCCTGAGAAACAAATGCTGATCCTTGTAAGAACAAAATCTAGTTAAGAAGAGTTAATGCTGTCTCAGATTATATTGGAAAAAATTTTTTAAAGCTCGAGAACAGGAGAAAAACTCTTTCTTTGTTTGGTGAAAACCTGGGAGCAACTAAAAAACGAGAACTTTATCACAAGCTCGGTGATAGTAAACCAAATCTAGAGGAATCAAATAAAACTTGAGCATGACCTTATAAAATTGCAACTGGCAAAATCAAGACCTTACGATTGCTTATCATTAATGGGAACAATATTCCTTCTGGTGGGCTGCCAGCGTCCATGGTTGTGAAAGATACCTTTGAGGCAAAAATCATCACTCATCGTTATTGTCACAAAACAATCTTTTCGTTCATTTATCGCCTTGAAAAATTTGAGTTTGACAATTCTTAAAACCCAGGGTTCAAAAGAGAGCTGTTGCACCGCCGGTTGCTGCTTCTCCCGAGAGTGTATCTTCTACATGCAATGAAAACGACATACTTTAAGCTTGCAACCGGCATCTGAATAAATACTCTAATGAAGTACTCTAATGGACATTCACAAAATAATCGCAAAAATTCTTTCCATATAGCCCATGAGCCAATATTTTGGCATAGCCAAAGTTTAATATAAAGTTTTAGTGTTCATCAGGACTCCAGATTGCGTCATATTTAGAGTATCCACCTTCAGTGCAATAGAGGCCGGATTCAAAGTTCTGCTGCTGAAACTGATATTTGACTTTGTTTTCATGAGTGTCAGCCTGCCTAACTAAGTAAGATTCCTTCTCGCTTACCATTGACCTAGAAAAGATGTGGCTTGAATACGCTTGACAGCGCAAGTCCTGTGATAAAATGTTACGGAACTACAAACAAAACAATTGAGAATCACGATTATTGCCCCCCCATTATTTTTGCGACAAATCGTTCGGCTGTCAGTATCATTTCTTGTTCACCCATTGCTTTCTCACCTATTCCTCTCAAAGTTTGTCACTCCAACACTTGGTTTTTTTCAACACTATTCACAATTTTCTCAAAGACTAATCATTTGCAGTCTGCATGCTGTATTACTGATTATTTCAAATCATTTGAATGATACCGACAATTGATGGATGTCAAAATACCACGACATGTTTGGTTTCAATCTAGGGTACAAGCTAAGTTTTTTCCAAAACTTTTCCAATTTTTCAGTTTTATTACGGACGATTAACCGAACCCGTCTTTTAATGTCATCCCAAATACATTTGATTGGATGAAGATCAGGATTTCACGCTGGTCATGACAAAGTTTGAACACCGACTTTATTAAGGTGTTCTGTGACAGATCTAGCGACAACGTACATTAAGTTGCATTATCCTGAAGATTTTTCCCGTAAATAGAGCAAACAGTATTTCATGGTTTTAGAGAGCTTCTTCCAAATACCTTTGAGTTTTGACAATGTCCCTATCAATTACGATAAGATGTGTGTGATGGTGTGGGCCCAATAAGAGATGCCTTTACAAATAATTATTGATTCGAACTGAAAATCCAGTGTTTCAGGTATAGTGTAGGGAGAAAACCTCTCATTTTTACATCTGCAGACACGAAGACGCCCGCTTGGAACACTTAAGGCTATTCTGCTCTCACTTGGAAGCAGTACGCTCTTCCACTGTCTTCCAAATCTAGATCTTTGGTACTGTGGGAGAATTTGCGGGGCGAACTGCACGAAAACTCCTTGAATCTCTTTCTACCAGTCTTCTTCAAATCGTACGTTCACTTACACCAACATTTCTAACCTCAAAAAGACGTGTATGGAGTTCAATAGCCATGCAAAGCGATTTATCAAAGTATTGCAGACACTAAAGCGATCATCTGGGGTGAAATTGCAATGATTTCTGCCTTGACCTGCCCTCTGGATGTCTGAGCTGGTCTCATAATACCGTCTAATGGCTGCTCCACACCGTGATTCGAAGATCACCGAACTTTCAGCTCTAGCTGTTTCAATCGTATCTAGCCACAAATTTACGTTTTCAAACGCTATGAAGAATCCAAAAAATACAAATTAAACAACTGCTAATCACTACGTCAAAAGGCAAAACACCGTGACATAAGCATAATATAACCAAGGTGAGAAAAAGTGTAACCGAGCGGTTAATTATGCCAGCAAGTGTAAGCAACTGGGAAAAGGAGAACAAGGAAACAAAGAAATCTTAGTACAATCAAAATTCATTGAAAAGCCTTCTAATTTCGGGACCAAATCAGGGAACTGCGTTGAGAAATGATAGTTCAAACAAAGACGCTAATGGATTAGATGCCGCATTATTGTGCAGCGAACGCTAGCTTCCTTTTGAGCAACATAACGCATAGAAATGATAAGAAGAATAAATTATTAACGAATTTGCTGGGGTGAGTGAATTCTTGGCTATCAATGGCAATCTCGAAATCATAAAAGAAAATCAACACTATCTTTCACTATCTCTAAATGTGGTATGTTTGGGTTTGGTTCATCTGGAATCCTCCTGTAGAATGGTCCACCTTAGATATGTCAAAGAAATGTTCTGTGTATCTAGTTCTGTGCATCTTTTGTAAATTTAATTGTTTTAGATACGATAAAACCAGCACAAAGCCGCAGCATCCACACAAAATTCAATAAATTGATGTGTTTTATACGTTGAACCCTTTTTTGATGTATTAAAATAATAATTCCTGTGAAGATGCTGTCAAATCTTTGATAAGAGAACAATATGTTTCGATGGCATCTTCAGTGATCACGGATTCCCGTTGCCCAAGATTTTGATGATTTGACATGATACTGACACAGAATGAAAAGATATCACCACAAACATAATGAATCAATAGACAATTTTTGGTTCACATCGGCAACAAAATAGCATAAGTTTTCTTTCTTCCGGTCCTCATTCCTGAACCACCGACACAAACATACTGTCACTTCGAATGCAGTTACTTCGGTTTCCGTGCACGAAATGTCATGATGTTTTCTCTTGGAGCGGGGAAGACGTGTAGCAAAAAGAGTGGAAAAGTTACAAATCAGAGGAGACCATTGTATATACCGTTTTCGACAAAATCTCTGAGTACCTTAGAAAAGTGAATTTCAGTGGCTAAGTTGTGACACACATACATGTGTAAGTGCAAGTATCTAGGGTTTGCGTTGTTGCAAACACAATGTTTTCGTATTTTCGCCAATTTTTGACATTTGTTGCAGAGTTTTCGGTAAAGTGAAATTTATGAAAATAAAAATTGTAAAAATTTAAATAAATAAATAACAAATTAAAAACTGTAAATTTAAAAATTTCATTCAAATTAACCCAAAAATTCAAAAAGTGAGACAATAATAAAAATTAAAAAAAAAACCAAACAAAATTCAGGTTACTTTTTAATTGAATTTTTATAATATTTTATTGGCAATTTGGTAATTAGATTATTAAATGATGAGAAAACATTGCAAAATAACAAAAGTTTTGAAAAAAGAACCTCTAAAACACACTTTATCAGTCTTTGAATACGTTATGGCGTGGGAGTGACAATTTTTTACGTCAACACTAGAATTTACTTTCTTTCAATCTAAACTAACTTTTGTCGAACTCAATATTACTTTGCGAAGTATTTCTATAACAAACAACAGTTTCTGCATAGTTGAATGTATTTGTAACTTAAGTCCCTTTAAATCCAAGCTCGAAACCCAAACAAAACTTAAAGATTTCGTGCAAGCAGAGAAGTATAATGCATGGTTTAACGTATGATTCGGTCTATTGTGGCGTAGAGCAAGCGTGTTTCAGGGTGGAAGTGATATCCTTGAAATCGTAACCAATGAATTACAAGAAAGCTTGTTCCTGTCTGCTAACAAAAGGAACATTTTTCAGTATCTACATGAAAGCATGCAATCTAACTTACCACTAATTCCTTATCCCTTCAGTATCCTATTAAATTATTTGCTAAGCCAATTGCAACTATTTCACAATTACCACCGCCAACAACAGCAGTGTGAGGAAATAAACTTTCACATATGAAGAGTGTGGGAAAATTTTGAAGCAAACTCGCCCGCTGCCACAGAAAACGAAAACTTATAGCATTAAGTGCTAGTCATTAGCACTTAAACGCTACAACAATCTTAATATTGTGGAATTGTTCCTCTTGGAACACTCAATCTGCAGCCCCCTCCACTCGGGCAACAACTACACCACTTACTTGAAAGAAGTAGTTATAGAGAGAGCGTTGGCCGGAAGATGTAGTGGAAATTGCGGAAAAACTCGGATGGTGCAATATCGTTGGGAGAGCGTTTATCTACTCCATTTCGAGTTGAGGCAAACTACCACAGCTAGTCGTCGTTTAAATAGAGCCTAGCAGCCCATAAAACAAAACCATTGTATCGGGTTTCCTTTTTCTTGTTCTGTTTATGTGGAGGTTTCCTCGGCAACATTTCATGCTGCTCGCAGGGAGTCTGCGAACCAACAGTCCCGCCGAAGTACATTCGAAAAGTTTTCCATTTGCTGAAGGAGTTTGCTGGAAGTCTTGTCGGTCAGTATTGATTTTTGCAATAAAGTAGCGCAAGCAAACTTTTTCCTTTAGATCCAATGTCTTAAAGCAAACTGCAAAGGAAATTGACTCTGCTCTATGGACCAGTGCATGCCAATACTGTGCACAGCCATTTCCCGTCCCAGCTTGAAATTCAAACACAAACATGTGATACGAGGACGTCTTATGCAAGTCATTAGTATGCCTGGACTCCTAAGTGCCTGGACGGATCCAAAGTACTCCCAAAAGCGAAAATTTTATCTACTTTCGCCTGATTTTCAAAAGAATCGAATTGCAAAGTCGTTTGCTAAGAGAGTTTGCTTACCTTAAGCTGTTTTCAAGTAAAACATGGAATCGGTCTAAGGATAACTGGAAACCTCGTTCGTTGAGCTTCGCAAGAAAAAGCCTCAGCAGTCAAACAAGACTAAATCTTATTAAGTCAAATTCAATAAAATCATCACACAACTCCAAAGTTTACAACATAGAAGTTTCATCCTGACAAACAGACATCCCTTAAACTTGTGTGGGTATTCGTGAACAAATAGTTCCGTCAGACATCCCTACACCCCTTAAATATACTCTCAGAGGCAGCCGCCTTCGTTCGGGATAAATTAACAAATTTCCCAACAACTTTTTGTTCAACTTTCTTCTCAAGGATTCCACCGACTCCGTTTGAAGGATTAAAAACAGTGTAAGTGACTTTGTTGCGTAACTAAAAACATAGTGGATGACTAGATGCTGTTCCTCGGGATGGATTCGTGTGTACATTTTTCCATGTGATGAGCGGAATGATGGAATAAATCCTTGCTTCAGCTCCTAATCACTCAAAGGTACAGCGAGCCCGATGTCTCTCGATGAGATGCAGAGGGCATTACGCAGAAATCATGTAGTTCCAAGGGGGTGCGAATTTGCACTGACTGTAAATCCGAGCCTTAACCGAACTAATGGTTTGGTTGCTAGTTCTTGCATGATCTCAGACAAAATAAAATGAACGGAAATGTTTTGGGATTATAAACGCCCGCAGAGGGACCAGCTAGAAACAGAAATGTTTTGGGATTAAAAGCACTTTTGGAGCACTGTCACATAGTCTAATATGCATACATGCCAACTAACAGAATCGTACGTCGCACATGTGTAAAACATTCATTGACGTGATCAGATTTGTTCGTGGAAAGTCTCTTAAAAATTTAAGGACTTTGAATTATTTACAACGGACGTGAATATGGAAGATAAAGATAATTATTTAGCAGTTGTGTTAGTTCGAATAATTAATTAGCCAGAAAATCAATAAGCTCCCGTCGTCCCATTGTTCGCTGATGAAAATACGTGTCAGTCTTCATGATTTAGGTCAGGATTAATTAAATATTATTGGACAATGTGAAACGTTACGCATTGACCAGTGGAAGATCCCAAGGTTTGCAAATAAACTACAGCTCAGATACAAATTATATTGATTCGATCCTAAAGACACAAATGGGAGTTTATTTTTGAAAAAAACATTTTTAAAATGTGAACAACAAAGCTTGACGCAGTCTTCAAATCTAGCGTGGAAATTTTCAAAAACACATTTGCAGATCAACTAGGAAATCCCACCGACTTAGGCGTAGTACTAACATCAGTTGGTGAAACAGAGCTAGGTATTGTTTTGTTGCCTTAGGGTTTCAGAATCCTCAAAAAAATCACACGGACATAAATCTGGTGAATAAGGTGGGCATGATATTGTGCTTTCATCTTTTTTCTAGACTTATCAACCTAGTCATACTCCCAACCACAATATAGCTGGTAGAAATTTACTTTGAAAGGAACAACAAAGCGTTCGCAGAGGACCTGCGTTCATATGTTCGTTTCGCAGACGGTGAGATAAAGGTAATGCGACTGACAGGATGTGACGTTTTTCGTTATACATCTATGTGTGGAAGTATTTTTCCAGTTTACTGGTAATCGAAACATAAGGTTCATCATAGAGGTATAACTGTGTGATAAGAAATTTGCAGATCATTAGTCTACTACTATGACAGGCTGATCTTCAAAATTGGGAAACAAAAAGCAAAAAATACTTCCTACTTTTAATTAATTATTTTCCACCTGGGGGATAGGAACCTCACAAACATCCTCAAAACAGCATTACTACGAAATTATTTTCAGTTCAACAACGATATTTATGGACAAAAAAAGCAGTAAAAATGAAAAGGAACGGAGAAGGAATACAAAGGAACTAACAGCTACCTTCGAAGTGATGTGTATGCAAGATTTGTGGACAACATAATATGTATAACAACCAAAAATAACGAAGAAGTTCTGAAAGGTCTTACCAACACGAAAATCTGATACCCACAACCGAGACAGAAAAATGAGGAAGTATAGATTACCTTGACCAAATAGTAAAGGACAACAAAACATCACACAAATTCGAGTACGTGATATCTAGGAAACCTACCGCGAGGGATGCCATAATACACAATTCAACCCCCTCCCAACAGCGTAAAACGCAGTAATAAGGCAACTTATAACAGAACTAATACGGGCACCTCTAACTGATGACACCTAAAATAAGGAGTTGAACACAATACACATCATAACAGAAATCAATGGATACTAAAAAACCTGGTCATAAAGATAAGAAGAAACTTCCAAGCGCCACAGAAACATGACCAATATTGATATCGGTTCACAGGGGGAAAAATATTCAAAAATTACAACACAAAATGAAGCCTTCAAAATAAGAATGCAATTAAAAAGGATCAGCTGGACGAATAGCAACTGAACATCAACCGATTCCAACTTTACGTGTTTTCCACCACACGATTAACAACAAATGTACACCAACTCGAATCAGAAAAACAGTGCAAGAACTTCACGTAAAATATAAAGGACACCGTTTGAACTTATTCGAAAATATCCAAATACACAAAATAACAGTTTGTACGGAAGAATCATTAACGAACAGACAAGCTGTCATTCGGACATGATCTTCGAGCCGCGAAAACAACTTTGCAAAAACCATAGGGCACACCGCATAATAACAGCAGACAAAGGAGTGCGGACAGAAGCGACGGACCTTTGAATAAGGACCCTCAATACCGACAAACTCAAGGCGAACCTTCACTCGGGAGACGGTACATTTCCGAAATACGTATGTGAGCGACACAAAGATACCGAAGGAGAAGGATGGAACTTCGTTAAAACAAAATGACATCATGAAATGACAACGAACAGCAACTGAAAAGGACGGAGGACAAAAAGGGACATGGTTTTAAAATCTGATAATACAAAACAAGAGGACTAGACGTTCTCTTGAACATCTTGTAGGCCAACTCAAGGTTCAAGACGAGAAATTACGCGTTCATCAAACGCATCTTTCAATGTATTTATGCTTGCACGATCTGTATGACATGTCACGCCATCTTGTTCAAACGAGGGGATCCCGCCGCTACTACGGATCAATTCCAGAAGGAAAAGTCATTGAACATGGCTTTGAAGCGGTCACCATTGACTGTAATATATAATATGATTCGATCGGCTCATGAAGTACAGATATAACGGTATTTGGACATGTGGTTGCTCATCAGTCTGATTGCGGCAGTTTTTTTTTACTTTTACAGAATTGTGTCCCATAGTCAAACAAAATTTTCTTTTTACATTCAGGATCTGCATCAATATGTTCTTCGGCCCATACGCAATCCACGCCGTTCCTGTTGGTGGTTCGGCTTCAATTCCTGCACAAATTTGATTTTGTAAGCTCGCAATTACCTAAAATCTTCCGTAATATGGGTGGGCACAGGTTTAATTGTTGACCATGATGTCGAATAGAGTCATATGGGTTCATCGATACTACGCTCTACAACTGCTGTGGTTTCGCAGTGCACAGCATCCGGGTGGATGAGTATTATCAGTCATAGTAAGTTTGGTGCAGAAACGATGCATGGTTAATCGAATTAATTATACAAACTGACGATGATGTCGGCCGTAAAATTGACAGGTTGCGCGATGAGTTCCTCGAAAGGAACGGTTTTTTTGCGAAATAAATCTGTACAATCAGCATCAGCCTGTACATTAGTCATCAAGATTTGCATGATGAAAAACCAAACGCATGACAGCTGTCAGCTGCATCGCATTGGTAAGTGTTGCCAACTCAATCACTACTAGCTCACCCACCACCCAATCACACACCGGTTTCACCTTATAAGTTGTCGTCTTGGACCTGTGAACTGGTTGGCAGGATCTTGTGATTTAACATTTATTGTGGGGATACGTCAAACCACTACGTCTACGCCGGCTAGCCCGGGATGTTTGACCATTTGGAAAACAATATCGGCCACGTTATTGCCGAGAGACGGTCCCAACGGTTGGTTAGAGTGAATGAAAACTAACCCGAAATCATATTCAAATAAAAAAGGCAGAGAATCTTATTATCATTCTAATAAAACCAATTTAATGGCATTTAAAAAAATTTATCTGTATTTTAATTCATGTTAAAATTCTATAGCTCTAAAAAAACCTCTACTTTCGATGGTTTCAAGGATCTAATCAATGCTAATATACACGTGGTCGTTGCGATGGGTGTTTCGAAATGACTTTGCAGAAGTTTTGGGTCCAGCTCAGAAACTCTTCCTCCAATCCGAGGTAATAAAATTGCTCAGAGACTTGAACACTGATTATTTTCAAATTTAAAGAAAGAGAAGAAATAAAGATTGACGAGTGAGAGTATTTACAATTTCCTCCCACTAGAGATACCAAGTTTGTGTTGATTCTCGGAGATATATCAAATTTGTATTTATTGCTACTGATGAATAATAAAACTTATTTGCTGTTATAAGATTTATTTTAAAACAACTTCAAATCATTTATCGACAAATATATTGAATAAAGACCTATTGAATAAAGAACTCGCAAGCTACCAACTCAGTTAAGTCCTTAAAAAAATAACCTCATAATTCAGGTTCCGGGGATAAAGAGCCTTAAATCTCCTCGAAAATTGCAAGTCCTGGTATATTCTCTTGAAAATTTATTACGGGACCTTCAAATTGCGTAAAATATTTAAACTCGACCCGACAAGGACAAATTGCTTCGTATTTATTGTAAATGAGTTATGAGCCAAACTTGAAAACTTAAAGGCATCCCTTTACGTTTGCTCACCTTTGCCCAACGGAAACTCGCCTTTCTTCAGCGCCGCATTTCCCAACTATCACACGAGATCATATTAACGATAAACTCATTTAAAATGGAATAGCATCCACGATTCATAGGATTCCACGTCACTGACCAAATATGTTGCAAAAGATTCAATTCCGCTTCAATTATGAAATATTGTAAACGTTATTCCGAATGTAGCTACGACTCAACTTCTCTATTACGCTTTGCCAGGATCGCTGTTCAATCTGCCTTTGCCAGCGAACTGGCGAGTCCTCGTATCAGGTTCGCCTCTTCGTGCACGAAATGAGGAAATTTAAATTCATAGAAAATTTAAATTGCTTCGACAGATAGTCAGTCGGACCGACATGCAGGAATTCCAGCTGATACAGAGTTACCACACCGCAAATCTCTGTATCTGTCCACTTGGCCGACTGTACATTTCGAGTCCTGTGCATATTGCGCGGACGGGCAGGGGCACCGCTTCAATTTTCCTTGGAAAAAATGTAGTTGAGGACATTTGCAAAGGAAAAACGAAGGTGATATAGGGAAAGCGGCAACTTTGAATTATAGCGGACATGCAACGAAGAAACATAATAAATTTCGGATGGAGATGAGATTGGAGCGAAGGAGACTTCAAGCTGTGGGGAAGACAAGAGACCTCGATCTGCTAGGTCCTGGAATTTATTTACTTTAGTTTTATTCAATACCATGTGGAATTCCTGGAGATAAACGTGAGTTATGATAACATTTGCCTGTATGTAGTTCTTTTGAAACCGGACACTCATCCTTTCAGAAACATCCAAGTACACATTATATATCGCTCTATAATAAGAACTTCCTTGCCACTGACATGAATCGCAAGATACACTTCCCGCATGGAAATTGAAATTTTTGGCAAAGTTGCAAATTTGGTTGGGCTCGTAGCAATAAGTTGGAGATTTGTGGATATGAATATGTTTCGCTGTTACGTGTAGATTCTTGTCCTTTTTACAAGCGAGTATTACATGGCAACTGATTTACATTGAGTAGACCTTTTCTCAGTCCAACTCAAGTAGCAATTAAAAAAGCCACTCCTCCGCAAAGGAGCAAGATCCTTCTAAAATACAAAGGAAACATCTTAATATTTGGACCGCAAACGAAAATTTTCGAGTTCCGCTTTCGCGAAACAAAACGATGACTGCGTGTGTGGGCAAACTCTAACAGTGCATTTAGTCCTGATAAGACTTCTCGTACCTTCTGATTAAATTTACTGGAATGCTGGAAAATATAATACTGCTGAAGTCTTCGGGCTCGCATATTTCGCGTTTAGAAACAGCAACAGTTGTGTAGGGACGACTGGCATCGCTTACAGAACGTAGCCTTATGGTACAACATGCCAAGAGAAACGACATTTAAACGAGCTTACGACGCGAAAACCAATGACAATTTCCTGTCAGATTATCCGAGCTGGATAGAGAGCCTGGTTACAACAAAACGTGAAGAGACTTTTGGCTGTCCTAAGATTTTCCAGAGCCATCCAAAATTGGACCACTAAGAACATTAAAAACAATGAACAAAATCCCAAGGGCTCGATAAAGGGACACCAGTGATTAAAAAAAACTACAAAAACTTTCCTTCATAGCGTTGATGAACCATCAGCGAATCAGTTCGTTTTTCGGAAATAAATTGAAAATAAAACGAGCTACCTCGACGGGACAAGTACATTTGATCCACCTTGGAGCCCTACCGCAGCTAAGGCAAGGCACTAGCTATAAGGTCACGCTGTAACTGAAAACTTCCTCAGCCAGGCTTTCGAGGTAGGCTCAGATGATGAGACAACTTCACCGTTTTCACTGATTGCCAAACACTTGATATGTGTTACCTGTTTAAATAATCTGCCATAGGCATACGTGCTAACCTAGTAGCTTGAATTTTCCCAGAAAGTTGCAAGGCGTATCACTTAGTTTCTTAAGCCTTCTTTTCTTAATTTCACTTACTCTCTAGCAATTGTTGGTCCACATTTTATTAGCATGAGGTTTGAAAAACTTGACTATTATCCATTCATCCTTATCATTTCAAGTCGATTCTATATCTTCGATTCTTTGATGGAGTTTCAGCCTGTAATTCTTTCTCTGCTACTAGTGGCACTAGGAATCGTGTACCCTGGTACTGCGTGTTGCACGGCTGAACTTACCATGGCTAGTTTGGTCGCTCTTTTGCTCTGCATCGCTTAGCACTGGGGCCTACTTCAGCTTAACTTTCCTCGGGTTAGTTGTATCCTTGAATGCTTGCTTGCGGACCTAGGTTAGCTGTCAGGCCATGTATAGCGCCAGGTTCTGACCTGCTCCGGGATTTTAGTAGTTTACCATTAATTTTGCTGATTGCTAGCTCTGTAGCAGCTTTCATTAGCCAATTTTCTTACTGAAAAACATCAGGACGAACAATTGGGAAGTGTCCTTTCTCTGAGGTGCAATCTCGGTGCAATTTCTGACCTCGAAGGTAAACCTGTAAGTGATCGTTGGATCATTTACTGATTGGATTTACTGGAAATATTCTCTCTACAGATTTGAAAATTTGGAGCTGGTTTCTTCAAGGATGGTTACTTTTCTCAAATTCTGACCGGGTGCTCATTGATATACGGGCAGATTTGCTTACAGCTTTGCTGTGCAGACAGGCAATTTGGTGAACCTTATCTTGCTACTCTATGCTCTAATACTTTTGTATTGCCGAGTGACACAAAATCACTCGTTATGTGGTTATATTCCTCATCCCTAACGCTTGAGTCCCGACGGTGAGCTTAAACAATAACTTCCTTTTCTGATTCACCAGGTTTCTAAGTACCGAGGTAAGTCTTTTTCGGACTTTTCCTGCATCAGAAATCCAAGCTAGGCTGCGGTCCATTTTTACCCCTAATTGCCTTTACCTTTGCCGTCCAAGGATAAAGGTGAGAGGTTTGCCGTTTTCAACATTAGATGCTGCCACAATGAAGTCCATTTGTTCTTGCCAATTTACCAAAAATGTGTTTTGAGTTCCTTTATGTTCAGTTCTTCAGCCATCTGAGTGTCCAGTGTGTTAAACGTGGTGTGGCACCAGCTTAGTATAAACCTATGTTTATCCATTTTTTTAAAGAGATGAGGTGCTACCTACCACTTCGAATCTCATTTTCCTTTTGATGGGTAGTTTTTGGCCATTTGTTTGCTCAAATATTTTCCGCAAGTAGTTTGGGGTAGCTGATATTATATTTTTTTTGCCAACATCACCGAAAAAAACTTTTACACTCAGTTAGCCAGGTATCCTTCCGTCCTATTCAGCACTTTGCTTAGTGCTGTCCCTAGTCAATTTCCTGGAAGATCTACGTGCTGGTTGGATGACAGTTCCAGTAAGGTCACAATGGCTTTCATGTACCAATCTATTTCAAGGTTTCCAACATAGAACACGTGAAGTTGATACACCTAACCCTGGAGTGATTGCTTAAGTGACGTTGGATTGATACATTTATTGTTCTTTAGAACAGTTGGGCTTGGACCTCTTTAGTATTTAAACATTTCATGCTGCATTCAGTTCAGCATAGTGTCTTTGAAAAGGAAGCTCAGTATATTTTAATCAGGTGCCATCCGTTCCGACTTTATCCTTCCCTGATTCCTTGCATGGTTTGACGGCGTTAATGTTCCATCAAACTTTTTCCTAGTTGATAATTTCCATAGCAGAAGGTCATTTTTGTAGGGGAGCATTTTCGTCATTTTCTATCTACCGTTGAACTTGTCATCGCTACATTTTCCAACATGTCAGTGTTATTTGCGGAGTTAGCACCATGATTAACAATTGACATTTGATTATTTGACATGACACGTAATTCACTTTAAAATTTTCTCTTGTTTCGGGATTCTGTTTTCCAATTGTCTATCATTTGCATAGGAAACTGGATGGTTTGCACCACTATGGATCAGAGTCAATATATAGATTGTATTGACTCTGACTATGACTCATAGTGTTACCACGAACAAGTGCTTACATTCTGTAGGGACATGACGAGTAAAGTGATATGAACCAACCATGTAGCAAATAAAGTGAGCTTCACAAGATAGAAGGCTTAGAGGTATCGCGATGGTTAGTTTTTCGAGTTTTAGTTAGTTTTTTTGCGAAAATAATTTTTCAGGTGCAATACTATGTGTGAATCATTCTGTATACTTATTTTTTTTAATCTATTATATGTGCCTTTCTATTCCTGTTAATAACTTTGTAATTTTGATAACAATAAAGAGGTTGTTCTCATCAATAGTCATCTGAGCACGGAAGGGAGTGTTGCTTGTCTGGATAAATTTTGCGATAAAAATTGTTCAAATCACACTGAATGATTATCAAAATTACTTTCTTTCCCTAATATACCCTCAGGACACGCATCGTCACTGCGTAGCTGTCAAAAGGTATGTCAACTTTGACTTCAAATGTCACGTACCATAATGACAATCACCACAAAACACATATCGCGTTCACTTACACAAAATTGCCAGTTTCAGTTTCAAGTTTGCTGCTACTCTCTCCTTCCCAAAATTTAAATTTGTCAGCATATTATGCACCTGTCAATAGACGGAAGGTCAGCATTATGTAACGGTATTAGCTGTCACTCACTTTTTTGAAGTTTTAAAATTATGAAACCTTCAACAAAACCGCTGTTCACCGGTGACAAGCAAAGTTTGGGTAAATAATAAACGAAAAAAAACTATAAATAAGCTCAGTTTGAAGTAAATGTTATTCCATACGACATGAAAAAAAACTTCACGATCGAAATTTCAATTTACTTGGAAGGTTTCACGTAGAGAAGTAACGAAGTAGTAGAAGTAACTTTTACAAAGTGATTTATAAATTTGTTGCAATTCCTTGCCGAAATTGTAGCATTTTAGTAGGACCCTTATCACACATGAATATCCCATTGGCAACAAACGAACGACAGGAGAATAGTGACTAGGCTACAAAAGTTTAAATGCTGTAAAAAAACTCAAATTCTAGATCTGCTCCATCCTGCGACTCACTCATGTATCGACAATTGTTTTGTATTTCGTCCTTTCATTGTAATTTGAATTGAAAACTGTCCTTTTCATGCACTTTTGGTTGCTAGTTTGTATGTTGCTGCCATTAATTTTACCAATATATGCAAATTGTAAATATTTTGTATTCCCTTTTTGTACAGATTGTGCATAGGGATATGCAGGTTCAACCGGATGTGGCGTGTATATGATCAACATGAGAAAATCTACAATGCATTACGTTACACATACACATGAGGATGTTTTGTTAAAGTTTATTTGTAGTACTTATTGCAGAAACGATTGTTGAAAATCTGAACATGAGCACTTGGTAAATATTTTCAAATCCTTCCCATTAAAAAGTTGCTCGGGAAAGGAGTTGCACATATTTGTATTGACGAGAAATTCTCGTCTATAGTTTGAAACTTCTTTCCTAAACTTTCTCCTTACATTTACTTCGGAATCAAGTTATTATCAAAACAAAATTTTTAGAGCAGTTCCTGAAGTTGTAATACCAACTTGCAAGAACTTCATTTGCAATCAAAACATTTTTGAAATAAATAAGTGGTTTTTTTGATAAATTCAATCCTGAGTCGTATAACAATGATATGAATGAAAATAATTGATTTTGTGTTAATGTGAAAATGAATTGAAAATGAAAATGTACGTATTGGAAAATGGATTAAGTCTGAGGAAATGTGTATTTACCTTGAAAGTCGGGTCAACATTCTCTTCTCAGCTGGCAGCTTGCCGTGCTTAAACATATTTCTCGGAAATGATCAAGGATGCTAGGCATGGTTTTCAATAGTATTCGCAACATCTGTCGGTAAAAACTTTAGTTACCTGACCCACATTTATTGATAAGTTTGATAAGTCTCAGCTCCGCCGACCTCCTGCTTATTATCCTTTAAACATTCTCTGCATACCCTTTATTTGTGTACGCAAAGCGTACTCATATCTGTTTATACGTCCAATAGTCATTTGCATCTTATATTCCCTTCTGACATATGTCTTTAAAAGTTAACATAGTCCATGGTGAGAATAAGCTTTACTTGACTATTGAAAACCACTCAGACTTCGAAGAAGTACCAAAAAAGAAAGAAATACGGATACCACATGTAAAAAAGAAAGCGAGCTTTGTAAGACAGAGAGCTTGTAAAATTAAATGACGTATATGAGCGTAGGGATCGTGGTGGCTAACTTCCCACGATTAATTGTGGGTTAGCATTGATTTCCTCGTGTAATAGAAATCAAATCAAATCTTACCGAATCATATAAAAAGCAAGGGAGGCAAATGTCTCAATGCCCCTGTTTTAATGATGGAATAGGTGCGAAATTCAGGAATTTTCACTGATAATAACTAAACTCGCGATGTGATTTTGAATCAGCTTAAAATTAAAAGTATCAATCCTAGTAACATTGGCAGTTTGATAAAGGTTTTCGACTCATGCGCAATGTTTTCAATAAGCTTGAAGTTTTCTGTGCAGATCTGCTCAGAAGAGAGGATTTCTGCGTAGGTATATGCCTGAATGCATTTTTTTTTTCAAAAACTCGTAATTGTTCTATCATACAAGCACTTGTTGTACAAAATCTGACATTCCTCAATTAAGACTTATTTAAGACTTTTGACAATTGGTCCTGGAATAAAAAGGAATCAAAGAAACATTTACACTTTACTATGCTCCACGTCCTTTTTGAAAACCGTCTAGTTGTGATGTTAGCGGTTTTTAGAATTCAATTCTTTGGATAATGGCCTAAAAATTGCTCTTGAATGAACGGAATAAGAAATAAGTAAATATGAAATTTGATTTACAGAACAGCGCTCAACTTTTATAAACAATTTTCAGAATATAAATCTTGGCAAAAAAATTTAAATGCTCGAATCTTACACGCGAATGAATTTCAATGTTTGTACAAAACCAATGGTTGAGTTTGAATGGCTTCTTAGTCTGGAAAACTTTTCGTCTGGAAGCCGCGAATAAAACTTTTCTTGCTGATATAATTAATACTAAACATAAATTGCACTAATTGGAGTCTCCAGTACTCTATGTCGTGTTGAGTTAAATCAAACTTCTTCAAACTTTTCAATGAATGTTTTCCATTCCCTTCCCTGAATGTGATGCTTCAGCCTGAATTTATCGCTTGCGAAGCTTAAACATATTTTGTGGAATCTTTAAATTTCTTTAGTATCCTGAACTATTTGAAACACAAACACATGCTCGAATTCCCTAAAATCAGGAATTCCACTCAGACGAAGTCAATCCACACATCACTATCCATATTCGGAAGAATCAATCACTCCAAGTTCCTTGCACCTCCAATAATGACTGCCATACACTTGGTTTCTCTAATGACTTGTGAATGATTTACCCCAGGACTTAGTACAACCACTACTTATCACATAAGACATTGATTCATTATTGGAAAGTTCAGTCAACCCCCGAACGTCATCAACAATGCAATGCAAAATATCCTTGTTACAACAACGTCTCCGTTGACATCATCAATCCACCGAAAACTTTGTCCTTAAACTTTTTAAATTATAGGGACCCGACCGCACTGTAATATGCATGATGGCAATCTTGGCAGCAAGTTTCCTTGTACGTGTGAACGTTTTAAGGATACTTTTATGCGAATAACGAACGCAATTATCTTTCACTTGAATGCTTTCAAGTTATAGTGTAAGCACTAAATTGTTGCGAAAACTATTCTTCGAGACCGCCGACGTAGGGTGCTGTAAAAACGAGGAAAAAAAGGAAATACGACAGGACTTAGGGAGAGGTTTTGCCCAGGTGAAAGTGCTACAATCTCAATATTATGCAGCTATATGACCGCACTATTTCTGTCTATACTACGGCCGGAACAAATCCGAAATGCCTTTTTAACGTCTGAACGTACATATATGAGGGTTGCTAGGATATTTAGACTTTAAGCTGAGCAACATACACGTATGAATATTAAAAGGTACGACAATTGCAAAGTGAGTATGTAAAAGATATTAGAGGCAGATGAAGCTAAGAGCAAGTTTTCATCAAGGATGAATAATTCTCGGTGGCATTAAGGGTGTAATCAGGGATGTAGTTCAATGAAGTTATAAGTCAGACTAGGACCACGTTGAGTATGACGATTTACTGTTGAGTCTGGAGCAGAAATGGTTGACCCGGATCAAGTTTTAGGTTTTTGTTTGAGTTTCTGATCATTACTGAAGAAATAACGAGCAGATAGGTTGAATGAACATGTGGTTTTATCTGCCTAACGTCCTGGTCGGTTTAATGTTACATTTGTTCATCAAGTATTTACTCTTGTAAACTTGTCAGTACATTCATCCCGGCAGCTTTAATCGTGTCTGGCTCGAACAATATTGGAGTGTTGCGAATACAATTTTTTTATTTTTATAAGTTAGTATTTGAATAAGTAAGTAGGGATAGGAGGGAGGCCAGACAGTGAGGAAGTCATTGGAGGACATAAATAAGAAGAACTAAGAGATTTATGGCTCTTTGTCGGAAAGGCATCAGGGACTGCTTGAACAGTCACGCACCACAAACTGGTTATATGTTAGTGATGAAACTGGGTCCCCGTGTGCCCTGGATGCCCTAAGGTGCTCCTTATCATTAGTAGAAAAAATAGATGAACACACTGCTTCCTACACGTCCTGCCTGTGTAAAGGCTGACAAAAAGGCAGCAGTAGTCAAATACCCTTTTTTTGGAAGGCACCAAATTAGAGGAAGCAGATCAGTACCGATCTTCCTACAAATAACGATCGAGCAGAATTGTAGGAACTAGTCATCTTCCTATGTCCTGACTTGTTACTGGGTATTTTCACTACCTCCTATATACAGGGATCTTCCTAAACCGTTGAAATGTACTGTATTGATCAACAAGTAGAATAAACCATCAGCATACTACTAGCCGTCTGTATTCGATCGATAGTGTCTGCTATACAAAGCTGGACAGCAAGAAAGGAGCAGTAAACTCAAAAAGGGAGCAGTCATTGGCGAGTTACATATTGTTGGGAACATTTTTCCAAGGCAATTCTTCATAGATGTATGTATGCTCCACATTTGCTTGAACAGGTTTGAAGCAAGACAAGGGCCTAAGGATGCCTTGGCCAAAAGTTTTGCTATAGATACTGATGTCAACTTCACGGAGATGTGGAGACATTCGGGAATGATGTGGATTTGGAGAAACTAGAACCGGGAACTAGAACTTTTTCTTGGGCAAGAGGAAGAGTCTGTAAAAGTCTCATCTAAAAGTCATTTTTCGGGAATGGAGGTGAAAAATGGCTATCGCACTACAGATTATCGTCACATGCCTGGGAGTGTAAGGCTTGCATCCACAAATAAAATCCTCCATAGCTATTGTTGAAGCTAGAGCCCATCCAAAAACTTCTCAGGTTTAACTTCACAGTGGAGTCCTTAATGTGTCATTAAGACAGGCATAGCTTTTCGGGTGACGAGATAGTCCTTAACATCAAGGCAACATTGCCTCAACGATCGTTTCAGGGGTTACCTGGCTAATCATAGTAGCAAGGATACTTCTCTTTTTTTTCCAATCCGTGGGAATATTGACGGTTATATCCGAGAAAGTGTGAAAGATAACAGTCCACGTCTCCATGTTTCTGGTTGATCCATGGCTCAAGAAGTACAATCAGTCTAACAGTCCACGGCCAGAAACACTTCAGTTTTGGGTTTTGGCTCTTTTTTATGGTTCTAGTGCGGGTTAGAACTTCAGCTTCATCGCAGCCTATTATCAAACAACTTCGAAAGCTTTCCTTACGCTCGAGGTACCAACAGGTGTATGGGAATTACTCCCTGCAACGGCGGACACTGCGCCTACGGAAACAGTGGGATTACTGCATGCGATTCTTGGTGCTTCTTTTCGTTGGAAACTTGCTATTTTTCGGAACTGATAGCTCTCACCATCGAGAATGACCTCATCAAAAAGAGCCTGCCATTTCGCTTAATGGCCTTAACTCTTTTTTAGCAGATTCATGCAAAAGACATTCCAGTTCATAACATTATCACCTCATTTGCTCCATCCGACACCGCTTCACGGTTTATTTGCCCCACGATAAATGTTCACTCATAAAATATTGCGCATCTATTAAACGGCTAACCTTTCTGTGAAAGTTGTCGCTCGTGATAAACGCCAATGACTGTCTATAATTGTGAAGACAAGGAGAACTTATGAGTGTGTATAGCCTGTAATTAAATATTTTAATTATCTTATGGGGTAAGTGCTCCTAAAATTTAACAACGTCGTATCTATTCTTCATCTTTGTTCGATCAATAAAAAAATAATTTATTCGGAGCTCAGTGCAAACTTTACAAGGGACGTTTTTGAGCGGTGATTATGTTCTTTGTTCGGAAAGGGTGTGTTTGCGTGAAAGTTACTCCAACCCCTTCTCGCGATCCGTTACATTCAAGCCTTCTTTCAGTTCTTAACCAATTACACGTAATTAAAAACCTCCGCAGGTAGCCATGTGTATCCGCCTCAACTGCACAAATTGAAAGGAGATATGATGGATGAAACTCATGACAATAAAAACTGAAATTAAAATTAATTACCATCTGTAGAATTCAACTGTATCTTCCATTTATCTTTACTTTTCAACCCTCCTTAACCACTGTAATTCCTTCCATATTGTTTTGTTGTTTGTGTCAGATTTCACAAAATGTAAAATTGCCTCCATCCGAAGGGTAGCATTTAAGCAGCGAACAATTAGAAACTACCACCCTAAGACCGACTCCGAAAGCCAACAACAACAGCAACAAAAAATGGGAAATAAATGTTGATGGAACTTTCCTTAAGTTAAAAATTAACGCTATGTGAAGACGAAGGGAAATGTTGAACGTGGAAATACAAAAACAAAAACGAGAAAAACATCGATAAGAGCACAAAAAACTCAATCCTGAGTGAGTTGCGTTTGTAAAATGGTTTGCAAGGGACCTTATCAATCTTAGTAAACGAGGCTGAACCTCAATAATTTATATTCAAGCGAAAAAAGGATACTGTCAAGTCCGAGAGATAGAGGAAAATATTTTCCATTCTTTTTGTCTTATTCTATTTTATTGAGAGTACAAAGCAGTCTCCGAGCTATTCGAACGAAATGATTTCCAGGGTGAAAATGAGAAGCAAAAAAAGGTACTTCGTTGACAGACAGGATAAGCCCTGTGGACCCGTAAATACTATTTGAACAAGGCATATAATTGACATAGTGCAGGAAAGATTTAGGAATTGGTTACTTCAAAGGCAAATAAGCAAATAAATTGCAAAATAATGTTGATGTAAGCACATTGGGCTTGAAATTAGGTATAAGGTTCAGGCTCATGGAAATCTGTTCGCATTCAGCAGCGGAAAAAAAATTGATTTCGCAACCGAAAATATTTAGTTGGTGGACGGCTTTATAACGTAAAGGTTATATACTAGAAACTATCAAAAGGATAAGGGTTGAAAGTAGATTGGGTCCCCACCACCGGCGTCTACCAGTAATTACAGCAACTTGTTTCAGATAAACTGAAAAAAGGTCAAATTTTTATCACTGAGTTAATGAAACACTTTCGATGAGTTGGAGAATTAACTCCAGGCTCTAGGGAAAAATTAACTTTCAAAATATCGAAGAAACGAAAACTTGCTGAGGGTCATGAGACAAGACTTTGCAGAAAAAAACGGGTCTTAACATTTTCCTCTTTTTTGCCCAATCAATTAAATGGGGTTTCAAAATTTAGTTCGAAATTTTAACAGACGAAATAAAGATAATCTTTACTGAAAACAAATAATAGTACAAAAAGGTTTTAAATCTTTTCCTCCCTTTCAAAAATGAAACAAATTGATTGAATGACAAACATTTGCCAAAAGTTGACACAAAATAAAATTTTGAATATAATACAAAACAAAGAGTAAAACCCTATAAATAACCACTTGCACGTCATTTCAAGGGCACAGATAAGGGAAAACAAATGACATTTTGAAACTTGAGTACAATTTTCAAAGTAGTGAGAACAGTGCATATGTGTGGGGGAAAAGAGAATTTTCCAATATTCTACGAAGAGCCTTATGTGAGGGAATAAGCCGTAGACGACAAAAAAATTTAGGAAAAATTAAAAATCCTGAGTGATTATTGAGTATTAAATATTAAGTTGGTGAGAGATTTCTGAGTACTCACATGCGTTTTAGAGAAGTTCCAGGAAAAATACGTATTTGTGCTTGATTGCTATCCTGAACTGACTGTTGGTGAAGAAACGCCGGATTTGAATCAAAAATGTCATCCATTCGTAAAAACGATGACATTTTGATGCACAACACATCGCTTCTAGGTAAAGGACAAAGGTTAGGTTAAACTGAAGGAGGTATTCATTGCGATCCTTAGGGTTTCCGAAATTCTTGATCTTTCGATCACAGCCTCTGATTCTGGAGTTCCGTACCATCAGGACATCTTCATCGATTGATTCTCAGCTTCACCAACTTTTACCTTCGTCGTTTAGTTCTCCGTCAAACGTCATTTTTTTATTATCAAACAATCATCCATTTTCTGTGGGTGGAATTGGTGGAATTTCGATAGCTTTACTATCCTGGAGTCTTCTTGCTTGTCAAATATTTCATAATACTCAATAATTTATCTAATTTGTTATTCTCCTTTCCCGTCCTCTTCCAATGATTCTTCTTAGTTTCCCCTTTCTCATGGGTTGGGTTAGTTTCCTAGGTAAGGCTCAATGCTTAATAGCCATGACAAAGAATTGTAACCAAACTTTGTTTTGTTGTGTGTGAAAAATTTTACATGTAATTACATGTAAAGATTTTCTGAATAAAATGAAATGATTGATTCGCGAGCTGAAACCCACGTTGAATCTCGACACATTCCCAAGCTTGTCACGTTGATTGTCACCAAGATATATCTGGTTTTCTATATTTGAATTTAGGTCGTCAGTGCTTCACATTTAAGAGAAATTTTTTAAGGAACCCAAATAAAACAAAATCCTTTGCAAGAATTGCCGGGGAACAAACCAGAGAAAAACAAAACCTTCAAAGACAGTAAATCACGAATACCAGTTCAAAAAAATTCAACAACAAAACTCATGGCAATAGGGGACTTTTTCCAAAATAATCCTGAGCCAATTGAAATCATGCCACAGAAAAATGTTGTTAAAGATCCTTCAAGGAATGCTTGCAGCTACCCAAAACATCGCCTAATTACATTATTCAAAACTTGGAATTGACGTATGAGCAGTGTTTCTATTCTAGTGCAAAGTGCTCATTTCCTACTTTAGATAGGAAACTTTAATATCCAGTTTCATCCTCTGCCCATTTGGAGGCCGGGTTTGCATTGCGCTGGTGGCAGTGGTAGTTGAATTTGGGTCTCTATCGTCGAACTATCAACCAATTTAGCTGTGATAGTTGCTCAAGGATCAATCACCAAGGCCAAGCGTGGTTCTTATTGAACTACCTTCTCCTGTACCTTTGGGTTGAAGCGCTCTAGATCTGTAGTGAACTTCCACGATACAACAGAGACAGACTGACAGAGAATAATGATGGCAAAAGATTTCGGGAAGTGAGAAGCAATAACTGGAAGCTATGAAGAAAGTCTTCATCTGGGAAATAAAAAAGCTCGATTTCTTCAAGTCAAACCTCAGCTGCATTCCAGTGGCTTTGGCTTCCATGCGTCTCTCAAGCGAGCCAATAAGTGTTAAATGCGCTGATCACCATTCACGTACATACACATCGTCAATATCAACAGGAGAGTAATGTCCCAAAATAGACCTTATATGGGCAACCAAGCAACGTCGTTAGACCGTCAAATGCTGGGCTGATATGTCGTGCGTATACCGATGATATCAAAAACCACTTAAAAATTTTGAGTTCCTAGCTCCAAGCAAAAGTTTTAACATTCAATTAAGAAGAAACCGCACTTTTCGCTTTCAAAAGAAGGTTTAAAAATTGGCAAAATTCACACCTTTTTTTGAGTTGGTCGGAAGTTGGGTGAATATCACGTGAAGAATGAAATAATGTACTTCGGAGTTTTGATGAATGGTAGACACACTTGAAATCGGCATAATAGGACAGTGTCGGTTAAGCCTACCAAGGCTTTGTTTGTGTTAGTAAATGAGTTCGGCAAGTATGAGGGTAGACTTGAAATTCGTCGATGAATAAATCAATCATCCCTAACGGAGCAGTCTCCCAGGCAAACATACTCCAAGAAGACCCCTTTTCAGGTGACTTGCTTCCACTTGGAAACCATAAATTCATGTCTCATAACTGCCCCTGAGAGATGATCCACTCTGAAGCATTCCACTGTTGCACACATCATTGTTGGAGGATCTTGAAGTCAAAAGCAAAACGCCTATCGGGGTAATAATAATAGACTAATAATAGGGTAATAATACAGACTCAGTAAAATGAGCACCTTGACTGTAGCAGCGACAATTAATGATAAAAGTTCAAGCTTAGCCATAAATTTCTGTCACACTCACAAAATTTCGTCAAAACATTTTCTGGCTTAATGAAAACATTTTAGCATAACGCTAAAAAAATTTTATTTTTCCAATTGAGTTTCCCAAGTTGGTCATTATGCGAACCCCTTTCTAGTAGCATTATAATATTTAACACTTTCACTTGTAGTAAACGCTACCGAAATTTCAGACAATTAAATCAGTCCACAACTATTTATTTCGTCCAGGCTTTCCACTCTTCTTATCCTTCCATGAATCGTTGCGAAGCCGAAAGCATCCCAAGTCTTGGAACAATTTAATTTCGGGATTATGGTCTACGCTCCGGTAATAATAATAGCCATGATGCTTGCATGCTGAGATTGCTGGTGTTTTCCTCGCTGTCCTGACTCAGCTACAACTAGGACTTCAAGGATTGTTGGCCTCATAAACATGTTCTTACTGCTGTTTGCTGTATTTTAATATAGTACATTAGTTCGGGAGTCGTGCGTTAGGACCCGACCTGTGAATGTTTCACTTACCTATTACAACCGAAAAGAAAACTAATTTAGCTTAAGTGGAAACCACCACCGAAAAGCCTTCATGTTTTCCACTGAGCTATTACATTTCTTCACATTAGAAATAATGAATATTTACCACTTTGAACGTTTTTCATTTTATTTGGAGCAAACTTGTTCCTGTTCAGCTGCTGTGGCTGGCGTTGCTGTGCAATTTTTCAACCACCAGTCGTTCTCCCTCTCCCGGTCTCCCTTTCTTAGGTACACCTCCTTCCTCTCTCTCACCGGTTCTTAACGAACTCCTTAACCGAACTGCTTTTTCTTGTTGGCGTCATCATAGCGAGGTAGACAAAGGACTTGTGACAGGACTTTCTATGCGATTAATTTCGAGATCTCTCTTTAATGAAAATAATGGCAATGACCTGAGAGGATATAACCTTTTTTGTCCTGCTCTCCGCCTAATCCTGATGTGAAAACTACTTGAACGGATTTGGGAAATTACCTTAGCTTTATCCTTCATGGCTCGTAATATTAATGTGGAGCTTTCGAGCCATATACATTTCAGCAATGGAGCAAATAGATAAGACGAGTGAGGAAAGGGTTCCTTACCAATGGTTGACAAGGGATAGATGGTGCTTATTTTGGTTGTTTCGCTGTGGTTGAGTGATACACGACTGATTATGTAGCGATTTATGGCGACTTGGCTCTAAATTAATTGGTATATAATTTTCTGAAATTAGTAAACGTGAGGCTTCCCGAAAGGAAAACAATTTAATTTAGTTTGCTTAAGTATTAGTAAATGTCTTATTGACTTTGGTTTGAGCAGACCACGCCTTCAACTTGCTTTAAGCTTTGTGAAACGTCCAGGTTGCTGCTGTTTCAATTTATTTGGAATTCATAATCACATGCAAAGCTGATGTTGCTGCAATTTTTCATTACCATTGGCTTGTACGTAGTGTCCGAATCGATAAAAACTTTTTCGACATCACGGAAAAGTTACTTTCGTCCTGTGCATAAAAGCTTGTGGCAACATAATTAATAAATGCCACATCGCACTTACAAACGACACACATGTAACCTACATGTCACACTGTATCTGCACATATGGCTCTGTCATTTTCATTCATGCACACAGTTGACATAAACGACATATACAAGCGGTGGATCTGACGGAGCATTTCCATTTGAATTATAATATTACAGCCTTCCGATTTTGGTTTCAGACACAATTTCGAAGTAGACCATGAAATTCTCATTGCCGCGGAATTTTTTGCATTGGAAGAGCAACAACCACAAGATTTACATTGGAATTTCAAGAAGACACGAACTAAATTTCTGAAAGGACCTGAATTTTTGAAATTTCTGAAAGGTTGAAAGTTAATACAATATTAAATACTTGATATTTTGTATTTACTTGATATCATTATTTGCTGGCTCATATTTTACGAATCGGATAGTCTGAAATGTGGACTGAGTTGCCCAAAAAGTGAACTCTTGGATCTGCAAACCCAACATGACAAATGTATCAAAGGAATCTACCAAAGTGTCCACCTAAGCACCGAAATTATGATCTCCGGAACAACTTGTACGTCTTCGTTGATACAGCTTTCTAGTTTTCAGCAGAGTATTCCCAAAAAAGTCCATTGAAGCATCCTCAGCAGATTCTATCGGAGTGATTTTAGGGTATCAATCAGAGCATTCGCCAGGAGTGTCCATCGCTGCATTACCCAGAAGTCTCCATCAGAGCACCCCGAAGTGAGCATCAGATGTTCACCAAGATTATAAATTTGAGTACTGTCAAAAGTTTCCACCCGAATCTTCCTTGGATAGCCCATTGAATCATTGAAGCCCATTGAGGCGTCGGAATAGTCCAATTATTAGGCGAAAACGAAAGTCTTCACTTATATTGACTGATCGTTTCTGCGTTTAAAGCGATTTATTATTAATCAAACTACCGACTTTTGTTATTTTGGAAAAACAACAATGAATTAATTTAAAAATATTTATAATCCGAATTCAGTATTTTTATAATAAAATATATAATAGAAGGCATAATGGATATATTTCTTCAAGCCCTCATCTAATAATTGCTCTAATTTCACCAATTGCTTCCAAGTCAGTCCCTTCAACGAAGCTTGTTACAATGTCTTAAAAGAATCTGAAAATTATACACTGAAAATTGGCCTGCCGATGATACGTACCACCCTCCTTGCTCTCATGAAAAAGCCTCTGAACTAGTCGTAATCGTAGTCGCAAAATACAGCAGGAAAAGTAAATTCCTTAAAAATTCGTTTTATTGAGAAGCCTGAATTCAGAACTCAGGAAGAATTATTTGGACTCAAAAAAGATGCTCTGTCCAGAACTTCAACAATGATGCTGGTCCTACTCGATTCAACTGAAGGATGTCAACTAGCTCTGATATGTTTGACGTTGCGACATCATTTGATAAAATCTGGTATGCAAGAAAAATATCTAAAATGCATCAATTTGAAGTGCCCTTGCAGCGCTCATGGCACGTTTCCAGCGGGAGAGTTTCCCTTCCCGATATTGAAAAAAGTATCGCACGCAAGTCTCTGGACAACCAATGATACCGCCTACTTTATATCTTGCTCACTACCTCGGAAGTGTAAAGATGGTGGAAAAATTCCTAAACTAATACAAAAAGGACAGCAAGATCATGTGATGAAAACTTCATGTGGAAATAACCAGCTAAGTTCTTTGGACTCTCATTTGTCAATAAGATTGCGTAAGTTGAGAACTCACACAAATAGGAGCGCACTGTGGGCTGCTCTCAATCCTTCTCCCTTTTGCGAAATCTTTTATGAAGCTTTAGCCATAAACATACAAAAGGTCGTTTGAAAACAGATATTATCGCTGAAAGGATTCTTATCATTATTATTTTTATTCTTGCTAATCCCGTCCTCTGCTTGTGAGTTTTGCCCGGGGATCTTAAATGATCTTTCGCATTTTTTCGAGAAAATTCTCAATATGACAAGGTTTAGTCTGTAGTCCAGACACCACTGTGAGGTCGACAGTCAGAGCGCAAGTTACCTCAACTTCTCAACCACAAAAAACCAATTAAAATTACTATTTTATTATAAGTAAAGAAATCAAGCCTCGCTGCTAACAACCCGCTTTTGTGCGCATTGAGGACATCAACGGAGAGCCTTGGAGCTTCGGTTATAAGCTTGTCTTGTGGAGGCTTAAAGCCTCATATGCGCCTTGTTGTTGCAAGAGGAGAAAGTAGAAGAGGCATTTTGCCCCTTATCTCTTTGTATCCTGGTCGTTTTGATGTGAGAAAAGCCGGCGGATTATCTGCTTTTCATCGCAAATAAGCTAGACAAAGCTATGTGGTCAATCGAAATATGCAAGACCACGGCACCACATGGCATTCCAGCGCAAAATCCTCCATCTTATCCAACAAATTTGCTCTGGCAAGTTGCTTAGCATATTCATTGCCCGTTTGGAGGAAGGTGTATTCCTAAAAGGCTGGAAGAAGGCAAGGCTTGTCCTGATTAGCAAGGGCAAAGGGAGTCCGAAATTTATCTCTGCATATGGATTCCTATGTATGCTAAACACCGATAAGAAATTGTATGACAAGTACATCAGAGAGAACCTCGTCGTAGGCATTGGCACCATAGGGGATCTATACGCTTCGTCGTACCCCTTGAACACTGGGTAGTCTGCAAGAGGCGTAATTAAAAGAGTGAACGGGCAAAAGCGCATTATCACTGTTCAAGGCCAATACCAATTGTGCTGCTCAATGATTGGAAAACCTACAATGTTGCTAAATTCATTGATATTCTCAGGCACTGGAATTGTTGAGAGTTCAAACGATGTATCTTATGAGGTGTTCTAGGAGCAGCATCAAGGACCGGAAGCTGGTCTTCGGCAAATTGAGGCTCGATAAAGAACAGAAATGTTGTTGTTACCGATGTCCACTGTTGGACCTAGCATCGTCCTTCGCTTGTCATTTGTTCTCCGTGATTAATCAGGAGAGCCTCAATTTCTACTTATGCCCGTCCCCTTGTGCTAGCGATTTGAAAGACCTGAAGAGAGATGGGAGTAGAGATCGTTTCAAGGAGCCACAAATAAACACTTTACTTGAATATTATCCAAATATCACGCTGGAAGTCCTTAAATTCATGTTTGTTTTCGAGAACATTCGAAGCTGAGTGAAGATGAATCTAAAATAAGGCAATAAATCACTGATGGACAAAAGTCAGGCTCACCAAAAAGGTACTCAATCACAGCAACACATATTTCGAGCAAGTATGTACTAACCACGTCAGCATACTGTCAGTGTTTCCAGAGTTTGACAGAGGGCAGGACGATCTAAGAGAGACGACAAAACGAGAGGGAAGATAAACTCTCGCTAAGGACATGTTTGGAAGGCAGCCAGTGAAACATAGTACTGAAAGTTGTGAAGACAATAATTAAGTAATGCACGACACGCCTTTGTTTCCAAATGTTTCGAGTGTTTTGTTTCCTTGGGAAGGTCTCCGAAACGTTGACCGTCACTTGAAAGAAGTTTGATCGTTACCCTTTGGATATAGCCAATTCAACTTAATATTTTCTGCTTTCGTAAGATCGTAACCTATTCTGTTTGTGTCAATATATGAGCTCAACATTCGCTGCCATGTTTTAAGAAAACGAAGCTTATTAAAGTTTAAAGAAAACAGCGTCAAGCAATTCCAATTTATTAAATTTTATGAGAAAATATGTACACAAGACTATCTCTTCTCTATCATAGAATTCGAGATCCTTAGCTTGAAGTCAAAATTTGCATTAAATTCAAAAGTATCGTAGGAGCCAAATCTTTATCCCTGATAAATTGCATTCCATGACCATGACACAAGAGCCTGAATGTGCCTTATTAAAAAATTGCTGCGCTTGTCATTTTACCATTCCAGCAACAAAGGAATGTTGCAATTTCGCACCGAAATGGTCATAAAAATCAAAAGACCTTTTGCACGCTTTGAAGTTATTTTTACTTCGACCCCGTCCAAACAGTCATAACGCCATGCAGACATCGTAGAAACCAGCCATAAAACTGGGTAACCATCAAAGGAAATTTTTATTTACTTCTGTTTACATCTAGTGCGCGGCGGCTTCCATCGTCCTGAAATGCTAGCAGTTAACAATAAATTCAAATTAGTCGCAACAATTTGGCGAAAGCGCCACCGCGACATCTTGAAATTGAGCTGTCGGGGTGGCAATATTGCGTTTTGCTCAGCATTCCTCCTCTACTTTGCAGTCTATAAAAGAAAGTCAATCTCTTGGTGCAGAAAAGAAAAATGAACTGTTAGTTTTCGACTGTTCACAGCTTTCTCCATAGTCCTGTTGTGTTTGTTGTTGGTACGACTCTCCCACACTCGTAGAAGCCATCACGCTCAGACGAAAGTATCTGCAAAACGCAACCAAAAAGATATTCATAACGACAAAACTCTTTTTATGATCGCATGAATTTTTTATGACTTTATTCGTCCTTAAGACAGAAAAACTCCTTCAAGTCGAATTTATCCGATTTCATTGCTTTCTTTGCCTCTGCTTTTGCTTCAACCCTCCTCTCATTCAGCTTATTTCCCGGGAAAATGCACTTACAAAAAGCCACTTGAAAATTTTATAGAAACCATTATGAATGATATCCTTTCGAGAGAAAACATGACGAGCGTCAAGCAGCAGATAAGATGCAACTACGTGATGATAACTTTGATTTTTCCCTGTTTTTCCGGCTCTTGGTGAGTATTCTGGTCCAGTTTGTGATAGCACAATCACATCGCTGGCTTTTCATTTTGATTTTTCTTTTCACGACGAAGATGTTTTCCAGTTACTTGCGAGCTCTTCATAGTTTGAGTCCTAATTCACTTCATTTAGAGCGATGTGTGGGCGGAGGGTTATATTTGTCTTCACATCCTCGGAGCAAGACAAGTGTTATTAAAATTAATGAAAAGCAGTTGAAGAGCGTGCGTTGATGAGAGGGCCAATTAATTTGCATTTATCGCTCGAAAAGTAAAATTGGGAATTGTTGGGCGACTCCTGCCCAGTTTCATCACAAGTTCTATACAGATTAGCAAAGGTATGGGTTGTGGCATTAGTATGTCTCCAAGCAACGCTCGGGTTGACGCTCGTGTCCTTGCCAGGCTCGCATATTCAAGCAGATCAAGAATTAACTGTCTTGTAAAACTTTTCTCTCGTCCCCCAGTCAACCTAAATATCCTCAAATTATTCGCAACACATCAAATCACCACCAGCCAACCTGCAAGTCCTTGAGCCCGATTCTTCGACCCAAAGCCCGGTAAATCAATTTCGACAGAAGGAACTAATATCATTTCAAAGGAAAGAACAAATTTTTCAACTCAGTCTCATCCTGCCGCGGCACGGACTTTATAAAAATTTCCCTGGCCCTTTCAAACGGATCAAAGCTTGAAGTTAGGAAAAATTAGCATCAATACAATCAAGCAAATTGGGAAGGTCCTGGCTAGTCCCAGAACTACGACTACGTGGTGTAAAATCATTGAAAATCTCCTTTGCATGATTTCTCTGCTACTTGCATGATATTTTCGAAAGGAAAAGAGCAGCTAACAAAATCGAACAGCCAGTGCTTACTTGCTGTAAAGCCACCCCCGCCTGAGAGAAAAAAGTGAACGAAGAGCATTCAGCAGACGGACATTATTAAATTACAACCATCACACAAAAGGGGTTTTTTTTCTATTCGGCCGAACCGAAAAAGACGAAAAACGTCTATGAAAAATTTAGAAAAAAGGGTTTCCACGGGTAATTTGTTCTTCGCCAACCGTTTTCTCTTTCCATGACTCATCCCGAGCGGTATCCCTCCAACCCTTTCTGTAACGGCAGTAGCTCGAGGTGAGTCTTGAACAGTAGCTTTTTCTTCGCATTTTGCCAAGCTTTTCACCGGATTTGATCTTCCGTTGGATTCGAAACCCCGAAAAAATTGCTGAAAACCCTTCATGACGTTCATTTCAAATGGATAAATCTTCAGTCTGTCAAAGTGAATGGAAATCAGGAAAGGAAGTAGGGTCGAGCAGCGGTTGAGGGCGGTCCAGAGTCAAACAGTTGGGAATACCGACCAACGTTGCAAGAACGACAACGTACAGGACTAGGTAAATGCACTTGTTGAATTGGAGTTAAAAATGGCTTTGCGACGGCTGGATCCCTGTCCGAGTTGATGATGGCCAATGGGTTCAACAATATTAAATTGTAAATAGTTTCGAAACAGGAATACTGAAGAATTTCGGGAGATGACTGTAAGAATTTATTTCATTTAGTTTGCGAAAAAAGCTACAGGAGATATACGACTGTAAAATCAGTTTCTTGTGCAGTGTGTGAATTCCGGAAAATTTGATTTCAAAGTATGATTACGAGGAAATTTTGCCTGCAGTAGTTTTTGCCTTCCACAAAGACTTTTTTGGATTTATTGTTCTTTCATGCAAGTCTTTTGCAATAGCTTGTAATTTAGAAGAAACAAATTTCTAAGTGGTATGTCTAAAAGTACTAAGGAAACAATGTAAGTGCATTCCTAGCCAAAAGTTCGAACTTTTGGTCAACTCAATGGACGAATCGAGTTAGAATCAAACGATAACACGCGGAAGAGATGAAAACTAGCGTTCTGTATCATTACTTTTATAAATGAGATGAGAGACAGTCCTGAAATCACTCTCGTCAAATTGTGAGACGAAGCATTAATGATGGGTTCACACTCGGAATTTGGCATAGTCAAAATTAAGCAACCTTATAGGGTATTCAAAGTCGCGCATACTCTCAATGAATGGTAGTCTCAATTAGATTTTCGATTAGCCAGAAAGATTATCTGTGAGTGAGGTGAAGGCGAAGTACAAATTGCATGCAGGACGCCCAACAAGAACACTTTTGGACGATCCAATGTATACCTCCACAGAATTATAGAGAACTTAGCTTGGCACTGCTTGCCGCCGAATTTTGCATCACCAATGGTAGATACTTTTTGATGCTGAATGTAGCGACAGGTATTATTATAAATTATCTCTTACCCTCGACTCCAATAAACGATCGTAAGTGCCCTTCTTCATAAACAAAGACTAGACTAATTTGTCCAACTGTAGCACACATTCTCGTGCATATTCACTACTTAATTATTAAATAGCGGCTTCCCAATTAAGAGGTTTTCCCAGCAGACCCGATCAAAAAAGCCACTCAGAAGACGCGGTCTTCACAGTTTGACTCAGATATGACTGCAGGTACCCGTTCCCGCTTATCAGCTGCCTCAGGTAGTAGCCCGCACCACCGTCCTTTTGAGACCTCTTCTAAATCTTCTAAAGACCTCTTCTAAATCCATCGATCACTGATGATCAGTACTCAACGTTGGTCCATATTGGAGCCTTTCAGGTCAAATGAATCTCCTTCAAGATCAACCTACTTAAATATGTGAAAAGGAGAGAAAGGAGAGAGTGTGAAAGGAGAGAAAATCATGTGGAAAAAAATTGTGAAGGAAACACGGTGGGTTCAAAGTGAAGTGTCTGTGTAAGACAGCTCCCAATCATCCTAAACGTCTTCAAGCGATTGAAAATACAACAAAAGACGGGTCGAGACCCACAGCTGGAAAGGTGCTGCAATTTTCTTATGAAAAAGGACTCAACCTTGGGACCTATGCGCAAGAAAACTGATAAATCTGAGGCCTGCTGTTTCTTGCCTTTTCATTTTATCATAAAGTCGAGTGGAGGCATCACTTACCTTAGAATAGGATTTGTGCGTCTTCATAGTAGGCAAAGAAATGTTTCTCTTAACGACACACTTCACACTGCTTTAAAAATACAAAAAAAAAATATATTTTTCCACGCACCTTAGCAATTTTGCGTGGCCGATCTAACAACAGACGAATTTCTCAGCAGTGCTCTGACAGAAGAGGTTACTTTCAAGTAGACATAAACGCAAAAGATCGGAGCTACTAATTGATCCTTTGGAGGCAGCCCCGAAATAACCATTAAACACCTTCATAAAGGTTGCAATTCCGTTCCATGTAATTCAGTCTCACCACCATCTACTGTGAGAGACGCAATAGAGACAGCGCTAACATTTAACAAGTATTCGAGCGAAATAAATGCAGTTGTATCTGGATTGGTAAATTTGGCAGACCGCAAAACAAATATAAATGCCCTTTCTATCTCTGTCTGAGAGAAGATGTTCGAGAGTGTTTACGCTGTTTTTAATGGCTATATGACTAGGATGAAAATGCAATATGAAAGATTTTTTAACTTAGCAAGGCAATGTAAAATGGAGATACTCGGGCCAATTGGAATAAGCAAAAGAGGATGATCAGCATAGTTTTAAATGCGCAAAAGATGTGGTCCCTCTCTTTGCATCAAAGAATCAATAAAGGACCAACTTCGGCTTCGACCGGAACTCACTTATAAATAACAACCATTGAAGAAATGAGATCTTAAAGTTCGCTTTTATGCGGATGAGAAGGATGCTCATATAAGTAAGCGATGAACGGTGGAAAATTATCGGAAAATGCTTACTACTGTGTTAGCTTTCTGTATGTTAACTTTGGTAGGCTGCACCATTGCGCCAATCAAACTGATTTGCCAATAACTTTTAACTTCGCACAGAATTGTGATGACGATCTGCCAGAGGATTTCGAAAATAAATGGTAAGAGGCGCTAGAAGAGCATCTTTACTCATATACGACGGTACTTATGCCCCAAAAATCTCCATCTTCTAAACAGCTTCATGTTTCTTGCGATGAACTACGGCTAAATGATAGCACAATAATCGTAAGATTGTCCTTAGCCGCTGTCTCCAAGTCCATATCAGTCAGCCCCGGTCAGAGTTTTGAGCTCCCAGTGTGGGTAATTGGTAACTCGTAATTGCGGAAAGGAACCTGGCGTGGCAATATCAAAATTTCCTGTGGTCAGGATCTATAATGGGGCAATCATGGCTAGAATTGGTTTATAGGAAACCGAGTTACGTACATCCATGACATGACCAGTGATAATCTCTAGAGATATTTCAGTGGATTTCAAAATTCAGCCGAGTCGCGGGGATAGCTCAGCAAACAACGTACCTCATTTAATGGGTGACATATCTTGACCTTGGCAAACACAGTTTTGCCACCCTTGATCTTGCGATGAAAGAAACTTAGCCAAGATGGATAATAAATAAAACGCGTCTTGCAGCCAAGTAACTGAAAAACAATCCCTTCTCAAGCTGAATCGAGTAAGCTTCTACCACTCGTATACACGGCAATATAGCTCCTGCGGTTTGTACTTAACGTCAAGCTATAGAACGAGACCAGAAATCAGCTGACAATTGCTTAAGATCTGGAAGACGTCATGGGAACTGATCAAAACTTCGTAAAAAAATATTGCAGCCGAGATATCAAGGGTCCCCCAAACCCTCAAGCGTTAATCCAGGAGAAAACTTAGAAACCCGAGCCGGTCCAATAACGACAGATGTATTATACAAACAGCTTAAAGGCTAGAAAATAGAGAATTACCATTCAAAGCATAACCCCAAGCACTTCTTTACAGTTAACATTAGTCGCTAAGTGGTAGCAATTGGGGCGCCTCCATTTTAAAAGTAAGCATTTTCGACCAAAGACTGTATGGGCAGAGGGTTGTCAATGTTTTTAGCCTACCAATCGAGATCAAAGAAATGTGATCTTTCATTGAAGCAGAAGTGACAAGTTTTTCAGACCAAAAAGTATTGTTGCATTAGACACAAGCCCAAATAGTTCGAGCCATACCAGTGGCCATACCAAGTTGCAGAGTGACAAGATAGTGCAAGTACAACATTTCTGCAAATGTGTAGTTAATATGATGGGTTTTTTTTACATTTACTGAGGAAACGGAGCAAACGCTCTTCGAAATTCCTATTAGGCATTATTTTGCCGCCTTGCTGTAAATGGAATGGCAATTAAGGTAGGTAGAATTTCTTCTCCATAAACTCTTGAAAGCAGTTTACTGAACAGGAAACTAATAGACGAATTTCTGCGACTTCTTCGCCTTCTCTTTCAGTTTGTCTTGTCTTGAGTTGAGTATCAACGCTAAAGCTTATGAAAATGCAGGTTATTAGTTAACAAAGTTTAATCAGGACTATTTTATTATTTGGCCTAACCCCTAATAAGGATAGGCACCACTGGTCATTCGGCAGAATTGAACAATAACGAGATGCAACAAAATTAAATTGAAGTTTCGTTGTGTACACAATGCCTTACTCCATCTTGAATCTCGAATCATTTGCGTCTAGCTGTCATCTGTCTAAAATCATCAAGCTGTATTGGAGCACTACGTGATAAGACCTAGTACACGTCTTTATTTAAGTTTGAACGAACCAAGCTAAGCCCCTCCTCTTCCCAATTTTTTTCAATAATGTAACGCTCTGCAGACCGTTCTAAGATTAGCACTGGCCTGCTCATCCTTCCCCATTTGACAACAACATCGCATAGTAAACATGGAAGTGACAGGAATGAATGTTGAGATTAAGGAGGAAGTCAAAATATATCTAAGAGTGCCGTATTCAATCTTTTACGGGCTTTGATCGTTCGTTTTGTAATGGTATACATTTGTTGTGAGTCATGCGTTTTGAAAACTTAGAGTCACTTGTTGCTGCCATCATTCGTGTCCTTTTGTTGTGATAATTTTGTTGCTCACAAAATTACGTTTTTATTTTTTCGTCCTGATTAAATGATGTGGGTATAAAGGCACGTACAAAATAGTCTGTATAGGGCCTGCTTTGTATTGTGTCGTCCTTATTTACACACACGAGTAATTTGTACACGAGCTGAAACTTCCTGTTTAATGTTTCAACTTTAAATTAAGCTGGTAATTAAAACTTGATTTTCCCGTCCATGTTATGCAAGGCGCATTCTCCGTTTTTCTGTCTTTTGGCGTTTTTTGGGTGCTTCCAGGTTTCTTTTGGAGCTGGTCAGGCAGGTATATGTTGTATGAAGCGGTTTATATGCTTGTGTACAATTCTTTGTTAAAGGCTTCAAGAGTTGTTTGATCATTATGTTGTATCTATTATCTAGATGCTGCGATTTTGAGTAGTTGGGGCAGGGGTGGTAGTTGGACGAGTCATGCATTATTGTGCCCGCTGAAATTTAAGATTTTTTATGTTTTTCATATTCGCAGTTGCGTTGTACTTTGTTGAAACTTTAAAAATATGTCAGTGACCTTATTTTTATCGCGGGTGGACTGACAACTTTTGGTAATTTCTTGAAATCTTCAAGGATCTGTTGTCGTTTATTTTTGACTCTTGTAAATATTTTCTTCTCCACCTGCCTTACAAAAACGTTCAGGGCGAAAAAAACTGCTAGCACGTCCATTTTATCTGTTTCCAGGCTCTGCGTTAGAGGATGGACCACTGATCTAGGACGTCCCATCTCAGCGCTGTTTGTTTGCCTTTAAATGTTGTTGATGAATTGAAAGAAACTTTGTTTAAAAGTTGCATGCATGCTGTTTGTAGGTTACGTAGGAAAGCTTTTGTCCATTCTTTTGTAAATTAATTCTTCCTGAAAGGCAAAATTATTTTCATTACTGGTATTATCTGACATCTATATATTATTTACATGTACAAGTTTTGTTATTTTAAGGTTAACTTTTAAGTTGTTCCATGTGAATTCAGGTCTGGTTCCGTACATAGAAAATTTCATTGAATATTATTAATTTTGGTCCTTAGGTATCTAAGCCATGTCCCGAAAAACTGAATTGGCGTTGAAAACCTTCCCAAATTATAATCAGTTTGAGTTTGAGTATTGACTGTGTGGCGAGCTCAAAAGCTTCAAAATTATACGAGACAATTTCACAAAAAATTTATCCATTCATCATTGGATTTTGAAGTTTTCCAATATTTCGCAATGAAAAACATTACATTCGCGGGAAACGAGCGATGATAAATAGTAAGCAAAAGAAAATATGACTATCGTCTAAGGCTTGGAGACCTCTTTCCACCAAAACCACCACCATTACCTTAAGATTCTCGCCCGACTTTAAATTTCCGGCCCAACCGCACATTTTAGAGCGTTTCAGGGACAACATACAGTTAATGTTCAGGTGTTAGTTCCGTTATATCTTATAAAATTTATAGTGGTGAAACGCATGTGACTGTAAGCACTCGGGATTCATAGCCTTCAGTTATCATCCCTGTCGCTGTTGCCGTGGAGAATGAAAGCGCGCAACCATGAAAGCACTCACTTTATTTCGTGCCGGTGAAATCCTTCGCAGGAGGAATTACGTAGGCTGCTCGCAATACACGCTCCGCAGCATTCAAATATAAATCGTCAAGGTGAAGACAAAAGGTGTAGCCTACGTTACAGTTCCATGTGTGGAGGAATCCATACATATTAATACTGTACTACGCCAACACCCTTCGCCTCCATCACATTAACCTTTGTTCTATTGTAAATATTGAAGTTCTAGTGTGCACTTCACGGTTTCCTTGGCACAGTATTCTGAAGCGTGACATCGTTTCACATCCTTGTAATCTTTCCAGCGTTTCACTCTGCCCATCGCACACATATTAAATTGGGGGGTAGGTGGAATTTAAGAGGAAACAATTTTACATCAACAAAATTGGAGAAGTGGTGAATCTCGAATAGAGTTCGTTTGTTTTGAGTATTGAAAGGAAATCAGCAACAACATTTTCACATATTTTTACGAATTGATATTTTGGCAAAGTCTGCTGTCTAAGGAGCGCTGCAGGCACTGCGCATTCCTCGCTCGTTTGCTTGCCTTTTGATGCATTGATCCGCACCTATAAACGGAGGATATTTTCTTGCTCTGAGTCGAAAAATTAATTACGGTTTAATTTCAAACTTCTGATTGAAATACAAGTAACGCATCCTCATCACACCATGTCCTTTTCAAATGCTACCCTTTCTCCCCTACAAACAGCATTCCGGGTAAGGTGGATGAACGTGGTACGTTCTTACTTCGCGAATGAAATATATACCTCAGGTGTCCCTACCATGCTCAGCATCCGTTCGTCCTTGTATGGTAAGAAGAGGACATGATATGTAGCGACACCGTTTAAGGTATATGTTAGTTTAATAGTATGGTACCTGTAACTACGACTTATGCCAAACTATTGTTATTATTGTTGTAAGTTTTGTTGTTTTTGAAGACTCCGCGGGAGGACGAGACGCGAGCTTTGGAAAAGTCAGAGACACAGGAATAACTTGTAATGTAAGAGACAGGAGAAGAGCTAAAGAGCTGGAACATTTAGGGTTTGGCTGACGCAAACAGAAAATAACTCTTGTACTTCTCGCTCCACCGCTTCGGCAACATTAATATATGACATACAAAGATGACTGTAGTGACATCGAGGGTATGTGTGAAGGTGAGCAGAACTGGCAAGGATTCTTGTTTGCATAGTGAAAAGTTGTTGTTTATTGTCATGAAATTTGAACGATATTTGCGACTTAGATGACAATGATATACTTTTGTAGTGCTTCAGAATATCCTTTTTTATTGGATGCAATACTGATTGAAACTGTAGGATAAGTAAAAACAGGCGAAAATGAAAGGTTGTCTCATTTTTATTAACAGACAACGTGTGTAATATTATTAGTTTTTATGATTCCAGTTATTTTTGTGCAACCAACATCTTTAATTTCAAAAAAGCCAAGGACTACCAGTTTTGTATTTATTATAATATCCAAAGCAGATTATAAACTTAATACTGCGTGAAACAGGTACGAAAAGCACCTTGGTTCGGTAGTAAAATAAATAGAAAAAGAAACATTTACATAAGGACATAAAATATATAGGATATGTACGGGATATTTTATGTCCTTCAAATGAAAGGTGTCCGCCTAACTATTGGGTGGATCTAAGTTTGAAAAAAATATGAGAAAATGGTTCATTTGAAAAATTTTCACTTACTTATAAAGCGAAGTCCTACAATATATTTCGAAAACTGGAAACAATCTTCCTTGACTTTTTCCTTGTACTTATTTCAGATCTGTGTGCCAAATAAAAGCTTCTGATTTGCTGTCGTCGGCTTCACAAAAATTTTCTACTTAATATTCAAAAAATAAAATTTCTTCCGATTTTTCTACGTCCCATCACAACAACAAATTGATTATCAGACGTGATCCTTGCAATTTTATTTTTCTTTACGATCGGGCTTCGTTGACAACCAAAAAGCAACAGTCAATACCGACGCCATATTGAAAAGTCCAAAGGCGCGTGCGGCTAGTGAAACCGATACGCTGGATAATGTACGTAAGGTTTTCAATCCGATGACATCGAAACGCTGATTAGACCAGTCCAGACGAACAAGTGTCCTTATAAAGTTTGGATCGGGAGCAACGAATATCGATCGATACCATGATAAGGCTAGAAAAGATTCCGGGGAAAGGGCAACGGATGTCTAACTTGAACCAATGATTCCTCCAAAATCGGAGTATTAAGCTTTTACATTGATTTCCTCGATTTGTATGGGATAAAAAAAGCTTACCTCTGAGGTTTCCTTTCTTGGTTTCCTTTCTCTTAAGTTCACGATGGATGTCAATATTCATCATCGCACCGGTCATCGTTCACTCAACTTGTCCGGAAGGAAGGCCAGAGAATTGGCAGGACTACAGGATAGGGTGAGCAACCTTTCATCTGTTGAACCATTTAATTTGCCATAAAGTACGGTCATACCTCAAAAAGCTAAATTGAAAGTGAAATTATGATTATCACAAAGTCCAAAACTTCATGCAATGACTGGACTCTGTATAAACTTCATGTCCCTGTATAGTCTTCTTCATTATGCACCTGACTTTAGACGAAGACTTTGTCATTTTCTCAAGCATTACACGATTCCTTAGAAGACTGTGTCACAAGAACAGCTAATGGTATTCTCATTAGAAGGGGCTAACTTAGGTGGAGTTGCATTTGATTGTGAAAATTGAAGGCAATGACAGCTTTTTACTCGCGTGAAAAACTTTTTGAGTTAAGAAACATAACAGCAACAACCCCGATGAACTTTTCAAACATTGCTTTCAGAAGTTGGACCACAAAACCCATACTAGAGCGCATCTTGAAATAAAGTTCTTCAAATACTTTCGAAAAATTAGTCTCATACCTTTATATTTCTTAATTAATTAAAGACTCCCGTCGACTGGTTGTATCCTTGATTCTATTTCAATTCCACCGATACAGTCACATAAGATGTGAAGGACTTAGATAAGAGCAAAACCAACAACACTCGAACGATGAATGCCACGTCCTGCCGATTCCCACACAAAATCAATTATTATTTCTTGAACTTGGTGGACCATCTCATTGTGTTGGGTCGTCTTGGCAAAATGAAACACCTTGTGCTGACACCTTGAGCACATTCACCTGGAGACTACAGGTGAAACATTCCCATCCAAGTCCTTTCGTCTGCATTGTGAAGGTGATATCGCTCCTTTTCCTTTTTTGTAGCTTATTTTTCCGCCACATTTTTAGTTCTCGCTCCACAGATACGAGAGACGGTTGGCTGAATTCTTTTCTGGAAATCGCTTGCGACGAGCCCTAGCTGGTGGGGGGATGGCTTGGCAATAGATAGATCAAATGGGGGGCGCGGGGACGAATAAGATTATATTGTTGTTGGATGACGATACAGCTGCTCCTGCTGCTATTCCTGAAAACCACCACTACAACTCGATATGGGCTCATTCTGTTGTATTACTTGTCGGTCTCAACCCACCCTGCAGCTTCCTATTTCTTCCGTTTCGCTTTCTGTTCTTCTTCTTCGTTTTTTCTCATTAATTTTCCTGTAATTTCTTCTTTATGTCACCCCCATTCCGTGCTTACACAATAGACCACCAGTTTTCGGTTTATTTTTATATACCAACTCATAGATTTTGATCCCTCATTCATCCCCAGGTCGTTTGTTGGAGTTTCACATTCAAGTTTTTTCCTTTTGCTTTTGTTTGGGGTTGTCGGGGGAGAAAAACAACGCTGACGCCGAAGAATTGGTGTAATGAGTGTATGAGTACGTGTGACAAAAAATAAATCAAAAAAACAAAAAAAAAATAGATACGAGGTAGAGCAAGATAACAGCTAGAAAAGTTTAATGGCGCTAATGCTTAGTATTTACCTTTAGTTATCTCGAATTCTATCTAAGATGGCGAGGTTAAACGTGTTTGTTGTGTTGTTCAACACTTTTTCAGTTTAGATATGTTTTTTTTCCAACCCGTGGTTGATTATTTACAAGAAAAGTTTGAAAACTTTTGATGTTGGAAAATCGAGATTTTATGCTAAGTAAATTTGATTTCCCAGAGCAAGTGAGCGCCGTGAACAGTTGAAGTTTTCCGGAATTCGATAAACAGAAAGCTAAGTTTTTACTGCCGTGGCGAAGTTTGATTTTTCGAGTTATGCCTTTGTAGGGCAAGGGTAGCATTCCAGAAAATGTGGAAACCTCGCAATATATTTTGAAACCAGGGATTCAAACTAAATAATTTCGGTCGTTTCAGCTCAGCAATAGAGTTTTTCAGGATACCGACAGCTTAGACTTCTCCATACTGCTCCAACTCCTCCAGGCAATTCCTGGAAATCGCTCCCAACTTCTTGACGTGTATCCATGAAGAACCGACGTAGAATTTCAATACTGCATGCAAAAAATGTCAATTTGGCAATAGTTTCTAAAGAGTCTTTGCATCATCAGGACTAGAAATTCACCCTCCGTTGTCACGCTAGCCTTGGTTTTTATACAATTAAACGTCCATAAGGATTTCCCAGGAGCGCATATCTACAAAATGTCGTTTAAAACGAAGTGGTTATCAGGAAGATTCCTTGAAAACAATGACAGCAACATCAATTTGCTTTCAAAAGATTACAGATCAAAAAATTGGGAGCTTCAATGGAATTATCCAATTAGGTTTCTGTTTTTCAAATCACTTTCAATTCCCACGAATCCCTTTGTCGGAGCATTCAATTTATAACCAGTGCTAAAAATTCACTCACCGGATATTGTCTTAACAACCTGTCGCTGCTTTTCGGGGGCGAAAAAAGCCACATCATTTTCCATCTTTTCCCGACCGTTATGTGCATTGTAAGTTATTTTCATTCGCATTGATTCCGATAACGACCCTTGCTATCGCTAACCTTCTTGCTGGCCAGGCGACCTGCTGAATAACTTAGCACAGGATCGAAGCGTGTCAGTTAGGTGAAATGGCGGCCAAGCAAATATCAAAGGCATCGCAAAAAGTGGGGCGAGGAAGAAAATACTTAAGTGAAAACGAGAGAAAATCCTTCGACAGACAGTAATTTCCGCTTCCGAGGATATCCGGCTGCTAAGCTGAAGTTGATTTTTCCCTAAGCTTAGATATTTTCAACCATCCACTCCCGTCCGCAGCTCGAAGGAAAATTCATAAATATGTCGCCTGCAGCACTCGAGCAACAAAGCAACAGAAACGATTTCCCGACAACTGGAATAGGGTTGGGATGCCTGCGTGGTAACCAGGCACATCGACCCAAGGCTACCAGCAAAATTCAATCAATTTCATATAATTTTTTGAATCCGGGAACGGGTTGGCGGTTTGTCGACTGTTGATGTATAGCTTAGAGTTGTATGAGAGACGCGAAAATGGTTGATTTTGTGGTGGAGAATGTTTCAAGCTTGAACTCAGGCGGGAAATTGAGGAAATCCTTGAAGCGGGAGGAGTCGACGGATCCGAAGCTCAACGAATAGACATTTGCGCAAATTGTTAGATGTTTTGTTAATTCAAACATTGAAGCAGGTGTTGTATTGTTTGCTTAGTCATTGAAGTCCTGGCATCTTTGAGAACTATCCCATTTACTAACTGATTCCTTGCCACAACGAAACTTAATTTTTTCGACGCACGTTATATGGATTCAGTTGTGTATTAGAATTTATGGCGTCTCTAGCTCTGGTCCGAAGCCTTTTTAAATTTGGCCCAGCACACAAGTTTAGGTCCTGATTCAGAATTTTGCTTCGGAAAGATTCAGTTGTTTGCTGAGCGCAAACTGTCATATCATGCTGGGTGATTGCAGTGTCCAGGAGTATGATGCATCTTAAAACATCACTTGAACTATTGACCAAAGAGCATGACTAGTATTGGGAGATCGTTAGGATCAGCTGAGCTTTTCCACTCAGCCGTTATGTATCTCCATTCTACATATGTAATCTCCGTAATGTAATGACGTAATGTGTATGTAATGACGATATTGCTCGAGCTCTTATTGTAAGGATCCTCTCAAATTGTAGTGATTTTCTTAAACATCGAGTTTGCCACTCCGTTGATATTATTGGTTTTCTTTTATGGCTTATTGGTATGTACAAGAGCCGATGCACAAAACATGCAATGTATTAGTCTTTCAAGTAGTTTTTAATCGATGTTTTTCAATGTCGTATCATTACAGACCCTTCAGGCGTGGCCATTCCGTCACCCATGGCCTCAAATTCAAAAAGAAAAAACCTTGCACCGCGTTGTGCTACCTCCGTCAATCGAGTCCTACCAGCGCTACCTGGATTTTCCCTCTGTTCTTTATCCCTAAACCTCACCTGTGAAAACTTCGTATTTGCAGGTCGATCGTATTTATTCTGAAGCATAATTTAGCAATGATGTTTGAATGGATTTACGTTAAATGTCTGCTGGGAGAACAAGCTTGTATGTATGAGTATGTGCATTCCACAGTGCAAATGAGGTTTTCTTATTTCCAATTTGCAAAGAATTTGCAATTGAAATTACCGGGTAACAGCCAATGAACTACTTTAACAAAACAAAACACACTCTTTCGCACACCGGGTTATCTTCTTCTTAGCACTGCAGCCCATCTCGGATTTTCACTCCCTGCAACAAGCGCCTCCAGCTGCCTCGATCCATTGATAGTGTCCTTCAATTTTGAAATCCGAGCAGCGATAAACTGTCTAAGTTGTTGGGTAAAGCTCAAGCGAAAACAAAACTAGTTGTATACAAAGGTATGGCGAAAATGAAAAACAAGAACATCGAGCAAGAACTGTAGCTAACAAAAGTTGTACTAGAATTGACACAATCAAAGCTTGACCCAGAGTTCCTGGAAAGAACGGGTAACCTCTTACAGAAACTAAAGCAGCTGCATGATAAGCGAAAACGAAAGGGGAGGGGGTAACAAAGAGAAATGGTGAAATGGTATTAGCGAGCCACTATCATGTTGTGTCAATGTGCCAAATGAATACCAAAACATTAGGAATTTGAACTGATAAAAAGAGAGGAAAAGGAAAGTGCAAACTACTGTCCTGTATTTGTCCGATCCTGGTCGGAAACCACATTTTTGGTCCCGTAACGAGGCGGCAATCCCTTGGACAACGCAGCCGGAATCTTGATTTGTGTAGGGCAGCAGATCTGATCATCTGAAAAAGTAATATCACAAGCACGAAGATGAAATCAGTTCTGGTCATCCTACTCTAACAGTCGTCCGATACAAGGACATTCGCTTTTTGTCGATCGAATGAACAGAGTACACTATAGCAAAAGAATGATCAGAAATCATTACAAACTTTTGTTTCACCATTCAAATTTATTTTCTATTTGGTTTTTGATTCTATTAATGGAGTAGAGGTCCTGTCTGGTGAAGAAAACTGCCACATTCTTCACGAATCTAACATGAAAAAGGATGTAAAGCTCTGAATCTAGATCTGAATCCTGCAGTGAAGCTTAGGAGTTGATGCGGCTTACGAGTGGCAACAGTGGCCGGGCCGCATATCATTTGATTTGTATGGGAGCTGACTGATGGTTATCGCTTCAGCCCTATATGCTAAATATAAGCAAAGGCTTTTAACTTATCTAAAAATGCACCACAGTCGTTTTTACCATGTCTCCTCTTATTTTGTTTGTAATTCGGTGGATCTGTTTGCTGGAATTGAACCTCGTTCGGAGGCTGAATTTGTGCCCTGGTATAATTTCATCCGTTTCCAAGAGGACGAGTAATTTGTCCAGCAGAAAATCTTCGAGACTATGGCAATTCAAATCTAATTCCAAAAATCCTTTCTTCTTTTCTAAATTTTGGGGGATTCAGGTTATGCACATTAACATTGTTGATATGTTACCTCGAGTTGGACGCGTACACTCAGTTAAGGAATCGTAGAGACTTTATGAGATTTTGGTGGAAAAGGACCTTCTCAAAATAGTGCGCCAATACCTCGAAGGTTCGGTGATTGATGCACCTCTTTTGAGTCTAGCTAGAGTTGCAATTACAGTGGGATGTTTTATTTGTTTCATTTAGGCTGAAAATAAAATCCTGAACGCAAGAGTTTTCTCGCCTGATAGTTTCCAATTTAGATGTTTTGAACACCGTCAGTGCTTCTATAGTTTCGGGAACATGTATTTGACTTTCAAGCTTCGTTCTAGCTTAGGGAAGGACTATTTCATGAATTTTCTGACGCCAAATCCTCACAGCCATTCAGTTTTGTTGTCTAAATGACACAGCGCCTGTTTAACGCTTGAGACAGTCAAACTAGTGTCAGTGGTTTCATTTGTTTTCACTTCACTTCATTTTGAAGGAGAGTATACCAGAGATCTCTGGGAAACGTAATACAACTAGTATGTGTGATAGGAAGAGTTACAGTTTCAGCTAAGAGCTCTGGAGGGAAATTTACATTTTGATAGTCTAACTAATTTCGGCTTTTTTGAAATTAAATACGAGATACATTTTTTAAAATTTTCAGTGATAATTGCTTGAAAAACACGCAAATTAATTGCAAACAAAAATGAACAAAAAAAATGTATAAAAACCAACCAAATTTACTCAAAGATAAATTGTTAACTGAAAATAAAATGTTCGTTTTTTCTTTCCTTTCAGGTGAAGTCGAACGACTGCTAAAGGAATACCGCGAGAATCAAGAGCTGGTGCGACGGATAGGTGGCCACTATTATCAGATCATTTATCCGGTGCAGTTGCGACATCACGAAAAAATGGGCATATCAACACGTGAAGTGAGCGCAGCTAAGGTACGCAATCGTATACGAAAACGATATACTAACTCTTCTGACACGGTATGTTCACGACATGATACACATCCTCATTCTACACTTATCAAGCTTGTAACGAAATTCGCTTTGTCTGATAGGGAGGATTCGCTGTGTCAAAGGATGAAGTCATCATTCTCACCGGAGCTATCCATAAGTTAACCGTCCATGTGTGAACATTAACCTCTAACTCTGGAATAGAGTGTCCTTTGGTTTGGGACTCGTAGTGCTTTCTTTCAAGAAATTTTGAAGTTTCTTGTTACATCGTATTTTGTTACCTGAATCTTCATTTTCATGGCATTCAACTATCCACTGTCAAAAAACGATGACATCGACTGAAGATATCTTCTATACTCCTATGATCTCGTTCAATCAATTGAGAATTAACGATGTGTTCTCATAAGACCATAAGGAACTGCTTCCTTAAATTTGACCCAGATATTTTTGAAAGGTTGAAATTTGATCAGTTTCTAGGTTAGTCTGTCAAAACTTTGGAAAATATTGTTCTTCCTAGATGATCCTACATTCAGCGGTAGGTCTACTACTTCTTCTGAGTTAGTTACTTCTGAGTTCTCCTACTTCTGAGTTATTAATTCGAGACCTTTCTGTGATCGTGATGAACGTTCTGGTCATTTAGTAGGTTGACAGAATTCGTTTCTGTCAACGTTTCTACTGTCAACTGTGTGATTTGGACCTTCCGGTTCACATAATTTTTCTTGGTTTAATTGTTATTTTTGGGAGGTTATGACTACTTTTACCAAAAGTGTGGAACTTCCTGATTCATCATAATCCTTTTTCAAACCGACAGCTCTGCCCTGGAGCCCATTCAAATATTATTTAGCCAATACTCTATTCATCTGCGTCGTGAGACATTTAGGGTACTTAAATCGTTTTTCTAGTGTAAAGGAAGGGAGTGCAGAGAAAGAGATTCCTATAACGTCGATGCTTCTCGGCAATCTAAATCCTTTTTAACTTACAGGACTGCTCAAACTAAACGTGCCAAGCAATGGCAATTCTTCTAACCATCTCTACGACTTTTCTTTCTGGGGATTACGATTCCACCTGTCATCACTTTGCTTATTCTATCTTTCGCAGACTATATTATCAACAGGCATCAACCAAGTGACTTGTACAAAGCACGCCGTAGCGAGACCATGACTATTCAAGCTTAGGCAGGAAAGAATAGAGACCATGCCCACTCAAGAGCTGTGTAATCAATCTTATCATCCGTTAAATTGAACCATAACTTCAGTCCATGCATCAAAAATGTAGTCCCCTTCCTTTAATGCTACGCTCAGAGGGCGATGGCTGGGAGAGTGTTATCCCTTCTCCGGTGATCTTTCATCGGTTGTCCGCTTTTTTCTTAACTTTTCACACACTGGGTTCTTTGGTAAGAGGCCAAAGATTACCACGAACACGGCCGTGCCTCTGCAATTTATAACTATCCTTGTTTCTTACTTATTTCAACTGCTTTTTGAGTAACGTTTTGTGCTTCGCGATTTCAATTCCATCAGTGGCTCTCTGATATTAATAGGCATTACTCAAAAAATTCTCTATTTGATCATAACATTCACTTTGGATATCTCAATCTACACGTCTGAGACAAGAAAAGTGCTCTAAGCAAGTGATCACCACAGGATTAAGTCCTTGTGTGGCTCGGCCAGGCTTTATCTATTTTAAGACCAGTGTCTTTACTCGTATGTTTCCCGATACTGGTAAAGATAGAGTTGAGTTAGAGGCGCATCGGCAAGAAAACTAAGGCCCGTTGTCAATAAATCTTTACTTAAACTAGGATGAAGTTTTCACCCACTAGCCTCTTGCGGAAATTTTCTCAACTACCAGTACCTTTATTCCTTTAAACTTTTTCGTTCACTTTATGTAGGCCTGTTTTCCTTATAGATAATTTTTGGTATATACTCCTTATGACAATTGTGGTCCTTGATTTGTGTTTTCGATAACAGTCATTCTGTTTACGAGCTTATCCTTAAGAAACGATTTGATGTTTTATTCGTTGATAGTGTTTTTAGTGTGTGACTTCTGCTTAAGTCCTCGAGTTACACTTCAGACAATGTGGTTCATATCTGAATGGCAAACCATTTGTGACGTCAGTAATTCCTTAATTATTGACGCATATTATGACAGGCCAATGGAACTCCTGGAACTAAAGTTTTGTGATGTTAAGAAATTTGCAATAAAAATTTTTCATCTACAACTTTGTGGCTCATTCGAAGGTACTTGCAGTGAAACAGAACGATTTCGACAAATATTGCCAGCCGGAACCATTTATTATCTATTATTAAACAGAAGCATTTTCTCTCAAATCTACAAGCGTAAGTTGACGGAAGCCCCAGCTCTAACTTTGGTCAGTTTCAATTTTAATGAACAGTATGTAATCACCAAGCTGCATAGCTCATGTTTATGATTAGTTTAGTTGTCTATATATTGCATTTGTGAGACCAACATGGAGGTGCCGTAGTAGATACTATTGCATAAATGTTAATTCACAAAAAGAACAATTCCACAATTTTGATGTAAATAAAATTACTGCACTTCATAATGTCAGAAATTGAGACCAGCCTTGGTGAAATAAGACCAGAATGAGACCAGTCTTTTCGCTGCAGTGACAACAAGACTTTTATTGTCACTTTGACGTTTTGTTCATGAGCATGACATTTGAGCATGACAAGCCAGCCACTAACCTTTCGATTAAATAATTCACATTTTCGAAGAGATAATTCGTGTGGGACGATATCTGCATAATATCGTCATTTCTAAGATTTCTATCGTCAAGAAGAGAACAATTAACGCGCGGTCAAATAAAATTCAGAACTTCCATAAACATATTCGCAGCGATTTATTTCACATATGGTCATGCATGCTATTAAAATATGAGGTTTGAAGGCAGTGAAATAATAAGCTTGAGTCGATATTTTAAGACCAACACAATTTATTAATAGAATATCTGATATCTTCAGTGGTCAAATTGTAACTAACTTATTATTATAAGAGTGAACAGAATAGATGCTCATCGTGTACTACACGCATACATTTACAGCGCTTGTTTATTGTGCTCACGCACTTCGCTATCCCTAACACATGCGTTGGTGCCTGACGAGACTTTCTGACCTATAAAATACCTACGGAAGTACTGCTTCAGAATTTATCTCATGCTAACCGTTCATAGAGTTTTATTGAAAGAGGGGCCTTCAAAAGTAAAGTAAAATCACTAAAACTAATTTGTTGCGTATTTGTTGCATTTGTTGCAATTTGTTGCATTTCACATTATTTCGTAGGTTCGCTAAGTTTGAGCGATCATAATCAGCCCATCACAGATACATCAATCTATAATAAATAGATTTCAAATAGAGAAATAGATATAGAATAGTGAAATAATTTCAAACTCTTCCAGACAAAGCGTATACGAAAATAAAAAACATGTACTCACTCCTTTTTAAATTTTTAACCCATTCTAAATGAGATTTAGCTTTAGGTTATTTATAGAAGCCCAAAAAGATGTAGTCCTTGAGTTGTCATTGCCCTAAATTACGAAATAATTTCATGGTCTTCACAAAATTTCAAAATTTTACACGCTCCTTATGATGGCACAGGTAGTCATTGTCCCGAGGTTAAAATCCAAGAATGAATAAAATCAAGCATCCTTTTATCTTTCAACTTCCCTGTTGTGTTGGGTATCTGCTGAACTGCAATATATAGGCATTACATGAGGGTTATAACGAAGCTCTACTAATATGTATATAACGTATAAAAGTCACTTGATTCAATGCCACGTGGGACAGAAACTCTAATTTACCCTCAACCATTTAGTTTGCAAGAATATCACAAGAATTACCAGACAGGACACAGGTCGTAGCTGCTAAAAGGAAAAAGGTACAAATAAAATTATGAAAAAGGGTCGACAGCCGTACGCCGATACACTTTGTATCCTTAACTACACAGAACTGAATTAGAGTGACAAAACAAGAAATTCCTTTTTAGTTTGCTCAAAATATAGATTTCAAATTCATATTGCTTCCGTGCAAAAAGCAAAGGTACAAGGACCACTAGCAAAAGGAAAATGAAAAAAAAAAAAAAACAAAATATAAAATAAAAAATGAAATGAAAATAATCTAAGCAAGAGCTTATGTTCTTAATAAGCTTCAAGCTTCATGGGATCGTTTTTACGAATGATTGACTTTTGATAAAGGATAAACCAATTTCGGGTCAAGCGAGAGAGGCTGCGGGAACATTTTGAAATAAAATACATCTTAACTTATTTTTGCGCTCTGTTAGGCTTTTCTTATCTTGATCTTTTTCACAAAGATTTTACTTTTTCACAAAGACATACCAAACTTGTAACGTTTTTGTTGCCGATGTTGTTGCTGTTGTAGTTGTTGTCAGGCTTCAGATACAAGATTAACTCATATTTTTTTATGAGAAACATTATATATTGATACTCAGTCACATCCTTACGAAACAGAAAGAGATGAATTTAGCACAGGCATCACATGTTCTAGGCAAAAGGAATCGTCTTATGACCACCCCACAAAGCTTTCATAAGTTTCTCGTTATTAATACGAAAAGGATATTCGATATTTAATTATCTGCCAACCAAAGGGAAAGTTAATTGAATAAAGGTGCCTTGTAATTCCTTCTCCCACTCTCTGTTTCAGGTGATATCCTTAGTGGTGAAGTGCTACGTACTTGAGAATGAGGTTGCAGTAGGAGAAATTCAGAAATTCACGTTTGTTGCGGGTGCGGACGTGGAATGAGAAGGAAGGTTCCACCTCTGCTGGAACGGTGTAACTAATTATTAAGATTAATGAAAACGGCCATACTCAGACATTAGAGGGCTACATTGTATTGAACCTGGAACTATTTTCGCATGTTTCTAAGCGTCTAAGTGTGTAACGCATGCCGTAGTCGCAAAACAAAACTCTTTCATGTCGCGGCGATGATTGTGTCGTGACAATAATGGTTATCTGAAAGGATAAAAGATTGGTGTTTAAAAACGTAGTTCTACCCCATTTGTTCCTATTACTACCATGATTCAGACTCATTGGGTCTTGAAAACAGTCCTGATTTGAAGTGCAGGAAATCGTACGGACGAGAATCATAAAATTTTCTTAATTCAAATTGCTCCCACTCCAGTTTTGCACTGTCTTCCTGAAAGTTCCAATTGATGAGGATGTCTCGGCATTCTTTGTATCTTCAGTATTCATTTTATAGAAGAGAGATGAGAATCATGATTCTTTTTCTACTTCAGAGAACATATTGGTGTTGCAAAGCAAATTTCGAATTAGACACTGCTGAAAACTTGCGAGTTGTTCCTTCATACTATTGCTATTACTTATATGTGTGTACCCTTCTTGCACGGAGAAGCAAAGTAAATGGTGGCGCCTCGTTAACTCCTTTTTGGATTCATATCACATTCCTTCGGTTTCATCAAACAATGTCTACTTAACATCAATCTCCGCCCACCATAAACATTGGATTCTGAACGCTTGCCTCCATCCGAGCGTCAATGACAAAGAGGTTTCGTCTCGAAATGAAACCGCCAGAATTGTAAATGACACCAGGTAGGAAAGGTACACAAGCGTTACTAAGCAATTCCAGCCGAATGCAAGCCATCCTCAAAGCGTAGACGCAGGAATCTCATCCGTCACTTAGCACGGAAGCGGCGAAGAGCACAAACTGCGAAGGTTAAAGGGCATATAAAACAATCCAGGAGAAATCATTTTTCATTTTACTAAATTGGTAGCGTCTTTTTTGTCTGAGGCTACTTCGGTGCCAAGATAAAGAGCCTTCTTTTATTTGATAATTCATCTTTTCCGCCCCGGATACGTTCCTGTTCCGCCCGAATAGACGGCAAAACCGAAAATTTGGACACTCGGTTACATGAAAGACTGTAACTCGCGCGCTGACGAGGTCTCCCTTTTCTTTTAAAATTGTCCTTGCTGGACGGAAAATCACCCTCAATGATGTCGTGCGCTCGGGATAAAGTCCATCTTCTTTATGGTGTGCGATGACTGTTGGCAGTCACAACTATAATAATGTTGATGGCAGAGTGTGTGAGGATCAGATAAAAAGTTTGCCTTGAAATAGAAGGGAGGCACGAGGAAAAACTTGCTAAAAGATTTATAAATGGTTTCGTTATTATTTGTTGTTGTTGTTTTCTTTCTTTCGCTTTGTTTGAAATTATATTGAATGGTTTGAACAGGTTTTCCTTGCGTAAGTGGGTCAGATTATATGAGACACTTCATTTAGGTGAGCAGCTTAAAAGTATTCTTTTTGGTCCCGTCTGTGGGATTGGAAATAATTCACATTATTCTAAGGTTTATAAGAGGATTTATGCAATATTTCATAGTAGAACTAGTAGCTGTCCATGCTATAAGCTGCTGAGAGCAACTATTTCATTTCAGTAAGAGTTCGTTTTCTGTGAGGATGGAAGCAAAAATGTACCTGATACATCCTTAAAGTCATAATTATAGAAAAAGTGTGTGGCGTATCCTTTCGATGAAACCATTTCCCATATTTCTATTACTGTTTTCTCTTATACATAACCCAGTGTGGAGCATTTTTTTGTCCATTTTCACGCAGCAATGTCTAGGCTAACTTCGGGGTGTTAATCAAACTCCTTTCGAATACAAACTTGAATGTCGAGCAGGCTTCCAACCGCTCGAGAGGAAGAATTTTTCCAGCGACTCCAGCTATCAGTTTTGAGATTTTTATCCTTTGATTATCACTGATCAATACACAAGACACAACAGCTAGTACTCAGGGTTGAATTGCAACCTATCTTCAATCATTTTTATATATTTACTTAAATATCTGTGTCCAGTTTCAAACATTCGAGATGGAAATTGACGTCTCCTTGCTTTTGCATAGTCCTCGGAGCAACCAATCAACTACGTACACCCTTCGCACCACTAACAAATAATGGTTGCTTCCTCAGCAGTACATATTTGGTACATGCTAGGTTCGTGGCCCCTATGATTTTAATAATTTGACCCCTTTTTGAAAATGTTTATTCCAGCTTAGCTCAATAGGGGCTTGGTCATCCAACGAAAATTTGTTAAAAATAACCCTTAAAACTTGAAAGCTCATATTTTATCCTCTCTAACTCGTCCTTACTACTTAATCGGTGTATGGAATCAATCATTAAAAAAGAATATTCGCGCTCTAGATATTTATGTTGAGATCAGCAAAACAAACATTGATTCAGATTCAAAATTTCAAAAGACTTCAATTTCGAAAGACCAAATCCGGATTTTCGAACCAAAGGTGGAGATGGATTTCGCAATGTAACCTTTCTCAAAAAAGATTACCACCAAGGTGAGTTCCTTTGTATTCCTGGTACAGTCCATAGATATCATGCATAAGTCAAGGTCCTTAATCCTATCGACGGCTTAGGTTCCATGAAGTTAGCAAAAGTAGTGAATCCTTTATTGAAGTAGTCCTAATAAAGGGACGCAGTCGCTAGAACCACACTATTGGAGGTGTGCCATTTTGGAGTCCAAGACCAGAATGGTCCTCTAGCTTCATACCAACAGCGATGGCGTCCTTGAAAATATAAGAGTAGCTTTCCCGCCCTGCAAGGTATTCTGTCGTCAAGGAAATCGTACAAACAAAAATTACACAAAAGGAATTATCTGTAGATCCTCTGTACGATTTCCAATAGAGATAGGATGTGATGAAAAACTGTTATGAAGACAGTTTTTATTTTATTTCCATTCGTTTTTTTACTAAATCCATATCACCATCAACACACATCTCCAACTGTCTCTAAAATCTCTAACACGAACTGTCTCGCTTTCCTGGATCTCCTTGATGTGTTACCGAGTTATTGCCTGTACGAAAGTGCTGAGAAACATCTACGCGATGCCAAAAATAAAGGCATGAGATACAATTCTAGGTGAAATTTAATGTTGCCATTCCAAAAAATTTTGGCCAAGGTGCGAGAACTGAGCTCCGCTTCAAATTTTGATTCATTTTGAAATGAAAATTCAAATTCTCAAACTCCCGCTGAAATTGCTCAGATTTTATATTTTACCTCAGTGAGTTAACATTTTTAAATTAAAAAGTCTAAAATATTTCCACATTTTGATAAAAAATTATTCCTTTGTCGAATATCAAAATAGAGCCAAAGTCGATGACATTTGATGCATGTTACGAAACGAGTTTCCCGAGTATTTTCCAGCAAGAGACTCAGAGCGACGTCTAGTTCTCTTGTATCTATGATAGATTTGAGCATCACTACATCCTCCCAGAAATGAACTGATTACCCAAAATTATATGTTCGGTTTTTTTCGAAGTCCTGAAGGAACTTTTGATACTGTTTTGTGCATCCGTGCTTCTACTGGTTTCATAGAAGCAGTGTTACAACGCGGTTTAATTTTCTGGTCACCGTAGATTTCTAGTTAGGTTGATTCTATTGCTGCACGTCCCAGTCAAGTCGGGTTTGAAAACTATAGAGTTCAAAGTTTGCTTAAAAGTAAGGGTTATTTTTAAGTTCGTTTTGGTGTTGCCGCAGGCCAAAATTAACTCTGGGTAGCTTGGGTCCGCCGGGCCTTGCTTCGTTTCGGCTGCATACAGCCACCCAGGGTTATTTTTAACCTAAGCAGTTCATCCACTGTAGGGTTTCGTAGTGCAACACATTGTTGCAATCTTCAGGCATTGTTGATCATCCTGGTCATGTTGGTCAGAGGTATCCTTTCAGAACATGTCTGTTTTATTCTTACTGTCCGTTTGAAGTGAATAGTTTCTGTTTGTTTCAGCTATTTGTCGGGTGATTTCCTTTTCTTAAAAAGAAAAGTGGCTTTACTTTGACATAACCCCACAGCATAACTACAACCAGCGCAAGTATTTCGAACTAACTTCCGATCTGATGGTATTCAACTTAAATAAGCGGAGCCTTATTTTGATCCTTTTTTTGGAGGCAAAGCATTCTTTGTTTGAATGGAAATTTTCTCCTTTTATGAAAAGAATACACTTTGCAAAGCTTTTGTGTAAAAAACTGGGCTGCACACTGCCGTTTCTTGATATATTGACATAAAGATAAATGGATGGATGAAGGTATTTATTGAGGCTTTATACATACATGTCATTCATAACTTACTTATGGTAGAAGTTCGACAGCAACACATTGTCAAACAGCGATTGGAATATGAAAATGTGGTCTTGACCGATCCTTGTTTTAGAAGTGAGTCGTGTTTCATTCATCTTTTGTTCATAAGGCTTTGTTGAATTGATTACAATGTTCTTATCTTAATTAATTCTATTTACAATCTGAGCTAGCAGCCTGATGAATGAAAACTACATTTTATAAGTCTTAAGGGATTATGGAAGTATGGATTCTTCGGCTCTATTTGTTCCCCGGTGACATATGTCGAAGCCAATCTGTCCCGGTCGTCCCATTTCCGCCACGCATGACCTGCGTTCGCCTGGTCCGGCTTGAATACATAATGGTGGCTTATATTTTGGTGACGTATCGAATGATATCATTGTTGTCCAATCTAAGTGTTTTATGGAAACTATGCTGAGAAGGTGTCAAGCGTCATGTTCCATATAAACAAGTCACGTACGATGGCATGCAGGTGAGGTTGACACACACCCAACCTCATGGCACCCCGATTCATTCATGTAATTTAGATTGGGTTTAATTTTTATTTCATCGTAGAGTATAATGCCACGGTAGTCCTTTCTACTAGAAATCCAATATTTTGACAAGCTTTTCCTGAGAATCTGGCTTTCGAATATCTGTATCTCTTCGGCCGTGGCAGGAGAGATACAGTGTATAAATACTTTATACGAGGTCTGCTCAAAAAGTACCCGGAATTTTGGTTTTTTCAAAAAAATATTTAGTTATTCGTCGATATCGATGTGGTATCCTTCAAAGTAGTCCCCCCAGATATAATACACTTATGCCAGCGTTTTTTCCAATTTTCGAAGCACTTTTGGTATTCACTTTTTGGTATGTCCTTGAGCACTCTCAGCGATTCGGCCTTTATTTCTTCAATCGAGGAAAAAAGCCGTCCTTACATGGGTCCCTTCAACTTTTGGAACAGGAAAAAGTCACACGTAGCCATATCTGGTGAATATGGAGGTTGGGGCATGACTACGGTATTGTTTTTGGCCAAAAAATTACGAACAAGCAACGAAGAGTGAGCAGGTGCGTTATCGTGATGCAAAAGCCATGAATTCTTTTTCCATAATTCGGGGCGTTTTTTTCGGATTGCTTCACGCAAACGTCACATAACTTCAAGGTAATACTCCTTATTAACCGTACGACCTTGTTGTAAGAACTTTTGATGCACTATGCCATTATAATCGAAGAAAACAGTAAGTAAAATCTTGACATTTGATCGAACTTGACGTGCTTTTTTCGCACTTGGTGACGTTGAATGCTTCCAGCTGGACGATTGTGCTTTGGTTTCGACATCATAACCATGCACCCATGTTTCATCACCAGTAATGACCCTTTCAAGCAAACTTGGATCGTCGTTGACGTCATTTAACAGCTCCTGAGCGATGTTCATGCGATTGCTTTTTTGGTCAAAATTCAGCAGTTTTGGAATGAATTTTGCTGCCACTCGTTTCATGCCCAAAACTTTTGAAAAAATGTTATGACATGAGCCAATTGATATGCCAACTTCATCAGCAACTTCTCTAATTGTTATTCGGCGATCATTTATAACCATATTTTCCACTTTTTCCACATTTTCATCGATTATTGACGTGCTGGGTCGACAGTAGCGTTCGTCATCTTCAACGTCTTCGCGGCCATCTTGGAAACGCTTATACCACTCGTAAACGCTTGTTTTTTTCATAGTAGACTCACCATAGGCTTTTTGTAACATTTCACACAATTTGTTACACTTTATTTCATTTTTTACGCAAAATTTAATACAAATTCTTTGACTCTTCAATTCTTTACATTGTTTAAACAAGCAGAAATCGCCGAGCTCATAAAAACACGTCGAACCTTAGCAACTACCACAGACAAAGTATACAGTGAATATGGCTGAAAATTTTATCATACTTTAGGGGCATGTATAGTTTGACAATCGGACTCTCCAGACCCGCGAAATTTAAAAATTCCGGGTATTTTTTAAACAGACCTCGTACATTAGCAGTTTTGTACTGATGCTGACGAATTTTCTGGAAGGTAGTGGTGCCAGCGCTGCAGAATCAACGAACACTTTTAATATGGTCATGCGGCATGCGGTATGCGGCTTAGTTTGAGGCTATGAAAGAACAGTACGCCTAAATAATTGATGGTGGTTTTATGCAGCGTTGGAGTGTTGATATACAGGATGAGCTCCTTATTGCCTAACAGTATTAATATGTGACTTTTCTCTGAGGCAATCCGAAAGCAAATTAGTGCACATTTCTTAGTATGAATAGATATAGCCCATTAAGTGAAGTAGTTCTGGAGTGATTGTATTCGCAGTATCCTTCAGGCTTTTTGGAGGTAAGAAGGGGCATGTTTATGTCATCTGCATGGAAAATAATGGATTGAGGGGTGATGGAAGACGCACTTTGCGTAGATTGATAGGAAATAATTGCTGCATGGAACATCATGGAGGAATTTGCAATTTGGAACTGATGAGGTTGGAATATGTGTTCGTTATATTATATATGTAATAGAGCATGCAACGTTGAATTCTTAGTTGGGTTGAAATGAGGTCGTACGAAAGTAGCGCTCCTTGCTGCGTTAATACATTTCCTTGAACTTCGAATAGCTGGGCCGGCATGAGCGGTTTATATTTGTCTGTGGTCTAATAATAGCATACAAGAGGCGATATGACAGCGGCCATAAAAACTCCGTCGATGAAATTATCATTACCGGAAGGAGCAGTTTTCTTCGGTTTTTGGTAACGTCAAGTACCCATCCTATTTTCTTTCTAACCGGCCTTGGGATCGGTGTGGAACCCGGCTCCCGCGAATTCAAAGAAATATTCATGTCAAATTCAAATTCATTCATAATTAAGTGGAGTTCGTATTCATGCCATGTGCTGTTTTTGCGTTTTCGCCAATCATATTCCGCTTATAAATACGAGTGAACCGAACAAAAAACTTTTAATTTGACTTCAATTGCTTGTCAAGACTTCATTTTTGCGGTAATCATTTCAATTTCCCAACAAAATACATTGTGTTGATATTTCATGCACACGCAGTAACTTTTCCCCGAAAATTTAAGATAATTTGGCGATAACGCAATTTTTTTGGGAAACTGTTCCCGTTTAAATTTCAAATTTCCATTGATGTGTTTGCACCATATGTGTAGGGGGCGAGTAAAGACTACCACATCTATCATTACGTACGGGCTTGGTAAAAACGCAATACCAATAAGAATCAACTAGTGTTTTTGCTATCTTTGTCTAAAAGAGGACGCCCGAGAGTGTTGACGCTGTAAGTACTTTTGCCATGATAAAACAAGCGCCCTAAAAAGACCAACAATAATAAAAAGAATGACGCAAGACTGATTATTCTTTCTATTCTTCTATTTCTAAAGTCAGCAAGTAGATTTGCAAATTGGCAAAATGAAGGGCATAACCTTCTTTCTTTATGATTAAGGCTATTCCATTCAAAAACCTTCTTTCTATGATTTGTTGAGGTACATTCTGATCTGCTTCATTGTCCTGTGAAAGTCAGAGTCAAGGTTTTAATACAGGTACAAAACCCGCTCATTACAACTACAGTTTAAAGTATTTTAGCAAGGAAACTAATTCCCAAAGTAGCCAATAAATTGAACCCACGCAGGACAGAGAATGGCATGAAAGCTAAACAACACATATGAAAATAGGGGCGTGATGATAAACATCTTGAATTCAAAAGCGGCGTGAGCCCCTCATCAGACCTACAATCAATTGTGTATTACAACTAGACTTAAGAGGGTACTCGTATGCATCCCTAACACGCATTGTTGCTCAGCCTGCCGATGTCCAGACTTCTGTACCAATACACATCTGAATCTAGAGACATCGATTGTATACCGTCAGCACGGGAATCTGTAACTATTTCTCAAGCTCGCGTAGTAGAACTAACATCTTTGTAAAAAGAAGGTCCCTGGGTACTTTACAAACCATCAGTAAATAGACCTCAACAGACAAGCTTTAGTATAATTAACGATTGGAACAGTCTGCGCTTTTTTGGTCGAATACCAGGACCATGTAAAAAATAACGAGGCCTATAAACATATCTGTTTGAACAAGAAACCTGGTTTCAGGTAGCAAATGTCGGGATATGCCACTGCTGAGGGTTGAGAGGACTTGGGTATTTATTTTGTCTCAAGTCTGACTTGTGTCCTCACAAAGAGTCTTATCCCATGTTGCGGACGTACGTAATGCTGTTGACGAATTTCTTCTTACCAGTATGGTGTATCTGAATGCAAAAGGAACTATTTATATTGTTTATATATATTTATTATATTCATACATTTATATTGATTGGGATTTTGTTGAAGAGTGAGAAATAAGTTGGATCACAAGTCGATCAGGACTGTTTTGACACGATAAAATGTTGAAATTTAATGAAACAGGCCAGGCGTATGTTTGTTCTCCGTAGAATCCATCAAAAGATAGTACTTAATATTCAGGCTTACGCCTTCAATTTAGTAAAAGAAGTGATAGAGAATCAAAGCAGGTGACACTAAAAGCGTCTATAAAAGGACACGTTAAGCTCCCTCTCGAGACATATATTTTTCCGTCATTCAGGCAATAACACATCAACTCCTTTATTTTGTTGGACGTTGCATGATAGCATTGACTCATAATGGATTATAAGCGTCATTCCTGATTTATTTGAGTCTCATAATTACTGAGAATGAGAACTTCCAAGTCATTTGCGATCAGGGTATGAACATAACTCTCTACGACAATGCACAAATCCAATCACGAAATGTAGATCAATCAATCAAAGGTAATGGTTTACGATTTTTTTCTTTTCGACAAAGGCTATAGTTAATAGTTTCCTTTAAAATATTTATTTCAATTTTTATGACACGCCAGACATAGTCCTGTATGACTTGATTCACCAACTTTGCTACTAAGCATATTCGTCTAACAACGGCAACAAAAACGGCTGTAAAAGCTCTCAATTTCGAAAATTCGTTATCGAAGATACTTCCAATAAAAGCCATGAAACGTTTTATTGCCTTATTTTGAACTTTTCCAGCGCTAAATGCGGCTGCCTAAGAGTTTGAAAAGGGCAACAGCTGTAAAAGCGAGACGGTTCAACAAACATGTAGTACACAAATTTTCAAATCAACTTTCAGCGAGACCCATCAGCCCAAGGGATGTTTCACATCGGAATAGTATGTAAGAAGCTCGGACTAAGGCATAAACCTGGAAATAGCGAAGCCGCAACATTGGTTCTGTCGAATATAAAGTGCCCGCGAAGCGTTTGCATTGCGCCCGCAAAGTAGGATTCAATGAATTGCTGCAATAAAAGAAGAGTCCACCCCACCGTGACCTTATTAAGCACACAACCCTTATCGCGCGCAAGAATCCCTGTTTGGTACTCCTTACACAATCGCAATCCTCCCGGACTCCGCAACTTAACTAGGCATTGCTGCAATCGAGTACAAAGCAAGGAGTACGTACTCGAGCTGTACTTAACTAATGTCCCACAAACAACTTCCATAAAAACACTTAACATAATAAAAACACAAAACATTGCTTTCAACTAAATAATGTCCATTGTGGTCATAACAATCTGATACGTCCTCGACGGCTACAACAGCAACTCCACACAAACAATAAAGCTCCACAAAACGTTTCTCGCTGTCCATTAAGATAATACAACTACAACAATTATATCTTTTATGGAATACAACATAAAAGTGTTAACATTTAACTTTTATGTTTTTTGTATTTTATAGTCAGGTCAGCGTCAGGGAAGGCCTCATGACAGCACGGACAGTGGATTCAGCAGGGCGCGGACAAGGGTGAGTTGAACATTCTTGCTTTTGGTGTGTGTTCGTATGTGTGACTTTTGTGCGAATGAGATGTGCGATGGTGTGTTTGTAGTCTAGGCCGAAATAATCCTTCGAAGCACGTCTCAGATGTGCTTCGGATGATCTAAATTGGAATTAGCGCAGAAATCACGAAATGGAGGCACCCGGGTCGACAATCGGACCCCATTCCAGGCTGATTATCTTTTAATCGAATCCTCCAAACACGGAGAACAAGGGAGGCCTGCGATATCCGCATATGACCTCCAGATAACGACCGAACATTTAAATACAGTCCTCGGCGTCCTTGCGCTCCATCTAAGCACCAATTCATAACTTGCGCCTCGTTTATTGCCACACAGAATATTCCTAATTACACCCCCAAGTTATGGGTCAGGAAATTTTCGGGACACAATATACTCGCTCGTATGTGAATAAATAAGCATGTACATGTTGGCAGATCCTTTTTGTCTCGCACGAAGAATTTATTATTGTTGGTACAAACAATGCCATCATCCATAGATAAAACTGTTTGAGATTTCCATTGAATCTTGAGAAAACAAAAGTTGTTTTTTTTATTTTTATTTTTATTTTTAGCTACAATCGGAACGTGGGGTGGGACAGCCCAAGGAAGAGCATGCATGAATATGAATATATAGCGTTGCCTCCCGGGCTTCGCATGCTCAACAGTGGCGAGTGCGGGGGAGATTTCAGCCAGGAGCAAGGATGCTTCCGAAGTTGAACAACATATTTCAATAATTTCAGAAAAAACTTGCGAAATACTTGCGAAAGGCCCACAAAGAAGAAAAAAGTATCCTTATGCCAGTCGAGGAATACTACAATGGGAACGTACTTGTATCTGCATAATTCGCTCGATTTGTGGGGCGCCTTGTAACATGGAATGAATTAATGTTTGGAATTGTTGGGAGCTTTCTATTTTGTTTACCTCGCGAAAACAAGCAAATTTTTATCTAGAGAAACGGTTGTTTGCAGGATACGTTCGCTATTTTAAAACTCCGCTCTTGGGGCGCCACGCGGGGAGACTTGGTTCTCGGGGAACTCCTTGCGTCATCTACTCGCGTTTATGTTGTATCAATTGCTGTTACATAAACAGTGGTCACGTACCTTAACATCTGATCATCCCCGAGTCCTGCTTTGCTCCATCTGCGTCACCACCGTCGATTAAGTTGTCGGGGATAGGAGCAATGACACAAACGATGTACGATGCATGCCATGCTGCAAAGATAATTGCATTTTATCTGTTTCGAAAGCAGATGGATTCCTCCAGGAGAAAGTTAGTATGGTACTCTCGTACGAGTAATTCAATTCGGAATTGTAAATATTGGATTACGAAGTCATTTGAATTTCTGCTTTAAAGCGCTTAAGTTGTGCAAAATCGTGTTTCTTGCTGATCCTTGGCTCCTTGGACTGGAATTGATGCTCTGCAAAATTAGAATTTTCAATCTAACCATCAAAGCGTTCGATCAGAGTCCTTCTGTCAATAATTTTATTTCAGAAGATATTGACGGTTGTCTGGAGATTTGCTTGCTTTAATATGACTTGAATTATCCCTGCAGTCTTCATTCACGAGGACCAAAAAAACCTTCGGCAAAAAACGTCTACACAAAAAGGAAATGAAAATCTATTTGCATGCTATTACTCGCACATCTCGTGCGAGTTTTTTAAGTTGAGTTTAGTTTTAGCGAGTTTAGTTTTAGTTTAGTTAGAAACAAAAATTTTTATTTAGACGTATTTTTTGTATGTGATTATTGGAAAAACTCCAAAGAATGCAATGCCCAAGAGCAAGGACAAGCTTGCATCGAAACTTCCATTGCAAATTAAACAACACAAAAAAAGCAACTGGAAACGTCGACCTGAATCTAATATTGACCGAGGGTGGTACTACTATCAAACAAACGGGCATGTGTGAATATTATCATAATTATTATGTCAAGAAATGCTTGAAATTCTCTTATCATTCTCTCCACATTTTCTAAGCTTCGAATATCCTTAAATAAATCGTTACCTTGCTCTTACCATAGCGAAAACACTATTAAGCGCTAACACTTGGAATAACACAAACACAATCTATCGACATTCGTCCATTTTACTGGTGCCTTGGAATTTGTAAGCAAAGTCGTGGTGGATAGGATGTAATGGCCAGTTGCACAAGGATGTGAATAAACATTGTCTTAAATTTGTATTCATATACAATGACTCAATTCTTTCACACAACTTCTTCCCTCATGCATTTCAGCTCAAATCCACTTCAGCCCTCGCGACCACGCCATTCACCCACGTTATTCAAAACATTCAAGCTCTCTTTCTTGCAAAGCTCGCTTTATGTGGTACATAGGAGGTGCTCTTATTTCTTTTTGCATGATGTGTGAACCTTTTTAAATATTTACGCTTTGACTCTTAACGTAGTTCTTTGCTGCCCTACACCATTTCCTCGATCCGAAGAAAGACCAGATCGCAAAGCTCAAATAGTTCTTCTAGAAGTTTCAAGTTTGACGTTTCAATATGGTGTACTACACATACTTTCCTTGGCTATTAGATGAGGAAGAGTGAGAATAGCTCTGCCGGAAACAATGAACGACAGAAATTTCGCGACGGCTGTAATGGCCCACATAGTCAAATTTTAAGCTGATAACAAAGATTAGAATGAGAAATGATGCAGTCCTTCGATAACAAATCAAACAAGCTTATGCATTATAGAGACCGTAAGATAAATTGACAGCATTTGAATGACACAGCTCATTGCTAAATAGGGCGCCCTACAACAAATGAAACAGAAGGTATGCTCACTGGTATGTTTCACTTGCCGTCTCTATGTTTGATTAGCTGAAGATGCCTATTTTTCGAGTCTCCAATTTGTGAAAAACGGAGCAGTGAGATATCGTGTCGAAAAGTTAAATTTAGTGAACATGTCATTTAAAAATGTTCAAGAGGGACAGGAGTGTTAAACAGCTCATGCAACAATGAGCAAAGAACAACAAATAGCAAACTAGATTTCCTTACTGCATCCATCCTAAACTCTAGTAAATTTATTAGAACTGTCAAATAATATATTCATACCATTTGAAAAAATAGGGGAAAAATAAAAAATCCTTTTAACCGTTTTCCTTAAGCAGATAACAGTTTCTATGGGCCATATCTGGATCCCGTGGAGAAGACTTTTCACCACTACAAGCCTGAATTTTGTAAAGCTGCCACTTGAACATGCGTCTGAGTAGTCTTTTAGCTAATTTTTCCAGCTTTTTCATGTCCTGTATTGCCTACTGTCCCCTTTTTTGCATAAAATAGCATGGAATCCAATTGTAACTCAGCATGGTTCCCAGATTTCCAGACCGCAGAGAAACTTGAACTTTGTCGGGGGTGGTACACTTATTTTGTACCGATTTATTAGATTAACAAGGACTCCGAGTGCTACTGATCAAATAGGATTTCTAAATTAAACTAAAATTAATTTAGTTAAAATTATTACTAATACTTGCATCGCTACTTTCACTATTCACATGACTTTCGCGTCTAATTGGTACATACTTTTATATTACAGTTAGTTTCTGGTACTATTTTGTCGCAGACTCTGCATCTGCTGTGATTCCTGATTCTGCATATTGATGGACTGTCGGCCTTATCTGATTTGATTTCTTCACAGAGTGTCGGTCTGTCAGCTGTTGCTTAAATATTTGTTATGGCAATGGAAAAATCTTTCAACATCCAAGGATCTGCGAGTTTTCCGAAATTTACAATCAATTTTTGAATGTTTAATTTATCTGATTTACTGACGGAAATTTTTGGTGGCTTCAGTTCAATTATGATTACTTATTTCGCTTGTCCACTTCAGAGGTACGCAACAGTTTCTTGCAAAACACATAATGATCACACATCATCTGATTAAATTTGCATGGAAATTTTGCATGCACGCCGAATCGGTGTTTTTTTTACGTTTGTGTAATCTTCAATGACATTTGTTTGAAGAGGGTTTCGCTTTTCCTATGCATGAACAGTACATTATAGAAGATACTAAAAATGTATCCACGTGAAAATTACGCATTGAATTTTCTTGAAATTCTCAAATTGTAAAATATAAAAGTTCGATCACATAATCTGTTTTTAATAGAATCATGTCAACATATGCGTAAAAATGCTGTTGATGTATTTCTATGAGTCGAATCTCCGGTAGAATTGCTGAGAGCTATGAAGTCTTAGGGAACTTCGACGCCTCATGCGAGCTATCTTACCATCACTATTAACGAAGATCAATCGAAAAAGTATGGAAAAGTGTGCGAAAAAACCGTCGCGTTAACATTAAAGGCTTCGCGCAGAATTTCAATTTCCCACATTAATAAGAAGGTTTTTACCGACAGACTGCTTCCGTTACACCTACAAATAATTACACATTTTTCGCCAAAAGGACCGTCCAAAAGAGCTCGGAAAGAAGCTAAATGCTGACGTAAGCCCAATAGTCGGCTGAACTTCGAAAGGATTATCATCATTTGTTTCCATTGCCATAGTGTATTATATTACATACATAGTATTTAATTATGTTAGTGGGGAAACTATTTTTGAAACTAAGAGATGCCTGTTTTTTGGACTAACGGCTCATGGATTGATCACAGCGATATTTAGTTGCCCAAAATTAGTCTATTTAAACTTTCTGCCTATCTAAACTATCTCGCCGGAAATTATTTCAAGACTACCACTATTCCCTTATCCACGTTGAGATACACTGGCTCATGTTCTGATTCCCCAGAATCATCGTTTATTAATGAAAGGGCTTTGTGCTAGGACAAAACTCTTGTCCTAGTCAAAACGCTGGCGCACTTTTGGCTTGTCCTTCATGATTGATCTGAAATTCGTCAGGTTGATATGATTCGCCTTTTTTGCCAGGTGACTTGCAAACTGGTTTTGGAGTTTATGGGTTCATGTCCCATTAAGGAGCACAATTTGGAAGGAACTTTTACATCTCTGAAAACATGCTAACGAGCGTCATAAAGAGCAATATTAAAATAATGTTTGTCCTTTCCCCAAATCGTTGGAGAATTATTCGTAGCCATTCCAATTGCTGTGAGCCATGCACATTTCATTCGATTCATTCGCACAATGAAATGATCCACTTACATTGGACGTTAAATTAAAAACACATTTCTTTAGCCTTGTAACTACCCTTCACATCCACTGAATTAATTAATTGCTGTGCGTCATGTAATTGCTTTGGCATCTCTGAAAAGTGCCCATTAAAGCTGGCGCAACTCAAGATTCCTTACGTAACTTCTTCATTATTAATTGCCAGCAGTTCTACGAGGTATGAAAAATAATTTATTGCCGTCAACAGCGCTGACCCAGAATACATGTAGGTATGTAAATGCAAGGAATTAAATCGCCTTTTCACAACCCGGTGCTCTGCCTTTCACCAATGACTTACAAAAGTGCTTCACACGATTCCAGCTCGCTTTGCGCCAAACGCCCATCCTTGCTGTTAATGAAATCCACGCTACAACAGCATGCTTAAGGATGCGATTTACAAAAAGAATCACTAAATGATAATGTTCTTTGAGCAATTTAATGTAAGAAGGCACTTACAGCAAGTGGTTTAGGCCTGGAGGGGCGACACGTCCTCTGGCAATGCCTATAAAGTGTGCCCTGGCGAGAAAGAAGTGTGTGAGTTCGACGACTAGCAACAGTTTGCTGACGAGTAAGAGAGCAGGATCAGGCGGAGACGCAAGGAGCGGCTGTGATAATGCAACATAGCACTCTTGAAATAAAACGATTGAGTCCTGAAATTGATGGGGGAGCTGTTGTATATAAAAAGGTCTGTGGTCTATTGCCTTCAACCTGGCAGTAACGAGGCACATTGTTATAAAATCCTCATAGAGAACTAAGTTCAGTCATCAAGTGAAAATGCTGAATGAAGACTTTTATTGAGGGGGCTAATAAATCTTCTTAGTGCTTGCACCTGTTTATTCACCGCCGGGTAACATTTTCCGTATTCGGCAGAAGCAACTGGAAATGCTGGGCTTGGTCACGAATTATTCCAGCCCTAGTTAAGTCGGAGGAAAATCAAAGAGACCAGAATAGAACTCCAGAGACATTACGTTTCAGATTCTTCGCTTTGCTAAGATTGATTACCAAACCCACCGACAATGGCTGTCCGTCGTAGATGTTACAAAGAAAATAAAACCGAGATTATCGGTCTTATTTCATGGTTTTTGTAAACCAACCAAAATGAATATGACTGATAGGATTTCTCATTTTGTGTGCAGTCCATCAATGTCCATGAGAGCACATAAACATACTACTGCGAGCGAGACCATTGTCCTGCGATTAGGGGATGCGGGTTGGCTTTCCCAACAATCACCACTGTCAGGATTCTAGTCACTGAAAGTCGCGCATTCGCAAAAAGAGAGACAAATGTAATCAAAAATCAACAAACAAAAAAAAGCACGAAAGTGAAAAATATCGCTCACACATTAGTCTCGAGGAAAGGACACAATTCAAATTTTGAAATATTGGCGGGAGTGAAAATCGTAGTAGGAATTCAATAGACGGAACTTACGAACTTACATGGAAACTCAACTCTGAACGTTGACGATCGACTTAATTATTTTCTTCCTTGAAAAAATTCCAGAAAAAAGACAAGAAAATTCTGAAAGATATATGATTGGTACCTTATTTCTGATGATGATTCCTTAGAAGATTCCTTTGTTTGACTTTTCTAATCCCATCAATTTCGCATGCTGCTTTTGCAAAATCTTTGGTTATAATTAAAGGCGTAAAAATTCATGCCAATAAAAGATTGTCTTTAAAATGATTTTTTGAGCTTGGTGACCCCGGCGTGATATTGACACGTCACTGAGTTGTTTGTTGAATTGGTTCGCTAGCTGAGCTACGTTGTGTAACTTCAAGGAATGCTTTGACAATTCAACTCACAACAAGTTATCTGAACTAAAACAGCATCTGAGTCACATGACCCTAAGAGACCAATTCCGAACTCAAAATGTGTTTCAAACACGGCAGCTTACTAAAATCACTATGGATGCAAAATGATTGCAACTTGAAGCCTTGCCAACTTAAAAGATAGATACAGTAGAGCTTATGAATTAAATATTATGAATTAAATTCTTCAAATTCAAAGAATTTGAAAAGGTTAAAAATTTCAGATTGTCGCACTTCCCAAAAAATATCTAATAGTTTTTGCTTCCCGCATTGGAAATTCTGTAATGGTTTTGATTTTCAAGGACTGAAAGTTTCCTTTAAAAACGTTTTATTTAAAGAGAACTTGAACAGTTTTGTCAGACGCAACTTGCAAGACTCTTCAGGAGCTGCAATTGATAGCTAGACCTGTGGATTTTGTCAGGGATAACCAGAGATTCGGAGAACTGTATTCGATACAGAAAATATTGACTTTCTATGTCGGGAGGAACTACTCGACCCAATATTGTTCTTGGTGAGCTATAAAAGCTAACCCAGTATAATTTGAGATTGGCAGCTCCTAAGGTATGTATAACAGTAGAAGGCCTTGAAAAGGTGTGCTATAAGCGCCTCCTGGAACTCTTCTGCAATTGATTACATCACGTCAAAGATCAGCAGTTTGACGCCCGATATATCCAGTGTACAGTAAAAGCAATTGGATTTGGAACAGCTTTTGGTAATCACACCTGCACATGGTTTTAAAAAACAGCAATTCCGCAATTTGGTGCTCAAACAATTTCTCTTGTACAAATCACGTTAAAGATTACTCATAACTTCATTGGTTGAAAGCCAAGTCAAACTTAAATTGGATAACAACCTACCATGAAATTTCGTTAGAGCCTAAGGACACACTCTACACAACTAAATGCACAACAACTGGCTTATTTGAATTTCTGGGGACTTCAGGATTTTCGGCATCTGCAATTCCACTCATACCTGCCAGTTTTCTATCCGGGAAGTGCTCAGGACTCGAACCTCTTTCATACCAAAACTCATCCAACCATCTGGAACATGGACTCGTAGTGAATGCTGAAGGAGTTACTTTTCCAAGCAATGAATTGAATTTCTTGGTCATTTAGCCTTCCCGGAGGGTAATACACCTTGGACAGATACAGAAAATGAAATGAGAGACGTGGGATGAGACGTGAGATCGCAATTTGAGATCTTCAATACTAACTTGGCTCGGCAAAAAGGGGTGTTATTTGTTTTGCAAAAATATGAAGATGGTGAAGTTGTCATAGTTGATACAGAGCAACTAGACATAAAATAAAAGATTATATATTGGATTCGTGAATTACCATAGTCGTTTTTCGGCAGAGCCACAAACCGCCAAATAAATTTAATAAGCTACCTTAATTGGGTCAACACATCAGATAAACGTCAGTTCTTTTGGCTCTTCAAGGAATTGACAACTTTAATTCGGTGAAATTCGTCATTTGAACCATCGGTTCTCGCCTTTATGCGCACCGATATTCTCGATGGATATGCGATGAAAATGCAACTTTAGTGTAAGAAAAATGGTTACAAATAAATTATTCAAAGTAGTAATCCTCGGTATCTACAATTTTTTCTGAGAATGCGCTCTCCCATGTTTTAGTGTCTTGGTGCGTAGTATGGCTGCAGTGCTGGGTTAATTCGCATCAAAAAGAGTTAAAAACGTTTTCCAATGATAGTTTCGCTTTTTATTTATAGTTCCGTTCTGGTTCCACACCTGGTATTCAGCGGAAACTTCGCAGTGAGCGAATTCCGCTGAGCTGATGATTAAGAAGCACGAGCGGGCATTCTCTTTTAGTGTATTCTCTTTGAGTTCTTGTCTAGAACTTCCTTCTCCTTTCTTCCTTTCCGCTGGAGAAGAGATTCCCGTAATCTGAAGGAACACGAGGCCTATGTTATGTGTCAAACGGTTCGAGAGTAGGTTCTCGGGTTGACACGGAAGGTGCTTAGTGGGTAGAGCAGAACAATGCGCGTCTGGGTGTCCCACACTCCGGGCGTAAATTGCCTTCACTTCTCTACCACACAAAAATTCTTTTGATTACAACAATGAATCCATTTTCATCGTTCGACACAATACGATGGAAATCCCCTTTTTTGCAGCTGGAGCAGTTTCTTACAGGTTAAAATGGCGACGCTTAGCGCCCCTTAGTTTTCCCATCATAGGAAACCCAGTTTTCTTATGATGTGTTCGTATAACCCCTAGTGGCGGATATTCGAGTATTCGAGAGTGTCCGGAGCATCATGGTTACTTCCATAGCGAAAGTAATTAGAGGGCTAACACTACGAGCAAACTCCAGATCCAACGGTAGTCGACCAAAATAAGTTTTTTCCTCTTTTTAGTATACAACGAACGCAATGCAATGTTGATTTTCTTGTGCCTTTTCTATCTCTTTCTGAAAGAACTCGGCCGATAGTGTTAGCGCTTTATCCAGGTACGGTGTGATTACGTCTACCAACTTTGCAATTCAGCTTCGTATGATTTTTTTCCAATCACCAGAAGAGTCTTCTCGTATATCCATTACATATCTAGAAATATTCCTACATTTTCCTAGAATGGCGACGGCAGGAGAAGACTTACGTTATCCTTATTTATTTTCTGCTCTCCAACGTTCGATCCTCTTGTCCATTCTTTCGTTTATGTTTGCAGTCAGTGTTATCAGTGCTTGAGAGAGAGTTTTTCAGTTCGGCCTGCAGACAAACACATCCATCTCCCATGACTTAAAAATTGTAATAGTATAGTCTACAATGTCCATGTTTTCCACTTCTAGAGCACTTTCTTTCCAGCCTTTTTGCCAAAGTCAGATGAGGTGAAACTCAGCTGAGGTGCTCGTTTTCTCACACGGTCTCGCTAAAGATGGCTGTGCAGCTTTGCTACCCATAATGAAAATCCTCGTAGGGAGAATAATCATAGTTTTCACTAACTGAACCCTGTCTTTGGTACCCAGTAACTCAATTTATGCGGTGAATTGGTTCTTGATTATCAAATATCTTATTATTTACATTGTCTCGATAACATGAACCATATTGGTGAAGTTTCACCGAGAACAATTATTTTCTTGGTCCCAGATGCTTTTTCGAATCAGTTTTTGTTTTTGTGCATTAAAAATTGAAAAAAATAATTAAAACTGACTAAGCAAAATACACTAAACTGAACTTTAAATGCTTAGAAAAGAAGAAAAACCGTGCGTGCCGGATTACTTAGTCAATGATTCTGAGTCGCTTCTTCGTTATCCTTGACGTAATTCTATGCTTTCGTTCATTTTCGTTTGCACTGTCCAAGTTTCGATATCTTACCCTTCACTAGTGTGGCGGGTACATTAACTGGTCGTTTATCAAGTTGAAATCTGGAACTACGACCCCGGACATGTGCCAAAGACCATCATGCAAGAACAATAAACTAGCTAAGGATATTCCTGCAGCAAAAATTTGAACCGGTCTCTCATTAACCCAATTGCCTCCCCCAGCTCAGCGCTGCTCATGTACACACTTATTATCAATTTACTTGATAACTTCTTTGTCTGACGTGAGAGCATAACAAAATAAGCAAACGCATAGCAAACGCCAGTTTTTGCTTGAAATAAATTTGCAGATAAATACCATAATCAACTGTTAATCTGCCCTCCTTGAACCCTAATCCTATCGTAGCCATAACTTGGCTCCTTAATTTGGGGTTACGAGAAAATGGGTCGGAAGCGTGCAAAGTGCTACATTCCTTTCCCGGCTGATATCAAGTAACACGAGCCTAAAACAATAAGAGGATGAGCCAACGAAACCCTTTAATTGTTCGGAGCAGTGAGGCGTAGGCGACTTCTTCATTTCGCCAGGCTGCAGCGTCTTTCTTCCGCTCCGAGTGTAAGGATATAACGACATATGCTTGTCTGTCATGGAAACCAGTACAGCTTCTAAACGAGCGTCATCCACATGAAATTTTCAACTCTCATTTGGGATAGGAACAGGCGAAGCGTGAGCCTCAGCTGAAACGAAATGTGGGGTGAAGCGTTCATTCCTTTGATAGACGCTTTTTAGGTATCATTACGATTATACTTTTCATATGGCCGCAATATGGTTTGGGTTCCGAGTGCAGAGAGTCACGGTGAAATTTTCCAGGACACTTGTCAGACACACCTGAGTGTTGTCGTAATGAGTAAACTCCTTTGTTCCTGCATGCTAGCTCGGCCTTGGTGGAGCAGCGTTTATTACGAAGACAAGCCGACCGTTATTGTGCTCTTCTATACCAACCGATCCTGGAGTTGAGCACTTCTACAGGATGAGGTCATTTTATAAACAATTTAATATGCATTTTTGGGAACAACCCACTTAAATATCATGTGAGTGAGTGAGGTTGAGGAGGGCTTCAGCCAGATCTGAAGACGTTTTGCCCATGTCAGATACATACAATCAAGAAACGTCACATGTCTTCGAGGACGCTCGCTAACGAAATTACATAATTTAGTTGTGCCCTCTTTTGATCTCATAAAAAGCATCCATGAAAACTAATTCAATAAAGCAGAAAATTTCTTGAAGACTTAAAGGCTCGTCAGATTGTGTGCTGTGCCTGTAATCTCCTCTCTCGTCCGGCTGTCAATCGACATGTCAACCAATATCCTCTCATATTCGCATATTTCGTAATGTGATAAAGGACACGTTCTTTCGACCATTGAACGTAAAATTAAGTTAGGGAATGATTAATGAGAAATACGATGTTCGTAAATCCATGGGCGCCCGAAGGTGGAGGCAGCTTTTAAGCAAACGCCTTTGCCTTTATGTGCTGACCTAATGAGACTTTTGCTCGTCCGGAATGTCCTTGCTCGCAGCATTCATCTCCGCTCATTAAAGATCTCAACACAAAGAGCCTCGGATGGAGGTCAGATATATGATAGCTTAAGTTAATTTTCAAATTAATGACGTTTCTTTGAAGGAGCAAGTTGTTTCTCGTCATCGTTTACTTTTCAAATAAAGGGTCCTTATCCAAACATCAATTCCAAGTAGTAAATTGCTCCGGCCACATCGTTCGGCCATTCGTGATGGAACATTCTCCAATCAAGTGCGTTATGTTTATCTTCGGGTTGTCCTTATCGAGCGACGCCAAGGGGGTGAAAAAATGAATGATTGAATAAAATATTTAATGTGTTTACTCTATTCAAATATGCTCCCTAGGCAAACATTTGAACAGATTTAGGAACCATACAAGCTGGTGAAAGCCAACACTTGGGCAAAAAGGAAAACTTGAAATATGAGATCGGTGACAAATTGACAATTAATAAATCAGTTTGAGCATAGTTTGCCAGTTTACTTTATTAACACGTCTCGGACGCTCTGGGGTAGAACTTAATTCCAGGAAAATTTCCCTTCTAAGTGTGGAAAAGAAAAGTGCTTGAGATCTGCATGGAGGTCGTCGAGTCCTAATCAAATTTGTCAGAATGTTTTGCTCCGTAGGAGGCTATCGCTTGTCTACATCCCTTAGTAATTTCAAATGCCTGAAGGACTTCATGCGTCAATATTTTTGATATGAAGGAACATAAAACGAGCAGCTTTCTCCGACTAGAAAAATTAAATAAAATATATACACGCGTATCTAATCCTCCAGAGCCTTATTCTTTTCCCTCTCTGGGCTAAATGGAGCTTGTTTTTCATTTTTAAGGGGGCAGTTTCATAAGTTTCCCGTCTTTAGAAACATCTTTGTGGATGCAGAAAATTCCAGCCAATCGCCTGTAGTACTTCTCGGAAAACTTAAGAAGCTTTGAGTTTTCCCACCTGCTTGCATTCGAATTCTTCGAATTCAAAATTTATTTTAAAAGTTACTGGAAAACATTTTTTTGATTTTGTACATTTTATATATCAACTGATGCATTCTCAGATAATTCGCCTATTGTTGCTTGGAAAATTAAGTTTTATTGTGACTTTTCATTCGAGAAAAATAATCGACTGGGAAGGTTAGCTTGATTGTTTCACAGAAGGTGAGAATGGGCTTAAATTTTTGTTAATCGTTTGTGAAAATTCTTGCAAGTAATTGCTTTTAAATGAGAATTGCAAGGAACGTTTCACTCAAGTCGGATACAAATTTAGTATCCTTAAGTGCTGTTCTTTAGCTAATTATTGAATTAGTATCCAGAATAACGAACGTAAAGCAGGTAAAAGACAACCTTCGGAGAATTATGAAGGATGAGAGTCAAGCCATGACTAATTAGGGATTTATGTTCTATTTTTTCCCGTTGACGTTTGCTTTAGGACTACGACCCTGTTGCAAGGAAAAGCTTACTTTGTTCCACGGCGCCATGACTCATGCACTTATCAGAATGATGCAGGGTGCCTTTCGAAACTCTCAAGGACGATGCAGATTGACACTAGTATTTATATAGCTATAGCTTAGGAAAATCTCTATTGTTCCTTCAATGGTCCGATTTTTCAAACTAAAAGTTACGGATAAATGTAATGAAACTATTTAGGATTCTACTAGAGCATTAAGAGGGATAAAAAACTTTATCAAAAGATTTCCGTATTGCCACCTTGATCAAAAAGTTCCCGAAATTTTTTCAGGAAATTATCAACAGAAGGTTATTCATCAAAATCGATGTTGTCCCCTTCAAAGTACTTCTCATGGACTGCAACGCACTTATGCCGGCGCTTGATCCAATCCTCGGAAACATTTTTTGTTTTCAGTTTGCAGTATGACCATCAGAGCCTTCGATTTGCCCATGATCTCATCTCGGGTGCTGAAACGCATTCCGCGTAGCCGTTTTTGGTGTCAACTTAATACGGAAAAGTCCCAGGGAGCCAAATCAGATGAATTCGATTCGTTCCGATTTCAGCCAAATGTTCACGGTGCAAGATCCATGAGTTCCTTGCCCACAAATACGATCTTGTTTGGCGAATCGCTTGACGCAAACGTCTCATAATGCCTAAATAATACTCCTTGTTGATGGTCTGGACTTGTGAAAGGAATTCATGATGCACAAAACCCTTCTGACCCATGAAAACTGTGAGCATTGCATTCTTATTCGACTGAAAACGACGTGGTTTTTTCGGTCGCTACTCATTCCGTGCACGCCATTCACTCGCTCGCTGTCTGGATTACGTGTGATACTCATTAATCCACATTTCGTCTCCTGTAATGATCCGTTTGATGAATATTGAGTCGGGTTGAGTCTTGGAAATTATGTCTTTTGCGACATCAACGCGGTCCCTTTTTTGCTTGAAATTCAGGTCTTTTGGCACCAGCTTCGCAGCGACACGTCTGAACCTCAAATCATTAACCAAAATGTCTTGAACGGATTCAGAAGCAATGTCCAACTCATCTAATGGTCAATTAGCGATGAACGGTAATCTATCCTTTGATTCTATTGATGTTTTCATCGGTTTTCAATGTTGATGGCCTGCCGATGAACGCTGGTTACTCATCGTTCACGGACTCACCGCCACTTCTGAAACGTTCATCCCGCTAATAAACGACTGTTTTCTTCAAAGTATCAAAACAACAAAACAACGTTTGCAACGTCATCGCAACATTGAAACCGTTTTTAACGCAAAATCTAATACAATCTCGTTGTTGTAAACTCAGTTCCATTTCTTAAATTGTACAAAATAGAAAACACGCACAATCGCAGATTTACTCACTACGGCGTCACTTTTACAAACGTCAAGTTATCAAGCTCATAATTTCATAGAATGTCAATGACAGATATGACAACCTTAAAACCAGAGAAATCAAATTGGATGACTGAGTGCGCCACATGGTGGTGAATGCGGGAACTTTTTGACCAAGGGTGTAGACGGCAGATAGTCTTTTTCTGCACGTTCTGTAACCCGCATGCAACGTGAAATAACTCATAGTTTAGCAAGGTGCAATCTCAGTACGCGCAAGACTAGAAAACTCAGACAATACACACATTTTCAGTATCAAATACTACCACTAGGTGCAGGTTTCGTAAGCTACTTTTAGAATGCTTCTAAGATACCTGCGTGCACCATGTGAATATTCTTCAGTACACGTGCATACGAAGAAACATCAAGGTTTGTTTCTTTCAGCCCCTATGTTAAGACAAATCTCGTTTCTCACAGTATATTGCTGAAGTCCCACGATCCAGATCATTATCAACTTCGTCGTCTTTATCTTTTTATGTAAGGCGCTGTTACCGATTCTATCGTACGAGGGTAGAGACGTCAAAATTTCCGTCAGAGTTTTTGCCTACTTTACACCAACGGCTGCTCATGTGGAAGTATTATCCAACCCAAGTTTGCATGGACCTTTTTGTGGGTTTATGACTAAGTTTGGCATTTCCAGGGTTGAATATTTCGATAGTGCAATAAATTTAAGGTTACAGACATGAATTGCAGTAATTGTGGTCAGAGTTATTGTTCAGGGAAGAAAGGGGAAAGTAGTGATAATTTTTGAGTGCGATTTGTTTTTAACCCAACAAACGCATTTGACATTATTCGTGACTAGAAAGTAGCATTAAACATTTCAGTACCAGTCTTTCTAACTTTCGAATAGTCGGCAAGGGTTCCTGTAGGAGCAGAAACGTTTCTTAGATCCAGGTTTACAGGACTACATCAACAACTCCAAATAATAACTTCGGAATTCTTACTGATTGGCATAACATCAAAAAAGATAGCAGATTCTGCTATATCAAACAATCCACTATCCGGACTTCTCCCAGGTTAGTTAGTATCACATATAAAGATTTATATGATACAGTTGGAACATTGAATATGTGTACATATTTCATCACGGGCTTACCTGAGAAGGCAACAACTTTATCAAGCCAGACATATTGACAGGCTAGTTAAAAATCATGCTCTGCCACTGATATTGTCAATCTATGACAATAGATTGACCAATATGCGGGCCAGTAAGACCAGCTCCTACAGTAAGAGAATCTTCAAAAGACCACTCCATAATAGGGTCATTCTCCCAATCGAAGACAAGAAAGTCATTTCGTCGATCTTGAATATGATGAAAACTAGCAAGCTTCTCACAGCAACACGAATCACCGTGAGTCTGACAGGACAGAGTTCTTTCAGACGCTGCGACCCGTTTCGAAATCAAAGCTACGAGCAAAAATAGTTTGATCCTAACAATGGTTTTGAAATATGTGACCATTTTTGACATTTTAACAGCGAGAATTTGTTCTCAGTCACTTTACAAATGGCGATAAACGCACAAAAATTGATGAGATGTTTGGAATGCTTGACAGTGCACTGCAAGACATCAGCACGTCGCAACAGAAGAATACCAAACAAGACTTCATTAACGCCAACAATCAAATGTATCGTTTGAAATTTTGTGTGGAAACGTTTGAACAAGGATTCTGGATTTTGGAATACAGTTATATTCCCCGGCGAATCCAAAACTAATATTTATTTCTCTGACAGTGCCTTAAATGTTGGACATAGGCTAAATACAGAGCTGCAAGCCACAGTCTTACGCAGTTTAAAAGCTGCGGTGAAGCGCGGAAGTGGTTGCGTCATGGTTTGGACCTGATTTTCTGCAACTGAAGTCAGAAAATTGCAATTCATTGCAACAACAATGGATAGGTTTCAATGTCTTCAAATTTTGTAATCAAACTTGCTTGGAAGTGTGGCAAACCTGGGTGTTCGCAATGACTTCTGATTCTACCCGAAACATGAATCATTTGGGACAGAAATATCTGAAAACGGAAAACAAAGAGCAAAAATGATCTCAAAACTGCATTTCTTGAGGAACGGGCTAAAATTACCCCAGAAATTAGCCAAAAATTGGTCAATTTGACGTGTCAGACACTAAGAATGGTTGTTGACCTGTAGGAACAATATAATAAAGTGAAATAAATGATAATAATGACGATTACACTAACGGTTTGCGTTTAAACTATTTTAGTGTCTTATTTAGGTTAGGTTAGTGTCTTGTTAGGTGTTATTGACAGTTCAAGTCAACCGAATTCTTAGTAGCGGTCTCAGAAGGTCGAAAAAAGTGATTGAAAAAATCACGACAGTTTCGAATTGTAATACTCAACGACTTACCAATTTCAAAGAGAATTGAAATTATTTTCACGTGGTTTTCTGGATTGTCAATAATTCTAAATATTCTTGTCAAAAAACTACGTAGATGTCAAAGTTGACTTGTTATTCCGATTTCCTTTTGTCGAAAACACAGGTCTTGTTCAAATCCATTTTGGTTAGGATTGAAAAATTTCATAGAAGTATTTGCAGTAAAGACTAATTTTGCAAAGTCGAATAAGCATTTTCATTAAAGATAAATAATGTTGCAAAATAATTACTTGGGGAATAATGAAGCTCAAAAATTTCCGTAAAAATACGCTTCGAAGTCCACACAAAAATGTTCAACAGCTACACATGAAGTAAAAAGTTGGTTTGTTTTTCGAGAAAACTTCTCGATAAAAGGATTCTTGGAAGGTGAAATGTAGCCGCGAAAAAGCAAAATCTTCTTCGGAATAAAATTAAAAAATATTTCATGCATTAATAATAAACACGAGCATCCTCTTAACACGAAACTCTAGGGAGCGCGCAATTTTATTCTGGGAAAATATTAAGAATTATTTTTATACTCGCTCGGTTTTGTATTTTTAGACGGAATTTCGGTTGTTCATGGGCCAGACGTAAGCTGGAAAAAGGAGATAAACAAAAGTGACAGAAGTAAATTCGAATGGAATGTCACTCCAATCGACTGTTTCTGAGTTTTGATTTCAATTGCGTATAGTTCTTTGCTCTATCATTGCTTATCTGGTTCACTGAGATGCAATTCAGATTTGGTATCCAGAAATCAATACCTAAAATGTTTGTGACTGTTTTGATCCAGTCAATTCTTTTAAGACTTCGTCACGTGCCACAACGCGTTTATCATCCCTCTGAATTGGGAGGGGAGGTTACGGTATTTCTTCATGCATGCTCTAATTAATTATCCTTTTTTTCTTCTCCTTATCGTTGTGTAGCTGTCAAGCGAGAAAGCTTATGAACGCCAAGACAACAAAACTCAATCAATTGATAAAAACATCCAACAATAGAAGACATTACTAATTAAAGCGAGACGAACTCGTAACAGAAGCAGCAGCTCTGCACCTCCAGGCTCCAGCCTTCTCCAAAGTCCTCCTCCGGAGCGCCTCGTCGCTCTTCGCCAGCCTTGCTTGGACCATGTCACTGGACGCCTAGCGCCAAGGAGGCCAGGCCATGTTACGTTTTTGTCCGGACAAATTCCAATTTCTGGAAATCTAGACACCAACAAAATAATTGATGGAATTACCACTAGTCATACAATTTTTTCGGGGCCGGATAAAAAAATCGGTAGAAGGACGGTAGCATTGCCTGTGGGAGTTCATATTTATTTCTCTCCGTCTCCTATATCAAGGACAAAGTTTGCAACCGAACAATCATATATGTGAGCGTTGCGTGCTAAATATAGGAGCTGCGCTAGTGTGTGTGTTTGTGCGTGTGTTATTTAGATTGTATGGTTGTTATCCTTGTTCATTCAGCATATATAACGGGAAAAATAAACAAGACAGGCGGACAAGCCGCTCAAGAGATCGGAAAAGCGAATAACAAAAGCCCGAGCAACAATACAAAAACATTTCACTTTGGAGTCGAACGCCAGGACTAAGACGCTAAGGTGGAGAGATAGAAAATTGTTATGGTCGAATGTGGAACGGGTGGAGGAGACTAATGTCTGTGAACATCCCCTGAAAATAAATTACGAATATATGAGGCTTTTGGTGATTTTCATCTGTTCTGTGCATTGTTCTCCGCGAGTATTTTTCTTACACTGAACGTTTCCCAGTCTTTAATAATTTTTTAAAGTACTAAAATATACATGCTTACTCCTTGTATCCTTGGGTGCTCATAGACTTGTAATCGATAACCACTTGCGATAATGAGATGTAAGACTGAGACCATCCCTGAAGGTTGTTATGAGTTTGAAATAATTTAAAAATCTGTCAGAAATAAACATTGGTGTAGGCAAAATAAATTTTCCGAACAGGCTTCCAGTTAGCTCCTTTCTTCCTTCCTACATTATTTGTTGCTTGCGTCGCCGTCTGTTGACTTTTATCTTCCCTTGCTTTGATTATTTCTACCTTTCTACTTGTGTTTGCTGAGTAACATGATTATGTTACCACTAATGAAGGATTATTTTCTATCGGCAATGCTTCGCAGGGAGAAACTCTTGTAATAAGGATATTCTTCTAGCATCACTGCTATCATTCTCGATGAATTCTATAAGCACAGAGTTGGACATACACAAACATGGAGTACGGTCAATCAACAATAACAATTTCAGAATTTAATGGAATATGTAAATGAGGCTTTAAAACCGTTTGATTTTGCCTTTCCAGTGCAAACGGTCCTCATATGCTTCGATTTCCTCAAGCCTATTCTTTCCATTTTCCATTTTTTTCCAGGCATAATTTATTTTATGTTAATTTGGGACGAGTGAAAATTTTGATGCCATTTTTAGTACATTAATTTATGCTTTGTGATGCATCGTAACGCTTTGAAATGGCAATTGTCCTAATTAAATATCAGCATCAGGGTCCCAATAATAAGGACAGGCCAAAGTTTTTGAAGTCACTTTGTAGAACGGTTATACTGAAATACATACATGTGACATCTAGTCCCGAAATCCTCAGCATTATACCTTCGATGCCCTGGTAAAATCTACATGTGATACGCTCTATTGTGGTTTTTGAATGAAGGCAAACTCAGCTACAAAGGAATACCTGCTGAATAAATCCAAGTCTTTTCTGCAGCCCCAACAGAACGAGGTACAAACGAATTCCAAAAAAGAAAAACAGAATGACAATCATTCAGATTCGGATTCAGACATTCAGATTCAAACACGCGAACCATTTTCTTCAAATTTTTTTGGGCTTATCAGACTAGACTTGGATGGACTCGAGCAACACAACTATACCACTTGCAAACTACGCAGCTAAGGACTATTTTTACGCAGCTAAGCTTTTTAGCATAGGCGCACTGACTGACCTTGAAAGCTGCAAAACTTAGCCGTACGGGAGGAATTTGTTGCTATATTCGTTTATTTATTATCAATAATTACGTTTTCATTAAAAGCCATATAATTAATAAGCACACACAGTCTCCGATGCATCAAGTAGAAAGAGATGCAAATATCCTAAGCAGCACACAAACTCCTGCAGAACAGAGAGATCGAAAATTAGAGAACGCAGACCTCCGTTGAGCTACGCTCTTTTCCTCTCTGTTTCCGATGTGTTTCTTTATGAATTAGAGATAATTGTAAGCTGGTAAGTGAAAAGAAAAATAAATTTTTTCATTCCTTTTGAAACGAAAGAAACCAGTCCCGATGATTTGTAATGTATCTCTGTTACCCCTTCGTTTTGACGATGTTATCCTTTTCAAAACGATGAAAAGATGATTGAAAACGCAGAACATTCAGTTATTCAAATACAATTGTAGAAGTCTTGGTTGAATACCAATATAATGGGAGTTTTTTCGGAGTCGTATTGCTGTCTCGTTACTATGTTAGGCTATGGCTGATTTCCCCTGTGAAAGCGTGTGAGACTTGAAGGTTCGCTTACAAGTTGCAAATATGGTTCACAATATTTGTTTCACAATATTCACAATATACAATCACCTCATACCTTCACATGAAATGTTTTGAAAGATAATCAGTAGAGAATAAATTTCCACTGTTCATTCTGCATCCATCAGACCAAGAATGTCGAGGGCGCTTTCAGATTCATCAGATTGCTCATCCCATGGACACATTCAATTCAAAGTTGGTATGTTTCTTTGAAAACGATACGTGCGATACGTATCAACGTTAAAAATAATTCACAAAAGCTTATCTTCCAAAATGGGTCCTTTTACATGACCGATATTCATGCCACATACACCCTGGGCATGTTCTTCTTGTTCATACTGAGAAAAATATGCTCAAAGTTTAGAAACTGGGCCATGAAACTTTCCCCAAAATACGCTGAGGTATCATCAACAAATAAATACCAACACACTAATTTGACATATTTCTGGACGCAGCTCACGAGTTTTTAGGCACACAAAATTCAGAATAAAGCTTTTATTGTACGCTACTTGGAGACTCATATCCGTTGAAAATCGAAGAGTGGCCATAACCTCACGTTCATTGTTGGGAACATTCTGTATTTCTTCCTATTATGACTTCAGGCACTTATGATGGACTTTTACACTTTTGGGAACTTCATTTGGCACCCTTACATTGTTGCATTCACAGCCTCTTTGACTTTCACGCATTATTTTGGATTGGATATGCCCGTCTTGCCTGACTAGCCATGACTGACCAGACGAACTCTTATCACCTAGGACACCTAGGAAAAAAGTCACCTAGGACTAAAGGATATTTGATCCTCTTTTTGGAATAACATTGCACTACAATCTTTAAGGGGTCTAGGTTTCACGTTGGTTTGTTTCAAAAATCGTTTAGCAAACTCATCCTACTGATCACTAACTCGACTGCGTTAGGCCAAGCTTTAATTTTAAAGATCTATTGAATGAATTGAATCAATATTTCAAAAACTTTGCTTTAAACTTCTGCACTCCATTGTCTCACAACAAGTCCTTGCTTATTCAATTATTGGCCATTCGTAGCTTAACAGGATTCTGATCATATGAAAATATGTCTGGTCCGGCTACTTAGGAAGATCACAGTTCGCTTTGCGAATTAGGTCGTTTTTGGGAGCGATGCGCAGGGAAGCCATTTCAACAAGAATGGTCTCAGGATTTGCAACCGTAATGTTATTCCCAGCAGTATATGTGAAGACATATGAAACACTGATCCCGACAGGCCACACAGCATACCAAACAGTGACTTTCGCCGGATGTGACGGCTTATGGACAGCCGCCTGTGGTTTCTCATCACTAGAAATGTGCCAGCTTCATTTACTAACGTAGCCATCCAATCAGAGATGAGCCTCATCGCTATACAGTATTTGTTTATGAAAATCGGGATCTGCAGCAATTTTTTCTTAGACCCATATGCCGAATCCACGCCATGCCCGGTAGTCGTTCGGCTTTAATTCCATCACGGTTGGATTTTATAAATCCGTAAACTAAAAATCCCTTAAAATTTTCTATAATATGGACGTTGCACAGATTTAATTGTTGAACACGATGAAATCAAATAGACTTGCTTGGGTCTTCATCAATACTAGTCCCTGCAGCTGCTATGGTTTCTCCTTTACGCACTGCACGACGTCTAGATGAATTGGTCTTATCAGTGAGAGTATCCGTGCGGAAAGATCCATGGATAAGCATATTATTTCTTCTGGACTTTTATGTCGGTCATAAAACAGACAGAGTGCGTGATGGGTTTCTCGAATAGAAACTGTTTTTCGTAATAAATATGCAACATTCGCGGTCGCCGCTTAGGTGTTAACCTAATCCTGACAAACTGCAAGCCAAGCCAATCATAAAATACATGACAGCTATCGGACCTCACGTGAAATTAAAAAGTGTTGCCAAGCTAAATCTCGATACCTAAAACAACCTTTTATTTAAGTATCAGTTTTGACAATACAATATTGTCAGTGTCACAGTTTTTCGGGTCCTGAGATAAACACGAAAGAAACTTGGAAACATGAAACATCAAAACGTATTCACGAACAAGCTTTCTATTTCTAGTAAAATTCTACGACACACAGATGACGTTTTGTGGGATTCATTGAACTACATTTCAATGGAGCGAGTATAAAGATGACACCCAACTAAAAACGTTACGTTACGTGATGTAACGGTAAACTAAAGTACCGTTATATTTCTTCATAGTAATCTTTAAGAGAAATAGCTCTTTGCTAGATTTTATTTTAGTTTGGTATTAAACTCCTTATTGCCCAGGCAAGGAATGAAGGATCACAAGTAGCAGATACATGGCTTGCCTTGTGACGAATTTGTCAAGTTCAGTTCTTTCAACGCGCATCTAGAGATCCTGTAGAACTTTTTTATAACAGAATGTGTCAGCTTTTAGTTTTTCATAGAAATGGCAATCCAAAACACCAATCCCGTGATGTTCAAGTAAACCATTAAAGGATAAAGTTTGCACCGTCGCAAAAGTAAATCCTGGGTCCATTGGACTCTACATTTGACTGGATTTCTGTTTCATCTCTGAGTTCAAGTAAGAGGATGATTTAGGTTCTGTTTTAAGAGATCAAATCGCTGAACTTTGTCAAAAAAGTATGAAACTTTGCATTGGAATTGAATTTTTAATTGCGAGGCTCAAGTTTTTTGGTAAATGTGTGCCAATGCGTGACATTAACACACGAAAAAGGGGACAAAGCGACTTCTGCAACAAAGACAACGTCATGAGCTTTACGAAAGCAAGTGCTTAAGGCGCGATCGATCTTCATCAATTCACGAACACATGAACACTTTTGAGATTCCCCTAATTGTATCAGTGATTTCCCTTTATGCATTTATAAAGTGATTTTTTTGTTTAATTATAACCGGAGTCATATTTACTTGTTCTTCCGGAGTGAAGTTCCACAAATCCACAGAATTTAACACTAAAACTCTGCTAGGAATAATCTGACTCAGCGCAAATGAAGCCTTTTTATTTACAGATACTTTGGTCCTACATTTTTCAACTATTTCTGTAGAATCAAAGTCCTTGCATTGTATTTACCTTACATTTGCCAAAAGCCCTCACATTACATCCAAAATTTTAAATATATAAACCGTAACCATAAACAAAAACGACTTTCTAGAGTAAGATCAACTCGTTGAAAGGTTTCACATCTTGCTTCAAGTGCCGAATGCACTATCGCAATCAAGGATCCGAAAAAAACTAAACGTTCGAAATACGTTTGCCTAAGATTTGTATCTCAAGTCTTACGTCTGCCATTAGGCAAATTTATGGGTCGTGATTTTTCACGAAAACCAGCAAACAACCACCCCAATTTTCGCAAAATGTCGCCTACAGGAATTTTTCAAGGAATTGGCAATCCAGAACAGAAATTTCCCTCGAGTGTCGCTTAATCTTGCAGTCGTATAATTTTGTGCAAAAATGATTTTCACTTTGGCGACTGCTTTGTTAGGCCCAGTTTGCTTATAAGTGCAAAGAATATGAGCTCCGATTATTGCTGGGCGTACATTTATCAACTCCTGTTTTTCAGCGTATCATGAGGGTACAGTAACACAACCCTCTTTGGATCCGCATCCACCGCCATTTCACAATCATCTATTGACTTTTTGCTTATTCCTTTTTACTGACAATAACAACAGCAACAGCGAAGTAACACTGTTAAGTACCCCACGGTTTTGCAGGATGTGGCAACTTTTGCCGAGCGGTATACCACGCTCTGGAATTATCAAGGAGGTAAAGCTGAGCGCGTAACCGTGTTGATACTTCTTTACTTCTGCTAACACCTCGGCACAGTCTGGCGCTTTGGGTTGGGAGTAATACCGAATAATGGAAAAGTTGCTCGCCTTCGCCGTGTATCAACGATGGAGGTGTCTGTTTGGCATTGCTGCGAGACATTGCTGTTGAATTAAATCCTTCGCAACAGCCAGTCTTAAAACCTACCACGTGTGCCTGTGTATGTGGGCAAGCTGAGTGGCAGGCATACAGGCGAAATGACAAAGCTCAGACTTTTTTGCTCATTTCATTCGTTTTCTCTGTTATTTCAAATCACAAGAATAAAATGGAGAATAAGACTTAAATTTAATTTGCCAACACAACATTCCACACATGTATTTGCACGCGTGGTACAATATGCGTTCTTTTCGTTTTTATCTCACTTTTCGGTCTTTTCTTCTTTTCATTTCTCATATTGTCAGCTAAATACGATTTAGCTGATACGGCAGCAGTTTAAGTGGAAGTAAAAAGATAAAAGATGTTTTCGTTAGGGGAACCATTTCCACCAGCCTGAATGAGTTCCATTCTCCGGATAAGTAGAGCGTTCGAAATTGAATCAAGGTGCTTTGTGCACTCTTTGCTTGTGTTCGCAAAAAAATATTTAAGAAAGTGTTTATCAGAATCTGATCTGAAGATTTTACTCCATCCCAGTACAGCGGAATATTTGATGGGTTACGAAAGGAAGCCGAATAAGGACCTTCGGGAGCGACGTGGAAGAGGGATGTGTGTTTCGTCACACGCTTGGAAAATCAATTTGCTCGGTTCTATCTCTCCATCGTTGACCAACACATATACATAGATCCTTTCGCCCAGCTAAATATCACCCACCCCCTGGAATCATTTAATTATGAACTAAGAGTCCGTCATGAATGTAACTGCATTCTGCTCCAACAACTTTCAAAGAACTCCGTTAATACTTCAAAGGATGAATAATTAAGGAAATTCTGAAGAAAAACTAGTAATATCTTGATTAATATGAAAAAGCATTTAGATCTATTCAACTATGACCCTAGAGACAAAAGCAATGCATAATTAACATCCTCAGCCTGAGCTCCGACCGTTTGCACACACACGTGCGAGTCTACGAAGGCTTCCAAGTGACCGAAACTGTATCTTCACCTGACAACCTAAATTATCTAAAATTGATCCAAGGCTCGACTCTTTGCCAGGACGGAGCCCAGTTACGGAGAATGTGTGATTATATAAGTGCCATGCATAGGACGGAATTGATAAAGGATGTCTGAGACTTGTGGAGAAAATAGCAAAATAGTTTCCTAAAATACTATTTCGATCCATCCACTAGATGATGTCAAGTAACGGAAAACAGATTATCTCTGAAGGATGAAATAATTGGTTCAAGCCCAACGTAGTCGTCTGCTTTCCGATAGTATGTCAACAATTTGCAGACGAATGTTTTGCAATAATTTCGAAAATGCGGCGCATCCTGTGGAACCTAGATTGTTTATGCATCAATAGTCCGAAGCGTGTGGGAAAGATCAGCTAGATATTTCGGAAGACACTAATGTCCTGATTTCCTCCTGCTGAGCATAAGTGTTTCAGGCCAATCAGCTTGTGCTTATTCTCAATAAGGAGGCAAGAAATATTTGGCAAGTTCTTGCTCAAGGATTTTAATAGAGTTTGTTCCGCATTCCCCAGGGGAGTAGCTTACGTCATGCCCACAAGAGTTCAATTAAGGTTCGCCTCTATAAATTTGTGAATAGCATTTGGACAATCTTCGAGAAAATTCCCAGGTTGTTGCGGGCCACAATTTTTCCAAGCAACATCCCGAAGGAGTATTTCATAGTGGCCGAAATGAATAACCCTACAAAGTTGTAACAACTATTCCGGGACCAAGCATGCCATCGTCATTTTCTTCTTGCACGTTCGAACGCTTCCTTCAACGGTTATACAGCAGCCAACAACTTTATAATAGTCAGCATAACTTTTATCTCTTCAGTGAATTGAAAGCAAGTACCATCTCACGCTATGGATACCTCCCATGGCGATACACTGCTCAAGCTCTAACAGAGTTTCTACTGCGTTTTTAATATTACAGGAGCAGGAGTTGCAATTATTACTAAGCAATCCAAACTCGAAAAGCTTGCTAAGTGGCAAATGTGCGGTCTGTTGATAATCTCTGGGCTGCTGATGGGAATCATGCAAGGATTTAATGATGATTTTGCAATTAGATCAAGTCGGGTCAGTGGTTTCCAAGACAAACAATAACAGTCTGCTTGCTTAGGCTTAATTGATTGAAATAAGGAGTTGCTCGGTGATTTTCAGGATCAACTGGCATGAGTGGGATCCTGGTTTGGTCATGTTGGGGAAGAAGACGGGAGTCTAATGGACTCAAAACTATTGGATTTGCATGAACGATTTCTTCGCATTTAACCGACGACAACTTTGTCGAGTTGCTTTTGGTTTGGTGATGATATTTAAGTTTTGAGTTTTAACAATGGTCTCTATTTCCAGATGTATTTAGTTGGGAAACGTTTTATAGCACTAGCACATACAAAACTCTATGCGTAAGAGCTTTGCAAGGAATCAGAAGAAAGTACTCGCTACTTTCCGCCTTTCTTTTTCTTTCTTACAACTTCTCTATTTTATTGTTCTCCTTCGACTCATTATGGAGCAGAGTATGGGATATATCAGCAAACTAAACTAAACTTACCCGACGTTATAACCCCATTACATCATATTAACATTTACATTGCATAACAATAACAAGCACTACCATGCGCGAGTCCCAACGCTTAGAGAGAGATGCACATGCATCAGTCAGTCTGCGTAACTGCATGTTAGGATAATGTGTGAACATTTTTGATCCAGATTGGAAAATAGAGCGCATTGGTTACGAATTTGAATTTTTGATGCTTGTTTGAACTTTGATGAAAAAGTCAGATGAAAAACTGAGGAATTGATAATAGGTCAACTTTGCACGAGGTCCCTAGCGGTAGAGCTGCATCTTGCCATTCCTTTAAAAACTTTATTTTCCATTTCCAGTTAGCTTTGTTAATAATATGATATAATAAAAATATTCTTTGTCATGTGACATGACATGTGTGACATTATGCTCACAGTTCAGAAAATACACTCTCTCAAATGACTCCAACGAAAAAATCGGAAACATTAGTCATTAGTCATTAGTTTTCCTGCGAATTTCCGTCCTTTTCTTAATCAAAAGTTAAAATATTTTTGTAAAATTATGAAAAATCCAATATTTTGCATATGATGCTACCAGAGAAGTGTGGTTTCCTAAATTTACTAAGATGCTTGGAAAGTGGTGCTTGGTATGTTTCTTGAACTTTTCCTTAAGCGAATTTTGTTCGTAAGAGTAGATTCAAAAAATAATGTCAGCACATTCAAGGCAATATTCGAAATGGAGACTTCCGAGCTTATAGAGATAGGACTATTCACGTAAGTCGGGTACGGGTCTTCAATCCAGAATTACCTCAAGAACAACTGGATGCCAATGTGATAATTAAGGTCATCTCTTTGACTTTGATGCAAAGGATGATTCCACGTTTGTAACACTATAAAAGACAAACACCTGCAAAGCACAATCGACTCAAATAAAAGTCAGTGTATCTGCACTGTCAGAAATCGATTGAAGGTGAAAAAAAGGAAAAAGGTCATGACTACAGCCCTATCGTAAACGCTGGCCTTACAGAAGCATTCAGCGCTTTTCTGTCAGTGGAGTTTTCTCTCAATACGTTATAGGTGATGGTGATGATTCCCTGCATTTGATAAGCATATCCAATAAATTTTTATGTTAGATACAGCTTAGTTAAAAGGCAGCACCCACACTCAAAATAGTGATTACGAAGAAAGAGATAGAAAAGCACCCTATGTAGTAATTAAAGCGAGCTTTGCAAAACAAAGAGCTTAAAAAGCTAAAAAAATTAAGTAAGTGGAGCCATTTCAATAGCTAGCTTTCTCGACTTCATTTTATGTTGGAATAAGTTTCCTATTGCAATTGTATCGGTCAGTCATTGTGTATGGACATATATTTTGAGAGAATGTTAATGCGGCTCTAGGCGCAATTTCGTCGTTATGTCTGTTTCCAGTCAGTGTTCCTTACAAATCCTAACAAATTTCGTTCGAATACAGTTTGATTGTGAGTTTCGGGCTATTAGCGCTGGTTAACGAAAGTAAGTTATAACCATTACATATTCGCGTTGTTCGCAATTGGTACTCTACTCGTTGGATTATCAAGAGAATAAGCATGTGTAGGCCATATGCTGGATAGCTATCGTAGGTTAGTTTGTATTGCCTTAGCGGTTGTAAGAATATTCGGCGGTTTGTTAGTACCTTCGGAAACTGAGCGTTTCATAATAAGACGCATCAGAAGGCATTAATTTCTACTTTTATTGCAGACTGAAAAAAGCACACAATCATAGTTGGATTTCTGGTGGTAGACCCACCATGGCTTAAGCATGTTAGAACTCAGAAACCCATCAGTCAGATCTAATACTGTTGAAACATAGTGGTTCTTTTCTCGGAATCAGCAAAGTACTGTAAGGGCAAACTATATGCTTGCGTCACAGGAGAACTAATGCTTAGACCTGTTGCTCAATTAGGAGGTTCAGTTCAAGAGAACGTTGTTTCACCTATGATTCTGTCGTCCGTCATGGATATGATAATTTAGGCCTGATTTTGACAGGTTCCAACTGAAAAACCTTAGCATCGTCAATCTTCCTGGGTATAATCGGGATTCATGAGCCATATGTGGGTTGGAGTGCACCATTAACGAGAAAGCCGAACCAATTGGTCCCATCTGTCAAAAATTCATGTAAGATTTGGTCCTTTTGATTCTCTTAAGGAATGGAACGATGGTTAATGTTATGTTATGCTTATGTTATGAGGTTCTCCGTCAAATGCTAGAGTATGCTATAGTATGCCAAAGTAGCATTTAAACGAAAATGACAGTAGTTAGTTTTCAGTAGACAGTAGTTTTCGCAAAAACCACGAAAAAAAACGCATGTTGCCGCCTTTTCAAAACACTTTACTGAATGGTGGTTGCATTCTTTTTACCATGAAATTTCTTTTATGGCTTGTCATTGTTGAAAGTGAAACTGTGTTCCAATGTATAAATTTCATCACACATTTCTAGTAAAAATGGAGTAAAATGATGGCCGTGTTTTACATGAAATACTCTTTGAGTAGTGATAATACTTCCTTATCCTTGATAAAACACGTTTTAAATTTCAAGGCAATTCATTCAATTTTATTGTGATGTGAAAATATTTATAACAATATGACGAACTTTGTTCTCGACAATCGATAACATATGTCAAATATTTCAATCCTAAAATGGCTGCTATAAGCTGTCAAAATTTTTCTATGTAGAACCGCCTCTGGGTGCGATCGCTTTTTAGGCAGCAGATGCAATTCGAACTCAATTTTGACATTACATTGACACTATCACATACTTAGAACTAAACTTATTGTTAGTATATTCTTAGTACTCCTCTAATAAAAATGTCACTGGGTACAAGTACTTATCAACCCAAACCACCGCAGTCTATCAAGAGATTGTCCAACATTCTGAGTTGAATAATCAGTCATCGAATTTTGGTTTGGGCAATCATCAAGTTCACGTTTACGTACACACATTTTTATGTTCCTGGGTACACGGTATACAACTTACCATTCGCTAAGGTCGCTGGACCCAGGGATAAGAACAAAGAGCATGTATTAAGAAATCTACGGAGCAAAGGTCGCACTGGAAGTTAAGATGATGAACCAAGAGGTTTTCACTCGCGTAAACGGATGCATTTTCGAATAAGTTCGAAAAGCTCTCAGTCTCGCTGCTTACATCGTAGATCTCCTAGTTGAGCAATGGAGGTAAATAGTCTCCACTCATTTGCCAGGATCTATGCATGTGGAAAGAATGTACCTCTTAACAACTCGCAGTTTCTCTTTTGCAATCTATTCTTTAAGGAACTTGTATGTCATGCGTGCCGAAGTGGGGGATGAATGTTTCCGAGCTAATCTAATCAATAGTACACAAGCTCGACGTCAGTCCTATTAACCTTAGGAGAGACATTCCTTTGAAGATATATAAAATCTCCTGTTTAAGGTGCACGCCCAGGTACTTAACGCAGGTTCTCTGGGGGATGGTTGAAGGTGTCCGCGCTTACTTTAGTGAGGGAAATTCTCAAACTTTGCAATTTCACTTCTTCAGGTTTGACTTTGACCTGATTGGTCTCGAACTATTTGTCTCTTATATTTGGCATTTGCTCCCTGCTTATCTCCGTGTTACCCAAAATTCCAAAAGATTCCCGTCGTTTAGTCATGATATGTCTTTGATGGTCAAGTCAGTCGGAAGCATTTCCATACAGTTGAAGTGTCTGGAAAAGAGATTCAGTTAAATATTTTGGACTTCTTGCTACTAGGATACTACTAGGATTGAGACCACCAAGCTTTCAAATGCTCTGAACTTTCTTCAAAGTGAATCGGTAGGACTGTCTCAACGATTTCATCGCGGGGAATAAAATTCTATTAACCACCAAGTGCGAAGATATTTCGGTTTTTTAGTTGGAATCTGTCAAAACTCGGTCTGAAATTGTTATTTCAATAAACGGGGCAGATTAATCGAATTTGCTAAAAGAAAACATTGCTTAAAAACGTTCCTTTTTTAGGAAATTCGAGTATCTTCTCCTCGACTTTTATAATCTTTATATTTGAATATCAGAGAATGTCACGGATGCATCCAGCTTGCGTGACGTTAGAATTTAAGTTTATGAGAATAAGTTTGAGGTTCTATTGAGAGGGATGACACGTACTACAGGTGTTATAGTTGTATCATTATTCTACCCTACGTGCAATAGATGTTGGGGACACTATTGGCAGGGATTGAAGAACCAACCCACCTCGTTGGGATTGGTACCATGATTCTAACGAGGTCACTCGCTTGTGTCCCGTCAATCTTGACATGAGGTGGCTCAAATACGCTTGACAGCCCAACATTTGTATTGAGCTGTTACCCCACTATACTGAAAAATTGTGCAGATTAGTTTTTGTTATATGTCATACAGACCATGCTGAAAGGTACATTGAACTAACGTCTATGATGTTTTGGAAGTTGTCTTTTTTGTCAACCAGTTTCGCTAGGACTGGATACTGAGCCACACATGGCTGACTGTACCGGAACTTTTGATGTGTTTGTGTTACACACTATAATCACATATGAACTAACTGCAATGACCTTAAAGGCTAGCTATCTACTCTAATTTTAATTAGTTTTGATAATTTTTTGCGATTATGGCTCACTTTTGTTATTTGATAATCTGTAATGCACTGGGCATTCCCAAAAGGACGCCGGATGGTGAAACTGTGTGAAATCAACGTCAAACACATTTTTGCCTGCTGTTGTTGCTGGATGCCTTTTGCGTGCGTTTTGAGTTCTCGGAAAGACTCATGGTAGTCAGACTCTGTTCGCAATCATCTCAAAAAAACTTCTCTTCCTGTTGTCAGGTTTCGTATGACCTCCTGTGTGCCTCATGTAGTGTCCTGTATTAAACGAAGTCTTAGTGAAAGAAAGCAGAAACATTTTTTGAGGAGCCTCTTACCGAACCACCCAAAATTCCTTTGGTTTGCTATCACTCTGTCATTTAACTCATTTTTATTGAGTTTCAGTGACAGGGTTCATGGTTTTTGAATATTACTTTAACTTCGCAATCCGAAACTTAACACCGAAGTCGCAATGGCATGTATTGTGAATCAGGTGGCTTTCTTACCACTTTCGATCCAATTTTTCCACCTTGATTGTAAGTAGTTCACGAATTCATATGTCCTTGCATTGCAAATGTGCCAAACACATCTATCCGAAAGTTAAACCTCCCACCAGGTAGTCATTATAGCGTTTGATTAGTACCTAGCATAAAATCTGAATGGCAACAAACAAGCCACCTGCCCATTAAATGTGTATCGAATAATGGAACGTCCTTTTTACGACTCCATTAACGCCTCTATTTCAACAAAACTGCTCGTTGCAGCTGTCTAGAAGCTTTCACAAACTCTGCAATTTAAGTATTTTCACGGAACATTGTCAACAAAAACATCGCGTGGTATGGGCAATTTGTCCTACACTCTGCAATAATTGCAGTGGCCTTATTTGCAGGATATGTACATATATGTACTAGTAATTGCACGCTACAATTTCTTGCTGTGTCCACATGTTTAGATTTTATGGTGCGGCTATAAATCGAAAAGATTGGTATCATCAGATACATATGTCAAACATTGTTCACATGTGTGTATATGCAGTTGTACTGCTACGAAGGTAAGTACTCGCGCTCAAGTCCTTGCAGTGATCACACCGAGGAAAGATGGTGAGTGTGTAGTTACTTGCCGCAGGAGACACGTAGATGCTTTATGGCTCCAACTGGAATGAAGCGGGTTGACGAGCCTACTTAGATGCTATGACGCTGCAAAATGAAGAAATCAAGATGGTTTCCCAAATGATTTTCACAAAAAAATTGGATTATCCGATTAAGAGGTTGGCGTGGCACACTTTATTGGTATTCTTTTACTATAGAGCGAATGAAGTACAGGACGAGACATCTCGATGGAAAAATACCTTGAGCAAATATTGTTAAGAAGTTTGTGAACGACCATTGCGTGTGTACCTTTCGTTGATTCCTTTTGTAAGAAAATTACCTGTTGAGACATATTTTTCCTAAGATTGTATCCGAAGAAGTTAATTGATTTGGTTTGTCAGTGTTGAGTTGGAAACTAAAATGCTCTTACCTTCTTGCTATCGATTGGAGTTTCATTTTATCACAGCGCGTAGTGCAGGTCGAGTGCAGAGGAAAAGTTTTGCAAAGGAACAAAATTTGCAAAAAACAAAATGTCTTTTCCAGGATAAACGACTGTTCGGATAAAATTCACTTCATCCATATTAATAAAACGAATTATGGCGGAATAATTTGTATCGTTAAAGAAGTGCTTTCGAGTACGAAATGCCCATAAGAAAATTTCTGACTCCGTCTAAGACCTCATAAATTTTATTACAGCCTGTCCCTTACCAGCAATATTGAAAGTAATGGTCTCAATCTAAAAGGCAAAAAGTTCATACATTTCAAAATAATAATATCCTGTCTTACGAGCAGGAAAAATTTATTGCACGAGTCTGAAAAACTCGTCTACCGAAATCCAACGCTAAGTAAGGGCAGACCAGCGCTTGTCCCCATATTCCTGATGACTCCTGAATCGTTGGACGTGGTCTTTGAAATCGGCCGTAAGGACAAGGCAAACAAACAAATGACTTTATTGTGCTTCAATATTAAAGCTGACTCATAAAGTCGGTGGCCGCAACAAGCTTAAACGATGGAACGTCCTTGTGCCACCGAAAATAATGAAACGAATCCTGCAAGAAATGCGGGGAACAACACACCTGGGACGTACATTCATGACGCCAACGATGATGTCGACGAAAACGTTCCATCGTTTTGCCATATGATAATAAAGCGCTGAATTAAACGATCTATGAAATAGAAGGTGAGAAACACAACTAAGGATGTAACGGTAAAAAACCGAACGTAGTACGCGTCCTTTTCTGTGGATTTTACATGCAATCTCATGCTCTTGGCTGTCTCGCACTGATTTGCCTCCTTTTTTCGGCAACAGAGCAATGGGTGGACTTTGACGCGGGGCCCCGTGCGAGGACATTTGCTCATGGTGCTCCTGCTGGAATTGCATGGGCTTGGTTATGATGATTTTATAATCGGGACAAATGTAGTGGATGAAATTAACTAGCGTGTTATTTTGATAAAGTGAGATAGGAGTAGGACTTTTATGGCCTGCGTTGAATGATAAGCAGAATGGGCTTGTGCTACGCAGAACAGAAGTGTGTTGTTAAATCTGTTTAATCTTAGCTTCCATCTGAGTTTAATTTAAGGTAATAATTTATTTGGAAATAAAAGAAATTGGAAAGCTTCCTAAGATACTTGTTGGGATCATTTTCAGCTACCAAACCAGCATTGCGAAAATGTGTAAACAAATTAACTTTATTGGGAAACTTGATTACGCTACATGATGTGAAAACTGCTAGCAAGCAAATTTTCTAGCAATCGTCATGCAAAATGGTTGCATCTAATCCGGCATACTCTTAAATTCTTATCATATAATACACATGCTCCGTAGTCTTCCGAAAACAATTAAGACAAATCCTTTCCATCTGCCAAACAACCACACTCCAGTGAAATCAACTATTTGCGTGCACATGGTCCCCGGGTCTCGCCACTTAGCTTCCAACAGATCTTCATATTTTATCGCTCGTATCCTTTTTGACTTCAATGTAACAAGTTTTGCGTGCATGTGGAAAAGTATTTTGTATCTTTTCTGTGCATCCAAGCAAACAACTTGTTTCCACTAGCTAAAACTTGAGTTATGGAGAACTCGATTAGAAATACTTTCGCCAAATATGCTCTGCAACTGCACCAACCTCTCAGCTTGCCGTCTTGGAATCCTGCAGATAAAACCGTAGAATGTAATTAAGTAATTGACAAAATCATTTCATCTGAAGGTCTTGAATTTCAATGTCGTGTAAAGTTCGGAATGTTTAAAAAAGTTGCACCTTGTGTATATGAAAAGATTATGTCAGAGAACATGCTGAAAATTTCCCAATCGAGAATGTTGTCCTTTTGTTTACGACTAGCATAATATTGTCAAAATTTTATATGTTTTGCTCTTACAATTTCGATGGGAACGTGAAATGGGTCGCAGCGAGAAAAAGGATAAAGGGGTAAGATGAGACTATAAAATCTTTGGAGATTTCCTGATTTTTCCTGAATTTTCCCTGATTGTATAAGTATCAAAGTCAAGCTTGAGAAAGATACGGAGTAATAATGCGCAGAATAATAAATATATCAGAAGAATGGAAGAAGAATGGAATAATTTCTTCCGTTTTTGACAATGATTTATTTGTTCGATTGAACTTTTTAGTAGAAATCCGCAGTGAGTCTTCTCTGTTCTTGAAGGAAACCGATTGCATAGCTAACGACAATTTATGTGGAATTCAAAAGTGTGTAGCGATTTTCCTGCAAGATTGTCTGTCTAGACATACACGTCCACTCCCACCCTTCAGAATGCGCGGGAAGACTCAAAGTTGTCACACAGTGTAACCTAGCTTACACTATGGTTTGCTTGATTAACTTGGTTACATTACCTGGTATAATCTACTTTCGGTTTCATAGCGACCATCCATCAACTTACATCTGCAAAAGTGCTTGCTAAGAAAAGACCAAAGGGATGAAACTTAGAGGTATCTCTAGTAGTTTGGGTTTTAGCTACCGCCCGGCTTTAGGTTTCAGCTACTACCTAGCTCCCGTCAACCTATATCTAAACCGGACGCAAATTACCAAGTACTTATTTATTTTGTTCAAATGCACTATAAAGGAACATTTATTGAGAAAATACTAATTCCAACTAGTTAGAAGCAAAATCATCTTCGGTCATAACAGCTCGAAGTATATACACATCAGGGGGATCTACATACGATATGCCCCCTTAGGTAAGATGAGTATGAAATATTTAAGGGCTGTTTTCCTCATAAACTGAGCAGGTATGTTGAGTTTGGTCATCGCTCACTTCGACCTCTTAACAATGGTAATGAGTCAGTTTATCGCAAGCTTCACCAGAGAACAATTCTTCAGTAGATTCAGAATACAGACCGTGACAGTGCTGTCATAAAAAAGACTGGTACAGTACCTCTAGTATTATCGTCAGATTCTTCGTAAGTTTGCTTCGTTCTTTTCGGAGTTCCACCCCTTTTGTGTTATTTTGGAGTTCGGTTTCTTACTCGTTTCTCGTTCCTATAATTCTGTGGTTTTCATGCATGATCAGTTATGGTGGATGTATTTCTTTTTCGGCAAACTGGTCGTTTGATCTGTTTGTAGCCATGAACGTATGGAAAACGCATCAATTGTTTTAGCCTAATCAGATGGTAAATTACCGTTACGGCTGTGAGTAAAACCTCAAGTTATTCATGCGTCTCCAATCTACCTGGAAATACTCATGTCTGGTGAGGATCGAAATACGGAGTCATCATTGGACCCTTTTGCTTCGAAAATGGCACGTATCGGGCCATACCGTTCTTGTGAGTTCTTCACTATGTGACATGTTGACCAATTCACCTTCATGCATGTCAGCAAACGTGATTTCGCAAGCATTAGTTTCATTATTTCAACAAGATGCGGCAAATTATCACGCGGAAAGCCAATGTGATACTTGCATTTGAGCCTTAGAAAGAAAGAAACAATACTTCATCAGACTACATGCTGCGGAACTTTGTTAATTGGCACGTTGTCGTGAAAAAAATTAATACACTAGAAGAGCTTAAATGAAACAAAGTTAAAATTCAAAGAAAAAAAATAAAAAAAAAAAACGAAAAAAAGCAAGGTGGGTTGTGTATAACGAAAACCACATTAGTTTTCAATGTGAACGCAACATTTTTGACTGAATTTTTTGTCTTGAATATAATACACACAGTACTATACCAAAAGTAGAAGGATACCAAAAGACCACACCAAAACTGAAAGGATACCAAAAGTCCACACCAAAAGTAAAAGGACTGAATCATTGAAAAACAATTTATTGAAAATATGTTCACAATTTCTGAATATTCTTCGAGATAGCAATCTTGGTCAACTTCATACTAAGAATAACGCTGCCGCTATTCGTCGTACGCCTTTTGAGAATCAGCTTTGAGGATACTGTTAAGAGCCGTCGATATTCGATGCTGATTGACTGCTCAGAGAGCCATTTGAGCCATGCATTCTCGTATTTTTATTGTTTAGAATTAGCTTTAAAATAAAATTAAGCGCTTTTGTCTTGACTTGACCTCTCTGCATCAAACCGCCAAATCTGAGTCTCATCGATGTGCTACCATCCGTTGGCATTTAAAAAGGCAGAACAAGCCAACTCAGAACTATAGTTAGGGAAGGAAATCCATGAACGCCGAATCAAGTCAATGCTTTCCTCAGGACAAGAACGATTTGTCACAGGACATTGTCTTGATTCAGCTTTATATTGGCGATTATAGCTGGTCAGACGTGCTTCTCGCACCTGCCTTAGCACTTGTTCCAGCATTTCAGCAAAGTTCAGTTCAAAGTTCTTTCACTTTGGCCACATTGTGATTGGTTCGAGCCGTCGACTGCTGCTTCGGACGAGGTTCTGATCAACGACCTCCCTATCTCCTTGAAACGACATGTTTTATTCGACAACCTACGCGTCTATAATAATTTGGAGAATCATTGTTGCCGATTTCTCAAATTTGACACAAAAAATTATCGAGTATCGCTGGCTTTGACTAATTTTGTCCCTCGTCAACGCCAAAAAAAAAACTTCAAAATATCCAATGTCTATACTCAACCACACTCCGTAAGCGACTGCGGGTGGTGTTTTCTGTTGCCAAGTTTCCTCTCCGCCTTAGCTCCGCTTGCACAACAGAAAATCAACCCTGTTTCTATTTGTAAATACCTTCGAATATTCTAAGTGAATGCCTCCTTGGCTGAAACCCAGGTAACAAGAAATTGAAAATAGACATAAGTTTCCATTTAAGTTTCAAATATGGGATTTTAGCAGTGTTACGTGGAAAATACTTGTAAATAGATCGAGTTTTACTTTGGAGGTGAAGCAATTTTCGACAGTTCAAGTATTGATCGCTGAGTACAAGCATAACAAGCTTATCGGAAATTATTTTCATACATGTAGAGATGTTAGACCTGTACCTGTCTGACATCAATATCTGTAAGAATTTCACCATGTTTCTAATTAGTATTGTTTACGGCTGCTGTCAAGACAAACATAAAGCTTATCATTTATCCAAATGACAGACTGGACTCATAATTTTGAAAAATTATGCCACCTGCGTAGGCGAAACGAGTTGGCTTCCAAGGACTTAACGTTTGGATTCATAAATAATATGACACAACGTAAGGTTTTCGCTGTGTCTGTCGATATAGCTTCTAACCAGTGCTAAAACTTCGAACAAATTAACTAACGGGATATGGCCCTTGTACTTAATTATACATGAAACATACACAAACGCATTGGTTTTCGTTATGAAACAAGAAAAAAAGTGAGGGACGATGCAATCTTACCTTTTTTTCGTATACATACACAATGACTCGCATATACCATTACAAAGTAAAATATTCTTCCATACTTTTGAGTTCAGGATGTCAGCCATTGCGAACTCTCTCTCTGTCCTCCAGTCGATTGCCTACTTGCTACAGCGAGTATATGCATCTCTTTTTTCAAGGTTTACTTGCAGTGTACTAGTGCTTTGTAATGGTTAGCTATGTAACTAAAAGTAAAACAAGGGATAAGTGTTTTTTCCTAAGCATTAGTGCATCATTTTCAAACGTCAATACGCAAACTTAATTTCAACAAGCAGCCGTGGCTTAACATACGTCTAGCGAGCAATTATTTGTTTTGAACGAGATGCTTGAAATACAGCTGACATTGTATGGAGGAGATTTTCGACAAATTTAACAATTACAGATGTGACTCCTTAATTGGATTAATGGTACTACTTCAAGGCGTTGATTTACAAAAATTTGGAAAGTTCTTTGGCCTGAAGTCAAATATTTGCGAAATATTGATTGAACGATATGAAAAATGTATTTTTGAAAATTGAACATCCTTTTTACTAATTTAAATTTAAATACATGTTTATTGTTCCACATATATTGTATTTCAGATGTTTTGGTTTTTAGTGTATAAACAAAGCACCTTAAAATTTTGGGTAGGTTATTCAAATGTTTTGGATGTTAAAATTAGCGGATATATTAGCATCCAGCGTGAAGAAAGCTCACACTTGATTGACTGCTTAAATATTTCGAAAAATCGTTATGCAGTAAAATTTCCCGCTTTTCGAGATAGTCTCGGAAAGTCTATCTCAAAAGGTTTTCTGGTGAAAATCAAGCTTGATCTTGATAATTTCCTACTAGATCCAAGTTGGTGTACCGAAACTCCAATCGATATTCCGACACCACAAACTCAGATTCAAATATCGCAAATCCCTATTGACAGTGGTATTCAAAGCCCACATTTGTTGTGTCAAACAACACAACACACAACAAACTACGTTATTAATTCTCATAGTAATCATGGAAAGACCCTGTCTACCCTCGGATAATATCTGCTAGCAGAGGACATAAAAAAGTGGACTTTATTTTACGGGTTAAATTGTCAAGTTTATCCTTTGAAAATTATGATTGGGACTCATTTTCACCTATTGTATCAATAAATGAACCTACGCTATCCGAACCTTTAACAAAAAAGGTTTCCATCGAACTTTGCATCGAAACGAATATATAAATAAATCCTTGGACGAGAGTTCATCCTTTATAAGAGTAGTCTTTGCTTTCGAAGCCACCACTTTCAGGCAGCTTTTAGTCACCTTAGTTAAGTGGGCTGAAAAAAAAGTTCATACCGGAGAGTCGGAGGCGAGCTCTGCTTTTCTCCATTTACTTCCTGGAAAGGACACGTTTTGTAGTTATGCTTCTGCTATTAGACCGATTAGCACAGACGCAAAGCATTGAGTCAGCGATGAGTGACTTATGAAATGACAAGCCATTTGCTACGCCCATCAAAAAAGCAGCGGTCAACCTATGCGTGCTCCTTACCTGCGATGAGGAAGGCTTTTTTGATTACAAAGAAAGAAGCAACTCCTTACCGTCTAGAATATTGGATTCCAAAAGAACATTCCACTGATCTGTTTCACAACAGCACATATACATCCTATGAGAAGATTCACACTCTCCGTGATACTAATTGTGTTGGATGGAGTCAATAAGCTAGAAAAGCAAGTGGAATGTTCACTATAATCCCAAAGCTTGTTACACTTCATTCCGTGGGTGGGCCTTGAACTCCCAGCCTTCAACCCAAATCGCTGGGAAAGTGTTGGGCTGCACCACCACGGTGCAGTTGCGATGCACCACCACGGTAGTTCCTGTTCGGAGAGGTAACGGGCGGGGCCCTCGGTCCCGGTAGGTCCGTCGGAAACGGGCGTTGGCGCCACTCGCTTTACCGAGCCCCAAAACGTCGCCAAGCAAGAATACGACGAGACCGCTCTCCTCGTAGGAAACCTCCACACTCACTCGGAAACCGTTTGATCCTGGAAAAGTAAACGAAAAAAAACAAAAAAAAACAACCTGAAACAAAAGACCAACTACCGTCCGCGTTGCTCCTAACTCACCAGCGGAAGAGAAACTCGTGTTAATTAGTTTATTAGACTCTATTTCTGACTGTATTCTATTGATATGCTAATTCCATTATGTGTTCTAATTCTATTGTGCTAATATAGTAGTTACTTACAAAAAAAATGCAAATGCTTAACTTCTAACACTACGACCCTATCACTTGTGCGACGGTGGCCACTCTCGCGATTCTCCTCCGTACTTCCGCCAGCTCAAATTATCTTTGCCTGCACCTTCGCTGCGTTCCGAACCCAGTTTTCGGTACCCGTACGTTCGCCGTGCACTGCACCGCCTCAACACTTCAGTCCCTCAAAGAATTGCACTTCCGCGTAATACAACCAGTCAACAATTCGGTCTCTCACGAGATCGCGACACTCCACCGCGTCCGACAATACTCAAACTTTTAGTCTCAAAAAAAAATTACACTCCTTATCGCGCACTAACTATATTAACGTTTTCCTTTTTATTTCTAAAATCGCACTCGTACTAATTCTTATCTCACTCAAGTTCCGTAAGCGTTTAACACAAAAAAAAGGGCCCACCGTTGTTTCTCACTCCCTTTGAACACCCTCCATTTAGCGGGTTCGAGATCCTCCCGCTGCGGCCGTTCACCCTTCGGGCGATGACCCACACGAGCTTCGATCCATTCGCCGGAATCACTGTAATTATGGTAGGGCGAGTTCTACCATCAACATTGAATCGCATCACACTTCGCCGCAACTGCCGGCTGACAGATGACCTGTGACATCTGGTTTATTTATTTGTGTTTAAGTTTGTGTTTGTTTATTTGTTTATTTATTCATTAATGGTTCATTGCCGCGGCTGTTTGTCACATGGAGGTACACTTCGAGCAATTTGTGCGAGTTATAGTACCTGTTTTGTGGTGTGTCCATGGCCCCTTACGCCCAGCCAAAGATCGCGAATCGGTAAAGGGAGCCAGATTCGCGGCTCAGTATGTGGCTCGGTTTCATTAGCCAGCATACAACCGGTCGAGCTCGTTCCGGTAGCTCCTTATTGTGAAGTTGGTGTCGGTGCATTCTTGCGCTGCTCGCTGGCTTCCATCAACAAGTGATCTCGTATGACTAGTTGGTTGATTCGCTGCTACCCTTACAAGCTCACTACCATTCTATAAATACAATTACTTCATTTCAACCACAATTCCCTTCGTAGCTTCTATGAGTTACTCCTACCCCTTAAGGTTACAATATTTCGGTTAATCGCTGAATAACTTAAATTTAACTTTCTACGAGTTTCTCTTCGCATATTTCGTTATCGAGCAACAAATTCAACTCCTACTTCGCGGATCAACGGAGGGTAGTGGTTTTACTTGTTTGCTTCATTCGTCACTTACGTTACTCCCGGAAGACGCGTTCGCCGGGTTCCTTGTGTGGTGAAAGCTTCCCCCGAGGGCAGCGAACCCACACCGTAACAAGCTGTGCTGGATTGCTGGTCACCAAAGAATTGCATAGTGAATTTGTATGTATTGTATTAAGCCCAAAGACACTTCTGCGAAAGGAAATCATGACCAGTAAAAACATTCTCTTTAAGAGAATTTCGACCCTCAGTAAAGAAGTAAGAGTTGTGGTTGCTAAGAAGACTTTTAACATGACGTTTCCTGGAATATCTTGTAAAGGACTGAAAAGTCTAACTAAACAAAAAAAGTCTCCATCAACTTCCTTGATCTGTTGTAAGCCTCATTTCAGTCCGGTTGTACCTCTTGTAGGTTGACGGTAGCCGAAAAAATTGGGAGGGGATACCAAGAACTAAAATACAATCTGTATTCTCTTTTAATTTCCCTTTTCTTCTCACTCTGTATTCTCTTGGAGGCTCCACCTGCCATTCCATTGAATCCTTCGGGTGCATTCACAATGTGCGCCTCTTACACGCCATTGATGCCTGATCTATCTTTTGGTATTGATACGTGGTATTGATACGTGTTCGAATAATTTCACGCACCGCTGTCGTTGCCAAAACGCAATGCAAAACAATGACGACCAAAACAACAACAAATACGTGTATCACATGTCCAGGAAATGGAGGAAAATTACTAGAATTTTATTTGTGTCAGCTCATATGCAGCGTTCAAATTCCTTTCCTAATGCAACAAAACATTCACCTGTTCTCTGTCTATGCTGCTCTTCATATCCGCACAAGAAAGTAATGTTTTATATTCACGCAGCTTTCTTCAGTTAAGCATTCGTTACCATATTCAGTAATGGAGGAGCTAACTCAGATTGCCAATCCGATTAAAGAGCACTCTTGGAATGAAGACGTCAAACCTGGACCCCTCATAGGTTTGCGTCGGTGCAGGTTTCAGCAAACTCAACACCACCTCACTTCGTAGCCATTCCCGTCTCTGTAATTCTTCCTGGTGATTCCCAGCGCTTTTTGCAAAAACGCAAAATAGTCAAACCCCATAGCACTCTGAGGTGTCCTGAAATAACTTGTGTAGTCTCATGGTTTCTGTTTCTATATTCGCATGTGAAGCTGAAATTTCGGGGATTCCGCTGAAGGTGATTGATCTCGTGAAATCTCTTCGTGCATCTAATTACCACTTTTGTGTTTTATTTTTCCGAGCATCGAATCCTTCCAAGGATTTAATTTCAGAAACCTTGAGTATCTTCAATAAGTCCTTGAGTTCTCTGTGATATTTCACTTATTTGTGTCAACGGCTGCGAAACCAGAATTCTTATGAAAGTTTCTTAGAAATGTCTTCATCTGAGCCTAATCCATCCACTCATGTCCTCGTACAATTCTAATTTATATTTTTACAGGCAATCGTTTCGAAAGTGCTCTAATTGATTCGATTCAGAGTAATTACGTTTCAAAGTAGAACATTTTCCAATTAATACGAGAAAATAGAGATAAATAGAGAGCAGCACGGAAAAGCAAATGCTGCTGTTCGCAATTGAGTTTAAATGTTTGCCGATTACAATAGCATCGCAGCGAAGGGACGAGTGGATCGGAAAAATGGGACAGGATTCCCAAGTTCGGTCCAATTAATATTCCACCAATGTTGGCAGAATCGCGGTTTGTGCAACAAAAATATCCAGCCAAATGAACGTGACGTGAATTTTAAATTCTCACTATGCCACGCTCGCCCCTCCCCCTCACTTTAAACACACAGAAGAAGTGAAACCAGGCTATTTACTATGTACGAGCTGCGGTGTGAATATTTTTCACCGAAGCGTGGTAAATGAGGAGCTGAAGGCAGAGGACACGATGTGGGTTGGGAAATTGTGTGGCTGCTTTAGAAAAATTGAAACCCTAATCCGCAGGATTCCAGCACGGACGCCCTGCTAAACGTTGGGAGTGAATGCTTTCGTTGTTTGTACAAGACCGAGTCAAGATTCTTTGTTTCGAATGGATGAGGAAGTAAAAGTTTGATTAAATCAAGAAACCCGGTAACAAACTCATGGAAGCTCTAGTAAATCGAATCCTGAAATATCTATCACGGCTTATCTCGTTTAAGATGTCTCTACGTCTCGACAATCTCCGTTCGCCGTCTCCTTTTTGTCCGCCAGTTAGACAAAGCACCAGTGGAAATATTCCGGGAATCACACAGCATACATAAATAAGGACAGGTTTCTCTTGTTTCTTGGAATTGCCCATTTTTCGTCCTCCCCAGACTCTGCGTCTTCGCAGCGCAGCAATGTACAAGTGTTGTCGACACCGAGCGGATTCAAAACTTAATTCGGTGTCGAAAGTTGAGTTATTTATTCCCAGCGCCCGGGAAAATAAATTTCCCTCAACAAATGGGTTAAGCAAGAATAAAATCTACTATTTTGCATAACGATAGATCTCGCGTATCACGTATAAGCCTGCCTCGAAAGTGTGATCGTCTCTTTTCGCGTTTTCATCTAAATGATGCGTGAAAACGTTTTATCCATTTTTCCTGCGTATATTCGAGTGCTCAAATGAAAAGATTTTTCACAGCGGCATGTTACAGAACGGTTGGCGGATTGGTTGAAAAAGTATTACATGAATATCAGAACATGTACAATTACTCGTTATTCCGTGGCATGTGTTTTAGCTTCGATTTCCCAAACAGCTTCCAGATTTGAAAAGTTCCCAAAGGGTTTCTAACACGACAGTGTCTATGCCAAGAAGAGTTTGGATGCTACCGAACTGGGGCACAGTCCTGGCATGCCTCGGATTTCACATAATTTTTCCAAAAGACATTTGCATGATGAGCATGTGGGAAAAAATGGCTTTTCCTGAGTTGTATCAAGAGACCTCCCGAGTTTATTAGGAATGTTTTCCCTTTCACATCTATCTTCCCGAAACAGCGGAGGATGTTGAAGCTGCAGATCCGAGGAAAACAATTCCTGACATATGTTGTTACCTTGATGCTTTTTAGATTATGTGGTAGCAGCCACTACTCCATCAATCGCTATAAGACAAATAAAATTCATTTTATGCGGAAACGCATGTCAATAAAAAAATTCGGAAAAATATGCTGAAAGGAAATCTGTTGGGATCGAATGACTTTCAAGTTTGAGAACAATATCTTTAAGGAGAGTGCACATGGGTCAGTGTAGGGCATGGAAAGAACGTTCCTTGTTCAGACTGAAACTGAGATGGACTAGCGTGTCTGTTGATATAAAATTGAGAGGATTACCCGATGCGCTACACCTTAATCAATTGGTTTCAGTAGTTGTTTGTAGAGAGGGGTATCTGTTTTTTGTTGTAAGAGCACAACAAAATGGCAGTGTCAAGAGGAAAGAGGTACGTGCAAGAAGTTCCCCTTGTCTTTGGTCAAAATTATATGATTGGAGGAAATTTTAGGCCAATGTATGACAAAATATTGTCATGTCATCTGGTCTGTTACCCAATACATTAATGGAGTCGGTATTTCAATTCTGTGAAAGCCAGTGAATACTCGCAGTCTTACGACTGTCAGGCGGTTTTTATAACCTGCAATGATGTGTTCCAGAGCCTACCTTGGATACCAGTGCCTACTACCATTGGAGGTCCAAGATCGTTATCCAAGATCGGACCGGCCGGGACAAGGTCCAAGATCGGACAGGACTGTCAGAATAACTCTCAGTTGGATTCAGTCGGATTTAGTCGGATTCGGATTCAGGATGTCGTGAAAGTTGCTCGCACTTTCAGACTCAAAAACCTCATGGCCAGAAAATTGAAGCACCTATTACTATATTTGAAGTCAAAGTAACAAAAGAAAATGAAAAAAAAAAACGAATTCGAATCAGTGCAAACGATTCGATTTGAAATAAAGTCTTTAAAAATCCATTTTTAAAGGAGAATTTTCATTCGTTTTCATTTATCAGATTGTTCGAACTACTGGAAAATTTGAAAGAAATTCACACAAAGATTTTAGATAGACCTAACTTTAAGGATTGCGGTTGATTATGCATGTGAGTTCATAAATATACTGTGAGTATCTAAAAAACTAATAACTCCTTTACTGACAGTTATTATAATAAAATATTTCACATGCAAGACAAACTAGTATCGTATTATAAGCACATTACAAATCGACAAATAGGAACATCACACCGATGATGGCGCAACGCCGAAATCAAAGACCCCTGTGAGAATTTTTGACAAAGGACAGTTTCAACTTTGAAAGTCTGTAATTTTCCGCGGCAAAAAACATCTAGTGAAAACGAGAATTCAAAAGGAAGCGAAACGTAAAAGTTTGCAGTGCTTTGGAGATAGTGACAACGCGTTGTTTTGTTACACCAGGGGTGACTTCAGTCCATTTTTTCTTTAGATCCTCCTCGTAAAAAATGCTTGTCTGTTTTATTTTTCAGACAGTGTGCTGGACAACCAAGAGTCTTAGCAACGTGATAAAGTCGGGTTTCCTTCACAATATCGGAAATACTTTTGATTAATTATCCTGTAGGAGGTTGAGTTTCTCATTAAGTCTAATTTGGCTGCACAACGTGAAAAATGAGCTTTAAGTATATTCAGATAATCAATTTTGTTCAGAGATTTGATGAAAATGAAACTATCGGCGCAACAGTCCCTGACCGAAATCAACCCTGTGCCATACTTAGTAGCTTTTCTAAAGTATTGGTCAGCGAATGGTTCAGTCGTAGTCCGCCTATTAAAATAAAGTAGTCCGTAGCATTTTGGAGGGCCTTGGAAGTTGGGAACTCCACAAAAACATCGGCATATTTCGGATATTTTACCTCAGAAATGATAAATGAAAAACCGAAGAAATCATAGCGCATACTAAAAAGGATAGCTTCTGACGTGACACATCACCAACTTTTGTAAACAAAATCTGAGAAGAAAAGAAAAATGTCCGCTTTAAGGAAAATGTCGAAAAATGAGCTAATTTGGGACTTGTCAAACGGTTTTTTTTTTAATTTTTTTGGTGGTATTCTGGCAAGTTGTCATGTTGGTCACCCTAATCTCTCAGAATTTATTAAAATCTGTCGAGTGGATACCGAGACAACTGTCCGTAGTTTGGAAAAAAACGCGCTCAAAATTTACTTAAATTGTTACAACTTTGTAATTAAATCTGTGTCTGCAGAGTTTATTTCGAATTCCTTTGAACAGGAGCCAATAACAGAATGCCAGAAAAGATTCTTGTTGAATGCCGAGAATTTCTAGAAAGCTACAAAAGAAAACGTGTAAATGCGCGTGAAAATTACGTAACTGCATGCTCAACAACTCCAGGAATCTGCAGATTTAATGTGTGTTGAATTTTCTAAAGATATAAGGATAGAAAAGATACAAACAGAAATTCAGTGTCAAAAACATGTTCAGGGTTCTAGACCGTTACTAGCTCATCATCAGCTTGGGTTCTAGACGTCGGATTTTATAAATGTTTTGTGTTTTGAAATCGTTTTTCTATTTTCTAAGAACAAGATAACATTGCACTCAAAATTCAACAACAATATAACAAAAAACACTTCATTTTTTACGCGTCAAAAATAAGTGTACAGTCAACAAATAAACCAAACATTTGCAAATAAGTACTTAGTCTGCTTCCCTTTCACCTTTAAAACAGCTTTTAGTCATCTTGGCATTTAATCATTCAATTGTTTAGTCAAAATGACTGGAATTTTCCGCCATTCTTCGATTAAAATGGACTTCAACGGCTCTTTGCTTGTTATGTTTCGTTTTCGGATTTGTGTGTCGTGATAATCCTACAAATGCTCGATGGGTTTAAGGTCTGGGGATTGCGGAGGATGATCCAGCTGCTTAGGTGTTCGATATAATACCCATCCCTGCACTAACTTTGACTTGTGCTTTAGGTCGTTGTCCTGCTGAAAGACCCATAATGTATTTAACCCTACTTTTGCAACACTAGGTAGTAAATTTTCTTTCGAAATGTCCAAGTAATCATTTTTATTCATCGTAGTGTCAATAAAGACCCGATTCTCAACGTCTGATGCCGCCATACACCTGCAGACCATAACCGAACCACCACCATGCTTAATGGTTGAACTTATGATCTTCTGATCAAACATTTCAAATTTACTTTCATCATTGAAAAGTACGTTTCGCAGAATGACATATGCTCATTTTTCTACTTTTTGGTATAAAGCACCCGGAGTTTCTGATTCTTTTCAGAAACGTATGGTTTTTTACGGGGTACTCTGCCATGTAACCCATTCCTATTAAGTATTCGGCGGCCAGTGCTTGCGCTGACACTGACCCGAGAATCAACTGTTATGTTTTCCGCGATTTTAACTGCACTCACTGCTGGATTTTCTAGCACTTTGCTTACCATAAATCGTTCATCACATACGGATAACTTTTTTTGTCTACCGGAAGAAGGCCGATTACTTACGTCTTTGACCTTCTGAAATTTGTCCAAAAGTTTTTTCACGGTATTATGGCTTCTACACACCACTTTTAATATTTCCCGTAACGGTTTTCCTTCCGTTCTTAATTTTGCAATAATTTTTCGCGTTTCAATTGCACTTGGCTTCACCATTTTAGATAATGTAGAAACTGGATCGTTCTATGGTGCAAATAATATTACGAAAGATTGAATTATCACGTCATGTCAACCAAGATTGCATTTTTGATGAACTATAAACTGAATCTAACGGAAGTTTTCCCGTTAAATACATCAAATACAGGGTGTACTGCAAGCTGTACACTTATTTTTGACGCGTAAAAAATGAAGTATTTTTTTTTATTTTGTTGTTGAACTTTTAGTGCAAATAAATCCGACGTCTAGAACTCATTTTATGAGGTTTCGAATATGCTACACATAGGTGTACACTTTGTTTTGACGCTCACGGTATATTTTTCAGTTAACTTGTTTCATTGGTCTTGATGCATTCAGTTAGTTTTTACCTTGACTTGTGGCACTTCTCGTCGCTGGCAATATGATACGCAAATAATCTACTCAACGTCTGAACTCCTGTAGTATGTTATTTAATATCATTTAGTTTACTGCACTGTCCGATTTCCTTTCCTTTTCCTTATTAAGTTAAACTTTTAAAGCTGCCAAACGGAAACGTCCATTTTCCTAACTGTAACCATTTCTTTACTTAGATTTGATATGAATGTCATAAATCCAAAACTTCATCAAAAATCCCTATCAAATATATCAAATCTCCCTCACTAACTTGCCGTTGCTCCTTCTCACTTATCCAAACTGGATATAATCACGTTTCTAGTATCCTAATGGAAATTTCTCGAAGAGCAGAAAAGAATCATGACACCTCCTTCGTCGCTTGCAGTAATAAAAAAGTTGTCTTAATGTATTCTCGCTAGCGCTGAAATTATATTTCTACCGCCTTAATTTTTCCCAATTAAAACATAATCAGCTTAGTTCGGGCTCCGCGCGCATTCCCTCGACGTCCTTCGTCGAGGACGACTACAATTTTTCCATTATTCTGATTTCGCTCGATTGTTGAATGAGCTGCTTGAACTGCAGCATCATCACTTGAAAAGGAGCTCCTCATAATTTTGTGAAGCAAATGAAGATGTCGGAGGTGCTAAAGCAAATCTCCCCCATTAAACTTTGCCTTGGGGATCCGCCAGTTCCTTCTTTGCATCTTCTCATCCTATCGCGCGCTTTGGCTGCTCCCTGTCCTGCTAAAACAAAACGTATATTAGTCGAAGCCAAGGAAAATTGTTTGAAGCCAAAAGCTACAAGGCTAGAAGTTGAGCCAGACAGTGCAGGATATTGGTCTGAGGGTTCACATCCTGACGACGGACGAGAAATAACATCTCTTTGGAAAGTTTTGAGTAGCTGGCCTGGCTTCGGGCTCTTGGTTCCGGGCTTCCGAATCCCTAACCTAAGAAAGGTAGGGCACCATCTGTGCGGCGTTAAATGTAATTCATCTCATACTCAGTGTCATCATGAACGATGTCTGTTTGGATAACATTTTTCATGCCGAAGGAACATGGCATTGGTCACGGGCGTTCGCTAGTTCTAAGCTGGTAGCTTGTGTATGCGGGGCAGGATTTTGCATTAGCGTGTCATTGTTTGGGGATAATAAATCCAGCATTTTACAAAGCGGGGATGATATGTACACTTTGTTAGTAATTCATGATAAAGCAAGCCAAGGATTAACACAAGAACTTCACATGCAGGGAACAAGCACATCCTAAACATGAGTGTCCACCATGGAAAAACAAATCAAATGATTATTAGTTTGTGGCTCTCAGCATAAGTCTCAGTCGGGTTTCATGGCAAGGACTAATTTAATCTTAATGATTCAACTGAATTTCGTTCACACGTGTCCTTCCCGAAAGCTGAAAACAACGTTAACTTTTGAATCCTTGCTCTTCACTCCTTCTCGAATCAGTTTAGTCCCAGTCGACTATGCTCGTTCCCGCAATCTTAGAAATTCTTCAAAACTTTGAGATTTCAGAACGTGACGAATTCTTTCCAGGATTCATCCTGGCATCCTTTAATTTAATATCATTTTCTATTATGTGCGACGTTGCCCTTCACATCGCGGTCCGGACATGACTATAATTTAACCCTGCAGCTCACGAGAATACACAATTGAATTTCTATTACTTTTGGCTCGGGACCAAGTGAGGTGCCAGCAATTCGACAATAGAATAATTTCAAAGCTTTTGAAAATGGTGTTCAATCGGTTTGAGATTCAATGCATGAGTTGGAAACTGCTTCAGCTTCTCCTTGTGCTTCCACATTCGGTGAACACACATGAAAATATTCGTTGCCAATGAGCTAATGTTAGTGGCAACGATCATGACTTGAATAAAATTCTCTTTTTCAATGATTCGTAATATATTACTGTCAGTCAATGTTTTCATGATGGTATATGGAAACCATTTTGAAAATCATACTTCAAATCTATTCTAACTCATTCTCACGCTGCACATAGAAATATGAAAGCAGATATGAGAAGAAAATGGAATGTCTAACGATAGAGCCTGAAGAGTCAACGATTTCATGGAAAACTTTGAGAATTTGAGAAATTAGACTAGAATTAGTCACAGAAAATCATGGCTTAACCAGGAGTCTTTTAGCGATAACTTTCCTTTCTAGTTTTATTGGAATTTCAGAGTGCAACTTGACAACTGAACCTGGAAAAGGATTTTCCCGTCATTTCAGTTAAAAATATAGCCATTTTTCGAAAATCTTACCAACCTTAAAGCCCTGATCCTGTCTTATTCTGACAAGCTAATTCTTCACAATGTCGACGCTTGGTTGCAACATGCTTAGTCCATTATTGGCATCCAAAATCTGCGTATAAAGGCAACGCACATAAACTTGATGATGATGGTTAGGCTCTTGGATCAGATTCTGTGTACTTCGGACTCTAGTGATAGTCCTCCGAATCGTAGCTTTCCTGAAATCAGAACCTTATATGTTCCTTTTTCCTAGACCATCATATTCAGAACCATCAGGTCAATGGCAGGTTGGTATGGTTCTCGGGTTTTCAGTTGCTCTTAGAAGAGACTTGTCAGCATATTTCCGGCGCTGAAACAAGTTTTGAGGGCTTCATTTTGAAAAAAGTGTGACTAATCTCCTCTATTTGAAAGGTTTGATGCAGGTATACCCCTGATCCTTATTATCGTATGGCCTCCAAACCTGCTCCATATTATGAATTAAGTCTCGGAGAGTGTCCGCGTAGTCTACTTGCTCCTTCTTCCTTGCATAATTTTTGCATAATGCCTTTATATCGAAAACTCCAAATTTTTGTTTGACATCACTGCCAGTACCTCATTTCTGGCGGGGATTTTTCTCTACCATTTGGTCAAAAAGACCTTGCCAATTTGTTGGTTTCTTTATTTTTGGAAGCTGATCGATAAATGTGTCCTCAAGCAATAAGTGGATCAGCTCAATCAATCAGATGAAAGTTGATTGAGGGACTTAATTCGTACATTTTCACCGAAGTCGTGGAAGATCCCAAAGTCCCAAATATTTCCATGCATTTTTCAAACAGCGTTGGTTCCTTGATATACGCAAGTTCATTTGCATTTTCGTGATGAAGTTATTTCACTCAGCCCCAGGTTTATTACGTTCTGCAACCCTCAAGCTTGCTTATAAGTCCCCTTTGCATTGAAGAGAATTGAAGAGATAATTTTTATTTTCTTAAAAGTAAGATTGCTTGGATTGATTGTTGTGTAATGGTGGTATCGCAAATTGGAAAAAAAGGATGGAAATTTGCTTAGACGTCAATTTTTCTGACTTCTGATCGCTGTAGTTACACATTGAGTTTCACAGGAGTGAACATGTTCCCTCCCTGGTACCTTTTTAATCAACCATTTCTATTGGAAAGTTTACAATTATTGCTGTTGGAATCTTTTTTCAGAATCTACACATAGAAAATTTCTGACCATAAAGTACTGATAAGTTTCGGTTATTGTTTGAGCGCTTCCAATTTTCCGCCATTTCGCCGTTGAGCAGATTGCGTAGCCGCAGTCCTCAATATACCGCAACTATACTGAGACTCTTGTCCTGGGAGCGTTGTAGACGATAGATAATATTTATTTTCAAATTGTCATCTTTTCGTGCCTTCCAAATTTAAGGTACTCAAATAAATCTGCTATTACGTTAGCTATGTTTCGAAATTACGCCGGTGAGACATTTACCGTTATGATTGTCCTTTCCATCTTCCTGTCATTGTCTTACCACTAATTCTAGGTGAGTTGTTAGATGTGGGACTTTTGCTTTCATAACCATTTTTACGCGCTGAGTGAGGGCCTCACAGATCCGAAATATTTGTGAATTTCCACCTAAAGACTTTCCCTGTCTACATAAGAACCTGGCCTGGAAATCTTTTTGTACGTTACTTCAGGGTAGACTTCGTATTCCTTTTACAAGCGCCGTCAGATTACGGGAATCGCTTCACTAGCGGGAAGGAACAAGAGGGCAGTGCCAGAAAAGATATTTTTTGAAGAATTGGCCGGATTGTGCGAACAAAATGTGCCTCGTGAATTCATTTCCCAATCATTTGAAGTACTTCCTCAACTGCAGTTCCCAAGGACAGCTCTCTAATTTTGTTGAAGCAGCTACCACGCAGCTTAATCCTTTTTTTTGCAAAAGAAAAATGGGTGGCACGCATTTTCCCAGGCGGAGACTGACACCTATCAATTTTGTGCAGATAAGACTGGGAACATCCATGCCCACTGAAGAGTTGCGAAAGTAGAAATAAATTTCCCCAAAACTTGATTGATCCATATCGCTAGGTTATGGATCAAGGTATCAGTCCATCTTCCATTTGTGTCACACTCCCAGAACTGTTACAGATTATTACGCGAATGTTGTCTCTCTTTCCAAGTTCTTTTTTGTTCGATGTAGGTAAGTGTTTCTGTGGTCGTTAGCAAGAAGAGCAATGAGTATTCCCCAAGCGATCACCAATATCCTCGTCGCAATGACCATTCCAATTGCGCAAGTATTCGCAGCCCTGCTTGTCTCTGCTACTGTGCCAACTTCTTTCCGTATGACCCTTTGCTCAGAGTTAGGAGTAGAGTAGAAGAAGTTGCACAGTTCAGAGTAGAACAAATTGCACAGTGCTCTTTGGTAGACATCCCCATGATGCATCCCTATATTGGTCATTAACCAAATGAGATGCCAGCCTGAACCTTCATCAAACTTGCCGCACTAGATTGCCTAGTCTGAGCTGCGTGGAGATAGATCTGCGGCAGTATGAATCGCATCAGAAAAGATGAAAAGGTTTTCTAGAATTTTGCTTGCCGTGTTTGGGATACACAGTGGGTTAAATCCGAATGGAAACCACCTTTCCTTTCCCCTTTGCTAATTAGGTTGATGAAGGTGAAAATTCCTTCACCTTCACCACTCTGGGGAAAACACTCCTTCGTTCCTTCCAAGCTTGCTGCGCATCTGGTTGTCTCCTTTTCAATTTCCGTTTTGAACGTTGGCAGTCCAATATTTTGGAGTATTTTTCAATTCTTTGTCATTTCCTTCTGAATTTCTACCAGATGGGCCCGAAAATTTTGGGTAAGGAAAAGATGCCAGATAGATATCGTGTTCATAATCCTTGAGAACTACTAGAAGACAGCAACTTGAATTGCGTATTACTAAATAATGTCCTGCCCTCCTGACAAAACGTTTCTTGTCACCTAGAAATGATTTTCTCTGACAATGATAAGTTGTTCCGCGGTGGCAATATGTATCTGATTGGGGATGAGTATCTTATCTCTAGAATTCGTCTTTAAACCCACGCTGGCAGATACTTTTAATTCTACATTGCGTTAGAAGTCTAGAGATGTCCTGTTAGTGCCTCGTTGTGGGTACATTGCTGGGCATGAGATTTCACTGTAGTTGAGCCACTAGTGCAATCTTGTGGAATCGACTCTCTGCAGAGACTTCGTAGCTTGCTTCCTAACACGTCCAGTCAACAAAGGATTCCTTCTCGTATGACGGCACCAGTGAGCATCCTCTTCTTTGTTGCAGTTCCAAATTGGTTCTCAATTATTCATAAAACATTGATTCATTCCGTCAGAATTTTCGAATCCACTTTATCAGCGTATTATTTTCAATTAGACAATTGATATGGTGGATGATAATTCATGCAGGACTTTCTACTTTCCACTCTAAATCACTTCAAATCACCAGTCTATGAATCATTGCCTAATTACTCCGATGAGAGTTATCCTCCTTCTGGGTAACAAAAACCTAATTTGTAATATTTACTTGTTATTCAGAATAAGCTCCGCGATTCGAGAGAATACTTCGGACTACCCTACCGTTTCTTATTGCTATTAAGAGTTAGTTGCAATAATGACAGTCATATTTAGACAAAGCTTCATTCATTCCACTTTTGCTTCAAATCAATAAAGGAGCAAAGTGGTATAGTTTAGTATAGCATAGTCTGGTTCTTTCATTGGAATTAGATTGTTGAAAGCATCACTCGCACTCGGGGCTCTCTATATTTTATTTATTCATGTAATCCATCTGAAAGACTCGGAATAACCAAGAAGCACTTAAGAGATTAGCGGTTAGCCTCTTGTTTCAATTGGGTACAATTTTATGGAGATGTGATTGTGAAAAGCAGTAGTCCTTTTGTGAAGATGTAATGATGGGTTTTGGCTTGCAAGCGGCACCAGAGGCTTGCAGGACTTTTCTCCTATCGTGCAAATGTTTCCTTTTCTCCAGCAGGGAGTTGCGCTCCCTTTGTTAATCTTCCAGTCTGTGGTAGAATAAGTTAAAGCTTCTTTATTTCACAATAGTAATTAAATACGCTTTCAATAAAACTGAATTCTCAACGATTTTAAGCGAATCGCTTATCGGTGAAACCAAAATTTTTAACGAAAAATTTTGAAACTAGCTTTCAGGGCTAAGCAATAGTTAATCAATTAAGGAGCACTCGCCTGGAAAGTTAGTGTTAGCGGATAAAAGGAAATGCTCAAAACGTTGATTTTACATGAACTCACAATCTCAGATTTGAACTGTGATATGAACTCTAAGACGTTATTGTAACGTATGACGGATCTAATCCTATATAAACACAATAAAAACGTTCATGTTAAAAGCTGGTTGACAACTGGCTATGACCCTTTTCAAACGACGATTTCCGACTAGGAATGATATGATTTTGACAGCTTACTGTGACCGGTTTCGTATTACAACAGCTGACATCTGCTGTCAGTTGTCATCATAAAGTTCGACAGTTTATCGCGAGCAATTGCACTTTCCGATTGCGTTCGGAAATCATGCAACAATTTTATGGAAAATCGCGAAGTTTTCTTATAATGACAATAATATTTGGTGTAAAGCTCAGCCGTCATTCTGCTACGACTTGCTTTTCGGTTTGCCAGGTAAATGAGTTAACATTTTATACCAATTAGTTACAAAAGGGACGTCATTGTGACTGAAGTGAGGAGAATTTAGCTACGGCTACCAAAAAATGATGCTTTCTGCAGTGACCACCCGGTGCATTTTGAACTATGTTTATTAGTTGAACTGTAGACTCAGGAGTCATAGTCAATGTCAGGAGGATGTTGAGATGAATTCTGAGTATCAGAATTTTCATAAAACCTAACACATACCAAGTTTAAGATTGATCGGCATTGTTCAGAGAGAAATTCGCTTTTCTAGTGCGTGTTGAACCTTCAAATGGTTTGTGAGCCCATTTTATATAAGGAAAAAATTGCACATGGTACAAGGAAATCATCAGAAAATATTGAAAATGTGGGTGACCGTACCATATTGAAGAAAATATTGAAAATGTGGGTGACCGAATTGGGGCTGTTGCAGTTCAATGAAAGCTGAATTATTTAAAAACATTGCTAAAGTGATTCTAAGGACATTATCTAGTAGATGTTGGATGAGAACTAGCTATAAAGCGGTGATTGCGATTAATTTCTCAATCTTGAATCAGTCGAAGTAGGCCATTGAATCGGTCGATAAGATCCTTCAATTTAGCAGCGTTGAACTATGTTTTCTGAGACTGTATTAAATCAGTTCTGGGACTTGAGTTGCTTAGCGAACCTTTGCTCAAAAATCTTTTGACTGCAGGCCTCCATGCACAGAGAAAAGCAGGGGAGTCAAAAAAATGGAACCCGGAACAATATGATCTCACCTGTCAGGGACGCAGTGTCGGTTTGGTTTTTAATTTTTGTTTTGAGGGATTTCGGTGGACGTTGGAGCCGGCGTGGGTCGACAAATTTTCATGGAATTGATCTGCTACGGTTGTCATGAATGAAATAGTCAAGAGTTCAATGTTTGTTGATTTTTTTTTATCTTTGAAATTTTATCTTTAAGTGAGAGACAAGACGTCTCAGTTCTTGTTTGTTTTCTCATTTGAGTCTCTCAACCATGAAACCCTAATAAGACGTGAAACCCTAAGACGTTATTTGACAAGTTCTGGAGGCCATTTGGAAGACTTAGAGACCAAAGCTTAACCAGTATATCATTTGTCTATTAACTGAAAACCAAGCCTTCCAGTTATCGGTCCACTCAAATTTGATGTTCAAGTTAGATTTGGATGTGCTGGTTGACTTCTGGCCATGAGTTTCTTCGGGAACATATCCTGTGAGTGAACAGCCCCGAACAGCTTCCTCCTGCTACATTATTTGTACTAGTAGTCCGCCTTGAGTATGGTTCAGTTGGTTACTGACTGCCTTTTATGGATGGCACTAGTGACATTTTACAGAGGGAGCTGGTTCAAGTCGCAATTCCTTCCATGTTACCTTTATTCAAATCATTAACTAATCGTACTTCCATCTTTTAAACCTTCATGGCATCTGCTAAAGGCGCGAGTTCACCAAGGTAGCTCTGCTTTGGAGCAACATTTTGGTTATTTCTAAGAATTCGGAAACTATTCCTCCCAGTAAATTTGAAGTAGCATCTCCTGTTGCTTTTGCAGATTAAATAGTATTATTTTTTTGTGTATATGGTATGTTTGCTTTTCCCGCTTGAGGCAAAATTTTGTCTTATGATTTATTTGCATGAGCTTCATTGATGACTAGTCTCCCGCAAATACTCGGGTCACAGGCGAGTATTTGATTCATGTAAACCATCATCTGCGCAGCGAAAATGAAAATTGATGGTCCTTAGTTGTACAGCATACAAAATCTCTTAGTAAGCGTACCTCTGCATACTTGCATCTATTAGAATGGTATGTGTCAATAATAAAAACGTCACCCAACTGATAATGTCAACTACGTCAATCAAATAAGTTTCAAGCTATAACCCGTCAAAAATGGTACGCTCAAAACAATTCTTTCGCACACAGTCTATATTTTATGACTAAGACTGGGACAAAGACACTTTACTGAGTATCAATTTTTCACATACGCCACGTTTTGTGAAACCATCTATTTCAAACTTTGGTAAAATAATCGAAAAGTCAAGGATAACGATAACGTGAGAAGTCAGAGTGTCACACTGGAGATGAAGAGCAACTTACAAGCCATCATGAAGCTGATCAAGAAGGATGGATTGAGTGTGAACTTTATTGAGAAGGCGTAAACGAGTAATATGTCCGATGTTGAAATGTCAGGTGAGCTGCCAAAAAATGACTACAAAAATTGCTGCTCAATCGCAACAAAAGCAACGTTTTCTTACTTGAAACGGACTATTATTGGTGAAGAAGAGTAGGTTATATAGAAGCATAAAGAAATCTAAAAATCCATCTGTCAAAGCAACATAGACAGTTTGAAAGCCAGATTTGGGGGCCAGGAAGGTTTGGTTTTACGTCAAATATGCGTGGAAAGAAATCATTTAATATCAATATGCGGAAAAGGCGCACATTCGGTCAAATTTTGCATTTACGAAAATGGTCTTATCCAAAGCCAAGATGGTGAAATTAAATGAAATCATCTATAAGACCAAGCGCCTGAAATCGGTGCAAGATTCTAGAATGAAATCTAATTTCAGTACTGCTGCATCCTCACGCAAATACATAATTCAATTGGGAAAGGTGTCCCGATTCCGTACCAGGCTATAGTGAGTGGAAGTGGATCTTCAATCGAGAAAACACGAGCAAAACACGCATTTACGGAAATATACAAGCACATGTAAGAACACAACATCCATATTTTTCCTCACTTTCTATCCCTCTTCCCTCCTTTCATCCTTTTTTTATTCACTTTTACGAAATTTACTTTTCACTCATCATACAGGGAATTTATCCTCGGAAGATTTATTACTTTCCTCTCTAAATGCCAGAGAACATTCGCTTGCTGGTTGAGCCACACTGTTGGCCCTGTTCGTTCGATAGACCTTCTTGGATGGAAAAAAAGGAGTGTAGAACATGTCTAAGGAAATCCTCAGATGATCAAACGAGCAGCCGTAAAACAGAGTGGGGACCTAGGCAAAAAAAGGATATTACATATCTATTTTAGCCACTATATAAAATGTAACGACAGTCGGAATAAAAAGTTATCCCAACTTCCCACCATGTCATTTCACGATTTGGTAGCATATGTTTTCAGCTTGTGTGTATGACAGGATAGCACAATATAAGCTGTGAACAACATCTTCAATGTCATTCTCGTATCCCTGAAGGTAAAGGGTGGCTGCGAAGTTTTTGCAAAACATTTAAAACCCATGGCTGCCTGTCCGCCTCCCATTGCATCCGTAAACCCTTGCTTTAGATAATGATCAATGAACCGAAACGGGAAAGGCTTCAGGCAACACACTTGACTTCCTTTTTCGTGAACTTTAATCATACATACCATGTGTCCTGCTCGGCTCTTATGTGTGCGTGGCACAGTCCTGCGCCACTAACGAGCTAAGTGAGAACACAAATAGTGAATGAACCTTTTCCCCACATTATTTAATGTGAATTTCCCGTATCCACCCGCATGTCCTTGCCCCACGAACTCGCCCTTGTTTATCCTTGTTAGATGACCATTAACTACACCTGCTTTCAAAACGTTTCCAATGGCCTCATATGCTTTTTGTCGGTGGAAAGCGACTCTGTTGCAAAAGAAAATCGGCAGAATCTTGAGATAAGCTCATCAGCTAAGGAAAAACTTGTTGGCTTTTCTTCATAAGGGAGCACTCGACGCATGGTCTTATGCCTCGGATGAAGTAGCATTCTAACGGCTAGAAGAGAATAGAAATTTAATTGAAAACGCTCTCCACCTGGTGGAGCAATGGTGAAACTCATAAGATGAGGCTCTGGACCTCTCTCCTTCAGTTTGCTATCAGCTGAATATTTCGTTAGCAATATTTATGTGCAAAGCTACAGGGGATGTATAGGTTTGCGTGCTGAGGAGGCACTGAATTATTGTAGCTTGATCCTAGCAATTCCAGAATGCAAGAAGAAAAATCGAGTGGACGAGTGAATTGTCCTTAACGAACGAAAATAATTAACAATTACCGCCGGAGGAAAAAGTTTCAACTTGACAACATCCTAATTAGTCCATTTTGTGTGGTGCTGCAACAATAAATTTCACCCAGCTTCGCCCAGGGACGACTTAACATATTTGTTCCATTCACACACGTTGTCAGTTTTTCTCTGCGAGTATTCGCAAAATCGTTAGTCCGTCGGATTAACGTCAGGAGCATGAACCAGCAAAACTACATACTGACGAATAGTGTTTCCTTCGCTCGTACACGTTTCCTGGATCAGTATTAAGCCGCGGAATGTACATATGTTTCCGCAGTCATTACCACACATGAGAGCAAAAGTAGTACCCGGGGCGTAGCTCAAGACAAAAAGGATATGATGCACATGTGAAATGTAATTGCAATTACACGACGTCGTTGCTGCTCATTCAATCATCAGCAAGACATCCTTCTTAATAGAAAATAGCATTACGCCACCCACTTGAGGGTTTCCAATTTGCATACGAGACCTTCGTCAACTGCTGATTGTGCTCAGCACTAGAACGGGCGCTAAGGAGTCGGTAGGTGAAATATGGGACTTGCTCGTTTTATTTGTTCGGGCGTCCCGCTCCGAGGATACGGGGTCTTCGTCAAAAACGATTGAAGGGCTGCGGCGGAGGAGATCGAGTGTAATGAGTTTATATACGTCAATATATGATGCCGTTGGGAATATGTATGTGTGCTCATCCTAGACGCAAGGCAATTCAGAGAAGAAGAGTTTTCCATATCGGCATCCTCATTGCCATTTCGTTAGGATACAAAGTGCAAATATTTGTGGGACTTTCTATTCCCTTTGCCGAAAACTTCCTTAGCCACTGTGAGTACGTTTTGCGGGTAGCCGAATGGTTTTCGAAACAGAATGCGATGCATAAACACATACAAGGACTGGCTGAAGAAACTTTGTGTAAGCTGTTCATTAAAATTGTTCTCAGCCTCGGGTTTTCGTTTTGTATCAAGCCTGTTATTTTGCCTTGCCGGTAAGGATCCATTTACCGAGTGGCAAATAGCTGCCAGACTGAATATATTGAGTGTAGATGTCTTCGCTCGATGCATCCGAGTATTTTATTGCACGAGCAATCCATTGTCTGCCCGGGATCAGGATAATAAATTGATGCTCATAATAAGTCGATGACTTGCCATTGTGTTAATTTGATTTTCGCTCGTGCCAAAGTAGATATAAATGAATTATTTACCGCGATGTTTGCACCTCATCTATGAAGCAATCCATCACGTGCTAGCGAGAGGTTACTGATTGGATAAAGGATAATAAGAAATGAAACTTCATCAAAATGTTAGCTGAGTTATCTTCTGTTTGAGACAGCACTTTTTGGGCATATGTCATCGACGATTTTATCGACTCGAAGTACCTTTTCCGTGTTTCTACAAGGCTCATTGACTCCTTTCTTAATGTGAAGGTTTGCCCCTCTGCATGTCATTCAATCGATGGCTGAAGTTGGAAAGGATAACGTTCACTGAAGACGAAGCATAGAGGGAGAGGGAGAGAGAGAGATAGATGGAGACATAGAAAAAAAATAAAGTTGATTTACTGTGAATAATCTCAGCTAGGATTTTTGCGGTAATAGTTTGTTCTGATTCCTATTCTTAGTTCTTTATTTTATTACATTTAACTATCCTTGGTACCCAGTATTTCTTTTGTTTAAATCTTGAGCTGAGACATTTACAAAACAATATTTTTCATACTCATCCTTCTTTCTTACATCACATGTCTAACCACCAGAAAAAATAAATCAAACGACTACACGGAAGTTGTGATCATATGCCGAACCATGCAACAGAAAATTGGATCAGGATCTAGCGCAGTTCAGTTGTCCACTACTGAAATCGACTAACGTTGTTTTGTTAGCCCGTACTCCGTGAAATTAAGGTGGGAACTGTATGTTTCGTGAGAGAGCCGAGAACGAGTCTTGAAAAGGGAACTGGAGTACCCATTTGTAAAGGAAAAACGGCTGAAAAAATTAGTGAAGCGAAGGAAGCCAATCCTCTGAAGGAGACAGGGCAAAGAGTAGCCTGTACCAGAGGATTTTAAATCCCTGTATCTAACAAAAACCTGTAATCTAACGTGGAGAGAAAGCTTTACGATCATTGATACCTCTTATCCATCCAAGTTTGCGTCCTTTCTGGTTGGCTACTGAGCCCAGTCAAAAAAAAAACCAGGAGGAATCCACCAGCATGGAAACGAAAAAGGAAACGGTTTTTTGACACTGAGGGTGTCATTGGGCCTTGATATCCCAAAACCTTCAAACTGTTATTTTGTTTGATTAGGGAATTTAGAGAATTATACCACTTGCGTTCCTGTCTTCTTCGTTTTTCTTCTATACAAGTTGATGTTCTTTCCTTTCCTATTGTAAGAGCTAAAAGGATAGGCGAGGAAAATCAGCTTTTGCCCGTTCGTAAATCTGAAAGGAGCTGCCTATATTTTTAAATGCTGCAAATGTCGAATGAACATAGGTTACTTGAGGATGACTGTGAAGCTACAGCATGGTGTGACAGTTAATTTAAGATATATATTCATTTATAACGGGAGCATAGATAGTGGAAAGTAGGGAGTATGGTTTCAATCAAAAACAAGCTTCTCAGACCTGGATTTGACAAAGAAAGTTGTTAGTTCGGCTAAAAACAATCAATATCCAGGACCGATTATCCTGCATTTTTGTGTTCATGGACTAGCAAAGTTATAAGGATTAGAGATTTTTTAACCAACTCACAAACACAATTGATTTCGTTGACCAAAACCCTTCGTGGTGCCAGTTCACAGAGAGGAGCTCTAACTTTTTTGATGGTAGATACAAGACTCAGCGATTTCTGGTTCACTTAGGGAGAACGCCTCCCTCATACGCCACTATCCACCGCGACGCTACCTGAAGGGGCGTGAACCAATAACCGGCCCTATCCGTATAGGGCTTGGTTTATCAACTACCCGTGATACCCAAATATACCGCCAGGTCCAAGGTATGTGGAACAGGTTGGAAGCATACTATATATTATAATAAATAGCAACTTCGGGCACAATGCTTCGAACTTAGTTCCTAGTGCTAGTGTTTTTGCTAACCATCTAGAGACCGTGAAATTGTCACAGGCCGTCGAGATTCTTCCAACCAGATCTGTTCGCTTTGTGGGAGGATCACCATCACGTTAAGTGCAGGGTTGCTTGGAGTGGCCAGATTGTTCCCTAACCACTGGTTAGGGAACACTGGTTTTTTTTCTGTGGTTAACCAGGCTAGGTTGCTGATTCTTCGGTGTTTATTTTTAATGATTCACTCAGAAACGCCATCCTCTAGTGGAGTTTTATATTCTTACATTCAGTAGCGCCTACGCTCATCTTAATGTCAAACACAGTCATCTTTCTCAATAGTTTCGGAATTATTTATTTGATCGGAATTATATTTATTTTTTAACTGATCACAGACAATATATTACAAAAATTTTGAATTGATAATGTTTCCATTGCCGGTATATGCACCGTATCCCTTGTTAGAAGGTAAATCTTAAAATCAGCAGTCCTAGTCACAAAGACATCATTTATGAATTAGCGTGAATATCTCCTATATGTTCTATTACATCATATTGTTATTATGAGACGACTGATAGCTTGAGGCTGATGACAGCGGATTGTTTTCAGACCAGAGGAATACAAATAGGTTGTCTGGTCAGAAGGGACTCCCAAGTTTCCAATCACAGCGAAGTGAGCGCATACTCCGGTGCCAGCGACTTAAAAAAAATATCAGTAACCCGATAAAACATGGCAAACCCGACATCGCTTGCAAACAATATGAGTACGCTGCCCAAAAAAACATTCTCGCCCACATTTTGTTTCAGAAGCCAAGCATTGCGATCTCTCCACTTATTTTCGTCATATAATTTCTAAGCTCTCTGTTTTGCAAAGCTCGCTTTATTCAGTCCGTTTCGTATTCTTTTCTCTTTCTTTGCGATGCTTCTTGGACCTGTTAGTGCTTTTAGTGCTTACGCTTAACACAAATGTTCAATTGTGCCCCAACATTTCCCTTTTTGCACATTTTTTACAAAAGGTTCAATATTTTGAGGGAGCATTTAAAGCGTGCTTCTCATGCAAAAAAAAAATAGGCGGAATGCAATTCTGGATCGATTGAGAACGCCTTGCAACGTATAGCGCAGTGTAGTTACATCAGCGCTGGAACTTCAAACAAACTTTCAATCTAGCGTTTTTCAACTAAAATAAGTGTAACTTTGTGTGGATAAGAAACAAACAGGAACACTCATCTCAAAGCTTTCGCTTCAAATGGTGACTAAATTTAGTAAATGTTTTTTTTTTTCTATCTATGACTCAGGAAAGCTGCCCGAGAGTGTTAGGCCTGTATGTACTTCTGCAATGGTTAACATCTGCAGTTTTCACTTTTCGTGGGACCGCTTTCCTTTCTCTCATCACTGGTTTGCTTGGAATCTGGCCGAAAATTTCTCTTCAGCTGAAGTCCTTAGCCGGCTCTAAAACTTGTCACTCAATAGCCTTAAGGGTTTTCAGGCAAGAGGTAAAGGATCTACCTAACTTACCCTTTGCCAAAATGCGACTCATTTGTCACGACCATTTGACATCTCCATAACGCTTGCCAACCAATTTCGAAGTCTAGATGATGATTCTCTAGAATGTCTTGTATGCACTAACGGTTTCTTTAGTTCTTCTTTCTTTCTGACGATTTTGTGGCTTACTATCAACATTTTCTGAACGTTTTTGGTCTCTTTATGCAAGACAAACGCATACCTCCTTCGCAATCTTTGAAAGACGATGCTGTCAATCTCTGTCAAATTTTGGTCACTTGAACTACTTCGCGAAGTATTGTAATTCCACCTTGTGCAGTGGTATCGCGCACTCGTTATTCTGGGTGTTGTTGACCAAGGGACTGGACGTTTGAAATGATATCTGTTCCCCGGTCCCAATCACTTTTTTAAAAGCGTGGACATAGTCCTATCAGCAGTTGATGCTCGAGATAAATTTCATTTATATTTCGCTTCTGATGAAGTAAAAAACGAGAAGGTTTTGTCCGCCCATTTGCCTCAGTAGTACGAAATTAATCCCATGAATAATTTCTAGTGGCTTACTTGAATTCCCTTATCGCCTTACTTACTCAAGCGTCTTGAGAAACGAATAGAAATTGAGAATAGAAAATTTTCAAACAATATTGTCGTATTCAAGACGTCGTTTTGTCTCCCATACAAATCAATCAAAGCTTTTAAAGAGGGGGCCTGAAATCTTTTCAGCAATGAAAAACGGCGTGTCAGCTTCAATCGTTCCTCCGCATCGTCCTGGCGCGTTCGCACCATGCAACCCGCATCCAGACAAAGGAGTGCACGCACTCGATTGATATAATAAGCACTACTAAATATCTGACACGAACAAGCCTTCATCTTCTTAGAAAACCATGTAGGAATCTTACCTCCACACCTGAAGCATCAACTAGCTGTAAAAGCCCTACAAAATCCAAGTGGCGTATGTTGAAATGAAATCCAATCTACTCAGCACTCAACGTCCTGAACGAAAATATAATACTCCAACTCATTGCAGGTAAACGGCAGGTGGGCGTTGCGAGAGTCGCTCGTTCGTCGAAGGCTTATGAAAGGATCTTAGGGAGACAGGTGGCGGCTCTTCTACATGTTAGGTTGCTGTTGATGGCGGTGTTGTTGTTCCTCCTGCTCCTGCTGTTCGCCATACGCAAATGCTCCTAGGGTCGAAAAAATGTGTTTGATAGCGAAAATATTCGGCGAATGACACCCCCACGTCGATTCCGAGCTAATAAACCTGAGCAGATAACAAGCACCTGAAAAGGTGTTGCCATGGAATTTCGTCTCCCGTTCCGATACACACACGTTTAATGCTGATAGACAATTTTTTCGCTAGAACTCTTTTCCTGCCAACACACGGACAGGGAACTTTATCAAATTGTCTAGTGGCAAAAAGCCGGTGATCATCAGTGCCTGAAAAAGTAATCTGGTATTTGATTTTATGACACAGACTAGGGCATGGAGGATTTCTCTGAAAGGAGCGGATCAGACTGAAGGTTAATCTAATTGATTTTCACGTTTGCCTGCTCATCCGTACACGTTTCCTTATGTTCCTTTTCGATAAATTCTTCCGAGCCGAAAGGTCCCGATTCCGCCTAGGTCAGGTGAAATCTGTTTGAAGGTGTCAAGAAATGAGTTTCTCATTTCGGAGTTATTTTTCGGTTTTTCCTGATGCAAAGCTCTCAGCAAACAAGCATTAGAACGTCCAACGCGTAAATATTACCAAAACCACCACTTTGGCAGCCGGTTCCCACTGTTCACCACAGACTTGAGCGATTTTATCTGGTTCCTCAGCACAACATCATCTGGTTGTACACCAGGAACTGGCTCATTTGTTACTATTTGAAAATCTTTGCCAACCTGAAAACGCGCTCATTAATTTCGCTTCGCTTTCTTCTATACAATACTAATTAGCTAATATAGTGCCGGAGTTCCAGGAATGTTTGGAATGAAATCGCATCTTCTTCAAACAAAACCAACCCTATTGCCGTATCCAGGCGCCCTTCACCATCCAGTCAGTACATCAGAATCGCAATACAAAGCCCAAGGCACGCCGAATCAGCGCCACCGGCCACCACCTACCTTGGTCAGGCCTCAATCAATTCCAATGGTCTTGCAAAAAGGATTTTCTTATATCTTCTCGATATGTTTGCATTTTTTCTCGCTATTGATGATGGTGGCTGTTGTGTATCGACCCCCGAAGGAAATTCTCATAATTTTCATAGGCTCACGTTGCGCTCAGCACGATAGTGTGGGATATCAATTCTCGCATCCTTCATTAGGACTCAAATATCAATTAGCTGCCATTAGAGAAGTATTAGGAGATGTTGGCAATTTTCGTCAGAAATCTGAAGGGAATAAATTATGTACTCTTTTTATTTATGACGAATGATGTGCGACTAATTAGATTTTCTTTCATTTGCGTGAACAAATAATGATGATGCTGACGACAGCTCCAAGGACGAGCGATATTGATTCTGGATCTTCCGAGATCAGAAATCGAATTTGTCCCATTTTTTCTATCTTTTGCAACAACTTCACGAACGAAAATAAAATTCGGCGACGCACATCGGCAATGAACAGTTGCCGCGGAAATTCTTTCAATTAGAATTGGCAATTTTTTCAAGGTTTTCCTTTCCACAATTTAATGATTAGAATTATCTGCAGAAAAGATTGTTTGTGTGTGATAAAATATTGAATTTCAAAATTTTCCCGGGTTGGAAGTCATTGCTAAATTTATTTTTTTATGCACTGAACATATTAAACTTGAAATTTTCCATTTCATTTCAGACTGGGAAACACTTTCATCGGACCTCACTTTTGATTAAAGCGTTTAACCATAAGTTTCGTTTGGACTTGGAATTGAATTCGTAAGTATTTAGCATAAAATTTAAAATTTTCAGATTGAATCCAACAAATTTCCCATTTATTCCGAATTATCTGCATGAATTCATGAAATGAAAGCAGTAAGAGAAATTTTTGGAGAAAATCAAATGGAACATTCTGATTTTTATTACTGAGTATTACTGAGTTTTTTATGGCTCTAAAGACCATTTGATTAAGTCCTCGCTACCCATATCTTAATAATTTTAGTAATTGCTTATTTTTTTCAAAAAAGATGTCTTTGGTAACATCAAGAGAGCGCTCGCGTTCAACACAGCAGATATCTGGCTCGAGGCCAAGTCTTAGTAATGAAGTTTACCTTGGCGATTCTTTTACTTGATTCGCAGAGAGAAATGCAGTCTAAGCATTTAGGCTAACACCCTCATAGGATATTTTTCCATGTGAAACAATTTGAAAATTATCGTGATATTGTAAATTGTATTTTTGATGGATTTGAAGTTTCATAAAATGCGACTGCCGCGTGTTCTAAGCCAGCGTCAAGGTATGGTTCCAGGGACTCGCGTCAGTTAAATAATTTCCGTATTCTTCTAGTTAAAGGGGCTAAGGATTGAAGCGGCTTACGAGGAAGCTCGTAGTTGGACAGAACCTCTATGTACATAAGGCAGCAAAGAAGCACGAGCTTATAGTATCCTTTTTTCTTTGGCATCGTTTTCCTTTCGATATTTGCCTATTTCATGCTTTGCTGTAGAAAGTGTGTTGACCAACTGACGAAAAAGGAACGCGTACCTACTCTCTAGTGTTATTCCTTATGTATGCGAAACTAGGCTGAAAAATTGCCTTAGAAATTGATCAGAGTGAGTCCCGCTGAGGCTATTAAAGCCACATAGGATTCAACTCCCCAACACATTGCTTCAGTGCTCGACGATCCAGCATCGGCTCAATCGCAGAAGTAGTTACCATGATTCGGCTTTCATAATGTCACCAATCAGATCGATTGTTTTTTGCTTTCCTTGATCAAGGCAACGACTCCAATTTCGTGAATAGATGTGAATAGATATTTTCATTAATCCGGGTTCCCTCAGGGTACCAAATTAGAATACCTTGTCTAACCAGGTTCTGAATCAGTCGAACACCAACAGTGGATTCAGTCCAGCAAAAGAAGATACTGAGATCATCATACTAGGCAAGAGGGGGAGCCTCGGAACTATTCCGGACCAGATAAAAGAATGATTTTGGAGTCAAAGAAATTGATCACACACTTTGACTTCATGATTTATTTAAATATTAGCCTGTTCGTATAAAACAGACCGTTGTCCGTATCATGACTACGGACTGCAGTAAGATTTTTGCTTCTACTCATGAGTTTCACTGAAACACACATATTTACCAACCTGTGTTCACCCTTTGGTGAGAAAGAAACATAATATTCCCATGTAGAGAGCTTTATAAAATGGAGAGCTTCAGCAGAAAATCATGGTGGGACTGATTGTTGCGTGAAGCACTTCATGAAAATTTTAAGTCTTATTTGGTTCAGACGAGGAAGTCGGGGCCCATCAATTCCTTGTTTCGTCCAGGGATCCCACATTACGATAAGGTGAGGTCTAATCATGTGGAAAATGCGTCCAGATTTCGGCAACGGATATTTTTTTATATTTTTGAAGCACTCTTCAAGAAGGAACGCATTTCAAATTTTCAGCGAAGAAGGTCAAAGGGAACTTCTACTACCATGGTGTTTTGGGTGCAGAAAGCCTTCTAAGAAGAGCGGGAACAGGTCAAAGACAAGCCTTATTCAAGATACTGAACAATAGCTCGAACCCCTGAAAACATGCAGCATGTAGGCAATGTATTAAGGCGGTTTGAACTTGTTGGCGTTTGCGAAGATGTCGACAAAGCAGAAAAATTTAGTTTGCAGAGAATTTTTAGTTTCTAAGAGAACAATTTCGGGAATCGATTAGAAATGATCTAGGCTTTTTGAACTCTACTTTAACCCGGGGAGAATCCTAAATGTTCGAGTTCAGATTAGAGACGTAGAAGATACACACAATCTTCTCTCAAACGTATTAAAAAACATTTCAGCAAGAAGTTATTCACAAAATTCACATATATTGGTATATTAAATTAATATATCATAAATATTTATAAATAAATAATATCTATTTATTTATATTAAGATATTTAATTCATTCAATTTACTCAGTTGACTTTGAACTGATTCTTTTTTAGTTCTGTTGGGATCACTCCCCTAGGAAACCATATGCAGTGTAGATATTTTGTCCTGGAAATAGTTTTTGGATGACGTACGAAAACAAGCTGCATCACTGGGTTAAGTATGCTGTTTCATGCTATCATTAAAGCTCGACCTGTTGCTGCCTTCAGTTTACAGCACCTTTTGATCACATCTTTCGATTTTAAAGTCCTTGATTTTCAAAGCTCTGCAATTAAGGAACCCTCAAAAGCACTGACTTTTGGAAGCCGCTTCATTTTGTCGAGGTTTGACTACCGACCATCGTCTTGCCGTTCTTAACCCTTATTTTGCCATGAGTGCACTGTTTTTTCAAGGCGGTTCATCCTCTTCTGAATCAGAACCTTTTTACAATATGACATACTCAACCTCATCCTCGCTATATTCTCCAACTTAGCCTACAGGTGTAGCTTAATGGCTGTACCCAGAATTGAATCCCTGGAATGAATCAAATTTGGCATGACAATTTTCTTGGGATATCTATGAAACGCATGGTTGTCTAGACGTAGAGTTTTAATTTAAATTATTTTACTATTTTTGAATATAATGAATTCGCCGAATAGTTTGTTAGCGTTTAAGGTACGTTTGAATGTTCCACGTGTAGCAAATGTGGCCTTATTCCTGCTCAAAAATTAATACCACATCACATCACATTGGGGTGCGAAATGGCCCAAATTGTTTTCAACGCAATTTGTTCCAACATCTTACACATTTGAAACGCCAAGGGGTCTAGATAGATTGCAGAATAGATAAACTACAAGATTTATATCAAATAAATTTATGTATTATAATAATATATTTATATATTTATACAGAGTGCACACGTTTTCTGATGTAAACAAAGTTTACGCACTTTCCTCAAAGTTATTTACTCATACATTAACTTTACTCAAAGTTATTATGGACTCTGCATTGCTGGAATGTGCGATGACTAATACACAAATGACTTTTATGCTTTTAAGCGAAAAACCTTTGAAGAATTTTCTAGACGTTCTCAAAAAAATCGAGATATTAAGATCATATTATGTATAGGGTGTTTTGTTACGGGCATATAACCTTAAGTTGGCAACACTATTTAATGTTATTTGTGGTTTGACAGCTGTTGTGCGCTTTATGGTTAGTTTGATTTGCCATTTTAATATGAATTGGTTGGCGATTGAGCAACATCTGCAAATTGTGAAGATTTGCAAGGTTCGGCTCGAGAAACTAAATGCGCACTCCTCATTTCTGGTTGAATGGCTGATTTTGATCAATAAACAAAATAGCCACATTAAGAGTGATGAGCAAACGCAAACGGTTGTCCAAACACAGTTGCATTCTGAGAAAGTCGCTGTTCAGTGTGCTTTAGGGACCGGTGGGATCATTGCTCTATTTGTGTTTAAAATGCTGCTGATTAATATATCAGTCAATTGTGGCCGCTATAAAGCCAGGGTCGATTACTCTTTCGTTCCGAAATTGACTCACCGTAATGCAGAAGTACTCTGGTTTCAACAGGATGCCGACATGCGATTCAGCTCTTGCAACAATCGGCTTATCGAAAGATGCATTTGATGAGAACATAGTTTCTCGCTTTGGACCTGTGAATTGGCCAGCAAATTTTCCGCTGGGGGGTGGGGGGTATTTCTTGTGGGGATACGTCAAAAAATTCGTCTACACCGTCATTTCCGAGACACACGATCTTTCGGAAGTCAGCGTTCTCCTCGTTATGGACGAGGTAAGTGGCCAATTATTGGTTGAAGTTAGGCTAAAATTGGACCTCACGTTTGCTCTTCATCCATGCCAGTCTTGGAGTTCACAAGCCTAGAATTATATTTAAATAAAAGATTTCTTTTAAATAAAAATAGTTTCATAGCAATCAAACTAATTTATCGGTATATCATTGCATTTCAAAGGTCTTAAAACACTCTTTATACTCAAGTTCTATGATTATAATTATGCTTTTTATCCTTTTGACCATCTATAAAAATATAGATATATAGAATGTAGAATGTAGAAATATATGTAGAATGAAACCGTTTCGTTCAATGCTAAATCCAGCAATTTTGAAGTTCAAATTGTGCTTAATTTTCATATTTTTACAGGATGCCGCTGCTCCTGATCAAACCACACTCAATATGAAACAAATATATCTTTAAATATATTTTATATCAATAGAAGATATAAAAAATAAAATAATTGCAACAATTGCTCATCCCAACACGTCGCTCGATAAATTATCCTTGTCGACCGTGTTTCTGATTGTATTCCGCAATTTAAAGCAACATTAAAGTGGATATTCCATGCATGTGTAGCATGCATCCTATCGTGTCCTCGCTTGTCCCAAATGCCATTGCGATTGTATTGCTCGACAACTAAGAACTAACAACAATGTAACCATTTTGCTTTCTTCCAGGGCGATTCAGAAGTAGTTTTCCTTTCGCTAACGTTATACAGGAACAAGACTTTTTCTTTTGTTAAGATACAATAACTTTAAACTATCAAAAGCCGCAGCGTCGCACTCCACATACGGCTGGGATAGTGCTAGTCCTGATTTCAATTTTGCTCCCTTCTTGTTTGTGCACTTGAATGTATCTCACGCAAAGCATCGACGTCCCGTGCCACAGAGCCAGCCACGAGGACGAAGCAAGAAAGTAGCCTGCGACGAGTGGGCTGTAGAAAATCCATTCTCTCTGTGAGCGCATTTCCGTACGTACTGCATCAAAGTGACTTTATTCTTTTGTACACTTACATGCTACATATGCACCGCATTTACGTACGTCAGAGCTGTTTTCAAGTAGAGCCACTCGAAAAATAGTGCAATTCAAATATTTGCGTAGAAAGCAAAGCGCAGGGAATCGGTATGTGTGAAAGATTCTCCAGCACTCTGACAAGAAGAGCAGTTTGAGACCTAGGAAAGCAGGAGGCAGACCCCCGCAGACTTATCTGGATGGGAGATTTTTTTTTAAAGTCGAGTGTAAGAGAGCGCAAAGTCCTCGCAGCACTCATTTCATTTGTAAATACGGAGTCAAAGTTATTATTTGACGTGCAATACTAATATGGGGCAAAAGGAATCGGCTCAAATGGTCTCCCTGGGAACGAAGAAGTCATAATTTCTCGCAAAGCATTCTCGTGCCTCTGAGTGTCCTGTTTGGGTTTCTAGGCAAGCAGGGGCGCGGAACAAGCCTCCACAAATCAAATAGAAACGAAATTAGACCAGACCTAGTGAAACGTTGCGTGATAACTGTCGTGGCATTGGTTTCGAAAACGCTTCCGTTCAGAATAAATGTCACCTCAAATTACACCTTTATCAACTGCTCACCAGTGAAGACGGGCCACATCGATGGCTGCACAGTCGAAGCTCACGCTTTCTTCGGAGCACCAGCCAAAACGAGTCCTTGTATCTGGGCGAGCGAGTTATTTGAGATTGTTTTTGTTCAGCATGAGGACCATTGTGATATCGAGAACGAGCCGCCTCGTGAAATGTTTTCTCATTATATCATTCAGCCCACACAATCCTCACATTGCCACTTCTGCCATATCCTGTGGGTGTAATACTCTTTGGAGTAGATGTGGAAGGCTGATCAGGAACTATAACACGTCATGCCGAGAGCAATGACGCGGATCGGGAAGCAAGAAAAAGGCATCACAATTGCACGGCAAGGCATGTGGAGTTGTCCTAGGTAGGAGCCTTCACTGAATTGCTGGATGTTCACTATTGTAACATAAATTGCATGTTGAAGAGCTTTTTCTCGGCACTGCTTCCTTGTTGCGAGGGATTTCGACTCGCAAAGTAATTTGATTATTGCTTACTAAATTTCGAATTGTAGTTGAAAAGAAGCTGCTACTACGCCTGTTTCATTGTTTCTATCAGTTTAAGTTCCACCAGAGTAACTACAATGGAAACCGTGGTTTTCCCAGATTAAGTGTTGAGTCTAAAACGTTTCGCAAGCCTCGCGAAATTTGTATATCCTTTGGAATAGGTAACAACCAGACCACACTCAATGCGCATTGTAACATCCTTTTTTATTAAAAACTATGAAAATGGTGTAATTCATTGGGTAATCCGCAAGGGTTCAATATTTCATCACGAAAAGTGAAGGAACTTTGAACAATATGGAAACTCTGTGGAAAGTTGTAAGCCCTTAATTCCAGTTGCTCTTTGGGCGTTTGAAAACTTTTGCGCCCCCTCTCCCTCTCGTTAAGGATTATTAGAACACAATTCAAATTCGTCTAACAACGGCACAGCGACAGGGAAGTTCACATACGTTGGCACCCTACCGACTACGCTAACCGATGAAATGTGTGATTGTGAAGAATCGTTAGCTGTAAATTCGCGTGAACTGGCGTGGGCCCAAAATGAACATAGCAAACAGCGTTCCCAACAATAAAATGCCTTAAATTTGCATTTTTATTCGCGAACGGATAAGGAAAAACGGATTTCGAACAAATCCTGACGGACGGGTTAAACATTCATGCGAGATAAAAAAACTGAAAGGCAGATAATCTAATTGAGAAAACAATTTGACTTGTATGAGGGAAATCGATGTCAGCGAGAGTTTCACCAAACTTTGTAACTAGTTGCTAAGTCTATTTGGATTTGTTAAATATAGCTTTGATGAGGGACGTGAATGCGAAGAGCACACGTAACAAAGAAATCATTTTATTTCTGCCTTCAGCAGGTAATGCAAGCACTAAGAAATAAGAAGCCTGCGGGTAGGATTTATGCACAGTGAAAGGCTGAATATTTTATTTCCGCTCGATTCGTCCTCATTAGTTTCAATTCGATCGATACAAATGCAAGCCAAATATGAGCCTTTTCTCCTTGTATACCGTTCACCGCGCAGTAAGGTTACTCCAACACGCATTCGACTCCTGTGTAAAGCTAAGATTCGTTTGATGAATTGTCATAAGTACTACCACCACCGATTACCCAATACAAGTCGCATCATGCTTAAGATCCTGAATGATGACCACGAGCAAGAGGAACTTTTAGGATAAAAAGAGTGTTTGCCAACCCCCCAATGCTTCATGGAAACATGTTTCGCTTGAACGAAGAATTCCGAAATGATCCAATTGATGGATGACCAATCATGGTACTTCGGTTACAACTCTGAAAACTTTATCCAGATAAAAAACAGATTTGCAGTAATTCAAGAGATAAAACATCAAGAAAACAACATAACTTAAAACGCTAATGAAAATAATAAGCCTTCACTCCTCGTAGAACGGATAAAAGCTGATGAGCTTCACCCAAAAAAAACCCATAGTGAAAGTATTATATTTGTGTCCTTACATCCATTGAAGTATTTGGTGTCACTCTTTTCTAACTAGGAAAAGTCCTGATGCAACAAAGTTATATACAGTTGAACAATTAAAATTTAGTGTAACCAGAACAGTGGAGATGATATTCTGACGCTTCTACATCCAGTTGGTAATTTCTTTCAAAAAAGTCACCCAGATCATTTATGAGTCCTTCGTTGATTTTCTCTAGGCTTGTAACCTAGATTTATTGTGAGAAAAAGGCTCCCAAAAAGGTCTCAACATCAAATCTTCACAATCTCCCAGTATGAAGTTAAAATGAAGCGAGAAAACTTACGATCATCTTCATCACAATCTTACGACTCATTCAACTTATTCAGAGGATAAAGACCAGCATAATTCGCAATAATTCTGTGGTTTAGGTTGAATTTACTGGCTTCCAGTGAATTCTGTTTAACTCCATGCTTAGTTTTGCTAACGACCATCTACCATTGAAACTGTTATTCTTACAGAGTTTTGACCGGCCGTTCCTGCCCTTGTAAGACTGTTCCTTACTTCATATCTGATCATTTCTGACAGTTGGCGAGCAACGATGGCTTCACTTCCTTCAATAAGCTGGAATTTTGGGTGGAAGCATGCAGAACAGATTTGGCTCATGTGGAGCTGATGGTAGCCTGTCGAACCGATTTGGGGTGCTACTAGAAGTTAGAGCTTAATTCAGACAACGCAGATCGTAGTTGACAGCGTCAAATGCCTTGGACAAATTTATGAAGATCTCATCAACTTGGAACTGATCGTCCTTAGCCCTCGCGATTTCATTCGATGTTTCCTAAATTTCAAGATGACATTTCACATCCCTATTTCAAGATGACTCCTCCACTCCAAGATGATTCCCAATCATTTGAGGCGCTTGTTATTCAGACTTAGAAAACTTAAATGAAAGTGTCTCCGTCCTTCATTACCAGAAGTATGGGAACTGCTATCAGTTTGAATGCCTTTGGTAAGATGGTCTTGAAAGCCTGCGATCTTTTTACAATAACACTGGAGTCCTTATGCTATTTCTCTTCTTCTCTAAGAGTTGATCGAGCTTCGTTACAGATGAGGTCAGAAAAATTCGCTTATTTAGCAGCAATATCTGTAATTCCAAGTCGATTGTAACTTCTGCTGGAGAATCTTCCTTTTTTTACCGACTTGAAATTATTACTTTTTCAATTTAAACTGCGCGCCAAAATAATTATTAGCCTTTGTCCTATTCAGAGCTATGTCTAATTGATAAGAAACACTGATAGAAGCAAGTTAATTTCCATGATCAGTTAAGGGCTTAAAACAAACCCCAGCCTGAAGGCAAAAAACTGTGAGACCTCTGCATATCTCAGTAGGACGTGCGTCTTAGTAACATAGAGATACACAAAGTACAGTACAGCAAAGAAAGTACAGCTTCATTGATGGTATAATGCAATATCATCAGACAAAGAACAAAGGTCACAGCCAAAATGATATGTCAAAAAAGTCACAAGGGTGCGTACTCATTCTTGGTATTTGCAATTAGAGCTTTAAGAGGCTTTGTGAAATTTGACGTGAGGTGAAATTGTGATCCAGTTGGGACATACTTCAAAGTAGCAGAGAAACTTCCCTCTTTCCTACTACTAGGAACCATTTTCTGATTTCCTTATGCAAAAACACTTCAAAGAATAAACGTCGCTAGTTCAGACAATTTTTCCCCGAAATAGCCAAAAATACTTAATGAGAAACAAGGCAGATGCTGCCAGAGCCTACAACATATAAGAGAGCACTCCTTCAAAAGGGTTGAAGGGCTATTCCAACACATTCTTTTGACGCAAAATAGTGCATAAATATATGAAAATGTATAAAACTGAATAAAAAATTTATCGAAAAACAATCGAAAAATATCATAGAATACGATTTTTATAACATAGTCTCAATAAAGTCAGAAAATTGATTGGCAAATACGTGGGTTTTTCCATGTATTATGCGGCTTGAAACACTTTTAGGGCGACAGAAAATTGTTGGTGAATTTTCTTGAGACTTGACTGCATTTTCTCCATAAAAAAATCATCACTGTTGACTGACCTCTAAATTTTCAAAGCCAGTATCAATATCGAATCGTGTTTATAATGTAAATCTGTCTCCTGGTCCCTATTCACTCTGTGTACCCATTTAACATGTCCGGCAATATTTTGCCGAATTCCAAAAGACTTTGTGGCATCCTTCATGAATATTTTCATCTTTGAATTGATCGATTAATCTTCCTTTGAACTTTCCGCATTAAAAAGTAAATTAACGATTTCATATGAAAACTTAATATGTTATCTGGAAAATATATGTCACCGCTTACCCCAAGCATAATGCTGAAGCCAAAGTTGAACCAATCTACCATGCATAAATCCATTCTTGATGAGCATCATCGAGGTAGAATATATGGCGTCGGGGCCACCACTAAAATGTCCATCAAGGACGTACATACAAACTGAACACTACCCTACAAGCTCTTTGTCCGAATTGATTAACAAATAAATTCTCGACTACGCAGTAGGTTTATTAGAAATCCTTTTTGCAGAGGAGCGAGACAGCCACCTAATTTGGCCTCTGATAATGTACGTATAAATAATTCAACAATATTTATCTGTATTCCAACCGAGAAATGTTGTCAGTTGTGTTCGTAGGGACTATGAATAGAATGGAAGGATGTGAGTTGTATGGATTAGGTGGAACGGGTATGATTCAGCTTTTTATAGAAAAAGCAAAGTTGAATCGTTCGCAATGGTATTGTGTTACAACTAATCTGGAGTAATCATAAAATTTTATTTGAGGAAGTGTTTTGCAGTGACTGAGAGTCCTGACTAAAAATATTGTTTCCTTTGCGTTCGTAGAATCGACGGAGCCTGATATATGCGAACCGAATGAATTTCACCTAACGAATCATACTTTGTCTGAGTTTCGGGGCAAGTCCTTTCAGTATTAACATTTTTTTCAAATTTTTGCTGATATTAGATTAGACAGAACGGAGGAGGTTTTTTTAGTGCTTAATAAAGTTACCGAATCCACTATGTGACAGTAATAGACTGATGTAATGTATGATAATGTTTTCGTTATGAACTAGCCGACTGTGCTGCAGGTTCTTGGTTCAAGTTCTACTAATCTCACCCTGATCGTCCTGATATCACACAGCCAGGAAATATCACCTGTGAGATTTACTGGCAATGAGATCATTCATGTCAAGCGTGACTTCAACCAAGCTGTTCTCTTATGGATTTATTTGTTATTATTCCAAGCGGTGTCCCTATAGGATAGAGCGAAACCCAGCATTCGCTAATAGCTCTACGCGGGGATTATGACTGCCGGCAGCTGATCATTACTACTTTTCCACAGAAACCAACCAGTTAATCTGGCACTGTGGTCGTTACGCTTTCCAGTTCTGCAAGTTAACCTGCCTCAGCTGAATTAGATCTTTGCTGATCAATCAACTTTTCGATCCTTTTCCTCGCTGCATGTCCGGCAGGTTTTATCCGTTTGTATTCCACTTTTGTTGGCAAATTGAAGATGACGTTTTGCTCCCATAAGGAATGCTGCCTCTTCTAATACTCTTTTGCCCTTTACCATAGGATTGGTTTTATAAACCAAAACGTCGTACAACTCTCCCTAAGTTTCAGTCATTTTTATATGAATTCTAGCATGATGGATCTCGTTCCTGGAGGTTTTGATTAGTTCCTATTTCCTGTTACTAGTGACATTCTGATAGGTATTTCCTACTTGCATTTTGGCTAGTTGATCCAGCGGTTGCTAGCCCATCTTCCTTTTTTGTGTTCTTGACCTTTGTGATTTTGATTTCGATTTTTGTGTTGAGAGATCCACGTTAGTTTGTCGTTTGCTCGGATCGTTATGAATTTAAAGGACATTTTACAATCCTGTACTTATTACGAAAGAACGTGGCTAAAGAATAGCACTTCTAGCGAGATCAGACTATCCTTGGTAATATTAGTTTCTCACTTTAGGTCGGTTATTGTAAAATCTGTAGTTTCTCTGATTGCGATTACTTTTGACCGAAAAAGATGGTTCTCAAGTTCGTAACTTTCCTCAAGTAACTGATAATATCCGAAAAAGATTTCACCAACGCTTCCTTAGATATGTTTGAAAGCCGTCACTGTAGGTTATTAGATAGATTATGCTCTTCAGTCGTCATGCAGATTCTGTGTCTGTAGCTGGTTGCATTCACTCTACGGGGGCATTGTCTTCAAGTGTTTTCAAATGTAGAGGTTGTTTGTTAGGCAATGATTGGATATCCCCTCCAGAGATTCTAATCTAATACCTCCTAGCGGATGTCCTTATCGGCTACCAAATGGTTCAGCATTATATCCTCTGCAACTGGAAGCAAAGTTCTAATGACAACTGAAATGCGCAACCAGGACTTCCGTTGAATCTTCTCTAGACTCTTTACTGGCATTCTTCTTTGTAGTTCCCGCCATCTTACCAATACCTCTAAGTTGTCTATTGGTTCCGTCGTTGTTCATTTTTCTCTACTTAGGTCTCGATGCAAACAGTGACAGTGAAGCTTTCCGTTGCACTTCTCGTAGGGCTATGTCAAAGTTAGCTAATTATCCCTGGTCTCTTCCATTTGACCTTTATACGTTTCTCACCAACAGTCGAGGGTCTGACTGTTGACTATCTGACTTTACGCCAGGCATTGGTTCAATTTTGTCAGCATTGACTACTTATTGGGTAAGGGTTGAGTCTTTGCCAGACTCCGTTGATCTGTGCGGTTTGAGATTTTACATTGAGGGTTTAGGATTCTCCGAACCCTGCAACTTCTTGGTTCGCTGATTTCGGAAAATGTTGGTTCAGTAAGAACTCAAATAACGAACTTCTCGTTACCCGAATTCCGTTCACCTTTGAACCATTCTCTAAGGACTTTTGTTAGTCTAGGTTTCTCTTTTACTTAACTATGCTGCCGAAAAGATTGGATGGTTACATTTACACTCTCTTCGTAGCCGGTTTGATTGTTATTTTTCTTCTTCTTACTTCACTAGAAGTCGACTAAGTGCATACGTTGATTTTTGAGGTCACCTATCTTAAATAGCCTTCGCGGACTATTTCTAACATTTAGCAGTTTTTGTGGCTTACCGATCGGCCTTCTTTCTTTTGACAGTCATTTGACACAGCTAATGAACATTAGATAATTCCGTTGGTATCTGATAGACTTGGTATTGAAATCGCTTCGCAGAGTTCCAATTTACATCGTTATTTCGTGGTTTGTAAAGCAATTCCAATCCAGAGTAAGGCAGACCGGCGTTGTTTCCTCGACTCTTTGGTGTACCACTGGTGGTTTAAATCGGTAACTTAAGCAGATACCCTCTAGCCGTGCAAGTCTTCAATTACGTCCGTTGCGGGACCTCAAAAAAATCCGCTCTAGTTTTCACAATATAAATTTATTTCACAAATTGAAAAGAGTAATTTTGAAAATAATTTCATGAGTTTGCATTTCATTTCGCGATTTTTGAGAACGATTTTTTTTTTTTGGAACTAGCTACGATCCCAAAGAAAGCTTTGCGCGTTTGAATGGCATATGATAATAGCAGTCATCCCCATATATGCGAGATCATTTAGTTCGGTGGTCGGTATCATGGGATAGTCATACAGGATGCTAGACGTGACCAGAGACATACGTTTCTTGTCGAATGAACCAAAAAAGATCGTTGTCAAATCCATAATACTTAAATGCGATAGAAAAGTTAAAGTACTTTTTCTGGTACAAGAACCAACTGCATAAATAATTAATCTCGCTTGTTTCCAAGAAATTGAAATGTCTTGTATAGGATTTCTCGATTGGAACGGGTCGATATTGACAGCTGATGGTAGCCATGCTGTTGTGATGGCCTCAATTTAATCTGTTGTTTATTAATCAGTCACTGATGATCATTCTCAACGGCAAGTTATACCCTTGCGCAGCACATCTAAATGATAAAATTTTATTATCAAAAGTGGTGTTCGTTAGTGGAAACGCTTTGCGCGTTGGCTCATTATACGGGGGATGCGGTGGCCCTTCAAAATTGACTTTCAAACGTTTGGCAATAAAATTTACGAAAACAGGATTGCCAAACAAACAGCCAACAATTGTACACCAAAGGACCACCAGACTGACCGAGGAAATTGTTGTGCTCGGGTATAAGTGTGACGGAGAATCTGAGGCTGACAGCTCATCGCCATGTACAGGAGCTCGTACTTCCCTACACTTCAACTTTTTACCTCGGAATTTGGATCTGTTTCTATACAAGAACCAACAGATGCAGGAACAGAAAACAACTTTCGACGCAAAATCATATTAAACGACAAGACGAATTTTTTAATGAATAGCTTTGTTAACAAACGCCCTCACCGTATATGAACTGACGTCAATCCACATGAGGTTCATGCGTCGGTTAAGACTAAATATTTAGAGCCAGTTTCGGGATGGCGGCATGATGGTACATCCTTCATCCATCAAAGCATCACTTTCAACGGTGAGCGTTACACAGCGATGAAAACCGATTTCCTTTAGCGCGAATTGAACGATATGAAGGTAGACGGCATATTGCTCTAGTGTGACGGCTCTATGTGCCACATATTAGACGCAACGCTAGACCTTGTTCAAAACCGATTTAAGGATATGATTGAAGAGATAGCTTTAATTGGCCACCAAGTTCGTGACTCGCTGGATTTTTCGTTTGAAAGTTCTTTCGCTCTTTGTCAATAAACCGCAATCAACCTATGCCATGAGGTCAATGTAATGAATTCCATCGCTAAATTAATGCGAATTTGTGTCGCACTGTGATTAAAAACTGGAAACACGCTACCATGAGAAGCCACTTCGGCCATTGACAAAGCAAGAACTTTGTGAACATCTAACGCAGAGCTTATGTTATTCTATTTCAACGCCTACCTGCCCTTATTGAAAACCCTTGTACTGCTTCGAAGTATCTTCGGTTAAATTGGGGTCTTTTTCGGATCAGTGCTGCCGTATACTAGATGAACAAGCAGGACGTTTGTTGCTCTATTCTAAAGTATATTTGATTGGGCCCTATTTTATCGCCTTTTTTGTGAGTATTTCATAAACCTAGTTTTAGCAACCACCTGAGTGAACCCACCATTCAGCCGTTCGATTTTGCCTCCTAGGGTACCGATGATTTCCAGCCGCATATTAAGACAACACATTTGTTAGGAACTTTCTCTATAAAGAGATTCTACTATTGTCCTCTTACTCGAAATTATTTACATTTGGCATTTCAAAGGTGTCCTACGGTATCTGTTTCGCTATGAATATTACTACCTTAACTTAGCATAACTGTCGACCCAATAGCAGGGGGATGATGTCAAACTTCATGTTCAGGGTCATGTTCACGTAAGCGAAAGCAGTCTTCAAAGTATTCATATACTTTCTGTCGTTACTGTTTCTACAAATTAACACGCTGTTAGAATCACCCCCCTTATAGCCAATTATTTTTACCACTGGCTTAGAAATCGCTATGTAAATTCAAGAAGTTTTTCGTAGATCAATTTATCCATTTTCACTTAGAACTTATAAGAGATTTATACCCTTGCAAAGCAAACTCAGTGAAGACTCATGGGCGCGGAAGTTCTGATGGAATTTGTCGAATGCCTTGAAAGTGAATTGAATATTTTTAGAAAGAGAGGTGGAAAGAGCTCAAGCTGGTTTCAAACACGCGTTCTTGCCGCTTCCCTTCGATATGTAAACTCAATGCTATCCAAACATAGGGTTGTTCCGTAGACAGTGCCAGCCAGTTTTCTAGGTTGCTCTACCTTTGCTGTCACTTAGTGGTTTGATGCCGAGTAACAATTCTCCAATTGTGTTTTGATACTTGCATTGTAGCAATCGAGCTAGTGGCCTTCATCTTCTCAAAGCGTGCCGTAGTCACAGTAACACCTGCTTGTCAAATATGGGCCCTGCTCTCCCAACGTTTTATTCATCACACCAGTTTTTCAATCCTCGAAGATTTTATCCCGCCCCACGTTTTCACCGTTATGACGGTAATAATTTCTCTTCAAGATTTTTAACTACAACTGCGTTTCATTCTATTCTTTTTAATGGGTTGAACTCTTAGAGCTAGAAAAAAGTTGCTTGCCATAAGCCTTTCATTGGAGTTCACAGAGTCCTTCAGCGCTTCTGGGTGCATTGATAAAGTGCACGCTCGTATAAGGTAGGATTGACACCAAAGCTAATCGTAACGCCAAGATGAAAATTAGAGCGTTTTCTCGCCAAGAATTTTCTGTTAATTTTCGCTTTGGATCGAAGAAAAGAAACTGAACATGTAAATCAAGACATTTCGAAGTGTTTCAAGCTACTCTTAAATTCGAAAAAGGAGGCTAGCCGTGTTTGAATATCTAACAACATAATAAAACTTTCTTTTATCTTCTGGCAGGATATAAAACATCTCAAACCTGTCAAGCATGAAAAAATTCCATAGTTACCAACGAGTTACTTCCTCTCGCACAGCAGCGTTTCCAGCCGCAATTAATAAACGAATGGAAGATATGCTACAATGAAGAGTTATATGTCCGCCTACTGCGTTCCTCTATTCGAAACTACGTTCCAACAAATATTTTATTATGTTTGATTCGTTACACAGAAAATCATCATGATATCTGTTTCTGTTACCAAAGTTTTACTTTCAGTTTTGCTCCTCGTCAGCAAACTACGCTGCTAAAGTTCTAGTCATTTATCATTCAATTATGCAAAGTTAACTCCTGAAAAAAGGAATTTCGTAGACAAAGTTGCTGCGATAGCAAAAAAGCCAGTTGAATAATAAATAAGTAAATGAAGTGAAAGCACTTTGTAAGGAAAATGGGAAAATTGAAGAACGGAGGATTTGAAAATAAGACCCTTCAAAGTTGCTAGTAATGCAGATTCTTCCACGTTGCCTAGTTTTTAATAGCCTCCATTGTATTTTGTTCGAATCATATCAATTTTGGAACTACTTATCCCACGATTCTCTATCGAATGCAGCTTCCTTTTTACAACTTTGATGGAAACGTTGAAGGTTTCCATAGAAACGTCAGAGGAATCCTTTAAATTTTCATATTCAAATAAATTTCCAGACTTTTTCCAGCATTCGGATTCGGAGAAACAGATTCCCTTCGCCGACATTGCTCGATTGCTATTTTTATCCTGCTCAAACTTGAGCGACCTGTAAAGGAGTGGCAAGGAAATTTCCATTTCTTCTTTGACACAAACTCAAATTTTATAGGTATTCGACATGTTAGTAGGCTTGACATTATTTTTTTATTCAAAGCCCATTTCCTTAATGTAAAATTTTTGCATTCCGTTTTTCATTTTAATCGAATCCCTCAGAACATTTCCCGGCTGTAGCGACGAATTTCTTTGTATTTGTTTCTCAATTTCGTTATCGATGTTTATTCTCACCACAGTTGTTGTATTCGGGACTAGCAGTAGGATATCATTTGGTTACCGTACTGCTTCTGTGCATGAACTACCCCCTGCCGAGCCATCGCATCGCACCCATCCGTCACATTCATCTGTTTCTAGTTTTGTTTCCTATCCTTGAACCTATTTGAGATTGTTTCTCTTTTTATTTTCATCCTGTGTCAGATACAAGCTGAAACACAGTCTATTGAAATGTCAATGTCTTGGATATTTACTTCTAGTATTTTGCTTACGTTATTTTTATTTACTTTCATTCTCTTGATTTGTTGTTCAACTGCACAAATCAATCAGTTTTTTCTTTTATTTGTCAGGTCCTCATGCTGTTTCCTAGCTCCAATAAATCCTTTATTCATATAGAAAAAAAGAAATGAAGATGTGTCTCGTATCACATCGCTTCCGAATGAGTAAGATATCCTAAGGGAGTGGAAAGAATAGATTGGTGGATAAAGTGAGGGAATGGCAAAGGATAATAAGAACAAGAGCTCAGTGTGATAGTTGTTACGCTTTGGTCAACTTCTGACACCATCTTAAATGTTGAATGTCACTTTCGTGGAACTGATTATCTTTGGTTTTTACCGACGAATGAGGCGAGCACAGAATAATTGTAATCTTCAGATAATTGGTCTCGTTTATGAAACCATTATTTTGATCACATATCGCTAGCGTGTAAGACAAAGCTTTTATGTTTGGTTTGTTCATCAACAATAGGATCAGAACAATTGGGCTATAAAAATTAGGACAACGATTTCTGTTTGTTATGTTATGGGCTTGCGTGTAGTTGACTATTAACAAATCTTTGACCGAACATTACCCGAACTACAGCCTAAGCTTTTGTGTTAATGTAGAGAAGGATACTGATTATTATATCTTATGACCATTCTGACGGTTTTTTTTTGTGTGTGAGCTTTTGTGTTGAGCTATGAAATGTAATTTAGTTGAAAGGGATATTGCAGAGAGAATTCATTGCAGAAATGTACTTACGATTACCTACAAATCTTGTTCTTCCAATTGCGTTGAATATCCTTTTCATGTTGATAATAGCCTTCTCAAAAAAGTGCAAAACAACAACTGAACTAAAAGCAGAAAAGATCATTACATAAGAAAAGGAAAGATGAGGAAAATAATTATTTTCGTTTGTCAAGAAAATACTTATCATGACGTCATAAGGACTTTATTGTTGGATGTTGTACACTTATCTGAGCTATGACGACTATTGACTTGGTTTGAAATGACATGCCAGTGCGATGCCGAAGACTCATTCGCCTTCATCGCAGCATGTCTTGCGTTCAAGTTCAATTCCTGGCTTTGATAACTGTCAAATCTGGTCAAAAAATCTATAAAAAGATCTAGGTATTCTACTTCTTGAGGCAGCCTAGGTATATTTCTATGCCTTTTGGCTTGGAAAGCTTACCCGAAATGTGATTAGCGCTGGCAGTGTCCTTATGTCATTGCTGTTTTTCCCGAGGAGGTTTTAAGTCTTGTTCGAGTCAGGTTAAAGGTCTTAGCCTTATATGCACCTTAGCTTGCCAAAAACACAGTAAGCGAAAGTATCAGCACAGGTATAACTTTCAACTTCAGTCAACGTGCTTGTTTCCAATCAGGGACCAACTCAACCAAGTTAAATGTGACATAACAGGGACGTTACAGAAGCATCAGCTACAGAGGTTCGACTTGACAGAAGCAGTACGAACATCTATTCTTTGTGTCCAAAAGTTTTTTGGTTTTTCAAATGGATTTTCTTTGTTTTGGTTGCAGTCATTTTTTGAGAGCATCTGCCATTAATTCAAATGGTAAATGCGGACTTGTACCGTCAGCATCTGGAGGGGCACACACAGTTGTAGTTACCTAGCCCAAATCAAAGGAACTCTTACGGAATGCCAGTTAACTTTAACCCCAGCCACCATCTTTGCCTGATCTTGCTTTAACGAATTGTCACTCGAATCTGTTCCTAAACCTGTCCCTGAAATGGTCTTCCTGTCTTCGTACAGGCCTAGAGTCCAAAACTTTACCTATTTTTCTTTTTATGCAAATACGAGTTAGTCCATTAAATACGCCGAAACATGGCAAACACTGCAGCTTCAGCGACAATGTGAAAGCTCCCGGCAGTTCTTAATGCTCCTTGTCATTGTGTGAAATTTTAAACTATCTACTCCTTGATTTCCGAGGCATTTGCAAAGCCACACAACACTTTGCGGTTCATTGTTATCTTTTTGGTTTCTCATGGATAACAGATATTCCTTCAGGACAGGTAGTAACTTCACTTGTTCTTTCCCAGATATCTAACTAGCTAACTTGTCTAATTCTTAACATCTTAATCGACGGCCATTCTGGTTTCCTCTGGCCTGCTTTTATCCTTCAACATTCAAACTTCCGTCTTCCTACTCACCTGCTGGAGGACATGTTCTGTGGTCACCCACTAATTCAGCCTTTTCATGACTAGGTAAAGTTGGAGTCCCATTAAAATAACTACTTTGACAGTGTTAACCGCTGCTATACTGTCAACTTAGTTCATCCACAATACGTTTGTAGGCATTGCCTGACGGAGAAGATCGCCGCACATGATTGTTCAGTGGCCGAGTCCTTATCTGACACCTGTGCTACTCCTGATGTGAATGACCTCATTTATGTTTTTTTCCTGGGGACATACACCAACCATTGGATCTTGATCAAGACCTGCATCGATCTGGATCGATCGGAACAAATGGTAGTCAAAAGGAGCAAGGCCTGGAAAGTATGGGGAGTGATCAAGCTGTTCCCAACTGCGCCTTTCTAATTTTTCTTTTATGATGTTTGCCCGATGAAGTCTGGCATGGTCATCGTGGAACAGAACTTTGTGATGTTTTCGAGATATCAATGGTCGTCTTTTGTTCAGTACATGTGTCAAATTCGTCAGTTGGCGTCAAAAGCGATCAGCTGTGACTATTTCAAACGGTTTTCATAACACACAACATACTTCTGGTCCCACCAATACAGAGCATAAGCTTTTGACAATGAATATCGCGTTTTGGTTGTGAAGTTGATGGTTGGCCAGGATCAACATACGATGCTCTACGTTTAGGGTTACCGTAATAAACCGTAAATTTTTCATCGCCAGTAACAATTCGACTCAAAAAACTATGATTTTGATGTTCTTCGAGATGTTTTTTGCATGTCGTGATTGGGCATTCAGTGGGCATTGATTTTCGTTCAGTTGATGTGAAATCCATTTTCCAAGTTTTCAAAGCTTTTCCATTACATGTAAATGTTCAAACTGGTTGATCGGGCGACAACCAACTCGAAATCAAGTTTTTTGTGCGTTCGAAACGAAATTTCGTCCAATAATGCTTGCGATTCTGCATCTTCAAATTTTCGTGGCTGACGTAGCCGTTCTTTGTCTTCCAAGTCAAGATCACCAGTTCGGAAGCGTACAAACCATCACTCAAAAGTTTTATGAATTGGGAAATGTTCACCGTAAACTTCTATCAAGAATCGATAACTTTCAGCAGCACACAAACCATGTGTAAAAGTTGCGCCATATGCTATCTCTATCGACATTATTAACCGTTCACTGCCTCGGCTCAAAATTTTTCTTACGATTGACAAGCGATTTTAGGTACTCACACATGCTATTCTATTCTAATGTATATGGATTTGTTCTTTCAAACGTTATCCCGTTATTCTTTTCGGAAGTTGAATCCACGTTCAGTTTCCTTGTATGTTGAGCTTCAGACACTGTAGTTTTTTTTGTTTCTTTAAATGGCAGAGATATTTGTAGTGTAAATGCTATTTGCATTTATACCAGCGTATTGCTTTGGTAGGTTTCGCCGATGACGTTTTCAACTTTGACATTCAGTTTCTGCAGTGCTGCCAACTCATTTTCTGCGCTGCTGTCAGTATGCAGCATTACAGTAATGAAGACTTATTGGCATCCAAACTTATTGCCATTCGGGAATCCTTAGTGCAGACGATCATTGAGGTAAATTTATTTGTTTATCGCATTTGTTTATCGTAGTGGAAAGACGATTTCCTTGAAGTTGTTCAGCAGTTTTTAGTGCATACGAAGCCATGATTTCGATTTTTTCTAAACGAATTGAAATCAGAGGTCCCAGCAAACTGATGACTCTTTGATATCCGATGAGTCATTTCAGGCGTTTCCACGTATCCTGGACAGGTTTCCACGCATCCTAGACATTCTTGAAAAGGACTTATGGTAATGAATCGATTGTGATAATGAGGTTGGCCTTTGCTGTAAGGGGATCTGGATTAGGAACTCCAGCAGGATCCGTTTCATTTGTGTCCGCACCTACAAAAACTAGAAAATTTGCCGCTGTGATTGCCCACTCATCAAAATTCTCGCGGGCCTTAAGTTTTTAAAGAGAAATTATCAAAAAAGCACATTACAACCTGAAAAATTTAAGGTGTCACGGTCATCTGTTAAAATCGTGGTGACATTCTGTTTGGACTCATAGGGGATCCTATTAACTCCATAACTGCAAACTTCAATCAAAAGGAAGTTGAATGAATTTATCGAAGCAAAAAAAGGGGGAAAGTGTCCTCATTCTACCCGACATCGCATCTGTTCACAAGGTGCTGTCTTGCATTGGCTTCGCTGCACCAGGCTTCAATACTTACGAAACAACTTCGTGGGAAGAGGTTTTCAAACGACGAAGAAGTGAAGGACGCAGTTGTAACCATTTTTGTATGAAGACACACACAAGCTTTTTGAACGATCTGAAAAATGTATCAGAGTAGCAGATGAATATATTGGAAGAGAAAAATAATTGTGCACTTTTAGTCTCATTTCTCACCGTCCATTCATACACTGCCCGCCAGTAAAATGTTTAGGTATTGCTCCTATTCATCCTTGATTCATTTTCTAAAAGATGCGTCCTCTATGTTTAAGCACCAGTTTTTATGTGAGAAGGTCTTCGTCAGAGGACTAAGTATCCTCGATCTATCCAAATTAAAGCTTCAAATTCATTATCCTGAGGTCGAGGCTGAACTTAAATTTTTTTCTAGATCTGAAAAATTTATTCAAACAATTCCTTCAACCAATTTGCTAAGTTTTGCGACCAATCGGTAGGACTGACGAAATTTTCGCTCGTCCCGTGATTCCAGGGTAACGGTCTGATCCCATATTCCATGTTAGGCCATTATTTTTCTAGAAAAAGAGCTATCATTTTTTGACACGCCTACATTTTATGAATTGAAAAACACATAAACACAAGCCTCCAGAACTCGGGTGCAGATATTATGATTTCAAAGAACCGTCCAAATCGTATTTCAGCTATCTAGCAACTACAGGAGGAAGCAAAAGATATCTTCGCCACTTCCATACGCTCTTTCAACACATAAGAGCTCACACTCGTCACAAATCGGAGTCACATACGAGCAGTTGGGCAATTCGGATTGATTTTAATAGGACTTCCATTTCGTTTGACAAATCTGATGTTGTGAAATGTACGTAATAACGTAAAAGATGCAAAGCTTCGAGCCCAAAGTGAGTGTAAAGTAGGGATCCTTATCAGAAGCCAATGTCTTTAGGATTTCTGAGTCGGACCACCTTTACATACAAATCACTTCTCCTTCACATGCAAGCCTCACATTCAATCTCGTTAGCTGCTGGCATTGCTGTCACGACCATTTTGTACATGACTTTTATGCTGGGAAAAGTATCTGCATCCCAGCTACACAAATTTCAACTAAGTAGAATATATTCAATGTGAAATGATAGCGATCGGTGCCTATGCCAAACAACCAACCGAAGCCCATCATCCGGAATATACATTATTCAAGGGATTGCGAGCCTTGATTGCGTCTGTCCCATGCTCAAATGCCCATATGTAAATATGGTGCTCGCATGTGTATAAATAAATCAAATCAACATGTTTCTAGTCCCTAGGAGCCTTCATCGAAGTAACGCCGCAGAGCACAACGAAACATATGAAGCTCGAAGATTTTCAAGGATATGCAACAATTTGTGATGAAATTTTGTGTATTTGGATTGGAATTGTTACAGAATGTCACAATTTTATGAAAAAATCAACGCTCATAAGAAATATGAAAAATTCCTCAGAATTACTCCAAAGGAAAAAGACTTGAAAAAGTGGAAGGAGGGTCCCGTCGGTCTGTATTTGACAATAGGTTCTATGCTTTGACATTATTAACTACGTTTTGTACTTTTCTATGCTTAGAGTTTCGAAAATTTTTCAATATTCCCAAATTTTTTTTAGTTTCTAGTATTCTCCCAACTACTCCATTTTACGTTCGCCCTTGGTTCTGGATCTTAATCTTTTTTCAATTAAGGAGACATTCTTTTGAATCAAATCAAGTCGACTTTCGTTTCTCCCGCAGACTGTTGACGAAACATTTTCACTTCAGCATACAAACAGATGGGGCTCGAGGACCCTCTTCGCCATAGCGCTTCCACAAACAGACAAGATATAGTATTTATCATACAGGAACGTGGAAAGGATCATTGAATTGTATTTCCATTTTGGTAACAAGCTTGTCATATGACACGTAGTCCCCATTGACTGATGTCGACATCCTTCTTGTAATTCCCAAACATTGGATTCTTCGTAGTGTGTCCTCGCTACCATTTGAATGTTAGGACAAAGCATTTTAAGCAATTAGCTCTCGAGTTCCTCTCAACCTGACTCCAGATAAACATTGATATTGGGAACATAAGTGTTGTCAGGTGCAACTCGCAGTTGATGCCCTCGCAAAATGATGTTTCAAGGACTACAGTATTCCAAGGATTCCTTCAAAGTGGAGGATGTTTTGGAGGAATATGTGGCACTACCTCAGGCCAAAGTATCAGTTTCAGAGCAGAACTCTCGCTTTCCGTGTCCGCATCGTCTGCTCTCTCCTTCATTTGATTTGTACTTGAGCCCCACCCTCGTTGAATTTCTGATGGTGTTGAGTAATCTTATGCAGATTTAAGTGGAACAGATGATTCTATCCAATTCACAAATTACCATTTTATGTTTTTTACGATGAAATATCTGAGGGAATTTGCATAGTTTTCACCTTCACTGAACACCGTATATGCATACTGATTTTACGGTAACCACACTGATATCCTTGATATGGGTGTGGCAGTCATTTGATTGAATATTAAAAAATCAACCCAGAAGTAATATTTGCATGGGTAGTGATCAGGATTGACTTATCAAGCGTTTCGTCCAACGACAAGGTAAAGTGGGCAAATCTTGTTTATTGTTATTACAAATGGCGCTTCCCAGGATTTTATAAATATTTCAGTTTGAGAAATTTGCCAGTTCTACGTGCAGTATGGAAAATTATGCGAGTTTTTATGCAAAATACATTCTCACACTTGCCATACGTTGTTGGGTTGGATCTATTTGGCAAATAGTCCCTGGAAATTTTAAAATGCATAAAATCAAGCCATCTTATAAATTGGCAAATTCTTTGGACAAGTCTAAAGGATGAAGTTACTGATTAAGGTTACCGCAGTCAAAGAGGAAGGGAAGATGAAGCCCGGGAGTAAACTGGCTGACTCACTACATCCTCAAGCAATAAAGAGCACCTTTCAAAAAATTATTAAACAAAATAAAGGTCCTTGAAACGTCATTCAGAGCATTCTGAATAACAATTCATCTCATTTCATTTAACGCCCTAAACAAACACCTTTTGGCAATCACATGAAAGAATTCTTGAATGAATGATTCTTGAGAAGTGCTTCAGTAAATCTTTAGAAAGAGTTTACTTTTACGAAACATATCCAGAGTATTTAAAGACAAATACCATCTTAAGGCTTACACTTGCGTTGGTTAAAGGCTTCCTAAATCCATCCCAAAAGTCCCGATTGGGGCATTAAAGAGTCAGGAAGAGCTTGAGAGCAGGTGTGGGTCCCAGTCGACAGCATTGTAAACTCCTTAATCGTCCCCGAGTCTCTTTTCTCTGGAAGTTTGCTAGACCCTATCACGGGTAACTATTACAAAGCTATCTCATTCGCTCATCAGTCACTCCTTACAGGAGAAAAAGTCTACCCGGTAAGTGCAATACAATTGACCTGAATAAAACTCGTACCAGACTGTTTTTATTTATTTGCCGTCGTTTTGGTTTTGGATTATTTAATATGTTTCAACGTTCTTGCCTAACATGCTTGGAAGCAAGCTCATGAATAAGACTCATAAACTAAACTTACGGAGTACGAGGTTCTGAGCTCACTTTTTTCCGACCCTCTAAAACTTTCAAGTATGGGATTGGTGACCTATGCCCACTGAGCATAACTAGTTTCGTCCATTCTCCTTAATATTATTTTCTGGTGGTGTAGGGACTAGAGCTTGGGATCCGTTGCCCCGATTACGGCAACCTGACCCGCTTTCCAATTCGGATTACCCTTTTTGTAGTCCACTTGTTTTAGTAGCTCTATTGGCCTATGATGTTACCAGGGCTTGCTTTCTAAATGATTCTTCAGTGTGGAAGACTTTTCCTCTTTGCACACTTTCGTCTCTTTTCATGGACTCAAAAGACAAAAAAAAATTTTGCGAGACGAGCTTACGTTTGCGTGGATGAGTCATGAGCTGTCATGCCATTAAAGCTGGCCTGTGTTTGAATTGCTGGAATCTGCTTTTGAATTTCAACCAGTAAATAGGATAGAGGTATCCTCCGAAGCCATAACTATGTTCTTGCTCATGTTAATGTTTGGTCTAGTATCTGCCACCTGACAAAGTTCGTCTTTGTATTGTCACATTTAACCTCCTTTTTTATTCTTCCTGAGATAAACACCAATAGACTAGGTGACAATCTCAGACTAATTTGGGGAAAGAGAATATCGCCAGCACCTTGATTATCTGAAGATTCAATACAGATGCACGAAAACCAGGCCCATGTTTGTTGATCCTTAAACATTTTCAGTCGTCGGTTTGCATGTCGGTGCAGTTTCCAATATGAGAGATTCCTCCTCTTTCGTGATGGCTGGGATACACACTTTTACACTCAACTTCATGAACATTCCCAGGCTTGGAACCATTCATTACTTTTCTACGTCCTCAACGGTTTTTCTATACGTTAGACTGTAAGGTTATCTTCAGCATTCTGTCCTCTATGTTCCTTTCGCTTCCGTCTACTCTCAATATTAGATCGTCAAGATTAGCATTCGTACACTAGGACATTAAATGTGCAGGGTTTTCACTTATTTGCAGTCAATCTTGCGATCCCAAGTACTTTAGATTCTTGTTTACATTAACGATTGTTCGCAATAACGATTGCCTCTTCTGGACTCACCAGTACGTACTAAGGCGTTTCCACACGAGGAAGTTGCATCTCTCCCGGTTTTTGCACTGCCAATTTTCTCAGTTAGCTTTTAGATTATAGTTTTCTTGACCCAATGTAACAGAACCTTTCATCCTTAGTTACGAAAGTACCCTGCCCTTCTGTTGCTCTCCACCGCTTGAAGTTGTTTCCCGAGTCTTCGAAAGATTCTGTGCCTACTTTTGGATCAGGTCTTTCATATTGCTATGAAGGTGAAAACACTAATGACAACCAACTTTCACTTCACGATCCAAACCCAGTTTTTGAGCCACGACTACTTCAAGATTCTCGGAAAATTGGAATATCCACTGCTCCTTTTTTTCTGAGACTACGTTAACACAACCATGCCCTGGCATTATGTCTGTGTCCTGCGCATCATTTCAAGTAATTGTTATGTTTTGTTTCGAGCTATTTCCGAACCAATTAGAGGGTTGTTTTTTCATCAGACTTTTTTCACCGGAAATTTCTTGAACCAAAGATTTTCGCCTTATTTACGAGAACAGTGAATAATTTCGCCCCATCTTCATGGGCCTACAGGTTTATTCAGGTCTTGCTTTCTCACGTGCGATGTCTCCAACATTTTTGAGACATCAAGCACATCCTTCAATACGTAAAACCGAGGAGGTGTTTGCTTTCCTCACCAATCGAAAACGGCCCACGATCTCTGAATTTTCCAGCGGTCTTTATCTTCGTCAAGTAACCAGTGTTACCTGTAAATTTTCCGCTCTTCATTAAGCTGCTGCTGGAAGACATGGAGCCGCATGTTAAATTTTAGAAATCAGCATTGATGAGACCTCATCTCACAGTCTCTCAATGCAAGGGATTCATTGAGATTGGTCAACAACGTCCCCAGTTTACAATGAGGAACTCCAGTTTATATACTGGTAGATAAGGAACCCAGCTATTATTGACGCTGTGGTCGACAGTGTCACTGTTACGCACTACCAGTCACCACGCTAGTCTCCTAAGAGATACCATCAAATGACATGGCCGATCTAGACGGATGGGAGCGTAGCTTCCCATGCTACCTGAATGTACCTTTAGAATTGAGATAAACAAAACTAGTCCCAAGGATGTTCCATACAGTAGTATTTAGCAATCTCAAAAAGTATGCTTCAGACAAAGATTTTGGTTGTACCACGTTCGGCCTTCATTTGGAATCGCGCTTCCCTCTCAATATCTGCTTTAGGATTTATCTTTTAAATGCAATGATTTTGTTTGCGGATTCTTGTGTCAGGACACAGTCATCACAATCATAGCATAAAATAGGGCTTCTCATCGCTCCAATGCTGAAATGAATATGTTCCATTCACTGTCCTGATCATTTCAGCTGATAGCTATACTTCAAAATTTCAACGCCAGGTTGTAGGAAATCACCAACGGTTATTACTCTTTGACCATTCAACAATACAATAGGCTGGTTCGGTGTCCTTTTGTTTATTTTGGCCATGTACTTTATAATGGCCTTGTTTATTTACAGTGAATAATTGCTTGGGAAAAGTTTCGGAGGCAGGACCAACATTTATCTTTGTACAACAGCCACTGCAGCTTCTGTCTAGTGAACATGTGCATGTCAGTGGTGACAGTGCTTAATTTTCCTCAGTCTCTTAGCCTCTATACGCGCATAGCATCCTGCAGACATTCTACTATTGCAACGAAGTACTCTCTTTTTGTTATCACTCTCTTTGATTTTTTTATCAAGGATAATGGCTAGTTCTGTAACAGTGGCAATACGTTACCCAGCCGACCGTTGTACCTTCAATTCCTTCAAAGGCTATGTGCCAATCCGCGGAGTCTTCCTGGGACTCAGACACATAATGATAAACCGCAATCTACAGTCCCAACCCGGTTGAAAAAAGTGTTGTTGTTTTCATGATACTGAGCTTAAAACGCATGAAAATACTAAAGGGCTGACTGCTTTTTAGATGACGTAAGCGATTTTGACACCCCTTTGCTCATTCTTATATGGTAGTGTACAATGTTTCAAATAGTTGTAACTGACTCTCTCTGTTTTTTTTTGCAAGCTGCTTTTCCTTACGTACGTAGAAGAACGGAAACCTTCCAATATATTTTTTTCAGGTTTTCGGCATTTTCTTTGGCAATCCCGCATCTGACAGATCGTCCAGATCTCTGACAGTCTTCATTCCAATCTCTGATTTGCTTCAAGAGGTGGCGCTACATGTGAACCATGCTTTGCGTTGACAATGTGTCTGAAGACCGAGGACATATCTTCTTGTCTGAGTAGGTTTTCTAAGCTTACAAAAATAGTGAGCGGTGCTGTATTTTCCCCGTGCTGCAAATCTACCGGACTGACTTGTATTTTTTCCAATGGATCTTAGCCCTGAAAAAAAAACGAACATCGCTGCGGCGGCCACACGATGACCGTGTTGCTATTAATCTTTAATCATTGAATGAATCGACTTGTTCTACATAACCAACTCTGCCAATAATTGCAACTCTCTCGACGTGGGCATTTCATTTAGGTAGTTCTTAGCACACAGTAGTTATAAGCACATATATGTTAGGTTAAGTTAGATCTACTGGAAAGCTCTGTCTTTTTTCGAATTCAAAGAAGTCAACACAATGTTCATACACTTAATAATATTTATTGTAGAGCATACTTTCCATCCATTCATTTTTATGACTTCTGATTTATTTTTAGAGGCAAATGACGCAACTAGTGACAACTAGTTGACATATGCTTCAGTTTGAATTATTCAGCTGAAAAAGTTCTGCAAAGAGAGATATAGAGAGACATAGTGACATAGTGTAGAGAGACATAGTGAATTAAGCGATTTAGCAAGATTTCCCAGCCTAGCACTGCGATTTTCTGATGAGTCGCCAAAGCAGCATTTGGTCTGGCATAATCATGATGCAGTATGGCGTGCTTCCTATTGACCATCACCGGCCTCTTTTCCCTTATTGCTTTATTTAAATCATCCTTTTGCTTACAGTATCTCTACGCATTAAGCTCTTCATTAGGTTTCAAAAACATGTAACATATTAGTCCTACATTGGTACACAACATCCTCTCTTACAACAGGTTCAAGCTTCACTTAGAAGTGGAGGAAGAATGCTGTCCGGACTCGCAATATGCTCTTTTCCTCGCGAAGTTTTCGTGTGTCATCCATTTTTCATCACCAGTTATCATCTGGTCCAAGAAAGATTCGTTTTTGTATCGAACATGCTGATATATGGATATGATGACTCTAAAATTTTTATCACTGAACTGATGAGGCACCCATCTAGAATATTTATAGACCAACCCAAGCTTGCGAATATGGTCGGAAATGGTTTGTTGGGTTGAACTCAGCTTCTCTGCAATCTCCTGCAATGAAGGAATCTTGCTCTATGATAGTCTTGATAATATCATAATCGATGCAAGATGGCTGTCCTGAACGTGGCTTGTCACTAAGGTCGAAATCACCAGTCATCACAAACTGTATCTGCACCAAAAGCTTTCACTAAATTTCACCACGATTCTGTACCATTTCTTTCTTGGTCCTCCTGTAAATTACTTCCATGTTTTCACGGTCGCATCTCACTTATTAATGACATGAGACAACTTTGTTTCATTTTTTGGGAGTTTAAATTTGTATAAATACAATGACAAAGAGAGAGAGAGAGTCATATATGTCTCAAACCAACATGCGCAAATGGATGGAAACGTGAACGGATACTATCGGAGAGAACTTTTCGGTAGACCAAATATATTGTGCGCTCGCGAGGCGTGTGGTTATCTTTAGCTAACTTTTATGGTTGTCATTTCTTACTTGAAATAAGACATTTACGTTAAGAATTTTTCTGGTTTTGAAGGGGCATTCTCTAGAACTAAGTGAGACGACAAGAAGAAAGTAATTTTCTCAAAGAGCAAACGAAAGGGATGAGGCTAAATGTTGCGAAAGTGACAGTGAATATTTTAGTAGACGAGGATCAGCAGAGCGACTAAGAAGAGTAATCCGTCGATAATGAAGAAGATTCGTCTCAGCCTGTTTTCTCAGAGTTCGCCGGTTCGGTTTCAACCAACGGTAACGCTTGTAGGCACAATGAGGCCTACCAAATGTGGCATTCCTAAGAATTTGAAAAAAAAGTCGCTCTCGACCATAAGGGTCGTCAATATTTTGCTATGACAGATGCTTGACATTATTGTCGTATAAATCGAAGGCCTTTGAGATGGTTTACATATCAACATCGTGTAATGAGGAGGTTATAATTGACCCTTCAACTGGAAAGCCATCTACAGTTTTGTTATATAACCAAACTAAGGGTGGCGTCGATACATTTTATCCAAGGTGCTCCACCATGTCATTCTCGAGAAAAACTAAAAGGTGACCAATGGCTTTGTTTTATGGTATGTTGAATGGTATGTGGTATGGTAGCTTCTATAAATTCATACGTCATATACTGCCATAACGTTTCAAGAAGAATAAAGGCCCTCAAATCGTATGGAGTACATGAAAACACTCAGTACTCAGCTGGTTTCAATGTGGATGCAGCAAAGACTGAAAGCTTCTATCTTGCAAAGACATATACAAAACACCATCGAAAATATTCTTCCACAAGCAAGTTCAGTACCTCTAAAAGAAGTCGAAGAGGACGCACCATTCAAAAAAGGCGTAGTTACTGCACGTCAAAGAAAAGAATACCGAAGTTGGCTTGTGTTAAGTTGAAGAAGACTGTTTGTGGCGAACACAAAAGTGACGTCAGTCATGACTGACTTCGAAATAAATGATAAGGGGTAAGTCACTTGCTTGGGGCTTATTAAACTTTGAATTATCTAATCGACTTTAAAAAAACATTCATTTTGTGAATTTGAAAAATATTTACTATTTTTATCAAAGACTGTTGATATTTGTAAATTTTTTTTCTAAAAAGTCCTTTGACTTATGTTTTACCTACTTTTCTTAACCACACAAATTGCATTTAATTGTTAAAAAGTAACAATACAAAATCTCAGGTTCATTTGCCTGAATTTCAAAACTTTATGTCAAATAGAGACGTTAAGGGGTCGAAGCGTGTGGTTAACTTAAATGCATACGATCATATGGTTATGGCTTAATGAATTTTTGCCTGATTAATACGACAATTTGTAATTTTCCGTTTTATAGGTGCAAAACCTGTATTAGGTGTATGAATATGAAATGCAGATTTTACTAACAGATGGCATAACCATTACATATGGTTTGTGTCAGGGATAACTAATATGGCATTTTGGAGGGTAAACATCTGTCAAGAAATTCCAGTATGTCATTGGTTTTGATTGTACAAACAACATAGTTTTTTTTGCAAGACACATACTGAAAAACAGTTGGCAGAAGCGTTGGAAGTTACTCAGGCAGCCATTTGACAATGTTTAAAAGCCATGGGAAAGATCCAAAAAGCTTCAAAATGAGTATCAATTGAAAGAAAGTGACATCGAAAGGCGAAAAACCATTTGTGAAATTTTGCTTGCCAGACAGAAAAGAAAAGGTTTTTTGCATCGGATTGTTACTGGCGATGAAAAGTGGATTTATTTCGATAATCTCAAGTGGAAAAATCATGGGTAGACTCAAGCCAGCCATCAACATCACAACTAGTCCGAAATATTGATGGAAAGAACACTTTGCTGTGTATTTGGTGGGATAGTTAGGGACCTTTGTATTACGAACTGCTGAAACCTGGTGAGACTATTACTGGTGAACGTCACCGACAACAACTGATCAAACTGAACTGCGCACTTAAGGAAAAACGACCAGAATTTCACCAAAGACATGATAAAGTCATTTTTCAACATGACAATGCTCGACCGTATGTTGCAATACCTGTCCAGAACTACTTGGGAAACATTAATTAGGGTGTTCTACCCAACCCGCCGTATTCACCAGACTTGACTCCTTCTGACTACTACTTGTTTCGATCGATGCAGCACGGACTTTCAGAACAGCACTTCCATTCTTACGAACAAGCTAAAAATTGACTTGATGAGTGGTTTGTCTCAAAACATGAGAAATGGTACTGGGACGGAATCCATCAATTGACAGAAAGATGGGAAAAAGTCGTAGCTAACGATGGCCAATACTTTGATTATTGAATTCATTCGTTCAGTTATTCAAATAAATGCATATTTCAAGCAGAAAAAATCCGCATTTCATATTTATACACCTATTATATGTGAAGAAAAGTCAACGTTTCTGAAACCATTTTCATTTCTAATTTTACCTCACAATTACAACCCAGATAAAAGATACCTCGCGCTTCCCAGGGGAACCCGCGAGCACCTTGATCCTGAAAACGTACCGGGTTGTAATATAAATCCTTTTTTCGAATATGCCAGATGCCCTTTGAATTGAAGTACTTTCAACACAATGAAAACCTTGTTTGCAAGGTCAATAGCAAATGTGCCCAGCAAAAAGTACTAAAGATAATCAGGAAATAAAAGTAATGAGCTCTACCCACACGTAAGACATTTCACATGTCATAAACTATTATCGAGACAGAATTTAATTACACTTTCACCTTTTCCCATAAAATCATTTCGCATTCCCATTCATTTGTTTCACATCTCGTCTGCCTGCCTCGTAACGTCCTCATCACATTCGTTCGCAAGTAAGTGACTATTGAGTCAACCACATATGCAAACATTAACGTTCGAGTCTCTAAATACAGGTACACCAGGTAGTGTGTTGACGACATCATTAAAACTTTATGACAATGCTAACTTTATTAGGATGTTGCTGGCGTTTGTTGGCACGTCTAGCTCCCAAGGAGGAGGAATATCTTATGATACAATTTGTGCCGATGGATTATTCGGATGATGGAAAATGTTTTCATGGCTGGTTTGAAGGTGAGAAATCCTACGCAAGGATGCATGGAATTTGTTGGAATAATGTGTTTTGATTTAGCCGTGCGATTTATTATAAAGCGTGGGCATAATTGGAAGATTGTGATGTTTAACAAGGAACTTACTCCGTTGTAGAACTTTAATGTATAATTTATTCTTTTCGATGTTTACGAGATGTTCTGAATAGGATAATTTTCCTTGAGCCCTTAATCCAAGGAATGCTTAATGATTCCGAAGGTAGAAATCAATTGACTGTGACTGAGGCGTAGCAACAGGTATCCTGATCTTATTAACGCACTCTGGTGTATGGGACTTAATTTTTTCTTTTTTCCTGGCTAACTCTAATCCAGAGTAAAACCTACCTTCAAAACACACCTAACCGTGAAGTAATCCTGTAAACAAGATCGCTTCGACTAAGTTATTGCACGGTTCTGATACCACAGATACTAATTAAGGTTATTAAAAGTTTTGCTGCGAACGAATCGACTACAGCCTCCCCTTCAACGGATTCGCACTCATGTGTGAAATTTCGTTTGACTTGTACACACGAACGCAACTAAGCATGCATGTTTCATATGTGTTTTATGCTGGCAATGTTAACAGCATGGCATTCTAATTGAGACAATTCCAACCAACGAATGAGTTCTAAGTCCTCCATCCTACCCTGGTGTAGTTTCTGCGTTCCGATTTTTTCCGCGAAACAAAGCTCCAACGCAGGCTGAAAGATTTTATTGATAACATGGAAGTGGATGTTTATTGGAACGTTATGAAATATGCTTTTATTTGCGTACGTGAAGGACATTCGCAAGACCAGGCTTGGAAGTTCAACAAATTCACATGCTGCCACTGCCTACACTCTACTAAGCAAATCGCCATCAATGTATTTTTTGTAACGAGGACACCCACTTGCAGGCCACGCAAAATGACTGCCCATAGCTCTAGGGGAAGCGTAAATTGATCCTTATCAGCAAAACACAAATACCAGCGCGTGTTGTGCAAGTCAAATTCTACAAATATTGCAAATATTTATTTGTCAAAACAATAGACAGCCTCGGGCAATGGCACGAAATTAAAACATTATTAAAAACAGAAACTTCCGCCACATTTTAAAATTTTCACATTTTCCTAATTAATTTGCGAAACTATACATGTCCCAGCGTTGGAATCGATGTTGCCTTTGCTTTGGACATTTCGGGCAGCGCTTACAAAGTTGACTGTTTCCGATTCGCCGAAAGTCCAATCAAGTGACACTGAATAGCCTTGTCGTTGTGTCGTCCTTGTCGCTGTGCTCGATTCCCAGTCAGATTTATCTGGCGTATCAAGTACCACAAAAGTTTTCCACTTTTATGTATTTTCCTTTGCTGCGTATGAATGCCCTTTGGCTATTTTAATTATGAAAGTGATACTCATATTTGCTGTTCGATATCGTGTTTCAATAGCAGGACGCAGGACAGGGAATGGGGTTGTGTTCTCGTTCACTTCTCGCAATTTTCCGGGAATTTTTTCGCCTCTCTGCTCGGCAAAATGAAGAATTTTATTTAATTATTGCACATCCATTGCATAATTATCGAATGCTGTATTTCAGCAGCAATTTGTGTTTGCTTCCTGCCAGGGATGCATTTCAATGCTGGGTTTCATTAGGCTGATAATTGTTTGTTTCGACCATTTCACCGTCAGCAAAAGAAACAAATGAAATAATTTCGAGGAATCATGCAGGTAGCACATTTATTGGCGTACTTGAGAGAAGGGACTTCCCACAGAAAACGGTAATACAGCGACACATTTGGGATATTACTATTTTGTGCGCTCGCTTTTATTAATTACACACACGCCCTATACGCGTGTGTGAATTGAGCTTACGTTCACAAGGCTCTGATTGCGGGAGAAACGCATATTGGAAATTAACTGAAATATTGACAAAGGATTTCGACCTGATATGATCGGAACACGTTGTTGAAATCAGAGCACTATTGCATGTCTAGTTATGGGCGTGAAAGAAGGCAAGGGGTGGTGTGGAAAGCGAAAACAACCGTGAAATATATGAAATAACTTCCTACAATTGCTGAGCAGATTTGCCAATAAAAATTTTGGAACTTTTGAGTTGTTGAGCCAATGGCTAACACTCATGCAAGAGGTTATTTCTACACGAAGATATCGCTTTGCAGATATTATAACCAACGGCCAGTTTCAATAGACCCCATCTTGATTTTAGGAAGTCTAACACATGTTCGCCTGCTCTTCGACAAAGGTATTCCCTCACTGCAAGCACTTCTACAATTATTTTTTGTCGACAGAATAATCTTCGTGCATTTTCGTAGTATCATCCTTTTTACAAACAGTATTACATGGCATACCGGAAATATATTCAAAAAACATTTAAAGTGTTTAGGAAGTGGTAATGATTAGCACAAGAGTAAACACATAAGGGTCATGCAACATTCTGCCGTTTTCCAGTAAACCAATATCAGCATGTGAACCTTTTGGCACGGCGAAAGATGGAGACAAGTGAGTTTTCAGCGTGGTGTAACTGCTCTGCCAAAAGTTCTAAAAAAAATCTCTAAGCAATCGAAATTCACGACTTTTATTCTCGAATCCTCATAGTCTAGGTTAATAGTGAGTTATCTGGTCTACTTGCTCCCATGGTTTATTTGTTACCCGGAGGGGTTTTACTTTTTTTCCTGCGATTCATGATTTCCATCCCTGAGCATCTACAGCTGGTAGGAAGGGCTCAGTGCTCCCTATTATAGGTTAATTTAGGTGAATACGTTAATATAGCGCAGAGGTCCATGTTCCGAATCACATTCAGTGATGCTCGTGATTTTAGAGCAAATAATGAGTATCTCCACTGTGCAACGAATAGGTATAAAGGTTTTTGCTAGTTAAGAAGACAGACATTGACTGTGAAAGTCGGCAAACAATCATTGGCCAGGATACTTGAGAATTTTAGATATAAGTAGTTCAAAGAAGGACGAGAAAATATAAACATAGAAAAACCTGTTGGAAAAGTTTCCCGTCCACCAGTCAAGGCAAAACGCCTTCAACATTGGAAAGTCTGCACCAGATGAACTCTGCACTCTCTCATCTGCACTCTTTTTGATCGGAAGCCGAAAATTGACGTGCTTAAAGATTTATCCGTTTTTTTTCTGCAGAAGGAAACCGCAATGGCACGAATTCATATCGTATTTCAGAAAAACGGTTCCGTTTTAATTGTTACTGTCTTCTCCACCTGTTTTTCGCTTCCACTTCGAAAATCTGCTACTAAATTTTCCTCTACTTTCAAGCAGTTGACCTGAAATTCATAAAACTCAACTTCAGTTGCCATCATTGTTTTTAATGCCAAACCTTAGCCCATGTGGCTAGGCTACGATTTTGACTAGGATCGGAGTTATTCAACTCACTCATAATCTGAAACGATTGCGAGCCTTTTTCCATATATGTGTGACCAAAAAATCAGCACGATGGATATAAAGTTTTGTCGTTTGGTTTGTGTTTAGAATAAAGGATTTTTAAGCCACAAATGATAGACTCCTAGTGAAGGGATGCTTCTAGACTATCCCCTAAGCACTTATCTTGGCAACCTAGAAAACTAGCTTGCAACGGTTTGACAGTTCATTTCCTGCTAGGTGTCATTTTCCTGTGCCAACAATCACCATCAGATTATTGAATCTTCTTCTCTTACGCAAAGCAAAGCTGGGAAAAGGAGGTTTAGAAACGGGTTAGCACAATCCCTGATAGCTCTTGGCGCTCCAGATGTAATCTATTAGGACCAGCCGTTGTAAATATTTCGCCGACTTCCTGGACAAAGTTTCAAGGTAGAGCTCTTCAGTTTTTCAGAAATATTACCACATTGCTTGCTCCATATTTTGCAGGCAAAGAATGTGTGACAAGCACAACACCCCTATGCGAAACATGCAGTTGGTAGACGGTAGCCTTAAAAATCTTGGACAGATAAGACCGGAAACATCAATGCCTACTCAAGAGTTAGGCCAAGTAGAAACCTGTCTCATTATGCTCTCGATTCAGCTTAAGATCAGGAATCATTCTTGCAATCTGCATTTTCTTTTAATTATGCTCCAGGACTGATGCTATACTCTGAGCGAGCGTTGTCTCTGGCTCCTAGTGAACTTTTACATGTTATTCTCTTCTCCATAAGTACATTCTTCTACACTCCCTAGCTAGGGTGGCTGTGGGCATCACCCTTGCATTCCCCAACTAGACCGTTTTGGAGACTTAGATATGAACATACGATTATGAACGTTCCTTGTCTCTGCGCCTGTGTCAACTGCTTTCGTAGTAATCCCATGATCAAATCATCGTCTCATCCTTCGGTTCCAAAGAGTAAAACCGATCTTCCATCTTTCGTCTTATAGTTACATTAGTCTCCCCCTCTATTTTGACTATGTTGCGTGTAATCAAATGAGAACCATCATACGCACGACAACCAAGTCATCAGTTGCCTAGATTTTCTCGGAAAAACATCAACGAGACTATCAATATGTTCTACAACACTTTCGCATTTGACAGCTAGTTTCTATTCGACCAACATTCAGCATACTTTGACAATATTGATTATTCTCACTCTGGAGACATGTTTTTTTTTTTATTTAAATGACTTTTCGGGTTTCCAAATGCCATCTTGGATCAATTTAGTCTCTCACTCACCGCGTTAGCATTTCTAGTTTGAATTGCGCAGGTTTGATTTTGCATCCTAGTGCCACAACAGCTTCTGCATTCCATTTGGTATCTCAAGGCTCAGTAGTCCACCTTAGGTGAGGTTACACAGGCACAACACTTGACTTAACCAACATCCAACGGCTCCCTTCTTTGATGTTGTCTGCATTTTGTTTCTCTGAGAATTTGAAAGCACTGCCTCAACATTATGAAACTGTGCAACAAAAATATCACTAACTTGCTCAATTTCTACTTTAATCGAGTTGGTCTAGTACCAAATGTATTCAATTTTGAAACCTTTGAATGTTTGATGCTAAGATGTTCAAGGTGCTCAATGCAAAGATACTAAATAGAGATACGTGTACCAGTCATCAAAACAGAAACAGAATGAAATTCCGTCGATTCTGGTGAATTTTATGACTTTTCGTCGTTGTGGCGCTACAGCCCGTTTCGAGTCCTGGCTATCTTGCGTGACGCTCTTATTAGACTCGTTTTGTCAACCCCACATTTCAATTTTGAAATTCAAATAGCGAGAACAGTACGTGAAGTACCTTGCGAGACAACCAGCCCTTCTTGAGCATTTCTACTTGTCTTCGTCCTCCCGCCCTACTTGCGAATGCATTCATAATTATCCTTTTGTCATTCGTCCGCTGCAAACAACCAGCCTATTGCAGCTTCCTTAGCTTTATGGTCCCTGAGACATTGCTTCGCTGCTGGCTACTTCATCCGCCATTGAAACTCCCTGTTTTTGGCCATATAATGCGCCTAGGAGCCGGTGTTATTCGATTTACAAATACTTGCATAAGGGCTCATGTCAAACAAACTTTATCGTCGCTATATCTATTTGGAGCTATGCTTGTTCTTCCACACTCTTATTTGCTTCAGCTGATTCGTTGTCATCAGTAAGAAGTTTTTCGCAAAGTTTAGTAATAGTCCACATCTCGTCAACTCAGTTTTTTATGAGACTGGGATTAGATATTATTTTATCGCAAATCTATCTCCGAAAATAAACAATAAAAAAACCATGAAATTTCGTCTAAAGGACTTAAATGCTAACAAAGATTTTTCTGCTATTTTTGTCTCCTATTATTTTTTTTTGCTTAATTGTAGGATGCTAAATTTTTTGAATATCGAAAATTTTTAAAATATGAACGTTGGTAAATGAACTAAGGCTCAAGGATTCCAATTTTACAGCGCCTTTGAAGGATACTTATAATGTTTCGATGAAATCTTTAGTAAATGTATCGCTAGCATTTGGTCAATTTATTTTCTACGTTGCTTCTTATTCCTCAAAAATACTCCTGAATTTTGTGAAATACTCCTGAATATTTCCAGAAATATGTAGAAGCAAGTAAGTAAGGTCACTTTAATTTATTAACGAATAGAATGGTCCAACTCTTATCGGTGGAAACAATGCTCAGCTTTAATTCACTGAAAACCTTCGATGTTGCCAACAACTAGTGACGCTCAAGATTCCTTGTTAACCTAAATACCGAACAAAACAAAAATCAAAACGGATTAAACCCACATCAAATAAAGTACACCTTAACATCCCTTTCTGGAAGTTGTTGCCTATCCACAAGTTTTGCCGCAACCTAGATTTCTTGTCCACTTTGACCAACGTAATTTCTGGGCTAATGTAGAAAATTTGTTATCGATAAGCCCTACGTCACTATTGAAATGTCGCTCGAACTGCTGAAGGTTAAGAGCCCTCGATATCCTTTCGATTAAAAACAGCTCCCAACTTTACCTGCCGGAGCAATTAATTGCCCTAAGGAAAATTACAACTTCTCTCTGCAACCGTCCAATGGTACAATAAACTTCGACGCCAACCATGCCTCACCGTGAAAACTGGTCCTGGGAAGGAGATGACGGCGGGAGGAGTGAAGGACGGGAATTTACCATTTCATCAACATAACTTCGATTTTAATTTCGTTCTAAGCACAATTCTATGCCAGGCATCAATGAAGGTAAATTATTTATTTTTCTCTCTCCTCTTCAGCGCCTACGCTCCCCGTCCCTCTTAACCGCAAAATAGGAAATGCTAAACGAAGGCGGTCCTTTATATAAACACCACTATGTATACAAGCAAAATAACAAGCGTGTCCGCAAGCCTCCACAGAACCCTTGAAAAAATACCAAGAAATTTATCCCTTTGTCTATGGAGTGGCTTCTTCTTTTTTCGTTCCGGTAGTATGGAGTGGCAATAGGGACCGCCAGGACGACTAGAGCATCCCATTCGCATTTCACTCCTGCAGAAGGAAGTAGAATCAGAAGGAAATGTTTGCGCACTATGAGCCAAAGAGTTGAGCGCTGAAATTGGAGGATTACCCAGGGTAGAATTTGCGAGAGTCCTTTCTCGAGCACCCATTCAAATAGCGTTGGAGATTAATACATTTCATTGGGTCAATAAATAAATATTTGCCAGGGTAATTAAAAACGTCTGATTTCCTTTTTTGGAGCAACGAATGAAATGAGTATTTCACCTTTCATCAGACGCAGTTTTATCGGTGATCCTTTTTTCCCTTTTTGTTTTTGAAAAGCAATAAAGATGCCACGAACTCTTCACTAACTTTGAACAGCTGAGCATATTAAAGGCAATCAACTTTTTCCACCACTCGATCCTTAATCTTCTCCCCTCAGGATAATTCGAAATAGCTTGAGTTGATGTCTAAGAAGAAATTTAACACAGGTTTCTTTGCCACCTGTTTTCTGCATGGTGGGTGTAATTAGGAAAACTGAAAAAATAAATACTTTTCCTTTGTATTCACTCGAAGCTTTTGTTTTGAACTTAAACTTTCAGCTTTAGTTTCCAATTTCGGAGAACAGTGTTTAGTCCTTAGAGAATGTACGAGCGCAACATCGAGGGAAATTCGAGCAAGAATAGTTGTCCGTGCCGTTGGTCCTTTTCATCAGATTAGCAAAATTTACTCGGAAGACACCGCCAGTCCGGATAAGCGAATGCTTATACAAAGAATTGTTTAAATAGATTTGCACGTTTTCATTTCCTATTTATCAAACAGACATTTGTGCCATGTGCCATATAAATTTGTCATCGATAGAAAGGACATGTGACACAATTTTCGAATTTCCTGCTTATGCGCTCCAATTCTCATTGTGCGATCAAATCAATTTTCATTCATCACCATTCGCTTGTTGACACAGTCAATGCAGGAATCGTTGGGATAATTCGTTTGGAACAGACCTCGGCGCTTCCTTTTGTTGTTGTTGCTAGAATAGCGTTGCCATATTTATAAATCCTTACGTCGATTTCAATGTATGTGAACATTTAGGAATGCTCTTGAAGCACTTTGAAAAAGGATAATGGGCAGTATTTCTTGATTAGAGGAAAATTTTAAGTAAAATCCAAATTTTCCAAAGATATATGCAGACGAAGAGTGAAGATTTATATTATATTGTATCAAGGATATAAGGCAAGAGTCGTTAAGTTCGCAGAGAATAGGAAAAGAATTTGAGGCTTCCAAGTTGGCTCAAAGGCACAGATATTAAGTAAAATGCAAATTACAATGTCGAGCGGGCAGAGGGTAAGATGTTCAATGATTTCTTCATGGAAAAATGATTCGCAGTTTTCATACAAATGAACAATAATGTCAACAGTATTGATTTAAAAAAATTGCATTCGTTTGTCACTTTGTTGCTTAGCAATGAATGCTTTTTGAGAGGTATAGAACATTAAGTTGGCTACACTTTTTAATGCTTCGTATACTGTGGCAGCTGTCACGCGTTTCATACTTAGTTTGGTTGGCTATCCCATCATGAATTGATTGACGCCTGAGCAACTCCTGTAAATAGTGCAAATTTATTTCGAAAAAAAAACAGTTTAGTTTGAGAAACTCATGGCGCACTTATCCCAGGTATAAAATGCTCTGGGAGGGCAGAGAACAGCAATCGCCTCTATCTTTCAAAACTGCCGAAAAAGGATGGCGATTGAGGGACATACTTAACGTTGATCATAGGCGTGAGCGTTAGAATTTTGGCGTAGGAGTTTGATGTTGCATCACATTTTTAATGAGGAACTAGCTGTGCAATATGCATCCAATCAGATAACTAAAAATGTTCCGATTCAAGGATTTCTATTGAACACTTGTATCAGTATAAAAGTGGTCCGAATTTTTCAGAAAGTCTAATCTGGACCCCTTATTCCCAAGGATCAAAAGGACCCGAAGGGGCACCAATTTGGGACTTCAGAAGTGACCCAATCGGTTACAACGAGGCGCTCGAAGCAAGTTCCGGTCTTCTTTCTAACAAGAATCTCAGCCACTTGTAGCTATTCTGAAAAAAATTTTCTTTCTTCTCACTCTTTCAGGATTGTTGGTTGATACTTCGTGATTAAGTTAACAATAAAAATCAGTGGAATTCCTGTACTCCAGCTATTTCGCTTCCAAAAGAAAAAATCAGTTGAATCATGTACGATTGAAAAGATGAAAATTAAACGTCCTGGCTTAGTGACAGCAGAGCAATCGCTGCCTCTCTGGATTCAAGTGGATTGTGTGTAAAACTTCCTGTATAGTTGGAAATTTGAGTTGTTCTGACGTTCGTTATTTGGCACTGACGTTCGTTCTTAAACAGAAAAAACTCACGATCTCAAGAAGGCATACAACCTTCCCGAACCTTCTATACAGCTCGTGAGTAAAAAAAGTGAAAACCTCTTCAGTACCTTTGTATGTGTTCCAAATTCCAAGTACACACAGCTAAGCTAAGTTTCAGCAAACTGAAATATTCGAAGCCGTCCTCAAAAAATTTTGCAGTCAAAAAAGTATCCTATAGAGCCAAGACAGCAAATGTCTCACGAATCCTTCTCTATTAGAAGAGTTTGTGAAGCCTTTTGAAGTTTATTTTAGATTATGAAGGAGGCTCTGTATATAATACTCAGACATGATTAAACAGTTAGAATTTTCAAGAAATGGGTCCTAGCCAGAGTTTGGAGATAGGTCTGAAATGTCTTCACTTGAATCGTTTCCGGTGAGTCTTCAATGAATGAGATATTTTTTCCATTTACACATAAAACGTTTGCTAAAAAGAAATTCTGTGCCCACTTCCAGACATCAAATCATTCTTTTCCGTAATTAAAATCTCTTCTAATTTGGCATTCAACTTAAATTTCCATCTGCTATCCATTACATCTAATTTACCGAATAAATAATGCAAATGATTGGAATTTCTTGCACGAATGTCTACCCAGACAACATTCCTAAAAGTCTCTCGAAACACTTCCTTGCCAGGCTCCTATATCGTTCGTGCAATCGCCACCGAGACTTGGCACCTGTTTTTCCTTCCCTAAACTCTGCGTTTTTCGTCTTTTGTCACTTCCGCCGGTTCCATTGATATTTAGATATAACTCTCTCGCCTCCAACTCACACCATTTGTAACTGACATTCGACGAGAAAAACTTATTTCCTATGAAATGCCCGCCGTCAGTTTTGCAATCCTAATTAAATTTTCAATGAGATGAAAATGATGGGAAATTTCAAAGAACTCCAAATATGCTATCAAAAGCTTTCAGGATCACTGAGACGAAATGGGTGCTGTGTGGGTTCGGTGTTGATAGACTCCGACGACTGGGACCTATTCAAATTGGTCACACTGGGGATCTTCGGTTGCGTGCTACATCTCTACTGTCCTCAAATCCTTGCAGAATTCAATTGGCGTGGGAAAAAGCCGCCCCGAACTGTGCAGGAAAAAAACGTTCATACTCTCGCGCTCCTTTGTTTGCGAAATGGATTCAAATTCAAAAAAACTAATTACGATGGCCAGTGTAGCCCGATAGAAGATCCTTGAAGCGTTCAACGGTATTTGCTGCTGCAAAACAGATACATTATACCAATTTTACAACCCTTTGCGTGTTATCATGCTCAAAATAAGCGAATGAAAAGAATCCTTCTTCCATATTGTAGCGAACTTTATTTTCAAAGTTATTTTGTGCATTTCATTACCGGCACACCCTCGAGTTCCTTTTTCCCCGTGGCAAATCGGCAAATTAGAGGAGCAACATGAAATTAAAGCAACAGTCTAATGAAAACGTTGCTTGTGTAGCGTTTACTCTCTCATTTCCTTAATGCTTGTAGAGCTAAACTTACAGGATAAGATAATGTGGAAAATTAATTACAACAAGTGCATTTTCATCTCAACTTTTTGGGCCTTTCTGGTGCTCAAGTTAACAACAAAGAACGTTTTGTCGTTGTAATTTTCCGTAGCTGCAACATTTTAATTTACGTTTTGTATGTATTTTCTCGTTCCAGACAACTTCTTGCGCCAAACATTCAACAGAAGCATTACCATGCGGGTGGATATCAAGTTGATGGCAACCGGCATGTAAGTTATCTTTAGTTTATATTATGTATCCCTAAGAAATGTTTTGGAACGTGGCGCTCGGAAAGGTTTCAGTGTTTGTGCACGGAACGATAAGAAATCAGCTTCAAAGGAAAACGCACGATTGTAAGGGCTTGTAGCTTGTCTTCCGCCCAAAGGATTAGAAACTAATGTAATGTATCTAATCCTTTCTGCTGCCTTCGCAATCCTACTCAAAAACAAAACACACCGAGCATATTCGGTCGCAAACTGCTACAAGTCTTCCTTTTCCCAAAACACCACAATAATTAGAAACACTTTTTCCAAATTCAATCATCCACCCCGAATTTTGTGCAGCTCGTTTCAGGTTTTCAGCTCCCGATATCTGATTTAAAACTCCCGAGCACATTTCTCCCATACAGCGAATTCCATTAAATTGTGCCAATAGCAATTTAATATCCTCAACACAAGGATATTTCAGCACATACAAGTAAGAGTATCACCGCTAGCGTTACCCTACGACAGCATTATCGATAAATACTCGCGCGGAAGCCCAAGGCTGTAAATTTCGCAAACTTTCCATTAACTTTTAATTTATATCCTGAAAGCGGTGTCTTATTGAATAATAGGTTTAATATTGCAAGCAGAAATGTTACCACCACCTCCACTGCTACCTTCGTTGTGCCAGCGTCCTCGTGCCGCCGCCGAACAAAAAGCTCCAATATTTCAGAGGATATCATCAGTTCTCTGTGTCCTATTGTCGTCCAGGACCTGGGTAGCCGGCATGTTTTTGTTAGAAGCCCAATACAAAGTGTGGTGGTCCGCCTATTGTCATTGGTGATAAATAAATTTTAAACATCTTTCAAGTTCCTATAAATTCTGTAAGGACCATGAGTACGATATTCGTCGTGGAGTGAATTTCGTTGCCACTCTTCGGCCGCGCGTGGAGGATGTGTGGTGCCTTATCGGCGAGATAAATGGCTTATCTCGAAGAAATAGACTCGATGGCATGCGGATAGTGGGCTTTTGTTTTTCCACGATGGGTGGAAAATGACTACAAAGGTCAAAAGTAATAATAAATGTATGGCAAAGCACGCTCAATGTTTGGCTTACATTAATTGTTACTTATCAACCCCATGATATGCTCCTTTCCATCTGCAATACCACTGGAATTATCTTTCCGACTGCAAGCTGAAACTCTTCCTGCAGCGCATGCTATGGTTTTATTCACAATATGCTGCTTAGCTCATTCATATGAAGAAAATTGGAGTTCAACTGTTGCAGGACTCGGAATGCATGATTCCAGGTTTTAGGCTAAATTTTTCGAGCGAAAAATTTCAGCCAAAAAAAAGGCGAATTGAAAAACTTCTGGATACAATGAAATCACTTCGTCTGAAATCGTTCCACAATAAACCTCAGGGTAGCCTTAGAGTACATTTTTTTCTTCCATAAAATTCGACACCAGGCCAACGAATTAGAGAGAAACGAATGAATTCCATTTTATTTGGAATGTAGATAAACGATCCATTACGTGATGATCTGCGATTGTAATAGCCTGGCATATACGACAACTACACAACAGCAACTACTACAACGAAAAGATTCTCCTCGAGGCACATTTAGTCGCGTGAAGGAAGAATGAATTTATCAGGCAACCTCTATAAGCCACAATGGGGTGAGTAGCTCACTTCCTCCACTGATCAGATGAGATATATGAAGGTTTTTTTCGTCCTCAAAAAGAGCTCCCAGCAGCAGAAGGCTAGTCTAAAAATCTCCAGGTATGCCGTATTCACTCAGGCTAGAACTGTTTACATCAGCCTAGGCCTCTTTTCCCTCGACAGTTGACCGAGTGATCACTCGTTCATACATGGTCAAGGAATCCTTGACCGCCTGGCTCTCCTGCCAGGAGAGCTGCAGGCGACAGCCCCGCAATTGTCATTACTGTTGAATCTGCGGCGTTTCGTAAGCCTGCTCGCTGCTGTACTTGAGTCAAACTTTTTTTGGAACGCTGCTTATTAAGGACGTCGGTCCAGTCTTGGGATGTTCATTAAAAAGCGCCTATTCCTAGATGATGGTCCGCCTATGTTGACCATGAGCCATCTTCCGGAGGGTCACCTTGTTGCCCAGCCCCCACCGTCACATCGATCACCCAACCGTTACATCGATGACGAACGCCTGCTCGCAACATCCTTAATTTGTTTACTAACGTCAGCCTCATCTCTTTTAAGCGTAGTTACCAACACCTTTCTCCGAGGACTCGTTTGAAGGGGTGACACAACAAACATGGACAACGAAGTTAGAATACCTCCCAGTCCAGAGGGTCCATACAGTTTCTATGCATTGAAATGTGGGGAGTCAAATAGGACCTTCTCGGGTGGTGCAATTCTTATCGTTAGTGCACGCAGAGGATGAGCCGGGAATAGTGTTTTGACGTTGACCTTATTCACATCTGATTCGATTCAGCAACAGCTTCTTCAGTGGCAGATTATAGCTCAGTCCGCAAGGCCCCTTGCCCGCATCGTTGATCAGCTCCTGTCAGCATCGGATTTTGCTTTACCTAATTATTGCGCGTAGGGATTTCCTTTCGGACCTCAATACAGCCATACAAGTACACTTCTCTTTACTTCTTTTACAACGCTGAAGTTCAACCGGAGTTTGTGACACTCCCTTAGCTTTTCGACATCTGCTGATCACCAGCATTCGTCAATCTTTTTGTGTCGCGGCCGTCACTAGGCATGGACGATGTAAAAGCAATCCTGACGAGGCTTATGGTAGAGCTTATCACCCATTGCCACTTTATTTAATGCACTTCATCCTGCGACTACATTTCATGCGGCCTTCGTTGACATTTCGGGTCGGGTAGGTTCATTGAACTGTGGAATAGAATATATTATATTCTCTGATTCTAGTCCATAATATTATTGCGGAATCAGCAACTCCTAGTTTCCAGGAACTGGGGCTAGTTCGCGCCATACCCTATTCAAGGCTTTAGTATTGAAATCACGTCGCGACACGTCCTTTTGGGATCGAAAAAGTGAGCGCCAACGCATCTTGCCCTATCTGGAAGGATGGATTTGGCTTTCAGAATTATGATACTTTTCCACCAAATCAGGGCAAAGCCAGCCCTCTTATCACTAGGTGCTGGTTTGGTCTTGGTACCACTGGAACCACTCTGCTAGTCCTTGTCATGAATTTGCTCATACAGGAGTATTATGTCAACACTTTCCTCCATATTTCCATTTCGATAGAAGACGTTAACTGAAATGTCAAACCTCTCATCCATTCTCCAAGTAACTCACTTTCCAAGAGTTACTTGGAAAGTAAATCCCAAAAACCTCCTCCAAGTAACAGGAGGAGGATTTTAGGTTTGCTACTCCTTTTGCTTATGTTATGAGCAGTTCATTGCTGCGTGGTTATGCATGAGGTTTTTTCGTTGCTGGCCTCGGTCCTTCTGTTTGAGCCTTTCGTTTTGTTCCTGGACAGTCTGAATCTTATTTCATTTCACTTTGATTTCTATCCTCTTCGACCCAAGGAGGGTGCATGTCACTCTTTTTTTATTCCCTGATTGTCTTTTCCGTCTTTCGCCATCTGCGGCGGTAATGTTCTATGCTTTGACGGATTCTTTGACCTTTCCGATCCCTAATTTGATATCACTGTAATTATTTCTTTGATTTTTGCTAGCATTTTTCAGTCTTTTCAGCCCCTTCAGCGTTTTTCAGCGTTCTCAGTTTCTCGTTCTCAGCACTTGCTACTCTCCACTTCAATAAACAATGATGCTCTGAACGAGTTCAGATTTGGTTGCTATTTTGGTTCCTTATCGGTTGACCTGCTCCTTCCAGTCCGGATGAAAATGACCAGATTCACAGGCTTTGACTGCCCTGCCTATTTCAAGCCTTAATTAGTGGTTTCCCCATTTGCGTGTTCAGCGCTTTTGGTGAAGTCCTTTGAACCCATGAAGACCTTTAAAATTCTGTCCTTTGAAGCGCTTGCTTCAAAGAATTCAAGCGAACTTTACATAGTTGGTTGGTTTTAGTGTTCTGTCGACCGTAAGTCAAAGTTTTGTTAGTTTTCGGAGATGGTTCACAGGACTTTTTGAGTGCGAGCGAATGTTCTTGCCTCTTGAGCTACATCGTTCGTATTCTTCGACTCTTCCTACCTCATCGTGGCCGGAGACAAGCCCGCATGCGGTTGGTTCCCTCAAACGATGCAATGAATATCCAAGCCCGATTTTATTATTAACTTCTTCATTGGGCATGAGGGCGTAGAGTTTGTTTTACTGAGTTGTCTTTCCGTAGGGTAATGTTGGTGGCCCAATAACGCGTCTGAAGGGCAGCTGTGCCAAAATTATTCCCTTCACTACTAAGGCAGCAGCCGCCGGAAGGATTTACTAAATAATCTTAAGACTTAAGAAACTTTTCAGAATTCGTTGGACGAAAGCACAAAAACAAAGCAATTTAATTGCTTCGAATATCCTTTTTACACGACTGTATTCAAAGTCTAGACTAATAAAATCTTGTAGTGCGATTTCAAGAGGTTCATAGCAAACAAACACAATTTCATCACTAAACTTTTCAACTTTTCCAGCGATTGATGTCGTCTTGCAATGTCAACATCCTGCTCGGCTACGTTCATCTTGAAAATTATAACTTACTTAACTCTGTCATTCTGGTTTGCGCGAAGAAGATCCATCAGCCGGAAACAAAAATGTGAAATAAAATTTCCAAATATTAAGTTATTAATATTCTCGATGGGGCCATGAAAATAAGAAAGAATGAGCAGAACAAGTCGAAGGATTACATAATCAATAATATTTCACCCGAGGCAGTTTATACTTAATATACTTAAAGTCAAACAGGACATGATTGATCGGCTCTGCTTCATGGCAATGATAAATATTTGATGAGCTTGAATCATGGTTATTGCAAAATAACTCAAAGATAATGTCCTCGAGGCGAAATATTTGACTGTTGACAATTGTCGTGCCGAAGCGTAATCAAAATATTAGTATTGAATAATTGGCATCGTCAGATTAATAAGGATATAAATTAAAATGAGCTGAAAACTGGATAGTTCTCTTGATTTAAGCGCTTAAAGATCTTTGTGTTTGTGTTTTCACAAATGATGTACGTGGTGTTCATGTCGAATGTAGTTATGCAAATGACTAAGCTCATCCTTATTGCAAATCTAAATTTTTAACTAAGCGCTTAATCGCTTCACTTTTGTCCTGGGGTTTCGCTTCAGCACAATTTCTCTACATCAGAAATTCAAATCAATGCGACCCTAAACTTAATTCCAAATCCCATTCAGGATTAAAGGAATATAACGAACAATGAAGCAGAAATATCGTTTGCAATTACTTAAATGCTTTTCCACAATCATCCGGTCATCTTTCAGTTATTATCCTCTACACAAAATATATATTCTAACCCGAGGCGATTCTTCCAGTGAAAACTCCTTTCCCGTCACGATACCTTCTCAATTGCGGTTGCGGACGGTTCGGGAGGAAAAACAAAAGGTTTCCAAGAAAGGGCAATTACTTTGTTACTCTTCTCTCAGCCGACTAAGAATCTCGCTGCTTTTAATACCTCAATCCTTTCCAACTATGATTTTATTTATGCATTCCGACAAGAAAGAAAGGGGCCTTTCAATGTCTATCCGAATGTTCTTGTTGAAAAAGGACAATCGAATATGAATCGTTTAACAACTACAAAGTATTGAGCGCTTCCATGCAGACAATGACAGTCAGGACGACAATGATAACGGCCACGACAACACAACAAAACGAAACTGCTAGCAGCTTACGATTGCAAGGGTTAGAGGGGTGTCATCGTGTGGGTAAAATACGGGCTGAAAATTCACCCTTGATAGAGTCATTTCGGATAGTTTTCAAGCCAAAATGACTCCATTATTGGATGAAAGTTTTTGTCCTTTATTTCAACCATACATTTTAAGTAAAAGCTTTTGAGTCGGAAAACTCAATAAAAAATTCAATTATTCGTCAAAGGGTTCGATCATTTATGTATGTATGTGTTCGATTGAAACGGTGAATAAGCAGAACTCCATTCACAACGCATTTAATCAACTATGAAATTAATAGATATGGGCGTTGACAAATTTAATGGGAAACTCATTTTCCAATTTTGATTGCGAAATCACTTCCACAATAGCTTCAATCAATTTTCGATTTGTTTCAATCGCTAAGAATTATTGAAAACGAAAATTATTAACATATTTCTGAGCATTTTTTTGAAATTGTGAAAGTAGGTCAGTGGGTTCGAATTAAAATAAAACGATTTAAATAATCATCGATGGACATGGTAATTTGTCCCATTTGTAATTGAAGGAATTGTGAAAGAAAAGAAGATTCCCATATTTGAATTATGGAATTTCAATTTACAAGGTGATGGGCAATCCTGGTCCTGACGTTCCTGTTATCCTTCAGGCTCGACAATGGCAACACTTTTTCAATGTTTTTACAATCGATATTCCTTCAGCTGAAGATGATTCCGAACATTCGCTCGGATTCTCAATCACCAAAATTGAAACCTCTTACCATTGGAACCAATCTTATATACTGAGTAATTGCCGTTTCATACCAAGCTTTTCATTTTTTCCAAAATTTTTGATGAGTAGTTTATTACGCACTTTATCTTCTTATTCATCCTTTTGTCCCTCTCAAAAAATTACTTTGTTTCCAAAAGTTGCAGCCGAACGTGTGAGAACGATTGGTGATGTTACTTGTTGCCCTAAACTCAGATATTCAGTTCGTCTGTCAAGATGTACTAATTTCCGAGTCGACGCATGATGGCAGCACTACGCTCTTATGACAGCTGTCCATGTCGCATTAAACATCATTTGAAGAATGTTTTGTGCTACGATGATGCTTCGGAACTTATTAAAGTGCAAAGTCAACGTTGCAAAGTCGATTCAAATTGTTTTTATTAAGTTTTTGATTGTATATGTTCGCAAAGCATACAAAAATTTTGGCAAATGATGCCAAAAATACGTACTTCCCGTACTACGGTATTGTTGTAGTGAACACTGACTAGCTATGCATGCCGAAAGGTTTCGTGACGCGTGCAGAAGCAACCTGTGCAAGTGATCACTTTGTGCAAATGTATTCTTTAAATTTTTTGTGCCAAAGGTATGGAGAGAACAGAAGAATTGATTACTCATTTTGCTCAATGAATTTTGTTGGTATATATGCAAAAAAAAACTAACATATAGCATAAATATCTTGAGTTATCATCAGCAGTGTCGAATACAGTTACACGTATGGATAGTGATCCATTGCAAATTTGTCTTGGTATAAATTCGGAAAATGTCCGAAGAACTGTGTCTTCATCATTGGCGAGCAACGAAAGCGATTTCGTTGCGATGACAACAACATATGTTCGTATTATGTAATATAACAACATATGATTAAAATGAATGGCTTTTGTTCAGAGGTGATTCCAAGTATAGTTTGAAGGCGGCTTTACTCCAGATTGGAAATAAAATGCCACCCATTCCGATTGCTTACGCAATACAAACTAAGAAATGCTACAATGCCTATCATTTTGGCCAAGATAAGGATACAATGAGAGTACAGAAAACAAAAAACAATAAATTTCTTTTTAATTTGGGATGCAATCTAGAATCACGTAGTTACGCCGTTTTTGTGTCTGTCAAATAAGCGTTCAGTTTATCATCATTGTGCGAGAAAGGTGTGGCCAAGTTGTACCCACTACCAGCCAAGACAACGAAGCCTGTCATTTATGCCACTTCTAAACACACAGGAAGTCTTATTACCACCTCTAAACATTAAACTTGGCGTTATTAAGAACTTTGTCAAAGCGTTTAACTGCGAAGGACCGCTTTTCGGTACTTAACCAAGTTGTTTCCAACACTGCCATACGCACCTGAAGTGATTTTCAATAGCTTATAGCTGCATCAGATGTTGTCGAAAATAATGAATTCTTTCAATTCTCGACCCAAGCATGTTTTATCGGCTTCTGATTTGGATTCAACCGCCTGAATTTCTCTTATATAAACAGCTTTTTGTTTTTCAGGTCCTAAATCGTGTAAAATTGTGCTATTGACTAGTGACTGCTTATTAACTGGATATCTTTCTATTTATCCTATTTATCTATTATTATTTATTTATCTTTTATTTTATTTATTTATCTATTATTATTATCTATTTCTATTTATCTTACGTTATTAAAAACTATGGGTTGCCAAACTCTTTTTTCCATCAGCTGGTGCACGGCAAGGCTCCCTTCTGCGACCAACCCTCTTTAACATTTTTGAAAACGTCAAGTACAGGTTACTGTTAGCTGAAAGGAGCTAATACGCGTCCGCACAGAAGAAACATTTTAGGCAAAAAAACTTCTAAATTAACATATTCATGTTATTATAACATATTGCATTGGGCGCTGGATATTCCTAGAACCAGGGAGATCGTTGTCAAGTTTGCCGCAGAAAGTTTCTACCCTCCATCTATAAACTGAAGTGACGAACTCGTCCATTATGCGATTTTGTGAAAACGTTCTGAAAACGAGACTCGTAGACGTCTTGAATGTGTGCTGGCACTCAAAAGAATACTCTAGTTAAGGATATCATTGGTTCACATTGGTTCACATATCAATTGACTCAACAACTTCCAGCAACTGTAATTCAAGACTCATGAGCCTTCAGTTTTGGTATTGGCTCGATTAGTTTGAAGTGGTCAGTAAAGAATGATAACAATAACGAATGCTGCTTTTTGTGAATTTCTGTTTTACTGCTGGAGGATGCTATTGATCATGTGCTGAGAGGGGCAAATATTTTCGCTTCGACCAAAGAGCAGTGTGACAATGTATGTGTAATTCGTCCACTGTTTTGAGTATGCTTATCTAATCGACTTCAAGACCCTGGCAGTTTTCTCATATGTCAATATACAGCTTATCTCTAGTAAGGTCTCCATGCAAACTATTTTCCCAAATGTCATTCTTCAGTAAATCTACAACAGCGATTACCATTATTTGCTTTCAAAACAAGAATCTGTCAAAAATCTTGGGACTCCCTTGGACTAAGCTGGAACATCCTACGAAAACTTCTTCTCTGTTCGATTCCAAATAAAGTTAAATTTTAACGCATCTTTATCGTGAAGAGTGACCGCTTGCGACTCAATATAAAGATCATCCAGGACATTTCAATGAATACTTTCAACAAAGTTTGATAATTTTTTGATGTCCAGAACCAAACCAACCACACTGGGTTGGCTCTTTGTAGTGCGTAGGTGCCAGTTGTTTATAGGCTGTTTATTTGTAAATAATCTTGGCCCTAGCTTGATTGCTTCTCCCAGTTCTTCATTGGTAGTGTCATATATGCAGAGCTACGGCTATATAGGTATGATACTCATAGCTAAGTTTCCTTCTCAAATCTTCCAGAGGATTGAAGGATTGTTTGGCGCAACATCTCAAACTTGTTGAATTATAATTGAAAGAGAATCAACTAAACTATTTCGAAGGATGACTGATGAGATCACGTGACAAGTGACATTTTTTCACACCAAGAAATGTCTTCTGAAGGATTTCATGATAAAATTTCGAATAATATAACATTTTCTAGGCTTGGAGAACGTTTCCTTAGTAGATTTGGACTGAATGAGCTACATGAGTTCAGCAAACTCCTAGAACAGTGAATGAGCATCAAATGTAAAATGGTGGTTCAACTTAACAATAATCTGACAATATTTTAGATAGTCGAAAACATACCTTGAACCACGTTCAGTTTGAAAACGAATTGAATGCATTCGATAACTGGACTCATGTTACCTCCTTAGAGGCCACCACAGGCAAAGCTTTTTGTGAAAGAGTTAGAGCCGGTTTTGTTGTTGCGTTGGATTTTGTTCATTAAAATGTTCCAAGTCCAAGGGACTCCTAGAAAGTTTTTATGTCCCAGAGTTACCTGTTACACCCTTAATTGCTCGCGTCGTGCTTACCATTTATATCAGTGTATAAATTTTGGATATTCCTAATAAAGACGGAAAAATGGTGAAGTCCATAAGACTTGAACGTGATGTCTCTGCGTGAATCTCCCAGAGAAGTGTCTATCTTCGTAGGAATATTGGTAACAATGGTTGCCCGGCTATTGTCTAGATGCTGCACCTTAACCTTCCGGACAAGCTAACAGAGTAGTATAGATTCAGATGTCAAATCAGACTTTTAGGTGAAGATGATTCCATTTTTTGATTTGATTGTTTTCATCCTTATAAAAACAGAAAGAAGCCTTGTGACGTCTAGCTTTAAGGTTGAGTTTTTTTTAGACAGCTGTCTCGTCTGAAACAAGGACGAATTGGGCCCCAAAACAAAACAAACCCAATGCTATATTCTCAAAACTACTTCCGAAAATCATTCGCCAATTATTAAATTCCAAAAGGGTGGAAGCATTTAGCCTTAAGACCTCAAGACCATCTTTTTTCTCGTGTAAAGTGGTCTTACTTTTGAGTACAACATCCAAATTTTTGCCTTCGGGTTCTAGGTTTTTATGATGCGGTACTGTTTGTGTATCTGAATAAAGATATTCAGATACACAAACTCATTCCTCCCGTTCGGTTTCGTTCGGTTCGGTTCTCGCATTTACGGTTATCACACATTTAACAATCGCTGCGGCGGATCCAATTGGCGCCATTTTGTTTGCGTTCACGTTTTAAAATGGCGTCCTTTATGATGAGATCATATTTTATGTTTGTGAAGTAACATAAGGTTTTCCTGTCCGCCTACGACTCCTACGATTTTGACATCTACGCTACAGGTTACCCGTTTTCAAAAAGCTTGTTCACTTTTTTTGGAGGGGTGAGTTGCAATGAAGGAGGACAGTGTAGTTAGCTTAACATTTTATTGACGTTCTTGGGATCATGTTAGGGTACCAAGTTTCTAGGAGTATCATCTTTGTTAACTTTGGTAAATCGTAGAGAAAGGCTGCATCATTTGCACTTCCTTCAGCGAGAAAACAATTTGTTGTTAATCCTGGACTGACGGAGAGGGTTTTGGCTCTACGTCCTTCTCAGCACATCGCCAAAACAATTGTCAATGGGTTGCTTATCTTCAAAGACTTATTAGCAATCTGTCTAGGAGCCAGGAACAATGGGGGCAACCAAGTCCGCTGCTACTTTTTTGTGTCTTATGTTAGTAACCAACTTCGACACTGTTCGGAAACGTCCTATAAGGTTTGTACTAGAGTTTTTGATTAATGCCTTAACATTCAGCTGCTCTCGCTCTGTTTTTAGTTCGGAAAGCTCCTGGAAGAGATTAGCTTTGAAGTAATGGGCAGGCATTGAGCCATCTGATGAATGTTGAAATTTCAATTTATTTCATGGAAAATTCGCAAAAACTCATTTTTCCCGCAGGAACCCAAAAAGTCAGTTCAGGGAGTTTTATGAGTTTGTGTTTTTTGCTTGATTTTCTGGCAAAATTAGTGAGAAGCAACGTTCAATACTAACTCACCAAAGTTTTATTATTCCTTATAATGTTCATCCTTTTCGCCTTGCTCCAATGTTCTCCGTACAGTAAAGCAGGAACCTTTTTCTATCATCGCTTGTTTTTAATCTTCAGTTCACTTGAGGTGTGGTTTTAAGGATACCGGTGGTCACTAGGGGATACCACTCGGGTGCTCCACTGTGTACGATCCTCTTGGATTTCTCCATCCACTGCCTAAAATAGACTGCATTGATTAGTTGAATTTATTATTTCTTTCTGTATTTAATTTTGATTTTTAAGTTAGACTTAGTAACATTTCAGTTGAGTATTCCCACGCGTACCCACAAATTTCGAGAGCAAATAATGACTTTAGAACTCAATTACTAAACTAAGTACAGTTGAATCTTTGCAAGGATTAAGGTGAAACGATTTCGACAGTCAACCCAAACCTCATAAATGATTGTCAAGGGCAAAATGGAACAGATGTATCTTGACATAAGTTTCATCTGAGGTGACTGAATGGGAATGAGTCAAAACGATTGAGTCAAAACGAATGAGTCAAAACGCTGGCGTATTCGGAATACAAAATCAGAAAAATAAAATTTTGAAATAAATTCAAGGAAGAGATTCAATTTTTGCACCGCTGCGCAATGCAATAAATTTTTCCTCGCATGAATCCTAATTTGTTGCTCTTTGTGTAATTAAACTTCCAGGATAAAATATGAAGAAACTTAGACAAGTAGCGCATGAAAAAGGACATTTTACTATATCAGTCTTAAGGACATCATAAAATGCATAGGAAGTAAGATAATAAAGTAAAATACCCTTTCTATAGCATGCACCTACACTATTATTTAATTTAATTTCTTTACATTTCAGGACATTGAACACTGTTACTACCATGGTACCGTGAAAGACTATCCTGGTGCTAGTGCGGCCTTTCATACGTGCAATGGCGTTAGCGGCGTCATTCATGTAGGGAACGAAACGTTCGTAATACATCCCTTCTATGGAGGAGATCTTTCGGTAAGAATTATTTTAAGCTAATATTTCATCGTGATGCAGGTTATAAATTCCCGATTGAATCCCTTTGCAGGCGTTTAGTTTTTTCTATTATGCGAGTGTATTCTCGGCTGACTTGAATAAAATTTTACAGCTCCCAAGCCTTCCCCGGAAAAGTTAATCAACTTCCATGGGGTGTCCAATGGGGAATTCTTTGTGTAGATTCTGTTCAACATGCATCATAAAAGCACTCCACAAAAAGTTCCTGCAAATAATGAACTCCATTAAAATCACAACAGCCAAATGGATTCGTGCATGGAAAAACCCAAAATAGTTTGAATCAAACACACAAAACCACATTAGGAGTCGTATGCCGACCCCAACGCTCCTTTGTATAATCCGAGACTGCTATTACGACCAAAGTTCGAGTCCGACACAATGCCTAAATATAACAAAACTGAGCCCGGACTTACACGAAAAGGCATACAATGATGACCGCCTACGGATTTCTTAGATCCCAAGGTACTTAATCCATCTTCATATTAATATCCTTAATGTCGACTGCGACATGAGGCATGACGGAATGTATATGGATGGGATTCGCAAGAGCAACAGCGCCTGCAAAAATAGTGGTTGGGCAGCGGCAACAGTCAGCGAAAACAGATTATGTGCAAAAAGTGTGAATGCCTCCACATATGTACGCATACCAGCGTATACAAATATCGAATTAAATTTCGATCTATCAATCTCACGTGTGACATGTGAATACGTTTTTGGTTGTTCGCAGAACTTGAGGAACTTGTGAACGTGTGCTAGGCTGCCGGGAAACCTTATGTTCGCCGAATCCGCAAAGATGCTTTGGGTCTCGAACTATTCGGTTATGGAAATGGATTTTTCAGTGTATCTCCGACAGGCTCCCATTTGCATGAATCCTTCGGGTTTCAAAGGAAAGGGTTCCACATGTGAATTGGAACGTATGCCGCAAAGAACGAAGAATCCGTTTTGCTTGCGACTTTGCTTGTCGCAAGCCAAAGCCTAAGCTTGCAGCATTCATTTCTTCAGGAGCTCTTTGTAGGATATAAATTGTATAAAAACAGCCTGGAGCTCATTACAAACAAACTAATACGTTCCAAAAAGCATTTGATTGAGTATTTACTTTCAAGATGAAAGGATAAAATGTTCTGTTTGTGGAATTGCTTGTTAGCAGATGGCAAATCCCTTCATCAAGACAAATGAAACATATCCCTCTAACAATGAGAATACTCAAGTAATCCTCCAGTATTTCCCAAACAAACTCAATTGCACAAAAATTACAATCGCAAGACTTATGCCAGTCGATTCATCAAACATTCCTGCACGAGGTAAACGAATACACATGCTAGACGTCCTCCTTGCTGTGCTGCATCCTCTTCTACTTGGTACTCGACATTTTCATATATTTCTTTAATCTTAAGGAACAATGTTTTCTATTAAGGATGCACCGCCAACAACAAGCCGTACAAGTATAACTCTCTATCTTGCATATTTGCATGGACTTCCTGTTCTCCTTTCAATTCAGCGAGGTCTCAAGAGAAACGAAGGAGTCGGGCACGATGCCAAGGATGTCATTGCTAAGTGAAATTCCCAAAGGAGTGGCAACACGAATCAGCCAACGAGCTCATCAAAGAAAAGTTAAAATCGAGACCGATGGCTGGAATGCTAAGATGAGAAATGAACATTCATCAGGATATACTATAGTGTCCTTATTTAGTCTGTTGCACAAATTATCATTCAAAGATTTAGGACAATTACTTGAATGTCTTGTGTTCATTTTATCGTGCTTGGTTGGCTCGATATAGGGCCGCTTGTAATATGAATATATGACACATCGAAGCCTCCATGACATATTTGTTAGGTAATGAATAAGGAATTACCACAACGATAATGAGGCGAATATAAGAAAGGAATCAGACTGGAAAATGAATGCAATGTACAAGTATTCAAAATTTCATAGTTGTAGCAAATTTTAAAGTGTTAAGAGATACCAGAACTTCGTAAGTTGCTTGCTACCAGGACTGTTTTTAATTGTACATTTTAAGACTTTTTATTTGTCACCATGTTTAAAAGTAATGCGAAAAAATAAGCAAAGGCATCATGCGCGAAACGCACATTTAAAACATCGAATTTGAAAACTAAAGTACTAAAAAATATGATACAAATAATAATAATAATATAATAATGTTAATTATATTGTGGTTGCGAGGCAAAGGCTATTTACATCCTGAGTTTCAGACTACTGGTGGAACCGGACTACCGACTAAACACCTCCCTTATCACACCGACAACCTAGCCCTGCACTGTTTGTCACATTACGTTGGACCAGGCCTCTTTGGACGCTTAGCTTCAACACCTTCAGCAGAGGTTCATGAGAAGAGGGATTGCTGGCAAAGCAAATCCATTCTATCTGCGCCGCTAAGTGATCCATTAATCTCTTGCTTATAATCGGAACCGTCCAAACTTAATGTGACACGCAATTCTAATTGTCTTGAGATATCAACATCTTCCCATTATATTTTCCGCTGAGAACGCGCCTTTTTCTCGGAATAACGTCCATCTTCCGCATGCGATGAAGGTGGGTGGAAGGTCCTCGGGCAAAACAAACAAACAGACGACTATCCCATCTCATGCAGATAAGACTAAAATACCAGTGCCCACTTATTAGTTGCTTCAGATAACAATCAGTCCCTCCATGATTTGAGCAGAACCACAGCTTTAGGTCACAGATAAGCCCTGCAGTTCACCCGCCTTGCGCTTCAGGTACCCATGTTTCTTGGGTAGAGTTCTTTTGTCTCAGTTAACAACTTGCTAACAACTCTTTCCGGCTTCTCATAAGAAAGTGGGCTTGCCTTCGATCTTGAGCAAGTAGAAACAGGTAGCTGCCCTCGCGATGACCAGCACTGCCAGTGCATAGAAAGTTTGGTATGCAGCTGCTTTTCGTGAATTTCCTTGGCTCTGTACCAGTGCGCTACGCCCCCGGTACGATTACTAATTAAGAGCGTCAGCCCAGACTTCGGAGCCGTATAAGAGCACGGACTCCGCCGCGCTAATGAGTAGACGTCTTTGGTTGAGGCTGGTCCTCCAGTGTTGGCTATAGGGCGACTGAGAGCCGACACAATTGCAGCTTCCTTATCCACTACCGCTCGGACTTTATCAGATAAGCTCATCCTCGAGTTAATCAGCAAGCCAAGATATATAACTGATACCTTCGACTCGATTATCGTTTTTCCAACCTGGCTGGAAATAACACGAAGGATCCGCTTTCACTCATATCATGGTGATTTCGGTTTTTCTAGCGATAGACTAAACCCGCTGCTTGTAATCCAGTGGCTCACTCGGCGTAGTATTAGACATAGTTTGAGTTACGCCTGTTTGGTAGCTAATGCTGCCAGGTCATCAGCAGAGTCGATCAAACGCGACTTCTCCTGTAGCTTTAGCCTCATTACCTCGTCAGACAAGACATTCCATTGGTCCGCACCATGAATGGAACCTTACGTCACTCTTGATGTCACACCCATTCTTAGCTGACCGCACAAATATGTCACGGGCGCACTTCCTGTCTCTTAAAATCTACTCTAGATGCAATGACACCCCGAAAGATTCCAAAGAACTCAGAATATCAATCCACACAGTGCAATTGAAGGCGATTCTTATTTGAATGTTCTCTGAGTAATGATTGTGGGCTTCCCACTGGATCGTTCTTTGAACTTCGATAATTGTACCAATCGTGGTTGGCTTATCCTTAGAGCCGTATTGCTGGAAAGATAGAGCACTAGCCATGTTCTCTCCTTTGGTAGGAATCCATATGCAGATTGCACCGTGAAACTCTTCATCGACAGAACGAGTTTAACTTCTCCCAGTATTTGAGGAGTAAATCCTCCTGGAGGCAGGCATTGAATATGCTGAGAAACATGTCAATGAAAAAGTGGTACACAAGCTGTAAAGCTACTCCGAGGATAGCGATCTTATCCATAACATATGTATCCATTAGTCCAGCTGATTTGGAGATAAAACGAGGCAGTCAAGAGGACTTTCCATGCGAGAAAAGTCGACAAGAACGCAATGCACATTCAGTGCACGAAGAAGTTCGTCCTTTTTCTCAACATAGAGCAAACGAGGCGTCCGTATGAGTCAGAGCTTCGGCATGACAAGCTTGACATCCGAGCCCAAAAGGTCTGTGTTGATACTCTCAATCCAGCTTTACCCGCTGCGAGCCTTCCGTAGATTGAGCAACCTACGGAAAGTTTCCAAGCGAACCGGTACATGAACATTCGGGAGTGTGACTCCTCTCAATCGACACCAATATTCTTCTTCGTGGCAGAGTCTGGGGTATTCCATTCCCTTTTCTCCGGCACCTAATGATAACCAGTGCACACCAGGTTTATCCTGCGTAGCACAATAGGCTGGCAGCGCTAGGGCTAGTGTACACGAACATCTAAGATGGATGTACAGTTCCACCTGATCTTCCTGAAAAGACACTTTCAAAATACTTCTTGACTTTAGACTTCAGGGCATAATTTAGGAAAGACATAAGCACCTATCCTATCAAGCAGGCCAACTTTAGATTTCCAATTATATCCATTCGATCCAACTCTAGATTTCGCCTGTAGAATGGGTGTGAAATGGGTGTAATGGATATGCCAATAGTTGGCACAAAGACTCCATACTCCATCCATAAGGTCAACAACAGGATTTTATCTTATCTATTTATTTATTCTATCTATCAATTCCATCCATCCATCAATTTTCAGTTGAGCATATTTTGTATTATCATAGGGTCCTCACCAATTTCGCGGTCTCAGAGGCTTACCGCTATACTGCAGCAGCTCCCAAGCAACGTTCTTCCGCCAACCATTATATCAAAGCAGCTGAATATTGAGAGCTTTGCTTCAGATCTTAGATCCGAAAAGCCCAGACTACATGATACATAACATAGTAACAAATTAGCAATAGCACTCTCAAAGGGAGCTTCAAAGAAAGAGATAGAACAAGCGATATTAGGTTCATAGTTGTATTGTGTTTACGCCGGAGCGTTTTGAGAGTATACAGCAAGACGGAAAGGTTTTACCAACGTTTAAGAAATTCTACTTGTCTTGGTCGAGTCACGGTAGATGGGGAGTATGTGGGCAGTGTTTTCAATGGCTTCCTATTCCGCTACAGTATGACATTCGCAAAGAAACGACTTTTTGTGGGAAGCACAAGATTGAACGCTTGATACATTCCAGAACTTTGTCACCTGAAGAGCTTCGTTTACACTCTCACCAAAACATCGTGGTGTCCAACATCTTTGCTCTATACGAATATTTCCCAAGAGAATAAGTTTTCAAAAGATGGAAAATCAGCACTATTTCTGCGAAGGATACAAGGCGACGACAGCCAAAAGATAACACACCTTGCCAATTTGATGCGCTCCATATATAACGTAATATATGCATATAGGCTATATTATGCTCTCATATTTTTCCTCACACATGTGGTGGATATCGGGCCTGATTTAATTAATTGCATTTACAACGCTCGTATATAACTCCCCAAAAGTGTGTGCTAGGCTATTTCATCTAAATGTTTTCCGGACGAGAAGCGAGCAGAACTTTTTCCTAGGTTTCTGCAGTGAAGAAGGAGAAGAAGGAGAAGAAGGAGGCGGTAATGGAGGTGAGGTGAACGCCATGCCTGTTTCTGACATAAATACAAAAACATCCAATATCCATGGTCTACTCATGCAATGGTGCGCTTGTTCTACGGATGTGACCCCCAGCTGAAGACAAGACTCGGAGTAAATTAAATTGATTGTAATATAAAAAAATAAATTTAATAGAACATGCATGTAAACATGATGGTTAACACATTATATACTACCCTGCATATGAAAATAAAGTTGACTCGCATCCGATTCAAGCGAATCCTCAAGGGGGAAATTGTGTTGATCCCACATATTGGGCTGCAGAGCGTTCCGTCGTTGCGCGGCCCTCACCCATCGCACGCTACTTAAAATGTCAGGAGAGTGTTTGAAAACGTGAAGGAAGTCTTTTTGATCAACTTTTGAAACGCAGGCGATCCGGGAAGTTTGCTACGTTAACGTACTCGTTATATATTCATGCATTGAAAATATGTTTACATGTTATTACAATTTCTACATCGCTCCTACATCTCTGGAATATACACAGGATCGGGCGTGTATCGTACTCGTTTTTCAAGTGCCTATAATGCCACACATCTCAGTGGTAGATTGCAGGAAAACGAAAAGAAGGAGTACCGAAGCATGCTTGGATTTCCATAGTCGACCACCTCCTACTCAGGATTCATATGTCGTTATGTTGTAATGCACTGAATTATATAAGTAGGTCGCGTTAGCATCCTGAGAACTTTAGTCGATATTTTTCCAAGTTTTAAATTTTAACTCAACTTCATCCTTGGGTTTTATGAATTTATTTTATGACCGCATGTGGAATGGCAAAACGAATTTTGTTTCGATAAGGAAACACAATTTGAGTGTAAGGCGATTGAAACGAATTTATCTTCCAGTGATTTTATATTTGATGTCCAGTTGCTAGAAGAGGAATGTTTCATGCCATTCAATGTTTTCAAGCAATTGTATGCAATTCAGCAGGACATTTGATTTCACCACTGTTTTCTGGGCTGGAACTGTTTTCTGGGAATTCTGGGAAAAAAAATCGGCTCCCCTCTTAGTCCTATAATACTTACTATATTTTCCAACGCTCCTTAAACACCTCCACCCGTTGGACTCAGTTTTCTTTTTTTTTTGTAAAAGAAGGTTTCAAAGGTTCGTTCACAAACAATAGTAACGGCGAGTGCATGTCAAGTCTTACTCTAGATTTGTAAATATGCGTTAACAAAGTACGGCTCAATGGCAGGTTCTCTTTGGCAAATATTCTCTTATTGGCTCTCAATCATCCACGGATTTTAATTTTGCACCCTCGCCTTTAGATTTACCAATCACATCGTGTCCAGGATATGTCTCCGCACTTAAAATGCACACTCAGTTTTTCCATTGTAATCCTAAATATGTGACGCGTTGCCCTATCTTGTGGCAACTGTTATTCAAGAAAAAAAAATCAACCAAAATTGTAGCAATGTAAATTTGTGAATTATTCAACAACAGATCTCAATATTGAGGACTCGTTTACAGGCCCACCATCGTTCGAGTAGAAACCGCGAACCTTTCACTCGGAGATGCATATATTTCTTATTGATACAGCCTTCCGTATAAAAATGCGCTTCGTTGGAAAAAATACACTCACAAGCATGTGAAGACTGGACGAAGTTGCGCCATTGTTTTCGTAATAAGGATTGTTTTCCTCGAGGCCCTGCACAATGTGAAAGTTCTAAGGATGCAATCTCAAGCGCCTCTTTTTCTCAAAATCAATGATGATTTATTCCTCCCTGATAAAGTCTACAATCTTTCATTTTGATTAGCAACGTGCCCAACAAGTGTTGGCGTCATTATCGGCATTGCTAGTCCTGGATGCGTTTGATTGACTACCGCACTTCTCACTTGAGTCAGAGCTTATTTACGCAGAGCGCTGATATTTCAAAAAAACTCCTAATCTTACGGTATTCGACCAAAAAAAGTGGAACTTTATTTGGCTTAATAAGTTTTCCTTCAGTTTTGCGAAAACGAAGCATAACCCTTTCAAAACTTTTGGCAAATAACACAATAGAAATCACCTTATGCCTTATCTATCTCTTTCTGAGAGAAATCATCTAAGAGTGTTAGCACTAGATGTACTTAAGCTTTTTCATAAACGTACATATCAATTGCATTCATCATCTCTAAAACGCTGAATATCGAAACAAGTATAAAGAACGCGAACTATTCACTCATCGCGTTTTAAACATTGAGAAACTGCGAATACACCGTGCGCTCCCATCCAATGCATTATAGTGACTGACACATGTGCATTAGACGTTGCTAGCTCGAACCGGTTTACCCTCCAGTCACCCTCCTTGATTGCTTCTTGTGTAATTTACCTTAAATGTCGAACGTCTTTCGCAGGATATCCTTCATTCTTCAAAAAATCATTGTGACATTATCAATGCGCTTCTTGGTACATTGACTATTCCTGGGAATCCAAGTTTTCGAAAACCAACCGAGAAAGTCAAGTTTGGTTCGACATATTTTGTGAAGTGCTAAATTGTCAAATTTTAACTTGAGCCCCTGTCATTCTTGCACGGTCAAAGTACCAAAAGCCCCAAATAAAATACGCTTGTTTTTCTCTATCTTTCTCTTTCTCCCTCTCTAACAAACGTCAACTTACAAAAGCTAACCCATATTTTCATACAAAGTATTAGATAAAAATTTATATTGCAAGAAAATGTACGACACTATACAATTCCTCGCAGTTATTCCTTTTCACTGCTATTTCTTTTGAACGAGCCGAAAACCCTATCCTCGGCAAAATATGAACCGACATCAGGAGAAAGGTCTTTCAGTACGTACATACAATTTATTTTTCATCGTAAATCCCTTTAACGCTCCTTGAACCATTCCCTCCTTAGATGTCACCGAAATTATGTTTTATATTCCTAATACCAAACAGTTTTCCTTTAAGGTATTAAAGGATTTCAATACTGAAACGTTGTAATATTTACTCTCATACAAATATGGATCAGGAGTAAGTGTGTCGGCATTATGTGACTCCTCACGTTTATGACAATGGTCGCTCCCTCGTTTATTCTGTGTACATTGGCGGGCATTTCAGAGGAAATAATGGAAATTCCGGAACATTTGGGTTCGTGGAAATAAGACCAAGTTCGCATCTTGGATCCTTGCAAAACATTTGTTGAATAGTTTTTCGTAGGGAAAGAATAAATCAATGCAAGGATAACAAATAGTCTAAGAGGTGTAAGCAAATATCGTGGTGTTTGTTATTGTCAGGTGATGTCAAGTATTCAGAGTACTTGCGAGATTATTATCCAACAAGGACGTATGCAAGTGCTTCGGTGAATTATCCTTGCTAAAATTCCAACTTTATTTCTTTCCTTTTGACAGACGATTATTCAAAGCATTCCCAAGCAAAGTTGCGAACCAATTGCTGATAGTTAACTTCTCCAGCGATGATTTGAATTCTCTTACTCACTTTCATGTCTAAAGGACAAAGCATGCAAGGTAAATTTCAGGTCCCAGCACGAAGCTCTACATGTTTCTTTATAACTAACCATGAGAGAGTAGCGATTTCTGAGAAATAATTCTTGCAGGAGGGTTAATTCTTCTGATGCAATCAACTGTCAAAGTAATCCCTAAATTAAGCTGTTGATCCTTCCTTTTAGCACCACACTCTGTTGTCGTAATTCGCCTGACCACTCACTTCCGAATGAATGCCCTTGCTTTACGCATGAAAATCGTATTCAAACTTTTCGTAAACTTTACCAGGAATAAATAGAATAGAAATTCGAATTCGAAAAAGCAAATAAAAAAAGTTGCCATGACATTTTCCTGTAAATTCTTTTTCGTTTTTCCCCGGGCCCTGTTCAGTGGAGAAAATATTCTTTATCCCCACTTTTTTTGGATGTCCTTTTAACGTTCATGAGATTTTCCTGATTTTTTATGCACTGCCACTGTCGTGGTATTTCATGCACCAAGCCAAATCTATGATTCCCACCAGCAGTCATTTATATAAGGATTCAGGTTATTACGTATGTACAGCACAGTGTACGTAGATATACCTATGAGTCAGTATGCCAACAGTGAAAAGGAGATTCAAAAAGGACTTGGTCCAGAAACGTGCGGCGGGTACAGCCAAACTAGGAAAAAGTTAAATTGGAAATATGTTAGCTGTGAAAAATTTTTACATTTCTCTCGGCATAAGTTTGTGCAGTCGGTTCAACGGCATTTGAAGATTGTCCTGTCGCTGGGTCGGGTCTGTTCGGTTTTTGTTTGGTTGGGCTTGCTAGCGTTGTGTCATCTAATTTGCGAGACCGTTTTTGCAGCAAACTTTTTCTCGACTTTTCTCGCCATCCTATTGCTATTAAACTGCGAAAGTACTAGGTTGGCCAGGGTTTTATATTCCTCAGCAGGCTCACAGGTTATTGTGAGGAATTGCAACAGGGACTTCTCACATTTGCGAGAAGCGACGCAATCGAGGTTTTCCTTTGTTTTAGAGTCTTTTCATTTCCAATGGTAGATGAATGTTGTCACTCTAATCACGTCCATTAATCTATTTACATAATATCCTTTAGAGTTTCTTGCAACCTTCGAAGTGCTTAATCCCTTTGATATTCAATTTTGAATAGTAAACATTTAAGTCTATTAGGTTTTTGACTTAGTATGCATGCTGCAGTAACCGAAACTACAAAATATAGTTGACAGTCACTGTATTTGTAACGAGTAAAAGGAATGCCAGTTCAACGAACAGTCAGTTTGCACTACGATATTTGCAGGATTTAAACTATTCGAATTCCACTTCATGCCAAATTTTCTTGCCAAAATAAAAAAATCGTTCTCAGTTGACAGTACCAACTGGCTTTTCTTCTACAATGTGGTAGGAAACAGACATATTTGGTCACATTTGGACTGGTAGAACGATTTAGAAGCGTTTCGTTTCCAAACCTGAGGTACTCAGAGGAAAGGAAGAATGCCGTCTGTGGGTAAATCTAAGAGAAATTTGCAATACGTTAATTTGAGCAAGAATATAAATCATATAAAGACCAAATCAATAGTTTGGGAACAACTTGAAGGTTTAATGTTTGTTCAAGTGATTGTTGACATTTGGTTGTTTCCTCTGTTTGAAGATGCATTAAGGACATCAAGGCTGTAAAGCAAGTTCAATATATATTACAATTTTACTTACAACTTTGCACTCTGGAAAGTATATTAGTTAAAATACTCAAATTTTGTGCAATATAAGTCAGGTTCAAGTCCAATTGCTGACAGCGTCATTCAAACTCTATCTCTGGTCGCAGAATGATCAGCTTTCCTAGCCGTGATAGGTACCTCTGGAGAAAATAATCAATATCAAGCGTGATACTGACCACATCACCTGCCGGTGTACCTTTTGTCGCAATGAGCTGGCTAAGGTTCTTTGGCAAATCGATGAAAAACAACAACCAAGACAGGATTTAATGCACTTTCATAGAGTGTGGTCCTATTTATGTTAGTAAAAATTTGTAGAGTAATTATTGAAATATTATTCTCAAATTGTAAGAAAAATATATATATATAATTTTTTCAATGACAATACTTCGTTAGGTTGTATCACGACCAATATTTCAAATGCGTCGAAGACCACTTGGAGGCTGTGTCATTCTTGGTGGCCGTCTACCGATAAAGAATAAATGCATTAATTATTGCAGCTGTCCTTAATGAAAACTGGAAAGTTCCTGTAAGGAGGTAGTGGCAGGGATTTTGAAAATCAGTACGCCTGACAGTTTAATCAAAGATACGAAAGGTCCTGAAGATACGAGGAATGAATCCGCTGTGTCTGCAACAGTCTGAGTGGACTAAAAAATATAACGTTTTAAATTCAACAAAAGTTGGTTGCTCTTCAATCGAATGAAGGTGAATCCTATCTCGATTGGGAAATCAAAATTGAAGGAATCTGGATATATGATTTTGAGCCTTGTCATACAGAAAAGTCCAAGTTTCCAGCGAGAAGAAAAATTTGACGGCAGCCGTCAAAAATCAAAGACATGAAATTTTCCAACGATGAAGGGAACGTAATTGCCACAAGTTGAGTTCTAACAGGTATTATATTCGCGGCACTATACTACAAAAACTTTGTACAGGGAGGCTTCTTCCACCAGTTCCAAATTCATGCCTTGATTCTTCACGATAATGTCCATCCACATTACACTGTATCAACCAGTAAAATTCCCGTAAAAGTTAGCTCGAAACCCGTCGGCCATGCAACTTTAAGTCCTAATTTATATATCTCAATATCTTCTTTTAGATCAAGAAACACCCTCAAGTATACGTTTTCAGACACAAGAAAGCTTCGAAGAGAAGAAACCCGAAAAACTCGGATGGTCTATAAGAACGAGACACTGCATGGAAGCTAAGAACTTCTGCGCTACGGGAAGCGGGAGGAGGGTGTCTTATTGTTGGTTTGTTATCACTAAAATCGTTTTCAACTAATTCTTATCGAATTTTATTATTATACATGGCAAACACAGATAATAATCTCATGTTTTGTAACGGTATGCTGTGCTTTGTGGTTAATATTTACTGTTCTTCGACGAGGGTGCTTTTTTGCGATGGATTCACGGTGTTCATCGTTGCTCAAATTACTTTACGTTTCCTTGAAATTTTGGTTACCTTCGTCTGAAGTTTGAAATCTCCTGATTCTGAATTGCGGGATCTATTCGAGGATTCAACTGGGAAATGCATTTTCTTGTTGTGAGGTGGTTTCTGTTACCCCAATCAGGCTCTGTTCTGGGCTTCAAAACATATTTTATGCTACGATCTATAAGGATACGATGCTAGCCCATTGCCTGACTTCCTCTTGATACAGTTGTTATGAGAGTTCCGTTATAAGACACCCAAAACTAACCTTGTACTACTTTCCTTTCTTTTCCGAGGAAGTGTTAGTAGGATTGGGAAGCAGGGCCGTATGTATCGCCACTGTTGGCAACCCTTGATAAGAAACCAGTCTCCTTATATAGAAACTGGTAAACCTTCTTCGATACTGAGGTCATTTGGGAAGATTTAATCTTGGCGGCAAAGTATCAGTGAAACTGGGGCATTTTCAGAAAAAATTTATGCAGAGGAATGTCAATGGTTAACCCATTAGTGTGTTTCCGGGCAAGTCCGAGTACAAATCAAACTGAACAGACGATTCTAGGCAAGCAACTTTTACCTAAGTCTTTTGCAAATGTGAATGGTTAGAAGTGAGATCTCAAACAAAATATATATACATATGAGTTGGTGCCACCAAACATGTCAAAATAGAATGGTTTTGATCCTATAGACATCACAAAAATTGAAGCTGAAAACAGTCGGCAAACTGCAGTGAAAACATAACCAACAAATTCACAAAATTAAGAACAGTAATTTGATTTCTCATGCTGGCTTTATTTTTAAATATACTCCTGTACTCCTGTAGTTGTCCTGTACTAGATTAATACACTTAATACTTTTCAAGGTACAGACTCGGTTTGAGAACTCTATTTTACGAGTATCGCTTGCTTATTCCATAATGGAATTTCTTGATTTTGAAGTGCGAAATTGACAAAAAGAAAAATCGGTTTCCAACAATAAACAAACTAGTGTTTCTACGTGAATAAATGTACCACATCGTCTTCGAAAGGGGTCCTAACTTTTTGACTAACTTTTTGACCAAGTATTTAGGGACTTGGAAGTTACAAAGTAAGTACTCCTTTGTAATTCACAACAACACAACACAATTTTCGGAAGGACAACTAGCGGACGATGATTGCAGAACACCTGTGACTTTTTCGAGGCAATTCTCGACATTGGTAGGAACAACGAAGCATATGACTAGTAAAGTCTTTTGAAATCTCTCGCAATGAAAGATTTTGTGCATATTGAAAAAGTTATAAGTCCTTCTTCACGCCCTGAATCGTCAACTTTAATTATTAGCTGAACCATAAATGATCAGTAACTCGTTGGTAACAGTTGGTAACAGTTGGTAACCTAAGCGTGGACACAATCATCCTTTAATCTCAACAAAATTGTCTCCTTGAAGCTTGCAGCTGACCAATTGGATCCTTCGAAAAATCAAATGAAGCACTTTCCTTTATATCAAGCACTCCAGTCATTTCATCACACTTATCAATCAAATTACAATGACATTCCTCCTTAAGACTTTACGCGAAGGCTCTGTTGGAAAGGATAACTCAATTTGAATTGTTTTAAATAATACATTTGACCTAAATTTCAACTGCAGCATTGGCGTATTGAGCTCCACCGACTTTACAGACGTTTTATTGGCTGGCAGTAAAAAATAACACTTAATCTTACGAACGAAAAGGATAATGGACCAAAAACCCTCCGTTATCCGAACCGTATCAATTTCCAATCTTTAACTACAAATGATTATACTTAGGGCAATGAAAATATTGTACTATTTTCTGCCGTACGTATCCTATTTCAATAATTGAAACAATCGAAAAGAAAGCAATTTTCCTTGGACTTTCCGATTTCCAATACACTGAGCGAGAGAGAGAGGAAGAGAAAATGAGCGAAAGATTCTCATCTCAATTTCGTTCAATGACGCAGAGAAGAAAATAAGAGGAAATTGTGATTACAAAGTATCGAATTGAGCATAGAGTTAAGTACGGGCACAGTCAGCCGAAACTCCTTGCAATTCCCAACGAAAATCCAACTGGCCATTTTCCGAGCTCATTCTGATAAGCAAAATTTATTCATAACATGAGCGTCCGAGCTGCAGGACCGCAAGGAGTAGAGAATAGACCAAGTGGAAGCTACGGAAATAGACAGGCTTGGATTTTCCGATGCTTGCATTCAAACTTCAATAGAGTATTGGGCATTTGTATTGGTTGATCGATTTCGATATATTTGTGCAATTGAAAAAAATGTCTACAGTGCCGTTTCCAATAGAGCTTCGCTCCTTGTCCGCCTTTCATTCCTGTAGAATTCCTGCTTTATGTAGAGTTTTGTTTCGATTATGTTACAGCTAATAAATTCCGAGAAATCGTAGCTCTGTTTAGACATATGCAAGGATATCTCGATTTTTGTGAAAATTGTTAGCTTACGTTTCTACTGCGTTCTATGGATCATATCAAGTTGTTGCAATCACAATCAATTGTGCAGAAGTGACCTATGGTTCATGTGTTAAAAGGTAAGTCGTAACGACTGCCTATTTGAAAACTAATTCCAGAAATGAAACTTGGATTGCAATGTGCTCCCGAGACGATTTTGCTTACAATATGTAAGCAGGGACGATGCATAAGCAAAAAAATCTTGAAAAAGGATTTAGATAATATGTAGTAAATTCACTGCCCACAAAAAAAAACAATAACGATTTAGAAAACAGCCCAAATCTCGGACTAGCAGGCGTATTGGACGTAACACCCCATCGGCTCAAAAACGGATGATTAATCTGCGGTCAGGGTTGATCCAGAAGAATATGGACAGTTATGAGAGCCATACCACCGTTGTCAAAATTGAAGCTCTTGGGTTTCAACAAGCCACGGAAACAGCAATGAACAATACACACTTGTCTTCAGCACTGCGTATCCTTACATCAACTGGCCCTACACTTAGTGCAGGAACAAAGACAGTCAATCAAAACCACATTAGCTAGTAAGTAAGCTACTGAAAACTAAATTGTGCGTTCGATCGCAGGAGCTAACAAGGAAACCAAAGAACGGACAAAACAGCAGGTTCAAGCAATTGACGCACAGTAAGAGTAGATTTTACCAACATATTCAAAACAGCAATTAAATAAAGCCTTCTGGAAGGAGACTCCTTTAGCTTGAAATAGCACTAGTGGCTCGAGGATTAACCGAGATTTTTGGGCTTCATACCATCAAAATAAGGTCTGAATAACTTTTGAGGAAGAACAAGAATGGCGTAAAAACCCTAGTTGTAATGAACGTAGGCCACAATTTTGAGGATAAAAAAATGGTTGTCATTGAAACGTATCACATAAGCGAAGTTGGCGGAAAGATTTGACGCTTAAAGACAGTCTATGACTAATTCAAAACCGGCTTTCTCTCAGCCTATCGAAGACCCCTTCAGGAAGAGCTCCAATGGCACTTTGTCCTATTGTATAATTTTCCGTTGAATCCAGCTAAAATTTTGATGGTGGGGAAATTTGTGGAATTTGTGAACCGGAATGGTCGATTTTCGGAATTGGTTTTTAATTGAAAATTTACGAAAGCGACTTTCGCTGCCCAGAAGTGAGAATTCTACGAAAATCATTACTTTCTCGCAGAGAGTTGAAGCAAAATGTTTCATTTTAAAAAATTTTGTCAAATGTCAAAAATATTCTGAAAATTTTAAATATTTTCTTGTCATTTAAGTGCAAAAAGTAAGACAGATAAGAACAGCAAGAAGAGTCGTTGCGTGGAAATGACAATTTCACCTGCTGTCATCTGAACTCTGTTAGCTAACGAACTTCAAACAAGGCAAAATCAAACAAATAACAAATAACTTTTTGCAAAATGCAACTTTCTTCAACTGATGCGTGACATTCATCAATTAAGTTCAAACTACCAAACTAAGGCCACTTGTTGTCTCCTGTAAGGCATCTAGATAGTCTATTTGTTTTTGATTAAAACTATGTCCGACTAGTTAAGAATTAATACTGGGTTATGCTGTAAACTACTTTGTTCTGTATCAAGCCATAATGACATTTGTATAGCTATTGTTGAAGTTAAATTTGGCTCTAAATTACAACCAGATTAAAGTTTGGGCAAGATACCAGGAGCAAAATAGAAGACAATCCATTTTTCTTCAAAAACTCTGTTATAAGATTGCTGCGAATGCTAGGAAATACCAATCCATGGAGCCAAGTAAAGATTACCATGACCCTAATTGTGGCAGCTTTATAACCTTATAACTGGTTCTTGGAAACGTTTTTAAGACGTTAGCGTTTGACAAACTATATGAATATAATACATTCAGAGGGTTTCCGGACAAGTGATATTCAAGAAACCTTGGATACCATTTGGAACGATATTCCACTTCTACCCTGCTTGAAAAATCTAATTTCATCCTTCCTGAGCGATAGAATATATCAAGTCAAAGTTTTAATAGCCAGAATCCACTAAGCAGACTGTCCTTGCTAGTGCCCTCAGGGTTCATTTCTCAGTCCCACACTTCTCAATAGTTACACATCTGGCATCCCCACAACTCAAAACAGCCGTTAAGCTGCGGTTACGTACATCAGCTGCTTGTATATTACTAACATCAACACTGCTCTGATTGTCATCAGCCTAGAGAAAAAGCTTGGGAACATCTACCAGGACTTTTGCACATGGAAACTTTAAATCAAACTAATGGAAGCCGTGGCAATATTCTACATCCGTAAACGAAACTCCACTATGTTGCCAGACAGACCCATAAACTTGCTAGATCATATGATTACTTGTTCCAAATGTCTTAGGTTAAAACCCAATAGAAAGCCTACTTCAAAAAACCACATTGAGCACATAACAGTCGACCATGGCCCTGAGGAAAAAAATGCTTATCCTAAAAACAAGTGTCCAGCCTTTAATCATCTACAGAGCAAATACATGAAACCAGTGACATGGATACCTTAAGGTAAAGCTTCATGTCACCCAGGAATGCTGGTTTAAAACATCCCTTGACACATCCTACTACTTCTTCTCCAACTTGCTGTATAAAAGAGCAAATATATCCCCATAGGGAAGGGAATATATAAAATATTTTGTGCTGGATTGTGCGCTGCAGCTTTGTCAGCTACTGCCCTGATTTTTTGGGAAAAACTCATCTTCGAGTCTATCAGGACGCCCAGGTACTTTACTGCTGATTTCGATTCGACCAGCTCATCCCCTATACTGATAGGCCGTACTCTAGGGATTTTCTTCTTCGTTAGGATGACCACTTCGGTTTTTTTCCAGAGCCAGCTTGAATCCGTGATCGGTCATCCAGTCCATTGCCCTCCGCATTAACGTATTGAGTCTGAGTTGCGCATGGTCTACTGTGCGTCCAGCGACCAGCGCCGCGACATCGTCCGCATAGCCGATCAAACGTGACTCATCGGGCAGTTCAAGCTGCGCAAGTCCATCGTAGGAGATGTTCCACAGGCCGGGCCAAGGATAGAGCCCTGATTGACACCTGAAGTAAGATTTGTACTTCGCCTACCCTCCTTTGAGTCGTGAAGTAGGCTGCGGTCCTTCAAATAGTTCCTGAGTATCCGCATTAGGTACACGGGTACTTGAAAACAATTTTCTAGCGCTTCCAGAATATCCACCCATCTAGCGCTGTTAAATGCATTTTGGACATCCATAGTAACCAGCAGGACGACCCGTCGTGTGGAAATACTGTGAGACTCCGCACGTTGGAACGCGCTCAATACTTCTAAAATTGCGTCGATTGTGGTGCGGCCTGCTCTGAAGCCATACTGCCGTGGAAATAGGTCCTTGGCAGTACGAATCACGTCAGCGAGTCTTCCCCTGATAAGTTTTTCAAAAACTTTTCCGGCCGTGTCAAGTATACACAGTGGGCGGTATGCAGCTGGCGACTCGGGAGCCCCTTTTCCCTTCGTAATGAGCACAAGTCTCCCACCTTCCAGCACTCTGGGAACAGCCCTTCGCGCAGGCATGCGTTGAACATGCGGAGGAGCAGGTCAGACGAAAAGTGGAAGACCATTTGCAGCACCTCTGCTGGAATCCCATCTGGTCCTGGAGCCTTTCTGGCCTTCATAGACAAGACTGCTTTCTCCCATTCCATCTTCGTGAAAAATGGAATTTCCGTTGGTGTTTCATAGTGAACGGCTTCAACGATGGCGGGATGGATGGGGAAGAGAGCCCGCACGATTTCGTCCATCTTTTCTGCCTCGTATGAGTGAGGTCACCTTTGGACACCGAGCTTCCGCATTACTATTTTGTAGCCCAGGCCGCATGGGTCTCTTCACGTCGTCCACCAGGTTTTGCCAGCGGCTGGCCTTGCTGCTATTGATATTTCTCCGGAGGCAATTTCTAGATGACTTGTAAGCAGCTAATCGGATACATGTCTCTTCCCGGGGTCGAGCTCGCTGTGTCCTGCGTCGTAGTTTGTGACACTCCCTTCGTTTTTCGGCAATTTCAGGTGACCACCAGTATACTGGGGGCTTGCTGTGCCGGGGTCTTCGTAGGGACATTGAAGACCTGCAAGCGGATGTAATGATTCTCATAGTTGAGTAAACGACATCTCTTGCAGTAGGTTCAGTACGACGAGCCCAGTTCGTGCTGCCATGTCCACGATCCGTTTGCCCCGAGCGTCTGACTGGGGCATGCCCCAATGGATTCCCTTTGCGTTGACGTCACCTCCGACGAGCATATGGCCCTCAATACTCGAAACAGCGTCCTCCAAAGCATTGAGCCAAAGTTGAAAGGACGACAACGATTCGTTCGGAGTTAGGTATACACTGAAGAGTGTAGTTCCCGAACTTTGAACCCAAACGAAACCATCTCCTCGCCCCCGATCCTGCACTTGTAGGTGAGCACTGTTCCGAACCCAGGTGGCGGCTTTACCAGATTCGTCAGGATACCATGTTGGTGAGTTTCTGGTGTGATGTTGCTTGCTCAGCAGTAGTAAGTCAGCTTACCTGTCTCTCGCAAAGTGTTCCAGTAGGTCTTGGGCGATGATACTTCGATGTAGATTGATTTGAAGTATACGAATCAAGGCGCTTTTGCCTTGGTTAGGGCTTCTTGGAAGACCCGACACTTCCCTGTGCCCGGAATAAGTTTCAAATCATCTGGTCTCGGGTTATACTCCTGGCAAAGAACACAGTGTGACTCGTCTGTGCATTCCTTCTTTTTATGCCCTGTCTTACCGCAATTGTAGCACAAGGAGCTTCGGTCAGTTCCATTACATGCCTCGTATCCGAGGCAATTGAAACACCGAAGGGGAATGGCCCTTCGCCGTATCTGACAAATAACCCACGCTATTCTTATTTTGCCCTGCTTCAAAAGCTGTTCTGCTTCCCTCTCTGTGAGGTCGATTATGGCCATGCGTTGACCCCTGTTGTTCGGTTTGGCCAGCCTGACTTTCGTCTCACCTAGTACGGGGAAGTCGCGTTTTAAGGCGTCTTCTATTTCCTGTTGTTTCCTTTCCTTTGATTTCTTTCTATTTCCTGAAAATACCTGTTGAAAAACCATTTAAGCTGAATAACTTTCGTCTTTATCCAACTGTGAACCAAATAACAGCTCCTATATAATGTTATCAATGAAAAAAGCCTTTTTCGAGATAGGAGGAAAGAAAAAATTGCTCAACTAGGCCATAGAAAGCATGGAAGTCAATAATTGGTTAAAACGAAAGCCTTAATTTGTTCAATATACGAGATCTGGGCTAAATTTTTCTTGCGAGTGCTTCCGAATGGACTTTGACTTATTTGGGAAAATTAGGCAGAGCGACATCCTTCCGTAAAACTGATCTCTGTCATCGAAGTAAGGCCCTTTTTTTCTTGGCAGAACCGCGTAAACGAATAAACTCAATTTAAAATTTATACCCAGACAAGATCCCCAGAATTAAAGCTAACATATCCCATTATTATCCGCTAGTAGAGGTCAAAATTAGTTCATAGGTCAAACGTGTAGGAGGAGCAAACGGACCAATAGTGCTTCAGACGCCATCCTCGAATCATATCATCCCAAAAATTTCCATTCGTATTTTGGCCTGTATTTGTAAGTTTAGTTTATTACCGGCATATGGAGTCCTTCACATGATTCATTGCCTGAAGACATAAAACGAAGCATACCAAATTTTAAAGCGTATTCACTCGGCATTCGCAATCAAGTCAATGGGAAAATATTCCATTATCATATTCTAGAGTGTATTCATAACATTTCCATGAAGCCTGCATGTAATAAATAATTTTCTATATTAAGCGAATTGAACACATTTCCCTATCCTTATTTACATCTAATAATTTTTCCTAAATATTCATATCTCCATTTAATTTTCAACTCACTTCCGGTGAATCGCTATAAAATAGCTTTTCTCAATTCTAACCGAGTGAGCACGTAAACATCTTAAGCCCATAAAATAATCATGATGACGTGTCTCCTGGGTCTTACGAGCAAATTAACAACGCATCTCTGTTTTCACTTTCTCAAGCAAAAACAAAAGACTTTCCCCATTCAATTCGATTCATTCCGTTTTGGGGGTGTTGGAAACATCACTCTTGGTTTTATCGACCAGTTCATATCCGTGTCCTGGTCGAAATTTCGCCACCTCTTCGCCAGCAAACTTAAATAATGGCTCAGCGACACAACGCTTTAGAGACCGACTTCCTCTTTGAATTTTAATCGTCTCATTAAGGACATTTTTCAGATAGTACGAGTCCTCCTCGCTTCCAGCGAAGACGCTCAGTGCTGAAAGTTAGTGTTACGTTGTTTCGCTTCTTGTTAAAAATGCCATCAGAGGTTTGCGTTTGATGTTTCCACATAAAAAATTAAAGGACGCATTTGTCGGCGGAAACAATGTCCTTGGAGATGTGTTAAGTTGTTTCAATAATTTCATTAAATTAAAACTAATGCTTATGTCAATGTCACATGACACTCGATGCCGGTATCCGCTGTGCTCGGTTATCGCTGTTTAAGGTAATTTTTAGTAAAAAGGATGGATTTAGGAGTAAGAATAGTCAGGAGAAAAGCGAGTTGAGTTTTTCTTCTTTTCTTCCTAACGTTTTCGAAAAAATGCCATCAATTTAAGTTAAGTGTCAATTTATTTAGAAAATAGCAAAGCACTAAGTTTTCCAAAAGATTTTGGAATTGGTATCCTTCTTACTTTTCAGCACAATGCTTAGAAATAACCAGTAGCAAAGTCAATTTGATCACGGGTTATTTAGTGGCATTAGCGAAATGTTATGGCATTCCGCAAAAAAATCATATCACTCAAATGCGTTTCAAATCCTGTCTACTTGCTTTTCAGCTTAAACTTTTAATTTTTCCGCAAAATTATCGAGATTTCGAAAAAACAAACATGATACGTGAAAAGGTAGCTGTAGCTGGACCGAAAAATGCAAGAGAGGACTACAATTGAAGCTAAAGCCAAAGTATAAGATAAAAGAAGAAATTAAAAAAGGAGCCAAGGCAGCGCAATGATACCAAAGACGTGCATTAGAAACAATGCGTTCAATCCAGCCCACATCTGATGTTTTATGACCAAATGATATTCTCTGTTATCTGAGATATTTTTAGACAAAATAAGAGACAAGGTGCAGATCCAAGGAAAGGATATGCTGATTTCGCGAGAACTACGATTGATAACTATCATAAATGTCAGATAAGTCTACTGAAAACATGCCACGAGAATCATAGGTTCAGCTCAGTTCATAGCTCAGAATATTGGAGCCAAGGACTCGTTGCGTTAGGACTGAAGTCACAGCGATATACTCTCCTGTTAAGTCTATGTTCTATCCATTGCAGTCTTTTATTGGAAGTTAATCCTTAACCTACGACATTGGGTATTAAAACGAATTCATTTAGAATAATGAATAACTCCGATAATGAATAACTTCATTTAGAAAAACTCCTAAGCTTATTTATTTATTTTAGTTTTTCACGCTTGTTGTGTGGACAATTTTTTGCATGTTTTCTGCTTTCATCATGATCCTGCGTCAACGAAAGTACTGACATTAGAAATTGTTTAAGCATTGTAATTCAGAAAAATATAAAGGAATCGACGGCGTAGAGGACTTATGCAGGTTGGAAATATTTGAAGTGAATACGTTTTATGCAATTAAAGGAATGAGTGGAAAACTTAATCTCTTCCCCTTCTTCTTCTTAGCACTACAGCCCCCCTCGGCCTTTAGCGGTCGTCTCGGTCCATTGATCTCCAATTTTGAACTACTTTGTTTCATTTTTTATTTTTTATTCTAAAGGTTTTTGCTGTAGATCTAATCCATTCTGAGCCTCTGATTCAGGTTTCGAAAATATTAAGAAATTTTACAGGGACCCGTCGCCCAATCTCCACTCCGCCGGCATGGTAATTGCTTTGAGTCCGTTACCGGGCGCAAAACGCTCGCCTTCACCCTCTTACGTCCTTACAAAGCATTGTATGTAGGATTTATTAGCACTGCTATAGGTTTATTTGCAGGTATTTCTTGACATTCTTGTCCAACATTGAGTAATCAGTAAACCCACTACAGACCCCGAGACCATTTTGAAACCATTTATTTATTGGATTTGGGATGAGGAACCATGGAAGCTGTGGGTTGGGGAAACAAGACGATCCCTCCAACTTTCTAAATCAGGCCTGAGACCGGTGAAGTTAACTTAACTCACTTAACTCACTTAACTTAACTTAACTTCTATGGTGAAGTTAACTTAAGCTCCACGCGTTGATAACTCTTTTGCATTATCTATAACTGCCGTAAAAGCCTAAATAGCCAAAATGTATTTCACCATATCTAACTCAATAAGACTTGCAAGCAACGTGCAGCTCAATCCTAAAAGACAGGCCTCGATTTTCCAACCTAAGTGTTTTAGGCTAGTTCCGTTTGAAAACATCAAGTTACTCTAGAGTTACATCTTTTCCCAGAAAGTCTAGGAAGCAGCATCTAGTGCTACTTTGCTACTTTTCTTTCAAAAAAACGAGGTCAAAACAACTTCCAGAGAAAAAACAAATATGGAGTAAATCGTTTGTTTGGATTGGTTCCAATCCTAACAGGCGAGGGAGAAGTAAGAAAAAAACACTCCCTTCTGGATGGTCCGAGTCTACCAGACGAATGTTTTACAAGGTTGAGGGTGCTAATATGATCGAACTAGAGCCTTTGACGACCACAGAGCTAGGCAACTTTATTGGTTTCAGTAGAACGACAGGGTATACCGTATGTAAAAAAATGAAGTGCTACGAGTTGATGCGGGCTTATAAATTTTCCAACAGTTAATCCTAAAATTATAAAAATTATAAAGCAGCACCTCTTGTTTGTTTTATGAAAATATCAACCTGTGATAACTTGCCGCCCGAGTATGTTTTCAAAACTAGTGTCAATGAGCACCCGAAGCATACTCTCTCGAATCCATTCACCAATTTACTGTTTGCAAGTGCATCTGTGTCTTCTTCTTCATCAGTATTTGCTGAATATTCTGATAACTTCGTGTCATAGTCTCACTTTTTCCACTTATGATTTGGTTCAGCAATTTTTTATCGCGTAGCTCTTGGTAAGGACTCACTTGATGACGGCTAATCAATTTCGGCAGTTAGGCTAGTAACTCCAGATAGAAATACATGATAAACCGAAGATTCGGGTGGAAATTTTGTCTCATTTTTAGGCGACCAAGGCCATTTCAACAGCGTCCTCGAAGTCATAAACGAATTATCTCGGAAGGTGTAGGTGAACATCTCTTTCGTTATCCTCATTGGAAAAATAAACGACAGATTCGTTATTGCAGTGCTTTTTTTCTACGGTTCTTTTTTGTCCTCCCCAGTTTTGTTAGATTGACACATAAAATACGGTCAAAATATACCATAAAACTATCTATCAATTCAAGTGATAACATAACCTAATTAAATATCTGAAACGTAAATAAATAAAACTTCCTGCCTGGATGACAGGTCGTAACTTACTGATAACCGTGGGAGACTGAATGAAGCGCTCTGCTTAGTTCACGTTTATGGTGCTATAAGGGAACATCAGCGGTTGTAAGCGCAGAGTGTTTGTGTTAAAAATATATTTGACGAAAATAGAGACCGATACAAATGAGAGCTTTCAGATAGGAATGGGTTTAAGTTCCGCACAATATCAGCCTGCAACAGCGATATCTTTCTGAAAGGGTTGTCTAAAACTTCATTTAGAACCCACGTCTGGACTGTACCTCTTTTGTATTCAGTTCTTAGTTTCAAGCAAAGGTTTCTAGTGCCTTGAACAAAATCTGATTGAAAAAGTTTGTTCAAAAGAAGGAAGTTTACAAAAATAAGGAGCGTAAAAAACCAGCACAAGTAGATTTACAATTATATTGTTTTTTAACAAGTTGTTATGAGAAAGGTAACATTGTTTGACACAAAAATGAGAGGGTATTCACCATTCACCATTGCCATCAACAAAATCAATTTGAATTTGTGTGTATTAGTTTCCATTATTGTGTTTTCTCCGAATTTCGATCTTGCTTTCCGGTGATATCTGTTCCTTTGTCGACAAGAAACAAAAGCTGTACAGCAAGGAAGTTGGTTTTCCAAAGTGAGTGGATTCCGTTTTCACAGATATCGTCATGGATTCTCCCCACGCAAATTATCATATGACTTATTGCCAATTATGCGTATTTTACTCGCATTTTTACGCATTGATAAAAATTTCAGTTATTTCTTATGTCTATTTCATCTCTCGTTAAATTTTAATATTATCACGCTCCATTTGTTTGATAACAATTCAATTCCTTCCAAAATCACATGAACTTGATTTTGATTCGTGATTTCGTTTTGTTGTTTTTTTTTTTTGTTTTATTCACTTTCATCCGAGCTCGGCATTTCCACACAGTTTCCTTCTGTAGCATATATGCCAGGACACATAGAGGTTTGTCCTGACAATGAGGTTTAACAGCATTTCTTGTTTACTTGCTCAGAGCTGCATATTTTCACAAATAAAAACCGAACGAGCCATTAAACAAAGCTCCCAACAAACTTTGTTTGCACACACGGGCGGGATGGAGAAAATCTATAAATATTATTTTTAATATACCTCGCAGGAATTTAAATAACTGGCAAAATGGCTGAAACACAGCCATGAAATTAATCAAAATAAATCAAAAATCAAGCGAAAGTCTTACCGAAGAGTGAAGAAATTGCGGATATGCCATAAAATTCTCATAAATAAGAAAATTTCCTCCATAAGAGATTTATTGAGGAATATTCGTTTGGTTGAATATGTGTTGAGTTTGTTCACGGCTCAGCGAATAAAAAGGATAATTGTTAGAGATTGGAATAATTGCTTTTTCGGCAAATAAAGATTTATGTTGAGGTCATTAATCGAACAATGAATCTACGAGAGCGCAATGATATAAAACGGGCATAGAGAAAAGCAGGACTATTCCGCATGCAGGACCAACGCTGTTTTCCGTTTACATCATACCAAGTCTATCCGAAAATATTGGTAGACCTTATTGAGAATGTTCCAACAGCATTATTAAGATGTGCCAAGACGGATTTTAAGGCGAAAGATCATCAATTGACCGCTTGGTTTCGGCTAGGCACATGATTGCAAAGTGCATCAAGGTCAAAGTGCAGGCTTGGAAATTTTTTGGAGATTTAAAAGAAGCATAGGACAGTTCCGAACGGACTGCGCTGTACGAAATAATGTTGAGTTTCAGTATCCGAGGCAACAGAATGACAAGGACTTTGACTGCATCTCAAGTCTGCATCAATATTCCACTGTTGCCTTTATCAATAAATCGGACTCAGGCAAGAAGATCAAACAGAACAAGACGCGCAAATTAGTTGAGAGTTCTCAAATCCAAGATTGAGCATTGGAAAAATTGTGTTAGTGATAAGGTTGATGATCCGTAGGACATGTAGCTAAGATGTCTTGGAGTCGGAATCATAGGAAAAATACTTCTCGGATCCGTGTTAGTAAGAATGCGACTCCGACATGGTCGGATTGTGTCGGGCCATCATTTGAGGAGTCTAACATCGCGTTCGGAGTATACTGAGGGACAAAGATCTTAACCCTTACAACATTCGAAAATAAGTGTGAGTGCTAAGAGATCCCGCAGTCGCAAGGCTCCTGGATGGAATGGCTTAACTAGCGACATGCTTAAGTGCATCTAGAACGTTGTAGCAGACTACGTTGAATTTTTTCTGGAGTAAGAACTATAGGCTTGGTTCCTTCCCTACGCCTTTTAAGCCTAAGGTTTATTTAGTATTTTTGTTTCGTGTGTTACTTCCAATTCCTCAAGTCAACAAATCCTCGTGCCTTGACTTTTCAAACAGGGACTTTTTACACTCTCATATTTCTGGGTTAAGAGCTAAATCATGCTTGAAATCTGCATTAACAGATTGCGTCTTCTACTACTTGGTCTAATCTAGATCGCAACGCTAATATTATATAACTTCAAAGGTCGGAATCAACTGGCAAAATCTACTCCAAATCTCTTTTGCCTAATTTTAGCTAAATTAGCCGAATTTACTGCCAAACTACGAGATCTGTTCATAAACGGTCGTAAATTGTGGATTTCCGCAGGATACGAATATTGGATTTTCCATATTTCCACGGCGTTATGTTGGCGGCCAGGCCCCTCACTTATGCTGACCAATTTAGTCATTTTGAATCTTCAATTAATTTTTGACAGCTATTTTGCTTGGAGGTGTCAATTTTTGTCTGTTCCGAAAAATGACTCATCGAGTCTGTATTAAATTTTGTGTGAAAAAAAACGTGAGGGACTCGGACGCATTCCTGATGTTGTAGACCGTGATGGTTAAGTTGGACCAAAATAACGTTTATCATTGGCACAAAGTGTTCCCAGAGAGCGGAGAAGATGCGAACGACGAACAGCGTGCTGGATGACCAAACACGTCAAAAACAGAAGAAAACATTGATAAAGTGAAGAAAATAGTGTTGGCCGAATGTCGAATAAACTTTGGAGAAACTGATGAGGACCATATGAATTGGTGCGTAACATTCGAACTCACCATTAATTTTGAGTTCTGATGGTCGCTGTAAAATCCGTATTAATTTGCTCAGTTTTCACCTAAAACAGAATCGTATTGCTGAGGAGCTGGTGGACTCTCTCAAGACTACCCAAATTCGATCCAGAAGACCACAACTGATGACAAATCATAGGTTTGCGGTTATGACGAGGAAACGCGCCAAGCTCGGTCGCGCAGTTTCCGTCGACTACCACGGTATGGCGCTCCATTGGTCCTTGCCACAGTATAGAACAGTCAATCTGGAATATTTCCTGAATTGCTGATTGACTGTTCTATTCGGTGGTAAGAACCCATGAAACGCCCAGATTTGTGGAAGAACACGAACTAGCTCATCCTCCATGATAACGCCCCTCTTAACGAATTTTTGACAGAAAACACTCATGATGTCGCAGACATCGTTTGCTTCAGACCTAGCCTCCGGCGACTTTCTCATGCTCATGAAATCCCTATAAGCCATATTCATATCTACGGATACGCCGCGATTGAGGAGATAAAGATGGCATCGAAAAAGAAGCTGAGCAAGATCAGAAAAAAACAATTCGCTTGAGCTGCTTCGATAGTTTTGAAAAAGCAAATACAATACTTGATGGGGTTTACTTTGAAGGGGACATAATTGATATTGATTGGTAAATAAGTAATTTCATAAAATAACATAAATTCCTAAATAGATCTTGTGTATTTAACTGACATGTTCTTTTCAATTTTTCGCATTTCTATGAACTTTTTTTGATATCTTTGAAGATTCGAAACATGCGTTAACCTACATGTAAAATACACTCAAGTCAATATTTTTAAATATCTGGGAGCATTGTAGAAAACATGTTTGTCATTGTGAGTTCTCCGAAGTTTGTGACAAATTTATATCATCTTCTACCACAATACCATCCGAAACCACAAAAATTGAAAATCGGACAGTAATTCCAACAATCCCAGTTAACGCGAACGAAAAAACTAAAGCCACGTTTAGATCAGACGCCGTTTCCGGAAAATGTCGGTCACTAGTCGGATACTCCATACCATTCTTGATAATACTCAATCGTAGTATTGATTTTGAAACTACGATTTTCTGCGCAAAACTGTCACATGCACTTCTTTGTCACATGCTTTTCAATGTTTTTCAAAGGATTAGTAGAAGGCATTGCCATGTCCAACCGAATGTTGTATTGTCTGAGTCCAATCAAAAGCCACTTTTCGCCACTATAGAAAACCATACAGGAGCCAACATTTAAAGGCAAAAGCTTTTGACTGCTTCAAAGATTCTCCTGGGCCATGATGTAAAAGTAAGACCCCGATTATATGCAAATTCCCAGAAATTACTTTTGCTGAACTGAAGTTTCTCCGTGCAAAAAAAACGTAAAATATTGCTACAGGTAAAATCCCTGTAAGGAAAAATGTCAAAGTAGAAGGAAATCATTTTGATTAATATTCGAAAAGTTTTATTTAAATTTGTCATTTGTGAGTAATGATCAAGGACATCAAGTTTTAATCGCTATGCAATCGCTGGCAGTTTCGATCTCACACAACTCACAACTTTTTCCTCTTCATCAAGATTCGAATCTTCGAAATTAAGTTTTCGCGTTGAATTAATCATCTGGAAGTCGACTAAGTCCACTCGAGAAATGAATGCAGGACCAACAGGCAATTTCATTTAATCTCTTCTCTGACCACACTCGTTGCTGTCATTTTCCCCCTGAAATTTTCATCATCATCATCGCCGTCATGTTTCCAAATAAATTTTCGGCTGGCGACACTGAAATATGACTGAACATTATTATTAGTCCTGCGGGAGATGAGGCCTGGCAAGGAGTCGCAACACAACACCTCCACCTCGTCCTGCTTCGTCTGCTCCTCCTGCCATAGCAGTGGACCACACCACATCCGCGGGTGTGAGCTGCCCATTCATTCATACATCGCCTGGTGCGGACACAATGAAATGTATAAAAAATAAGTTTGAGGAGCACGGCCGAGATGAGAGGATATTTAGGATGGCACTTAGCTGTCATCATTTAATATACACTCCAGGACAATTATTTAAATAAGAGGTTACAGCATTGGGCACGAGTGTCTGCGATAAGCGGAAGATATTAAGATAAGACGAGAATAAAGCACGGAATATATTCTCATTGTTTTCGCATTCCTTTCGAGGAGGCAGACTCGGATAACTGTGTTTGCTCTGCAAGTTGACACTATCTTCAGGCAATTCTCATGTTATCCTGTTGGAAATAATAACAATAATGGGCTCAATGTAAGGTTGCGGCGAACGTTGGGGACTGGTGCGTTGCAAGTGTAAAATGTATATAAATTTCCAGTGAAATCCGGGACTATATGTGGGGAGGCAGAGGATTTAATTGTGTATTTGTTCGGAAGACACTCGAGGCGACATTTAGGTCGTTCTATTAAACTCGAAAATCGAGTTGAGATTATAATTTTGATGGGGCTTAATTACAACGCCCCATTCGCAGAAAATAACAAAGGACGTGTATAGCGGATTAAGCTGGCAAGGAATGGATACTCATTTGTCTGGAAAATATATGCCCCGAGCTACTCAATGCAATAATGCAGTCGTTTCCAGGCGGATCACTTTACGATTGGATGTTATTTGGCACTATTTGGTATCTACTTGGCACTCACTGCCACACATATACAAAGGAGTGAGTTTTTGACCAGATGTTTCGCTTTGAATTCTGCTTGAAATGCTTGTACAAAAATTCTATGCATACTCATATCCTTAAAGCTAAACAATCACAAAAGAAAGTCCCTTCCCTAGTCCTTCTTAAAGTTGAATTTCAAACGGGAAGAAAGGAGCTCTTTAAATTCGAACTTCCACTGAATAGATCCCTTCCAACCCAAAGAAAACACTTATCATCGCAATTCTTCTAAATTCCACTTGGAAAATAATAATTTTCTACTATTCAGCGAGGACTCATTAGACTCACAAGACTCATCTTTTTCTCCACCTTCTAAAGCTTCTTAACAACTCGCAGCCCTCCCTCCGTTCGAGCCGGCTCCACTTCATCCTCCTTCGTTTTATTTTATTGCTGATATTTGATAATGATGTTTTTTACTTTCATCTCGTCCTGTCCTGTGTTGCTTTCTACTTAAAACTTAATAGCATGAATTCAAACATGGAGTGGTATAATGACTTTTATATGATTGATTGAATTTTGAAGAATACCCTTCTCCATTCTATTCTTCGGGGCTCGACGTTGTCTCCTCCGAGTCCTTTCGTTCCTTCGACTTTGTGGAGGAATTTGTTGTTGTGCCGTGCTTCGCTCTTCAGTCTGAAATTAAACATGTTCTATTAATGTTAGCATCTCTCGTTCGAGAGGAAAGATAGGTTCGTACGTCTATGTCCTTTGCGCCGAGTATTGTTGTTGGAAAGCGCTTTTGAGTTGATGATAAGAAAGAAAGGTAGTGGCAGGTGTAGGTATTGAGAAGCAAGAAACGTACCACTCTTGTGTGATAATTTGCAGTGTCGTATTCTTTATCAATATGACATTCACCACGTTATGCTGTCAATGTAGTTAGCAGCGCGTAAGTATTCGTTTGTAGTTTTAAAGAAATTCAACCGCCTGAACTTTAGCGCTCTAGCAATATATTTTTCGAAATTTGTTAATGAAGGCCTATTCATTAAACTCATGAGACTGATTTTCTCAAATTTTCTCTATTTTTCAAAAATTCTCAGATTTTCTCAAAAGGTGAGAATGAGGAGCGCCCAAGCGCAGTGAAACTTTCTAACAAGGAACTTTGAATGCAGTATATCACCAACCTAGTCATTATCGTTGGATATGATTATGAGACTCACTTCGGATGAAAATGCTTCTGCTGGAAAGAGATCACTTCTTACAATCACCTTGTCTACACACTGTTAATTCTTTCATTGAAATTAACACCAAAATGTAGCTTTATACAGTGATAATACTCTGAGGGGACTTCTCTCAGACAAAGATGGAAAGCACATCTGTATTGCGTGCTTATCCAAAAGTTTTCGTGGAGTATGCTTGTTTCAAGCCATGTACATACGCTGTGGAATAGCAACTAAAACCACCCACTTTTCGGGGTACATCACGCAACATCACGAGCTTTGTAAGATAGAGAGCTTAGTAAACAACCAAGGAGAATGGAGGTATAGCAAGAAGACTGATTTTCTGAGCTTAGAGGTATGTGCCGATGAGTTTTGCGCTGCAATAGTAAATGTGAGTCACTGTACATAAATAGAGTGTGTGGTTAATACACATCCTTTAACTTCTTCATCTTCAAATCCTACCTGCAGAAAGTATTGCTTACAGAAAGCAAAGCATCTGGAACATTTGACTTGTTCGAGGTGTGTCAGTGCTTATTTGTTGTTCTGCTTATTTGTATGTTCTGCTATCTATTCTGTTGTCCCCGCGTGGCAAGGAAATACCTGAATGCAAATACCAGCCTGAATTGTCTTCGTAAAAACAAAGGATTTTTCTAAAATCATGCCATTTCTTGTTTTTCTCCTCGGACTAAAAAAACATCGATCTAAAAATCGAAACCTGAAAAAGAAGCTGAAACAAGATGACATCAGGTGATGTTGCCTTCCACATTTGACATTAGAACTGGATTTTGGCTTTCCAGTTCGAAGACGCTTTAAGTTATTCCAACTTCAACATCGAATAATAATCGTCACTTCCCAAACAACTCATGGCCAATAACAATAGCGTTTTACCAATACTTGGTAAACAACTAGACAAATCAATTCTTCGACCATCGAACCTAGCTGAACATAATGAAACTCTCCCGAATCTCTAATCGGTTTCAAACACAGGCACTCAACTGAAAAACTATGATACCGCGTCGGATGCCTTGAAAGATACCATCTTTATAGGAACGATAAAATTTGGCTTTGGCTTTATTTAAAATTTTAAAAAAAAAAGAAGATATTTGATACTTTATCGCATAAGAGCCTCCTGCACAAGTTGGTTCGATTCGTATTCCCTTCAGAATTGGATATACCTGGCAAATTTGTGTCGAGATTCGGGCCACCTTTACTTAATCTCGCAATATTTAAAGAAACTATACCTGCGCTCCTGGAAGAGTTCCCCAAGGCACATTCCTAAACCCACTACATTTCAAAATATTTACCTCAGACGAAATTACACACATGTGATTTCCAAAACTGAATTTTCAAAGCGAATTAAAGACCCACTGACCCTATACGCGCGGTGGAACTAAGAAGGAATTTCGGCTGGGTCTTTCCGAAGCAGTTAGCCACGTCATAAATCGACGTGAATGGCTCATGTTTGTGCTCAAATGTCAAATAAACCAAATGAGTGGAGTAGAATTCTCTGCATGAAATAACCGGGAGATAAAAAAGAGGTAGGAACTTTTAGTAATTGCCTCATTTAAAGATCGAGCACCCTTTTCCGAGGTGGAAAACATGAAAAGTGAATGTGTGGTGCTTCTGCTCTTGGTATGACTTGCCTTTCAACTCACCGAGAGAACTGACATAGAGTCCTCGAATCGTAGATCTTTGAAATCTTTAAAAATCATTATGGATATTTTTAAGGATTGAACTTAGCTCATACATACAAAAGAGAATAAAATATCTAGGAATACTTATATCTCACAGTGGATATTCATGGATATCTCTCCATCTTCTCATTGGTCCCTCCCTCTCTCTCCCTCTCCCTCCATGTCTCTCTCTTGCAGAATTCCTTCAACTTGACATCAAAATCCTAGTAATCACACCTTGTCAGAGCACATTTCAAGTTCAATGGACCCGATAAATTGCAACAAGATAAAAATAAATACTCGCACAATTCATATCAAATTCAATATGATTATGATATTTTCGATTTGATGAATATTCTTTTCTCGTTCATCAGTTTCATCCTTGTCTGATCGATTTCATCCCTAAATGCACGAATCGTTCATGTCACAGTTGGTTTCAGTTTTATGATGTGATGGTGCTTAGCAACAGAACAACACGTTTTTGTCTAGGATTTCTCGGCATTTACGTGAAAAAAATGCAAAAGAATTTCCACAATCTTAACATATTGGAAGCTAAGCGAAATATTACCAACTGGAATCGATTTATATCTCCTTTTTCTCACTTTTTCTGGTCTTTTAGTATGACACGAAGAAAGAAAGAAAAGTGCGATATTTGATGTCAATCGATAGAAATTATCCGTTTTGAAATGTCTTAGTTCGAGATGAGTTGATATTTTGCGTTGACCTTTGAAACATTATTACCAGAAATAAATAAAATTTAATAATATTGGATGGGGTAAGGGCTAAATGAGTTCAATGTTCAAGGAAGCTTCCCTAGTAAGGAGCGAAAATATCTTTGAAAATAAATTTTATAATACTTTCGTTGAATATTTTGAAGTCGAATAATGTTTGGTTGTACAAATTAATCAAGAAATTATTTTTAACCGACGACTAGGTTACGGCCACTACTACATAGAAAAAATAATTTGCCCGTCCGAGATTTTAATGGCAATAATCAACATATGGCAAAAAAGCAATTCCTTCAATTTTAGAAGTAATTTTTTTCCATACTAAAAGCTTCACTTAATGCACAAGTTTCAACAATTATTTTCACCGCCATGCAGACGATATAGAGTTTAATTTTTTATTGCGTAACCACGTTTAATAAACGGTCATTAGGCTTACGATTTGCTATATCCTTCTTTCTCAAACAGGTGCTAGGCATCGCTGCACTTCTCTATTCGCTTTCAGTCGCTTAGTCACTTCTCCGAAGTAGCCTCCTAACAGCAATGAATGTACACAAATAACCAGTATTTCCGTTACTTCCGTGGAGAGTGCACAAGTCGCATTTGGCCTGTCACACTGACAGAGCGCATAGCGATTCGTTTTCAAGGAAACTATTTTTACTGCTCATTCTCATTAATTGTTCAATTTATATCTTTTAAGCCGAGAAATACAACTGATTTGTCAGATTTATTTTGACATTATATTAAACTAGGTAGTTGTTTAACTGACTTAGGCAAGGTAGGTCGATTTAAGACTTTTAAGTTAAATTAAACTTAAGTTAATTAAGTATCGACGAGGTTTTGATGACACATCAGCTTTAGATGGAATGAACACAGATTCAGAACATTCAATGCTAAGCTTTTATTGTCAATAATCGAATATAATTGAGGAAAATTAACACTTACATGCATAAAGCAGGTAATGCTGCTACTGTCGTGGTTTCTCAAGGGAACCGTGGGAAAAGAGTTATAGGCAAAATATGAAATGAAGTAAAATTAGTCTGATTCGACTCACCTTGGTGAAATCACAGATTTTTTCATGGAAGGAAATGAGGACTCTGCTGGAGTGAGCACCTTGGAGAGGACCTCGATACCATCTTTATAATGCTCGTGAAAAAAAACCGTGAATTGCTCCATTGAGTGTTAGAGAAAAGCCCAACTATATGGTCATGATTCATTCTGATTACATTCTGATTCTCAATTCATTCTGATTACAAATTAGGTCCGAGTACCGGAGAGAGGAGAAATGCAAAAATAATTTGAAGTTTGATGTGACAGGAAGTGCTGAACATTTTCTGTTGTGCTGAACATTGGCCATATCAATTAGAATATGGTATTTCGTGGAGAACATTCTCATGAAAAATTGTTTCGTAATTTTAAGATTGCAGCGCTCCGGGGTGGATGTATACATTGTAGATGTCTGTATAGTGACCTTTACACTAGGTTGCGATTTCGGCTGAGAGGATTTTTTCCACTAGTCTGGTAATGAAAGATCTCCACCATCATCAATACATATCACCTGTAATACAAAATGAAGCAAATATGTTATTACGTATTCCGAGGTGAAGGCGACATCCAACAAACAAAAAAATATATATATATAAATAAATGAATACATAAATAAAATAACAATTAATTGTTTTGGTTAAGTTTTTTGTATGTACCCATATGTTTAAGTGGAAAGAAAATCATACGAGATGAAATAGAAGTAAGAACAAAATCAAAATAGAAACATTTATAGTTAGATTTAGGTATTAAGCTAAATAATATTGATAACAAACAAAAAAAAGAAAAAGAAAAAAGTCTCAGGAAAATTAAATGTCAAAAAAAGTCTCAAAACAAAAAAACCAAAAAAATTCTTGGAAGTAATTTGCGATAAATTTTCTATAGATATGATTCACTAAGTTGTTGTGTACGTATCAGTATAAATAGAATAGAAATTGTGAGGTATGAGATAACCAATAACGGAATCAATTCAAGTATAAATAAAAGTAAAGAGACGGATAACCAATACCGGAATCAATTCAAGTATAGATAAAAGTATCGAGACAGATAGCCAATAGCAGAATCAATTCAATATCGAGTAAAGTATCGAGACATACAACCAATAGAGGAATCAGTATATAGGATCAATAGAGGAAAATCAACTAATAGGATTAAATAGGACTATCAATCAATAGCGGGAGCTCGATCAAAGGTAGTGCAGTGGAACCGGTGAATCCTGAAACCAGTTACGGTGCAGATTCGTGCTACAGGAAGCACGATTAGAGGCAGTGCAGCAGAACACGTGAAGTCCCGAAACCAGCTGAAGTGGAGGTTCGTGCTACAGGAAGCACGATTAGAGTTAGCGCGACACAATTGACAGGTGGTCAGAATCAGCGCAGCACAATTCAGAGGTGTCCAGAATCAGCGCAGCACAATTCATAGGTGTCCAGAGTCAGCGCAACACAATTGACAGGTTGTCAGAATCAGCGCAGCACAATTCAAAGGTGTTTAGAGTCAGCGCAGCACAATTGACAGGTGGTCAGAATCAACGCAGCACAATTCACAGGTGCCCAATTCTCAATTAACATCTTTTGAATTTTAATCCATTTATTTTAAACTAATATGAAGGAACCGAAGGAACTTTCTTCGGCCGCCATTATACGGCCTTCGTATTTTCAAATAACCCTGTCCTTATAAACTTGTTCCTTTCTTTCGCTGCAGGTGACAGCGATCGGTTGCCCCCCGATTATTATTTATTCATTATTAATTATATATTTATTAATATATTAGTTTTATTTAAAATACATAACAATGTTATATGCATTGGGGGACCCGGAATCATTAGAAATTCCAATCACGCATGTGAGTAATAAAACGAAGTCCTTGCCTCTCTCATGCCAAGAAGTTCTGATCAAAGTTGTAGTTCCGTTTATGCATGCCTTCGTTTAACGTATCTCGAAGGACTTGAACGTGGTTAAGCAATTCAGGCAAACTCATCCAAGTGCCTCACTATCTAAGTTCTATTGACATTGTTTTGTGAGGTGATAATTTTGTTTAGTTTTAATTCCTTTTTTTTGTTTTTGAATAAAATAGGAATTTTAAAATTTATATATTTTTTATCTATTCGTATTAAATTCATGTTTTCTGACTGAATAACTTGAAATAAAGGTCAACGACCTTATTGATGAGTCCAGTAGTTAAGCACACCAAACCAGGACACGAGAGTTTCGAAACGGCATCCAGCGCAAAGTTTCGCTTTTTGTAACGTGTTGGTCGGGACTGTTTTATTTTTGCGGGTCCAATATCTCTGATTACTAACCAAAAATTTATTACATTATGAAAATTTATTTTATTTTTTATAATAAAATAATATTTAAAAACAATTTTTTTCCATCACTTTCCACGCAATTTGGAAGGACTCTTATCTTTCGACTCAACGATGGGCTATTTGATGCTGCAAAACTCTCCAAAAAGAGATTTTTTAAACGATTACTTCGCAAGTTTTACTCATGTGTGTGTTTTTATGCTTGACTGAAAAAAGAGGCAGCTCGAGATGGCTCCTGACATTTCGCTCAACCAGACCTTTTCAGTCTCACCAGGTGTCCCTTGACGTTTATGAGGTGGATCGAACTTTTATCGATAGGGATTATAATGAATGTCACCCAATTCTGCGCCATCAAGTGATCGAGGTTATACTCAGTTGTGAGCGGCATTCTCGGAGCAAAGTATACTACACATGAACATGTCCTTTGTTTATTGACTGTTTGATTGATTGATAAATGCAAGTTATCTATTAAAGGTTTTTTTTTCCAGTTCCGCTGACCCAAAAGTTCCTCAAGTAGATCAATTCTTACAAGTTTAAGAAAGAAAGAAACAAGAAAGTTAATAAACTGCTCCGGCTTGAGGCATCCCAACTACCCTTCGACAAGGAAGTAGTTTCCTAGATTGTCTCTTCTTCTGCGTGACAGTGCTTCGCAATGTGTCAGCAGAGGCACTAGTGCCTCCTTCGCCAGACTGCAAAATTGTCAATAATCATAGTTTCGGGCCTTTTCCCTTGAGATATCCCACGATTGTTCAATGGCCCATAAAGATTCCGTGAAAGGCTCTTAGCTTTCTTCAGTACAACCCGATGTACGCTTGAAACTTGTTCTCGGGGAACAGCTTCGACTTTTAAAGCCCTGCTGAATGCTGTCGAATGTAGAATGCTCCTTTTCTCACTAATTGATTCACCTCATCATGACCATGGATTCCTGCGTGCTTCAGGCCTCAGTATAAAGTACAGGTCTCTATTGTGCGACCTCAGTTTTTAAGAGTGTATAACAATAACCTATAACTTTTGTCGATGTAACCACCGGCGGCTATCAGACAGCTATAATTAAACTTGGGTGTACTCTGTTTTTGCTACGTTGTGTCCTGACAGCGATTGCATAGCTTTCAGCAAGAAAAATACTTGACATTATTCCAATCGGTTAATATTTGATGCCAGGCTCAGTGTTCAATGTTCAGGCTCAGAGTGTTTCCTAATACGTCCTGAAATCATACATAAACCATTTTATTTTATTTTTTCCTGTATGACACATGTTGACACAAAAACAAGACATTGATCCAATCTTTCATGTTACTCAGTACTATCAAAATATGAGTGAATTTTACTTGGTTTATATTTAATTCTCGACATAGAAAACCGTCACAAATTTCAGAAAAGAACGTCACAAAAACATGGCATTAGTTTTAAAACTTCCTCGATGCAACAGAATATGCTATAGAATATGCTCTTTCAGGTACACAGACGCATGTCAAATGCAGGACTTGATTGAGTGCAAGATTGCGATTACTGCTCCGTGGGTAAGGCTGTCCCTTCAGCGTCACGTGGGTGAAGCTGTCGGCTGTCCCTTCCACTCGAAATGCCTTTTGCAATATGTACAAAATGCTTCGAATCAACCAGACAAAGTGGTATCTTTTGATTTTCGCATCTTATGTCAATAAGGATGCATTTCATGTCACAATTTTTCCATCGATTTCGGAGCACAATCCTATGATTGTCAAATCAAAAGTCCGATTACTATAAAAGGAATAGCGCATCTATCAGATACTTTATTGGTAGGCGATATACCAAGTTTCGAGTTTTGGTCTTCAGAATGTATTGCCTGGAACTTTTTCGATCTTTTTGTTGCGTCCTCCAACTCCGAAACTTGAGTGATACTGCCTTCGTTAAATTCATTCATTCAGCGTTTCTGTAGTTCACTGAGTGTCTTTCCACTTTTTGAGCTTTCCGTCAAATCTTCTTTGGATACCCGAATTATATTAATACACTGTGAATTGTCATACCACTGAAGTTTCTGAAACTTTATTATATTGTGTACACTTCTGGGTTGTCAAATATTCCGTAGAAATCATTGTTGAACTAGATCCACCATTGGCCCTAATCTGTTGTCATTTTGATGACTCTTCTTAGAATTCAATGCTCAAAGGCATCTGGCATTTACATGTTTGGATGAGGGTATGGAGGACATGTGCTTCACACTGAAAGGTCTTATCATATTGTTTTCTACTGAATGCAAACCTTTTTTTATGAACATAGGAGATGACTTTCTTCTTTTTCAACTGTTTTTCACTTTTTATCTTAAGGGGCTATACCAGTGTAACCCATAAAAAATTAGGCGATTTTCGGGAATTTTTTTAAGAGAAAGTACTCGATAGAATTTAAGTTTTGAAGTTTTTTGAACATAATAAGGAATATTTTCAGCTTCAAGTTTTTTTAAAATATTGAAAAATAACGGACTAAGGTGCTGTCTTCGGAGAAGCCAAAAAAAAGTTCCCCAACTGCTGACATGATTCCGACCGAATGAGAAGCTGAAACAAAAAAATTCAAAAAGGAGTTTAATTTTGAAGGTATTACCTACACAATGACTTATGATTTTTGAAAAATATCAAAAATTAACAAAACGGAGTAGTTCTGAATAAAGTGTCGTTTTTTAGCGTAAAAAATAGACATTTTTTCAATGTCAAATTGACAATTTTCAACCAATCAAAAAGATCGTAGATCCTTGCATAATAAATACATATGCAAGAATGCTTAGTTTCAATTTGAAGTTGATCGGTCTATTTCTCGTTGAGTTATGATGTCAGCAATTTTGAAAAATGTCGTTTCGAGAAAAACGCGTTTAAAGTTTCAAATATCGATTTTTCCTAGTTAAAATTATATTTACCATAAAAATTGCTAATCTGCTACGCCTGGCTCATACAATACGCCTTCTTCTTCCTCGAAAAATGCCTACTGAGAGGCTAATGCTTGTCTCCGGGCTGTTCGTCCCTCTTTTGAGGACGCCGCGTGACGTATCTCCGCCTGCTTGATTCGGCTGTCATCTGTTTGAACTGCATATTCTTCCGCTATAGGGCCGACAACCACGCCCATTACTTCCATCATTTTTAAAATACTAGAAAAACCATCATTAAATATTGAAACTGCCAGGAAATCACCGAGCTCAATCGTTTTCATCCCGCTGTGAAGGTGCTTTGGGGCAAAGCGCCATATATAAGTGTTGTATGTTTCCTCCCTTCCATCGCTCTAGCAATTACCTTGAACTCAAATCAGTATAAATTAGTTTCAAAGCTTCCGAAACATCCTTATCAAGCGGTAAATAATCGTGCTTGATCTTTAATAAGTCTTGAGCTAGTGTAACTAAACGCTAACTCCAAAACTCCGTCTATAGGCAAGGGGAGCAGTTTATACCTGTAAGTGGTCGATCTTTAGAATGCTGCCATTGAAAAACTATTCAAGATACATCTTTGCCGCTTCCACAGGATATTTTTGAAAGCATAAACTATATTTTTTGAAAGTGTCACACTGGTATAGCCCCTTAACTTAAATGCGATTTCATTAAGATCTATGCATTGGATTCTTTTTGTATTAGGGAGTCGACCAAAATCTTTGCCCTCTGGAAAATAAAAGGAAGAAATCACAGAAATTACTTTTCGTGTTGCGTATTTGAAAATGCACCAACCAAAAATACTCAATGGAATCAGTCCAACTTTTTGACAAGCATGTTTTGCTAAACGACCTGTCAAAAAATATATTAATTATTTGACTTAAATGTGTTGACAAAACACAAACCAGTACTATGTCAGGCAATTTGTCAAAATTATCTTCGAAACTACTCAATAAATCGATTCGTAGATAAAAACGTTGCGCCGAGGCATAGTAAGCTTCAACATGCTCTAATTTTTCTGCAGTTTCTCTCACTGGTTATTCTTTTTATCCTAATCTTTTTTATGATAAAATTGTAGGAAAAACTCAGTTTGCTTACATTTGAGCTTCTCAAATGAAGAGGAACATGACGTGGTTTTGAGGTAATCTGCGTAAACTGCTGTTTGACAACACTTGCAGTCCAATAAGTAATAAGTAATCAGGCCGGTAATAAGTAAGACATGTTTAATTGCCGATCTATTTAGTATCAAAATAATCAGAATAGGACCCAGCACGTCACCCTGCTCCCGTCCAACTTTTGTGACAAACGCATTTTTGAAATGAAGTCTTTATTTTGACCACCAATGCGGGATCAACGTAGCCATTTTATTGAACAATTTTGCTGGGACTTTGAGATTAGGCATAATATGGTACAGTTCTCTCTGATTTACAGGATCGCACCATTGTTAGAAGTCAACAACGATATGAATGAACATTATTAAAATTGTTAGTTGTTCATCTGGAAAGCCTTTTTGTTACCCAAAAATTGTCCTTTGAGCGTATAATTTTATCTTATTCGAACACTTTGATCAGAGTTTTTAAAGCATAGAAAATAATCTTATGTTCATTTTGAGGGTTAGGTTGGATAGATTATACACTTTGACCACTACTGAGTAATCTGGTCTCGTTCTAGAAATTGTTGACCCTTTTGCACCCTTGTCTAAGCATTCTAGCTTCCACAACTTTTCCTTACAAATACCAATGCATCTGGAAAATTGCACTCGAGTACCGTTAGGTTGGGAGTTAGTTCGTAACTCTTGCGCCAGTTGTTACCTACGTTGTGGTCCTCGTGAGACAACTTTTTTTCACTAAAAGCTCCCGTTTCTGCTTCAGAATATTGTCTAGTGTGCCCCAACAGTTGTGAGTAATATTTTCTGATGTTTATTTAATGAGTGACATCGCGCGAAAGTTCTGGAAAACGTTGTTCCTACCCATTTGGCTTTTTCTTTCGTATGTTTAGGTAGTCGTTGCCACGTGATTTCTAGTTATTTTGACTTATGTCCATTCATTCAACATTTTCGTGAATCGCCCTTCATGTCAGTCAATCTTTTGCATATGTGTGACGATATCTCTAGAGTTAGACGTCAACTCTCCTTTGATTATCCATCATTTGCAAGGTGTCGCGTGGCACAATATGTTCGGGCAGTGCTGATACTGAAATGAGCTTTATTGGAGCGCTATGAGGCGTCGGGGATGAGGGATCTCTTCTTAACACTTCCTTCCTTTCCCTTCTTTCCCATTGGAGAAGGGATTCTCATAATCCGAAGGCGCCTAGCCCGAAGTAATGTGACAAACGGGTCCAGGCTAGGCTTTCAGGTGGACAGGAGAGATGTTTAGTGGGTAGTTCAAACGCATTGCGCGTCTGAGAGCCCCACACTCAAGGCGTGAACAGCCTTGACCTCCCTACTACAAAAAAAGTGTCTTCCGTCTAAAGTTTAGCAGAGAGTCTTATTTACTTTAAAAAAAACATTTTTGGCTGTCTTACCTTATGCTGTTGCTTTCCACATGTCTTCAATTTTCTTCATGTTTTTGGGAGGTATTTGTGTTTATCCTATCTTATATTTTGAATAAATGCTTTTCTGAGATTTTGAAAGTGCTTTGTCCGTGTCCTTGTATTTTTTCTTGTTTTTTATCGTTAATTTTCACCTTTCCCGTTATAGGCGTTCGATAATATCATGCTAAAAAGGACATTTATCCTGCAACAAGAGCATGTCCATTGATGACTTCTGCTAATGAGCTGGTTGTGTGGCTCAAATCAATCCAGGACATGTCCGTAGAAGTGGTCAGGAAATTTTGCAGAGATGGCTTAAATTTCCTTCCTCCCCTGTTCTCTGAATTCATCGGGTACCGATTCATTTCACATCTATAAATTTGATGAATTCTTACGCGTGGACCAGCATTTCTTTATTAAGAACCACAAATTCTAATTAAGTACACTTTACGTTCAATGACAGCACCGCGGACAATAATTTTCGTGTTTATTCTTCTGCCCAAATCAAAATTTATTACATTTTGCACGACTCCTTGCGACAATCAAATTGTTTTCCAACGAAACGTCCACGCAATCAAGCCTAAGTGGAAAAGAAAACTTATTTGTCATGATTAGATTGAAAAACGTTCTTTGAATTGTAATTCAAGGATTGCGGCTTATGAAATTTATCAGTTAAGACATTTCAAAAGGACATATACTCCTCAAGTATCTGTCACAGCTTCACGTTCAAGTTTTGTGCCAAAAAAATATTCAAACACCCTTCAATCACACAATCTAAAAGTTGTTAGTCTAAATATAGGGAACGTGGCTTGATCCCTCGCGCAACTAGGTCACCGGTCCTGTATTCCAATTTGCTCGGCACTCAACTTAGATGACACGAAATAATAATTACAAAATGTTTTGATGTAACTCGAGTACAAGAAAAAAAAGTTACAATATCAAAAGAAAAGCTTTCATGTCGAAAAAGAGAGAAAATTACATTTTCTACGAATCACTCATGTCCTGACTGACAGCATAATAGAAAAGTACTTCCAGATGCCGCAAGGACGAACAATCAAATTCTCAAACTTTTCAGCAGGGCACAATAGATCAAAGGAAGCGCATACGCACACACTGCCTTCGCAACAATACATAACACACACAAAGGGGGACTGGTCCTGACAACAGGTGTTCATTTGTATTCTTTATTTACCATAAAATTGTAAGTGTTCACCATTTTTTCATTTTCCTCGACTTCATCTTTTTCCCATTAGATTTTCCTATGTGCATGCGAGTCCCTGCTCGTCGCGCATATCTAGAACGAACATTTTCGTGCGTCTATTCAACTCGTCCTTGAAACAAATGATGACAATCCGGCGTTGCTTATGTGATTCCTTTTTTCGGTCGGTTCACTTTTGCTCTCGCTCGGAATGTGATGGTTGTAACAGTTATTTGCCAATCAAAGTCTTATTTATTTCTTAAGCTCCAAGGATAACATCACGAAAATAAATGAATGAGAGGATTTCCTGTATCTGGGACTGCGTCGCCTTTTTTCTTTTTCTCTCTCTTTTTTTGAAATCGAATGGATTAACGCTAAGGCTGCAAAAGGTTTAATGAAGGGTAAATAGTCTTGGCAAACGAGAAGGATTTTTTTTTTGTAAGAATGGAAGCAAAGATCAACAATCAACCACAAGCGATCTGTTTACGGCATTTCGGTGGCTTTGATTCATTAGAAAGCTCAGGAGAATTTGCATTCGAACTGTTCAAGAGGAAGGAAATAAGGTCATGAAATGATAATGTGATTTATTTTGTAAAATAGATCCAGATGGTTGCGATTGCAAGCATGAGGTAAGGATGAAAAGAAGAAATCGCAGAAATAATTTTCTGTAATGGTTGGAGATTAGTAGAAAAAATTTATCTGTTCCAAAGGAATTAGGGTCAAACGCAGACCTTTGACCCTAGCGACGTTAATGACACTTGACATATTAAAATTAATATTTCAGCGAGAAATTGTATCCTTATGAATTTACAGTCCAAAAATTTCTTTTTAATTTTTCAATTACCCCAACGTATCCAGTTCAATACACTTTCGAAATTTGATGACTGACACGAGCCTTTTTTGAATTTGTTTCAGCAGAAGCACCCGCATGTCATATTCGAGGCTCGAACGAAAGCCAATAAGGGTTGTGCGAATACCGGTCATCTGAAGTGGCGCAACGTCAGACGTCTGAAACCGTCCGTTTCGGAAATCATCGAAGAACCACATCCTAATGGTGCTGGACGATATAAGCGAGATGTCCGCGAAGCGACAAAATATATCGAAACAGCGATATTTGTAGATAAAGCGATGTTCGAGAAACGCAACGGTAGCACGAGGGCGCAAGTGATACATGATGCAATACAAGTGGCCAACATTGCTGATTTGGTGAGTATTTTGAAAATTAAGGACTAAAGGATATAAGCATAGTCTGTACTTTATATTAAAGATTCCAGAAAGCGCACAACTGACGGAACCTTTAATCTGAATTTCATTAAAATATTTCTTTAATGATGAATGGGTTGCAAGTCTGCATTAGTGAAACTCTTTTGAAAACAGGCTTCCTGGAAGTTCCTCTTCTAAAATATTATATAATTCACAATATAGGGCCAAAAACAACAGTAAATAGGCTATTTTGTGATGCAGAACCTTATTCTGGTCTGGTCTTCTGGTGAACAAAATTTAGTTGATTTAGAAAAAAGCAACAAAGGAAAATGGAAGCATAATTGTGATCTATTTAGCACGGGTATTATTTTTCAAGAACCCTGAGTGTTTGGTTGTAGTGTAATGGTGGCTGGTTATAATGTGAAAATTCTGACTGTTGGATTGTAAGTAAACAAGTGTCATTATATTATCCAGCTGAAATCGTAGAAATGAATGGAGAATAATCATTTTACGCAGCTCAAATCAGATATCACAACATTTTGTAAAGGGTCCTTATTTAAAGGCATAAAAATATATGTTGGCAGCGGTTTTTTAAATGCTACGTATGGTTTGACAGCTGTAATGAGATTTATGGATAGTTTGATTTGCCAGTTTATTATGAGTAACGTCCGCAAATTAGGCATATTTATTTCGAAAAAAAAAGTTCTGTTCGAGAAACTCATCGCGCACGCCGCCAATTTTATGGCCGACATAATCGTCCATCGGAACAATTATTTTGATTAGCCATTGATCGTTTCCGCACCACGTTTATATCATTACGGGCTGAACAATGTGAGCTATGTCGTACAGCCCCTAATGAAGAAACTTTAGCAGCTTTAGAGTGTAGTATCGATGAAGACCTACGTGAGTTCATTTGACATCGTCTTCAACAACTAAACCAGTGCCCATCCACATTATGGAAGATCTTATGGAAAGATCATGGTTTTCAAGCTTACAAAACCCAACTCGTGCAGGAATTGAAGTGGAACGAACACCCACAACGGCGAGCTTCGGTGTAAAGCCGAAAAACTAATTACTGCAGTCACAGAATTTCATAACAAATGTTCGTTTAGCGATGAGACTTATTTCTGGTTAAATCACTGCGAAAGTAAACAAAACAGCCGAATTTGTAGTGATGAGCAACCACATACGGTTGTCCAAGCACCGTTACATCTGGAGCGAGTCACCGTTTGGTTTGCTTTATGTGCCGCTAGAATCATTGGTTCAAATGCTCTGAAATGCTGCTGGGAATAACATTATAGTCATTGGTGACCGTTCCGGAAAAGATTTGCCGTAATCCAGAGAACCTCTGGTTTTAACAAGATGGCGCTCACATGTCTGAGATCATATTCAAATAAAGATGACAAGGGATTATCTTTCCAGTAAAACTATTTTCAAGGCAATCAAAACAATTTATTTGTATTTTGTTTAATTAAGTTGTTATGCCCTTCCGGCTAACATAATTTCTAAGTGTGATCTGGACACTTTCAAATGCGATCTGGTCAAAAATCTATAAGGACAATCCTCATTTATCTATAAAGACACATTTGTCTGCGAAGACAACGCACTTGTTTCAGCGATGTTCTTTAACTCGTTCTAGAAGTACTCAGCGTTTTTCTCTGCAGTATAATGTTTATCTAGGTGCTTACCTTCTTATTTGAAAACAATCTCTGTCCTGCGAGCACAATAAGGATAGGAAACAAAATCTTTCAGAAATAAGTTTGATGAGGCAGAAGGGTATTTAAGTAGTTTAAACCATGATTACTGGATTTTCGGCATTGTAAAAGCTGATATGTAAGACAACACATTGATTCGTTAATACTGAGACTGGGTCTCTGCATACGGCGACCACCTTATCTTGATTTCACAAAGCCTTATTTTGCGATACATGATATATGCCATTTTTAAGGAACCATTTACATCATCTTACTCAAATATTATTGTTATCTAACAACTAAATGGTAAGAGATAAGCAGATTTCCCTTGAACAGCAAAGTGCTATTTGTGCTTTGGGGAAATAAGGCTTTTCAATACGCCAATTCGTAATAAAGGTTGGAGTTTCTATCATAACTGTACAGAGAGTTTTACTCGCCTGAAAGGATGCGTTGCAGGCAAAAAATCAATGAACATCTATTACTCATAAGAAATTTAATTTATTTCTCAAACATTAGACTGGTGTGCGTTAAGAACATTGAAATTAGACACACGAAGGCCGAAAGAAAGTCCTTTTGATGGATGAGTTTGAGTTTCAGGTTTTCGGAGCCAAAAGACGTGTTTTTTAAAGAAGGATACCTGGAAATACTGAAGAAAAATGCAGTTCCTTCTGGAGACAGTCTTATTTGGCGAAATTTTCCAGCTCTTTCCAGCGAAATTTTCTAGTTATGTAACCAGATCACGACCTTTTCGGTCAACAGTTCGAACTAACGCTCGACATTCCGCGCTAGTGAATTGCAGAAGGAAAGCTTTGAGAACATTTTTCTAGATTTTCTAAGCCTGATTCATACACGACGCAAATGGGTAAAGATCAAAGCACAGAACTCAGTTGCGCTAGACATTCAAAGTATGTTCTGTGACCACAGAAATAGCACTGAGCCTGTTGTAAAAATTATATATATGTATCATACATTGTACAAAGAGCTCAGGAATAATGCTGAATTTCCTGTTGCATCAATGCTTCATCCACTGGTCGAAACCGAACAAACAATCAGCAACTTATTGTAAAAAATATACAAAAAATCACGTCGTTGCGCTTATCCAGTTGCGCGGCCTTTAACTTTGTAAACTCTAAATTTCTTGCAAGTGAAACGCAAATTTGAAGTCAGTTAAAATTGTATTTTAATCTCATATGAACACACTTCAATAAATTCCATTTACGCTTCCCTAAATCATTTTAAATCTATCACTAATTGTTGTTATTCCTAATCGCGATACATTTACACAATGGCTTTTTCCCCTTCGAGAATGATCCACGTATTTGTTGCTGTTTTGGTCGTCATTGTTTTGCATAGCATTTTGGCAACTACAATTGCCCTTGAAATTATTCGATCACGTTGCAATAGTCCTTTTTTATGTCCTATTGGCCATATATATAGAAAGTCATAATTCTTTGCGTAGTGATAACACAAGTGCTGTTATTCCTGTACTCACTAAAGTCTATTATTTTATGAAAAAATACGGTATCATAACTGAGTCTCATTATACAAAGTAATGATATTCAGTGTTGTTATGAACACTGTTGTTTCTTAATATTACCAGTTTTCAAATTTAGAAAGAGCAGTGTGTTTGGTCTGACAGACGTTGTCATATTGCCACTACACTCTCCACAGTCATTTTCATCGTTTCTCACACAACAGTAGCCTGACTTACCGACTCGCTCTGACTTATCGACTCTTGCGCTATATTCAAATTAGGAAAGGATCATCCGAAACATGTAATAAATACTTAAAAATAATAAGGCGGTACAAATCATTTCGAGAAACATTTGAGATAGTTTCATAAAATCAAACATAACCTGTCTATATCATCTATTTCGCCTCACTTTATTACTTCCTTAATTTCGACATTATTTACTGCCGCATAGCAATCGCCTCCGCCGCTGAAAATTCATTTACGTAGAAGGAAATTTAGTCTATAAATATGCAAAGCACGACTATGATTTAATGAGGGCTCGTATAATCATTTCTTAACATTTTCATAATCATTTTTCATACAAATGTTATTCAAATATGTACACGCCGCGTATCGTCTTACGACACCACGTGGAAGGCAAGGTCCTTTTACAAACGAAACAAAGTTGTCGCATTCTAATAAACAAATTCTGTAAAAACGACGATGACGACAACAACAACAACAGCACGAACAACATTCAGAACAAGCAACGATGCGACGACGGTGTCATTGTCGTCAACAAATCTTAACAGTGATAATTTTAAATTATAACTAAAAAGGTCCTTTTAGCTGAGACAAACAGATTATAGAACATTGTCCCCATTTAAAAGTTGTGTTACGTAGCTTTGCTTTGCTGCTTTGCTGCTTTGCATTGCCGCCATGTTCCAGCCATACTTCATGCACTGAGCCGGTCCTTATCTGTTCTCCTTGTCCTGGCGACGCGGTGGAAATTAAGAAAACGGAAACGGGACATCACTCGCGGCAGGAGCCGGAGGGTAGAATATTGTTGACTGGGCTGGGTGATGTTTTCGGCTTTCCATTACAGCTGACGCTAGAAACAAAGACCTAAGAGTGTGGACATTCTGCGAGCGTAGTAAGCAGCATCCTGGCGAAACTTTTTCTCATAGAAAAGTTAAATGAGAGCATTGATGTCGTTGCCCGCGCGTTGAAACAAATTCCAAGGAGCAACCTGCTTTCGCTGTGCCGAGAAATTGCCACCGAGAAATTATGATGGCACAGTACATAATTTGCAATTCTTTGCGGCTACTGTATAGTGTAATTATGTGAAGTAGTCGCAAGTCTTTATCCTTTGCACGAGAGTGTGTCGAGCCAAAACCAACAAGGACTAAGATTATGACCATGCTTCGGCCCAGGCCTGATCGTAAAGTGTGAAATAATAATTTAAAATTTTGTTTACACTTGTTCAAGTTTTATGTGGGCACCGGGCGCCACCACTGCAAGAAATCGTTTCGCTGCTAGCCAAACTTGGAAGGTGCGGATTCAAGGATACCTCTGCATTGGGTACTTGGAGCGAGTTCAAATGTATAATTTGCAGCAGGGTTTTAATGAATTCCAATGGAAGCTAGACGTTCTGCATAAATTTCACCTACCTTGGCAATGTTTCCCATTCGACTGAGGTGAAAAAAGTAGGAACGCTTTAGATTCCTTTGAATCTTCCAGGACAACTTTGCTAAAGTTTCTTCACTAGCGAAGCAAGCGATTCTGTCGCAGCTCTCACTCTGACCTTTCATCTTCGCGCGCCTACATTGCGAGGCCACCACTCAAGCAAGGATCCATGGAAATTTCACGCCCGACCGGAAAAAAATATCTAAAAGGAAAAACTCAACTACAACTCGATTCAAAACAGTCGCCACGCAAAAGACAATTTTCCAGAAGTTTTCTTTATTAGTGCGAACGTGCGCGGAAAATTATTGTCGTGAAAAGCTTCAATAATTGGGAAACAACATTGTTATGAAATTAAATGAACCGTGGAATAATGAGCGTAAATTGTAATTGAGGAATTGAAAAAAAAATTATGGAAGTTTCTTCCATCGGAGTTTTGTGTATTTTTTAGCCTATGTTTATTTTTTCCTCTTTTTTTGGTGGTGCTTACAATTAGTGTCGTTTATTTTCGGGAAGTAGTTAGAGCGGAAAAAGGTTGTGGATCTGAGAATAATTTATGTATCGGACAATGCAGAAATTTTATTATTTTAATTGAATTTTTATTCCGCCAGTGAGAGATTTTAATGGAAATATGAAAGGCTTCACTCGTTTAAGTGTTTACTGAATTATGAGATTTAAATTGAGCGGGGCGATGGGGTTAGCCACTTCTTTCTGAAACCTGTTCGTAAGGCTTTTCCAAATAAAAACGATGCTATATTTGGTGAGTTCTTTTCGACGTCGCCTTTCAAGTTGGTGCTGGTTGAGGGATTAATAAAATTAAAACAATAAATATAAAAGCAGCTTGAAATGTTCAATTGAGATCATTCAATCTCATTACTCCTTTGCAATGCAGGGAAAGCACAACCGAACCAATCACAATTTGCCCTATTTTCAAACAATGACATTTCCATCAAACACTTTTTTAAACTCTCAGGTCCCTAGTCCGTTTAAGTTAGGTTAAATCTGCCTCAATAGTCGAGCTATTGTATATATTTTACCTTTAAATATGATTCCTTAATTGGCCGCGCCATTATTTGATGATGCCTTCCTAATTTTCTGTATAATTTCTAATTTTACTTATAATTTTCTAAATTCGTCAATGAAAACAATGAACCTCAGGTTTTTTTCAAAAAGGATACTAACTTTTGTTTCCAAATTACTGCGACGAACATACAAGGAACTATTAAAAATTTGGAATTTCCCAATTGTGTCCAAATCATTTAACGCTGGGCTTCCTTCGGGTAACCTTATATTCTGTTTTTGTGGCGCAACAGCTCATAATAGAACTTGTGCAGTGAGAACTTGAGCTGTGCCTATGAGACGTGTTAGAGGCGCCTAATTTCAAGATCTTAGGCACTGAAAAGGTAAACTTTTCCAACATTACGATTATTTACCAATCAAATACTATCCGAACTATAATCCCAAAATCAAATTTAGAAAAAATCTTTAATTTATCCTTTCATGCTCCGAATTCTTGTATTTCAAATATTCGATCCACTCTTTCGAAAAGAGTTCTCCTGGTCAACCTGGACATTTCAATTTTTTTTTTAAATTTCATTGATAGTTTTCTTTCAAATATCTTTTCTAATTTGCACATCCTTACCTAATTCGTTTTTATTTCTATTTTTATTATTTTATCATTGATCTGATTTTCAAGTCCCTTTTCAACGAAATAACTGGGGCTTTCTTTCTAGGTTCCTCTTTACTTTATTTGTCGATGTAGTAATATAATAAATTTTATATATAAATATAATAAATTTGAGTTTGGAAGAATATCTGTAAAAGATGTTTTATTTAAAGGATCAGCATTAGAATCTTCCAAGTTTAGAGATCTATAGTCTTTTCATTATATATTTAACTAAAAGTTGCCGTTGGGGCTCTTCAATTGTTGAGCGTCCTCCCTCTCAGTCACAGCACTAGCCAGCAGTAAACTCCACTTAAGGTGTTTAATGCTGGAATAGAAAAACTGACGATAAAAACTGTGAACCTGAACCCATGCCTCACATTCATAGAAACATTTTGTCTTGAAACCATCGTTTAAAACCTTGTAAATTCGGTTGCAGCGAAGATAGCAAGAAGAGCAGTAAAGCCAAACGAGCACATAAGTGGCTCCGGAGGATTCGCATCAGCCATGATCTCTAAGAAATGTTCTAAAGAAAAAACAACGACGAAGCGAAACTTTGGAAAACAGAAAAGTGAAAACTAGAAAATCTAGTATACCGAAATATTTTTACCAAAGATCTTGCACCCACTGGAGCGATGAGCAAACAAAATCGCAGTGACTCCTGCAATCTGGGACAGCCGCACACCCAGTGTAGGAATGCGACAGGGTTGAGCAACCTATAACTGCTACTATTATATTGCTTTGAAAGGAGCACCTGTCGATGGTTAATAAATGATCCCTGCAGGGAAGACAATAATTCAATCATCCTGGATCGATCAGACGAAAAACGGCTCTACCATGAAGCGGAAAATGTTTTGAAACGCAAAAGTACCACCTGCGATGAACGAACGAATTTCTACAAAGATGTTAAAAAAGGATTACTAGAGTTGTCAGACCTCTTAACTCGGAAAGTTCGCTACAGACGCAGGTGACCGGAGGCTGGAGAAGAACATAAGATCAAGTCCTCTGATAGTAAGGTTACTGTTCTGATTTGTACCATCTAAAAAAGCTCGGCTTGTATCCGAATCAAAGGGTAACAGGAACCGACCAGGTCGTAGGATGGATGAGGACGCAGTTTTGAAGGATCCCTTTGCGTCGGAGAATGAATAAAAAGCCACTACATGCGGCAAATGTAACGTATTCGGTACTTGCTTCTGTTAATCCTTCCCAACTGTCATCCATTACTCGCTGTTCACTCCGTATTGCTTCTCGTCCCACCACTTGGCGACTTCTCCAATCATACATCGTTATCATCATTTATTCAGCTTAGACGTCAACAACGTGTCAACGCCGCTTCAATCCCGCCCAACGGCTTAATTTCAATATTGTTTCCATCCCATCTTTGCCCCTACACTTTACAGAGGCTTGGAACTGGCAAGATGGACCCGCAAAGTGAACTCACATTGAGGCGTGGTTATACTTTCAGTGACATATAAAGGCAGAAAATCCTTCAGTAAAAGTGTCTGCAATCCCATATGTTTGAGAAGATTCAACATAAATAAATGTGGGTGTAGCTTTGCGAAAATCGTGTCTCATCCACCTCCCATATTCCGTTTCAAAAATAAATTTTAACGCACTATGAAAGCCTTTGTCCTGGCGCTGCACTTTACGGTTGGTTTGAGGTGGCAAGGTCAGTGCTATTATGTCGTCCTGCCGAAAAAAAGCTACAGCCTTAATTGTTCATTGCGAGACGAAATTATCAACCACCAATGAAATCGGATTTTCTTTTGTTGGTCTCGAAAGATCTTCGAATAACAGATAAAGAAAACATAAAGCACATAAAGAAAAAAAGTTAAGAATGGCACTTAAACTTTTTACGCTTTTCAGTTTAGATTTACTCGTAGGGCTGAAGCTCCCATCTTTCTTGAAGATGCAGTGGGCACCATCAATCTTCTTTCTTTCTTTCTGTTTTATTTCAGAATAATCATTCAGCAAGCATATGGGCGCTGTTAAGGATTGAGACGTGTGAGTTTAGGGTTTTCACGGCACTGCCAAATGTTGGGAAATTCCCCAAACATGAAGCGTGCAGATGAGTTAACCTGCACATTTTTTAGCTCGTCCTTATTTTAATACTTCCTCCCTCCCACATTTCAACAAATAGGAATCCTTTGACTATTTAAACAACTTCTCTTTCCTATTTTTTGCGTCCTTACTTCAAGCAATTTTCCTTGATACCTAGCAGAGTGAAAATCCAAATTTCTTATTGAGTGATTCTACAGTTTTTTTGTAATAATAAGATAGTTGTGAGAATTGAAGTTAATAAAAAGAAAAGGAATATATTTTTAATCGTGTGAGTTTAAATTTTACTATAATAATAAGATCCCTGAACGATCCACGTCCTTGAATCTAACAGGAGCTTTCTTAAAAAAGGGAAAAAATGACATGTATGATATGAAATTTTAAAAGGTGCAATTAGATAGTAATTCACAGTAAATAGACGAAGCCCAAGGCTTAAGAGCTATCTGTCAAAAAGTCCGAAAAGTCAAGTCCTGTGACGAAATCAAAAAGGATTCTCAGAAAGAAATTGAAATTTCAACAAAACGGGTTAGATTTTGTGATGCTTTTAATAATCACGCCGGGATATGTGTTACTACTCCAAATGTGTCGCACAAACTTTTTTCTTTGGGCGCTTTGTTTTTACTTATAGGACTTTTAAAACGACAATTGCATTTAGTGGATTTTAAGAATATACAAATTTGTTAAATGTAAAAACCGATTTTGCTTATTTTGAAGTCAAAATAACTAGATACACAGATCTTAAGCTTCTTCTAAACAATAAATTTTTTTATTTAATATTTAATCCTTTTCTCTTTCCAGTATTTTCGTACGCTTAACACAAGAGTCTCTGTCGTCTACATCGAGACTTGGGGAAAGAATCAAATAGTTATTAATACGACAAATATTAGTCAAACTTTGAATCGACTAAACGACTATGCTCAGCGGTATACCATCAACAAAGTAGAGCGAGATACGACGCAGCTCCTTACGTGAGTATCCTTAGCCAATATCACTGTTATCGACTAAAAATTAATTTAAACTGCAATATGCATGATAAAAGTCCTTCTTTTACCAATGTGATATATGTAAACCTAAGAAGACTAAAAGCATTAAAAATTTGAAAATCCCTTGTAGAAGTAATCCTTGCTGCAAAGACAGTAGAAATCCTTTGTGCAAGGACCAACTGAAAGGACGTAAAAATCTTTGGTCAATTCATGGTGAAATCCTATTATGTATCCGGAATAAAAATCAAATATAATTACATTCCTCGCCGACGAACACGAGTCCTTCGTAAATATCTCATTTCCAAATCGGTGTTGAATGTAATTGAATGTTTGTGACTTTTTTCATTCAAGCCAAATGAATGCCGGTGGGTCTACGGGTCAAATTCCCTCTTAGACAAAAGTTCGATGACTGCTGGGTCCGCATAGATCTTGCACAAACTCTACAAGGCTTGCGAATGAGTGTTGCCTGATGTAAAGCTGCGAGAATTCGAATAACCAACAGAAATAGAACCTAATTGCTATGCTCCTAGTTCGCTGCTCAGTTGTCACTGGGAGAGCGTCAGAAATCAAATTAACTTGTTGTCAACTTCGCCAACAAGTCTGCATATGCATGGGTCCCACTGAAGCGCTTCACGATATGTCCTTGAAGCATCCTTCAAGAGTCGTCCTAATCAAGCGACTCCAATCCACACAATCAACAGCATCGCACGCTATTCAATTCCGCTGGTTCGGTAGGACCCAACTCCGCAACCACTCGAGCCCTGAGTGTGGAAAGTAATTTAGCAGGATGACACAGTTTGTGGGTAATTTCCGTTTGATGGAGAAGCGATTTATTTAATATTTAAAGGCACAACGTAGCTCCTTTTGCCATTCACTTCAGGCGCTCGCCTGTTCCATCCAACGCAGCTGGAGTCGGCGGCCGTAGCGAGCGCTGGAGACCTCGACGACGCCAAAAGCAAATGTCTTCGTCCTTGACGGAAGAAACAACGAACGTCCCGATGCAGAAAACAACATAACAAGTCTGGATCCCACTCGGCTGGTTGATAGACAGGTTCACTTATCTCTGAGTCATTTTCAGCGTCTTCGCCAATAATAATTTGAAAATATTTCTCCTTGCAGCGACGTGGAAAGATGGAACGGCCGCGATAGTGTGTAGTCGCGGAAGGAGGGAGCCTGTGTCTGACAGCTATTAAGTGTAAGGTATTGGCTGTTGTACATGATTAGAGGAACGATGATGGCGATGACTATTGCCAGAATGTGGGCCATTGTCTTTCCGAACCAATTCAACAGTTCATCAAACATGAATTTGCACAGGATGCGGGGGTAAATTTGATTTTCTAGAGTGCTTTCGGCCTATTTCTTCTTATCCTGATGATGTAATACCTTTTCTGCGTGAGTTCGTTTTTATGTTGAAATTTATTTCCGCAACGAAAAATTACGACTGATAGCATTTGAAATGCTAGAAATCTCAGTTCGTTGACTTTGAATAGTATTCGTTAGGGGCACGGATGCGAGCAGGAGGTCTGCGAGTGATCTGAAAATACAAAATCATTCGATGAATCAACGTTAAATCAAATAAATGAAAAGGTGTTTTTTCCACATAAGGAAACGTCTTAAGACATAACTTCTGTGAAGGAGAAAATTTGCTGAAAATGCAAGCTCCTTCATCGAAAATTCAAGAAGCTTTTAGTTGCTTTATGCAATAATCAAACATGCTAAGCAGGCAGGATCAGGAGTTAAATAAGTTGATAAGTAAGCCTAGATTTCGTGCACAATATCGACTTGAATTGGTTCGGCATCTTCTATAGGATACTAACTTGAATAATGCGAAAGGACTTTACCTATCTTCTTACGATTCTAAATCTTCCTGAAAATTGACTTTTTTTCCGAAATTGAGTTTTTTCGATACTGAATCGAAACCAAGTATTATGAATTAGATTAGATTTAGAATTAGAAAGCTTTTCATAATTCATAATTGTATTATGGCACAAAACAGAATATCGAACGGAATAATGTGTAAGGATTTGATGTGTCCAATCGAAAAGAAACTAACAAAAGCATCATTAATAAGTAACATGCAATCAATCAACCAAGCAAACTGCGGGAAAAGACAGCGAATGCTGATGAAAAACATATGGTAACCACTGACTGAAAACGAGGTTACTAGTTCAATTTAAAGCCGCTTTTGGAAAGCCAAAACTTGATTTGCGCTGTCGTACCACGGATTTTAATGAGCTGGGTACTAATTTGTACGAAATCTTTTCTGTACTTGGTCTTCCTCTCCCAAAATTAGGAAAGAGCCCGAATAGGACGAAAACACAAACTGGACATGTAAGCGATATAATAAATTTAACAACTCCCCATGGCCCCAATCCTGGAGGCAATCACACTCCATTGATCTAATTAACTCAATTCTCACCTGCGCAAACACGTTTCATGGTGGACATTGCAATTGGATTTCGTGCGAGTTTATATACAATTTGATGAAATTATCCCTTCTGATATGAGAACTACTCATTAGAGCTTATAGGTACGTCAATAACAGTTAAGTATATGTCCTTTTAGTAGTATCTCAGATCAATGCCATGCATAATTTCATGGATTTCAACAAATTTTCGCTATTTTTAGGTCTGATAAACTCCTACAGCTTCAATCAATCGCTTGCAATTATTTCCAGAGGATTAATTTTTTTCTACTTCCTTTTCAGCGGTGAAACGTTTTCCGGAGGCGAGGCCGGAATGGCCGTCCCAGACACCGTGTGCACTCCCCGAGCGGTTGGTATTAGCGTCGATATCAACGTCTATGAGCCGCACCTGTTGGCCGGAACAATGGCCCATATGATAGGACACAACATCGGAATGGGACACGACGATGGGCGTAGGAATCCTTTTTATTAAAACTAGTTTTTTCCGCACCACATCAACATTCAATTCCTCCTCAGCAATGCTGGCTGAAATTTCCCACTCGCCCAGTAAATGCTCAATCAAACTAGGAAGAGAGAAAATTTCCAATAATTCCAATAATCCGGCTGAATTCCGAAACCCTTTCAAATGAAATTCTTTTGCAACAAAACAAATTTCCCGAAAATCGAATCTACTTGTAACCCAGTGCAATGTATTTATTGATTCGTTCTGTTTTAAGATTTTTCCTTATTTTCCCAAGTAATATTGTACAAAAGAGTTGAGCTGCTATTGTACAGTCGACCTTCCCGCCATCTTTTCCTTTAGCCTTTATTGATGTGACAATATTAGTGCACATTATGCTTCCTCATTCTCTATATCCCTCTGACATCCTTTATCTACCATCCAAGTGCATTTGATAAATGTGTTTTCTCTATGAATACCGAATGTCTGTCTCCACAGGTGAGGAGTGCTTCTGTCGGGACTGGCACGGATGTATAATGGCGCAATCTATTGTTGGATTGGAAAACGTTCAGCCCTACAAGTTTTCCGAGTGCAGCAAAACGGATTACTTCGACGCTTTGCGTGGAGGGCACGGTCTTTGCTTGCTGAATAAACCAAACGAGGTAAGTTTTTTTTCTCGCTTTGTTGTTATATGTTTTCATTCAATTTTATCTACCTTTAAATTGATCCTTTAGAAAAATATTTTACTGCTTCCTGGCATGTGTAGGAAAATTTATTGCATCTCCGTGGTATTTCAGAGAAAAGAGTTCCGAAGTGCTCTAGATATTTCCCGAAAATTGAAACAGATAATAACAAACAATTATCAACAATTCAGGACACTTTTGGTAAATTTATGATTTCAATAAAGTTCAGAAATAACCCAATTCTAAATGAATCACAAACAACTACTTCAAAGCACCTGCAAAACATGACGAATTTGCTCTCGCCGTGAAAATTTAAATAAATTTCATTAAACGCCTCCGTTTTTCGTGGACCCCAAATCGATACTCTTTTCAAAAGGAAATAACGCCATAATGAAGCCTGCCCAGAAGCGCCAGCGCGCTTGAATTTCCAATGAAATCGATGAAGAAAATTGAACATCCTATAAGGTCTTCATTGCAATTTGCATAACAAAAGAATTGACGAATAAGATAAAGCAGGTGAAGATGGACAACATGGTCGTGGCTCCGATAAGAATGTATCCGATAAGGCTCCTTCTCCAACCTCTATTGAACCAATGCCGATGCATACCAGCCGTGTCCTCCCATTGAAAAATCCAAGAAGTGAATGACCAGTCGAATCAGTCGAATCCTATCCTTGATTCCTGGGTTTCGCACCGGTCTGTGTGGTCACTGGCTTTCTAGTCTTTTCTCTGAAAACTTTTCTAATTATCTACTCATTATGGTCCTTTACATTATGGTATCATTTCATTATGTATCATTATGGTATACATTATGGTATCGCTCATTATGGTGGTTTACAATTAGTAAACCAGCAGTTAGACCAGCACATTCCCTCTGCGTCAGTACCAAAATTTGCCGTCTGTCAGCTGATTTTTCGTTCGAAGTAATTATGTTGTCAACGCCAATGTCAATTTGACGGACCAGTTTTAATGAGATTTTAAAATTCAAGGATGATTTGAAAATGTAGGTCTGACAAATACCTACGTATGTTTATTTGAAGCACTAAAACATTTCGTAAACGTCCACGTACTATGGTCAATGGTCAAAAGTCAATGGTCAATCTTCCGGTACCAAAGCCTCTTTGATATTCTCCAATGAGTAACACCAGTATCCATTGAAATTTCATTCTAGCAGCGAAGCCAATACTCAATTTTGAATACTACAAAGTGTTATCCCTCTAAACACAATCACACTTCAGCTTGCCTCTTGTTTTGTGGACAGGAGCAGTAACAGATTGGCACAACTGCTTCGGTATCCGCTCAAGGTATACCAAATCCAGGTTTCCTAATGACTTATAGGATTTTTTGGTATTGCCACTTATATACTTCACGACTAAAAACAAGCTTATAGAACACATAGTCCAAATTTGATGTTACTGATGTATTGACATGATTGGGAAATTGTTTAAAAGTTGTTCCATTTAATAGTTGTTATTGTTTTGGGGCTGTGGCTCTACAGAATGCATGGTGAGACTGACTATTACCTGACGCAACTACTAAGTGGTCACGGGTATTTTAAGTCTTACCTGTATAAGATGGGAAAGTCACCATCCCCAGCTTGCGTGCTCTGCCCGGGGATGACGAATGACGCCTGCCACACGTTCTTTACGTGTACCAAATAGACAGGACTCCGTTCGCATCTCTCGGAGAAAATAGGCGTGCTCTCCCAGAAAATGTAATGGGAAAAATGATGCAATCAAAAGACAATTGGAACTGTGTGTCACATTACGTACGGACAGTACTTCTTATAAAAAAGGGCATGATGGATCGCTTGGTGTCGAAGGGGGGGATTTCTGTAACAGCAATTCTTTTCCTTCCTGTCCATCCGTGCAAGAAGAGGAATTTCCCTTAATCTGAAGGCACGTCTAAGCGATGATAAATGGGGCCTAGTCCCGAAGTTTTGTGACAAAGAGTTCGAGGCTAGGTTCTCGGCGTGACAGGGGAGGTGTTTAGTTGGTAGTTCGGTAGCGGGAGTCCGACACTCAGGGCGTAAATAACCTTCACCTTCACCAACATCCACAGACATACTTCTGAAGTTCGCTTCGTACCTGTTCACACCCCTTTTGTAGAATAGGGAAAAGAGTGTAGAATAGAATTCGATTTCTGGGTCCCATCGTGCTTTTTTTTAAATTTCAAATTTTTGCAAGGGATTTTTGTATTAAATGTCTTTGACAAACGATATAAAGTGGTTGATTTAACCAAATAGTGTTCCGAACAGTTCGCACCACCAAATTCGTTAACACTCGAGAGCAATCTAGGTGAACGTGTTGCCACCCGGTTTGATGCCTTGGTTTTTCGATACAGTTGACATTTGCAGGGACGTGTAAAAATCGTGTAAGAAATCTTTCATTTCAATGATCATTGTCCTTTTCTTTCTGATAATCTAACAACCTTTTTTGAATGATTCCAGGATCCAACTGCATAGTCTCGTTTCCATAATCCACTTTTAGTTGACGTTTCCATTGGTCCAATCCGATCTTAGGTTTAGGTTTCAAAATAGTGATTATTTTCAATGTCTCGAGTTTTTAGCCCATTCTCCTATCCTAGCTTGGTTGCATTGGTATTTTCGTTACATTATGAGGCCGTGGATCGCTCACCTTTCACCTTCTTACGTGCGGCTTCAGGATACCTTACCATTGATCACCAGGAAAATGTTTATACTTTGGTAGGCGAACAATATTTGTAGACATTTTTTCATATACAGTATCTTGACCAAGTCGTAACCAGTCGATCCGGTACTACAATTTGAACCACTAATTAAGATCTCGAAAGGAGTCAATTGCAGAAAGGATCCAGGACAACAGAACCAATCGTACATTTCAGTATCAAATGCAGTGCCAGAAATTCAGGAATTAAACGCAATACTAATGAGTCCACGAACGCAGTCAAATATTTGGCCTTGATAATAAATTCTAACATGAGCTTCCTTGGGCAAATAGGGGCGGTGTCAGCCAAGCCCGTAACGAGAGTTTTTCTGTTTTCCGTCATTCTGTTAACGGCAAACAAAGGCAGCCTTTCTTCAAGCAAATAACGCCTTTCAATGAACACCGTAGATTCCACATCCCTATTGCGTATAGGGATGTGGGCTGTGGGCTGATGTCCTAAATAAGCAAGCAAACCGGAAACCTGTAATTCAGGCTTAGAAACGAGGAGCCCTATGAATTGCATCGGCATTCAAACCACCTCAGAACCAGCGACGATGGTAATGCCGTCTAGCGCCATCCAAGATGGGAGTGTTGAAGGATTTATCTTTCCATTTTATTCGCGAGAAGAAGAGCGAAGGAGGCTACCGACTCTCGTTCTGTGGCAGAACGACCAGAACAAACGTCTTAGGGTAGATGTATGGAGGGAAATTAGCGGCACAAGAGCGTTGATATTCTCTTCTTTGCCTGTGTAAGAGGAGGAAGACACAGCTGGAAGAATTTGGACGATGCCTACAATACCGATTTAAAGGGAGAAAGGGACAAACATGCAAGAGAAATGGTGCACTCCCCGGAAAATCTGGTGGATAGAATTATATCATCAATTGACAAAAGTAACTGTGTGGCATAATATGACGAAGAAAGGATTATTGAGCCACTGGTTGTAGCAGTGATAAGATCTGTAACTGTTACAGGTGTCCGCTGTCCTGATGTTCCTGTCCGCTTCCTCAGACTGAAAAATGAATGCCAAGTGGCGAGGAAAAGAGACCTCGCCCGATGTAATGTGAAGAAGTTCCAAGGAGGTTTTCAGAGAGTTCTAGTGGAGGATTCTAGTCTAACGCTACTAGACTTCTTTTAGGATGGTTTGACTCCATTTTTTATTTAATTTGTAAACTCTCGCAAAGTTTGATTTTGTATACCTCTCTTTAATTGAAGTTGAGCGTAGTGGGTTTCTGCATTGTTGTTTTTCCTGCAATATGATACAACGCTATAATAAACCTGCATATTGTCAGGACCTTCTCAACGTCTCAATTTTCAACAGCAAGTTGTTATATAATGCGTGGGGTTCTCGTCCCTTCAGTAAGAACAATGTTAAAATTTATAATTTTTTCGCTAATTTCCGAAAGTGGTGCAACAGTTGTGTACGCTTTGATAATAATTTTTCAAAAGGAAGCCCTTTTTTGCTTGAAAAATTTAAAGAATCAGCTAAAAGTTGTAACAGGTTTTCTAATTTCTCTGAGTTCTTCTCGTTCATCTCCAATAAAGATCTGTCAAAGTCCTCAAAAATGGGCTCAGCAACTTAAATATCACTGGTGAAAATTCTTAGCGAGTTCTTCAAGGAATTTAGTAAGGCAAAGGCTTCTGCAGATCTTCTCGTAAACTGAAAATCAAAAAAGTTATTTTTTAAATAGTCCTAGTCAGAAAAATTAAACATTTCACTTTTATATTGCTGAGTCTTGGTTAAAAATTGTTCAAAAAATAATTAGATGGTATTAGTTCCATGTTCAGTTCCATAGTTTAGTTCCATGAATAGGATTTGGTAACGAGTTTTCTCGGCTTCGCGGCAGTTTTGTGAAAATAGGAATATTTTCTTTTGTTGAGGTTTTTAATAATTAATTTGAGAAAAAAAATGAGGTTAAAAATATTCGCGAATTTTCGGTCGCAGATTTAATCCTTATGAGAGTGATTTTGTTTTTCATTTACTGAAATACTTTATGCACAGTCTCGAATGATTAGCAGCCCTCATCAATTCTTGATTCCATCCCCTGACTTCTAATATTCACAAAAGCGTTTTGCTTGCACAGCATCTCCTGTTGGCAACAATAGCGAAACCATTTCATTCGCAATCATATCCTTATTCAGATTTCGTAATGTAACCCAATTTGCCAGTATTGAAAGAAAACCAACTGAAATAGTTTGTGTAGCTCTAAATTCGCGTTGCAAAGAACTCCATTCAATTTGTGACCCCGCAACAGCACTGTGGCGAAATTTCGTCCTTAATACCACATTCTGCATGTGTGGTTTCCACATTTTTCAACTATTCGCATACACAGTAAAGTTCAATCTTTTCTCTTTTATATGTCTACCGTTCCAGATCGAAATGAATCGAAACTGCGGCAACAAAATTGTTGAAGAGGATGAAGAATGCGATTGTGGCTCAACAGAGGAATGCCTCAAGGATCCGTGCTGCGACCCGATTACGTGCAAGCTCAAGTTGGAATCGCAGTGTGCGGAAGGACCGTGCTGTGAAAATTGCAAGGTATGTAACGAGTAAGCCCAGATATGTTGAAGCTTACTCTGCCAATGAATCCAAATAGTAAAGGCGAGTCCTTACAATCCTTGTACATTAGAATGGTTCGATTGCTTTTGTGTGTGGTGTATTTGTTATTTGGCATTAGAAAATCATTTTTATCACTAATCACAAACGTATACTTGCTTTCTGATTTCGATTTGAATAGCTGAAACAGCAAGGTGTCATGTGTCGGGATTCAACCAATGAATGCGATTTGCCCGAGTATTGCGATGGACAAACAGGCGAATGTCCTGCAGATGTTTTCAAAAAGAACGGATCACCATGTGGCCTGAGCAAATCTGGAGCAGCTGGTGAGTACCGATGACTTTCGGAAGTGTTATTTCAATATTGAAAGTTGCATTCTTGAGTCCTTGTTAGCTGCTGCGACGTTTCCAATTAGAATTCTATTTGGATTGAAGGAAAATATTTTACAAATAACTTTTCAGCGTGCAGCATGGATAGCGTAGCTGCCAGCCAGATCCCTGGAAGTAATTTATTTTAAGTTTAGTCTTTTTGCCTCGTCAGCAATTGCTAACTGTGTCCCCGCGTGCTACGAAGTTCATCCAGCTTTGATGTTGTACCTGGCGAAAGTGAAGAACGTTGTGTTATGCACCGTATGCAGGACTCGTGTAAACCTGCCGCCATGTTGTATTAGCACCCAATACGGGGCGAATGTGACGATAAATTTATACTCCTGAAATGTGAGGAGTTTGAATAGCGAAACTTTTGATTGCCTCGATTTCGGAATCATATCGATTGACGTGTTCGCCCCTTCCTCCCCTCCCTTGGCCAAGCAAGCTCATGAGGAAAGTGCCTGGTCGTACGTGCGGACATTTTTTAACCACCAAACTCCAGTGTGGGACAATCGAAAAACTTTTTCAATTCACAGCATCGCAATGACAACAACACCATCAACGTGGAAATAAATAACAACAAAACAAATTTCACAGCAAAACAACAAACTTCTGAACAACAACTTGTTTTTCCGATTTCCATCGCCATTTTCCACGACTGCTAGAGTCATGCAATGGCACCGGAGCACGATTCGGTAGCCGCGCAACCAACTTGGGCTAATTTAATGTTGAAAATTCGCCGGAAGCTAATTATGAACTACCTAAATATTACGTACGTTGTTTATTGTTCACATTGGGGATTTGCAGATCGGAATGTGTTTGCGGGGACTGGGACTTCACACGGTCACTGCAATCTGCCCGCAGGCGTTTGTCTTTCACCTTCGACCGATGCCAAGGCCACCCCACAGCACTATCACCTTGGCCACCACCGCCATCAGCAACATCCGCATCCGCACTTTCTCCGTGTGCGAACAATTCAATTACGGCACGGTGAGCTTTATTAAATTCATTACAGAGTGGTCTTCATTAAAAGTTACACGTCACGCCCGCAAACGAGGAGTGGAGGACGCCATTTGAATTTCAATGGACGTTGAAGGTGAGGGTATCAAAATAGGTTGGTTACGAATCATAACAACACAAGCTTGATGCTGCGAATAATGTGAAGCCTCAGGGATCAATGGGCAATGTTAGATTAAAGTATTAGGTCCGTGCAAAGTATCAAAGAGGGTGCTCCCGGCTGAGTTTGTCTGACAGTAATCTAAATCCGACTTGGCTCAGAAGTCCTTGAGTTGTGGGTGGCCCTGGTCACAAACTGCGGAGGGAACTTCCTGATCCGAAATAAGCAAGGGTGGTCATTGGAATATGATACTTATCGTTGCTGATTCTACACAGAATAACATCGAAAATGCTGCTTCTAACAAGGACCAATCTTTTCTGCGCGCGTAAGAATGCAAAATTGCTATGCTGAGAGAAAGGAATGTTTTGACGATATATTTGAAATGGTTCAAAGTACGCCAAACGGAATTTAAATTCCCCCCCCCCCCTAATTTTTATAATTTGAAAGTGTGGAAACAACACTTATAGTTGACCATCAGAGAGAAAACTCAACAACTTCATTTCATGCGAGAGAAAGAGTTCAATCATTGATTCCTAGAGGCACTCAATCGGTCTCCTATCCGCCATTATTGCTTCACTTTCAAAATGAATACCACTCATGTCTGCGTTAGTCGCCATAATTTAGAGACAATCATTAATACCCTGTTAACTCATCCCTTTCTAGAGAAGGGACTGAAATCTTCTGGATACCCAATAGTGGGTCTCTTTGACCGATTTATTTCTAAGAATGTCAGTAGTAATCTACAATTCGTATCTCAGTTAATTGGACAGTTTAGTATGGATACTACTGCGATCCTTCAGCTAATTCTAATCCATAATTAAACTCTTCCAAGAGGCGCCCATCATTAAAGCGCAATCTTTCATTCTATTTTCGAAGGCGGAGTCAGGAACCAAAACAAACATCACTGTTTACCCTCGTATAAACTAAAAGTGACCTATAAGGACTCTAAAGTTCAAATCGATTTTTTTCATCAAATTTTAATTTAAATTGTCGTGACAAACCAATAGCACATATGAATAATCTTCAAATGCATTTGAATAGATTGTTTGAAAGAAATACGATGCATAATCTGTAAGAGCGGCATCGTAGAAGCAAAGCTGTTCCCTTGTCTTAGATGCCTGTATGAGAGACATCCACATGTATCAGTTCATCGACTGCGTCCTCCATTTCGGAAAATGCAAATAGCGATTCGAAATTATTTTCCATTGAGTCCAAGAAGCATTTCCTGTACTTTTCCATTGTTCTTCTAAATTTAACTTAACAACGGATAATTTCCTGAGTTTTCACTGGTCATTCATCCATTGCATATGGCTGACTTTTTACTAATTCCACCTTTTTTCAATCTGAGAGAATTCTGGTTCACCAATATGCTCGTTCAGTTTATTCTTGTACACGTTATCTTCATATCCTTCCGTTTTTGCTCATATAATTCTTCGTTTGAATGGACTTATAATAGTTTTGGGCTTTTTCCCGTTTAGTCCTTCGTTGCAACACAATTTGGAAACAGAGATCTTATCACTTTTTTTATACTTGGGCTATTTTCTCGTGTTTTAGAATTTTGCAAAACGGAGCATGGGAATGTTTTTTTGGTGTATTAAATAAAGTTGTGTGTAAGGTGTATGCTTCGATTTACTCCAGCTGTTTCCCTACTCTCATCTTACAGTCTTACCTCCGGCGAAAGGAGATCCTTGAAGTTTCACATTCTTTGACCATCCAACATTATTTCTGATTATGAATTGATGCAGCTTTTTCCTTTTTGCACCGTGCACTTTATTAAGAGTTCATAAAGCGGCCACATCTTCATACAATTTTATTATTGTCAACACCAATATCACAGCAGGCAAGAATTAACTATCAGGATTTCGCGAAGGATGTAATTAGTCACACATGTTCCATCGTGTTGCTCTACAGAAATTTAAGAGAAGGCCAAGCATTGATGTCGCAAAGTATACCCGCTCGGTGACGTTTGCATGACAGGGTCATGGGAAGCCTGCACCTAGAGGTCAGTGTTCCTGTTCTCATCTTCTTATTTGCAAACTCAGCAGGCGTAACCCACTTGGATTCGTATTCTTTCAGCGTGTTGCGAGAAGAGGTTGTGGTCGGTCAATATAGTCACCAATGTTGGAACTCCTTTTCAATTACTGTCTAGTCATTGTATTACCCTCAAAGCCAAAAAAATACCTATCTGCTTCTAAAAGGTTTCATCTAATTCACGTCTTGCCGAAACTAGTGAGGATTTTATTTGTCGTTTTTGGAGAAAATCAGCTCTTGCCAGGAAATGAGCTTTGTATTTTTCTCCTGCGAATTAGTATTCCGGGACCCACCTCGATTTTATTTTTGCTTAACTTCCTTTTCCTTCCGACTTTTTGCTTCACTTCCATTAATATCATTAATTTGCATTTTTTGTGTTTAGGGTACAGTTATATAGTTCGAAATGCTGATTGAATCACAGATAGCCTCAGGATCAGATTTCAATGTCGCCTCCTCTTCTATTTTCCGCCTATTCGGTTCATCATACCAACGGCGTAATTTAAGATTACATCCCCCGTATGAGTTCCTTTACTTTTCACAACTTTTTCTGAACCTTTTGTCGTTGCCTCCACTACCGGCTGATATTAATCCAGGTCCTTTTCTTGTGCAACAGGGCTAGTTTCTGTATGAGTCGCAGCATATGAAAGCGTCCCATATGCGAGTGATTTTGGGCTTCCTTATGGATTTAAAAATGATTCCTGTAAGGAATACCATGTTTGATGCAGAATTGACAGAACCTCTTTGGCAGACACACAGGACCATGATAGGAATTTGCATGGTTGGAGGCTACAACTTTATTGCACTTATTCACTCTGCTCCTATTATTCACTCCTGGTTTGGTATTTCTGTTAGGTTTGGTACTTCTCGTATTTTCTTTGAACTTCGCTTATCATATATTCTCAAACTAAGTTACAAAAAAAAGAAGCCAGCACATTTTTATGCATCAATTCAACCTCAGTGTCAAAAACAAACTCAACTGGTTCTTTATTCAGACTTCACATGACCGTCTTTTGTTGGCAAACGAACCGCTTTTTCAACTAGATAGACTATTTTGTCGGCAATTCTAGAATCAAGTATACTTCAATATAATATTTTCCATTGAGCGAATATTGATTTTTAAATACCCAGAATTTTTCTCGATCGTAAATGTAGTCGATAGTTGACATTGTTCCGGCTCCAGAATACATTTCCATCTCAAACATTGATTCTTTATTTTGACTTGTGGATTGGGATTACAATGGATTATAATGGATGATCTCCTGAATATCTGTGTATATTCGATTAATTTATGGAAGCACTTTACACTACTCCTGCAATATTTTATAAGTTCTGTTGGCATCGCATGATAGTCAGGAACTGAATTTCTAAATTTCTTCTAACTATTAAACCAACCTCTGATGAAAGTTTTATTATTAACCGCAGTAAGCTCAGTTTTGAACGTTTCATGTACGCTATTCAAATACGTTACCCACAGAGGGAATTTTAAGAACCACAGAGAACCACAGAGAACGTCAGTGAACCACAGAGGGAATTTTCAGTAGGATTCGAAAGCCGAGATTTCTCAGCATTCGATGCATTACTCAGTAAATCAATATGTCCAATATGATGCGACAATAATTTACTATTTGCCCGTCATTTAAAAGACATGGTCATCACACAAAGACTTTTTCAAGTTGATAAGATTTTTTACACAAGGGAAGGAAATAGCAGCAGTGCGCGGTATTTTGTTTTTATTGACAATTAATGACTCCATATTCTAGAGAAAAAGAATACGTCAGAAATCATGAGAGGTTGAACACAGTTTTATATACTGCGCGGAATGCCTTCTTCTCAAAATTCTTGGTATCGCCTTTCAACTTTCACTATATCTTAATGAAACCGCCCAAGTATTATGAGAAAAATTAATTAAATTTAAAATTAAAATTGCATGCCACAAACGTAACGAAAACTCTTTGAATCGACATTACAACGTTGTTACTGCATTTTCACTCGTTCTAAAGCACAATAACAGCACTAACACAAGTTCAACATGATGTTTGATGGCAGGTGACAGCCGTTGTAGCAGCGCAGCCATGCGCGAAATCGAACACTTGTATCAACCTCGACAGACGGATTTAAGATTGGCTTCAAATACCGTTAAGAATCATTTGCATCTGTTCGGGTCCATAAAATGATTCGAATTGTTAAAATTCTGCAATAAATACAACAAAACTTCTGATTTAATTATCAGTTACTTGTTAAGTGTTTTCAAAAGCGTATTTCGCTTTGCCTTTTATGAAGAGAGACAAGTCCTTTGCAGTTAGAATGCTGAGGTTACCGTTTTGAGTGCCCAACTGGGCAAATAACGGCACTAATCGTTTGTCCAGTTATGCACATTGAACTACTGAAACAGCCGTGGTCTTCTCTTAACCTTACAATTCCTTTTGATTTTCTGACAGGAGTGATTCCTCAGTGTCAATAGTTTTCTCCCTTTTGTGGATCGGAGTGAATTTTTTCCCCGGAACATATACATGCCAAAAACTAAGCAAACAAGAGCGTTTGCTTGAAAATCCAAAATATCGAAACAATTAAGAAAAGACTCAAAGCGCTGAATGCGCAAGGATTCTAAAACGGAACCATTGTCTCGTTATAGGGTCATTGATAGTAGACAATACCCTCCTCACTCATCGTAATTGATGGTTTAACCTTATGAGAGTAAGACCGTGCCCTGAAGTTAGTAGTTTCTTTTTCATGATAGGGCAAACTTTGCTAACGAGAAGAATTTTGTCAACTCTGACTATGTCCTTACTGCTGGCAATAATGAAATTTGGCATCGTTATATTTCATCCTTGGTGAATTCTCTAAAATGCATCAACATAATTAACGGATGATTTGCCACATAAAAATCATTCTCAGGCAATACAATATCGAAGATGGAAAATCAATTCATGCTTCCTTGAACTCTTCCCGATGCCAAGACAACATATCTTTTCAATTCGCCATTCTTCTTTTTCCAAAACTTTAGGCACTCCTCCAATACGTTATGCTTCATTGCAACTACTCGCCTCTATAGTTGCGAAAATTGCTACGCAACCGTTATGCTGGCTACCATGGTTTCAAACTTCAACATGAGCTCGCAAGAGAAAAACAATTTTCAAACCAAATAAATGTTGCAAATGTTTAAACTCTTATTACACGGCAAGAAGGACACAAACCGAGAAACAGTATTAGACGCAGTCAAAGTGAAACAGCATCCATTTTACTTTGGCTCATTCTGCAACGAAAGTTAAAGGAAGTGTTTCGACATTTCTCATTTCAAACGTCTTTGCCTCTGCACTGCCTTTTTGCCGGAACGCCACTCGATCTAATATAATGTGTATATCCTCCAGAGATTGTCGTTGTTGAGTGAAATACGAAAAGAAGGTAAGGTTTCGCGTTTGAACGTCTTCCACAGTGTAATAAACTTTTCGTTTTGAACGAAAGCATCCAAGCGTCGATCGGTAACCAGTTCTATGTGTTATCCTTCGCTGCAGGATTGCGACTCGAAATTTGCTGCCTTTCCATCTCCTCCAATTTGTGTTTCAGGCTCGGATGGTAGTCTTCGCTTCAAATCAAATTTGCACTTGAAGGAGTATGAATTCAAAATAGAAAAATGCAGCGTTCCACTGTAAAAGGACTTTGAAATAGTGTTCTTGATGCCAATGAAAATGGTTAGCAAGTGCAGCAGGGAAATTATCGTCAGATGAACGACATAGTGGAAGCAAGGAGCTAATTTATGTGTGTTCATGCCCTTCTAAGAACGTTGATCCTTCTTTGGAAGTTACGCCGAATTCTTTTCCACGAAATTCATTTCTAACGTCCTGATTCGTTTGGTACAAAGTAGGAACGATTTCAAAAGAAATATTTTTCCTTTTTATTCAAAATTTATATGCAACGACCTGGAAACTTACAGCGATCATTTTGATTTTAAATACTTAACATATCCTTTCCAAGAATTTTTTCTCTCTGGTAATTCTTACTTGCTTGAATTAGGGGACTGTGATCCTAGACTTGCTTGTCTTTAAGTCTACAATTAAAGTCAATCAAGTCTATGGTCAATATCGTGTCAACATAAAGCGTCTCACTCAACTCATGCATTCCTACGAATCCATCAAAAGCTACAGCGAGCAACAAAGGCTCCTTTTGAAATAGTTAAATTCCAAAACCAGATTGCGTCTATTCACGTCGTTATCATTGGATTTCCTGATAAATGTTTGTTCACACCTACATTTACAATAGCTTTGCCTCAATCTTATACTGACCAACATAAATTTTCAATTTCAGGCTATTGCTTTCAAGGATATTGTCCGACATTATCGCTACAATGTGAAGCAATTTGGGGCTACGGGAGTACAGCAGCCGATCATCAATGCTACGAGCAGTTCAATACCAAAGGCTCACCCAATGGCCATTGTGGCGTGGACAACTATGTCAACTACATAAAATGTGCTCCCGAGTAAAGTTCGACAATTTTAACATAGCTAAATATCGTAAATACAACAAATCACCTCCGCTACCACCACCAACCACTCACACGCATCCACAAGCAGCCCCTTGATCATTCCAACCTAGATCCTAACCTCTGGTCCCTCGGCTAACCTTTCCACCATCAGACAAAGGACCTGACGAAACTCGTCCAACAAGATAGATATGCATTGAGTTCATAACGCTAACATTGCACGCCCGATCCCCACATACTCCTTTTGGGCTTGCTGTACCTATTCATTTAGTCATGTTCACTTCTATTCCGTCTTTGTCACCAGAATCCTTGTTGCCGTACTCTACACTTGTTCAACCGAAACCGTTGCAAAGTGATAACAATTGCTCTGATTATTTATGGTCATTCCTAGTCGTCCTGTTGTTTAATACGAATAAATTTCAATTGCAGGAACATTCTGTGCGGTTCGTTACAATGCAAGGAGGGTGAACGTCAGCCACCCGGCTACGATGACCCATCGCAGCTCATCCTTCGAACAATTGTATCAATTAAAGGCGTTGAATACGAGTGCAAGTAAGTATCGAGAAATATTGGATTCCATATAATACGACTTTTTCCCAGGATTCAAAGAATTTTTTTCTGATCCTTCACCTACTAAAGTTCTTAAAATGTATTTTCATCAAGTCCGTCTAGTAACCTCTTTTTCCATACTATAGCGTATCCTATAGGACGGGCCGCATTGAAAAATTAAAATTGACCACTTCAATCTACGCGCCTTTTAATGTGTTAAGATAAAGTGATTCATCACCAGGATCATGAAAAATTGCTTATAGTTCGATTTGTTAAATTTTTCCATAAGGTAATACCGAAAATTTACCACATGATGCCTGTCTGGGCATTCATTGATATGAATTGGATTTACTCCCTCGAAGTTTCACAAACTAAGATGCTGATTTTGGAGAGGGCTGGAGGATAATCTCAATGTTTTCAATGATGGACAACAACCATTGACAATGAGTCAAAAGGCTCCAGGTCTAACGCCATATTGCCGAGTCGCTTGACATTTCCGCGCGAGACTTCAGCTGGTTGGATGACATTAGTGTGCCCAGTTGGGGATGGGATGGGTTACGCGTTGAAACTTGTAGTTACTCGTCAGATTAAAAATGGAGAGAGAGAAATAGACTAAAGTTAGTTCGACCACAGGATCCAAATGAAATAATAAGTTAGATCTACGTCTTTCCATCAATTAAACTTGAGCATAGTCCCGAGTAATGGACTCTCGCAGCAAAAGGCTACCAGGCTACCCTCCTAACACCGTTACTGTGAAAGTGATCACTTTATTTGCGAATCCAAGATACTTTTCTTCACTGGAAGGCCCACCCAATCGTAATTTGCCATGTTGTGCTTATTGTCAATTGACAATATCATGGACTATGTATCATGGACTATGTATCATGGACCATATTTATCAGGCAGATCTGGTTGTCAGAAATTTACTCTCTGTGATTTCAGTAAAACTGACAAGGGCAGGCATTTTAATGATTCACACACACGAGGGTAAAACACTAGAGACATTATACCGAAAAGAGCAGACCTAGGAACTTGGTTCAATGCATATCGACCGAGATTTCTAGTGTCTACCCTGTTGAGTATTCTTGCCACGCGTTCTGTGAACCTGAAGCCTCGAGTTATACTCTAGTACCACGGGTGAAAGGTAAGCCTTGACATGTATGGGTGGGCCAGTATATTGACTTGCGGACCGTTGAGGAGTAGCATTGTGGCTAGTAGTTGTCCCTTACATCATCAAACTACTAGATATTCTGGATCTAACATTATAAAACTTCCAGATTCTCAATGTAAACTGACAACTCATTACCGAGAATATAGGACGGCGATGAGATGCCTAAAGGAGGGAGGTTATCTTAAATACAAGGAACTTGTGACTTCATTCAAAAGACTTTCTAGAGAGAGCTTGCCACTTATCTTGCAACCGAAGGATCCCGACCGTCCCACCTTTTGCAAATCGGTTCTAGATCAAGCGATGGCCTCACTCCACTAATGAGTTGCGTCCACTTACCCGCATTTCAATATTCCAGTTGTGCTGCTACAGTGCGAGAATCCGTTGCTCTTCCTCGGTTGTGGAAACATATCTCTTTCTCTCTCTCTATTTTGCATCCTCCAAGAATAGATCCTCCTACAGGATCTGTTTTTGGTAGGTGACGGGCTACTCCTACAATGGTGCAATATGTCGATGCTATCTGTAAGAGTCCTAACCAGCGTACCTGAATTAAACAAATTTTTCAGCCCAATGCGGACGGAATCTTGCTCATTTTGACGGAAGTCTATAACATGAGGATGATCGACCTTTTTTGACCATAAGCCAGCTGAAAGCTGAACATCCCTTGACTGAACACTTGGACTGGATAATAGTTTCACCTTTTAGGTGAATCACTCTGCCAACCTGTTACTACGTCCAATTGACCTCTTCGCTTTTTTCCAGAGCAGGGTAGGCTCATCCATCCATGCTTCATCAAAGGACATTACAAGTTTCCATAATGGAAACTATTTATTGTAAATAAACCATTTATTACCATTTGCCACTTATGCAAAACCTAAATATAACACTGTGTGTATTTTCTTGAGTTAAGCACTTCTAAACTATCCTTTATTTGATTTTCCATTCAAAATAATTGACACTGAAGGGGGGAGCAACTTACTGCCGAAATATATATGTATCTGTCAAACTTTATACAATTTTGGAATGAATAATCAAATAAAGGACAGATACGCATAATCCATAATTGAAAATAAATACGAATTTAAAGGCCAGGGTCATAAGGAAAAAAAATTATTTCATTTCTACACCTGATCTGACTGAGTATGCTTCAAAAACAATTTGATGAAAGACAAAATTCCCGGACTTTTAAGAAATCACACTCGATTAGCCGGAAGGACCAAAAACTGCCATACTACAACCATCCACGGATTCAGTCAGATTCCCCTTTTTTCACGTCCATCTCAATTACACTATTCACAAATTCCGCTGCGGACAACCGTTATCTCCTGTTTGCGAATATTAACGTTTCAGTCATTTTCCAGTCAAGTTCAGCTTTCTCAGTACGGATTTAAAATAAGAGATTTGATTGGCAACGCTCAAGATGTGCGACCAAAATTGTTGTCAGATCAACAACAACCGAAATGTCTTCGTACTCGAAATCTCGGGCTTGAAAAGCTGCAATAAATTAACTACTGTGCAAAGTTGCTTGATTTGAGTGATTCTAAACAAATATCGAGCATCTTCATCACCATTCGCAATCCAAACATACACTTAGGTGCGTGGAAATTATTTAAACCTCGCAAGTAGGAATTGTTGTTGGTAGGAATATGAAATATACTTAATTCAAGTATTTTGGATTGTATATTCGAGGTGAATATACGGATAAGTGCTACGGGGAAAATGGTGAAATGAAAATGACAGGTAAGAGTAATAGGTGAAAATGGGTTAAATATGAAAGAAATGATGTCAACATCTCTACAATTCTACGTAGAAAAATAACGAAACAGTATGAGTAGCAACAATACATGAAAGTAATATATTGAACGTTCTTCCCCGGTGAAGAAAATCAGGGGGTTTTAGAAAAAGCGTTTAAGGGCATGGACAAAAATACACAGAATTGTTAAACAGATTACCCGCAGATTTTTTCCCATACAAAAATGTTTTTCTCATTCTCTCTGAATCACTTCCTGAATCCCATCAAGGACAACCAAAAGTTAGTTTCTTTGAATTAACTGCCTCAGTAAATTACAGATATTACAGAAGTTCTGCTACTTATTTGAAATGAATAAAGTTGCGTATCCCTTGTAAATCCTCTACTAAAGCTGAGCTTTGAACTGGATTCTAGACTGATCCTTTTCAACAGACATTCATTCATTTCATCCTAGCTGTGAATGAATTCGGTCGAGCGTATTTCACGTTCATTTTATAAGAACTGTTGCTGAACAACAACTTTTCAAGTTAATCAACAACATGAAAAATAATTTACACCACATCTGCTTCAATGATTCTGTAAGCGAATAAAAACATTTTAAATAATTTCATTTATTTCAGAACGAATAACGGCAAAATAGGATCCAATGAATTTCCAGAACATGGTCTTGTCAAGGATGGTACGCCCTGCGGTGAAAATTTAATTTGCGTTAATAGGACTTGTGTCAGCTTATTCCCGCACATCGATCAAACGAAATGTCCTACCAACAAAATGGGCTACGAATGTTCTGATCATGGTGTAAGTATTTTATCATATTTTCGCGATTTTTCACGCATCGCATTCACGTAAGTTGTCGATACGATAACTATTTGCTTTCACAGGAATAAATTCAATTTAAATTTCGAATCAATGCATTCAGCATGGAATTAAAATCGAATCTTTGTTTGAACACTCGCTGCACTCTATATAGTATTTGTGATTCCTTCGATATCGTATCGGCTTTATATCGAATTAATGCTTAATACGAAAAATAATGTTCTCGTCGAGTGCCTGAGGAACACTCTTTTCAATTTTTACCAATTCTTCCACTATTTATAATTTAGACCAAGCGTAAACTATATTGGTATATTTCCAATCCTTTTTCACAACATTGGCCAATAATTTGTTGCAGTGTTGATCAGTTCATGTTGATATTTTTAAAGCGGAAATTATCTATCATCAAATTCAATCAAGTTATTTAAACCTGCGAGGAAACTCGGAAAATCCATGACTGAAACAAATACTTTACCCAACACGACTCACGGTGAAATTACAGCAAAACGAACGAAATATTTTAAGGCTATAGGTGTCTTGGACATCCTTCCCCACAAGTCGAGATCCTACATGTCAAGATATCTTAACACTCATACTATTCGGATCAATGCCTCTGAACCATTCATGTTGATCGACTGGGAGCCCGCTCCGTAGTCTGAAGATTAATCATTTATGGACAATCTCCAGGTCCAGTGGAGGTACGCCCATCAGCACCTCCATGGCTTCAGTAGACACTGTCCGACAAACAGGGATACAACAAAGTATCACAACACGCTGACAAAATCTGATAAGTCTCCTGCCAGTTAAGCTCATTGCGGAATCAAAAAAGACCAGTGACTCATACGTCACACAGGCAACGAATAAGCCCTCATAAATTCTGCTAGTAGCTCCACCCCTAAAACCCCACTCCTTAAGGCATATACGCCTAAGCGTTGCTACAAGTTGAAAAAGACGTCGTTTCAGGTCCCTCAAATGGGGCCAAAACGACAATCTTTCACCGATCAGACCGTGGTCACATACTTGAGAGAACTTCCCCTGTATTGCACGCAAGGAGGACGCCGTCGACTGAGAATACCTTTCAGGAGCATCATCGATGTCTTGTCAGTCATGCATAACATGCATTTATCGCGCCACACATGCCTCCAGCTGAGACCGCCTGTCAACTTCAACTAAAAGAAGTAGGTCATCGGCATACACACTCACTTCACAACAATTATTAAGCGTCCCCAAAAAGTCTTCCATCACAAGGTTCCATATGAATGGACCCGCGAAAGAGCTTTGTGGGCATCCTCTCTCCATCTTCAACTCGACTACATCACAGACACCTTGAACGTAAACACTTCGTCCCGAGAAGTAGCTCCTCCAAAGCCCTAGCTCCTAACAACCCACCGCGGCAAGTAATTCTAGAATTATTGGCCACAAAAAGTGGTGAAAAGCTCCCTTAAAGTGTACAAAGACTCCGAATAGGTACTTACAACGAATATCATGCACCGCAGAAGTAACATATTACCACGCGTCATCAGAGCAGCGTCCCGCTCTAAAACCATACTGCCTATCCGACAAACTACAAGATACCCGCTCCTCGATTCGTCGGACCATGATTCTCTCCAGCACTTTACCAAGTGTTGGAAGAAGGGAAACACTCCGATACGAATTCGGCAAGCTAGGGTCCTTGTCTGGCGACTTATGCAATTTAGTAAGACGAGCACGCTTAAAGGCAGTAGGGAAAAAACCACGCCGCATGCACTTTTTAAAAAGACAGCTGATGTACTCCGACAGGGTACGCCAGACGCTTTTACACATCTCGCCGGTCATGCCGTCCCACCCAGGCAATCTCCAACAACGGAGCCTTCCTACACTTGCATCTGTCTCCCAGTTCTGCACCACAGGATCGTGCTCTTGTTTTGCAGAACTGACGACATATGGAGTTCCAGTTTCCGCCCTCAGAAACAGCCCCTTTAACAAGTGCATAACACAGTCAAACCATGCTTGGGTCGCATTATTACTAACGCGTGCGCCCTTCATAGACTGCCTATGACTTCTACCTCTGGCCTGACCTTGTAGGCTTGCCCCCCAGGATCTGACGCATTGTCACTTACAAAACGCCGCATTGATGCAGTCCAGCTTTTATTTCAAACAGATTTGCTAACAGATCCATTTTGATTCTGAACTCAAAATTACTAAGCTCGTGTGACGGAAAAGTTTCGTTGGAGTCTTGAGGTCAAGAATAATTTAATACAGGTTCCCTCCATACATGCTATTCTTGGGCTTCCATTTATAACAAAATATATAATGAACGTGTATATTGAATTAACTCACCTACTTAACTGTAAATTGTTAGTCAATTGTTGAAGGTCTCGCTCTGTAGCCATCGTGATATTCACCAATAGTCATATTAGCAGACTTTATTACCTGACGATCTTAAGTCTCAAATTTTGTAGTACGTACAAAAAAGTGATGTATCTCTGAAGTTTTCTCCTTACAACTTGTCTCCTTTTTTGTGGATACGGCAGCTTGTTGTCTTTTAACCACTCCTCTGGTTCGTGGTCTACGATGTGGTAGACCAACTCGTAAAATTTAAATTCAAATCAATTGCCCTCATTGTATGATGAGTCCTGGTTGGTGTAATTTATATCCGATGCATTATTATTTTTCTGGCATTTGATTTTCAATTTGTTCAAGGGTTTAGGATTCAATGTCAATCACGACACTTAATCAATGAGGATGTTAGTTTCATGGGGGAATTGAGAAGCTTTTTGAAGTAAAACTTCAGGCGCTACATTATTTCCCTACAATACGTTATGATCCTCTCGTCTTCGCTCATATAGGGAGTCGTTTTGAAATGGAAATCTTGGTGTACATTTTTCATTACTTGTGTTCTTGTTCGCTAGATTGTTACCTTTGTGGTAATATTTTTATTATATTGCGTTTCTGAGATCAAAAGACATTATTGGGTAGGAATCCTTGTTTCCTCGTCTCCCCTCCTCAAATCAGGCCACCTTAATATTTCAAAATCGTACTGTTGTACAAAAACTGAATACTTTCAAAACTACTTCACGACAGTAGCGTTTTCTGCCAGACATCAAGGACAAACACAAAATCACTTTCAAATCAAATCACTATCAAAAGATCTCAGGATAAAGACAAAAGAAAAATACGTACGGGAGAGAGCAAACATTTTCTGTGACTTCCTGTGACTGTGAATTCCAGCCCCCCCCCCCCCCCCGCAAATCTTACTAACAATTAATCTTTTCAAAAATTTCATTTGAAGGTTAATAATCACACGCAAATAATTAGAAAGCTAAATGACGCCATCTTCTCACTCACCTCTGTAAAATGCTCTGAAAGCTCTCTATCTTGCAAAGCTTTCCTTATTTGCTAGAAGGAGTAGTCATTTTCTTCGTCATGCCCCTACGAAGTTTAGTGTTATTCGTAGTAACGCCACGTTGCCTTTAGTAGTTTCTAACCAACTCTTACACTTCGAACAACCAAAGATCTAAAAAAGTAAATTTATGGAACTTTTTTTTACATTGATAAATTTTCTCTTATTTTTGTGTAGGCACAAGAAAAATCTTCTCAAAGCTTTTGCCTGAAAACGTAAGACTTTCGCTGATAGGACTATTTTGGCTTTGATTGAAGCCACCCAGGAGTGTTACCGCTGTCTCGACTTACACTTTGAGTTGAATATCGTTAGATCATGGGTTTGCGGCCTCATTTCCGTTATCTTACAACACTCCATTTGTATTATCCAATTGTTCGCGATTTGAAATTATAATTTTTGGTTCGACGGAGGTGATTATTAACTCCTTCAGCCCACCTTAGTGTTCTAACATTCCAATAGTCCAGCCGTCAGTTGCATTTCATCAATGCAGTCCAGCGCATTTCATTCCATTCATTCCATCCAGTAGAGCTTTTATTTTGTGCTATTCATTCTTCATAATTCGGAAGGATTATAGGCCCGTTGCCAGAGTTACTTGGAGAACCATTTCGCTAGTGTTTCCGAATCGAGGTGTGTAAGATTTGCCCTCATCTTCCTACCTTAGTAGTTCTTAGTAAAACCAGCGTCGTCCACATGCAGGCCAGAGGAACGACTCGGTAACAATCCTGTACATTTTATTTACAGAAAAAAGTTTTTCAGGACATAGTCCTTCATTAGCAACCGACAACCATGCACTATAGTGCCATTGACCTGCACATTCATCACCTTCCTCATGATTTAAAACAGATGAGTTATTCATGACCCACATTTCGTCCCAGGATAAGACTTTCTATGACGTCTTCTGACGTCTACCGATATAAAATTCACTGAGCAACTTGTCCCTAAAAAAGCGACATTGCAACATCATTTAGTGAAAGCCGAGAAGCTTCTTTGACCTGCAGAGTTTGACTGATCCGAGGTAATATCGAACCACGAGGAGATTCTGAGGATTTTTTTTATTCAAATAATTTATTGGGCAACGCAGTCAACGTTTACAAGGATAGTGCTGCCTGTTTTCTTGGAATGGCTTCGTGCTTCGAGATATAACTCTATTAAGCCTTTCCGTGCCAATTTCTTACTTAACATCAATTCATGGTCATTTGATCGTTTTAAATTTCATGAATGCTGTGATTCAAAAAAGAACACCCGGACAGACTGCTTTATACCAAAACTTATGAATACATAAGAAGATTTTGATTGGCCTGAAATTAGATTTTGATTGCGCAAAAATTACTCACCCCTTTCAGGTGAAAGCAGAATTTTTAGAATAAGGTCCTCGCATGTAAACTCGTGATTCCCTTACGATGGAAATAGACTTGAAATTTTTTGCCAAAAATAAGCATGAATAGGGATCATTTACGGTTCGTTCATTATGTGGAGTCTATTTATACAGAAATTTAAGAAATCCTTTAAATATAATAAATTTACATAAATAACACTTCGGTGGGCGCAATGGAAATACCCCTAAAAAGTATATCAGCAGACAAAAGTCGAAATGTTTTTGGGAAAAACGAATAATAATCTATAAAGTCAATAACTCGATTTAACGCTTTTTACACCTTAGCTGAACTATTTTTTTTTATTTTTGTAACTCGAAAAGATAAGTGAACCAGAGTCCTTGCAAACGACTTATCCCTCGTATGATTTTACGTGCAAGCTCTACATGGACTACAAGAGTAACCAGCAGTACCATATAACCTTTTTTCATATTTGATTCCATTTCGATTCCACCTCCCCGACTCAACTCCTTGTTGAAGAGCTTTTTTCCATTTATATGACCGTGCTTCGGCATGGCGTGCAGAAGTTCACGATGACAAAATTTTCGTTGGCGATGTCAACGCAGAAATGCGTTCCGTTTGCATTCTGGTGAATTTTGCAAGGAAAGAGAGAAACTGCATTTTTTTTCGCAGGATTTCTTTTTTTTTTGACACAACCCGAACGTATGCAAACATGAGTACACCACACGTCTTGCGAAAAACGATTCAGCGTTTTATAGGGTGCTCGTGGAAAACTAGGATAATTTTTGCTGTGCGTTGAACCGTACAAAATGTTCAGGATTGTGGAAATTTAACCCTTTAATCTAACTTTGATTACTTTGAGGGAAAATCTGAAGCCCATCCACCTCCTGAAGTTATGTAACTGGGTTTTATTTTTCAATTTACTTATTTTTTCGTTTTTTTTGAAATATGTTAAAGTAGAAGCAACTGATAATACATCATATAATTTTTTTTTTAACTTAATGGAAATTTTCATCTTATACATGAATGCGTGGATTTAGGACTCTTTGCGCTGTAACACCTTTATAAAGTACAATATATATTTATGAGCATTAAAATCAGGTGTACATGATGACATGTCTCAGTTAATATTGAAATGAGTTGCAGCTGTACTAAAGTCCTTCTGCTCAACATAAAATATAAAACATGAACATGTTCCAGACGAAAGCATCAAATAAATTTTCAAATTTTTACAGGATTTTTAGCGTGCTTTGACAATCGAAAGTCTAAAGACTTTAAATTTTTTAATCAACGCCTTCACCTTTGCGTTTTGGTTGGTATTTTCCAGTGTACGATAGTTGAAGTAAATATGTCCTGTTCATATCTTTCAGCAGACTAAGATCCAACTATGGGACTTGTTGATTGGCTGAAATATGACTGATTCGCGATAAGAAAATATTCCCTCCTGTACATAACATTCACTGAAGGGATATAAGGACTTAAGACAATTATTTCTAATCTGGCACTTCTTCAGATTCGTTTCAGTGTCCTACATGCATTGGAAAAGCTTTGATTTAACAGCTTGAGAACCAAAATTATTTACAGAATAGAAGACTCTTAAAAATGTATGACAATCGATTGTCTACAGAACCCATAAGCAAAATATGCCTTTAAAAATTTATAGACCCGATAGTAACTATGCCGTACACTATGACTCAACTATAATTTAAAGATTTATCCTTCAATCCTTGAAGCTCAAATATAATCTATCGTATTGTCATTCCAGACATCACAAGTTGCGTTTTGTTGTGTGTAGAGAAATGCATATAGATACAATTCCGCTCTATCATCCGCAGGACTATTTGTACTTCCTATACCCCGATAACACTTAAATCGATGGAGAACAATAGTCCGCTTGATGCTTTACTTATACAATCTAAATTTTTTTAAGACTTTTCACGCACGCAACGTGGAGGAAAAAAATTTACACCATCCAATCCTTCCTCCACCTCCCCTCAACAATTATATTTTCTGTAAAGCATGGAATATTAATTTCGTAGCTTAATAAATTGTTTCAAATGTTGTCAAATTTATTCATATTACGAGTAATGTCCCTTTGTGGATTCAACACTAAAGCATTGTTTTGAAGAGATCCTGCTCCTCACACCGATGGTGTAGGAAGCAGTATGTGAGCAGTGCCCTGCAAAAAAGGATTCCTGTGCAGGTTGATTTCATTCAAAAGAGCAACCGACAGCTCTTTTGACGACAATTTCATTTATTTGTCAAACGAGGCATGGCACAAAGAAAAAAATATGAATTTAAAACACATAAAGTTACAAGATTCGTGACTAGACACATCTGAATCTTTTTCAAGCCAATTTTAATTATTATTATTATTGTCATAATTATTATTATTATTATTATTATTGTTGATTGACACGAAGATGAGTTTTTCGAGCAGGTTCGAGCGTCAACGGATAAAGCTTCTGTGGGAGTATCGGTTCTCAGTCGCCTTATGGCCAACACGTGGGGACCAACCTCGAGCAAAGGACGTCTACTGATGAGTGCAATGGAGTCGGTGCTCTTGTATGGCTCCGAAATCTGGGCTAACGCTTTTAGTAAATGGTCACACCGAGGACGTCTGGCACAGGTGCAAAGGCAAGGAGCTCTGCGGATAGCAGCTGCATATCGCACTGTTTCTGAACCGTAATCTCGAGGGTGGTCCCTATTAAGTTACTTGCAGACGAACGGAAACGTGTATACTTATGTTGGGGGGACTCGGCGAGAGAAACCGTCAGTCGAGAGGAATGGAGAAGAACCCTAAGCTTGTGGCAGCAAATATGGGAAAACGAAACGCGAGGCAGGTGGACCGGTCTTTACATGTGCTAGATGGACAAGGCAGAAAGTGTAGTAGGAAAAATGATGCAATCGAAAGACAATTGGAACTGTGTGTCGTATTACGTACGGACAGTTCTTCTTATAAAGAAGGGCATGATGGATCGCTTGGCGAGGGAGGAGGGATCTCTTTGACAGCAATCCTCTTCCTTCTTATCCATCCTTGCAGAAAGGTGCATTTCCCTTAACCTAAAGGTGTTGCTAGGCAATGATTAATGAGGTCTAGTCCAAAGTAATGTGACAAACAGTTCCAGGCTAGGTTCTCGGTATAAGAGGGTAGATATTTAGTCTGTAGTCCGGTTGCAACTGGCAGTCTGACACTCAGGGCGTAAATAGGCTTCACCTCCAAACCAAAAAACAACTTAAATTATTATTTGATTATTTTTACAATTTTTTTAAATAGTTAACATTAATATTCGTTTTCTGTTCAAGTAACGAAAAAGGATCTACCTCAATAGGAGTGAAGAAGGAAAAGAGGCGACTTCACAAGAGAAGGTAAACTTAACTGAAAATATGGCGAAACTGATCGCTGCCTAGTAAAGCTTCTCACGGGACACAAATATTTTCAGTCATTCTTGCCCAAAATTGAAAAGTCGTGGTCTCATCGACTGCGGATTTTGTTCGAGGATCGAGGATGATGCCTACCAATCCTTCTTCACTTGTGCAAAGTGTGCGATACAATGTTCATAGCTTGGAGAGCCAATAGGCGAGTTCTCCCCAGAAAGTTTGGCTGGAAAAATACTACTATCAAAAGACAGATGGAATTGTAAATGTATAAATATAAAAAACATCATCTTCCATTTCATGGTGGCGCAAAGGAAAGAGAGTTCACTCATCAATAATCATTTTTTCGGAATCATCGAGGTAGATCACAGTTATATTCCTGATAAAAAAATCTTTTTCCCTCCCTTCTCTGGTCAGTCTTTGAATCGTGTATTCGATCATTATATCATCCCCACCCCCTTTAAATTGACGGGGTCAATCTTTCATTTTGTTTCAAATAGTATCGACGCGCCGATCGGGACTAGTTAGCTCACTTATTTTTGAAATTCAATCTGGCACTCTCTGAAAATGATTTTGTCGAAACCAGATGCAATGTTCAGCATTATCTCAATGGCAACAGTTGGCATATTCTTAATGGCAGTTTAATGTTAAGGCAGAGCTGTCGCCGGATTTTTTTTTTTAAAAGTGACTCTCTTTGTCGTGCAGTTTGTAGTACATCCATGGTTCCTGGTTTGGTGCTCCATGTTGTCTGTGTTCAAATCAGAGAGGGCTACGAATTTCGCCTAACACCATTTTGCTTATTTATTCCGTCCTAAAAGGATCCCTCGCCGGCCATTTGAACCTCATCCGTTATATGAAATCGAACATGATGTGTACTTTTTACATTTCTAGAAAGTAGAAAGCCCATTTTCTCAAAATTATTTTAAGAAAAATTCTTTCTTAGACCTATCAGAACGACTCTCGTTTTCGAGATGGTTTCTTTTTTTTTTTTCTTTATGCACCATCTTTGGTAACTAATCTTCATGTCAAATCAATCCTTTTAGCATTGCGCGTCTGGGAGTCCCACACTCAGGACGTAAAGAGCCTTCACCTTCCTACCTTGAAAAATAAACTTCTATTGATACTTCTTTACATTCTATTGAATCTAAAGATATGAGTCAGTCCCTTCACGGTACAGTTTTGATATGGCCTTGTCGTTCCTGGAGACATCAATTTTTCTAGTCCACCTGTTTGCTCGAAATTGTCTAAAACATGTATTCCCCTCTTCAATTTTTTATAATTAATTTTCCTCAATTTTCGTTAAACTTCTAACAGCAGGCCCTAGGCAACCACTCCATTGTTCAAATTTGGCATCCGACGGTTTCTTATACTCTGCAAATACAAATACCAGTTGCAAGTTTTATTGTACGTACGTGCCTTGAAAACGCCCAACCTAACAGTCCTTTTGGACAAGAGTTGATATTCGTAAATTTCGTACCAGTTCTGCAAACATACATTGAGGTACCAGCTTACATTACGAATCATAATGTAAAGGACCACACCATCCTTAACCATGACTGGCCACGATAATTTCCGAAGAATCTGAGCTCCATAAACTGGTTGAATCATATGGATGAGGGAACCAACTACCGGTGTAGTTTATTAACTCGAATATACCTCGAGGATTGAGATATGTGCAACGAGTCGCAAGGATCCCTTATACGGTAGACTCTATCATACTCTGCCATTTTTCTTCGAACAAAGTTCCTGATCCCCTTTTAATAAATGTCCAGGCACTATAAAAGGGAGCTTACTGGAACCGTAATTTAAACCCAGCAATAGAGAGTAAATTTCTTTCTCTATCACAAATTGTTTAATGAGTAAGATTCACCACATAATTGACTACTTGGTTCCCGTGCTACAACAACGATACGACGGTTAAAACAAAGTTGTCTTCATAAAACATTCTGCTATTTAAACTATTCACCTCAGTTCTGGGAGCCCTTCCATAAGGTGCCAAATAAAACAGAAAAGGAGCCAGTCCGTCACCTTGCTCCAGTCCAAATTTGGTATTAATTATTTTGCAGATTGTTGTCTAATCCGACTTGCGCTACAAAAATCAATATGGCAATTTTCGTGATTGGCACTAAATTGGCTGGGATGTCTAAATCAAGGATTGTTTTACAAAGTTCTTCCAAATAATTGACGAATTAGTAGTGGAACTCCTTTTGCAGCGCTCGTTTAACCGTTAATATTTGGTCATTAGTTGATTATCTACCTCAAAACCTATCTCAAAAGATTTAGTTCACTGATTTCTACGTAGTAACTTCCCAAAGGACATGAATTTTCTCTGAAAAATGAGGCAAGTATATGTACGTATATGTATGTCTATGTACTCCTGTCTGTATATGTAAGAAAGAAAAATGGTGCCCGTCATTGATTCTATTGATGCATAAGATAGCAGAAGGAACGGGTGGCTTCCATTTAAGAGTGGGTGAGGTCGTTTGTCAGACTAATACTAACTTCGTTTTGAACCTTATGGAACATTTCCTTCGGGCCTCGTTACCACTTTTAAAAGAATGGCCCCTTCGGTCGTCGGGTCGCATTGAGCGCGTACTTTTTCCAGCTGTTGTTTTTCCCTCCATTCTTCTCTTCGAAATCCGTATAGTTTTATATGGTATGGAAGTACTGTACCTTTTTGAAAATTATGTGTCAAATGTGTTGAAGCTGAGTTATCAGATTAAGGAGGGCGCTGTTTAATTGATGCGAATCCCAAAATAAGAAAATATTTACAATCCTATCTAAATAAATCAATGCTAAACCTCAAGATTGTGCCCAGTCGGTGAGATTACAAAAGAATGGCACGATTCAGAATAAGCCAGTAGCTGATTCGTAGTGGATACTGATTAGATAAAATTGTGTTTATGGCAGCAGATATGAGTGGTTTGGTAACGGACGCAACTACAACATATTCCAGGCAGTGTTGGCATTAACCATGGTGATGATGTCCACTAGCTCTCTGCCGAAAACTATTAACAACAATTGATCGATCGGATTTTAAACGATTAAATATTCTAACACAAAAGTAGACACACAATTGAAAATCGTATGGATAGTCGTATGTTCATTTTTCAGTCTTCAATTTTTCTTTTTTTTCTGCCTCATTTAAAATCGTATTTTTATCTAGTATCCGTTGAAGCTCCGGTTCAACTTTCATTCCTCTTTGAAACTACGCCATCAACAAAAATATTTTAAACAATAGAGGCATAGCTCTAGATTCTGAAATAATTGGCCCAGGATGAGAAATTTACGCCTGGAATCGATAGTCAAACGACGAAGAATTAGATTTTCACATGTTAGCTTATAGTACGCTGAGCACAATTAATAAAAGTTAAATGTCCTTCCAGTTTCAACCCAACTATAACTTTATATTCCAATTTCTCGCTACCGCTAATTCTTTCATGCAAAATATCCTTTAACTAAACTGTGTTTCCTGCTAGAGATTTGCGTCAAAATGTCAGTTCTGAAAATCTTTGGTAACGACGAATGATTTTCATAAGTTGCTGCTATCAAGTAAGCCAGAATGTCAAATCAATTAAGAAAGAATAAATCTTGTATCCTGTGTCCTTCAACGTATAGAATCATATTTTGAAGGAAATTGAATGTCATGTACAATGTCATGGCGAAAATGCCAAAAACTCTATTTGGGAATGACACTGTCACTCATTTAATCCGAACATACCACAACAATTTGAAGAAAAAAGAAAGAAAAAGGAAAACATAACATTTCTTTGATCTTGTGATTATCGATGCCCCACTGATTTTTTCCTTAAAAAATTCTTCCAGGTTTGCACGAATATGAACTCATGTTTCTGTGATGTTGGATGGGGTGGGTTGGATTGCTCCGTTCCAATCGCCCTTACGACAAGTACAACGCTGGCTCCGTCAGGCACCACACAGGGAAGTTCAATTAAAATGGAAAAGAAAGAAACGGCTTACGGTAAGGACACATTTTTCAATTAGTATTCGGCGTAACTACTACAAAACAAACAGAAATAACTAACAGAGAACGCAATAGGAAGAAGAAAGAACCACCCCAACGATGTTTCGTGAATTTTTTCGCGGAAGCTTCCCTTTGATTTTCTTAACTTTGTTCGAATTTACCAAATTTTTGTTTGTGCTGCTGTGTAAGCACATATTTATGAAATAATTTTGATAATAATTCAATTTACGGTCAATTAATCAAGTAAACAAATAATGTACGTTTTTTTGTTTTGAATTCGAATTTCGCGACAATGGTAATCTACAGGTGAATATTAACATGTGTTTAGCTTAGATTGAATTCATGTGTGATTTCATTTCGTCATTACATTTTCAGTTTTCCGAGTCTTATCAGTTGTCCATTGCAAATGTTAGAATAGAAATCGATCAAGCAATCAACCACCATGAACATATTTACACCGCCATCAGCAAATTCATCACTATTTTAGTTGTTTTACTTCACAACTACTGTAAAAACGAATTGGTTCATGCTCTCATTGTTTTTGAAAGTAAAAAAAAAGATACGAATACGTATGAAAAATGCAACACTAATAAATTATTGCTCAACATTTTCTTTTCTCTTTAATAATTTACTAATCAATCAGAATCAGAAAACGAATCAAATCAAACTAACAATTTCACGTTCATCAGCAAAAAATGCACTTTAGTCCTTGCTATCACTAAGTTAGACTAGTCAACGATTGTTTTATTTGAAAATATGAAAACAGGACTCTTGTTTGCTCGATAGAGCGCCTAAAGTAAGTGAATTCGAAATTAAACGATAATTTAATGATTAACTAAAATATGAAAATTTATCATGCAACGTTAGAAAAATTTGAATGCAATTTTCAAAGATTGTACCTCACATTGAATGAAATTTACATTTAGTCAACTAATACACAAAGCTTTTGATATTCAGGACATTCGACATGCTAGCTATATGGCAGTGTCCTGAAAGGGCACCAGAAAACTTCCGCTTGGATGTCAAACGCTTTAAATACCAATTAGCTAGAATAAATATTATTATAGTCAGCTTAACACAGTCTGAATGGGTGTGCTAATGTGATTTTTATTTGTAGGATGCAAAACCTCTCCGCTTGCTTTTTCCGAAAATAATATAATTATAAACTTAAATTCTCTCCCGGCCAGCACCCCGCCAGCGCTTGACAATGCAGCTCTAATCACTAGGATTAGTGAGGATTACATTTTATCCTCGATTCGTAAAGGGAACATAATTCAATAGATAGAATGCACTTTAAATAATATTTGGCTAACTTGGATGAAGCCACTACGACACACGTAATTCCAAACGCAAATGAGGCAAACAACTTTTCGAAAAAAAGAAGTTCCTGTTACCAAATTTACACTTACTGAATTTGCTTCAAAAGAAACTAATCCTGGCTTTTGTTCAAGGCTCCAAACTCGATCGCGCCTGTTGTAATATTAATTTTTTGACTATTAAGTTGTGTTGATACAGCTGATTACAAACGTTTCAATTTCATGAATAAAAGGCACCTACAAATCCCTTCCACTCATATGATACTTATCATCCTTTTTTGCATTGACCTATGGGCACAAAAAATTTCAATCTTGTTTTTCATAAGAATTGAATCTTTGATTATTGATTTCCAAATTTAACTGCGTGTGAAATTTATACAAGATTTTAATTAAAATTTCATCTTTATTAAAAAAAAAATTAATTTCAAATTTAAACAAATCTCATTGCAAGGATCTTTTGCCTAGGTGCCTTTCAGGCAAGGCCATCTGCATATCTGCCTATTAAATATAGCGAGTGGAATAGAATCTCCGATCCACAATTTTCTCAATAATTTATTTATCTTTAAAATTTTAACTCCTTGCAAAACACATGGCTGAGCATTCTCATCACAAAATATATCGTTAACTTGGCACTGTTCAGACTCATTGCCCCAAATACTCCCGGCAGAGTTGATTTGTTAAGGGTTTGTCACATTTTAATAGCTCAGAGTACAAAATTCTTCTCCGGAACCAACATGAGAAAAACAAATGCATGATCATCGACTCCTGAATGTTTGAATCGGGAATCGTCGTTTTGGTGCAACAGTCCTTTTCGTGTGTCTTATGTGTAACGCTTCCAAACAGTCAATCAACTGCGTCCTGAACATATAATCAATGGTGAAATCCAACTCAGTAATAAAATCCGAGGAGCAGTGCAGCGACGAAGCATTGCTAAATTATTTGATGTTTTTTATGATTGAAAAACGATTTTAGTCGTAATAAAATGCTTTTGATCATCTCTTGATTTCAACACATATGGATTCTACAATTTCTTCTGTATTATAGTCCTAGACACTAAACCACATTTTGATTTTTTCTTGCAAACTTTGTTAGTTTGTATGGTATTTGAGATGAATCTAGGTCTAAAAGTGCTTCAAAATCCGCATCTTTAGCGTTTCTTAGTTTAGCCTTACTTTCCACATTTTTCAAAGTCCCCATTTTCAAATCGTCTATACCATTGTTTACAAAGTGAATTACAGGACTCAGAGATACACAGGTTTCGGCCAAGAACTATGGAATTGTTTCGAATTCGAATTCCTAATTCATATTAGGAAAAGAGGTAGAAAATTTTCAAAACTAGTTTCGAACATGCGTGGCGGACAAAAATTATCTAGAATTAATCAAATTGTCAAGACGAGCTGGAAAACAGACCTAGTTTTAACTGAAATAATGGTGCCTTATATAACGGTACCGTCAATCGTTACTTCCTGACAAGAGATGGTATTAGCATCGGACAAGAACATTTGAACGCATGTTCAAAATAAGCTTGAAAACTTTCACCCATCCTTTCAAATTCACTCGGATACAGCCTTGTAAAGTGAAGTTGTCTGAAACAGAAGCTTGACCGGCTTTTGACATGAATAAGACCGCGTATCTTCTAGAGAGAATACAAGCCTACTGATACTCAATTGCTAGAAATCTTTTGTATATCATGAACTCAAAGTGTTTGTAAAATCGTTTGAATGACCTTTCAGTTACTTCCTTAAGTTTCAAAAGACGACCGTATCTACTTCCATATCTAAACCAACATATTTCTCGTAAACATTCGTTATCTTGGTCAAAACTGACAGAAGTTCCAGTGATGTCCTTTTCAAATTTACACATCGGCTTTTCAGGGTCCACGGACTACCGTTACGATTGCTATCATAGTGGATAAACCAGTTCGTCTTCTTTATTTTACATACAACCTTCATTTTCTTGGTCTTGTCCGTAACGGTACCGTTATACAGACAGTCTAGGGTACGACAAAATTTGAGTCCCAATAAGTTACTTTGGTCGCCGTTGGTATATTTACTTCTCCACACCGAACGGCAAACTCTCGTTTGTTTATTCCTTATGAGTACTAAACTGCGAATCTTGAAAACTCACCACTTAATAAATTCTCTCGGGCTTTGTGCAGTTAGACCATACGTTTCCTAAATCAGGTTTCACAATTTAACACCCTTGAACTTTAAACCGACACTTTACACCTTAAAATTTATCTCGACGTGCTTAACCTTCCACCCATGGTCAAATGATCAATTCTAGACATTATCTATCCTTGATAAGTCACGCTATAAGTCGTGTGCTGTATTCTACCATCCACACAGAATCTCACCATACTTCACCTTTTCTGATAACATCGGGCAAATAACAAATGACATTTGTCAGGAATTCGCCTGAATGGCAAATTCCTAACTGATGATTCATGCGTTGTCAAATATTATATTTTGATGATTCATAGTTCCGATGAATCATCAAAGACCCATTGTATTAGACTTGGTAGACACTTGGTATGAGACACAGAAGAAATCCGAATCCCTAACTGTCGACCGGGTTCAAATTTATTTGCAAGAGTAAAGCCGCTCGCGGAGATGAGTCTATGAGTTTCTTCTTGCAGAGTATCTGCGAGCTATAGGAAGGCCCTCAGCCTTTTTTAGAGCATTTTTGCGGAATGCTTGGTTTCTCGCCGATCTCTTTATTCGAGCTATTTGGTGAGCTTCTCCTTTGACAATTAGGTCTGTTTAATTTCGGTCATTCCTGACACAGCTGACTAAGTAAGATGAGTGGTATATTTTTAAGAAAATTTTTGGTACACTCTTTCCTTGGTAAACGTTCAGCTACATTTTCGTTGGTTTTAGCTGGGCAAAGTTCCCTGAGAAATTTTAGTGTCAAAAACTTTCATCGCCTTCGGTAATTCTCCAAACAATGGAAATTTTTGATTCATATATTGAAGCCCCATGAATTTCCAAATTATGAGTCAAAGATTATCAACCTTATCAATTCCGTATTGTCTTAAACTTTCTTGAATGTCAATGGTAAGAGGGATGTCCCACCACCCTTATACACAACCGATTGAAGCATCTTACATTTACGTATAAATCAGAAGGAAACGCTTTGGTAACTCGGTTCCTCGTTCTTGCTATTTAACATGCACTTAATGAAGCCTGTATCAGTCCACTTTGCCTCACCCTTACTTTTCTCTATACAATTGCTCTGTATGAATCTGTAAGCATAACAGGCCAATTGAAAAGTCCCCAGTCTACCATAGTAAAACACATTTTTTTGGCAAAATTCGATTTTATTATTCAACATAGTTGCCTTCAAGGGCGATACAGCGATTATAGCGATCATCCAACTTTTCGATACCATTTTTGTAGTACGATTTGTCTTTCGCTTCAAAATAGGCCTTTCCAGCGAGCATTCTTTTGACGTCTATGAACAGGAAAAAGTCGCTGGGGGTCAGATCTGGCGAATACGGTGGATGCGGAAGCAATTCGAAGCCCAATTCATGCAATTTCGCCATTGTTTTCATTGATTTGTGACACGGTGCATTGTCTTGATGAAACAGCACTTTTTCTCCTTCAAATGGGGCCGTTTTTTAACGATTTCATCCTTTAAACAATCCAATAACGCTATATAATAATCGCTGTTGATGGTCTGGCCCTTTTGGAGGTAATCAATGAATATTATACCTTGCGCATCCCAGAATACTGGTGCCATAACCTTGCCAGCTGACTGTTGTGTTTTTTCTCGCTTTGGATTCGGTTCATCGTGTGCAGTCCACTCAGCTGACTGTCGATTGGACTCCGGAGTGAAATGATGGAGCCATGTTTCATCCATTGTCACATATCGACGCAAAAATTCAGGTTTATTGCGCTTAAACAGCTTCAAACACTGCTCAGAATCATTAACACGTTGTTGCTTTTGATCGATTGTGAGCTCGCGCGGCACCCATTTTGCACACAGCTTTCTCACGTACAAATATTCGTGAATGATATGATGTACACGTTCAGATGATATTTTGATATTTTCACAATGTCTACTATCTCGATCAAATTCACTTTACGGTCATTCAAAATTATTTTGTGAACTTTATTGATGTTTTCATCGATGACAGCCTCTTTTGGGCGTCCTGCGTTCGCCGTGATGGTTGATTTTCCTGGTGCAGACCCCGGAAACTCTTCATCAAACCAAGATTTTGCTTCAACTGTACTTTTTCCCTTCAAAACGCACTTTTTTATCAGCGCACGCAATTCTTTTTTTTTCCATCTTTTTTCAAATAACAAAAGTAGCTACACTCACAACGCAGTATCTCACAAACTAATAGTCGGACTGCTGTCAAATTTTGACACGTATCGTTTGAAGGTTGGTACTAACTAGAAATCATATGGATTTAATACTAGCACCGCCATCTGGGTGTCAGACCGGGGACTTTTCAATTGGCCTGGTATATCAGGACTATTTGATATCATTTGAGAAAACGTCCGGGATTTTTTAATTTTTTGATGGAGAAGACCATTAGAGGATGTTTATATCTTTCCCGTAAGGTACAATTTGGGTCTAATTTTAGAACAGCGTATGTTTAGTATGCAAGGTGAGTTTCCTCATCGAAGATTCTATTATACTTTGAATATATTTTCTTTCTTCTTTCTTCTTTCTTCCGTTGAGCCGGGTTCTGTCATCTTTTTACGTCCAAGTTCGCTTGGTTTGATGACTCAGAAACTTTTAACCTGTCAGCACTGCATTGACACTAGGATTCTGATACCGTTTAGTTATAGGACAAGGTGACGAGTTAAGCGAATTCGATTTTATTGCGTTTTTACCAACTAAACGAGCTCTTACTAGATTTTCTACGCTTTTGTTTCCATATACACGTTACTGTCCAGGAAACCATTTCCAGTCAGTTGCAATTTGGATTGAAATTTTTGATTTCTGGGACAGGTTTGTGGCTGCGTAACTGGGGGCGGACGCTTGTAACCATGAATCGAGAAATTTCTCGTTGACGCGATTCATTACCTTTCCCATTTCTGACTCAATTGCAAATATTTCCAACTGGAAAAACTTGGCAAAACTCTCTATCTTGCAACTATAATAGAAGCTCTCTATCTTTTCATGGCGTAAGTACAGCGCTTAAATTTTCCACAACCTTTCAATCTAACGTTATTCGACCGATATATGTGGAGTTATAAAAAAATTGGTGATTTGCCTCTTGTATAAAACAAGAATACCCGTCTCAAAGTTATTGCGTAAAATCATAAGACTAATATAAATACCTCCTTATGCTTTTTCTATCTCTGTCTAAGAGAAGTCACCCGAGAGTGTTTGCGCTGTACACAGTTTCATAATGATTGGTTGAAGTTTGGGTTGTCGTAGAAATCAACCTCCTTTGAGTGCCTTTCTCTGTTGTGAGAATGTAAGTTGTGAGTTTACCAAAAAACGTGAAGCTTTAAACCATTTCTTTCCTCAATATCAATGTATATCTGTTAAAAATATAAAAATATAGAAACATGAATTTTTCTGCTATTTGCAACGACTCTTTTTCGGGATGGATTAGAGAATCTGAACGTGTCCGGGAGGATTGTTGCTTCTGATTTTTCGAGGGTGGATCTGATGATTTTAAATCTAATGCTCCATGAAGATGTTTGTCTAAAGATAAAGCTTGCAAAAAAAATTTCAATGAGGGATGTACGTTCCTTTAAACTGAACTGAAATTTATACAGCACCGGAGATTTTGTCTGTTCGAATATTTTGTATTTGTATTGTTAGTAAGGTCCTAACGAGTCACAGTTCCAGGCTAGGTTCTCGGTGTGACAGGGGAGGTGTTTAGTGGGTAGTTCAGTTGCTGTGTGCCACTGAAAGTCCGACAATCAAGGCACAAATAGCCTTCATCTCACAACCACAAAAAAAATTCCTAACGAGATGCGTTTTGTGTGTCTAGTTTTGCTTTCGCTTCTGGTGATTTATCCAAGATAATCTTTGAAGGAACGATTCTCAATAGGTTTGACTAAAATCGATTTTTTGAAATAACTAAATGAATACCAAAAAATTTGAATGTATCCAAGGATTTGAGAGATTCGCTAAGCGCATGTCGAGCTAAGAATCATAAGAGCTGCTCCATCTGATGCCCTCAACTCCTTATATTTATATTACGGTGCACTACATTTAATATTTTAAATTTACTTTTGCAGTGTGTGGTGGCAGCTATTAGTTTTGTTTGTTTTGCAAATCCCGATTTAAGGAGCTTGGCCTATCAATATAATGAGTGAATAAATGGTCACGCCTGAAGTTTGCCCCGCTGGATGGAAGTAAGTTCCTGTGTAATTTCTTACCCCGTCACTCCTATTCCTTCTTACACAGCGTCGTTACTACAGCATTTTGTCCATAATTCTTCTAGCAAAATTGCGAAAACCGAAAACAATTGTTTTCAAATTAATAATTCATAGTCGCTGAGCTTGTACATCCACAGAATACTATCCTAGTGATTCCATCCCTTGTTCATCTGCGTTAAAATCTTCCTGATTTTAATTTCAAATGAGTACATTGGGTATCCTTCTAACTATCTTTAGGAAGAACTCCGAGCCCTCATGGGTGGTTAGAACATTATTTTTATATCATATATTGTCACAAAACAATTCTATTTCTAAGTGTTACATATAAATATTAATCTAAATACTAAGTATGGTTTTGAAACAATAGTTATACACCCACTAGAATCCGTGAGATTTTCTGAGCAACAGAACTTTATTGAATGGAAATGGAGGAATTGTATTTATTAATCTATTTATTTTAGATTACTATCACTAAGTCCATTTATGGTAGCTTTGATTTTGTACTACTGTAAAAAGAACGAAATACAACAACATTTAAACTTAAGAACGAAAGATCAAATATGAAAATTTAGCACATTTCGATTAAATTGTAGAATTGTCATAAGGTGTCGCATTTTTCTTGCAATATTAAGAGCAGAACGTGAAGAAAACTAATTATAAAAATAGAACTTAACAATACAATTGGTATGTGATTACATTTATTTGTCAAAAGTAAAGCAACTAAATAGTGAACAATCAATTCTCGGCCATATTTAATACAGTACGTGCAATCTGATCTGATCAAATTCATTAATTTGGATTCAAAGAAAATTTAATTAGACCAAAAATACAAATTTTGAAATTAACAACTAAAATTCCAATGTGAATCGGACAAAAATTCGAGTGAATTAATTTGATTTTTACCAAACAAAAACCCAAAAATATTGCAGGGGATGGAGACAAAGACAAAATCAGCACATTAACAATGGTCATCATATTAGTCGTAATCGTCAAATGCGTCTTCATTAGTTTCGCATCAATGGCCGTGTGTTACAGGTAGAGTACCATCAAATTCATATCATAAGCCTACAACCGCAACAGCAACAAAACAACCAAACATCAAATGTTGCAACATTTTAAAAAACAAACAAAATAATTAGTGTTTGGAATTTTTGGCTACGCAATCGTTGTCGTAAATGTTTTCCCGCCTGTTTGTACGCCATTTTTGCACAAACACACACCTAGCCCGGCGCCTCGTCAATTGTGTGCGTGTGTGTGTTATTTTCATTTCCGGCATATTTGAGCTGCTTGTAATCAAACTGTACTCGCAAGCATACATGATATATATGTACATGTCTTTATGCAATTGCATATTATATATGGCCATGTCGATGTGTTGTTATGTTTCGTTCGTTTTAACTGTTGTCCTCTCAATGTTCAAATCAATGCAGAAAAAGGATTGTGAATGTAAAACTGTGTTTTTGGTTCGTGTCTGTGTGAATACTGTCCGTGAATGATTTTTAAGCGCAGAAAAAAAATGCATGCTATATGTTTCCATAGATGATATGAACCTAGTTTAATTTTATTTCAATAAAACGGATAAATTTTCATATTTAAAAATTAAATCAAAATTAACGAACCATAAAATAGAATAGCTTGGAAAATTAAAAGAAAAAAAATACACTGGTATAAGTTAGCTTGCTAGTGGGAGTCGCATAACACATGTCACATTAACCGGTTTGTATATGAATTTTCTTTAAAAGTTCTCATCAAACATATGCTCTAAGAAAAACACAATTAAATTAAAAGGAAAAACAATCTTTCTCAAGCCACACCTCAAAACGGCATGAAATATCTTAGGACTTACAATAGGGAAACCTCGTCCTTGATTAAGATTTTCAATTCAACATTGCGCACGGCTTGGATAAACTTTAAGCAAATTATTGTTGATTTATTATGTTTTACTTTTTGTAGCAAATGACATATTGGAAATAATTCTGATTTAAAATAGCATTTCAGTTCTCAAACGTTAACACATTAATTGTAAAAAAAACGATGGCTTTCCTTCGACACAAAAACGTCCACAATAATTTCGAAATTATTCATTTGATTTCGATTTTCTTTCTGGACAAAATTTTCATAATCTTCAATCTTGATTTGAAAATGAACACAACTTAGAAATGTTTATTTAGTTGTATGTCAATGAAATTTCTCAGTATTTTTCGAACGAGATGAGTCACATTGAATTCAAAATGGACAGATCCTAACGAATAGCAAGTGAGTGATTTTACAATATATTTCGATTGTTCCGACCCGGATAACATTCTCAGTTGTTCGATTACCGATCGATCATCCGTTTCCCGCCCCTTTTCTTCTGAGTCCACATTTGAGTTTTGGTAGTGTGGAAGTACCGTTTTAGTGACTCATTCGGACTTTGTCTTAAGACACAATCATGGTCTAAGCCGCTGAAGTGGCCTTGCGAAAATCAGAGGAATTCCACACTTTATCAAAAGGCAAATAAACACAAGGCAAATCAGCAAACTCACTAGTTATAAAAAAATTCAAGCTCTTTTTGGTACTTGGGTAAAAGGACCACCACCAGCTTAGATAAACGAGGGACCTATAAATTAGGACACTTCATATCGCCAAATTGGAAAAACCACACAAAAAAGGTGGCATACCAAAGACGTTTGTAGACGAAAGAAGAACGCTGGAAGTTCGTCCAGTAAGCAAACAGTTGCACAATTTTACCTTGATTACTCTCGATTACCTTAGTCCCATTTCATCGTAAATCTTTAGCTAGATTACAGGAAACCCTGACCTGAGCGTTGATGTTTCCTACCGTAGCTTAACCCTTCCCATTTAGATGAGTTTTGTGCGGTCCTCTGGAACCTCAAGTTCGATAAGACAATTTGAAGGACCTCAAAAACAAATCTAAAATTCCTCCTCACTTAGGAAACTTGTAATTTAAGTCATGCACTCTTCTCGGAAAATTAAGTTTAAGCGTAGTTAACCTTATTCGATGCAATGGGATCAGACGCTGCGCTCCTTCACCAACAACTTATTATCAAAAATCACTGATAAATTCATCTCCTGTCTTGAAACTGTCAAATTAAACATTACGAAACCTTTATAAGATCTCAATCCTACACAACCTTGGCAAGTGCTTGGCATCAGGAGTTTATATGTATTGCAATCCTTTGTCAATATTTCAGCACACACAGAGATGAGGCACTTGCCAGGACTTTTTCGATGTAACGCTTAAATATGCATCACATGCGCCCCTTTAGGTTAAGGTAAAGGACAGTATTGCCCAGTCAGCAAATGCAATAGCATTATTTCTGGTTGAGTACATTACGCTTCTTACTTCAAAAAAGGAGCAGTGTCATGTAGACCTTCACTCCTTATGAATTCACAAAAATTCTATATTCGGCTGTCAGCACCTGACCGAGTGGAATATTTCCAGCGCATATCTGCTAGTAACCCACCGGGTGGATTTTCAGCTATGACTTAGTAGCTCCAGATTTCTCTCCTGTGACCTCTTTATTTCACAGTCAGTACCGCATCGAGTGGAATATTTTGAAAGCAAATATGTCAGTTCCAAATAGAGTGGGTTATTTTCAACGCAAATCAATTGGTTTCCAAAGGCTAACAGCTCTTTGTAATACCAAACAACTTCCGAATAACCTCATTATCATTCCGTATAATGGCTCTGACTGGTTGATACCCATTTTTCATGAAAAAAAGAGAGAGAATGCTTACTTCAGAATACACTGAATCACACAACGTATAGCCAACCCTTTACCATAAAGCATTGATTCGGAAGAGCAGTTCGGACAGAAGATCCTTTTAACTGTTGTTTACTGAAAGCCATCACTACTTCCTCGCTTTTATCCTTTTAATCTGGGTTTGCCTGTGTTCGTTTTCGTGCTAAAATGCTGTTGTCCCTGATCTTCGCAGGTCTCAACCACACACCCTCTGATTTCTGCGATCCATGGAGAATCCATTCCTAAATGGGGAATTCCAATAATCTCATCAATTTTGACTGTAGACAAATGTCCTCCCTTTTTATTATTATCAATGTCTTTCCTCTGTGTCTTGGTTTTCCTTTCAACCATTACACTTTCAGGTCTTTTGCCATTCGGTGTACTGTGCTATGAGGTTACCCTCTGGTAGTAATCACCAGTTTTTATCCTGAAAATAGTGACATTCATCAGGGTAGATTTGATTGACTAAAAATTTCCCTTCAATTTCGCAATTATCAGTCAATCGGAGAGACAACAATTTTCTAGAAAATTTCTATGATGATCATATGTTATTCATCACACTATATACAATCATGACGTTTTAAAGCAAATTTTGGAGAGTCACAAAGGCAAAAGGCAGGTCAAAAGGCATTTCTCAGAGTTTTCATAGTCTCCTCTGTGGATAGTCGACATTGACTGGGTGAAATTATTAACAATACTCGACACTGTTGATTCCTTATTCACTATTATCAACAGCTTTCACCTAATTTGTGGGACATTTGCATCATTTGAATCAAATATCTTGCCTGGACCTACTGCGTTTTTATGTTATGTTTTTATGTTTTTATCATTTCTACTTGTCGCGATCGGCCCTGATTGTTGGCAGTCGAATTCCAAGATCTGTTCGCCTCGAAAAGACTTCAATATTGTAGCCACAATTACATTGCATTATTTATAAAATTAAATAAATCAATAAAATTCGGCTGACAATGTTAGCTCCGATCAGCAATGTCACCACTCCTCAAGCAGAGTTTCGTAGAATTCCATTCCTAGAATTCCTAGAATTCTATTAGCGCTGGTTTCCGTCTGTTTGTTCTCTGCTTATGTAAGACTGACTCCCAGTTAAGTATCTTTTTGTCTAATGTTCAGGACTTCAGGAAGCATTAACCAACCAGCTAACCTGCATCTTTGATTTTTTGATTGTGCTCGAAATACCTTAATTCCCACTCCTGTTTCATTGGAAAGCACACATGAGGCCACGTGGAAGTTTATTATATATCTTCAATAAATGTCCACTGATGGTTTACTATAAAAAATATAAAATCTTTTCTATATTTACTAGCTTTAAACACATTTTCTTATAATATCTGTTACACAAATGCCTTTTTTTAAGTAAAAAAAAGTTTAAAAGTAAAAACAATGAAAACATAATTTGTCTGTCTTTGGAATAACGTTTGTCGTACTTTGTTTTTTTTTCATCCACAGACGCTATTCAGCATTATTCCATCTTCAAAGAGCGAACGATCGCACACCATAACCTCTTGAGTTTACTCTGAAGCGATAAATAGGGAGAGACTCTAATTTAAAACCGCCAGAGCTCAAATACTTTCATCTACTTTCAACCGATCTTTGGCGGCTGTCAAAAATTGTAAGCCAGTAAGCTTTTAACTTCTACAGTAAGCTTGTTCTTCTTGTTCACTCGAAGCAGACAAAAATCCTTTCGAATATTTTTCTAGAACAGAGAAGATTTATCTTCAAGTTGGTCCAGAATCCTCAGAATTCTCAATTATTTCTATTTTCTGGACTGTCCTATTTTCTGAACAAAGTGACGTGGTCTTTTTATCAACGCATTCCACATATTTCTACGATATAATGCCACTAACACTAGCTTTTCTATTGGCTAAGCCCGTGGTTTCTTGCTTCTCTACGTCTCAATTTGAGTTACTTCCTTAACGTTTTTTCTCAATCTCACCCATTTTGCTTGCTTTGCTGAAAGCAAACCCTATTTCTGTTCGCATTCACAAGACCATGTTTAACTTCTATTTTTCAACAAAATTTTTTTTGACGTTTTATTGTGTATCCAAGGCTCTCTTAAAATTATCAATACAAAATGCCAAAACTCTCATAAATTGCATAGGCTCCCCACTGAACTTTTTCAAATTTTAATTCCAAGAATATTTTGACCTATCAGACGATCTTGACATGTTTTATCGTCAGTTGTTGCAATTCTCAAACGTATCGAATGTTCATCGTCTCCCAACTGGTTGAAATTCAGCTAACAAAAAGTTCACGAATGTAAACTCTGTGGTCAAAAAACAAAACGAATTTTTGCCTATCGTAGCCATCTTCCCATCAAAAAAAAAAAAAAAACATTTAATTACAACTTGATTTTTCATTGCTTTTATCCACTTTTACACACCACTCTAATCCGATAAATTAGTCGCTGGCCAAAAATAGTTGAGTCACTACAAAATGGCTGAAATTTCGATCAATATCTGTCAGAAGACATTTCCTAGTTTTGGTTGGTAAGTGAGCACGTCTTGGGGTGAAACGCGGAAATTTTTCAAACCACCCTTCTGATTCCTGTGGTAATTGTGTCTGCACTCTCATGTACTCGTTAAAAATTATGGCGTTTCCCGAGTTTTAAGCCCACTTTTGATTGTTACTTTTCTGTGCTGTCCTTGCGTGCTGGAAATCCTATTTTGGGAGGAGTCGATGATAGAAATGAGATGACAGTAATGATGCATTTAGAAAAAATAAGAGACGCAACGGTGAGAAGTGTCAATCCTAATTCATCTTGACATCAGCATTGGAGGTTTTTCTTTTATATGCTGCTTTTTTGTAACGGAGAGGGTATAAGGACGGCTTCAGAAGAATCAATAAGAGTAAACGCGTAAGTCCTTAATTTTCAGGGCAATTATTTCTTCTCCAAATGCAATTTTAAGCTGAAGTAAGAATACGTCTACTTTCTTAGTCAGTTTTTGTTTTGCTGGATGTTTTTTCCTTGCCAGAAAGTCTCTGGACCACTTAACGTTCTAGAATCTCTTTGGGTTCTTTCAGGAATATTACATGAATTACAATGCTGGAATTGGATTTTATGATGAATTATCAATTCGCATAGACAAAAGCTTATTTTAATACATATTTTCAAAGGTTTTTTTTATTATTATATCGATTTTAGAGGACTTTATTCAAAGTAGGAACAAAGATTCCGTGACAACAACGCAATGGAATCATTCATTGTTAAATAAGAACACATCCAGAATTTAGTTTTTTTAATTTATCTACCTTTGCTTTTCATTTCTAGACAAAAGTAACCAAGTTGTACTGAAAATAGCTATGAAATTTTATTTTCAAAAATGGATTTTATTATTTTTGACATATTGTAACCATAATTCATATAACCCTAAAACTTAGGTACCGCAGAAACAACTCTCTCATTACAAATTTGTTTACCAATGTAAATTCATAAATTATTCCGTGACTATACCATTCAAAAAGATCATAAACATTCAAAAATAGGGACTGTCATCCCCCATACACCATACAACCATCTACGCTGTGTAACAAAAAAAAAACACAACCCTCCGAAAGATTGCCATTGTCATCGTTGGGTGGTACAAATCAAAACACAACTTCTCGTTACCAAAATGAAATATATTAATGATGAATTCTACATTTCCACCCCCGCCTGCATTGCTCATCATACTGGACCACCGCATCAAAACCAATACAATGTTCCTCAATTCACCAACAACGGCGAATGTTTTCGCTCCTGCGATGTTTCATATGCAAATCAATGAAACAAAACAAAAAAAATGAATCTCCGCCGTCGTAACACAAACAATTTATAATATTATACTTTATTTAATTTACGCAAAATAATATCCTTCATGTTTTTCATACTCGATGTATTGTATCGTGCGATTTCATTAATGTATTATTGTGAATTTTCGTATGCGTTTTTCGTTGCAATTCAAATTTGAAATAATTTCCGTTGGTGGCGAGTAGCAAACTATCATGGCTCCAATACCGTATTTTTAGTTGGTGTTCTAATGTCTGTAGTTGGGTTCGTTTTTGTAACGTTCACCCTAATGGCATTGTGCTACAGGTCAGTTGTAGTACATAGAAACTTCTCCCTGTGTCTGAGGTTAGTTGAAAGAAAATAATCCAAACAGAAATATGTTTTTTTTTTAATTCAATTCAAATCGAAATTCACACGAAAGCAAGGTAGTGTCCATTATTATGTATCTGTGTCTTAAAAAGTCCACAAGCATAAACAATAAAATACCGAACATTCAACACTAATAGCATACAAATTAAATGAAAAGAGAAAGCTACACAAATTACACAATTTATTAAAATTTTGCGAAAATTAAACGAATTGTTTGTTTGGCAACAATGGGAAATGTATAAAAATTAATTTAAATAATTTATCGCATTTTTTCGATGGAATTTATTCTACTTGTGATACATTTTACATTCAACTTTTGACGTTTTTCTTATTCTAGATATATTGAGAAGTCTGATTGTATATTTATCGAATTTCTGCCCTATTTTCGCCTTATTTTTATTTCAAACGCGCTGAAATCCAGGCTCTAATAGTAGGAGTGGCCCAATTCTTTGATTGAGAATCAGCTTCGCATTCCAAAGCCAAACAGCAACGCTATAATATCTAGGAATAGTTCAAAAAAGTTAAGCTCGACTCTTTTGAATGCAATACAAGGGTTAAGATAGATTTCAGTTGCAAGTTTACCCGTTAGGTGGATCTACTACTTTTATAAACTTGACAGTAATCAGCTGATTTCATTCATTTTCCAAAGTCGAACTAAAATATTACAGTGAGTTTCGCGTACACGTCTAAATTGCAAACAGTCCTTCTTGGTCACTCACCAAACGAACAAAATAGTGCAGGCAACAACGCCAAAATAAATGTGCTAAAGTCGAAAACGTTCGTAACGAAGTAGCTCCATGCGACAAAGTTTATGCTCTGCAAAAACGTGGGTCGAGGCGTAATAACATCGCAAAAGTTAGGAAAATAATATTAAGAGTTTTTTCAAAGCACCTAGATCTCACCCATCTTAACATAGTCGCTGCGTAAGAAAACGACGGCTAACGATACGTATACAAACGTCGACGTTTATATGATCTGACGAGCTTTCATTTCGGACGTTTGTACTCAATCATTACCCTGGCGAACACATTTTAGTAAAGTTCTCCAGTGATGTGCTTCTCAGAAAAGCGTCATAGAGGTCCTACTGAAAACTAATTTAAATACTACAATGAATTATCTTTATTAAAACACGCCATATCCAACCAGTCAAAAATGAAAATAAATAACGATTCGATCATCCGAGGACATGCTCTAGGTATTGTAGAAGAATAATGAAGGCTACACCAATGCAACTAATTGAGGACAAAGTATACCAACGTATGACGTTTCCTCTAAAAAAAAAGCTAGAGCATATTTCAAAATTTTGGGGCGACGCTACCGGCCAATTCGCGAAAGAAATTAAAATCTCTTTTTCCAAACAGGGTACAGAAAATTGACGAAACCGGATGTGGCTATAATTGATGCTAGACGAGACTATACCACTCGCTCATGTACTACACTAAAATATAAGAACGAGGTCTTTATTATACTGAATATCTACAATAAGCATATATTAGTTCACATTATCAAAAGCAAATATCAAAATAGTAGACAGAAGGAAAAAAAAGAAAAAATGTTTAGCTCCGAACTCTGCTAATGATTCCGTCCTGACATAAGATCAATTTTGTCACCCCTGAGAAAGTAATCAGATCCCCTTTTCAACGATGTACAGGAAAGGAATTAGATTAGATTTTTTTTAGAAAATAAGGTCCCTTTTATCCGTAGGTTAAACCATTCCTTAAATGGAACCCCTGATTGGAAGTTATAAGACTCTAACACGGCTCTGCGATAAACTGCTCTCATAAAAAAACAGAAACATAGGATACTTTTTTGCAGGACAATTCCCAACAACCAAGTGTATCTTGCTGAACTTACGAAACATATGTCCTGTCTCTGTATTTGAACTCGTGTTTCTGTTCAGAAATCAATAAATTATTTCCAAAAATGTTTGATCCTTCATCCCTGGAGGTAAGATAATTCCGAAAATTAAAGACAACGAGTAATAAAATTTTAACAAGTGTTGGGATTAGTGTTGTACTCTAATGCGTAGTGATTCCTCGACCTGATTCAATGCTTTCTGCTGACATCAGGTCTATGCCAATTAGCCGATAGCAATTTTGATAGTCCTGATAAATTATGGTGAATGACGGGGATATAATCAACCGGTACCACAAAATTCGATAAGTAAAGTGGGAACTATTCAAAAATGCGAAAGGATGCTTCATTTTGTTAAACTGGGGTTCTGTCCTTAAGTCTGTTGTGTTTCCGCGAGATTTTGACCGGTTCTTTTTCTTCGGCGTGCCCACGTTTATATAAAATCAAGCGAAATGTCCATAGGAATCCTCTCCAAGTATATCAATAATTGTTTCGTGATGAGGTAAAATGTAAAAAATTAACTTTTTTGTTATGTGAAGCATGGCTTGTTAGGAAATTTTGATTCATTCGTGGTTTGCAACATAGTTCCATATGTTGCAGAAATGTTCATAACTTATTGTCGAAATTTATGCATCACCTTGTCTTGAAACCAAAGATCAACCAAAATGGGTTTTAAAACATTTTTTCTAATAAAATGTCGTTCTAACTTTGACGTCAGCTGCGATTAAACCATTTGCATGGACCCATTGCTGGTCACTGCTTCCCAGGCCATTACTAGTGATGGAAAATTACTTCGCGTGGGTATTCGAAGTCTAAATTTGATCTTTGTGAAAAACAAACGTTTCTTTGAAACCCAGAAATATGTTTCAGATAGGATATAGAAAAGACGCTTCGATGCGGAAAATGGCCTACCCTGTTAGATCCTAGTAATTTGAGAGGCTCATGCTCTAATGTCTGCTCTCATCGCAGCGTTTGGTCATTTTTTTCTTATCAAAGAAAACCATGTTTGGGATTTTCACTGTTTCGTGCAAATCCTTTTCTCACAGAAAAAAGAAAAGAAGAAACAGAACGGCTTGGTACCTTTTCAGAATTTCTTGGAACTTATAACGCATGACCCTAAGCTTATTTCCAATATTTTTGATTCGTTGGCCATTTAATCTGCAGAGCATTGAGGATGTTGCCCCAACCTCGAATCCACTGGCCAAACCACTTCAGTAGTTTATTGTAGTTTTATTGTCCAGACTTCCACCGCTTTTGGTAATGCTGCCTGCATCGTTATAACATTTTCAGAATCGAGACGCAATAATTTTGGTAGCCATAAAGTGGTCACGAGCAAGAACTGGCTGTGATTTTCAGCAAAATACAATTAACGTCTGGGTTGTCTTTTGATTTTTTGTTACAAAAAACTGAGACGAGAATGCATTTCTGGCTTGCGAACTACAAAATTAACTGCCAACAGACTAAATTTGACGTAGATGTCACGAGGGGTTTGACAGATATGAAGGTGTCTGAAATATGTAGTTTCGAAACGTATCGCTCAAATCCGTCCTTTTTCTTTCAAACATTCTTTAGCTTTTCAGTTTTAATGTTCGCTCTATACTCCCAAAAGTCTTAGCAAACAGAAAAATTAAAGAACAAAGACGGTGACAGATATTAAATGATAGACTTAAAACTGCCGCACAACGTAGTTGTTATCTTGCAGGATGCTACAGTGCCTTTCAGACATAGACCTTAGTTATAAGAGTCCTCCAATAGTTTCGCACCATTGATCGCGTCCTTTGACTGAAAAATTTGAGTAGCGATTCATCAATCAAGTCCTTCTGCAGATGGCAAGCAAATGTATCAATAATTGAAAATTAATGGCAACTAAAGGTCGTTCGTTGAAATTAATTCTATATAAACGAAGCCTTTGTTGTCTTTAGTCGATGTCCCTCCAAGTTCTAACGTAAATAACAATATTGCGCCAAATTTGTTTCAAATTTCGTACACTAGATCCATTATTTCATAATCGACAATATAATTCATGATACCCATTATGCTTGATTTCCGGTAGATAAAATTACAATTGATTAATTACAACCGCAAAATTTCAACATTTAATTGAATTAGTTTTCATTGCACCCAGGAGTATAATTTAGTTTAGCGGCCTCCTGTTGAGGATGCAAATTATAAATTTTAATTGAAATGACAAGTGCAATTTGGTAGGTTCGATAATGAGTTCAAATTAAAACCCCATTAAAGACAAGAACTGTCTGTTGCAGGAGCAATTAAACGTCTTCTTGATAGTTTCGTTTAAGATGAAAATTCCATTGGTATTGAAAGACGGTGCTGAAGAGTACGAGTAAATCCTCTTCAAGTTAAAATCGGTTCGTTTTGAATTATTATTGGTACAAATGCCAAAATGTATATTATTCAAAGTTTAATAATTTGTCAAACAAGTTTCCTAGTTTTATAAATTTAGGAATCATTCCTTCTAAAGTTGACAAAACTTTGCTTTCGATGAATATTTTTCATAATAGCACTTGAAATTCCGTTTGCCCCATGGGCAAAACTCATTTGCATAGCAAATAGCTTACTGCCCCCCATCCCTTCCATTGCTTATTCATTGGTTCCTTACAAGGCGCTTTACACAGTCCTTAAACTAGAGCAAGAGTGTCTTCAAAACATCAGCACTTCACAAAATCATAAAGCCAACGTGTTTAACGGAAGCTTATCCAACAATTTGGGATAATTTTTTTATTTCAAACAACGCACTTTACCATAATTTCAAGGTCCTAGTTCCTCCATACTTTAAATCATTTCCAAGCCAGGATGAGTTGATGCTCAAACCTAATTTCTGGCCACACAAAACCACAGTCCCCTGGTTTGATCCATAATGGACTTTGGATGCTGTAAACCGGTCCTTATTACGAGCGTAAACTTAAAACTAAAACCTAAGCCTTTATTCAAAAACTAAATTTTAATTCTTATTTTAGTCAGATCAGCATCACCCTGTGTCATATAAAACTGCAGTTGCTTGTTAAATCCCTGTTTTGCATCCATATTTGACCATTTTTCTCTCCAAACGAAATGAGAGGACGTATCTTTTTGATGGAGCATTGATTGAGTAAGGATCGCGCACTAGATGTAGCTAAGCATATCCTAGATGCTCCACATCTCGCTCTATAACACAAGAAATTTACAAATCTGTTCAGAAATGAGATCAAGACTACACTACCAAGAATTCAAACTTATATGACGGACTAAAACTCCAACAGCAATCAAAGTGCCTCGTAGAATTGCTGAATTCATATTAGGAAATAACTGATACTCCCCATAACCACCGGCTTTCGTTCCAACCTCTTTGCCCGACAGCAGCATACTATCCCAAGAATATGTTTGCCAGAGTCCATGATACATTATAATCCATGCATACTAAAAAAGAAATCCTACCACAGCTTTTAAACTAGGTCTCCAAGTCAAGCGATCGAATCCCTATTAAGAGTTACCAATCGAGACTTAATAGACCGAACTTTGTACTGCACTTTGTTTGCTACAAGGGAGAGTCTTACCCCCACACGTGTTTACAAATACTTGAGAGATTGGCAAATGGTTTATCGTTGGAAATTCGTCCCTCATAAAATACTCGTGGTGGAAGACCCCTATAAAATCCTTCTTAAAATGCATTTAGAAAATGTTATGAGCTGGTACGGCCAATCCGGTATAATTTACCCATTCTTATATATAGTCCACAGTATAACTACTGCCAAGCACTATCACTATAGAGAGGCACCGCAATGAAAGGGATACAAACACTTCAAGGAACCCTCCGTAAACAAATTGCTGTATGATTCAATGCAATCAAATAAACCGAGATAAAACTAGTCATGAAGAAATGAGTTCCGTTGAAATTTTATTGTCCATAATATTCCTGAGTTTTGAGATAGCTGAGCCTCAAATTACGTATAAGCATGCTCAACACTACAGACATCCACTTTTTGGTGCATTTACCACCAAAACATGCTCGAACCTTGCTATCCTTCTCCCAAGGCTATGTTCATGTTAAAGCATTCATTATAAAAGTAGCGACAATCCTACCCTTCGAAATCAAATTTCATTTTACAACCTTTTAAATGAACAACAATTCTTAACTATTGCACATGCTTTCACTCTGCTATACATACATATACTATCTACACAAAACGGTGTATCGGCAGTTTCGCGTAATCTCATTCAAGTGTCCTTGAGGATCTTCACCAAAACTACATTTCCTCCTCTGTACAATATGTTTTAACTGACATAGAAGATGCCGAGTCCCCGTAAACTTCGACTAACTAAGTCTTTATCTGACAACTGGGTTCTCGCCTTTGAAAAAACAATATTTCAATCACTCCAATACACTCCAACAATTACTCTAACACATTCAATTTTTTCTATTGGTGGAAACTCCTGGAGTAATTTATTTTATCTGACTATTTTTCATGAGCTAAACTACATAACGACTTGGGGACCTGAAAGGATTGCTGAAAATGCTGAAAATGATTGCGGAAAAGGAAGCTTTTAAAGACGTAATAGAGAAACCTCTGGTCTAAGTCTGGTAATTATCGACCGTCCTCTTGTCTCAGGCTTGTCAAAGTCAACTTTTGTTTTCGGGCTTCAGAGTCTTCATTTCTTCCACTGAATATCAAGTTGGCTCATGTTTTTGCCTATCTCCATGCTTTCTCGCTTTATTCCGTCAAACTTATTAGATCTATCATTTATTTTTTTGATACGATCGAAAAATTTAATTTGAAATCGTGCTATTCACCTGTGTTCGCTGTCAAATTCATTCCTTCGAAATTCTTTTTTAAGGGAAGAGACAATAACCAATTGGACCAAATCTCAAAAAATCCTCATGATTTTCATTGACCTAAGTTTTGTGTAAGAATGCATTGTGATGCAAGGAGTGCATCACTTTTAACGGACTTCGTATTTCTTTCTGATATCACCATGTCAAAATCTCAAATTATAGTGAACTCCCTTTTTGGTTCCAATAAAGAGTCAGTTTATACTCTAGACAACAATGGGAAGACGTTTTCTAGCCAACAAGAACATTCTAAATTTCGTTGGGGTGATGCCTCTTTACGTACTAATGCTTGAAAGCTTGACATCCAGGCTAATAATACTGCACTCAAGTTTTGTCGTAATTTACAATGTGATGTAAAACTGCGTCTTCATTGTAACCAAAAATACTCAAAATTCAAGACAACCTTCACCTCCATCTCGGAGGCCAGATTCAGGGTTTACCATGTAAATTATCGGCACTCTCCTTTGAGCTGCCATAATTTTTACGGACGTCAAACAAAATGGTGTGAAGTGACGATTGGATTCATTTTCACAGGGTCCCTTTTTTTAATTAATCATCTCTGTCTTGATTTTTCCAATTTCCCGACGTTTTTTTGCTGTAGCCTCCTCGAGAAGCTGCCAAGAGCTTCATTCATTATCTATGAACAACCTGCCTGGTTTGAAAAGGGGGGCCACCAGCAATGCATTGTTATACCAGAACAAACGTTCCTAAAAGCATAAGGCTTCCCTTTTAAAGTATTCTAAGGATTCTACTAGATAAGAAACTTAATCATTGCGCGTAACTCAATTTTTGTAATGCTGGGGAATTTCCTACCGCGTTGTTTTGTTCTTCATTGGATTCCAATTGATAACTATCTAAATGTGATTAAACTTGTGTCCACACCCTTGATGAGGCAAGGCTAGGCAAAAAATAGCTCCGCCAACCATTTGTTCCACCCTTGCAACTACAAATATAAAAAAAACAGACAGAAAACGTGTATACTCATACCCTTAACGTATGACAAGATGGACAAATGTGACAGAACTTTCTTGTACTCTTATGCACGGTTTCGATCTAGTTATCAGAATTCACCTGGAAAAGCAGAGTTTTTAATCCAATTCGATTAAGTCGGCTATCTTCTTCAGGTTTAAGAGATTTAGAATTACGATAGCCTTGGGTAATCTTGTCTATAACCCAGCCGACGGGATGTTTCGTACAGCTGCATTACGTTTTTGTACATCAACATCCCTTCTGAATTTTGAATATTTTTAACAATATTTTCCTAAATTTTTTTTATATAAAAACGGTCAAATCAGTAGATAAAAAAACGTACGGCAGTAGAAAACAAACATACAAAGAAGAGTTAGTGGAGCCTGTGAAAAGGAAACGCAAAACATCTAAATAACACAGATACGAAAAAGAAAGTGATAAGAGAGCCTGTACAACATTGACTCCAGAAAAACAATACAAAAGTAGTCTTCAAAGTGGTGCAGTTAAGGACAAATATTCCAAATACACTCAAACGAAGAGGACTCACTGGACTTTTTGATGCTTAAAAATAAACTAAAGCACGCCAACATACGAATAGGACGAAAAATACGACCGAAATTTCTTGAACACATAAGGACCTGCAACAACAAAGCCCAACTTCGCAAACCATATGATGTGTAAATACACAATAAACACGTATGAGGTCTCGTTAAGAAAAAAAAGCGAGGGTTCTGCATGCATAACATAAAGGGCGACGGTTACACGACACTGGAAACATGGAAATACACAAGCAGAAAAACTATTCTACGGAAGGATCATGAACGAAAAGAGAAACACGTTGTCTGTCCTGTAACGTCCTGTAACACGAAAGAAAGACGTCCTGTAACAACCACTTGTAGGACCAATGCTCGGATTTAAAAGTTTCAATGCTCGCATCACTGTACCCTTAAGCCTTACCTTGCTTCCAAGAATAGATTCGTTACAAAGTCTCAGATTATAGTTAGAAATTTCAACTGAAAGAGTGGTTTGACCAATACAGGCTACTTTATGCCTTAGAAGTGGTGGCTGCCTAGGGGAGAAGGAAGTAAATTCAGAAGTAAGGGCTAGTTAGGCAAAGCGAAAAGGTCTTAGTGAAGTCAAAATTGATTCTTTAGCTACGGAAAGTAATACGTTCTTACTGAATCATAAATTAATCCTTTTTGTTATTATTTTAACTGTTTTTTTTTTGGTTGCTGAGAAAGCAAAGAGCTTTAAAATGAAATTTTAAATTTTAAAATCGAGTATATATTAATGTTATCGTTTCACTTCGTATAAAACTTTTCCAACACACTTTTGACGAATTCCTCTTTCGTGTGATGTCTGGAATAATTTTCGTTTTAATTCAACTAGCTTCTATCCTTCATCCAACTCCCCATCCAATCAGATCATGAAAAGCGTCCGTTTCAATATTCCCATCAAATAGGGCAGAAATTACATGAAGTCCGTGTACTGAAAATATCAAAAAAACAAAACGAAGCCAATTTCTCATCAATTATAATCTAGTTTCAATTTTATTTCGGTCGGGCGAAGCAAGAAAAACAAATAACTAAATAAATACAAACACTAAATGCAACACAACATTAAACATATCAAATAAAGACAACCATTGTAAAAGAAGAAAAATGTAGTTGTGGCGTTTTGTATCTCTATATTTGCTGTAATATTGTTGTAGCGAGTAGTTTTGTGCTTGTATTGCTGTCTGTCAACAATTTTATTACATGTTTGTGTTCCTAATGTCAACATATGTGGAATATATTGCAGCGAAAGTCACGCGGCCAAGAACAACAACACGCATTGCAATATATCACACCGTAATCAAATAGTAGTTAGTCCAAGTATTTTGTACTTTTCATTCCGATTTTGCTTCATTCAAAGCACTCGATAATGTAATTGTTAACGTAAGGTTCCACCGTATTTTCGATCTATTTATCTATTACTTAGATATATTAAATATTGAACAATAAGCTCAAGTTAAGCATCACGAAAATTAATTCTGTCGTAGAGTATTTAATTTGATATTTGACTTCAGCGTCATAAATTTAATGCGAAGGATCCCGCCATGATCCTCGCATTATCGGTTATTGCATTCCACTTAAAGCGCTTTAAAGTAAAGCCATAATTACTGAATTAAAAGGATTCTCCTGATTGGATTCAGAGTCGCGTAAAATTTTTAATGGGATTCCGGTGAAAAATTTGTTTTTCCAAGTAAACTCGATTTTGTTTGAACAGAACTAAATAAATATTTGATATAAATTTGAAATTCTCTGTTGCAACTGATATTTGCTTTAATTTCACACAATGTAATTGTTTTATTCTTGGCTAATGGACGTCCGCTTGATTTGATTGAATTAATTCAAAATAACAACCATAACATGGAACTTATGGGATCATTGATGTTACTATGCCTTTTTCTCTGAAACACAATGGCAAGCGATTGCGTTTTTGACCGGCCATTTTGTTTATGAATCCGTTCAAATTGCTATAACTGCATGAACAAAAGCTGAAGCCTCACCGCGGCTAGATTTAATTATTATTTAAAATAAACAAAAGAAGGAATCGCCCACCCAATCGCTTGCCATCCCAGTGTTTCGCCTCAAACTTTTTGTCAAGACTGTACATACTTAAAACACTTGATAGCTTGCTGGAAATTCGTTCATTTCAATTTTCACATTAACAATTTGAACCAAGTCCTGTTGAAGCACTATATTTAATAATTATGAAAAACTTCTGTCAATTTTTCTGTAAACTGGCATTCACAAACAAGACGAAAAACGACGCGCTTAAAATATGATCAGCCCTACAGTAAGAAGCCCATTGCGAAGGCGTACGGGGGAGCTGGTACCACTGCCAACCACACCTCGGTCGAGGAAGTATCACTAGACGGCTCCAACAAATTAACAGGCTACGGCAATCAAACAGGATACAGGTGAGTACAGAAACAAGCGAAGAAAATCAAATCGTCCATGCATAATTAACGGTCCCATACTTTGATGCCTTCCACATATGTGACGGGCAAACTGCACTGGCGTGACTTTACCTAGTTAGTATTCATGTGGCAAAATAGAATTACCGTCGCTAAGCCAATTTGCCATGAAATTTACACTAAGTGCGAATAAATTCTTTGCCATGCAATTTTCGAGGTCCTCGCATTCATCCATTATCTGAAATGCCTTTTTGCATCGCTCCGTTCGACCATTGCCTCAAATTTATGAAAACTACCAGCGAATAAACATAAACAATCGTGTGGAAAAATATACTAATTGTTCGCATATCGGATCCATGTCACCACTATCAAAAGCGAGTTATGAACAGATGCAAGGACTTTGGCTTTTTCACGGACATGCATTTTATGACTATCATACAACAATCCAGTGCACCGGGGATGGCAATTAAAAAATATTTTGCCTGGGTGAAAGCACCCTCTGTCGTAATTACTCATTGATGGTGATTACGGTAATCTGATCCTTGGATATGGTGATTATATAAACCAACAAATGACTGCGTTTCGAAACAAATACTTTTTTCCTACCTTCCTTGGCGTCCATCTATGGTTCGTGATGAAATAATTCTAGCAAATAATCCTTCGCTTTTAATTATAACAAACATGTTACATGTTACATTAGTGGGTGCAATGACAAATAACATCCTAACTTGGTTCGTACCATGGTGTAACCACTTTGAAACGCTAACTAAACTCCTAATCAACTGATTTTCGAATTTCCAGTTGCATTGGTATTTGGAAGTAAAACTTATTGGAGATAGGACATTTACACGAAGGTGAAGAAGGATACGCATTGATATTCACTTAAATTTCATATCAAACACAATGAGTGAAATACATTATTACACCGAACAAATTGTTACCTGTATTTAACCTCAGAAAACTATCCACCGCGAGCTCTTCACTCTCTTACATCGATAAATTCACAAGCTCTCTACCTTGCAAAGCTCGCTTTATTTTCGGAATGCGGTTTTCATATCTCCTTTTGTAGCGTCACCGAATAGTAATAGTTACACCATGGCTCGTTCTATGAGAAATCTGTTCTTACTATTCCCATTCTATTTTTCTTTCAAATTTATTTTTATATGTATGTATACGTTTTTCCGAGCTATTTGTGATAGCCTTCAAAAACCAAAGCCACTCGCTAAGGTACAGTCAATCAGAGTTTCACGTGGATAGCGATATCGTGTCATGGGCACTCTTCCCCTTTGTTAAGGTCAAAGCTTTCAAGCTTTCCATGAATCTGAGATAAGAATCACAAATGATTTTGACGACTTTAGCCAGGTTTGAAACATGTACTTCAGACCCTGATTGGTGCTACCTTCCAACTCAGAATTGTAATATTCAACCCCCTTCCAACATTTTCGAATGCGGATGGTTCAGTGTTTTCGAGATGCTGCAAGTGCTGGATTCAAGTTCCTTTGTCGAAAGTCATATTGCATCCTGTATTTTGGTGCCAACACGTAATCCTACTTAATTGTGAGAGGCGTCTTCTAGAATACTATCAAGGTCATGCGTGATTCTGACCTGATCACCTTCTTGTGTTCCTTTGGCCATGCCTATATCTTACCTCGGATGTTCTTCAACAAACAAATAAACGAAGCAGCATTTTAATGCTAATTTCTACGCTCTCCTCATCTGCATCAAATACCGGCCTGCTGCAATAATACGGAAAATTATTTTTGTAAGAGATTCAAGGAACAAATCGGCACCATGTAGGCATTCTAACAAAAGTTCTTCAGTTTTAAAAAAAATGATTTAAATTACTTTGAATATGTCAGAAACGGAGACTAGCTCAACTTGGACTACATCAACTCGTGATTCAGATAAGGTTATCTTTTTATCAGGTTTTTATTTATTATCAGGTTATCTTTTCCTCTGTGCCAGAAAAACTTCCATTTGTTATCCGAGATGTAGTGGATTAATGTCCACTCTTTATTTATCGATTCGATGGCCTTGTTAAAAGCTATAATAGTCGAACTCCTATTTTAAACTACATCTGGAATATGCAGCATATGTCTCGAGTCCGGACAGTTATACGCTAGGGCTGGTCTATGATTGTTCTGTAAGCATTGTGAATAACTTACATATCTATCCACGCAAATGATTTTCCCTTCGTTGCCTGGCTGAGTCCATTAGTACAATTGAGTAGGCTCAACATTTAGTTATGTCAACCGTCCCGAACCACATGCACCATAAGCACAGACACTGTAGCATAATCTCTTCCACGGACCTCAAGCTCGGACTAAGTTCACAAGCAGAACTTCTATTTACGACCGTAAACCATAAAAATCAACGATATCATGACTTGTAACATATAAAACTCTCCAAACTCCTGTTTAGTTAAGCTCAAAGCCACTAAAAAATCCGAACAGACCGAAGAAGCATCGAAAAAATGATACAAACACCCCATGCAACAAATAACGTGACCTTTATAAAAAAGAGAGCTTAAAAATGACGAAGTAGGTAAGATGAGAGAACGTGGTCACTGCTCTCTTTACCCAATTTTACACTCTAAAATTCGCGTAACCCAATTATATATTTGGCGCCAAACAGTTGCGAGAATAACTTAGACTTACATAACTAATTAAAGTATCATGAAGTGTTTCTTTATCTATCAACGAAGTCTCAAAGGGATTTGAAATGTATTTAAAATCAAATATTTATTTGGAGTTTGTTAACGGTTCTAAACTAAATTTGCGTCCAATTATTAATATCAGCGCTGAAAGTCTTTACTTTCTGAAATTTCTAAGCTGCTTCATATGTAGACCTGCTGTAGTTGACCTGTCTGTAGACCTGCCAACCTGTTTACCTTGATAGCGCTTTCTTCCTTTGGCCCCTGTCTTTCAAGAATTCAACATTGATGTTTGTCTCCTCTTGGCTTGCCTGCTCAGGAGCTATTTTCTTTGAATTCACAAAGACTCCACTGTCGTTCAGTATCTTCCTCTTTATCCAGCAGACACAATGGTCCATTAACGCATCCATTGGTGAATTTTTATCTGATTATCCTTCTTCACACACGGTGGGCTGAGTCTCCAGTGAACCTGACGTGATTGGTGAAAAGTGTAGCAACCAAGCTACTACCGGAGATACCATTGCGACTTGTTTCGCAAACCTTTACCCTAGATATATGCAGGAATCACACGTAGCTGGCAAGCACTCATAGGTACGAATCGACCAGCTTACTGGGCTACGGCTTTCGGGGTGAATTGTGGTTGCTAGAGCTACGGTAGTGCAATAGAATGGCATTGTTCCCAACAGCGTCAGGAAATAACTGGGCTCCGTTTCTACCACAACAAAAGTTCAAGATACTCAATGCAAACTGATTACACATCACATTGTAAGTGAGGACGGCAGTTTAGGAATCTCAACTCCTATCAAAGGATATTGTGAGGTACGTTGTAGGGCAGGTGCTCACAATAAAATTTGCGACTTCATGGTTATCCTGCTATTCAGTAGCTGAATAGAGCCCTTTGGCCGAGCTCAACCCGTAACCCAATGAATTCGACGGATATAGACATTTTAACCTTACCAAGATAGTTAGTAAAACACTTGAGCATCAAGAATAGCTGGGATTTCCCATTACGCAATTTGACAATCCTCAATCTAAAGTGACATCTCATTACGATGTGATAAGTGGCGCTTTCTGCCAAATCTTATCTCTTGTCTAAAGAGACCATGTGGCCAGATCCATGATACAGCCCGACGTGAACCATTTTTTCTTACTATTCACCCTACCAACAGAATCAAACTTTAGACCTGTTTCACCATATTTTTTGATTTTATTCAAGGATCCAAGCTATGAACATCATGAAACTATAACTTACAATTCTGATGGAAATCAACGTTTTAATCAAACGTATCCTTTTTCTGAAAATGGTCGCTTTATATTTTTCTAAAGCCTTGCAGTTGTCTGGACATCTCTGTTAGGCACAATGCACGATGCGTCAAAAGTCGATACACATGAAGTTCCTATTTCATTATCTCCCAGTGTCTTTCTGACACTGACATTCGCTTCAAAACTAGGATATATTCCGCAGTGAAAACTCTCTCACACATTTTTGGGAAAGCAATTCCTTTGCCATTGCATCCATACTTTGCGGTATGAAAGGCCTGAAAGTTTTACAATTATTTAAATGTTTAGAAGGGTGTGTTTTCTCTCATGTCTAACTCAGGAACTTAAGATCTTCAAATAATAATGTGGTTTCCTGTTGGTTCCTTCGAAGAAAGTGCCAAAGTAGCGGTAATAATAAAATCTTGTAAGGTAATGCATAGGTCATCGTTGGTGCTGGGATCTCCACTAATTCTTTAATTTTAACAGATGTTAGATTCGTCCTACAAAGTCATGAAAAGTTCTTTAATATCCCGGTCGACACTCTCATCTGATTCTGCTGTGTTACAATTGAATATTTGATGTTTTTGTGAGAGACGCTTCGGCAATCCAGATGAAAATGCTCCAAACATTTTTCATCCTGGTAGAAAGCTCAAAGGGTATCACTGATCACGGTTTGTTGATTGATCACTGATCATGGTGATCCATAAAGTGACCACATACCATAACTTTTTTGTCCTTGGGGGGTCGTGTGATCCTCTATTCATTTTAGTGAGGTCGAAGAGACCGGCTCATCCCGCAACCATTTATTCATTCCCAGCCGAGATCATCCTCTTCTTGATGATGTCATCTAGGTCCTGTTTTGCTTTTGAAAGTGTGAAAATGATCACACCTGCTGGGTTTGAACGGCTGACTCAGCTGAGAAACCATAGTATCGCCCATGCGATACAGAATTCACTAAAATAGCTAAAGGTGTTCCAATGCCCTTCCAACTTAACGAAATATATTTCCAACCACTTGATTCAGTAAAGAAACAATTCTGAGAACGATGCATCTGACTTCAGATAAGCATCCTCCCGGAATTGAATAACATGTTACGAAAGACAAAGGCAACACCATGAACCTTACGAAATTATGTATTTAAATATCCTGGAAAGGAGTAAATCCATATTTCCCAGGCTCTCGCTGCACTAGCAACTGCAAGCATCCTGCGTGCAAATTGCCATTCACTGAGCCCTTGCACCCTCCCGAAAACACACCAATAAAACTCAAAACAGCATTCACATTTGAAAGCTCTTCAAATCCTTCCGTAATAATTAAAACCGATTCTTCAAAAGTCTATTCAGCTCGACAAATTGGAGCAGTGAATGGGCAAAATGGAGGTGCATAGCCTGCCAACGAATTAGTGAGAAATTTCGAATATCAAAGTAATTACATTTTATGTAAGCAAACGCATGCAACAACCACGAGACCAAACCAGTCGGCCCCACCTTGCGTCCTGCCAGGCAAGGCAACTGCAACTGCAACGCTGCCGATCCTGAATATGCATGAATTGATAACGTATGAAAACCATATTACATGGCCAGTTGCTGATATATTGGCCGGACGCTTCACCCAAATTTATTTCATAATTGACGAGAAGGTAATATTATTGCCTTAATACATTATCGGCCAGTATTTACGTCCGGATCAACAGTGAATTGCAAAATTTTGAACGCTTCACAAATCACAGAACTCTAATGGGAATGGGCGTGGACGAAAAGGATAGTGTGGTTTCGGGATGCATAATAAAACTTCATCTGCGTAATGCATGTTAGAGTTGATTTGGAGCGAGGATGTCATTCAATACGTAATTATGTTGCTTGCTAATAGGATTTTATTCTGCAGTGGCGCATTTCCTCGGTTTCATTAACTTAGTCCTGGTTCGGGGAATTTCATTAAATCCCGTTAAAGCTTGTTAATTAAAGGTTACCTAATCGACATGTTTAATTGAGATGTTTTCGACATATATCGAAGGACGCGCTGAAGGTTTCATGGAAAATTTCATTTCATTATTGAAATTCAATGCACTGCGAAAATAATTCACTCTAATTGCGTTCACATGCACCAACTGAATCATCCGGATTAATTATTAAGTCCTTTTTCAACGCATAATTTTATTTTTAAATAATTTGGACGTTTGTTTCGGACCGGAAAATTGATCCACGTACTTTTTAAATTTAAATATTTTTAAGTTTTACTCACTGGCATAAGTCAAAGTTTTTCATCTGAAATATTTTTTAAGGGATCATAAGATTCAGCAACTAATTAGGATGGCTGGATCGGGTAGCGAAGAGGATCAAAACGTAACAGGTAAGTAGGCTATGAAAAGCTCACGTAGTTAGAGATAAGTTGACTCTATGCTGGAGGAATTAGTTGAGCTTAGAACGCATTTTTGATTAGACTGCGTTTCAATTCAATTTTTAAGTGCATGAAGGACTTTTTCGACAAGCACTAATCAAACCTTTCAAGCGGAGTATATTCTTTGTAACAGTTGTAACTGAAATTTTTTGTTTGAAACAGGATCAACAACTTACCAAATGTGCTTATTCGTGAGCTCTTACATAGTGACTTTTCCTAGAATCCTTTTGAGTTACGAGTCCGGCAAGTATCCATTATTACATCAATATGAAAAAAATCCAAGGTGGTGTTGTAGATACCCGGTAGATCCGGTCAATTTATAAACCGGCGACCCTTTTAATCGAACATGCCACTAGGTATGCATTGGAAAACCTCAAATTTTTATCAAAATGTTTATAGTTGAACAAGTTTTATCTTCTCACGAAAAAATTTTTGTTCGATGTGTACTATGTGTTGGTTTTTCCTCAATTTGCTGACGTTGCGATCGTTGGCTTCAAACGTGTCTGGTTTGATACCGACTTCTAAAATCAATTAAATTATGTCAACTCGTGACACACTTGATTCATATCACACTTGATTCATGTAAACTTGAACATTTTCGGGAAGAAGTGAAAGAGAAACGCGCATCAATTATGTCGCATCTGTGGTGAAATTGGCAAATGAGTACGTAGCAGGACGGTCTAGACTTTACGATATACAAGCCGTCACGACGAAATTCTTAGGTTCCTGTCTACTACTAACTGTGGGCCTGGTAAGTGGCAACCTCTCCTACCATTCAAAGGCCGAGGAAGCTTCGTAGGTTTGGCTCTTACAGGAAAGAAGTAAACATATGCCCATTTCGGGGCCCCTTTTTGCAAGGAAAGCGAAATACTTTTATAGTCAGATAACAAAAAGATATGACTTTGTATCCAGCAAAGATTGGAAAGATTAATTGGTTGGAAAGAAAGGGTGGATTGAATAGAGATTGGTTGGAAAGTTTTAAATACCGCCAAGGAATACATGGCTCTGACTGGAAAAAACTCATTCAAATTGAAATTTCCACTGAATGTGAAACACTCAATTCATGTCTTAAAAAGTGTACAATGCAGATGAATCAGGACTTTTTGGGCGTATTATACCCGGTAAAACGTCTGTTTCATATGACGCTAAATATTTTTCAGGATGAAAAGTAAGCATAGAATGTTTGACAATATTAGCTTGTGTCAATGCTGCTGGTAATCGCAAAGTCAAAGAATCATTGTGAATTTAAAGAGCGTTGATCCGTACATTATTATGTCAGAAAAAGGATTGGATGACAAAAGAGCTCTTTGAGCAATTGTTTATAGATACTTTCTACCAGAAGTTAGAAAATGGTTGGGGAGTTACAATTTTCTTCAAAGAGAATTGCTTCTTCTCTATAACGCTCTCTGTCATCCGTCAAAAGAAGAACTAACAACTGACAATGAATGCATCACCGCAATATTTCTTCCACCGAACTGCATTGCACTTATCCCATGTGTTAGTATGTCGGCCAATTTACCAAGCATATCTGCAAAAAAGAATTGCTGCTGACAGCAAAATCAGAGGACCTGCCTATAGAAAAAACCTGAAGAGTGCAACTTCAAAGACTTGGTCCATTCACAAAGAAGTCACGCAGTTCATTGCCTCTATCATCCATCACATCATCATAGGACTAATCAGAAGAACTAATGGCCAGAAATTGTCACAACATTCAACTCTCAGCCAAAAGTTTCTGAGGCATTATAGCTAACTAAGTTTTTCGTGGTTAACACCAAAACATCGAGATACTTTTTAAATTTAGTATTTTTCCATGAAGTAATTCCACAAATTCTACGAAATTTCCTTTGTACTTATTGCAAAATCGATAGTCAAAGACATTTGACAACACTCAGCAGCACTTTTTGCGTTGTACTCGTGTATGGTTTAGTAAAACTATTTTTAAGGTCGGCAAAACGAGGACATTTTAACTAGGTCCCAACCAGCACATCAAAGCCGACTATGCAAACAACAGATTCAAGCTAGTATCCAATTAAACCAAGCCTTATTCCATTACATATGGGCGTAAATTACAGAACAATCATAACTTTGCATACACTTTTCTTCAGTGTTCACTAATTCAAATAATGAATATTTCACATACTCCATCACCAAGTCCAATTGTCTTTTGCGAATGGCTTCACGGGCTTTCAGACATGAGTTCATGTCGTCATGTTCACCAACTACCCATGGTCTTAATATAACTTCTTAATATAACTTCAAGTTGAAGTTTGTGGAACGAGTTACATTTATCTTCCACAAGAAAGTGCTAAGCCAGCTTGATCACTATATTTCGAACTACGATTCTAGTTGCGCTGAGCCCCTAGGCTACGTAGTTACGCTAACTCCCATCGAGTTTACTAGAATGTAGGGTTTAAACCCGGCATTAGTGAGAGAACCCCTTTGAACCAGATCAGTCTTCTAAGTGAGTTGATTGGTTGATTAGCAATCTTGTACTATCAATTCGTAATATTTTTTGCACTATGTTTGACAGCGGGCACTAAATAACCTCTCTCTCTAATGCTCTCTCTCTCAATCTTTGCCTGACAGAGGTCACACCAAACTATTTGAGGTTTAAAAGGCGAATTTTAAAGTTTTTGATTTTGGAATGTTTTGTTGCCAAAAAGATTTTGATTTGTTTCCCACAATTGATGTTTTTATCAGAAATGAAAAGAAGTGTCATTACGCATCCTGGAAGAAAAACTCACTGGAACAGAAAATTCGGGACAAATTATTTTCCGCCAAACGCTGGAATAGAAAGGTCCTGTTCAAAGCCACTTTTTTCATATATTGAAAGTCACGGCTTCTCTCTGCTTTTCGACTATTTAAACCTGCTTCTATGAATCTATCTTGTCTGAGTTCAACCGTTTTTTAGCTTTTCAATAGTTACTTCCGACAAACTACCAGTGCATACATCGTTTTCAACCCAACATAAAAGAATTGCGGACCTTAAAAATTGATTCGGGTGGTGAAGCTACAGAAACTACAGAAACACTTGTCCAATTTATTTAATGGGCAACTCTATCTATTGTCAGCTGCGAATTTTTTAACCCTTTACATAAAAAAACTTGCTAGACATTTGAGGGAATCCGAAAAAGGATCAAATTTTTACCTACTCCAAATATGTCTAGTGTTTCGCGGTCAATCCATTGGTTATCGTCCAAAATAGTAGGTACATGAAAGAAACAATGTCTGCTGAATACGGCGATTGAAGTAGCATATTCTGATAAGCCGCTTTCTGTGCTTCTTTAGGACCCTACATGTAACATATGGCCGAGCGTTTTCAAGTTGACGGATTGTTCATAATTACCCTATTGGAGGCATTCGAGCATCGACTCCCACATGCATTGTTAGCAATAACATCATCAAGATATGGCTTCGTTAGTCTGGACTAGCTCATGGTAAATTACTAGAAGCTGATTCCATGAGATGTAGGTCCTTTGCTTGTTGGACAAGCTCTCCTTGAATATGTCATTCGTCTTGGTCAAACAAACCTTCCAGCTCACCTTAATTCACCACCTAAATTCACCACCTTTGGAACGCCGGATCGAGTAGCCATATTTTTTTAATTTGTGGAAAATGTTTACTACTTGTTTCTACGTTTATGCTCTTTTCTTCAAACTAAAATTAAGTTTTTTCCGCACATAATTACAAACAAAAGGTGGAAACGAGCTTACACTTCTGGGAAATGACACATGCTAATTTTTAACTTAAACCGCTTAAAGTTACAACAAAGTCTTTGATGCCACTTACACCATTTTTTGTAAACACGTCAAAACTTATTTCTACCACAAATACTTGGGACTCTTTCTCAAGGACCCTGTTCTCTGAAGCTTTATTAGGTTAGATTTTCTTTATGTTCCAGCAGTTGATCCTTGTGATTTAGCCTGACTAGGTTATGGCTTTCCTTGGCACGGGCTTGATTCATTGTGCGTCGCCAAAGACCTAAAATCGTATTGAACACATAATCACCAAGAATGAAATTTAATATATGTCTCAGCATTCTTGAAAAAATTGACTTAACGGGTGTAGCATATAACGTGAAAAAAGGACAAAATTTTGAATATTTGACCCAAACACACTTATCTCTCTGAAGTCTAGCAGAATCGTCTCATTGTCTATAGACGTAGGCTAACCTGATCGGGACCATTGGTAATGAGGTTACTGCGAATTCCTTGAAAACATTCCTAATAATCTAAACCATGGTAAGATTTAAGGAATTCCGTTGTACGGAGAGTTCGACGTTACGAAAGAATATACTCTGCAAAAAAGGATAAACGCTAGAATCTATAAAATAAATATTTTTATATTTTGTTGTGGGTTGTGCATGATTTTTGTTCCAGAAATTCAACAAGTAATTTAGAAAGCAGATGAAATTCCCGAAATGAGCTTCAGTTGTTTATTTCCATGTGTAACAGATAGTGTTCGAATAGATGAGCTCATTTCGGGAATGACACCTGGAATCTCGAATTCTTCTCTCACTTTACCTCGCACTTCCAAGCACTTTCAAGTTAACGTAGGTAATGAAATCGTATTCGTACGAACAATATATGAGATCATTGCACTACAGCCAATAAATATCGCACGACACAAAAACAAACTTAACTATTCTTCGCACGATTAGTTTTTCGCAATTGATTTGTTGTAAACACTAAACTGCACCTTTCAATGGAGCTGTACTAAATGAAAACTAATGCCTATTCATTCGATTACGTAAGAAACTCTTCTTACCGACATTACAGAAAAGGGCATCCTGAAAAAGCACGGATATGGTCTGGTACTGGGTGAACAGATGAAAGACAAATGGGGCGAAGACGGCCAGTCGGATAATCTCGAGTTGATCACGCAGCAGGATGGCACGCTGGTGTCCGGAGCAGCAGCGTCGGAGGTCGAGCGAACCTTGAAGAGTCTGAACGGGTACCACGAGGACATTCTTGAGGCGTTGCGCAACGCAGCACATTCCCATCGTGGCACAGGCGCTGGCAACACACCCGTCGGTAGTGGCAGCCTCAGCGAGGAGATGCTGCGGAAGACTCTCCAGGAGCACACTGCCACTGCAATGGGCTACGGAGACTACAAGCCCCGGCCCAGCTCCAAAGCCAGCTCCAAGGAGAACATATGCGACGTGGCGCAACCACACACGGTGCTAGTAGAGGCAGGCGTTCCGCAAGGAGCCATCTTGCATCATCATCGACCCCAGCATTTGCAGGAGGATGAAGAGCAACCCGCAACCGGCCCGCTACGAATACGAAACTTAGAAGACCTAATTAGACAATTAGAGCATCATTCCTCTAGACATATGAGTCCGAGCGGTTCCGAAGACATTCGAATGTCTGAAACAGAAGCCGATCGCCATTATAGATTAGATAGTTCAGCCGCTTGTAGTGAATCCTCGCAAGGGTTAGTTTCCACATGTTTCATGAAATTGAGCCTCTTTATTTGCTGTGTGTTATTGTGTGTGCCTTATCGTCATCCTTGGCGTTCAAGTGTAATATGGGAATTTTGGCCTACGTAACTGAGATGATGACACTCATGCATGAACAAAGATCCTTTCACCTAGTTATCCACGCAAACCAAAGCATATTACACTTGAGCCTTTTGCAGGACTCATTCCTAATCGACTTTCTTTTGCAGTTCTAATCAACAATTAGCACAATCACAGAAAACAGCAACTATACTTCCGTCTTATAGTAGTCGATGTCGTCCGCGTTCCGACGATGAGAGCCGCTTCGTTTATGGAAGGTATAGACACCCAACAGCTAGTAGGCATCCGCATCAATCACATTCCCCGCATGCGTTCGGTCATCATGCGCATCATTCGCACGCACATGGTCATCAATCGCACGGACCTCATTCATCGCACCATTCATCTCACACGCGTCTGCATCAGGACGATGAGGGTATCTATGAGAGTGCCGATCATCACGATCGCAACGTAGATGCCCGCGTCAACCGTGAAACGCCCGATAGCGAAAGGTAGGTCGGCTAGTAAGCCTGCAACTACTTTTTTAGGCCCTCAACAAATGGACGCAGTTCAGTAGATATCCTGGTTGGATCCCGAAATTTTTGAACGTAGGTTTTGTCAGTCAAACTTTTAAAGTTTTTTAACCTATTAAAGTAAACAAAATATCATATTTTTGCAAAAGACCACTATGACCAGACTCAGCAATAAGAATTGGTTGGAAAAATAAGACAAGTTCAAGTTGATTTGCGCCTAAAAACAATAAATTCTAAAAGAAAGTTTTGAAAATATATGAGAATGCCTGTAATAAATATAAATATTATATTGTCTTTGTTAAAATTCATATAATATAAGCGGTTCAACAGGACACTTCCTCACTACTTTAAATCACTTATTCCTCACGAGCTCGCCACTATCTAAGCCTTTTTTCACTTACAGTCCACCATTTATCATCCTTCAGCACCGGCTACCGCATCCTGACTATCACGGAATGCACTTCCATCACTGACAGACGAGGTACTACGAATTTGACTATCAGTAATAATGTCACTGGCAACAAAAATCCATCAAACTTTCCTTAAACATTATACTCGTGAATAATCTCGGAAGGATCGAGAACGTGAAACAACTTCAAGAACTGAATCAATGTTCCGGGCCTTGGCGTCTAGGATTAACCGCCTCCAATTGCTACAGTTCTGCGACTTCGTTCTTGAGTTGATCATTCCCAGCAAAGACCGGCTGTCAGTGTTGATTGCGTCTTGTGATAGAGTCGTTTTACTGGAAATTTCCCCTGTGGTCTCCGTTTCAATGTCCTTTCGAGCAGCCGAGTTTCTCCGTCTCTAGTTTGCGTTATGCAAGTAAATACAGGTCAAATAATTCATGCTGATCAAATCATTCATCCCGGTGAAATAATTCAAAGAACTCATCGTTTTTACTTCTCCACTCTAAGCCGTGTTACTCTAGCTATTCCTCTGGTGAAACTAATTTGACCGTATTTTACAAATTAAGGGGTGAGATAGGGCCCTTTTCTCTTAAGTTGTTCTGCTGGGATTCTATATGTTGTAGGAGACTTATTTTTTCTGAATTCTAGCGATACGGTTTCTACTTTGCCTCTGATTTATGATAGGACTATGACTTCTTATTTTGTTTCGGAACATTCACAGGTTCAACCGTTGTGGGAGGTGCAGCAAAATGTGCTGCTGCTGCCTAATATTACAGCAGAAGCAACGTGTTCAGCGAACTGTTTTTATTTCGACTGGGTTACCAATGATCGGTCCTTGTACAATATTGCAAAGACTCATCCGTGGACTAAAACTCCCCCTCACTTGTTTGACAGAAACATACGCCCACCTGACTTCATGTAGTGTCATGTTTTCGTTTGACAGTTAGATTCTTGCGTTGACGGTGTTTGGCGTTTTTTCGGGACTCTTTCTTAACTTGTAATCAAAGATTGTTTTTAACACCTTTTTTGGCCCATGTTTGTCACAATCTATAAACTTTTTATACCTGAGTACATTTTATCCATCGCTTCTTTGAACTCTGCGTTGTACTCGTTGTTCCGGAATGATGAGGTCACGATCAACTAGACAAAATCAATTGATGTCTCAAGACCTCTTCGATCGATTTTGTCATTGCATCTCTCTCTGTCCTCTTGTTTTGATGCCATCACTACTTTCCTCCGCCTGGTGATGTATTTATACGGTTCTCTACCGCTGACATTTATTTCTGACATGTATACACTATTGAGCTATTGTTTAGCCTGTGAAACTGGTATCTTAGAGTAACTCTTATTGATGCGACATCGGAACTTAACCCTTATAAGGAAGTGGTCCGAATTGCGGGCAGGCCCGTAAAAATATCCTACGCCGAATATGCTAGTGTCTGTTTGTTTGGTATGAGAGCGCGGTAGATTCCATTGAATGTGGGACTATTAGGGGATGTTCACTTACTCTTGTGGATGTCTCGGCTTGGGAAAACACACTGTAACAATTCAACTGGTAGCGAGGTCTGTAAGATGCTATCCTTTGTCGTTGATCTCTGCATGAAGGCCGTGCCCTCCAAATGTCTCTCTATTCACCCTTTCTCAGTCGACTTTTGCATTGAAGCCACGAAGAACAATTTTAATAGAGTAGAGTACTACAAAAATTGTCCTGAATCCTCTCCTCCTTGTCTCCAGTAGGCGTATAGGCGTATAGTTGACCAGGCAGACATTGAAAATTCGTCTTAACGCGGACTGCATAGAAATTTTAAAGTCCGTCAAGTGAAATTCTTCACTTGAAATATTACATCTTGTCACCTGTGAAAGCCAAAGTTCCTACCATAGACGCCTAGAGATTCGGCTTTAACCTCATCTTCGAGTTTGCAGCTATAATTTTCTCCGTTGTACGAGCGGTTTAACGACGCACATGGTTCGATTTATCTACAATTGAAGTTCGACAACTTTTCCGATAAGGCAATCAAATCTGCATTTTGTTGAATTATCTCGGGGACCACCTATTTTCCTCAATTCACGGAGTGTTCAACGCACTGAACATGTTGTTGAACCATCCAATCAACCAACAACTCGTTGTTGAATCGCTAACCTTCACATGATTGATTCGCTGTATATTGGCTTGTTTCCCGGAGGAATGAAATCCTAATTTGTTTGCCTCTAGAACGATTTTCCCTTGCGCTTTATTTCTTTTGTTTTATTCTAAGAAATTATTGTTGGTTTCTTTCTACCGAAAGCTTCTACCCAGAGTCCATTCTCATTATACCCAGTATGTCTTGATAACCGAAAAAGTAATACGAATGCCGCATGTTCAAAATAAAGCGAGCTTTGTAAGAAAGAGAGCTTAAAATTGAAACAATGTAGTCGAGTGAGGAGAACTCAATGCCTAACTTATAAAGCTCAACCGATAATGTATTTGATAGCGATAATGTATTTCAGCCCTATTTCTAATTAGTTTTTCTTTCTAAATACCATTAGCTCTAAGAATTTCGGTTAAACAAAATTAGATTGTAAGTTGTTTCGTAGTGTAAGCGTTTTACTAGATACGCTGTGACCTCATTAGTAAGACTGTGCAGCAAGCAATACCGCATTTATCTGCAGCGTTGTGTAATTCATCCATTTATTATCATTAATTCGTCTCTTATTGGCATATTGTCCTTCAATAGACGTTTGAATAGTGCTACCCGAACAAACTTCAAGACTTGGTTTCATGTTTTAATCCGATTTGTGGGCTTTTTTTCAATTTTCAACACATTTTGTTTAGCCATGAGGATCCGATAGATACGAGGGACATTTCATAAATAAAGCACAAAATTTTTTTTTACTTTCATTTTTTATTTTTACAGGAATATCTCTCTACATTCCTTCAATACAGTCTCCCTGCTTCTCAATGACTGAATCCTAACGAGTCGGAAGCCTTACTATACCATCGAGGATACAACCTTTGTTCATCTGGTGGATGGCTTGAGTAACGGTGGTAGAAAGCTCTTCCAGAGATCGAAAACGACGTCTACGCATAGGTTTTTTCAACTTTGGGAATAGGTCGAAGTCCGGTGGACTCATTTCCGGGCTGTAGGGAGGATGAAGCAACACCTTCCAACCGTATTCGCGTAGCTTTTCGGTTACGACATGCCAAATGTGCGGCCGAACTATGTCATGGAGCATGAGTGGTCTAGCGTTAAGCAACTGAGGTCTGTTCTTGTGCGTTTTTCTACACAGATTCTGCAGGAAATCACGATAGTAAACTGATGTGACCTCTTTTCCATTCGGAACCCTACCTGTCACGATAATTCTTTGGTTATCATATGTAAAGATCATCATTTGTTTGACCTTTGATTGTGTTCGTCGAAATTTTTTTGGTCGTGGGGAAGATGGACCTTTCCACTCATCGGACCTTGATTTCAACGGTATTTATTGGGAAAAGTGAAATATTGTTTGGGTTGGTAAATTTTCTTGTCTTTTTCCTTGAAACAAGAATGCACTTCTTAAAGTTCTGCGTAAAAATGCAATACACGTTTAAATTAAATTGTAGTTTTTCTATCTCTGTCTGGGGCATACCGCCTGCGAGTGTTGTTGCTATTAGGACTTACGCTTTTATTATGCTATGTTTCAATGTAGTATATATGTGTTTGGATGACATTAGCTTTGGAGTTTGACACAGACCGTGGCATCCATACAAACGAGCTTCCAGTAAAGTAAACCCTACAATATTTTTACAAAGAGTTAAACTTTTAAGCCGTGAAGACTCTCTTTGCTGAACTTGAACTTTGTCTAACCGCCTCCAAGCTGATAAATGGTCATATCCAGTCAGAATCACCACTTACTTATCTTTATTAAAACCTACTTATACTTGCTTGTATTTTATTATCACTTGAATCACCCTAAAATAGCAATTTTATGCTCGCTCGCCTCGCACGCTTTACAGCAACAACAATAAAAAACCAAAAAAAAATCGTTGTAACAAATCATTTGTTGCGGCCGAAAAAATCTTTTACTTTTATCGTTTTCTTTGTTGTTGATTACTATTTTCTAGTGATGACTTTATTCAAGCTCAACAACAATTAGCCCGGTGGGCGAGTGAGGATGTAGTTTCCGTGGTGGTACAGGATCCTGGGACATCGTCGGACATACACCCGCATCAAGGCGTCGGATCCTCCTCAACAACGGGTATCATACACGGCGATACCGTATCAATGAGCACGACCGCGAACGGATTAAATGTCGGTCCGCGGGAATACTACCCTTCGCCACCATCAACGGAAACGGAGAGCAGCGGGAGCGTTATACAACCACAACAGAGACGAAGCCATCTCGACTCAAGCCACGCCGACGTACAATTAATGGAGAATGGCCGCTATCCTGAATACAAACACTGATAACAACTATTGGGGTAAGACCATCGACCCCATGTGATTTTATACTGAAACAACCCAGAATCAATGTTAAATAAAATTAAGTTTAATTGAGAACGAAACAAACATGTAAACAACCATTTTTATATGCATTAATGTTATTAAGGTTTAGCATTTAATGAATTATTTAATTTTTTCCCGTTCATAGCAAAATCATAAATTTTCCCGTGCTCGAGGAAAATGTGTAATTGAAAGAACATTACATAAAAATTTATATTAAATGACGCATGAAACTAATAATTAGAAATAAAATCCTACGTTCGCTCACAGTTCACAAACACATGAACACGGCCGAACCCTTTCACCAACTTACTCGTAAATATCTACAGAAAACCCGCATTCAAGCTACCCCCAACCAGTCCTACCACCACTACATCAACTTGCCATGTTTCCAAGCGAAAATATCTTAAAACAATGAACTAAATAATATGAGAGTTAGTAGATTTTGTTTAAATTTCGTTTGTGAAATGTAAAGTCAATTTTTTAAAAATATTAAATAGCAAAGAGAACATGAACGTATTCTAAATAATTGTAATTGATAAGTGAATATACAAAGGATAATTAATCTTACCGTTCGAATGTTACGAAGACGTAAGCTTAGTCTAAGGTGAGTTAGTTTGTAACCAATTGAAATAATGAAATTTATTAAATGTTGAAAAAAGGACAATTATTACAGTTGTAGACCAGCCTGCGGCTCGTCCATTCAAACCGTATTCCAAATCCAGCGTCTTACGACTATAATGGTTTTATATTGAGTAGCAAAAGGAAATGAAAACCTACACCAACAAATTTATCAAATAGTTTTATTCTTTATTCGCGGTTTCCGAATTACATTTTCCGTTTCGATGTTACCACGATATTAGAGATTACATCTTGGACTTCCTTGGATTCTCCCTCAAAATCAAAAAAAAACATCATCTTTTATTAACGACAAAAGAATAAATAGTTCATAAGCAGCAAACAAACACGTTCAATGTATTCAATAAAACACATGTCAAGGAATAATGACAAAAAAGGAATAAAAACAGGAACTATTCGTAATGTTTATCATTTCTAGGCAAGCTGTCGCAATAGGGATCTGTATAAAAAGGAAAATATCAAAAATCATTAGAATGTCTGCTATATAAACTAAAAACAACCAATTAGCCAACAAGTCGGTTTGAACACTATTCACCAGTCACACAACACTCACACTAACACTCACACACACTCGTCAAATCTGTATAAATAGTAACAAAAGGACACCCGATGATGTAATGAATAATCAAAAGATGAGTGCGCGGTCGAGTTCAGATGAAAAGCAAACTTATTAAATAACACGCAAACATTATTAGCAACACACATTAACTAACTACGAAATTCTAAAACAAAAATAACAAAAAACAACATAGCAAGGCCAACCCTGCAAATTGTGTATAAAGGAAAACAATTGTAAATAAAACTTAATTCATATTCGAAATTGACAAAAGACAACTCGTAATTAGGAATGAAAAAATTTAAGCGAAACCGATTCGTAGTCACCTTGAAAGTTGAGCGCATGCGAGATGATTCTTCCGCGTCCATACAGTTATTTCCCTTTATTTCGTTCATTTTCATCTACTAGAGAAATTTCTTCTGCATGAAACGAACGACAACGTTCGCCAGTAAATAGATCTTAAAATACTAAGGAATCATGTTGATGGGATTCTTATTTTTATCAACAAATTAATTAGATAAGACAACGTATAGTTATCGGGTAAATAAAGCAAATAAATCAATGGAGTAATTGTAAACAAGTTCAAGTGAATTAAAAGAAGCAACAACAAAAGAAAATGAAACTTTGTAAGAAAAGACGAAAAAAAAAATTAACCACAAAAAATACGTAGATATTAAAATTGAAATGAAGTTGAAACAACAACAAAAATGACTTTACGACTAAACTTGAAACATGTTCCACAAAATTATAGACATGCAACATTGTTATAGTTATTATTATATTGCAACAATAGCCTGTACAGAATTCAACACGAGATAAAGGATAATAGAAGCCAGTTTTAATGGAAAATGTGCTTTCGTTTGACTTTTTAATGCAGAAAAAAATATTCAGTTCATTCATTTAATTTTTAATGTATTTTTGTATTGTTGTTGTTGTTCTCTCAATCAGGAATCCTGTTATGAAAATGAAAATACTCGGAATTATTTGAAAATTTATAATTTCATGCTTAATTTTTTCGAGAGCTTCAAAGAGCTTTTCGAAAGCTTTTTGTGAGAAAGCGAGAGCTTTTAAGTCAACTTTCAATCGATTAACAGTTATGCATTGAGGAAATTCAAAACTGACTTATTAACTCGGTCGTCAACTTATGAGAAATGAAGTAAAAAATTAATATCCACATTCTGAGTGCTCAACTTTATAGTAATTTTGTCACAGAATTTTATCAACAATGGTGAATTTAATGTCCTATGCTACCAAATTTTTGACAGGGCTTCATCTGAAAACGACACGTATTTTTAATAATTTAACTTTTAAATATTGTACTAAAACATATTGAATTGGTATGGTCGAAGTTTATTCATATCTTGTATTAAGCACAAGGTTAAGGCACGTCGAATTAAGGCGTGGTCATTTTGATTCGAGCGATGGCAGACCTTTACAAGATGTCCCAAGATGACAACGCCCAAGATGACAAAGAAAGCTTCATATGTATCATACGATTTGACAAGTTGGAGGTATAATTTTCAAGCAGATTCAAAACAAATAATTCTACGTTTGTTTTTATAATTGAAAACATACTCTTTCAACTTATTTTCAAATTTCAATCAACTAGCTCATAAATTCAATTTTTTGTTCATTTGCTCAGTTCTTATTGAAAGGACCTCAGCGGATCAGCAGGTATAGCATGCGTTTGCTGGATCCTGGAGATTTAATTTTTATTACATGTGTAACGTTAAGTCCACTTAAGTCTACACTATAGTTTATACTCCATGCACTTGAGTACTATATATAGGATAGCTCAGGGCTGAGAAAAAGATCCTTGCAATTTTTATTACTCAAACATAACAAGCTTTTCCAACCGAACTTAAACAAACCACTCGTAAAAAAAGCAATCATTCAAAGCAGACTTGTTAAAGTTAATAATGATTTTTTAAACGCAACATTCGATAACATTCTTGCAACATTCTTGGCAACGAGGCTGTTCTTTCTAATCTTTCTTCGGAATCCTTTGACATTTCCCCCAAAACTCGAGAAAGCCCGTCAAATAAACCATGATGGGTATTACTCTTATACTCATTTCAATTTCTGGGTTTTTTAAAGTTGACATTTGACCTTAACTAACCCCAAAGACAAAACCAGATAAATGAAAATATTTCGTAAGCTATAAAAGGGTTTTTTATTTGAGATGCCTTGGGTTTCACAGCTTTTCTTGCCACAACCCTAAACTTATTGGTCGAGCCACATGACATGTGGCACCATCTGCCTGAAGCAAAATGTAGTTGAAACGATGATCACGTTTAAATTCAGGCAAAAAAATGTTACTTAGGATATCTACTTACCGTTACGTCAAAGAAGAAGTACCCATACCCATGAAATGCACGACAATCTGTTCGTGCAACGACTAGTATAACTTCATCACAGTCTGCTTCTCAAGAGTCTGCCTCAACACGGCATACTAACGACAGTCCTGTTTGTGTACATAACCTCTAGATATGACTGCTCTCCAATCGAACTAAAGTGAGCCACTGCCATGCTGTCAAGGCGTTACTACAACCAGCATTAACGCGTAGAACCAAAACCCGATATAACGGTATTATATTATTATAATTATATCTAACGGTGTTATATCGTATTATTTAAAGTCGGAATTTCATTTGGATTGGTATGCTTACTCCCACGTTTTCGTGCAACATGAATACCTCTCTCAAAGTCATTGCGTAGCAGCGCAACACAAACACAAACCTACTTCTGTTTTTTCTGTCTCTGTCTGAGAGAAGTTTCCTGAGAGTGTTAAAGCTCTACTTGTACTATTTGTATGTACTTACACTATGCTGCCACTAAACGTTTCGATGCCCTCGTTAGAAAGGATCAAACGAGCAAAGTAGGCTATTATTTTTGTTGCTGTAGGATCAGTATCCTATACGGGTGAAATGACATATCATTTTTCTGAATTTGGTGAAAAGAACGAAGAGCAGCAGAATGTTTTGATTTGAAATTTTTTTAAACGAAAAGTTTTCGAAACGGACCGATAATTCCACGGTACAAACGAAAAAAACATGTCCTCGTACGTTCCATGAATCCACATTGGATTAATACCGGACGAATGTTATCCTCAATCCTCAATCTTTCCCCTTTTTCTGCGCCAACTGAGGTTTTATTTCCCGCAATTCGACGTTGAATCGGTCCAATAATATAGCAGGCATAGCAGAGCCGAAGGACCATGTTGCATTATTTTGTATTCATGGGCCTTATTAAAACCAGGTGTGTTCACCTGATACTGCAAATGTGTTCAGCAAGACGGTGCTCATTAGTTTCCGGCCTTGCACAACTACCCTCTGCTTCCATCTTTTGTACATTCTTCCCCAATCTGTCTTTCCAGCGAAGATGTTGGTGAGCGCTATATGCCTTCTTCATTTAAGTTCATAAGAAACAACATCATAAAACAGGTTATGGTTCCTACCTTTCGGGTGTTTCAGGTACTTACAGAGGTTGGTTTCATTGTTTCAGCTTGGTTCCTTCCTATCAAGTAGAAAACAATCAAATCCTCATATTTTATCAAGGTTTTTAGTAATTAGAATAAGGACAACTTAACGTAGGCTACCTTAATAAAAAAGTTAGGAAAATACCAAGATGGGGCTCCAAAGACCTTTATCTAGAGCGTTGAACTTTGACTTTCTTTCCAGATCAGGTTGATTCTCGATCAGTACTTCACCCTGAGACGTCTGTCAAAGATAACCATATATTCAGAACATGCTACAACGAGGCTTCTCAAGTTTTTCTAATTACTCATGGGAACTGGTGTAGCATGCTTTCTGAGAACGGATATGCCTAGTTATAAATGGTGTGCCTCATTTATAACTAGTCACAAAGAAAGAAATCCACTCACGTCTTTACCTTATTTCAAAACCATTCTCAGTCAAACCTGTTAAGTCTGACGTCTTCCAATTATCCTTATTATATTGTTAGCAAAACTTTGACACATTTCGTATATTAGCAGCTATTTAAATATACTAAAGATATACCTGCATTACGATCCTGTCATCGTCTAGACACAGCGAAAGCTTTTTAAGTTTTTGTCGATAAGCTGAAACGGAGAAAGATACCTAGATTAAAAATGAAATTCCCGAATAATCAATACTGTTTGTGTCAGTTGTCATGATGCAGGGTTAAATTTTTTATGGGCTTCGTAATCTCTGGGAAACTTTCAAAGAAAGCACTTAGATTTGCCTAATCCAGGAATTGAGAATCTGCATTTCCAGAAATTTTTCACAACGCGAGAGAGATCAAAACACTCCCAAACCACTACCAAGACACCATCAAGATATCATCATGATGTATGTTTCCATCGGAATCCTGTATGGCCAATCTGAAATTCTTAAAAATTAACTAATTTAAAAATGTGCTTGTTCCAAGCGCATCCTTTTCTCCGATTACCGACTGACTTGCTCCTCTCAACATTAGGAATCTCAATATCTGATTTATTTAACCACTTTCATTTGCTGTGAATCCTTCAAACTTTCGTGAAACTCGCAAAAAAGAGCAGTGAGTTAGATGAAAAAATAGGAGTATTGAAAGTCAGGACTACTTCACAGCAACGATAGTTGGAAATATACTTTAACTTTTTGAGTTGTAAGAAAATAAAATCCACTACCTGTTGCTACAAAGTTACTGGCTAAGGATCTCATATTAAGGATTATAACTTACTTTTATTTTAATATACATTCATATTAAATAATAATTTCCGCCTGTTGATGCGACCCCTCCCGGTATTTTACGTGCTATTTAACAAATCAGAAAAACACGACCGGAACCGGTGATTGATTAGTTACAAAAAACAAACGTTTGACAATATTCTTATAAACCCCTAAACTTTACCCCACACCAGCAGTCCCTTGGACTGATTTCAAGTTTTTCGGCTTTTAACATTTTTCGTGCCCTGTCCATTTTTTTAATGTTTTTCGAAAGACATACTTTGGCAAATTTGCATCCTTAGTAAACTTTTTTGTTCTATAAAACTCTATACTCTCAGAAACTCTCTCTTCTGTTGCTATGAAACTCTACAAGAGAGCTGAGTCCCTACGAGAAAAGCGGACTTATTACGAGCGAGCATCTCTGCGGGAAGCATTATTCCTACGAGAGATCTGTGAAAGACTCTTGCAGAAATGTCCTTTGTGAAATTTTTTCTCATATTCATTATTCTCTGCAAGCCTCTAATATAGATCGACAGAGAACAAAAATTGACTTAAAGATGAGAGTTCATCAAAACGTTTTCATCAGAAAATAGTCACATATTAAGGAACAAATATTTTTCCACTATGTACGGCAATCAAACCCAGTCTGAATAATACAAAAATGTCAAAAACTTCTTGATACATTCAATAATAATTTTTTTTAAATAAAAAATAGAAAAATAAGTTGGTAGTCAAAGAAGCTGAACATCGCTGAAAAAGTCAGCGTGTTGCGTACTGTCAGCACACTGCACACTGTCAAATGCTGACAGTGAAAAGATTGAGCGTATCAGATGAACTACAAGGATAGTAAATAGTCAAATTTTGTGACAGCTGATGGTTTTTTTTTTCGTTGACAACCCCATGGTTATGTCACTTATGTATTTTGTAAAATTTTATGAACATAACTTTGCAATTTTGAAAAAGAAACTTTTGCCGAATTTACAATGATTTTTTCATCACTATTAAATGAGTTTTTGAAATTTAAACTCGTTTGGAAACCGTAATTTTGTCAACTGTCAGTTATTGTACGTACCAAACTCATGAATTAATCCATTCATTAATATGAAGTACTCGGTTATTGGGGGTTTCAATTCCTTAGCATAAACTTACCATCATTGAACTTCGAGTCAAATATAACATTTTTTTATTTTTAAAGCAGATCCGATAACCACGCGTCTCTTCTTGATGCGAGAAGATGCATTTTTATATAAATAAACTTAGGAGAGTTAACCGATTCTAAGACTTAAATAAAGCAAATCAAATACAAATTTGTTTATTTCTAAAGGAAAAGGAGCCAGTTTGAAATGCCTACCTTCACAACAGAAACCCGAAACACCACCATTGAACTCTTTTCTAGACCACTCATTGCTAACCAGAAATTTTCGAATATAACAGAACGGTTTTTGAAATTATTTTCTGTCTTATTTCATATTTCAAAATACTTCACAATTATTTTCATATAAATTTCTTTTTTATTTTTCCATTTGAAAAAAAATTCTATTAATTTATACGCCTCCATAGTTTAAAACATGGATATTTCATAGGTCAATGGGAACGAATGTTCAACAATATTATAGCTTCTAGTAGATAGATGCTAGTTAACCTTGTTCCTGTGTGGACGATTTTGTGAGATATTGTTCCATACTCAATTTCTTCGGACAGCGTATAATTGCATAAATCTACTATTAACTAAGACTTTTCTTGGAAATTGTAGCCATGAAGCAAAGAAAACTTAGCCTGCTAAAATAATTCTTTGAATTTCACGCGACCAAAGCTTGAGTGAGCTGGCATCGGATGAAGAATTGAAAATAAGAAATGAAGTTCAGAATTTTTTTTCCATTTTAATGTACTCTTTCTCAACTCCAATAATATTTAATAGGCTATTTAAGTAACGTTCTAATGCCTTCTTAAAAAATATGTTGTGACATGTTGTTTTTTCGTTTTTCAACTAAGTTCCGTCGTTCCCTGTTTATTTTTCTTGTATCGTATACATACGCGTTTCGGCGGCGTGACAGCATTGATGTGTGGTTTTGTCTTATTTTTCCATTGTCGTAGACATCCAATCATGTTAGTTCATTTTTCCTAACCCTTTACATGTTTCAAGTGCGTAAGTGCTAGTTTAGAGTGCCCAGCTTTGGAACAACTCTCCAAAACTCTGCCATCAGCAAACGGTGAGTCTGTAAAATCGTCATTGCCCTATGAGATTTGAGAATCATATCAAGCTACAGTCCGAAATGATAACTTTGTGCGTAATTTTGGTATTTTTGCCAAAAATAATTCGTGGATGTTATTTATCATCAGGGCCCTCAGTGTTTGTAGTTCGGAATAGTCAATAACGAGGGAAATCAATACATCATTAATGGATGAATTTTATAATGTTTCAGTAAATTGAATTTATTCTTAAAAATTTCGGCATATTAAATTTTTAAGCACACAACAATAATTCGTTAAATATTTGTTTAAAAGTACACACAATGTAAAGAACCATTTTATGCCTCCGCGTCTTGTTAACAAACTAAATGACAGATACAGCCCAGGAGCAATGTGATTTGACAGAAACAATGTTACCAACTAAACTCAAAATAAGACTTGCAAACAATAAGCTTTTAAGGTGAACTATTAACGTGATCGACTTGAATGACGTATTTTTAATATTCGTTTACGACTTGATGCTATTAATTCCTTTGTATAATTGAATTCAGCCTTTATAGATGTCAGCCAACGAATATTTTCATTTTCATGACTTTCCAAATCTGTTCTTGGGTAGGAAATGGGTTATGTTTCGTTTCGTTTATTATTTTTTAAGTGTTCAGAGATTTGTAAATACTGAAACTGTATAAGACACTTTCAACACGAGAAAGACAAAAATGCTAGATGGTTTCTAATTAAACTCAATCAAAATTTAACTACATTCACTCATACATACATGCCATCCACATTAAATCCTTCTCATTCAATCAAAAACAATAAAACCAACACTATAACATAATATTAGATGTTCTTTCAATATTCAATAGATATTAACTTAAATGAAATGCAATGTACTATACGAACTCATTGAAAAACAAAAAACCAAAACAAATCAAAAAAACAAGCAAAGTAAGGACCCTGAAGCGCACTTTTAAAAATATTGTGCTGATAGGGAAGGGACAAATTTAAAACTCTATCTGACAAAAAAAACCATACAGGCCAACTGCAAAAAGGACTAGAATTTGTTTTCCGTTGTTGAAAAATATTTTTTATTTTTTATTTGAAACAAATGAATACAAAGGTTAGAATCCTTTTTTTTTCTTTGTTTTTTGTAAAGCAAAATGGAAGCATTAGCCAAATCATCTTTTTAAATTGTAAATAGAAAAGTCAAGATGAGCTTAGTAATGATAATTATTATCATAAAAGTGAAAACTTTACAATCAAATTCAGCATCACAATTTTATAAAACTGTTAATTAGATTTTCTTGTTATTTTTAATATTCAATCGTTGAATTTTCACGGCAGTTGCTCTATCGCGATCCACTTTCCTCCGAGGGATTTTCTATTAGATCGGGAAAAAATTTAGAGGTTCGTGTAAAAGGGAGCAGAAAAGGAATCGTACATGCATTTATTGGCCTAACAGATCACCCACACACTTTTGGAACGGAAATTTTTGTTTTTATTATTTATGGTAAATTTTTATTTGTTTGTATTAAAAAATATTTTTTTAAAAAAAAATTTTTCAACTCATGTACGAAACTCTGTAGGCAGTTTTCGTTCATGTAAAAAGCAGATTCCAAGCATATTCCTAGTGAAATATCCACAAACAAACAAAATACTTCAAATCCTATCAATAAATGCAGCCCGAAACGAAGGAACACAATTTCTAAAACTGCAAGAAGTTTAACATGTGAACAACAACAGTTTTAAAGCCCATTAGTTAAAGACACATACGACATATTCTAAAATGTGAATTTAAATGTAAGTAAATCAAAAAAAAATTGTAGTGATTCGTACAGATAAAGAAGGGAGTAAAGAGAAGAAAAATAAAAAACACAAACCCTACTGTAGTATGATTATGAAAATTATAGGCGTAAACTTAGATTATGAACAAAAGATAATAAAAAGAAAGAAGAAATTAAAAAAAAAACACCGTAGACATTAGGACTATCATTTTATAAAGCAAAATTTAAGTATAAAAACGACGGTCACGTGTATAAAGTAAAATCTTGAAAAAAGTGAGGTTATGTTTATATTGTGAGAGGGTTAGATTTTTAAATTTAAATGTATGATTTGTTCGATAAGATTACGTATGTAACGTACAAGTAATAGGAAATTAAAAAACAGTTCTTTCGGAAAACGTAATATACGAATCGATCGGCTTGCGCGGCTGTTTAGGTGAAAATTTTGTAACGGTTCAATAATTTCCAAACGAACTATTCATACATTAGTGCCAATGATCATGATAAAGTGATACCAAAGCGACAAAAAATTGATTTTATACGCAGAACGACAAGGACGTTACGCTACCAACCAAATGCGAGGAATCCTTTACAGCATTTGTTGTTACATAAGAGTGGTTGGAGTGGTTTCTGTTTTGTTTCAACGTTCCTCCTTTCAAAGAGTTTCCTTTTACTTTCCTCCGTTCTTGTTAGCACACTATTCAAAATAGGGTAAAAATAACAAAGTATAAATCAAGAACTTTAGAATAAAGCAAAAAAAATCAATCTATTGAGATAAGATGAACAAAATAGAACAAGAAAGCAACAAAATAGTAAAATTGATTATAAACATAAATATGAAATTAATAGTTATGTAAATTTTTACATGTTTTCTAGAAATTGATATGAAATTCACGAAATGCAAATACGCAAAAAAGTTGTAAATTGACACACATACACACACGTATAGAACGACACAAATGATGATAAAACTTCTAAAGTACTCGATTATTTGGGGTCCGCCTCTGTTTCTCTAACTATTTGCGCACGTCACTGGTTAAGTTTAAAAACAAAAGTAAATAAATAAATGCAAACAAGGCGACAAAGTGTTAAAGTGTTCACACGACTTGCAATGCGCAAAAGGGAAAAGAAACACAAGAACAATGCAACACATAACATATAATCTAGAAGGATTAACCCGAAGGATGTTTAAGCAATCAATACTAGCAACGTGGAGTTGTGGATGCACCATAATCGAAATCATGAAAAGTTTAACATTAAGTAAACACAGCAAACTAGTCGGGACACCCGAAACGAAGGACATCAGTAACAAAATATATATCTATTACCTAAAGAGCTATAAAACACGATAAAAATATTTTAATGATAATACATATGTAGTCACATTACAGGTAAACTCAGCAACAGCAGAAAAACTCTGATCAAAACGCATGACGTGAAACGTTGAATATTTTCAAGAAATTAAACAAAAAATAGTAGTAAAAATGATTGAATAAAAAATTATAAAAAAATAAGACAACAGCCAATTTGTATTGATTTTGTCCGATGTGAATGTTTTATATAAAAAAAACTCGACAAAAAAAACACAAATAAAGTTCTCATTACAATTTTACAAGTTCAAAGTACCCTTAAAACAACAAAAGAATAATCAATAACACAGCAACAGCAACAAAAACCAAACAACAATAAAATAGCAAGCAATTTTCTTGAAAAGCTACAAAACAAAAGAAAAACCACAGGAAGTAGCTTTCGCAACAAGCCAAGAGCGTCTGATGCCAAGACAGAACAAAACAACAAAATGGCGCAAGTAAGCGAAACGCGAAAATATAGCGAAAAAAATTAATAAATAAATAAAAATTTATAAACGATCAAAACGAACCTCGTGAGGAAAAAACACAATATTGAATTTGAATGAATATAAATAATGTTTTCCGTTTTTCACACATGCGTACGACATGGCATTGTATGTATGTATATTGAATTCAAATTTTAACACCCGCCATTGATTATGTATTGTATATTGTTAAGTTGTTCTGTTTTAATAAATTTTATGTACATAACATCAAACGTTTACCACTAACTAAGGACGAATTACATGAAGTATAAAATATGAATGAAATGATGATAAAACCTAATACTATTATGAAAATAGTGAAAAAGAAAACAAACAGAAACAAAAATAATAAAAGAAAAAAATAAAACACTGCCTATATGTTATACATCTGTGTTTTTCTTTTTATACTCGAGACTTTTATACTTCTGACATTCTACAGCGGAGGCCATCTAACGTTTGGAATCGGAACTACAGTTTATCTGGACCTTGGGAGGCTTGATGACATTTCCGAAATGACAGAAAGTTAGTTTTATGTTTAACATTTTTGACATGGGTCGCTTTTCGCTTGAACAGAGTCGGGAAATATTAGAGACATTATCAAAATGATGAGTCTTCTTAACTTAGTTAGTAAGTTAAGTTACTTCTTCTTCTTAGTCTCTACGAGAATAATTTGACAAAAGTGTGTGCCAAAAACGCAGTTTGTGAAGCGAATTCGTGAACCTAGCCTTTTGTTGGATAAAACAACCCGTTTGTGTACTCGTCCAGTGCGCTTAACCGAATAAATTGCTGGCGTTGATCAGAGTGAGGTTGATCAACCATCAACTCTGCATCATTTTCAAGTGTTGAACATTTCACACACATTTTGAGAAGGATTTTTCATAGATCTTGGTATGAATTCGTACAAAGTACAATTAGTGCAAGAGCTGAACCACATGACCACCCGATGCGTTATCGATTTGTTCAATAAGCCAAAAATTGGTTGATCGAAGATGATCCTTTTTACTGAAAAAATCATCTTCTCTGATGCCGCTCATTTTCACCTCAGAAAAAACGTCAATAAGCTAAATAATCATATGTTGAGCTCAGATAATACACACGTCATCGTGGAGAAACCAGTACATCCACAACGAGGACTGTCTGGTTAAGATTTTGGTCTGACGGCATTATTAATCCATTATTATAATTCGTAGAAAATAACCAAGGAAAGACCGTCGCAGTGGATAGTGATCGTTGTTGCACCATGTTAAGTGATTTTTCGTCTACCAGAATTAAAGAGGATAGCATTGATGCCAGAAGCCAACGAACCAATCGATCTACTGCGCACTGTTTTCGAATATCGCATAATCAGCCGAAAGGCTGATGTCAATTAGCCTTTTTGCACCTGCGAAGTAATTCCCTTTGACTTTTTTGTGGGGAGCCGTTAAGGAAAAGTGTGACGAAATAGAAGCCCATACAATCGAAAATATACTCATCGAATGGGATATTGCAAGGCTAGCTGTAGCAATCATTTAAATGATGTTGTCTTCCATTCCTACGAGGGACATTTCATAAATAATGCACAAAAATTTTTTTTACTTTCATTTTTAATTTTTACAGAAATATCTCTCTACATTCCTTCGATACAGTCTCCCTGCTTCTCAATGACTAAATTCCAACGAGTCGGAAACCTTACTATACCATCGAGGATACCACCTTTGTTCATCTGGCGGATGGCTCGGGTAATGGCAGTAGAAAGCTCTTCCAAAGATGGAAAATGACGTCCACGCATAGGTTGTTTCAACTTTGGGAATAGGTAGAAGTCTGGTGGACTCATGTCCCGGCTGTAGGGAGGATGAGGCAACACCTCCCAACCGTATTCGCTTAGCTTTTCGGTTACGACATGTCCAATGCGCCGACGAGCATTGTCATGGAGAATGAGTGGTCAAGCGTTGAGCAACTGAGGTCGGTTCTTGTGCATTTTTCTACGCAGATTCTGCAGGAAATCACGATAGTAAACTGATGTGACACTTTTTCCATTCGGAACCCTGTCTGTCATGATGATTCCTTGGTTATCGTATGCAAAGATCATCATTGTTTGACCTTTGATTGTGTTCGTCGAAATTTTTTTGGTCGAGGGGAAGATTGACCTCTCAACGCCTCGAAGTCTCTAACCGATGTCTCATCAATCGCTCAATCAATCTCAACAATTCGATTCAAGAATGATTGACCTTCAATACTGAATCTTTGTTTCAGCAAGGTTGCAATGTCCAGGCGTTTTTGGTTTGAACTACAACTGACGAGTTGCTCATTGTTGCAGCGCTAACTATCCCGCAGTGGTACCAACCTGTACAATATTTATGAAATGTTCCACGTAAATGGAGAGGTTCTATCTTTCTAATAAACTCATAACTTTGAAAAAACATTCATTGGTTTTTTATAGCCAACTAAAATTCCAAATCTTAAATGGCCCTTAAATGATATAGTACTCCGCAGATCTTTCTTCCCCAAAATTATAAAACAGGCGCACAACATTCGTTTGCAAGCCAATTTCATTTGATATATTCTCTGAGTTTGCAATACCCAGTTAAAAAACCATGAAAGAAGTCTTAGCGTTCTTTTGCCCATTTGCCCAAAAGAACTTCGGGACTTGCAGCCGTGGTAGTCTACTCCCAAGGATATTGTATTCCCTGTCTTTATTTTTGTTCGACCCAAGTAAAAGGAATTATTAACAGTTTTACCAAAAGTTGTCTCTAGCTGTCAAAGTGCATGAATCATGACCTTTAGTTTCGAAATCCGAGCAGGGATGAACTGCATTGGTCGACAGAGTGAGACCAGCGGTTTTGGTTTTCACTCCGGTCTCCACTCTTCAATTCTCCCTACGAATACCTTTTTGGCATGCATTGTTCGCTCATACGGTTTCAATTGTCATTTGGCAAGTTTTTAACTTACTTTTTAACCTCATAGTTTCCTTAAACAAGATTTGAGGTTCGTTAACTAGTCTCTCTCATAACATCGTACTGAGGTTACAGTTGACATTGAGGATTTGTGCTGATAGATGCAGAACCCAGCGTCCCCTGTCGCTATTAGAGACGCTCTTACATACGGGTGGTGGCTTACCAACTACCCATGGTACCTGGAAAAAATTCCTAGATTTGTGGAATGTATCGCAAGTACTCAATACGGTAGTTTCTCGAAAGCTCCAAATAAAGATCCTAATTCTAGTGCTTTTGCTTACAATTAGGGACTAGGGGAGCGCTAAAGTCCATCCGGTTAACTGGAATTGTAACGTATACCCTATAATAGGCGAAAGAACCTTTCAACGAGATTAGGCCGCCCTGCGGATGATTTTTCATTGCCAGCCCATTGCAGCTTTGACAGTCTTATAGCCTTTGAAAAATCTAGTTTATCAATTATTTCATACAGCTTCCATAGCTTCCATTTAAAACATTGATATTTCATAGATTTGAATAGAACACGTGAAAACAATACAAAAAAAATTCTAAAATAAATTATACCCTATTGAACCTTGTTATATATTTTTGGCCTACTGACCCAAATGATAATTACCTCGCATAATAATTCAATGTATTTCATAGGTCAAAAACATGTGTCGAACTCGCTTAGAAACAAGGATAAGGGTAAGAAACATACTTCAAAATTATTTTTCCTTTTTATATTACTCTTTTTTAACTCCAATAATATTAACTAGATGATTACAGCTCATGGTTGGCGGAGTGCATCTCTTTTTCGCTACTGGAGTACATCTAGCGTCACTGCCGAAATTAACTATCGAACTGTCATAAGGGTCCATGTTTCGCCTGTGTATGCAACTGGTCTTCAATATCGTTGAACTAATCATCTTCCCTTATATATTCATAAGCGTTATTGGACTCACATCATTGTTTCTGTTTACCTCGTACCGGAACTTAGTTGTATCTTATTATCCTTATTATCCTCGTTTGTAATATTCTTCGTTGGCAAGTAGTAACTTGCACATAACTTTTTCGAGTGTTAAACGAAGAAAACGAATTTGGTAGGTGTTTGAAGCAATCTTTCCTGTTGCTTCTCCATTTTTTATCGATTTACATTTGTGGTATCATATCCAGGCGCCCCTTCGTAGCATAATTTCGAATCCTGTTTAAAGAGGTGTCGCCGCTCGCCATCGTCCACAGTTTTGCCGCAAAAAAGACTCCAGATGCATCTTTACTAATGATGCATGGTAAGTTGACAAAAATTGAAGTTGGACAGCCACGGGTTACGGGTTTCCATGGCGAAACGGTTTATAACTGTCATTTCCATAAACGAATCACCGATATTTGCTTCTGCCTATCGTCGGTGACTTATAATTGATTTAATCGTCATCGTTCCGCGACGCAAGGCGGGAAACAATAATTTCATCGGTACCGTCTGTCCTCATCATCCCCTAAACAGAACACTATTTCTCGTTGACGAACATTATCTATCACTTCATCACAATACGTGTAACAACTGAATCCCTTACTAACTCACTGACTGACTCTTTGTGTCTCAAAGCCATATAAAGATTCTGAGAATCTTAATTGGCAAGTTTGGAAAATCAAGAAATCAAGCACATCATATAAACAATTAGGAGTTAATCTGAACCACACACCACCCTGCACACACTTTCCACCCTGTTGCTATTCAAATATTAATACAACTATGCAAGACTGAAGAAAGTGAACATAACTTCATCCGACCATTGCAATTGGTTGAAGTCGCAATTAACTAGAACGTTGTTGTGTATCTTTTTATTTCTTCCGTTTCGATCTGTATATCGCGTACATTTTTTTTTTTCGAGGTTAACAATTTTTTCACTTTGACAATTATGACATATGACTGCTTATTTATATCAGCGCCTCTAGTGGTGGTTATTACAAGGGTTTGACGGATTTGAAAATTAAAAAAGATCCAGGGTTGTAACAACTGTTTGAATCACATAGCATAGTCTCGAAAACGTTCTGGAGGACGTCGAGTTCGAGCAGATCGCCAGGCGGATTCCACTGTTGGAGATTGTCCAGTTTCTGGAGGTTCAGTTTCGGCATCACGAATCACTTACGATCCAGGATTGGCTGGTAGGAGCAGGGGCGCTAATTTTTCGTGGTGGTGATTGATTTCAGGTGATTCCGGATCTGAAGATGCTTGAAGAGGTTGCAAGGGTGGCTGATGGTTGGGGCTGGTATCGACATTGGTTTTTCTCAACTGGTTAGTGTGTCGTTTGAGACGGTTGCCATTATCGAGTTCGACTTGGTAGGGGAGATGGCCGAATTTTTGGATGATCGAACCAATTTTCCAAGCATCCTTGTTGTTCGAATACCATCTTGCGAGTACCCTGTCTCCAATTTTGAAGTGTCGTGATGGTGGCAGGTCGAATCGCACTCGTTTTTGGATTTGAAAACGTCGAGCTGGCACCTAATGTTCCGATTCAAATACAATTCGGCTGGAGTTTTGCCATTCTGAAGCGGGGTGGCTCTGTATCTGAATAATATTTCACGGACCTTTTGTTGAATAGTACCTGGCTCGGTCATACAGTTGAGTTTTGATTTCAAGGTTTGTATATATCGTTCAGCCAAACCGTTGGTTGCAGGATGCCCTGGCGATATGAACTTTTGCAAAATATCATTGTTCAGGCAGAAAGTTTTGAAAACGTCACTATGAAAAATTGTCGCATTATCCGATACCATGATTTCCGGGAACCCATGAGTGCAAAAAATGTCCAAGAGCAGCTCTATGGTAGTTGTAGTGGTCGGGGTGTCTTTGATGATGCGAATCTCGGTCCACTTCGACTTGGAATCAACTTGGAAGAACGAGAAAATGGTGATTGAAAAAGGGCCCAGCATAATCAATATGCACGCGTTCAAAATTATGCTGGGGATCATCCCATTGATGAAGAAGGACTGTAGCTGGACTTTTCTGGGATAGTGCGCATTCCTGGCAGTTTTTTACCATTGCTTCTATATCTTTGTCGATGTTTTTCCAGAAGCAGTGCCGTCTGGTCAGCTGCTTCATTTTTACTATGCCCACGTGTGTTCGATGCAGTTCCAAGAGAACTTTATTTTGAAGGGCTTCAGGTATGAAAACACGTTGATTCTTGAAAATGATGCCATTTGAAGTGCTGTACTCGGGGTCACGTAATTTCCAGAAATGAGGTCATGATGAAGGTTTGAAAGAATTGCGTCTTTGGCTGTTTCTTCAGCAATAGTTGAACTAGTGATGACATCAGTAGAAATTTGGTTGATGGTCTGGTCTTCCATGTTTGAAACTTCGAGGCTCATGGTGCATTCTGTAGAGGAACTAACTTATGATGTAGCGTAAGTAGCTCTGGAGAGACAGTCAACATGTGCGTGATGCTCTGCTTTCCGGTGGATGACTTTGTAGTCGAAGTCTTGAAGGAAAGTTGCGTATCGAAGTAGCCTCGCTGATGTGAAAGATGGCAGTTTCGTTTCCGAGTGGAAAATTCTGGTCAGTGGCTGGTTATCCGTAATTAGCGTGAGTGAACGACCAGTGAGATACATGTATAGTCTTGAAACACAGAAAATTATTGCGAGCGCTTCCCGGTCAAGTTGGGAGTAATTTTTTTCTGCGTTTGTCAAGGATCTTAATATGAAGGTAATTGGCCTTTCTACGCCATTAATATCGTGAGATAAAACTCCAGCGATCCCTGTAGGACCGGCATCGCAAGCCAAACTCACTGGCAGCGATGGATCATATGGCATGAGGACTCGATCGCTGATGATTTCTGTTTTGAGCTGCTGGAATGCATTTCCAAACCCAATTGTCCAAACCCATTGGCTTCCTTGGTGAAGCAATTGACGTAGAGGATAGGTTATGGAAGACAGGCTAGGTATGAACCTTGCATAATAGGTAACCATCCCTAAGAAACAGTGTAATTCGTCAGGATTTTTTGATTCCTCCCTGTTGGCAATAGCCTCAACTTTCTTAGGGCATTTCGAAATTTCATTATATCTGACACAGTACCCTAAATATTGAACTTGAGTTTTGAAAAATGAACATTTTGATTTGTTCAGATGCAAGTCGTTGTTTTTTAACCTTCCAAGGCAAGCTATCATCCTCTGCTTGCCCTCTTCAAATGTAGAGCCGTGGACGATTATGTCGTCATAATACGACATGACTCCATCTAGGTTGGCCAAAATCTGATCGAGGATTCTGTTGAATTCGCTTGGCGCGGTCTTCATTCCAAACGATAGACGATTCATGAGGTACGTACCCTGATGTGTTGAGATGGTTTGAATTACCTTGCTTTTTTCGCAGACTTGAATATGTAAATATGCTTTGAAGAGATCCAGATGGCAGAAAAATTTTGAATTTCGAAGGTTATTAAGAATGTCATCAATCTTCCGTATAGGATAATGAGCCGATTTGAGTTGTTTATTTACGCCAATCTTGTAGTCAACACAAAGGCGAAGCGCGTTATCAGTCTTTGGAATAATGACAAGGGGAGAACCCCAGTCACTAGTTTCGATTTTTGAGATGATGCCTGATATTTCGAGGTTGTCCAGTTCGATGTTAACCTTGTCCAGTAGAGCGTATGGGACAAGTCGTTCTTTGATGAACCGCAGAAGTTTGATGACCACGCGACCTGTGTTGGCCAATCTTGTTGATGTCGTTTCCTCCAAGAGATACTGATGACGTTGGTTGACGGTTAGCAATTTCGCGGCTGTCAATTTTAGACGCCTCAATTGCAAGTGCCTTGTTTACGATGTAGTCAAATTTCGAATTTTCATCATCCAATTGTAAAATTTGTTCCCGTATCGCGTTGTCCCGTATGCCTCGAATGAGTTGAGCAAGTAAAAATATTTCCACAAGACTGGCTTGACAAGTTTCTGCGCAGCACACAAAAGCACAATCAAAAATATCGCGACGCAAAACCGCAACGTACTCGGCAATGGACTGACTGTCTTGTTGATACAAAGACAAGAAACGGTGTTGAGCGACTAAAATGTTTCGTTTCGGGCACAAATGGGCTTCAAGTACTTTAACAATGTCTTAGTACGATTTTTCGATAGTTTGTTTGGGCGCGAACAACGACACAATTAGCTGGTAATTACTAGAACCTATTGAGTTCAGGAGCATTTGGGCACACAACGTTTTGTCTTGAAAAATGCCTTTCATCGTCAAATAATTCTCAAAACGGGCTCTGTGCATTTTGAAGTTTTCTTTGGAAGCATTGAAATTCTCGAACGGCGATATAAGAACTTGTGGACAAAACTTGCGACAAAATTCATACCAACAACAACAATTAAGATTAAATTTGCAGATAACACACTCCCTGACAATGTTAAAATGGCATATATTATGAACGAAGTGGATTACTTTAGATTTAGACCACGTCAATGCCAGAACTGTGGTAGGCTTGGACACTCTACCAATTTGTGCAAAACCAAAAAAATCATGTCGTAAATGCGGGGAACAAAACTGCAACAGCAATTGCCACACCATTAAGTGCTTACTATGCAAGAATACGGACCACGAGTCGACTAAGCTAAAATGCACAAAATGGTCACAATATATAAGCGAAGTAGAAACTAGCTCCATCTTAAACATATCTAATAGGCAAGCAAGGAAAAAAATTCACAAAAACAAATATGCAGGTCTTGATCTCCAAGACATCACAGACATGGATTTCCCACAATTAGTTAAAACTTATAACAATAACCAGAGAAACCCGTTAAGGGACGTTCAAATAAAATTAATGAAAGTTACATATGCCCAAATCACAGCAATCCCAAACAAGAATGTTAAACATACCAATATACAACATACAACAGCCAAAACAACCGTCACCGGAAGAAACCACACAAACAGTCCAACCTATAACGAATAATCCACATAAGACCAACGAGTAAAAAAGAATTCTAGCCAAACTTGTAGAAGACATTAAAACATTTACAGAAGATAACAACGAAATCAATGTATTATCAATGTATCGGTGTATCAATGTAACACCGGAAGCTTATAAAAATTAGTGGAATACGCAACATACCAAACAAAGACAAAGAACAGCCCATAGACATAAAATAAGAATCTCACAACAAATCAGACAACTTATGGAAATTCTCCAATTAAACATACAAAGTCCAACCAAACATAAGGATATACTTGAACATAGCCTACAAAAGAATAATTTCACAGCGGCTCTACTGCAAGAGATCTTGGGGAATTATCAATACATTAACAAATTCAGAAATTACAACTGGTATAGCTTACAAAGAAATTATAAGCAACATCACTAACTCATACAATCTGAGAACCTCAGTCACAGTCGTCAATGCAGAATTAGCCGCAATACACGCGGCCGTAACAGAAATAGATTTCTTTCCGATACCGCATTAACAAACATCAATTTCAACAAGGACAACAAAAAATCAGTTGAAGAAATCTGAAATTACATGAAGGAACATGTAATGTATGTACAAAATTGCACTGAACACACAGGAAAAAATTTGAATTTTTTTTCACATACAACAACATAAATGAATTACTAACAAAAATGATAATAACCTCCTTGGTGCACTCTGTAGCTTCCTTGAACAAGCAAAGACCTTTATATGAAACATCAACAAAACCACACAAACAAAATCCCTAGCATCAAAAACAATCCTCAAGTTCATAAAATTCTAACCTGAAAGAGGAATGATCTTAAATATAATTATTTATAAATTTTCCCCTTCACAAAGGACCGGAAAAGACCAGAACAAAAAGCGGCAACGCTAGCCAGTGCCTAGTGTGCCTGGGCTAATTGCCCTCTTCGAGCTTTCAATCGAAGAACCACGAGGATAAAAGAAATCATTCATAACGAAAATTTGACTTATAAAAAATAAAAAGATTTATCAGGTGCGTTGAGTGATTCAATACTTTTGTGACCAGTTGTACGATAATAAAGACGTGTTGACCTAAAACGTACGAAAACTGTTACATTTATCCTTTTGCTCAATTTTGAAATTTATTTGAAAGAAATTTGTGACCTTACCAACTCATCCCTTTTCTTCGTAGACTTAGTATCACGTTACACTCAATCAAATCAATTCCTTTTATGGAGCCTCGATAGCAAAGGACTGTGCTTTTGATTGACAGTGCCCGAAACACATAAAACAATATTCCAATGCAAAGCAGAACGGGAATAAATAATAAAACATCACAGGAAATGTCCGAATTTCGAGGTGACTCGCAGGCTTCCAAGGACTTCAACCATCGTATCTACGTTTACTGAGGAAACTTGTCATCAACCTGCTTTTATGCATTTCTTGCAGTGCAGGTTTGCACATTAAATTACTATGAACAAGATAGCATTATTGATTCGCACGATTTCAGCATTATTCAGTACCTCCAAACCGCAAACCTACCTCAGATGAGCCTGAGGTAGGGAAAATATGGGAAAACGTTGCCCGTTTCTACGAGCCAACAATGAACAGCCATCGAAATGAAACGAACAGCAAATTTCTGATCGATAAATTCACATTTCTCTTTACTTTCAATCATAACATAAATAACATTTCTGTCAGTGACTTTCCATTTTCTTTTCAAAGAACTGATAAATTTCCTGAATTTAAATAAGAACAAATTATTTACAATTTCCATTTTAGAATTTCGTGAAACGGCTCCAAACAGACAAACTCTGCTCGTCGAAAAATGCGTTGTCCTAAATAAAAGCGTCCAAAGTTAATGTGCCACTCGCTAAAGACACACAAATGCAATATGAAAAATGGTGTATCGGAAGTTTTAAGATGAACTGGCCGGCAATAATAGTGAATGCATCTTTGCATTGATTGTGCCGAATTAACTCCAATCGAAACGGCGAAAATCATGAGGCAACGTTGAGTAGAAATCATGGAATGGATCCAAGGTTGTGTTGATGTGTCGAAAACATTTAGGCCTGCCAGAAAGCCTTCGAACTGACAATGAAGACTCGACACTGCAAACTATGAACAAAATCGGAACGTGCTTGGCGGCAGGGCGAATAACATGAATCGGCTGGGTCTGTATTTCGAAGCAGAGAAGTTCCCTTGGAGTAAAAAATGAATAAACTATTTACAAAATCCACTTTGACTCCCGTTCGCATGGTTTGGGGCAGGTTTGCAAGCACACAACTCGTGGCGGAGCGTTGAGTCCTAAGGAATGGCTCCGGGCGTTCGTTGACACACGTTCTAAGTTACAAGGAATTGGGGTTGGAAACGAAGGTTCGAGGATCAATCACAAAGCGCGCTACAGCATTAGATGTGTTGCACGGTAGTTTGGGCAGCGTCGGAGTTGTGCAGCTCCGACTGACGCAATTGTTCCGTGTCGTCGCTACTGGTTGCCGCAATTTCCTGTATGGCTCCATCCACCTCGTGTTGGGCCGGCGGAGTTTCAGTATTCGCCGGCTGAATCGTCAAAATGATTTGCCTGAGTGCCGCGCCCCAAGCGACGCAAATACTTGAGTGTTCTACGACAAGAGTTCTATGAACTTCTATTGCTTCGTCGAAATTCCTTTCGGCCAGAGCTGAAAATAGGATTTGTAGCGAGAACTGTCAGTACCTAGTTGGGGTTCTTACCGTCTGCAATGCGCCGAATTTTCCGCTGCACACTGGGCGCCAACGTGCCGCTCAACCACATCTGGTTCATGAGATTGATCCGTCTGCGCACCTCGTCCGGGCGAATGTTGATACCCGCGTGGATGCAAGGAACAAAACTATCGAATGTATCAAGACACAGTTGTCGCTCGGAGTCGGACAGGCTGTTTGCGTCACCTTCGTCCAATGCAGCTAACCGCGACTGAGTTGACTCAGCGATCGGTGCGGGGACAGGAGGAGGCACACTCCTTGCCATGGGGGGCACTATTGCAACAGGCAGCGTCGACATCGGCGGATGCGATGGATGAACAATCGCCGTGGGTTTCGAGGTGCCCGACGCAGATCCTTGCAACGGGAACGCAACCCGCTTGTTTAGGTTTAACCTAGTTTTACTGCCAGCTTGCACTGAGTTGAATTGCAACTTCGGAGGATCGTTCCAGCCCGGATCGTTCTGGCCTGCAAAACGGAGGGAAGCGTGTCATAGGCACGTTAAGGATTCGGTTTGCACGTTACCTTTCGGTCGGCTGGACCTTTCTTCACTCATACTGGCCTTCTAAGATTTCGCTTGCGAGTTTTATTCGTAGTTCGAGGCAAATTTGGTGAAATCGTACTTTCGTACACGAGCGGGTCGCACTATGACATTTCAAGTTTGCATGTCAAGTTGACGTTTACGGTTTGATGATTTCGTCGTCGTGGTGAACACGACTCACGGGCGCTATTCACCGCGTCTAGCACATTTTGGTAGCCAACAAAAGGAGAATTTTAAATTCGAAACTGTTCAGAATTCACACCTACGTCGGCCTGAAACGAACAACATTTTAATACTTTTAAATTTTAATGAGCATAGTGCATCCATTACAAATCATTCATCACATCGAACCATCTCCAATGGTTTCAATTATTATATTCTTCAGTTTGTGTCTTGTTTTGCTGCCATGGCATGTTTAGTAAAGTGTAAAATGTGTAACGAAGAATGCAATGAACGCAAAAACAAATGAAACATGAGTACAAAATAAATGAGAAGAACGTGAAAATGAACACACAAAAATTGTGTTAAGTTTCGGCTACTTGGAGTTGATAATTTTGAATGCTCTTTAAAGAAACTTGTTCATATCGGGACTTTAGTAAAACAATTGACGTGTCGACACAAATGACCAAATTTGCTGATATGTCTTCAAAAATGTGTGAAATGTTTGACACATGATACCAAAACGAGCGATGAAAAGAGCATGGAAAAGTTCATGGAATTATCAATAAATTAAAAACCTCTGAAAGTCCGCGAGTCTAAATAGCTCCCCCGCGTTGGCGGCAACAATTGCAAGATCTTCACAAATCTTTCAAAACCAAAGCTAACGGAGAGATTGAATAAAGAAATGGTTAAAGATGTAACAAGCAAACCCAAAAAGCACAGAAAAGAACACCAAAGCGAAATGAAATCTTGGACAACAGTAACATATAAGGCAAAAACAACATACAAATTAACGAAGTTGTTGGAGAAATACAACATCAACACAGCTTTCAAATCAAAGAGCAATTTGGGACAAATACTACGATGGAACATAAACGAAGAGAACCCGCTGGGTGTTTATAAATTAACCTGTAATCAGGACGAAAAACAAAGACAAGATTTCGCGAGAACATGAGGGACTACGAAATCCGAACGCGACAACTGAGTCCAAATTTGCAACTACATGATTGACTACAAATGTACACGCGTCAAGGAAACTGTGAAGTTGCTACATGTAAAGGCGTTTAATTTTGAAAGGTAGAACCCCAATGCTTAACTTGCGTTACTGTGCGCAAAGGTTAAAAGAAACCGATGCACGCAAAGTATATCAAGGCCCATGATACGCATTTATGTTTTTTCAGCTTTTATGTTTTCTCTCTGGAAGGTGATAATTTGTGAAAAAGATGAATTTTAATGTACAAGATAAATTCAAATTGAATTTAACATTCGTTTTGACAAGCTACAGCCATCAAACTTTTGGGTCAATTAGCGTACAAGGAATGTCGGATTTTATGGCAAGTCGGAGAATGTATTGGTCTTTACCCTTACTGCTCACAAGTTTTAGTACTTGCATGCGGAAAAATTAAATCATATGGAAGTTAGAAAGATTCGTTCTGATCAGCATTGAGAAGCGTTATTCATTGACACGGTCAGCACACTGCCGTTATGCATGCTAGATACCGTCAGGAATGTACTCGAGAAACTCATGAAGGGAAGAATGGTGATCCACGTCATCGGGGACCTTTCTCTGGAGGTGATTCCAAAAGACGTTCCCCTGAAGAATCAATTCATGCGACTCAGAACCCAAAACGAGGCTTTGTTCAAACTGTTTTAAGCGATTCCAGGTCAGGACATCTGTTTGTAAAAGGGAGTGTTCAGTCGGTAGTCCGCTTGCTGGAAGTCCCAAACGCAGGGCGTCAACAGCACCCATTCAAAAAAAGTGTTAAAATATACCAGAAAGAGTTAATATCAGGAATAAAATGAGAACACAGCAACCTTCTATAAGTATCGAACAAAATTCTATGTGACATTTTATCTCAAATGAAATGACTTACAACTTTCTGACTAGTTTCGCGGTTTTGATAAACTTAACGGGTCATAAAACGCGGCGAGCTGACAACGCCACATACTCAATACATGCAAAGCAAGTCAGCTCTAAAGCGCATGATCAGGCATCTCCCTTAAGAACCTTCCAATAGCTAACAAATTTCCTTCTGCTAGGAAATTCTTCCAAACTTCTTCCTTCTGTTTTTTTACTTCTTTCTGTTAGAATGCATGTGAAATATTTTTGCAACTAACTTAAATTACAAAAAGGATTTATTTAAAGTTTCAAAAACAAATTACATACTTATAAATAAATAACGTTTCATGCTCGGTTACACGGAGAAAAAATCATCTTCAATTTCATACGTTCGCAATAATTTGGGTCGATAAACTCCAAAAACGCAAAATAAAATCAACGAAATAAACTTATTTCCAAAACAAGGACAATTTGCTCAGTTTCCATATCTCACCGCGTTCAAACTGCAGGCAACGTTTTTGGGTTGGGCAAAATGCGCGGGTATCAAGTGCAATTGTGCGTAAGGAACTCCGGCAGTGCGGCTGCCATTCACGGATGATGGTTTGAAAGTCCAAGGAGTCGGCTCACTGCCCGGGAACATGCAATTCGAGTTCGTGTAGATGCTGCAAAGGACCAGTACGATTTGCCTGTTATCAATGCTGTACCGAAGTGGCGGCCGTCCGCGGTAAGCTGGGTCCAAGCAGGTAATGATGCGGTCCTGGAAAGGTGGTACACCGAGCAAAACGGAGGGCAGAGTGTACAGCGACTGGTAGTAGTTTTCATACAACATCTCTTCAGGCAGATCCGAAAGAGCGTTAATAGCTTCGCACAGCAACAAAATCTCATCCCGGTAAAGCGTTATCGCTGTCGGCAGCCCGTGGGCTTTCGTAAACATTCCTTTTTGCAGTTTTCCAACTGTGCCAACTAGAAATCAACGGGATAATTAGAATTCGTAAGGAAGTACTTGCCTGAAATTGATTGCCTATGTGTGCTTCGTCGCCCTTCACTTTAACCACGTAGTTTTGGATTGGCAGGTACCCACACTTGTTTATTATGTTCACGACAACCTCGCACACACGCGATTGGATGTCCGACAATGAGCCGATGTGAATTTCAACGAAGAACGCGTGGACCTTAAGCTTGCTCCTTATCATCACCTGCAAATAAATGAAAGCGTATGATGCCTGCTTGGGCCTTTAACAAGTCGCAAAGCCAACTCACAGCCACGTATTGAACTTCGGCGGCACTGAAGACGCGGCCAAAAAGGATGATCGGAATGCTCCAGTAGTTAGCGATGCACTTCAGACGTAGGATTGCATCGAAGTCGCGATTTTTTAGCGAATGAATGGAGTTCCTGTTGTGAAAAATGCATGAATTTGATGGAATAAAACTACAAAACGATGACAGATTGCCCGGGGAATCCCCGTGTCCCGCCGAACAATTGTCAGCGCGCTTCAAATTTCAAGCATGAGTTGCTTACGCGCTTGGCGGCAATGCCCATTCGAACTGCAGTGGATATCCTTGAAGTTCAATGCCTTGCAAAGAATTCATGACTGCTTCGGCAGCCGTCCTCGTCGTAAACGTAATGAACGCAAGTTCTCGCACTCGCGATATCCTGACCACGTCACTTCGCTTCACGACTGGACTCAAAATGTTGTGTAGCATCGCCGTGGTCACGGATAAGCTAACGTTGCGCACAAACAGGGTCTTGGTCTGCAATTTGATCGCGGTGAAAATTAGTTAGCCATAGAAAGGGATGTTTTGCTTACCATGTTCATCGTATCCTGATCTGCAATCCGTTCCGGATTCGCCCAAACGATCTTCAGGTTCTGACCCCACATGCGAATCGACCCTGGAGAAACTTGTTTCTTCACCACCAACGCCTCCACGTGACTGTTAAAGTCGATGAAGACAAATCCTCGATTGTTTTGACCGTCGGTGATCCTTCTGAGCGAGATCACTCGCACGAGTCCGGGAAACATTTGTCTGAAATTGGCTTCGATCTCAACTTCCGATAGATGCTTCGGAATGTTGCCTATAAAGAGACGGCACTTATCATAGGATCTTTGCACCTCCAGCAGCCTGCCGTGTGTTATGTAGAAGTGATTGAGTAGCTCCAATGCGCGGTCCGCATCCTCCTTTCTCGCGTAACGAACAAATGCGTAGCCGCGGTTCCTCGAGCTGAATTCCATCATCAGGCGGAACTCGTAGATCATCCCAAAGCGTTGCAAGTGCGGCAGCAGACTCACCTCGTTCAAATGTCTCGGGATCTTTCGAATGTGCAACTCGCACTCGTTAGACGGCGGTGGCCCCGTCCAGTCCGGTGGCGGCCCCAAAACTTTCCGACCGTTAATTTGGATAACTGGGTTTTGCCGGGCATCTGGCGATGGCGAATTCACTTCGTTGCCGAGTTCCTCACTCATTTTACAGAAAATTTCGATCGAATTTGCGTCGGCACTCTGAAGATTGGGCACAAGGATCACAACCTGATCGGAACGAACCGCGCCAAAGCCTCTTTCACACTTTACCGAACTTAATTCAAATGCTGTGCTGCCATAGTGCAACACCTGTGAGACAGTGGCGCCAAACAGTACTGTGGAGGAAATTTTTGTGGGGAGCGGGAGCATGGCGAGTGATGTTAAACTTATTAAGGGATCTGCCAAAAGTATAAGATTTTCTACTAATGTGCAAAGTGCAAAACGGGTTTAATTTGTATAATTAATTGTTTTAAGATTTAGACTCCAAATTCACAACTTGATGGGATCTATATGTCATTATGGAGTCGCATCCAAACCGATCTGTTGGCAGCAGCCATCAAAGGGTTAAGAAAAATTAAATATAAATTGGCGCATTGCTGAATTTAATTCCCACTTACACCCTATGACAGAAATTCTTCGTGCGGGTAACAAAAATGGTTTGACCTGTTGAAATTAATTATAAAATTTTACTACTTTACCAGCAGTTTTAGTTTATTTATAATTGTTCCGATTTTGTATGCGAAATAATAAAAAGGATTAAATAATGGTACGACCTAACTGTATCAACCATCATTGTGGGAAGAAATCATTACTGTTATAAGTTCCCGTAGGGCTGGAAGATCTGGTTCAAAGGAGTTTTGATGCTAGCGCCGAGTTTAAGCTCTGATTCGAGTGAGCGAGTGATTGCGAGTAGACATTCCGAGTCCCTTTACGCTTTGCGAAAACACTAGAAATAGGATCTTCGTTTATAACATAGCGGCCGCTCTTGCTAGATGCTAACGTATGAAGTATTTCCCGGACAGACGTTGATGGATCAGCTCACACGAATATGGCGCTTCAGGATTATTCTGGTGGCAAGTAGTGACGTTGTCACTTACAACATCAGAAATTAATGGATTTTGTATCTACCAGTATGAAACTTGGAGATCCTCAATGTTAACTGGTATCTTATTGTGATAGGCTGACGAACCTCAACTCTTGTCTGAAGGAGATTGTGAAATCGTGCTTGTACGCTCGTGTACGCACAATAAAAATTGCGACTTAACATTCTTCATTCGAAAAATAGTAAATGTTGGCAAAGAACAACAAAATCCATTTTTATTCCTATAAAATGTCCTCGGAAATAGAGGCAGGCATTAATATCTAGACTATACATGGTGTATAGTCGTACGTAAAGTGCGTGCCATGAATACTATCGTTTCTATATTCTAGTCGATTGAGAAACTGAGTCCCTCGGTTTTGCATTAACGATAGGCTACAGTTCGTAGCCTTAAACAGCAGCTTACCGATGATTGTGTTGATGTATCGATCGTGAAACTTCCAAGAAGATTTCACGATCGCAACTTAAAATACAGGCACCCCGCTAAATAATCATATAAATTTTTAAAAAATCAGAAAAAAGCGGTACATCTGGCAAAAGACTGGTCTAAACCTTGCCGTTAAAGTTTGGAAAGAGGTATTTTTAAATTCTGGCGCGTAAGGAATGATGAATGATGAAGAATCAATTTTGAGCAGTCTGAAAGATTACACATCATCAGATGTGAACCACAACCATTAATAATTATTTCGGACCCAAAAAGGAAAGTTTTAAAAAAAGCACTTTTAACTTTTAATATGATGGTGTGACCTGTCCTCGAAAGTCATCGATTGTTCTTCAAATTTTTACCAAAAATATCCATTGTTGGGTTCGGCCCCAGGGCCTCACAGGGCCTCATTATTTTTAGTTCGGTCAAAGGCCCTTGTGGCGGTGGACACTTTCCACAGGTTTAACTTTATGTTTAAATCAGCGCGAAGCAACGACTTTGGTTACAAATGCGTTACTGACCATTTTTATGTTTGAACCTTATAGGTTTGGAGAATTGATATTAGGGTGGATCGTTGCGTTTGTTTTATCAATAAGGATTGGGTTGTGGGTTGAAAAAATACAGTCAAGTTTGGTCACATAAAGGTCGTTTATTATTCTTCAAATTGTTTTTCTTTTGTATATGTAAGTTGCAAGTTTCTCGAATAGGTTTAGTCTTGCTTCTTCTTGTCTTTGTGCAGTAGCGTCCTTGAATTTTCTATGGTGTGAGGCGTGGTCTTTGCGATGCGGCATGTGCATTGGTTAGATGGAGTTTGTTTGATGTGTTCTGTCTGTTTGATCTTCCTTGTTTCTGATAGTTATTTTCGTGTTGCCTTTTCTCTATTCTTTTCTGCAGTTTCTGGAAGTCGGTTTGTATACGCACTGTTGTTGCATCTGGGTTTACTGTTTGGCACTAGGGTTTGATGGAATTTGTCCGTGTTTTCTATGTTTTTGTTGGTTTTACACGTGCTTTGTGTTAGTATTTTTAAGTATTTTCCCTCAATAGTCGCAATAAAATCTTTGAAAGAGACCAGCACACACACATATTAACTGATGTACTGATACTGAATGCACTAGAGTGGTTGTTGATTTTGACAATATCAATTACCTTATCCCCTATCATTCAGCCTAGCAGATCTTGTAGATTGCGCTGGAATGCAGATGAAGCCGTAGAATCTACACCATCACTCCCCGTTTGCCTCGCTTTATGCATTAAGAAAACGGCATTCAGCCTTCCTGACACCTAAGCTAGACCTCCAGACTCTAGTTCCTTTCGTTTCCACAATATGCAGTATGTTACATTTGTTACACTCTTGACTAGAGTTGAACATGTGCAGCATAGGTTTATCCGGTCTAGCCCTTTGAAGTTCAAAGAAACGTGTCCAGAAGCAATGCATTTGAAGCATCAAGCGAGGATCACCCTTCCGACGGAATCAGGCAGATAACCCCAACCAATTTCTATTTTCTTCTTGGTAAGGAACTGTGCAACATGACTCTGCAAGCTTCATGACTGCAGAGTTTTAACTTCGTCCATAAATACAGCGACACCTTTTTTTTATTTTGAAAAGGTATTGGCAGTAGAATCCAGGTCGTATTTCCCAACTCAAGCAAGCAAAATGCCTGCTGGCGGTAAGAGCCATCCGATCAAAAAAGTAGCCATCGCGATGCCTCCGCTCACAATCTTCATATAATTTTCACGTTCTTGTCATAATGAATTTGATTAGGAGCTTCCCAGGAGTGTTAGCACTTGTTACTCTACTACTGTCGATGTATAAACTATGTTATGTTAATGTATATGTTATATATTTTAGTAGAAGGATCAATAGACGTCGTCGCGCGGAGATTTACCCAAGTAAAATGATCAGCTAATCTGAATCTAAAATGCTAAAAAGAGTTATTTTGTGCATTAGTAATGATTTTTCCTTTCATGAACAGAACACCATTAAGATGTTTAAAAGAATTTTTATTCTCTACAGCATTAAGAATTCAAGGTATACGTCCCCTAGACACTATTTACATTTGGTATGGTCAGTTGACTTTTCGAGTTGCTATGATTTCTTTGTAGACACCTGCTGACTTCTTCGGGATTCTTGTTCGTTCAGGGCTGGATATATTCACGTAATAAAGACCAAATCTTTCACTGAAATCAACAGTTATGTGACTTTCTAGAACCTTTGATACGAAACATCAATCGACTCACGTATATCCTCCGAGCCATTCAAAATTGTCCATAAGGCTCCAATGCGCGTAGCCTAAAACATTGCATCCATCTTTGATTGCACTTGATACTTGACGTAAATGGTCCTTTTTGAGACAATTCCATGTGATTAATTCAGAATACGGATAAGAAATTGACAAATTGATTGGCGAAACTGGGAATCTAAACAAATGTTCATAGGATCATTGGCTCATACCTTTAGAGACATAACTCGACCGTCATCTTCTAATTGGCCATCATCGGACCATCCGTTCTCTGTAACGAACACCTCAACGTTGTTATACTCTGACTTTATCCACCTACACAACGTAGATAAATATTTCAATAAACATTTCTTTTTTTTTGAAAATTTTTTACTTTACCTTAGCAAACCTCCTAATCCTTCGGGAACGTGGTATAACCACTTGGATTTACCCCTCTTCCACAAAAGATCCACAGTACAATTGAGTCGTGCATCATTGAACCATGACGGCTGTTGTCCTCTCTCCTTTTGAGCGAGCTCCACATACCTGGATGTGTAATAGTTCAATCCAAAGAAGTCAGCAGCTCCTTTTATAAACGGTTGCCAAATTTCATCCATGCTGGGCAGTCGAGACCATGCCCTTCCCTCAGCCAAACTGTTACTGGCAATGTCTTGAATCATAACTTCAGGATACCCGCCAGATTGACTGTATATGGGATGCGTTACCCAACCAAGCTTCGTTTGTAAGAAATGGGTAAGAAATTTGCAAGGATACATTGGAGTGCACTTACGTAGTATTGTAAACCTCTGTCGATGATCTCCGTGTCGTTCTTTCTACTAAAGAAATATCGACTGCTAACAACGATTCCAATTTTACCTTTTTGGCGTTTGAAGAAGATTTTCTTGTATAGATGGTAAGCAAGTGCATGAGCTTTAATCGTGTGGTCTACACAAAGATACTCCCCTATTCCTGAGGCGTTGACAAAAGGAGGGTTAACTCCGTCGCCATATCCAGCAACGCAGTAATCTGTTGGTTCGTTGAATGTGACCCACAGTTTCACCTAGAGAAATAATTTCAAAATTTTTGATGGAGAAGAAAAAATGATTCGATAGGCTTTCCTGTTGTGTCAAAACTTACCCTGCCGCCAAAATTAGAAAATAATACATTCGCGTATTGTTCAAAATATTGTGGGAATAAAGGGCTGGCAAGTCCACCAATTTTCTGAATTTCATTTGGCAAATCGTAATGATACATGGTCACCATTGGTTCGATCGAATTAGCCAATAGTTTATCAATTAGTTGACTATAGTAGTGGATGCCCTTTGCGTTCATTGATGAAATATCTCCATTGGGAAGCACCCTTGCCCATGATATCGAGAACCTGTAAAAATTCACCTGAGAGCAAACATCAGCAGACCAACACTGCAGTTTTATGAAAATCTGGAATCGTCACTTACTCCCAATTCTTTTAGCATTTCAATGTCACGATCGACTTGGTGGTAGGAATCATCTGCAATGTCCCCATTCGTGTGGTCCACAATCGCTTCAGGATGCTCGTGAGTTCCAACGTCCCAAATGCTTGGTCCCTTCCCGTCCTCATCCCATCCTCCCTCGACTTGGTATGCGGCCGTCGCAACGCCAAACTTAAACGAAGGTGGAAAATCTAATCCTTCTGATGCATTCAGGCCAGTTATGATTGCGGCAACTAAACTACAAGAACATTTAACAATGTAATTTAACAAGGTAGGCTCCATAGGCTTGAAAATACCTCAACAGCAGTCCGAACAACTTGCAGACCATCTTCGTTTCGTAGATGGATCACTGGTTTTTAGTACTGGAGATCACTGACACTGGACTGAAATGTTAGGCTCGCAATGATCGTGGATCGGTTGAACTGTGTGTTATCATAAATTAATTGATTGCTTAGTATTTCATTTAGAAAATAGAGCAGAGTCGAAGAGAATCATTGGCGGATTTTCCAGCGAACAGCAGTGATTTCATTCACTCTCAGCATATACGCAAGAATGCATGATTTTTCTCTGAAGTATTGTTCCACGTTGTTGTTTGACTCTCAGAAAGTTTCTTACTTACTCGCAATTTATTGCTCATTGGTAAATGTTGGGTAGAAAGAAAATGTTACACTTATCAAATTCTCTTCAAAGGTCCATTGTTTTCTAATTAATCAATTAAGAGTGGTTCAATTTGATCTTTTTATGTCTAACATATCGGCTGATTAATTTTGTTTATGTTGAACCAACGAGACGACATCTGTTCCTCAAGTTCTTCACCCCGATGTGCTCTGCAAGTAGACTCAGTTGAATTTTACTTTGGGTTTCCAATTTTCCCCATTACTGTAAATGTATTTAAGGAATGATCAAATAATAATCGATTGCACAACAGTCAATAATCAGTCATTAAATTCAATATTTGCTTGAGCGACGCAACTGGAAGCCATCGTTAGTTGTTGCCATAGGTGACATTGACATTTACCTTAAAACCGTTGCCTGAATTAATTTAAAGTGAAGAGTGTATAATGGCGTATATTTAATATTTTGGCTGTGTGATTTTATTTATGTCGAGCTGTAGTGACTGTTTTTATGAAATGTCCATTTGTGCGGTGGGAATGGCCATTTAATCATTAAATGACAAAGCACCTCACGGTCTCTTCGTTCTACGAAGAATGTTATTTGTGTGCCTAGACCAACTTACGGTTAATATAAAAGGTCTTTCAGGCACTATACAATAAAATACGTGATAAATACGCGATAAATATACAATAAAATACGAAGCAAGTTTGAGTTCATTCCACCTTTCTTTCTAAATATAGATGCATTTCCGAGTCATTCGACAAAACAGATCTTCGCTGAGTTAGCTTAGTAATGGTATAAGTCACTTACAAAGTTGTGTGAGAATGGATAATTTGATCTACCAAAGCTTCTAGATGTAATAAAGCTCACCAAAAGGCAACTCGGGAAATAGCACAAAGGTCAAGGTGAGGGCATTAATGGTAAGTAAAAAATAACCAGACGGCGTCCATTTAACTGGTAAAGCTAATCGATGCGTCCCAGCCTGTGAGTTGGCGCCTGACGAGAAGTGGCAGGGACGCGTGTTCGAAACGTGTTGCGTATGCTATTTTTCATCACAAGTGCGGGATAACTACTAGGTTACCGCACGCGTTTTCGGGCGGTAACTTACCGATTGCCCACGCATACGCAACTCGGGCGGTAACTAGCCGATTGCCCGTAATGGCAGTTAACGCACTCGCTTCGCTCGTGCGTCTAACACTGCCATCGTGGGCAATCGGCTAGTTACCGTCCTTGTTGCTTAATATACTGTTAAATACAGCAGTGATCAACTACATGAAGGAAATAATTTTTAATAAGTTTAAACAAGAAACATGTTTTTTCCGTACGAAAACAAGATTACTCTGTAAAATTCACAGGTTGCAATTAAACTCTACCATGCTCATTCTGTTCTATTTTGACACCGTGGTTCTCTGCTCAACTTACGATGCGAGGCGTATTAGAACCTTCTTAGCACTAAGGTACAGGAGAAGGTTATCAAATTAGAATCAAACTAGACTTTGAAAACTAGCACAGAGGCCCTATGACAGCCAGTTGGCTGATATTCTGACTTCAGAAACACAAATTCGAGTATCATTGCCAAAAGTGGAGGTTTGGAGGATATAATGTAGTCGGATATATAATTAGGAATGGATCGCATATGTGTAAAATGACATAAGGGATTAAGTTAAGTTTTTATGAAGTAGTGTGATAAGCCATGTTACGGTGTATGAAACATGCTGTTCTAGTATTCTTTGCTCATCAGTTTCCAGTTTATGTATACGCCTGTTTCAACTCTCGTGAACCAGGAATAAGCTGGACAGTTAAGGATTTTGATTCTTTGCGAAACCTAGATTTGTTCATCCAAATCAAGATAGCAATAACATACGTTTGTACTCTATTATTTAAATTGTCATATGTTAAAACAAGAAGTCGGTTGATTCTTCAATTGCACTGCTGTGATTAACCGTTTTATCAAGCTGAATTAAAAGTTAAAACTAATAAAGACATGCGAAAAAAAAAGACCGATTCGAAATTTAAGATACAAGCCAAATTAATACAGGTTGGGCTAAGTTATCTAGAATGGACTACTTATAAAGGAGATTAAATCGATGGAATAGATCAAAAACAAACTAGACACAGACCCTTTAGTGGATAAAATGTGCCACAAAACTTATACTAAAAGGAGCAGAAACCAACGTTTCTTTTGAAACGACTTCGAAACGAACGACAGAGGTAAACGAAGAACGGTCATAAGCAACGATGCGTTGTCCAACTCTTAATTCATTTCAGAACTCTAATATCGATATTTACTTTATTTACATTCTCATTATCGCAGTATTGTATGGGCATCGAAAACTGCAATGCAACGAAATCGAGCGGTGAGCGATTCGATAAGTACTTTGCCTCACCGTCCGATGGTGGACTATCGCAAGAGAAATTCATCATCGTTGTCATTATCGTGTAGTAAATTGCCGGTTACTGTCAAAATTTCATTCGAACAGAAGTTTTATTTTGATCACGTGAGAAAACGGGCATGTCCGCGAATTTCATATAAATGGAGAAAGAGCAATATCGCACGGTGATATGATTCTTGCTTTTAGAATCATGCAGCGAAATCATAGTGTGTTCCTGTCATGCCAACCGTGAAAAATAATTTGAAGAGCTTTAAGGTTGCCCCGAAAACGGCTACCACGGAGAATAACCTGACAAAAATCAACAATTTCATATCGGCAGACCGCCAATGGAAAGTGCGTGAGATAGCTGAGCCGAGGGGCATATCAAATGACCGTGTGGGTCAGATCCTTCATGAAATTTTGGGCCTAAAAAAGCTGTCGGAACGTTGGGTGCCATGTTTGCTCACTCCGGGCAACAAACAGAACAATTAGACCACTACAGAGCTGAGTTAGACACAGTTTAAATGCAATTTTTAAAAATTTCTGCGTCGATACGGGACCGTCGACGAAACATGGGATCATTAGTACACACCAAAGGCCAAGGAACAGTCAAAATATTGGACTTCTCCCGGCACGCATGCTTCTAAAAATGGCGAAGACTGTCTTATAATTTTCTGAGACTTATAAGGTGTGATCTGCACCGCCTACCTGGAGAAAGGCAAAACGGTCACAGGTCTCTACTATGCCGAATGATTGGGCCGATCCGGCGCCAAATCCTAGTAAAAAATCTCATTCCGCGAGGAAAAAGTGCTATACAATAGACTCCACCGTCCTCATGGCCAAATTGGTCGAATGGGGCTACGGACTGCGACCCCATCTACCGTATATTCCAGAGTTGGTCCCGGGCGACTTCCTTTTTTTCCAAACTTAAAAGAGCCACTCGCGGGGCAGAAGATAAATTGTTCTCAATAACAAGATTAATTTTCCAAATTGCTGGTGTCCATCTTCTTCATTACTGACCGTTTTTCGGTCGATTGTGTTTGAAAGACTTTCTTGAATGGGTTCAGACAAATAAGGACATTATTTGATGAACATGATAAATAAGCCAAACAATTTAGATTTTTACTAAGCTTGAATAAGTTGTTAAATTCAGACGTACGTTTTAGCTTCGCAATTCCACACCATCAACGTGAATCCTTTCACCATTCTTTCCTAGATCTGCTTTCCAGTAGTACGTGAAACATGCACCACTGATTTAACAAGGTTCACCGTGAAGGAGCAAAATGCGAATGAAGGAATCATTGAAACGTGAATCGTCAAAATACGGAAATAATATCCAATCAGTGCAAATTGGGACGCATATCATATCCCCTTCATTGACTCGAATGTCCTTGGTATCTTATCAGGGTCACACGCAGCAATTTTCCATTCATTTCTTCTTGGCTGGGTGTATCTGATAAGTAGGAATTTACTAGTTTATGACTTTCTACCTACTGTTAAGCTGATATATTTATAGATAATATTAATTATAATTACTGGTAATCAAAAGTGGTTAAGACTTTTTTGATAAACTTAATGTTATCAATGCATGAAAACTTTTGGAAGTATTTTTTAATAGCCAACTCGGTTTCTGAACTTCAGTCTACATTGAGCTGCGCAAGCAAGATGGGGTTCAAATTATTTGCTGTAACTTTTTGGTATGTCAGAAGTCGAAAGCAGATCCTTCGGATATTTTCAATTGTTGGATTCATTTTAGCGCAATTGTAGTAACGGCCAGCGCACATAAGCCATGGAAAGGATCTGATTTTCCGAAATCATTCAAATTCGGCGTAGCTACAGCAGCCTACCAAATCGAGGGAGGATGGAACGCAGATGGCAAAGGTCCCAGTATTTGGGATATTGGAACTCACGAACGTCCTGAAGCCATTGACGATCGCACCAACGGTGATATTGCAGATGACTCGTACAACAAGATTGATCGCGATGTTGAAATGCTTAAGGAGATGGGGGTGAGTTGAGCGCGTACACCTGGATGCATTCTCTTCAATAAATGTTCTTGAACTCCAGGTTGATTTCTATCGGTTCTCGATTTCCTGGGCTAGAGTTTTACCAACTGGAGACGTTTCAAGCATCAACCGTGCTGGTATCCGGTATTACAACCGGCTGATTAACAAACTCTTGGAGAATGGAATCCAGCCAATGGCCACTATGTACCATTATGACTTGCCACATGAACTTCAGAAGATTGGAGGCTTGACACACCCACAATTCCCACAATATTTTGAGCGCTATGCCGACGTCCTGTTTTCCAACTTCGGAGACAGAGTACGTTTGAACTGTTTACCATTTATTTAGTTAATTTTTTTGCTGAAGGTTGCTAAGCTTCGAATCAACCCCAACAGGTTAAATTGTGGACGACTTTCAACGAACCCCTTGAGTACTGTTCCTTTGGTTACGCACAAGGTTTTTACCCGCCTTTTGTTAACGCTTCTGGTATAGGTGATTATCTCTGCGTGGATCACAGCATCAAGGGTCATGCTTTAGCCTACCGGCTCTACAGGAACAAATACTACAACAGACAAGGAGGAAAGATTGGCATCGTTGTCAGTGGTGGATTCTACTATTCGTGGAAAAACGACGCCGATGTTGTCGAGAGGGCGTTACAGTTCCAGGTATGTTCTTGTCTCTAATACAGTCCGAGTAATTTCGAATTGCTTCCTGTTTTTAACCAGATTGGGTGGATAACTCACCCAATCTACAGCCGCGCAGGAGGTTATCCAGATATTATGGTGAGCGAGATTAACAAGAATAGTATGGCAGAAGGACGACCATGGTCCCGCCTGCCCGCCATGACCAACTACTGGAAACGCCTTATTAGAGGTTCTGCTGACTTCTTTGGACTCAATTACTACACTTCAAGATATGTTGACTTACTGCCAAAGTCATTCGGGTACGGAAAGCCACCATCGCGGGACATTGACTCACGTTTGAACATCACCGTTGATCATAATTGGAAGAGAGCTAAGTCCGCATGGTTGTATCACGTTCCTCAAGGACTCGGCGATTTGCTAAGGTTAGCTTTTATCTGGTTTGTCTGACGTTATAGGAAATTATTTACTTAACTCCAAGTTTTCCACTAATCTCAGATGCCCATGCTATGGTTATTGTTTCATAATCGTTAATATCTTATCAGTGTTGAACCTGTTCATTGTTTAAGTAATTTTCGGAGATTTGAGTTTTATTTTCAACAATAACTCACGGTGAAAGCTGTAAAGTCATTAAAGAATTTAATTTGATTTAGATGGATTGACAAGGAGTACGATAATGTTGAAGTTTTTATCACCGAACATGGCTGGTCAGATGATGGACAGCTGAATGATGACGATCGTGTTATTTGTCTTAGGGTAAGATCTTCATTGCTGAACGGAATTGTTATATTTTTCCAATCAATTCAACTAACCAATTTATTTTCTGATATTGTAGGACCACTTGAAAGTTATATCAAGAGCAATCAAAGATGGCTGCAAAGTCGGCGGATATGCCCATTGGAGTCTAATGGACAATTTTGAATGGCTTCGCGGATACACGTAACATCCTTGCTTTGACTTCATATTCCTAGCTTACATCACTTTTTTATTACAGTGAACGTTTTGGTTTGTACCATGTGAACATTACAACTCCAGACAGGACGCGAACTCCAAAGAAGTCAGTTGGTGTTTACAAAGAAATTATTGCTACCAGAAGAGTTAAATAGAAAAGTCTAAAAGATTACGTCTTTAAGTATAGCCGACTTCAAACACTTCTTCTTTGTTAAATTTAATAAATTATATCGTAGACCAAACCATATGGAGTTAATCTTTTCTTTAGTATAAAGATAAATTAAAAAGGGGTGAGAAAATCGTTAACGGTTTTACTTTACGTTTTTAAGGAGGCCAATTCCAAATAAATAATAGTTGGACTCTTATTTTACAACGAGCTACGAAATGCGAAGTCCCGAAGTCCCATGTGACATCCCAGGAGATTTTTTTTCAAAATAAGATCACGATTCCTTTAAACTATACTTATTTAAACTTGTTTCAGTTTTAATAAAATCTGAGGACTCTGGTTTGTAAAGGAATGTTCAAACCTTATTCCTGACATAACTGCAACCTAGAACTAACACTAAATGAAATGATAATGAATTAGAATTCGACTGATCTACGCCAAAATGAATTTCTACTTATAATTAAAAAAGGATGGAGATAAAGTATAAAGGCGAACGTGCCGTGAAATCGAACGACACCCTTTAAAATTCTGCGTCCAGATATAAGGAAAGGATACGAATTCCCATGGCAGCAAATAAAGTGAGCTTTGTAAGATAGAGAGCTTAGCAATCGAGAAAGTGAGCTTTGTAAGATAAAGAGTTTAGAAATTAAGCGACGTTGGTGAGTGGAGAATTCGCGACGGCTACCTTGCTGGGTCTGAATGTGTACTTATATTATTCTCTGTACTTAAATTTTTCGGTGTACTTATATATGTTAGTCACCATGTATGAATACATCTCTAGCTCCTAACTCTAACAATTTCTGCTTAAAAATACGAAAACATCCGAAAAACTTATTCCAGCTACCTTTAGATTAGATAGATACCGTTACGCTCGAATAGATATTACTAGATATTGTTACATGCTCGAATAATTACACGCGTCTCTGTAGTTGCCAAAATTCGAAGTGATCAGTTTAAGTGAAATCACAAGGATTTAGTTTACTAAAGAAGAAGTGAATAAACGTGCATAGGAATTGATTGTTATTTGAATACATTGAAGTGTGCTCAATAAGATTAAAAGACCATTTTAATTAAATTTGTGTTTCACTTGCAAGAAATTTAGGGTTTACTAAGCCAAAGGTCGCGCACATGGATAAGCGCAACACTATTCAACATCTTTAGTTGTATTAAGATATTTCAGCTTTCTTTCCCTCGTCTACGAGGATTCCTTTTCCGCCAATTTGTTTCTTAGAATATGTATTGTCTATGTTTTTTCTTTCGTTTGTATGTGAATTTATCTGAATAAAGTACGTATTCTCGTCGCCAAAAGGTAACCAAAAATATATCTAAGCGATGAAGGATTTTGTACTCTCAACAACGTGTAAATGAGTTAGGCAAATGTTATTGACGAAACAGCATTTGCAAAGACTGCACTAATAAAACTCAAATTTTCGCGTTTTGCGACGTTATAAGTAGTCAGTAATGAAGGAGCTTCTACAGAACCTCAGATGTAGTTAAAAATTAATAATCCATGTACAAAGACTAGGGGAAAATGGGTGTTGCAAATGAAGTTGTCACTCCATTCGGTGGTAAAATTCGACCCAAAAGGATGCGTTTTAGTCATAGTATAGACTTCGTTAAAAAAGAAAAGGACCTAAACGGAAATGCACTTACAGTAGCAGCCGTCCAATGAATCCGCTAAGGTCCAGTAACACAAAATAACGAAGCTGCATCCAAACTACAGCACACACTATATATACCAATGTTCAGGTTCATGACCCCGACAATGGACCATCTTGCTGTGCTTGGCAATTATTAAAATTTCTTGCAATACCTGAAGATATCCCATCACTAGAATGAACACTTTCCTTGGAGAGGAACTCCGAGTTACCTTACAAAGTAAGATGTTTCCGTTTGGTTCAACCGAGGTTTTAATGCCTCAGATAAAACAAACGCTTTAGGAAGCTTTTGGAGAATTTGGGCCCCAGACTCACAATTTAAAGGACTCAGAAGTCATTGCTTTGCTCAGAAAGAGTTACCAAATAGGAAATTTTACTCGTTTACGGTACAAGGACGAAGCCAAGCAGGAAAATGGAATCGTTAAAGGGAGTCTGCGAACACCTTAACTTTGAATTCACGCACGTGGAAGACAATAGGAAGACTGTAATCATGCAGCCTTATACAAGAAAAAAGGCGGATAAGTTTACTCTGATTAACTTGCAGTGTGGCGAATACCAACCAAATAAAATATCAAATAGGGAAGTCTCTTGGCAAAACTCTAATGTAGGGCCTTATCAACGAAGCAGGAAGGCTACTGAGGTGGGTCCGGACGATTTAAGACATTCTTTGGAAGGCATAAGTAAAATTCTCACTTGCATCATATGTCGAAAGTAAATAGATTTTATGTTTTTTCCACAACGTTCAATATGACGGTAAGGTATCTAATTATAATGAGAGGCTAAACAATTATTACATTCACTTTCACCCATACGACAACCTCACAGCTCTGACGATTGAGATCCTTGCATTATTGGGATGTTCTTGGAGAAAAAGAGCCATCATTATCCATCCATAACGATCATATAAATAGAATAAAACTTTCTCGTTTTTTGGAAAAGCGGTTTGGAGCAGATTTACAGATACCACTAAAAGAATGTTAAGTGAGTACCATGCGAAAGTTTTAGTGAGGTACATCCAACCCCCACTATCAAACACAACAGGCACAAGCACACAAAGGTTAATCTAACAGATCAAACTCACAAGCCTCATAAGCTTGGCCTAGAGACTTTCAACAGAAATTCATAAATTCAGAAAAGCAATTAATAAACCCAATTTGGTAGCAATACTTTAGGACCCTAAGGCTTAACTTTAGGCTAAGTAGGTACGTAAAAGGAAACCGCACATCAAAACGAAGTTTCATAGGGTTGGATCATGATAACCAATAATGCACTCTACTCTACTAAATGGTGATGTGGTCAGACTACTCATCTTCTTTACAACAGATCTTGGAATATCAGCTCACCGAGCCCGGATAGGTACCTTCGGGGAAATTACCAAGATTAAGCTTGATTCTGACTTGGTCACCATCTAGTATGGCATCAGAACCGCTTTCTCACACCTCACGGTTTAAATTCTGTTGTGAAAACAGTTTTTGGGCTTGGGGCCACATTTTTGGGGCTCAATGCATTTATGGATTGTTCAGAAAACTAATACATCTCCTTGTCTTTCCCATCTTCTTCTTAAGGACAGTGTTAATGAGTCCTATGATCCTTATATACATTTGATTCGTACATAACGTCCGAAATTGACAGGGTATATCCAAATTTTTCTACTGAAACCACAAAGTGTCAGTGTAACATGGATCAGGGATATCAAAATAATACGAATAAGAATACACGGAACCCTCTGCATCAAAGCAGACTAAGGCTATCGCAAAGCCAAATGTTTCATGCGAGTGTGTTTATTAGATTGGTTTATCGAATTGAGTCCAAGGAAGTTGTGTCGCACCGAACGCGTAACTTTCTGGACTCTTAACATGAACGTCTCTGTATGAAGTAAGGGACATTCAAGGGATTGTTTTTCTTAAACAAATTTTCAAGAGGTCACCAAACTGTTGGATGCAAGTAAAGATATATGAACGAGAAATTACCAAAATTCCCTCCTCCCTGAATACAGAAAAACTGGAGGTCAGGGACGCATTGTAGGAAACGTCTTACAATCATAACCAGAAATAGCATCATAGCTTTGACTTGAGAATAAAATGCATATTTTAAAGGACCTGAACATTAAAATCTATAAAAGCTCGATTAAATTGCAAAAAATATTTCTCCCGTATCTGATTCAGCGTTGGTTATACGGTCTTTTTAGGACATGTGCTTGGAATCGAAATGAATATCTCAAATTAAGATACCAAAAAAAAAAACCAGAACCTCCCTTTAATTCGAATCCAACTCATAAACTGTCTTAAAGTTCATACTTGAAACTTTACAAATCTTCAATAGCTCAAATATTAAAAAGGCAAAACCTGTTCTATGTAATAATATTATTTTCTAACAGTTTATTTAAATATACTTATTCTAATTGTTTTAACAGTGAATGATCATTTAATACAGATAGATCTTTCTGTTTTTAATTATATTCTTATAAAGAATAGCTGATTGTTTAGGAGATCGTTCTTTGGTAGGGCTGCTGAAGTCCACAGAAAACAATCCGAATCGCTCCCTAAAACCAAGCACAGATTAGTAAAATCGAGAGTATTTCGAAAGTTTTTATTGTTAATACTTACGAATAACCTGCGGCCCATTCAAAACTATCTAATAAGCTCCAGTAGGTATAACCTTTCACATTACATTTGTCGATATGAATGGCGTTCAACAGTTCCTGCAAATGACGCTGTAAAAACCGAACATTAATTCAATGCACTTTCGAAAAAAAAATCATATTTTCATACTGTCATATAATCCATTCGTCCTTTATCGTCGATCTGACCATCATCAGACCATCCGTTTTCGGTTATGATCACTTCAATATCACCATATCGATTTTTAATCCAGCTGGAATGCGAAGAAAATATTTTTCCAATACTACAAACATGAACGGAGTAAAATGCTTACTTTAGAATATCTCGTAGCCCTCTAGGATATGATTTCAACCAGAAGCTGGCTGAAGGCCAAGATGGATCCGTGGTCAAATCGAGTCGAAGATCTTGGATAAACGACGGTTGTTTCAAGTCGTAAGCTCTCTTCGTAGGTCTTCCAATTTGTGATGTGTAGTAATTCAGCCCGAGGAAATCGCTTGATCCTTTCATTAAATTTATCCAATCCAGGTCAAGTTTAGGAAGACGGGACCATGCTCGACCCTCGAATTTGCTACTCTCACCGATTTCCTTCTTCATTATTTCCGGGTAATCGCCATTTTTTCCGAACAAGGGATTGGCCATCCACGCGAGCTACAAACATGAATAAACATTGTATAAAGGGTCCTTGCAAATACTATCTATTATTGTTCTCACATAATATTCCATAGCTCTATCATCCAATTTCATTTGATCACTGTTTCCCAAATAGGTGACGAAGGCCTCTAACACAATTCCCACTCGTCCTCCATATTTAGGGAAGAATTGATTTTTATAGATGTTATATGCGATCGCATGTGCTTTGAGCATATTTTGACCACACAAGTAATCACCGATGCCGGATGAATTGACCTTTGGAACCAGAACAGTGTCTCCATAGCCCCAATGGCAGAACAGCCTGGGCTCGTTGATGGTAACCCAATTTTTGACCTATGAGAATCATCATGAGTATTGCTATGTATTGGAATGCACTGTATGAATTTACTCGGTCTCCAAATAGTTCAAACAATAGCTTCGAGTAACTCGCGAAATAATCAACGAATATTGCGTTGGTAATTCCTCCTAGTTTATGCAGTTCAGCCGGCAAATCGAAGTGAAACATAGTAACAAGAGGCTCAATTTTGTTGGCAATCAGCTTGTCAATCATCATGTTATAATATTTAACCGCATTCTGATTTAAGGATGAGACGTCGCCGTTGGGTAGCAGTCGGGGCCATGAAATTGAGAAACGATAGAAGTCCAGCTGAAAATATCATAAAAATTTAACAAAAATTCAGAGTAAGTCCCAATACGGGATCGAGTTTGTCACTATGAACGTAAAATTTTACTTACACCCAATTCTTTAATAATTTCCAAGTCCTTGTCGAAGAAGTGGTACGAGTCTCCACTGACATCGGCCGTTGTACCGTCGTTGACAATGCTGCGGTTATTGTGGATTGCTTCATCCCAAATGCTGGGTCCTTTTCCATCGGCATCCCAGCCGCCTTCTGTTTGAAAAGCCGAAGTGGCCGCTCCAAATTTAAAATAGCTGGGGAAGTCAGTTCGAGGTGATCCTTGGTTCGGCCTGTAAGCCGATGTTGTACCAACCAGCAAACTACCAAAAAAAAAAGTATATCATTTATCGACCTTCTTATAAGAGCTTCTTTCGTTATGGAAGCAAATCACTCACCACTGGATTAGGTAAATAAGACTACACACTTGGACTAGCATCTTAACCGATCTAATCTGGACAACGAACAAACTGATACTTTTTCAAATTTGCAACTTTTATATGTTCAGCGGTTTTATATGTTAAGGTGGTTTTTTATTACGCGGAATATTTAAATTACCCATTCGTACTTCAATGATTCTGCTCGACATTGTAAAACTGGTTGAACGGGTGCCAAAAACAAATAATAGAATATCAAATATGCTTAATAATCAGGGAGTCCCAAAAATCTTGCTTTTACAAGCTTTCATTAGCATATAACAGTGTGAATATACGTCTGCGTATGGCTCGCTGACGTCATCAATGAGCCGTTTGTACACAAAGTCGTATGTGGAGGGAAGTGTACGTCATTTCTTGAGTCATTCCTTTGAAAATCCACCAATGCAAGGCCTTATCGGCATGAAGCATGCTCAAGCGCATCATTGGCCAACGCTCTATGGGATTTGGCCGAATCAAATTAATCAGCAGCAACATATTGCTAAAAGTGAATTGAATATGCATAAGATAGCTCAAAACAAAATACTTGTTTGGTATAAAACCGGGCTCGTCAAAGCGGTTTTTCGACCATTAAAAGTTCGGACGACGAAAGGATAATATTAAGCAAAACAAAGTATGTATTTTGGCTGCATTCAAACTAATTCATTATTGATTCAGACATCAACAAATCGATTAGCAATATAGCTACAGGATCATGGACAGCTTCAACTACGAATTAACGCTGTGGTGCATAATTGGATAAGGAACACGATTATTAAAAAAAAACGCTTATTTTCGTAATGATGTAACAACAAACAAAAGCAATCCTCAAACATCACAAGCAAAAACCATGTTCAGCAGTAGCTGATCCTCGAGATAAGCACTGCATAAGGATAAGTGCATTTATCATATTGAAAATTCACATTAAGGCATAAGCACTTGTAATGTGTTTTATGTTTGCCTTTCATCTCGATCGTGGAAATCCACGCAGACTTCGCAGTCGACTTGAAGACGTGAAGTCTTCAACGTCGAAGTCGCAACAAATCGAATCCTTAGTCGGCTAGGATGGGGCATAGATTGTCGAATTTCATGTCTAGAATTCGTAGTGTTCAGACAGGTTTTTAATTCGTTCCTCCCAATAATTTCAATTAGTAAAACTCCCCGGACAGTATTTTAGATTTCGAACATCTTACGCCTTTTCTTCAAGTAAACAGTTACAAACAATTCCAAGCTCGAATAAATCCCCATTTCCTAGTGTCATATCTTAATATTATTGTTACGAATAGGTGGTATTACACTATAACCACTAAGCAACAACAATACCCAAGATTATAAAAATAATTTTTTTTATTTTATATAAAATATTAAAAACTTTCCATTATAGTAAGCATTTTATTTATAAAAAGTTTGAAGAAAACATTATTTATTACTTCTAGAAGTTTTTGGTAGATCAATTTATCCATTTTCACTTAGAACTTATAAGTGATTTATACCCTTGCTAGCTAACTCAGCGAAGACTCAGGAGTGCGGAAGTTCTGATCGAATTTGTCGAATACCTCGAAAGTGAATTTATCTATAATAAAATCCCAGCCTATGAGTTGGCACCTGATGAGAAGCGGCAGGGACGCGTGTTCGAAACCAGCTTGAGCTCTTTCCACCTTTCAAGTGGAAACTATGTGCAAATTTCACCCACATTTAGGGGTGTAATTTGGAAATCCAATTCCTTTGTTGCCTAAGGCAGAGGCCAACTTCACATAATGAAGAATACCATCTTGTCATACGTTGTTCAGCTTTTGCGCTACACAACGAACAACGCCACGTTTGATGTTCCGTTTCGTGGAACATCAAACAGTGTTCCATGGAGAGGCATGTGTTCTTCTTTGTCCCGCATAAGCTCTAAAGGAACATTTGTTTTATATTTACTAACTGTCGACGATTTCCCACTGAGTCTTCCTTGTTCACGAATCTCGCTGGCACTAGCATGTGTCACATATCTCGCTGACAAGACCGCTAACGATAGTTAGACGAAAATTTTATGGGATCGTGCTTTTCTTTCCGTGAAAATGATGAAAGCGCTGACTACCGCCGCGCCAATGAAGTACTAGATTATTACGCGCCACCGCTTTTTACTTTTTAGTTTATTTATACGTGAAGATAAAAAAAAAACGCTGCGTATTTGATTAGTCCCTAATTTTTCAGGGGTTGTATTTGAGGTGAAGTACATTCTGAAATTTTCTGTAACTGAAAACGGCTACTGATAATTAAACCTTATGATCATAGCGCAAACTTTCTAACTTCGACCAAACTCCATATGTAACGGTATTTGACGGCAATTTTACAGATGCATTGGTATTTGTAAGCCAAAATTTCTGGAGAAAGAAGATATCTACGCAGGTGCGGAGAGATGCGTACTAAACATTCTTGCAAATTTTAATCATATACAATGACTCCATTCTTATATAATGACCCCGGAAAAATTATTTTCGCATATATTCAAGGTCAGAGGACCAGCCATCGTTATTTGATTTTCAAGCTCTCTCTCTTGCAAAGCGAGGCTAGCGGTATTTGCTACATTGGGTATTCGTATCTCTTTCTTTGTAATTGTCCATCGAAGTGCGAGTCCATTTTGCGTTGTGCTTGTGACGAACGGACATAGAATCTCGCAAGATGAGCTCAATGATTTTATCCACAGGAAGGGTTTTTTTTTATTGACTCCTGAAACATAAGTTTTAGGGATTTTCTTCTTTATCTATCTATCTCGGAAATCAGAGTTACCCACTGAAGAATGAAAGCCTTCTTTGGTGTTTGTCTTACGCCCTAGGAGTAAGTGCCATCATTTCAGTGTAGGTTTTTTGCCCGAAAGGATAATGTCTCGACTAATGATTTCATAACCGAGATAAGAACGCCATACAAACGGCTACCAAGACAGGACAGATCGCAATGAACCATTCGAGTCACATCATTATGTAGTATGTGATGAAAATAATCTAGAATCAGAGAGTGATTTGGTATACATCTACGCTGTTTAGGAAGTCTTTGAAGCGGATCGGCGATTAGAACTATACAAGCAACAATTCGGCGTATCGCACTACTCGTGATGCTCGATATAAGGAAGGCCTTTAATCGTATAAACTGGATAAATATTTAGGGTATTTTGGCAGGTTTGTTGAGGCTGCCGCATTATTTAATTTTAAGAAACTACCTCGGGGACAGAAAGCTAATCTACGATAGACTACAGGGAAAGCGGAAAATAAGTGTAACCTCTTCTGTTGTTATAATTCATTTCAAATGTGACATTTGCCGTTACAGAGAATTCCATTCTTGGATCCAACTCCAGAAACGCTTCGAAGAACGTTATGATAAGTTTGATGGGCTTTGTGAATGAACAGTCATGCCATACTATTGTTAGATAAGTGCTGCCTCAATTGATTAAGTGGATGATACACTAAGGCGCCCAAGATTTGAAAAATCAGAGATTCCAGAGCAGATTGAATGTGATGTCAATCACCTTAAAGAAGTTGACACGACGAAAAGGTTAAAAAGCCGTCCCTCACAGTGGATTAGAATCCAACATCTGAAACAACTACGCAACGTGGATCGCAACAAACAAGGAGACGACCTAGACTCTGAGTGTCTGATCCAGCCGGGCAAGGAGAATCGTCCTAAGGAGATCGCGGGGATCTTTGACATGGAACACTGCGATTAATTTCTCAGTTTTCGAACTCATAGGACACTTGAACTATACGGCGACAAACCACTGCCAGAAGAAACCAGGTAGTAAGTTTCGCAGCAAATCGATTAGTGAAATCCATAACGAAGACATTTTGCCCCTGGAGCTGCTCACGAGGACGAGGAGTCTAAGGGTTGTACCGCTGTGCTCCCTTCTGATAGGCTTCTCTCAAATTAATTTTTATGTGGTCCTGTACAGCGTAAATCAGAGTAGCTATAGAGCAGATCCCAATGTATTCTCATTCATATTGGACATGTGATTGTTGAGTCTTAGAAGATGTGAAAGATCGTCGCTTGATAATTGATTCAAAGGTGAGCTTTTTTTCGATTAAATAATGACGTTGGCGGAAACTACTGTAGCTGAAGTATCGGTGCTAATAATGCAAGATGTGTCTCGAGCAAGAGATGCCATATGAATAGCGTATGCCTTGCTGCTATTTGGCTCCGAAATTTGCAGACAGTATAAGTAGAGAGTTGTACTGGAAGCGCAAAATGCAGGTGCCATAGCGAGAAGCTTTCCGAGCTACATCTGTGTACTGTTGTTTTTGAGGTAAGGGGTTGTTTGTTGTTAGGGTGGTGCGTTTCTAACTAGGGATTGTTATTACCCTGCAAAGAAGGGAAGAGGACAGTGAAATCGCTTCATGAGTTTTATGGCTCGGCAAGTGAAGCAGTTGAACTGCTTGGCTAGATACCATTTACATCTGGCAAGTGAAGAAGGAAGCTCTCTACGAATAGTTTAGCAGATAAGATGCTAAGATAAAAGGATCAATGTAACAGTATATCAGACTACATTCTCACGATTTTTCTCATGAAAAATCACATATTCGATACCTTTTTGAAGTCAAAAGAGATAAAAGATTTCACTGCATCGGTAACCCCATTCTTTTCCGGTCGTACCTGCTGAACGAAGGATCTCTCTAACCTGAAGGGTAGGTAGATGTAACCTGAAGGCGATATTCGAAAAGGTTAAAAGAAGAACCGTTTGTCATGGAGATGCCACAAACACCTCCCCTATTTGTGGCATCTTCATGACAAACGGTTCTTCCTTTAATTGGTAGTGTCACTTGATTTGTGTCATGGGAAGTCCAGTATGCTGGGAACTAAAAGGCCGTGAAACCAATTTTTATAATTTAAGTACGTGCTCAAAAATTTGGTTTAATGTCATTTGGACTGACTGCTAACATTTGCATAAAAGTTACGGCGGTAATATCCGCCTAGCCCTAGTCCTAGCTGGCTTTTATGATGAAGGTTGAAATAATGAGCACCGTATCCTATATCAACGTTAATGAGGATCAAACGCTGAGCTACGACGCGGGACCTACTCTAGGAATGATAAGACTTAATAGCAAAGTACATCAACTCGTAGATATTCAAAAAACTTCGGCAGATCCGTCACTGAAATTGCTGATTTTACATTTGTTTATAATATTTTACATAATTCTCGGATGCATAAATTAAATTAACATTGGAATGCTTCGCAAAAAATGTGCATGTTTAAATTTTTGCCAAAGTGAGGCCAATGCAATTAAAAATTGCCATAACCAATTTTCTCACCTCCGCCTGCTTGGTCCAATAATTGAATTATGCAGATTGCATCAACAAATATTCAGAGATTTATAGTGCATAATGCGTGAGGTGGACGCGTAGTATTGCAAAATGCCCTGAAATTAATTCATAACTATGTTGGCATTTCGCTAGCACACTCGTGTTCGATTACATGCGTTACACATATGCTTAGGTTAGCCGGCAAGGTGGTCGCCTGCATTCATCTTATAAACAAAAGCGAATGATAGTTTTTTCCTTAAAAACTTTCACCGCGCCCAAGTATTTACGGCGGCCTAACGTTGACCACAGACACAATGTCTGATTTGAATTTTGCTTCCCGACAGGTTTTGGCTCCGATTCCTATGGACCGGACATCGAAGTGCGTTTTTTTCTCAATGAATATTTAATCTTGAATTCATTTTTGTTTTACATAAACGCAACATTTACACATGGATCCCCGAAAAACCGAAATTGATCCGTGACCAGAGCGTGGAGTCGATTAAGATATGAGACTTTGATGCACGTTAATTTTTTGGGGGTATATAAATAGAAAAATGTTGGATACTAATCATCAGTCGGGTTCAGCGGCACGTGATATTGGATACATTCGTTAACTTAAGTGGATATTCATCAAGATGAAGGTGAGAGGATGCGCTTAGGATTTGCGCAGGACAAAGTGTGCTAATGGTGGTCTTACTTGTTTTATTCAGGTGTTATTATGTGTTTTGGCCCTAGCCGTTTCGACTCAGGCTACCTTCATAGATCTAACGAAGCTGTTTGACTTCAGCGGTCTCTTCGGAACCGGCTACGCAAAAGGATTCTCGTACAACAAACCGGATAAAGTTATTCATCTCGTGCATCCCGATTTGCTGAATCACGACCATTCGGAGGAACATCATTACCATTCCGTCAGCCACGCTAAGCCCATCATCAAGGTGCACCAAGAACCACGACAGATTGTGCATAAGGAAGTGAAGGTCATCCATGAAGCTCCCATTATTCATCAGACTCCGATCATCCACCAAGCCCCCATTCATCAAGAAGTCAAAGTTATCCATGAAGCGCCCATTGTTCATCATGCAACCAAATTCTTCAATGCTGCTCCTTTCGTACAGGCAGGTCCCATTATTCATCATTCCGCCCCGATCGTGCATTCAGCCCCTATCGTTCACGCGGCCCCAATCCAACATGAGCAGGTCAAGATATTTCATCAGGCGCCAATTTTCCACTCCGCCCCCATCCAACACGAACAAGTGCAGATTTTCGAGCAAGCTCCTATTGCACCAGCAGCTCCAATTGTTCATCACGAACAAGTCAATGTAGTTGAGGAAGCTCCAATCGTGCATCAGGAATCAGCTGCATTCCATCATCATCAGGAAGCGAAAATTGTTCACGAAGCTGCCGTTGCTCCAGCCGCCATCCAACACGAAGAAGTTCAAGTTCTTCCTGCTGTGCATCAGGAAGTCAACCTTGCGCCTGCAGGCCCAATCGTATACGGAGGCCAAGAAGGGTGGTCTAATCAAGGGGGATGGTCAAACGAAGCAGGTTGGGCGAACCAGGGTGGATGGGCGTCCAACCAAGGAGGTTGGGTGGAGCAAAACGGATGGGCAGGCCAACAAGCTTTAGATGGTGTTACAGCTTACGCCGGCGGCTACGGAGGTGCCGAAGCAAATCTCCAACTTCAACCCTTCCACATTGCAACTATTATTGAAGATCACCATCACGTGAAAGCTCCACAACTTGTGAAATTCGCGCACGACGGATATGCTGGCGGGTTCGAATACGCTCAAGCACAAGGTCATGGCAAAGTCTATGGCCACAAGACTGTTACGTTAGGAAAGCCTTTCACCCTCTTGAAAATTCATGAAACTAGCAAAACAAAAGGTTTTTGGTGAACCTTGTTTTCCTAGTTCAAATAGTTTTGTTACAATCGAGCCATTTGTTGGTAGTTTTAAGTCCATAGTTAGTAAGATCAGTCGAAGCCAAATACAAAGCCTGAGTTGATGTTAATTTATATGAAAAAAAAAAATAAATGAATTTTGTTAATAAAATTTCTATTCAACATAAACAATTGCAGGTTGTTGTTTTTCCTGAAAAAAAATCAAAATATTTTTCAGTTGTGAACATCAATCAGAGCTTCAGTCCTCAAGCTAGCACTTGAGCTACAAGTGCTTGTTTTTGTAGACCGAATAGCAAATTGAACTAAATATCCTTTTGATGATTATAGTTACGTATAGAATGCTCTTATTTTGAGGAAGCAATCATAATGATTAAATGGCATCAGCTGATTGCAGTTTCTAGCATGAGAATGCTAGCAATGCATTTTTGAAGTTATGAAACGAAGTGGAAGTTTTGAGTCATTGTTCAAGAAAGAACGACTTTGAAGTCAAATTGTTGTTTTGATAAGAAAGCCGGAAAGTTAAATAAACGATTCGTATCCGATTTTGAAGATTTCTCCGATATTTGTAATGCAAATTAATTGGTTACATGCTGCTCAGTAACAAATTTGTGATTATCTAAATCGGAAATGTCCCAAATATTTATCACGTCCGCTGATCAATAAATCGTTGCGTCACCTCAACTTCATTAAATCATAACCACATTTGGGAGATAAGCGCCTGAGAAAACTGCATTTGACCCGATTACATAAGGGCCCCCTGGCCTCTACACATATGATAAAGATACGCTCGATCCAGTTTGTTACTATTAGCAATGCTCAGCTAATTTATTGTGGTTATTGTTGTTTTTTTCTAATCTGATCAATTCAATCGGAGATTTGAATTATTTTGTCACAAGAAAACAAAAAAGAAAAGTTTTCTATCGCTATCGCCATTGTGTCGATTATAATTTCCATTTTATAACACAGAGCGGAAACCAAACAACGAGAAGCGTTCGTAATTGAATTGCTTTATTGTTGGTGCGCTTTCCCGCACTCTGCCAGATTGATTTTCTTATTGTTGGTGGTCATATGTGCGATTGAATTGTTATTGTTAATCGTACTGCGGCCTGATATGCATCTCCCTTAATTAGTGTAAAATCTTAACGTACTTTTTGCTATCTTGTGTGGACTTTGCGCGGGCAACTTCAGAAAAAACGCGCAGATTTCTGCGGCTCTGCACCGATATTTGTGGAATCGGTTTCATGTGAGGAGATTTTCAAGTGTTTAATTTGTAAATCAGTTCCCATGTCTTGTTGTTTGTTCATCGAGTTGAGTGGAACCAAAATAAACTTATCGGAATATTCCAGCGATCAAGATTAGAAGGCGAACTTGAGAGATTATGAATTCTGGGTAGAGCTCCCCAAATGACCGAGCTCAGTGCAAGAATTACGTAAATTGTAGTCGCATTAAAAATCTCGTAAAAAGGAGCTTAATTGACTGATTGGAAGTGAATGTTATAAATCGATCAACTGGGACTGACTTTGCTTCAATTGCAGATAATACAAAGCATGAAATGTAATTTTTTGTATCATATATTGTTAATAATTTGTACTTAACTATCACGTGCAATGTTCTGTTTCATGAATATTTTTCTGTTTCTGTTTTCTGAGTACCAAACCTTGATCAACCATAGAATTGTTTGCGGTAGTTTAAGAGCCAAAAGTTGGCAAACTAGCTCCTACTTCTGGATTTAGACACTAAATTATTATAAACTAAACACTTAACAATCCTTTGTCAAGAATCTACAAAAGAAAAGCACAAAAAAGATAAACAATTTCTCAACAATCTCACGGTCACTGAGAACGCTCTCCAATTTCTCTTCGAAATTTGACTACTAAAGAAAATTGAAAAATTGTAATCATTTCGCACAACTCATTTCTTTGAACAAAAACTCTCATTTACTTCGACTTCGAAAAAGAGACTGAGGGCGTAGCTTACGTCTACTGAGGTCTCACCTTACAAGTGTGAAAATATAAGTAATTGACTTAAATTAGATCATGATGTTGCTCGCAAGCCGACATTGGAGAAAAGCGTATTTCACCTAAGATTAGGAAATAATACGATGATGAGTTTTCAAATTAATTTTTAAAATAAATTCCAAAATTTTATCAAAATCTCCTTTTGGAAGAAGTGTGAATTATGCAAAAAATCGACAATTGTGCCGTAACTAATTTCCTTGCCAAACAGGGAAAGTCAGTTGAAATTTTACTGGAAGAGATGGCGTCCGTTTACGGGGACTCAATTTGTGCCAAATCATAGTTTAGAACTGGCACAGTCTCTTCAAGCAAGGCAGGGCTCATTCAAAGAAGAGCCACGGCCCGGACGGCCGATCGAACAAATCGGGTCCCCTAATTGGAATCATTCAAAAAGTTGAAATATAAAAATAGGAAGATGCTAGACTACGGAAAACACAGCTTACTGAAATGGTTAGATTATCCAGCATGACAATTTGCTAATTTCTTCACTCGCCAATCGTCTTGGCCTAACAAAAATAGGCATCAGCGCGATGCAGAGAATGCTTCCGCCTTCTCAGAAGCAACAACGCGTAAAGTGTTCCCGCGCATTTTTGCACCTCTGTAGTGAAGACAAGAATAAACTATTGAAAGTGTTAGGGGAGTGTTAGGGGGACTATTGACTACACAAAGTGTTTGGGGAGAAAAATTTGATCTCATCATCACGAACCTGGGTCCAAAGAGGACTCTCTGTAGTGTCACAGTCATGTCAGGCGTGGACTCAGATCCTGTTGAAAGGTTACAAAGCTAAAGGAATACTGCTCATCAATTGAAGAGATAAATTGAGAACATTTAGAAAAGAGAAGGGAAAATTGACCAAAAGTGTGTACTTGCTTGTGCTAGGTGGGATTTGATATTTTGGAACACCTGTTGTAATCCGCCTCTCAAGTGTGGCAATTCCACCAAGGCGACACACTTAAGAAACATAATTTATCCAAACTCACTTCGTAAATATGACAACGCCGTCAGGGGGACACACGGGCGGAGAGAAAAAAACCCACCACGACGAAAACGCGGGGGATCCCGTTGCCGACAAGCGGTTCGTGCTGGTCGAGAGTGCTGCGATCCCCCCAATTTTGACGGAAATTCTAAAATCCGATTGATCAAAGCCAGCGAATAATACAGAATTGTCACAATATTGTATCGCGTGGATTTTTTTTGTTTCTGTGCAAACGACGTTCCCAATATCATTATTCCTCGAAACGTGTGTGGCACGTTCCGAATCAAAAAGTTGAATCGTTTTTGAATCGGCAGGAGAGTGGGCGCGGAAGATCGGCGACGGGCATAAGGTCAGTTATCTTGCAGAGTTACGTGCAAACAAAAATTCATTTGGCAGTCAACAAAAGTTTTGGCCCGAATTCCCAAGCCAAGTGGTATCCGTGAATGTAGCCCAAGTGCGTGCAAAGGAGGCTCGAAAACGAAGTGCGAGAACAGCAGCCAGGACTCATTGCATCGTGGACTGAATCGCGCCCGGGGCTGTTGTGATTGACAATTAAAGAAAAGCATTTAAAACAACTACATAAATGGGACTTCTAACCAATAACCGGTGTAGAGTGTTGCTGACGTATAATCAGAGTAACGTATAAGCGTATATATGTCTTTCAGAATACTTAACACGGGACTTAGTACCTCTGAAGACCTCTATTATGGTCAAGGGTAACACCCGTGATATAGTTATTGCATCAGCCTATTTTCCAGGAGATGCGGAAAACATTCCACCACTGGAAGTACAAAGGCTAGTAGCACATTGTGAGAGAAAAAATATTCCACTCTTGATCGGATGCGATGCTAATGCCCATAATGAGCTTTGGGGAAGCACTGACATGAATCAAAGAGGTTGTGAAGTATACGAGTTCATAATGAAATCAAACATGATTATCTACAACGTAGGGAATACACCTACGTTTGTCACTAGAATACGTAAGGAGGTACTGGATATTACTATCAGTAGTATGACTCTGGACTCCTTGGTTAAAAGATGGCATGTATCCGAGGAAACCTCCATGTTGGACCATAAAATTTTGAGGTATGACCTGGAGGGGCAGAGGATGGAGCCCATCATCACCAGGAACCCAAGACGCACTGATTGGACATTGTACAACACCCGTTTACGGGAAAATCTCCAGCATGTCTCTGTCAAAAGGACGCCCAAAAACCCTCTTGAACTTGAGTATGCTGTAGACGAAGTTAACAAGGCTATTGTGAATGCCTTTGAGGAAAGCTGTCCTGAACGCGTCATAATGGGGAGCAAAGAACCCATATGGTGGAATGAAGGACTAGCCAAACTTAGAGTGGAGGTGCGGAAACTTCACAATAAGGCAAAACGTACCAACGATTGGGACGAATACCATAGCATTCGAACACACTATGGGAAAGAAATCCGAAGGGCAAAGCAGCACAGTTTCGGATCCTTTTGCGAGAATGTTAAAGATACACCTGTGGCAGCTAGACTACACAAAGCCATGGCTAAGCAGGGTAGTAACTTTAACATTGCACTAAGAAAAAGTGACGGCAGTTTCACCAAAAACGAAAAGGAGCGCACTCTGTTGCTCATAGAAACCCATTCCCCGGGAAGCACTATAATATATGAAGGGATTGACGAGATGGTACAAGAACGGAGACCAAACAGCTCGGAATGGAAGGAGGTTGCGACCATCTGTACGGAAAAACGTATAAGTTGGGCTTTAAACTCTTTCCAGCCCTTTAAATCACCGGGAGTAGATGGGGTGTATCCAGTCCTTATTCAGAAGGGACAGAATCTGCTTATATCGCACCTGATACGCCTCTTTAGAAGTAGCCTGGCATTGGGATCCATACCAAATCCAGGTGAAAGCGGTATTTATACCCAAAGTGGGCAGAGCTGATAAAACTAATCCAAAGGCATGCCGACCTATTAGTTTAACGTCGTTTATTTTCAAAACGATGGAGAAAGTGGTGGATAATTATATTAGGACAACTCACCTATCCAAATACCCACTACATTCAAATAAACACGCATACAGGACGGGAAAATCAACAGACACCGCACTGAACGAGTTGACTAGCAAAATCAAAGAATCCTTAGAATACAAAGAGGTAGCACTAGGTGCATTCCTCGATATTGAAGGGGCCTTTGACAATACCAGCCATGATGCGGTAAAGAGGGCGCTAGTGAAAAGGGAGGTTAATCCTACCCTTATTCGCTGACTGACTCGGGCACTGGCGGGGCGAACCGTCGTATGTAAAGTGGGATCAAGCACAATCAACGTACGTACGGATCGTGGATACCCACAAGGAGGTGTTCTTTCACCACTACTATGGACTCTTGTGGCAGATGAAGTCTTAGTCAGACTGTCAGAAGCTGGGGTGATATGTCACGCGTATACGAATGATATAGCAATTCTAATCAGAGGAAAATTCGAAGGGACACTGTGTGATATAATGCAGGGGGCACTTCGAAATGTGAACAGCTGGTGCAAAGAGATAGGTCTAAGGCTTAACCCCGATAAAACCACACTGTTGCCGTTCACAAGAAGAAGAAATATGGACCAACTTCGCACCATATATCTAAATGGAACGGAGATTGAGTATAAAAATGAAATCAAGTATCTCGGATTGCTGTTGGACGGCAAGCTCGGGTGGAGCGGATACATTCAGGCAGTGTCTGCAAAGGCTGTCAGGGCTCTGATGGTGTGCAGAAACATGACAGGCAAGTTATGGGGTAACCCGGGAATCCTGCGGTGGATGTACACCATGATGGTGAGACCAATCATCACCTATGGAGCGGTAGCCTGGGCAGACAAAATCAAAGAACACAAGACGAGGCTTGCACTCGATCGAGTTCAGCGTTTGGCATGTGTCTGTATCACCGGAGCTATAAAGTCATGTCCCACGGCAGCTCTCCAGAAAATCTTAAACATATCGCCACTTCATTTGGTGATAGAAACAGTAGCGACATCTACAATGGCAAGAATCTTCCATGAAGGAAGAGAAAATGGCCTCATAATTGGGCACAAGGACCACGCTAAACTAGCAAAGGTGTCCCCTTTCATATATGCACCGTCGGATCGCATGACGTCGACTTTCAACTTTCACAACAGTTTCCGTGTAGTGCTGAGTGACAAGAGGGAATGGAGCGTTGAATCCAATATACACCTCATAAGACGGAATGCGATCAAGTGGTATACGGATGGTTCCAAGACATCTGAGGGAACGGGAATTGGAGTATTTGGGCCTGGCACCAAATACTACCAACCGTTAGGAAGTATGCCAAGTATCTTTCTGGCTGAGATTTATGCCATTGCTGTAAGCGCACGACTCAGCATAGACAGAGGATACAAAGACATAACTATAGCTATAATATCCGATAGCCAAGCAGCACTAAAAGCACTTGAATCCCCGGTGATTACATCGAGAGATTGTTGCAATGCACTTAACAAATTGAGTGCGGACAATAGAGTTACCCTATACTGGGTGCCAGGGCACGCAGGTATCGAGAGTAATGAGCAAGCGGACCAACTGGCGAGGAAAGGAGCATCGACAGCATTAATCGGCCCTGAACCCTTTAGCGCAATTGAAATGAATCTCATTCACAGGGCCCTAAAGGAAAATGAGGAAAGAGAATGCAATAGGCTCTGGAATGGACTTCCAGGGCTTCGAATGTCGAAGCTTTCCTCGACGTTTATGACGAGAAAAAGTTTCGAGCGTGCATCGAAATGAATAAAAGAAAGCTAAGGGTCCTGACTGGGATGTTCACGGGGCACTGCACACTCGGAGGGCATCTCAAAAAGATGGGCTTGACAGCGAATGATGAGTGCAGATTTTGTGATCTTGCGGAGGAGACACCGGTGCATCTGCTGGCACACTGCGACGCCCTGTCCCGCAGCAGAAGAGACAGTCTGGGAGGTTGCTTATTGACTTTTCGAGGAAGATCGATCTGCTTGAGGCGCTCTAGGCGCACCGGAAGCGGGGGCACAATAAACCTGTAAGGGTTGACCTGTAAGGAATGACAATCAATCAATCAACGTATAAGCGTATAATCAGTTTCAGTAAATTATTAATATCGTAAAAAGACACAAAAGCTTTCACAACGGGTAGAATAATTCGATATTAGTCAATAAGAAAATTGTTTGTACTTTGATATATCCACTGCATGACTACTAAGTGTAGCTAGTTGTACTTGGTGGTATAATATCAAACCGTCTCATGCTCATGGGAATGAGGAATCGGTTACGTTTCGATATCTGGCTTAGCATGAATTCGCCCAGCTATCGGTTCGGCATACAGAACAATTTGGAAAGGACATAAATATATCGCTCGGAAGTGTGCACACCTCATTTATTGAAAATTTTAAGGGTGGTGCTAGGTCATGCTGTGTGAATCCACGCTCATCGGTAGATATATAACGATCTCGTAAGCATTACTAACATTACTAATTTACTTATTTAGATATTTCCATTAAATTACTAGAGAAATGGTATCTATTACTTTAAAAAATATTTAATATTAATTACAATACACTTCTGTTGAATCAGCTTTTTCTTCATTTCCTAATATTTTAATTTGCTATCGTTTCACATTTGATCGTTGTTAATTGAACATAATTGTATAATTATATATAATTGTATACTTATAAGATAAGAATTTAATGTTAAAATTGTTAATAGGATTTTCACCATTATTGCATCATTTGGAATAAGTTATAAATGAAATGCTAATTTGAAATCTCTTCTTTCCTTCCATCGGACCTTGTTTTCAGAAGGAAAGTGATGGCGCGAATGTAAGTGCAGGAGGAGTGTCTCACCGGTTCGGGTCCTGTAGTGCGGTTTGTAGTTCGGTCCGTAAATTTCTTTTGGTATTCGCGTAACCACTCGATTTCTTTTTTTTTTTGCGATAGGGTTAATTAACGTAGTGTATTTTCGGGCACTGCGATATTTAGGATATCAGTGAGCGGTGGAGCGATCGATTTTGTTGGGTTGATTTGTAAAAAAATGTAAAAAGCATAGTAAAGTAATGATTGAAATGTTGCCTTCGGATAATCGGGTTTTTCGATGGCTGGTTCAATAATGGAACCAGAGCGGAAGTTCACTTGGGTCCGACTCACGTCCGCAAATCTCGCCGCCCTGAGCTAGTGGCCAGCAGCCACCATCGTAGTGAACTTCCGAGTGGCCGAGTCGTTAACCCTCAGGGTACACCTCGTTGCCACGTCTCTAGGACTCCACGTCCGGATGTCGGTGCGAGGCCGACTCGTCTTGCTTTCGTCGCCGTGACGATTGCTGAATAAAATCCATTACACACCCACCCTATTGTTCGGACGGCTCCCAGTGTTTATCTGTTCCCAAAGGTTAAAAAAAGAGCTTCGTAGGAAGAATTTTCTAGTGATGAAGAAGTGACGGCAACAGTTGCAGCTAATTTTTTTGACAAAGACAAAATATTTTTTATGAAGGTATACATAAGCTAATGGTCTAATTTCATTGTCAACCTTCATTCCGTGAATGATATGACAGATACTACGGATAGTTTGATAGAGCTTTTGAAGGATGGAAAATAACGAATTTTTCATAATAGCACGAAAAACTTGCCAACAATGAAAGACAGGGTAAAGAACCTGAAACGGTGATACGAATCAAAAATTTATAATGAACAAGTCCGTAGAGAACTTCACAAACTTCACAAAAAATAAAACTTTTGAATTCCGAATCAGGCTTAACAAAGCATCTCAATGGGACGTGATCAAATTGAAGAGATTAGAAGCTCTAATACAAAGCAAGCAATTTGAAAGGAAACTGTCGAAGCACAACATCACCAAGAGAAACGAGAACAGGCCAAGTAAACAAAACAAGGATTTAAGATTGTTAAAGGATTGAAACAGAAGCCAGTTTACTAAATACACTGCGGATAACGTGAACCCCATTTGGACGCAATTTATTCAACTGATATTCCTGTAAGAATCGATAAAACGCGTGGAAAAACCATAGAATAGTTTATTGTAGAACGCACGAATTTGAGAGTAACAAACCCATTTCTTCCTCCGCATAAAGTGCTGGCCGAAGATCCACGATTTGATTTGTACAACAGGTTGGGGAGAAATAAAATATTTGCCCAATAGTACTAGCAAACATGGAATAAAGAATAGGGACGAAATAATCGGGAAATTGGATTGACGAATAAGCTTGACGAAACATCACAGTATCCTTTAGCTTGCAGTCCCTTTACCCAAATGTCTTAAAAGTTTGGTTAGAAGAATGCGTTGTCGAGGAGTAAAGTTACAATGGGGAAGTTGGACTGAATAAGCTTGACGCAGGTATCATGGTATCCTTTGACGTGAATCTCTTTACCGAAGCATTCAACTAATATAAGGACTATCTCACCTCGAAGACTATCTGATAAAACATGATACATCTGTAGACTGGAGGAAAAAGGCAAAGACATTCTCAAAATCAGTTGACCTTCTGCTAGGTAGCAATAGTCCGCTTTCAATTCTTTTAAGCGATATCTTCATTGGATATATTGAAGCCATCATGAAAGAAATAGGCATCATCTCAAAAGGTTAATGTTTTTCCAATCGTCAAATACAAAAAGGTTGAAACGTAATTAAAAAAATCAACCGAGTTAACCAAAATATAAAATTCACTATGGAAGCAAATGAGAAGAAAACCCCAAATAGTTGGCGAACCCCAGTTGGCGAATACAGTATCGAAAGTTTGGGTGAATTTGTGTATCTACGCACCAAAATCGCGAGAACCATTAATGAAAGAGACGAAATAAACCGTAGAATACAGCTCTCAAATAAAATCTTTCACTCAGTTCTGACGATTATGAAGACCAGTGCATGCATAGAAAAACAAAGCTCAAGCATGGAAATCTGGGATAAGACCTGTGCTATGCTATGGGCGTGAAATAGGGACCCTAACCCAAGCATCCGCAAATATATTGAACGCCTTTGAGCGATGGGTCCTGAGGCGGATAAAAGGAGCGAAGTTAGACGGGGACCAATGGCGAATTCGATACAACCACGAGCTAAATAAAAAATTTTCGTCAGTTAAGATGTGCTAACGATTGTAAGACTGCGGAAGCGTCAATGGGTTGGCCATGCGAATCGTATGAACGAACAACGGATAGGCAATAAGGTATTCGTGGGAGAACTACAGGGCGGAGTCTAGGGGGAAATCGAGGAAACGCTGGTTGGACTCTGTTGACGAAGATAGTTCATTCCTGCTCGGATTTGAAAATGGAGTACGCGGTCAATGAACCGAGACAGTTGGAGACACCTGCTGCAGGAAGCAAAGACCCGAGAGGGGCTGTAGTGCCATGAAGAAGGAAAGGAAGAAGTTAAACCTCTGTAAAAATACTAGGAAAGTATCTAATTTTTTTTTATTTCATCAAAATTGAGAGATCTTTGAAGTCAGCAGATACATGTAGAAACTTTTGGAGAAAACGATCCAAGCAGAAGATATAGACGTGGTCTCGGAAATACGGAAGTATGATATTGATTTGCTAGATAGTGTCAGTTCAGGAAGAGCAAAGATACTTGTGGGACGGAACCGCAGAGGTTATTGTATGAAAGACCTAAACTCAGAAAAATCCGGAAGTACGATAAATAAGGATTAAAAAAGCAACTACCCACTGCTTGCCAGCAATGTGAGACATCCGAAAATTGTCGTAAATTTCTGTTTCAACGGTACGAAAGATAGCAATTGATATGATAGTAAAATTTGATAGTCCCTGGGAAGATTTTGATGAGGGTTCCAACCATACCATTAACGTTATATTCACCTCTTTAATAATCAGTAGAATTTCGACATTAAAATGCATGAACTACAGTTTTGACTGAACGTGCGGCTTCTTAAAAACCTATATACGTTTTTCAACTAGGCTGCTTAGGCTTTTGAAACTTGTGGGACACGTTTGCAAATCTTTTCCTTTTTCACCTTTTTTTTAAATCTTGACTGCTCAGCTCTGAACGATCTAACTTCAGCGATCTCCTTCAGCTTTTTCGGTAGATCATTGGAAAACTATCACTTTTCAGTATGAAGGATTGTTTTTTCCTCCCATTCCCATATTTATGCATTCTTACACTTTTGTTGCTCTTTATTACGATATTTCATTGTTTTCAATGAGTAAGGTCCTACTAGGGAACACCATAGGGTATGAATTTTCATACTTCAATCAATCTCCATTAACTCTGACTCTAGTTTTAACATTCTGCTTGGGGAAAGTATTTACTAGAAAAATTCAGAACAACATCAACATAAACAATAAGCTTCCAAAATCATAAACTAACAATGAATTTGACGCGGAAACTAACCGATGATAAATATGAATTTATTGTATGTATTAAGTTTAGATAACAACAAACACTATAATTCATTAGAAAAAGATTATATGATTAGATACGAATATTTTATTTTATCTATGGTGTAAACTCAAAGCTTTGTGAAGTTTTATTGGTATGCGATCTGGCGTAATAAAAATACAAAGTTATGCAAAAATTAGTATTTTTGCTTCTGCATTGGGGACGAAGACTTTCTTCGCCAACACCTTTGAACTCGAGAGATCCGTTTTTCAGCTTTATAGGGATCAGTATACAGTCGCACATTCTTACCGAAAGTGATCAATTTACTATGCTTTTCTTTATAAGAAAATCCACCCGACTGCAAACCTTCATTTTCAGTTAACAGATCATATTGATATTGCCCAGCAAATTTATTGTATATCCAAATGTTTTTTTCTGTTCTCCTACTCGAAGATGCTTGTCGTTCATTCACAAATTGCCCCGTCCTTCTCTGGAGGTATATTATGCCTACCCTTACTAGCTTTTCAAGAATATTTGGGGTACGCGAAGCAGATCTTGGTTCCCTTATCACTGGCAGATAAGCAAAACCTTCAGGTCCTTCCAGTATTCTGAGATGTTAATATCCATCAAATAAGTGTTGATTGTGTTAAGTAACATGTCAGGGCAAAGGCACTAACTATAGTACTTCATTTCGTCCGCAATCATATCCTTTGAGCTTCCGCTTTTTGCCCTTCCGGGTACGCTTAGTTCTTAATTCCGATTAGTGAGTCAGATTTTCGTTAGACAAAGGGAACGAACGATACATAGGGACGAGAAACAGGACGCTCCCGTAATTTTTGTTGTTACGAGTACACAAAGCATTTTGCAGGTATCGAGTTTCTGCATGTATTTTTCCATTTTTTCATACGCAAAGCTCCTTGCCTCTGTTCCTATGCGAGACACTCTTAGTATGACTCCATACAAAGAGCGTCAATCCAGACATCTGAGCCGTATAAGAGCGCAGACTACATTACGCTCATGAGCAGACGTCTTGAGGTTGTTCCTTCAGTGCATAGCGTAACAACAAACAGCGATAAGGCCATTGAGAGCCGACGCTTCCGCAACTTTATCCACTGACGCTCGGACCTAATCAAAGAAGTTCATCTTCGAGTCAATTATTAAACCAAGGTATTTTATTGATTCCTCCGACGCGATGATCATTTCTCCAACCCAAACGGGAATAACACGAGGGTTGCGCTCTTGGTCAGAGTGACGACTCCGGTTCTTTTCCAACGCTAGACTAAGCTGACGACTGATCATTCACTCGCTCACCGACCCTCCAATGTGTCATAGATGAGCGTGTAGTCTTTGTGTTTTTGGGCTTCTGCCCGCTATATCTCATTCAACATCTTGTTATTGCACCGTCCGTGGATCGCCCCTGCCATGAAAGAATGAAATTGGCTCCCTCGGCCTAAGGTAGACGCTCGTAAACGGCATATCCGCACACCTTATCATCATAATCATCAATCAAATCATAATCAGTAAACATAAAAGTAAAAGTAATGATGAGAATGAATGAGAATGAATCGCTACGGTCCAGTTTTCAGGACTTTCATCAGCCCCTATTAATATTAATTTTCCACTAATTTTTTTAACGTGCTTTCCCTGGATAATGAGATGCATGTATGTGACTTACGCAAAATTTATGTCGCTCGATTAGTTAAGCCAATGGCCATTGGCATGCAAATTTTTTGAGCCGCAATCGACGAAATTTCCCGCTGATAGCTCAGAAGGTCATGTTGGAGGCAATTGTGCAAAATGCTCCACAAAATCCCATTAATCTCCATCTTTCGTGAGTCAATTTAGTTCGTGCGCCACGCTCTCCTGCAAGAAGCGCGCTTTCATTTGAGAAAAGCCAAAGAAATCCGCGTAAACCTGACACAAGACAGCCACCGGCACGTACTTCACATATGGGAACATACGCGAGATGCAAATCAACCGAATTTGGAGCTTTCGCGGTAAAAAGTTACAATTCGTAGTTTTTGCCTGCGAAAAAGGCAAACCTGGTCCCGGCAGTGGTCGTTATATATCTGTTATGTATCGACGATTACCTTTACATATTATGTTGTTTGTCATTCATTGAGATTTTATCGCTAGGCATTACATAAACGCATACGCGAGATTTTGCTGAATTAATCTCCATAAATTTGATTGGTTTTGCTTTGCACTTCGGAACCGACGGAAGACCAGAATACTTGGGCATTCCAAAACTGCTTTCGAACTTGCCTCCGGTTATAGTTCGTAAATGAAAATGAACTTGATTATGGTGGACCCAAGTCGACTCGGATTCAATGGATGCATCATGTCGTTCATTATGCAGATTAACTCATTGTCCATACACTCATAATAGTCGGAGTGATTTGAATGAATGGTAATTAGTCAACGAAATAGGTGGACAATAAGTGAAGCGGAAAGGATTTAGGAAGTGCCGTGGGAATTGAGTGCTGTAAGATATGAAAATTCCTCGGAACAAGTGGAAGATTTCCATTTGAAAGTGATTTATCTACAGCGGACCGGAGGAGAATTATTTAATAGTCACGATGGTGGAAGAGGAAAGCATTTATTAGAATCTTTCGAGCCCTTTTATAACTTGGGTACTGACGCGGAGCCTGGAACTAGGATTCACAGGTGTAAACCAAATCGTGCTATGGAGAAGATGGGACTGTTCATAGATAGAACACCTGGAAAATAAAGTTTAATTCGCGGTTACTAAGTTTATTTATGTTTAGGCTTTTCGGTTCTCTAATAAAAGTATCCTCAGGTGGGGTCCTGTCGGAGCTCGTTCGGGAGTGATCTTTGCCACTTGGTGCCCTTAACTTATCTTCGGGACTATGAAAGGCTTGACCCTAAGATCATCTCTGTTCTTTCTCCAACAGTTTCTGAGTAACTTCACGGAATTTCAAATATTGTATTGTGTATTATAACGAACATTTTTACAGCTCAATTACATATCTGAATCCGTTGGAAAGCTACGATCAATATTTCACAATTAAACATTCAAGTGTTCGGAAGTTTAGAACCCTTTGATCTGAGGGGTCAACTGCAAGCTTTTGTCGTATGATGCTATTGTTTACAGATGGTCCATCCTGTCGATCTACAGAAAACAAGGATGTCCCCTAGCTCCGGAGTCGCCAAGAGTTCCAGTTCTCTATTTTTATTATAACTCCGCCAAGATAGGCATTTGCTGGCCTTATTTGCACAAACTAGAATGACAGTTTTTTTCTTCGCTACAACCCTGGCAGTCGTTTTCCGTTTGAATTCCTATTTTTCGGCATGTTGCATTACGGGAGTGCCGCCCGTATCTATTGTTAACACTATGCTAACGCCATTTTTGATTTTCCTCGGGCGTTGTTTTGTCCTTATTTTGTTTGGATGAGTGTAGCTCATTAAAAGTTCATTCATCCTGTCATTCTGTTCTGTTGTATCTACCTCTATCCAGAGGGTTTAGCTGATGGTACCAATGACATCTTGATCGCGTCTATTCTAGTTGCACTTTGGTCAACTAAGCTCCTCTTACTGGATCATCCACTTTTTAATTCTCGACCTCGCTGTGAGCAACGACCCATGTGCGGCTGTGAATAATTATATTCCTTTGTTAAGGTTTTTTTTGGCAGTTTCTTAGTCATGTTTATGGTAAGGATTTCCTAGTGGAAAACTATGGTACGCCTCTCAAGTTTGTTCCTTATCCGTTTAGCAGCCATCAGTGTTTATCACAATTCTACTTCCAGATGTGTCCCCTTGCTTCGTTTCGCATTCTTCACTAGTGGATATGTTAATCCTAATCCTTAATTGACGAGTTCTCATTTCCCGGAATTTCAAGGAGAAGACTTGTCTCGTTTGAGAGAAGTTAGATAACTAACTTGATTTTAACATGAAATTCCTCGTCTGAAAACCAATTTATCGAGTGGCATGAGGTTGAGCATGATCTGCAAAGCAACAGTTTGTGTAGTCCTAATGAGTTGTTCTAGTTGTTTTACTAGAAGTGAAGTGGTTTCCTTTCAAAGTACTGGTTTCTTTTCATAGTACTGGTGTCCTTGCAAGCGAGCTTGCTAGATACTACATTATAGAGTATCTTGGCGACTCGGTCTGCAAACCACATTCCTGGAGGTGAATGCACCTAACCCGGACAGCTTGTAAGCTATCGCCAATAATTATTGGTTTTAAACTAATGGGTAGATCGGCCTTCGGGAAACGTCGTGGTTGTGTAACAGGTAGAGTCTTCTTCTAATGAGACTTAGCCAGCACGACACTAGTCTGCATTCTTGGCATGAAAACTGTGAATTCGGGAATAGATTAAATAAATTTTTTGCAAATATGTTATGTTGCTAGCTGTTCTTAAATGTAGGATATCAGAATTTTTGCTATATTATGTAATTTACACAATATAATTTTATGGTGATATAATATTTAGAAATCATTTTAATAATAATGAACAAATATAGAATATAATTAGCATAAACTCAAATGTAAATAGCATATATGCAGAGTGTTGAGTCGCGACATTTTCGATCGCGCTCTTTTTCGATTGCGCCCTTTTTTTGAACGCGCCCTTTTTTATTTCTGATACTGACGTCTGTCTAGTGAGCGGTCTTTTTCGAGTTTCGGAAGTTCATTTTCATCTCTCAGAATTGCAATTTTTGAGTCCTGGAGAAGTTAAGAACGTGTTTCAATAAAGTACAGAAAAGTCTATAGTAGCTTTCAATCCACCAACTAATCCAATTATCTCAATGAAAAAGTACCAACAATATCGTGTTGAAATCAGCATAAGCAGCAGCACAAGTGGAAAATTTCGATTAGGTGCCTGCATTGTTCTCATCACAAGCCATTTAATTGCGATCCTTCCATCTCTGCTCTTCTAAATCTCACAACACTATCCAGTCTTTCCCTTTCCTCTCCTGAACCACGTCGACTCGCCGTGAACGCCACATATCAAAACTGAGTTCGATCGGTAAGTCTCTTCAATTAAATCATGGTATTGCAAAAATACAAATACGAGTGAATAAATCCTACCAGTATTGCAAAATATACACGTAAAGATATAAAAAATAGAGAGTCTACGAGCGAGTTATCACTGTCCGCACGAGTTAAAAGAATTAGACTAGCTAATATTTCCCTCACCGGCTTTTCTCATGCTCGGCTCTTCTCGTGACTAGGCTTAATCAATAAAGAATATGGAATCAGGGGGTTGATCGAAATTTTGATGAGTTTGAAACCGGCGTTAAACTTGAATACATAGTTTAAGGTTCTAACTTAATTTTGATTGCCATAAGTATATGAAATCTGTTTAGAATTCATGATAAAAACTGAAAAATGATTGTTACATTAATCGCATGCTTTAGCAGGCATATAACTAATAAACAGTGAGATAGAATCGTCAAAAACTAGTTTCTGTAGATATGCATGCATACATTCCCACTAATAAAACTCCTAAAATATTGAATACATTTAAACTGTTGTTGACAATCTTCTTTTATCATTTTAATGTTCGTCCGTGTTCGTTTCTGAGCTGTCAATGAGTTTAAAGTTCCCTTAGAAGATGTATTAGGGGTAAGGGTAGGTTCACGATTTCCTCGCAGTGAATTAGTTTACATTATATTATTCGATTGGCTTCACAAAACATTAAGTAATTAAAAAACCAAACGCTAAAAACATTGGTAACTAACTATTTCAATTCTCCCAAAGCATACCAAGTGCGCGCGTTCACTTTATTTCTTTAATGGAATTTTAGAACTTGACCACGTGCTCATTCGGGTCTCAATATAACCGAAGTCATGTAAATGTCAAATTGATTACCAATTGTACCAATTCACATTTTACAATACAAATTTTGTCAAATTTCAAATCAATTTAACTTTGATCTATTTTATTATTTACTTGAAAGGGCTGATGCTGATTGATTTTAATGTTTGTATTGTTTGGATGTCATTTTTCGGGGAGTGACCTTTGTAAGGAGTTGACAGTCCCGTTAAGTTTATCTCCTATGCTATGCCCCTATACTGCTTTTTGGGGCGAATAAAGAAAGAAGAAGAATGAATGTTCTAGAGGGCTGATGTTTTTTTCCAGAAGGTTCATTTCCTATTTGCAGTGTTCTGCAACAAACAGGAAATGTACAAACGTTCACAAAATTCAAACCATTTTCGAGGTTACTAGTAGGTTGCTAGTAGCCAGACATTCGTTAGATTTGCAAAAAAATACAACTTCTATGAGGTGGCATGGTCGAAAGGCTCAACCTGATGATAGATGAAGACTTATGAAAAGTTGAGGGTGAAGTTAAGAAGTATTGGGACAATAGAGTACCAACTAATCTAACCAAAGTAATCTTTGAACCAGATATCATTCAATTAGATAGAGGTTTTTTAGTGAAGCAAAGGGTATAACAGAACTCAATGCAAGATAGCAGAAATGATCATTTGAATTTGGTGAGTTAAAAAATTAAAGCGATGATTTTGAAGAAATACAAGAAGTTTTGCGATACAATCCAAAGCGCAAGTAAGGCTAAGCTAAAGTAAGTAAGTAAGTAAGTAAGACTTAAGCTAAAATCTTAATTGTCGCGAGAGTACTGCGCTATTAAAAGCGCTAGTAATGTTGTCTTTCATAATCATCGGGTTCCCTACAAGTCTACCATCAAAAAGCTTTACTATTTTGTTCAGTATTTCTTTTTCAATGGGTAGTTTCCACCTGCAACAAACAGCATTCAGCTGTTTGTTGCAGGTGGAAACTCAGAACAGGGTGGTGAGGAAGGTCGAACAAAAAAGGCCATTTAAAAGGCACTGCTGTTGGTCTAAGTATTGGAAAAACAAGTATGTAAGCGAAAACAAAACTAATAGAGTATCACAGGAAACGACGGATGATGTCTGTTTCTTCCGCTGAAGGAGTATGTAAGCTCTCAAATAGACATTTATGATACAATTAAATTAGATTACAAACACTGCTGGAAAATATGGACAATAGGCTCAGGAGGAACAAGCTATATGGTAGCTTATAAACAGTTCTACGGAAAGTTCAATGCGCAAACATACGTTTGTACATATGAATATTTGCGCAAAAACAAACTAAGAACCCGCAACATGTGACTAGGTTGGATGTTGTAAGATCTACTACAGAAGGGGAAAATATTGCTCATACGCGAGCTAAAATGAAGCCTTCCTTTTTGCAAAGAAGCAGACAAGGGTTTCGTGAGCTAATTAACACGGTATTACATGGTCCGAAAAGTGGTTGCCCTAACATTCATTATATATTGATTATATAGATTATACACCCTAACATATATTCCATTACATAAAAATTCAAAACCAACCTCAGCATCGATCCTGTCAAATTTTGACATTTGGCTTTCTCATCTTCAAGACACAGCTTCCGAAGTGACGCTACCACAAAATTTTTGCGACAATGGTGAAAGTGAAATTTCGTGTTTTGATAAAACATTGTTTTCGTGGGCAAACAAAGGAATGACTTGATAAATGTTATAATATATTTGTCCCATCATACTCAACCATTAAATTTTGTCGTGACCGTACGAGCATTAGCGATGTTCCGCGATCGGGAAAGCAATAAGTTCGGAAAAACATCAAAAATCTTCTCCTTTTTTGATATTTTTATTCGCAAAATTGAGTGACCGATGATTCGTGTTGGACCGATGATTCATGAATACTTACGTATGCGAAATGTGTGCCGCGTTTCCTAACAATTGACCAAAAAGCAAAACGTATTCGTCCTTCAAAGCAAAATTTTGATTTATGTCGCACAATCAAAAGGAATTTTTGAGGCGATTCGTGACAATGAAAGGATACGGACTTACGCCTATGTTCAATCGGCAGTTGACGGGATAGCTTATGTTTGGTGAAAGCCGTAGAAAACGCCCGAAGACGCCAGAAACAGTAGGTAAGGTTCTAGCGGTTTAATCTTCATAGATAATTCTACGACAATCATTCTGCTCGGGATACGCCCGATAAGATGGGTGTGTCCTACCGCGTATAATAGTCATGTATTTTGATACTGACAGATAGTACGTTATGCTAAAATATCCTAACACCAAAGAAGAGGATACTTGGTTGACTGGAGGAGCCGTCCGCTGGAACCCTTCCACTCGCGAATCTCCAACGTGCAGGAGTATACGCCTGATACTGTCCTCAATGACTATTTCCTGTTTCCGCGGTTGAAAATCTGCTCATCGGGAGGAGATTTAATTCGAATGAGGAGCTTGAGAATAATCAAATGCCTATTTTGAGAGAGTTTACGCGGGCCAATATCATTAATTAATAGAAATGTTGTGCATTAAGTGCACTAAGTAGCGGTGAAGCAGTGAAACCAACTTTGAAATGTTTGATATCAATAATATATTTTTTTTCCTTATAAAATATAAGTACAACGAAAAAGTGGAAGTGTACAAAAAACAAACATATACATTCAAATATAATAATTCAGACTCACTTTCAAACATACAGCGCTAATTAAACATCTATTCAAAAACTGACTCACGACTTTTTTGTCTTCAAAGCTCAAATCATTCCATCGGAACGGGCAATCGGAATGAGTATAATCGAGAAAATTGCAAAATTCCTTAATGCTATTTTCCAATCATTGGGAATTGCGTACGGCAAGAGAACTTGTGTAAGACGATTAACCTCGTGCGACGCGCAAACGAAGATAAACGTGGTTATGATCATGTTCATTGTAGGGAATCCTGGTAAGAGAACAAGGACTCCATGTCGATCAGCTGCCAGCCAAATATGGTATTGGCATATGAAGAGCTCCAACGAGATTCGTCCGAACCAAGCGAAGAAGGATGAATAGCGTGTCCGCAGGATGCCTGATATATTGCGCAGGACCAAGTAGCCAATGATGGGAATGAAAACAATGTAGGAATGAATTTCATCACAATCCAATTTGTTGCGGCAAATAAATGAGAATGAAACGTAGAATCCAACGCCCAGAATTGCTGCCAGGGTTATAATCAAGGCAAGTCGGCGCGAAAATAAGTTTCCGCGGTTGTTGTCGTCGAAAATGTTATTCTTCTTCGCAATGTGGAACACCGACGCGAAAATCATTCCGTAGGTTACCGAATAGCGATCGAGTTTCCACTGATACCACCAGTCGTGGATGTCGTCATCGGTTGTCACAAAGAGCGCTTTCCATGGTCTGGTCACGAAAATTCTTTCGAAGAAGACCTCGGACATGTAGAGCACGGTCACCACACTCAGAAGTCCGACGAATTTCAAAACCAGATACAGGTAATGGTACCCGTTGCTCTCCACGCTCTGCGAGGTTATTTGTGGCGGCAGCGCCAGCAAAAAGTACACCATGCATATCCAAAACGATATGAGCGGGACGAAATAATAAAACTGATATGGACGGTTCATGCAAAAGCATAAAATCACTGTTATAAAATTTGTTCTAAACATTGCTTGGCAGAATTGCACAATTCCTGCGTTGCCTGTCTGCCATATGAGTGTAAAGTCGGCGTAACCGATCAAGAACAGATATGCGCTAATAAGGACTTTGATATGCATTTGGATGGGCAGCACTCTATCCGCGCCGGTCATGTAATATATTAAGATCACCAGAAGCATCCATCCTTTTGTTTCTTCGGTTTGGTCCCGGTTAAGGACATTCGTTAAGCCGCTGTCTTCGGTAAAGAACAATCCTAAGGCGAATAGATATCCAACTGGTATCCAAAAGCTGAATTCTGAGTAGTACTTGTTTTCTTTCATGAAAAAATTTGTTCGATCGCAGAGATAAAAGTACGCAAGGATAAGACCAAGCGTTGCAGCTGCAATAATCGCTCTTGAAAAGTCCGCAGCGACGGCGGCACTCTCATTTGTGCTTTGACTGAGCGGCATGTACAGTGTGCTGCCTCGTAGATGAAGGTACCATCGGTGCACAAAAATACCGACGGCGAGGGTAATGCTGTAAATAGTGAAAAGGATACAATGTCAGAATGTTTATATGAAAATTATTTTATTGTAAGAGAGTTGTAAAAGTTCTTGCACTTTTTCTATGAAAATAGACTTCAGCTCAAGTAAGAATTAGCGATACCACAGAGATCCACCAAGAACTAGCCATAAAGTTCATAAAGAACGAGCGATTCGAAGCATAACCTACCACTAGACACGATCTGTGCCTCGGTATGGAGAAGGCATTGTTAAGGATCAAATTTTAGATAGCGCAATGTAAACTAAACGAGAGGAACGAAACAGGAGACTTTAAGCAACCTTTCCTGACGATCAAAAGTTGAAATGGAAGTTGACATTGTGTTTTCAGTAGCTACCGCGGTTGAAATTAATTGTGAAAGCATTTTCCAAAGTAACTTGCATGCTGTACTGTATTTGGTTTGCTTGGTATGCCTGCAGATAAAGAAGAAAATAGGAGTCAATGAGAGGGCTTTTGCATCGTGATACTATCTTTTAAAGGGTACTGCACTGTTTCTGTAAGGACAAGAGGGCGAAGTTCCACTGCATCCTGGGACATACTTAGGAATCAATGAACATAAGAGTTTACAAAAAGGGAAACAAAACTGTAGCCAGTGTCAGTGTCGTGCGCCATAATAAAAGGTAAAAGAGAAGCCAGTTAACTACGCTGGAATGAGAGAGAGAGGTGGTCAACAACAAAAACTCTAGGGAAAGGATGCTGTAGAATGAAAACGTAATTCGTTGGCAAGCTGCCAAGCCTTTAATGTATTTGATTTATGATCCTTACCACTGGTACGCATGCCTGCAAGCTAGGAGCTGTATCCTCAAAGTGGGTTGTGCAGCAACTGTCAACAATCATGAGGAAGGGAGATCGTAGGTCCCAAGGGCCCAGATAGCTCTGAGGGAAGATATTTGCAAAGAATGAAATTATTTCTTTTAAATCTATTTTTATATTAACCAAGAAGCTTTTATTAAACTTTAAAAGACATTTGACCTTTGAAGTGTTATAATTAGCTTATGGAGAGTCGCGGCGGCATAAATTTCGCTTGAGAGGAAGCACGACAAATTTATTGACGACCAACTTGTCTATTTTTAACAAAATTAAGGTGAAACGAAAGATTGCTCTTGCTAGGCTTCACAGTCACTCTGATGGGAACGAAATTTTTATGGATAAGACGTTGGAACGAGTTTTCTTCATTCGTTGTTTCCTTTCTAATGCCATACAGTTGCGTTTCGGCTGAATTCTATCTACGGTTTGTTGCTTGGGTCTCGAAACAAATTTTGATTTGAAATTCAATTAATAAGACATAGTTTGCATTCCAAATTCTTTACAGGCATCAGGATTAATACTTACATGACCCCAAACACTGCGTAGGTCAGCACCTGCAGAACCGTATAAGGTTCAGCGCTGCTACAACACGTTCCATCATTGAAGTTCATGTAGTCGTTGCAGTGCACATTCAATAAAATCTGCACATTGTGCCTTAGTGCTAGAGGACTCAGTTTATACCCATCGACAGCTTGATCCAGCAGCCCATTTGCTATACTGTTTGACGACTCCCAGATTTGGGCGTCTGTGTACTTAAATACTTTGTACGCAATTCGATTGTACTTGTCGATATCGTCATTCTGCAGAGGCTTCAACTCGTCGGGGAGCTTGTCTTCATTCACATGATCCTGCAGCCTCCACAGCACCTTTGCTTTCCGCGCCACCATCTTGTCGAACGGTGGAATCAATCTTGTTAGGTTCGCCGTGTATGCGTCCAACAGTTGGTCCGTCACATTCCCGCTTTGGAACTTGCTGTGCACGAATCCTACAATCACAACCGAGGGCGGCTTTTCTTCGCGTTCGTACTTTGCAAACTCTTCGAGGACGGCGTTCGACAGTTCGTTTGCTTTGATGTAGTTCACTTGCAGCTTCAATTTGTAGTCCACAAATTCGTCGTCGTTTTTCTCATCGGGGGCAAACAAGGACCCGTTGTCGTCGTCAGTCGGGTGCAATTGATTGATGAAAGATTGAAATATCATTCGAATTGGCAAATCGCCGATGAAAACGAAATGGTTTTGTCTGCCCCAGAAGCCAAGATAGCGAAGACATCGTCGGGCGTCTCTGGAAAAAGGAGGAACGGATACAGACTGTACAGATAAAGTCCAAAATTAAATTGAATCTAATACTGGAACAGAGGAATTTTTCAGCCGTTAATTTTAATGACTTTTAACCTTAATGCACTTACAAACAAATCAAATTATCAAGGAACGTTCGTTGTTTACGCTGCTCTCGTCGATGGGGTTTATCAGTGTCTTATCGGATTTGAAGTTGTCCTGCACTCAGTCGAGTGTTTGCTCGTTATCGGCGGTCAAAACGATGCTCCCAGCCTTTAGATCCAACTATGTCGCATTACTAAATCTACTCTACAAACAAACAAACAAACAAAACGCTTCAGAATGAAACCGTGACGCATCGTTTGACTTCCTCATTTGCACCATTGTGTAACGAGCAACAATTACTCAACTGGAAAGTTATTTCTTATCTATTGTCTTATTATGCGTATTCCAAAGCTCCACAAATCAATGCCACTCTACTAATCTGTTTGCTATGACTAAGTGTCAACAGAGCTGCGACTTTGCGGGAAAACTTACGTTTGCGAGTACTTGTGCATCATACATCCGTAAGGCTGCCATTCTCGGTCTCCCTTGAATCGTCCTTTCGCCAATATCCACTTGCATGAATCGGAACCTGCAATATAAATGGTCCAGACAGGCGAGTGAATGAATGAAAGAATGTAACGACGCCCAACAAACGCAAACTTACTCACCGAATCGCAAGTGTATGAGGCCATGGTAGGCGATGAATCCAAGGACCATCAGCAGCGCGACCTTTTTCGCATTAGTCGCATTTAACTGCTGAATAATGTACTCCGCCCTTGATTGTTCGCCATCGGCGCCCATGTCGCAAGCCGGCGATGTTTACTTTTTGTTATGGTAATGGACGGTTTCGTATTGACGTTTTCTGCATCAGCTGTCGGGAAAGTTACAGTACGACGAGTTTGAGAGGCACTGTAGCAGTATGGTGAAAAACTCCTTTCAAAGAATGGCAACGTTAATTTAATATTTTTTATCGAAAAAAAGGAGATATTCCAGATGATGTTAAGAGGTAAACATGTAAAGGAACTTAGACGATCATTTTATTCCAAACTAGTTGCGGTATTTTCAAACAGTATTGGATTTAAATAGTAGATGGCACTCTAGAGTGGTGAAATCAATGACGATATGTGGTTCGACGACCGGATGCATGCATGAACGTTATGCGTACCAATAACAAACCAAAGGATGTGCGATATAGCACAAAATGCACTGAGAAATTTGAAAATTTGAGCGGGAAACTTTCCTCCTAAATCGAGTTCGACCAACATTTATTCAAATTTAATTGACTCAACTTCATTTCATTTAGCATGGGATTTCTCACTGGTCTTCGTTCTTCAGTCCCATGTACTCATGATTGAACCGTTAGTCGTGGCCAGCCCATTACACCATCCACAGTTCTATATTGCTATCACTCTCGGATGACTTTTATGGCGTTAACACTCTCGGATGACTTCCCTCAGGTAGAGATATAAAAACCGGAACTAGATTCAAATTTGTGTTGCCCGGCGTAATCTAGTTGTTTGCAAAAATGAGAGCAAATTCACTAAGCCAAATATAATCTCATTTCTTTTCGCCGAATCCCGCCGTTATATTAGCAGTTTGTTCGAAGTATTAGCGCCATGTGTACTTAACGTATGACAGAAATATATGCATCGTGTTTGAATGTATTTCATAAGCTTGAACTTCACTGTATATTAGTTCCCTATAGAGTAAGCAGCTTTTTTACTTTATTCGTCGAGTTTTGTGCCAAGAAGAGAGTATTTGCGGAGAAATTTATTGCTCATTTTTATTATAAAAAATGCTATGATCATTGTGAACGGAATTAATTGCTCAAACATATTTGATAGCTTAATCTAGATTCATCACCTGAAGAATATATTTTCCCTATGTTCATCCGCTCCAGCAATTTATCCGAAGTCGAGCATGTGTCAAAATTGTATGGAATGAGCAGGAATGATGTGCGTACGATGTTAATATTACCGTTATACACAAATAAATAATTACTACAGTGGGTCGAAGTTCAATTAGTTTTGTCATTTAAAAGCAAACGAAGTAATAATGTAGACAATTTTGTTTCTTTTTTCAGTGCTCAAACTAACAATATGCTTATAGAATTATACAAATTGTAATTTAATTATTAATTTTCACCATTCCACTAGCTACGAAATGTCTGTCACTGAATTAAATGTTAGAGAATTCAGCAAATTTACGACAGAAGAGTTGTTTATTGTCCTCTTCATGAGGAGATTATTGTTATTATCGATTATTATTGATTATTATTGTTTATTGTCCTCTTCTTCATCACGTCAGCTTATTCACACTGATTAGGCTTTGTCGCAAACTGTTCTCTACGTGCGATTCGCATTGACATACTTTTCATATCTCCGGCCTACTGCAGTTTTAATATAGTGTTTGGCGATTGAGAATCGTCCCAATCTTTTATTCGAGAATATTCTCGGAATTCTCGGGTTAACTTCTTTCTGCTAACATTTAAAAAATTGATCAGTATCCGACGAGAAAATACTAAAAATGTTTTATTTGCTTCTTTCAATGCAGTACATTATTGCTTATTTCTATTGTTCACTAGTTGATAAGACGCAAAAATACCGCAGCATATTTGTACTTCCTTTATGAATTAAAACCAAAGTGGTCAGCCTGACAAAGAAGGGAATCCCCAGAATAAAGCCTATTAGTGTTGGGGAAGCGACGGTTGCATTGAAATCATCAGTGAAATACCTGGGCGCCCTGGTAGACTCGAATATAACAAATCAAGGCAACAAGTGACAAGTCTGCAGCGCGTGTAACGGCACTCACTCAATTAATGGCCAACATAGGGAGCACACCACATCAAGGAGACGATGCTCATCCAAATTCGATTGCTCATTTGCTGTGCAGTCGGTTCGATTCAATGGGTCACAACTATGGGGCGACACTCTTGGCAAGGAGTTATACTGAAAGCGCTGCGAATTGCCTGTCCATATCGAACAGTCTCCGGGTTAGCAGTGCTGGTGATCGTATTGGTCGCCCTGTCGCGAGCAAGCGTGGAAACATTAACCTGCGCCGAAGCAAAGGCAACAGAGAACGGGTCACCAGGGAAGAGAGACAACGCTCTCTCTCAGCGATTGGCAACAGTCCTGGGAGCAAGACACTTTGGGAAAGTGAGATTTCATGCCTGATCCCTGATCTGAGGCCGTGGCCCAATCAAACGTATAGAGAGACTGATTTCTTCTTGAACCAGATGTTAAGCGGGCATGGATGTTTTCGGTTTAACCAACACAAGATCGTCACGGCCTCCTAACTACGTGCTTTGCACAAGAGAGGTGGATGACGCATGTCACACATTCTTCTCTTGCAAAAGATAGAGTAAGCAGTGCAACTTCGGCAAAAGCGGAGAGCTCTGGCCGGAAAATATGGTCAGAGAAATGTTTAAAACGATTGAGAAATGGAATCTCGTGGCACCGTAATCTCAGGCAGTGCTGACATTTTGAAAAGCTATACAGGAGCGTTAGGAGGCTTCGGGGACAGAGAGATTTCTTTCATAGCATTTCCTTCCGGCTGGAGAGGAGATTCCCGTTATAAACGCGCTTCCAGGCGTAGGAATTCGAGGTCTAGCCCTAAGTATTGTGTTAAACGGTTCCTGGCTCGGTTCTCAGGTTAACAGGGGAGGTGTTTTGTAGATTGAAAAAGCATTGCGCGTGTAAGAGTCCCTGACTCAGGGCGTAAACAGCTTTCACATTCTACCACAAAAAAAATGAAACCTTGTTTGGTTGGCTGCCCGTCTCCAGTGTCTGTTAACTTCACTTATGAAGTGTAACAAAGTAGTTTCAAAGAAGCATTCACGTAAAATGAGCTGATTGCATGGCAAACATGAAAAATTACTTGAATGGATGATGGTTTTAAACTAACTACTCGGCTTAGTTTTTTTTTCTTCCAGCTTTCAAATATTTGATGCAACTTGCGCCTAGGTTGGAGTCTTCTTTCAAACTATTAGTTTTAAATATTTAAAACGCGCTTTACGTCCGAGGGCTTTCCATCCAGTTTTGTAATGACAGTCACTAAAGTTGCCAAAGAAAGTTTCTCCTGACCACGGAGACATACACAAGAATAATAGGACATTGAAAAATCCTAATAACGAAGAACGTGAGTATAATGCACGGGCAACTTAATTTGTAGTGCTCCTTATGACCGTGTAACCATTGTGTGATGGCATTTTTTCAGCTGGGGCAGGATTTTTAATGAGTCCACGACTTCCAACATCATTATCAGAATGTTCTCTGGTAACTTAATTATCCACCAAGCTCTGTCATGCATGATGCCGACACCGTTTCTGCCATTAAACTTTCAAGAAGATACTTGTCATAACTTTCTGTTCCTGAAAAGCAAGTGAAATTTCGAAATTCGCAGAATGGTTCAGGCGAATGAGGCGAGAGAAGATCGAGGACAGTGCAAGTGAAAGTTTGTATCCGACAACGGCTACGTCGTCCTATTTCTGATAGGTACATGATAATTTCCCACAGGTGCAACTCAGCATTCTGAAATATTTTTCCGCACTATCTTTGTTGCACGTGAAAGGATGCCGAGGATTGGCTTACAACTTTTTAAATATACATTTTGATTTTATCAAGCGGACTTTTATGTGTGAGCTCGAACAATTTTCCATCCACGACTGTTGGATCGGTGAAAATGTTACAATGGGGGATAGGAACGTTTTTATCATCGGTAGACAATATATACATATATAACCCTGAAAAAATCATATTTACGAGCCTGTGTTAGTTCTAGGCTTTGTACTCATCTGTTGTGCATCTCTGGATAGACTTACTCCAAAACTATAATGTGAGCAAAAAATAAAAGCAGAAATTCATTCAAATCCTTTTTAAGCAGTCAAAACGGCTTCTAAGAATAGTTTGTATGTTTCTTGCCGAATGATGATATAAAATAGTGAGTTGCGTTCTTCAGACAAAATATTTCCATCGCAAAATGATGTCGGAAGAAGGAGCACAAAAGTAGATGAATTGATGCTCCTTCAAAGCAAACTCATCTCGAAAGTAGTAGTAGCATTTTTCGAAAAGTAAAAGTCTCATTTTAAGGATGCATCAAACGATACAAAATCTTCAGTTCTCCTTTTTATTTGCACTTCAAGCGTTTTCAGTGCACATGGAACATTCTACACTGAATGCTGTGTTTACTCAAACATCATCGCTTGCGCCACCTCGGCCCCACTCCTCAAGGACGCACCGATCAAAGCAAGCTGTAATAAGTTGCAGCAGTTCGTGCATTTTTCATTTTTGATGAAAACGAACGAGGGTGAAAGTGGGTTATAGTTGCGGAATAGCACTCTCATGTGAAACTTCCACACTTCCTTTGCAAGCGAAATATCGGTTGATACATGAGCACGTTTTTCCTGCTACATCTTCCGTTTACGACCATCATATGGTTTGCATTTTTACATTACATGCTCTTTTGTGTCCTCGTCCTTTCGGCGCTGGCCCAGTAGTAGAACGCTGCAGACCCGCTTATTATGTTTCATATGCAGTGGCCAATGAGCGTGTAGAAAGAAGTGTATCACAAAATAGCATTGTGAGAATGTTGAAAGGAAACAAGCTCGTGAGGAATTGACATCCTTTGATAAAGCAAACAAGTATGTTTTCATATATTTTCTATTGTAATTGGTCAGTTGGCAGGGATGAAAAACTGCCCAATGTTAGAACAATAGATTGTTCATTGTCCTTGACAACTCGCTAGAAAATTATTTACAAATGCCACGAATAAAACGTTATCCTTTCTGTAAATCAACTTGTACATGCAAATTTGTCGGAGGGGGACATTTTCCAGTCGATGGTGCAGATGGCATAGTTTATTTTAATTGTGTCAAGGAACGCCCCTCCAACAAGGCATCAATATACATATATCGGAATATACTACCTTTCCGAATAACCCAACACAGCTGGTTACGATCGTTATCTCTTGACTCCCCATTTTAGCTACAAGCTAGATCCTTGCTATATCAGCTCACGGTTGACTTAATTCTTCTGGTACGTTTGAAGCCAGCAACTATTTCTTTTCAATGCGCTCTTTGTAAAAAAATAAATCTGAGCCGCTTCGAAGAGTTGTTTCTTCAGATCGAAAAATCCACTCAGGGCCAATAATACAAAATCTTTCTTTACTTAGGTTCCTTTAAAATCCACTTTCCGGGCTTCAAATCCTATTCCGGGTAATTTCACTGGGAGGATCTTGTAGTTTAGTAGGAATTTTGGAATTATTCTCAATATTTTTTCTTTCAACTCCGTCATGAGGAATCCTGTTCCCATCCCTTGTGAACTGACCTTTGGGAAATCCATGAGGAATCCTGTTCCCATCTCTTGTGAACTGACCTTTGGGAAATGACAAAAACGAAACTAAAAAAATAAGTCATAGTTCTGGTATTCCAGATTCCAAATCAGGTATTCCAGATTCCTGGTAATATTGGAGAAATCTCTAGCTTTAACTCTATTCGTGCCATTGTCTCTTATTTTCGATTCCGGTCTAAGCTCCTGTGAATTTCCCACTAATGGAAAAAGCCATCATTGTTTGAGTTCTTTATCATGGTTATCCTTCTGGTATATTAAATAGTCCTCCTTTGTTCCTCATTTCCTGTTTTCTAAGACTTGAAACGCCTTGTTCAAAACCAACTCCCTGTTAAATTGCACTTAGTAATTGCCTCTGAGCAACTGAGTGACTTCGGCAAGGTTGTGCTACTACAATTGATTTGTCTGTATTCACGAATTACTTTGCTAAGATTTTGAACAGGCAGGTGAAAGTCGATATGATCTTCATAGGCTTGCCAAAGGTATCTGACACTTTTATTCATCATATACTATTTCTAAACTTAGAGAAAGAGAAGCACTACGTATCTCGAGCTCATTATTGTCTTTTATACAGTCTTTCTTGTTCGGTAGTGCCTGTTTTCGAAATATCTACAGCACTGCTTTGACCCCTTTTGACGTTTCAACTGATGACTCCCAATGTTCAATTTCTGGACCTTCTCTCTTTCATAGATGACCTACTCTCTGGGATCTGCCTCTTAGGGCTAGCAAACCCGGTGTTTTTTGTATCAACTTAGCACATCTGGGCTTTAAGAAAAAGAATAATTTGCTTCTGGTTCCATTTCCTCGCACTAATACCAATTTTCACTTCAAACAATTGAATTGAACAATTTTCTAAGAAAAAACAACGAACTTAAGCTTGGTTCTCTTCCAACTTCATAATGAGACTTTAAGTCGATGCTAAGAGACCAAGTTCTTTTTTGGTATTTTTATTTTTCAACATGAGCTCTTTGGAGCCCAATACACTTGTCAGATACTGCCTCAATATTTTAGAAAAAAAAAAGATTTGGAAGGTCCTTACAATAAGCATTTGTTTCATCGATGACTTCTCCATTTGAAAAAAAAATGTTGTACAGCGAGCCATTTGTTCAGGTTTGGGAATAGAAAAAAGTCACTGGGGGCTAAATCTGACGAATACGGTGGGTGGTCGACCAATCCGAACTTTAATTCTTCAATTTTAACCGTTGATTGTGAACAGATGTGAAGACAGGCATTGTCCTGACGTAAGAGGATTTTTTTCTGTTTAAAGGAGGCCGTTTTACTTTATTTTTTTCTTTTAGCTGGTCTAATAAAGATGCATAATACTCCCCTGTTAATTTTGTTATGTTGTTATGTTATGTTTTTCCTTTTTCTAAATAGTCAACGAAAATAATTCCACGTGCATCCCAAAAAACAGTTGTCATAACCTTACCAGGTGATTTACGGTTTTCGCCTTCTTTGGACATGGATCGCCTTTAACAATCCACTGCATTGACTGTTCTTCATTCTCGGGAGTGAAGTGGTATATACATGTTTAATCTACAGTCACAAACCGATGAAAAAACTTACCCGGATTACGTTGCATGAGCGACAACACAGTTTTAGTGGCAAACCACCCTATTGCGTTTATTGTTGACTGTCAGCAAACGCGGCGCAAACCCATCTTGCCGAAATCATTTTCATACCCAATTTGTCATGTGAAATAGAAATGACGCTACCTTTTGAAATCGCTGTAACCTCAACTACATCACTCAACGTTAATCTTCGGTCACTTAACACCATATCGTGGGTATTATTGATAATTTCTGGCGTAGTCACCTCTACAGGGCGTCCTGAGCGTGGTTCATCCTTTGTTGATGTACGACCACTTTTAAATTCATTTAATCAGTTATAAATAGCTGCAAGTGAAGGAGCAGATGTGCCGTGAACTAAATCCAACTCATTTTTATTTCTTTTGCTGTTAAGCCTTTTATATGAAAATTTTTAATAACAGATCTAACCTCAATTTTTTCCAATTTTATAATCAAACAATTCTTTATTCAATACACGAGAAACACACAATAACTCAACCTAGTCGGTAGTGCTACTGCGTAAAAACGGACCGCTTATAGTGCTAGTCGCGCCATCTGATTATTATTATTTAAGGACTTATTGACCTACCCTCGTACCATTTTTAAACCACTGTGCTCATCATTTTTATAAAAAGGCACAGTTATCTGTGACAGGCCAGAGCCGAATTAAACCTACATTTATTTTTGCGCAACTTTCAGCGTGGGCCAATTTAAATTTTACTTCTGAAAACATCGATTGGAAGTCCTGCCTCAGATCAATAGGATAGTTACCTACCGAGCCTTGGGTGCAAATATTTGTCAATATGATAACACGATGAGAGTTGTAATTACAAAGCGTTTTTTTTTTTATAGAGATGTAGAACTTTAAGTTACCAACAATTTATTACGTATGTTCTGACAGCTTTCAGACGTATTGTGGTTTGTTTATTTTGCCATTTCATCATAAATAAGTTGACGTCTGAGTAAAGTCTGCAAATTTTGCAGATTTATTTCGAAAATAAAACGATACTGTTCCACACCGAAACGGTTAATTTGATTAATCATGGATCGTTTTCGCACCACGGTTACTCTCACTGCCAATACGCATCCGAATTGCTGCAGATCGCGAATTTTAGAACGAAATTTTGTTTATCGATGAGGCCCATTTCTGGTTGAATGGCTATGTCAGTAATCAAAACTGCGACACTTGGAGTGATGAGCAACCACAGGCAGTTGTCTAAACACTGTTACATCCGCAAAAAGTCACTGCTTGGTGTGCTTCATGGGCCGGTGGAATCATTGGTCAAAAGGATGGCACGACATGCCATCCATCTTGTGCAACCATTGACTTATTGAAAGAAGCATTGGATGAGCGCTTAACTTCTCGTTTCTGAGATTTAACTCAGAAAGAGATTTAATCACCATTTGGAAGACAACATAGGCTGCGTTTTGGGTGAGATACGGCTCGAATTATTGGTTAGATTAGTGTCAAATTGGACCTCTCGTTTGGATTTCCTCCGTGCCAGTCATAGCTCTCACATGTCCGAAATTATATTTAAATAAAAATGACAAAGTATTACTATGCCAATCAAACCATGATAATACAAATAATCTATCTGTACTTTATTCCATTTGAAATTCCTATACCTTTAAACACTTCAAAGGTTTAAAATTTCGACACGCTTTTCATGAGCTTTCTTACCAACGATGAGAATTGAGGTTAGATTCTAAATTATGGGTGTGACTATTCTGTTATAAATATTTAAAAGTAGCCAAACTTAACCCCGAAACGTTTTAAAATACTTCAGTGCGTCGGAGTTTATGTAATGAGCCGCAGGGTGGAAGGTCACGTATCAATAATTTTAATGGCTATTGGGAGCGAGACGTCAATCATCCTAACAATTCGTGCATCGACCGATCGGATACGGATAAGATTGAAAGTGAAAATCATGCAAGAATGTCAAGCGGGAAAACGACTTTCGATCTATGAAAACTGTGTAGTCATCGACAGAAGAATGGTAAAACAAAATAGCAATAACGAGACTTCGCGTAAAATAGAATTCGCCTCGAGTCACGTCCTTCGATAGCAATGAGAACATAACCAGCTGCTGGAATTGGTAACAAGGTATAGATATGAGTATTGAAACAGTTCTGAACTGAATCCTGTAGCGAAAAACCAGCAATCCAATATTTATATGCACAGATATTGATTTTATAGAGAAGAAAAAAAAAATAAGGATTTCATGCTCATACTGCTCAATTAGGGATGCAATTGAGGTTAGTAGGTGAAAGGAGCTTTCGCATGACGCGACACATTATATCGGCGTCCTAAGTCCTTCAGGCTTGTTAGACCGTTCAGTATCAAACGTGGATGATATAATTGGGGTAATTAGTGGTTAATGAAACGTACACCTCGAGCTCACTCACCTGCAACTAATTGGCTGTGAGCGAAGGAAGCATGTTATTAGGTGTTGAGTTTAGCATGGCATCTCGCGAGCGGTGTACAATTCTATTTGTACCAGATCAATGTAAGGATTGTCTACCGAATGCCAAGGATCAAATAAACTCTTAGTGTCCCATAAAACGAGCACCATGCAAGATCATATAACGGAAGTCGTGAATTTAGACGTCGTTTTTACGCCAATCAAGTAATTAAGATATTGCAGTGGGTTTTTATGACAAAGAATGTAATTAGTTTAATTAAGGTTTCCCCGGCATACTCATAAATTTGAGATTAAAACCAGCATGTACATATGCTCTCATGCCATGCTCCTGTAAATCTACGAGCTCCTAGCAAACTCGACCAAGCATTCAATTAGAACTTATTAACTGAAATTCCAAGGAATTAGTCGCACGGCCATAGACCATTTTCACTGATTTGCCGCTGTCCTTCACTCCATATTCTGACAAAATTCTTCCAGGATTCCACTAGGGCGTCGTTTTGAAAAACTTGTTTGGCAATTGGTATCCGTTTTCACACCTTTGGAGAAGGTGCAGGTAGAGGGCTACTTAGACAGGAGTGATTTACTGTTCGTGCTCCAATCAAACGATTAAGGCTGTCGGGAATTATTTGTAAATTGCCACGCTCGTTGCAGAATATTTGCGAAAATTAATACACTCCCGAATAAAAAAAACGCGGAAATTAATGGTTGATTGATTTCAGAGTTGAGCGGGAATCAATTCGCCATAAATTTTGTTAACCAGAAAATGCTCCTGACGGCGAATTTTGGACCTTTAATGTCCGCTCCAACTATTATTAACGAAACCAGTGTATTATATTTGCATACGTTAACGAAAGCGATGGAAATTGATATTAATTTCACCATTTCCGTGTCGGTTGGTCCTCGTATGCATTCTAGGAAGCTTTTACGCTACAAATAAAATTTACTCTGAATTTTCATTCGCAATTCAATTCAGGTGAGATTAAATTTAGCTACCAAACATGCTTCGTCGAAATGAGCCTGTTGCACGCTCACTGTTGAAAGTTATTGGTACAAGGATGTGGAAACTGTGAGTTGGATTTACAGTCTATTGCCGTCCTCAGGATAGTATGAGTGAGATCCAATATGTTCGCACTTTTTGTGAATATAGAGAGGTGGTTACCAGATAGGGTAACATTCGTCGGGTGAAATACGGCAAGGGAAGTTCTTTATGATTGTTGCTCTCTGCGTTACTAGTTGTTATGCTACTCTGGTACATTTGAGTACACAGATGGTGTTTTATTGGTCCTTGACAAATACACACTCACTAGAATGTCGTTTGGTTCTAATCTAAATTCAATTTAAAAACCAATTTTTCCATTGTTTACTGGCCTGTGTTGGTATCTTTTCGAGGAACAACTTTATATAATACTGTAGACAGCAAGAAGTCTTCAATTTAATTTAAATTTTCAAGTCAAATGGCTATTTGATCCGCCCCTCAATAATTTGCCTTTGGGATTCAGATTTCGAATTCGCATGAACTGAAAGTTTGCGTTGATGGTTTTCTTTGAAAAATCTACAAAGTAAGTTATTATAATTAAGCACTCAAGCTCAATAAATGAAACGTAGTATACTTGATTATAAATTCAAAGGAGCCCAAACGGTTCCAGGCTAGGCGCTCCGGTTGGCAAGGGAGGTGTTTAGTCGGTAATCCAGGTCCACTGGGAGTCCGACACTCAGGGCGTAAATAGCCTTCACCTCCCTACCAAAAAAGGAGCCCAATAGTGTAAAACTCTATCCCACAGCACAGTTCGATTTATGAAAGGGCTGCTCCTATGAAGGAAAAATGAAATTGGTAAAGATTCATATGTTAGAAAAATGATTCATATGTTAAATAAAAAATGTGTTCAGAAAAATGATTTAATGTTACACCCGTTCTATTTTGTAGCATTTTCTGGTATGTTCAAAAAATAATAATCAACAGGCTCTAGAGGAAGAAATACTTTTTCAACCTTCCAAACTTTTCTGCTGTTTTTCGAAGTAAAGTCTCTCAGTTCTTATACATTTTTCCTATCGTTTGTGCTAATTTTCGAAACCCGAACTCCAGACTGTTTTTCTCGAGCTCCTTGCAGCACACATCGATAGCCTGATGATTGCTCTTAAATTTCAGTCTCTCAGTGGAAAGTCGCAAGAAATAAAATCTGAAATAGACCTTGGATCAGGTCCATTTTTGTTGCCTCAAGGGCTCAATGAAATCACTTTAGTTCAAGTTACGTACGACCTCGAGTTCCGTGAATGTTCTTTTATGATTATTTTTCTCCTAAAAGTGACGTCAATTGCAATCAACATGGATCTGTTATCATCTGAGCCGTGAACGTTCTGCTTGAAGGATGGCGTGTTGGTGCGAGAAACCCTCGCAGTCAAAAAGATTGTTATAACCTAATCTGGTTTCAACGTTATTTTTGTTTTATTTCAAAAGTAGAGAATTCGTCATTTTCCATTGTCAAGTTTGTTGTCTCGATTTAAGATTCTAGTTGTATACCCCGGATTTATATATGATAATGATTCGAATATTTTTTTCGCATGCTTCCTCACCAAATCGCGCTAACACTTCATGACACACGGCAACACGATGTTGCATTTTTTCTGGTTTGAGTAAACGTGAAATCCATCTGCTGAATGTAAATGTGTTTCTAATCGCTCGGAAAACATTGAAATTTCGATAGAATGGAGCCGAACATTACAACAGCTGATAAGGGGGAAGAAGATAAGTTTAAAACTTCGGACACTCATGTATTAATGAAGTCCAGAGGTTTTTCGTGGACACCTGCTTTTACAGCTTAATTCCACGGTCTCCATAGCCGGGGTTGAAACAATGTGTCAAACACCACCCCCAAGATCTGAAACAAGTTTCAGTCCCAGGTTCCAATTTTTTTAAAGCTTTCTAGTTCCCGAACACAACTGGTGAACGCTCACCGTACTCTCTAGCCTTCGAAACCACAAGCACCACGTTTCAGCCATGGATAGGCTCCTCACCGTGTGGGGGGCTGACAGTAATCTGTCATGGGCGTTTTCTAAGCCCGTGGTTCAGATAAATCTCGCTCATGTACACCATAGGGCCTCTGTATATCTTATACCTCTATGTTTAAGGAAAAAGTGTGTACAAGGTTGGATTATTTGTAACCGGTTATCAAATATAACCATTACTACCATATATTCCACGAATTACGCATAGAGTAAAGACGTCATGCATTTTTACGCAGTTTGATTTGGTTTTGAGAGTTGAAAAGAAAGGACGTTCAATTGTGATACTAGGGCTCGTATAGATTTATAACCTCAATGCTTCTAGTAGTCGACTCAATCCATTGTCCCCCGACACATTTGAGAGATTATTTACGCTCGACTGAAGATGACCAAGGGTATAACCAACTTCATGCGTTTTAAATGTTTGAAGAAGGTTTATTAAAATGACTCTCTTTAGATATAAAAGTTAAACGTCTCGATGTCTTCTTAGTTGAACTGTTCTCTGCCATCGATCTCTATTTTCATGGTGGAAATATAGAAACTCTGGCAATACGCCTCGTCAAATGTCCATTTGTAGGCTGAACTTCAAGGACGAGAACATCGCAATAAGCCTTCATGTTCATTTCAATTTATCCTTTTAGTAACTATCACAGTCGCAACAATTTAGCGCACTCAATGTTTTTGTTACTGAATATAAGTAAACACGAAAAGTACTAATGGACGGCCATCCGCTCAGTATTATATATCCCTGTTTTCGCCTAAGACAGTGATATCTTCCATAAGGAGATATGCTATACCTTTCAGCAAATCTAATAATCAAGGTCGTACTGCTGAGTACACGCTCATTTCAATCCGGAAAGCAACTATGAATATTGAGCTGGATCCTATTTTTCCTTTTGCAACAACGTCACGCCGGGAAACAACCATCCGGGAATCCACTATCATCACAATGTCGTACTTCAGCAGAAACCAAATTAAGTTAAACCAGCCAATCTAGTTGTACAACAAGCCTTTAGTCAAGCTGCAGGCTCCTCATCGTGTCCGCTTGGAAGTCCCTTAATGAGGAAACACAACGAATCGAATACTTTTCTAAATGGAGGTCTATGGGGTATCCTAATGGCAAGACACTGACTCTGAACGTCTTTTGAAGAACTGAATTAGGGAAAATAATTGAAATGGGTAACAGGCTGATGATAATTCGCTAAGGGTGTTACCAGGAGCGTCCTTGGAAATCATAATTTTCGCTTCCAACTTCACATGTCGCATGCATTCAACAGTGGAAAGGATATGCGTTCTTCAGTGCATACTTTCACGATAAGGAAATGATAATCTCCTTACGACGAGCCAATTTTTTGTGGAAACAACCGACAGGAACGTGCTAAAGATCAGATTTTATTATTTCACAAATGAAATCGATTGACAGAATGGTATCTCCACTTTAGTCATCGACGCTTCCCTAATTTGCTTCACCCAGTGGAAAGCGAGTGAATCATTCTCAGCCGTAGCTAACAAAGCGTAGAAACTATAGTTGGAATGGTTGCAAAATCTGCTAGGATACAAATTGATATTTAGAGCTGAGAGGATTACGTAATGCTACACAGAAGGAGAATGTTTGAAAATAATCTACTTAAGATGCTGCCTGGGTAGAAAGGGATATTTGCCGAAATGTTCCCACAAAGAAAATCAAAATTGAGCAATTCGTTTCCATTACGACTTGCAACGTGATTGTTATTCCTTCGAGGGTTCCTTGCCTTCGTCTGGGTCATTTCAAATCTATAAATAGTTTTGCACTAATCCTCGCCTAAATAACGTTCTAGTACAAAACAATTCAGGTCCACATCAAATTAATAAGCATTGCCCGCCGCTGGGACACTCAGAAAAACTCTGTATCAGCGAAATTTTGCAAAACAGGAAAAAGAAAATAAGAAGAAATGGTTTTCCGGGAAAAATAAAATAATAAGATTCCCGTTTGGCTCGTTTGCTGGAATGTTTGGGATTTTTCGTTTGTTTCTTGCATTTTTCCATGAATTATTTATTGAGAAATTCTAAGGGTGTAAGTCGAGTATCGGATTCCCGGGATTCATTTCATTCGAAATTTATCACCTTGGCCCGACCCAGAGAATCTTTTCAGTGGATGATGCTTTATTTGGTTCAATCGACCACAAAGGTGTTTTTTGGGGGGTTGGTTTATTTATTTGAAATGAAAATGTCTCGAGGGTAGGTTAATGTTTTGTTGAAATAACGTTCGTTGTGGGAAATGAGAGTATTATCGATTAAACACTATTGACGTAAGGAAGCGTGATACGAATCTAGCAACGATAATTTTGTCCTTTAAATAAATCCATTATTTATGGATTAATGTTAAAGTTTCGGTACAAACAAATTCAATCGTTTTAGATCAATATTCCAAGTTATTAGAATCGATATGCATGTACACACAGTGCGCGCCAATAATAATTCCTTCAAATTTCAGAAAATACCTACAGAAAATTCTATGGAAAAATGAAAAGTATTCCAAATAAAAGTCAGAGCTACTCAGAGAAAGTGACAGATAATCAGAAAATTTTCGAGAGCTTAACAATTTTATAAATAAAACAAATAAATAAAATGATATAAATATAATTTTCTGGTAATTTTTATAAACCGGCGCCGAATGCTCCAAAAATACCATTGGACCCTCGCGTATAGTGCCATTGATTACAAATGGCCCATCCTGCCGTCGGACAGGAGAGCCTCTAGCTTTGTTTGCGCCAAGTTTGCCAGTTCGGTTAGATTAGGGTTCTTAAGCAATTTCTGTTTTCCTAGGGCATGTATTCTGCTTGTTTTGAAAGTCAGTCTTGTCCTGCAGTCGTTTTTGTCATTTCAAGCTGTATCTATTACTATTTATAGATGCAAGTGGGACTCTGAACTCGTCTACTCTAGTTTCATTCTCGTCGGCTGACTCTGCTCTTGCTTTCAAAATCCCCTCCATGCCGCTGTGTCCAGAGACCCATGTCAGTTTTCTATTTACTCAGGTTTTCGATGTATAAAATATGGGCTGTTCAAGAGAGGACGCTGCCAGGGTATGTCATGAAATTGACCACTTACTACACGAAAACAAGTGAAATAAGGGTTATCGCTAATAATGGGCAGGTGGGTGTACCAAGCCATCACCGCCAAGGTAAGGGCGTTCGTAATGTCATAGAGAAATGATGAAATAAAGATCATTCGGAAAACTTTATAAACAGGATTAAGGGAGGAGTTATTGACGTCATTCTCATCATAGCAGACAAACTTCTTGACCAACTGGTTTGGACAAAACTAATAATACCCACTAAATCATCTACGAAATCGTGAGAGTATTTGCAGGACCGCATTGTCTGTTGTGACCCGAGGAAAACGGATTAAAATAGATTTGCCGATGCATCTTAATGAAGAGAAGGTTGGCTACACTGAAAAAGACATAAGAGAAGGTTGGTTACACTGGAAAGCTACTTCGATATTGCAAAGAACTCAACTAGGAAATGCAAATAATCTTTCATTTAAAAATTAAGGGTACTGCCACCAAGAGGGTACGCTAGTTCTTTTATGAGCTAGATGGGACAAAAACAACACAAGCAGGCTTCTTAAATTGGCTTACGTCACGAACCAAAATAGTTTCTCATTAACAAGAATAACCGCTAACTTACATTACATATGGAATCGGGAACTGGATTAAGACGCGACGGTTCAGTCCGTCAAACGTTTGTCTTTTTTAACTTCTTCAGGCTGATAGACATCATATTCAAACTACTTTGATGTAAGTGGCCTAGACCAAAGTGTAAAAGATTAAAATCAGCAAGCAGAAAAGGACTGCTGCAGTAATGGGCCGTTGCAATAGCGTTGTAGGGTTGATATGTTAAGCAGTGTTGATCGTAGACGCTCTGTTTTTGGCCATCTGGGATGTTTTTTTCGTTCGATGTCGGGGAGAATGTTTGTAAGTTGTAAAAACTATTTTCCTCGCAAGAGGTTGCACGGCACGGAAAAGGTTTCAGCTGGTCGATTGGTGAAAGGGATGCGACTGATACGCACCCGGTGAAGTAGAGTTTTCAAAAATTCACAACTTATGGAATGTGAAGCAGAAGTTGGGTGTTGCATTGCCGTGAGACCCAGAGACTTATAGTAAATTTGTGAAATGGATGATTTATCAGTTGAGATATGCCTCAACAAATTAGAAAAAAATTAGAAACAAAACAAAAAAATAATTGAAAAATTATAAAAATCTAAGAACCTTCGGGAATTTTTCAATGTGAAACATTCAATGAATTCATATTATCTGCTCATAAGTAGGTTTTTTTATGTTCAGTGTTGACGATGCTATGTGCAGTGATTAACGTTGACATTCTGCGAGAATTACGCTAAGCTGAGTTGATAAGCCGACCTGGGTTAGCCACCGGGCAAAAAAAGAGATCACTGCTAAACAAATTTTTGTGACTAACCACGCGAACCAATAGTCATGGTAAATCAAAAAGTCACAAACATACAGTCGTTGCCAACCAAAATTTATTTCAGGATATCATTATCATTTTCATATTATTTTGGTGAAAAAATAACGAAAATAAGTCTCGCTGGAAAATAAAACAGAAGGAAAACAAAAATGCCAAAAATATTTGCACACGCAATCAGGGTGCCAAAATTGTTTGCACATGACGATTGGGGTTTCTCGTTTCTCATAAGTCTGGAAAATAAGGAAATAATGCTATTTACCTTAGTATCGAAAGTGTGCTGAACAATTACCTAATATGTCGTGTTCCCTCCCTTTGCATAAATAACCTCTTGGAGTCGTTTAGGCATAGAATCAATTAAGCTCTGCAATGTTTCGGTGGAAATTGCGCTCCAAGCAGTTATTGTGTCTCTCCATGCTTCTTCAGGTGATTTTCCGATTTTTTGAGGAATCATTGATTTTAACAAGTGCCTTTATTTGCTCTTTGTTCTGCCTCGGAATATTAGTAGTGCTTGCCATATGTCCCATCTAGTGACATTGCTGCTTCATCGGTCCACAAAACCTGCCTCCAAAACTCCGCTGGCGTGTTTATGTGTTCCAAAGAAAATTGCAATCGAAGTTTCCGATTTTTTAAACTTATATGTGGCTGTTTACGAATGACGTATGCTTTTATTCTATTTTCTTTAAGCCTTCGCCGAATGGTTGTTGTAGAAATTTTCTTATTTCTAGCATTGTTGAATTCTTTTAAAATGTTCCCGATATCTTGACACGGATTTGCTTTCACGGATCGAACTATTTTCTTATCTTCCCTTTCACTTATCACAAGTTTTCTTCCCATTCCTGGTCTATTTGTAACACTTTTAAATTTATTTTGTTTGCACAATTGGTAGGAAATAGTGCGTTTATGGCACTTATATTTTTTTGCAATTTTTGCAGCCGAAACACCGTTTTCATGTTCAGCAATAATTGCAGCACGTGATTCAATTGAAAGTTCCAATTGTTTAGGCATTTTCAATTATTAAAAGCACAAAACCTAAACTGGAATGACTGAAAAGGTCTATTTTATTTCATTTATCCATAAAATAGAAAATAACAACAACCGTTATTTTCCTAGACTAAATTGCAGTGGCTGTGTAAATAATTTTGGCACCCTGATTGCGTGTGCAAATATTTTTGGCATTTTTGTTTTCCTTCTGTTTTATTTTCCAGCGAGACTTATTTTCGTTATTTTTTCACCAAAATAATATGAAAATGATAATGATATCCTGAAATAAATTTTGGTTTGATATAACATTATTTGTAAAAGTTATTTCGATTTGATTCTGTTCTTCTCTATCCAATTCGCATTGTATAAATAATTGTGGCAACGACTGTATAACGGAAGACGATGTCTTACACAAATTGTATAAAATTCCAAATGGAGTAAGAGTGTAAGAATGGAGTAAGTTTAGTAAGACATCGTGGACAATGTCCACGTTGTCTTACTAAATTGTATAAAATCCTGGAGAAAATGTCTTATCTATAGATCACACTCTAGATTTTCCCCAAATAGGTGACACAAACTGGTTACACGATAACGTCAAAAAACGAAGCTTATATTATTTGCAAAGGTCGAACGCTGGTGGATTTCCAAGCAAGAAAGAAAAAGAAATTGAAATAGTAATGAGTAATGAACAGCAAGCTCACATGGACTCCTCACAAAAAAAAGTCTTCGAAATAGCGTTTGTGGCAAATTCTGGTCATTAAACTTAGCCAAAATTGTTCACTGTATGTGGTGAAATCAATGACTTTTTACGAAGTGATAGAGTAGTGAACAAGTATAGATGCTACGGATGGGATTTTCTCGGATAATCCTTGCTGAGACGAGTAAGTCAACAGCTGTGATGGAAATAGGGCTTATGCCCCTCAAATTTATGTCCCTGGTTAGTCCATCATAGGAGAGGCATTTCAAGGAATATTCAGACTTAAAGTAAGCGACAGTAAATTTGACCAAAGCAGAAGTTAATATCAAAAACCTCTTCATGATCAACTTTTCGTAGGAAGAATAGTGAGAAATGGAACAGAGCTTTGGCTCGGGTAGCGAAATCATAATCTACATCGGTGGTATTGGTGCAAGGGTGCAGATAGTCATTGAAAACTGCGCCTGAACAGAAAGAAGTGAAACTAATGTATCGGAGAACGAATGAGGGGATGAACCGCCAAAATGCCGTAAGAGTAGAATTAATTGTAGTGCTACCTGCAGGATGAAACCCTCTGGGACAAGATATACTCCACTTTTAATGATAGCAGAATATTCCGATCCCTTGGGTCCCACTCTTATAAAACGAGGACTAAACAACTTCTGGAGAAGAACGGCAGTGGCTTGGTACTTCTAGTAGTATCGAGCACGAGGAAGAAAGAGCATGGAGCATATTTTTGGCAGGCTGAACCTAGTTCAAAAACGTTTCTAATGACCGAAGTGAAATTGAGTCGTAGAATTGGAACTTATAGTGAGCACGAAATTGCTGCTTTTCCTCCTGAAGGCTGACAGAATAGACCATCTGCGACCATTCAAACGGTATTCATAGAGTCAAAGGCCACTTCAAAAAGGACAACGGACGATATCCGACGCATTTTTTGTGATTTCTTTGAACATTCTGGTTTAATTGGGTCATTCTGCGCTTTGACCATATGAAATAACTCTTGTAAGTTCATCCGGTCTCATTTTTTCGTCAAACTTTCTTCCTCTCTAGACTTCCAGAATTCAGGGATCTTTGTTAGATATCCTTCCTTGTGGTTAAGCTGTAGTTTCTGAGTTGTAGATGGTTCCTTGAATGAGTTACGGCTTTGGTTTTTTGATTGAATTACTTACGGTTCTGGTTACAGGTCTAACAGTGTAGATTGTGATTTGAATAGCTATAAAAGAGCATCCTTTTCTTTTCAAAATCATTGCCATGAAGCTTGGCTGTTATCATACCAACTAATCGTGTACCTTTCGTTTCGAAACGGGCTTGGATAACGTTAGTATGCAGGCGACGAAGTGGGCTGTTTTTATTGTTAATAACGGTAATTATTGTATTCATTATGCATAATATTCATGGCATATCAAATAAATTATGCTAATCAACTATCCAATAAATATCATATCAACAACAGTTACGGCTCAAACCACATGAATAAATTCAATATAAATGCAACAAGGATTTGATTTCGCACCGCCTCAATAGACAATTAATTTACCCGCTCTCCATCATTCATTGACTACCCAGCATAACCATCATTGAGCAAAGTCCTTTCCATAAAATTTTGGCATAATTTAATCAGAAATTTTCATAAAATATCATTTCTGCCCAGCCGAGCAACCATTTACAGCTCCTCTAATTCCATCAACCATAACAAAAATTCAATAATATTTATGTCCTGTTTACGGCTTTCAAAGTTATTTCGGCACAATTGCTGCCTCCGTGCAGTCTCGAAACTTAGCCAACTATTGTACTTACTATGTTAATCCATTTAATTAATTGGCGTACCAACATTAAACTTTCCTTATCAAAAATAAAACAAACTGCTTGAGTACACTTCCAACCTCAAGGAGCAAAAGACGTAAATTACTTCCTTGTGTATTCACCCTTGCCAAAATATACGTGGCCTTACATGGCGACGACGTATGTGCGTATGAGCCGGCTCGGAACCGAAGAAAGCTGTGCGAGTTGCAACATTAATCTTTTATTGCTCGAAATAAAGTTTCCTGCGTGGGTGAACATTAAATGTATGGGCTCACAGGACTCCAGCGAATACAATTTACCAATCCACTTACCACCGATGAAACTAAACTCGTTATTTATATCAGTTGGTCGCCGTGCCGCAATGCACACCATAGGGACCGCAAGTTTTCTATTGTACTGACTCGGCCGGGGCTGGTAAACAAATCAAAGAGGAAGAGGTATTAATTACCGAAATAATATCCTTTTTGGGTAATGACACTAAGTGCCCACGGATAAGATTTAAGTGCAAAGTTGGATTGTTCGCAAGACAATGAAGAATTTGTGCAAATGGAGAGTTGCGTAAACAAGACGAACGGGCCAATTTTCAAGAATTTCTCAAGGATATCTTATGACCCGGGTGGAGTTGTAAAAACCTTTGTTCCTGCCGAAGATTGTCATGTTGGAAGACAATGCCCAAGCAGAGTCCCCGCCTGTACGCGTCACATATTTATGTTTATAACCAACAAACTTTAATAACCACTAACTCGGTGGATTTGATATCATAAACTCCTGAAAGCGTTTCGTGAAAAACGTTATGCGAGTTTCTCGGAATCATCCATCTTATGGGTGATCTACTGAGACATTATGTTTGTATGCTACAAGTGTTGCTGGAACATTTCCAAAATATCCACTTCACGCTAAGAAAAAGCCTTAACCTCATCAATTTGATATCTATTGTAAGCAGTACAACGAAGTTGTTCCAGCGTTTAGGCGTTGTGCGAGTATTTTCCCAAAGTTCATGTTACATACTTGTCGTAATGTCCTTGAACGGTTGCTGTGCACAAGTATGTCACTTAATTCTATTTAGTACTGTTTATGGCCGGGCATGAAGAATCGTTCACATGGCGGGCTCTTTCGCACTTTGCCGATAATAATTCGATAAGTGAAATAATGTCCTTTCTGGTGTATTATCGTGCAAAAAGGGACAAAATCAGTTGTGGGTACTTTATCGTAATGGAGGAAAATAATAAATAATCATCAGGGTAAATTAAGCAGCGGGTTGAGGGAAGATATTTGCGAGTGTGATGCAAGAATATTATTTGACGATAGAAAACAGCAAGGAAGGGATATGGGAGTGCATTGATTTAAAACCACAGCTCGCTTATTTGAGCTTGCAGTGAAAAAGAAGTTAAGTCGACAGCTCTGAATTGCTTTTAAATTGAAAAGTCAGTCCGTCATTTACTCCAGGCTCGGCTATTAAATGGTATCATACTCTAGAATATAATTATTTTTATCAGGTTTGTAGAAGCCTTTTGCTGTTACTACACAAGAGGAGGCGGGCCTTTATATGAAGTCATTGAAAACAGCCAGTACAAATGGCAGTATGGAATGGAGGTTTTATCTTAAATGTGAATGGAGAGGTTTATCTTTCTCTGGAAACAGGTTTCTTGTAAAAAATAGGCCTTGTTTGTACATTCGAATTTTCTCCCTTTTTTGTAAAATAAAATAGAAGAAAATTTATTGTATCCATTTCTTTAACTAAAATAATTTTTAACTCATAAATAATTATAACTCATAAATTTTTTACATTCTCTTTTATTGGCTGAGCACTCTCATGAGGATGTTCGATTGGGGCTTGGAAAGTTTTTTTTTTTTGGTCAATGAAGTTGCATTTCCCCAGAGGAGTGTCATAGCGAGAGGCACAGCGAGCAGCGTAAGTCAGCTGCCTGTATAGCGTACCTATTAAAAAGAGTTTACAGTCGTAAGTTACGAAGAAAACGACTCCAATAAACAATGTAGCAAATAAAGTGAGCTTTGCAAGATAGAGAGCTTAGAAAATAAACTACCAAGATGAGTAAAGAGATCGCAATGACTTAAGTGTATTAAGCGTATTTGGGAATAATTTTTTGAAGAAGAAGAGCCAAGAACTAAACCCTTTGATAGTACAGTGGTCATTCCGTTTTCTGCTACTTGTATAAGGTTGGCATTGATGGATCAAATCACGTCGGAGTAGGAGTGCGATGGCAGACGACTCTGTCAATTGGTTCCGGTTTTAAGCACATAAGTCACCCAGGTGACCCAAGTGCAATAAACCATCGGATTTAAGTCAAGAAATAAAATATAAGAAGCTTAGCAAACCCATTGAGCTGGAGGTCTCGTTAAACCAAAGGACATTAGAACGTACGCGGGCTTCTTGCGAGCGAAAACCAGAAGACATCAAACCTGCAATGTAATCTGCATGATCATGATCATTACTAACTCGGTCAGGGGACTGCCTTGTGGAGTTAGTTGTGGAGTCATCAGACAAAAAGACCGTAACGTCACTCGAACCTATGGCCACGCTCTAGATGAGCGACATTAATCACGATATGGATCTGGCCGGAACATAATAAATCTTTAAACGCGCTAAAAGGAAGGGTAAATGTAGCAGAGGATGGCATGTTTTCAATACGACTCATAACAATTTTTTTTTGTGTTTCTTCGTGTCCTAGTGTACAGCACACGATTGTAAAGAGATCGATAGGAGCTCCTCGTCCTATGAAAGGGCAAAAGGAAGGAGTGAGCAGGCACACAGTATCATATACAAGGGGTTACTTTCAAGACCAAACGATTTGAAGCACATACCAGGTAGAAAAATGTGTCGGCCTTGATAAGAAGCCCTTTCCAAGGCTAAAGCATTGTTGTAACGATCCGTATCGTTCAAATTGCGTGACATTCCGTGAAAAAGATACCAACTCCCCATCTAACAAACAAAGTGAGCTTTGCCAAATAGAGAGCTTAGATATGAAACGACTTGTGTAAGTAGATCGATTGCGATGATTAGCTTTCTAGACCTCAATGTATGTGGGAATAATGTTTCGTTGTAGCATTATAAGTGTCATTGTGTTTGAATATAAAATCTAAGGGAATATTAATGCGTGTATCCAGATACATGCATCTCTAACTCCTATCTCCTACAAGTTTTCATTGCAAATACCAATGCATATGGAAAAGTAGCGTTAAATATCGTTAGAAAAGGAGTTTGTTCGAAATGTTGGCACTCTAAGCTTTCAACTTGGGTCTTATCTTTCCGTATGTGATAATGGGGTTGGTAATCCCTCCGTTTTGTGGCATTAGTGGCCTACTTGTGCTGCACGGGACCCAAAATGGCAGCACTCGAGAATTGTCCAGAGCACATATATAATTACAATTTGTTTGAACACCTCCATCTGCCTTTTTCAGCCGGGCTTGAGACCAGCTACATAAGCGAATTCGATAACTTATGATTCACTCACATTCGTGATAAACACTTACCTGTTTCCAAAACCTTCACGAAAGAGTTCTACGCGTGTAGTTGGCGTATTTTGCAGAAAAACTTGCAACGATATTGTGAATGTCTTTCCGCTTCCGGCGGTATAAATCTTTAGCTCCTATACAACTTTTCGCGACGGATTGGCCTATGAGACCATATTTGTTTCGGTGCTAATGGAATCTTCGAGGCCTGGTATATAGGTCAATAAGGGTACGGATCGCGTTTCCTCTAATTTTGTGAAAGCGACTTTAGCTGCCGCAGCGTTGTCTTGAGCCTGGATGCTTCCTGTTGACAAAAGAGGTGTGCAAACGTTCCGGTCGTGCAATGACGCAGGACGGATTCTCAGCTGAAGCTTCAAGCAATCAGACTGTTAACTTGTATTCTGCTTCTCTATTTCCAGCAGTATTTGATCCTCTTCGTATTCCTGTCTTCATATTTTTAAACATTTTTCAATCTTTAAACAACACTCTGCCACTTGTATGCTAATATCTTAACACAGAAATTTTCATTGCAAAACTCAACTACCAAAAACCTTTAATCGAGTCCAATACAATCAGTCAAATATTAGATTCGCTTCATGCAGAAATGTCCGCATCCTTGTTACGTACAAATTATAGCGTCGCATACTCCATTTGGAAACCACATTACATTTCCGGCCACATCTAATTGCCAAAGTAAAGTATAATTGGCAGCAATACAGTCGGAATTCCATCGTCATGTAGCCTAATTGCCTCCATAGTAGAACTACTAACTCGCAGCCAGGAACATGACTCGAGTGGAGTCACGCACTCGAGCCTTATCTTGCACGAGGAGTGGACTTTCGGTAATCAAGCGAGATCGATTTATCTGAGATGTCCGTGCAGGATACATTGGTCTGCTGGCAGCCAAGCAAAGAAAAGCGGAATTGCGTGACAAAGTTCTTTTGGCAATCTTTCGTCGTGAACTTAATGTTCATACAAATGGCCTGGTCATTTTTCCACACACTTTTTTGGTCGTTTAACATTTTCACCTTCCGGGAGAGCAGGACCTTCGGCATAGTGGCCAATTCGAAAGGATCTAGATAGTGGAAGTGTGGGGAAGTTTCATAAATTGATTGGCAATTAGTGAAGAATTAATAGGGGAATAAACAATGAAGGAAAGCCATCGGGGATATTTTGTGGATTTCCGGACATGTGAGAAAACAACATCTACATAAGGGAACTTTAATTTAACCTAAGAGTTTGTTGTTTAACTCATTGAGTAAACATTCGAAAAAAGCTTCAGCTGGATTAGGGTGTTGCAATTGTTATGTATTCATTTCAAAATACCTCGAAACGAGGCCGCTCTTCAACCCAATATCCAAGTGATCTGGTATGTCCTACACTGTCATAATCGGAAAATGGGCCTTCAGCTCCCCTTATGTCATATATCGACAGCCAAACGTGATTTTCAATTGAACCATATGAAATGGTAGATTAAAGATACCCAAGTAACAATTTCATTGATTTTTTTCACATTATAACCTGACTGCATAACTGAAAGGACAAACTATACTCAAAGTCCTTGCTGATTTACAAAGAGCATTCATTCTGTAATTGGAGGTTTAGAAGAGAAAGACATGGATGCTTGAGTGAGGAATTGCAACTGGTCTAAATGCAGTGATAGGGACTCGATCAAAGCACAAAAAGCTACAGTGAATAGCGAAACATACTGAAAAATTAGGGACACCATCTGAACGGAAATTAGTTTCACTTAAATGAGAGTGAATTTTCATTTGGAAAAATTCGACGCAAATGAACCAGTGTCATGAGTGAAATCAATCTTTATTGGGGAATAATGCCATATCCCAGTTTGTTTCTGGCCTATGGCAATACTAGAGTTCATCTAACTATTGTCATATTCGTAATGTTTGACTGTTGTCCATAACTTCGTACTCAGAACATTTTGACGTACGAGCGCTATTTGTCTTGTTTAAGGTAACTTGGAAAACTCCCCAATCAAGAAATGGAATTAAATCGAAAACATTTTCTTGTGATGATTTACTATGATTTTCGATGCGGTTATCGAAAAATGCATCGATCAACTTTTGGTGATGATGTTGTATCGTAAGTACTGCTCAAAACGATCGTCGTTTGCTCAGCGATAAGTTCCATTCAGGTTTTCCAAAATCAATGGTAGTCAAAAAATTGATAACGATTGATCCGTATGTGATATAGCTTGAGACCATTCTGGACATGATTTCCAACATCGTACATAAGATATTACATGGAAAACATTTGTTCATGTTGGAACCCGCGTAATTGGACAAACTTTCGAAAAAATATTCGTGTCGATTAGTGCATCAAAGTCATCAAAAGAAATTTGTAAGGTTATGACAAGTGACGAATCATAGATTTACGCGTATGAGCCCCGAACAAAAACAGCAGTCGACTGAGTGGGTCCTGAGCATCGTAGCAAATGGTCGCCTGCTTTTTTGGAGTAACTGCTCATTTGGCAGAATTTCCATTAAAAGAACGTAGAATAGTCAATTCTAAATGATAAATAACAATGTGTATTCCGCAGCGCAATCGGGTAGCTTTTAGCAACACACGTTGACACACATAGAAAGGATGTGTTTAAGGTGTACAGGCTTGAGTTAGTAACACTTTTAGTGCCTCGTGTCTTCTGACAGCTGTCATATGCTATATTGCATGTTTGATATACCATTTTTCATAAATAGGTTGACGCCTGAGCGAGGCTTGCAGATTTATGTAGAAAGGACTTTAGTGTTGGAGAAATTCATCGCGCGCTCCGTCATTTTTATGGCTGACATAATCCTCCATGACCATGGATTGTCTTCGCACCATCTGAAGAAAGTCACTATTTAAAATGCTTTATAGTTCGGTGGACTCATTCGTCTATACATCTTCGAAAAAGTTGCTGGCAGCAATATTACAGTCAATTATCAAACTATGTAGCCACGATGAATGACATTCTCGCTCCGGAAGTGACTCGCCATAATGCAGAGGTCCTCTGGTTGCAGAACGGCACAGCATGCCATACAGCGCGTGCAATCATTGACGCTTTGGTCCTGTGGGCTAGCCTGCAAGATCTTGTGATTTAGCACCGCTGGACTTTCTCTTGTGGGAATACCGTTGGGACCACAGCTGTTTCGGTTTTTTTCTACGATGCAATGGACGGATATTGATGTCATTCCTTGTTCATGTATCCCATTGCCACTTTTGCTTCCCACCTGTCAATTCCCTTTTCACTTTTTTCCCCCATAGTATTCATCCAAATATCCACTCCAAATAGTTCGTACACAATCCAATATATTTGACAGACATACCTCGGTGTTAAAGATTGCAAGTGACGACGGAGATGCTTGATGTTTGTTATAGATTAATTATCATCAAGTGTGTCCGTGGCGTAATAGATTTGTTTCAGCCTGCGGACCCCGGATTCTGAGTTCGAATCCATCTTGGGTATTAGTCTTTTAACCTTTTGATCGGTTCATCTTTTCGGTTTAGAGCGATTGATATCTTATTCGGTCAAAGCCATTGATATCTTATTTGATTTGCTCTGAGGAAGTTGACCTTGACCCATGGGGTGAAAGGTTAACATCCGCGAGCCGGTGAGGACAGTTGTCGACAGCGGGATGGAGAGACGGCGGTGTTGCGTGGGTTTTGGGTTTCGGGGAGTGCGATTTAAGGCGTCAACGGTGGCGGAGCGTTTTTGTTGAGACCGAGAAAGAGTTGATGGTTACGCCATAGTGACGAGAGTTCGCGGAGATTTTTGAGACCGCCACAGAATTTAAAAAGAATAAGACGACTTTTGGGTGGTTTTTTTTAGATTTTTAAGGAAAGAAGAAGAAAATAAACGTTGAAAAAGTAAATTTAGATTTTTAAGGAAATAAATGCATGTAAACCGTACCCGATCGGGTTATGTGGTGGTTATTTTTTGTTTTTGTTCTGATAGAAATTTTTTCCTTTGATCTTGTCTTAAAAATCGTTTTTTTACTATTGCTGTTCTACGTTCCAGTATTGTATATTGTTTTTTGTAATAAACTTATGATGAATGAAATAATGATGAATTAAACGACGCGTTTTATCTCATTTTTTTAGGTACTCTTCTTGGTTCCCTCTCTTTCTCCCTTTCATGTGATGTTTGTGGTGTAGGTGGCCCAGCACGGGAGTGATCTTCCCAACGCAAACCCTGACAGACTGAACGCAGCTGGCCTCAGTAAGCCACCTGGGGACCCAAAGATCACTGCCATATAAACGTCTGCGACCGCGGCAGCCGTAGTTCGCAACAATACGTCAAATCACCCGTCTATACCAATAAGCTCGGGACGCTTGACTTTTTGGAAGACAACACCGGCCGCGTTATTGGCTAGAAAGTTATTGGTTAGAGTAGCTGAAAATTGGACCTCTGGTTTGGACTTCCGCGCCTTGCAATCAAATTCTTGCGATTTTATGACGACCAAAATAATTTACTTTCATTTTATTTCGTTTTAAAATCTTTAAAATCTTACATTATGTAATTATGTAAACGGTTAAGGAGATTTTAGAAAATGATGATAAATGAAATTAGAGCTGTCATCGAGTACATATGTTTGAAAGAAACGTCGGTGAAAGACGTACACAGCGACTTGGTTGTAATATTGAGGGTTGAAATATTGAATTACAAGATGTAACTACAGAATTTTTTTTCAGAAATTCTGTAGTTACCCCCGGTTCCAGGAGTTTAAGCTGTACAAAACGTCCGTTGAAGATGAACAGTCAAAACTGTTGTATTATCAGACCGAAGAGTGGTCATGTTGCTGACGCTACAGGGATCTCATATGATGGCGTTAAAAAATCCTCCCGCAAATGGGCATATGGAAAGAGTTCCAAAGTATGTTTACCGAAGAAGGAACAGAAAGTAACCAGTCTACATTTTAAGTTTAGAGTCTCATAAAGTTTCAGACAGGTCAAGAAAACTTTTTGGTGCATTCCGTGACCATATCTTGCCCTGAATGTATCATGTCGACCCTCAAGTTAAACACCTTGATGACTTAGGGATAAGTGTGCTCACCCGCGCAAAACCTCCATCTTCACCATCCAAAGATTCTTGCAACTTTTTGAAGGTATTACCATGGTGGAATATTTTAAAAGGACATAACTTTTTCAGGCTCTTAGAATGCACAACATATTTGGAGATTGCGGTAATGTTATACACAAAAAGGACATGAATCTTTAACCTACAAATCCTATCGGCTTCAAAAACTGCTGTTGAAATAACTGCCATTCAACAATGGGTATTCGCATTGCTTGACCGCTTACTTTATAAGACACATCTTCCACCCCCTCCCCTTCTGCTTTATAACACTTTTTTGAGGCCAAGTAACAACTTCATAGTGCAAAATTTGGTGAAGACATTCAAGTAATGGCCGCTGTTAAGGTGTTTTGTGAGAATCAAGATTTGTTTTCCATTGGAATCTTACGCTTATATAAGAGGTTAACAATAGTTTCATAATGCAAGGAGACGTAGAACGCACATGTAGAAAGGAATAAATAAGGTAGACATATATTGAATAAGTAAACATTTTTTTTACTTTAGTTTTCTTCAGCGAAATAAAAAACTTCTTTTGCTGGTTTCTATTATAGCAAGTGGTTTGGGAGCTATTGCACTCGTTCCAAACTGCCTGTATTCCACTGTCAAAAGTTAGTCTACCGTCAAAAGTTAGCCCTATTTTCTTTGTTTCTTTTATTAAAAAATAAAACTATCGGCATTGAATTAGTCAGACGTTTTGCTTCTATTTTTTCAGAATTTTACTAATTTAAACCCACCAAACAGCCTTTTGGATCGAAAATGTAGAAATTCATATATGAGACAATGAAAATGTATATATATATATATATATATTTTATATAATTTGATGATTAAAAAGTTTATTCATAGCATAAGGATTTTGTAGATCCTCAATGGATTGGATTAAAGTAAACTGTGAGTGCTTCGATTAGATTCATACATTTTGGGGTGTGATTACTTTACCAACGACATACCATCGTTGTTTATACGGTAAAATACGATTTGAAATGTCTATCCCTGTAATCCTGTTCAGTTAAAATGACACGCATCAAAAGCATTAAATGGTAACCAGGCCCGACTCCACGTAGTACTTCATCATTATTCCCGAGAGCAACTTGAAATGTATCCCAATTAGACAGCGCTGAACTGTTTCGGCAAAATTGTTAATGTAATTAACAAGCGGAAGCAGGTATAATGCCTTTAAAACATTACGGATTTCATCTAAAGTCTTACCGAATGAAATCCCATGTTCTTCGTCAACACATGGAAAACTCTCTATGGCAATGTTTAACGCAGAACGTGGCGTAATGAGCCATATGTTGCACATTAGAAACCTCAGTTGTTCATATGTGTGTGTATGCGTGCAAGTTGATGAAGAACATATTCTGTCATAGTCTAATTCGCATGTCCTGAACAATTCGTTGCTATTTATTGAAGAAAGGGATTACATTTCTGGTTGCGAATTTCTGTTGAGTGCATATCGGGCGGTGAAAAAGTGACAGGATTAAAACGGAAGAAGGTTAATCCGGATGGAATTAGTGAAGAATAACAAATTCTGAATATGTTTGTACGATGCAATGCTAAAAATATGTTTATGTTACACGTTGGAATGGAAACTCTTATATTTTTTTTATCTTCCTGTTTCCGAAAATCTGCAGCTATACGCATGGCATTATTTGCTATAACCTGGAAGCATTCTATGGACGGATACACCAGTAGAAACACTTTGTTTGAAAGGGTGGACTGACCGGTAAAGAGCTAAACTGAGGGTAAAGAATTTAACGCTTAGATGAAAAGTGATAAAAACACCAAAAAAGCAAGACAGTAAGAAGACAGAAGATTCTTTAAATAAGAAGAATCGCTAGTTTAAATGATACATACATACATACAACATACTACGAATGAATATTTTGATTTTTGAATCTTTCATTTGGCATGGAGGAAGCTAGTTTTTCAACAAAAGTGCAACCAAATGACATTTAAATACTAAAGAAGGCAAACTAACCAATCATAATTGGTTGTAGTATCATTGCAAAAAAAATTCTTGGGTATCAATGTTTGGTTTCACCTTGCTATTCCGATTGGCATGTTGGTTAGTTTTTGGTTAGTTGGTTAGTTGGTTAGTTGGTTTTTAAAATCTTTGCCACAAGCGGGGTAAATAGAATCCGTAGCTGCATTATATGTCGGAAGGAAATTAATTTAATTTTTCTACCGCAGTTCAGCAACATGGACCTTACATCAGCGGTGTTCGACGGAAGGGACGGGCAAAGCTGGCCTGGTAGGTATGCCGTACCGTTTCACGCTCCGATGCCGACCACCGAATTCCGCACCCTATCGGAGCATGTACGGGGGAAGCGGGCCATCATCGGATGCGATGCAAACGCGCAATACGAACTCTGGGGAACCACCAATCGCAACGAAAGAGGTGAGCAGTTAATCAATTACTTAATAACTACTAACCTCAACTTAGCAAATAAGGGTAACACACCGACTTTTATAACGAAAAATAGAGCCGAAGTGATTGAAGTCACTCTAATCACAACAGCGGCATTGGAGGATCTGCAGGGCTGGAGAGTATATGACTCACCACTAATATGTCGGACCACCAATGGATCACCTTTCAAGTGAGAAGAGCCGAGAAGACCCCATTGGCCTACTACAATCCTAGAAAAGCGGATTTGGAAGGCTACACCAACGCTACTAAAAGATATATAGGTTCACACCAGGCGAGTCCATTGAGAAGTCGAAGGGACATCAACAATGAAGTGAGATACATCACAAGTATACTGGTTGATAGTTTCAGTGAAATGTGTGCAACCACTACTAACAAACAAAAAATGGTAAGCTGGTGGAACAAAGAACTGCCAGAGATCAGGAAAAATACTCAAAGATTATTCAGAATAGCTCGCCACACAAACCGAGATACGGATTGGAAGGACTATAAGCGAAATCTGAAAATATTTAAAACAGCTGTAAGAAGAGAGAAAAGGAAATCCTGGAATCTTCTTTGCAGCAATATTGAGGGAGGAAACGAGACATCTAGGCTAAGCAGTGCTCTGAAAAGAGAACCACATGTGGACACGATGCTTAAAAAGGAGGACGGATCGTGGACAACAAATAACAGAGAACGTCTCAAGCTCCTATTAAACCAACACTCTCCGGGCTCAACGGATGAAGAGACAGAACAAGTAAACAACGTGAAACCTTGCCATCATTACACATTTACACTTTGGCGACCTTCATTGATATCGAGGGAGCCTTCAACAATGTAAAAACTGAGAGCATAGTAGCAGCCATTCAAAGATATGCTATAGACCCATATCTTACTAAATGGATGATGGAGCTACTAGCTAAAAGGAAGATTACAGCCGAAGAAAACGGCGTAACCTTGAATAAATGGACTAACAGGAGTATACCACAAGGCGGCATAGTATCACCACTTGCCTGGGTACTTACAGTTAACCAAATAATGGAAGACCTCAACGGGAAGGGTTTCAGAACGATAGCGTTCGCTGACGATATCGTTATACTGATAAGTGGAAAGTTCCCGGAAACCATGTGAAGCCAATGAAACCAATGGTGAAGCTAAACGGACTGCGCATCAATGCCGACAAAACGGAGCTTATGCTTTACACAAAGCACCGTAAACCGGAGACATTTTCACCCCCGACCATTGATGGAAAACATATTGGTCTAGTATACAAGGTGAAATACTTAGGAGTAACCTTGGATAGTAAGCTAACTTGGACTCCACACATAGGAGCAGTCAGACGGAGAGCTACAGCGGCGCTCTTCACAATGAAAAGACTAGTGGGGAAAACCTGGGAAATAAAACCCAAAATTGCCCACTGGATCTACACAACAGTAGTTAGGCCAGTAACCACCTACGGGGCATTGGTTTACATTACAAAAGAAAACAATTGCAAAAGAGCTAGAGAAGATCCAGCAAAAAGCCTGCCTTGGCATCACAGATGCCATTAGGACTACGCCAACTGCTGCAATGGAGATAATGCTTAATCTCATGCCACTCGACAAATTCATCTTCAGAGAGGCATCACTTGCAAGCATCAGATTAAAATCCATATATAGGTTATCTAACCACCCACGAACGGGGCACATATGTATTTTGGAAAAAATGGAGGGAATGGCCCCGTCAAGTAAAAGGGAGCTGGATAGAATCCAACCGATAATGGAAACAACGATTCCATACAAGATCAGCATTCCGACCAGAGAAGCGTGGAAAACGGTGCAGAGTTTCACATCTGGAAGTGAGATTATAACCTACACCGCTGGTTCCAAAACGGATGAGATAAGCGGCACCGGAATCTTTTTCCCAGATCACCCGCCACTCAACCGAAGTTATGAACTGGAGAGCCACACCACAGTTTTCCAGTCGGAAGTGTTTGCAATAAAAGTGGCTATAGAAGCGGCAACAAACAACCTTAATGGAAAGATACAAATACTCTCGGACAGTAAGTCGGCACTGCAAGCGCTTGCCTCTAACCGCGTGGTTTCACAACTGGTGCAGGATTGTAGGCAGGCTCTCAAAACTGCAACAACCCGAGTAAATGTAAAACTGACATGGGTCCCTGGACACAGCGGTGTAGAGGGAAACGAAAGAGTGGAAGAGCTAGCGAGAGCTGGATCAGCCGACCGAAATGCCACTAGAATAGACACAATTAAAGTACCACTAGCAACGGTAAAAAAGAAACTCTACGAAATCTTCTGGAAAGGGACAGATACGACTTGGAATGACAGGAACGACTGCAGGACAAGCCGAGCTCTTTGGCCTCCCCCTAATCAAATGAGGACAAAACAATTCCTAGGAAAAAACCAAAATGGCGTTAGAACATTGGTGGCAGTATTAACGGGCCATAATCTTCTAGTTCAACATGCCAAACGAATAGGAATCCAAACGGATGACACCTGCCGAGCTTGCGGCGAGGAGGAAGAAAGTACAGAACACTTCCTCCTAGATTGCCCGAGTCTGGCCAACAAACGCCTTACTTGGCTGACGTGTACTGGCGTAACAGAATTGGAAACCATAACACTTGGCGACCACAGAACTGGGGGAACTCCTTGGCTTATGTAGGACGACAGGATGGACCATCTGTAAACAATAGTACTATACATGGGGAGCTAAGGGCCGATTTCTGGCTTATGGTAATTTTCAGCAAGTGGACCCCAGTACAATAATAATAATAATAATAATAATAATAATAATAATAATAGTTGGTTTTACTCTTCGAGTAAACTTTTTTTCGAAGTGACTAAGAGCGTAGCATTTGCATTGGATGGTCCAATGGGTGTTTGAGTCACCGCTTTTGAGAACCCTAATTTTTCCACCATACGCCAACTTCATTAGAACGCCATTCTTCATTATTCCTCGTCGTGTGTTTAGGCAATGTTACTATGTCTGGGTTTGGCGGGGAAGGTTGAGGTCCTCACGAATCCCTTATGGTTTCAATCGATCACGGGTTTGGTTCATCCTTCCAAGGTAAACGCTTAAGCGAAGATATATTTCACAGCACTGTTAGTGGATCTAAACGCTCTGTAATTTGCAACATTTCAAAAAGTTAAAACATGAAACACGTTTTTCTCATTTAATTCGGACTATTCGGGATCAGACCTTCTGACACACTTGACTAGTATCCTCGGTTTATCTTGCACCGTGTCGTAGATCAGACTGCGATTCTTCAGGTAACTATCCGTGTCAGATAGCCTGGTACTTGGAATGAGTTTTCAGGGCATCCAGAATATTCATCTATCTGAAGGATTTGAACGCATTCTTCATTTTTAGCTACAAGGACTTTGACTGCGTGCTCCGCCTGTTGTACGGATCTTGAATGCTTTTTCTGATGGTCATGGCAGAATAATTTTTTAGAACTCTCTAATTGTATGTTTTGGAGGAGAGGGACTCCAAAGCGAATGTCACGTCCGGAATCGTACCTATGCAGCCCAAGTGGCGGAAAGCGTGCTTGTTATCATGTTCAACACGGCTAGTCTGACTCTTGCTGCCATCTCCAGAATTCGTTGACAAAAACATGTAATTAGTTCGTTCAGTGTCAGATGCACACTAAATAATGCTATACTTGGAAAACGAATCCACATTAAATCATATCTTGGCCCGCAGCTCTGACCTCTCAGATGTGTACTGTTTGGAACCCAGATTTTTCAGGGCATGATGCTGTTTAAATTTTTATTGTTGTTGCACGCTAACAGCTTTCACAACCCTCGCCAACTGATTGTCTTCGCCGTTTGAGCCCCCGCGTTATTTGCAGGAGACAGACCAATGCAGCAATGGTTTGGCTTTAGCTAGGGCTTCTTTGAACACGCGGCGCTTCCCTTTTTCCCGAACATACTTCAAATCATGAGGTCTGCCGTGAACATTCTACAGAAAGTACAACGCTCTACTCCCGTGCATTTTGTTCTTTAATACCTACTACACTTTAGCATAAGGAGTTCCTGTCAGGCTTTTTGCCGGCTTGTGCAGCATGGCCATAATTCAAGTAATTGAAACAGCAGAGAGGAACTGCTCCATGCCATATCCTTACAGACTACCTACCCTATTTGTATTGTACCCATGTTGAGAAGTGTTTCGGATTTTTTCTCAGTTAACTCGATCATGGCCATTTAGATACCAGGAGGTATCTAAATTGGCTCGGCCAAACGATTTTAATGTTAGTTTGAGTATCATCGAACATTGTCGGTTAAATCTGCATTGCTAGGCTGAAGGATTAGTGGCGTGACTTATTTCGCGAAGAAACCCCGAACAACAAACAAGTTGTTCGGGGTTTCTTCACCTTTGTCCCTAGGGAGTAGCTTGTCCCCAGCTTTTTTGCCCCATTCCGGTTGGCGTTGGTTACCACCTCATAAAATTCGTAATTTGATGGAGCCTGTTTGTTCACGACTTCGTCTTTCCACCTTTTGTGTGGGTCCCTTCCGATTGGGCTGCTGAAAGATTTTGGCAGTGCCATGTACGCGTATCATTTTCGTTTCGACTCTGGTCATAACATTGTGTACTTCCTCTGCTTTGAACCACTTTAAGCCACACTCTACAGTGTCCGATGTTGTCTGAGAGGTCTTCCATCTCTAATATGTTGTACCTAATGTCCTTACCTATGTTTTCTTCCGGCCTTCACATGAGACTTCCTTCCACATGGATTCCAGTGAAATAGAATTGTCCTTTGCCTCGTTCTGAGTCGGGCTTTTTCTATTGGTGCCGAAATCAGAAGATATGATGGCATCAGTAGCACTTTTGCTCGTACTTTTCCTCATGTCTTACCGTCCGTTCAACCAAGTGTATTTATCATTTCTCAAAGGATCTCCCTTGGTGCTACTACTTTCCGGCTGAGACTGGCAAACGCACACCTTCTTTTCCGGTTAAGTAAAGCAACTGAAATTCTTGACGACCACAGACCTACGGGACCTAGGTGAGGGATCTTCTTAGTTTCTGTAGGATTTCAAAAGCAGGAGGTGACTGTACAGAAAACAATAATAAATTCACATTTAATTCTGAAATTGAAATTCTGAAAGAAAGCGTCGGCTCCTGTCTTCTCTACAATACAAGAGGAAAAGCAAATTATTGTTAGGACCTCGTACTTCTTTCCTTTTAAGCTCAACTGAGTGTTATTTCTTTTATCATTGCCATATAGAAAATTCATATTACTCCTTACATTCTTTTACAAGTGCTTTCCGCTTGATCTCCCAATCAACCTTTCCGCTCCACTAAAAGCAATGAAATGTTGCAGCTCTCGAATTATTTTCGTTAAAACTCATAAAAGTGTACGGAGCTGAGATGGTTCCTGGAATTATGCTTATCCACACAATTTGCGCCAACAAGAAGCTTCCTCGAACGGCCTCACCGGAAAATATTTTATATTCCTCTAATGTACACGAGATGAAACTTTATGACTGTGGATTGTATCCTTGCGTTTCGTTCAGCTTTCAATCGTAGACTAGGCTTGCGGAATGTGTAGCCTCACAATAAATATATGTTTATCCCTAGGGAAAGGACGACCGAGATGCCGACCGGGGAGCAAAGTGAAAGGAAACCATTTATGATGGTGGTAACTGAGGTTATGTCTTCGCTTCAAAGGACACTCAACATTTTCTGAGCCATTACAACCGAGCAGTGAACGCAAAAAGCTCTCAGGCTCCAAGAATATCCCGACGGCCAGTCCGGTCCGGATTTGAAACGGGAAATGTTCTAACCGTTGAGTTTTCCGGACAATTAGGGTTTTGTTCCGGATATTTGATGCCATTGTCCCGAACGGGAACTGTCGACTGAAGGAGCCGAGTGGATGTCTCGTTAGCTCTGGATTGCCGGCCAACTTGGACTAATTTCAGTGTGAATATCCAAGATACACGTTCCTGCGAGATGAAATTCAATTACTTTGGTGGCTGATGAAAACGTAGAAACGCAGGTAACGGTAAGTGGGCGAAGCAAACAGGTGGAATATTTTGTAATACAGAAAACCCGGGGAAGGTCTGCAAACGCGGTCGTGGAAAGTGATGGGTATTTGGACCAAATGAAGCGTGAGGAAAATTTGTTTGCTTATTTTTGCGGTTCACTGGAGCTATTGGGAAAGAAAGGACGCGCTTATCAGGTCAATTGGTGGTCGGAGCTGCGGATAACCTTTGTTGGAACTGGCCTATAAATCAATCGGCAAAGTGCTTTTTGGCATAATTACAATATAAGTTAGCTAAAGAGGTTGCGTGGGAACCGCTGTTGATTGAACATCTCTTGATTTTCATCAACAATGAAGGGTAGCCGATGCTGTCGGTGTCAGTTGCACTAGATATAAATATCCCTTTTCGATATTTATATTTCGATTTGGGTGCTTGACGTTTGCATGTAATAGTGAGGAGATCCTGTAAAATACTCATCGTGCCATTCTACAGCTCATAAACCGTGAGCCAGCAAAACTTCTTCTCTTAGAAAATTGTCAACAGCTCTCTCAAGATTGGCGATAGCATCTGCGCTGAGTAAAATACCCTGCGAATTTACAAAGCCCTGAAGGAACCTTACATTATCCTAATAAATAACTGCCTAAGCTCGTCGAAAACAAAGCAAAATAACGATATGTAGATTCGCCATACTTAACATTCAATCTCCTCGAATATTCGATCGCACTCGAGCGTTTCCTTTATGCTGAATTGTAGTCATTAGCCTTATTGATGGGTCCGGGAAATAAAAGGAAAATGGCAGGCGTCTTGTTGAGCGTAAAAAACGAAAGTTATGTTATCTGGCGCTTCCCGTGCAGTATAGCATGTTACCGCTGATTTTTCAGTCTTTAGATCTCCTTCAACACGGCGTACGTGCTTGTAGGTACTGTTGGAATCTACGGCGTCGAATATCAGATTTTCTTCCCAATTTCCTTTGAAAATCCTTCGGAAGTGGATTCATAATGGAAAAAATGATAACGACCACGATGAGCATGATGACGAGGAAACCTAAGAACTAAGATGGGAGCAACGGTGACGACAATCACCATGGCTAAAATGTCCTGAAACTTTCTACATCAGGGCAGATTGCCGACGTAATCATGGTGAAATTTTTCTTGAAAATAAATTTGCCTCGAGATAGGATTTCAACTGAATGTTTCAGGAGCAAGATGAGCGGTTATTTTGTTTTCTTTCAACAACTTTACAGCAGCCTTCTTTCTTTTTGTGGCTTTTCAGGTAAGGCGCTGAACGGATGCAAAAGTGAGTAAGTTCGCCTATGAAATGCTGTTGACGATGAAGTGGTAAGTAAGCTGTAAATGTGGCATTTAATTAAAAATTAAGCAAGCTTTTAATATTGCCTTTTTTCTTCTTGGAAATCGGTTTCAGTAGAAACTTGACGGAGTTTGTGGATGCAATTCATGGTAACTTGAAGATAAAAAGTAAATTTATTAAGTTTTTGAAATAGTTTTGTTGTTTTTATACATTAATTTTAAAATAAATGGGCGAATTTAAGCCCGCTTTGATTTCGAAAATGGTTTTAATTATTTCTGTTTAAAAGCTTTCACAAAAAATAGTGAAAGGAGTTGCATTATTCATATTTGGAAAAAACAGGAATGTAAGTAATAAAGTGAAGGACATTACATTCTAAGGAAAAGAATCACGAGAATGGAGTTATGGGCGGAAATACTACAAAAGATTGTCAACATTCTTTGTTAAAACTGATGGATCCGGTCCTTCGAAAGAATAACGCTTGCTAGATTGTGTTTCCTAAACAAAAGAGGAGCAGGTAGGACCTCTGCGGGTAACTTATTCATCAATCGACTTCCCAGAAACATCTTCTCAATCGCTTATCTATCTGCCAAATTATCACTCGTGATCACTTTCTGCAGGTTCTTGCTTGGTTTAACCAGACGGAATTTTTACACCGTCGGTATCAGATGGTAGAAAAGTAACTAATAGAGAAGAAGCGATTGTAGATGCGAAAAGAAAAGATATTTCTTGATCTGTGATTTGAGGTAGAAAAAACTTTGTTGGTGCTAGAGACGAGTCATGGTATGAGGATAGTCTTCTGCGAAAAAGGATGCTTTTTATATGATGAATGAGATGTACTAAGTAAAACGAAATTATTATTATTTTATTTTATTTTCGCTTTTCTGGACAACTTTTATTACAGTTTGATTCCAATAAAGCTTCAAGTAATTTTAAATTAGCGGGAAGCTCCTTTTTATTAGTTAATTTGAAATTCAAGCACCACAGGAACTGTTGACAAGCAATTCCCAGTATGTAAGGTAAACAGAGAATAACGCAGAAGAAAACTCTTTCCAACTATGCAAATTAATGGCCTATGTTTTTCAGCAAACACTTAATACTGTCGTAGAACATTGCACACGGTTATGCAGTCAAGAGATTTGCTGAGAGTAATTGGAAAAAGGACTATTACAACGGACTTTATATTGAACTTCGTTTTAATAAATTTAATGCCGAAAATTTTTACTAGTAATTTGGAGTGTTCTAGTTGCTATTTTAAGAAGAAAACTATTTCCTGTTATGTATTCCGATGTGTAGGCGACATAAAAACAAAATATATATATATAAATAAATGAAAATATATATAAATATATATAAACAAAATAACTATAAATATTGAGCATAAAAATAAATTTGTTAATAATTGAAATAATTTTTAATTTGTACTCATTTTTAAGTTAAAAGAAAATCATACGAGGTAAAATAGTACTAAGAATAAAATTAAAATAAAAACATTTATAATTAGATTTAGGTATTAAGTAATATTCAGTTAAATAATATTAGTAACAAGCAAAAATAAAATAAAAAAAGTCTCAGAAAAAAAAATGTCAGAAAAACAAAATTTCAGAAAAAAAATCTCACTAGAAAAATTATGGAACGCTATGGGGAAAATTTTTCATTCAATATGATTCACTTGTTTGTTGTGAACATATACTTATAAGAAGGAAAGTAAAATGTTGATTAAAGAAGGAAATTGTGAATTAAGTATTGAGGATAATAATCGTGTATCAAGCTTTGGGGATAATAATCCAATATAAAGTTTTGAGGATAAGGACCCAGAATTCTAAAGTATGAGTATTGAGAAGCAAGAAGTGTTAGCAGCTGTGTGAAGTGTTTAGCCCCCGAAGTCCTCGAGTAGCAAAATCTTTGAATAACAAAGCCCAAGAGAACATTTTGACAAAGATCGATGCCAAGAACATGGTAAACAGGCAGCAGAGGTGGTCAAGACACAGCGCCGCATAATTTTATTGAAGTCCTGAAAGCAGCAGAGGTGGTCAGAAGTAGCGCAGCGGAATTCATTGAAGTCACGAAACCAAGCTGAGGTGGAGATTCGTGTTGGACGCAGCGCAGCACAATTCATGTAAATTAAATATTTTGTATTTACTTTCTTTCATTTGATTATTTCTAGTTATTTATTTATTTTGTCTAATATGAAAGAGTAAGCTCTTTCTGTGTGTGTATGTAACACGGAAGGATCAGGGCTTAAATAATGCCCTATAACCCCCACGCCCGTGCGGTGAGCTAGTCGGTTAAAAGTAACTTCCTTCGGCGCCATTATGTAGCCTTTGTATTTTCAAGAAACCCTGTCTATTTAACCTTGTTCGTTTTTATTGCTGCAGGTGCAACCTACTGATTGCGACAATTATATAATTGTTAATTATTTATTATTTTTTTGAAAATTCATCACAGCCCTTAAACTGAAAGAATATCTTATAGGTAGGATATGCTTAAGGCTGCACCATGGCTAACTTATCCATCTTGTTAGCAAGAACTGGAAGCACTCAACGAAGATTTCTCCATTTTATTATAAGCAATTTCTTTTTATTTGCTATTTTGTCGTTAGAGTTGATCCTTTTCGGTCTTACAGCTTTCACTTATCTTCAAAGTCTTTACGGTAAACTTTACGACATCATATAAGCGCTTAAGTGCCTCCGAAAAAATGTCCATGGTACAACCTAGTCACCAGTAAAAAAAACTCCTTAAAAAATATGCCATTAAATACATTGCGTCCCATTTTAAAACAATGCAAAATAAAAGCGCGATTTATAAATTCAAGTGTCATCAACAATTTCACTCCATTGTATGTATGCACGCTAACGCTTTTGTTATCCTGCACACGCTTTTTGTGTGCATTCTTTCATACACAAGGGAAATATGGAAACGCGAATATAGTAGCCTTTTTTATGAGCTACAATAAAGCCAACATTATTGAAATGGCATGCCAGGAGTAAGTTGGCAATATGCAGATATATCGTCCTGCATGTTTACCTATGCACATATGAGAGTCGGCTCATACGTTGAGGTAGATCTCTGGTCGTTTGTTTCGCTACTCTAGGTTCCACAGCCAAACGTATCCTGACGGTAATTACCTCGCCAGTCTGTGTGCAACAATAGGGACCGTGGGCAATTGAACAAAGCAAAAACGAGCTTACGTATCCAGCCGGGAAAAATTGTATGAAAAGTAGGTGATTTGATAACCATAGGGGGTTGTAGATGGCGCATAAAAAGTTAGCATGCAAAGCTTAATTCCCTGGTGGAGTTGTTCGGGAGATAATATAATGCAAATTCCTTTCTTGCTGAAAAGTGTGGGAAATGGTTTAGAAGTGATTATGAATTTCAAGGAAGGTTTATTCCGTTGATTCACTCACGGAAATCAGTTGAGTGGCAAATGTGGAGTTGTTTTTCATGTTATGTATTTGCATAAAATATCCGCATTAGTTGTGAAAAGCGGAAATGAGTTTTACTTTCAAATAGTTCCTTAGCAGGTTTTATAATCGTTCTTTATTTTTTCCGACCGCAGCTAAACTGAGTTCTTTACTAAGTTCGTCCTAGATTTCACTTTGGAAAATATTGTTATGCTGGAAGATGGTGTCAGTGGTAAGAGTACAACCTTTGTTTGGCACAGATCCTGCGCTGCAGTGGGCGTTAGTCAAACTTGGACATCCGATCCTGCTTTAGAGCTGAAAGGTGTCTCTAATATAACAGCGAAAATCTACTACGATTCTGACCATGAATGTGATATCTATCAATGAATAGATATCGATTTAAGCAGACTGTTGCCCCATCAAATAATGTTGTTGAGTGTTAAGCAATATTTCATCCAAATATCTTTTTTTTTTGTCCGGGTCGTTACCGGGTACTAACTCACTTTTGTAGGTGCATTTTCTCAGTCAAGTTTGAAAAACAGCGACAGTCGATTAACAAGTTCAAGTGTTTGAAAACTGATGGCGCTACTTAAGTACGTTGACGCTACCCCCGTGCGCTGTCGTCCGTCAAATGACAACATACAACATTTAAGGACTGAATCAGAAATTTTTGTTTTAACACGCGCTTACCCATTTGTCATTCGCTGTTAAAAACATGCAGGGAATTTTCCAGGTTTTTGAGACTTTTTCCAGAAACCATGAAACTTTGATTGATAGAAATTAAACATAGTTTTACATCTGAAGAAAAACACGGAACGTTATGGGCAGAAGAAAATCTTTGCAGATTGGCGAGCGAATGTCTGTGAAGTAGCAAAGGCAGCTCGCGTTTTCCGGACTAGCAAACAATATTTTACATGCAAGGTTAAATATAAAACAATTTTCAACTCAGAGGGGTTGCGATCTCGTACGAAGGACAACCAGTTCGAGGAGTGTTTGCAACCCTTCATGAAACATGACATTTGGAAACCATAGCCATAGATTTTTCTGAATGAACCTGATCCAAAGAAGGAGTGAAAAGGCGTGACTCAAGCCAAAGTGAATTATACTCATGGATAATTAATCAAGGTTCACGTTCGGCAATAGTGTGGTGATCATCTTCCTGGATCACGGACCCTACTTTTCCCACTTTATATTTCTAGGAAGATCCCTTTCAAAAAAAACTGTCACACGTAGGTGAAGGCGTATGCGGAATACAAAATGCACCATCCATATTCGTAAAGTGAAGAATTTTTTAGAAAATAACTGAAAAATGACATTCACATTCAGGTTTTTTTTTGTTGAAAAAAAAACCGACCTAAGAATGATTTGGACGTAAACTTCAACCAAAACATTTACTTTTTGTTCATGCAATTCCGTTTCATGAATCTTGGCTGCATTTTTTCCCCTTATTAAATTATTTTACTTATAAGCACCACCAAGAGATATCAAGTAGTTTTCGTCGGTAATCAAAATTTGTTATGTTCTATATGTTATATGATGTTTTGTTAAAATCACAAAAGAATTATGTTTGCAGCGTGCCAAAAGTTAGTGCTACAAAACTTTTTTCTATTAGAGAAAAGGCTGTACTTTGCAACGCATGATCTCTCCGTGAGCTCGCTTTTCCACCGGTCAAGGTTTCCTTTATACGTCAGTAGTCTGTCAGTGGCACGCAACAACATAACATAACTAGTCAATACATTAATTTTTGCCAATAATTTTGAATAAATATTGTAAGTACCTCTTCAGTCTATAGTCTAATCAGATTCTAATCATGTAATTCGTAAGCATTCCTAAGAAGCTATGTAACCTCAGCCTCAAAACTGATGGTATATTGGCTTTGCTGAATAATAAAGGAAAACCTGCGAGTTCCGGTTGCAGCGGTAGGTTCGAGCCTCAAAGAAAGGTAGGTCAGGTAGGTAGGTACAAGGTAGGTCAGCTAGGAAACATCTTCATAGGCTGATCAACGGAAGTAAAGCTGCTGGCAGGACCTTGAAGATGACTTGATTCGCAACCCGTGGAGAAATAACACAATTTCTGGCCCTCACATAATAATGGCAAGCTCCCTACTATTTTAGGAAAGAACTGGGGAAACCCGTTCTTTGGATGAATTCTAAAATAAATGCAGAACAAGACCGTTTTCCAGTCGATATATTGCAATTGAATACATTGCAACTGACTTATTGCTTGTTATCTTTAAAATTTGCTGACGAGAAGGTTTTCCTCGCAGGAATGGAAGATGGCACCACCTTACTTTGTTTTTGTCCGACAGGGATGGAAAAGTTTTGTTCTCCCAACGAAGTCAAGTCGATATGCAGATCAGTAGAAGAGTCCCCAGTCACTTTCTAAAATATCGCTCGTTATGCATGGTAAAATGCTTCAGAAACTCATGAATGGTCCATTATCCATGACTTTACAGTTTCAAAATAGAGCGTTCCACTATCAACGCAACAGCTTAGAGGGTGACAGCAGTTTAACAGTTAGAAGCAGCTGGTCAGTTCAAGTGCCGGGGAGTTGACTGGGCTGAAGCGTCTTTAGCCAATGGCGCATTTCACGGTCTTAGTCAAGTTGTGAGCGTTGAAGTGTTCACAGTATAATTAGCTCACAGTTGTGCAAGTTAATATAGAACACTTCAAAGAGGAAGACAGAAAATTAACCAGTAGAGGAGAGGTGTACATTAACATTTTGTTAAAAAAATCCTAATAGAAAATCAAAGAATATTGTTCGAAAAGTTTGTGAACTTACAAAAAACAAGCCCCACATAGGGTTGGCTATGGATTCCACTGTGCAAAGAGAAAACCGTATGTTTTAACAACGAACAGCTGAAAATTGTTGGCTTTTGAGAAAAGAACGTACTTATGGATATGGACATCTAGCGTCAAATTATTTTCTCTGATGAGGTGATGTATAATCTTTTTCGAAACAATGAGAAGAAATTGCTGTGGAGAAAGAAAAATGAAGTTTATCAGCAAAGCAGTGCAGCATGGAGATGGTGGGGTCCTGCTGTGGCGTTGCATGACAGCAGCTAGAAACTTATCATTCGTCAGAACTACAATGGATAGATGGTTATTGTTTACAGCAGAGCGATAGATGGTTTTAAATAATTTACAGCAGAGCGCTGTAAATCTTAATTTTAGTGACACATATTACTTCCAGCAGGATAACGATCCAAAGCCTGCAGCTCGCAACGTGCTTATGTGCATCATATGCCTCATATGCTGCAGATTCGTTGGGTTGCATTGAAAACAAAGTTCAGGCAAGATAAAATTCATTCCTAATCTGGAATGAATTTTCTGGGTTAAGATGCCAACATGTGTGGCTGAAAATTAAGTTTCTTCAATACCAAGCACCTGAAGCTGTAGTAAAATCAAAGACATACCCTAGAAAATATTAAATGTAATTTTTAAATACCATAAAATGATCATTAACGTTAACTTTTGCCCAAAGATTTTTGACCATTTTAGGATTATTTGCTCTTTTTTTCTTTCTAAAGATTGATTGAAATTATTTATTCATTTGCAAAAATCAAAAGTGAATAAGTGTTAGCTTCAAATAAACGTACGTTAAGTTTTGCACAACATGGTCTTTACAATTTATTCCTATTGAAATATCTTATGCAAATATAGAAACACTCCATTCGACTCCTGCATGAAATCCTTACCAGCACTAGCTCCGTCTCGCATCGAATTGCGATGAAATCATCTCTAACACCTATCACATGTAAACTATCTCAAGTCCTTTGAGCGATTTCGATTGCGTTCAATGATAAACCCCACCCCAGTATTTATCTAATTTATGCTTCAGATTTCAGCATAAACGACTTACGTAAATACTTGGCCCAAAGCAAAGATTGTTCCGTATTGAACATACAGCCCCGAGTTTGAAATTATTCCAGAGAGTGAACCAGATTCGGTAAAGGGCGCTTTACGACATTGTTAGGGGAGGTTAAAGGCAACTAAATATTTACCAACGTTAATAATTTGTGAGGTTAGTAAACACAGGTCGACAATGTCAAATGAAATTAAAGCCCATTACCGATAAATGCTCATAAGAGACATCTAATTTAAGCACGTTCTTGCAGCCCGCACCTAGCTCACAACTATTTGGTTGTTATAGCATACTTGAGACATGTTTACACTATGGCATGTGAAAATATCTAAATAGTTTAGATACTTCGAAGATGTTTTCGAATTTTCTAAGAATTCTCAGTCCTTTGAATCCCGCGGTTTAAAGTCTTCAACTTATACCACTGTGCGGTATTCCGGGTTGAAAGCTGCTGATGATACTATTATGAGGGGAAATTGAATTTGCTGCCTTAATTTTATTAAGTTGCCACTCAGAAATCTTAATCTTACTTTGGATTGTAGCAGTAAGCAATTGCAGGCGACACAACCTCAATCCTTTCTTGTAAAACATATCGTAGCAGCCTTACGGAGATGATGAAGTTACGGTGAATCTGGTTAGGAAGTCCAGCAAATATTACTCAACTGGAAAAGTTTGTTTACTTGATTGAGATCAACTATGTAATTTAATCAAGGAACTTAGTTACTGCCGTTCGTACAAGCTAGTTTCCACGTAGGAGCGTTCTGGGAAAGGAGACATAAAACCGAAGGCATCCCTGATATACTTAATGTCATCAAAGTGGACAGGTACTAACCTTTCCGGGAAATTTTTGTTGTTGAGGGGCGGTGCGACAAAAATAAGAGGTAAATCGGGAAAAAGAAATATTTTTTCGTCCTTCAGGAGCACACACTAAACGCTAATAAGCAATGAGCTATTTAGCGGAGAATCGTTCCATTTAGATGAATACTAGTTATAATTGTGTCGCAGAATAAACTTTTTGATAGTTTCTTCGTGGAATTTCATTAAAATTTCCCCAAGTTGTTATCTTAGTGATTGATGGATACAGAACACAAAAATTTTTTCCTAAGAGAAAAGCTTTCAAGACAAATGAAGATTGAAAGCGTATTTTGATCCCAACGACTTTAGCTAAGATAATACTTTGTAGTAATTCAAGGACAAATAGTGTTTAGTTGCATGTAATCATTTAAAATTAAGATACTGCAAAGCCTTTAAGTTGTGTTGTTTTATCGGAATGGTTACATGATTCTTAGCAAAAGAACGTAAATTACTCATTGATTGTGTGGAAGCCAACGTATGCTTGTGCTTAATTGTCCTTCATAAAAGTTGGTAGTTAGTTGTCCTTGATAAACAACTAAATTTTAGTCAGTCAGAAGTTCTTCAGTCTTCATGTTAGAGCCTTGAAGGAAGACATTACGTTTCGAAAAATTGCTCATTCTATAAAGTGTATTTGGAGCACGTGTCTATGGAGGAAGAAATACGGCAAACATTAATAAAATAAATATATTGTATAATACATAAACATATCGGACATTTCTAGCAATTAAAAAAAATTAAGGTTGCTTGACGAACTGCCCTATGAACAAGGACATTTGGACAAAATCAAAAGCCGTATGTGGAGGAATAAGGAAACAGAAATGGCGAATGAACTCCAGAAAGAGTAATAAATAAATAAGTAACAACATACACTTGTCAAACATAAGATCAAGAAATGATAAAACTGATCACTGTTTACAAAAGATGACTTTTAAAACTACGTAATATTAAAACAAACATTCCCTTTAATAAACAATGTCTGATATTGCCTATTACACTAAAATTTACGCGAATACAGGTAAGACCCAAAAGTCAAAAGCAAGGACAGAAACAAGATAAAAGGTAGAAAAATTAACCCAAAAAATCAGACAAGTGTATGCCCGCCAAAAAGAATTGCTTACACACGCTTACAATCAGCGGAATGCATACCAGCAACATTGATTCCTGGTGGATCTGACAAATCCACAAGGTCACTTAATAAAATCCACAATATTTTACCAAATTATCAAAACAGCCTGCTAGTCTCTTGATAAGCATATAAACCGCGAATCTAGACCTTTTGTGATTCCCATGAGACATTGCAATGGCGACACCTAACGCCAGATGCTCGCCTGAGCAAAGGAGAAAATGCACAGAAGCCGCGATAGTAAGTATGCCCTCCACAATGCTGACGGAGGAAGAAAAAAATAAACTACGGTATCTCGAGGACAGTGACGAAGAAGACCCCATGCGAAAAATTATCAAGGATATCAACGTAGCAGCGGACGGATTCCAACAGGTGGACCGGAAACATGCGGCAAAGATTATAACACGAGAAACTAACGAAGTTCCGAAAACAACAGCGACGAACAGATACCCCATCCTCAACAACGACAATTCCACTGGCACACTAGGCAACAATAGAGTAAGCACTAACAATAATGTTAATGATAATACTAATGATAATACTAACAACAAAATAATTTGGTGCCCACCCATCTTTGTTAACAAACTGGGCACCAAAAATTTAATCGAAATAACAAAAAAAATTTGCCCTTCTACAAAAATAAGAATTGACGCTGGTGCCTACAAAAGCTCAAAAAAATTTATCATAATCAGCTCAACAAAACGAATCACCAATACCACCACCTCAAATCTCAAATTCTTATTATGACAAATTTCATAAAGGCCCAAATTTCTGCTGAAATAAACCAAAAATTCCAGAATACCCTCAACAACATCAGGCCAGGCCCACAGTTCTTCTTTCAGATAAACCGAATTTCAGGAAGGAAATACCAATCCCCAAATATTGACTTGGTGAACCTCACTCACAGCAACGCAACTTTTGCTGATCGCGACAGCAAGCTCGAGGGCTGCGCCAATTACTACAGTGAAATATTTCGTGCCTCCACTACCAACATTCCTCCTTCGCTCGTTGCCCAAGTAAATTCTCGTGTTCACGACTACACTTTAAGTATGACGGGCTCATTTCTCACAATTTTCTCAGAGAAGAACACATCATCCAACACTCAGAAAGGGTCCATCCTTCCCTTCTTCGCAAATTATGTCGACACTGTTGAAGCAATCGCATCACTCCAAAATAAAAAAACAGCAGGGTCTGACAAATTATCCAACTTCCTCATCAAAAAAGTATCAACAATAATAGTACCTAAACTAATAATAATATTCAATAATTGTATTAATAATGGTTATTTTCCCAACTCTTGGAAACTCGCACGTCTAATTCCGATACCCAAGAAGGGATTCCAAGGAGAAATACAATCACTGCGTCCCATATCCATATTGTCACCACTAGGAAAAATTCTGGAAAAAATAATAGCAAAACAATTCGACAAACACCTTGCATTGCTACGACCTCAAATCCAATTTGGATTCACACCAGGCCACTAAACAGAACATGCTGCCCTACTGCTTCAAAACCATATAATCGAAGATCTAAGGAAAAAAGAAGCAACTGTAGCCTGTGCGCTAGACCTTGAAAAAGCTTTCGACAGGGTTTGGACCAACGGTCTACTCTACAAGCTCATTTCAAAACAATGTCCTACACCTCTGACTCGAATCATGATCAACTACTTATCTGATTGAAAGCTTTCTGTCGCTATCGCAAACTTACTCTCAAGAACTGCTGAAATCCAAGCTGGAGTCCCTCAAGGTTCCATATTAGGGCCAAAACTATTTAATTACTTCATCCATGACATACCTTGGAACAGGCAAACGTTCACATACACAAACACATTATTTATTGCCGATGACACCATCGTGTTTGCATCGGCAAAAAAGCCACTCGATGCTCTATCAGCCGTGAAGGATCACCTAGAACTTATTTTAAATTACTTTAAGACGTAGGGACTTAAAGTGAACCCAAGTAAGTCCGAGCTTATCTGCTTCAGAAATGCTAGTGGCAAAGGCCACAGCTACACAGTACAAGAAAGCAAGAAAATTAGCATAAAAATAGATGGCACCTTTATCGCCCTGAAAAACTCGATTAAATATCTTGGAATAAATTTCCATCACCGACTCAGAGCTAACCCTCATGCTAAGGTTGCGCTAACAAAGGCCATGATAGCATCACAAATTCTTAAGCCACTCTTCAAATCTAATTATCAGAGAAAGAATGATACGACAAAAAGCAGAACTAAATAGAACAAACCGTACCTATTTGCATGTGCATCTGTCACGGACACTGAAATTGCAACATTGTCGAAAGGTGTATGTGGATCGAAAATTAAAAACAGACAGAGAAGGACGAAAGTTCATTCAGAAAACAAACAACTATATATTCTCATATTAGTTATTTAAGATTGCTTCCTTTGGTATGGGGAAACTTCATATACTTACGCTGTTGATCATTATTCCGTAACTTGATCAGCAGTCGATATCTTCCGAAATATTCAGTTTTTCCAGAAAAAGTTTGTTTTCTGATAATTCACGTAAAATCACTGCATCTTGCATCCAATGGCTGTTGAAACCAAGGCAAATGAAGCATATTATTTTATAAATTAGTCAAATAATTAATAAGGTAAAATATATAAAATTTGATCGATGGATTATCCTTTTTCTACCAGTGAAAATATTTTGCGTGGAAGGAACTAATAGCATATTTTAATCGTTTATATTGAAGTACCTGAAGAGGTAATCTAAGAAGCAGTGGGAGTAACAACTGCAGGACCACTGCCAGCATACAATTGTGTTGAATCTTCAATTCAATTGATCGAACTCAATCAGTCCCATGGTAATTCACAAAAAGAAAATCCGGCTCTGATTAATTCAGATACAAACGCCCCTGCACAAAACATTCCGACAACTACTTTAACAACTTCTTATCGTATTCTCTGCCATATGCTACACAAACTAAGCTAATCAACACACTCTCCTATGAGTCAATTAAGTCCTTACGAAGTAACACTTAAACCATCACATCATATTGTTGCCTTAGTCGCAGCCGCTTCCAAGTTCATTTAAAACTTTGCCCTTCATTGCGTTCATGCTCTTATGAATTAAAGGACAAGCATTAGTTCCAAAGGAACATTGCAGTAAATGACTTTCACTAGATCCCTCTCGCTTCTTTGGTTCATTGCTTTTCTTTGGCATAGAATAATAGCAAGGACGATAACTCCCTTCCGTTCGCCATTCATGAGGAAAACTTGCAGATATTAATGCACTCCGCAATGGAGCTTACAAAAACATATTGTTCAAATTAAAATTGTCCTTTATCTAATTCCGGAGCCAAGTGTTACAATATTCACTGACAATATTTGGTATTCATATAGAGGATGTGTAGCTGTGCTAGAATAATGTAATGAGAAAACGTATGTTCGAATATAGACAGGACGGTAGAAGCGACTGAGTAATTTCGTTTGGGAATGATATCAGTTGAGGTATTCCATGTATGTTGCACCTCCCTGAGGGAATATATGGTACGGAGCCCACTAACTCAATATTAGTTGGCCTAAAGCCAGCAGACTAACAGTGAATACTTCAACATGCAACGTACATAGATACAGTTTAGGCTCCTAGATAAAAGACTGAGTACGGAAGGAGAATAGCATAGCTCGAAGGACTTCTCTTACAGTGTAATCTGCAAATAAGTTTGTGCTTGGAATTTCTATATGAGGTTTAGAGTGAATTATTCCAGGAATTTGAGCTATCGTGGATGGCGCTCAATAAGAATACTTTTTAAATTGAACATGATTATGTGGTTTCTAGGAAAATTCCATTGGTCAACAAGCATCTAGTACTCAGATTATGAAGTCTCCGGTCTAACGAAACAAAAAATGTCATTCAGTTTTTTCGACTTTATTACTACTGCGATACTTCCATTTGAACGTCCTTTCTTATTTTGAGTTTCCGTAAAATTAATCCCAATTGTACTCAATTGAGGCCTCTCTTCCAGCTTTCTTTTCCTCATCCTTCTGAATAAAAATGCTCTCCTTATAGTGAGGAAAAGAACCTACATTACACTAAACTTTGAAATGTCGTCTCCGCCAGAGATTCACTGATGTAGCTCGAAGGGTAAAAGGTCTAGGAGACATTTAACGTCTCCGAAAACACTCCCAAGTAAGGCCGTACGTTGAAACAGGGCTGGCAATTCCACGCTTCGATTATGTAAGCGGTCAACTCATTGCATACAGGTGACAGTATGTTAGCCTTCATGAAGTCTCCGTCACGCAAATCTCATTACATTTCAAGTACTTTCAAGTCCTCAACCCGCAAGGCTAAGAAACTCTGACTTGAGTAGCACATCTCTCATTGGACTCGCTTTGGGACCAGCTTCAGCAAAATGAAATGTTTTTTAATTTCGTAGTGACACGCAATTTCCCTCACTATTTTGACGTTTCGTGCAAGAGTATAAGTGAGACATAAACAAACACTTGTCATTCACGCGCATTTCCATTCTTCCACCACACTTTTGTGGAGACTGTTTGCGTGCGAATATTCTACACACGCACTATGCACTTTTTCTGCATAATTAAGTTGTTATTACGACAATATTGGTAATTTGCCGGAGAACAATGAATGCTCATATTTCATCACATTTCGCTATGCATTGCAAGAAACCCTCCCCTCATCGTGAAAGCGAGCAAGGACTCACTGACAAAATTTTGTTGTCTTGGGTAAACAGGCTTGAAATAACCCGCGCTAAGGTTTTTCCGTTTCCTTATTGATTTCTGCTACAGGAGCACGCCGATTTCTTTCAAAAAGTTCGTGAACAGCTACAACGTTGCCAGGCGTTTTGCTGGAGCTAGTGCGTCTTCGGCAATTCACATTTTCCACTTTTTCATGCCTTTCTTTAAATTCGGCACACCAAGCTTTCATTTGCGACTGTAAAAGAGCATTATCTCTAAGCTACAAAGGCAATCGATCCTGAATTTCAACTGGCCTAACGTCTTCCTTTGTTAAAAAAACTCTATTATGATGCATTGCGCAACTGGATGATTAACTTCTTATTTGAGGGCCACTGAAGAAACCAGTCGAGCAATGGGTATGTTTTCGAGTTATTTATAGGGCCCCTCATCCCCCAATTCTATCCAACGCTTCGCCTACTTCCAACACACCTTTTAAGCCCTCAGAAGCAAAAGTCCCATTTATATCCGAGTTTCCCTCGTATTTCTCAATACATTTTATTTGGAACAAGGCTCTACAGGCGGATCACATTGCTCTTTGTTTACAATCCGTTTTGTTATAATTGAACATTTTGGCCTTTAAACACCTTTCCTTTTGTCAATAATATAATTTTTAAATTACTTCGGTGCTTTCTTCGACAAAATAAAGATGAACAGTATTATATTATGGTCACAAAAGAATTTGAAAGTCTGCAATTCTTTGTGATTGCACCATCGCTCTCTCTCTTATAAGGGTAATATCATCTCCCAATTTTCCTTATGCAAAGAATAAAGGTTGTAGCGTTTATTTCAAAGCAGAGATGCTGCTTTTAATGTTAGAAAGGACCCAACCCCATCCCTATCCCTTCAGAAATCTCTGTCTTTAAACTCAGCCGTATCCCATTGTGTATAGATTTATGGTCTTTAATGAATATTAAGTCCTATTGATACGCTGTTCATCCTTTCTGATATATTCGTTAACAAACCAAATAAAGGAAGCACAAGGTTCTTCGACTTTATGACAATAACGTCCAGTGAGTTACGAATAGTCAAAAATCAACATAAACGCATTTTCGATCAGGGCCCCTGAGTCATAAAAACGGTTATAGTTTTGTCAAGTTTTTGGCCTTAATGTGTAAACCAGAAAAACATTAAAAAAGGGCATAATGGTTAGCTTAGTTTCTTCATTTCGCAGAACGAGCTTGAGATTATCGAGAGCTTGAAATTATCTAGAGCTTATTAGGAGATTTTTGAAGTTTTTTTGAAGTTTTTGGTGGATCAATTTATCCATTTTCACTTAGAACTTATAAGTGATTTATACCCCTGCTAGCTAACTAAGCGAAGACTCTTGGGTGCGGAAGTTCTGATCAAATTGTCGAATACCTCGGAAGTGAGTTTACAAAGAAAGGTGGAAAGAGCTCAAGCTGGTTTCCCGGCCTGTGAGTTGGACCTGACGAGAAGCGGCAGAGACGCGTGTTCGAAACCAGCTTGAGCTCTTTGCACCTTTCTTTGCTTATTAGGAGAGTGGCACGTTAATTCGCATAATTTTCAGTATTGTTAAGGATATTTTGATCAATTCTCATATCTGTCAGTACATTGTCTGTAGTTCGTATCTGAAAGGGCCTTTCTGGCTTTAAAGATGAAACGTTGGCTTTGGTATACCGAATGTTACACTACATTCGTAGGTATTTCATTTTAAGGTTTTCTTGGTTTTCCTCCCGAATGTCAAGAAGTAAAGTAAAACCAAATGCTCCAGGATCCTCAACTTGAACACTACATTGTTAAGCAGAGGTATGTACAGGCTGTTGCTGGGATAGGAGAGGTATATACGGAATCCAAGCAGGGATAGCTGTCCAATTTCTATATTGAAGACTGGCAACCAATTTCGGTTCTTCATTACGAATACAGTGCTCTCAGCCCAAACTACCTGACGTTCAAGCTATTCTTAATCTCAAGTTCAATATTGCGTTCGCCGAGCTGGACAATCTCTGATAGCCTACACTGGGCACATATCTTCGCTTTTTTGGTTAATCGACCCCCCCCCCCCCCCTCAAAGAGTTCATCTATTATGTATACCTCAAGGAATTCTTTTGCTTCCGTGACGTAGAGTACTACGAACCTGATACCAAAAGTTCGGGAACTATTAATCTTCTAGGTATTATCAGTCGTATTATCGCTTTTTAATGATATTTTGAATGACTCTTATGTTCTGAAGAGAAAAGTTGTATCCCTAATGGTAAAGGAATTAAAGCTTAATTTTTGCATATAATTCTGCACGAATTTAGTTGTGGTACCTTCTACGGGACATAGTAATTTTCAAACCCGTAGCAGCGAAGTTTTTCCTCGCGTTTTTATAAGGGGACGAAGGAAGGACTTCACTTTTTAATTTTTCTTTTTCCTTCACAGTCTCTGGATGATTTCCCTAACAGCTGTGGGTCAATGATCTTCCACTAACCCTAACAGTGGATTCAAGCTGGATCGTTTACTATAATTTTCTGTTCCGAAGAAATGAAAAACTGCGCTCATTACCACTCATCCCAAACATAATAGTAGCATCCTTTTCTCTTTCTGCTGAAGTGAGTTTTCCCACTTGTCTGACAGCCTTTGAACCGATGACTCTTGAATTTTTTTGCACATTGCTTACTCCTGCTAATGTTTGATACATCTTTAAATACACATAGATTAAACAGTGAGAAAAAACGAAGAGTTATCAAATGATGAACATTTGAACAAAACTGGAGCCCTTTTGCCCTTTTAAATCCGATTATGATTGAAATCGTAATCAAAATGCTCAAGATTTCTCACTGCTGAACCAATGTGGTTTCGATAGTGGTTTACACCTGTTAGATAAGTCTTTCATGTGTTCAACCAATACCTGTTCGTATGTGAATTTCACTTCCACGTCGCGGGCTTGTCGGCGTAGATGAGCGATTTGACATATGCCCACTAGAACTAGTCCAGTGGCGTTAAATCAGAAGATCGTGCATGCCAGTTCTCAGGTCCAAAACGAGAAATTATGCGCTTATCAAATGCTTCCTTCAATAATTCAGTGATTACCTGAGCTCCCTATCCCGTGCCATCCCCTTGAAACCAGCGAGCATTACAACGAGCAAATTCCAAAACAAGAGAGTCAATGATCATGGCTCTATGGCGGTCACCATCAACAACTTCACTTTTGAATGATGGACTAACGATTCCACCGGCCAATAACGCGCACCAAACAGAGACTTTCTCAGGATGTCACGGTATTTGAAACGGCCTGTGGTTGCTCATCACTCCGAATGCGGCAGTTTTGTTTATCGACGTAACCATTCAATCACAAAGGAGTCCCATCGCTAAACAAAATGTTCTTGGGCCCTTACACCGAAGCTACACCGTGCCCGGTAGTTGTTTGCCTCCAAATCTTGCAAGAGTTGCATTTTGTAAGCACGTAAGCCAAGATCCTTCCGTCAAATCCTCCATCATATGGATGGGCACAGGTTTAAATGTTCAGCACGAAGTCGAATAGACAGACTTGCGCCTTCATCGATACTACACTCTACAGCTGCTATGGTTGCTTTATTAAGCACTGTGCATCATCTGAAAAGATGCAGATTATCAGTGAGAGTAAACACAGTGCGGAAACGACGCATGGTTTCTAACTGTGTTTAAATTACAAAAATTATTTCACTTATTCCTTCACAACCTACTGGTCGTAAATTATCAATTAGAATGACATTACACTTTGAAATAATTTTGATACATTTGAAGAGTAGCAATGTCAACAAATCACGAAGGGTTGTCCATCTCTCTGTAATACCGGAGGTTTATTGAGAAAAATATAATGTTTCTGTAAGAACTATACGAAAACTTAAAACTCTTTGACGTTACGTTTTCCTTAAAATCATTCAAGCTCTTTTTTTACTAAGCCCAGTGCTCCTACTCCTTCTCTATTTACACTCACTTCGTTTGACTTACTTCATGTATTGTTCAAGCCGAAAAGGCTTTGAACGTTTTTCATTTACATTGACAAGTTCTAGTAAAATTCTTTCCTTGTTCTTACTCTTAATGAGATAAGGCTAGCAGTTCTATTGAGGAACGAAAGGAAAATTCCAGTCTGACGTGATTTTATGCGTTTTATTACAGAAAACAAAATTCTTAAGCGACCATTTTAAGTATTTACTGTAAAATGCTATCGATTCACACGTCGCAGACACAATAGCTTACAATAGAACATTTCAGCGTCCTCTCAAAGTGTTTCTATTATGTTCTCCTTTTACGTTATTCAATTAAATTGACCGTAAAACGGAAATTGGGATTCTTTGAGAAGATAAAATTACATTCCTCGATGATATATATCCTCGTACCTTGCTGATTCTACCACCGCAACAGATCCTTGTAACTGAATGGAACTTGATGATGGACTCGTTCATTTCAACTCCAAACTGAATATACAGCAGGCTGCGATGTATCTTCCACTTTGAAAGAAAAACTTCCGCTCGACTTCTTGGTTGCTTTGCTTCCAGGAAGTATCTAGTGTTGGTAGTTATTGTTGTTTCCCGCCCGAATCTTTTTCTGAACTTGTTAGTATGCACAAGCTGTCGGAAAATATGGCGCAACCGGGAAAACCAATGTTTCTTGACCGAGTATACATAATGAATAAGATGCAACCAAAGATTTATATTCCGCCGAAGATTAATGTTGTTTCGGTTGGAGTTCAGAGTTTTGGTGAATGGAATTAGGATCTTGTAAGAAATGACTAATAAGGAATACTCACTGCATTACAAAAACAAATCTTGTTGTGCTGTAAAAAAGTTGAAACTATAATTCTTACGGAAATCTGGAACGAAAACGTAATCTCAACTTTGCATCTGCGACTCCTTAATGATATATTGCGCCTAGTTTGAAATGGTTTTATCTCTGGTCGCTCATTTCCATCAAACTTAAATAGTTTTGATTGCGGTTATTTACAAATTTTGTTTGCAATTATCCTTGTAAATTTTCATAAAGATTTCTTCCAGGAATGTATCCCTGGTGCGTCTGAAAAATGTTTATTAATTTCTCACTTAAGGTAGTTTTGAATTAAATTTGCAATAGAAGGAAGACAGAATGTAAAAAAGGAAGGTCCTTGACAGTGTCATTATCAAAATTTCCCTGGAATAATTCATTTACTGGAGTTAAGGAATATCTTAGCTGCGCAATCCGAAACCTCTAATCATGGGCACATATGGGAATAAGCAAGCATTAGTGAGTCGTATTGTTACATAGGTGGATGTTGCAAGTGGTATTCATTGCGACAGGAATTGATTTCGGCTTCAACACAATATGAAATAAGAAGTTTAACAAGAATAGTATGGTGTATTGGTTCAATCATAACATACATCGCGAGTTTATTAGTTCGATCAAGTCCTGGAATTCGGTTTGAGAAAAAAAGTAAGTCTCGGAAATTCCAAACAGTTGAAAGAACTCAGGCCTGAAAATACGTTCTAGGAAACGTATCTTCAAAGCGATTGTCTCATGCACTTCGGGCGATCTAGGATGTACTGTTGGACTTACTTTTTATGTCACCATAAGACGTGCATGTACGGTATTCAAAATAAAGGTTAAAGATGTAACAATGAACGATGACGCAGAAATAATTTTTACAGAAAAATCGTGTCGGACGTTTTTTGAGGGATTTCGGAGCATTCCTCAGGGTTTCGTGGTTATACTTCACGTCATGTGACTCTGACACCAAATGAAGTTTCTTTATTTTCTATAGAACTGGTAGTGTATGTCTGTTTTCCATTCATCGATCCAGCATGAACTAGTGAAAGAAAGGAAGAAGCCTGAAAAAGTATAGAGACTGGTCGCACTTGTTGATTATTTTTTTCTATGCCTACCTACTCTAACCGCCGATTAGGCATTAACTTTGAGGAATTTTTCATCATTCACTCTCTCTCTCTCTTTCTTTCTCTCCCTTTTAAAAGTTTTTGAAATGTGACGTTTTGTAGGATTTTAATTCGAGAATGGCTTATTTCAGACTAAAATTCTACATTATCCTCGTTACGAAGAATACAATGCAAAAATCTGGTAAAAAAAAGTGCTTTTGTAGAAAATACACCTGCTAAGCACGGCTTTATATTGTTTATTTCATTCTTCAAGTCCAAAGTATTGTACATTTACGCTATACGCATAGAACGTAGTAAAGGAATCACTTGTTAAATCCGGTACCACGCACTTGTTAGATCCAGTACCACGCATACAGAGTCACTTACTGGTAGGACAATGTCATTATTAAATGAATGACAGCCAAAGTTTGAATTTAATATAGGGCTTTTTAGTAACCCAGCGAAGTCAGCAATAGAAAAACAAACGGCAGCCACCCCGAAAAGAGAGGTATGCCAAAACTTCTTTAAGGGGTTAAACATGTATTTGAAGTGTTTACCTGCCAATAAAACCTAATTACACGGTCGCCACAAACAGGGTTGAAACAATGTGTCAACCACCATCCTCAATATCTGAGGCTAGTTTCAGTCTTGGGTCCAAATTTTATATAAGCTGTCTGGATTTCTGAACACCACTGGTGCTAAATGTACTTTTAAGCCTTAGAAACCACAACCACCTCGTTTAAGCCAGGATAGGCATATTACCGTGTTGGGGCTGATAGTAACCTATCATGGGCGTCCTCCAAGCCCGTGGTTCAGAGAAATCTCAGATCAGGTTGCCTTTTTCTACAGTCCGAGAAAGACACGTTTCATCCAGACACACGGCACTGATTGCCCATGCTCAAAACCTGGATTATGGATGGACGGCACCCACCAAAGGCTGGTTTGCACCAGCCTATGATGTTAATTCGGTTAACATCAGTTTAAACATGAATTTCAACAAATAAGTACATTTATTACGACATTTTTAAAGGTTAACTTTGAGCAAGTGTACTAGTCTCGTGAGCTTTCCACTTGCTAACTGCATTTAAATTCACATAGTCTACATGTAACATAACACTCTGTCAGTAACATTTAGTAAATCAAGTCATCGGTCCGTCTTGCATCGGTACACAAAAGATATCGCTTTTCACAGGCCTCATTTTTTTCATATCATTTTGTATATCATTTTACATCCAGTCTGCCTTTATTTGCTTCGCTCCTTATGTATTCTCAGGTCTAGTTCTCTGTCAGTATTAAATTTTCTTTGCATCGAATCGTTTGCGCAACTGGCATCACACATCGGTCTGGCTTTCTCCGATTTTCCCTCGGCACACCTCTGGTTTTCAGCGTTCTAGAACCCTCGTTGGCGACATCATCAGTATTCGTTTTGGCCCGTTCTTCCCAACTGCAATCTTCACTGCTGAAGTTCTTCATGCCTTCATTCGACATTTCTTCAAGTTATCAGTCCGCGGTTCAACAGTACTCCAGTCTTCGTTACTTCGTGACCTCGTGAACCGAACACCTGTCATCGGTTCAACATGCTCACATTCCACGAAAGACCAAACGGTCACAATTTAATTCAGCTTCAAATCAACCTTTCGGTTATGCTATATGGTTACATTTGAACCTGATTGGAACAACAAGCTCCCTCTTTTCCTGCCTCCAACTTTACAAAGGCTTGGGACTGTCATGATGGGGTCGCAAAGCGAGCTCACACTAAGGCCTGGTTAAGGAGTTAAACAGTAGAAATTTCAAAGCATTTGATATAGGACTTTAGATGTTTTCTGATTTAACCGCTCTATTAATGCTTCGCAAGACTTCTGTAGTGACTACCGACCTGAAGATGGTGTCACCATCTTTTTCCCGCAGGCGAAAGTTCAGCGGACAGGTCGAAAGTCAGCTGACCGACGACCTGGCGACCACTTCAGGTCGGAAGAGTTTTTTTTCGATTTCCGGAACGGGGAGTTGGGAGAGGACCCCGAGAAGAGGCACACGCGGGTGGAAAAGAAAAAAAAAAAGAAAAGTGATCTCGAGGAAAATCACTCGACGTAATTTTATTTCCAAACGTGAACTTATCTTGACAATTTGGTGTGTCTTTCGCGCGCGATTACCTGTTGGAAAGTAGAAAATCGGTTTCAAATCGATTTATGGGTCGGTCGTAAAATGTACGGTAGATATACGAAATCGTCGCGGTGGAGAGTAGAACGTGAACCGTCAGACGAAGACGGCAACAGCATCACCACCTAAAACTCTGATTTCAATGCAACCGTAATTCTCGTTTTCTTCGAAAAAAAAAACTAACGTGTCGAATGCAATGGATATTTTCGTTGTCATCAACGCCACTAAAACAAAGATATCGCCAGAGCTTTGATGACGGTGTGACGTGAAAACCCATGCGGAAGGGGGGGTTCTCGAGTCGCGCATGGTGTAAAAATCCGAAGAGGATTGAATTGAGTGAAAAAAAAAAGAAAGAAAAATCAATAGACAGTAAAAAAATTTTAAGTGACGAGTGTTCAAGTGTTCCTTAAAATATAGTTTTGCTTGAAAAATGATGCGTTCCATGTCGGCTATGCAATGGCGTCCATACGATTGAGATTTGCTATAAAATTTTGATTACTCGCCGGCTGCTTTAATTCGTGCAAGTTCTGTGAACAGTGGAATCGATCGTTGGAGTTTGCGCGGCGATTTAAACCACGCGCGGTGGGGTGTCCATTTTGCAAGACCAGGGCGTCCGATTCGAATGTTTGCCGTATTGTAATCGACCCGACCGAGCCACCACTCAATCGACGGCGCTCAGCATCAAGAGCAGAAAAGTGCAGGGGCCGCACGACGGGCGCAGCACGGACGGTTGACTTGAGGCTTGTAACCATTGGAATCTGCTTCCTGTTTTCAGACTGCAAACTGCATTGAAGTCCATCTGTCTGAGTTGAAATTGAGGAAGCTTAACACTCATAAAATTGCTGGGGCATTCAAAAATAATCAAATCGCTAAAATATCTTCAAGTATTAGCTCTTAAACAAAAGCATGGATCCATACAACCATCACGCAACCCACAAAGTCTACAATGATTTCTCTTCTTATTCGTGAAATGCTGCCACTACGTTGAAACAACCAGTGCAACAACTGAAAGCAGTACAGTTGTTGTAATTGCGGCGTAAGGTAAACCTAAACTATTAAGTATTTAAACAATTACTAAGCCAGGTTAATTTGTTCATATGTTCATATGTATATTTTTATCAGAATTATATTTAATTTATGTAAATTTTCCATCGAACCGAAAAACACAACATACTAACTAACAACCTTAACTTTTCCTTCCCAATACCATTCTTGAAATAAATTTAACGTTAAGCGATAAATTCAACAGTCAAACAAGTGTAAAGGTAGATGGAAATATAAACAACGCATTGACAGTTAAGAAACTTACGCTCTATTATTTTACTAGTACTCTAGAATAGAAACCTCTTAGATGCAACAAAAATTAACATACATTATATTTTAACAGAAAAGAAGCAACATTTATTTCGTTTTAGTTACTCTCCATTTTTGTTTTATTATTCATAAACTAGAAGTATATATATTCAAATAAAATTATTTAAAAAAAAAAAAAAAAAAATAAAAATGAAAACAATATAACAGATACTAAACTAATTGCTTAAGTTAGTAAAATTTTAATTGTAATTTAAACAGTTAAAAGAGCCAGGAAATAATTAGAAGTAAAAGAAAAGGAATAAATAATTCATTGGATTATTCAAAGTGTACAAGCGATTTACTCGAGTTGGGATTTAGTTTTATTTTTTTTTCCAAGCAATTTTTGTTTTCATTTTTATTTCTCTTAATTTCCTCCTATCCAGTTTTTTTGTAGTTTGTAATCGTTGCATTTTTTTCTTGGAGAAGTAGTACGTAGAATCAAAATACACTCTTTATATTGATAAAATTGATAAAAATACATAAAATGAAGTGCTAAAAGAAAAACCACATTCTTTCCTTCCAACAACCTTTTCTTTAGGGTGGAAATGGCGCGAAGGTAAGTGCAGGATGATGTAGGGTCAACAATGTGTTTCGTCGCTCGTGTTCCGCGGTGCTGTAGTTTTGTTCCGGTAATAATTTGTAGTCGTGTCGCGGACTACTAGTTCGGTTTTTCGGGTTCGCGCGTTTTCCGGTCGCAAAATTAAAGTAGTTTGTTTTAAGGCACCGCGGTATATCGGTTCGCGAATGCGCGTTAGTCGGGGAGTTTGATTCTTTGATTGTATCTTGATGGTAAAAATTAGAGTAAAGTAACGTAATTTGTTTAGAAACGTCGCATAGTAAATCGGGCTTTTCGGTGGCTGGTTCAAATGGAACCAAGAGCGGAAGTTCACTTGGGTCCGACCCACGTCAGCAATCCTCGCCGCACTGAGCTAGCTAGCCAGCAGCCACCACGCGAGGGAACTTCCGAGTGGCCGAGTTGTTGACCCACGGGGTACGACTCGTTGCCACGTCTCAAGGACTGCACGTCCAATTGTCGGTGCGAGGCCGACTTTCATCCCGAGTCGTCGCCGTGACGGCTGGGAATCTAAATCCATTACACTTCTTAAGATGTTGGGTGGTTTTGTGCTTGCTAGCAGTGCTTTTATTCTTTATTTCTTCATTTATATGTCATCGTCTCTTGCATTTCAGTTCATATAGTGGCTTATCACTTCTCGACCTTAAGACCGCTTCCTTAGCTGGCGTGGGCAATAAGGTCTAAAACCCTCTTTCGGCTATATTAAATTCTTCGATCATTAGTCTTCGTCTTTCCGTCGCGCATCCAGATCCTTTTTGATTGAGATCAGGCCAACTTTTTGTTTGTTCTAAACATTTGGGCGTCTATCACACTGTAACATGGATTAGTCTTTTGCTCCGTTTTTCTTCTTACCTCCTCCGCTGTTTCTTTATTTACGTCTCTCACTTGATTGATGCGGTGAAACGATAGATGTATGGCAGTAATTATTTATAGCAGGAAATTAGTATTAATTGGTCTCCGAGCCCTTTTGCTTTCGTCGACCGTTTGGTTGTCTGTCCTTGATTGCAGTAGCCTTGCCTCTTTTTTTGCTTGTCGCTGTCACTGGCCAAAGTTACGCTAATTGTGAGCAAGTATTGGGCATCCTAGCAAATACTAGTTTCAACAAAGCTTTATAGGCCATACGCTCAACAAGATGAAGGCATGTATGCAGGATACTAGTGCAGGATTTAGAGGACTGCAAATGTCAAAACTGTCATTCGGACCATTTATGGACTGCCTTTGTAGTGCTACCAGGAGCAAATATGAAGTATATAACAAACTCTTGTTAATAGTTTTTAGTAAGCCTGGCTAACCACTGCAATCACATAAAACAAAAGACTTCTTAGAACCATGAATTTCTCCTAAGGTAAGAAAAAAGACAAAAGGACATTCTAGATCGGTCTGCATGACAAACCATAGTACGATTTGGCAAGAATACAAGCGGAGTATGAAGACCATCCAGTCAGCTGTACGAGGGAGAAAAATGATAGTATGAACTCTCTTTAGCGGGAATACTGAGGAACTTTGGTAAGCATCGCGGCCGTATAACCCAATGGAAAAGGAAATTAATAAAAGAAGACATCATTCTTTCATACACTATTAACTATATACAGTATTGGACAAAACTAAAGCACCCCTTTGCGAAATATCAGTTATCCTCTGATATTATCCAGAAAACTTGGTGAAAAAATTTGTCCTTAGTTTCTATTATTTATTTACATCTGTAGTATAAAAAAACATAACAATGACAATTCAGTCTTTTCAACAACTAAAAATAAAACAAAAATATTTCTCAGTACTCAAAATTTGCCTGGACAAAACTAAAGCACCCCTCTTCTATACACACTTTTTTCGTACCGCTACTGCCGAACAGTTAGCAGAAAATAGTTATTGCATCAGAATTGCATTTGTCATCATTACTTCAGCATTTGTGCAAAATTTCTGTCGTGAATAGTGGTGCGCATTCTGTTCTTTGTATTAAGACATTAAGAGACTAAAAATGGCAAGAAACACGTACTGTAGTGAAATGAAAAAAAAAATTATATTTTATTATAAAAGTGGATTATCTCGATATAATATTAGTAAAAGATATTCGATAAATCGGTCAATTATATCGCGACTAATTAAAAAATATGAGCTCACGGGTCGTATATCTCCTGCACATTCTGGAGGAAGACCTCGAAAAACAACACGAAGATTGAGAACTTACCGATTGAGAACTTACCGATTGAGAACTTGTGGGAAATTGCCAAAAGGAGGATCAACAGGGAAAACTGCAGGAAAAAACTACTACTTTTCGAAGTGTTTAAGACAGCGTGGGAAAATATTCCTGAAGAGTTCATTGATAATACAATATCTTCTATGCCAAAAAGATGTGCTGCTGTTATTGCAAATAAAGGACTGGCGACGAAATGCTGAATCTACCCATCATTTGGTATAATTTCTGATCGTCAGCTAGAGGGTTCTTTAGTTTTGTCCAGGCAACTTTTGAGTACTGAGAAATATTTTTGTTTTATTTTTAGTTGTTGAAAAGACTGAATTGTCATTGTTATGTTTTTTTATACTACAGATGTAAATAAATAATAAAAACTAAGAACAAATTTTTTTCACCAAGTTTTCCGGATAATATCAGAGGATAACTGATATTTCGCAAAGGGGTGCTTTAGTTTTGTCCAATACTGTATATATGATTTCTTTCGAAAAATCTAATTAGCCCAGCAGGAACTGTTATTTCTACTACACCCTCACAACTCATGTCTAATCGAAATCACATTTATTCTCATTTTCAGACAATCTCATTTTAAATGTTGGCCATAAAATTTTATAACGGTTCAATACCTGATCCTTTTATATCGTCGACTTTAATACACGAAGTAATAACTCCTCTGACGTTTTCACATTCAAATCTGTATTGAACTGAAGGTAATAAAATTTTTTATTTCCGTAGCCACGCATATATCATGCATCGTCAGTTCGTTGGTCCTTAGGAATTCCAGTCTTACACGACTAACAGCTGAATTTTAAGTACGAATTGCCATCGTCAGCATACCACCAATGAAATCTCAAATAAATTATGCAGACATTGATCGAATGAGTCACATGCAAAGAGAGGATTTTATTATGAAATGCCACTCCTTCGAGTTCCGGCGTATGTACATGTGTGATGTTTGCGACAAATTCGACAGGATCGTAAAGTTAACCAAGCAGCGAGCGAAACATGTCGGTCTGGGAAATTCTATCAAATTCATATTTTCCAGACTTAAATACATAACGGCTTATTTTGACCAATATATGCATGTCCTTGTAGCATATAAAATCATCTAAAAGTGCTTTGACTCGATCTTGAATGGAGTGGGCAGTGGGTAGCACAAGGATGTACATGTGCGATAGAACAACGGCGTATAAATTTCTAAAGGACCGTATGCAAATTGGACTTCCTTTTTTGCGGCATAAATTCCGTCTAACGAGACCCTCATTTCCCAAACCAATGCGGAACTGTCGCAGTTTCGGCAAGCAAATCAATTTGATATTTCAGCCGTAAAAAGGAAATATCCCAGCGTGGAGTGGGGAGGATGCTGCAGCGCAAAAAGCGCTCACGGAAAATAAATTTTATCTATATTCGATTCCGTTGAGTTTCTTTTTCACTTTTCACTTTTCTTCCCATTTAACGTGATTCCATGTGAAGTTTACATTTTGCTTTGAAATTGAGCCAGTTATTACGGACAATGGGTTTTGTTCATTGTGCGAATATATGGCTGAAATCAAGGATTGGGAAAGGTGCCGGAGGTGTTTTCTGACAAAGGTTGTCGGTAGGGTATTGTTTTGATATTGAGCAGCAGGACGGGTCGAGGCCACAGGAAGGAATCGTTCTTTGAAGACATCATCGTATACTGCGCCAGCAGAGATTTTTTACTTTCGTTGTTAAAAAAAACAAAGAAAAAAATTGGCGATTCAGGGATCAAATATGACTTGAGCCGCAGGAAATCTGTAATATTATCATCTTTGACATCATGTTTGGTCCACCTCTAAGCGGTTTGAATAGATTAGGGGAGTGCTTACGATTTGTGAATATCTTATGCGCGAAATATTTGTTGGTTCCCATAGTTCATAGCAATTTCGAATATTCAATCCATGGTATCAATTCAGCCTTCTATTATTATCAACTCTTTACTACATATCCTTCTATAATATGCTCATCCCTTTTAATCATTTTATTAAGTCATTTAAAAAAATCTGTTTATTTTCAACTTTCTGAAACGTGTGCAAATTTTTAGCCAACAGGATCTCAATGCTCGCAGCAGCTCATCCGCATTCAAAGATTTGGGAAGAAAGTGAAAAGCTGGACGAAGTGGATTTACTGACAAATAAAAATAGATGATTTTTTTGAAATTTGTAAGCTATTAACTTACCAGAATAATAAGAAGTCTCTAAACCTTAAATTTTAAATAGTTTGAATATAATATTTTTAAATAGAATAATTAGGCTTCAAAAACGTGCTTTCTTTAAAAGAGTGTAGCGACTTGCCACTTCTGGTGATTTTTCCAAGGTTCCTGTAGGAAAACTCTGCAACATTTGAAGCTTATGTGAGATGTTTACGGAAAGCCGCGATAATGTTAATTCCTTAAACAGAATTCCGAAAGGGGTCAACCAAGAGAACCGATATCGGTCAGCGGGGATCATACAAAATAATAAGTGAGCTTTGCATTTGAGTATTCTACGGAGCTTCAATATGCCGGGATGGTTTAGTATTGTGTTGGTACAATCGAAAGCCATTACACAGAGTATTTTAAGCTGCTTATCAGACATTGAAACCTGCCATCATCCACCTCTCAAAAACTCTACAACGTATATACTCGGAACTTCCCTCGTATATACTTTTTAAGATTCCCGTGGGGTGTAAAGATAGTATCATTTGCCGATGATACAAGATATAAAACGTCCTCACAAGGGGCAGAAGTCATCGCGTTATAACTGCAATGCTACATTGATATGGTGTTAGAACATCTTTTCATGTGTTAGATCAGATCAAATAAAGGCAAGGCCAAGGTTATGTCTTTACTTTATTTATTATTTTTTGCCTATTTTGAAGACTCTATATCCAAATTTCAGCCTAGGCCTTCAGAACGTAATACAGAACCGAAATTAAAGGACCTTCGCACTGTCTTCACCGAATTTATCCAACCGCTGCTTTTGATGATTCTCTATTTGCGTCGGTTGTTTGGTCCTCCTGTCCAATTTTTATGCTTTTCGCGATCAAAGGGCGTTCATTTGTTGCAAATTCGCCTCTTTGACTTTTGATTTGTGGAATACTTCATGCAACTCCTTGTTGCATCTGATTCAGATTGGTTTTTATTTGTGATTGATTCCCATATGACCCATTCCCTCTGCAATTTATCCAACATTTCCAATACTTCCAGGATCCACGCCTTTGCTCTCATAGTATAACAAAGGCCTTGTTATAGGTTGGTATACGCTAGGCATAATTTTCCTATAAGTGCAATTGGATTTCAAGACCACCAACACCGTATAAGGTCATATAAGGAATGGCAAAATGAGTTGTCATACCTTATATAATAATTCAATTCTTATTTCTATCCTCAAAACGTAGTGCTATTTCTTAGTTATACTTAAATCTACTTAAGTAATTAGCCTTGCCCATTGTCCTTGCTTCTTGTGAATGCATTTATGTCTCAAATTTCAGTCTCTACCATGCGACTACATGTTACCAAGATATTGTCAAAATGTTGGTCAAAAGTAGTAAAAGCAGGAGAATAGTAAACAATTTCCACCACCAAATCTGTCCTTGACTGAAAAAACACTAATAAATCCTCAGCCAAAACATGTCGTTTGTTAATAAAGACTCCGTAGCCGATAACTTTATAAACTCGCGACTATGTCCCAAACAATACACCGAGCGTGGGTAAGTGCATAAGTCTATAAATTAGGTAGGCTGCTATATATATTTCTGGCCTAGGCAACACTAAGTGTTGCCAGGTGCAATCTGACATTTCCATTGAAAAGTTTGACATTTTTTAGCATAATCGTACAAAGAACGTTTCGACGTACGACTATCATTTGTGTTGTTTACAGTGACTTGAAAAAATCAATTTGGCAAAAAAATGGAATTAACTCGTGAACATTTTCGTGCGATCATTTTTCACAACTTTCGACGTGAATTATCACGTCCAGAGTGCATCGATGAACTTAAATCTTTGTATGGCTATGAAGCACCATTTTATAGCACTGTGAAAAACTGGTACAACGAATTCAATCGTGGCCGACGCTCGCTCAAAGACGAAATTCGTGAAGGACGTCCAAAAACAGCTGTTGTGCCAGAAAACATCGATGCTGTGCGTGAAATGATAATGCAAGATCGTCATGTGACAAAACGTGAGATAGAGGCATCCTCAGGCATTTCTCCCACCATTATACATTCGATATTGCATGAACACCTGGCCGTATAAAAGGTTTGTTCTCGTTGGATCCCGCAAAAAATGGCTCGTGTGGATTGGTGTAAGGAAATGCTGAAAAAATACAATCGCAGTGCTTCAAAAGACGTTTATAAGATTGTCACAGGTGACGAATCATTGATATATGCGTATGAGCCCGAAACAAAGCAGCAATCAACCGTGTGGGTCTTCCAAAACGAGGCCAACAAAAGTTGCTCGCGTACGAAGCACTGCAAAGCAAATGATCGCTTGTTTCTTTGGCCGAATGGGTCATGTGGCCACTGTTCCACTTGAGCAACGTAGGATAATCAATTCTGAGTGGTACATGATCATTTGTCTGCCTGAAGTCTTCGGAGAAATTCGCAAAACGAACAAGAGAAGACAAATCATCCTCCATCATGACAATGCGAGCTCTCACACATCTCATCAAACACATAATTATTTGAGCACTCAAAACATGGAATTGATGGGTCAACCGCCGTATAGCCCCGATTTGGTCCCCAACGACTTGTTTTTATTCCCACACATCAAGAAAAAAATGCGTGGTCAACGATTTCCGTCGCCAGAAGATGCTGTTGAAGCGTTCAAAACCCATGTTTTGGAGGTGTCTCAATCGGAGTGGAAAAAACGCTTCGAAAATTGGTTTGAGCGCATGCAAAAGTGTATAGATCTTCATGGAGAAAACTTTGAAAAACAATAAAACCATTTTAGATGATAAATATTCGCATTTTCATTATTAGGCCTGAAATATATATAGCAGCCCTCGTATAGTCAGTCGCTCTATCCAGAACATAGTGTGTTGGCCGTCCTGTCATAAGCAGTCCTCCAACTTCGGAGAAGCCTTCCACTCATCATTACATTTTCAGGGTCATATCTCATCTTCCTTTGTCCCTAACGTTTTCGTAACCAGAAAACTACCTCAAATAACAAAACGAGAGGATTCCCTTTAGCATAATTTAAATTATGCTAAGAAAAATGCTTAGACCTCCTCTAACTAGGCTTCCAATCATTGAATCCTGCATGCATTCTTCCTTTGTTCATGGCGTCAAGTAATCATCCTTTTAATCCTCGAAAAAGTGAGAACCCGTTGTTGCTCAACAACTACCACCCAATCTCCTTTCTATGCTAGCTAGGGAAGATCTTCAATATCTCACATGCTCAATACACGAGCCGATCTCTCCATTCAATTTTGATCAAGTTCTCCTTATTCGCGAAGAACTTTCCTGTAATGTGCCTTTGTTATAATCTATTCAGTAACTCATTTACTACCAATATGACAAAACGGTCTTATCCGCAAATGTTCATAACGTTCCTCACTTCATCACTTCACTTACCAGACCGAGCGAACAGCAGTCAAAAAACGACAGTCTGTGCCATAGCTTTTTGAACGCATTCGGGATCCCAGGAGTCTCTGTCCTATGTATTGCCCTGTTCACAATATTCACTGCCAACGTGCCTAAATCTAGCGCTCCTCATAAACTAATCGATATGATCCAATACGTAGATTACATAATTATTGAAACTGCCTCTAGAAACGACCTCTCGCAATATCTATCGTAGATAACCATTCTCTTCCTCTGATTCATTTGCCCATTTCCTACATACACACCTCCTCAAAACCTTAACGAAATCCAGTGAGCATCCAGACTCCATTGTTTCAAGCCTCATTATCGCTGACAAAGTTATACCTATATACAATGCTGACATTTGACAGACTCCTTCAGACTCTTTATTGGACCAAAATAAGTAAAACTACATTTGGATTGGTACATTTCTTCCCAATTTTGCGTGAAACAATATGACCACTCTCACCAATTTCACGTAAGAATACAATACAACTATATTGAACTTGTACTTGTAGAGATGTCGCCCGTGAGCGCTAGTTATGTATGAAGATGCCCTTGCATAGCTTCATCACGACATAATCCTAGAACTTTAATATGTATTTTACTCATAAGCATAATCCAGGAGTTTCTAGACTAGAACATCCTGATTAAATCTGAAACAAATAAATTATTGTTTTAGAATTTTCGAATATTTTTTTCCTGGCCTCGTATTAGCCTCGGTATAAGAAATAAGTTATTTAATTACTATATTTAGACAAGTGTTCCACCCAGGCCCATATACGACAGTATTGACTTCTGTCCGATGATAAGGACTAACAAAAGAGTTTTATCCTTGAAAAATCGAGCTATCCACGATGTTCATTTGATTAAAAAGTTTTTTTTTGGAGATGTAGAACTTTAAGTTGGCAACACTTTTTAATGCTACGTTTGTTCTGACAGCTGTCATGCATTTTATGGTTAGTTTGGTTTTCATTTGATCACATATTAGTTGACGCCTGAGCAATATCTGCAAATTATGCAGAAAATGGTTTGGTTCCAAGTGCGTCTATGCGAAATCGTACTCAACAACTGAACATGTGCCCGTCCACAATATGGGAGATTCTACGCTAGGATCTTAATTTTGGGGACTTGCAAAATCCGATTCGTGCAGGAAATGGAACCGAACGACCACAGGTTACGGGGTATAATCGGTGTATGGACCCAAGAACAAATTGTTGCGGAACCAAAATTACATAAGAAAATTTTATCTAGCGATGATTCTTATTTCTGGTTGAATGGCTTCGTCTACAAACAAAACTGCCGCATTTAGAGTGACGAGCAATCTCAACAGTTGCCCAAACACCACCACATCCGGTGAAAATCACTGTTTGGTACGCTTTGTGGGCCGGTACCATTAGTCCATATGCCTTCTCAAATACTGTTGGGAATATCATGACAGTCAATGGTGACCTCTATATAGCCATGATCGATGACTTTTTTGTTCCAGAAATGCCTCGCCAAAAAGGCAAGGTGGATCAATTGGACCTCTCGTTGGACTCCCTCCACGCCAGTCGTCAGCTCACTTGCCGAACATCATATTTAAGGACATGGGCAAAAAATTATCTCTCAAATAAAACTTTTCAGTTTCGTGGCAATAAAAGCACGTTATTTGTATTTTCCTTGTTTTGAAAGTTCTGTATCTCAAATAACATCCTTTACTTGGAACACGGGTATTAAAAATTGAAAACCTCATACACCGCATGTAGCGAAAAGTGCATTTTTGGTTTATCCAATCAATCATAGACTCGCCAATAAACGAATTGTGTCCCTCGTTTGCTAGCTGAGACACACTTGCAGATAAAATTAGTACAAAAGCTGCCCTAAAATTCCAGTCCCCTTCAAGACAACATAAATTCCTAAATTTTGCACTGACGATATTCTGATTTTTCTGATTCGCTCACATGTCATTTATAAATATTGACATAAGACAAAATCAATATGCACATGATTGGAAACATGCTCAAAGGATTTGATATTTTCCAATTTATAAACGCCTTCCTTTTTCTCAAGATGACGAACACGAAACAGCTTAAGGCCAAAAGTGTTCGAAGAAGAATGTGTCCTTTTAAAACTGCAATAACATCAAGTTAGAGCCGTATATGTTTTATACCCAAAAGCAATCAAATAACGCCAATATTGATGGCGCCTTCCAGGACATCATATTTTAAAATCGCATGCAACCGCGAAGTTGACGAACGTCCTCCTCACGACCTAGTATCTCTGTATGGAAACCGTATTAGCTCATAAAAGCCTTTTTATGACATATTGTAATCATCATCATAAATCACCTTTGAAAATATTGTTGCTATTACGGATTACCTAATTTCGCGAAAGGAAGACGTCTCGGCTGGATTCCCACGCGGAACTACTCTTGTGTCAAATATTCCATGGCAGCGTATGTAACCAGGAGCGGGTTTATTTTCATTGCACAACATACGCCCCTATTGGAATTGGGCTCATATTCCGAGCAACACTACGTAGACATCGACACAGCTGCAACCCAGCTTGCCCTAGGATATTGGAAAATGATACGAGGGTGGGTGGTAGTCGTGTTGTCGGTACTTTAGCGTTAAATCACCCGTGAATAGTCCTTTTTGCATAACTTCAGTGTTCGACAGTTTTAGCATGGTATCGCTCAACGTTCGCGAAGTGGAACACTTAAGGCAAATGCTTCAAGTGGATTCCTTCTGACACGCAAAGCCCTCGTTATTAGCCAAACGGTTTTTCGTTTATTCTGCGTTTTTTCCTTCCTTGTACAAGGATCAGATTCAATTTGACTTCTAGGTCTCTCCTGGCGCTTGCATTTGCCATCGACGTGATGTGTTTGTTTCCAGTTTTGCTGGCGCTCCTGCTTACGTGGCCTTTCGACTTCGCGAGCTGCTTTATGACCAGAAACTCGTTAAATATGCTGCGAACGAGAGTTCAGTCACGAAGGAGTTGTGTGCTGACTGTTGCAAGAGAAACTTGAAAAATAGAAATTTGTCTGCGCTTAGATAGATATTTAATGGCAATAACAACGAAACATGGAGAAATTTATCATTTTTTATTAATTTATACGGGCGACGTTGAAAAATTGCGAAAATTCCAATACAAATTGTTCAACAAAGAGTTTTCGGTCTGCATTACATAAGGCTATGATCATGGGTTTGTACCAAACAGTTGTTAGGATACAACCCACAAATGACTCGTCGAAACACAGCTGGTTTTATGAAATGGATGACTTTTTCGAAAAAGTTTTGAATCGACTTCGAACAAAATTGCTAGGTAACTTGACTGGCTGTTGGATGAACCTACCGACAACGTAACAACCAGTTCATATCAAGGATATACTTTATTTCACGTCGAACGATATATATTTTCATCTTCTTTCTTAACACTGTTTCTTACAAGGCACTGCCATTCAAAAGGCACTCCTTGATTTTTTTGTGCTTGGCCAGCAATAAAAATCAGTACAGCCACAAACCTCGAAGTATGGTAAGGAGAGGGTGGTTTCGGATCGGTAGGCGACTTTTTGATTGCGTTTTTGTGCCAGTAAAAGGAACACCCAGCTAATGTAACGTATAGACGAGGACCCTCGAAGAGCGAAAGGTTAGCTCTAGGTAAACTATTAACAGTGGCAAGCAACGGTTTCTAGAAAAAGTAGAGTCTCGAGGACGAGTCTCTTCTTAGATTATTCTGATATTCATTGTGACGTGACACACGGTATCAAAGCGAATCTGTATCGTCTGACGGGTACAGGTAAATCGTATGCCAAGGCAACGATTGAAGAAAGGTTTCATGGGTGAGTGAGTAGGCAGTCATGATCTAGAAACTACAATGCTGACCTTATCTTTATCGGCTGTCTATATGACGCATGAATATAATACGGGTCACATGAGGAATCTCAAGATTCTTCAGTCCAGCTATTTTTCAAGCGTTGTTTTTTTCCGTTTGATAATTTGTCCAAATTTCATTTGAAAGCAGTTTTGAACCTGCAATGGAGTGTCAAATCCAGGTGGAGATCATTACTGAAGATATTACAACCTGAGCAAGGATTCCAGTATAATGAAAGTCATCAGTCATCCCAGAAAAACACCCCGATCTATTTATCTACTTGCAACGCCAAGGGTAAAAGCAAGTACATACGCCACATCAGGCGCAACGATATAAGCGTTAGTGGACCTTATCAACTTACTTACCAACGTTAGTGGACGCGAACCCACAACAGAGTGCAAATTAAAAGTTTGTCAATCCTCCGGAGAAATGGCAAAATCTGCTTAGGTTACACCAAGACCTGTCGAAAGGAAGGCCTAATCCAATGCTGCAGAACAGAAGCTGCAGAAGACACATTACTACGACGTGAATAGGAGAGCCACCAAACTAGACCAAAATATCAAGGCTCAAATCTCAAAAAGGGTGAAGTTGGGTGGACAGTGGGTAATCAGGTGATTCAAGGCGCAAGCCCAGCTTAAACATTCTTCACGTCCTTGAATGATAATAACTTCGCTGTAATTTACAAAAGTGAGCAAATTTGATAAAAGATCAGCATGAATCCTTCGAGCAGACTTCGATAGATCTAACGGTATTCAACCAAAACAAATCGAATTTGATTTTAATTGGTTAATTTTCTATCAACATTCTGTTCAATAATACCCCTCTCAAAGCTTTTGCTTCGAATTATGGTCACTTCGCTGGAACACGCTAAAAGTGAGGATTATTTCTCAAAACATGTTCTGAAGATATGGCGAAGAAGGACATTTCGCTTCATAATCTAGTACAAGCAATCCAATGACGCATTTGTCAGTCTGCCTAGTCAATGATGAGTGGTTCTCAGCAATCGCTTGCAGCGCTCGAAGGCTTGCTTTCAAGAAAAACTCTACAAGTTGAAACTCCGGTTTATTCTGCTAAATGTCGAACATCATGTTGAAGTCCGTAAGCATGTTTCATAATAGTTTGCACAGATTGAATGTAAATGTTAGTTCAACAAGCGAGTTACAGAAACATAAGCAAGCAGGCAGCAAGCAGGCTCTCGATAAAGTAGGGTGACGATGTGGGTTTGTGGAGACATTCCAAGAACCATTTTCCAAAAGCGAGGACTTGGAGAATTAACGATTAAAGTGTTAAAGGTGCCACATGTTCAGTTGCTCCACCCTTCCTAACACGTCAAACGAGAAATACAAACACCTACTGATATGTTGCTTATATTGCAAGACAGAATCCACCTCGCGTTGTAGCTGAGGGTTTCAACCCGTGAGCTCCCGAATGGAGAAGGGAAAGAAAAAGAAGCATACCTGGCCACTTTTTCATGGAATCATACAATCAGGTACATCTACGACTGATAAACATTTGACATGTTACCACTCTTCGTTATACAGGAATTTGCTGTGTCATTGATTGAAGGTCCGTAATCTCAACATCGAGTATGCTATCGTACATATCCAAGCACGACTTTACACGCAGTGATCACCAATATATCATTTTCGTAAGAGGACAATTTATCAATAGCCCATTATCAGGGCAGGCCATGGAGGTTGCCAAAAGTTATTCAGTTATTCAAAAATTCGAAGAAGAATTCATGGTAGAAATTAGAAAGCAAAGAAATTAATCAATAGATAGGTCAAATAGGTCTTCAAACTGCCAGCCGGGTAAATCATGGTAAGTAGACGCCTTATAAAATATCCTAACTATATAATACTCCAGAAGTTTCATGAACAGGCAGGGAAGAAGCTCCAACTGATATTAAAAGGAGCAAACTATCATGTTTTGAAAAATTGCAAGAAGTAAATGTTAAGCCATAGGTAAGACCAAGCCCAGTAATTACATCAAGCATAAGGAAATCAGGATGATCGCTGGTCAGTTGTTGTCTCGCAGAGATGTCTTTGAATAATATTTTCTTTTCACTAGGAACAAAGTCTACTAATCATTGGTCAACGTTTAATCTGTATTATAGTCCCTGGAAGCGAATTATTGCGAGTACATATTTGAATGGAAAGCACGTTTGTTGTCTCGATAAATGCCTGAACTTGATGGAATTACCAACCAATGATTCCTAGAAGTTCCTAGAAGTTCGAAATAAGAAAACTTTATAAACGTTTTTAGTGTCTGCCTGTTTGAAAACTTTAAAGATAGGTTTGAAACAGGAAGGTTGTCGCATCAGCCTTGTACTGGTCTCTGTGCTTATTAGTATACCCGGGGTGGATATAGACAGGGTAATCTCTACCTCGCTTTTACCGATCGTTGAATATGATTCAGGACTTTCCGAATAACTGTACGTTTCCATAATGTTTGTTTGACAGCCGGTGGTGTCAACATTGAAAATGGAAATGGCAATTCCCCAATCGAAGAAAGTAGAACGTCCGAAAGTTATGTGCCCTTATTTTACTGGATGTCAAAAACGCTTTCAAGTCGGTGAATAGGAATCTGATGAAAAATCCAGGGGTAGGGCCAAGAGTTACTCTATGAGTAACTCTTGGAGAGAGGGTTAAAAGCATGAAGATCAATGAATTTCAAAACATTTATTGAGTTACACCTGCAGCCCCAAAGCAAATCCTACGATTCCTTTCATGCAAATCAGCCGTATTTAAATTTAAACCTAATTGTACTTATGTTCAGAGTTTTGAGTTTGACCCAATTATCTACAATGCCAGTATAATCACCCGAGCTTCTAATGCAGGAGAACAGAAAACCATAATGTTTATCGACTCACTTTCTTTAGGCTAATTCTTGGCTATAAAAAATAAGTAGCACGAGTGATGATAGATATGATAGCGATTAATATCACTTAAATAGCAATGCAGAGCCGGAAAGGAAGGGAACTCTCAGAAAAGTCTTAAACTTATTCCCAAGATCACTGCTAGGACTATCTGTCAACGCGGACAGGTGACTTTGAGTCAGACGTCATTTATTGGATATCGAAAAAAAGTTAGTTCAGCTCAGTACCTAACTGTCATATCTACTGGAATGGAAATATAAGAGAGGTCCAAATTAAATCCGTTCCCTATCCGCAATTAATGCTACAAAAAATCGAACCATAAGGATCTGATTAGGCGCTGAAAGCATAATGGATACGCAATAAGCGTCTAAAGAACCTTACAAAGGCTTTTGGGCTGATGCATGCCGAAACGGTGACGTGTTTTCCGAGGGCGTCATCTTTCAGATGATTTTGCAAAAGAAAGAGGCGACTCGTGCCTTTAACTTCGAAGGATAAAGCCAACATTGGCAGCCAACTTTCTGCTCTGTCATTACTTGAAAAAGTGGAAAAGATCCACATGCATTTTAACATTTTTAACTCCTTACTTGTCGCAGAGTATCGGTTATTTCTTACCACGGGTCTTTTAAACGAAATAATATAGGCAGTAAGAACCTTAAAGTCTAATGAAATTGACTATTTATTGGAATTTCATCGTTAGGTAGCTTCCAAAAATAGATTTTAACTATTTTTACAATAGGGCATTTACCTTGAAAACTGCCTAGAAATGCTTTCCTGGCAACTGGGAGGGATTGGATCCAAATTTTCAAATTTTTGAGTTGAGGTAAAATTAGAAAGTGGAAAACCCTTCTGACATTTCTTTAATGTTGGTATTCTCTGCCAAATGAATTGCCTAGTTTCATCGAAGAACTTTTGGTCATTCCTCCACATGAGTTGCTCAAATCTAATTCCGCATTTTCCTTAAGTTTTCGAGCTTCGGATGTGATGGTGTCCTAGTACCTGTCATATCTGTTTCTCTTTCCGTTGCGTTCGCTGTGGCTCTGAGCGTCAGCGCTCTCTGGGGTACGGCTTAGAGTAAACTAAAGGAAGGGAAGGCAGATAACTCTCAGAAAAGTCTTAAACTTATTTCCAAGATCACTGCTAGGACTATCTGTCAACGCGGACAGGTGACTTTGAGTCTGACGCCATTCATTGAACATCGAAAAAAAAGTTAGTTCAGCTCAGTACGTCACTGTCATATCTACTGGAATGGAAATATAAGAGAGGCCCAGATTAAATCCGTTCCCTATCCGCAATTAACGCTACAAAAAATCGAACCATAAGGATCTGATAAGGCGCTGAAAACATAATGGATACGCAATAAGCGTCTAAAGAACCTTACAAAGGCTTTTGGGCTGATGCATGCCGAAACGGTGACGTGTTTTCCGAGGGCGTCATCTTTCAGATGATTTGCATTTACAAAATAAAGAGGCGACTCGTGCCTTTAACTTCGAAAGATAAAGCCAACATTGGCAGCCAACTTTCTGCTCTGTCATTATTTGAAAAAGTGGAAAAGATCCAGATGCATTTTAACATTTTTAACTCCTTACTTGCCGCATAGTATCGGTTATTTCTTACCACGGGTCTTTTAAACGAAATAATATAGGCAGTAAGAACCTTAAAGTCTAATGGAATTGATTATTTATTGGAATTTCATCCTTAGGTAGCTTCCAAAAATAGATTTTAACTATTTTTACAATAGGGCATTTACCTTGAAAACTGCCTAGATTTGCTTTCCTGGCAACTAGGAGGGATTGGATCCAAATTTCCAAATTTTTGAGTTGAGGTAAAATTAGAAAGTGGAAAACCCTTCTGACATTTCTTTAATATTGGTATTCTCTGCCAACTGAATTGCCTAGTTTCATCGAAGAAGTTTTGGTCATTCCTCCACATGAGTTGCTCAAATCTAATTCCGCATTTTCCTTAAGTTTTCGAGCTTCGGATGTGATGGTGTCCTAGTACCTGTCATATCTGTTTCTCTTTCCGTTGCGTTCGCTGTGGCTCTGAGCGTCAGCGCTCTCTGGGGTACGGCTTAGAGTAAACTGACTTCTCCTCTGTCTATTCAAGCAGCTTCTCTTTCTTATTCTTCCTTTACGTATTATTATATTCGTCCTTTACGAATGGGCAGTAAATTGGCTTTCGTCAGTATCCGTAGCAAGGTTCACATAGATTTAGTGAAAGATATGAAAGGTTTCGGGTCCTTAAAATGTCTCTTATAAAACACCTTCCCGAACTCATACTCTATTTTGAAACCATCTGTAAGGACTTGTGTGTCGTAGCAAATCAATACTTTCTTTACCTTTTTCTCTGGATTGTATGAACGAGGCAAAGTGCTTCTTAGAGCTTGTTGTAATTGTCCAAATCAACCGGGCCCTATGGACTCACATCTAAATTCGCTGCTAATACGAAAAGCAAACGATGGATGTTTGAAAGGACTACAGTAACATGATGCGGAAATGGTGTTGTAGTAAGCACAGAGACCACCAACAAAGATATGATCTTTGCTGAAAGAAAAACATTAAATACAGAAATCTTAACAAGCTCTTCGAATTCGCTAGCCAAAGATGGGAAGGGATACTTTCAGCACAAATTGGGAAACTGCTCACTGCCCTACACGCCCGAAAGAATATACGGACGCATCACTCAAATGGGAAGTTTGGTGCATATACTATACTTGCCATGCTATGCTTCCTCATTCTTTTACTTTTACCGACTTCTGATAAACTTTCTTGACAGTTCTCTGTTATTAATACTGTTTGGTAGGTCACAACGCACCAAAAGAGTTCTTCACCTAAAAATTTGGAAGGATCTTCTAAAACAGAACGAAACAGAAATAACTCCTAGAACAGTACCGACATTGTAATAAAGGTTTAGAGGTTTAGGATTAGAGTTTACGTTATACTCTTATAGAGCCACAAGAAATTTTCGGCCAATTCAGCTTCATCAGGCGCAGCCTTTGTCTAATTTTCGTAATCGAAGTTAATCCTCTTCTTAAATTCCTTACTTAATCATGATTAGATACAACGGATATCATGTCCATCAAGAAATGTTGACGATTCCGTGGTATATGGTACATCAAATACAGAAAATATAACTCTGCTACTCCGCTACTCACACTTAAACTACTTTCAGCTAACATTTTAATTACAATTAAAACGTTTTTAATTAAGTTTTAAGTTTCTAATTAGCTAATTATTATTCATAATTATTAGTAATTTATTAGTTTCAGTTATGTATGTGAAACCGATTTTCCCATGTAATTTCAATGGTGAATGCTCCCTGAAAGCATGCTGATGCAAACGATGGCAGCCATTTGCATTTCTTCCCAACATTATCACATAAAATAAATCCATCTAATTAGTTGCTAATATTTCTTAGACTTGATCTGGCAACAATATGATGCTTGTGTGGTAATGGTAAATGAAATCGTGAGCTATCTTTATATATATTTAAATAAATGGTGGACTGAATAGTTTCTGATTTAAACGTGAATATGGCAGTACTTGCCATAGAAATACATAAATAACAAGCAATGCTGACGCGTATCTTCTGACAGATACTTACCGAAATTTTGGCAATTTTGGGTATGCAGTTTACGTTTGACAATCGTGTGGTTCAAAACTGGCCGTACCAGCTACGGAGACAATGTACGGTGGCGGCCAAAAATTTACATATAGCACCTTATACTGAGTTTGTGAGTGTTTGGAAGTTTTAATCAAAAAGTTTTTTTCATTATCAAAAGTTTATTTGAAAAACTAATACAAAAACTTTTCATAACAAACCTCAAAAAAAAATATTCATTACAACGAAAAAAAATTCATGACAAAAATCTACGTACAGTCAGTGTACTGGGAAACATAACAGCATTTTTCTAACAACCTATTCGTTTATTTGTTGTGGAAGTGGAGCTGCAATGCTTTTATAGTTTTACGCTAGTTTTGAAGTGTAAGTGTGAGGTGCTGCGAAAATTGGTTGTACAATATAGAAAAGACAATAAGTCGTATGGCGAAATAGCGAAACTATGGAAGTTAAACTGAAGTTCAATGCAAACAATAATAAAAAACTTTGTAAACACCGGTTCTATCAAGAACAAACCACGAACTAGCCGACAGAAAAAACTTTCGCGGAGTGTCCTCAGTCTAATTTTAAAGGAATTGGGCAAAAATCCCAAATCAAGTGCTGCAAATTTAGCGGAACATATCGCTACGGTGAGTAAAAAGATTGTCCATCTTCAATCTGACTATTAGGCGGGAGTTGAATGCAAATGGTTTTTGAAGCAGAACTCCCCGTAATGAACCATTATATCAGCTAAAAACCGACTTCTACGCCTAGAATTCGCAAATGCTCATATTAACAAGGGCATTGATTTTTGGAAGCAAGTCCTTTTTGCTGATGAGTCCAAATTGAACATTTTTGGATGTGATTGTTGCGCCAAAATCTGGAGGAAGGACAACACTGCCTTAGATCCCAAAAACTTGGTACCTACAGTCAAATATGGTGGAGGCAATGTCATGGTTTGGGGAGGCATAGCAGCATCTGGAGTCGGAGGATTATCATTGATTGAATCCACCATGGATCATTTTGTATATAAAAGCCTGCTGGCACTATACTTACAGCCATCCGTGGAGGAATTGTGCCTTGTAAGGAGATGAATTTCTCAACAAGACTACGATCCAAAGCACACAGCTCATATCGTTAGGGATTCGTTGTTATATTACGCTCCCAGACAGCTCAATTATCCCCCCCTCCCCCCAAAGCCCGGATTTAATTCCGATCGAGCATGTATGCGAACTTCTTGAGCGAAAAATTCGGAAGTACTCCATAAAAAACAAGGATTCGCTGAGGGATGCACTCCTAGCAGAATGGGAGAAAATAACTCGAGAGGAAACCAGTAATTTAGTCGCCTCTATGCCCCGAAGACTACAAGCAGTACTTAATGCTTAAGGAGGCCCAACAAAATACTAAAATAAATAATATTTAGAAAAATTATGCTTACATTTGTACAAACAAATCGACTGTACGTAGACTTTGTCACGTCATTTTTTTCGTTTTTATGAATTTCTTCTAAAGTTTGTTATGAAAAATTTTTGTTATTGTTTTTGAATATATGTTTTCAATAGTGAAAAAATTGCATCAATGGTTTTTTGATTAAAGCTTCCAATCACTCAGAAACTCAGTAAAAGGTGCTGTATGTAGACTTTTGGCCGCTGTATGTTAAGTAGGTGTAGGACCTCAACCACTAACCACAGCATCACAAAAGCACCTGAAGACCGTCAAAATAAAATGATAAAGGCAACAACAGCTACGGAAACATTAAAAAACGTTCATCACATACTTACCTAAAGATTTAAGCCTGAGAACGCTGCCCCCGCATTGACTCAGGCTAGACAAATAACGTATTCGAATGAGCTTTTCTAAGGCTCTATTGGCGAGTTGCAAACGCAATAAAACCAAGTCTCGGTTCCAATTAATAACTAGAAATAAAACTAGCATAGAAATAAAAAAAGGAGCCAAACAGTACGGTAAAGGAGTAAGCGTCTGCAAAACAAGGAATGCTGTTTTTCACCCCCCTCCAGCGAACTTGAACCCGAGGCGCTGACCCATCAACTTCCTAAGCCAAATTATCCCTTCCTCGGAAGATCTGACTGTATTTAAATCTAAGACTCGATCGAATGATAACGTTGAAAAACCATATCGAGCACATAACTTTTTTCAGTTTTGTCTTTGAGTCCAACCAATCATAATCAAAGGAGCCCCACACGATATCAATGCGCTATTTGCCTTAAAGTGAAGCTTCAAGTCAGACAGAATCGTCATTCGACTTATGAATTCGAGCAAAGTTAATTTGTCCAAAAAGTCTAAAAGATTTAGAAGTCGAAGTCGTCACGGCGACGACAAGTCAGCGCCGCACCGTCATCAGGACGTGAAATCCGATGAGTTTGGCAATACACTGTATGCTTCGGGGCAACTGTTCGGCCACTCGAAAACCCACTACGTTGATGGCTCCTGGCGGACTAGCTCTGTTCGGTGAGGTAAGTGGACGTGGGTCGGACCACTTGTGGTAATGCCCGGATTAAATTCCAATCAATTCAAATCATTTTGTATTGGATAGTTTCGTTTTGGATTTTGTATGAAGTAGACTCAATCCCGCATCCGTAACCGAAAAATCGCGGTCACTGAAAACAAACAACATTGTTAGACTACAAATAAAGACTTATAACGCAATGGCAAATCACTGAATGAATTTACAAATTACGACATCGCGAACCCGAGCCGACAATACACTTGATGCCCTAAACAACGGTGCACTTTCCTCCTGAAAAGAAACCGAGTAGCTGTAACTGCAACTAGCAAACTCTGCTCATCGTTTCTTTTTTCAAACGTTTCCTTTTGATTTTCAAAAACGTCCTCTCCCTTGTCCCATCATAAATATTTCCATACGAACTGAACTGGTCACTGGTCCCAAGTGAATTCCAAGTTCCAAAATTCATACCGACCAAGCATTTGACTTCTATATTACATGCATATAAAAGCGCCAAAATGACTTCTATATGGTAACTAAAATTCATCACATTCGCATTTGTAACTAACGTTCGTTTTCCTGCAATTCAATTCGCGATACTGTTCCCGGAGGGCACTCAACAAGAAAATCCCCACAAAATACCATTCCAAATTCCTGCCACGACTGTATAACATCGACTCTCTCGTAGTTTCCCCCAAATTCCGCTGACCACGTGTCCTCGTGTGGTCCGTTTTAAAACCTGTTGGGATTGCCACACCTGAAAGGCGAATTAGAATAAGTTGTGATCTATCAGCGGAGCAATCTTGCTCGGATTGTCACACTTGACAGATGGATTACAAAAGCCTAAAACTCCTACAATCCTTTTATTAGATCTTTTTCTGCTATATAGAGCCTATACAAAGAACCATTAAATGTAACCTAGTAGCGTTTTTTCCTCTTAAAACAATTATTATTATTATAGTATCTGATCAAAAGAAAATTAAGTATAATTTTACACAACGATAGGTTTGACGTGAATATACTCAGAACTCTACATATAATCACTCAAAAGTCAAAAAACTGTGTTAACCTAATTCAGATAAGGAAAATTTAAAGAAAATATAAATGAATAGTTTTGAAAGGGAATTTTATCTAAAGAAACTCCTCCACCATATCGAAATGATTTTGAAAGGACTTGCGTCCCACCACAATCTTTTGAAAGTTTGACGCATCAGCAAATGTTCCTTGTAGTCAAAGTAAATAGAAAAAAACATGAAACCACGACGTTACTGTTAGTCAGTTCATTATTTATTATTTATAAAACAGTTAACATTTTATCTTCTTATCTTTATTTCTCGTTTTATTACATTTTTCTCATTATATCATAATCATTTGATATGTATAACAATAGACCATTCTCTACACGATCTCTACACATATCCTAACGTCCTGCAAAAGAATATTTTCAACGCAAACGGCCGCATTATCATCTACTAGCGCTATCGTATCCGAATCTCAGCTGTGGTTTGCCTCAAACTCTAAATGTTCCTAAGAACGTTGCAAATAGCAGTGCGCGTGTTAACAATCGCTAGAGTGGCAATAAGGGAGAAAGGACCTTGAAGACGGCAAACAAAGTGGCAAACATAAATACTCTCATCGCAGTAGTTACAATGCTGTGTTGCAGTTATAATAAAAGTTATTCTCATTTTTCTACTGGTCACTGATAAAATCACAATTAAGTAAAAGTTCGCTGAGGCGACTCGAAGCGGAAGGAGTGGAGGCGAGGGAACTAGGGTTGATTAGTCCACTCGGTGGCCAGGGTTGGAGTCTCTAGGACGTATTCCTAAGTAATTACTTGCCTCGTTTTTCATAAGCATTAATATAAGCTTGTCTCGAACGTTTCTAGTAATGAGCCCAAGGTCAGCTTCGCAGCAAGGAAAGGACTAAAGGATGGACAGCGAATGCAGAACACCCGAACGTTTGGCTTGGTAGCTTCGCTGGAGACTGGCAAATACGAGTCATGTGTTATACATGGAAGAAGGATGCTTTAAATTTAATTACAGCGACGTTCGCATTGGAGTAAGCAGACGAGTTCAGTGGACATCTTTGGTCCCAAGTCGCTGATCGGAGGATGCTGCCCGCAGAGTTCATTCGTAATGATGGCGATGGTGAGGATAATTATAGTTCGGGGAACTGCGGCTGCACCGTACACCTAGTGTGGGAAATTAAAAATTTTGTGTGAACATTGAGGGGAAAACGTGCACAATTTTATACTCTGATGAGCAGTTGAAATTTTCTAGTTTCGCAAGTTATCGTTGCGGAAAGGATATGCAGCACATGAATACTCGACTATTCAATCCTGCGAGTTGAAATAGTCCGCATCCACTTTTTCCGTTTTTGTATGCTTTTGTACGTGGGGGTTGATGGAACTGTTCGGGTTGCAAATTATGATTTGAAATATTCGATTCAGTGAATATGTGGGTCCCAGCTTGAAGAGATGCGGGATTTATGTCTCTCAGCTATCCCACGCGTTTCGGCTCCACTTCGCAATGACATCCCTATGACTAGATCCTGCTAGTGAAATATTTTGACGTCGCACATAAATCTAATTTGTTGCAATACGCAGAGAAAGTTCTCATTTATACACATCCCCACGTTTTATTTCACGGGGCGAGATGGAGCCGGCTATGCTGTGTTGCAAGGCGGCTGGGTTGGATAACGTCCACTGTATTTGCTCACCATACGGGTGTATTGTTACGTCCTAGAGGAGTTGATGGATCGTTCATTCGTGCAAGATCTACGAATTCATTGAAATATTCCGTTGGCGGATGCCAAACAGGGATTTGAGTCGATGCACTTCGCCAGGACTAGGGCATTAGCAATACACTTTAGTGACCACAAACAGCGTGTTCCTGTGAACGCATGGCTCCTGCTCTGTTGTCGTACGAAAGAGTTTCCTTAAATTTAAAGAATTTATAATAGTGTTGCTGCTTATTTTACTCTACTATGGTTCTTATTTCTGGATTTAAGGCAATGGCAAGTGATTTTGTCGGAAGTCTGCAGGCTGTTTCTGCATTTTGGACGTCTCGAGCCTTCGGTCCGTGATTGCGACGAAAGGTAGTCGCTGCTTCCGGGCGCCTCCATCAACTCCAATGATATTCGTCCCAGTACCCACTGACCTAGGGGATGCTACGCGGTGATAGATGAACTGATTTGCTTTCGGTGAAATTTTTAGTATTTCTGTGGGTGATGCGATGATGGCAGAAGCGGGCACAACGGCTGGTTTTGGAACGCCCGACCACTGGCCGTCGGAAGGTCCTTGAGAGAGATGTAACGATACACTCTGTGACTTCTCGGTGCCTGAAGACACCTTCTTATCAGGATCTAAAGAAGTGTTGACGACGCTTCCAGATGGCAGCTCGTTCTTTGCTATTAATATCATGTTTTCATCTTCACTCGTTCGACTAAGGTTTTCATCACTATCCTCGTCCTCATCCGAAAAATCTTTTTCTTTGAAAGTGTTTTTGTAGCCGGTATGGCCGTTTCCTTTCGCTTCAGCACTCTTGGGCGCCGGCGAAGGTACTGCTGGGTCGTTCAGATATTGGTCTTCGTCGATATTAGGGTTGTTAGGATTCGCTCTTTGCTCTTCGAATAAATCCTCCATAATCCATTTGGGATTTCGATGATTGTGAAAGTGAGAACGGCCGCTCTTGTGCCCGACACCGTCATGCTTTTTCCTGGTTTCCTTTCCGTCGACGTTGGTCTCGTACTCACTATACTGCACCATGGCAGGAACTACCGGCAGGACGGTAGTGGTCGTAGTGGGTACCATTGTGCCTTCCAGCAAGTGGAGTAACTGCTTATTACGTCTATTGTATTTCCTGATATAAGGCGGCAGTTGGTCCTCTTCTTCGTCTGGCTCAGCTTCGCGATGCTCGTCCTTTGTGATTTGATATTCGATTCGTCGAAGATGGGGCCATTTCACACTGCGAATAGGATACTTGTCGGGTCGATAGCTATTAGCCACACTCCCATCGCCGCCTTTACCTCGACGGTATTGCCCGAAGTGCTGGTAGCTCCGCATTTTCACCGGTAAATGAAATGATTTGTCGGCCACGATCATACCAATGTCAGCGTCGTCCAGAGTGTCATCGTCCTGTCCATAGTAACTCACTTGTCCTTGATAGTAGGGGTTGTCGTTGAAAGCTGTATAGTGAAAGTGATTGCGATGCTGATGCTGGCGATGATGTAGTTGACTATTTTTGTGTTTGCTTCGATGGTGCTCGTACTTTTTGTATCTGCCGAACGCCTTCTTGTGTCCTTTGTGCCCGTAGCGTCGATAATTGCGATGATATGCTTTATGCCTCTCAAATTCCGAGTGCGCTGTAAGTAAAAGTAAACAGAAATGAAATGACAGAACATTTCAGTGGAAAGTATTGAGATCTGAAGGGATTTCATTTTCAATATAAGCACAAAGTTAAGATGAGCCTGAATTCATTCGCATTCATTATGTAAATATTGAGCAAGCAAAAAAAATTCAGTGTGAGTCATAGACATGCAAACGGATTGAAGAGGGTTCAATAATGAAAAAGAAAGCAACATTTAAGAAGAATACATGAAGAATAGTAGAAATATAACAATTTGAATTTTAGATTAGATGTAGTACTTTGGTGAAAGTACAAGCAAGGACGTTACAGCAGTATTCTTCCTCGTACAAAAGGTTCGTTTTGGTGCAGCTTGGACCGCGTATTGATATGAGTTATACAGAGTTTTTTTTTCAAGTATTTGGGTCGCCAAAAATCATACGCTAGGCCCTCGATGACTTATTCTGCTGATTGTCTCGGAAACTATGTACAACAACACAAGTTTTGATTTACCACTGGATACTATAACCTGCTTAATCCCATCAGTAATTGAAGTTTTCACTGAAGCTAGATTAAATCCAGGCGGATAATTGAGCAATGCTAGACGCGGACCAATAGTGAATTAGATACATGTGTTAGCTGTAAGCGATTTTTAACGAGCCTGAGGCTTCAACGATTCAATGATCCGAGAGGGGATGTCGTGCTATGAAGGAGGAAGGAGATTAATTCGTTTTCTTTGATCTTGATCTCCTTTCTACCTTCAAGTGGGACAATAAATTTTAAGTAGCCCAGCAAGGATTTGTTGCTGTAGTCATAGTTGTCCGTCTGTTTTTTCATCTGTAAACTAAAAAAAAAAAATTTAAAAAAAAAAGTGGATGGAAAAATCACCGAGCTGAGATACAGAGTGGGTGGAGATACAGAGTCACCTGCTTTATCCGCATTAGATGTAAAACTTATCAAACGTATAAAAACAAGTTTTCACAGAAGTCGGGCCACACTTCATTAGAATAAACATGGAAAAAACTATTTGTATGTAAAAAACTATGTAAGAACATTTGAAGATTGAGAAAATTGATATTTCCGACGCTACTAAGGTTTTACCCAAGCCAGCGAAATCAGCTAAAACTATTACCAAAGAGTTTTCTTCAACAGATTCTCTTGAAACCGCAGTCAGCAAATGGCACAACTTTTTCAAAGCAAGGTAAGACATCCGATAAAGATGATTCTGATTGGATGATCAGGGAAAGAAACGCAACAAATTTCAAAAAAAAGAAAAAGAATGCAGAGTTATTCTTGAACCTGATGAACATTGGTAAGTCACCACAAGATGCAGCAACACACGCATTTACGATAATGGTGGTGAACTTCTAGCATGAAAACAGCACGAAACAGAAGGATCTACTAACTACTACAGCCCTTCAAAAAATGCTGATGCTCACGAGAATCAGATCGACTTCTGGTTCAGGCATATCGAAAAGCGCCCGCTAAAGTGAGACCCACCGAAGACAGAGGTAAAACTGGGTACGATGGACAAATTATCATCTACCGTCATCAAACTATCAAATACCGAGAAGGTATTTATACTCCAAATGAAACAAACGTCAATGGAATGTTTAGAACAATCGAAGCCCAAAAATCTTGACCATCGAGCGAATCTTGGCAATCTGAGCAGAACCTCTTCGCACGTAAAGAAGAAAATGAACAGGTGATAGGATATCGTCCCGACGAATCCAAAATATTCTCATCAAAAGAGATCTAAAAACTTCAGGATTTGTCAAAAAATTTTTTTATACATTTTCCACAATCTAATGCATGGAAATCAAAAGAATTCTGGTCATAGTGCATCTCGCATGTAGCCTAAAATTGATGTCGAACATCGAATCCGAAACACTAGTGGAATAAGTTCGGGAGAAACAACGCTTTTTTGTATACGGAAACTTCGAACAGCACCAATTGATACTAATCTGGTATAACAATATAACAAATCAGTGCAATATGTCAACGTTTATTAACAGGATAATAATTGAGAGTGGAACTCGCAGGGGCAAAACGCTAATGGGCGAACCACTACATACTATTTCGCCTCCAGATACTCCTGTATGCCATGTGACATCAGTTTTCAATCGTTTGACTGCGGTTCCCGGGAAGAGCTCACTAATTACGACGAAAAGGTTACCACGGCGCCTACTCCATTTGTTGCATGCTAACATTATGTCAGACGCATCGTCCCCTTCCCCTACACTGTTTGGGACGGTGATCTATCAGTCTTGTGTTAGTAAAAATGGAAACACCTATGTCCTTCCAAGTAGTTGATCAAGCAGAAGTCAGTTTCGACATGCCCTAAATTGAGCCGTGCCATCAGGTCAGACCTCAACTACCTTTCGTAAGTCGCGCTTCCACGATATTTTTCTTTTTGGCAATAGAAAAAGCCATAGGAATCGTAATGAACAACATCGATGGCAAGAAACTCATCCTTCCTGTTACCAAGCCAGCTCCGGACTTGTCTCGAATGGTTTAAGCTGACAGCTGGAGCTAAACCAAAGGTAGCCAATTAAGACTGACTGTTAATGGCAGAGAAATTAAACTTCCGTAAATTCCTAGACATCGGGATACAGAGGGAAACGCAAGAGCTAATATAAGAGCCGATTAAAGTCCAGTGAGAGCGTACTCAATTGGAAATCAAATTATTATCGGACGAAACCCTCCAGATAAGGATGTACACAGCATTGAAGAACAGGAATGACAGCAGGTTATGCCGAAGTTTTTCACCTCACCTTAACAAAACGGGTACTCAAAAACAACGGACAAAGCAATGGTTTAAGAAGAATGAAAGATATTGCTTGTAGGGTATTGCCTTCTCAGTCAACCCGCCAAATAGTTGGGACACCAAACGAAGAGCACATTCTACGTATGCGGAGAGGAGGAATACGTTGAGAACCCTTTTTAAGATAATTCGAGCCTCATTCGTGAGACCTTCAATTGCTTCATTACAATCAAACAGCTGAAAACATGGAAAATGTGGTCAACAGGAACTAGAGCCCTAATTTGGGTTTCGAAGGACGAGAGGATACTTATGATGATAGAAATGACTAAAGCAAGATACCGCTAAACACCAAAATATAACTTCAATTGACAACCCCTTAAACGTTTAAACATTTTCCAATAAATTTTCTCGTTCACTTTAACGTTTCATTGTATGTCAGGACGATATTGACAAAGTAATAATTAATTCATGTAAGTAGTCGCAAGTATGAATTGCAATAAGCTCAATTACATGCAATAATGCCATCCATTTAAATGCCATGAGCACTCGAAAATACTCTACCAAGCTCACAACAAAATAGAGCAAGACTTACCTCTGCGCTTTCGGTTCATTAACCAGTTCTTGTAGTCATTTGTCCTCTTTCTCGGAGTATGTGGTTCATCATCGTCCTCGTCACTATCATCAGTACTTTCACTTGCAACGGGCTTCAGAGTCGACGTCGTTGAAGGAAGAGTCGTCGTCGTTGTCGGTACTATTGCAGTCGATGTTTCAATCGATTCCCTTTGATCGTTTTCCCAACGACCACCATTGAATTTTTTCACTATAACATCTCCGTCCGTGTCACCATATACGACCTGGTCCTCAATTTCCTTAAACGAATTTAGCTCGGTTTTGTCATTGGGGATGGGGTCGACTTCCTCGTCAAAAGTGTCATTTTCATTTTCCTTTTCGCTCCCATCTTGGTCGTAATTGTCCAAATCGTTGACATTATCTGCTAGTAGTGCGTTTTCCGTTGAAGGACTCTGCTGATTGTATGAAATCTGCAAAACGGCACAATACAAAGAAAAGGAATCCGTAAATTATTGCTGGTATGAATTGAACAGCGAGTGTTAAAATTATGTGAAAGAGCTACTTATTGCCAACTCTCAATAATCATTGCAAAGATCCTTTCTCGCCAAGTGCTGAGTAAGACGTGGCATTATTGACATGACAAGAGCCTCATAAAAGTTTCATCTGTTTTCCGGAAAAGGAAATGTGTGAAATGCTGGCAGAGACGTTAGAGGAGACTTCAAATTCTCCGAATCGGGCCATAAATATTTCAACAGCATTTGGGACAGCAAAAGTTCATCCTAGAAAGGAAAAGTTTTCTGCTGATGGTATACGCGTACTGTGGTGTGAGATGAAACATTTACAGTTGATTGGTTGGGAAAGGCATCCGCTAAGGAATGCATAATATTTAGATGTGGAATATGCCTACCGTCTTAGATACTTTGCGTACAGTTTTTGTTTGCGAGGAAGATTTATATACACGTTGGCGTGTCGTGGCCTAGAATTAAATGCGAGTGAATTTCTACCCCCATTGAGCAGGGTTGAAGTTGTTTAAAGGTCACTACAAATTTTTAAGGTAAGTGTCCTGAAGGTTTGTATTTTTCTTTGTAATCTTATGTTATAACAAGATTTTTGGACTTGAGCCCAAACGATCACTGAAGGCAAAAACTTCGGGAATGGTCAATGGGTAGTTAATATAAGTTGAAAACTACGTTCGGATTCAATTTAATAATGCAATTGATCCCAGAATCGGTTAATTTTATATTATAAAATATAACAAGACAAAATTACCAAAAATCATCTAGTAAAGTCAATAAAATTATGTAGGTGATACATAAATAGTTAGGCATGTAGCGAACGTTGAAAATCCAGGACCAACATATCCATAACGCAATAATACTTAGAAATGTGATTCATAGTTTTCTACCGATAATTGATGGATATTTATGTATTCTGTAGATTTTAATGCTGGAAGCAGTTTGTCTGAGATTCCTTTTGTTTTAATTGGATAGTGTTGTCAGAAGCTTCGACAAGAAGTCGATACAGCCCCAAGAACAGATATGACGAATTATAGGTCAGCAACACTCAGGCGTTCACTGGTCCTCAGTGCTCTAAAGACCTCGTGAAAAACCTATGACGTTTAGCTCGTTGTGTGCCAAATTCTTTAGGAAGTCGAGACTTACTTTGATATTCGACCGGTTAGAACCGTGGTCCCTGTTAACCTGACTGAGATGGGTGTTGGCACCACTTACTTAAACGTATACACAAATGCACCGCGAGGCGAAAGTGCGATAGATAAATCTAAACTAATTGTCGTAATTACTCATTTCAATGTTTTCGACTCATCTCTCACTATCAATTCAAAACCCTCCAATTTCAACCCATCGTTTCTTTTCTATATCCGCATTCCACGCTGAATCATTTGGTAACACTTTTCTCCTTTGAACGTGTACCAGAACACTTTTTGTGGTAGGGAGGTGGTGGCTGTAAGTGTGGAACTCCCACACGCCAAATGCTTTTGGACTACCCACTAAACACCTCCCTTGCGAACCGGAGAACCTAGCCCGGAACCGTTTGACACATTACTTCGGGCTAGGCCTCGTGTTCCTACGGAAAGAGGCGCCTTCGCATTATGGGAATCTCTTCTCTAACGGAAAGGAAGGGAGAGGAAGGAAGTGCTAGAAAAGATATCCACCCTTCCCCGATACTTCCCAGCGCTCAAATAAGGCTTTTTTCAATATTAGCACTGCCCGAGCATATTGCGCCACGCGATTCCAATTGTCAACTGCTTTCAGCATTACTCCGACGATAGTTAACGGACAGAGCTTTCCAATTTCGCTGAGTAGGACCCCTCGCTGCTGGCTCCACCTTCTGCAGTAGAAGAATGTATGACAGGCGTTATTCAATTTCCCTGCACAAAACACACAATTAGGAGACCGTGCTCTGTCAATTTTGTACAGGTAGGACTGAAAACAACCGTGCCCGCTTAAGAGCTGAGTCAAATAGAAATCGGTCTCACCATGCACTTGACTGAACCACGGCCTCAGGTCAGGGATCTGACGTGCAGTCAAACTTCCCCTTGTTTCTTGCTCCCAGAACTGTTGAAAATCGCTGAGAGAGCGACGTCTCTCTTCCCTGGTGAATTCCTGTCTTCAACTTTATTGTCTTATTACTTCCACTTCCAAAACGCAATATCATAGTTTTCGCTCCACACTCTTTTCTGGAAAGCCCATCAAAAGAAAGCAAGGAGCAAGATGATTTCCTTTAACCCTTAATATTAACATAATATGTCCTTAGTAGACTCCCGCCCTTTTCGCTGAGATCGTTTATGGAACGAGGTATGTTTATATGGAACATCATTTTCTCCTTTTCTCATCTAAGGGAATCATAGAGGCTAAGATAACTTATACCTCTTTGAAGAGATATATCTCCATTACTAAGTTGGGTTGCTTGATTGGCTGCTGCAGCAGTATCATGATGATTTCTCAGTGGAGAAGTATATTCAAACCAACAAGAAATGGCATAAGTGAGACCGCTAATAGCGCATGAGAACGCTTACTTTTCTTCATTTTGAAATATTCACTGTTCGAAGATGCAACACATTCGCATACTACTGCCAGTGTCATTCTATAAAAATGTCCCTTTTGGTTTGTAATTTATTGCTTAGCCATATCACTCATTCGAGGTAGGTCTTTTTGCACTCAATCTCGTAATTTTCTCCTTTAACTACTGATTACTTAGCAATAAATCTATTGGAAGTTAAATCTTATGGCCTTATAAATGCGCCTCAGATGAATAGTTTCAGAGTGATCCTAAGTGATTCTGAGTTTTGAAATCAGGTCATCCTGCAGCGCCTAAAAGTTGCAAGCATACTACGGATCAAGATGGAGTGAACCAAGAGTCATCCCCAGCATACCACCAATGCTAGCCGTAGTTGGGAAAGTGCTTAAGAAACGAGAGGTTATTTCTATGACAGTTTGGCTTCAGACCTGGTGACTTCAGTATTGATGTTTTTTCAAAAACCGCGATGAAGCCGAATTCATGAAAGTAAATAACCTTCCCGGTGATCTGATGGTGAATGTGTTTATTTATGGTTGAGATATTAAGGTTACTTACATTCTGAGTGTGGAACTCAGATTCGACAACTCAGATTCGACAACCTGTGAATCTTATGGCATCTTATGGGTTCACACAGCCTGAAGCCGTTCCATATACTTATTGGCGCTAAGTCTCTCGTTCCTTTGAGAACAGATCATCTGAGTCTTTTCTCAGAGAATTAGATTGCTAGACAAGAAATCTTTCAAGCTGTGGTACCATTTCGGTCCATTTGGTTACCATTTGTGGTCGCATTTTTCATTTTTGGACTACCTGAGAATAATGTCCCCCACAATTTTATTTGTCAACCGTCTTACGTATTTCGCAGACACTGGTTTCCGGGAAAAAGCTCTCCAATTTCCCTAAAGTTGTCACCGCACGCATACTCAATCTTTAGCAAGCAAAAAATAATTATACGCTTCATCCAACATTCCTGTGCAGAATAAGTAGCTGGAGGGATGTTTATGGACAGGAAAAATTCATGCGAAATCTTTGGATAACTTGGTAATACTAGAGAGTGCCCAATGTCCTAAATATCGGATCCATGTTCTTAGAAATTAATTCCAGGGCAAGAATGTATCATGCGACACGAGCGAAGGTAGACGAGAATAAAATTTAGAGTGGGTGTCAAATATAGAGTCAGTGGATTTGTTTCTGCCAATACCTCTAGAGGATTTTCTGTGAATTACCGAATGTTACGATCGGTTAGCTACAGAGGCATAGACATGTTAGATCACCGCAAGGTGATCGTCTCCCGGTACTTGTCTCTGGGTTCACTACTGGTACTTGTCTCTGGTCTCTGAGCTAGCACAATGTAAACTAGGCTAATTTGCTTGGTGGAAGATAGAACGAGGGTTTGCCGACTCTACTTAGCACTTGGGACAGCCGAGATGATTGTCCTTACAAATAATTAAATTTCTAAAGCAAGAAAGTTCGGCATCTGGGAAGGGCCAGCTTATTCGAAGCCAGCGAGTAAGTTCCTGGTTTGGAAAGGGTTCCTGTGAAAGTTCTCAAATTTAATGCACTAGATTTATGGGTAGCGCAATGTGTTACGGGTCGACTCCTCTCTTCAATGAGGTTTACTCATTGAAGAGAATACTACTCTATTTTGTTCGGTATGCGGATTCGGGAATGAATTAATCCGAGGTTTCGTAATTGCTCATCCCGCGAGCTATTCTCTAATAATGAAATAATATTATCAAAAATAGATTATTTATAGAAAAAATTTTAATAAAAAACAATTATTTTTATATTTAAATTATAATAATAACGATAGTAGTAAGGATCATAATTATAATATTAAGAACCTCAGATGTAAGAAATAAGAATTTTAAGTTTCGCAACGATTGACCAGTCGCCTGGGGCCCCGTTCGTATTTTTAGTGTAAGCTATAGAAGTTAAGTTCCGTGTTTAACCTAGTTTAAAAATTCTTTTGTTTTACTTCGATTCACCTCCTTTCCATTTAGGGCAGTTACGTATTTTGGAAACTTTATTGTAAAGGAAACAGCTCGCGACGTTGCGAACGCGGATTGTTCGATTAATTCGCGGCGGATTCCACCAGGAGTTGCGAGTGTCCGGCTTCCGGAATCGGGGCTCGGGGCTCGGGGTTTCTTGTTGGGTAGAGGAGTGGTGCCCACGCCCGTCTCCGACGGGGCTTCTTGGGACTTAAATAACCCCACCTTAGAGGTGGATTCTTTTAAACCCTCTTTTCGGGCAACATTTTCTTTTACGCCGAGCAATTGAAATTATTTCGGGGGTAATAAATGGAGTCTGGGATAAAAAAGTGACAAATGATGAGTGCGATACCGTCAGCGCTGCAGTACGATTGGAAAATTTCGGGCGTTGCACTAAAAGGATTTGAACTCAAGAAAATGTTTCAATGTATTTGCAAATAATTTGAGTGACGAGTGAATTAGTTCGTTACTAGTGGTCTTGTTAGTTTTAAAGTGATAATTCCAGTTCTCAAATGTTCTGCCCTACGAACAAGTGGGTCTTAAGTTAATTAAATTCTTCTTTCAAGTTTACAACTTCCAGGTATACTATTAGATAGACTGGTTGAATTTTTTGTTTCAGAAGTGGCAATTCCAATTACTTGTCATCAGTATTCCCCTCCCCTACAAAATCAAACAACAACAAAAAAACTCGGGAGACGAACTGGGGTTGTTATACAGAACGCCGGAAGGAATTGGAATTCGTCGTAAACATTTCTTCACAAAAAACACTGTTTGGTGTTTTGAACACGCACTGTTGTGTGATGATCTCCGACAAAAAAAAATTATTGTAAATGATCCAGGTTTCTGAAGGCATTGTTTTACGCCATTTGGAAGAAGAAAGGAACTTCGAATATGTGCTAGTATCTTGGAGCATAGGTAATGATATGTGGAGCCCTCGGTTTTAACAGTCGATCAAAAGAAGTCTTCATCAAAATGAACGCTAAAAAGTGTGCAGCTGTTGGAAAAAACAAATGTCTTACGGACTAATGACAGTCGCAGAAGCCGCGGTGATTTCAAACAGGGCAATGCGTCTATGAACAGCACCAGGAAGGTGACATGTTTTTTCGAACAAAAAGAAATCGAACTCCTCGGTTGAGTGCGATCACCCGTTATTATATTTGAAAATTTTTGGCAGTTGACTCGAGTTGACAGTTGAATCGTCGGATTTACGGATAAGAAAAAAATTGCAAATGCGGTTGAGCTTTCATCCAGCTCATTCATCACTGCAATAATTAGATGCAAGTGTGAAAATCTCGTAAACACTAATAAAAAAACGTATAAGTAACATAATTAAATATGACGTAATATATTTAATTAGTAACAATCACAATAACAATTAAATATAGAGTAATGCGTTTATTTAAGCGTATCCAATATAGTTCTTAAAACAATTAAAAACAGTGGATGTACAGTTAGTTATTAACCCTGTGCACTCCAGACCATTCTTGATCCTGGCTACCAGCTACTCCGCGCCCCCTTCGTGGCAGAAACGTGCATTTACAGACCCTCGTATGTGCATTTACAGACCCTTTGGAACTAAGGAACGGATTTTAATGATTTTGGACTTATATTAATTGGTTGACATCGAGAAATATATATTTGCAAAAAAATTTGCAATTGTACAGTATGATGGAGCTTCAAACACTCCCCAATATGGATTGCAGACTGATATATGCACGTTTGACAATAATAAATTGTTTGACGTCTGCCACCGGGTGTTATCCTGTCAGAACAGACAATGCAATCCATTTTTTCTGTCCCACATCGGGAATATGTAGTTTGGTATCTAAGCTATTTTCCACAGAAGATGCAGATGGACGCATTCTCGACTCACGACAATAACCTCGGAGTTGGTCAATGAGTGTCTTGACGAACTTGTGGTGCGTCATTGGCTTTTGATTATTTGTTTCCTTTGAGATGCGGTACATAATGTATGAATTAATCACATACATCTCCAATCCACAAAAAAATTGTTTCCTCTACCATTTCAGAGACTTGTGTAGAAAACAGTACGTCGAAGCGTACTGATCCGCACGATCCACACGACCCAAATTTTGTGATATATTTAAAAAAAAAAATATGCAATAATAATTAATAGAATGATATATTGGGGCAGCCGATAGGTCGCACCTGCAGCGAATGAAAGGAACAAGGATAAAATAGAGAGAGTTATTTGAAAATACAATGGCCGCATAATGGCTGCCGAAGGAAGTTACTTTTAACCGACTAGCTCACCGTCACTTTACATGTCACTTACACAAACACACTCACGGAAAGAGCTTACTTTTTCATATTAGATAAAATTAATAAATAAATAATTAGAAATGATCAAATAAATAAGTAAACATAAAATATTTAATTTACAGGAATTGTGCTGCGCTGATTCTGACCACCTCTGCTTCCTCCAACAAGAACCTCCTCTTCAGATTAGTTTCCTGACTTCAATGCATTCAGCTGCGCTGCGTCCTGAACACCTCTGCTTGATTTCGGTACTTCAAGGAAATGCCTGCAGCAGCCTCGATTTTAATGTTCTCTTGGGCTTTGTGATTCAAAGATTTTCGACTCGAGGTTTTCTGGGGCTGAACACTTCAAACAGCTGCTAGTACTTCCTGATTCTCTTTATTCTCCTCAAAATTAAATTCACAATTTATAAATTCACAATTTATATCCTTTGTTTCCCATCACTTGATACTGGATTTCTATACTTTATTTTGCATCACTTGATACTGGATTTCTAAATCTTATTTTCCATCTTCCATACTTGATTCACAATTTCTATTCTTCTTATAGCGATATGTACACAACAAACAAGTGAACCTTATCAATGGGAAATTTCTTTCCAAATAACTTCCAAGAAATTTTTTTGTTTTTTTCTACTGGGAATATTTTTTTGAGACTTTTTTTCTGAATTTTTTTTACTGAGACCTTTCTTACCTATTTTTTTGTTTGTTACTTACATTATTTAACTAAATATTAATATTATTATTATAATATAAATTTATTTAAATTATAAATTTATTAAATATAATATTATTTAACTAAATATTAGTTAATACCTAAATCTAATTATAAATGTTTTTATTTTAATTTTATTCTTAGTTCTATTTTTCTTATGATTTTCTTTTAACTTAAATATATGGGTATAAATTAAAAACTTAACCAAAAACAATTTATTGTTATATTCAAAATTAATTGTTATTTTATTTATTTTTTCATTTATTCATATATATATATTTTTTGTTTGTTTAATGTCGCCTGCACAACGGAATACGTAGCAATTTGCTGTGTATTGTAATAACATTTCAGGATTATTTAGTGTTACAACATCTCCACCACGTAATATTTCGCGGGGAGACTGCATATTTGTGCTGTAATAATTAGTCAGCATTGTGATTATCTTTTTATCTTTGCACGCAGGAAGCGTAGTTCTACTCTTTCTATATGCAACTGTTTTTCTGTTATAAACTTTTGTTTTTTTTATTTCTTTAGGTACACCTTTACGGTTAACTTTTAAAGTGCCAGTAAGATGACTATTCATCTTTCGCAATTTTTCGGCTAAGAGAATTCTCATGCAGTACTTGCCAGTATACATGTGGTAACGCATATATGCGTATACCCCATTTTGATGACTTCTTTGGATTATAAGTAATAAATGCATTTTGGCCTTGGAATTTTACAACAGATTCATCGACAGCGACTACTTCATACGGTATGAACTACATGAAGTCAAAGTGTTTTACGTGGACACCTGCCGTATACGGCTTAATTCCACGGTCTCCACAGACGGGGTTGAAACAATGTGTCAACCATCACCCCTAGAATCTGAGACAAGTCCCAGTCCTAGGTCCCAATTCATTTAAGCTACCTGGATTCCCGAACACAACTGGTATGAACTACAGTCTAAACTTGGCATTTACGCATTCTAAATAATTGTAGACCTTTTGGATACGAGTTCTAAGCGTCGCATTCCTTTGTTTGGGTTTCGCCACAAGTTGCCTCCAGAATATTTGCATAAATCTGGGCCTAGTGAATGTTTCCCGAAAGAAAGGAAATCTTCTGTTGGAAGCAATCTGCTATTGGAAAACTGCTGTTGGAAGCAGTAGACCAGTATCCTTGAATCGTTAGCAGTTGAATTAATCCCATGTTTAGAATAAGGGCAATGAAAGCTAGAAAATCTTCTTCAATGTCATGCCACTTGTGCCAAGTTGAGTTCCGTGAAAGTTGTTTATTTCTAATTTCTTCCTTGGTATAGTTGTTCGTTTCTCTTATTTTGCTCCTTACGAGTTCATTTGTAAAGTATAATTGAAAATAATCAATGGGATCTTTCACATTTTTTGGCAGTTGTGGTCCGGCTATTTCGTTATTTAGGTCAAAATTTATCGTTTCTGGAGGAATGGCCAATTCCTTGACATCTTCCCACAATTCACTCAACGATACGCTGTCATTTTTCGGTGTGTCTTGTTCTGTATCATTTTCATAGCTATCGCTGTCTATGTGATTTCTTCGTCGCCTTGGCGGTTGACCGATGTCACTGTCATTACTACCATTTTTGTCTAGATTTAATCTTTCTAACGTATCACTGTAAACATCTATCTGGAGCTCACCTTCACTGCTGCTCGTATCATGCGACTCAATCCTGTTTGAGCGTTTTGCCATTGTTCCAATTAAAAAAAATCAATAAATACATGGGTTGAAAATGTTTAATTGTTATTACTAAATCCGTTACAAAATGATATTTACCAAAAGAACTTATTTTCTGATTTTCGAAGAAGAAATCTTCCGATTTTTTCACTCGTTAGATCGATCCATACCACGCGACACTTCAAACCAGCCTGAGCTCAGTGTTGAAAATATTTTCTTCCAATTTTAGACTTGTTTATTTATATTTATAACTTTCACTATACAGTGTGCGAGGTATGCTCGCACACTGACCCTTCTTCTACACAAACTCTCCTTATCGCTCTTTTTAAATGGCGCTGAGGAGTGCTCGGACCGCCGTGGGCAAGCTTCTCACGTTCTCTTCCAACACAAAACTTGCTGACATTTCTTTTATATATGTTAATAATTTGACTTCATGTTGACTTGATGTCTTGTGCCATATCAAGAGAAAACATCAGAGAAACATGCATGCCTCAAAAAGTTGGGCAGAAATAAATTAATTCCCCGTAATCACTAACAAATTTTAATATCCCCTAATATTGGAGCGATAGTCCCCTCACGAGAGGGGACAACGTAAGTAAGACAACGTAGTGTAAAGGGTTAATGTTTGAATATAGATTTGTTCGTTTTGCTTTTTATTACATCCACCAGGTGTGCTACCTATTTAACGCAATTAAAATCATTAAATTCGACACGAAATCTCAAATTTTTTGAAAACTTTTTTCCGGCCGAAAAATGTTGATCAATCTCTTATTTTTTATTTGTAGAAAAATTTTTCCGACTTACATCTCACGGTTTAGGAAATAATGAAAAATCTATTAGGTGTACTATCCTTTTTGAGCGCACTGCTATGCACTCTGTACACACTGTATTTACCGAAAATCTGAGCGTTGTATCTCTGCCACTATATCATATCCTTTCTCGCTTATTAGTTATGACTTATAACCTACTTACAGAGCTGACCAAAAGTGAGAAACAGGACGAGAAACAAGAAAAACAGTACTTCTACGAGCATAATCTTTGAAATGAAACGAAAGACATCATCGTTTATAAAATTCGTGTGTATTCTCTATTAATTGCATTAAAAATAAAACAGCATTTAAAACAATTTCACGAAAAAAGAACAGAATAACGATTTTAGTTTTCTATATATCCTCTGGACCCACATTTCTAAAGAAAGTTTTCTCAAAAATGTCAATCGAAAATACACTTTTGGTACCTAGTTATACCATACCCATACCTAGTTATACATAGCATTTTTGGTTTATTATTTCTGCAGTCTGTTGGGACTGTTTTAACATACGGGTATCGTGCAGAGTGATCTTGTTTCATTCTTTTAATAATACCCTTTTCAACTGAATTTTACTAGTTATTTGCGGTTCCTGATTTTTTATTAAGTTGGTCCCAAAGACGTTCTATGGGATTAAGTTCTGGAGATGGAGGTGGCGTTTTTAGTTAACCGGACCTGTTTAAAAACAGGACATCCGAACATCATGGGCAATATTCTTAGGGTGATTATCTTTCCGGAACAAATAATGACTACAACACCTAATTTTCGTTGCACTATTTTCTAAATTTTCCTTCAAAATTGCCCACAGGTTTGTCAATGAAGAAAAGTTTTTCAACACAGTTGGCAGCCATACATTCCCAGACCACTACACCTCCACCTCCTGTATGTAGAAAGTTTCTGGTATGAACATCAGTATTTCTTTATAAAAATAAACGGCCGTCGGAGTGGTACATGTTAGTTAAATTTAGTCTCATCTGAGAGCATTGCAAGAAGTGAAACAGAGTCTTTTCTTCTTATTACCTATGCCAATCAGCGGTTTTGTTGCAGATACTCATACGTGATACCCAGCACTGTTATCATTTATTAACACTGTTATCATTTATTTTTACTAATTCATCACAAACGCTTTCTGAAGTAGAAGTAGGATCCCCTTCTGGTGATTCTTGAAATATTTTGTTTGTCTTTGTCTGTGAATTTACATGGCGAGCCACTCCCGAATTTAATTTCTACTTTCTTATTTTCGGTGAACCGTTTTGCAATATCTAAAACAGTTGAGCGACTTTCTCTAATAATTTTTGAATTTTCTGGATAGGATTTATTTAAGCACGTGTCACTGGAATTTAGAGTGATGTTCAGTCCTCTTAAATTGAAACGACAAATAATTACTGAGGATGCAATAACATATGCTCAGATATACTCAGGGAAACTTACTTCTAAGCGAATAAGGATCATTATTGAAGCTTCGATTTTGCGCTCAGAAGCGACATCGATGTCTTTATAATAATAGAAACATGGTTGAGATCGCTCAACAAAATTAAGCACGCCCAATATGAAATTTTCAGGCGTGACTGCCAAGACAACATTGGCGGGGGCGTGGCAGTAGCCGTTAAGAAATCCATCCCGCATTCCCCTCTCCCATCCTTCTACTCCTCCTCTATAGAAAAAATTGGGATAATCTTAGCTGAATCCAACATTGAGCTTTACGGTGTATACTTTCCTGGAACGAAACTCTCCAAGGAAAAAATCACTGATCTGAGAAGTGATCTTGTGCGTTTTTGTAGGGCGTATAGCAAATTCCTACTTTGTGGTGACTTGAACGCTCGGCATACTCATTGGAACTGCACACGCAACAACCAAGCGGGCAAAGTAGTTAATGATATGCTACAAGATAACACCTTGTTTATTCACCACCCTCCAGAACCGACCTTTTATTCCCCTCAAGGTATCGGATCTACTCTCGACTTTGCTTTAGGGGATGTAAACGTCTGCCCCTCGGAACCCACTGTATAACAAGCGCTTTCTTCTCCACATCTTCCCATGATGTTCACATTAGAAGCAGCAACAAATTCGTCAAATTCTTTAGCTCTAGATACTCCGAGTTCACTAAATTCAGCGGGAAAAATTGAACAGCGAAAAGAAGAGCTTAAAAACACCATTTGGAGAGCAATAGATTGTAGTCAACCGAAATATAGCAGAAAAGTCCACGCAATTGAACTCGATGAGGAAGCTTACAAGCTGATCCGAGCACGTGATTCTCTACGGCGTCAGTGGCAGAGAAATCGTGACGCCTTCTTGAAAACTGGCGTAAACTTTCTAACGAGAGCTATCAAGGCCAAAATCAAGCTCCTCTGCAACAACCACTGGAATAACCTACTCACCAACCTTGACTTCAATGCACGAAAAGTCTGGAAGTTGACTAAAATTTTAAAACGTAAACATCATGATCTTCCATATGCTCTAAACGACCAAAATGGTAGCCAGATACATTATAACGAAGGGAAAGCAGAGTTACTTCCTGATAAGTTCCACGAGCACCACAATATCTCCCATAGAATGAGCAACAACATGGCAGAAGTGATAGTAGGTAAGTCACTACTATTCCTCGAAAACACCGCCATTTTACCTGCCGGTGCTCTAGTACAACCGAAACATTTAATCGAGCAAATAAAGAGGCTTAAGAACGCTAAGGCCCCTGGGATTGACGGAATACCGTCAATCAATAGTCATCAAGAACCTTCCCAAGAAAGCGATAGTTCTAATCTGCCATATCTTCAACGCCTGCCTGAAAATGTCATACTTCCCAAGCTGCTCGAAACACGCTAGCATAATACCAGTCCTGAAGCCTGGTGAAGACCCGCATGACCCATCAACTACCGGCCAATAAGCTTAATGCCGGCGCTTGGCAAACTATTCGAGAAACTTATCTTGAAAAGGTTGACGGATTACATCGAAAACAATGACATCCTACCTTCACTTCCAGTTTGGCTTCAGACATGGATACTCCACAGAGCACCAACTGCTAAGTATCTCCAAAGACATTAAAGCAGCACTGACTAGAAAACAGTCGGTTGGCCTACAATTGACATTGAAAAGGCGTTCGATACCGTTTGGCATGATGGCCTAACTCATAAACTTAAAGAATGTAGTACTCCTACTTTTCTGCTGAAACTTATTGCATCCTTCTTGAGTGACAGAACATACCACGTGAAAGTCCGAGGTGCAACATCCGCTCCCAGAACCGCCCCTGCTGGTGTCAAACAAGGCTTTTGTCTGAGTCCGATACTTTATAATATATATACGTCTGACATTCCTATAAGTCAAAATTGCCAATAAGCGGCTTTTGCGAACGACATTTGTCTCTACACTTCAGGCAACAATCCTAATTAGATCATCTCCAATCTAGAAGAAATACTAGAAAAAATTTAACAATTCTTCTACAGGTGGAAAATCAAAATCAATTTCAACAAGACCGCAGCAGTATATTTCAGTAGAAAACGCAAGCCCACCATGCTGCCAAACAGACCCATCAACTTTTTAGGCCAAATGATTGCATGGTCCGAAGAACTGACATATTTGGGTCTAAAACTAGATCGGAAACATTCATTTAAAAACCACATCGAGCACATCAGTTCTAAGGCATTCAAGTCGGTTCTGTCCCTATATCCATTGCTCAATCGAAAGTCGTACAAGAGTTTGCGTAATAAAATCCTCATCCTCAAAGTGTGCATACAACCCATAATAACTTACAGAGCTCCCACTTGGTACCAATGCGCTAAATATCAAGTCACCCAAAATCGTTATTTGAAAATGGCCCTAAACAAACCTTACTATTACTCCTCTAGATTACTACACCAAATAGCTAATATTACCCCTATCAGCAAGCTCGAGGAATCACGTAGAGCTAATCTACTCAGAAAAGCCGAATACTCCCCGAATCCCCTCATCCAATCTCTTAGCGATTAAAACTTAAAAACCAAGACCAAGTGTCCTCAACCATGGATCTCCTTAGAATAAATAGTTTAGAATGATTAGTTTATATTTTAGGTCATAATTATTATAAGATAAAGTCAGTTACAAGTTTGATGTAAGCCTAGTAGGGGTTTTTGTTAAATTTTCCTCTCGAACTAGTTACTAGTACTACTCCGATAAATTATCATGAAGTTTCCTTCAAATCTCTAGACTTAAGAAATCAACAGTTACAACTCTGTGCATAAAGAAAGTCAATAAAGAATTATTATATATATATATAGCATAAGAATCATCACAATACAATTTGTTATTTCTGTTTTATCGACAAATTTGTTTTATATAACTTTAAATGCAAAATATTAAGGATATGTAAGACTTTAATGTTCGGAAAAATCTTGAATTATATTTCTAAGCTTCTGTTTGCTTGGAAAATAAAAGTGAAGAGTCTTTTTATGGTTATCCTTTTATGATCGTCCGTCCGATCGTTTTTGGTCATAATTTGATAAAATTATCCTTGCTGTTGTACTAATGATTGCGTGCTGGAGTTGTGTAGGGATAAAAAGTTCGAGTTCAGTGATGCAAAGGCTAATGATCATCAAAATCAGAAAGGATAAATGTTTTATTCGCACGGGTCACCGGATAACGGAGGGTCTGAGAAGTTACTTTTTTCCAGCAATGTGTAAACATTGGAATGTTCCAAGGGTAACATCACATTTACATGAAACGTTCTGGCTTCGGCTGTTCGAAATCACATTTCACTGGGAAAACTTCACTTAGTTCGGAAAAAAGCGCGCCCACATTCAAATAATTTGTCGGTTATTTCTCATGAAAATTCTTCGACAGAAAGTCTTAATGCTACACAAAAAGCATAAACGAACTGAAATAACATGCAAAACACTACAATTACTTACAAAATCGTCGCCTGCTGACGAGGCATCTGATGGAAAGTCTGAAAAGAAAGTTATTGCATTAGAATACAGCCGTCGAAAAATATGGAAATCGTAAAAGCAATAAATTAAACGTTCTGCGAAATAATTGAGTCGTCATCGCGCCCGAAACGTCTGAGAATTGCTAAGCCAAGTCGGTCATTATCGCAAATGGAATTCCATTGAAATGCGCGTTAACCACACGCCTGTACCGTTCAACAATTGTTTCCAATTAGAATAATACAATAGAACTCAGCGCCAGCACTTTGTCTCACGCATTTCAATGAGACTTGTAGTGAAAGCAAAATGTCTTCGGCATTCCCCGAGACAATACCTGGTTCGAGCTGCTTGAAATGAGCACGCCTCCACATGAGACATTTTTGCCTTTATCGTCACCATTCATTTCGCCGCTAGCCTCGAGTGCTTTATCATGCAAAAGTCAAACATTTAATCTTCCCTGGAAATCGCTCCCGAAATCTTTAAAAGCCCGCCCTGCAAGCCGTTCGCTTTTAAATTCCAGCTGAAATGGCTCCGGGCATGGTTTCCGCACGGGTATTAGTTTTCCTATTAATTAGCGCTGAGTTCAGCGCCAGAGCGAGAAGTGCTGCGTTCCGCGGGAAACTTCCACGTCCGCCACCCCCCAAGCACGGCAGCGTATCGAAACTACGAGTGTCTCCGCCGAGCTCCTTTGAGTCCTGGTCGGAAGCGAGTGAGAATCATCTGTGGGAGACGAGTGGGTACATGGAAGGTGACATAATCCTCTATGGCGGCGAGGACAGGAATGGCATCCTGAACAGAACTCTATTCTGGCCGGAAGCTGTCGTACCGTTTTTCATTGACGACAACGACTTTAGTGAGTATGATTGTCAGTTGGAATCCTTTTTTCTTCTCCGTGTTGCAATGGCGCTCTGATAACTGAAAGATATTTCTGGTTTTAGCTCCCGAAGAGATTAAGGTCATATTGAATGCGATTGGAGAGTACCACGAAAAAACGTGTGTCAAGTTTCGATCGTATGCCAAGAGTGATTCGAACTGGATTCACATAAAAGGAGACAAGAGTGGTTGCTGGTCGAGTGTGGGAATGCACAAGGAAGGACAGGTGAGAGACTCATTTCAGGCAAATCCGATAGCTTTGATCGCACCAATGGCTGTGAAACAGATACTCGGTTCCTTCTTTTCTTCCTATGCTGAAGAATATAATCTAATCAAAACTTGCTGAATCTCTTGCATACGTTCCGTATCCTTGATAAGCTTCTGATTGATGGGGTTTAATCGGCAGGTGGTCAATTTGCATACTCCGAAGTGCGTTCAGCATGGGGTCGTCATCCATGAGTTGCTGCATGCTTTGGGCTTCTTTCATCAGCAGAGCGCCACCGACCGGGACAACTATGTGAAAATTCATTGGGAACACATCAGCGAAGGACACGAATCAAATTTTTATAAATACAACGACACTATTGTCACCAGCTATGGGATAGGATACGATTATGGGAGTGTGATGCACTACAGTGCGAAGGCTTTCTCGAAGGACGGCAACATAACGATTGAAGCACTGGTAAGGGTTTTCTTAATCAATTTCCGTTAGAATCCTTGCGCACTCCTTGCACAATTACTTGTAGCAGCCGAATGTCACGTTGGGCCAACGAAAGGGTTTAAGCGACAAAGACATAGCCAAATTGAATGAAATGTACAAAGGAAGTTGCCACAAAAACGGAAGTGAAAGCTATGAGGATGGCTTAGAAGACTTTTTCAAAGATCTAATCAATTTGTTCGGATGATGTATCCGGAGAGAGTTTCTTGTTTTCAGGGTTTGTTTCAATAAATGCTCGATTTTGTGATTTTAGTAGTCGATTTTACTTATTTTGATTCACTTTCAGTGTCCTTGCAGTTGAGCTTCTCTTCCAGCTCAGATAAATGAGTGCAGATTATAAATAGTTCTAAGCATATCAATCAGGATTTTTGAAAAAAATAGTTAAAAAAAATTTTCTGGATGAAAACATACATAGCATCAGTATCCAAATAATAAAGTTGAATGAGTTGAGGGAAAAAAATTATTACTGTAGCAGGTATAGCTACAAGAGCTCAAAATTCTTTGAAATTCCCAAATTTTAATTCCCCTTTCTCGTCAGATCACCGGCGTCAGCGTTTTTTCCATTTGCGGTACGTGTCCTGAAGGGCGTCGACGTAGTCCTCCAAACATTTAGTCGAATCTTTTTGAACCCTTTCTAAACTGCTGCAATTGTGTTTCTCATAGTTTCTTTTGATTCTTGGGATAAGAAGAAAAAGCGGATGGGGATAGGATAAGGCGGTTGGACGGACCATGTTGCCACACCGCGCTCGGCTGGGTTGTCGACAGTAAAAAAGACCATGTGCAATAGAATTCGTGGTCTTTTTCCAGGCTTTCTATCTTTGGAAGCCTTTGGCTTTTTAACCTTTCAAGAACTTCCAAGTACAATTGGCGTTTCGCTGTAAGACCTGAGGCACGGTTTTCTAGTAAACAATACCTTCCGAGTCGAAGAAGACGATGAGCATCGACTTGATTCATTCGCACCTGCTTGAGGCGCGTTCCGTCCGGACCTTTGCCGCTGGATCTCTAGGTCATACTCACAAATCCATGTCTCACCACTTGTGATCACAGTGTATAAAAACTTTAAATCCCCTTTACACTGCTTGAAGAATTCATGACAGATCCTTGCACGAGAAGCCTTGAAGGGCTCGGAGATATGCTTAGGCATCGTCTTCGCGCGGACCCTGCGCATGCAAAGATCCTCTGTAATAGTGACATGCACGATGTATATGGTAGCATAAAACTCCTCTGCCGTAATTCTAACACGTATTCCGTGGTCTGAGTTGTGCGTGCCTTTCTCTTCATCCACCTTTTCGCCATTGTTTTTACCATCTTTAAGATCGGTCCTCATCTTCGCAATGTCCAACAGCTCGCAGGCAACTGGCGCAGATATCGTTCACTTCGGAAGACAACCGCTCTAAATGGAACTAAATACTGACGGGTGGCAGCTTGTCTCAGGAGGAGTCGTCAATAACTATATTTTCGTACTGAGCCTGAATAACTTATGCAGCTCTTGTGTGCGGACATTTTTATAACACTTGTTTGGTTAATATGCTTTCCAAAAAGACTAAACTCAATGGAATTGCTGCAACATTAGAATGGATGTTTGCTAAAGGTTGACTTCGTTTTAACCCTTAAAATGCCACTTGTAGTCAGGATTTGTTATTGATACTGTTGTTGTTGTAGAGCAAGAACTCACTACGATACATGAGGCATGCCAGCCCCACATCATTTCAAGGCCAAAGGTACAAAAGATAGTGGTTTGGACAGTATCACGCTTGATTTTGATAATTTCCTCAAAGGTACGCAGGCAAGCTGGTGAAAATTTTGAATACACTGATACAAATTTTACTGCCACTTATAGGACTCGACCCCGGCATCACTCGCACCGAAGGCGAGTGTCTCACATCTGCACCGTCTAAAGGAACATTGTTATGATTGTACCCCTTAGTTTTCATTCAAGCTTATATCATTCAATTAAATTCTTTCAGAAGCTTATATTACCAGATAAGTGGAAAGGCTCGGCAATTCTTATATTGCAATACAGGCCTGCGACGTAAATTGATGCGCTGAATTCAAAAACGAACGTGGTTCTGTTTTGAACGTTTAAGTTTATCCTCAAAAACTCAATTACTGATTTTTGAGATAATATCGAAAACTATCGCCAATTTACCCATTACTAAGGCAAACTATTTTCTCTTTTACAAATCCCGTTCTCTTTCACACCCTTGTAGTCTTGTAGTCTTGTGAAAAAATGTATTTTGTTATCTTTAATATTAAACTGGGAGTACTAGAAAAAGATGAGCCCTTCATAAAGCCCGCAGTGGACGGTTGGAGGACTTTCGAACCTATATCAAGGGCGAGAACAAAGTTTAAACTTCAAAGAACATATAGCACGACAGAAGTAAAGAAACGATTGGGCTGACAGCCTTTCGACAGTCACCATTATGATCAGTACAGTCAAACTAATTTCCTATTTGCTCAATAAAAAAAAACCCTTACTTTCAGTGTCTTTGGGGTAATTCGGACTGAAATAATCGCCGTTCCTAAAAGGGTTGGCTACGACGCTAAATGTTGTAGAAAACAATGTTCCGAGTACAAACTTGGTACCACTAAAAAATTATACTCTCTTCTTCATATCAAGCATATTCTCAATAAATATTTTGTTGATTTAGTTTCACGAGGATGTTTCAAATGCTCGTTGGTAAAGTTTGTTGGACCAGACGGCAGCAGACTTATAGTGGATCAAGACCATGCCGTAGCATCACAAACACTTTGAACAGTGTATAATAATGTGGAACAATTATTTATTTTCCTGAATGCAAAAATATTGTTTAAAAAAATGTTACAGCCATTTGGAAACCTGATGTTTCCCAACGCCACAGTGAAACATTTGAGTATTAAATTTTTATTGTTCCTGAATCGATTTTCGACCCTTATCATTCGGTCTTGTGATGTATTTTCAACAAAAAATAATAATAAATAAATATAAATAATTATATAATGATATAATTGTCGCAACCGATAGGTCGTACCAGCAGCAAAGAAAACGGTACAAGGTTAAATAGACAGGGTTTCTTGAAAATACAAAGGCCGCATAATGGCGGCCGAAGGATGTTACTTTTAACCGACTAGCTCACCGCGTGGGCGTGGGGGTCTTAGGACATTATAAAGCCCTGATCCTTCCATATTACATACACGCTAATTCTCACCACCTCTGCTTGGTTTCGGGAGTTAATGAATCCGCTGCCCTACCTCTGACCACCAACTATCTTCTTGGCATCGATCTTTATCAGAATGTTCTCTTGGGCTTTGTAATTTAAAGATTTTGCGACTCGAGGACTTCTGGGGCTAGACACAACTGCTAATACTTCTTAATAATCTTTATTATCCTCAATACTTTCAAAATCTTGATCCTTATCCTAAAAACATGATACTGGATTATTATCCTCAAAACTTGTCACGCGATTATTATCCTCAATACTTAATTCACAATTTCTATCTCTACGCAACATTTTACTATCCTTCTTATAGCTATATGTTCACAACAAACAAGTAAATCATATTGAATGAAAATTTTTCTCAATAGTGCCTCAAGAATTTTTTTGCTATTTTCTAATGAGAATTTTTGAATTTAATGGAAGTATGATTTTAGGTAAGCTCGTATGTGTATCATAGTGTCAGTGGAAAATTAGAATCTAAATTCGTCAAAAAAACCTTTCGCAATTTAATTTTAAGATTCAGAGCGTCAAATACCATAATTTATCCCGTCGGAATATCCAAATAGCTTTCTCAAATAAAATTTCATAGACCTGTGGCATAATATAATTTGTATTTGTATAATACGAAATTGTTTCTATCTCTCTTTCTCCGACGAGAAACTCATGTTAAGCAACTCCATCCATCCAAAGAACTTCTTGTTATATCGTTGATGATTTTAATCAAAGCATAACCACTTAAAGGTATTAACAGTCAGAAGGGCATCATAAAGAAAGAGAAACGAATACCCCCTGTAGCCATTAAAGCAAGCTTTGCAAGATAGAGAGCTTGTGAATTAAGCGGCGTAGATTGCGATGCGTAGCTTTCTTAGCTTAAACTTTCCAATATAGGTGGGAATATTCTTTCCGCTTCAATAATATATGTACGAGTAAGCCATTGTATAAGAATACTAAATGTAGGAAAAGCTTAATGCGAATATCTCTGCATTTGCATCTTGATATCCTACTTCTAACAAGTTTTGTTGAAAAATATGAAAGCCTCTGTAAAATGCGCGTCAAATTTAATTTTAATATCGAAAGTTCCCGTCGTTCTTATCAGATTTAATAGAGAAATTGATTCATTTTTATACACTGCGGTGTCAGCAGACATTTTGCAAACTAATAGCAATTGAAAAGTGCAAAGAAACTTTTCAGGCAATGCTACGCAGATAGCATGCATAGACGTCCCTATACCCAATGTTTTCGTTGTTTCTGTATCCTAGGACTCTGCGAGAATGTTTTCGGTTACACAACATAACTGAATCGCACCAGAAGGTTTTCTAAACTACTGTTTCCTTATTCCTCGTTTTATCACTGAACTTAAATTACAATGTCATTGCATCTAATTTTTTTTTCCACAAGTCTTATACAACATTAATAATGTCCTTTGGGTTATTTCTGGTGAGACACTCAGATTACATTTGTTAACAAATATATTGTGTGGCGCTACCGCGAAATAAGGTATTGCATTATTACAACTTGCATAGCATTGCAACCATATTGTACTCAATTTAAATTACCGGTTTGAAAAAAAAAAGTTAGGTTATGGTTTTGCTCGGCCAAAGTATGCTCCTAATCACTGCGTTACTGAGTTCCGGAGTGCAGTGACAAAGATTCGTTTTTTCTGGGTGGGGATGAGCATTTTTTTCATGTGGAATAAGTGAGAACATTGGGAAAAGAATGGGTATAATCATGATAAAGTCCATGTTTCAGATATTCTCTCGTTTGAATCCTTCGACTTAAAAAATGATATTCTTGATTTTAAACTAAATTAATAAAGTACGTCAAAGAAAAGAAAGATCCCGACTTTTGGATTTCAGTAAGGGAGAGGAATGAAGGTCTATGCTAAGATCAAACAAGGAAAGTATAAGGATGAAACGTAAGAATTGATGTCAGATGCAGTATGGACTAGGTAAGTAGTTTGTAATTTAACTAGGGAATCCCTCCACGTTGAGTCCAGTCACAGTCAAACAAGCAGAATTCTCTGTTTTCGCAAATATGGAAAAGCTGAAATGCTACAGGTAGTCTATCATTTTTATTCACACCTGTTACTATATACGTTCAATATGCATGAGTAATTGTTTTCCGAGAATTCGAGTTTGACACCTCAGGTTAATGATCGCCTTATAAGATGGAAAGGATGAGATGAGAGTCACCGTCGTAATTTATACTATTGAAGGTCAATCTTGGTGACAAGGGGGCTTCAGAACAGGTTAGTCCAGGATTAAGGGAATAGGAAAAGTTGTCGGCAGAATTCATCGTACGGAAACACTCACCTGTTTCAACGATGGATCATCCTTCTAGTTACTTGCCACGTCAAAAATTCTTGCAACTGCACTAGGTAAGCAGATATTTGGAAGACTACAAGATGCTGTCCTGTTAACAGAATGAGAAACGGATTCTAACGGACTTTCTGAGTAACGTAGCCGTGTATCCCTCATGGCTCCGTACTTCATTTTGTCGAGCGGAATATTTCATATTTTGAGTACTGAGGCTTGACCAGCCGGATAAATCCCAATTATTCGACTTATTAATATAACGACGATATTAATTATGAGCACAGTGGAGTTGGGGCTGTTATACGGCTCCGAGGCTTGGGCTGAAGCTCTCAGTAAGGATTCGTACCGAAAAAGACTGATGCAGGTGTAAAGAGGAGGCGCTCTGTGGGTTGCATCTGCATACCGCACTGTCTCTGAGCCGGCAGTGCTGGTCATCGCGGGAACGACACCAATCGTGCTCTTTGCTATGGAACGGAGGAGGCTCTACCTGTGTAGGGGAAAGTTGAGAGAATGCTTCACGCGAGGAGAGAGGAAGGACTCTTGCTCTGTGGCAGGAAGGGTGGGTAAATGAAACACGGGGCAGGTGGACCGCGGGCCTAATCAGGGACTTGGAGCCGTGGCTCAACCGGAAGCATGGCGAGACTGATTACGACTTGACACAGCTTTTCAGCGGACAAGGGTGTTTTCAGTCTTACTGCCTGTTTTGCCCGGGGATTGCGGGTGATGCTTGCCACACCTTCTTCACATGCAAACGGTAGGTGAGACAGCGTTTACATCCGAGGAAGAGAGTGGGGAAGATCTCTCCAGATACCGTGGTGGAAAAGGTGCGGGTATCTAGGCTGGCTTGTCGGCGCAGAGGCAAGAGTAATCCCTCTCAGTAATCCCTCTCCTTTCTGTCCATCCCTACTGAGGGAGGGATCCTCTAATCTGAAGATGCCGCTAGGCAAGATTCAAAAGGTCTAGTCCGAAGTAATGTGACAAACAGTTCCACGCTAGGTTCTCGGTGTGACAGGGGAGGTGTTTAGTCGGTAGTTCAGTTGCTGTGTGCCACTGAGACTCATCAGTGACCATGGGCGTCCTCAGTGACCATGGGTGGTCCTGAGTGACCATGCTCTTGAGAGGGCATGGATATTTTCTGTATTACCTGCAGAATATTACTAAATTGGCGCCTACCACACGTTTGATTTGAAGAATTAAAATCCAGAGTGGAAAAACAGGGGAAAGGAAAGAGGGAGGTAACTAAAACTGAAGAGAAACATAGATCAATTGAAAAACATAGCGATGCATATCATCCTCGAGGAAAATTAAAAATTTCTAGAACGTCACATGAGAACGTTGCATAGGGTTTGCATGGAATGGATCTTCTTTAGCATTCCGTTCTCTTCTATTCTCTCCGCTACAGAAAGAAACTCCAAATTATGTTTGTGCCAACTAAACGCAAGATTACATTCTGTTAACCATGTGGCAACTTTGATTAAAAGATTTCTGACCGAGAAGTTACACTCCAGGTTATAGCATCGGTGGAAGACTGGACGGAGACAAAGCACATAAACTCTCCAAAACCTTCCATGTTTTTCGTCAATAAAGATTTGATTTCGCTATCAGTTTTGTACAATTCATCCTCTTTCGGAGATGGGAAATGTGCTATTCAGGGCATTTTCTTCTTCTTCATTTCAACCGATTCTTTCCTGCTTATCGGATATCTTGCTTGATAGAATAAAGAATCTATAGGGGCCACATTTGAAGATGAGTGGTTTATTTTCTTCCCAAACTTCATTCTGGACTTACTATTTTACCTCTCTTAGAATGTGTCTACCGGTCACGAGCTCTCATTTCCATTACGGCTTTTCGCTTAGCTCTAGAGATATTGTTCATTTCCAGAAGAATCAATCACAGGACTATTTCTGAGTCCTCTTTTATATATTGTTGTCTCTACACGCAGTTATTGATCTCACTAATATAGTGTGGATCCAGTACACTAGTTTGTGTTGTGGCTTTCAAGTCTGGCATACCAATTTTTTCATTGTAAAATAGCCGTCAAGCTGTTTTAAGTTTTTTTCAGGTTTCCTTGATCCCTTTAGCGCACCTCAATGTTGTCGCAAAGGTCATAAGACTTTTTTCTGTTTTTATGCAGCCTTATCTTTGGCTAATATTTGGAGGTCGTGAGAGTCATTAAAGTTTCTTATTTGTCCTTTTTTTTCTAGTTCTTAACGCGGACCAGATTTAAAATGACAGTGAAATTATTTTGATTTCTATGTTATATTGTGCCTTCCGCTTACTGTTTGCATTTAGAAGCAAAATTTTAGGCTCTAGAAAGGCTTCAGCTCATCGCTGATATCTAAGTACATCGTTGTGGTTCCGCAGAGTTAGAGACATCCTTGCGTTTTACAACGTGATTAAATCTGGTCCAAAAAGTTAATGAGGTTTCGATAGACTAATGATGCTGAGAAACTTTCTAGTTCGCAGAAAATATAATCCACTCGTGATCCTACAGGCTTGATGTTTTTGACACTTTTCAGTCCTGTAACTCATCAAGTGCCTCTGTTGTGAGACTGACATTAATATCCTCTCCTCTTGTTATTTTTGATAAGCGGCAGTGTATCCCCTTAGTTAAAAATAAAAATGATTTCAATTGCAATTAATTCCTCATTTCTCTCGTTCCAGATGCTGCAGCTCCATATTCAAAGGAAAAATTTGAAAGAGAGATTTGCTCGGAAGGAGTCGTTCGCTTGGAATGGTAAAAAATGGGAAATGGATTTTTGAGGAGACCCTTGTGTTCCTCTTGTGAAGAGCTTGTGTTATCGCACCCTCAGGAAAGCTAATTTTGACAAGTGATTTTGATGACGCGTCGATTTTCGATTAAGACTGTACAACCTGATTCAATACGTCAAAGTTGACGTAACGAGTTTAGTTTTATCTTGCGATATTTATTGATTTTGCAATTAGTCATGGAGCTTTTTTGGAGGTTGAATACGAATACGAAGTTCGTCAAACGAGTGTAATAATTGGCGTAATGCAGTGGTGCGAATCCGAAACAACGAAAAAGCTGAATTAGTAAATGGAACTAATAAGCGAGGTGTCGTATACCGCGAGCTACTGAATCATTCTGCCCTATTGAGAAAAACGTCACAGGAGAGAAGAACTGAGAGGTGCTGCAACAAGCGTTGTGTTCTTTTTAAATTACTCCCTCAAAATATGCATTATCTTCTACTTCGATGCAGTTATCCCTTTATAAATCCCCTTTATATATCCTTTATCCCTTTATAGTAGTTGACCGTTTACCTCCATGGATGAGAACTTTCTCAGAGATGGAATCTAAATAATGATTGCTCGTATGGTTGATATGGAGGACATTTTCATATTCTCATATATAAAATGTCTCTAAACTATTGACCATAAGTGCTTTTACAGACAATTGTTGTATCGCAACGTGTGTCACATTCAAAAGTTTTATCAATTTTATCAGCGTTGTTTCAGGATTATTACCTTTATTGCAATGTAAATGACTAAGGAATAAATACTCAATGCTATCGATATGTTTTCATTTAGAGGTTCACTCAGCTCTTCCGAGAATTCCAAATGAAAAATGAAGCAACCAAAACTTCCTGACATTCAAGTTATTTCCAAACACTCAAACATTCATTTTCATCCGTCTCCTTCGGCACATACTGAATAAACGACTATTCACAGGTTAAGCCACCCTTATCCCATCCACCCCCACGAACAATTCATCATCGAAACGGGATTATTGCTTTTAGGTATGAGGATTCGAATGCGTGCTGTATTGAATGCAAACATTATTATTATTGCCAGGACCAAGGACTCTTTCAAGCGAATCGTAAACTTTGTTTATGTAGATGAAATAGCTGTTTACGACGTCGTACGCTCCGGTGGCTTCCTTGGAGTGCTCTTTCGAATCCTTCACTTGCGTCGATGGGAGCATGCAAATAGTGAACTTTTATTGTTTAACACTCGGAAAAAGAGCGATGTGCTATAACTTTGCAATCTACGAGTATGTTCAATACATAGACCATGTGTTGGGAATAGGCAAAAATACCTCCCATCCTTGTGTATTGTTTACCCATGACTATAGTCGCAAAGATATAACAGGATGGGATACTGATATAAAGCCTGATCGAGGATGTGTATTCAGAAAATGCAAATAGAAGGCAGTGTTTACATACAGGAAATTGTATAGGCTACAAATAGTACGGAAGCGAGAACCATGCGAAACCACGCAAAAGGAGCAAGTAAGCTAGCAAGCGACTCCGTCCAGTGTTTGCGAAAGGAGGGAACCTTTTGCGAGAACAAATATTGTGCGCCGCAGCTTAAATCAATCTTGTCGCCTTTCATATTATTTGCAAATAGCATTTTTCCATTAAATAAATGAATGTTCAATCATAAAGTGCCAACTACGTTTTGGTGTGAAGAGTCATGGACATCAGGAGACAATTCGCAAAATGGATCCCTTTGAGATGTGCGCACAAACGAAGCGAAAAAAGTAACGAAAACCAACAGTGAATCAGTCACACTTCGGTCCCGAAGTATCCCAAAGAGAATTAAATTTCCTTTTTTTCCATTTCAACGTGCTCCCAAACATAGATGCCAGTCGCCAAATTATTTATTTTGCAAGGAGTCAGTTCCACAACCGTTATCATTCATGAAATTCTATATTTCGGAAATGGGATATCCACTACTTTTTCACTGCACCGCCCATCCCTACTTTGTTCCTGATCGCAACGTTCAAAAAGGCTTTCGCGAATCCTCTCATTCCTCAACGAAACATTTCTGACATTTCTAAGTCCACATTTTGAAGGACTTCATTAATTCGCCATGATAGTAATGGAAGATAATTTATGGGCTGGAATGAGAATGATAAGACGAAAGTATCGAAAACAAGCAACGAGGGATGAAGGAAGCGAAAGGGTAAGTAATCCAATGGGTTCTAATTAGAGCTATTAGGAGATAGGACGCCGCGATAATTGGCAGCCACCCTTTCATTCTTATGTTTTTCGTATTTTCTTACGGTTTGAAAAGTAAGACACACGACTGACGTAGCCGTCACAATCGCTGAAATACTTAATTCAGTTTTTAAGGATGTCAGGAACTAGGACGATGCGAAATAAATGCTAATTAGTATGTCATGTCATAATGATGTTGTTGGGATACAAACGTACATGAGCGTGTTGCAGCATAGCTAATGGCGGAAACTAGCACACGGAGCTCTCCATGCAAATATGCAGACAAGGATGATGACAATGACGCTGACAAGTGTGCATTATATCACTTCTGTTACGGATGAAAAGCAAACGAGATGCAAGGATACAGGGACGCGAAACCTGTTCGCAGCAAGTTCGCGTGCTTGTGAAGAGCGCGATGTTTGTTAAGGTAAATTACTTGTGGCGTACACATTATTTTCTCATCTCTCTCATCAAAGGATCTCAGCGGGAGATGTTGGAAAACAACAACATTTGGTCAGCGACGCTGAAGTTGAACACACTTCAGACACTCTTTGTCTCCAAATATACTCTGAAGTGACTTCAATGGAAATTAAAATATGCCGAAAGTTCTACGCTCGCTTTAAATGAATATTTGTGCGCAGGATGCTCCTTTCAACGATGAAGTTAGTTAATTTTCAAAGTTTATTGACCTCTGTGTTCGTTACACAATAGCCTGAGATCTGTTTTTCGACCTTTGGCTCAATGTTGAAGTTTTTTCCTAGTGCTTTGTGATGATGCATCTAGGATATTATTGAGTTGATCTGTCAGTGCTGGCCTTCGATGCAGCAGTTACGTATAAAATGATTATAAGAACGAAGGGTTGAGCTCGATTTTCTCATGACTAGAAAAAAACCGACACGAATTCTCACGAAAATTAAGCACGTCCTGTCGGACCCTTTATTTAATCCTTAATGATTTATCGGAAAATATAATTGTCTGGACATCAAAGTAAGGTGCTTGATAGTACATCGCGTAACTGAACAAAATTTCAAAAAAGTGCTAGTAGAACTAAAGAATCCAAATGCTAGCATCAAAAAACTGACGAGCATTCACAATTCCAAGGAATTGTTACCCTGTAGCAACAGCCAAAGGACTTCATACACTTCGTTTTAAGCGGATCGAAACAAGGAAAGGGATTTTCTCAGCGGTTCAACAACCAACTTTTTTCACTTGATCAGAAAGCATTAGTTGGGCATTTCAAAAATTCTTAGCTCATGACGTACATTGTCATTAGCATCACCTCTTGGTTTGCTTTGGATACTTCGGTCATTAAGACTCCCACCTCGTCTTCTATGTACGACTTACCGCGTTTAAGGTCTACTGGTGGCTCTGTTTGTAAAATTTTTTCTCTGATGAAAGACTACGAACAAGCGCTCAAAATAGTTCCTAATGATTTGATGAAGAAGCAGAGTAAAAAGCAAAGGCCTTGTTGTGGGTAATGCGCGTGAAATGACAGTTGACATTGTGTGTGGAGTCATTGTAAAATTAAACGGACCAACATTTTACGTTCATTACATCTTGCTTTCTGCGTTGGTGCATCTTTCTTTATTTTATACATTTCTCTTTGGTATTTCATCTGATGATTTGAGTGAGAAGTGATGTTTAGAAAATTTTTTTTTATTTAATTGTTGAATTTTGAATGCATGCCGCAAATATACAAAGCGGTTATAAGATCTGTGTTACGCTACGATTGTGAAATGTGGATCCTGATGCAAATATACACAAGCAAATGAAATACATTTAGGGTATAGTGGATAGGTAGGTCCTAAGACGAGAATCAATGGAAGATATTTGACGAGGCAAACGTCAACAAAATTATATAACTGCAAAATTTGCAATGGGAAAATGAGGAATGTCTACAGAGAATGGTAGTCGTAGCTTTCGCTGAGTAAGGAATATCAGAAGGAAGGACACAGTACCGCTCAAACTCGTTTGACGGTGACAGTAAACCCATACTCAATTTTTATAATAAGTGGTCGTTGTGGTTGGATTTAGTTCATTTGAGGCGTTATATATGAAAAGGCGAGTTCCGGAAGATTTGTTGCACCACGGTGACAATCAGTCAGAGTATGTTGGCTTTGCTAAGATTAGATAGGTATATGTGTGGGTATAGTTGAATTAGAGCTCCAAAGAAATCCATCGATGGGCACGAACCACCTATTCAGCTCTCCTTCAAAACCTTTGCCCAACGTAAAAAAGGTTTGTTTTTGGGACACCAAGGATGAAAATTACTGTAAGACTAATGACCAAATTTCTGTATCAAGAAAATTATTAAATAGTTTTCAAACACTGTTGTAAAATGTTTGTAGACCGGCTTACAATAATTTCGACGGTAGATATTATTTATTTATTGATGAGATTCGAACCCATAAATAAAACAAAATATCCGGGAAGTCATAAACTGCAAGGACACCGTCCCAACGAAAGAAAGACATACAACACAGTTTACACGCATTCCAGGTTCGAAACCTCCTCTTTGTCATACAATGAGACAACGATACCCTTCCCGTTTTCTATACAAAGAACTTGTTTTTATGCAGCTCACATAACTTTCAGAGACAATAGTTTCCTCTCTTCAGCTTTTCCTCACATATGCATATGCTAGAAACTTTCGTTTAAATGTAAATGAGCACTCGTGTGCATTGGTATGAATATCGTGTCTTCCTCGCTGGAAAATAGAGTTGAGAACAAAGTTCAGAGATTGCGAGATGTTGTTGTCGTCATTTTTTCCTTAACCTGTCGGACGTATAGTGTTCTATAGAAATCACATGCAATTTCTCTAGTGGAAGCAACTTTGCCGACAGGTTATGGACCATACCGAGACCATAATTCAATGTTTTTCTGACACTTGTCACCGTTAACTAGGACCTGCTACAACAAAATCTTGTAGTGTGAACAGCAAAAGAGATTAAGGCTTAAGATGTTCATAAGCTGATGTGTGTTGACATGTGAGGACTGAATGCACAGGCTCAAGTTGCCATTGCTCGGGGAAAGATTTATCGGATTGAAAGCAGGATTTGCTCTCTCGATTATTGATGCATGTTGTCGAACTGAAATAACTTTCCCTTCCTAGAAACACGTCTGGATTAAAGTCATATTATTCCATAAAATTGTAGTTCCGATAAACAAACCGTGGGAAACAGGCGGGTGGAGCAGTTGCGCTCAGAGAATATCGTATTCATATGCCGTCCTTGCACACAACATATTGCTCAGCTCAACTAAAGCGGAAAATTATAAATAATTGAACTTGCGCCAATTGAATTTTAATTTAGGTCATTTCCACCAGTATACTCTGTAACTGAGCGCAAGTCCTGCAGAGACCATGCAATGGATGGCGTATCCTCGCATAATTTCTAACTCATGAATATGAGTCGTTCAGTCCCTGGTGTGACATTCATTACACTCGTCAAGGATATCGATTATGTGACATATCCTATGAAAATCATGTTGCTGGAATTCCGCACATGCCGAGTCTTCCTGGATATCTTCATATTCACACTACACCAAATTGCATTCATTGTCTAACGCGAGGTAAACATATTCTGGGTATGTTTGTATCCAAGCTAATAATAATAATTCAAATGAATAATATCGGGAGGACCTTCCTCTCCCAAGTGTACAATTAATGGATCGGATTGAAATGTTCAGTGCCATCCTTATTCCCCGTTCGATCATTATTTGGGATTAATAATTAGCAATCAGCTAGTGTGTAACTCATTTACACGTCGCTATCAAGTCAATTTGTGAGGATTACGGAGACAAGTTTATAATTTTAACGATGGTCAGCTGGTGGTTTCATGTCCATTTGCTGCATGAATCCCTTTAAAACGTTCGGAATGACATGTGGTTTAATTGATAGCAAGTACAGGTTATATATCACCGCCGTTGTCATGCAGTATACACAGAACAGCACAAACTAGACGGAAACATACTCGGAACAATGACGGACCAGTAATCAATCACAGATTTGCTACATAATTTACACTAGATTATTATTTAATTATAATTTGTATTGGAATTAATTTCTGATTTTATCTGAAACTGTCACCAATAATCAATAATGAATTTCTAATAAAAATTCTAATATATAATCCAATAAATCACTTCATTACTGTATTGGGGTATCAAGGATATGTCTATCCATATTTTGTCTTTCATTAATGATTTTCCGTAAATTGAGCACTGCTCAAACAAAGTCATGTAATAACTCTGAATCTTGAAATGGATTTTCCCTCTACACCCCTTATGCTGCCGTCATGGCAAAAACCCAGACGTCACATCTTCTTTGGTGAAGATTTGGAGAATACTTCATGTCAGTTTGACATCACGTGAGAAATGCCAGTTTTCTGCGGTGATTTTTCTAGAGTGAAAGAAATTCGAAATGAAAATAATACAATTAAATTGTTTGAATTTATTGAAACATTTATTGCACGAGCTGTATGGCATGTTGCGTCATCCTGTTGCTTGTATGCAATACGGCGTGTCAGTTCCGGAACGAGTATTTAATACATTATGGCTCTATAGCGACCACCATTGACTGTAAGGTTATTTCTAGCAGCTATTTTTAGGAGATTTGAATTAGTGATTCCCACGGCCAATGAAGCACACTAAACAGTGACTTTCTCCGGATGTAGCGGTGTTTGTAGATGCAGCTAAAAGCGGCAGTTTTTTTTATTGAGGTAGCGATTCAATCAAATAAAGCAAACAAGATTTCAACCTATTCATGGTAAAATGGCAAAGCAAACTAACCATAAAACGCATGACAGCTGTCACGCTGCATGTACCACGAAAAAGTGTTGCCTACTTGAAGTTCTTAAGCTTTTAAAACCACCCTTCATTAATAGTGAGAATGAATTAAAGCGATGAACATCATTCGGAAGGGCAAACGTTTTGATGGTTCTCCTCACTAGACTGCACACAAAGAATCCAACAGGAGGATAGCAGTTGCTGACCATAAAAGGCAATGCACTCGCGACAAAGGGCAACAATTCCATGAGTCCGCACTTGAAAGAAGGAAGATCAATCCAGTTATTAAATATTTGACGTCCCTAACCAGTCGATAAGAACTGATTCCTACTTGTGTCATTTATTGAGCAGACATCATTATTTTCAGTCTTACCTGCACCAGATTCGAATATCACGTTATAACTATTGCATTGTCTCTGTTGAAAAGACGTTTGATATGCTTTCTTTTCATGCAGGAGATGCAATTGGTCAGAGATCAGAAGGTCAGCTCAGAGATCTAGCCGGGAGAGAATTCGCGAGCTTTGTGCAGATAGTCTAAGAGGAGTGATATTTTTATCGGCTGACGAACAGAAGTGCAAAGTTCCATTTGTCACCCACTTGGACTATGTTTTGTTTGCCACCCGCCCGAACTAAAAGGACATGCTCGAACTATCCGAACATGAAAGCAAATTATCATATTTTGATCAGTTGGAGACATCGAGGGCTTCCAGCTAATCTGCGTTCATTTAAGTTTCAAACGTTTGTATAGAAAAACTGGTCAAAAATAGCATTCAACTAATATGTTTGACATATGGGGGATGACTTTGGTATTTTCGAAACAAAAAAAATTCAAACTCTTCGCAGTGGACCACACCACACAAACTTCGATGCGACCAGATATGTTTAATTTTTCAAACTTTTCTTTTTCAAGTTTCTTTTCATGCGTTTTCTCAATTGAAAGTTTCATTGATGCCTGGCAAGAATGACAAAGGCTACAGGGATATTTCGAATCATTTTCGGAGCACTATTTGGCCGTTTTGGATCATGGAGGATAGATTTACTCCATAAAAGATTTATCTATTTATACAGAATTATCTATTTCAAAATAAAAGAGGTCAGATCTACACTCCTTATCAGTAAATCAAAGAAATTTATACTTTAAAATTCACCACTAGACGATGTCCAATCATCTTTACAAAACTAAGATAGCAATAGACAAGGAACAGTGAAACCTGTCTTCGAAACCAACATAAAAGAACTTCACAGTCGTGCGTTTTGTAAAACCAATTTGTAAACAAATAGAGTTACAACCGAAAACAATTGGCTCAGGTCAATTGAAGCAGTGGATCTTTCTAGGGAAAAATCGTTCAATTTTTTCGGGAACAATCTATAAAAAAACTAAATCAAGCGAGGAATACCATGGAAATTTGAGCCGCAGTCCAGCTACCAACCAAGATCTAAAGCTTCAAACCAACTGCCGATCTATCGTTATTCACCCAAAATAAGTGGAACTTTATTTGGATTGGTAAATTTTCTCTCATGTTTGCGTCAAACAAAACCACTTACTTTTTTGCTGAAAAACGCAATACGAATATAAATCCATTTACAATTCTTATCAAACGATCAAGTGGGTGAGAAACCAGACATAAAATTGTTGCTCAATTCCACTTAAAAGGGACGCTAGTTGTCTGGATGACTTGGGCAGTAACTATTCTTGGAAACGTTTTTTATAGAGCTATAGAACTTTAAATAGGCAACACTTTTTAATGGCACGTACGTTGTGACAGCTGTCATGCGTGTCATGATTAGTTTGGTTTGCCATTTTAACATGAATCGGTTGACGACTTAGCAAACTCAGCAGAATGTTCAAATTTATTACGAAAATAACGGTTGTGGTCGAGAAACTCATCCTGCACTCTGTCAATTTTATGGCCGACATAATCGTCCATCAGAACAATTAATTCGATTGATGGACATACCAGCACCTTCTTATTTCAGGCAAAGCACAATGTGATTGACCTTATCAAATGCTTTGAACAAATCTATGTAGTCACGACGACTTAGAAATTTCTTTCAAACGCCTTAGCAATATCAATTGTGATTACAGGCAAATTAGTACTGGTAGAGCGACCTTTAAGGCAGCCGTGTTGGTAAGAGGCAATAAATGACCGCAGTTCAACAGAGAGTTGGTTGTGAATAAGTTGTCCTAATAGTTTTGGGAAAACAGGATATATAGGACTAGAGATATAGAAAAGAAGGATCACCAGTACATTGAATTGAAACACTGAAAGCAGGTTTCCAATTAACGGGAAACTCACCAGTACTTAAATACAGATTGAAGATGAATGATAATGACAGTAGAAAGGATGCAAAGAGTTTGACAATTATGATTGCAATCCCATTAGGGCCGGGAATTATATAGGGGAATAATGGAGTTAATGGAGGCTTTATGCAATTTCAGTAGGGTCAGTACGCAAGAGGCACAGAGAACCAGGATTCTTGATTCAGGATTCAGGATTCTTGTTGAAGATTAGCTGCTACAAGATCATTCCAGTGACGGGCACAGTACTAGAAGATTTTAGTTACCAGAAATAAGCCCAGAAATGCCTCGTTTTATCGGACCTGAGTGCATTATCTAAGAGGAGGAATAACTCTCTGAAGTGTTTCTGTTTTTTCCCAACCAAAGAGCACATTAAATAGAAACAAGTCTTTGGTTCAACCATTTCATTCATCCGTGCTTCAAAGGGTAATTTAAGACCAAAATATCAAAGAACACAATCCAATTAGTCGAGAGGCACCGGAGAAAACCTCTCCACTTCGTGGCTCAGCGAAGTTGATTTTCAATCTGCTGATACTGTTTACTTGTAATGCGGGATTCGCTTTGGTGATTGCAGAGTTTTCTTCCTTTTCGTTGTGATATAGCTGACATCATCTATATGATGCGGGTATTTGTTTGCATTTCACACAGCAGTGTGGAATACTGCAAGAAGTTGAAAAATGCCAACATTTTCGGTAATAAAGGCATCAGGAGATATTGTCCTGGTTCAACTTATCTCACCCTAACGCTGGAGGCAGAGGACATTTGTAATAACTCAATACTTTTGTGCTACAATTTACCTGGAGAGTGACGGAAGATAGCGATGAATTTCGGTTCTGTTCTATAGTAAACCTGGTCTTGTTCATACATTCAGAATTTATTATCTAACTTTTTGATTTGCTTAGTATATGCTTTAGTAATTCATCTGCACTCAATACATTTTTGAGGACTGTAATAAGTCGTCCTTGGGAGCTTGGCGTGAACCGTGCAGCAATTTTTTCTGGCGTTTTATTGGCATTATTGTCGAATTCACCAGTTTACACCGGTACACATGTTACACCCTCAGGCTCATACTTTTCCACGCTAAGGAGCTAGATTGCCTTGTTGCAATTATCGACTCAAGAATTTCTTGAGTGTAATAGTTGCGTCCTTCGGTTCAGTGGCGAAAAGTGTTTATCACTCCATATGCTTCTTGCGTTTGCTCTCTTCTCCCGTTGTAAACCATCCTGACCAAACTTGAGACAACGTTCATGAACATTCCAAGAAAAGAATTTGTTTAGTTATTCGGTCAGAGTAAAACTAGGGAAAAGTAAAAACTCGCAGGTTGACTACTAAGACAATACCAAAACACCAAAAAATATGCATCGAGCTGGTGGTAGCCTCAGTCCTCAAGTCTATGCCCTGATGAGGTGTCTGATGGGGACCCATTAATAAACCATACCTTTAAATTTAAGCCAAATATAGATTAAACTCTATGACAGCTTACTGTAGCATTTCTACTAAGCCTGGTCTCTATTTTCCACTTGTAAAATTTAGAGACAGAGAGAGAATCACCATTTTTCTTCTGTACTTGAATCGATCGATTTTACTATTGTTGTGAATCCTTGACAACCGTGCCATATCTTTATTTGTGCATTCCTGTTTGCATTCATAGACAAATATGCTTCGACTCTAATTTTCTCCTTCTGAAAGAGTCTTGCAAAACTTTACCCAATAAAATCAAACTTTTACTTTCCTAGCGTGCAATATTGTTTGCGAATACACTTCATATACAAATAAATCCTTGCAGCATTTCCTACGGACAGAAAATAAATAAAATGAAACCAGACTATTTGAATTCAATTGGGATATCAATACTATTAATACTATTTGCAATTGCAATATAAGCAATAAAAGTAAAAAAACCAATAAACAAACTTTTAATTGAATTCGTTGGTCATGTTGAATAAATATTAGGTTTAGGCACGGAATATGGTGGACAAAAGTTGCCTGGCACTAGTAAATAATAGTTTTGCCGGACATGGATACCTATCCTTAAATTAATCATACATTCGGGTTATTGTGTGATATGTTGCTGGACACATTAAGTGTTCCAAATACTAGTAATTTACGAAATTCGTGGTCAAAGCCGTTGAAGCATTGGAAGAAAATTTCAAAATGAAATTTTTGACGTAGATTCCTTAATTATATACAGGGGTGTATTATTTTAATATTCAACGCTCACGGAGTTTTGTTCTAATGTTCTTAATGGAGTTTAAAAACATACCAGTCAGTCCATAGGAACAAAATATAGGAATCAATTGAACATTATAAGGCATGCAGACTGTTTAACTTAGGAACAAGGACTTTTTTCAGATGACAAAATAACTAACGTGGGTTTCAGCTGGAAAATTACTGACGTGGTTTCCATTACGGCTATGATAATTGAAATCAAGTGCAAACGCATGCGAGACAAACCAAAACCACAATGAATATTAATTTAGTTTTCCCTTACAACGTTTTGTACCATCAATGCCTCGTTGTTCAGTTACAGCTCTCATATCCAGGGGGATCGTATTCCATAGCAATTAAAGGACTAGCTATTCACAAACTATTTCCAACCAGATGAATTCTAATAGCCCATCAATTGAAATTTCCACTTGTTCAGTCACTAAAGTGGTCTATGATCATATCAAAGGAAATAACACAAATAAGGATCATAGTGGATACATCTTTCAAAACCACAATATAATTCGGTTTTTGGTTAGCCACTGCCGGTACAAGCATTGAGTATTGAGGTCTATTTGAACTGATTTCTTCATTGACTATATTCGGTGAAAATATTCTAAATAATATTAAATTGTGTCAGTTTTGACATTGCGAGGTAATTTTGATTCCAAGATGACAAAAACTATAAAAATTCAATCAAATATTTCAAAATGAGAAAGCTACAATATTTGGCTAATACTCATTTTTGGATACATAGGACGCATCAAGGATACTTAGGGCACATCAAGAAAATTCAAATATATTTTTGGTTGTATTTGTTCACTTCAACTGCTATGAAAGTTGTCTCAAAAAATATTTGCTTCAATTATACGAAACATCACTAGTAAATAGAGTTAACTTTTAACAAAAATGCCCGTCTAAGCCTTTTAATCGCATAAGAAAACAGGAAAATATTGCTTCATGTTTCACGAGAATATGTTGGGAACCGCTGACTGGGGCGAGCTAGCAAGATACATAGAATCATGACAGTTGTACAAAGCTGGTGATACTGAATTTTGCGATGAACCAACAAATAATAGATATAAGCCATAATCACGCCTTCTACAATATTCTCATGAGTTCACGTCCGCAAATGAACGATATCCCTAAATAAATGTTGATGTAAACAATTTATTATACATTGGAGACAATGAGAATAATCTTTAATGGGTCAATGAAATATAGAAATATAATCGCTTGAATAAATGTTTAAGGAGTATCAAAACGCGTGTCAGTGAAGAGATGGGGTCAGAATTATTTTATTCATAACGTTCATTTGATTATTGCCACATACTCAATTTTTTGCAGTAATTGTTTATTTGTTGCTTGTGTCCATCGGGTCTTTCTTCTTGCTACGGAGGAGGCGTTTCGCAGCTATCCGTAGATCGTTCTGATCTGGTTCGGAAGATTCCCTAGGATTTCTGATATATTAAATAGGATTATATCCTAACTAATAACCCTGAAAGGTACTATCACAGGAAATACCTCGTCATCATTAATATATTGCTAAAATGGTAAAAACATTATAGTTTAGTTGAAGATTGATAGAAAGTAGTCGCATACGAACGAGATGTATCGGCGAAGAAGGAAAAGTGAGGCCCGTCTGACAGGAACAATGTACATGCTATAATATTCGTTACAATTTAATGTGTTTCAAAACGAATCAAGCAACAGGTTTGGGTTTCGATGAAAGGCTCGTTTTTGAGTAAATGCCTAATTTTTTTACTTAAAACTTGCACTACACCGTATTACAACAACCTTAACCAGTTTCCGCATCAACGTAAATGCACTGGTAAAAGCAAGTAAGAATTTATTCCCGAATTTTCAAAACTCAATTGTAAGAAAATATTAAAGGACAATTCGAACACCACTGCAACTCTTAAGGCCTTACATACGTCCAGCAGCGCCAAAAACGCGAATAAATGGGGATAACAAAAAAAATTAATAAAAGTAAATTGTAGACATTGTATATTGATGTTTAAACTTTACAAACAATTTTATTTCACTTTATTTTTACAAAAATTACCATATAACAAATCACATGATACGCAACTATAAGAAAAAAAAAGTTGCTCCACGGTGTGCATAATATCTCCAGCAAATGTTGATCGATTTTGAAATAGAAAAAAATTCTTCTAAAATAAAGTTGTTATAGTATGTCGAGCCGGAATTTCGTATTTCGAAAAATTTATTTATTTATGGCAGTCTAAGACTAAGTATGCGTTTTACGTCATAAATTTAACACCAACAAATTACTTTTATAAAATTTTTTGATAAAAATATAAAAAATCCGGTTCGACAGACTATAGAAAAAACAATTTCGAATATTTAAAAATAATTACATCAAAAAATATTGAAAACTAAAAAATTACGCCAACCGTGGCGGAAAAAGTCGTTTCAAGATAAGCGCGTTTGAAGTTTCAAGTGTGTTTTGCTCGAAGTCGCGTGCAGCTGAAGCAAGAACTTTATGAATTTTTTACTTGTTCTGTAAACTAACGTTTAATCTTCCATTCCAGCTTCCCATTCATTTCATTCCAGCATTCCGAAATAGCTGTGACAACAGCAGCAAACTGTAAAATACAGTATGAGAACGTTGGATCGAATGAAACCTTATGTAATTGTCCTTCTAATTTTTTTGCAGCCGAACTAGTATATTTAGTTTCATTCTCCATTTTGTCTGGCCTTTGGGGAGGCTTGTACTTTTTAGGGCGTGAAGGTTGTTGACTCTTACAGCCCTTACGATCTATACTGTGACGCTTCAGAATTTTTAAAATCTCAAATGAGACACAACTATACGCTTCGAAAGATCAAAGACAACTAACGTTTGACATTAGAAATCCTAACAATGGAGACTAAATATATTCTCATAATGCTTTACAAACGTCCGCACATTTATTTTGCCATAACAAAGCAGGTGGAGGCGCTCCGTCGGGCAGTAACATTTTCTACCATAACTTTGGATCTACGATGAAAATTCACAATTGACTTTTACAGAAAGAAGCCTGAAACTATAGAGAACACTAATCTGTCAAAAAAATCGATTTTTTGAATATTCTGGACGTATGTAAGGCGTTAAAGAATGCTTCGATGAAGGACGATCGTGTTGCTGATTTTCCATACTTTCTCGTTCTTCTTTGAGCGTTTTATTCTTGAGAACCGTATTCGTTATTGAAAATATTTGATTAATAACATTGGCAACTATTGCCTGAAAAATTTTCAAAGCTTGAACTTTTACATAGGATATTTTATTATTTTATTGTGCGTAGGGGGAAGCGCACTTATTGTATTGAAAACATAAGCGTTGCTCGTTAACTGGTTGAAAGAGTGGAATGGCAGCCTTTTAACGCTGCTCATGCGCCCACTCAAGGATACTTGTCAGCAGCGTGTGCTTTATATTTATATTTTGAGGTTCTCAGAGACACACTTTAGATACACACACAGAGACATACTTTAAATTTTATGTCTTGCATAGCTTAAAAGACATATATATTATATATAAGCTTGACAAAAACACATTTGAAGTGTCGTGTAACTAACATGTAAATAGAACCAAGTATTAATAACAAAATGATAACTTTCAGATAATATAACACCCATAATGTTTCTGTAAGCAATAAAACATGGTACGTTTCCTGAACAATGTTCCCAGCCACTGACGTGAACGAGCAATAATATATGTAGTGGAAGTTCAACCATTTGCGGGTACTTTCTTGCCTCGTCAACAAGTAGGCAATAGATGTAAGCAGTGAAGGTTTTCTTTGAAAAAAGTCACAAAGAAATAGTATCTGTAATATCTTACTTAGAAGATCAAGAGAGATATTCAATCTGAGCAATTTACGACAGATATAAAGGAAGTGATAGATAGCGTGCGACAGAAAAGTGAACGTAAATTTGACTATTGATGACTACATAAATCAGAACTTATTATATAATTTAATGTTGTGAATTTGAGTAAGTAATCTAATAATTGAAATCGTATTTGCGGTGCTACAAGACATCTTGGCTAGGGTATCCCATACGCGAGGCTTCCAACAGTTTCGATTAACTGACCTCCGAGAGGAAACTTTAGTATCAATTGGGAATATCCTTAAAACAAATTGTTAACCTAGGCTAATCAGGAGCCAGGTTAACGAACAGTGGGTTCTTATCTCTGCTTCAACGCCACTTCAGAGACATCAATCAGCTTATTATGAGCTCAGGCTTGCTGATGTTGACGTCATTTTGATCAGATGGACTAGTTTTGTTGGGATGCAAAATAAGTTATTATCGAAACCAATATGCTCCAATCCATATTTTCGTATGCTTATTTGAGTTCATTTAAAATTCCTTGAAGAAAAAAGTTGACCTTATATCTTTTTTCAGGACTTGCTTAGAAATTAAAGAAGTGTCTACTAAGTTTTGATTTTCTTGGAACATTACACTTAATTCTATCTAATAACATAGGATTCCTCCAGATGTCATGGCTTAAGAATCAAACGTTCAATATATAGGCATAATGAAACTTCTTTCGGAGCAATTTACTCGTACGTATCTTCAAATTGTATCTAAGAATTCAAATTATAAACTTTTACTCGGAAGGAAATTTTTGTATAAAATTTTAGGATTTTTTCGGAATTTCAATGTGAAAAGAGTGAGGAAATCAATCCTTTAAGTTTTGTCCTTTTAATTAAAAATATTGCAAGTAGATTCTGAGAATCGGGAAATGAAATAATTATAGGTGATAACTGTCCACAAGGGTTTTTTTTATTCCTGTTATACAAGTTTGTGGCTGATGAATCCTACATATACTGCCAGATGCTGCGTTGATATATTATCCCAGCGTATATGGATGACGTCCCAGTATTCACCACGGGACATAGGAAGTGAGGCTTTAAGGTATAATACAGAAGCTACTTCAAATTCTTATCTCGAAGTAGTATTATCTCGAACTGGTACACATAGAAGACCAAAAAATAACCGACTTCCCAGCATTTATCTAGATAGAACAGAAATCGGACTAGAAAATGTACTAAAGCATATCAGAGTGCAGATGGACGGCAGGTTCATGTGAAAAGAGTCTATTTAGGTAGTATCTGCAAAGATACCAATACACTGTTGGTGCACAGAAAGATGACTGGAAAATCCATTTTCGAACTGGAATCCTGCCGCGGATGTACACTATAATGGGGAGACTACTCATCACGCGCTGAGCGGTAGCTTTCGCAGACAAAATCCAGTAACGCAAGATCACTCTTGATCGAATTTGAAAGCTGTCACGCAGCTTTCAAATTCATTGAGGCATTCTATGTGCAATTAATGATTGGTGTTCGTTGCATAGTTCAATGGAGACAAATGCGTTTTAAGGTTTGTTAAACCTCTTTGTAAAGAGGTTTGTTAAACCTCTATCTGTTATATTTGTGTTCATATTTAACTACAACTTTTTTCCCTCCTCCTGTTACTCAACAATTCTGTCTGAAGGGATCCGAAAATCGGACTGAATCTTCGTAAAAAACGGAGTGCTACTCGTTCAGACCAAGAGTTATTTATTCCAAAAAATAAAAAGTCGGATAGAGCTATTAGAGCTATAGAGCGGATAGAGTCGTTGAGCTATTGCCGCGGTTTCAACGGAACTCCTCTTACCCTAGGTATGTATCTTGCTCTGCAAAAGCTTCAATCTTCGTTTTTTGCCTTACTAGTTTGCATTTGTTCACCCTTATCGAACACAACAATTTTAGAACGCGATAAATATTTTTCCCGAACAGAACTGTTCTCCTTATGCTTCCCACAGTAATCGTTATCCATCACCACCTGCCCCTTTTTTCAAATTGAACCAAAAAACAAATGCTGAGACATAATAGCCTCTTAGTCATTATGTTAGGAGAAAGAAGAAATTATTGTGTTTACACTTCAGCGAAACGACACAAACTGATTTTCGAGGACCGTTTTGACGTTTAAGATGAGTGCCGTTATGTCATCTTCCGCAAATTGCTCAAAAATTATCTTTGCCCACAATAATTTTTGGTCCACTTGGCACCTATAGAAAATTCTCGTTTCGAAATATGATAATTAAATGAATGGTAAAAACAGAAAGGCTTATATAGATGAAGTTCTTTTAAGGACATATTGCCAGGATACGCATTCCACATTGAAAAATGAATGAGTCAAAGATTCATATTGATTGCAACAACTGACTTTAGTTTAATTTTGTTTTTTTTTGATATTTTTATTTCTGACAGTCTCAACATTGTCAGTACCCACTGAACCCGGTGGGGAAAAAATAAGCAAGCTTAATTTACCATAACAAATTAATGTGTTGCAACGGACATTATCCCGCATGGCTTTAGTTTATTCAATATTCACTATCACGAGCACCTGGGGCATATATGGTACATTTCATTTCATATGAGTTATGAGGGCGGCTCGCGGCTTATTATGTATAGATAAGCGATTTAAATACATATTTTCCCATCAGTGAAGCTATGAATGCATTTATTTTAATTGCTTCGAATTGAATAATTTATTCGATTCGTTGTAAATGTGATGCATATTGAGCGAACTGCATGCTAGTTATTCCCGGGAAAAGCAACCACCTCAAGTTTAAATGTGGACATTTTTCAGCTATAAATTAAACCTTTGATCGAATTAACTTGGTTCATTAATAAAGCATAACGATTCCATAGAATAGTAATAATTTCCCATATGCAAACAGGACACATACCAATAAATTACTCTTCGACATTATTCCTGGTATAAAATTCAAATAGAAGTTCCGGAGCACATTCTTTTTCAATTCTATCAATAACTACATAACTCTGAAGATATTCTAAGAAAGTAAACAAACAACCACTTATAGGCCATGCAGAAAAGCAATTTTCATTTGTAGTTATGGGAACCTAATTCTATTCAATTTGAATTTCATTCAGGTCTCTTGTGAGAGTACCATTCAGACTCCTTTGTAAGAACTTACATATTTCAATACATTACTTCATCTTGAATAACAAACCGATATTGAATGTTTATATTGTGTTTGGGTATTGCATCCAATATCCAAAAATCATTTTCAATATTGGAATATCCAACCAAATAATGTAACATTCTGCTAATTAGTTTTTCTGCTTAACTACACGATTTCATTTAATCAAAGAAAAAGTGACATCTATGTTAGTTTGACAGTTCCACTGACAGCAAACATTTAACGGAAAACATATTTCATAAAAAATCTTCACGAATCATAAATGACTAATTTCTTCAGGTTAGCGAAATATACGTCGGCGCAAGCGAAAACGGGACCTTCTGTACAACTTTTTGCTTTCGAGAACGTTTCGATATCTTTGAATTTTCCCAGAATACCTGACGCTTAAGCCAATTGACTAGGACTAATGACGAAAAAATTTCAGCTATGATTGAACTGGAAACGTCTCGTTTCCAGCTAACTTCTGTCAGTTTCCTTTTTGAATTGAATAAGTCACTTTGTCACTCCTGGCTTTATTGTAAATGTCAAAGACCGTGTTTGGATCAACGGAAGAGCCATTCATCCAGCAAATAATAAGGTTGTGAGCGGTTCAATGTGCGATTTTTTTTCGTAATTTCTTAGACATTCAGGCATACCTTGTTTGTTTGTTTTCGGAACAAAAATTTTTTTCTGTTTGTTTTTTTATTACGTTTGCATATGTATTTCGTCGCTTTGTCACCTTAGGGGTTTGTTTCGTTCTGAGATACAGGAAAAAACGCAAGAAGAGAAGAAGATCCTAGATCTTCTTGCTTTCAAGAAGATATTCGTTGACTATTAACGGACTAAAGAAGGATCTTGAAATACCAAAAACTGACTGTTTGGAGTAATTTAATCCGAAGTAAATAACCGCAAAGCGAAAAAATGCTCACTGAATTTGCTTCAGACAACTTGGAAATGGTTTCTAATGAAAACTGTTTCAGCAAAGTTAAATAGATGTTGACTGTTTTCTTTGATTATGTAGGAACCAAGCCTCAAAACTATGTTCCGAGAGGTAAAATGATTGCTTTAAAATACTGCATTGAAGTTGCGAAAAACTTGGGTATTGCAGGAAAAAACCAATTTTCGAAAAAAGAAACATTTTTGGGCAAACTGTGATTGGCTGCAGATTTGAAATATTTGCCAAAGTATCAAGTCCTATAGCTTTGCACGTAGTCCTACAAGTCCTACAGCCTCCAAATAGTCTCAACATAGCTCCTTGCAACTTTTGGTTCTTTTCAACATTCGAAATAACATTTTCGGAATTTAAGGCAAATTCGAAAACTGACTTACTTGATTGCTTCAGGAAGTGGAAACACTACTGAGAGTTCTGTTGTTCGCTATGCTGTTCAATCTGAGAGAGAGTAATTTGAAGGATCAATCAAATGGATCAATGAAGGATGCCATCCTCCAGATGATAAAGAAAAATACCAGGGCTGGGATGTTGCAATCCAATTTCTAGCAATGACACTCAAATGTCGTCTTTTTATAAGTATTATATTAAGTAGTACAGAATATAGCAATGGAGCCCACTTTAACCACTTCAGAGCGAAGTCCTCTTATATTACATATATCTTCCATCAATTTATGACAATAGGATCGGAGAATGATTTAGATTATCTGCTGAGCAATTACGTTAGAAGCAGGGATAGTAATTAATGAAAAAGCAAGATTAGCAGCGGTGATACCAAATCAAAAGAACAAGGAAGACAATGATTGAACCTAGCCCAAGAGCTGCTAAAGAAATATAATTACGCCCTGCAAAGAAGAAGACGAAGAATCGCCACCATAGTCCCTAATCGGCTCATCATTAGCCGGCGGCATCGCATCCAAGCAGCAATGCGATCTTCTCCCCACAATCTGTTGATCGTGTAGGGCGATATATCATAAAAACCCTGGAACATGGTATCCTCAGTAAATCAAAATGCCAGCACATATCAGCTTTTCTGCATTACGTGATTTCGTGATTACGTGAATGGGATAAAATGTTGAGAGACATCAATGGACACAAAACTTGTTGAAAAAAGTCTTCAGGTCCCAGAAATATTATTCATGTATCATCTGGGTGTAGTTTTGTCACGGTTCAAGAGTTTATAATTCACAATACTACTCTGGTCCCTCCAGACACAGAGTATTGTCTTCTTTTCGAAACGATGTGCCCTTGGTTTTGGCCCTTGGTTTTGAAGGACCAGCATCGCCATGTGAATCCCATGATTTTTTCCGCTTCGGGTTTTTAAAACAAATCCATTTTTCGTCACAATTCAATTCAAAAATGATTTCCTCTCGTGGTGCCGAAGTAGCATTTCACAAGTGACTTTGAGATTTTCCATTTAACGTTCATTCTAACCATATGGGATCCATTAACCGAGATTATTGATACTACCCGTTGCACGTAAACGTCTGCTCATCGTTTTCTATTCCCAGCAATTCCTCCTCTTTGCATTTTTATGGTCTACCGGAGCCCTTTTCCATGTCTCACATGCTCTTATGGATGGAACGTGTCCACGGTATGTGTTAGCTGGAAAACAATAACTTTCAGCAGCCTGTTCCTTTTGGCTAAACAGAAAATGCACGGCGTCCAGCAAATGCTCTCTTTTAGGTTCAAAACTCGACATGATTGATGAACACGCTAGTTTTGTATGTTTGTAGCGAAATGTCGGACGATCCAAATGTCATATTTGTCAAATTAATTCACTGTGCATTTTTCGCTAGCGCCATCTCTTAGTAAAACCGCAAAAAAATCATGCATTCACCTGGTATAACGCACAACATGAAACTTTGATGTCTTGAATCAAATTGAGTTGGATTCTTCAGTGGAGTCAATTGTTATTTCAGATGCTCAAAAGGATAATGACTCACATGGAACTTATCATCACGTGCTTCTGAGCTTGGATTATAGCCATATTCGTATCGATAGAAAATAACTGTTAACTTTGCTCCTGTAAGGGAAGTTTTGGGTTTTGTTTGTTGCTGAGCAAAGAACTTAGTAGCCTTGTTTCTATTGATGAACAGTTGCTCGCTTTTCGAAGGCGATGAAATCTCTCAACGGGTATCCCGAGCAATCTCACTGCCATTATATCAGGGAATGCCATTCCTTACACTAAAAGTTCGATTCAGAAGTTTTACCTTAAGTCAACTTTAAAAAAAAAGTAGCGGTCAAAAATTTGTCATGAATTCAGCTGTAATACAACCAAAGACACCTGGTTGGAAATTGTTGACGCTTTTCAAAGATACATACAAATGTCAGTACACTGATGAAAAACAAATGGGAAACAGCAGTCGAAATTACAGGATCCTAAGGGTGAAGCTATAAGTTACCGATGCTGTGTTGTGTTGTTGAAACCAATTTCGATGTGGAAAGTTGCTATGCAAATAAACCACAGCCTAATCGATTATCAGCTTCAACAGCGATTCAGTATTTAGCATTAACATTTCCCTTCCATAAAGCCTTTTAAAGTTAATACAATTTCCGTTTCCTTGTTATTTACTTGGCTATAAGAATTTACTTTCTATTAATAAGACATTAAAAATAAAATTCTGCACTCCAATCTGAAATAATTTCAACGCATAAAGTACAGCCAACACCAAACAAATAATAAACCGAAACTGTTTTAATTAACTCTCCAAATCAAAATGGGATCGTCAAAAGGACAATCAACTGTATTTGAACTGAAGTGAACTGAACTGAGCTGAGTCACTTCATTTCACGTTCATTTATCCAACACTTTTCTTGTCATTTATATTGCTTCCACTCTGATTTGAAAATCTGTCAGCAATTTTCAGGGATTTATTGTGATGGTGATTATTTTCTTCCAGAATCACTTTATTTTCAATATGCTCCGTCGACTTTTATACCCTCCCCCTGCCGAGCACAATTTTGCCAACACAAAGTCCTTTGATACCATACTAGTTAGATTGGGGTGACTGCTTGTTCTTCTTAGCACGAAATATGCCATGAATCCTTATACGTGCATCCCCCATACCAGTGCGATGCCTTGAGGGCTTTCTCTTGGGTACGTGACTTTTCGCGACGAAGGATTGAATAAGTGCCACTGCGCCAGCACAAGCTAATTTTCCTTGACACCATTGTCAAAGGTTTTTATTACGGTCAAAGCTTTTCAGTCTGATGAATATCGTCAAGAGAACATGGCATTTGTATATTTGGATGATTCAGAGACATTTTTACAGCTGTTTAAGTTTGATGAGAGTGTTCGCATTACAGTGAAAGAACGTAAAGTAAATGGGTAAATGGCTGAAGCACTTTGTGGCGTCTTTGACGCGCTTAACATTGACGTTTAGCAACATTCAAACAGGACCATTCACTGTCGTTCTATACATTTTGCTTCTCTTTGTCGCCTGTTTGCATGTCACTGGTCCCGAAGCATTTTATGAGATCCGAAACGAGTGTGTTGAAAAATTGAATAGAAAATGTCACTGTGAATAGATAATAAGCTTCCATCCCTCAGAATGATGCAGAAGGACCTTTAAAAATGAAACAAATATTTTGAAATATCCTTATTCCTTCACATAGTTGCATGTTGCTTTAGTCCTGGCCCGACGGGCACGGCGTTATACAAGGGGCTTAAGTCCCACCGAAGTCTTGACCGAGTTCCAAACCCGGTTTGATAAGCAATGCGAGGTCAATCGTGATATTAAGACCCACCTTCTCATACACACTGTGATGGCGCTACCTGACCTTAACGTTCCCATTTTAAACTGGCCTGTTGCGCCATTGAGTATTGTTTTTACTGTTCACATACATGTGGATAGAATCTGTGCTATGTTAATAGAATATTACTTCTCTCAGCGGTCCTGAAAAGTTTCAGCTCTGTATATGAACTGTAAGTAAATTGTGGTCGGTTCAAACACAGCGTTATCACTGGAGAGCGAAAGAAGAAGAAAGAGATGCACATACCCTATATAGCAAATAAAGAGAACTGTTGTATTGCAGAGAACACAAAAATTCAGCTAGGCAGATTAGATGCGTGGATATTCTGAATTCGTTGAAAACTCTTTTCAAGTTCCGGAATATCCGGAATATGTGACTTCTGAGGGACTACCTCAAGGACCGAAGCTTGCTTTACGACACGACACAGGGCCAGGGTGGGATGGAGATTACATCAGGTGTTGCCCAGGAATCTTTTCTTGGTCCGGACCTGCGGAATGTGCCTTACGACGGACTACTGAGATTGGAGAGCACAAGATCTGTAGATAACCAACCCCTGACTGAACATTTTGCTCAGGAGAGGAGAACAAGCTTTGGCAGAACCTATACAATGAAACAGCAGAGTTCATCCGGGAAAACCTTATCACTGGGACAGTTGGATCCGTTGACAAATGGAACCATGTGGCACATTTTGTTCTGACAGTCATGAAAAATAAAACGGACTCGCAGCCCCGAGGGCGTCGCGGTTGGGAGATCACTTCTCGGGTATTCCCTCTTCCTCCCTCCCTTCCCACGAGAGGAATGATCCCCTACTTGGAGGCGGCTGACGGCGTGAGAAAGCGAGACCTGGCCCGAAGTATTGCGTCAAACGGTTCAAGCCTATGTTTTGAAATTAACAGCGGAAGTATTTAGAGGGTAGTCCAGTAACTTGTGACTATGAGTGCTCCACTCTGTGCGTAAATGCGTCCACCACCCCACTTAAAAAAGGGGGATTAGCGGAGGTGCATACTGGATGCATGAGACAGCACAGCTGCAACCACAAATTTCAAGTTAAAAAAAAAGTTAAAATCTCGCGACCCAGGTTTTTGTCGCATTTAAGGGAGTCAATATCGGTTTATTCGACGGGTGATGCAAAGGAAATGATATTTTAAAACTCGATGCATCAATTTGCATTACAAGCTCCTATCTCGCTAATGGATTTAAATAAAATAAGACAGACATAATGTATTACTCCTAGTGACCATATCACATATCCACCCATTGCGTTCATCGCAAGCAATGAATGAATGTTATCAATTTGCGTTTACGCACCATTACGAGCAGGTTTGAAACATTGTCACTCAATGAATGGAAACATTAACAATCATTCCCTCTAACGTGCACTTGCATCAATAAAAGTTCCCTTCAAGCCTGTCAGAGTTTCAATTTTCAATCAGCAAACGCTCAAATACAGCTCAATAAAATGGGGCACGTATCTGGCATTCAATGACACCCAGTATTATTGCTTTCTCCCATTGAAAAGCTTCCATACAAAGGCAATGTCATCCTTACAAGAAGTTCAGCGCTAAGTGATTTCCCATTCGACAGAACAAAGGAAGTGATTTCTGTTCTTTTGGCATCAAGCAAATGATAGATGGCCTTATGATGAGACAGGCAGGACTTTGGAGCCGGAAATCAGAATTCGGCGATTATTCACTGGATTTTTAGTTGTCCCCCCGCCCCCTTTCAATCAATGCCTTGATGGAAATAAAGCGTCATGTTGTGATTAGGCAGACTTGAGCCGTCATTCTGTGGATTATCCTCCACTGGCAACATGAAAGTGATTTTAATGGTTTTCGGACCGCAAAGCGTATAAATCGAACATGTGGGATTTGTTTATAATTTAAGATGCACTAAAATTATCATCGCATTTGATGTAGGGCTTATAGATGATTCCTCATAGTTCTTCACTCTATCATGCTGTAAAATTCTGGCGCACTGCAAACATAGCATGGTCTGTATCCTTTTGAAACTCAGCATCTACTCGTGTACCATCAACTCTCGCATGTGAACATTAAATCAGAATGCACGCATGAATACAGGCAATGTTGACGGAATCGCCTAGTGCTCACAGCATGCAAGGATGGCCCAATTTCACGTGAAAATAATTAGTTAACTGTTCATCGTGACACCAGGACGAAGGAGCCAATTTCGCCGGCACATTATCTCTCACTTGCTTTCGCCTTGTTGACTTTTGTTTCACCAACACCTGCACTCGAATCTACAAAAGCAACGCATAAGGACATGGTGTCAAGGATATTTCCAGCAATAGTTAAATGGAATGTGTGAAAAAGTTTCCTTTTTTTCACAGCAACATTCATGATTCTGCAGCTTAGTTATGAAAGGATTCAGGGGAATATGTGTTTTCGGTTGGCTCGTTTTGTGCTTACATGTTCTTGTAAAGTACAACATCCTTTTCAGAAAGATATCCATTCATTTTGAAGAGTCTCAGCGACTTTTATTGTTGGTTACGTGGATGGATGTCTGTGTAATAAATATGGAACGAGGCAATTTCTTTGAAAGCTCTCAATACAAAAAGGTGAAAGGATACATTGGTTGGTATGGTATCGTGAAGGCTCCTAGTTGCGAAAAGGTGTTGATAACTTTTATAGTGATGTGAATGGTGATTGGCTAGCCGATGACAAAAACTTAATTGGGCTGTTGTATTCTCGGTTTTCGAGTACGGTGGACACCTTCGCAACTTTTATTGTAAACGAACGTAACAAAAAAAGGTTAGAAAACGAAGAAACGCAAAACTAAAGCTAGTTGGACTTGGGCAACATTAGAGCCTACCAAATAAGTTACCTTAAATGAAAGAATATCCGTCAATGAAACTCTATGTCTGTTTCAAATACTCTAGAGAACATTGAACATAGGATACAGGTTATACAATCATTCATTATAATTATAATTGTTCTCTGCACCTTGAAAAAAAACCAGTTGCTTGTTAATGCACTAGATATATCCAATTTGATTTTGGTTTTGTGGAGCATTCAACTTCGGAATATCTCTTATGAATTGACTGCAAAACATGGTTTCAAAAAAAGGTCAACACAGAAAAGGAAGTTGCTGGGAGATAAAAACGAGTTCAGTAATAATGCACAATTGATCGAGCCTTTAGCTCTGGAAATTCACAGGGAATGGGTGGATTCCTACGAACCTCAGCTTCCCATGAAGGAAGATTGGATTCAGTGAAACAGTCAAAACAGTCAAACAGTCTAAGATGCTTGTGTCAAAGTACAATCAAAGAACAGACATGGCCAAGCAAGTGCGAATCGATTTTGCCCTAGGTCTCGTGTTTTCTAGTTGAAGCTTGTGTCAATACCGTACCTTGAATGGATCACAACTGATGTCGAGTTTGATGCAGACCATCAAGATATCTATTCCGAAGAACACTACCAGAACCGTCTGTTGGATCGATTGAACAAGTGTCTTACACTGGTTAAACACAAATTCTCAGAGTTTATAAATATTTGTTGAAAAATGCTCGTTTCATTTAATCAAGACCCTGAGTGCAAGATTGGACAAACGTCTGAATGCGACCCTTACCGATTGCGATAACAGCAGCCGAACGCATCAATCGAACCATCGATCTACTCTCCAAAGAATCATCATGTGACCCCACTTATCATCGAACCAACAGCGGCTAGACGCAGGAGCACAATCTTTTTTTCATTTTTCGCGGTGTTCCGTTCCGTGACCTATGGTCAGCTGTTTTGAGAACGAAAGCAGTAATTTTGAAGTGCTGAATCGACCCAAAAAAAGAGTTAGACTCCATGTGTGCCAATGGCTTTTTATAAAATCTTTTAAGGCTCAGTGTCCGACTTCGCTGACTAGCATTTGAGCCAACTATTTAGACCGAAGGGCTGTCCTGGTGAAAATCTCCACAGCTACCAGCATTCCCTCTGGTATTCCCAAGGATCAAGACTTGGCCCCCATCACTTCAATTTCTATCTCCACGAAATATAGACTCAATCGTTTAGAGTATCGTTTAAAGTTTACAGCACTCCGCTCGGAACCATATCACCAACCCCCTTCTCCGCACAATCCTGTGCGTACATGACATATTGATTCTTGCTACTCACACGTTCCCTCTCGAAGCCATCGCACCACACATAGTATCCCTACAGAAGTACCTCTCGAAACGGGCCATCTAAATCAACGCAGAAAAAAGCGAGCTCATATGCTTTGAAACGCCTCTAGCAAAGACCTCCAATCCACACAAGCTGAAAGCAAAAAGTTTCACTGTACATCGATAAAGTCCATGTACCCCTTAGAAATTCAACACAATATTTGGGTGATCTGTTCCAATACCGCCTTAAATTTAATCTTTCCGAGCGGAGAACCATCGAAAAGTTAATGAGACTTTAGCTGCAAACTCATGATCAGCAACTGCTTTCTTGTCTTGTTAGAAAACCAGAAAGGAAACAATAGGAAATCATCGGACCTTACAAGGACACCTCCTCACTCCTCAAATCATTACTATCAGTACAAGACTGCATTCTTTAATCACATCATTGCCGTGAGGCTAGCACTCCGCATATGTCCAGCCGGTCAGGAAAAAGGCACCATACGGGTTCTGGAGACCGGGAGATTAAATGGATGCCCAAGTTAACAATCCGAAACATAATAAAAACGGTAGGGGTTGCCCAACGAGTATCAGAATATCAATTATCTTTAACCCTCTCTTGAAAAACAAAATCGCAAGGCATGACTCGGCAGTGGTTTTCAGTTTTCATTGCATTAAATTGTCTTGAACCTCTTGCCTCCCTTATTGGTGTTACGTTACCCATTGTGACTAGATGATCTTTAGTTGCGATATGTTCCGCTAAATTTAATCTAAAGTTATCCTTTTTTCCTTCTGTCTTCGCTGTACTTGCTTCGCTCACATATTCCCGCTCCCTGGTGGATTGTTCTTCTTGTTTGTCCCATGTAAACTTCGTGATAAAATTATCCTTATGTCAACAGCTTATCCGTAAACGTTTTGACCGAGTTGCTTCTATTGCATCTGTGCGAATTCCTTAACTATCCATTTTATTAGTCTTTGTGTTGGAACATCTGACATTTGTGTTGTGTGTTGGGACACAGCTGATGTTATTCTTCCCATCTCATTTCCCGCCTTGTGAATCTTGGTCAAACATTTTTGGTTACTCTCACTTTCGACAGTTGACTGATTAGTATCTCGCAGTTTTTGATTGATTGACTGATTCTCTCAAATTATTTGATAGATTCTTCCATAGGGTTTTGGTGGAATTCGAAAAAGGTTCCCGTCGTTCAGTTTTTAGGTATTCTACCCTTTCCAGTATTTGGCTTTGTTCATAATCGCAACATTGTTTCCTTTGTCCGCTGTGATGAAATGGACCAGTTTTTCTTCAGTTCAAGGGCAATGGCTATTCCGGACTCGTTGTTGACTTTTGGGCTCCCATTAGTGTTTTTGTTGTCTCCTTCCTTGCTGATACTTTATGTGACTCGGAAAATTCGTTGATGGCTGCTTCCATCTTCAATCTTGAATACCCCTCACTGTTATTATAGACTTAGTATATAAGTTATATTTCCAGGTTGAGTAAAATGATAGCTGCGGAAGAACGAACGATAACGGTCAAAAATCGAGAAAGTCAAATAAAATCTAAGACGCAAAATTAAAAGGATGGTCTCTTTCAATTTATTTTTATTCTTCTGTCTGCAAGCCACTAGTTTCCAGAATTTCAAAGAGTGTAGCGACTTTCGGAAAACACGGGAAACTGGTTTCGAATCAACACGATGCACACTTACGGGCATGAAAAGGACGATACGTGATTTCGCTCAAAGAGGTCGTGTCGTGGACGTCGTGCAGGTGATATTGACGAGAGAGCAGTTAGCTGAAGAATATGTTGCACTCTCTGTCAGTGGATGGAGATGAACATCAGTGAGCCAACCGAGATCTAAACTCAAAGTCCTTATCCCGACACAAAAACAGTAATAACAAAAAGTTATATATTTTTTTCTCAATTTCCGAAGACCACGGAATGGAGTGTGATCAAACGACTGGAGAAATTCCAGGATAGTTTAGAAACGAATGACTCCAAAAAAAGAAAGAAGAAGAAACGGGCATCATCCTCGGAGGTTCGATCAGTAGGTATGTAGATCCTTATGACATGGTGCAATTACAAATGGAGAATGACCATGACAACGAAGCAGGGACGAGCAAAGAAAGCAATACTTCAACAGAAGCAACAATGGAATTGGAAGACAAAAACACAGGGAGTGAAAAAAGGACACCAGAAGAGACATGGAACACCGCTTAAATATAGAAAAAGTCGCCTTCGTGCAGCGGAAACTGAAGGTAAGAGGATATTTAAATACCAAATTTGGTGCAGTGATTAATGGTGCACTCAGTGTTCAAAGTAAAAGTGGCGGTCCCAAACCTCCTTTTTTGTTGCTGCACCCAGCCTGGTTAAAGATCTATCGATGAGTCGAACATTAACTTTGAAAATACGATCAGTAATAAATCGCTTGAGTGCGTTTTGTACCTAAGCAAGAAATGAAGCATATTTTCAAGGTGAAGTATATTTCGACGCTTTAAAGGATCCGAAACACGGAAACGATGTAGTGCTTCAACTGTCAAAATTATGGTAATTTTGCCCAAAATTGCACCAAAGCTCACAGGTGTGTTAAATGCACTTGCTCTCATCTTAGAAGAGAACTTCCTGTGCAACAGAATGAAGCACCTGTATATTGCAATTGTGGACAAGAAAGACATCCTACTAATCAACCCAGCATACAAAGACATGCAGGTTTGACAAAATAAACATGACAATACAACTCTAATCACACCAAAGCGCCAATCTGGGCAGCCTGTTTTGGACTTTAATAAGCCACGTGTAAGTATTGTAGCAATTGCAAGTGTGGCTAACGCTGGAACGTTTAATTCTCTACTTCAGCTGAATATGATTCCCTCTGCTCGTAAAAATCAAGTCAGCGACAGTATGTTCGTTAGATATGTCCTAAGAAGACCATTTAACGTCAATTAAATTGATACTCTCATTCTAGTTATGGAACTAAAGGTGTTGGCTTCAAACTCTCACTCATTGGTCTCTTACGACCAATAAGCGATGGCTCAAAGGATCCAGATTCTCATAAGGCAACGCAGTACACATTAAAATGTACAGATTACAACGTACTAAGGATTGACTCATTGAACAGTACGGCATTTCAAATAAAAACTTTATTCAATCAAAGATCTTACTTGCTGGTCTGCTGTTACCGCTTTTATTAAAGCAGCGGACGCCAAATCAGACCTTATAATCTCCATATACAAACCTACCTCTGGCTCTGCAGGAAACATGAAACCTGATCTGGTTTGAAACAAACCCCACTTCTTAAAACATTCTTTCGGGGACTGTCACAGCACTGAGATTAAAGGATAAACCTTTGACATCATTCAACTTGTCGATCATCTACAAAACATAAAAGAAGACCCCGGCATGTTTCACGACATCGATATTCGCGCATGGAAAATCAATTTCCCTGTGAATAACGTCATTGTTAATGAAGAGCATGTGGAAATACCTCTAGCAAAGGCGGAAATTTTTGCAGAAAGTTTCCATTGCCATTGCTAAATGTTCAGACACTAGGACGCAACTCTACTCACTTTAGAACTATTTTCCACACAGTTTCCAAATACAAGCGAGACAATCCCTCATCTCTCCATTTAATATATGTTATATATTATATTTCGTCTAACCTTCATTGTAGAAACGTTCCAGCCTGTGCTTTCGACGGTCTTTGACATGATGGTCTAATCTTCGAATTAACCCAACTAGGACTTCCCAACAAAGCGGATTGAATTAAAAATTCCTTTTTCTGCAACAGGAATTTCTATTTGTCTGTTCAGGAAGAAAAAAAACTCACAAATAAAAATTGTTGCATCTGGTGTCCGCAAGATTCAGTTCTAGGTCCAGTATTGTATAAAATATACACAAGAGATATTTCAATTACATCAGTAGTGGATATGTCAAGGCTAATATTGCCCAATTTGAGGATGACACATTGATTTATTGCACACAAATTAGCTTGTAGCATAAAGGAGTGACCTTCAATGAATCAATTAGATTTGATGCTCTCCTTCAAAAAGCACCCTTTAAACCTACAAAGCATTTCCTCGCATTCGGTTTATACTCTGAAAGCAAGTAGGGTAAGTAACAATCCAAGTCAATTTTATATAAGAAAAATTGACTTACATCAACTCCATGATCCTAGACTGCCGAAACTCGTTTGAAATTTTCCATGGCAGCATGTTTCATGTTATGGAACTAGTCACAGAGTTAGTGAGAAAAGTAGTACGAAACTGTATAGGACCTTACTCCAATTCTCGAAAGAAACGCTGCAATGACAACAACAAATTCGTTTAAGCCAAAGTTGAGTCGATTCTCCACCAGGATAAAAACCTGGAAGTTCAGATACTAAACTTCTGTTAATAGTGAAAGAGAAAAAAAGTGTTTGAATTCTAGAACACGTTCAAAAATGGAACAACATTTCATTGGAGAAGATTACTCATGCCAAGCAGTATCATCAACCCAGAAGCAGATGAAATATTTGGTGACCTGTTCACGTACAAGGATTACCCTGAAATTCATCATGGAGGGGAATATACCCAAAACTTAAAACGATGTTAAGTAAGCCCTTTACTTTAATTTTATTTAATTTTTTTTTTTGAATTTATATAATTTTCTTATCTTTTTTTCATTTATTTTTGTTTTTTGTTTTTTTATTTTTACTATTTTTAAGATTTATTGTATATATTGGGTAAAAATTTATGAGAGGTTTAATTAGGGTTCTATAATTTTGATTTCGTAAAGTTACGTGAATGCAAATAAATTTAATTTTATTCGATGTTCGAAGGCTCTCATTAAACATATAGATCTGTTTTAGCTTTCATTAGCCGACGAGGAGTTCCACAATTTATTGTAAGCAAAACAAAATTTATGAAAAAGGTGATTTATTTCTATTTTTCAATCTTTTCTGGTTATTACGGAAAATAATGTTGAATAAGAAGTTCCAAAAAAAAAACAGATTGTAACCTAAACAGGCATCTTTGATACGTCTTAGATACCAGAGAAAAATAGTGAAAAAACCTCTAAATGCTCTTTTGCTGGGTGGAAGGTTTTGGCGTATCCTCTTGATGAATTCAAAGAAATCCAAATCTTCGGGAAGATAAAATAAGGAAAAATTTCGAGCAATGTAGGGTGGATGCACCCACATCAAACCTCCAAGCAAAATTAATTCTGAAGCAACATATAATTAACATCAAGAAGTCCTTTTCTTAAACGGTAAGGAGTCGCTAAAGTCCCAAAAACTACTAGAAGAATGTACAACAAACATCTGCCACTAATCTCGATAAAAAAATTTAAATAACGTGCAATGAAAATGAACACGGTCCACGTTCATATTAGAATGGACAGCTCAAAGGAAGGATGCGATAATTTGGAATTAATGGAGTTTGTCAAAATCAAAAGACTTCACTCTGCGAGCTTTACAAGGAGAGACTGTACTTGACATGTTATCAACTGGTCTCACGAGCACAAAGCAGCTTTTTACATCCTTGTAATATATCATCAACGTGCTTCCTTAGTTGGCAAGATTTCTAAAAATATTTTCTAAGTTGTAAAGGTGAAAACGTAAGTTTTCATACCAAATGATTTCTAATATCCTCGAGGAAATATTTATGTGAGAATATTCGAAAACTTTCAATATTTAATATCAGTGGCTGGAGAAAAGGTTTTCTCGGCCAAGCATCAAATTAAAATGGGCTTTGCATCCCTACTTCATTATGGATCCTAATTTCTCAAAATCTACTACAGTAGCGTATCCCGTTCTACCACTTTAAATGAGGATCCCTTAATTAAAGGCTCTCAGTCCCTTGTTGATTTGAATTATTGAAAGCTCAGGATAATGGGCTCAATTCGGAATGCATTAACACTTCGTCGCTTAGTTTTCCTCCGCGAAAAAATTGTATTAGGAGGACAAACCCCCAAGGATATAATTAGAGTACCTATTGAAAGCATTTTAAGAATGGCGAGATGATTCCCTAAATCTTTGAAATGATAACATTCTGCGTCCCATTTTCATTCGGTTCAGCGCATATCATTATTTTAATGTAAATTTGAGACAATTCGGTGGAAATTGCGATTTGCATTTGATATAACAGGAGTAAATGTTTGTTTTTTGAATTGATTAATTACCTTGAATTTGATTCTATGCAAACTTTAGTAACATTGGTTTATCTCCTGCAAACATTTATGCCGTAGAGTTTTGAGAAATATTTAGAGCTTAAATTTTAATTCGTCATAAAGATAATAATTTAATTTGCTTCAAGCTGTTATCCTTTAGTTTCACTATATTTATTTTATGTATGCAAAGTTTGATCTACTATATTAAAATAATTACATTAAACCCTAAATACAGCAGGAGGCCTTTGAATTAGAAACATTATCAATTTGTTTCTAACTGAAAAAACAAAGCCCCAACCTCGAAAATTTGAAATCTAGCAAATTTTCTCTAATTTTTATCGCAATCTTAAAGTGCTTGCTTGCAATCTAACAAAACAAAAACTGATTGATAAGTGTTAACTCAATTTTTTTTAAATTAATTTTTCGTTTTCAAATGATTTTGAGTCATAATACCAAAGTTGTGTTAGTCTAGCAATCCGTTGCTCTTTACATGGTATTGTTGCGCTTTCTCAGGTGCGCGACCTGTTTGCTTCGCAAATGTTCGCAATAGTGATATCAACACACCCGACTATTCACTTTTATTTTATCTAATTGATTAATCGTAACAATTATTTTCACTCGCTTTTTAATCCACGTACGATTTTATTTTATTTCAACACGGTAATCAAATCCGCACTACTTTTAACGCGCCCTGCCGCTTTTCGCTCCTGCAACTTCGCTTCATCCACATGACTTTCTTTGCTGCTCGCTGTAGTCGCTTCTAAACATGTACCATCCGATCCAGAATCTTCCACGTGGATTATTCTCGAGTTTACGCGCTGAGTCACTTGCACAATTATTGTCGTACTCAATGCACGCAATGTGTTTGCGTTATGTCTATTTTCTCTTCGAGAATAATCGACTGGTATTGGTTATTGATACTTGTTGACGGATTTTCTCTTAAGACGACTACAGTGGCGCGTGACAATATTCGAACATGTCACAGTATCAAAGTTTCAGTGATTTTACGATTAAGGATCGCCCACTGAATCTCGATAGGACTGAAGTGTAGAAAATTTCCTTACCAGGTCAACAATTTATTGCATTTGTGAGCATAAAGCATTTCTTAACAATCGGTATTGATATTGAAAAGGAGTTACTTCCGCGAAAATAAGAAAATATTATTCTATTACTCAATAAAATCTGTAATGTTGATTGACATTTTCAAAAATATTCCTTGATTCAGAACATTGTCGCTACACACCTATTCAAAATATGTATTTTAAAACGAGTGTACCAACGATCTCATAATTTTTACTTTCCTTATGTAGTTTGTATTCAGTATCCAATTTAGGTTGTCCGGGAAGTAATTTCGTTTTTTTCTTTAAGAATAAGATAATTTAATTTTTTCGGTAGCCAAGTTCACACCCTGCATAGGCAATCTGCATTTTGACATCTGATCCAGAAATACTTGCTTATAATAAGCTTCGATTAACTCTACGCAGTAGTTTCAGTTAGTGTCTATCCAACAATAATTTGAACGGCCAGCTCAGGCTTATAAAGGCACAAAAATAGCATTAACCAATTAAAATCCAAGGTTTAACAACTTATCAGTCGTAAAAGAATTGAATTGATTAAACTCGACAATTCATGTCCATGTGAATGTCTTGGTATGTCTTTAAGAACACATAGCGAGAGCAGTCTCGGGCGGCTTCAGATAGAAAGAGATAGAAAAACTGATAGTACATATATATTCTCATTTAACTCAAAAGCCTTGTCTCTAATCATAAATTTGCATTATACTCCCTCAAAATGCATCACCCACTCAAATGGCAGAAATGTTAGCCGATCATTTCCTCAACACACACATCAAGACCGCTAACCAATCACACTCCAATGTAGATTGTGCAATCAATAACACCATAGACTCCCTACGATCCAACGCCACATTTTATCATCTGAAAAAACCTCACTATTCCCTTTTCAATCATCCTCTTTCAACAGTAATAAACTTCATACCTGACTGTGAACCCATAGACCTCACAACACCCACACAAATATATGACATTCTCCGCTCCCGCAAGAAAAAAAAATCAACAGGTCCCGACCAAATCCCAATCATCTTCCTCAAGAAATTCCGCTTAAACAATCAGCCCTTTTATTTGCAAACTATTCAACCACTGCATCACTGTTTCGCCAGGCGAGCGGGAAATGCATATTTCAGTGACACCCAGGAAGCTTTCAAGTCCATTTGGCAAAACGGTCTCATTACCAAACTTGTCAACATCTTCAACTTCTACCTGCACCTCAGCAAACTCATTTCGTCCTTCCTCACTAACAGGAAATTTCAATTAAAACTCCTGAACGCTCTTCCCCTTTAAAAATTAATGCTAGCAGGCATCCCCCAAGTTTCGGTAATCTCGGCCACCCTCTTCTCCATTTACACTGCCGATATTCCACCTCATTCCCAGTCGCTCTCACCTATTCACATTCTACAATATGCTGATGATATAACCATATACCACGCAGCATTAAGCATTCCTCAACGCCAGGAACGCCTCAATCACTACCTCAACACCCTCTAAAAGTACTTCATCAAATGGAAGCTGATGTCTAACCCCACCAAGTACGAGACAATAGTCAAATATGGCAAAACTCGACTTACAAACAAAGCCCAATCTAACTCAACCAAAGTCCAACTTCTCCTCAAAGGAGAGGAGATCCCCACCAAACCACAAGTAGCCTACGACCCATTGAAGCACATATCTAACCAAATCCTTTATGACACCGCGAAAATTCGAAGAATAGACGCAAAGGCCAAGGACCAACTCCTACGGTTCCTTGAAGAAGTGACCCATCATCCGAACTCTCTCATCACATAAATTATGAACACCAACACTGACCCCACAGTTGAACGATCGCCACCGAAAACTTCAATCCTTTCGCCCACTGGCTGATCAAGGAAGAATCATACTTAATCGTTAATCAGACTCTTAATATTGCTCTATTATACAGCCTGCAGGGACACTATTGGCAAACCTCAAAAATTTATGTGCTTTCCCCCTTTCAAAAATTGTGAAATGTCAATTGACAACAAACCTCGCTATGGTCATCCGTCCTCGATCTAAACCGAGGAAGACAATGTTGAAAAAATTCCCGAAAACATCCTGAAAAATCAACGATGAAAGAAATAGGGGAGCTGTCTGGTGTGACACTCCACTCGTGCCACTATGCCTGGCTGGTGGACAAATTCAAGGTCGCGTGAAAGCACGCTTTGCTTTGAGAAACGAGTTCCAAAAGCGTCCAATTTTGTAAAGGTCATTACAGATGTCGTACGTTGCAGCACGTGGAAGATTCCAAATCCACTTTGCCCTAAAAAAAGTCATGCTTTTTTTATCAAGCTTTTTATGCAGAGTTAGACAGCTATCCAGGCTTTTCCCCTGGGAATTTTGAAAAGACTACGCAATGCCAAAAAGACTGGATTTGTGACAGTCGAGGGCATTTTTTCCAACAAGATCACACGAACACGCCGTTTTTAACACAGCCTTGCCTACCTTGCCCAATTTTTAACCAAATATGGAATTATCCCATGTGTTCAATACCCTTACACACCCGACCTTACCTCCTGCAATTTTGTTTACTTCCCCAGATGAAAACAGACATGAAAGGAAAGCGTTTTGCTGACAGGGCTGAAATAAAGGAAAAAACCAAGCAGGCGCTGTGAGGCATCCCAAAAGACGCGTTCTAAATTATTTTTGAGCCGAGAAAAGTTGGTTTAGCATATTAGTGGCAGTAGAAAGTACTTTAAAGGGGATGGAAAGGTTTTTGTTCAAATGAATAAATTGAAATCAAATCAATTAATAATACAAATCAAATAAGATATAAAATAAAAACAAACATAAAAGCATGAACAACAAATGCAAATGCTCAAACTGCAAAACTACATACTGTGAGCGTCAAAAGTGTTGAGATTGTATGAAACAGTGGCCGATAATGAAAGGACTGAGTTTATGAAGGTATAAAACACCCGTCTTTGTATTCTGGATATAGAAAAACAAGTGCCTAACCTAGAGTTTACAATAAAAGTTAGTTATATATTATTTAGATATTTAGATTAAGTTGGTTACAGATTGATGCGGTAGTAGTAGGTGCGTTCAAAGTAATAGAGTACAGTGCATATTTCTAACAAAAAGAAGTGTACACCTATGTGTAGCATATTCAAGCAAATTCAAATCAGTTTTGTGTTTTGAAATCGTTTTTCTATTTTCTCATAACAAAATAAAAAATTTGATGAGAAAACATTGCACTAAAAGTTCAACAACAAAATAACAAAAAATACTTCATTTTTTACGCAAATCAAAAATAAGTGTACAGCTTCCAGCACACCCTGTATTTGATGTGTTTAACGGGAAAATTTCCGTTAGATTTAGTTTATAGTTCTTCAAAAATGCAAACTTGGTTGACATAGGGCGATAATTCAATCATTCGTAATTTTATTTGCACCATAGAACGATCCAGTTTCTATATTATCTAAAATGGGTAAGCAAAGTGCAATCGAAACGCGAAAAAATTATTGTAAAATTAAGAACGGAAGGAAAATCGTTACGGTATGTATCACAAGTGGTATGTAGAAGCCATAACACTGTGAAAAATTTTTTGGACAAATTCGAGAAGTTGAAAGACGTAAGTGATCGACCTCGTTCCGGTAGGCCAAAAAATTGTCCTTATGTGTTGAACGATATATTGTGAGGAAAGTGCGAGAAAATCCAGCAGTGAATGCAGTTATAATTGCGGAAAATCTCGGGTCAGTGTCAGCGCAACTAGTGTCCGTCGAATACTTAATGGGAATGGGTTACATGGCGGAGTACCCCGTGAAAACGATACATTTCTGAAAAGAATCAGAAACTCTGGGTGCTTTATGCCAAAAAGTATAAAAAAGAGCATATGTCATTCTGAGAAAACATTCTTTTCAGTTATGAAAGTGAATATGAAATATTTGGTTCCAAGAATGGAGAAGTAAGAACGCCGAATTTGATCAGAAGATCATAAGTTCAACCATTAAGCATGGCGGTGGTTCGGTTATGGTCTGAAGATGTATGGCGGCATCAGGCGTTGGGAATCTGGTCTTTATTGACACTGCACGTATTGTACTGTATTCTTACATGATCTGAGTTCAAACCGGCGTAAGCCAGGTTGGTTTCTATCTTTAGTAAATTAAAATATTTTAGTACGAATGGACCAAATATTTGAAATAGTTTTTTATAAATTGAATATAATTAATTTACTATTTTGGCAGATTAGTGCAATAAATTTAGAATTGATGTATGTAATTTTTATTACAAATAGTAGATGAATATAATAGATTTGATTTTGAGGTTAAGAAGTACGATGAATAAAAGTGATTACTTGGACATTTTGAAAGAAAATTTACTACCTATTGTTGCAAAAGTAAGGTTAAATACATTATGGGTCTTCCAGCAGGAGAACGACCCAAAGCACAAGTCAAAGCTAGTGCAGGAATGGTTATTATATCGAACACCTAAGCAACTGGATCATCCTCCGCAATCCCCAGACCTTAACCCCATCGTGCATTTATGGGATTATCTCGATACACAAATCCGAAAACGGAATATAACAAGCAAAGAGTCGTTGAAGTCCGTTTGAATCGAAGAATGGCCGAAAATTCCAGTCATTTTGACTAAACAATTGATTGAGTCAATGCCAAGATGACTAAAAGCTGTTTTAACCTTTTCACTGCTACGTTGTAGGGGCCCGACTCTATTCTGGGTGCTGGCCTTTCCCCACTACAAGTAACCTCCCGTGCTGAGTATTTTCACGCCTCTCTATTTCAACAGAACTGTTGTTACGTTTATTTTTCATTCAAACATTCATTGTTTCTACTGAAATTTTACATCTATTATAACTAAGATGCAAGACGGGAGAGCCTTACCGACCCGACTATAGGAGGGCGTAGCAGTGAAAAGGTTAAAGGTGAAAGGGAAGCAGACTAAGTGCTAATTTGCAGATGTTTGGTTTATTTGTTTACTGTACACTTATTTTTGACGCGTAGAAAATGAAGTAAAAATATAACAGGGGTATTGGAGGATTTTATTCGATTGGAATGTATGGGATCTATCTAGCCTTCATACATCAATAGATGTATGATTCTCAAATGTCACGTTATGTATCGCGAATTCATTCAAATTCAAATTCTTACACGGTTTGGCATGTGCACCACAGAAACTTTCAACCTCTCAACTGTGGATAGTCCATGCTAACCATGACAGCATGGACTAGCTACAGCTTCTACGATTGATTGCTTTGTCGTCTGCCAACACTTATATACTGCTACTTGCAACTGAAATTCCAAATCTGTCATTATGTGATAATTTCCACAACCTCGAATGAATAATTCGTTGTTTACAATCATTTTAGTTTGTTTTTGTTGTTTTAATTGAAAAAATGCATTAAAGACTCATGTGCTTTATCAATTTCAGAAGTTTTGGTAGATCAATTTTTCCATTTTCACTTACAACATTGTAAGTGATTTATATCCTTGCTAAGCTAACTATGCGAAGACTCATGGGTGCGGAAGTTCTGATCAAATGTTTCGAGTACCTCGATAGTGAATTTAATATTGAGAAAGGTGGAAAGAGCTCAAGCTATATTCATAACTAGTAAATAACTAGTCGACATCCACCTAAGCTGGTAGTGCCAATCGATGCATCCCGGCCTGTGAGTTGGCACCTGATGAGAAGCGGCAGGAACGCGTGTTCGAAACCAGCTTGAGCTCTTTCCACCTTTCTCAATATTAAACTCATGTGCTTGTTGCAATGTGCATTTGGTTCACATTCAAGTAAGAATAATCGAAAAAAATAATCAAACAGAAACTTGTTTGACACTCATCATTCTGTCACTTGCGTTAGAAATATTTTGGTTCTGGTCGCTGCTGTTGGCAGCATTATCTTCAATTGCGGCAGTTTCTTAGAAAACTATAAATGCTACATTCCCAGTAATTCATGCCAATTGTAATATTCTTCATAAAATTTATACTGTTCATACATAATGTGACCGACAAATCCTAAGGTACACAATCACTTAGGCCTTCCTAAAATAATTATGTCTGCTTGCGCAGCAAGGTTGCCTGAAGTTGGAGCAAAATGTAATCTTTTAAACTTTTCAAATGACTTTCGGAGATTATAAGTGAATACAAGACTTTTGTAAATATTAATTTCACAAAGTCGACTTTTTCTGGCCTTCGTTCCAAACCCAACAGGGAGACACGCAGTTTTCTAACCATTGCATCATCCGTCAGATATTTTAAATGAAATTTCCGCTAAAAATAACTTTGCATTCAATTTCCGAAAAATTCTAAACTCGATTTACACTTGAACTGCTTCCGCTTTTTTATTCAGACATTCTACAATAACGCAAAATGTTTTCCTTAAAAGTCCCCCAGTTTTCTCGTCAACAATTCTCTTGACAATACTCGCTTACCATATTTCTCCTTTTTATTCTTCCACTTTGTTATTTAATTGATTTTATTCAGGCGGATTTCAAGGCACAATATCGAATCATTCCTGACAGCGACTGCCATAATATCTGGAGCCCTGAAAAAAACTTACCCGAAATTTTTTCGCTTCTGCTTTCTCTTTTTCTTTTTGTCTTTCCTTTCTCCTTCAGATTTTATTCACAATTTCTTAGCCCGACGTCATCATCGTCGTCACTTTTGACTGGAACTCTCGCAGGATTATCCAAAAACGAAACAATGATGGAGGCTACTCGTCATGGCTCAGTGGCACATGAGAAGGATGCCTTAATTTACAGGTTGTGACAGAATACATGTAGGAGGTTGTTACGACATCCTGAAGTCTAGATAAGGCCGTCAGAATTTACTGAACAATTTGTTACGTCTCATGATCTTATTCAGGATAACATCACATTTGTGAACATCACATTTTTCGGACTGAAGGCACCTCTAAACATGTGGATGCGGAGATGTCTCGACGAAAAGACTTGGTTTGATTATCTTCCCGCAATGTTCCTTCATACCAAAAAACCTAAGCGATCACATTTACAAAACCTCTTAGACTCACAATTTCACTACTCACGATTCATTCCCGCATAAAAAGATCCTAGCGGGCTGTTTCGTTCCACAAGCTCTCCTTGCAAGTCTCAAACCCAAATCGATTTTTTTTAATATTCTTGTATTCATTTTTTAAATTTCTCTAGAGGTTCGAGAAACGATTCGTGGTATGCAAGGCTACACCGGTCCACAGGAACGAGAGATATTTTCATGTATAATTTATAATCATTTCCGAAATAAGTTATCCTTCTGATTATAGAACTCAGCTCCGGGAACACATTGAGCGGCGCTGTAGCGAAAGGAACATTTCATGTTACGAATTCCAAATCGACCGCAAGCTCTTGTCAGTTGTGCCATTAAAAGAAACAGACAAAAATACAAATTTGTTTAGTAAACATGATTTTGCTCATGAAATCCTCCCCCACGGGCGACGCTTTTCAGTAAAACTTTTCCGGGGGTACGAGCATCGCAAAAGTAAGCATCCGTGAGTGTTTTGTTTAAAGTTAGGATGAGGCTTTGTTTTTATTACCAAGCCGCATATCCTGTTGAGCCAACTCAACTGAAAAGGGTGAATGTCTTGGGTAGACTGTTTGCTGTGGCATGGTCCTTATTTTTTGATTTCTGTTGTTGGGCGGAAACTTTTGAAAGTCTCATAATTCGTTTCTAATTAATTGTTCAGAACGTGCAATTATTTGCTTTCGTGGCTTGTCGGATGTTCATACTATTGGCAAAAATATTTCCAAAGTTTGAACTGTTTCAGGATATTCTCCATTCCTTAGCAAGTCAGTTATTCGTACGGAGGAATTTTGGTAGAAAGTAACAAAGCTGAGGTTTTTTATCCCTCGTTTAAGGGAGGACTGGTATGTGGTGTGGTTTAACTGACTTTATTAACTGGGAAATTCCACTAAGCAAATGTTCGAGGATATACTCCGGCAATGAAGCAGAAACAACCGACGTTGATAGTGGGATGGTGGTAGTCCGAAAAGCACTGGAAAGGGATTAACACGTGTAAAGTGTGTTGCCCCATCATAAGAGGAATGAACGTTGATATAAAAGCTGAAGGATTGCAAATCAGAATGGATTATCGCAGGTTTATTATCCGTTGGCATCGAAATAGGATGGTCTTGCAGAAAATGTTGAATGTTTGAATCATGAATACGTTGAAAAGAGTAACTAATAAATCCGTTTAGAACATGACAAGTAGTTAGTAGAATACCTTATTAGCGCTGTAGATCTCTCCACTTCCAGCTCTCTGGTAATATGAAGATCAGCATTATTTCCTTTCAACATCTTTTACGCAGAATTCATTTCAAAGCGAACTGAATCTTCTTTTTTTTTTGAAATTAGGCAAATGGGTGAATTTTCACGACAGATGTTGCGTACATATTCCTAATTTCTTGCTTAGGGAAGGAGTGGCTGTTGAGTCTTGAAGACATAAACGAGACAAGACAAGAGAATTGTGTGAAAGTTTCGAGTAAATCACAGTAAAACCAACAAGGATATGACATTATACGAAAACGACTGCTTGATCCTTCCGCACAGCAGAATAAAGAGCATATAGTTTTGCCCCCTTTGTATAATCCTTTCATTGCTTTCTTCGAAAAAAAGATTATTGCTGATTGGTAAATATTCATAATCTTCCTTTCTTCCAGGGAGTCATAGTTTTACTTACACGTATATTGCACGTATATTTCGAACAAACTCCTTATCTAACGGTTATTCAGCTTCATTTCTAGGTGTTTAAAAACTTGTTAGAGATAAGCCCGAAAGCTAGACATAAGGTGGCTAGCGATCGTTGTCTATCAACACACCTACTTCGTTTGGTTTAAAAGTTCTTCACCTTGCAAAGCTCGCTTTTTTTCTATATGGGATATTCGTATTTCTACCCGCCCTTTTAAGTGGTTACGTTGCGGTTCAGAGACACTGGGACTAGCGTTTGCGTAATGTCTTCGATAGGTTCTGCTTTGCTTTCGCTGTTTTGAGCAGTGATTTTTTATTTATAGTTCATGAAATGCTCAAGTAAGTTGCCAGACAAAATCGAAAGTAAACTCGTTGAAAGTTGTAACGAAAAAGCATGAATGAAAAAGCAAACAGCTGACAATGTCAGCTGTCAGTTGATGTGGTGGTATGTTTCAAATCATCATAAGATAAACTTCCGTTCAGGATGCTATAAATACACGAAGCTGGAAACGCTTCCACTGGAGTGTTTTTGGGCAGTAATATCGAGTTTATATACAGAATTATAGGTATAGGTTTAAGTTAAAGTGATACTTTGGATGCAGTATTATATAATTTTTTGATCCATCTTCCAAATAGTATCATTACGTCCCTCAAAATCTGGGAAGTGGGTTAGCGACAGTTCCTATGAGGAGTGCGCCGTAGGCCATCATATTTGCGCTTGACGGTGCATTAGAGCTCAGGTTAAGGGAGTGGCACACACGCCTTACTTATCGCTTCCGAACTCCAGTTAAGTCTCAGACATATATCGTAGTGGTGATTTTGTTGGTAACAAAATGTCCAGAAAAGAATTGTGGTATTATTTAAAGTAAAGTTTAAAAGTTAAAAACTTTCCGCTAAAGGCAAGCTGACTGTCATATCGTTAAATATGCTCACACTTTATAAAAGTCATCCCATCCTGTAGAAGAATGAAGATGGCGCGAAGATTATGACTTACTTTCACTATGTCTAAACTCAAAAACGTCCTTCCTGGGCAAAGCATTGATGGATGCAATCGAAACAAAACTCAGTATATCAACTTGCAAATTTTAGCGATTTCGCCAAAAGTTGAGCGAGGTCCGACAATTATTGTTGAGATTGCAGCTCATATGGGTTCCTCTACCTTCAATGATGGTTATATTTCCTAACTGACCTTTCTGACGGGAATCAGTAGAGTCGCACGTGCTTATGAATAAGTACCTCAATAAGATTTCAGTTTTTAAGCTTTATACCATAAACAACTGAAAAGCAACTTGAAATCCGTCAATTTCCAGTTCACAATGGCATAACAATGAAGTATTAGTTTACATTGAGGATCTCGAACTTTAATGCTGGTATACGGAGCCCAGTTATTCTTACCGCTGTAGGGTGCAACACGACCCTAACATGAAAACGCCACCACCAACCACGATTGACCACAAACATCCATTTCTGGGGCCTTATCAGCTTCCCGTTGCACCTAAATTTGGCTCCAGGTCTAAAGTTAGAGATACGAATCGCATTATAACCTAGCAAGCTCGGTCACTATACGCTAACTGAGATCCTAAGCCTTGTGTTTTTCTGAGCATTTAGGCTCCACGGAACCGCCTACTCCCTATGGTCGACTGTAGTCAGAATTTAAACCAAGCATTAGAGAGAAAACTTCTTTGAACCATATCTGCCCGTGCTGCGTTACCGGTCGTTTGACAGCTGGGCTCTACACATCTTGAAAAATCTAATACTCGATTGCAGGGAGAAATCAATTTCTACGTGAATCAGCTTCCAAAGAGTCACACATGATTTTGTGAACATTTTATGGAATGGGAACGAACGCTGCAACCTCCTATCGGCTTCACCAAATTGAAACAGACCTTTCCGATCTACCATCTCTATTTTTTGACATTTCTGTCAAAATAACTGGCTAAAACGCTCAAAATGGTAGAGCACGGACAGACCATATTTAATTCAGAGTTGCCAAGCGATCATACTATATATTTAATTGCCAGCTAACCCCAAAAGAAAACCTTCCGAAGGATCTTAAGTTTCAATTTGACTTGCGCGCTCCTTGGCTTCTGATGGATTTTATTTTTTAAAGAATGAGCGAGGACGATGGGACAGAGGGTATTTGAGGCTTTTCTTGTTTAATCTCGCTTAATATTACAGGAAATAAACTCATTTTAATTTTACGTTTTTGTGCCCCAAAAGCATATTTTTGCTACCCTTCCATCATTTGCACCATGAATGATGCTAATATAAATGCAACGTTCCTTACAAACCAAATGAAACGTCGGTAATGTCTCTCTGCCACTTTGCTTCGATTCCATTGGGAGACATCTTGACGATTATTTGCAAAGTTATTAAAGCCATTTTACACCATTATACACCGCCTCAAAGTCGTTATTAATTTCCATTTCCATGCAATCTAATTGAATCTTTCGTGTAATAAATCTAAATTATATTCGCCTGCTTGAATAATTTCGTCTGCAAACCATAAATAGAATTTAAATCTCTGTTCAGACATTTATTGAAATAATAAATGTTTGTAAGCATCCCTCAATGGGCGCCGTTCTGCACTTTGTGATAGTGTTGGTTCGCGACTTTGCCGCAACATATTTACCCTATTTTTAACTCTGTACGAAGGAGCGTTTACAACGTTGACGACGATGATAAGGCAAAGAAAGAAAAACTGTTTTTCTTACCTTATCAAAGTACAAAATCATGTTTACACAGGCCGTGTGCTGCAGGTGGGTGGATTGATTCTACTCAGGAAGCATTCACAGCAAGGATAACGAATGAATCATGAATATGGCGAAGATCGTGACTTCGGCGTAGTCTCCTTTCAGATGTCACACTGTTTCAGCTCCTTGGATAATATTTTTGAATTGCTCGCATTTGCCCGAGGCTCAATGTGGATAAACTGCGGCGTTGAAATATGTTTTCATTCACATTGAAATCTCGCTCGGCAAAACGGTTGACCCATCAAGGATAATTGTAATGGAGAGCACAACGACGAAGTTTGCTCTAATAAATGAGGCTATTTATTGCTGCAAGTTGTTTGCACCGCCCTCAGATACACGAACAATTTGTTTGGAAGGACTGAAGGGATGCGAATGATAAATACGTTTGACCTAATAAAAGTTATTCATCTCGAAGCGACGAAGCCGTTCGTGAATTCGCGAAATCGATTCTATTCCGATACTTTCGGAAGTCAGTGTGCCATATTTCAAAAAATTGTTATCGTTGCGTCTTAATGTCTCCTTGTTCCTACAATCCTTAAATAAGATACTTTGCTTATAATGTAGACATATTAGACGGCACACACATATGGTCCCCCGGACGGATGGGAACGAAACGGGAAATTGAGGGGGAAGAGCGAGTAAAGTGTTGCGAAGAGTTGAATCCTAAAATATCTCTTTCACCTCTACACGAATGTTCCGTGCTACCTGCTTTACTCTGCCTTTACAGAGGTATAATAAATTCTCATGTTTACCGTGCTTTCTCATATTTACCATCCCCAATTGGATTATCACCCTTATCGCAAAGTTTTATCTTATGAGAGTTCTTTCAAAAACGAGCATAACATCCTGACAAGTACCAGCCATCACGCACGAAGCACTTTAAGGATCTGAGAGCAAAATGTGTGTACTTCATTATGTGGAAGTATATTTCCAGGTCCTATTAAATATTTAAATATTTCCCAGCTCTTGATTGAACTGTCATTGTTCTCTGCTGTGGTATTTTCCTAGAAAAATGTTGTTTAGAAGCGATTTTCGAGGGAATCCACGTAAATTTTCCGGTCGATGCTGTATAGGTTGATTTTTCGAGATAAATATTTAGCTGATAACGCGATTGGCCGTAGACTGTCTGGAGAATACAATAAGTGCTTCCAAAAAAACTGGCGTATCACTCAAATATCGCGTAAAATATAAATAAACACTCCTTTTCCCGAGTGTACCACTCCTCCTTGTCGATCGCCAACTCAAACTTGGCTGTGTTTCTTGGCAACTTCGATGCTGAACCGGCGGTCGGTCTTCTACTGTCATAATTGCCGATACCTGTATCATGTCCTTTATTCGGCAGTTTCAACACCAGCAATGATTAGCGTTGCAAAGAGAGATTACATATGATGATTGCAGCATCGCAATAGGCACCAAAGTCTCCTTGACAGTAGAATAGAAGATTTTCCAGGTATATTATAACGATGAATCCGTCGGCTGTGGAGTATATGAACAAGTTTTCTACTCTCACAAGGAATCTAAGCTTAATATTAAACGTATTAAGCTTAGATTACATATTAAGCTAGTCACTGCCGACAAAAAGGGGGTGAAACATATCCAGGATACAATTTTAACATCTACTTAAAAATTAATCCAGCATTAATTGAATGTTTTATACATCGAGTTTACGAGCTCCTCATGCTCCGAGGAATAATTTTTTGGGGATTGGTGTGGGGCCATATCAAATTTCAACCATCCTTTTGTTGTTTCTGCAACTGAAATTCTTCAAGGAGTGCGCAATCAACTGCTTGTAATAACAAATCACCACGGAGTCATCTCATTTTGTATTCTTATCAAATAATACTCGGCTGTATTTGGAAAGGATACATTAAAAGTATCGAATGATGTCAGGGGGAGAAATAACGCTACTCTTAGTTGTTCAGTCTGGTAGAAGGAATGAAAGATATTCAAATTGTAGCTCAGTAGCCAAGTCAGCTGAAACTGAACATAAAGTACTCGCTCAAATAAACGTAAGGATCGAAACTAAGCATAGAATTGTGACACAATAGCAGTAAGAAAAACTCAATCGATAGTGGAAACCAACGAGTGTTTGGTTTATCCATCAATTACAAAAGGCGTAAGGGTCTTTGATGTTTCCCTGGAACTATTATATATAATACCTACCAACACACAAATCATTACTGGTCAATTAAATAAACAAATAACAAATAAATAAATAAATATCCCTTTAAAAGCAGCTTCACATAAATTTAGTACCAACACTTAAAACTTTTCAATTATCCAAGGAAAGGGTACCTTGTCCCTCAGCGAGGTACTTCGACCATGAAAAGACGGTTTCAAAGTCATCGCCAGTGATCCTCAAGCAAATAGGAGACAGCGTTTATTCGACTTTGTGCAGACAATGCCGGAAGCAGCCGTGGCTGATGGGTGTGTCATGTGTATCATCTGATTTGCTAAATGTTTCTAGCAAAATTTGAGAGTCCTTTTCTCGCTTCTTAAGAGACAGTTTCATGTTTATTCTTTCGCAGAAGCTCCCTTCTTCGCTATTCAGTAAACTACACGGAGGATACCGCTCTTACAGTGCTGAGTATGTCTACTTTTGCCACTCCCTCGGCTCCTCATTTCTAATTATATGTCAGTATCTTCAAATATAACTCATTACTGAAAATGTGAGAGAAAACTCCGAAAGCGGATAGCCGTACTAACCTCACCAATCTTGACTCTGAGGCTACGAGACACGCTTGCGGTGTTTTTATCAATCATTATCCTGTTTAAGGGACTCTTTTTGACTGAAATGTTTGTTGTGGCGCCTTTGCATCGAGTTTCGAACAGGGATTTTGCGTTTATTCGGAAATGAGACCAAAACTTAAGAACTAAATTATGACTAAAGTATCAAACAATAAAGAAAGCCATTACATGAAAGTTTCATAAAACTTGCTTCTCAATAATTTCGTTTTTGACTTCTGTATGTAAAGGTTTTTGGACAACCGCCTGTGGTTGCTCATCCCTCATAGCTGCAGTTTTGTTTTTTGAATAAGCCATTCAACCAGAAATGAGCTTCATTGATAAGCAAAATTTTCTTATGAGATTCAGGATCTGTAACAATTATTTCTCGGGCTATCACATCAAATCTACGCCACGCCCGTGGTAGTTCGGCTTTATTTCCTGATGAGTTGGATTCTGTAGCCCTGCAAAACAAGGCAGTTCCGTGAAATCCTTAATAATGTGTATGAGCACAAGTTTAATAATTATGCACGATGTCGAATGTATTCACTTGGCTCGTCATCGATACTATACTCCGGAGCTGCTATTTTCCGGTATGTTTCATTACGCACTTTATGACGTATGAATGGATGCAAATTATCAGGGAGAATAAACGTGGTGCAAAAACGATTCATGGTAAAATGAATTATTTGTTCTAATGGACATTTTCGTCGGCCATAACGTTTTGACGGAGTGCGTGATGCTAACCTCGAACAGAACCGGTTTTTTTCGAAAAAAAACCGTCACAAATCGCAAGCGTCCACTTTTTTATGATGCAATGGCAAACCAAACTAATCATAAGACGCAAGACAGCTGTCACACGTTACAGAGCATTAATAAGTGTGGCCAACTTAAAATTCTATACCTCTAGACTGGAAGCTTTTCGTTTAACGGGATCGTGTTCGGTAATTTTTGGGTAAGTCGGAAATCAAAGTAACCCTTCGATTTTAATAAACATTCTTTTCCATAAAATCAATGTTTAGCAATATTGATTGTCTTTAACGAAAGCGCATACATCCTAAAGCCTAAACGTGATTCAATCAACGACACTTACGAATTCTACTTTCACAACCAAAAGGATGCTGAAAGGTACGAACAAATGTATTTTACAACGTTAATAAAAGATACTGTGCTATAAAATAAGGTCTCTCCTGCAAATTTTCATCTTCCGCACCATCTATTTTGGCAATTTAAATTCGAAAACATTTGTCGCAAGCAGTCGACCTTCGGCCAACAAACGATAAATATGTCATTGACTGACTTTAGCATTCTTCGCCAACTTCAAAAAGCTTCCAATTCAGCAATGGATGCTCGAACCTATCTATTCTAACAACGCTTTTCCGGCAATCTGAAACACAAATAATTGATTACACCTTGGTACGTTGTCCAAGTATCGAATAATAAATAGGCTGAATCAGATAAATTATGGGTGCTGACCAGGGGCAAATTAACCGAAAGCCACTTTCGATTATCATGAATCGACAATGGCATGCCAAAGAAGGATTTATGGTCCTTTCACGAATTAAAGAGATCATTTACGGAACAAATGCTTTTGCGAGAGATTTCGACTCGCTGCGAACATCAGAGATGACTTCAAATACCTCAAAGCAATTACCAAGCTTTGAATACTATACGTGTCCTCCGAAACTTCATTAATACCTGTTCAAATATTATCTTAAATCAGCGCTTAATAGCATACATGGAAGCGCCAATTCCGTTGAATTAGTTTAAGTGACATATCAACGAGTGCTCACAAACAGCAGAAATCGTTCCTTTCCAGGACGACACGCAGCTGATGGGATTCCCAAATTCGGCGCTTAATCAACGCCTGCTTAACAATCAACACATACGTCCCGCATTTCACAACCCTCTGCCGTATAATTAAATCTGAGCACATATTTTATCGCCCGGGTACAGACGCTATAAATTTGCCTGCCACGTCAACCTGAATCCCTGAAAGGCCTTTCGCTGTCCTAACAATCTCCTTAATTAGCTCGGCGACTCGGGTACCAATAAGCTGATTAGTATCGTTCTGCAAATATCAATAAAGTCTCACATTATTCCGCCCGTTCAAATAATTTCGCGCATCATCAACTAGTTCACACTTTCGCAGGTACTCCCCATATCCGCTCATGCATAACATTTGGATACATGCATGCAAACATGAGCGTGTGTAATCAGACACTATCGCATTTATTACGGTGATAATGGGAATGTTACGCTTTGACACCCAACTGTCTCATGGGACCACCCGCTTACCTACCCTTACCGGCGCTGATTTGTATCCTTTTAAGGATGCCATCATATCCTGCCGCGTTTTCGGTTATAATCGGCGTGAAATCTGTAATGGATCGTTAAAATTTAACAAATTAGCTTATCGAAGCCCTAAAAGGATCCGGTGAAAATGAGCTTGCTGAAGTGTTCCGACGAGAGAATGTGAGGGAGGGGGGCCTTGATGAAAATGTGCTTGAATATTTATTGCTTCCTATTGAGATACAACATCTGGATTTCATATGCTCCCTTGGAATTATGTCCCGAATCGATATCGTATTTTTGGTGAATCCATTTTATATCAATGATAAAGAATCGTCTTGTGCCCTTAAAATTCTTGGAAAGGAGTTGGATGAGACTAAAACTAAGCCAAATCTTTTTATCCAGACGAAAATGGAACCCATCCAGGCCAGGCCTACAAACACTTCAAAAAAATCACAATCTAGCAGTATTTGAATTAAGTAAGGGGACTTTTATTCGTAGTGGTAAGTTTTCTCTCATTTTCGAGTGAAGCAAGGATACGACTTTCAAAGCATTTGCGTAAAAACGCAATACAAAAATAAATCGACTTGAACTCTTTCTATCCCACTCTGAAAGAAGCCACGCAAGAGTGTAAGCGCTTTATGTACTTGGCTATAAACGTTCTTTTTGTTATTGGTGTAGCTACTGGTAGTGGTGCGGAGAGGATTTGCACCCTATTGCGATACCAACAAGCATCTGCTTCCCGTTTCAGGGCTTACACTCCAGGATGTCTTCTCTCTAACTTGTTCGAGGCAATTGAGCAGCTTCTTGTTGTGAACTCAACACTCGCCTGATTTGAAGCACAGTGCGTTGGCTCACCACAATTTTAGATGCTATTTGCCTGTGGCCATTAATAAAGGATCTTAATGTTTTCAGACCAAGGCAATAATTTTCGACAGATGGTTGTTTCAAGTCGATCATACATGCGGATATTGTGTTTCTTTTGGGATTCCTGGATTACCATTCTAAAAAGTATAACTCCATCATATAACGATTTGGATCTACCAGCCGGACGGTTAGAAAGAGGATCTCCTTGTTTAACTGTCAGATTTTATAGAGATTTTGTGTATGTCTGTCAAAGTCATTTCCTGTTCACTCCCCCTTTTTTATCTATTCCTCTTAGCTATCATTTTCAATCCACCCTTTTTCCCTCAACACTCACCCCACAATTTATCCAGAATTATATAAATTTGATTAAGGCTTCTTTAAATCATACAAAAATACAATCAAGTGCCTACAAGGCTACTCTATTTCTCCACAAGAAATGATTGCCTTAGAATTATCGAAATAAGGATTTCGAAGCAAGTTTATCGATATTTGAGAGAGGGTAATAGAATTGCTAAGCGTGACCATTTTCTATGTGTCAGAAGTTTATGCCCATTTTCGGGCCTAAGGTGCTGAGGCCGAGTCCAAAAGGATATAAATCTTTTTATCTTTTTGGTAAGTTTAAAATTTTTCATAGTTGTAGTTCGTTTTGGTTAAAAGATGAGTAACTACAAGCCGCACGTTAGACAGGACAGTTTGCTGCAATGTAAAGGTTCACAGTGCCTTCGCTTCGAAATTAAAGATTTTTTTAACTTTTTTTTATAACTTGGCAGGAAAAGTTAAAATTTGGTTAATTTGGTCGTAAAAACATGCTTTGTCATAAATTTGAATGAATAAACATATTACTTGAGGGATTTTAAATATTTCACGAACTACTCTAAAAAGCAGGAAATTACTTGAAACGGATAAGTCTAGTAAAAGAGAAAAAGTTAAAGTTCACATAAAGACTAATTATAAACTATGTTTACAAACGAAATCAGAAGAATTATATCCAAAAATATTAAAAAAGAGTCGAGAGCAGAGAAAGCGTTTGTTCATTATCTGGGAATTGTCCCGTTAACATAGCCATTAACCCAAAATTTCAACTCCAAATTACAGTCCTCTTCCAAAAGGTCCTAGGCCTAGTAACTAAACAAGTGGTGTTGTCTAACCTCCTGGGTCAGTTTGATCTGTTTCCAGAGTTGCGCCAAGACTTGGTGCGAAATTCCCCAAGTTGAAATCTGCAAAAAGTCGAGTTCTAATGCTCGGCGAGAAATTGACTGCTCTGGGTTCTCCAGGACATTTTCGTGGACTGCAACAATCTTTTAGGCCGATATCGTACATTTTTGGCGTGCGAGTGTTGACTGATTATTTCCCAACCACTCGTCTCGAATTTGGCCATATAACGTTGAAACTTCGGTCTGTCAAGTGGAATGACGTCTATCTTAAATTAGTTCTAGTTCTGTCGGGTACAAGAAAGGTTCATTTTTTACCGAGAAAACAGAAATATGCATATGACGACTCGATTATTCAATTTATTTCCACTTAACTGATGACGCACGCATCTTAAATATTTATGTCCGATGTTGTCGAAAAAGGTATCTAGCTCTATGATAGTCCTGATACTGCCGTCATCGGTCAAAGATGGCCGCCCTAAACGTGGTTTGCCACCAACAAAATCACTTCTTGCATCTTCTGCAGGTTCCATCACAAACTGCAATTCGGCAAAAACCTTAACTGGATTTCGACACATTTCTTGTTGGAATTCGTACAAAATACAGTGGCGTAAATTAATTATATCGGTACTACAGTTGCCACGAATAGTGATTTGGCCGAATACCGGATATTCTGCAACGCTGTCGGCCGAAGCGCCGAATATTCGGCACAAAGTACATGCTTGTCAAGTGCGTAAAGAATAATACGACAAGTCGCGTCGCGATCTGTCACTCGTGCACGGGCGGGCGTGCGGCCATTTGACTGCTTGTTTCAATTCCGAGTAAATCACGTCACGGCACGCGTTGTCAGATTAATATAAAAAAAAATTAAATAAAACATTACCCACGATTTTGTAGAAAAGTTCGTTCGTTAGTTCTTTTTCAATTGTTTGTTTGTTAAAAATGACACCAATTAATAAAAAATCTCCCATATGGGAATATTATGAGATTGATAGTGGAAATAATAAACTGGCCGAGTGTTTGTTGTGTAGCAGCAAGATCTCAAGAGGCAGAGAAGGAAAGAAAGCAAGTAACTAAAAACTTAAGTTAATTTAACGGCTTGTTCACACGGGATATCTACGTCATTGACGATTCGTCAAAAAACACGATACGTCATGGCGGTTGGCCGTTCACTTTGCGTACGGAATCGTTATTTTTCGCGGTTCATCAAAATGTGAACATTTTCTGAATTTCGTTTCGACGTTTCTCGTCACAAAGAAATCATGAGACCTGTCATTTGAGACCTGTCCGTAATTTTCCACGATTCGTCATTTTGTGAACACGCCATTTAAAAACTTTAAAAAACATTACAGCCGTCAAATAGGGAACGAATCGTGAAAAAGACATCATCGCCGTGTGAACAAGCTGTAATATATACGTATGTCTTGTCCTTGTTGGCCTAGATACTTACAAGACAAGTACAAGAAATGTAAAGACAGACAAGGCAAATGAAATAAGTAGGTAAACCGTAATTTATATAAATAAAAATAATACGCTAAGTAAATAAATAAATAACTAAGCCATCTTCAGGTAAAGTTTTGTTTTTTGTAGTGGATAGAAAATGTTAGTGCATAACTCAATTAGTTGTAAACCATTTTAGTTTTTTTTTTTTCATTTACAGCTGTCACTTCTTTAAAAAAACCGTCTTAGAACCAAACATGCTGAGCTGTACGCTACTTTAACTGATGTCGCCTCGACAAGTGGCAGCAACAAGAGCGATACTTCTACTTCCATCGATTCCAAGATACCAACAGTACCTGGAACATCCAGATCAAGAGAACGATAGCTAACCGTGAAAGAAACATCTGAAAGGAAATTGCTATGGGACATTAATGATCCGAAATCAATAAAATATCATTACTTGATTGGTGAAATGCTTGCTTTAGACAACGATTTATTATTAGTTGTTGATCGGGTCGGCTTTCAGAGGCTTATGGCAACCGCTGTGCCCCATTATAGAGTACCTGGTTGCACTTAGTTGACTGAGAAAGTTGTTCCTGATGTAAACAACAGAATTCGGTCTAAAATAGTAGACAGTATTTCGCAGGCAACAGCAGTATCAGTGACATCTGATATATGGATATGTCAGCACAATTTTTTTTTTTTTTGCTTTTTGAGCTTTTTGAGCTTCTCTGCGCACTGGATATCTCCAAAATTCATTTTGGAACATGGCGTTTTAGATATGAAACCATTGCCCGGCTCACATTCTGGTACCAATATAGCTAAAGAACTCGAGGCTATTACAGAAAGATGGAATATACCTAAAAGCAAGGTAAATTCTTGATCCACGCTTCAAAACAAGTTTCCTAGGATTGGTTCAAGCGGAAAGAGCAAGACAAAAAATTCTTCTAGAAGCTCTGAAACTAAGTTGTAGTGATGAATCTAGTAGTACCAATCCGATTCTTCTCCACTTCGTAAGTAAAGAAATTTGAATGAAAATGATAAGACATTTGAAATACACGACCGTTTTTGGAACTGCTTTGAGGAAGTCGTCACAGATAATAGGCGAAATAGTAATCATGAGGAGAACGTGGAGAAGAATACTGTGGCAAATGAGATGGATTTTTATTTTTATCTGGATTTTTATCAGAAAGCTGATCCTTACAAGTGTTGGTCAGCAAACGAAAAAAAATACCCAAACCTCTCGAAACTCGGTAAAGTTTATCTTTCTTCTCCCGGGAGTAGCGTGTATAGTAAGAGGTTGATTTCTGAAGCTGGAATCATTTAGGACGAAAAACGTGATCGTTTGGTACCACCAAATGCTGAAAAGCTTGTTTTTATCCATCACAACCTAATACTGATGAATTTTACTTATTAAAGTATTGTAATTTGGTAATAAATACAAATCGTGAGTAATATGATGTGTCTTTTTGTCCATGATTTGGTATTCGGTATTCGGCCGAATAGTACGTATTATTCGGCCGAATACCGTAGCCGAATATTCGTGGCATGTCTAATCGGTACCCAAGTTTTCACGATATTGTCTCACTCAATAATGACATGAGACATTTTTGTTTCATTTTTTAGGGGTGTACATGTGTGTAAATGCAATGATAAAGAGAGATAGGCTTATATGTCTACAGCATGTGCATATGGATTGAAACATAAGGTGACACCATCGGACAGAACTTTCCGGTAGACCTCATATATGGAAGCAAGGAAAACAACGACGAATGAAAAGAAAGGTGAACTTAAGTTTCAAATATAGTTGGTAAAAAAAGATTTTGACTGGCGCACTCAATAGGAACAATAGTAAAGAAGTAAGATCTAGATTTGTTTAAATAAAACTAAACAGATTTCAACTACTCGGTATATCTACAGAATCGCTTATAGGAACCCAGTACTTTGGTAAATTCAATGAAGCTTCAAACAAATAACAGACAAATAAATCTACAAGCACAGAAAAATATAAGGAAAGATAATCAACAAACAACTTGTGATTTACTCCGACACAATGTTTTCAGTCGTCGATCGAGTCCTTTTCAGAAAACAAAAAAGTCACGAACACAATGCCCCTTCCAGGAGCCCGAAAAGAATCAAACACAATAATCCACCCATGCCTCTATACGGACTTAATCATAAAAGACTACGTCAGAATGTATCCTTGAGCATAGAAAAACTATGGCTCGACGGAACCAAGCAAGCATAAATATCTTATAAACTACCTAAAAATAATTGAATGGCGTATAATACACCGATCACCATTCGTTCCTTCTCCTTATCTCTGAAATGATAAGAAACTCAGCTGATTAAAGCCAGTCTCAGTAATTTTTTTCCAGCCAACAAATGTCTATTCTCGCCAACGCCATAGGTAATTACTCCTTACCTGGGTAACGGGACGATTTCTATTCTATTGACTAAGTGAACGCTCTTAACTTCCCTAGCGTTCCATATATCAGGATGTTTTTATCTACATTGAGCACATTTTAATCTACATTGGAAGCCATCAATGTTATACCCATTCCCCGGTTATTATATTACACCTACCAGCCGCATTGAAGTCCTAGGTTACATTCAACTTCCAATTATTTTTGAGTAATTATCGAATCACTTCTCTTCGGGGTCCTTTAAGGGTTCGAATGCGCCTCCACAACTTCCACAAACACTCTACCCTTCCCCTGGGTTCCTTAGCCTGATGACATAAGTTTTATGAGACTGGATCAGGATTGTTAATAAGATGGCAGAGAAGTGCAATCCACGCATTGATTTGTGGGCGCGTATTATAGTCCGAAATTAACAAACAATTTTTCAAAACTCCGCGGCGCGCCTGGGGAAGATTCTGCCGCGCATTGTTTGCGGACTACCCGCTCAATACATTTTCTTTAAGTGCGGAAACCCAGCTTGAAAAGCTGTAAGACATTACACCCGACTAAATCTAGTTTTCTGGGCTCTATTTCGCAATCCCTTCGCTCTTGGGAAGAAAGGGATGAAAATTATATGCATACCCTCGCATCCTTAACAATAATGAAACATCGTGTTTGGCGTTTATGGAGTCCGGAGTGATAATTGTAGAACCTTACGTAGCTTTCACTAATGCAGACTTCATTTGACGCAGTTTATGTTACGTTTTATGATTGATGTTGAAATGAGACCCAGCGAACTTTTTCCCATGTCTCGTTGCTTAAATTATGTCAATCTGATCCTAAGACTTCACTCTGCAAACTGACGTTTTAATCAGCTGTCCAAGTAAACTCAAACGTCAGTGAGAGTGCTGTGCACTATTTTCGGGACAACTCATTTAATTTATCATAATCATTATCACATCATTTATTTTTTTTTAGGTAAGACTCAAGATTCTCTTTAAAAGTGGAACAATTTCTGGCTCTATTCGTAATCGCTTCTTCCGCGTAAATAATCCTTCTCCGCCCGTGTTTAAAGATAAATAATAAAGTTTCATTAAGCCCTTGTTTATTGCTTTCCTTTCAAAGTGGGCTCAGTAATATGCGAAACACAATTTTTTCCTGATTTAATAGTAAATATTCTTTACACCAATATGATTACATTATAGTTCATTATATTGAACAGCCTCCCGTGCATGCTTCAAACTCATTATTTGAAAAAAATTCCCTGAACATTGTTGAATGGCAAAGAGAACTTTGACTAACGAGTTCTAAATATAGTGAAAACTCACAAAGAAGAAAGATTCCAACACAGAATTCGTGGAAGTGTAAGCGTTTCGGATTGTTACAATATCAACAATATTTCGTAAGCTTTGCACATTTGATCTCATCAAAAGAAATTATTCGGCATAATTAAATTACCGATTAATAAATATCCAGCGAATATTTATTTCATATTGTTCATATTCCATCTTTTCCCCCATATCGAATAACCGATTTTCCTTCGAAGTAACTAATTCACCTTCTAATCCTTGGAATAACAGACAAAGCTAATACAAGTTCCAATTATACGGCTTTCATTCCGGTCTACCAAAGACCTCTTGTATAAGTCCTTCCTGAACAATGCTTGAAGTTTTCATAATACCGAGCACAAACACATCACTGCCATCCTGAACCATACCCACAATCCGCAGAGAGTTCATCGTTCCGCCCAGTTGCCCTTGTCATTCTCGGCTCCCGTTGCGTACGATGTGGGTTTTCTTCACATGAATTTCCTTGTGTGTATGACGACTGACTCTATTGCGAGCGAAAAACAATCTTACAATATCCTCGGGCGTTTCAGATGATACTTCTCACGAGATAGAAACTTTTCCAAGAACACGACTCGAGACTGATAAAAACAATGGCAAATACAGGGAAAAAGTTTCGCTGCTTTTTCGCTTCTCGCTTCGCAACAATCTCTCCGAGGCGGACCCTATTGACCCATAAATATTGGGATTGCAGGTTCGGTCCCTGCGTTGGTATGTACTGAAATAATGTCGTGCGGGAAATGTTGTTGGCCAAGTTGGTAAATATTCAAAACAGAACCCAAAATGGTATTTATGCCCGAGTAATCTAGTTGGGATAATTGAGAAGTCCTGCTTGGGAGCATTACATAATTTGCTTTGCCGTTTCCGTTGTGGCTTTGTTCGAGTGGCGAGTGCTGAAAGCATGCTTATTTGAATAGGACTGGCAAGGAGACTTCTTTGAAGACAGTTCCAAGTGCGAAAATTCGTGCCGACAGTGACCTTTCCATGTCGATATGCACGGAATCCAGAGTTCCTAATTAAAAAGGAGCAAACTTGGAGGCCTTTTAGCATCTCAAAGGAGCATCATCAAGAATTCATATGCAATGATAGTAGGGTGGCGTGCGAATTCCAGATTGCTCGGCAGATTAGTAGGCACGAACGCACCTTGCAACGGAGTCAAACTCGCCGAAGACTCCTTACATTGAGTCTTCGCACCGCGGCCACTGAAACACCGCAAGGATACAGTTGCTTGCCATTTTGAATGTAAGTGCTTGTGATCGATTTTCATAGTCCCAATCTTTTTTATCAATATCCCATAAAATTTTAATGGGGAGGAGGCATTAAATATTATGATATGGGTTTCGACGTACTTCCCACCAGTCGTTAAAAGTTGTTCTGTGTTATTTATTTGATGAAGCATGTCATACCAAGAGCGGAGTTGGCAGCGTTCCATGTCTCGTCCTATTAGAGGTAAATTTCCATATCGATTTTAAATGAAATTCCTTTCGACTCCCTTTCCATTGAGCAGAATGTCGGGTTCATGCTAGAAGCGCTTTTCGCCCAGCATCATAACCTCAAATCGACATATTTGAACCGGCAGAGTGTACACAATGCCAGCGCCGCTGAATTCGGCTCATACACAGGCTCCAATGCTGAATAAAATAAACATACAATTTTATTCTGGTCGCTTCCATATTTATTGAGTCTTGTTACCATCGACATCAACCTAATAAAGGTCATGCTTTTGATAAGCCAATGCTAATGGATTCGTGCTTTATGTATCTCCTTACCAGCAGACGTGATTCACATAAATTATTCGCAATGTAAGAAATGCTCTGCAGGATTCCTCAAAATGATTTCAGGCCGAAGTCATTGTACACGGAGACGTTGGAATATTTGGCTCAAATAGAAATAAATGATTAGTTTGATAAATTGATAGTCTTAGTTTTCTGTGTTCTATCACAGTGATGCAAAGTCAGTCGACTCAGTAGTAAATATTTCAACTCGAATGTCCTATCGCTATTTAATCGTGCCTGTATTTGCTGTTACGGGAATTTTATGTTTTATTTGGGACATTGATTTCCATTTTTAAGTATGCCTCAAAGCTTATACTTAAGAATCTCAAGATGTTACTCAAGTTTGTTCGCATCCTTAGCCACTACTTCCATTAATCTTTATCCTCAGGATATGGATGGCATATCCACAGATGAGCTCATCTCCTGAGATTATTCGCAAACGGTTTACTTCTTACACCTTCACAAGAATTGAATCTTTGCTCACAGAGACTAAACGTATGTTTTAAGCAGCAATGAATACAAAAATTGCAGATAGTTAGAATCTACTCCTCTCAGGATATATGTGGTTTCGACAGATAATGGACTACTTTAACCCCTTCGGACCCGGCGTCCATTTCAATGGACACGATTTATTATTGCGTGTAATATGAAACAGAATAATAAAAATGCTAGTGTAAATATTTAACTCTACCCGCGACTTACCTAGAAACGTTACAATAAACAAAACACTATCGGATTTTTTTGTGGGTAGTATGAAATCATTAGTCAAGTGTTGACGTTCGCCATGGATACGCACAAAGCAAGTAAGTCTTTAGTTTTATTTTATTTACTATATAATGGCTTGATCGATTGTTTAGATATTTTTTATTCCGTATAGTGATCATATTTATTAAGATGTTCGTTTACAAAGAATACAAAATATGTGGTTGTTGTTATAAAATATTGCAGATGAAGTTATGTCCATTTCAGTGGACATAGGGTCACAATAGTTGTAGAGCGTTCGTATTTATGTTAAAATTGTATACTGAATTATACATATCATTTTTATTTCTTTTTAGGTTTTGATTTATCCAAAAGCCAAGATGTGAATAATTTACTCAATTTATTAGAAAACGGCACAATATCGGATCTCGACGAAGAAAGTGACGATGAAATTGTACAGGCAATACCAGAAAACAATGTTCGTGTGGGTAGTAATATAACGCTATCAACCGAAAGAGTGATACTTGGTCACTCTGAAGATGAGGAAGATATAGTAGAAGAAGAAGACTTAAAGGAGGAAGAACCAAGCCGGAAAACCGGATCAAGTAGTAAGCCTAAAAGTGAAATAATTTGGAGAAAACATTTACAGTTTGAATCACCACAATTCATTTGGTCAGCTCCACCACCTTCAGAAATAGATTCACCTCGTGCTCCCATCGATTATTTTTCTAAATACATATCAGAGTCCCTAATTGAAGATTTTACGTTCAATACAAATTTGTATGCAGTGAGAAATGAAGTCCGTAATTTCAAGCCATGTACTTCAACAGAAATGAAAATATTTTTGGGTCTTCATATCATAATGGGTAACCTGAAGTTTCCTCGTGTTCGTCTGTATTGGGATTCTAGTTTAGATATGAAAATATTTTTAGAGAATATGGTCAGAGATAGATTTCTTCAGATGAGAAACAATTTGCACATAATTGATAACAATTCCATTCCAAAAAATAACACTGACCGTTTTATCAAAGTTCGACCTTTATATGAATCAGTTAGAAAACGATGTCTAGAACTAAAGTTAGAGCAAATATTGAGCGTTGATGAACAGATTGTACCTTTTCGAGGAAAACTGGAAGTCAAACAATATGTTAAAGGAAAACCACAGCCATGGGGTGTAAAGATATTCATGATTTCCGGTAAGAGTGGATTAGTTTACGATTTTATAATTTATCAAGGCGCAACTACAAATCTAGATAAAAATGACGTTTTGAAATATGGCACTTCTGCTGCTTATGTAAATGCCTTGTCAAAAAGAATAAATGGGTCTGGTCATTACCTCTTTTTTGACAATTATTTTTCCAATTATGTTTTGCTGAAGGATCTTCGCGAGAGGGAAGTTTATGCAGGAGGAACGATCAGAATAAATCGTTTTGGAAAACTGCCACTCATAACCGACAAGGAAGGATCCAAAAAAGATAGGGGATATACTGATCAAGTTACGAATAATACTAAAGATGTGGTTGTTATCAAGTGGATGGACGTTAAAGGTGTAGTTCTTGCATCAAATTTTGTTGGAATAGGAAACCAAGATGAAGTTCGACGCTGGGATAAAACATCTAAAAAATACGTAACTATACCGCGTCCTGAACTTGTGCAATTATATAACAATGGTATGGGAGGTGTAGATAAAACTGATCATCTGATTAGTTTATATCGTATCTTCATTAGGTCCAAAAAATGGACTTTGCGTATGATATTTCACGCCATTGACCTAGCCCTAACTAATAGCTGGCTAGAATACCAAGAAGATTGCAAAACCTGTAATATACCAAGTACAGATGTTTTAGATCTGTTGCACTTTCGGCAGCGTGTTGCAGAGGCTCTAATAAAAATGGGGCATCCAATTGCTAGCAGAAAAAGAGGACGGCCTGCATCTAGTGGTAGCAGTCCAGTAAATTTACCAGTTACACCAATACGACACCGTTTCAGACCTGAAATAAGACCAGCGAGCGAAATTCAGTATGACACTGTCGACCATCTGCCAGAATATGATAAGAAAAAAGAAGCTACACGATGTAAAAATCCAGGATGTAAAGGAAAGACACATGTTTACTGCCTGAAATGTGAAATACATCTATGTTTTACTAGTGAGCGAAATTGCTTTCGAAAGTTTCATCAAAAATAAAAATAATCCTAACCGTGTAAAATATTAAATAATAAATAAACCATTATAATAATATGATTAAAGTTTTGCTTACTTATTTCAAAACAGTACTACAAATCATTCATTTATTAAATACGTATTAATACAACAATCTAGACCGGTTGTCCACTCAAGTGGACATCAAAATTTTCAAAAATCTAAAAACAATAAATCGCATACTGATACAAAAATCCTTTAACTATACTACTAACTTACAGAAAAACTTTAAAAATATTTTTATTGATGCTTTATATAAATTCAGGTCCGAGGGGGTTAAACTCTAATCTTTTCATATGAGTCATATTCTTCCCAAACAAAATAAATGAAGTCGTTATCCCGTAACAGTTTTTACGGATTTAAGCAGCTCATCATAAACCATACTCTAGCTGACTCCGCAGAAAGCAGAGCACAAGTTTCAAATTCACCTGAATTTACGATTTTTTATGACCAAATTATTGAAACTCTCTCAATATCCTCTTCACCAGCCACACAAAAATCGGTTGTTTTCCTGCATCTAACCACCTTTCCGATGTTTGTTACACAGACGACCTCAAAACAATAACGAAAGGGTGCAGCAGTGAACCCTCCTCCACAGATGGTTAACCCGTTTCAGACTATCTAACAGCAGCGGCATAGCGTGGTAGCATAACTTAATCTTCAGTGGAAGCTACGCTATCTGGGAATATTTAACCAAAAATGATTTCAATTGTCGGAAGAGTCCTGCGCACTGATAAATGATAACAAAAATGTTTTGTGCCAAAACCATAAACACCAACATCAACACAAATAAACATTAATGGTCCTGATGAATCACATCTCCATACTTACCTGGAACGCAAGTTCCTTGTTTCATAAGAGCGGAGAGTTTAAACAATTTTTATGAGATTAGAAAATTGATATTAAACTTCACCAAAAAAACCTTCTGGAAACCGGGAATTGGTCCCCACTTTTTTAAGTACATTCTAAATGGACAGACAAATTGTCCGGGAAAGGAGTGGAACAGTCATTCTCGTAAGGAGAAAAATTAATGTTAAAGATAATCAACATCAAATCTTACCGAAACACCTGACAAGAACAGAAGCTACAGCTATCAAGTTGCAAGTAAGCTCCTTTGAGTTCTCTATGATTTCTCTGTACAACCCTACAAATAGCCGCGAATTACCACATGACATCAATGCTCTCTTCACTCTTGAAGGCCCACTTCAAAGGAGTCATAGGAGACTTTAATGACACCACCGTGACTGGGTACCAGCAACCATGCTGCGACTCAGCAACCGAGCTGAGGTTGATCTTAACAAGTTTTTCACATGAGTACAAGGTAGCCTGCGTTTAGCAGATGAGTCAAAACATTAGGGGGAAAATACATCAACCATCCTTGACTTTGGAATCTCTCGCGAGTTCCACCATAACATAAAAAACAGAGTCCTGAACGAACTCTCCTCTTATCATCAACCGATTCACTCTTTAATAGAGGACGTCTTCATCGATGAGCCATTACCAAATATTAGGATAGTACCTTCCTGGATAGTACCTGGATTCACCAAAAAGATGGACCCAAGAGTTAAAAACAGTTACTAATGTTAACAAAATGATTGAAGAATTGATGCTTGAAATTCAAGAAAGGCAAAAGTACGTCACACAGCAACAGCTCCTGCGAGGAAACATAGCCACTGTAAATTTCCGCTAGAGTTAAAAAACCTGATAAAGAGGAAGCCCGAAGAGGAGCTACGGACACGGATGAGCCTAAATTGCGAACGAAAGCGCACCCGTTGACTAACAAAGTAAGAGAACGCATATTGAAATTTCTCAACAATTAATCGGCAGGCTTCTTTCAAAGGTTGGAACCTGAAGTGAATGCCTTCTAGAGGATAACTAAATATTTTTGCATAAAAAAACACGGCAGTTCCGCCACCTTTTCACAGCCCAAACGGACTTCGATATGATGACTTATGTAAGGCGGAAGCTTCTGTAGACACATTAAAACACCTAAAAAATTTCTCCCAGGAGGACGATCGTGCTGATGAAGACAAAAGTAAAAAAAAATATCCTCAATACACCCACAACAAGAAGAACGGATGATACAACCAATGGACCTCCACGAAACAAAGGACATTATTTTGGGTCCAAAAAGAACAAAACCTGAACCTTATAACGAGGCTGATGCTAAAATTGCTTCCAGAAAATGTTCTACAGACAATAACAAATACAATGAAGTCAATTTCCCACTTACGGAAATACCGTACGGCATGGAAATTGGCTTTCTTCATTGTCATAACAAAACCAAGGAAAGATCACACCTTCCCTCAAAATTGGAGACCTATAAGTCTCCTCTTTTCTCTATCGAAAATTGCCGAAAGAGCAATCTTATTTAGATTCCAGGAGGTATAAACGATGAACAATTTGGCTTCCGAGTAGCTCATTCCACCGCACTCAAGATCACTAGGGTGGTCCAACATATACAGAAACACAGAAAGTCAACGTGCTTAGTTTTGTTTGACACAGCGAAAGCCTTCGACAATGTCTGGCATGTAGGACTAACGTTTAAAATACATGAACTACATATCCCACTCTCAATCCTACAAATCATCTATTCATTTGCACTATGCAAGGCAAAACTTCCGAATCAGAATAGACAACAATCTCTCTAACAAGCGATCAATCGAAACCGGAGTCCCACAAGGATCACTCATATCACCTATTTTATACAGTCTATACACTGCAGATATGCCTAGCCTCTCAAACAACGTACACTTATCCCTTTACGCCAATGATACGTGCATTTTACAGCATTTATTTGTACAGCACCACAAGCCGAAGAATATTGTAGAATACTTCCGGAAGATTAAAAATAAACAACGACAAAACCCAGGCAATATATTAATCACGAGACGTAGATTGAAATACCCTCGAATGCTACAAATAGACGAAAAACTGACACCATGGCAAGGAACTGCAAAAAACCTACGTCTAACATTTGATCACGATCGGACACGGAATGAACACATATGACAAAAACGACTGCATTCTCGCAGTGTCCTTGATTCCTTTGCAGCCAATCCTTAACTCCGGCCGCCTTAACCTGACTAACAAAATCCTTATTAACAAACAGGTAAAAGTACCGACTTAACGGGAGTGCTGCGTTTCGCCAGACATCAAAGTCAAACAATAGAGCACTGCAGACACTACAGAATATGGCTCTGAGACTGATCGGTTGAATTTCATTGTATATTAGAAACGTGGACACACACAAGGACTTCAGACTCAAGACAATAATATACGCGACTGAGCGTTCAAACTCTTCGACCGAATAGACAGAACAGTGGAATTTCTCAAGATCCCAGATAATAGACCATCACAAACATACCAAACTCTGAGATCAACTACAGACTAGATAGAAACTAGGGTAAACTCCAGGTTGCAGTGATGGCAGCAATGCTCACAGATAAAAATGGAGCCAAATCCAACTACTCCAGAGAGAGTTTTTGCGCAAACCGAATTGTGTAGATCCACAAAACCCTGTTTATGTAAGAAATGAACAAGCCGATGATCTCCCGAGAAAAGGAGCATACCTTTGAGCACACTAAGCAAGGAGCTGAATATCTCAGCCGAAACGTGAAAATTTGTCAATTAATTATTATTTGTCAATTAAAATGTCATGTTGTCAAAAAACAATCAATGTCAATTGAAAAAGACTCACACAAACAAATCACAACTCTCGAAAGATATCAGAGATGCCTACGATCTTACTAAGCAAATTGAGAAGTTGATACTAAGTTGAAATTTAATCCAGGATTTAGCTAAAAACATAAGGAACGCCCATTTCTACTCTTAATTAAAATTCGTAGTCAGATCATCATAGTTTAGCATGTCCTGCAGGAGAGTTGCATACAAATTATCGCACAAAGTACTGCAACCAAATGCAGGGAAGACTCTACAAGCGATTGAAGTGAATTTCTTTGGCATAAATAAAGGGGATGACGGCCGTTAAACAACTAGCCATATACGTGGGGAGTCTTCTGAAGAAACCGATATTTTGCTTAGCCAACTGCAAGCAAACATTGTTCTCCGATTGTCCGGAGTCGATTTCCGTGAACTTCTATTAAGAAGTGTCCTCAGGACAAGAAAAGGAAAGACGCCCACCGAATGATTAGGGGATGACTATTCTAGCAAACAATACTATTTGAGTCACGTACGTATTAGGTGCGCAACTAATTTCTCGCTGTTTTTTTTTATGAAATTGCCACTTTATTGTCAAAAAATTGTTACAAATGAATCATTCAAAGTATTGCAAATCGCTGGCGACAACTTTTTCCCATCTTTCTGGAAGAGCTCGAATACCGTCACGGTAGGAGTGTTCATCTTTTGAGGCTATCCACGAATCAAGCCATTTTGAGATGTCTTCATATGAGTAGAACTGCTAATTAGCCAGACCATGTGCCATCGAACGGAATAAGTGATAATTGGACGGCGCAATATCTGGGAAAAAATTTTGGTCTTCTTTCACGCGAACGGTCTTCAACACCAAAATCACGGTCTTTGAAGCGACGGAATCAATCACGGCACGTTGTCTCACTTACAGCAATATCTCCATAAACTTTTTGCAGCTCTCGATAAGCTTCAGCCGCCGTTTTCTTTAAATTAAAGGAAAAAAGCATCACTTCCCGCAAATGACGATTATTTGGCTCAAAATTCGACTTTTTACACAACAGTACATGACAGTATATGACAAAAAAAAACAAAATCACGTATGTGTCAAAGCGGTTTGTTTGCCATATGTCTAATGGTAAGATTTGGTTATGTCACAATCGACCAGAACTTACTACTGGAGCCATCTCTTGAAAAACAGCGGGAACTTAGTTGCGCACCTAAAAGTTTGTGAGACGTGGGAGCTCTTGATTGCTTGTGAACATAAAGGAGTACGCTATCTCTGACCAGCTCATAAACATTCATCTGATTGTTGATGAATTAGGTATTTCGTTTGGTAGCGTCCATAGAATTTTTGCTTGAATTTGATCATGGATGACAACGCCAGAGCACAGAGTATCTCACCAATCCCGAATGAATAAGTCAACGCAATGCCCGTAAATTCATAAACGCCTTTTTTTACTTACCGTCGTTGTGTAGTTCACAGGGATTCAGTATTTTCTGCCCAAGCATAATTTGCACAAGCGCATCTACCACATGTGGTCAAACATCGTCGATTCTTTGAAGCCTCATCATGAAAGTGTACCATACTCCATCTTACTGTTAGCGAGTGACTTTCAGCTCAACCACAAGGCATCTACAAAAACAATTAGCTTGTAGAAACAATGACACCCATATCGGTAGGTGGTCTGATAAATCTAGTGCCATATGCACAGCATACGATGGAAGATTTGATAACATTTCCGATTTGACAGGAAATTAGTTTTGTGTTTGACGTTGATGGAATGGATCGCTTATTGCTTGAACAAATTGGGAAACATTAACAAATAATTTCAAAAGTGATGAGTTTTCCACTCAAACTATAAAAAAACTAAAAAATATTAAAAACAAAAAATATTTGATCAAATGGATGTGCCAAAAACGCAGTACTCATCCAATGCACTCAACCTAAAATATCGTTGCAGTCGCTCAGAAGAGAGAGCATTTCACTCACTGCTTTGAGAAGAAGTTCGCATAAAGATCTCAGTACGAATACGTACTTAGTTTAAGAAGTGCAATAGCCGAAGCTGCATGACCATCCGATTCGTTCTCGGTTTGCGCAATGGACCGAAGAACGCTTGATCGAAGATGAGCATTTTAACCGAATAATTATCTTTCAGATGAAGCTCGTCTCCAACTCGGAGGATACGTCAATAAGCAAAATTGTTGTAGACACGTCATCGTGGAGAAACCAATGCATCTGCAACAATTGATCGTCTGGTGTGGATTTTGGTCTGGCGGCATTATTGGGCAATTTGTCTTCGAAAATGAATAACGAAGCACCGGTGCCCTGAATGGCGATCGCTACCGCACAATGCTAAGTGATGTTTTGTTTCCTAATATTGAAGAGGATATCATCCACGAGGATATCATTTGGTTGAGCAACGAGTACTTGATGTCAAAGCAAAAACGTCCTATTTCGAGAACTAGTAAGGATTTTTTTCGATAAGAATAATAAAAATAATTAAATTAAATCAATATTAATATTGTTCATATTACTGAAAGGCTCTCTCATCTTAAGATAAACCCTCAGGAAACAGTCCGCGGAGATGAAATCTGTTAATCGAATAAACTGAAGTAAAATCATGAATTATCAGAGGAGGAGCCCATGAAGTTGGTTCATTGTAGCTCTTGTAAGAAAGGAAATTGTTTTATCTTACTAGGACCGTGTCATTGATCTATAGGCAGCAAGTTTTTGAAGCTTGCGTATAAGTAAGAGTAAGAGGTGTCGTTGCACCTATCATCATTTTTTCGAAAAATAATAGGCTCGATTATTTTGTTTAAGGACAATCAACAAATTCTGTGGCTGTTTAGCTATTAAATTGTGGTTCCTTTTTTTATATGGGAGGAATAATCGAAAAAACGACGATTTTATTTATTTTTTCACTCATGCATGTTAATTGGAAGCTTCAAAGACCGAAGTTTCTCAGTGTCTCCTACCTGGCTCCTACTAACTAATCTTTTACGTGAACTGTGACAATATTACACTTTTGTTTGCACTATCTATCTGCATTGCACAGAGAGCAAAGTTAATCTAATCTTAATTTGATCAATCTTTCTCAGGATTTCCAGGAGAATGATTTAGAGTCCGGATTGTTTTGTAATTCAAGCACAAGTCTCCCACACAACCTGTTCCCGCTTCAATTACTTTTTAGATGTTAGGCGTTAAAAGTGCTTAGTACACCGGTTGTGGAGAGTCCTATAGAGGGTTATTACTGTTAAGAATGATCCTGCGAAACTAGATTTAGCTTGTCCTTTAGTCGTGAAAGACCGTGGACTTCGGCACACATTTATATCCAGAGTTAAAGAGGGCAATTCTACTATTGGTTATTTTGAAAGTCAATCAGGCTCTAAATGTAGTGCAGGAAGAATGATTTAGGGCTCACAATTTTATCCTGCTTAAGGTAAATGTAAGGCACAAACTGTTCAGAACTACCAATTTGCTTTTGGCTTTCATATTCTCATGCATGTTTCCCGTAGAATTTCATAATGTTTGTAATAAATTATGATCTCTGCTTTACACATTCCAAGGATGCATACCACCTCCTTTTGCTTTTATTCAAACGACCAAGCAAAACTTCTGCGTTATAAAACAATCGTTCTTTTATCTCTGACCACACTTAAGGATAAGTCAGATAAATAATAAGTGAATAATAAATAATTACATATAACGCAATAATTCGTAATAGCCATAGTCCTTTAGTCAGTACGTGGGCACTTTGAGTTGATTGCAGGCAGCTCCTGGAGGGATTTTAATTATTGTATTTCATTTCAAGTCAACGACGACGAGTAGGCGGGTAGACATTTATTGACTTATTTATTCATTGAGACAGTTGAACGCAACTTTGTCAATTTAATTCGAGTTCCTAACTCGAAAACGGTCGCATTAAATATTTGAAGAGCGAAGAGTAGAATTGCAGCGGATCTTAATTAGTTATGGAAGTGATACCATTCAAGCCAAGTAGTGTCCATTAGCAGCTAATTGCAGGCACGACTTCATTCCATTCTGGTAATTCCGTCTGACTAAGTAATGAATCGAAATCCATTCGATTGAAGGAAGACAGAGTGAGGATGAATATGTAAATATCCTCCACCTATTTTTAGATCTCATCAAGGATTATGATCTCATTACCCGAGCACAGCTAAACAATACAATTAATTCATGAAGCCAAGAGTATCCACTTAACATACTCCGCAAATACACAATAGTCGGCGGGTAAGGATATCTCCCCGAGCCAATACACACGGATTTGATATAATGAAGTGGCTTTTGCTCGTACATTTTTGATGAAGACCCCGCCAAGCTAAAGAAAAATTTCAATAAGGCTGCCAGCCGGCGAAAGTGCTTATTTGGCTTTTAATACACAGAAGACATGATAACAGGGACAAGTTATGTTCAATAATAACGAATAAATCGATATCACGTGCGATGGATAAATAAAGAAAAAATGAAAGTAAAATTCTGCTGTGCTCATCGTTGAATGTGAATTATAATGTGAGCAGGATTGCTTACCTATTGAAATGCGTCAATGATGCTAATCGAATATCAATGTTTGGGGGTGCGATGTAGAGCTACCAATCTGTTATTCTATTCTCGTTAAAACTATTGATAGCAATAAAATTTTCAAACTCTACCAGCTCTCCTGTTTTCTGGGAGAAATTGGCCAATAATTGATCACCAGTGTACCCTTATTCGCCCATAAAGAGAGCGGTAGTTGAAACGAAGAGATATCCTCATTCCCTTATCGCATGAAGTGATACTTTTCTGATAACATCCACTGTAGCGGAATTCTTTACCTTCATATTTATATAAATATTTCAAACTCACTTTATTAAGATAACCAAGCTTACTTTTCTGTAGTAAATGTTGTCATCTGAGATCCCAAATGAGAACTGTTTAGAAATGAGGGCATGTCTGGCTGGAATTCGATTTGTTATGCGAATAAATCAGGGAAAAACTTACGTTACAAGCCGCCAGTAAAAAGATAGTGACATTCTGTGTTGCTTGGGTCGTCGGGCCTTGCTTGGTTGGTTTCGGGGACGCGTTTCGGCTGTATACCAGCCGTCGAGCCATCTTCAGCTCTTTCAACACAAAATTAATTTTGGCCTGTGGCAACAACCAAACCTTCATATAGTGACATGTTCGAATAATGTCACACATCACTGTAGTCGTCCAAAGAGCAAATTTGTAAACAAATATCGATAACCAATACACAGATCATTCTCGAAGAGGAAATAGCCATAACGTAACCACATTGCGTGCATTGAGTACGACAATACATGAGCAAATGACTCAGCGCGTAAACTCGAGAAGGATCCACGTGAAAGATTTCAGATTGGTTGAAACGTGTATAAAAGCGACTACATCGAGCGGCGAAAAGAGTGTCTTGTTGATTAAGCGACAGTGCGCGCTCGTATTAGCGCGATAGCGAAATAGTAAGTCCAATCATACCTGGATTTGAAAACGCCAGTGAAAGTGATTATTATAAAAATAATTAATTAATGTAAAAGTGATAACGCAGTAATTGAAACTCGTGAGGGTAGTAATAAAGTGAAAATAATTAGGTGGGCAATGTTAGCGGAATATATTGGAAAAATAAATTATTAGACAATTAATTTTTAATTAATTCGTGTGTGTTTGATTCACTTGCAAGATCATTTGCGAAGCAAACAGGGCGCGTACCTTAAATAGCGCAGCATTATGTATGCTGTTTCGGTGATAACGTCTCAGAATAAATCTAACGTACATCTGGCATTGTCCGATCTTTTGTCACAAAAGTCGATGCAGTCATGCCAAAAAGGAGAGGAAGACCCACTTTCACCAAAGCAATATGGGGATAACCTAATTATAATCTCGATCAATGGTCCTGAATGCGAATAAACAAGTTACGTGACCATCATATTCCTGTCGGTGATCTCACTGCCTGGCATACATCATGGCTTAACGCTGAAAATATTTCAAGTGGTTTAACCATAAAATCGTCAATAAAAAGTAATCCAGAAGAATTCAGATGCATATTATACGGGGCGGAGCTCCCAACATAACCAACCTAAACCTTGAGAGTTGAATATCTGTTCTGCAAAAACAAGACCCAAACTTCAATACCTTCTATACCAAAACTTCTACATAAAACTTGTGTACACCAAAAGTTCTGACTTCAGAGATTACGACCCGATACTAATATAAAGGAATTATCCATGAAAGGATGTCCTTCTCATTTCGGTTAAAAAAAAAATTAAGTTTTGATTTCCAATGAACGAATGAGGCAAGGTTTTAGAGAAAATTTAATGCTGACCACCAGATGGCATTCCCACCCTTAACTAACGGTAATGTCAATGATTCCCAATAACAAGAATTCAATCAGTAAAGAACTAAATCTCTACAAGTCAAGGCTGAAGAAACCGACAATGGAAACGATTGAGAATGTGATTCCTAAGTTTGGATAACAAAACAGCATGGCACGATAAGAAACTTCAATTATGAAAAAGGTTAAAAAAATTAAAAAGCCTTCTACATACACGCGTCATCACTCATTACCGATTTTAGGACTCCTTTTAGGATTGCCTTTGCTGACATCAAAAGTAAAGGTTATCCGGAATTTCCGGAATCTGGTCATTCTATAGGAGTGGGGTTTGAATATAATTCAGTGGCTATTTCGAAGGTATAACTGTTCGGTGTGCTTGGAGGTAGTCCTAAGCAGCTTTTAATAGCCTTGGCCTCTATATGATCTATTCTTTTAAAAAGGTGAGCTGGGGCGTGTGCTACTGTGGTGATTCCATTTTCTATTTGGGGTCTGATGACTTTTTTGTCATTTAAGACTATGTTGGGACTGAAGTTATTGGTAGGTTTGCTTATGATACTGATTATATTTCTATGGTTCCTGTTGGACTGTTGGAATTCTTCCTCATTTCTTTGTTTTTTGTGTCTATATATGGGTTGGCCTAGGTATTTGATGTAGTTTTGACAATTTATTGGGTTGTCTGCAATCCTGAGCAGTAGTGCTGGTTTATGGCCTTTGGTGAAGATTATTGCTTGGATTTTGTTACGATTGACCTCAAGTTTGAGACCTTGGCATATTCTGACAAATGCATTGACTTTATCTTGTAAAGATATTATGGTGTCTGTTTCATTTGTACCTTCTTCAAAGAAAGTCATCTGCATATTGTAGCACGGTGGTGTTATTCTTGGCAATGCTATGTAATTTGCTGGTATACAAGTTGAAGAGAGTGGCACTTAGAACATCGCCTTGTGGGAGTCCGTTATTGATGCTGCTCGCTTTTCCGTTTAGTGTTAGATCTCTTTTCCTGTAAAGATTTATTATCCATCTTATGTACTGGTGAGGTACTTGTGCTTCTGTTAGCATTGACCTTAGTATGTTTAAATCAACTCCTTCATATGCGTTAGCAAGGTCCATTACTATTGCTATTTTGATGGGTCTCATTTTTATATTCGTGATTTTCTGATGCAGTTTGTTGAGACAGGTAATAGTAGACTTATTTTGTCTATATGCGTAGCAGTTTCTGGATAGGATGTTGTTGTCTTCTATGTGCTTCACAATTCTGTTTCTGATCAGGCTCAAGCGATCAAGCGATTTTAATTGGTATCCTAAGTAGTTTATCCTTAGTTTATCCGGAATTTGACATGTGTTTATAGCGTTATTTATAGCCTCTAGCAAATTGTCCTGGTTTGTTAGTAGCAGGGTTTTAATTGTTTCATAGTCCATTAGGTTCGGTCCTTGAGCTGTTCGCCTTTTGTGTCTGTCCATCAGGTCCTGTAGTTCTTCTTTTGTGATGTGTGGTTGTTGTTCTTCAGCCTGTTTGCGTTCTATTTCGGGTATGAGTCCTACATTTTGTTTCTGCTTGATATTATTTAGGAACTGTTTGCTCTGTTGTTCATCTAGCTTGTTATTCGGATTACTTTTATTCTTGTTCCTTAGGCCAATGAAGTTCCAAAAGTGTTTGATGTTTCCGGTCTCTGCTATATCTTGTAGATTTTCTTCCCACTTACTTTTTTTTAGCCTGTTGTACCATTATCTTCCATTATATTCTTATTTCCTGTAGTTCGGACCAGTTGAGTGCACTTTTCATCTTATTATATTTATTTAGGGCCTTGTTTTTCATGTTCCATACCTTCTTCAGTTGATTATTCCACCAGAAGTTCGTTTGGAATTCGTGTTTTTCTTTCCTTGTGTTATTGTGGATGATGTTGTAGAGTGTGTCTGTGTGTTCCGTTAGGTTCGCAGGGAAGGTAGTGTTCAGTACCTTGTGTTGTACTTTCTTCCTGTTGACTCTTATCTGTCTGGTTTTGTCCGTCAGATTTATATTGATTATTATGTGGATGTGGTTGCTGTTGCAAATGTCCAGGTTCTCTGTCCTCCAAACTATATGACTGCTGCATATATTGCTGAATGTTATGTCCGGTGTTGAGTTAAGCCATTTGCCGTTCCTATCCATTCTTCTGAAAGTATAGACCCCCCGTATTTAATATGTTCAAGTCCATCTGCATTGCCCGTCTTCTCAATATCTTTCCTTTAGCATTTGTGATGTGATCACCGATTTAATAAGCTTAGTTGTCATTTTTGATCAGTCCGACTGACAGTCGTTTCAAGCAGCCATTTTGAATTTTTTGTTGATTTTCAAGAATCGAAAAATAGTCCTATTCGCTTAATTGTGCTCAAATCACTCTATCTTACAGTATGAAAAATACGAATAAAACTGGATTCAAAAATATTATTTTGCAGACTACACTTTTAATGATGTTTATAGAAACCTTCTCGCTAAGGAATAGGAAGAAGAATAATTGAAAAACATCAATAAGGTGAAATAACTGAAAAAGTCTTTTAACAGTAAGGATTACATTGCTGAAAGGAAAAGTGGTGATAATTATTGAGTCACTAACTTCCATTTCCATATTGTCAAAACATTACGCCCGGCTCTCTCCTTATCTCATTTGCTAGTGATTCAATAAGACCGTTTTTAATCTGGAACATTATTGTTGCTACACTTATCATTTTTTTCGTTATCTTACTGAGTGCTTTCGCCACTTCATCGTTTGACTGCGAAATTATGATTGGAAGGGACGGTATTAGTGGTAATTAATTAACTCCAACAGGAGCCCATCTAAAAAAGGTTTTCTCTTGTAACGATATTTCAGATAGCATTCACAGTCTTTGAGGGAAGTGTCTAAGTGTCTCCAGCAGTGTCTAAATTTTTATGTAACAAAAGTCATTTCTACGTAGAGTCCAAAGAGATTCATTAGTGCGTAACAGTTGACAATTCATCATTCATCAGCAAACCTTTCAGAATTTCTTCAAGTCATTAATAATCACTAAATCAAATACTGAAAAAAAACTGGATTTATTTTTTCTTTAATTAAATTATTCATTTTAACCTATGCAGAATAGCAAGAAAAATATTCCCGAAAAAAAATCCATTTCAAAACAGAACGTCGTCCTTTCAAGGGTATTTCAAATTAATTTTGTGTGCCTTTTCCTTAACAGGCCTTTTGATATGAAGCTTTTTACATTCTTAAAATTTGATAATCATTCAGACCGTTTCTCGTCCCTTGAATTTGCATGCTCCTTTATTTCCCTCGAGACAACGACCACCATTTTGATAAAATCTTTAAATATTCACTATTAAAAAAAACCAGTCAAAAGGTTTAAAAATGAGTTGTTTTCATATTATTTTGATTTGGGTAGCACAAACACAAAATGGTTTCGGTAAGGATTCAGCATATTTTATCCGTGATAGCATTGTCAAGTCGTAGGATGCCAATTTATTATTCAAATACTGAAAAGAAGTCGTGGAAGTCATGCTGTGAATTATTTTTGAATAGATATTGGGCCACGGCGACAGAAGATGATATTAAATTCGCAGATGCTTTCTGAACTGTTTAAGATTTTTACCAACAACAACCATCCTTTTGTTGATTATGTGCAAGCTGATTTGAGCGTCAAGAACTTTGCCTTACTGTAAGGATTTTTACTCGGTCCTAGCTTTCTCCTGAACTCGAACGCTGCCTGTACAAGACCTAATCTAACTCTTCGCGTTTATTCCACTAAATAATTCAAACTATCAAAGCTGCCATAGGCTTTGAAACTTACTTTCTACATTTTAACATTTGGCTTTAGAAGTGCTTGCACGGATCATCAAATTTAAATTTGAGCATAGGATAACGCTGACATCAATGGTATAAAGTCAATTCACTCAGCGAAGGCGCTCATAGACATCCTTTCTTCTCGAACAGAACTTCTATGAATAAGATGAACACTAAAACTTCCTACTATTCACGCCCACTAAATCCCAGCAATCAAGTTCATCCCAAAATCCTTCTAGTCCCGCCATTCAAGCGAACTTTCAATCTCGTCTATAAATTGTAGACTAGCTGTAACATGATCACATAGCAATGGCGTGCTCATAAAGTATTACTCAAGTTTGTGTCCTTATGTCGCTATTTTCAATGGTCGTTTTGATGTAGTTGCCTGAAATGCCGAGTCCTATCTCCCGACCATGTCAGCGCCAAACATAACTGACGCCAGTCACGAATCCCAACTGGATTTCAGAGTGGATTTCGAATTTCTTTCCCTAGTTTTCCCACATGTGCAGGAGCAAAGTTTTCCAAATCACATAACTGCAATATAGAGTAGTCTCGAGAGGACTAATGCGAATAATATTGTATTCATGAGCAGCAGTGCAGTTGAAAGCAAAGTGGTTTTGAGCAATTTTACAAGAAATCAATTACGGGAAACCATCCCATGAATCCTTCCGCTATACAGGATTCTGTGCCAGTGACTGTTATAATTGTTAATTAGGATTCCGCCAATAGATAACTAACGAGGATGTGAGTATGGGTTGACTTGAACATCAACGTTTACGAGTTGATTCCCAAAACTTTGAGTTGATTCCCTGTTGCCACTGTAAGGAATCGTCTTCCTAGCAAGACAACACATTCATAGAAACTAATTAGAAGTTGCTCCTTATCCAACTCGGATTTCAAAGGAAATCAAGTCAACCAAGATATCAAACATATTTTTACATTAAAGTTACTTTTCGGTTCACTTGAAGCCAACGCAACTCTTGGCGCACACAAGGAACTTTAGAACTCTCATATAGTAGTTAGTCAACTCGTTACGAAAATGGACTTTTTTAAAATTCATTACCCCGAAACTTTCAGAGGGTTGAAATGCAATTACACTGACCGTAAATGACCACTATGAAGTTCAGTCTGCACCCTATTAGAGGCATGCAGGAATGTAGAACGGCGCAATTTCAGCCAGCACAGACAATGTTTTGTGGTCCTCTTTACAAATTTTCCAGCAAACCCGAAGAAGACACACAGCCGGAATGTGTGAATGTCCTTCTCGAAGGATGGTAGAAAGACTTCAAACATAAACTACCAACTGCAGTGACCAGCTTCACTGGAGCTGACTAAGAACTCCCGCTACTGCCTGCTCATTGCAACAGACAGCCAATTTTGGCAAGAGTTCACATGTGCCTGCTTTCAGCTTTCGCCGCATGGCTCCAGGAAAGATTATGACCAAATACCATCATCATCACTTTTCTGCTTACCTTCAGCTATTGAGACGCATTGTTGCCATTGGACTGAAAACACCAATAACAGGACCGTCAAACTGAATGCCTTTAGCCCGGCATCAAACATGGTCCATTTCACAAAACTCTTTACAGCTTAATCGGCTCGATCACCAATAAAACGAAAGGATTTCGATTTAGATTCCCGTCTGGCGCGTTTCAACTTTTTCGGTTTGCTTCAAGCGTTCTTTCATCCACTTTGACCTACCACACTCTATCACCTGTTTGCGAGTTCGTCCAAACACCAAATTACGCGCCCGTGAACACAGAGAAGGATTGCTATAGATAACCAAGTACTATCGCCGGTGTGTCTTGAGTAGAACTGACGATTTTCCGAAGGACTCGTAGTTAACTATCAACAGAGAAATGTCCTAAGTGTGTTCTCTCCACATGTGATTCTCCTCGAACTCGAACTTGCGCAATGGTGCTGTCCCAATAACACAAATCATCAAATTAATAGGGAGCATAATTGTAAATCATTTTTCGATGGTATTCCTTTTTGTTAAGACTTAGTGCAGACAGCAGGACATTAAAAATACATGTCTAATTAAGTCGTTGTTCTTCAGCAACCGAATAGTACGTTAAGAGAATATTAGATTTATTATTATAGGGATTAAACCTTAAAATATCTTTCAAACAAAAAATTAAGGCAAAATTTGCTCCAGCTCGTGCAGGACTAAAATTTTAATGAGGGATATATTTTTTTCAAAATTTCAATTAAAACCGAATGACAAGTACTTTTCTGAAGTTTTGGTTGCATCCAATCGTAAAAGGGAGGCCGTCCCATCAACGGAATGTCTCTAAATTCTTAAAAAAATTTAATAGCAAACAAGGAGTAAGAAAATTTTCAAACAGCATACAAAATGTTATGACATTTGTAAAAGCTTTTTGAAATTGTGAAAGAATTAACAAGGCTTGGAAATAGTCAGCCTTTTCTGCGTTGAAATAATTTTCTGTTCTCATCCTGCCAGCGTCCTTGTCAAGGCTTTCAGGATCCTCCACCTCCAACCTTCTAGATTCGTTGCCGACATCTTCCAATGCTAAAATCCGAGCAATCTTACACTGCCAACGTAAAGTACACAGGATATTCGAGGATTTCTTGTTCAGTTTTCGTCTATCCATTACCCCCGTCAAATAACTTTTTTACTATAGGGCCACTACATGGTGGTCAATTGACATGTCTGCTGTTGGAGCCTTGTCGAATAATTTGTAAGAATCATTGTTTTATCAGGGGTCTACATCTCCTTGTAAGGAGACATTTTCACGAATGTTTGATTAAGGTTTCGTTATTCGCAATCATAGCAGAGCACAAGCCATCTTATGAAATTGTATCCGCGGAGGTCATTTTCCTGCGCAGGGAGGCGGGTCTACCCGAACCGAATAAAACGCCTTTTATGCTATCTAGAGTCCTCATTTAATTTTGATGGTTCTTTCGGCTTTGACCTCGATTGAGGGCATACGTTTCGAATTCATACTCGTCTACACTTATTCCGTACATCAGTTTTATGTTTTAAGTCAAAATGTTTGTTTTAGTTTTATTAACATGCAGACTAACTTCGATCGCTGTAAATTCGAGGTTCAAGAACATTTCATATCCTGTTGTAAATGTAGCTGATGATGCTGATGCAGATGTCATCTGCAATAGCTATTGTTTGACTAGAGTTGAAAAATCTCTAATGTATACTGCAAGCGTTTCTCAAAGCATGATCCAATGAAAGATTAAACAGTTGCCTGTCAAGATCCTTCAGCTTGTACCCATGCTTTGGTTTGACGTTGCTTTCAAACATTTTTATTCGACTTTTTTTGAATTCTGACATATGTTGTAGACATCTTGATGACATTTTGACAATTTCATCAGTTGGACAAATTTGACTAGGTATAAGAATAAGTCCGAAGATAAATAGCATATTTGGCTCTCTTGAAGTCAACGAGTATTTAACAAAACTTTCTGTGGAAGTTCCAAAATTTAACCAGCATCTGCTATTTCCTTAATTGTTCTTCGAAGATTCTGAAAACTCTTTAGTATTCACCAACTGGCACGTCAGCATGTACTTTCGTCTTTTCAATTTTAATTTGTGTCTAAATGTCTTTGGTCTCTTTTTTGACTAGTCCTGATGGAATATCGTCAATGTCCTGTATATCCTTATTACTCTATCATTGCATCTTTCAGCGTTTACCACCCCCTGGCATTCTACGTCAATTCAGCCATTGTTATCCAGCCCTATAATAAAACATCAAAGGGTTTTCTCACCTACTGACAATTCGAGTCTTTCTACAAAAGCAATCTTATTGATTCTTCCAGTATTACTCCTCATAAATTGGCAACTAACTCGTTTTGAAATCTTTCGGGAAAAAGCTAAGGATCACCCTGACTTTCGCTCCATGTATCCTTGTCAACATTTATAGACTGGTCACAATCCAAACCACAGCTCTATACTGTGGATTTGATCTTGCATTAGCGATGCTGAAAGGCCATACCGAATTTAGAAATTTGGTAGAACTGGTTAAATACATTGCCATACAGGAGCCCCAGGTCCTTAATGAGTATGGTTAGGTGGTATACATGCCGATAATGTCCAACATTTTCTCTTATAGCAACGACAACGAAGCAAGGACTCTTTTCGTGTGATGTTTCATAGAAACTATACCCTGCGATTGTTGTTCAGAGGCTTTCATTCCAGAGTTTCCTATTGGAATCACCAAGGATAATCTTGACATTCATAATCATAAACAGTCATTCAAGATTCTTTAACGTCATACTCATTGCCTTCTATATCATTCTCCTTGCCTGCAAATTCGAAGTGCAGAAGACACACCCTCTTTTTCTTTATCGGTAGTCCTTAAAGCCGCCTCAAAACAGAAATTAGCTTTCGGTACCAAAGCTATATACTTTAATTAGAAACAAGCACTTCTCCGGGACTGCGTGCTCGACTGTGAATTAAAAAAGGCTTTTTCAACGCATATACTACCCCATTGACTATTTATTATCCTCATTTGTCTTTTTGAAAACTACGAAATTATGAGGAGCGCATCAGGAGAAAAATCGTCCAAGAAATTACAAGTCTCAACTTCCGAGATGGACAATTTGAATTGCTTGGCTGATAGGTGGCAGGTGAATTTTGTTACAGATAAAGTGTTTTTTTTTCTCTATTTAATTTCAAACCATGCGAGAAGCAAATTGTATTAGATACATGTAAGTTTAGTTCGGGTCTGGAATATGCACAGAAACAATCTCTGAATTGCTGAATAGTTTATTGGTGGAACAAAATAAATTGCTGAACACAAGAGGATCCCTCCATGTTGGACCTCGTTGAAAGGACTTCCGACCGAGTAGCAGAAAATGAGACAACTCCACTTTCGTCACTACTGTTTGAAAAATTTGATCCGTACCCGATAACATATCATGAGTTACAAGCGATTATCCCGATGCAGAAACCATGAGGTCTACGTTCGAGAAACAGGAGTGTGATGGTGATATCGCTGGTATTGCACAGGTGAAATTGAATAGTGACCGCAGTGAGATAATACCGAAAAAAGACACATTATTGAGTTCGAAAGACAGGACATGAGTAGTGGAAGCTACTCGAGTCGATTCCTTGTGCCACAGCTAATGTCATGTCGAGCAGGAAACTGGATTTCGTCACATGAAGCATAGGACCAAAAGGGATGTACAGGAAATAGTTCCTACAACCTTGTCGATTTTCTTTTCCTCAAGTTCATGGGAAGGCTGAGCTTCGAGGTATTATAATTTAAATTCTAAGCAATCGATTTTATTTCTAGCCGAATTGTATGAGCATTGAGAAATGTGATTAATTCTGATCTCTTGAATTTTGAGCTTCACGGTGGAGTTTTTGGAGTTTGATTTTTGCCGGACATTAGTACACAGTAAGGCTACAAAGTCATGCCCGTTGTCGGATCAAAGTGTAGTGGTAAGCAGATGTAATGAGACTCATAGTAAACTTCACTTTGAGACCCCCATTGTAGTCTCCAGCATAGTTCTGCCAATCATAAATACTCAGGTTAACTCTTCGACACGAATTTTACTAGTGTTCCGCGTTAAAAAGTGTCCTCTCCGTTTTCTACAGGAACATATTGGTGATTGCTCGCAAAATAATCCTCAAATAGTCATAGATGACATATGTTCCAACCTGATCAGCACCGTGATGGATCTCTGCACTGTCAGTTGAACCGTGACGGTGGAGATCCAAGATGGGTCACAGTGCCCCCTTGTTTCTCTTTGATTGCATACTTTTCAAATATCACAGAAGGCAAGCTGTTTTCCCCCTCACAACGAGGTCAAGCAAGTTCTGTGCTGTTTCACTACGGCATGCATTGATCTGGAGGATCCGGACCAAACCTGCTTCATCGCCTAGTCATAATATCTTCAGTCAATATCTCTTGGAACTCCAGACTCCTTCCAATTACTGGAATGTGAGCCAGATCTTCCGGCTGCAGATCTTGGGGTTTGTAGAAGACACAGCATTCTGCATTTGCTTCATTTTAAGTCTTATGGCCGGAATTCCCTGATTTTTTGCACACGTTGCTCAAATCTGGCCACTTGCAGTTCGAAAAACTGTGTGTGAAGTTAAGTCATTTACAGCATCGCGTCAGGACCACCTCTCAGTAAAATTCGTAAAGTACCCCGTTGGTTTGGATTTTCTCCTTGCCAAGAGAGTTGGAGGGCGTATTCTGGGACATCAACTGTAGTGACAATGTACCCTTCGGCAGCCGTCAACTTTACTTGCTACCCAAATTCTACGATGAAGGCCTACGAAGGCCACCTATTTTGGTTACTGTACCGTCTGTGTAAAGGCTACAGGTTTTTCGAGCTTCCTTTATTTCCTGATTTTTTTGGGGGGCGAAAACGTCAGACTCCTTTCTGGCGGCTTAGTTTCTGTTAGACTTTTCTGTCACATACGCTCATGTTTTCTTCGGTTGGGGGTACCGTGACTTCTTATTGGCTCACACGCTCTACTCTCAGTCGCACTTTGGTGCGTACTTGTTAGAAGTCAATATGAATATCCTTACCCTCTACTGGCGCCTCTTCATTTGGGTCGTTTTGTGCTTTTCCTGCGATTCGGTTGTAGTTGACCACATGCTATATTTTGCCATTGCTTTTTTCGATCCTTAACCACTTGCTGCGCTAGCACTGAAGTAGCTCTAATGTCCTTGTTGTCAATTTTCTGCACAATGGTCACGATCCTTATAGTATTAGGGACTAGACTTAGTTTCACGTAAGTCACTCGTCTTCCCGCTTTTGCGAACGACTATTCTCGTGTCCAATCTCACTATCAGCTCAAGGGTCTTGAAGTTTCTGAACATCATCGTTCTCACCTTCAAAAGTTCCCGATATCTGGCTGGGGATGTTTTTTCTAGCATAACGCTTTTAGTTGACGATTCCAATCCTTCACACCTCGTCGTCGTTTCTTGAGGGTTTTAAAACCACAGCATTGAACTGGTAGAGCACGAGATGTACTATTTTGGATTGGTGGGCTTATCATAAATGCGAACCGCTCAATAGAAGATTGCATAGACGTTGTCTTCTCACAACCCTGAGTCAATCTCCATGTTTTGAGGGGTGGTGTTCGCAGCAGTTTTGGTTTTTCGGCGAACGTGTTGGCCACAATTGACTTTTCAGTATCCAAGTATTTCACTTCTGAAAACTGCCCTAAAGACTTATATCCAGCCTGGTTGCTGGATGTAAGCCAACTTGAGGTCACGAGTCAATCTTACTTGGGGGTGCATATCTGCACCCCTAATATTTTTTTTGTCTTTTGTTTTTTCGCGTTAATTTATGTTTTCATTTAAGTAAATATGAAAATAAAATATAAATATAAATATGTATTCAAATCGGTTTTCTTTTGTCAACTTAGGACAAACAAAAAAGGACTCGAACAAACTCGATCAAACTTGTCAAAAATGAAAGATCTTATTTGATAGAGGCCTAGAACCCAAGCATCCTCTACTACAGGCACACAAACGCAATGTTTCTCTTCGTCTTCGTTTTTAAGAGCATCAAAAAATCAGGATGAAACCATGTGCTGATTTATGGCCGGCAGTGCGGTTATCGAGCCTGAAAATTTTAGAATGTCAGTAAGCGAAAATTTTCGTCGTTGCTCCCTTTCCAATGAAAATGTTGAACTCAACGAACCAACAACCATTCTAGTCTTAATGGCTTTCATGGCTATTTACACGCACACTCATACACTTAGAAAAGGGTACTAGGGTTCCGTGGTTCTACTAATATTCTCTAGGGCTCATAAATTGCTCGCTAGCATAATAAAGTACTGAGTCCTTTTCAAGCAAATGACGACAAGATATGGTTTAGTAACTTTAGAGTTTTAGAAATGGAGACTTTTTATGCTGAAATGAAAAGTGGAATGCGGTTTTTCGGTACGTGTTGCGTAAATTATGCTACAATGGGTTTGTAAATGAATCCTACAAATAGATGAAAGGATGTCAATGTATACATATATTATGTTTATAATTTAGGACATGAATTTCAAATGGTGTGCCAGTTTGCACTTCCCAGAAGTAGGAAGGGTTTACTGAGCGAACGATTTTTGAAAATGAGCATGAATTTGTTTTGTATCCGTTTTAATAATAATGCCATTTCAATCTTATAGAAAATCTAATCTTATACACACTAACTACATCTGATTCAGGAAATATCATCCTTACACCATCATGTAATGTATAATCTATTCATTCCATCATCATCTCCGCGGTTTCTAACTGCTGCAAAACGTTTTTGAACTATTTACAACAACCCATCTGCGATGTATCTAAGCATCCAATCCTAATTACTATTTAAACTTATGATATCCTTGGGAAATGTGTATAACTTTCTCACTGTGCCTTTCGCACGTTTGGTTTTTATCCACTACTTTCATAGCGATGCAAACTATCACAAGACTTCGAAACAAATGTTTGCAAAACTAACTCCAAGATTGCTTGGGATGTTGGCTTCCTAATAGTGTTTATAATCACATTAGAGCACAACAGGATACTATTCATAAATTGCCTCCGTCGACACATTCTGTTGCAAACGATAAGATAATAACGAGACTTCGACTGTCTACGACGAGACTATAGACGCCTAAGATTAATGCAAAACGAATGTGTCACTTGGTATCCCTTCGGGTGCTTCTGAAACAAAGGAATTCAGTATCGGGACGTCGAAGCCAAATTCAATGTGTCCTATATGTAGCTGGAATGAAATCCCTACACTAAAGTGTAGATATGAAATGTCCTAAGACTAAATGGAATATAACCCTGCGGAAAATAACCTGTGAGGCAACAGGAAGCGAAACGTATTGCTGAATTTCCGACCAATTTTAGGATTTGCTTTCATAGCAAGTAAGTGATGTATAGAAGGAGGAGGATGTATGGAACATTACCAATTGCTTTTAAAGCCATATGCGGAATATATAGTAATAAGAGGCTTAGCAAAAATTAAATATTTGTGTTTATTTGAAATATTTACGTCGCAAAGGACTTTTACAAATATTAGGTCAACATTTCCAATCGTGCTTTTATTTGATTGTTTTCTTTATTGTTTTTCTCCGCTTTGTTTCAAATCTCTTTAAACTCCTTAAAGAAAAAGGCGGAAACCAGACTTACACACTCTTTCATTGTATAATTTGCTATTGACTTAAGCAACAGCAACTTATTCGATTCGGGGCATACTGAGAGAACGGAATGACAGAGTAAGTCCTTTTTTTTTGTTGTTATTTTGTTGTCAACCCTCTTGGACTGGAACTCGGCATCATTTCCAATCCAAAGTAAGTCCTCTACATGATCCGAAGCACATTTGGAAGTATTGATTGAACATATAGCTAAAAACACAACTATAAACTTCCGGCCAATCTATAGAAATTAACCTAAATTTAAGGTCTAACTAATCCCCCTCATGGGTACTACCTTGGCGTGGTGGGGGGCTTGGCGAGGTTGCCCGTCATCTAGATGTGATCAAGTGATCAATTCACTTAAAGTACCCATTAAAAAAATTATATGATGAGTGAAAACAAAAATAATAAGCTAGGGGTGGGGATATGCACCCCGACGTGTGAGGGAGTCTCGACTTCTCTCTTCTTCGGGCTTCTCTCCAGCAAGCATTGGGGATAAGTCGCAAGGGCATTTTTCAGTGGTGGAACAGTTGGCCACTGAAGAATTAAAAACTACAAGTGAAAAAATCAATGACGCAAGCATGTTCGCTCGAAGGCCAAAACTACTGCGAACTCCGCCTCAAAGTGTAGCCAAGCCTAAACAAGGCAGCGAGAAAACATCGTGCAAGCAAACCTCCATCGAATGCTTTGCAAGAACGAAAAACGTGCTTGTCCACCACATTCCTCCTTCACAAGGCGATGGAGCGAACGATACAAGAAGCGTAGTGCAGGCTTTGGGCAGTGGAGCCATCGATCCGGAGTGCCATTCTCCGTGGGTCATCGAAAGTCATAAACCGAACAACGTGGAAAGCGAAAACAATGATGCTCAACAGCAACAAAACCCTCCTGCTGACAGTATACCGAGAACGTCACCTGAGGATGACCTGATCACGGAAATAGCCGTTGACAGAAGTGAGGAAGAGCGGCTATCAAGGAACATAAGCGCTATAATAAACGTGATGAGAAATTCAACGAATGTCCAAAAAAATGTCGACAAGGATATCAAAAATGGGATTGACGAATTGGAGGACCTCGTTGATAGGATCCAGCACTATCGCCGCAGGTGGCTCAAATGTGGTATTTCACAAAAGTAGTAGAGTCTTAATTAGGAGATCCTGAATTCATTACAACCTTAAAAAACGTAGTGAAGCAGAACTAAAGTAAAGTCTAGCAAAATTGTAAAAGCGTAATCTTACGGAAAAATTCAAAAAAAACCTTTCTTAACTCAAAATCAACTTATGCTACACTAAAATAATCTAAACCTACTTTTTATTGGTATAGAGTGTGCTGATAAGAATTAGAAGGCGCAAAAACTATCGGGAATAGGAATAGCTCAATGCTGGAACTAAAGGACTGGAGGATGCATGAGCTTTTGATAGAAGTTATACTCTTCTCTTAAGTGAAAGACATAAGTCTGACATAACATAACGCATGTAATTTCTGGGTAATTTCTGGAGATATGAAACGAGCCATTTTGAAACACATGTTTCGCAATACCTGTAGCTTGTTTATCAAGAAAACTTCACAAGGCTCTATATAACATTATAGGCTGTATGACAATTTTAATCGACAAAATTTTGTTTTTATGACTCAATGCAAATTTCCGGTTCATAATCCTCGAATGATGTATGAAATCTTCACATGAATGGAATCGATGTGGTCGCTGAATGTTAACTTTTTATCCAGGACAAGGCCTAAATATGTGACATAATTGTACCATGGAATTGCCTTGCCTAAAATTATAACGCATCGGTCAGGTAGTTTGTTGGCGCTTCTTTTCTGAAGTGAAGTACTTTGCTTTGGTTTTTTCAATATTTATTTTGATTTTCCATCGATGAAAATTTTGAAAGACTATCGCGAGTATTGTTTCAAGGATTTCAATGGCCTCATCCGGATCCGATGATGCCGCATATACGCAGGTAACGTCAGCAAAAGTGGCTATTGAGCAGCTGGTTAGCACTGGCATGTCTGCTGTGAAAATGTTAAATAATGCTGGGCTGAGACACGAACCCTGAGGGACTCCAGCTGGTCCCCTGTAACGATCAGATTCGGACCGCCGTATTTTTAACGAAGAATGTTCTGTCATTAAGAAAGGAATCAGTCAGATCGATCAAATAAGGGGGAAACTCAAGAGTATGAATTTTGTATAGAATACCTCGGTAGCAAACAGTATCGAAGGCTTTTTCAATATCCATACCTATAGAGAGTTTGTGTCTAAGTGCTGATTTGATTTCATCCGATACACGGCAGAGCTGAAAGTCGTTGTTCCGAAAGATAATTTGAAAATTCAGAAAGACGTGAATTTCTACAAAGCCCGCTAATCGCCTCAGGATCAGTTTTTCAAAGAGTTTTCTCAGAGCCGATAACAAGCTTGTAGGCTTACAATTAGTACACAAGTAAGGGTCTCTGCCTGGCTTGCGAAGAGGAATTACTACTCTATGCTTCTACTGGAAAATAATACAGATTGAAGCAAGCATCGAATAAATGACTGATATATACAGTTGCTTATTTGATTAAATTTTCAACACTTTGTTGGGAATACGATCAAAACCTGGAGCTTCATCGGGTTTCAGGTTTCGAAGGAACTTTGCTATTTCTCTGGGCTCAACTCTCTCAAAAAGAGGTATGGTTGTTGGCATGGGGAGGAAATTAACAGAATTATTCACCTTTGAATCAATGATTACGTTGGCGTGACGAGATGTTATACAATGGTGTTTTGTGAAGGTATTCGCCAATAGTTCTGCTTTGCCTTCCCTGGAGTAAATTTTTCTGCTTTTCGCGTCTTCCAAAGGGTACGGTTTACTCCTTGGGTTCCCTTTTTAACTTTCGATTCAGTTTCCAAAATTTTCGAGAGCCATATTCAAGGGTGCTAAGCATAGAGTTCCATTCGCTGTTCCGAAAAAACTTCCGAAATTTTGATCGAATAGCTGACGTAATGCAGCTTACTCCAGTTTTTGTAAATCTGTCCATCGATCTTTGCCATTTTCGCCCCAATGTATTTCTTTTATGGATTAGCTTTAACCTCTCATCGTCCAGTTGAATACTTTTGAAAAATTTTGGTTTCTTCGGGACACTACAATCTATAGCATTCCAAATAATTCCCTCTAAAAGATTGATTTCGTCGTCTCTTTTCTCAATCGAATCTATGGAGTTGTAGAAATGTCTTGTTTAGTAGGATGTTGTTATTGATGACGTTTCTGACCTTTGCCCAGTGTGCTCTACTCTACAAGAGAATATCTTCAAATTTCGTTTGGGAGTCGTTAGAAGATTCAATTTCGAAGAACGTGGGAAGATGTGAAGACCGATGATTAATATTCATAAAAGATTCAAGTATTAACGAATTGATAATACAAACATGTAGTTGAACAAACGTAGTTGAACAAGTTCCCAAATTAAACGTAACGTGTTAAACCAGTTCAAGGAGCCGATGTTTGTCCAATACAGAGGCCGCATTTACAACAATATCGGAAGTTGTAGCATATCATCCATCTTTGAAAGGTGTTTTGATTTCAAAGAAAGATAACGTAGAAGATGAAAAGTAATTAAGATACGATCAGGACGTGATTATTACCATATGTAGGGGTAAAACTTCGAGTTTTACCCCTAAAACTCACGAGCTCTATGCGTTGAATCAGCTGGAGGGTTGACGTGATAGAAAAACCTGTGACAACTCGTCCACAACACCGGTCTTATGTGACAAATTGTCCCACTGAATATTTTCAGCAACGATGTAATAAGTTTCTTCACTGCGGAGCCTCGGAGAAAAGCATTATGGTGAACGACATCCATCACCACATTGAATTGGGTTGATAGAAAGCTGATGAATAGATATTATTTCGGCGTCAAAGTAACCCATCAATCGAGAACTACTATGATGATTAAGAACAGGTTTTCATCTTCTTCAGAACTACCTGCATGTCTCATAAGAACATAGATGCGCCTAGACTTTTGATCGTCCTGTATGAGACGTCACATAAACTCAGTTTTGAAAAGCTGAAGATAACAAAATTGCACAACATACAACTGATATTCCACAGTGTTCAGTAAGATGTCCAATGGTCAAACGTCGATTTATACACAAAAAATATAAAAAATATATCCATTGTTGATATAGAAAGATATCAAGGATGTTCGTATACCTGATCCAATTATCAACCACGCTTCGAGAGTGCGAATGATTCAAAACAATTCGTACGCTTTATAGCAACATCACCGTAAGCATTCCACAAAAAATTCAAAGCCACCAAAAACTCATAGCACTGAAAACCACGTAGCGAACCACATAAGTCAAAATATCTGTCATGAGGGGATAACGCTTTCATCGGCTGATCGGTATAAGTCTAACGTCATCTAGTGGATTTACCGGGATTTAACCGGTGTCGCCCAATTCAAATAGTCTGCGTAATTGTTGAGCAGATATCATAATAAAATTAATTAGGACACCAGAAAAATTATCAGCACCAAAACAACACTTTATTGATAATATCCATGATGATTTAAACAATCGTTTGGTATTGAAAGTAGGAGTCAACTCCTGATCCGTAGCAATATCACTTGTTTGGCATTCATTGTCAATTGATGACAATGTAAATTTATTGCACATACCTGAAAACAACTGAATGTGACCACATGACTTATAGCTTGATATATCTACGGAAATAAAGTGACAAATAGCATGTCATGTTCGTGGAAAATGCAACAAATCCATCATCACATCCAAAGTCCAAGACCAGTAAATGAGAGTTGAACACGTCTGACCTCTAACCATTCAATGTTATTCGCCAATTTCTAGCCGAGAGCCAATGTCCGGTATCGTCGAGTACTACCCTTGGTCCATCCAAAACCTACAATAGAGTATTTATATAAACAGGCCAGGATCCCAGCCAACACCTTTTCCATGCTCCTGTTCATATATTTCAGTATATGTTTGGACCATACTTTCCAAACATCCCCTCCACTATCCTCAATTACATTTCTCATGATTTCCGTTCGGTGATTTATTATTGAGAAGCGAATACAACTGCCATCGAAGCGAAAAGTTTATTGTTAGCTTAAGGGATGATTTCTGTTTAGTATTTCCATTTCCGTTTACATTCAAATTCCGGGTGATAGTATTGAGGCTGTTCGAGGACGAACTTTTGAGGTAGGCATGTGATGATAGCACTGGTGATATGAAGAGACTTTGCATAATGAGATTTTGATGCGTTATATGTTTGTTTATTTGAAATTTATAGATACCGAGTGATTAATTAGTTCTGCATTACAAGTTCAACACTCACGTAACGAATGATTTATTTTTTTATTTGTTGGCCCTAAGGCGCCAAATGTTAAGCGTGCAACATGAGGGGAAGTGTTTTATTACCAATTGTGTTTCATTATTAGTTTTCAGTTAATATTTACATTATTTTGCATGTCGATATTTTATCAGGTCGTGAAATTAACAAGTAAATAGTATACAGGATAAAAAGGATTTTTGTGATGACAGAGAATTTCGATAGTGCCATTAACTTTTCTCATTGCTTCAGCGAACCATTAAGTATCGTAAGCTACAGCCGAACAAAAGAACACTCCCTACACGAATCCTGCCCGCTGAACGGTTGAGTGGAGTACTCGGGCAGAACCCTTGAGTGAAAATTTAAGATTTAGCGCCGTTGAATATTATTACACACATACACATCATTCATGAAATAACCAATGCGTTTGTCTTCATGCAATTTGATGTCCTTCTAATACTTGGTAAAACATGTTCTGCTAAGTGAAAATCCCAATAGGAAGTTATGACAAAAGGACTCATTGATGGCAATATCAAACTTTCGTCTTAATTTTGGAGGTGATGGCTGTGGAGTATGGGATATGTAGGATGTGCGTAGCTTATACAAAAAATACTCGTTGCTCTTTAGGAAGGCTTTGTGAAAGAGTGCCTAAGTGTAATTCTTTCAAAAATCTATAAGGATTCCTAGATGAGAACTAGCTGTGGGGTGCTATGAGATCATTTAATATTAAAAAATCCGATAGAATTGAGGGACGCGTGAAGTCACTACTAAGACCCCTCCCCTCCAAATTACAATAAATTATTTTTTATTTTTCAACACAGTCCTCTTTTAGTAAGATACACTTCCCCCAAGGGTCCTGCAATTTTCTTAATCCCTCCAAAATATTGGATTTGTCGAACTCTCCAAAATACGCCACTGTTTCAGCGATGAGTTCCTCGTTTGAGCTAAGTTTTTTCCTGCGAGCTATTTCTTCTTGTTAGGTGACCAAGAAAAAGTCGCAGGAAGCTAGATCGGGTGAAAACGGAGGATACCGGGGGATAACACAATTCATGCAGTTTGGCGGCGACAGCTCCGGATGAATGTGCAGGTGCATTATCATGAAAGGTGAAACAGCACCTTAATTTTCGCCAAATGCGGCCGTGTCTTCCTCAAATTTTTTTTCGAATCGATCAGATGACTCACTGTTGCATCGCCCAGTGATCATTCTTCCTTTTTCTAAAAAAAAAAATCACGAGGATTACGCAGAAGAAGGCTTTGATGAAGACTTTTTATTTTGCATCCCAAAATATCGTCGCCATGACCTTTACGGCCGACTTCGCCTTCTTTGGAAAAGATTTACCGGGAAATCCATTGTTTTGATTGTTGCTTGGTTTTTGGTGTGTAATGATGATGAATTTAATTGCTAATAATAATGTAATGTTTAATCAACGGCAACAAATCGATGCTCCTGACCCCTTCAGATCTGTCTGAAATTCTCTTTCGCTTTAACAGCGACATCTGCTTGTTGTCAACCGTGAGCAATCGCGGAGCCCATCGGAGCGACAATTTCGCCATTTTACCATCTAAAATATTAATTGCTGTTCCGGTCGATACATCAACGGCCTCTGCTACTTCGCCCACTTTTGTTCGTCGATCAGTGGTAACCACGTCTGCCGGGCGTCTTGGTCGCTCTTCATCAAACATAGATGTCCTCCCACGTTTAAATTCGTTGAACCAATATCGAACTGTGGTTCTGGATGATGAAGTGTCTCCATAACCAGCATCCAACTTTGTTTTTAACTCCTCGCATAGTTTTCCATCCAAAATCAAAAAGCAAATTACCGAAAGATACTGCTCTTTTTCCATCTGTCGGAACACGTCATACTCGAATGGCTGCCAAATACAAACTAACCAATCGATCAGTCTGAGAATTCTTTTATCGTCGTTCGATAGATGGCAGCACACGACTATAGTGGTATGACTTCCAACTTCTCTCAGGAATGCCCTCTGTCGTCAAACACGGGTACTTATTGAACCGCCCTCGTATAAAGTAGGCACGTTATTCTCATGTGTATCCTATTGTCGTAATCCTACTTGTTGCCTCTCTTCAAAACCCAATATACTTATACTCTTAAAGTGTTTCACTTATACTCTTAAAGTGTTTCATGCCTTTTGTAATGGAAATATTTGCTGTGTTGATTTGACTTTTATGTGTATTGATTGAAAGGACTCTCATTTTTGAGTTCAACAAATATAAAACTACTTTTACTTTTCTATCTCTGTCTGACAGCAGCAACCCCGAGAATTTTAGGCTGTATGTACTTGCGATATGCCGGTGATCTGGCCACTGTGGTCAATGTCATCCTGAGTATCCTAGGTAAGTCAATAGTGTCCGTCTCTCTATATACAGGACATCTGTATATAATTTCAAAGATATCAGTGTGTGTTATGGTTAATCATTTTCATATTGTAAATCAGCAGCACTCATGAAAACTGACTCAACGCGAATGTTTGGAAGAATCTCTGCTGCAAAGGTTCTTACCTGAAGAATTATCGTAGTTCATGGCCCCTGCTCATTGCAGTGGCAATCGCAAATTGCCTTCTCTAAAAGTTGCAAGTCCTTTGTCATACTTCAACAGTTAGGACTCTGCAATTCTAGCAGAAATATAATTGATTTATGAAGTCAAATGTAAACATAAATTGTTAATTGATTCTCAACCTTTGTAATCTCCCAGATCATAATTTCAATAGTTTTAGATTTCATTTATGTTATCACGGCAGCTACGTTGTATTCAGGATTAATACCTCCCAAAGGCCACATACTTAATGATGCAAAGGCACCTCAAACACATCTGATAGAAATGTGGCAGGACATTTCTAAAACAGACTTCTAGCACATTTTGAGTACCTGGGAAAACGAATCAAGGCATATTATTCAATGGAATAGGAATTGCTTATTCGCTAAACTTATCGAAAATGGTTTTAACAGTGGACAGAAGAGACGTGAATGCTTTTTATACCATCGAAGTCGGACTATAAGTGGCTCAAACCAACTGAGCCACCATCTGAACACCACCCCTTTTAACGAAAGTGTAGTGTCAAACCAGGTCACTCATTATTGCGAGCAAGGCCGCCCAAATATAAAAGATCTGTCTCAACAGATTCCGGACTAGTCAAGAATGAAGAAAACTGGTGGTGCCATCTTTTAGATCTTTTTGGCAGTTTATTTAGGATCCATCATAGACCTTGTGTCAAAATTTCATGAAATTGGAATGAATCGAACCCAAGTTATTGCGTTCTAAGTGACAGTAAGTTTCTGTCGTCGGTCGCAAAATGAATTTTGAACAAAGAGCGAATATTGAATTTAGCATTAAACTCGGTAAAACGGCGGCCCAGACGCATCAAATGATGCAAAATGCTTATAGTATGGAGTGTTTATCCTGTACTCTCTCTTCGAGTTGTTTAAACGTTTTAAAGAAGGCCGATGTGTTGGATGACGACGAACGTTCTGGCCGTCCAAAATCACTTGTGAACGAAATGAACGTTGAATCTGTGCGTGATTTTGTTAAAAATTAGGCAAAATCCTCATTGTGTTGTATGCAAATGGAGCTTAATATATCCCATGAGTCAATTTATCGTATTTCACGAAGCACTTGGATCTCAGAAAGATTTGTACAGGATTCGTTCCTCACACGCTGACCGATTACCAAAAAATTGCTTCGCATTCAACATTGCAAACACCTGATTAAGGACAACAAAAAGGACCCAAACATCCGAAAATCCATTTTATCGGGTGACAAGACGTGGTGTTATCAACATAATCCCGAAACCGAGCGACAAAGTGCCGAATGGCAGCATCCGGATGACCGCGAACCTAAAAAATCGCATTTGGAGAAGTCAAAATCAAATCATGTTGATTTGTTTTTACGGTTCCAAGGGGTTTGTCCACAAAGATTTCATTCTACAAGGCAAAATGGTGAATGCTGTGTTTTATCGTGGTATTATGTAGAGTTTACTTTCGCGAATACGTCGTGTTGGGCCAGAATATCGTGAATGTGTAAGTTGGCGTTTGTAACATGATAATGCGCCGGCTCATCGTTCAACGCTTGTGACCAATTTTTTGATAAAAAAAGGTATTATTTCCATCAACCACTCGCCGTATTCGCTTGATTTGGCACCATTTGACTTTTTCTGCACATTTGGCCATGAAAAGAAAGCGTTTTGCGCACATTGAAGACATTCAAAAGTCGACGGCCGCCAATCTAAACATGATAGCAAAGAGTGACTTAAATAAATCTTTTGACACGCTTATAGACCGTGCAAAGCGGTGTAGATAGGCCAAAGGAACTTTGAATAAAATAAATCCGTTTTACCGAAATCATTCATAGTCTTCTTTATTCTTGATCTGTTCGGGAACTTTTAAGACTCACCATGTACATCATCAGATAGGATCAATCGCTTTTCCAACGAAAAAGAAAAAATAAATTATTGCTAAAGAGACACCTTGCGCAATTTGACGCCTTCAGGCTTACAAATGTAAATTTTTACTATATAAATCCTAATCAGCGAATCTAACCAGAGAATTGTATATTGAGTTACTTCCTGCACTTTGATCATGCATGTCCATATGAAAGTGTAGAGTGTACGACGCTCACCATAAATTACCTTTTTTAGGACTAACCGCCCCCACATTTGTCAACTGCTATGATTGGCTCTCAGAAAATAAGCTTGAAGTCTATTAGCATCTGAAACAACTACACAAATTGTTTTGACACGGCACTGCTCTCTCATCCTGGAAATCCAATTTTTTTCAGAGTGATGTTCAATCCATAAATGAAAAATCTAGCTTTCCTTTTGGCATAACATTACATTCAGTCTAAAGATTTCGTGACCAACTGTGCTCGTAATGGTAATTCCACAACATTACTTGTTTAGTCGGCCAGGTGCGACAAACTGAGACCCCAAAGCCCGCCGGATAGCACCTGCATACCGCACTCTCCCTGAGCCGGCGGTGCTGGTTAGTGTGAGAGTTGTCCCTCTAGTGCTACTCGCTGAAGAGCGAAGGCGAGTCTAAGTACTCTACTATTTTGCATCCGGAAGACGAACCAGGCTCCGTTTGCATCTTACTGAGAAAATAAGTACGTAATAAGTAATAAGTCTCTCCAGAAAACATACCGGCAAAGCTGTTGACATGTAAAGACTATTGGCACTGCATGTCACATTTCGTGGGAAGGGTTCTTATTACGTATAAGGGCATCATGTGGCGCAGAGGAAAACTAGAGGAAAACGGCTAGTGGCGCAGAGGAAACGGAGGTCTCTCTGACAGAAAAACCCTCTCCTTTCCATCTATTCCTGCTGAAATAGGGATTTTCTAACGTGAAGCCGCCGCTAGACGAAAAACTAACGAGACCTGATCCGAAGTAATGTGTCAAACAGTTCCACGCTAGGTGCACGATGTTTCGGGGCTTTCACCAAAACACAAAAATAATCTGCACCATGTCATGGAAATCTTCAGGATAAGGATGCAGAAACATTTGATCAAAATGGAATGGAAAATGGAGAAATTTGCCCCTCTACACTGTACCCCTTTCTTAAGGAGTCATATGCATTTTGTGTCTTTAGAGTATAATGACTATTTTACCTTATATGACTTCAAGTGCTACGAAGCCTGAACTTTGTCATGAGAATGTGGTTTCCTTGAGTTGAACGAAACGGAAGGATGAAGGGTTTTCTCCAAAACCACCTTATCGATTCAGACAAATATGGAAAATTGAAAGAATATTTAGCAGAAAATGGAACTTTGCTGTTTCGAGGTCCTCATGCAACACCATCCCGACCTCTGCATCCTCACGTGCCAAGCAAGGTTGTTGCTAACAATATGCAAACACTCTGAAATAGTTACAAATAAAATGCGAGCTTGACTATTCATTATCTTGCGCGCTAGAATGAACAAGGCGCTCTTACCAAAAGGACTACTTCGTGTACTTAGCAATATTTATGCAAGAACCTCATTATAACGAACTAAAACCCCATAAATAATTAGGTATGAAACTAGATAATATAAAGTGGAAATTCAAATTAAAATTGGAAATTGAGTCAAACACCATAGCACCACACTTATGAACAGTGAATCCATTCAAACGCTGTAAAACTTCAAATAATCCCAAGTAGCTTCCATTAATAACACATAGAAGCATCCTAGCCCAAAATAGGACTGACGTAACACAGTTTAAACTATAACTTTCTGTGCATCGCCGAAGGACTCGTATTCCATCACCATCACTCATACATTGTTACATTGACTTAATTAATTTCCATGCGTCCTAAAGTGCACCTTTTCAAACTGCAAACACTCATTCACAGGACTTGCATTCTGCATAGTTCACATGGTCCTAAGGAGATCAGTGACGTGGTTCCGGATCATACGAGGAGCGTTGTATGCAAAAGTTGCCTTGCACAAGGTGTGCGAATAATTTTAGAATATTTCATTTCCTTTCCGGCAAGAGCACTTAATCTGCATATGATGTACATCCTTGCAAATTCAATTATAATTTTCTGTATTAAAATTTTAATCTGCTTAGAGCGTGTAGAGACCGGAATGCAACAAAAAGCAACATCGTTAATGTGTGGCTTACCTCGAATAAATAGGATGTCGGTATTAAGGATATCCTGTCCAAAGAATGAAACCAACACTGAATGCAATTTGTCGAATGTTTAATTTTTGCAAATGTTGTTCTTTGTTCCGAATGTTTTTTTTTTTATGTTTAATCAATTAGGCATAGTTAGAATGCTATATTCCCGTTAAGTAAATTACGACTATAGATGCAATCAAAAAGGATTATGAATACAGTAAGGAAAGAGAATATTATTAGAGAATGGATTATTTGTATATAAAAAGCATGTTCTGCCGCTAAGAGAGAAATTCAAAGAAAGCAAAATACGCTTACGCAAATGCGAATATAATAACCAGGAGCACACGTGTTGCATAAAGGATTCAGGCGAAATATGTTTTATTTTGAATTACTTCCTATTAATATTACATTTCATTCACGAAAATTGTTACAGATTCAATACGTGGCTTTCTTTTCTCGCTTATAAGCAATTGAACCAACTCTAGTTGGGAGACCAAGAACATCAGCGCAGAAAAAAATATATTCAGCAATAAATCTTTCCAGCAACTCTCAATCCACCATGAACCATTCATATAGAATTTAAATCCTTAACCACGTGTGGGTTCTCAGACAACGAAAATTACAATTTCAATTACGAAAAGTAGGAAACCGAAAGTAGAAACCCCATACAAATTAAAAGTTGCTGCTTTGTTTATATACTTTTGACAAACATTCAACAACACAATTATTGGTCACCCCGACGTCGCCAGAACACCTTACCTTCCGATTTATCTTGTTCACGTACAGAACATCAGTACCACAAACGCTCACAGTGACTCCTGCAGCGCCTCTTCTTGAACTCAACATCTTGAAGATGTTGACACCCTCCATGCTACGTCCGTAGATGAATTGCAGGAAAAGCATCGGGCCATTATCCTCCAGGCGACAGTTGGTGGTGGTTCAAAAAACGCTCTTCGTTGACAGCGCTACTGACGTTCCTGTCATTCCCAAATTTTGAAGGCAGTTCTCCAACTTTTTTCGACTTATCAAAGGGTTTATTATTTCTTCATCACCTCCGGGGCTTCCATAGTGAACTGCCTAGGTGGTCTAGGCTGCCAAATGCGAGCTTAAATCACTTGTAAATCAGGATTACTGTCGGTTGTCAGATACCCCGTCGGCATGTCCCTTACATTTAGTGTCCAAAAAAGATGGAAGATGGACTACCGGCGGCTTAGTAAAGTCGCGGTACCTACAAAACACCCGATGTGATGAAAACACCCAAAACACCACTGACATGCTAAATGTTGAAGACGTTTTTGAGTGAGATGAAAGGATTAAGTGAGATAGACAATTTTAAAGCATTCCAGCTAATCTTCCTCAAAGAAAGTGGTATCATAAAATGGCTGCCACAATACCGCTTGGCCTTAACGAATTTTTCGTTCCAGTTCTTCACCATCCTCCAGGCGAATTTTTCGTTCCAGTTCTTCACGAACAGCGCACTACGTGCTTTGGATTGATGTTGTCTTTCAAGACTTTCAGTTGACACTTTAGCGAACGCGGCAACAGAGGTAGTACTGGAACAAAGATAAAACAACTCAGCTGGATGCCTCTCGAGATTTTCCAAAGGATACTATCCGTTATTGAGATGAGCCATTGGGTACACGATCGTGAATTGCTCACTGTCTACGACAGCATTCGCCGTTACAGGTAATACTTAGTAGATCCACAGTTTCTTGTGCTCGTTATTCAGCATGTTCTTACCTTCGCATTTACCCAGCTAACCCAAAAAGTTTCCAGTTCAGTTTCATCTTGGGGTCCTGCGCGCACCTATAAACATTCCGGATTCCAAAATCTTAGCGTGTAATGCTATTCAGTGAATTTAGTGTAATTATTCAGTGAATCAAAAGCTTTAGACAGTAAACTAATCAATACTCAACATAAAACAGGAGACAAACGGAAAGCTGTAACGGCGATCTCCGCAATGAAAGGACCAGAGGGAAGGCTTGAACTCCAAAACGTAGATATACACAACAGTAGGTGTAGTGCCCAAGGTGTAGTGTACAGCAGTGCTAAAGAACTAGACAAGATTCAGAAAATGTCATGCCTTGGAATCCTGCGTAATGAAGTCTCGTGGATTAACGTGGACATCATCCTTTAGGGCTTAATCCGATGATCTCCATAGACGGGGTTGAAACAATGTGTCAACCACCACCCCTAGAATCTGAAACAAGTCTCAGTCCTAGGTACCAATTTATTTAAGCAACCTGGGTTTTCGAACACAACTGGTGAGTGCTCTCCTCAACTCTCTAGTCTCCGAAACCACTACCACCACGTTTCAGCTAGGAAAGGCTCCTCACCGTGTAGAGGGTTGACAGTAACCTGTCATGGGCGTCCCCCTAACCCGTGGTTCAGATAACCTCTGATCAGGTTTCGCATCTCTACTGTCCGAGAAAAACTCTCAGTTTTTGCTCAAGACGCACGGAACTGATAGCCCTTCCTCATACCTCGGGTACGTGGGGTCGGTACTCCCCAAAGACTGAATGGAACAAGCCGAAGCCTAGACCATCAGCTCCCCTGCGTTCACCCGGATTCCTATAGCGCCATAGGGTCCGGGTTAACACCGTCACAACATAAGAGCAACATTTACTGCACTATTTACTCAACATTTTCTATTTCACTTTAAGCAGGTGTACTAGTCTCGCATTCACATCATCAACCTAGTTGATGTTGTAATACGAGCTTTTCCACCTGCTAACAACATTTAACTCACTTCATCTACATAACACTCAGTCAGTTACATTCAGTTTCTCAAAGTCGTCAGTCAGTCCAGCAACACATATCAATATCAACAATTAAACTGTTCATCAGTTTCTCCATTTCTTCCATCAATTCCATCTACAAACTCTTCCGACACTCAACTTCATTAATCCATCCATTGCATCTTCATCTTCTTCCACTACATCACTTCATCAATTACATCTCCATCTACCGGCAAATCTAACGATTTCCTTCAGAACATCAGACACTTGCAGTCTTGCAGTCAACATGCCGTCCGTTATTTTCAGTACACACCTTACTTTCATCTAAGGTCAGGTCTATTCGTCAATCCTCATAGTCAATTCATCTCGGCAGCTAACATCCCTCGGTTCAGCTTCACTTAAATTTCTCATAGTACACCCATGATTCCAAACATTTGGAACCCCTATTTGGTGACGTGAGTAGTACTCATTAGATCAATCTCTTCTCAGCAGTATGGAACCTCAAATCGTCGCTTTTCGTCCATCGTTACATCGTTATATCAGTTCAACAGTTCATCCGTTTCAACAACAGCGGCAAAGTTGCTACACTTTTCCCTCGGTACAGTACGGGCCGAGCCAAATCCCGTAAGCGACGTTTTCGGTACTAATCATGTCATGTCCTTCGGACTGTATCATCCTCTCATACACCATCACTCCTTCATACAGTATCACTTCCTCTCATAGAGCGGTTTGAACATTTTATCTCTCAGACTTTCACAAACATAGATCGTTCTTCCGTACGTCTGTCGTCACTTCTTATTCACAACGATTTCTCTCGACAAAAGACCAACGTCACTTACACCTCCTCTCCCCATTCACACGGGCTTGGGACCGTCATGAGGTAGAACTGAAGTTCTAACCCCAAGGCTGGGTTATCCTGAGTAATATTAAAGAATTCATCCGGTCGTGCGTGCTCCGATCGCATAAAGACTGAGCATATCAACTGGTAAAAGGTAGGAGTACTCGTCCGGAAGTGAAATTGTGATCTGCAGGAATGGTTCCAGAACGGATGAAGGAAGCGTTATTCGAGCAATTGTTTCAGAACTGGAACATAAATTCAGAGTTTTTTACTTTGACTACATGAATCAAAGTCACTAATTCAGTTACCTGCTTGCGACAGGTTGTTACGGGTTAAGTTAATTTCACCCCCTCCCGAGACTACCGCGGCACCATCACCACGCGAAACGGACGAGTTGGGTACCAAGTTGGGGAAAGATAAGAAGCGCCACCACGATTCGAGCCACGACGCTGGAAGCAGTGTAAGCAAGAAGAATTCAAATATTAATATAAGATTGGATTGTATTTAGTTAAGGTAGTGTTAAGGTAACAGCGAATATTATGGAAAGTTCGTAGAAGAATTCAACAAGCGAAAAAGGCAAGATCGAGTAACTCAGAACCCCGCGCAATTGATCAATCTGTGACTAACTAATAAAAAGGGCGTAACTTACCCATCGCAACTTCCGCACACACATTTACTTGTAAACATGGGAAACTGTTACCGTCAGGGCGAATGGAGGATAAGGCATTTCGCGACGAAAGAAACTGTGGCGACCTCCGGCGAATTTACATGTACAGCGGTTGCAAGTGAAAGTTATCAAGGTTATGAAGGTTATCGGTACCAAAAAAAGGTTATCGTCCCAGGAGCGGAATGTTTGGTTGGCCGTCAGAGATTGAGGCAATATAAGGGGGAAGCTTGATAGCGGTCTCTCTCTTCTTTGTCTGGGTCTGGAAAAGGACTTAGGGTGCCAGACGCGGAGTTGAGACGAGATGAAAATTAGTGCGAACAAAATGAATAGAACAAGAAGTGGATAGTGATAAAAGAAAGGTGAAGTGACGGTTTAAGTAAAAGAACAGTGAAAGTGAAGGAGGTGTTCGAAAGGGACTAAAGGACAAAGAAAAAAAAAAGACTACTAAAGACTAAAATTATAGTGTGCAGGGGGCCCGTAGCGTAAGTAGGTTAAGCAGAAGTTCTAAGTTCATACAAGTGTGTTTTCATCAGAGAAAAAAAAGGGTGTTTCCGCTCTATTTCGTTATTTGTTTTTTTTCCTCTTCCAGGTGGTAAGTGGTGGCGAAAAGTGGTGCGCTTGAGAGGTGGAGAGCACGCGTTGAATTGGTCGGTGCTTCCACGGAGGAGGCTACGTGGGGTGGTTGCTGTTTCTCTTGTTTTTCGTTAATTTTATAAAGAAAGGTGGAAAGAGCTTAATTAATTATTTAATTTTAATTTAATGTTAATTTTATGTTTCGTGGAGTGACGATTCCCCTCCTTTTCTTTGGTTCTGTTTTGGGTTTTCAGAGGTGCGATCCGGCGAGCCGCATTCTCGCTTGGCGGTTCCTTGAGGCTTATCAGGGTAAGCGGGTGGCGTCCACGCTCGTCTTCGGTGAGCTTTCGGAGCCGAGAGCCTCAACCAGGGATGAATACACATCGCAGCATCGAAACAAGTAGCGAGAGATATCGCTTCAGGTCTCTGAAATGAGGCCATGCAGACAGTCTCTCACCAATAGGTATTCCCGAGTATCTTACTGTAGTAACATACACTTAAGCTCAATTGTGCACACCTATCAGACTCAATTTAGTTCTCGACCAACAACCGAGTACTCGCCTCTCCACTTGGATCCTAGTTTGGTGACTCAGGCAGTTACATCAGTCTGGCACGGTTTAAGGCAACGGGGAAGTATCCAAGCCGCAGGCAACTTATATGGTCCTGAACAGCCCACTAGAACAGTAAATAAGCGTTCGCAGAGCTTGGGCTCCTCCTACAATTTTGGTTCACCACGGGATGGACAGTCTGCAAACAATAGTACATACCAGGGAAAGCCACATCCAATGCTTCTCCATGTTTTTTCAAAGTGTGAAGCCTCGGTAAAAACTCAACTTAAACTTAGTAATACTTAACAAAACTCAGCATAAAAGTAATACTGCCTAAACCTTGCCTATCCGCCAGATAACCTGAATTATCAGGAACAGGTCTATCTGGAACTGTCAATAGAGCGAATTATGGGGTCGTTGAGGTAAGAGAGGAAGAATATTCATGTGGAATTTCTAGGAGCAAGTCAGACTAAGGTTTTTCTTAATCCCATTACAGAACAATGTATTGAGGGACAATAAGCAACAATTAGTCATAATCAAATTCAGAGTTCACTCATCGCTGTATCAAATGCTCTGCTGATTGCCTTCTAAGCTTCATTATGTACAAATTAATCACTTTGCCTCGAAGACAACCTTCGTGGCATACTTCCGACACAAACAACATATTTACTTACTCAACGTCAGCAATCCATTTCCATGTCCTGTACACATATGAGCCCGGCGAACGCTCGTTTGTTGCAATAACGAAAGTGATACATTATGCGGGCATAATAGAACATTTAGAAAACAAGTTAGGATCTATTTTCCACATAGACAACATGTGCCTGACGACCCTTATCAATCAATCAATGACATAGTTAGGTCAGTAGACAAACATTTTTTTCTGGCCCCTCCACGCCAGGATAATTATGGCGTATTGAATCCGCTTGCTGAACAACTCCTTTCTTGTTGAACCTTGAAACATGCTGCCCATACCAAACAGTTAACCGGACCATTTTCCTGCAAGGCTTTACTCCTTGCGACTTTTCTCTTGTTTGCACAGATTCTCTAGATTTTTTCAGGTTTTTGTTTTGGTACGTGGATGTCCTTCTCGGCAAATTCATGGTGAATTTTGTTCTACCTAACATCTGTCTTGGGCTACAGTTGTCTCGACGAAACTTTATTCCGGAGCATTTTATAGAACAAAAAAGTCGGACAGGATAAGACGATCCTTGGCGATTCTACGTCTCACAATGTTCGGTGTAAGTAGAATTAGACCCTCCAATGCGGGTGTACATGTGAACGCTGCACACTTTTGGTGATTTATGTCGATACCACGCGATAATTCTTAGTCTTGGAAAATTCGTCAGGATTCCAACAAACTCGACGACTTCGCAAAGTTTGCTGAGCCTCTAAATAACAACTTAGTTGGCTTCGACCATTACTCAGAATTATGTGAGAAAAACATTTACTAAGAAAAGTATTTATATGTACGACTGGGGCAAAAAGAACGATTTGATGTCTCAACAGCGACGGCTCCTTTGTGCAGGATTGCCAGTAAATGTGAAGTTGAAAAACTTGTTCAGGGTGTGATGACAGTTGAGGAAATGAAGATGAATCTCTTGCAAAGTTTACGGCGTTTCTCAACAGTCACCTGAAGATTTATAAAAATTTTCACTAACTGGAGTTTTTCCTTCTTCCCACGAAGCGTGAAAGTTTGCTGCACACTTCTTTTGTGCTTTATTCAACTTCTTTTTTGTTCTCGCTTCTTCAATTTATCAGAAGTTGCTTGAATCGCGAAAATGTAATTAAAAACTGAAGTTCTGTAATTACTCGTGTCGAGAGTTTAATTTATTAAAATAATTGAAACCGTGCAATTCGTAGCCACAGTTGCGGATGCTCGACATCATGTCTGTGAATTATTTGCCGCAGATGTTGCCAGAAAGGAGCAAGAAACTGGATTAATTAATTAGGGATACATTTTCGTTTCGTTTTCAAATAAAACACTGCGCTGCAAAATGTGTTTGCGCGTCTAAATTCATGGGGAAGACTTGAGATTGCTCTCAAATGGTAATTTCTCGCGAAATGGTGAAGCGATTCAACGTATCCTGTCGGTTGCTATAAATGGTAATGAAACCAATTGTGAAATCAACATTTCCAAATGAGAAATCCGTGTCAGTCGGATACAACTGAATTATTCGTCTCGATTAGAGTCAGATAATTCACTAATCGATTCGCGGTTGCCGACTTACGTAAAAGCCAAATGAAACCTCCTTGTATGCATAATCCCTCTATAATCAAACTCCCACACGTTCGACGAAAATTCCACGGTTTCCTCAACTTCCCTCAAACAGGCAAATAGCTAAATGCCACCAAGGAGTTTGCCACCCATGTCAAAATCCGCTCCAAAGTCTGCAATGCCACCCCATTGTCGTATTTATGTGCATATTCTAGGCAATTAACGTCTGACAAAGTATTGCTGAGTGAAACCCCGGTGCCTATTCATTAGAACCTAAATTATAGATGAAGGTGGCACGATGGTGAGATATTTGATAACTCCGCAAATATTTGCGAAGTTGACAAGAAAGAATAAGACAAAATTAGTACCCCAGAATAGATGAAGCTTTGAAAATTTCCTCGAACAACCCACGATAAGTTTGTAATTGATTAAATTTCGTTCGTTATAAATATTTCATTTATTTGATATGCCTAGGTAACAAGGATTCTGTTAGTTCAGAGAACTTCTGGAAAATTCTTAACGAATACAATCGAAATAGAATTTTGAAAGATTGACATCGAAATCGCGTGTTTCGTCAAACATTCCGCGGTAAGTATAATCGGTGAACTTCAATTCTTGAGTCAATTGAACTTTGTAATGAATTGTAATGAATTATCACGGAACGAATCACCGGTCAGAGTACCTTCAAGATAACTTCCCGAAACATTAAATTTTTAACAAAGTATCTTGATCGATGTCCTTCTCAATACTAAATAAAAGTGTTCCCAAGTTTTAAGTTCGATGAATCGTTCAAGAATAACTGTAATATGCTCTCATGAACGTTAGAATGCACCCGTTTATCTGGGCAGGTACAGTAAGTGTGCATAGTGTTCATACAAGCCTAAGTTTCTCTTTCTTCTCTTCTCTTCTCCAGCAGAAGGAGGCGGGGATATTATCTTCTACTTCGCAGCAAGTTCAACGATTTCTTCTATTTGAAACCTGTCCTCACCGTTTTCGTGCTTCTAGTTTTTACTTCGAATTCTATAGTAGATTTCATTATTTATTTTAAATTTTAAAAGTAAGTTGGGAAAATGTTCAAAAAGTGTTAATACCACAATATCCTGTTTTTAAGGTAAATTTTTGCAAAGAATCAATTTTTCCTTTATTATTCAATTGTTCTTTATTATTCAAAGTTTCATAATTCCGCTTCAATTAAAAGCCAGCAAAAAAATCAAACAAGGATCCATCTCAGCATCTCATACCATTTCTTTCACCACAAGGTTACAACCTTTAATCACATGATTCATCGGGTGCTAACAACCCCATCTCTCTCGTCCGACAGGAAAAAGAAACCGGTCACATTTTGCAGATCGCAGGATTAAATGGATAGTGAGAACATCTCGCACATGTTGAACAAACTGAAAAGGTGGCTAAAAAGGGCCACACTGACTAAGCTTACTGTGCAGGAACCGCCCAATAGAAGAATAATACTCACCTTTAGCCAGATTTCCCTCTCTCGTTGAGAACCAAATTGAAAAGGAATGATTGGAAAGTGTTTTTTAACAGCAGTGACAACAAACTCAGGACTCTAAATGGGTCAACGAAGGAGCCAATTGCAGAAAGTCCGGAATATTGAAAATCACGTGCTTTTCAAAAAAAAAGAGGAATATTGAGAGAGGGGTATAAGAGAAGAGAAATTGCGAAACAGAGAAACGCAAAAAACAGTTAGTCAAAAGTTTTGGAGCATGTAACATTAGAAAATCATGCCATTCTATCAGAGCCACAAGAAAATAAGACGCAGCCGAAAGCATAGACATTTAATAAACTTTGAGGGACTCTCTGCTTAATAAAGATCAAGGCAACGGTTTGTCCTGTATTGAATTTATTCAGGGAGTTTGGACTTGATGAGAATAGACAGGGACGAATGCTACTCCTCACACATTATTTTTTTGTGCTATTTTTTAACTATTTTTCCACAGGTCGAAATATTTAGATGCAAAGGCCCGCCGGGTCTTGCATTTGTTCTAGTTAGGACACAAACAGACTTAAGGTTATAGTGACAGTTCATATTTGCTTCACGTTAGCCTTCATCTTCTTTCTTTATTCTTTCACTGTGAACTGAGATAGCTAAGGCGCGCCTTCACTAGCATTAGAGAATAGCCTGTTGGTCATACAAAATTCTGAATACGCTCAAGGAGTTACTTGTATATTTTCGGCATGAAGAACCTTTCTCCTGGAACTATGACTAAATTTATTATATAGCTTAGGGAAGTGCCAGGAAACTCGATAGTTGCGGCCTGGTTGTCCAAAAAGGTCATCACTGGCAGTCCTAATCAAAAAATTTAGAATTGAAAGTTGTGAAAATTCCTACAGAATTTTACTTTGATCCTGAATTAGTGATTATTGAAGTTTTCTTGCGGCAACTGATGCAGTTTTACCAGTTCCAAATAAAACCTGCTAGGGAAAAAGGCTAAATCTCCATTCCTAATAATAAATGCACAACTACATACCAGACATACCAAATCAGGCTGACCCCTCTCTCATTTATTATAATACAAATAAATATGTATATACGTGATTTATTCTTTGCGAAATTCTATGCCAACAAGGCAAAAAATCGCTTGCATCAATTGCATACATTTCCAGTGTCCTTAATTTGCTGCCAAATTACTACCTCTGTAAAAAGCGTCTTGCGTTGTTGTCCTCCATAAAGAATTTATGTTACGAAACTTCTCAGACTCCGAATGTAAGCACAAACACCCTATGCAAATAGCGTAAGACGGGTGTGCGTGTTAATAATCCTGGAAAATATTTTCTTCAATCTAATTAAAAGTTGAAGACAAATTTTACATCGTCTAACACCTGCACGAGGTAAAAGAACAAACAAATTACCCCTGTCTATTGATGAAACAAACTTTACCTTCAATTAGGGAAATGTTCATCAAAATTCTTTAAGTCGTAACGGCCACCAGTTGAAAATTTAATTTATTATATTGGTGTTTAAATACACTCGAAAAACTTTCATTCTGTGTCAACACAGGAGGAAAACTTTTCAAATCAAATGTTTCCCACCAAACGATGAAGTTGCGAGCAAGACGAGATTTGTCAATGGGAAAGTGTAAAAGGACTCCCAGCAACATTGTGCTATCGAGATGAATACAGAATAAATCACATGGCCTAAACAAATCCGTAAGAAACCTTAAAATAATACTGTATTGTATCCTTAAAAGCATTGACCCACAAAGTTCAAAGGATCGCCGCAACATGCTGCCTTCAAATGAGAATTCCCCAAGAAATTTATACCTCATAAATTTCCACTATAGCTTTGCATTTTACACCCGGGCCAATTTATCCGATTTCGGTAATGTCCTTCTATCCCTAAATGTCAATTTATGCAGATTCGTTCTGTGTAATCAGTGCTGGTGTGACCTTATCCAAAGCTCATATCAAACTCCAATCCCAAGCAAAGGCATGCCAGAGGTCAACCGAAAGGCTATCCGACTTGAATCTTTGTGTTGGGGGATCAAAAGGTGACACCGAATACATTATCCTTAATACATTTCAGATACCGATACAAGTTAGCGTATTTCTTTATGGTTTATGGTTGGCATTAATTTTTGCTACCAACTTGTCGATTGGGCCACTTAACAGTATGTCCAAGGGCATCGCTTGCGACCAAGGACAAAGGATAGCCATTGTAATGATCTACGTCTTAATCCGACTCGCGGCTTATGGCTATGAATTTTGCCAAATGACTTATGTTGCTGAAGGATATTTGAACCCATTTTGTGATAGTTTCGATTAACTCAAGGATTGTAATAAACGCAAGCTGAAGGATAGATTAATCAAAATGTATTATGATTAATAACTTGTTGCGTTTTTGGCTCATAGATCCTTGAAAATAGCTCCTAGTTTAGCGTGATTAAATGTTACCTTCAGAGGATGTGTTTTTTGGTGGTAAGGATACGAAAACTTTTCATACAACGTTGATCTGCAGGTACTATTCCTTGGATAAACCAAAAAAAGAAACAAGTTTTTGATGCAACTCACACGCAAGCATTTCCGGGTACGTTCTACGTTATCCAACAAAAAAAAAAGTTTTTGAATTTTGTTTTTGAATGGCAATTAGAATGTTAATGTTAAATTGTAGTCGAATGAATGTCCAGTGATGTCCAAAGAAGACATCGAGATATACTCATTCTACAAGAATCAAATCTTTTGCCTGAGAGCATACATTTCCTTCGTAATTGAAAAGTTAAGAAAAATCAACAACTTTTACTCAAGGCTATTCAAATTTCGGGGGCTGTACTATTACGACTTCAGGGTTCGCCTGTTCACAATTTGCGCAATTATAAAATTAGTCAAAGCGGTCTAGAAGGCAGAAGCTCATAATGCTCAGAAGCTCATGGAGGATGTCAGTGCAGAATGAACGTAACATAAGGGGTGGCGTAAGGTTCCATTGTTGGGCCAGATCTATTAACGATCAACGATCTTTTGAGGGTGCAGTTACCAAATGAGTCACACTAGGTATGGAAATTGGATCATTGCTTTGCAAACACTCGGATTATTGATGATACCATCGAGTTCGAAAAGACGATAAAATGTCTTGCCCTGATGACAGATTCAAAGATGCGCTTTTTCATTCAAATTCGAGCGCTCCTGGAATTTACCCACTTAACCACCTCATAGACCATATTGGTTCTCAGGCTTAAGATCTCTATGAAGAGACAAGGTGTTCTGTGTGTTTCGTTTGTCTAACACACTGTTTTTGGCACGATACCTTTTATGCTCTAAGCTTCGACAAGGGAAAGGCTCGGGATGTCTTTGCTGGGGAAGCAAGGTACAGAAGGGATCCAAGCAGAGGGAAAGGGCTCTTACTCTGTGGCAGAAAAGCTGAAGAAACGACGCAAGAGACGTGTTAAGTAGATAAAGTTGAATAGAGGCAAGTAGATTACGTGTCTTATCGAGAACCTGGTGCCGGGGCTCATAAAAAGACACAGAAAGAATGAGGCAAGGGGGTTTTCAGTCTTCCCAAAAATACTTCCCTGTTTTTCCCGGGATGATGAATGATAGCTGCTTCACCTTCTTTACAAGTAAAGTAGTAGTAAAGTAATGTGACAAATGGTCCCAGGTTAGCTACTTGGGTATAGGTATAGGTTTCGCTTCTAGTTCATCTGAAGGCCGACGCTCTAGAAGTGGACTGTCACGCCATTGCTTGGTCTAATTGTTAATCAATTCTTCTGAAATTTCTCGCATGTATTTGAAAATTTTGTCAGCACAGTTCAAAGATATGTGTATACTTTGCCTACATTTCAATCATTGAGATAAGCTCTCTTGAAACAAATTGCCAAATACTTCGAACTTCCTGTTCAATGGCATACTGGCATTCACCAAATGCTTTTTAAACTTTTCTCCATGAATTGTGCAGTCAAATTACGTTCTCTGGTTCTTCCGCTCCTATACGGAAGTAAACACCTTTTTTATCTTTTTAATGGTCTAAACCAAAAACAACTGTAATCCTCGGAATTATTCCGCTTTCTTGACCTTATCCTTACGTTTCCTTAAATTTTTCCTTAACCTGCGTATCCCACTCATTTTTCATGCACAAAAACTACGACGAAAAAGGTTATGTGTTACCAACAATAAGAATTCAAACACCAACAGCGTATGAATGTAGCCTTTTTGTATTTCAAAGACGACTATCTTGAAATAACTTTCACATCCTGTCGTCAATCGCCAAATAGATTATTGTTATTATTATTGATAGACAAACCGATAAGTGAATGTTAATGCTTGTGATAATCCGGCAATACAAACATGCGCTGACTATAAACCTAAATAAGTAGTCGAAAGGACTACGGAAAATATCGAGCAGAACTTGCACTCTCGCTCCACGAAAATTGCGCTGAACACGACCGTGCCTATTATTTAGGGGTTTCTGATTTCAAAAATAAAATAAAATATTGATTAATGTTTAAAATGTGAAAGTCAAGTCCTCGATTCCCCATCCACGATTTAACTCATAAATGGAGTCTCTTGCAATTGCACCTAAGAAACTCCAAACTGACGGAGCGTAACATTTATTGGATTTAGTATTCACGCTCCACACATGTACAATGAAAAAAGTGCAGAAAATATTCCTTTCAGCCGAGCAAATGTCAAAGGACGTTCTCCTTTAAATAATTTGCAAATACATGTATGTTATTTAGCATTGAACTCAATTTACTTTTAGCTACACTTGGCAAACGAACGAGTCCTGATTTCGGATACACGCCATGTTCCTGTATTTAAATAAGAAGAACAAACTGGGGATGGGTAGAATTTTGCAAGTATCGGCGTTCTGAAGAATATTTTCTGAAAGGAATAAGCGTATCAGCAATGGGTAATCTAGCTTGAGAATGCTTCAAGTCTGGAGTGCTCATCGAGATTTTTCCACCACTCCACGTTTTCCCTGTATAATTTTCCTTTTTTATAGACCGTTGTAAATAACTGCGTGCTGTTTCGTTTTCATGGGCTGTAAAGTCTGCCATGGATGAACTCCATGCAATGATTATTTTCCGTGAGTAAGACCCGAGCATAATCTCCTTATCGAACTATCTACGTGGCCTTGAAATCACTTAGGCTCGAACCGGTGGCGGGTAGACGCGAATGTCTCATGGACGGTGGATGCAAATGTGTCATGAGCGAGAAATTGGCACGGTTCGCTAGAAATTTAATTTCTCATTCTTCGTCTAACGTTTCGATAAAACACAATTCCTCCAACCATGGCCACCTCCTCAACCTCCATAGGCCACCCTCGCCACCCACCGAATCGAAGGAAGCTTATCAATGTTCCGCTGATCTGTCACTGGGTACACTGAAATGCTATCCTTGAAAAGGGGGAGGCAAGACGGAATCAGTGTGTAAAAGAGTTGTAAAGGATTCCCAAGTTGAAGTATTTGTCTTGATAAAATTTCGTTGGAATCCTAGCAAGTGAAATTTTCAGTTGAGCGGAAAATGAATGTGCGTTCCAATATAAACGATCGCTCCCCTCCAGGCAGGCGACGCCAGGGTGAGGGTTGAAAGCGTTACGATTTTGTAGCAACATTGAGCATTTTGCATTCATTACATTTACAGAACTCGTGTGAGCCTTCCGCTACCAGGCAACAGGGAATCGCAAGCACACAGCAGAAGCCAGCAGATGTACGTGGCAAGGATGCGGGACAGAAAGCTATAAATTCAACAATACGAAATGCGAGCCATATTTTCAACAATGGAGTGTTGATGTTTATAAAATATGTAATTTCTAACTCTAATGGCGTGGGGAGGCAATAAAATAAGTGAAATTGATTGGGCGGCTTTTAGACAGATAAAAAGTCTATTCCGGGAATTATTTGAAAAATTGTTGAACATGCTAAGGGTGAAATTCATTCAGCAAGTGAAAAATGTACCATCGTTGCTAGTTAAACAAATTTATGATTGGGAAAAGGAAACTCGGCAATCATTGCACGCGATGTTATCAGGGAACAAAGGAAGCAACTCAAATGATGAACTTTGCCTCTCAGCTATATTTAGATTGAGTTTACTTCAATGTTGCCTGCATTAAGTGTCCGAAACAAAATTGTTATAATATCTAGTAAGGACTAATACAAACCGTCCAAAATAAATGATTTAGAGAATATTTAATCCGAAACAACTACAGCAAACACGACATGTGCTGAGAAGGCGATAAGGATTATCTTCAAATCTACAGAAATGGCCAATGCAACCTGCATTATGTTTGCCGTGGACGCAAAGGGAAGTTTTTATGGTACAGTCAATAGGGTGATAGAGTTTGCTTTTCCAAGTGGCAGTTGAATTTTTGGTGACTAAAATGTTACTGTCATGAAAGTGACTGAATACTAACCCCTGAATTCAACTTAATTTATAGATATTTGAAAAGCTTTCAGATGTGGATAATTAGAAATTACCTACATTCAGCAAGAAATTTCAGTTGAAGTCTGATCTTTGTCGCAAAGCTGGTTCAATGGAGGATACTAGTTATGTCTAAGGCTTTCATACTTGGTCCAGACCTGGAGAACGTTTCCTACGACAGGCTACTGAATATCGAACTGTCCTAGAATGGAATGAGGAGAATGGCGAGAATAGTAATGGTCGTTTCGATAATGAATATAGTCACTAGAGTAAGAATGGTCAAGGGTGGCGATATTTGCTAAAATTGGACAAACATCCTTAAAATCAGGCCAATTGGTGATAAAACAGGAGCTGCTGGCTCGGCTATCAACTGTTATTTGCTCAATTTTGGGGACGATTGCAACAAAAAGGCCATTATTGATGGCTGTTGATCAGTCTTCGCTTCTTTACGTAGCAGATATGTTGCTTAAAAGGAACTGTACCCTAAATGGCTGGCGTAAGTGCAGTAACTATGGGAACTACGAATTGCATTAAGCCGTTGTATAGACCCAGAACCCAAACATTTCAATTGTTGACTATTGCCATATTTTTTTATTTTTCAAGGACTGCTTGATATCTCACAGGTTTTCTTTTAAATTCGAAGATGTTCCAAGGATCACTTTAAAAATATGGAGTTATTTATGGGAAAACTATTAGTGATTGTGACTCGCAAACATACATTGTACCTGCTAAATCTTATGGTGGGGCCATTTAAGGTTTGAAATTCAGATATAAAAAAAACATTGAATATTTTTTCATAGGTATGAGTAAATTGTATACATTGAACATTGAATTGAACATTAAAAATGATTTATAAAAGTGAGTATGAATTTAGAGCTCGATGATTGTAATACTTAAAATTAAAATTAAAATTAGATTGTAATACTTAAAGTAAAAATTAAAATAGATTAATTTGTAAATACCAAATAAAAAAATACCTAAATGTATAGTTAGCGCAACACTTGTCCTCAGGTGCTTTCCACAGAAAAAAAGGTCCTACGGAGTCTAGTCGCAATTTCCAGGTGTCCAATTGACAGCAGCATTTCGGCTGATTATGCGGTTTGCGAAAAAAACGTGAGCTACGTTGACAGTATGGTTTCTATTGAAACCATATGTCATATTAGTGTTGTTGCGCTTTAGCTAGGTGTCCGACTTGTTTGCTCTTCGCAAATATTAGCAATAGTGAATGAAACACACCCGAATAATTTAAAATTAGGTGCTTGAAATGTTATTCTTAAAATCAATTAAACTTTACAATTATTTCACTAAATCACTATCTCACTTATTCACTTTTATGAGTTCACCTTTACATTAATTAATCAATCACTTTTACAATCACTTTTACTTGGTACTTAATTTCGAATACGATTTTATTTCACAACACTTTTACCGCACTACTTTTAACCCGCACTGTCGCTCGCTTCTTTACTTCATTCACTACTTCTTCACCTTCTTCCACCACATCACTTCTCTGTCCTGCAACGCGCTAATGAAAGCCTCCGTTGCTACATCGTCCCGATGATCTGGGTCGTATGCGGGGTAAGCAAGCGTTTCAGTATCCTGGGCCAACTGCTGTAGGATTTCACCTAGTTTCTGCATCCGGTTGCGCAGTTGATCGGTTGAAGCAGATCTACAGCTTCAGGTGATTATCTCCATACCTCATATCGAGTGCGTTCATGATAGCAATGGAGCTTGACTGCGACTCGACAGGGACAGTTTGAAGTATTTCCGCAGCTGAACCTCTCAGGGCAAGAATTAAGGCTGTTGCTCGCTCCAGGTCATTCCAGTAATTCGTTTGAGCGGCAGCTTCAAACTGGGTTTTGTAAAGGCTCCAAGCTATTTGTCCATCGAAAGTTGGTGGTTTTATATTCCTTGTTGAGATACTGGCTGTACTCGTTATCGGGCTCGGGTTACTCGCTATCGGGCTCGGGTTACTCACTATCGGGCTCGGGTTACTTACTATTGGGACCGGGCTACTCGTTATTTCTATCGTTTCGTCTATCGTTACTTTGGCTTGCTTTAAGTCTTCTTTTATTCTTTCAATCTCTTCCCGCACCGTCTCCACTTTGCTCATCCTTTCTTCCACTCTATCCATCCTTTCTTGGAAACCTTCAATTTGAAGGTTAAGCTTTCGGCTTAGTTCACCTAAATCTTCTCTTAGTTCAGCTGATTGCTTGTCGAATTTCTTGTTAAAGCCTACAGATTGCTGGTCCAGTTTCTGGTTCAAGTCTGCTGATTGCTGGTTGAACGCTGTTGACTGCCAGTCGAGACTGCTTCTCAAATATTTACGTGAAATATACAGTTCTTCAGATAAATGAGCAGCTTATGTTGATGGCTATTCCCGAACACTCTGAACTACGCACACTACTGCGTACTCGTCCGTACTCGCACTGTACTCAATCCAACAACAATTGTTTCCAACACGTTTTCATTTTCACTTTTTATCCAAAAGTGATCCATTTTCACAAGCCCGCTTCACATATTGATCCAAACACTGCTTTTTTGACACATCTGTTTTGTGAAATTTTTTTTTCGTACATTTTTTACATTTTGAGGAGAAACCCTACAACTTTGGAAATAAGTTGTAAATATTGGATATTGGATGATGAAAATGGGTGAAATATCTGAAAAAAATCGTTATATTTTATAATATCACTACGATCGCAGGCTCGTGGAAAAAATTGTGGTGCCTACGGTCAAACTACTTTATCAAAAACAAAACCCAAGAGATGCTTCGCTCGCTTTCGTTCTGGTAATTTTGATGTCAAAAATGCACCTCGCTTAGTTCAACCAATCACTGGAAAAGTCGGTGAAATCTTACAAAAAAATAAAGAAGACCGACATAATAGTAGCTTTGACATTGCTAAGGAACAGTTTTGAACCATTTGCGTAAAGCTGGATGCACAAAGAAGCTCGACGTTTGGGTACCGCATGAATTAACACAAAAAAATTTTATCGACCGGAGTTCCATTTGCGAAATGCTAATAAAACGCAACGAAATCGAGCCATTTTTGAAGCAAATCATTACGGGCGATGAAAAATGGGTAAGATACGAGAATTTTGTTCGGAAAAGATCATGGTCAAAAAAAGGTGAAACATCACAAACGACTTCAAAGCTAGGATTAGCACCAAATAAGGTTATGCTGTGTGTATGGTGGGATTGGAAGGAAATTGTTTATCATGAGGTGCTGGAACCTGGCCAAACACTCAATTTGGCTCTATACTGTCAGCAATTAACCAGATTGCAACAAATAATTCAAAAAATCGGGCAGAATCGATCAATAGAAAGGGCTTGTTTTCCATCATGACAATGTCAAACCACACACAGCTGTGATGACCCGACAAAATTTGGCAGAGCTTGGCTGAGAAGTTTCGATGCATCCGCCGTATAGTTCAGAACTTGCACTATGAGACTACTATTTGCTTCGGTCAATGCGAAACTTCCTTCGAAGAACGTACATCATTTTTCGAAGAAGGCGCAAACTGTCCTACCAGCCAAAAAAGTGATGGCCGCCATCTTCTGGAATTCGCAAGGTGTGATTGGTCGCTACAAGGATAAACTGCTCACAGGAATTTACTATGACGAATGATTGGGCCGATTCCAACCCGAAAAAATTGCTCATCCACCATGACAGCGCACCAACTCAGGTCATCTGTTGCCGCCACTTGTCAAATTGGTTGAATTGGGCTACGAACTGCTACCCCATCCACCATATTTTTCAGATTTGGCCCCGTGTGACTTTTTTGTTTCGAAACGTGAAGAAGTCACACGCCGGGCAGAAATTTGAGTCGAATGAGGAGATCATTACCGCCACGGAAGCCTACTTTGCAGACTTGCAGAAAACGTATTTTCCAGACGTGCCGGACGGGAATCCAGTAAGGTCTTATCGGACCACTTTGGCACATAATAAACATAATATTCTGTGTTCATAATATTCAATTGTTATAGACCAATAGAGTATATGTGAGGCTCCATATCTGATACCATCTAGGAGTTGCTTCGTCCACATTTGGTAAGGATGAGGCCAACGAACTTGAATCAAGCTGCAGTCATGCGAGTCATTCCAAACCATATCCATCGAAGTTAGACGCAGCACCAACAGTGGTGAATTACTGTACAAGAGTTTTGGTATTCCTCCATTATGGTTTTTAGTTGCCACTTTTATTGTATTGCAATTGTCTAAAAACTGTCGTATTGCTCTTTTATTTGTAATTTTACTTGATTTTCAGACTGTCTCGGAAAATTTACCAGTACCGCTTTCCGCATCTAGTTTTAAACAATTGGCGCAGATCACGACTTCGCTTCCAGATGTAAGGCCTTGCGCCGTCAATTTTTTCATCGCAAATTAAATTTAATCAAGCTCCCGTTTGCCGAATCTCCCCATTGGTCCCCAAGTGGCAACATCATTCTGTTCATTCCACATATAAGTCAAACGCATTGGTGAGGTTTTAAACGGAAAAAAGTCATTTTGTGGCACTTACGAATTTGGACACGTAAAATGTTAGAAGAACACCAGTCGGAGAGAGTGGTCAAGTCATCTTGTAGAAGCTGATGATCCTGCAGTGACCTAATTGACAGATAAATTTTAAAATCATGAGCATACAAGAGGCAAGGAGAGGAGACTACAGATGGAAGGTCATTAATAAATAAAAGGAAGAGAAAAGGTCCTGGAATAGAATTTAATTTGGTACTCACAAGTGGTGCGTCTGTAAATGAAGAAAAGTAACATACATGTATAGTGGCATGATGTTGAGCATTGTCTCCATTGCAGTGTTTGTATAGACCAACGGTATGCGTAATGCAGATGCAGCCCGTTCGCAGGATCGGCTCTAGTTCCTTAGCAGCAGTTTTCTTTTGTAGTATCAGCGAATATACCGAAACCTCATTTGTTCTTATTGGTCTAACTACTGCTGCGTCTATTCAGGAGGCAAATTCAGACTTTAAGTCCTAAGTTTTTGCCCTTTCTTATATTTTCGTATATATATATACTTTACTTTCTACTCTGTATACTTTCGTATATATATGTAATAGCAATGTGAAACTCTCCCTCTGAAGCTCTCTACTCTCCATCATAGCCTTGGATTCCAAGTTTGTTTACTATCCAAGGTTGTTCCTGGGAGTTTTACCAGGCTTACCAATTTTATATGTGTTCCAACTGTCATCAGTTACAAGCAACAATGTTTCTAATTGATGGCGCTTCAACTAAAGTAAACGCTGGGTTTTGTCGGCATCAACATACAGACTCTTTAATTTGATCCACTTGGCCAGAAATGAGACATGTATCAGAGGTAATACGGTTTTTGGGAACCTTCTGCTGATAAGGTCAGTACTCTCTTACTCTTTTGGTGATGAAATTTCATCACGGACAAAAAAGCTAAATCTAAGATGATAGGGAAACCAACTATATACATAACAAGGGATATAACTTATTCCAGTGCATAGTAATTTCCTATTAAATGTAAATTGAATATATTTTGTATAATGGAACGCATTTTTTTTGTTTTTTTGTTTTAGAGTCCAGAAAAGAATTCTTCATAAATTTCAGCTGAACTCAAAAACTTTCTCAAGAAAAAGAGTACTTTTCCCAGTTTAGATACTTTGTTATTACCATTTCGTTCCCACAACGACTAACACCAAGACCTTACTGATACATTCCGTTGGAATCCTTTTCCGACATGATTTTCCCATATTTTCTGCGAGCATCCATAAATTACAATTAAAATGCCATCGACGTGTTGGTCTTCACACTTCACCAGTTATACTGCAAAAAAGGCTCGGTTGGATGGAATAGCACATCTGTAGGACTACTCATTCCCATTCAAGAGGTTTCCCTAGAAAAGAGGAAAATTTCGATCCGTTCACTGGAAAAAGAAAAAATCAAAATCGAATTTCACTTTTGCCAACTGACTGCTGTCAGCTTCATTTCGATGCGGCTATTAATCTGCATAATCCTTCAGTCAATGCATCTTCTGCAAAAAGCATTTGGAAGGACGATCTGAATCCTGTCCTCTTTTGCTTGTTTATGAAGCGGAGGACGACGTACATTCTACAATCCCCAAATCGCGAAGTGGAACGAGATTTCCAAAAAAAACACTCTTTAATGACTTTGATTTTGGTACGTAAAAGAATTTCAGGATTATTGGAGAGATATTTGCTTTGTGGTTGACATTCCCAGATTGCAGAGATGATAATTGAATTTCGTTGTAGAGATAAAAGGGATATTCACGCTTCTGCAAACTGACATCTTTCTGATCGGATAACTTGAAGCCTTTTTTCACTTCACCGACGCGTACTTTACAATCCCTTCCAGTGAATGCCATTTGAATTGCAGCCAGGATGACATTCAACGAATGGAGTGGTATAAAGGGAAAACCATGCATGAAAACTTCCCTACCGTTCTATTTGGGAATTCTCTTAGCACAGTCCTCGCTATTTATTGATATTTTTGGTCAAAACTGAACCGTGGTTTTAGTGTGTGCAATGTAAAGTCTGTTTACCTGTCACAACGAAATCTATGGCTAGGATGTAGACTGCAACTATTTCCCAGGAGCGAATAAGCTCACGTTCATAAATCGATGCTTATGCTAGCATTTTGCATTTTTTTTGTATTGAACTAGGTTCATACTTTGGAAATTGCTTCGACGGGATGATTCCAATTCACTCTATGAATTAATGCGACAGGATCAAAGGCCATGGGAGGGATTCAACCGTTTCGTCAAATTTTTATAGACAATATACGGTGCAGACTCATATGCAAGAATTGTAAATTTGATACCAGTGCATCAACCGATGCGTTTTCGCTAAACAGTAGAAAAACGGAAATAACAGTTAGCAGGCGAATTGCAAGTTGCATTAAAATCCTAAAAAAGTGTCACAATTGCAAATGGATATCGAAAGGAACAGGGAAAGCTGAGTTTTAAATAGGAAAAATAAATATTCTAGTTTGTAGCACCTTGCGGTTCCCGGGAGGGTTTTGGTAATTTTTCATGATTCAGGCAACATCCTGGAACTCAAATCAAAATTTGATACGTTGTGAGCTTTGTTCGTATATTTCGAAAGTTCCAAGATATCCTGCAGAATTCCAGGACAAGAAAACGATCTTACCCGTTTCAGAAATAAAAACGTTGGATATTCTGAGTTACAAACATAAATTGCTGAACCTGGAAAGCATAAAGTTTGTTGTGCGCTCCTTTGCAGTGTACCTAGAGCAACTCCTTGATCAGGAAGTAAGTTTCCAGTTTGTGTTTTCTCCAACAGCACAAAGTACCGCAGTATGAAGCGATATGCATTCAAATACGTTTTTTTTCCTCAAAATTATTGCTGAGTTGGTAAACACTCTGTCCTTGATTGTATTTGGGTCCGTTGAGACGAATCTCGAGTATGCCTTTTAAGGATCCCACTGAGCATATTTAGTGTTTTCTTTTTTGTCTGCTTCGATTCAAGCTCGAGACTTCATCTCCCTATAGACTTTGATGAAGAGTTTCAATATTCAAAGCCTGAAATATTAGGTCATAGAGTCAGACGTTTTGCCTGAGCTACTGATTTCTAAAAAAAACGTAAGTTACAAATTTCTTGATGGGCCTGCTGTAGTATTGTTCGATGCAAAATGACACCTAACGAAAACTACGAAAACCGATTCAAGTCCCCAAATACATACTTATCGTTTTAACATAGACAGTTTTATACAATCAACTCCTTTGACAATGATCTTTAACCTTGATGCTCGTGTAGGTAAAATAAATATCACATATTGCAATTTCCAAAAAATTTATATTTTCGTTCGTTTTCGTGTGTAGTCGTGAAAGCGTTTAATAATTTACAACTCTTGATCATAAACGGAATAATTCGAATCGAACATTAAACATAACTTCCAATAAAATTATGTAAGACTCCTGTCATAAACTTAAACGAAAACTTAAAAATTATACACAAGTATAATCGCTTACAATTTCGAAAGAGATTAATCGATAATGGAATAGTACAAAAGATCAAAGCTAACAAAATAAAATGCCATACGAGAGTAAATACAAAATAGAAGCGTATTTGTGAGAAGATCAACTTGATGTCTAAGCTTAAACACATTTATATCCTTTTTATCTAGTTTGTAATATCATATTCAACATTGGGACAACACTTTTTAGACGTTTTCTTTTTTTCTCTATCTCTCTTTGTATCTTCTTTCACATTAACATACTATCTAAATAATTAATTAGTTAGTGATCCTTGGTTTCGATAAGTAACATGCTAAGATATTATTAGAGCTTAATATTAAATAAAGTGATGCCAGGATCGGCTGATCCCGAATCTAAACATTGAAAGTTCGTTACACTAGACAGAGCAATTTCTTCCAAAGCGGTGGTGTCGGTGGCAAGCGATTTGGTAGAAGAGCATCCCATATTGCTGCGTCAAAGGCATCCTTGACATTAACCTGAATTGAAAGGGTGAAAAGGTAAATCGATTAGTAATTTAAACTTCAATTATAGCTTTATGTGTATGGTAAATGACAAAACCACAATGTCTGTTCTTAGCAATAAACTTAGAACTAAACAATTTGAATCGGTAACAATGGAAAAACCAGCAACGTATGGACTGTGACACACTGTTGGCATATAAGCCTATTTAGTCTGGATTGTAAACTTAAGACAATGCTTTTAAGCTTATGACTTTTTCACTACTTGGCTATTATATCCTGCAAATGTTTATTTTGACATCAATTTAAACGTCCGAATAATTGCTGTTAGAGATTTTATTACTGGTGTCAGAAGTGGGCTGAAATGTGACTGAAAAGTTGAGCCGGGTATTCTCAATACTCAGTTTTCCCACCGATATAACAAAATCAAACCAGTGGTGTCCGCGGGCTTTTCTCACGTAGCGAAGAAAATCAAAAAAGAGCTGGACAAGATTATTTTCAAAAGAAACAAGTAATAAAACCACATTAGTCTTCAAGGACAGAAAAATTCAATCAAATGCCATTGAGGATGGTGCTTATGATTATTTAAAAGTGAAGGACAGCTGGTGCACACGCCACGAGTTTGAAGTTGAAGAAGATTGAATAAATTTTGTCAAAACAAACTCGCTAATTTTAGTTATTCAAAGAGCTATCAATCTTACGTGCAAGGACCTGTGAAAAGAAAAACAGTTGAAGGAATCATTAGGAGCAAATCTCCATTGGTTTTGACATTTGCACGATAGCATTTTTACTTTTGCTCCAAAATCGTTTAGACTTCAATTTTCGCTGTATTTATCCATAGAAGGATTCCAATTAGCGGTATTGTGGAAGTTTCAATAAGCCAGGAAGCGCACGCTTATATTAACAGCCATGGTCAAACACGTAGCTGTCAATTGTGACCACAGCAATGAATGAATTATCGTTTAAATTGTATTTGAATTTTTAAGTACGTTTTCATTAAATTGCAATTTTAGCTGATCTCTCGGATATCTGTCAATTGGATTGACGCAATGCTTTACAATTCTCGTTTTGCCACAAATTCGAGCAACTTCCTGTTGGCATTTGGATCCATAGAACCTGTGGAATGTTGTCAAACCTATTTTATAATTTTGAAAACATTTTTCCATGATGAAAGGATTACAGATTATACAACACTGTGACAGTTGATGCTACCTGAAGAAGAGGTTAGACCCGTGGCCGAACTGCATACACCATTTGAACTACGGCCAACTACTCACCCTTAAGAGAATACATAATTTTTTGACTAGAATTTGTGTGGATTTGACGAGAAAATGAATCAGGGACGCCTGAAACTGAAGAGGCATGCCGAGATATGTAATACACTCTAGCAGAAAAAACAGGAGAAATAGAGCGAAATCTTCTGAAGTTGTCCATTTCCAAACATATTGTTTGTAGCTTCTGGATCTCAACCAATCAATAGTTTGCTCTATCATAGCAAAAACACGAATTGCGATTAATTTTGATTTTCATTTTCAACAACATTCTGGTGTAGCACATGCTTTCAAAGCAACAGGCTGCTTATTCAAGACTTACTTGTTAACAATACGAAGATCGTTCGTAAATTGAGGTTCGCAAGCCCGCGAAAAGATAGGGAGATATTATTCTATCACAAGGTGCGTGTTTTTATCATACCACCGAAACCCATCGGTTGTTGGAACAAAGTGCAAGGAAGAAGGAGAAATATTTAGACTGTCTCGTTTCGGAAGTCAAAACCTCAGCATATTATTTCACTCCCGAAACCAAAAAGTAATCACCCATCTTTTCCATGAGCAAAAACGTTCAGTCAAATTCAGGCTGCTAAAAAAGTTATGGGAACCGTCTTTTGGACCATGAGAGGGGTCGTATTTGTTGCTGTTTTTCCTGCACAAAGAACCACAAATTCTGGGAGATATTGAAACATGCACAGAAACCATAAACTGGCAATAAAAAACATTGGGAGAAACGCATTGGAAATGGCAATGCTCAATTCCAGGTCTGTGCTCAAATGCACATTTTGACAGGACTTCCAGGCCCCTTTCCCAAACTGTTACGAACTCACCCCAACAGATCAATCCTATTTATTGCCAAAATCGAAGGATAATCTGGATAGCATTTGCTAAAATACAGATGAAGTCAAAGAAGAGATTACTCGTTTTCTGAGAAGGTTGACAGTTGAATTGTGTGACAAAGGTACACAAAGGATATGCTTCGTAGATAAAAGTGATTTCCTAGAAACGATAATGTTGTGCTAAGTACTAAGAAAATAAATAGTGCCGTCTAGTTTTGAAACCATTGGAAACCCTACTTTACAAGCGACAATGCATTTAGCGTTGAAGTTTTGTAGTTTGTATTAATTCTGAGCCGATTAAAACATCGCGATTGAGTATCGAAAGCTATAACGAAGTGGAGCAGATATTTTCAGACATCGAAATCACCAAAGAATGTCAAAGGATCCATTTTCTATCATGACAATGATAACTCTAGAGTGAGTGATAACTCACTCTAAACTTGTTAACGGACGACGGTGGGAAGAATCTAATTTGCTCCGATTCTTTTCAAGCGCTAACTTTTTGGATAGGAAGCACTGAGTAATCCTATTAGTCTGAGATTCAAACTCACCCCTTTCAATTATCCCATCAATGATCAGACCCAGAATCTACACTAGCTTAAGGTAACGACCGGGAACATCAGGGTTAAACTTAATGGTTTGCTAGATTGCATCGCTCTATTGCATTTTTCGACGAGCAAGGAAGATCTTTTTTTTTTGTACTCCGAACAAAGTTCCGCCGTCCTGAGGTGGACAGACCCACAGACCGAAAAAAAGCGTATATGTGATACAAAGAAACAAAAAGGAAAAAGGGAGCATCGTACGAAAAGTAACAAAAGAAGCTTTGCTACATTTTGCGAGCATCGATCCGAGATTCTCTAACAGAAGTGAGGAAAATACTGATCTACAGAAGCTAGCACAAAACGCCATAGACAATACACGCTACTGTTGCTGCTAGTAAAGTTAAGGCCCAGATACAATACTGCGTGATGGCGATGCGAGAGCGCGATGCGATTCTCACACGTCGTCGCGCAACACATTCAATGTACAATACACGCGATGCGAGGAAGAATAATTTTCCTATGACAGATGTCAAATTGGTGACGTTTCGAATGAACTTTGATTAAAATTATTTTTCATTTTTCAAAAATATCCAAATTATTTTCTTCGTTTGGCAAATAATAGCCTCAACAAGGATGCACGAAATTTTCATTCAAAATTCATTCCGGATAATCCTCCTTAATAAGTAATTAAGACGTTTGAATTTCAAATTTCATTTAAGCGCCATAGCGCATCTGACAAACGTCACGCACCTCGTTGTTTCTGGTCTTGCATTAACGCATTGCATTCATTGTACGATGTCGTATACAAACGCATGTTACGAAAACGGGTTGACATTTGCTGCGAGACTCTCGTCGCGCTCTCGCATCGCAGTCTGGCACTATTGTATTTCGGCCTTAAGAAGACGGCTGATGTTCTGGAAAATGTAGTCGCTATGAAAGAGGCTCACGTGGACCAAAACAATGCCAGCGAATGTTAGGCTGCCGACGTTTTAAGAATGGTATGCATGCGAAGATCCTAGGAGAAATAGTTGCTTGCCTGAATATCAATTCGAACGAACCGATGCAAACTTACGATGGAGTGGGTCCTTCAAGTAAAGATGCTCAGCTGCAGAGACCAGGATAGAATATGTCGAACCTGAACAAGCAAAGATAATTCTTTACCATGATATCAAATTTTTGCCGCATATCGTGCTTCTCTGGATGAGCGTATCATCAACAGAAAGGCATCAACAGTAAGCGCAAAAACATAAATCCCGTAAAGGGTGTTACGTATTCCGATGTGTAGGCGATATTAAACAATCGAAAACAAAATATATATATATATATATATGAATAAATGAATAAATACATAAAATAACAAATAATTGTATTCATATAATACAAATAATTGTTAAGTTTTTTAATGTACCCATATTTTTAAGTTAAAGGAAAATCATACGAGATGAAATAGAACGAAGAATAGAAATTGTGAATCAAGGGATGTATCGATGTATCGAGGTGTTTAACCCCAGAAGACTCGAAACACAAAACCACAAAGCCCAAGAGAACATTAATATCGAGGCCAAGAAGACAGTAACCAGGCAGCAGAGGTGTTCAGGACGCAGCGCAGCGGAATTCCTTGACGTCTCGCAAACAAGCAGAGGTGGTCAGAGGTAGCGCAGCCGAAGCAAGTGAAGTCCCGAAACCAACCTGAGGTGGAGATTCGTGCTAGAGGAAGCATAGGTGGTCAGAATCAGCGCAGCACAATTCACGTATATTAAATATTTTATATTTTCTTATTTATTTGATCCTATCGATTTATTTATTAATATTATATAATATGAAGGAGTAAGCTTCTGTGTGTATATATATGTGACATGGAAGGATCAGGGCTTAAATAATGTCCTAAAACCCTCACGCCCGCGCGGTGAGCTAGTCGGTTAAAAGTAACTTCCTTCGGCCGCCATTATGCGGGCTTTGTATTTTTAAATAACCATGTCTATCTAACCTTAATCCTTTCTTTCGCTACAGGTGCGACCTATCGGTTATATTTATATTAATTTATTTAATTAATTATTATTATTTTTTTTTTTTTTTTGAAAATACATCACAACGGACCTAATAAACTTATAGTTAAGAATGAAAAGTCCTTCTCAACATTATTCACGCCAACGTCTTGGTGACAGACTTATATTTACAGTCCTGAAGCAACAGCTTCAGTCCTGCGTGCGAGATTCTCTGACCACGAGAGGAAGGGACAGTTCCTGAAGAGAAATCCTACTCTAACTGAAATTGGTTCTCATAATTATTTTCAATGAAAGCACGAATTGAATTAATACCTCAAAGAAGTTTCTCATTCTATCTGAAATGATTGTAACACTTGCCAATATTTATTTCGTAATAACTCATTAAATTTCCGAAACTTCGCCATTCTACTTTACACATTTTCATACTTTATTACGGATTACAGTAATATATTATCAGAATTTGCAAAATTTCCAAGCAGTATTTCATCAGAGCAAAGCCAATCTGGAGTTCTTAGTCCTTGTTGAATTTTTCAGATATACGAACAGAAACATAAAGTCGGAGGCTGGATTCTGTTCTAAATAAGCATTGAAAGGTTTCCAGGTAAAAATAATAACACAAGTTCATGACAAGCTCCCAGAAAGTTGAAGGAAGTATTTATGAGTAAAGTTTTAACATGCTCCTAAGAATTCGATCTCTTTTCAAAGTTATTGCAAGGGTGCGTCTACATTCTGTGATTATACTTGAAAAGTTCGTGGTGTGTGTTGTTTGTAGACACAAGTTTAGATATGATTGACATAGAATTTTAAGGATATATCACATTTAGTTGAGTCAATTCACATGGAAAGAAATTGGAAAAATTATTAAATTACACCTGGCAACCGTCGAACTGGTATGCAACTAGTAAGGACCTAGTTTTTTTCGGAATGAAAATTTTGTATTGAATAGCGAAGATTGAAATGCATCTGTATGTTGACTGAAGAAAAAACATCGCAAATGTACTCGGATGAATTCAATTTAAACAGGATTATATGAAGGAAATCAGGTATTGAAAAAAATGCAAGCAATTTTTTCTCTTTTAGTTTTCTAAAGCGTTAGAAAATGGTATTTTTCTTTTTAAATGAAGAAAGGTTTGACATTGCGTTAGGAGTCAATCACACACGGATCCTTCTTCCTCATCCCGTCATTTGGGGTGACTTCCGCAGGCTTCAATAAGCGGTTCAAACAAGTGAAATCCAGGACGATAAATTTTGCTTTGAACTTTAGTTCATTTCTTCGAATTTGGTGACTGTTGGAGTTTCAGCAGATCTCCAACATTTCGATACCCTGCTTATAGTGGTCCACGTTAAGTCCCTCGAAACACACATTTGTTTCATACTCCAGCTCTACATTTAAATAAAATCTCTTCCCGGAGAGCTAACTTCTCAATTGGGGAACAGGAAATAGTTGCTGGGGACAAAATCAGGCAAACACGGTATGCTCAACCAATTCGTGTTGTAACCACTTCTATTATTCGCTCGTTTCGTGAGCTAAGGACAAAATCTCGCAGTGTGATAATTGCACGACCTGGTTGCAAACAACCTGCTCGATTTTCGACGAAACATACATTGACAATTTGATTACTTTAGCTTTATTTTTGTTCAGTAAATCTAATTGCTTATAATTCCTGTTCAATAATAGAATCGTACAATATTTTATAACTCAAATTACAACTTTTAATTACTTGTTAATAATTTTTATGAAGACCAATTCAATAAAATGTCTTGTGGCATGTCGAAGGACACTTCCAATAATTTTTCAAATGTAAGGAATGTTAATGTCCATGCTGTCCGAAAAGTTTCTACTAGACACCCTATTTTTTTAAGCTCCGTTAATATGTGAAACATATAAAACAATTGACGACAATCATTCTATTCTTATAATATTAGCTCAGTGCAATAATTTAGCATGTTAAATGGATTTTTTTATATGCTAAGGCAACACCAGAGGCAGTCTATTCAAAAGTGTCACAGATAACCCGGACAACATATCATAAACGCCACCACATTTCCCTTTCCCATTCACGTGAATTATTACATCCTTGTTGGCAAAGATGACAGAGAAACATGTTTACAGGATTTCAGCATTTAAGGAAGATTTGCAGCACTTTATTGCAATTATAACGAAAAACTTCATAAGGTTGAAAACCTTGGTTGTCCACATCTTCTTTGGCTACAAACGATGCATAAGGACCTCCATATATTGTCGCGTCAGGCCACTCTAGAATTTTCTTGAAATCGATTTTTTTTGCATTAAATTATTTATACAAAGAAAATTATAAATTACAGTCGGAAAAAAGTTCTTACCACGCCATTTTTGAATTTTAGTTCGTTAGAAGATCAGAGCAGGTATACGGCAGATATAATTGTACCCATTTGTGTGTAGACTATTCTAGACAAGTTTAAACTTGTCTACCGTCTTTTTCAATCAGTTGGGCACAGCCAAGCATTTGAGAAGGACGCTACCCACGCTTGTAGTGATGCACTCTTATTTTTATTAATACTTCTGTGAGATAATTTCACCTGCAGAATTTTTAATTTATATTCACAATAAGTGATAAAGTGGTGTACAGAGAAAGGGGAAAAACGGTATATGGCAACAGCAAGTGACCGAAAGCGTCTTGAAGAAAACCATGAAATCGCCATGAGTTAGAAGCGCCAGATGACTTGTGATATATGTATGGTGGAACTATAAAACCAGCCTTCATAATTGCAGAACTGACTAATGAAAATATTCTAACTCGCTGCATCGGCGGTTACACACAAAATAGTAACGAAAGCTTCAACTCGACTGTGTGGGCATTGGTCCCGAAATCTGTCTTGGTACGAAAATAGTCTTGGATTTGGCTACCGTGGTCAATGATGCGCATAATGGAGGCAATGGACTTGAAAACCAGACCGAGAAGCTACGGAATGTGTCTGGAAATCAAAAAAGGGCGTATAAAGCAAAGAGTGATCGCTGTCTGAACGAGTAAAAGAGGCTAGGATCGCATCAAGATCAATCAGAAAAGAAAAACAAGGGCAGGACGATAACCCGGAATGTCAATTGTATTGCTGAGTACAGGTATGAAAAAATTATTCATATTTTCCTACTGCTCAAAGCTTCAAACGCGTTTATCTAGAAAAAATCCTAAAAACGTCTATATTTTCAGCCTCTAGAAAGCCTGAACCCTTAAATAATTAAATATTAAGTAAATATTAAAATTATTTTAACTGCATGTAAGGTTTTTTTTTTATTTAATAATGAATAGTATATGAATTGCTAAGTAGCACTAAATGTAAAATATTTTGTGCTACTGATTTTAAATGTTCACTTTTTCTTTGATAACAGCGAATAGTTTCTGTCGTGAAGATTATTTTTGATTCTCTGCAATTCCATTGATTTTCGGTTTATTTTCGTAATTAATGTACGCATATTCAGTATTGAACCAAGCATGCTTTGGCTATTATAAATCTTAGCTGACCTGATAAACCTTCGAAGTTACAAACATATTCAAGTTGTTTCAGCTGCTGTGCATCATTTTTAACAGCTTAATATAAAGAGAGCGTATCCTGTGCAGTCTTGCTGTAATAAAAACATACCAATCTCTCGACACGTAGACCCCATTCAACTTTTTCCGAGTTATGAAAAGTTTTCACAGATATTTTTCAATGAAATTTAATAGCTGCTGGCAATAAGCTTTCACTTCCGCCTCGTTTACCAACTAGATAACACTCTTTGAGAAATAATGGACCTAAGAATCAAGTAGGAAAACAGAAAAGCCAAACACCACTAAAAACAGGAAAAACTTCAACATCGACACGTTCCCTCTTTGCAATTTATGCTTAAAATTTTCACGTTCCAAAAGGTGTCGAAGAAAGAATCACATCGTCCTTGCTATCGTCACACTGCCTTTTCGTTATGTGTGGTTGGTCCCATCAAAGATAGAAAAGAACGGATTACAACTTTGCCATTCATCCCTTCGTAACCACTGACGTGGAAAGTTCAGGACATTCCATGTAGTTTGTGGTATGTGAACTTTGTATCGACCATGTTGAGGGTTCCAACGGGTTTGTGCAATACCCTCAGGTTTGTATTTGTATATGTATTGGGGTTTGGGAAGAAGTTGTGGTATTATCCCTTACCTCGCTTTGAATCGGAATGGGATTCGGCATTCTTACCTGTTTCAGTGATGAGGTCTCAATGTATTTGGCTCCGATAGATGTGGCCAGGTCCCAGGCTTCTTTCGACGATATTGGCTTCTCTCCATGCATCTAGAAAGATATCGCAAGGATAAGTGTACGAGATTATAGAACAGAGGAAGAGTTCTTGTGGCTGTTACAATTCAATTTTACTTCCTAATACGGTTGCAAACCTGATCCTTGCAGATATTGCACGAAAAAGATTTCGAACGGAAGGAAGGCGACACAAAATTCGAGTCCAACTTGCTATGGAATGCAGCAATTTATTTCCCGACAAGAAGTAATAATGGAACATAATCTGATTATAAATCAAACTATGTTAAGGATTGATAAGATATCATAAATGGATTGTTTTGCCAACTCTCCACAACTTGCGCCCGCCGACTAACGGCAGCAAACCAACATGAACTAATGGTCTCGAAAATCCAATTTTATTTCCCTCCGATATTACACACAATTCATTCGTAATTTAATTTCCTCCATTAAACTCCTCGTTTGTAGATCTTAAATTCCAATTTCATAGTAGCCACCTCCCTCCCAGTTCATGTAGCAAAAATAATTCTTCGAGGTATCGCCCGTACAATATAGCCTTGGCCTTGCGAACTTGAAGAAACCGATATGCAATAATATCATGAGCCACAGGATTCGTTTCGAAACAGATACTTTATCCTGCTTACCTGCAATTTGTTGAGCACAATGTTATCAGACCGGAGGTCAGCTTGCGTCCCAACAAGGACGAGGGCCGCCTTTGTTTTCGAGAATTTCGGTATCCACTTGTCTTTAATGGATTGAAATGATTCGGGTTTCACCAATGAGAAGCATAGCATGAATACATTACTATCCGGATAGCAAAGCTCCCTCAACGGATCCAATGTATCCTGACCCGGCGTATCGCAAAGTGTAATGTGCACAGGACTATCGTTGACCATTACTTCAGCTGGAAAGATATGCAAAAAGAAATAGAAGGGAAAATTATGTTTATGTTTGCATTGTGGATTGAAAAGAAATTTAAAACATAATGAACAATAAGAAATGGTTATTTGAGAGATGGAAATTTATAATCTTAAATTCAGTTGGTTGTAGCTGGAAGCTATTATATTTTTGTGTTTGCCGATGAGCAGCTCTTTTCAAGGAATATAATAAGTATGCAGGCTAAATTTTTTTACTATCGAACATCTTTTACCGTCCACAGTATGGTAAGGAATCAATAACTGTTGACTTTTTTCCTTATCATGTTGGTATCGTTGTTTCTTGTTTAAATGACCATTTACTGGGATTTTGTGTACAGTGCGTGGAACAGGTCCCAGACGGAAAAAAGAAATTAAACCAACTAAATGTGATCCTAACCAATGTAATCTCCGTCAATTCTCAGCACGAATTTTTCAAAATTGCCGACAAAAGATAATAGTCACTTGGGGCTATATCTGTGTTAAAGGGAAGATGCTCATTGCCTTAAAGTCCACGTTTCCAACTTAGTAGTCACTATACTTTGCGCCTTGAGGTCAGAAACGGGTTTCAATTCAAAATTACCACCAAATCAGTCGATTTTCAGTCCGTTGATTCCCAACCATTTATCCCTCACAGCATCTTGCAGCGGATGACCCTTCAGTTATAATGACACACGAGTTAGGTAGCGTCCTAGCACAAGAACCACCCCGCAATGCTTCTTGGAATCGGAGATAGAGTAGGTAGTAGTTGATTTGTATTTGTATTGCGTTTTTACTCAAGCGTTTCGAGAGTATATCTTTCATAAATGTAATAATGAGAAAGCATTTACGAATAAAATTAAAATTCTACTAATTTCAGTTACAACCCGTTCCATCGATAGTTACATACACACTGCCGTAGACACCAGGAAGGATACATTTTGTATACTAGACACTGTAGCTACAATTTTTCCCATCCAGCAGAAACATTTCTTCTTCTGCGAGGATTCTGTTATGATTAAGACCAGTTCCACTATATGCAGATTGCTTGGACTCACGGTCAGAACGATAAACCCGAATTCCATCACTTGTCACAAACCGGTCTAGAGGTGCATCCTTATCTTCACGGCGGAGAGTCGAAATCACGTATCATCACTTAACTCCTCGTTGCTTTAGTTGTGACGTGAGCATTCTCGGTAGCCAAACGAAAACATGCCAATATGACCGATTGGATGTTCGGTGATCGGTGCAGAAACGCCTGTAGGTGATCCTTCCATCAATTCTGTCAGTAGTCAGTTTCCTTTTTTTAATGGATTTGCGCCAAAATGATTTTTTCAAGCTTTTCGTTGTTTTCTGCAGTCCTTTCCCCAACACCATTTTCGGATCATCTTCAACCGAGTCCTTTTTTCAAGTCGCACTACCTGTGAAGAGGTAGTTTGTTTCATAAATCATACTTTAGAAATGACAAGAGTCCTTGTAAACAGAAAATTTTTCTTTTGAGATATTCTGAGGAATCGCTCGAGAAATTTTCACCCCGATTGACATTTTTCTTGTATGTTTATCTCTATAAATAAGCTTCCTCCTGTTCCGGTTGTTGATTTTTTGCCCTCGTTTGTGTGGGATTTTTGACAATTAGAATAGCCATGCATGGTTTGTTTAGTTTTGCGAAAAATATTCTCTCTTTTTTGTCGTCTGGAAAATATTGAAATTTTAATTTTACAGTTAAATTTTCTGTCACCCCAAAAAAACAATATCCATTATAAAATCCGACCAAATTTAATAAATTTATATAATTTTGCATTTAATTCTAAATACACTCTCGTCTACAATATTTTCGAAGATCAAACATCGAAATGGGTTCCCAGGAATTTTTGTCAGTTTATCAAACATAAGGACAAGGTTATTCACCAAAATAAAAGCGAGAATATTTATTAGCTCTTTAATGAACGGAAAATGGAATCTTGTGGAATGGAATCTTGAATCTGAAAGCTGCCCGTGCTTCAGAATTCACTAGCCCACAAGACTTTCTGTACTTGGTTGGCTTCTAGGTTATTTTATATATTGGTCTCTAACTCGTTTTGGTCCGATGATTTTCTGTACTTCAATACTTCCGGAGGCGTTCAGTATTGTTTCAAATGCTTCTTTGAAGATCTATCCTTCACATCATAAACAAACCTCTGTTCGTTCGAGACGCAAACGTTCAAAATGTTCGAGAAGGATGTTCTATTTTAGATACGCAAACGCGGCTGGATTTCAGAACCAATAAGACCAAAGCGATCATTTGCGAGATCAGTGCATTGTTTAAATTGAAAAGTTACTTTTTTACGTCTCATCAATTGCGTGATAAGGGACACAAACTTTTTAACAAGTCCTAGTTCGTCTACTCTTTCATTTGTGGACGTAGATTTTCTCTTTTGACTTATAGTTTTTGTTTTATCAATATAAATTTATTTCCCATTTTGGCGGTTCAGTTCAAAAAGAGCGTGACGTGGTATTGATGTTATCTGCATTGACTAATGTTTGGCTGGACTTGTAAGGCAGTTTGCATCTAATTTCAACTGATAACAGGAAAGGCCAAATCTGACACCGCGATTCACTTCGAAGCTTATGTCAAATACTTCTGTCAGATTGCTAATCTACGCTAGAACGCTTGGGATAATAGTCTTTGAATGTATGTCGCCATACCAAAGTCAAACATCATTTTATGCAGTATCATTTGACGTTTGGTGTTATATTCTGCCTATAAATCATCAAATAAATTATGAACGGTGTCAAATAGTTGGTCAATTATTGATCGTTAACCTCTAAATCCTTCATGGTATTCACCAATCGTCATGTCAAAACACACTAAATAACCGGTTGCAAAGAGCTACCGGTAGAAAGCACTTGCACTCTGCATGAATATTAGGAGAAAAGGAGATACACCTAGCCCTTGTAGGAAATCAAGCGAGCTCTTGAAAGACAGAGAGAGGGAAAACCACATGACGTAGGTGAGTGGAGAGATTACGATTGTTTTTTCCCTGAATTCAAATGTGAATGTAGAATATTTTTTGGGTGCAATAGTATATATGTATGCCATATGTGTAAACATAAAAAGAGGATGTTTACGCGCATCTTATCACACCTTCATCTGACATCCAGGCAATTTTGGTTACAAAAACAAATGCATCAATTCATCTAGTTTGACTTTGTATTTATTGGAGGTTAATTGTTAATAGTTAATTATATTGTTGTCCAATTGGTATCTTATTTTCCGGATCATATGCACAACTATATCTTCAGCTGACCTCTTGATCCTGTTTATACAATTTGGTCTCTTCTGTAGGTGTGTTTCAGCAGTTCTGTAACAGCGGCCTCGATTGCTTTTCCAGTCTCACTAAGTGTGCATCGACTATAAACTCGTGTTGAAGTTCTTGAGTCTTCAATTCAGATCTGTCCTGGCTTGCATGCTTTTAGTCCTTGACGTTCCTCACCTAGAGATAAACTTTCTCCAAGCATTTATCGCAACAGCATTTGGTTTCGAGGATATCTTCGTTAGGTCAAAATGTGATGAATCTAAGTAGATGTCTTTCCATGTGGAGAAACTCTTATCCAAGAAGTATTTAGACGAAATAACGATGTTTTTGCGGCAAGCAATGTCAATGAGACATTGACCGACATCTTTAGATGTTTCCTGTTTGCTTTACTTTGCAGTTGATCACGTTCATACCGTGAAGTTCCCACCATTTGTGTTTGAACCGCAAGGGACAATGACGGGAATACAAAGCTAATAATCGTTCAGTCCCCAATAAATTCTTTGACGTTTAACTTTATGTGTTCAGGAGGGGCGTGAGATTGAGACATCGTTTTCGAATGCCTTCAGCACATAATCGTCGATATATATAGCATTAATGTTAGCTATATTTTCATGATAATCAAAACGCACCCATTTTTGAAAATTGTTTGCAACCTGATGTCTCGAATCTTGCTACGATTCCATTTTGCTTCTTGGAATATTGTTCATTATTTACTATTGATTTGTACTCGATGGTCCCTTGGACGAGCTTTGAAGAGGTGTCAGCTCTATTAAGTGACCTAGGATTTCAAGATCCTAAAGCATATTCCAGTGCTCAAAGGAGTACTACCTACTCACAGACATTTCATCTTGGCACATCAAATTTTGAAAACATTTTAGGAAGGGTTGATCGTAAGCTATTCTCTTCTCTCCACCCCTAAGGATCAGTCCAACTGCATTCTCCATTAAGGGCTTGGAAGACTCGCAGTGCTCCAGCCTGATAAAATAAGGTAAAATTGAAGATAATTGAATGTCGGGTTTTCTTGTTACATTGACAACCGGCAATTCCCGTCACTGAGAGGCCTACACTATCATTGGCCGTCGGTCACCGCACGTATAAAGATTTTTTTTCACTTTTTCATTCCTTTACCACCTTTCCTTTACGGGACTTTAATCCTAGCATCCCAAACTTTTCAATGTGGAATTGCCTCCTACTGCACGCACCTGACATGGCACGAACTCATTGGCGTCAATTATTTTAATTCTAATGCACTTATGGGGAGCATAAATTACAAACAATTCCATAAGTTGCCTTAAGTTCTAGGAGATACAAATACATTTGCATACTAAAAAAGACACCTGCTTTGTATTCCGCAAATGCAAATGACTGGCAAATAAATCATACATTATTATGACGCTAATTGACATTCGGCCATGAAAGAGAACGAATTTGAATTGGTCGGATATTACGGAAGACTTCCCCTTACAAGTCTTGCGAGTAATTATATTCACCCCGCGTATGTTATTTACAACTCATTTTTATTTCGCTCATACGTGATTGCATGGTTGAGCGATTGCCCACACTTGCCACGTTCTTAGTTTTTCTTAAAATTTTATGGTTCTGGGCATACATGAACTGTTTCAGATTCTAACAAGCTAATTCTTCGACTCAACAGAGTCGTAAGTTTAATTTTCTGTTATACCTTCTACCTTTAGCAAGTTTTCTATTATGCTTCCATTATTTTTCAGATCGCATTCAATGCACAATATAAAAATTAAAACTAATATTCGAAAAATCGATTTTTAATTTGCCTTATCCACCATTCAAATAGCGCATTGTCCGTTTTTCTAATTTGCAAGCAGAAGTAATCCCAGCGTGTTTGAATGGGCTCTTGCATTCCAACCACGAGCACAAAATTAGTTTGCAACGAGATTCCATCTCTTAAATGAACAAATAGAACGTTGCTGCGCTACCAGCATCTTCAGGCATCAATAGATTCCGCTGCTAAACAGTTTAAGCCAACAACGAAAAACCACCATTGTATGCCATCCATTCCAATCAAAATGGCATGAGCACAAAAGCCTTAAGTAATTCCCTAGCAAACCATTGTTCATTTCAGAATAAAACAAGCTTCAAGCTGATTTACTTGATCTTTTCCTTATTTTTTTTTTTTTTCATCTTCCTTTTTTCCATCCTACTTTCATCAAGTTCACGATTCGGTGACGACGCGACTGCAATGCAAAAAACAAAAAAATGTTGTCTGTGTAGAGAAATACGTCGAATAAGAAAACCTCTTCTTTGACCATTCATCCAGTTAGTCACTGAGGGAAAGCTCTCAAGGCGAAACTCCTTAAAGTCTTTCTATCTTCAATTCATTCATTGCTCAATCTCTGCACCGATGCTGCTTTCTTTGGCACCCAACAACATAGCAAATTGAGACTGTACTGGGGGGCTGTACTCACCAAAGATGCTTACGTCTCCATTACAAGGATGCATATACAGAGATAATGTCAAAAACCGATTAATTCTGTTAAGGTTTAATTTCCTAGATTGGCTGCACGAGGATGAGTGTGTCAGTGGATGCAACTGGGAAGGAAACATTACGGAAATTGAAAAGATATTCCCATCAACGTGAACAGAATAAGGAATTCGGTTGCACTTTCACAAGGGTTCCTTGTTTACAGTTGGTCAATGTTTGCATGAACAAAAGGATTTGGAAGAAAACGCAAACACTGAATTTTCGTAATTAAACAACGAACAATGTATTTATTTGTGTGTAACTTATAGCACAACTTCATTTGTCGAAATGTTTCTGTGAAGAAGGATAATGAATTTGTTAGTTCAAAACTATCCTGGCAGCATCTTGAATTAGATGCATGTTAAGATATTGGAAAGGAATCACAATTATTTCTCGTACAAGACGTGTACTATAGAATAATGGACAGTCTCAAAATAATCCCTAAAATATTTACTCCATTTAAAAAAGTCACCACATTCAAAAGTCAACACATGTATTTTACATGTGTACATTTTTAGTCTTTTTTTTTTAGGGTTTTTTCGCACTTTGTTCATCTTTCAAAAGTCAAAACCGTCAGCAGCAGAATACTAAGGATGTTTTTGTAACCAGATTAAATGAATCTGCTGCGTCCTTTTTTTGAAAATCATAGACACAAGCGTATAAGTTACGGGAAACTGTTTCGGAAAATAAGATACAAGGCTGTAAGTAAACAAAAGACCGCTGTCGATTTTTCTCTACGGCATCACAATTTCCATGCTTCTACAGAAGTAAGTATGCACACAACGGCGACAATTAAGAAAAATAATGCAACTGTCTTATTGATCCTTCAAAAGATCCTTCCTTCTGATCTTCTACTGATCGTTCAAGTAGTTTCTGAATGCTTATTTTCTACTTCCTTGTCAACAATACAAATCAATTCCAGTGCAGTACATCATGAATTTTTCTGTTGACATCTTGTAACAACCCCAACTCCCTGCTCCCTGGCATTTGGTACGATTAAATCGCAACAAGATGGTAATTTTTTTGACACACTGGCAAAGTGAGTGCAGGATTCTCATCGTCTTCAATTGCCTCTCGGCTACCTTTAAGCTTCACAGCAAATTAGTAGTCATCCTTCCTGGTTGCTTGTTCTCAAATCTGGCCAATGGATTAATATCCCTTAATTGACCTTCGCAGCAAGTTTTCGGCGGACACTGGCATTACTGTGTGACCAAATCTAGCGACACCAAGCGGATTCCCTTACTTACGACTCTCAACATACCCTAGCCGCGAAATTCAAATAAATGTGTATTTTCCTTGAGAAGTTGCGTCAGTGAAGAAAGACCACAGTCTGGAAGTTGTCAGAAAAAAAGGAGCTATCTAAATTTAACCCTTAAACAACAGGATATCATCGAAAAAGATCGTTTGGAAGGCCAGAAGATTGCCCGAAAAGTAATCAAATTAGGGGGCCAACGTCAAAATGTTGAACATAAAAAAAGGCGGACACAATTCTAGTAAATTATCCTAATGAGATAATGAAAAAGCATTCTAATGTTTGCTTAAAATAAAGACAGCATGTTAATTTTTTTGTGTTTGAGAAGTGAAAGCTATTTACGCACTGAATGTCGGACACCCACCGGCAACCAAACTACCGACTAAACACTACAATTGTCACGACGAGTACCTTGCTTAAAACTGTTTGTCACAATACTTCGGTCTAGCCCTCTTCCTCATCGCCTAGCGGGACTTTCAGATTAGGAAACCCTCTCTATTATGAAGGACAAATGGGAGGGAAAGAAATTTCTGTCAGGGAGACCCCTTCCCTCTTCGCCCTATTTTCATGAAGAAGAATCGTCCGCATCTGATGAAACAGTCTGTTCCAATTGTCTAGGCGTCTAAAACAGGCGGTCTACAAACAGGCTAGGCGATGGGAACGAGGGCTAGGCCGGCTAGTACAAAGTACTTTCGGAGACTAGTTTTGCCAACCCATCAGCATATCCGATCAGGCGCGATTCCTCCGGCAGCTACAAACTCAGATGCTCTTCGTATGATTTTTTTCCATAGATCTAAGACAGGAATGGAACCTTTCGCCACCTCTGATGTCGCATTCGCTGACCTCTACGCTTTACCACTCTTCGCTGATCCCACGAGTACCTTTGAGAAGATTTCGGTATTTGAGGTACTTTCTTAATAGCTTCATTAGGTACTTTAGCACTTTACAATATTCTAGAGCACCGAGAATATCGACACACCTATCAGAATTAAGGGCATTCCTCACGTCAAATGTAATGAACAGTACTATTTCCCTGGAGTGGTGCTTGTTTACTTTTGTCCACTGTACCGCGTTCTAAAATTCGGTGATTGTACGGATCGTTGACCGTCTAGCCCTGAAGCCGTACTGCTGAAGGGCTAGACCCTCAGCTGATCAGATGGCTTCCCCGAGACGAACTTTCTGATGAGCTTTTGAACGCTTTTCTAGCACCGGTTGGCAGTCATAGGGGCTGCTATAGAGATGATCCTATGTATATACCTTACCCTTCCTAATCACCACAAGCCTCGCTTTCTTCCAGCATTTTTGGAACACACCCTCTTGCAAGCAAGAGTCGAATCTGCTGAGTAGCATTTCAGCACATTCGACGTCCATGAGGCGTTCAAGCACACAGGGCCGAGTTCCCGCATGATAAGCTTTGAACTCAAGGGGCCCTGTTGATGACCTCAATGAGTTTTGCCAGCAGCAAGCCTTGCTTTCTTTCATTACCCTGCCGAAGAGTTTTATGGCCAACCTGTATGCCTGTAGGAAAATCAGAAAACGCTGCAAATTTACCAAAGATCCACGTGGTTATGGATTTTAATATAGTTTTATTATAAATATCTCGACCATAGATACTTGCCATAGATACTTGAATTGCCAAAAAAATGCTTCATTGATTTATGAAAAACAGTGAGACTTCAAGCTTTCAGGAGTTTGAAAGAGAAGAGAAACCACCAAACATTACACAAGTGATAAATCGTAGAGCCGGAAATTTTGGGTTCGCGCTGATCTGCAGATCTGCAGTTTTCGATTACAGGAATAACTATAGACACGCATGTCGATCAAGCTACATCAGAGATAAAAAATAAGTTTTCAGATCAAAAAATTATTACTATCTTACGAGAGGATACTATGGTGTGTAAGTACAGACAAAGTTGCCATCCTAGAGCTATTGAGCCAGCATTGCTGGTCAAGAAGGCAAGGTATCTTCACAACCCCAGTATAACAATTTACGTACTACAGGCGAACCTCTAACATGTTAGAAGGTCTCCACTTGTGAACTAGTAAGATATCCTTTATGGAAACACCAAAAGTAGAAAAAAACATCAGCTGAGAGAGATTAATAAGAAAGGTGCAGCTTGTCAGTTTTACTGTCTGGCATTTCTTCAGCAGAAAGGACATAAAAAAGGATTAGGTCTGGAGGAAAATAAATGTAGCTTCGGTCCCAGTCATATTTCACGCTTTCCTTTTTCGTCTACGTTTAGAGATTTGTAAATGGAAAGATGTTTTCACAAGTAAAAATCATTCAGTAAATCTGAGCTGATGAAATGAATGGAAACAAAGTCTTGAGCCTAACAAGTAATCCAAAAATACTCGCCATATATCCGTGCAAGGTTCTATGAAAACACTGCAGAGATATGATGAACAGAGGGTATACGTACAACGAATTAGATGATCCTTTTTTAATTCTATTTTCAGTTTTTAATTTAATTACAGACAACGACATTGAAATACTTCGGCAATAACTAAAAGCTGAAATAGGCCTGAATGTGACACAGATTGCAAGACTTTTAGCAGCAGAATGAATGCTGGTAAGCAACGTTTTGATGTTTACAATGGAAGGGTTAGACCAATCAGAGGTCACTAGAATTTTCAAGGACACCAAAAATAATAAGTTCTTTTCAATTGTTGAAGCATCTTGCAGCTGAAATGTCCATCCCTGTACTCTCAGTTACTGAACATCACTCAGGACAGTAAAATTTAAGCATAAAACAAAAACACAGCAAACATTTACTATCTTTCCTTTTCGGCTAGAAACGAAACTGTTGCCCCTAATAACTATGCACTCCACAACGAATAGAACTCTACTTCCAGATGAGAATCAGAAAACCCATTTTCAATTGCTCTTGGTCGATCTGTAGCTCTTTTTTTGCGTGTTCTTTGAACTTTCTCAGGCGGAAACTTATTCAAAATGTTCATAGCAAAGCATCCAGCAGTTTCCCTAATCCCACCACCTTCTCTGGCAATAAATCCTGCGATGAATCGTTCACTTTACCAGAGCCACTCGTATTCAAATTCCAAGCCGTCGTTGTAGCTTTGTGGTTCCACTTTGATACATTCCCAACTTCCACTTCTTTGACTACCATGGAGATGATGTTGATGATGATGGATCAGTCATCTAGCGAAAAAAATCATCCACCGAAACGAAATGCACTTTTGATCTTGAAATCCTATAGGCCACTATTATGTAGCGTGCCAAGGATGGCTGCGGTGGACAAGCAAAGGCTGAAATGTTGATATCACTTTGAATGCAGGAAGGGGCCACAGTCTTTGATTTCACCTAGATTTTCCCTGAAGCACTTGCGAAGGATTGACGTCAGTGCTGCGGCACTTTGTTGTCAATTTGTTTAAGCAATATAACTCGATTTTACAGCAGTGTGAAATAATTTGCAGTAAGTTAAATTGGGCTGCGTTTAGACAAATGAGGAGGCTCCTTATGGAGTTAAACCTTTCCCACCATGAATTACCGAGCATTTATATCAATTTTTCATGTGGTTTTGCTCGATTTATGCAAATCTACTGGATGAACTTGAATATAAAATGCAGCTCGTACATATCATGTCGAGAAGCTCGCGACATATGAGCTTTTAATTTAACTGACAAGATTCCCAATACAACGAAAAGTAAGAATTTCCCATCCCAAGCACGTGTGAACGTGATATATCGCATAGTGTACGAACAGGGTCCTCTTACTGCTACCATGTAAAAAGGTAAAAACGTGTATACAGTGCATCCTATGCCTGCATTCTCACGCACTCTGTCAACACTATTTCCAACCACTTTCAGACCCGTTCCATTGCAGCATGGAAATTCAGAAGGTGGGTTAACAGGTGTTGCATGCATGCGGATGTGTGTATGTGCGTGGTAGAATGCTAGTTGCGCTCTCCAAGAAGCGATCCGTGAGCGATAATGACTTCGTAATTGAATGAAAACATCTGGTATTTGGGTCCCGATTCAAAGCATCATGAGAATCATCACATAATTGTTATTGTGACGAGTTCCTGATGGCAAGAGGTTGAGTTTTCCATAAATTATAAGAGGAGCGGTTTGAGATACGTTCTAGCTGTACAAATTATGTTACAGAACGTGTGCTGCGTACGTGAGAACTTTGTCAATTCCTCAGGTAATTGGGTTTTCGCAAAGAAAAGTCAGAGGTTAATGTAAAATGAAACAAAGAAATTCCGGATAAAATGTGGTTGAGACATACTGCACGTTCAACTGATTCTATTTGGGAAAAAGGACACCTCCGCCTATAAGTACCAAACTCGTGTTGATTTTTACAGGGGAACGTTTCTACAAACGCTGGAAATGAAATTGAAAAGTTTTGTCATTTCCTATAGATGTAAGCTACTCAGTAACCAGATTAACCTCTTATTTTTGTAAGCTCAGGACGAAAATCTGAAACAGCCACCAAACCGAATTTTAATAATGTCTGGACTAAGTAACATACTTAGAGGGAATAGTTAACATCTGCAGAGTTGCTTAGCGGAGTCTTTAAAACTGTCGATTGTGGATAAAAGTGGAGAAAAACAATGATGAAAAAACGAGACTACCATGAAGCACCGCGCAGAAAATTTTTAAATATTAAAATTGCGAGTCAAGGAGGCCACCAATACATCACATGAAGACTAAAAGTATTGAGAAGTAATAAACCTATAGATACACGTCACAAATGTCAGTGTAGGCGAAGGACATTTCCCCATCAATTCCTCTTCGTTATGGAAAACCCTTAAAATCTTTTCCATACCGATTGCTGTTCTTCCGATGTAAAACGCAACAATCCTTGTATGCCATTCGCCAATATTTTGACAACCTACAGAGGTAATCAAATTCTTCACGGAATGGAAGGATATGGTAAGATACGGGATATGGGATGGGTAAGACAACCTGTACTAATGCTGACGCTCGTTAAAAGTAGAAACACAACGTTTTACAAAGATCAGATCATTTTTCTTTATAAAACAGACCAGAAAAAAAGATAATCCAGAGGAAAACTTGCCTTATAGAGAATATTGAATTTTGCCAGTAATCAAGTTCGTTCTCTACCAAGCAAGGAAAATCTCTTTGGGCTATTTCACAAAATCTTTTATGATACTAGGAACTCTTGCCTTGATAAGACCCTAAACACAAGACACAAGAGAATACAAAGAGCACAATCCCTTCGAGCAAGACATGGAATGGATGGAAGATAATCTGAGGTTGGCACATAACGTTGACTAACTTGAAAATACGATATCTCAATATGCAAGATAAAGAAGAAATCAATTTGTAGACATTGGAGTGACAACTAAACCCATACCTCAAGCATTTGCGATTGAAGTACTGCCTCTAGCCATTTTTTATGCGGTGAAAATAAGAGCACAAGCATTTAGTAGAATTGTGACTGGAGCGTGCTGAAAATATGTGTTCTGTATTCTGAAACTGGGTCAGAGCAGACCTTCGTGGAATGGGAAAGAGAAAGAGCACTTTCGTTCCGAAGAAGTCCACGGTATCGAAGTCGGCTAGAAAAAATGCTGACAGCATTTTTTCAAACAAACATGGGAGCTCTTTTTACTAACTTCAAATATTAAGGTGTTACTATGGAGAACACTCCACTGTACAAATGGTACGCTTATAAGACGCTTTGAGTAAGGGAGGGTGTGGCGAAGAGATCGAAGGAATACTTCTTTTGGACGACAGGGAACTCATGCGCAACGACTTGCCTACTACCCTCTCCGCTTACAAAAGATAGAATAAGTGGCGCGGTAACCTTTTCAGCGTAATTGCAGAACTCTCGCCGGTAACTAAAGTCAGACATAGATGCGGAGAATCATTGAGAAAAGGAACCTCCCTGCAGTTCTGACTCGTAGAAAAGGCCCATTGGATCGTCAGAAAGCTTCAGGAATAGAGGGATATTCTTCTTATACTACTATCCTTGCTGCTACGGGAGGTTTTTCTACGACTCGTTGGCACTGCTAGGCAGTAAAACGTGATAAGGCGCGGGAAAAAATATTTCAACTAGTTCCAGGTTCTGACGTTCAAAAGCTAGATGATTAGTGGGTAGCTCAGAAGCATTACATGTGAGAGAAACACAAAGTCAAGAGGTGAGCCATTTCCTTGACAAAAAACTCCTTGCAGCTATGGAAACTAATAACGGATTCGTGGTGAACCGACCGCAGATTCTTAATCCACAACCTTAAAATCGTAACACACTTTTGACAGTCCCGTCCTTTCGGTTAAATTAAGCTCAACCTACCGAGAAGTACTTCCGTAAATATTCCAGTTGTTTCTTAAAGTCAAGTCTATGATTTGCGCAAAAAAATGCGAATGCTAGCGCAATGCGAATGCTAGTGCAATGCGAATGCTAGTGTAATGCAAATGCTATCGTTAATCTTTAAATATAGATGCTCTCCAGTTTGGGACAACCTTTCTGATTTAAAAATACTTTAATTTCCACAATTTTCCAGATAAATACGATGTACGATATGTAAGTAGAAAGACATATCTCTTTGTACGTTTCAGATCAGACATTTTCTACAAAAAAAAGTGCATCAAAACAAATTATATCGCCTTTGTTTGGATCCAAGGTACATCTAGACACTTTACTGTCACATGTAGCTAGCAAAGATCACAATCTCCTGCTCTCGGCCAATAGCCTTCCACCTTCGGCCTACGGCTTATTTCTTCAGAGAATTTGATATTCAACATGCTCAAGGACTCTCAACTGGAGTTGTAACCACTATCTAAGATTTCAGAGACTACGCTACGAGGCTCAAGAAAAAGGATAAAATAGCAGAACCTAATGCACCTCTCTTTTCATTTTGCAATCTTCACAGCGAGGTTCTTATTTTATCTTTTCTATTTATCCTTTATCCATTTCACAAAGCTGAATACACATACAAACCTTGCAATTGATGAAACTTGGTTATTCGTTCAGCTCTCAATACCCTTTTTGTATGTTGTGACGCAATAGTTCCCTATAGGACTTGGGCTGTGAGGCGTATTTGAGCCACCTAATTTTAAGACCAAAGTCATTCGAGAAGTTGGTCCGGTCACAATCACGCTTGGATTTGATAAATTCTCCAAAGGCGTTTGTCATGCTAGATGGTTAGTGGCTAAGTGGATTAGGTTACGGCACCAAAAAACATTAATTCAAATACCACCACTGCCAGCGGGACCCAATCCCGGCCGTAGTTGCAAAAAGAGGTAGTACTCTAGCTACAGAATTCACTTTTTCAAGCAAAAAAGTATCCTAATTGAAATCGTCTGACATATAAAACGCTAAAGTCTGGTGGTTAGAGTCCTCAAAATTATCGCATCAGATGCCCGATTCGAGTGCTGCTGGTGACAAACATATTTGAATTTCTTTTTCTGTTGTCGAAGAACCATGCATGCAACCATCTAGCATGTCTTAAGTTTTGAAATGAGGTGGCTCTAACGTGCCTCACGATTCAAGTCATGCACGAAACTGTTGTGCGATAACAAAGGCACACCCTTTTTGCATACAGGTACTCTCGCTACTGTACCCCTCAAAGTATTACCCATGTGCTGGTACAAATATATTTTACTGTTATTCGGACTCATGGCTCACAACCCAGATGGATACTGAAGTTTTACGCAAGCATTAAAGGAGTTCAGTTTTCCATTGAGGGCGTCCGAATGACATTTTCGACCATAGAGCCCGAGCGTCACTTGATAGTTTATTGAATTTTTTAGCACTCTAAATCAAAATCGTTTGTGCAAAACAACAAGAACACTGCGGACAAACTCCCTATATAAATGGATGCAACAAAAATTAGTATAATTTCTTTTGTATTATTAGCTATGTTCCCATTATTTCAAAATAAAGAACACTCTCAAAACGCTGCAATAATAACCGAATATGACTCTATTATTGCTTGCTCTATCTTTTCCTACAAGATGCCATCCGGAAGTAATCTTCTGGTACTTAGTCATGTCTATGTGTGCGCCTGAAAACATTGAACTCTACGTTCAAGTCAGAAACACGCGAATGCACTTTTTCGCCGCTTTTCTCATGGTATTTAAGTAACAATGTGTCATTTCATCCTTACAACATATTGCCCAGCCACGCACTAATTGAAATTAGGAACCATAACGTAAGTAATACAAAGCACCCACGCTTTGGAGAGTATACAAATCTTTTATTGCTATCTCTGTCTGCCAGTTGTTGACTAGGAGTGTTTTAACTGTTGTGTTATAACGCTTTGCCCTGAATTAAGTGCTCGAAGGAGGGAAAGTGCTAAGCAGGAAACCGGGCAAGCACAGAAATTACGCTAAGTACTGAGAAGAACGGGTTCTAACGGGCAACAGGCCAGGAAGAAACAAATGTTTGTAGGAGAAGTAGTAGGAAGCAGCACTTAAAGCTTTTTGACAAAATCACACCTAGAAAGTATGTGGACTTTTGGTTATTTAAAGTTTAAAGTTATTTATGCAGTTGAGCTCAAATGTAATATAATTGGTTCCAATGGTCGGACGATGGTATGTCGATGTATTGTGAAGAAAAACAGCGTATTATCAATGGAATAGTAGACTAAATTGTTTACCAACGCATTTTGAAAAACTTCAAGGTAAAATTCTGTCCAAAATAGATTGTTTTAACTTTACAAACACAACGAGGCAAGAAAAAAGGCATTTATTGAAGAAGAGTGACTTTTTGCCAGTTTTGCGAAATTCAAAGGAACTCCAGCACAATATTTGGAACTTAATCCATACAAAAATGTTGGAAACGAACTTAATAAAGGCAGTCGAAAACATAACCTTACCAGTAAAAAAGGTTATTCAGGATTAAAGTGTGGGTTCGTACTTATGCTACAGCCGACCTATGAAAACAAGAGCGAACGACCGGATGTCACAGCTGGATACCCAAAAAATTAGACGATTTTAATACTTAGAGACTTCAAAGCATTACCAAGGAAAAAGGAAAGGAGGCAAAACATGAGTAGTTCTATGGATTTTTGCTGCTTTCTAAATGGACTTTTTTTGCGATTATTAAAGTAATGTGTATTCATCAAGCCATTTATTCAATTTGGCCTTACTATTTTGACTATCAAGAGAAGAACAATCAGTTTTCATTCTTATGTACTATTTTTTTTACTTTATTGTTACTTATTATTTATTATTATTTATTATTCATCATTATTTATCATTATGTACACATTTATAAAATAAAATATCCATTTTGAAAAACTGTATATTTTTAAGTCAGTTCAATTGTTGAAATTGCGATATGTGAAGTATTAGTTCTCATGTACATATATGAACTACATTAAATATGCGTACAATAATCGTTGTATTCACTTGATTATCGATGTATTCAATCCAGGTTATAACTTGCAACAGCATGAAATTCATAAACAAATCAAATCCCTCGTCTACGTTCATGAGTTTTCACACTCTTTTTCATGCGAACCTTCCCCTTTACTTGCTGTTGAGCGGATTTATTCCTTTTTCTAATCGTTGCCGGCCGCGACTTATAGCACTAGTTGTGCTATAAAACAAAACAGCGAATAGGCTACGATAAAACTCCCTATACCACGGAAATCAAGGAAAATTAGTTGTATTTTGTTTGCAGTGGTAATGTTTTTCTTATCATTTCGCTCAACAAGAGTAATATCTTGCAACACTTGAGCCAACCCAACACAAGAATGAAGCTACTATTGCTTGCTCTGTCTCTCTCTGCCAGATGCCATCAGAGAGTGTTCTTGCTGTTTTATTATGAATTTATGATCATACTAGGACGTAAGCACTAGAACGTCCTTGGGTCTATTTTGGGGCATATTCTTTCCTGAAAGGTGCAAATCGATCTTTCGGCGCCAGCTAGTGATCCTCTAGGAGTTTTTCAGATTAGGTATTCATAACTAATGTGGTGCGAATGTAGTGTTGTCCCGCATTGATCCAAACCTAATGTTCGCTTCATATATGAAATTTTTGAATATAATCAAAATAGAATAAACTCCAAGGTAACCAGGCTAGCAGTTCGATGAAACGAATTCATATTCAAATTCATTTATCTCATGTGGCCTTTTGAATTTCCCCAAATGAATAGAATTTCCCTAAATGAAATTCATAAATAGCCGCTTATGGCTTCATCTGTACAAAAGACATCCTCATTCCACTCGATGCAGGTTGAATGGGTTGCCTGTATTGATTTCTCGTAAAACATTGCAATATAGAAAGGCTATCATTGAAATGCTTTAGAGATTTTATGAAGCCATTACTACAGAATCGAACCCACATATGCAAATCCAGTTAGAATTGAGCGATCAAAATCGCCCATTAGATACGGTCGGCGAACCAAACATTGATTTTTACCGCCAAAACCCTGCAACGCGTCCGTCTGCCTGGCGAAAGGTAAACTAAAGCAAATATCCAATAACCATGTCGTTCGATGAATTCATTCATATAAACGACAACAAATGGGGTTTACAATTTCCGAAGTACACACATGTTTCCAAGCTTCCATCGGACCCAACTTTGGCTTTTACTACTCCGGAATATGTATCTCCATCCTTTGGGGCTCGGCATCCACGGAAATTATGCACACTTTCCATATGAATAGCAAATTCAAAGGGGATCATCGCAAGGAATCGCAGGCAGCTGGGCCTCGGCGAAGAGGATATCCACGTCTGCTACCATTGCATATGCCAGTGATAATAACCCGTTTCATTCACATCAGACGCTGCGGGATCATGTGTGGTGGAAATCCGTGGGGACAGCGAAAATGTACCTGTCTAGCATTAGCGAAATTCATTGACGCAATCCCACATTGAATGCAAAGCACGATTGAATTCTTCTATACACTTCGCATGGCTATCATAGCCTGCACGCAACGACAAGTATGTGCTCAGTCTCCAATTCATTACCATCGTCGGTAGCGTATATTCAAATGATACATGCAAAACTTCCACATATGGAGGCCTCAAAAACCAGACGATCTGCAATCCAGGTACCGTGGTTGTGACAAATACTTTTGATGTGAACTTGCTCACGTTCTCCACAGTCGTCGCACCTCTTTTTCCTTTCGACGTCTTTTTTCATCTGGCATTTGCATTTTGGGAAGTTAGCGCATCGTCCTCCGTGCAGCCCCGCAAGGTCGACACATGAATGTCGCGAAAAGGTGGCGCGTAGCAGAGATCCAACTACTTGCTATGCAATCAAGTATGCTTGGGTTATAGCCAAAGTGGAACTGCGGATGTGAGAATATTTGTCCAAGCTCTCTGGAATTTTTCCTAAAATTAATGCGTTTGGCACAGGACAACAAAAACCAAAAAAGAAAGGACATGCATGCTACCAAAAACTTCAGCTCGTCATTGTATAGCAAAGCTTTCACTTACCATTGAAAATATCTGAAGCAGTTGGTATGTAATCACTAACAAATCGATTTTCGAGGTACGTTCTAATCAGGTTCGTTTTCCCAATATTTCCATCTCCAACCAGCACACATTTGATTCGTGGTCGATTTTCCTTGCTGTGTTTCTTATCTGAAACGATCAAACAATTTTTTACTCGTCGAGGTCAATCAGCAAAGGGTAAATCAGAATGAACGTTTGCTGGTCTGCAACTCTTTCCCAACCGTTACAAAAACAATAACTCACCTTTCCTATTTCGTTTCTTCTTTGTATCTCGTGAGTCCTTCACTAAAAGGCTACATTCCTTTTCTGTCCCTCGAGAACTGGAGCTTGTATCACTAATTGACTGAAATGAAGGAAAGCGATACTTTATAAAAAAACGTAAAACTTTCGTGGATTCTCTTTTACAAAAGAACCCGTTTCGGAGAAATTCAAACGAATTTAATTACGAGTAAGCTCATTGGCAAGTTCTAAGGACGATTGCAAAATAATGGAAGCAACTCAAATTGTATCGGGCCAAACATTCTTTCGGTGAAGGGGGAAAAATTCAGTTGAGCGGACGAATCATTTTGAAATGTCCTTCGAACTTCATTCGAAATTTTGTTTGTTACGCTGAGTCCTCTCACAATTTATTTTCAAATTTTATCAAGTATTTAAATGTAATTTTCAAATTAATACTACCGTAACGTTAAACTTTCCTTACAGTTTTCTAAAATTAGCTTCGATATGGAAAAAATATTCCTTGAATTCTCCTCCTCATTCTTCAAACAAATTATCAACCAAACCGCAATTCGTATTAGGGAGCTCTCTCATCCAAAAGATGAATGGGTCACTCAAAGCGGTTGGGTTGAAAGCACTCGTAACCGACAACCCTTAACCTCAAAAAGTTCATTTTGAACGAAAATCTTTCGAGTAATAAATGTGATGCCCTTTATCTGTTTAGCAGAGAAGGTGGCAAGCGTTGTAAACCAAATGACATTAATTTTTATAGAATTTAAAAGCAGAAAATCTAACCAGTCATATTTTGATCATGAAAAGTGTATTGAAGAGGTATACAAGATTTAAGCGCGCTCGTAGATGTAATCCTAGAATATTTATTTTTAACCAATTATCCATTTTAGAAATAATCTCAAATAATAGTTTGCGAGGGTTATTGATGAGAAATTTCAATTTGAAGTCAGTTTGCTATACCTCATAATCAAACATAACGGTGATAAGGGATGAATGTGAATGGTAGTAGCTTGCTGGGTTCAGACGCTACGTCTTGAAGAATAAGTTACCTGCGCAAGCCGAAGCTTTGTAGGCGAAATGTTATGTGTTGACATGAAAAGTGCAACGATTTGCAACGAACAGTGTATAGAACTGTGTATTTACAGCAATAACAGGGTTTGTAGGGCACAAATGTCGGTGAGCCGCGCGTATCTCCATGGAGACGTGGCCAAAACTAGGTTCTTCGTTGTCTTGACTGCACGCGAAAAACATTGTGCAAGGCGAAGCGTCTGGAGCGGTCTTTATAGTGATCGACAGCAGCAAAAGCCGATCGATTTGATGAAGTTATCGAACTTCAAGTTTCGCTTAAAAACAAGAAAATTAAAGTTGGCAGATCTACGCAAAGAAAACAAAGCGCAACAATGTTATTTTGACATTTTTCATATCGCAGGTACGTAGTCGACGTGGTCTCCAACCACTACCATCAAATCTAAGAGAGCAAGCCAAAATAGCAACCTTTATCTTAATCGGGTCAGTAACTCTTGAATTATTGTCGATCAAACATCTCAATCTGGAGGAAAGTGTGAATTATGGGGAAAAAAAGAGGATGGTTCTGTCATTTATTTCCTTGCCAAGCATGGGAAATCAGTTGAAATCATACGGCAAGAGATAGCGTCCATTTACTTGCACTCTTGTCCGAGAAAAATCATGGTTTGTAAGTGAAAAAGTGTCTTTAAAGAAGACTGGGGCTTGACTGAAGACGACCCACGTCTCGGACGGCCGATTAAAGTGACTGCAAAAATCGATAAACTAATCGACTAAGACTAAGCAAAAAAACTTGTCGATATGATTGGAGTATCGGATATGATAATTTCCCAAATACTTCACGATCATCGTGGCATAACAAAGGTCATGGGTGCCGAGAATACACACCGCCACAGAAACAACACCGCTTTGACTGTTCGCGCTCGTTATGAACGTCTACAGTGAAGACACGGATGGACTATCGAATTGAATTGTTATTAGAGACAAAACTTAGGTTCATCATTATGAACCTGAGTCCAAACAGGACTCTATGCAATGGCACAAAACGGGCACATCACCACCAATGAAAGAAGTTTAAGGCGTGACATTCGGCTTGTAAAATCAAGGCGACCGTCGTTTGGGACCCAGAAGGGATCCTGTTGACAGGTTACAAAGGCAAAGCGTCTCGGTAATCAGAGAATTCTACGCTTCAATCATAGAAGGGTTTGAGAGGGTGTATTAACGAAAAAAGAAGGAAAAAAATGATCAAGGGTGTCCGCCTTTTATCCCTCAACGCGCCTGTTTACAAGTGCGTAACTGGGTTGGCTGCCCTTCAAAAGGATAGTATCGATAGCATCGACATTTGAGATCACTCTACAGTACCGACCTGTCTCCCATTTATTCTGTTCCTGAAACTTTAAAAGAACTTCGTGGGAAGAAGTTTTAATAAAGGCTCACATCGAAAAGTGGGTAAAAAATGTCACAGACTTATAAAAAACAGCTGGCCAAATACTTTCTTAAAATATTGAGACAAGTTTGACATTCAGAAAAGGATACCCTCTCTATATAAGTTACAAGAATCTTTATTATTTATACGGATGGTGCATAACAAAGTAGGAATAAGAGTTATGCCCCACACAGATGTAATAGTACGGCAGGTGGATCACACCGATCTTGTAAGGCTCCTTGTTCTACTTAAGAACCTTTGTCAACTGGAAGATGCACTCCTGTGTCTTGTTTTGCCAAATCTACTCTTACTCTAAATAAATTATTGAGAAGAAGGACTCGAATGGACTAGACGGTATAGAAATGTTGATTACGTTCGATTTTATGTAACCATGAATTTTACTCACCACGCAGAGCTCGGGAAAAAAATAATCTTCATTAAAACTTTCATTCCTTTATCCGTGCATAATTTTTTCAGTCACTGTCAAAGATGCCATTCACTTATTAAAATTTTTTGTTCAATCATTTCCAAATCACTTCACTCGAACAAACTTTTGAACTTTCCAATCGTGTTTTCGCCAGTAGCATAATAAAAAGAATCAACAAAAACGCAAAAACGAAAGTTTTCTCAAGGTGAACAAGGAAGAAATAATTGGAATTAAAACTTTTCAAGGATATCAGTAATGAACAACTTCGCATTTAATTTAAACCTACCCTATCTCTCCGTCGTGGCGTGCCTATCATTAATCCTTCGTGGCTTAAATTCACTGAAAACTTTTGCGTGATATCAAAGTAAAGTTTTAATACGATCCTCCTTTAAAAGGATATCGGAGTCGTCTTAAAACAGATAACATCAAAGCAGAAAGTCAATTTCGCACTCGAGACAGATTGTTAGATAATTTCAAAGTGGACTAAAAGTCGTTCGTTGTGGCCATATCATCCGCCAACATTCAAAGGATATTCGCATATTTATCGCGACAAAGTTGTTTTCATTGTCTCCCTAAAAATGTCGGGCAAGGCTGAGAAGATTATCAGTTGGTGTTTGAAATTCCATGAACCCTCAGTGGAGCTTTCGAAAATGTGTTTTAATTATTACCAAGTGTATAATCTAAACAAACTATCACCCGATGCAAATCAGGCTGAATTCTATAAATACTAAAATATCGCAGATGTTTCACAGATTAACAAAATTTTACTTTACGCTCACATCAAAACCAAAACCAAAACCAAAACGTAATTATCCATCAAACCAACCGAATTCCTAAACAAAACACAAATGAATTCCCAAAATATTGCCCGATTTCCATAAAAAACAGATTATTCCCACATTATAAGAGCTAGGAAAATCATTAAGGGAATCTGTGTAGGAAGCAAATTAACACTTTTATGGAGCCTTGATAAGCCTCCGCCACGACACCAAACATGGCCTAAGCTGCTCACGTAAATATTCTTTCCCTCCCACAGACAGCTGCGTTCGTATACATACAAGTATGACATCCACAGTGCCACCGTGCTAGAAGCTTATTGCAGAGATCTCTCAGGAATGAAAGGAAGCATTTAGCTTCTAAATAAAACTTCTTTTTACCTAATTACCTCCGGTATTGACCAATTAAGGAAGTAATAGGTGCCATCAGAGATTGAATGTATAAAATGATTAGCTGTTTTCAACTGAGCCGCAGTTGCGGTCTGAGGTCTTATAATTACACTTAAGAGCGTTGGAAATATTATCTTGGTAGTTAGGAATGAAAAATTCACGTGACAGTTGTACTGAAACGAAACAGGAGGACGTTGATGGGCGAGGAAGGGATAATCCGAAACAGAAAATACGTGCAAAAAATACTTAGTTGATTTCTGACGAAGAAAAACGAGACAAATGCAAACAGGATAAGCCCGGGATCATCCAGTTTTATATAAAAAAAAAAACAACCCTTACACAGAAATATCACGCGGACCTTCATTTTGTGATGACCAAATGTCTTGAGAAACGTGCTTGGGAGTTACTTTCCTATTCGCATCAAAGAATTCATCAAATGTGATATCCGAGAAAAACTAGAACTGCGAAACTGCGACTGAAAAATTAACACCAACCCCAACTTGGTGTCAATGTTAGACCCATCACATATTCTCGTTAAGCGAAATATTTGAGCAATACGCGATAAAACCCAATGCAAAATCGAAAACAGTTCGGAGACAATAGTGCTTTGCATGAAGTATTCAACACAGCAGAAGTCTCCTAGACATTCTGAAATCGAACATTGGGGTTGAGTTTGAGAGCCTTATGATACCGATCATTGATTCTGCTGGAACATTCTACCTATTAGAGATTAGGTTGAAAGAAAGCTTCATTTTTGTTTCTTTGGCGCTGGTCTCTTTTTTGCTTTGTTTCTATGACACTGGTGTACCTTTTATTATCTATAACCTCCACTGGGTTAACTTAGTTGCCTCAAGAACAATGTAGGCAGCTGAGGAAAGCCTAACCACGGCTTCAAAACAAAACTTGGCTAAGCTACTGAGCAACAAAAAGCTGCCAAAATTTAGGAACTAGCCTCAGCACTGAACTGTGTATACTGGTTTCCCGAATAGGAAACTAAAAACTTACAAATATAAACTCTAAAGAACTACTTTCAAATCCTACCTACACCTCCTCGTCGTGCTAGCTCGCAACTTTTTGGGAAGCCAAACTTAAGGGAGACTTTGTCCTTGAAATTTTCAAAAACTCAATTTTTTATTTTATTACGGATTCTTAATCTACATGTAAGTAGAAATAAATCTGCCGAAGTATTTCCTGGATTTCGAACGTTTACGATATTTTAAACGCATTTAAAGTTGACTCTGACCGTCTAAGCGGGGCGCCCGGCTAGCTGGGTTCTTGCAGCTGTTTTATGCTTAGAAACCTTTGAATAGGGCCCTTACTTTCTCCTTTTTCGATTTTGCAACGGGAACGTTAAACGGGAAATTTGAAAAAAGGAACCAAGGGACTCGAAGGAAAAGGGGCAGGCAAACTCACAGATAAAGCGATCGGCCAATTCACTAATCACTATGCCTCCGAAATTCACATTCAGTGCAAGCCACGAAGGACGCGATATGGGCCACGTATTACTACAAGAACTCCACGGATAAAAAACCCCAGCATGAGAAGTGTCCACCAGGAGAAAACAGGTGGTCTCTGTGGCGTAAAGCTGAAGCGTCGGACACTTTGTCTTTATATAAGCACAAAGCTCCTCTTAGTGACACTGTTCTGAAGGCCATCGAGCCAATTTACAAAGACTTGCCGTCAGACGATTTGCTCGAAAGATGTTTGGGTGCTCATACTCAAAACAGTTATGAGTCAATAATATGAATTGGATGCGAGCGCCCAAACATCTTCATTCCGGCGCAAATGTGGTCAATGTTGACACGGAATTAGCAGTGATAATCTTCAACGAAGGTGAGGAATCATTGTTAATTGCCATGGATCTCATGGGTGTCCGAATTGGCACATTCGCCGAGAGCTGGGGATAAAAGGGACAAAGCAAGGATCTAGCGCACGGAGAAGCAGGTGACCGACGCAGCAAAAAAGGCCCGGGTCGAGCAGCGGGAGATGTTAGCGGCTCAACATGAGCAGCTAGAAGAAGAGAAAGGATGCCTTTATGGACAAATTGCTGATTAGCGGTAGCTATAAACACATTTGTGTAAACGCATTAAAAAACTTTAAACGCGTTTTTCTCGAAAACACTTGTAGAAATTTCTCCACGATGTCAGTTCCATGTCAGTTTGTCATAGCAAACCAATTCCATGGTCACGATTTTTCTTTAGAGTTTTAACAAGTTAAACTTTACGAAAAGCTGCAAATTTCGTTCAAATTTAAAATGTTCAAAATTAAGTTCAAGTTTCAAAAGTTTTCCTTCAAAATACGACCAGGAACTATTTAAAAATAATTGGTTGTTTATATGAGTTCTATGATTCATCGAGCCTATTTTGACAATGATTTTGAAAACATCGATTGGCCAATGCTTTTATTGCTCAATAAAAAATCTAAAAGCTGAGATATCTCAATTAATTTAAGCCTCCAGCACCTCCAGCAAATTAGCAAACATTTTCAACAACAATTACTATTGACGGAAAAGGAATAATAAAGAACATTCTCATTAAATCACAATTAACAACACAGAGTTATCAAAATTTATTGATAATTGCTTTCTCACGACATGTTTTTTTGCGTACAATTCGCGGCCGCTATTGTCCCGCTATCACCATAACATAGCTCTGGGAAACGTAAACATTGGGAATGTTTTTTCTGATGACTTGACAAAATTACAAATAATTGAATTATTAAATTGACAAGCTCGTGATTAATCGAATAAATTAGCAATAATAATACTAAGACGTACTTCGAAAAATGTGGTCATAAAAAATTTCAAGCCCCAAGCGTTTACATTCAACAATAACATTCGCTTGCAACAATAAGTACAATCTTGGACCGGTAGTAAGAACTTATAATAGAAGATAGATTTGCTTTCAAAGGTCTCATAGCAAAATATTTTTTCAAAAATTGCGCATCGACTTGAACTTTATGATGTTATTGTTCAACAATGAGAATTGAGTATCAAAAAATGCTTCGATGCATCAAAGGTGAACACTAAACATGGGCAGAGTCGATTTGTTATGAATCGCGTAAGATTTCTCGCTTGATACGATTTCTTATTTATTTGACGACATATTATAAATATTCAATTGTTAATGCAACTTCTGGTAGTCTCATTGGCAAAAGAATTGTTAGGGATTTCATTTCGACCAGCTAGGAGCTAAGTCGTACTTTTTTTCTCTTAAACTTTTTTTCTCTCTTCTCTTTTTCTCTTTCTCTTCTCTGTCTTCTCTCTTTTTCTCTTCTCTTTTCTCGGAATTAATGTACTTTAACACTATTAATGACTCAGAACATCATCCACCGAAGGCCTATACATACATTACATACGCTTCAAGGATACCATTCAGGGTAAGCTAAACTGACTAACTATAAGGCAATCCAGCAAATGATCCGCTTTCTGCATTTCGTCATGAGAAGGATCAGCGCGGCAAGAGATTCATGTCTGGATTGTATTCTCCAGTCATAAATCCCTGTAGCAATCAGGCAACTGCAGAAGAACTTCTTTGACCGCGTATTTCTGCCACTGCAAAGCTGCTTGCATATTCGAGTAACCGTCTCACGTACCTCTGTCTGAATTTCTGAATACTAAATTGCTCATCCAATACTGGTTTTCCCATTAATGTAAGGATCTAGAGCTTCAAACGATAATTGAAAGGAAGGATCGGATAATAAAGTCGCAATTTTACATTAACTTCACAAATTTGAATGAGGTTATCACCACAGCGCAGCTACATACAGCGCAAACCCTTAGGGACAACTGTTCTCAGACAAAGATTTTTTTTTAAAAAATAGAGCTCCTCGAAATAAAAGCATTTATTTTAATGGACCCTACTCTTAGAACTAAATCGGATGGTTGGGATTCCAAACACAACTATTACTTCAGGTTGTCCAATCCTGCTCTAGTTCGGATAGAAGCAGTATTGATGATCACAGTCCAGTCAAAATAGACGATATTCTAACCTGCATAGTTGATGGCAGACATGGCAAGATGTGTAGAGATTTGCATTAATTTTTTTTCATCCTCCGAACGTTCCGTCGTTACCGTCACTTGCTTCGTTTCGTCCATAGTGCGAAGGTGCCATCTTCGGTATGTTGTTCCGTTCATTTGACGGGGAACAACGGAATGTTCTGAGGACAAAAAATAGTTCCATCCCCGTCCATGGAAAACATTTCAGCGAAATATGCATTAATCTTCTCTTAAATTTTGTATTCATATAGATTGACTCACATATAAAACGTTTTTTTTTTACAGGTAAAGAATTACAAAATGTGATAAAATATCGAAAAATTGTTTTGATTGCCATGACATTATGTTTACTGAACAGATAATTCTCTGCCTCTTAGTTAAATGAATTCGGGCATGAGACGGTCCACTTTTTGAACTACCCTAATCAATAATTGGGACCATATCTAGACAATATCGGGGCGAATGTCTTCATTTGTCTTCCAAATGGTCAAGTTTGACGCAGCAGGAATTTTTAAGACGCATAGACCAAATATACCACCTCATATAAAGCACACCCAACAGTGACTTTCACCAGATGTAACGGTTTAAGACAACCGTCGTTGGTTGCGCATAACTCCAAATGCGGTAGTTTTGTTTATTAACGGATTCATTCAATCAAAAATCAGCCTCATCGCAGTACAAAATTTTCTTATGGAATTCGGGATTTGCAGCAATTTGTTCTTGGATAGAAACACCGAGTCTACGCCGTGCTCGGATGCCTGCACGAGCTGGATTTTGTAAGCCTGCAAACCAAGATCCTTCTGAATAATCTTCCATAATGTGGATGGACACAGGTTAAAATATTGAACGATTGAAATATTAGTTTTTCATCGATACTACGCTCTACAACTGCTATGGTGTGTTCTTTACACACCAGACGACGTCTGGATGGATGGATGATTGTAAACGTGGTGCGAAAACGATCAATGATTAATCGATTTAATTGTTCTGATGGACGATTATGAATAAAACCGTTTGTGTTCCAAATTAATGTGCACTGTTAGTAGAAAATCAAAAACGCTTTATTTCATTCATGGAGTACTGGCATCTCTTTCTTTGTGATGCTCGTCTGAAGGGTGAGCGTTTTTCAGTAGTTACGTTATGGTTTGATCGAGTTGTCACCCTTCCGAATGATGAAAATATTTGCAAACATCTTTAACTCATGCACGTAAGAGTTTTTTGGAGACTGACCAGTGCGCTGAAAAAAGAAGCTCCCCGTGAAACCGCATATAGCCCATCGTGGAACAATAGACCCGATCAGAAGCCAACGAAAATTAAACTAGAAAATATCCGCAATACAAACGGAAAAATAACGTTCAGAGACCTGCAGTATTTCCGTCTGCATGGATGAGAGCCTTACCACCTTTTGAGGTGATTCCATGGAATAGTGTCGCAATAAGAAAATGTGAACCAAGTTAATCACAAAGCTTATCTATGGAGCAGTTTGTATTAGAAAGTTTATTCACTTTCTTGCTTATTCACTGCTTCCTTTACTGACTTAGATAGTGCCACCTGAGAGACTTCAGGTGGCACTATCTAAGTCAGTAAAGGAAGCAGAGAAATAAAAAAATCGATGATCATAGAAAGGAACTTCCTGTTATTTTTCCAAACTTCAATGATTACTAGTGAAGACCCGGTAGAAAACTTAGAAAGCTGGCGTTAAAGGGTGGTACTAATGGAATTATTTCAGCTGTCGGAATCCTTTCTAGGCAGCGGAGTATCTAAAGTTTAAGATATCGTGACTTAAACTATGAAAGTCGTAACGTTTCCTAGTCTACGTTGCAAGACTTCCATGTCGACGAGGCACGGGAAGTCCATAGTTCGCTGGAGGTCATCTGGATTTGCAGGAAAAAAGAAGGATCCGTCACAAACGCCGACGGCCCAGCGAGCACGTACTTAAGAGTAAAGGTTAGCTAGAAAAATCCTTCGCAGACTAATCAACTGTAGTAAAGCTAGGAACCCATGTAGGTTGGGCTACAAAGATAAATACGAAAGCATGATGCTCACTGTGGAAGCGCAACTGTCATCCCCTTTTCTTTCTTGCAAATGTGCCAGTCCTTTCCTTCTCCATCTCACCTATATTGAGGCCTTTCACGATGAAAAACCAGTGAAAGTTAACTTTTCGCAAGCTAGAAGAAGCAGCCTTGGAAGACCAAAAGGCTGCAGGACGCAATGGGTTTCTAGCTGTAGTGCTACAGATGGTCTTTCACTTTGGCACTTTGGAAACATTCCCAACTACAAGTTTTCTATAGAAGAGTTGGATGCCGCATGCCACACAATTTTACTTACAAAAGATGGAATAAGGAGCGCGGTGACCTCTTCACAGAATTTTGAGCGTAAGTAATTTGTCAAGCGGCTCCGTGCTAGGTTTTCAGGACCAAGTGGGAGGTATTTAATGTATTAGTACATGTATTGTATTTCAAAAGTATCTGATGTACATCTATGAGTCCTACAATTTAACTGTGTGGGTCCTCTAAGTAACGGTACTTAACGGTGTGACCCCTAACACAAAGAAAGGATATCACATTCGTGGTGAGAATGCGTGGAAAGAAAAGAGAATTCCTAAAAATTTGACTGCAAGAATATAATGATGGCCGTTTGCGATCATTTCCCTACCACTCAAATTGTTGCACAACAAAACTGAATGAGAGTCAATTAAAGAAGAAAGTATTTTCAGTAACAACAAAGCATAGGCACGTCAAAATTGCCTCAGCCAAGAAGGAATTACTCGAAAGTCAGTTTAACTGGTATTGGTAGACTAGCTACCAGAGGTCGACAATCCAATCTGCCTGAAACGAAGAATGATTCAATCAATCAGGAGAGTACTCCCGGCCATGAGTTCACCACAGTTAAATGAACATAAGCAGAAGATCTTGTTTTGTTGTGAAAAATCGAAATCATTCGTTATTGGAAAATCGAAGCAATTGCTACAAAAGGAATCACAATTAGCATTTCTTGGAATAGTTCACTAATGATCCTGCTGAAAAACTTAGTCGATTGCATGCTTAAACGTTGTCCAAGTGGAAAAAATGGTTCCAGCTGAACGCCCAGCTGGGTCAGAGAACACGAAGTACACACTCGCGTATAAGTTTGCTTTGCAAGGATTTTTCAGATTTCAAACAAGATTTCGTAAAAACAATTTGCAAGGATCGTCCCAAGGCATTTTCTCCTCCAGAACTTTTAATAACAAACGCGGACGAGGTCATGCCCGAAGACAAAGGCATACATGCAATCGATCCAGGCGGTTCGCGGGTGTATTGAATATCATGTTAACTTCCTTTTATGCCAAATACAACTCTCGCGCAACCTAAAACCGTTTTGATGTCGCATTCCACGTCAAAGGATCAAGCCAATCTAACGGAAACCACACAAGCCGCAGTAAACCGAATACTTCGCGAATTGCAGTGCAACACCTCACTTACCTGATTTAGCACAGGTTTTCCATTTCCTTGTGAGTATTTTCGCATATGATTTATCACAGTTGAGTTGCTGCCAACGAGTGTGTTACTCGTATGCACACCAAAAATGAACGGGCCGTTCTGTGGATTGTCACGATCGTTGGCCTCGTGGGCGTGATCATAAGCCGGTGAAAAGGGATCATGACGGTGATTCTGCTGGTTCTGATGATGATCTTTATTAGTCATCCTAGTGGTACCATTCCAGCTCAGATGATCATCAAAATGCTTATTGTACCCTGATTCCAAATTTGTATGCACGAGTCCGCGCTGGTAGCCTCCGCCGCCACCGCCGACGACGACGTTGCCAGCATCGCCATTTCTGCCCTGATCTTGTTGCATCTGATCAGTGTCAAAGACACGCTTATAGCTGGCCGGCGCCATATTGGAAGAACTATAAATGCTGGATTTGTTAACATCCGAGAAGATGAAATCGTTTGCATTGACTGTGGGCGAAGGTGGACTACCGTATGGGTAACCAATGTGTGTGTTTATGGTCTTAAATTGTTGTGACATGATATTGAAGTCGTTGAAGCCATGCATTTTGCCGTCGCCGAGCAGCGACTTTTTTTTCGGTACAATTTGCGGTTTCCGGTCCATCAGCAACGGACGCGTCGACCGATTGAATGGATGATCCCGCGATGACATTGTGGCAGCCGTGGACATGTGGGATGTGAATACTGATGGAATTTTCACGGTCATTTATTTCCAAATCGTTTGGTGGAGCGTTGAATAAGTTGTGTTGAATCTGCAATAAAATTGAGATATGCTAGTTGAGTTTCAGCAATTTCAGCATTTTTTTTTTTGAATTTTTTAAAACTTAGTAATAATTTGGATTGACATTCAAACGTCCTGATTAAAATTAGCAATTCTGAAAATGTACCAAACAAAGTATAAGCAAAGTATCACGTATTGTGTCAAGCACAACGCGATTTTGGCGCCACTTCTGCTGAATTCCTAGAACTTTTATATTAAAGAGGAAGTAAAGAAACTTCAATTTGAACTTAAAAACTGGAACGCACAATCGAATAGATAAAACTATTAACAATTCGAAAAAGGAAAGTGATAACAGAAATACCTGTCGAAAAGTTATCAGTTTTCATCACGTTTTCCGAAGAAAAAAATTAAACCAATCAAACATTGATAATTCAATAAAATCCGGTTCAGTCGAAAACTGATAATAGTTGCATAGTTTTAAAAATCAAAACGATAAAAAATTCCCAAGCAAATCCCGGATAAATCAATCGCCGCGATTAGATACCATTAAATATCAGAATATGTGACATCATATGTGGCAAAATTTTGCTAATTTTGGTATTATTGTACTTGAATTTAGACAATTGATAAAGCAGTTCCGAGGCTAAATAAGTTCAATTAGTTTTTGATCGATAGCAAATACATCATTTCCATACATGAAAACGATTTTTTAACAAAAAAAGATTGGAACAAAAGGTTCCTTTAGACATACGAGTACAACTGTCGTTTGTTGAAAGAAAGGCTCAACGAGCCCTACAAAATATATTTAACTGGTATAATCCACAAAATAAACCATATATCCCAAATGAAATGAAAGTTGCTGGTCCCTTCGAGTAAATTTCACCGCCATTAAGGTGTTACTCCAGCAAGTTTTACACAAATAAATTGTATTACTTGTACTTAGCACCAAAATGACGGCAAAAAATAAACCTCGTAGAAACATAGTAACGGAACAGGTTGGGAGACTTAAATCTTCGCAAAGATATAAAACAATGAATTGAGAAGATTCTTGGGATTAATAATTATTGAGGTTCAGAATAGAGCTAAATGTTTTTCACACAAAAAGGACCACTAGACTTTTGATCAATGCTAATCTTGTCGACATGCGATGGGTGAATGAGCAACGAAGAAATTTAAAAATGACTTTTTGACATTCGAATTTAGTATTATGGAAACACGTTTTTCTAACACTTTCGCATAAAATTTTACTAAACAACCACGATTACTCACGACTACAAAGTCATTATCGTCAGTGTACGTAGTAAATACCTTTTATGAAGTCCAGGATGGGTTTAATTTTTGAAGACTGCATCGAAATGAATCTTTGTTAAAAACATGGTTTTTACGGAATAGTTGATTTTGTAGAAGAATTTTTTAGCTATGTTAAAAAATTTTACGACCCTTGGGAGTTACAGAAATGTCTTAACACTTTAAGTGTCCAGACCGATTTGTTGTCATTCCCAGACGAGGCCGTCAAATGAGTCACCGCTGACGGACGATCCGAAGCATCGCCTTGAGGACCGGAGTTTTCTATCGAAGATCTTCCGCTCCACTTAAAGAGGAGCTTCACCTTCGCTTTGTGAATGTGCCTGCTCTTTTCCAAATGCAGTAAACTCTTCGTTGTATTTAAATCCTTATTTTTCCCAAAATCCTTACTTGTGAAACGCGAAGTTGAGCGATGCCTGGACGACTAACGCATCCACAGTTGCACAGAAGTCACAGTTCAGTTTCATCCATTATAGTAGATATTGCCCTATAAATGTTGAGTGGAGCACATACACTTAGCGAACTAATTTTTTCACGTAGAAATTGTCGACGCCATGCTTTGCACTCATCTGAAGCCGATACTTCATTAGGAAATATACATAAACACAACGATACAGCATAAGATTAAGAATCGTTTGATCCAAGATGGAATCAACCGAAAATCAAAACATCCACGAGCTTGTACAGTGTTTCCACCTGTAATGTAGAGCCGCCAAATAGTGTCAATATACAACAGGTATAAGTTTGCACTGATCCACGGATCCTACCTACTATCACAAAGCTCCCCATAAAAAATGAGCAGAAATCCTATCGGAATACTTTGAGAATGCTGCATTTTACAAGCAATGAGTTTCAAACTGCAACAAATTCAATCCGGCAGAACTCGTCTGTGTTAAAGAATCCATGATCCCTTTTTTTCGAAGGATTTTATTTCAGCCGTTGATGAAGCAGAAACGACATATATAGGCACGGCGATTTAGATAAAGATACAACCTCTGTATCTGCAGTGGAAAAGTGTCAGATGATACCAATACAACGCCACCAATTATTGTTATGGACCTTAGCCAAGACATATTTCACAAGGACCACACCATATGTACGGACCATTGGTACGCAAGCATAACATTAGCAAAACACCTCCTGGAACGGGCTACGCTTTTGATGGGTATTCTCCGCAATAATTGTAAAGGCAATCCAAAGAAATAGTGGCCCAAAAACTGAAACGACGTTATTGTTTTCCACAAGAATTCCTAGAGAGAATTCCTAAAGAGGTACAGAAAATTACGATTCGAACTTCTGTTGAAAACCGCTGTTGTAGATTCCTTTTTTATAAATCAAGAAACAAGAGGCCAGAAAATATCCATAACAGAATATCGGAAAAAGCTGATTGAGGCAATCACACAGAGCAAGGACGAAGAAACCGACAGGAGATAAAAACCTCGGGTTCGTTAAGTAAAATGGAAAGCCCCTCTTATAAAATTCAGAGATACGTCGCCCAATGTTACAAGAAGAATTCCCATAGGTCAGGTTCAAAGATGCCAAAGAAATTAACACAAAAAAAAAACCACCTTCTGCAATGAAGGCTAAAACAGACCACACTTCCGTTTACCCTGGTTTCATAAGCTAATAGGTGTATAAATATGAAATGCGGATTTTTTCTGCTTGAAATATGCATTTATTTGAATAACAAAACGAATGAATTCAATAATCAAAGTATTGGCCATCGTTAGCTACGACTTTTTCCCATCTTTCTGTCAATTGATGAATTCCGTTCCAGTACCACTTCTCATTTTCTGAGGCTAACTACTCATCAAGCCAATTTTTAACTTCTTCGTAAGAATGGAAGTGCTGTTCCGAAAGTCCGTGCTGCATCGATCTAAACAAGTAGTAGTCAGAAGGAGCCAAGTCTGGTGAATACGGTGGGTGAGGCAGAACTTACCAATTAATGTTTCCCAAGTAGTTCTGGACAGGTATTTCAGCATGCGGCCGAGCATTGTCATTTTAAAAAATGACTTTATCATGTCTTTGGTGAAATTCTGGTCGTTTTTCCTCAAGTGTGCGGTTCAATTTGATTAGTTGTTGTCGGTCACGTTCGCCAGTAATAGTCTCACCAGGTTTCAGCAGTTCGTAATACAAAATTCCCTTACTATCCCACCAGATACATAGTAAAGTCTTCTTTCCATGAATATTTCGGACTGGTTGTGATGTTGATGGCTGGCCTGGGTCTACCCACGATTTTTTCCGCTTGGGATTGTCGAAATAAATCCACTTTGCATTGCCAGTAACAATCCGATGCAAAAAACCTTTTCTTTTCTGTCTGGCAAGCAAAATTTCACAAATGGTTTTTCGCCTTTCGATGTCTCTTTCTTTCATTTGATCCCATTTTCCAGCTTTTTGGATCTTCCCATGGCTTTTAAACGTTGTGAAATAGCTGCCTGAGTAACTTCCAAAGCTTCTACCAACTGTTTTTAAGTTTGTGTGTTGTCTTCATCCAATAATGCTTGCAAATCTGTATCTTCGAATTGTTTTGGTGGTTTTCCACGGTCTTTGGTGCTGACATCGAAATCGCCACTTTCAAATTTTTCTAACCATCGTTCACAAGCGTCTTGGCTTGGGGCATGTTCACCATATGCTTCCACTAACAATCGATAAGTTTCTGCCGCCGTTTTCTTCAAATGAAAGAAGGTTATTAGACTTCCCCGCAAAACCTCTTTTTCTGGCACGTAATTCAACATTTTTGAAGCGAAAAAAATTATGTTGTTTGTACAATCAAAACCTATAACATACTGGAATTTGTTGACAGATGCTTACCCTCCAAAATGCCATATTAGTTATCCCCGACACAAACCATATGTAATGATTATGCCATCTGTTGGTAAAATCCGCATTTCATATTTATATACCTGATACAAAAACTTTCTTTTGAACATTTTATTCTTTTTACAAGTCTGAACTAAATAAAGACCAATGTCCCCTAAGTGCGCGAGAACAAACACGCCACGGCCTGGTAATCTAAACCCCCCTCCATGCGGACCGGCGTGGCGTTTATCGTATTAAAGAAACAGCAAACTATACCTTTGAATTTTCACGTGAATTTATTCAGGAGTTTCGGAGTTTTTCTCGGTCGTGCGTAGCCAATTGACCCCCTACGTATGAAATAATCAAGCAAAAAGGTTTATTCTCAAAGGATTAAACTAATTGTTGTATATTTCCTTCGCTTACTGTATAATTTTCTCGTCGAGAGATAAAAATTAAATTAAATAATACATGAAATATCTCAAACTTCATAGCGACCAAATGCTGACCTAAAAAAAGTATTTATTACTTTCTTTACGATTTTCATAATCTCTTGACATTCTCGTGAGTAAAACCAACAAATTATTTATAACTACTAAAGCTAATCGCAGTTTGGGCCATATCTCATATGAATCTCGCTTCCCATAAATAACGGATGTAATGCTATTTACCAAAGCGGAAATCGACGAATTACCCAAACAAGTGAAATAAAAAAGCATCCAACCATCAAAAGAGATAAAACACGTAAGAAGGCAGTAAACGACCAGATCTCATCGAAATTTATTCCCATCGTGGCCGCGGCCGCGGCATCTACGCGAACGGGGTACATGCATCGAAAAGGAGTTCAAGAGGTCAAATCAGAGATTATCGAAGCAATCCCCATCAATAATAATCTTATTCGAGGCCGAAGCCACTCTAGTCGCCAAGGCAGCCACGAAGCTCCGCGACCCGCGAATGCACTTTCGATGCAAGTAAATCAGCGATTCTCGCGATGCATCTTGAAGATAAACGTTGACAAGTGACTTCTTCACGGCAGGGGCTTAAGATATTGCACACCGCGCTCGCTTACAAAATCATCTTTCATTAGGAGCTCTCGGTTATCGCTCCCCTGGGTTCGTGGACTAGTTGGATGGGGTTCAAAATTTATGGCGGTTGGGCTATGGACACCTGAACCACCTTCAGACGATTGCGACAGCCGTGAATGTATTCGACGAGATCTTTTGATTTGTCCATTTGGGAACCTGAAAGGAAACTAGACGAGATGAAACCCGAAATGGTCCCACGTACAAAGTGTCTCACCGGTGAGCTCATTACGATGACGAAGGTATTCAAATTTACCTGGAACATGAAAGACACCGAAAAAATAGCTTTTGCCAACGTTGCAACGTAACAAGCGTTGCAGAGGTGGAACGTGAAATCACCTTTGGTGGAAGAAAGCCAAGGAGCCATCCATTCTTTCATATCCTCGTTGAAAGCGGACAAGTCAACTCGATGTGCTTCCTAAAATTTCCCAAAAATAACGAGAATTTTCATCGATATGCTGAGTGCTGAGGTCAAACGGAAAGAGTTCCTTCTGCATCGGGAAATCTTCCGCTTGTTATGTCTCCATGATGCGACAAGGACACGGAATCATTTCCATTTAGAATTGGCAGAAGTTTGTCTTGATTGGAAGGTGAACAGCGAGACAGTGTTGAAAGTTTGATTGAAGCAAAAGGATTCTGTTGAATTATTAGTTTTCATCAGGGTATCCGGCATCCCTGAGCATGCAACGAAATTGCGCTCTAGTTTCGTTTCACAAAGCTAGTTCAGTCCTTGGACTCAGATACAAAAGGTGAAATTTGATCATACCAAAACGAGATCCACCATGAATTCGGGGAATCGGAGCGGAAAGCTATAATTCGCTTTCTGCAATTATAATCGCTACACAAATTCAAAGCGAATGGAATTTCGGTTCTTACAGATTCATTTGGTGAAAAGGTTTGCGCTTGCATGAAATCAGTTAAAATGATTAATCGACACAGGCCAAATTCGCTTCTTCGCCAGGCGGGCAACAGTGACCCTAGGTCATCTGAAACGATTAGACCCGCTGGGTTGTAGTTACGCTCAGAAAAATTTTATGCCACATCGATTATGCTCGTGAAATTTGATTAATAATACGCATCGACCCGCTTTTCATTAAAATGAACATAAACAAAATTAAATGACGAGCGCTAATCAAGCTTCAACTTTATATGTGCCAGCAAGTTGGCGATTTAATTGTTATTCACGTGACCCTTTTAATCACGGCTACGGCAAAATAATAATCAATGAAAGTTAGTTAATCACAGCTTAAAAACTAATTAAAAAAACAATTTTTGAGTGTTCTGACAAAGTTATTTAATATACAAGCGCCGCGCAACTCATTTACTTATGTCTTTCTTGATTAAGACCGAAATAAGCAGGAAATGTTATCAGTACCCTCATTCCACGTAAACTGCTGAAACTCACAATTAAATTTGAGAAGAGAATAGAGAAGGATATATCAATAATCCTGTGTTATGAGCATCCTGAACTCGCTGTTACATAGGCAGAATAAACAAAAAAAAAACGTGTTCTACACAAGGATCAACATGGACTTTCGTTTTTCATCATTACTCCATTACAAAGTTTCCGGACAGAGCTCTCCAATTTCGCTGAGTAGGTCCCCTCGCTGCTGGCTCCACCTTTTACAGTAGAAGAATGTGTGACAGGCGTCATCCTGTCTCTGTATGTTACGAATGACGTTTCCAAAGCTAATTGTGAAGGCTGGAACAAACAATTATTGTTTTCCATGACTTCCAAAAATATGGATCCTTACCTGGAAATTGTCTAATATCAACGATATAAATGATGTTCGGTGGACTCTATCATTTGTTCAAGAGAATAAACGAAAATTCAAAAGTAAAAGTAGTAACAATGATGAATTTGCTAAGGAGGCATGAGGCATTATTACATTATTATGATCTCCCCAACAGTTGGAAGCCTTGATGAGGTTACCCGTTATCCAGACGGGTGACCGAGCCCCTAAAAGAACCCAGTTAACGAAAATGACGGGTAACAAAACAAAGAACAAACTACAGATGGGGATATACAGCTCGAGGTGTTAGGGAGCTTTGACCTCATTTGGGCTTCACTTCAGCAATCAGGCTGGAGATAAGTTGTCAGGGCATTCTTTGATGGTGGGCCCATTTGCCGCTAAAGATTCAACAGCTAAAAGTGATCAAACCAGGTACAACAGCAGTACAACAAGGCAAGCATGCTCGCTCGATCGCAAAAACTGCTGCGGACTCCGTTTCAAAAAGTGACCAAATTGGCTTGGATTTGCATTTGCGACGAAGGTGTGGGTCCAAAACCCTCCTCCCGCTGAAACTTCAACTGCTAAAGGTGATGTAGGAAAACAAAAGGCGCAGTGGAAGTGTAGAGGAGCGAAACCGTCAACCCCAATAGTCACGGAGTGTTGAAAGTCACATACAAGACTCTATGTGGAAAAAAATTATCAGCAGCCACAACACTCCCTAGTTGACAGTGGCCCGTAAATCTTCATATGAGGACCAGCTAGTTACAAAAATAGACTTCAACAGAAATGAAGGAGACGAATTACTCGAAGTATAAGAGCGGTACAAAAAATAATGAGAAACTCCACCACCACTCCAAAAGAATTTCATAAAGGACACTAAAAACGGGATTGGTGAACTCGAGGACTTCGTTGACAGGATTAAGCATTACCACCGCAGATGGCTAAGCAAGTGAGCTGAAAGAGCTCAAGAAAGTCACCAAAAGTATAGCTCCACACATTGAAAATATTCCTAGTGCACTAAAGGTGAATTTTACGAAAAAAATAAAGTGGCCCGAGGCAATAGACTCCAGACTAGGGGCGGCGAGCAACGCTGAAAAAAATGATTAACGCCAAAGCGCGACAGAAGGCTGCGAAGTAAATGCAACGTGTAAGGGTCGAAAAAAACAATTAAGCCCACGCTGGAAAAACACAACTGGGCAGAATACAGCCCAACACGCAAAAAACCAGGTGGAAGCAGCGTAAGGTTGCTCTACTGATGAAACCAACAGACAGATGAACTTAGATCAACTTCTTCAAGGAAATAAAGGATAATATGGAGCCCGAAACAGTAAGAGTCTCCAGACGGACGATGCGAGCGACTTAAGCCTCCTCGTGGAACTTGGAATGAAGTCCAAAAACAAGGACCTGCTCGAGAGTGCGGTAAAAGATGCCCTTAGTGCCGAAACTGTTATCTTCACATGACAGCCAATGACCTCCTTAGAAATAATAAACATTGATTATGCCGCGGACGTCATTTAAGTAGAAGAGCCCATTAGACAAACTCTTCCTATAGCAGGCAGCTTACCTTAAAGCTAGTTGACGGCTACCAACCCTAGAACAGCGCCTTTCCTGGGTAGGTGGTAAACAGAATTTGACAAAGGGTGGTCTTGGATGGGTTTGACTTTGGACAGATCGAAGTGTGGTAATCCTGGCAATAATGTGACAAAGTGCACAAATATAGCAAGCAGAAGCTTACGCCAGCTCGAGGCCTGAAGACTTGTCTAATATTCCAGAAATTAGAAGATGTCAAAAGTTCTATGAGGCACTTATAAAGGAAAAAGGAGATATATGATTCAAACCCTCCATATCAACTTACGTTGAAGTGCAACAGTACAGAGGGAAGGGCAAGGGAAGGGCAAGGGAAGGGAGAAACCGACCGGCTGTTACCTGAGCAGCATCGCAACAGAGAAGAGCCGTGGTTGTATTATGTCCAATCTGGTACCACCGCCATTTAGAGGCGGGCTAGTGTTCTGCTTTCAGTTCAGAGCTCCATCAGCAAATGTGGCTTTGGGCTAATCAGGTGTGCGGATATGACATTTTCCAGTTTCCATTTAACATCAAATGAGCCGATTTCATCGTTTGAGAGCAACCTCGATGAACAAGAGGAATCTGTTTCACGCACGAAAGACCGGTGGCTTCAATGCCAACAAAATTAAGAACTAAATCTTTCATTCAGTAAGAAAAATGGTTAAAAGGACTTTTATGACGTTGTTTATGAAGTCTTTGCTGTTCGGCAACTATTGAGCCTTTCTTCTATGCTCTTTTTTCACGTTTGATCATGCGTTCAACCACTATTGCAAAATGTTCAACTAAGTCTGAATTATAAAGGACGTCCCAGAGCATTGGTGAAAAATGCCCTTTTTGATGGAAGTTCGTTGGATTGGGAGCAAACGTCCCTTTTTGTTCAAAATTCGATAGTTTGGGATTTTTTTCCAGATTTTTTTATGTCGAAAGCAGTCTTAAAACAACTTGGCATGGTCGTAGGAAATTCAAACTATCTCCGCCGTCTTTTTAATAGTAATTCTCTAGAATACATCATCTATTTAATTTTTACATTTCCATTAGTAATGAATGTTCATGGACGACCAGATCTCGAGTCATCTTCAGTCTCTTTTTGCAGAAATAATCAAGAATTATTTATTTCTTTTTGAAGAAATAAATAATAGAAGACTTTTTTTGAAGAAATAATCAATTATTAAAAGTGCAATTGGGAATTTTTCAATAAAGCAGAACTAAACGAACACAAATAGCACTGTGCTAGGAACATACAGGAACATACCTCATATGACATTTAACGTTAAAAAATTTCACCCCATCTTATGCGCATTGGTTTATTAAATCAGTACTTGATGTTAAAACTAACAAGAGCTTTATTTTAACCAACCATCATCACTGACACGAGCGATCCTTTTCTATTACTTTATGACAACTGATGCTGCTGTCGGCTCTTATAGATGTAGACAGGATATGGTCCAGATTGTGAACGTCCATCTAATGTCCATGACCTAGTTTACATTTTATCGAAGGTAGGTTCCACGTTAGATAATTTTTAAAATTTTTGGAAAATTATCATTACATAGATATAAAAAATATTGATAATAGGTATGTGGGCTGTCAAAAAGGAGCAAACAGTTTCACTATGGTGATAACGAATTTTATTGGAAAATAAACTATAAATCTAGGTAATTGCAAAATTTTATTGAAAATCCCAAATGTGCGTTTATTATTTCTCACTTAAACCGTCGAGGAACCGCACCGACTCAGTGACTGCTGACTTTGCACAGCCGTCACGAGAATCCTGTTCGTCGTTTATCACATCATGTGTGAAATTTCTAGGTGCAACGAAAAATATAACTACTTTCTCATACAAACAGCGATGGTAAGAATATTTGGCTGAGCCGGGTCGCTCAGTCAAATGACTGTAATAAAGAGGGATATTCACTCCTGGAAATGTGGGCCTAAATTGTAATAAAATCGAATACAAAAAGAAGGATGAAGTGGAAATTTCCAGACGTGTTTTAAACGTACGGTTCAAATGAATAATCATCTTGCAGTACACATTTGTTCGACAGATGTGATACTACTACCCGAAAGCACTTCAAAATAAATACATGATGGTGACATGAGGCTGGCCGCCACATGTCTATAAAATTCAGGACAACATAAAGAGGCAAGAACTTTAAAGTAAAATAGTACAACAAGTATGAGCGTCTTTGGAAAAAGACGAGATTTGAAAATAAAATTCTATTCTTTCTGTGAAGTTTTGGCTTTGCGGACACAAACCTGGACTACGTAGGACTTTGTTTACCTTGTACCTCAGCAAGTCCTTGCGGCACTTAATCCATATATCGTATGTGTTGCGAACGGTGAGGAATTTCATTCAGCCGAATGAATTAGCTTTTCCATCAACAGTAAACAAATTTCCAGAACACCTTTAATGACAATGAAAGGAAATACAGGACATTTACTACAATGGTAGTTCAGTTCATCGGATGACTGGCATCTAACAAAAAGGTATTTTATCCATATTAAAAGGGAGTACTAAGGACATTTTTGATTTATTTCGGTAGGTGCACGAACTCAGAAATTTCTTGGAACTTTAAAGTTGAAACTACTGGTACATACGAGAATGCAAGGAATTTCTAGGTAGCAGGAGAATAAATGAATGTTTTTCGGAGAGAAGCAAAGAAGCTAATTCAATAGACTACGGGGGAAATCTGGGGAATATACCATAAATGCTTAAGGTTCAGTGGATGGGTGATTGGGAGCTTAAGGGAGCTGAAGCTTAATAAGTGATTTGGGAAGGATAACTATGAATCGAGTTAACATCTCACTATTACACATTTCGAAGTATCTGGAAGATGATGGAGTGTATAATCAATCAAGGTCGCGTCAGAGGTGAGTTGTCTATGATGAAGTTCAATGAAAGAGACTCTTGCGCTTGAAACCGAGAAAGTCCTACCAATTCAATTGTTTATTTTTCCATTCATATTAGTGAAGGTGCATTTTCGTTAATTTTAATGTTCTGCACTTCCATGCATTTGTCATAAATAATACATCATTGAGTTTTTATTTATTTTTAAAATTTACCTTTCAATACAAGCTAGCAATCAACAAAAATAAAATATTTAAAATTGACCGATAAACTTTTTTCATGTTGCTGCTTTTCTGCCTTAAGCAACGATTTTCACATGTGTACTCAATTCACCCAGTAACCAACATGGTCACCGTATTAAGAAGTACAAAAACAATAACCTTCATGGCATGGGGCCATCATTTTTGCCAAGTCATTGTTCAATGAGCCATTCGATCACTACTTTCGTCAATTTCAAGCCTTTTAAATGGAATTTCATAGCATTTTTCCACGTATGGTACATACCCACGAGCGGAGCAAAAACTTATCGAACCCGACAGGATTTATTGTAATTAATTGATTATTTTCAAGTGCAGTAGCCACTCAACCTTTGTGATTGTTCATAAATTAAAATTCCATGTAAAATATTCAGTTTCGATGCCAACAAAGCTGAGAAGTAGCGACGCCGCCATTAAAATGCAAAATTTCGGACATATGTACGTTAACATTGAATGGGAAATGATTGATAGTAATGTTATCGAAATCATTACCAGCAGATTCGTGAGAAACTTTCATTTCGCTATAAATCTAAATCCTCAATAAATTGCAACAGCGAATTTATATAAAGATTTCAAACGATGTCTTTGGGAAAGGCGTGAAAAATCCACGATTGGCGGGAAATGAAAAAGCATTTGTTCCGTCCGAGCTTATTTCATTCATCCGAAGGGAAAGTCATCAAACTCTTAAACTTACGTTGTTGGCAATCGTTTTATGACTATTGGTTAACGGCGATAAAGCGCAACTGAAGACGCCGAAGGCTGGCATTTGAAATCATATAAGATACACAGATATTTGAAATAATGTGAAAGACAATAAAATGGACTTTAGGGAGCTTTTGTCGTTGTCTTACAAAAGGCAAATACATTTGAAGTGCGGGAACGAGACTCGTTCTAAGGAGGGAAAGCTTAATCAACGAGACCAAAATGTCTCCTTTCTATATTTCCTTCCTGTGTTGAAAATAATAGGCACATCCATAAATAAGTAGCATAAGCTCATAATTTTTGTTTTGTGTCGTCGCTTGGTTTGCGGCTTGTTGTTGCCGCTTGCCAAAATTCTCGGATTTATGGACCCTTCAGGCCGTGGTTCCTTTCCACTAAGTATGTGTTTTGGCAACAAGTGCCCACCATCAGCTTATTCTCTGCCCTGCGAATGAGCTGATGATAGCGAACAATATTGAAATAAATATATTTCCGGTTTCAGTGCTGCCTTGATAAGCCTGCGAAGCTCGGGACAGCTTGACGGAAGGACTGAGGTCTTGTTTCAGCCCTTTATATACTTGCACGATTACATGTAACCACCAAAAACGCTCATACTTCGGAGGGACATTACATAGAAAGCAATACCCCATGTACCCCATTTAAGCGAGCTTTGCAAGATAAAGAGCTTAGAAATCAAGCGACTTAGGTGAATGGGAAGTTCGCTATGGCTAATTTTTCGGTGCATGAGTATATGTGGGTTACTGTGTACCTAATTCGAGCGATTATATCTGTTTATACGAAGTTTTAGAGCTTATGAGTGGCTACGCTAGACACAAAATTTGTAGTAAAATCACAATACAACCACAAGCCTTCCTTGATTTTAAAACTCTGATTGTTACACATGATTGACAACATCATTTTTCACCAGCATCTTCTAGGTGAAATCTAGGCGAATACCATATGGAGAATTTCGAGGAGAAAACAGTCAGAGCTCATGCCGGAAGACAAAATGGAAACGCACATGCAAACATACAAAAAACCCCCATCGAGATTCAACAAAAAATTGGAAGCTGAAGGGATTACTAGACTAGTAGTGATGGAATGAAAGATTTTTTCAATGAAATGAATCTCGTGTCTAGCAGTCGCATTTTTTAATTGCGACTAGACATGAGTTTTATTTAAGTTATAGATCCACTGTAAAAAAAAGTTACTACACTGTTGTTAAGTAAGTTACCAAAGGAATGGAAGTCAGTCTTATAGCAGAAGTTTGCATGAATGCATAGGAACTTGTGGTTTAGAATTCAAAGGATGACCTCATCGCAAAGAGCATGAAATGGCCATACTTGAAGTTTCATCTTCCCGAATCAGGATCCAGCATCTACTAAACGCACTCCCTGCAAGGAGTAAGAAATGCATTACTTTCTGCAAACTACAAGACTTTGACAGGAAAAATTTTGACATTGACAAAAAAATAACGACATCCATCCGTGAAATCTGGCATCTACCGACATGAACTTTGTGAATACCAGATCAGTTTCAATAACTAAGTCAGTTTGGGTTGGACAATTATAGAGATTTACGAATAAATCCGAAAATTCCCAAGTGAAACAGCAGAGCCTACAATTGTAAGCCCAGCTAACTGTTTTTCCACAATTTGCACTATTAACAAAGGACACGAATCTAAAATAGATAGAACAAAGTCAAAAGGAGGAATTGAAAACCGAAGTATGGAGAAGAAATATGAAGAAATATTGCATATCATCGCTGATTTCATTTCTAGAATTAAATGAGAAAATCCTTGACGAAAATCCTTCATATTCTTATTTCCCTCGCTACAAAAGTAAAATATAATAAGGTAACCAAAACTTTCAGGTTTAGTAAATTGTCAAAAATGTCGTTTCAACCATGAAAACCCAACAATACACCAACAAACACCAAAAATACAAAGAACTTCCTTAAATTTTCGAACAATTGTTATGTTTCGAGACAAACGCATTTAGAGATTCTTTTGCTTATTTTCATTTTTGTTAAAACAGTTTATTAAATTTTAAATTTAGATACACATTAGCCATAATTATTTAGATCTTTCTGCTCTCTTGCAAACAGCATAGTGTTTCTCCAGTGCAGAATCACTGGGAATTCGGACGAAGAAACTGATGAAACTCATTTTGAAATTTTGTTTTATATTTTGATTTTCATTTTCTTTTTTCTGTTAGAGCAGTTCTTCAGAAAGCAAAACAGAATGAAACCATACACAGAAGATGACACACATGTGAACGTTACAGAAAACAGACGGGTAATGACGGAATTTCGTTCCGGAAACAAACAAATAGCGAAACAATGTTCATGGTTTGGTCTAAACGGTGGAATCTCTACAACTTTCTACCCAAAACCGTTCCCCCATAGATGGAAGCATTAGAGAAAGCTTGTTTCGTAATACAGCTTACATCACTTTTTTGAGATCGTCTCCCTCTTCATAGCAAAAAGCCAAAGGAAATAGTCAGCCTTACATCGACGCACTTTTGTCTACCGTATTTCGGCAACATGGACCTAACATCAGCGGTGTTCGACGGGAAGGACGGACAGGTAACGCTGACCTCGGCATACCTACCGTTTCACGCTCCGATTCTGACCACCGAATTCCGCACCTTATCGGAACATATACGGGGGGAACAGACCATCATCGGATGCGATGCGAACGCGCAACACGAACTCTGGGGAAGCATAAAGTGCAACGAAAGAGGTGAGCAGTTAGTCAATTATTTAATAACTACCAACCTCAACTTAGCAAATAAGGGTAACACACCGACTTTTATAACGAAAAATAGAGCGGAAGTGATTGATGTCACTCTAATCACAACAGAGGCATCGGAAGATCTGCACGGCTGGAGAGTATGTCACTCACCTAGCCTGTCGGACCACCAATGGATCACCTTTCAAGTGAGAAGAGGCGAGAGGACCCAATTGGTGTACTGCAATCCGAGAAAAGCGGATTGGGACGGCTACACAAACGCTACTAAAAGATATATAGGTTCACACCAGGCGAATCCATTGAGAAGTCGAAAGGACATCGACAATGAAGTGAGATACATCACAAGTATACTGGTCGATAGTTTCAGTGAAATTTGTCCAACCACTACTATCAAACAAAAAATGGTAAGCTGGTGGAACAAAGAACTGGAAGAGATCAAGAAAAATACTCAAAGATTATTCAGAATAGCTCGCCTCACAAAACGAGATACGGATTGAAAGGACTATAAGCGAAATCTGAAAATATTTAAAACAGCTGTAAGAAGAGAGAAAAGGAAATCCTGGAATCTTTTTTGCAGCAATATTGAGGGAGGAAACGAGACTTCTGGGCTAAGCAGGGCCCAGAACCACATGTGGACACGATGACTCCGTACCGTGGAAAGGCTATATTCCTTTGGACTGGAGAGAAGCTAAAGTAGTTTTTATACTGAAGCTGGCAAAAGCCAGCCAATACAAAGCAACGGATTACCGACCTATCGGCTTAACGTCTTTCATGCTGAAAACCCTGGAACGCCTGGTGGATGGGTACATAAAAAGCACCATGAACATAATGGAGCTTTGTCCCAACCATCATGTATACCTCCCATGGCGCTCAACAAAGACGGCACTATACAAAGTTGTAAGCTGAATAGAGAGGAACCTTGCGGGCACATGGGTAACGGGATACGTATGCATTTTGGAAAAAATGGAGAGAATGGCCCCGTCAAATAATTGGAGCTGGATAGAATCCAACCGATAGTTGACACAACGATTCCATACAAGGTCAGCAAACCGACCAGAGAAACGTGGGAAACGGTGCCGGATTTCACATCTGGAAGTGAAATTATAATCTACACCGATGGTTCCAAAATGGATGAGGGCAGCTACGCCGAAATCTTTTTTCCAGATCACCCGCAACTCAACCGAAGTTATAAACTGGAGAGTCACACCACAGTTTTCCAGTCGGAAGTGTTTGCAATAAAAGCGGCTATAGAAGCGGCAACAAACAACCTTAATGGAAGAATACAAATGCTCTTGGACAGTAAGTCGGCACTGCAGGCACTTGCCTCCAACCGCGTAGTTTCACAAGTGGTACAGGATTCTAGGCAGGCTCTCAAAGCCGCAACAACCCGAGTAAATGTAAAACTGACATTGGTCTCTGGACACAGCGGTGTAGAGGGAAACGAAAGAGCGGATGAGCTAGCGAGAGCTGCATCAGCCGTCCAAAATGTCACTAGAATAGAGACAATTAAAGTGCCACTAGCAACGGTAAAAAGGGAACAAGACGAAATCCTCTGGAAAGAGACAGATGCGGCTTAGAATGACAGGAACGACTGCAGGATAAGCCGAGCTCTTTGGCCTCATTTTAACCAAACGAGGACAAAACAACTCCTGGGGGAAAGCAGAAATGGCGTTAGAACATTGGTGGCAGTATTAACGGGCCATAATCTTCTAGGTCAACACGCCAAACGAATAGGAATCCAAACGGATGACACCTGCCGAGTTTGCGGCGAGGAGGAAGAAAGTACAGAACACTTCCTCCTAGATTGGCCGAGTCTGGCCAACAAACGCCTTACTTTTCTGAGGTGTACTGGCGTAACAGAATTGGAACAATTGGCAACCACAGAACTGGGGGAACTCCTTGGCTTCTGTAAGACGACAGGATGGACCATCTGTATACAATAGTACTACACATGGGGAGCTAAGGGCCGATTTCGGTCTATGCTATTTTCCAGCAAGTGGACCCCAGTACAAATAATAATAATAATAATAATAATAATAATAATAATAATAATAATAATACATCGACATTGCTGTGCAATTGAAGGACATTCTCTGTGCTAGCTTATTTGAAAAAATTTCACTGTGAATACTGGGATCTTCTTTCGCACCCGCACAACGAGGACTCGACAATGATCTCGCAAATCGACACAATTCGATCCACTGATTTCTTCCATTTCATTGAAGTCAAAAACCGACGAGGGTTCTACATACTATAACCCAGTCTCCAAATGTCGCAGTTGGTCTGAACACTTTTTCAAGATTATAAAGGCTTCGAGAAATACCTAAAAGAATGCTTCGTCGGAAAGTGAAATACAAAAAAATTACTCAAAACACTTTGTATTCTTTTTTTGAATCTTTTTCTACAAGATTATTGAAAGAATCTTCTCGTCTAACGACTTATCGTGCAAACAACTAACAAATGGAAAATAATATAAGTTTTGTTAATTTTAAAGAAAACTGAAAACATTCGATTCAAACAAAGAATAAGGAGAATGATGATAGTAGAGGATTTTGCTAGGTCAGGATATTCCTATTAAGAAAATGGATCGAGCCGAATAAACACAAAGGAGCTGTTAAGCCATTCCAGGAGAAATTCATGAACAACGTCAGGGGAAGAGTCTTGATTAAACAACGAATTTATAAAGTTGCTAAGCGATGTCTGTATTGAAGGGCCATACCAACAACAACCTTAGCTTTTAGGTCGGAGTGCAGCACAAAATCCTTTCCGGCCAATTCGTTGCCGCCATTTAGGTTAAGGATAAATAGAAACGATCCTCAGATTAAAATCTGCAAATGCTTTTAAAACGATAATACTTTCAGCCAGACCTATGGGTTATAATCAAAATTTACAAAGATATAATATAGGGGTGGAAATAAAATTTTGCACGCAAGACACGAGTTAGTTTGCTTCCGAAGCGTTTCGCGTACTGCAAGTTGCCGTTTTGGTCTTATTGAATTACGTACGCTCAGCACATTTTATCTAGGACCTGTGGCGAACACGGGTCCCATGGACTAATTGCCCTTGCGGAACTTGTGTTGACACAATTGTTGTAGTACAAGCTAAAGTGCAAACTAAAAACATTTCCGCATCTTTCTGATAACTGGGTTGATGTGCTATTTCAGCAAACTAAATTTCAATAATACACCGAAGTTGTTCTTGAGGAATCGAAGTGCATCGTTGGTAGAGGCAAGTCCTTGCATATAAATTTTCAACGGAATGACCTAAACAAATCAATGGGTACGTCCATAGTGCTATGGAAAATCGAGTCTCATCGGAGTTACCTGTAAAGGCCAACTCCAAGTAGTCAACATTCTACATTGGATGAAAGAAAGGATCACTCGATAGAAGTATCAATTTGGTCAGTTGACTAATATAATTAACAGCAGCTGGTTCGCTTCTTTCTACTATTGGTCATACGAAATTTAAGAGTACAGTCGTGCATTGATTTGCCTCGGATCAGCTAAATCCTAAACGAGCATAGCCCACATTACGCAAAAGATCTTGAGAATCACCTGAGCAGAACAACATGGAGATGTCAATACAAGAACCGATTAAACTAAACATTTTTCTAATATCATTTTTGGAAAAGGCCTTGCCAATGTTTTTCTTCCAACTTAAGGCAATCAAGTCGCCGAGCAGCATCGCTGGCCAACGCACTCAGTGGAAACCAACTCATGGCCAACAAATCTCATGCGTGCACGCAAGTATCTCCAAAAAAGTAACATACGCATTCCGCCAGCAGAAAAATAAAAGACACAGCCACTAGCAGCCATTACTGGAACAATCTGCTCGCCATGAAATTATGCAACTTGAACTTTTCTGGTCGCGACTAATTCAGTACGCGGTATCCCTACATAGTGCAAAACTCAAATAGTGGTTATGGACACCGAGTGCACTGATATTAGTCACTTGATTGCGACATTTTTCCACCGATAGCTCCGCGCTGTCGCCATTTTAACCATTGCAGCCAGTTTTCCATTATAGGCTCGCGCTTTTCACATCGCGTTCTCTTTCCGCGCCAAGTTGCAATGACAAGGTGAAATATGCAGTTCGTTAACATTCCTTTTGTAGCAGTGAATTACTTATGTCACCGCCGGCGTGAACCCAGCGCAGCAAAACGCCAATATGATCCGCGAAATAATGTATCCCTAATTGCAGCTCAGCGCTCCAGTCGGTGCTTACGACCAGCACGAAATCAGCAATAATGATAATAATAAATTGTATTTCACATCGTTTTCATGTTTAATTAGTCACGTCAAGCTTTGCTGCTGAGTCGCTGGATGATATTCAACGAAATCCACTGGTTATTGCATACATTGACAAGCTGTCGAAGAATGTGAAAAATATTTTAATGAAATCGAAGCTCATTTTGGGCGAAAGGCTCCGTTGTGCAATTAAAACGTACTCGCATCAAACTTTTCACATTCTCCTGATGAAATTCCCAATGAATCCCGGAATTCCATTGAGATCCCGGGAATTTCATTCACTTCCTAGTTGAATTGAGATATTTCTTTATATTTTTATAAATACCTGCTGGAGGCATAGCAACACCAAGTTGGTGTTTGGGGATAAAAGAGGATCCTGTTGAGCCTGCCGCAAATCTTCTGCTCCAACCGCCCCAACACGTTGACGAAAATAGATGGCTAATGAGATTGAGTGTTCACAAAAGAAATAAAGACCTTTTCAATATGGAATGTGTGCGAAAAACGACGCTCAAGGATGTTTTTGCATAAGGATACAGATGAATAGTAAATCTTCCCCCATAATGAAGTTGGGCTAATGTGTAAGTATTTCTTTTAAAAGGACTGAACGACTGACGAGGGCGGTAATGGAAATAAAACAAAACAATTTGGAGCTTTTGTGGAGCACTTCCGTGTAGTTTAATAACTGAGACTGCTTTTCATTTGCTTCCTCATTATGGAAAAAATGAGTCGTAAGCGCAGAACCGATTACTGGAATCTGCATTCTGTTTTCGGTAGGATATAATTATTCGGCGAATTCTTTTGAAAGAAGAAATTCAATCAAGTTAAGGAGATGGTAAAGCACTTCGTGGTAACAGGATTTGGAGTAATTTGTCAACATTTATCGTAAAGACTAGAAGGATTTGGAAGAATTTGTTTCAAATTTTTAGGATTAATAATATTTTCGGCAGGCGAAGAGGTTATATTCAGATGGCGTCAAGTCTCGTAAGCAGGGCGAATGCAAAAGGATGTCTCATCCAAGCGATTTCCATGTGTCTTTCACTAGTTTTGCTGCGTGTGACAGCGTGTTGTCATGTAACATAATCATTTTCCCATGCCTTCTGGCTCATTCCAGTCATTTTTCGATTGATACGCGGCTTGAATTTATCATTTGTTAACGAAAATGATGTGTATTAACGGTTTCGCAGGACTTCAAGAGTTCTTCATGTACAATACCACTTTGGTTCCACTAGACCCAGAGCATGGTCTACTTACCGCAGCGATATGACCTTGGTGTTGAGGGACCGGTTTTGCCAGGTGAAAGCCACGATTTTTCCCGTTTCGGGCTTTTAAAATAAATCCATTTTTCGCTATCCGTCATAATTCGATGCAAAAATGATTTCCTTGAATCCTTGAATGAATGATTCACAAGTGACTTTGCGATTTTCCATTTGATGTTGATTCAAATCGTGTGGGACCCACCTACTGAGTTTATTGATCTTACGCATTATACTGTAGCACATTTAATGCTTTTGTTAATTGCTGTTGAGTTTGGTCACCATTCAACAATGCCTGCTTCACCTCCTCTTCACATTTGTGTCGTCTACCAGAAGCCTCACGTCTTTCACATTGAAATTACCACTTTTGAATTGTCAAAACCATGTCGCACATGTCTTAATTGATGGAGGGTGTCCACTATGTGTGTTAACCATCAAATGGTGTATTTCAACAGGATTTCTTTTACTTAAACAAGAAAAGCAAACGTGTAGCAAATGCTTTTTCACAGGCACAAAATTCGACATCAACCCGATAAAGCAAATACGCTACTTTTCACAGACTCAACTTGTGTGTGTTTGTAGCTAAATGTCAGACGACTGAAGTGGCGTATGTGTCAGATTAATACGCCGAGTAATTTTCGCGGGTGCCATCTCTTAATAAAAACGGCAAAAACTTTACATACACTCTTAAATCATCGATTTGTGCTTGTTATGAGAATCGAACAAATGAGAAGAATAGAGTCAAAATTTACATGGCTGTTAACGCTGTTCTTCAGCGTGTTCTAAATAAAACTTCCAACGAAGAAAAAATTTTTAGAAAAAAAATAAAGCTGCTGGTAATTTTGAGAGTACTTTCATTGATCGGGAAGCAAACCGGTAAAATAGTTTGTGTCATCGTAAAATCCAGTTATTATAAACTCTACTGTAGAATTTGAAAAATTTTAACCAAGAACACGAAGCGAGCTGCTCAGTCAATCGCGAAGGTTCGGCCGGAAAATTGGAAATCGATGTTATTATGGAAATGGAAAAGTCCGAAGAACTGCATGATCTGGGGTATAAATATTATATCGTTGATGGTGATACCAAAACATTCAAAAATCTATTGGATTTTCAGCCTTATGGCAGTGATATTCTAAATGAAGAAAGGTGAATTTTGCAAGTTAAAAAAAAGAATGTTCCATCAAACAGAAGAGGCAAGAAAGGTTATTTCTTTGGCAAAAAATAGTTGAATAAGATACTTCTAAAAAACTGTGCAAACTCAAAATAAGCTTCGAAAAAAGTTTAACTGACACTAAAACCAATAAAAAATTTATCATATTATGGCCTATCTAGACGACTAAACTCTGATTCGCATGAGAATTTTGGGGAGCATATTACCACAAAATTTCGACTGATGAGAAACCTCAACACTCTTATTGAGAAAAGATTTGGTGCAACTGGCGTCAGGCGGAGACAGCTAGTGGTAAAGCTTTGAAAAATTTCAAGCCTTCCCGACGTTTAGATGATGAGGTACAAGACATTTTAAAGTCTATTTATGAAGAGTGACCATCAGAAGATTTATTAAAGTGCTGCTTGGGCAACTTTATACATATTTATAACGAAAATTATGAATCCCAAACATACTTTTTGTGAAAAAATATCATAAATATGGCTGCAAATATTTCTGCTTGGGCATCCAATATAGGATTCCAACAAACATCCAAGAAACCTCCAACAACTCACAAGTTTAAAAGGCATGACACCAACAAGGGATCATTTGGTTATTCACTGCAAGGACGAGTACTTTTTATAACATCTGAGAAATACGTTACCATGGTAAACATCACTTTGAGGGATGAGTTTCACAACGTCTCTATAGAAGAGATGAGGTGGCTATGCAGTAATAATGCAAATCACGACTGAAACGGAGTTGTGTGACAAGTGACAGGACTCGTGGCTCATGATTCATCGATTGTACATTTTTACATAGAAGTAATCAAAGGATTTATAGCATGCAACAGGACAAAGTCAGTGTACTAGAGGGTGTATTTGGGAGATTTAATAGTTGTTTCAGCCTGATGACTACCGAATTCAAGACAATTGAACACTGAAAACCAAGTTGTAGTCCTATGCACGTTACTTGGACAGCTCTGCATTATAGCAAGGTGTCAAAAACCTAGCTATCTAAACATTTAGTAGATAGGTCACTCAACTCGTCCAGATTATATTATGGATTATTGATTTTATTAAATTTATGCATATGATATAAATATTACATCATTTTTATAATCCAAAAGGATTATAATTATAATGTTATAGTATTTGGAAAAAATCCAAGGCAAATTCAAATCTCCAGCACAAGTGGGGTATGGAAAGACTATAGTTATCACTATAGAGATATTTTTTCTCAGTTTTCTACCAGATTTCAAAGCTATAGATTTATCGAGGAGCAAAAATGATTCTAGGATCGATGGGCTGTATTCAATTATCAGCCGGCTGAAACCCGAGTTAAGATGACTGCAACAGAAATCTGAAAACCTTGAAACTTAACGAGAGAATCGAGGAAAATCTATTCTCAACCAACATGGCGTATGACAATTAGACGTCTAATCTCGAATCTTAACGTCGAATCTTACAAGAGGACCACAATTGAATAAGATGCTCCACAGGTGATAGCGATCAAGGATGGTGAAAAGCAAACATCTAATAAACTTTTGAATTGCTAACGAAGAGAATGCACGACTAACTATAACTAATCCTTATTGTTGTCCTTCCCTAGTAGAGTTTGTCTAGAGAGATATAGAATCCGTCTGTTTAGCTGAACATTCGGAGAACTGATTTTTGGAAATCAGAAAACAAAGAACGCAAAAATTGATCCCTGATTTTCCTTGTTTAGGAGTTGTGGGGAACTGACACATTTTTCGAAACTGTGGTCATGCTTCTGTTGAAAGGATTACATCGCTATAAAAGTTGGTTGGAAACTAGCATTGACGAGCTTAGACCCTCCCTTGTAGAAATTGAGCATCTAGAAACCAATGAAACCTCTGCGCGTAGAACTTATCACAAATGCGAATCAGTGGAAAGTCGTTAGTGTCAATGACAGTAAACTTTTCATCGTCGCTTTGAAAATTAACCTATACTCGGACCATATTTTTCTTTTCGCTTCAGAGACCCTCTTTTTTCGCTGGCATTGCAGAAAGGTTAAGTGGAAAGAAATTATGGCAAAATTAGTCAAGGTGACGTTGCGTGGTTAACTTTTCTCCTTTACTAAGAAATAATTTCTATTTTTTTTATTCTCTTATGCGCAGCACATAATTTATTTTCACACAATTTCCAACGTGTGGAAAATTTCACGAGCAATCACATCAACACAATTCTCTTTAGCAAATTCTCCACTGAATTGCTTTGTTAGTGCTGAAGTAAACAATTTTTCTGTTCACTTTCTTCAATTTTCTTTTGAAATTAGCAAGTGCTGCATGTCAATATGTGTTCTGGGAAATTTGTTTTCCATGTAGGTTTACCGCATGAATGTTAAAAATGATAGAATAAACAAAGCGTAAAGTCTCCATTAATATGTATGCAAATTCACTTGTTTGTTGTGTCTTCGCCGCATATGTGCATACATAAATAAATCCAACAGTACGTGGATATGGTCGTAGAACAAAATGTTGGTTGATTTCGAAAAGCGCTTACAGTTGTCATGCAGAATTTTTAAATTTTTTATATGGTGGACTGAAAGTTAATTTCGTTTAGAAATCTAATCTGAGCTTGGGTGCTGTTTAACACAACTTTCAATGTTTAATAAATAAACAATTCAAAAGAATTTTTTCTAATATCTGATTATTTCTCTCGCGAATAATATTCTTATTCTTTCCACAATATACTCTATCTATATACCTACAACTTTGATATTTTAAGGTTTTATTTAATTTGACGAGGGGGTTTTCCTTTGAAAAATCAGAGCTTTGCCTTATTTATGGAACGTTGATCGTCTCGACTTGCCTCCAACAAAAGAGGGAACCATGATTTCAATTATTTTCACTTACAAATAACGGAAATCCAGGGTAATTTTTACGTTTCAAAAGCAATGATTCTGGGGTTTGTGGCAAGAAACAAAACCTGCTACACTTATTACCTGCTACACTTGGCTAAATTGAACAGTCCAATTGTTATGGAATTGAAGGAATTATTCGGAGAATCCCAAAGTGAAAAAATTATGAATCACACAGAATCACTAGAAATAAGAATTGCCACAAGTTTGACAAACAAAAACAACCTCACATATTTACATCGCTTGAATTTTCAGTTCCTATGCCTAAAAAATAGGAACCAAAAGCATTTTGCTTTGAAAAAAGGCATTCTGCCAACAAAAACTGCGCCAAAAATTTAAAGATGGCGTCAAGTATGCTACTCTTTGATTCTCGAGAATATTATGAATAAACAAGATTTGCAAATCGCAAAACTCTCAGTTTGAATTCTACCGCAGATCTCAACGGCCTGGTCGTGTTTAAACTATGCGGATTTAAACCTTTCCAGAGCCGTCCTTATCAAGTTTCGAACTGTTAGCCTAATTACCCAGGAAAATATGGTCATAATTAAATGGTAAAATTCGCATCGATTTAGATTTTGTCAACATAAAGCCGAACGCTAACCGACGACAGGCCGAAGGCTCGTCTGCTCAGCCCCTAGGATGGAGGATGATCTTAGACACCCGCCTTAACTACTCATGTAGCCTTTTGGTGTAATTTTCTTGCTTTTTTAACGGTACAAGATATACTAGAATCATAGTGTAACCACTAACAAGCGCTAAGGGTCAGAACGGGCATTACGAAGAAAGAGATACGAATACCCCTTGTAGCAAATAAACTAAGCTTTGTAAGATAGCGAGCTTTAAAATTAATCGAAGTGGGTGAGCGGAGAGATCACAATGAAAATTTTTCTAAGTTTGAATGTTTGTGATAACAATTTTTCCGGTGTAATAGTATATGTGGGTCATTGTATTCCATCATAAACTTTAACAGAATATTGATGTGTAATTCTCTGCACCTTCGTTTTGATGTCAAAACTCCAACAAATTTTGCTTACAAATACCGATGTATCGGGAAAATTGGCATTGAATACCATTAGATCGAGAGTTTGTTCAGCCCTCCATAGTGATAACGATACAAATTTAAGTATAGATGGGCTCCAGGTAGATATTTAGAATGATATGTTAGAAAGACTGAATTTAGACGAAAACAATAGCAGTGATAGTGATATTGTTCAACCACCAACAAAGGCAACAAATTGATTGTGTGGATAGCGATAGTGGTCAAAATGATCCAGAAGAAGACCCTAACGCATAATGGCATAGTATTGTCATGTGAAGGTTGGGAGGCGGTCACTGAATCAGGCGTTTCTCCAGGAAACAATAAATTCTTAGCTATACAACAAAATACCCAGACCACAACTGCCAGATAATATGAAAGAATTCATATTTTATTTTACATTATATTTTGCAGATGAATTAGTAAAGGGTATAATAAAAAAAACGAGCAAAGAAAAAGTTAGATAAAAACAACCTTAAATCAACCCATCAGCAATTTCAACTTTCATTGCCCTTATTTCAAATATAGCTATATAACTATAATATATAACTATCATATAATATCATAACTGTAACAAATATAACTACCATATATTCTAAAATACGTCTCCACTATTTTCAAAAGTTCAATTCCTTTTTTCTGTGAAAATTTCCAAGGATCAGATCAATGCTTATTTGTAGATACCACATTTAACGAAACTTGTCCAAAATGTCAGCAATTATTAAGATTGTGTAGATGCTTATCTTAGGAAATATTTTATACCGAACGAACCACTCATTGTGGATAAATTCTGTGTAAAATGGAAAGTCAAAATAGCAACGAAATTGAACGTACACATACATGTGCTTGCGGGTTCAAAAACTGAATATTTACTACAATAGTAAAGTTTAAATATGGCGGTTTAAATATGGCAAAGTTTACAATATGGCAGCATGACGTCCGACAAAATTTCCTGACCTGGTCTTCCAAAAACCACCAGGATTTGACTAAACTTATAATAATGAATAATTACCTTACTGGCACCACAAAAGTTATCCGAAAAATCCTACCTAAGGAACTAAACACCAAAAAGCTCAAAATTACAGGTGCATATAGAAAGAATACAACTATGCTTGTTGCGTGGAAAGAGAAAAGAATTATTACAATGTTGACTAATTATTTCAGAACAAATTTGAAAAAATTCATGGTGGGCATGTTGTAACCGTCAGTAAGCCTTAAATGGTATTAGAATATACAGCAAATATGTGTGTTGATGTCCATACAAATCAATATTTGTTGTGTTCTAAGCCAGTCTATGAAATGGGTTTTTTTGGATAGGTGATTTGTGTAATTAGCTCGTAAATTAAATTATTTTTGAGCGCACCTCAGGGGAAACAAATAATCAAAACCCAATGACGCACTACAAGTTCGGCAAGGCACACATTGACCAGTTCCTAGGTGATTTTGGTGAGTCGAAGATGCGTCTATCCTAATCCACTTTGGAAAATAAAACAGATAATAGACTACATATCCGTGTTTGGGACCAAATAAAGGAATTGCATTGTCTGTACTGACAGGAAAACACCTGGTGACAGACGTCAAACAACTTATTATTGTCAAATATGCGTAAATCAGTCCGCAATGCATGTTGGAGAGTGTTTTAAACGAGTTCAGTCAAAGTTCAATATCATTAGACTCCGGTTACTTGGTTTCAAAGCTGTACTAAATAATATAATTGTCTGTCAATGCACGTTTCTGCCACAAAGTAGCGCGGAGTAACTTCCACCCAACGTCCAGATGAGTCAACAGTGCAAAGGGTTAAATTTAAATACACAAGCAAATGTACGAATATTTTTCCAATACCACTTAAATTCGATATGTAATAGTCAACAGCAAGTGAAGATTTCCTTTAATAGTTCACCTCAATATCAATGTGAACTTGATACGAATATGGCCTGCTACTGTTTCCAACACTATTGTTGATTCATTCTTTCATCACCACCAGTCGTTTCACAAAAAAAGTGAAATGTTAGTCATTAGAAGTGAAATTAAGTTTTTTCTCCGCTAATAAACTGTGGAAAATTCATTGCATTGTTCTCCATAAATGGATTCCAACATATAAATCAAAGCGTTGAATAAATCAATCGCAATGAAATTCCAATTTAACTAAACCTACGAAACTACCATGATTTACAAGGACTAGAGATCTCCAGCCCAAATAGGCAAAGAAAGCAATCACACATGGAATGCGTAGCACAAGCTTTGTATTTCGGCGATCTCTGTAAGGAAATAATTTTGCAGGACCGAACAAGGGGTGGAATAGAAATATTGTTTGGTTTGGATACTAAGTCATTCCAGTTTAGAAATCACATATGTGGGATCACTACGAACCACTATTTTCACTTGAATAATTTATCCAACTAACTTGCGTAGCATAGTTGGTTTGTGGGCCGACTTTAATTATTACCGAGCATCTTCCATTTCGAATAATGACCTAGAGCGCTCGCCACGTTGCATTAATGAGGCAATTCTTAAAATTGAATTATTTCATACTTGCAACAATCATTTACAGTCCATCTTAATCCTTTTAAAATATAATGAAAGATCCGGCAAAAGCCCTCCGGCTTGTCGAGACAGCGGTTCGTCCTATTTTACTCTGTGTGCAAACATTGTATAATAAAGATATCAATCGGTTTTCATCAAAGGCACCTGCGATGGAAAAGATACCGCGAGTATCTCTATTCGAGCGTATGCATGAATTATGCAAATTGCGGCATGCGATGGTAGACTTATTGGATATATTTTATGCAGAAAATTATGTTGTTGATTTGGTTTGCGGCTTACACATGAGTATTTACACTTCTTTGGGTTACTCAAATACACTTTTCGCTTGACTGGTTGGTTATAATGTATCTAACATCGATGAAATACAAGACAGTGTCGCTGTGCACGGATATTTGGTTTGCATGTTTGTATATATATCTTTTTTGCAGCAAATCTATTTGCTTGCACCTGGTTTTTATCTTGCACTACAACGCTTGGAAGGAACCGACTCAAGTGAGACTCATAAATGAAATCAATGAAGCTAGAAGTCAATTCCCAACCAAGATCGCATTATTCATCATTCGCTAGTAGGTCATCAGATGTGTGAAACTTATTACTGATTTTATGGCTATTAAGGATGAATGCTAGGCTCCAATAAAGCATACGCGCTGGCAATGCTTATTAGCTTCACTATGCAAACGGACTTTCACATATTGCATTCAGTGGAGATGGTGCAAAACCAAATAATTACTTGCTCTATCTGTTGGTTTCATTTATGGTTCTTTGCAACAACGATTACAACTTAATGAGGATAAAATCAAATCATTTAAGCGTAGGGTTTTGAAACAATCGGTGAACGGGAACTTTAAAATTAAATGAGTTCAATTCGATCCTAAATACAATTTCACTTATTGAAAAGGATCACCATTCACTGTAATCCTTAGGTTATTTCGCCTTTCCACGTTGAAGTGCGTTAAAACGACCACATCTAAAAAAGACAACGTCCCAGAAAGCTCATCTCTCTTTCTTCAAAAATTATTTCTGTTTAAACGACTTTTAAAGCAACTGAAGTTAAGTCTTTTCTTCTGGGTTATTCAAAACAATCCGTGATTGGTTCCTATAGTGGAAAATATATGCAACAACATTTGGGCAGCAGGATACATAGAAGAAGACGCACAAACAAAAAGGTCACCAAAAAGGTCAAGAGGACAACGGACGGTACAGACTAATAAGCCTATCGTTACGAGCTATCAATGGGGTAATACTTTTTAGGTCCAGCAGACGAGGAGGTCGTAAGAACGCCAATGTGGTTTCTTATCGAACGCTTCGTTTGGAATCCATGACGATCCACGTTTGGAATCCATGACAAATCAACGAAGTATAGAAGATTATGTGAAGTAACGAGATTTTATAAAGGTTCTATCAACCCTGATAAACATATATAGACCCACCCCATCCAAAAGACACATTTCGTTGAAATAAATGGAAGCAAGTATTGCTTTTATACCAGAGCTACCCAAACCAGAATAGGAAACATAGAAAGCACCATGAGCAAATGAATTCAACCGAAGAGAGCTCAAAACGACCGGCGACATCGACAAACTGATAAGCGGAAAGATCATTCCGACAATGTTTGGTGTGATACAGACCGAATTCTCAATTTCATATGAATAGATGAACAAAAAGGACTTATCAACATCAAAGCAGACCAAACAGTGCGGATGCTCTGCACTAAGCACAGTAGAACATATAACTTTGGTGAACAAGGTCTATCACTAATAAGTAACTCTGGGTAGTGAACTCATCTAAATCCCTCAGCCTGTACAAGAGCGACAGCGGCATTTTTACACTAGACGAAGCTATACAATGACTAGAGAGAGACTGGAGTGTTCAACTTGCGGACGAATGCCCAAAATGATTCGATACATTCGCTTTATAGAAACAGGCTCGAAGCTTTTTAGACAACAAGTTCCTTAAAAGAACTCGAAAAGATTCAGGTAAAAATTGTGTGGACATCACTGGTGCTCTGAGGACCATACAAACAGTTATGAAGTAAGTAAAACCTAACTTTATACCACCCCGCATTCTAAGGTAGGAATCCATTGTGAGCATCAGATTTAAACTCTAGAGTGTGTTCTCAAACGCGTTACGAACCATAGCGTAACCACTAAAAAGCACCAACAGTCCGCTAGGACATCACAAAAAACGCATGGCGAATACCTCATATAGCAAGTAAAGCGAGCTTTATATGATTGAGAGCTTAAAAATAAAATGGCGTAGGTCAGTGGAAATAATGCTTTAGCTAGCTTTCGGTACTTAATAGAATTTATCTGAGAGCTTAAATGTATGTCTCTCCGCTCCGGGCGTTTGTTCTGAGTGTTCTCGCTTGTTAGTGGTTGCGTAATGCTTCCATTGAATTACCGATCCAATGGTATTGAAAAATAAGAGAAATTTTATTTTAATTAGTAAATATCTTCCCATTTTTCCTTAGAAAAAAAACACCCTGCACAAAGTTTTTGCGTAAAAACACAAAACAGATATGTATCTACTTACCTCTGCTTGAAAGAAGCCGCTCGAGAGGATTAGCGCTTTGCCTCGCTTTGATTGCACCAAGATGAGTTTTTGGATCCAATCAAAGCAATTCAGACAAGGCGAGTCACAGTCCCCTGTAGGCAAACACTGAAGGATCTTTCTATTGCAACCGCATACCGATGAGTGCAGTTTAATCCGTGCTCTAGAGGTCGTTAGACGGAACCGACATTCTTAATGAGCAGGCGTACCAGAAGTAATGCTTAACTACAAGAAAACGATAACTAAGGACGAACTCGTAACCTAACGAGATCCGAGTGATGTGGAAGTGCTTCCAGATGCATTGTTTTTTGAAAATAAAACTGAATAACGATAGGATATAAAAGTACGAAAGGATGCGGGCGGAATCTCTCCTAAAATTTCTAACCCGACTTGATAGCTTGCGCATACATTAAAACTCGTTTCTTGGGTAAGTTTGCTTTCTTTCTTCTAAATTTCTTCTTTTAAAAGTAGAAATAATATTAAGTTTTTGTCGTTCTCTTAGACATTTGGGAAGGGCGTTGAATGGAATCTCTCGTAGATTTCCATCGTTTCAGACTCATTTAGAACATTGATCGACTAGTTTTCACAGAATTACATTCAATCAGGAGCCTATGATGGCGAACGTCAATTAATGTGAAAGCACTTTCACAGCACGACTATCACGACACGTGGGAGGCACACCTGACGTAAGCGGCCGAATCAATTGAAAGATCGCTTGAGTAGAGTCCCTAAGCGGAGGACGCAATCAATATCCTCCGGTACAAGAAGTCAACGTCCGATAGGAACTGATAAGAGTGGACTTTAACATTTTTTACTTCGCATTTTGGCAAGTGAACCGCACATACCTTGCTTAAATGTATAGACTCACTCATTATAAACCTGTGCAATTATTTGTAAGTTGCACGAATTCATAAATGACTATCGAAGAAAATCATAAAACGGAAAGACAGAAACGTGAAGACTGAGCATGAGATATTACTGCAGACCACCCAAATCGTTAAAATAATAAACAAAAAAAAAACTCTCAGAGAAACCTCACAGCTTGATTAATAACGCATAAAATGGCTTTATGTGAAAGTCAATTTACTATTCATACTTTGTGTCACAAAAACTCAAACTGGCTGGACATGTTTACGAAACCTAACAATTCGTGTAATCATTACAGACCTCATAGTTTCTACATGTCAGCCGCAATGTAACCTTCTTCAAAAGCCCCGACTAATCCCATTTGCCGGGACTTAACAATATGTAAGTCCCGGCTGTTATGAACAGTAACAATAAGACCAGATGAGATACAATTAAACATTGAATTGAATTGAATCGAAGATATAGTAATATTTGTTTGAAAACATTTCATCTTCCATCTTTTGCGTTCAGCCTGCAGCTCCTCGATTGCATTGCGAGAGTTGAGTGCATTTCTTGTAGCATAGAACCCCGACTTAAATGGCAAAGAAGCAGAAGCCATTCGAATGGAGATTGCACTTTAAAGCACGATGCAGGGGATGAACTAGAAACTTCGCCTTGCCTGGATGCATGTGACTTTCACGAGAAGAGAATGAGCGAGCCAACATTCAGAAAATATTATTAATGGAAACGAAGCCCCCGAAAGGCTCAACCCAAGCAGTCCATGATTCATCTTTGTGACTACTAAAGTGTATCTGAACAACTTTAATGCAAACGTGCGAGCATTTCGTTAAGAGCTCTTTTCAAGTTTCGTTCGTTAAGAAATAAAACATGCAGAAGATAACGCAAACAGAGATCCGTCTTGAATTTCCCTGCTCCGCCAGCATCCGAGCCCGTTTGCTCTTATGGTAATTAAAGTGAGCTCCCATCTTCTTATTGACAAACATGTGTTGAGTGTAAACTGCTGATAAAAAAACAAACAAATAAAACTGAATTATCATTAGACACTTTATATTCAAAGCGGATAACGTACGAAACGAATTAGTGTCTCTTGTTCAGTGAAATTCGAATAGATAACGGACAGCGTCCACATGTGGAGAATGTCTTTCTCTTATCCGATGGCTTTCATCTTCGATCCCATCAGCTCGTGACCATCATAAAACCGACAATTTATACCATCGAGATAGCAATATTTGAATCGACCCATTATTGTGCCTATTTCCACCACAATCCCCAACAACCTGTAAGATGTTTTATTAAATTATGGCTCAAATGTATCTATTTAATTGCTTGGCAGTGCTGCTTCAGATACCAGATGCTGCGCCCACCGATGAACCTGTACCTGCCCTATGAGAAGGGAACAAAAAGTTGTAGCTGGTGCAGGAAACCCTACACCAGGATGGGAATGTAATCGAGAAATGGTGTGCCGATAAAAACACACAATAACATTTCTTCCGAGAACTCATTATTGTATAGTTTCTTTGCAGGTTTTCTTTTTTCCTGTTCGCGTCTTGTTGAGAGAATTCCTCCAGATCGGTTCCACACAAAGCCCGAACTAGTTCTGGATTTCAAAATCTAGTTTGAAAAGAAGTCCATCTTATTTGATGGCTTGGACCATTAGGGTTCGAGCGCGCCTATTCATTTGGGCCTCCTCAGAAGATGTTTGAATATCTTTTGTTATCGGCATGGTAGAAGATAATCACAATGAATTGGCTACATGTCTTTCGGACATTGTTGCTCCTGAGAAAATTTTAGTAGCATGCAGTGAACTTTCCACAAAGGGTTCCACGATTAAACCGTTTTCGCTTGCTTTACCAGCCGGTAAGCGATTGAGGGAGCTCTTTCTCACACTGCCCAAAGTTCAGCGAATCTACAAAAACAGGAAGAAATCACTTGAGGTAAATCAGATTGTTTAGATTATTACGTCAATTTTCGAAAATGCATAGTCAGTAATCTTAGACTTTTAAATCAGATGTGCCACCACCCTGCCAAAAAGGATCTGTTGAATACACCGGCAATCAGAGATAATTCTTACTGGTTCACATGTACACAAAGTAACTAAAAGACCCTTTCGTGAAATTCGATGCTCCTCTGCGTGCAGAACTAATAGCCACAGAAGAGATCGTTCCGTCTGTTCCGGAGGGATATAGGACACAGCAGGCATTTCAAAAACCAATTATCTAACACCTGCCTTCAGAGTGATTTTCTTTAGTTTATTGTTGCCGTTGCCTGCGGTATAAATATTACTTTGACTCTACGTTTGTTTTTTTTTTCGGGACAGTTCAAGACTTACCTGAAGAATTGTTGCAGGCATCGTCTCAGAGCGGAGAATCGCTGCAGATATGGTGGGTGAACCAAGGAAAATTAAAATGTTCGTTAAGCCAAGCAACAATGTTGTTATTATTACAAGCAAAAAACAACACAAATGGCTCTTATGAAGGTGTTCCTCTAAGATTTTTCTTCTTATGAATTTCTTTGAAAGAAGACATGATCTTGTCAATTCCACAACTTTATCGACCATTGACGGTAGGTAATTTTCTGTAGGATTTAGTGCGTACAGTTCAGGCTCTTTTTTAAAGATTTCAATTTCAATTTTAGTTTCAAACATAAACAAAATATGGCTTTATTAGGATTTGTTCCAATTCTATGTGGAACCACGAAAGAATACAATCTCACAAATCAACGTTTTTCGAAGGATTGTGTTTTGAAAAATATCTTTTAAAGGTGAGCATATGAAGTAGTATGCAGTGCAACATTTGAGAAATATTGAGATAAGGAATATATTGGAAAGTGCAAAGCTATGCGGTACAGTCTTTGTTTCAATATGTAAGAAATGTAATTTTAGTGGAAAAGGATACTTCAATCACTGATTTTTCCTATTATTATTTTGCCTTTTGATCTTCAAACATTAACTATTGTTGTATGTATTATGGGAATAAGTAGTACTTAGTAATTTTTCTTAGTACTTTTTGAACAATTCACCAGTTTTTACAATTCATAGGAATGCGAGGCTTACTCGATTATTCATTGCAAAGCGAACACTTTTGTATCGGTGTTGAGCAAATTTCAAATACACCACATCTGGATTCTTGGCTCGAAAGCACATTAAAACGGTTGGAAAGGATTCAGCAAATGTACATTCTCCGCGAAAAATATATTTTGAACGTTTGGTGGGTTATGTGTCGCTCTCATAAATTTGAAATTATTCTTTTGATACCAAAGAATTATTGCTTTGACATGTGTCAAAGCTTTAATATGTCGCAGGCTCTGTACAACAATGCAATAATGCGGGAATAAATACCGTGCAAGTATTCGTAAGTTCATACTTCGGTGTTGATTATGTCCTCCAAAGGAAAGGAGCCGCTCCGATAAAGTTTCGAACACTTGCCCAGCGCTACCACTCAATATTCGCTTTCACATTATGATACATTTATAAATAGGGTCATTGTTGGTATTTTACTAACGGAGAAATAGTTTTATAAAATTTGACAAAGATTTTTGAATGTATCCTTGGCTGTTGGTTGCGCCTTTGTAAAAAAAGTTTCTGTTCCCACAAACACATCGCTTGCCAATGAACCACGTTTCAATACCAACTGTTATAATTACATCAGATTTCTTTATTAATATGGCCAGATAGCGTAAAATCGTAAGACTTTTTTCTTTCAGCTAGTTTCAAATACTCACTCTAATTGAATCTTTATCTAGCAAGCAAGGCCTGTAGGAGCGTCTTCGATAAAATCAGCTTGAGGACAAAGATATTGTCAACAATGGTTTGTTTGGCTTTGTCTGTAGAAATTCCACCGTTTAAGCTTAAACGAATGCACAGGTCCTCCATTGATTTGACAGCAATATTAACAGATTTTAAGATGCAGGCCTACTGCGAACTATATTTCAAGACGTCAAAACATTCACAAATATGTGGGAGGTGAGGATAAATGACAACGAAGATCGATACTGGTAGTTGATGGCGATTTTATGCAATCTAAAGGGGATTTCCATTTTTTTTTTAATGGAAAAACCTATTTCTACCCAATCAATATCAAATAAATATCGAAGTTTTATCGCCCCATGAAAGTCGAATGCGGCAAAAACAACGACTTCTCTACGTGATAAATAGGTCCATAGGTCCCTCTAAACTTGATCAACTCATCCCTTGGGTTTTTAGTCATGGTCAATCTGTTAGAAAGTGCAAACAATCAACTTTTCTTTTGTGAATTTTTTAGATAGGAACAAGAAGCTTTGTATCCTTGGGAGAGCCATCAAAAATACGTCCAAACCTATAACTACTTTCATTAGACCAGCAGTATCGATAACGAGGTCTTTGGTAGGTATGCTTTCCCAAAAATCTTTATTCAACGGAATTGCTTCAACTACAGCAAGGATGTTTCTCTAAAAATTCACTTCATCTTTGGCACACCCATTTCAAGGCAATGTTTGTTTATTTTATTATCTTTGTGATACACCAGTTCACTTTATGACTTGGGACGTGTTCGAACCACATCATTTCAAGGCCAAGGTACATGAGATGCTCATCCAGTTAAGCTCACACTTTGCCTTAAAAATTTCCCCGAAGTTACCGGAAACACAAACTCAAAAATCACTGTCATAAGTGAGACTTAGATTCGGAATCAGTTGCATAGAACGTCAGGGCTCTATTAAAATATCTGGAGGTAATATTTACCACCTGCTTTCATTCTATCATCAATTTAATTCAAGAGATTGTCATGCAAAAGACTTTCATGATAAGGCCTAACACGAAAATTGGCTTCTCTATCATGACACTCATATAGAAGAACTGGCAAAACTCCAAAAAAAAAGATACTCAAGTTGACCGTCGCGTGACGTTTCTCTCAAGAGCCTCTAGCTCCATGTTCTTTATAAACAGGTTCTCGTTTCAATGTATTACATATGATATATGACTCAAAATCAAGTCCGTATCATATGAGCAAAATTTTAGATGATCTTAAGAGCATTTTTAAAGACACAGCGATAGAGCAGCGAAAGCAGCTCTGAAAGTGAGTGCCCAAAGCTAGTATAGTATATTCCTGTTGTGGGATTATCAACGTCTTTAAAAATGAATCAAAATATTCTTTTCTGTCATAAAAATGGTGGCCATGATCTTTCTGACTGCTTGAAGCTCTATGAACTCTATGAACTTGAAGAAGGGAAGAGGCTTTGATAGCACTTCATCGACTCTTGATCTTACTCTGGGTCATAGTGGTCAACCCGAGTTTCATCAGCAGTAACAGTTTGAGCCATTATATCTCCCTCTTGCTTCCCGTAGTAGCCTGAAAACTCACGCGAATACTTCAGATACTAAGGATTCTTGACGATCATGCTACATACTGGAGTCATTCTAAAATATTGATGTAGGATATTTGAAATTGCTGATTTCTTAGGTGACGTTCAACAACACATTTTTACAGTTTTAGGAGTCTACACTGGCCGTACAGCCTCGGAATCTTCTTTGACTGAGGTCTCTTTGCCTAGAATCGGAATGCCATTTACAAATGGGTCTTTGACAAGGAGAATATTCCACCTGAAATACTACCAGCTTGTATAACTGTAATCGTCGTGTTTCCCTGTTTGGCGAGGAACTTGTTGAAGGTGCAATACTCAATTGTCTCCATATTGTTTCCTCTGGATTGACTTGTTTGGTCCTTGAACTCTCAAAAGTTAAAAAGGGGATCAGTTAGAAACTTGCTTGATACACTAACAATGATAAGCTTAAGGAATTTCTATTTGGATCCTTCCGTGTGACAGCGTGGCGTTGACTTGAACTTTTGTGTTTGGAGGGAGACTGCTTGACCGAGCGGTATGTCCTTGGTGAGTCCTTGCATTAAAAACCTTCCATCGAAAGTTGGGTATACGATGGAACTTAATTTTCAGTGCTTGCGTTTAAGGAATAATTAGTTTATATCAAATTTCATACGATCACAACGTGAATGACTCACAACATGAACAGCTTTTGTGCACAAAAAGTTAATGCCCGGTTTCTGTAATCTGATATCTATTCTGCCGCCTAACAACAATATCATTGAATAATGAGTTCACCGCCGTACTACCATAATAACAACAACAACAGATACATGTATCTATATTTCCCGAGTATGTACGTAATATTTTTTTGATTCGGAGAAAATTCAAGAAAAATCCCAATGTGAGTGTGCAATAAAAAAATTTGAGTAGCGGTTCATTTTATGAACAGTTTTATTGCTTTTAATGTACAGAGAAGAGATAGGTGATAAAAAATTAATGGCATGTAACAAGTAACATTATTTCATGTGTGCACTTTATAAAACTTATCTAACAGAATAAAGTCAATACATGAATGTACAGTACACGCTTGATGGCACTCAGTTTTAATGAGATTTTTTCATGATTTTCCTTTCATGCTGCGTTGCAATAATCGGCTGCGATGAAAAGAGCGAACGGGGCGCAAGGCTTCAGGAAACCTTAGAACGCTGGGATTTGCCGGAAGCAAAGGAAGTAAAAGCCACCAAGAAGATACCAAGATCTGATTAGGTTTATTGAAGTGCTCTCATGTTTGCAGATGCTTGTTATGTTCGGGCCAGAAAGTATCTCATATAAATTTACGACCTTCAAATGTGTAAAATATATTGATCATGACCGTTTTCCACCATATATATGTGAAATCAAGAAGCGCGCTGCAAGGCTTATGGAAGATTTTACAAGCCTTTTAAAATTTAATAAACTTTATTTGCACATTTATATAATAAGCGGAAACAAATAACTTGAGTATGTCGTCGCAGATAATACGAAGCTCGCAACTGGTGCTCCGGGACATACAAATAAAACATCCTACACGTTCTCTTTATGGAAGCAATTAAATTTATTAATAATTTGCACTTGATAATGCGATAAATTTGAGGACGATCCGAAGAAGTCGCTTTGCCCATAACAAATACAACGCACTAATTGGAGAGTACAAATTTTTATATTTACTCGTGATTATATTTACTCGTCATCTATTAAAAACAGGATATTTATCAATAAGGTGCGCCAATACGATGGGAGCTGCGCCTGGCGTTTGACATTATCTAATCAACAGATTTTGCGAGATATAAAAGCCGAATGAAAGAAATGACTCAGGAACCAGCGTCGTGTTAAATGCAAGGTATACAAACGTAATGGAACCTGACAACATCAAGCAAAGAAAACATATGATTGATTCATTTTCTTATCAATGCATGATATGGAACTTTCCGTGTTAGTTGAATGGGATATCATCACGTTTACCATGGCGGCTAATTGCATTTGAATGTTGGACTAGATTTCAATCTAATCAAGTTTACACTTCGATACTAAACTCAAACTGACAGGATTGCAGTTGATCAAATTATTTGCGCAAAACTAGTTCAAACAATATAACATACTTCAAGTATTTATCCAAATATGTGACAGGAAAAAAACTAAATACAAAGTATGTATTATGCACCCTATTTTTTCAACTCAACTATTATGCAGCGTGATCAAAATACAGGATATACAACATTTTTGGGAATTACCAACGTGTTTTCGATCTTTCCAATTAATATTAAAAACAATTTTTAAGGTTTCAGATATCAATCCAATGAAAACGTTGTTATAAATTATATTTTGACATCCTTATCAATATGATCCTGAAATTGTGCAATAAAATACTATGGGTAATTATTGCAGCAAATAGTGAACTCACTACAATATCCCAAAGACACCGACATGGAAGTAAAATAGATCACAGAAGTTCTAGTCAACGCAAAACGTTAGCTGGATTGTTCAGGTTTAATCGCTTCACCACCTGAGGTATAAGAATTGAGAGAAATAAGGAAATCTTAAATAACCGCTGAGGTAGCCAACATTGTCCTTGAGTCGAGCCCTGAAAAGGAACCAAACGTGGACGCGTGGACCCAAAGAGTTGGCGATAAACAGTGAACAAGTAACAGCATTCCTAAAGTTTATCAGTTGAGGCCACAGCTCCATCAGTGATAATTAGTTCTACTATCATTAATAGCATAAATCCACCGCAGCATTTCGGGTTTCCGTCAGAGCTTGCTCGTTTTCATGTTTCTGCACTCTATCAGAGCTTTATTAGTATTTCTAGACGCACCCTTCGTTCGTTTGTACTTTCACATGGTTCCAACTTTCGTGTCAATATAGAATTGCGTGCGACATATAACCCCAGCTTCTGACAGTCCACCTAAGACTTTACCTGAGATTCCAAATTTTTCTCGCAACACTGGGTATGAAACTTGGCAAAGCATCAAAGACGTCTTCAGAAGGATCGACGTGTACTACATCTTGAAAGCCAATAGCAAGAGCAGAGAGGAGTTGAAAGAGGGCCGGATACAGGCCAGAACAACAAATCCTTTGACAGCTGTGTACACATGTTAACTGAGGATGATTTGCACCAGAAGTGGCGGCTGAGAGGCAAAACGTTTCGAGAAAACACATAACTCAGTATTTTAAGTTCCTTTCGAGATTATGTTTTCAGATAACTAAGACGTTCTTTTCGAAATTTACTCACTATCCTTACTAAAAGCTTTATGATTTTTTATAGAGTCAGAAGGGAATAAGGATTAAATAATGCAATTATAATTCCCTCTTTTACGAAGGTGAATTGCAATCTCCACCCCCTAAAATTTATTTTATATAAAAATAACAGAAAAGAAAAAAATTCCAGAAAAATAAATTCATTATGTAATTATTAATGATATTGATAAATATTGGATGCTTGCAAATGTACTTTTATTTGGAATCAAATAATTTATTTTCTAAAAGTTCCTCATTTATTTAAATTAAATCTCATATACACAACCAATATTATTTATGACTTGTCCCCAACATTCTGGAAGTTGCTGTATCCCTGTTGTATAGAAATTTCAATCACCTTACCCTCGATAAAGTTTGCTAGTCTTGTTAGAAGATCCTCATCATACAGGATCGTGGGTTCGATGCCCACGTGTCCTGGACTCAAGAACTCGTGGCGTCAAACCGCTAGAAATGGCGGACCTGCAAACTGAAGAAGGCGTAATGAGCCATAGATTTGCGGAAGCGCATTTCGAACTTGATGAAGAAGAAATAGAAGAACAGTGGAAGTTGAGAATGAGGGAAAAAATCACGAATTATGCGCCATGCATCTGGAAAGATGCGTACCAACTAAATAACAGTGGAAAACCTTGGTTCCACAACAGTGACATATCACCTAAACACATAAAAAACAACAGAATTTTAACAAATAGAGCCTATAATAAACTCCGACTTTAATAAATCAAAAGAAGAAGAACAGACTTATGTACAAAGTGTTATACAACAGACACAATAGATCACCAATTGTTTCAATGTACCAAATATGAAGGAATCAGGGTAAAGTACAAATTTTTTCAAAAATACAACAATAATAAAGACTTTATTCTTAAAAATAATGGCAACCTATTCAACAACTTCGGAGCTTTCTTAACGAAAGCTAATCCTAATACATAATACCTAAACCACTCAAAAACACAAACTAAAGACACAAACTGACTTGTAACAAGAACTAGAGACCTCAACGACAGGATCGAAAACGCTGCCCGGTGCCTAAGCAGCCAGGGCCAATTATATTATGGCATGTCACCAGAACGAATTAAAAAAAAAACCCAAAAGTTCACCATACATGAATCCTAGAAAATCAAACAGACAATAAGACCTTCCGGGGAAGGCTTTGGAGTGTTTGCTGCTGATTCACCTCTTTTGCAAATTGTCTGGTGCATTTTATCAGCCTGACGAGCGAAGTGGGAAACACAGTTCGCCGTTCTGTCTTGTTTGTCTCCTTGTGAAAGCTCGGGGATGATCCAAGCATCCAAATTTACCACATATCCTGGCGCATGAATTCTTCTTTCTTTTTTCTTTTCTTCTTTCTTTCTTTCTCATATTACGACCTCCTTATATGGCGCCCAATAGATCTCCTGATCGTGACTGATCTTCAAACTGTCGTTCTGTATTACAACGGGGCTGAAGCCACTATTGACATTGTCGTCCTACTAGCATTTTGACTCCAAAAATACTGCTTTTACACCGATAAACTTCAGCTGCTCGGTGTCCGAGATTAAAATTGTATAGTAAACAGTGCCTTATATGCACTTTGTTAGCTTCCATGTGTATCTTATCAGTTTAGACAAGACTACCTGATAGGATGAAGAGATCAAGGAATTATGATTTACAGTTCAAAGAATATTATATACTATTATATAGAAGGGCATGACAGCAAACAGCGCCAGAATCGATAATCTTTCCCCCTCCCCGCGTATGAAGGCACCATGACGAATTATTTAGCTGTTTCTTTGAATCGCAAATTGCCGTGGACAGGACATACAGGGAAAGTTTGAAATATAGTGACGCCAGCACTCTTCACCATGAGTGTTAAGTAAACAGGTCAAATGTGGGGACTAAAAGTCAAACTCTGTCTGGATCTTTATCCCTGGAGTATTAATTACATTATGAAATTGTTATTTTTTTCCAAATAAACTGACGCTTCATTACATAAGCGTAGCACCCACTTACAAGACGATCTTAAATGAAAACAAGGACCGTCGAAATACTGGAACCATCTGCAGAACATCTCATAGTCGTTTGTTTGATAAGATGCATTATAGATTCCACACTTCGTTCGATCTTGTCAATTGACCCCAGAAAAATTTATTTTAAAAGCAGATTGATGTCGTCATAGGATCCGATGGTACACATACAAATGGGGTTTTCTATTCTCTCTATTGAAGCTTATTGACAGTGAAGATCTCTCTACTGTTTATATCAATAAATGATATTGCGATAGATTAAGTATAATCTTAAACACTGCTGTAAGAAACGACTAACACCAGACTTAACCTTAAAGTTTGTCTGCTAAAGTCACAGTTCATAGTATCATAATATAAATCCACCTCAGAATGCCAGGTTTGTTCCAGACCTTGTTTGTCATATTTTTGCACTCTATCAGAGCTTTGGATACATTTGCAGACAGAGTCTTAATTTACCTATTTCACGTGAGCCTGCCGTCCGTAAGTATTTTAAGTTACTTTACTTCATCTTCGGACCCAATTCCGGTCTCATTTAGAAATATGGTGCAAAATCGGCCCAATAAATCCAAAAAATAAAATCTTCCCATAAACACCTTCAGTACAATTTTATCAGGTGAGAACGTAAAACCTATTTCCTTACACCAAATCACCAAAACAGTATGCCTTCGTATTTTCCAGTTTTTACTTCGTATTTGCAACGTTTCATTTCACGTCCGCTTCTGACCGTATAACCTAGACTTTATCAGTGGAATTAGTTCATGGCAGGCATCAAAAAGCCCATACTTATGGACATCCACGAGCCATAAGTCCATTGATGATACTTGATCCCCCTTGAAAGTGTATCATCCGCAAAAAAATTGAGCCCAATAGCGGGGGAAAATAAATTTCACCCCTCTTTTTGACAGGCTTCTTCTCACTGCATTATAGGTGATATTGTTAAAGTCCTACTCAATATCAAGAAATGCACGTATTGCCACTTCTTTATCTTCCAAAGATTCTTCCTTTTTTTCAATCATCTCGCACAAGATGGTATGTGTTGTCCTATCCTGTATCCTGTTGTCCTGTCCTATATGCATTTTGGTTAGGATGGAGTAGATATTTTGCTTCGTGCGTTGTTATTATGTATTTGTCAAATAACTTTTCCATTGTTTCGAACATGGTCTATGCCATGCCAAACGGCCGGGATGCCTTTTATTATTTCTATCTGCTTTACTTATAAATACTGCTTTTGTCTCCCTCCGGAGGAGACCCGAAAACAGAGAAGGCACCAAAAATCGAATCAACAAATCGAATCAAGTCAGTGCTTATCATCTTCTGCGGTTCAAAAGCCATTATTCAATGATACATGGAAGTCACCAAAAGGCTGCACAGAAGAGTGAACCACATCACGAAGAACATCACAAAATCCTGGCACCTTTATCATGGCAATGCACTTTCGCACATGGCCTTTCTTAGTAGTAACTACGTGTCATTACGCCACCAGAGCAGCTATACAGGAAAGACGTGTCCTTTTAGGACCTCTTTTCTTTTTATTGAATCAAATGTTACCTCAAGGCCCGCAAAGTAGAGTCTTTAGGTGGATCAGGTTCCCAAGGATTCCACCTAGAACGCGTACCGCGAGAGAAAGGAACGCTAGACTCGGTGTTCTAACTCAAAGAGACTACTTCATAGAATTTAAGTCAATTGCAGCTAAATCTGAAATAAATATTACTTTCCATTTACATTTATGTTGAGATTGACCCTATACTTCACAATCCTAGGCTACTTCGAATGAGGTAAACCTAAGTACCCTATGAGCAGATTCCGGCTCTTTTGAATTGCGACTGAATAAAATCCATCTACTCCCTGTTGTCCATATTGCAACACTTACTGGACAATAAATCAAAATGTACTGGATCTGTCATCAATCCAAGCGTGTCTGTTCACATATGAGCTCGGTGAATGAGCTCGGTACCAATTGCAGAATGCATGGATGGGTTCGAAAATAGAACTCTTGGTTCTTGCAAAATTCGTTCCAGTAATTGCGATCCTAGGAGGTTTGTTGATCAATTTTTATCTTTCAAAACCACAATAAAATATCAACATTTCACCATATTCGTTGGCTGCCAAAAGTAAGAAAGTAGAGTGAATCTAGGCGTTCAGAAAAAAGTTTTCAACAAATGTGAATTGTGCACTGTTGATGCACAATTCCCCAAACGAAAATATCTCCCTTAATCTCCTTCCCATTCGCTGATTAGAAACCAAGCGAACTCAATGATTGCAAATGTCAACATACGTCACGGGCGTGTGTGCCAACAAGAGGAAAACATTTTGTAATGATCAAACCTAAGAGTCCCGCGAAATTCAAAAACTCTCATTCGATGCATTTATATGGCTGTCTTCGTAGTGTTAAATATTTTTGTTCCCAGGGAAACTTGTTATTGTGAAAAAGTGTCTTTTTAATGACTTTCCAATTCTTTGATTTTACAAATCACTCAATAACTATTTGGCAAGCGCACAAGCGATGGCGGCCGTTTTACTTACACCCACAAGAAAAATTCCGATTATCTTTCTTATTGTTTCGCTATGTATTACCTAATGTTTGCGATACTCTGCCATGGAAATAGCCAAAACGCAGCACAACAAACCGAAACCTATGAAGTGTTGTATCATAATATGTTTAACATCAACCACGCTTATCTGATGCCTTTTTCTCGAGTCTTTCTTACTTTTTGTATCCCTAAGATATATTGCTCTAAAGTTAAATCATTATACGTTTCTTTGTTGTTGTTGTTGTCTCACTCTTCATCTTTTTTTTGGTAGTGTGGCGCCTTAATTGCTTTTATATGATTTCAAACATTTACAAAATTATGAATCTCTATAAATTAACAACGAAGATGGAGTGATTCATCAGCATGAGTTTGTACAAAAAGCATTAGGACCGCGGCCGCAAAATACACCGGTAAGAAGCAATCGAAACAGAATGAAGGAAACTTATAAGCACCAACAATAACAACAACAGCTTCACCAGCAACTACATAATCGTAATAAGAAAATTACACGACTTGACCGTTGGACTCGCCGAACAACAGGTTCGATGAGGCGGCCACGTTCAAGAAAAGGGAAAGATTAAACAAGAAAGCCGAAAGAAAACGACAACGACTGCTTGATGGCCAGCACTTTTTTCTCATTATTTACCATCATCTTGATGACTCATCCAGCAGACAGACCTTGTTGGATCTCCAAGTGGAGTCCATTCCCAGTCGATGGGGCTTCGTACTTCTTTTGTTGCAAGTGGTTTGGCGTTGTTTGAGGAAAATAATCGAAACAATTATCATGAACACATTCTTGGTCGGGGTCTCCACCGAAGGTAGAAATAAATTTGATATCGTTCGTATTACACGTGTGGAAGGCCAAACGTTTAATGGCCACTACAAATGTTAAATGAATGTTCAAAAAAATTACGTATAATTCCATACTGACACTAATTACCTTTCAGTTTCTTATACCAGTCTCCAAATGAGATTCGAATACATGCAGTAGGAAGCATGCTCGGCACCGTATAGTGAAAGAGTCATTAAAAAACCACGAAATCATGACACCGCTCCAAGGACAAGCACTAGCAACATCTCGTGCCAATCAACGCGAGTACACTCCCAGAAATTGCACCTTCCAGTGGATTTTTCTTTCAGCTACGCAGATCGTAGGTGATTCCGATGAACCTTCCTAACGATCAACAATTAATTTTGCTCACCATGAACCCCATTTTGAATCACCACCCAATACCTACATTCCGTAGCTCATTGACTTACTAAAGCGCTTCAAGGACACTTCGCTGTTTACTCAAAAACTTGGCGAGTAAGTTTGAATTTTTCTCGTTGCAAATTTGAAAGCGACTGAATCTATCTCACATTTAGATACACATTCGAATTTGAGTTGTTCGGGGGAAAATCTGTAGCACCCGAAAAACCTCTTTCGGCAATGGATGCTACATCATGAATTAAAAGAAATTGCTAGTGGTAAAAGATACAACATCTGAAGAAAAGATACGCCACGCAAATTTTTACGAGACTTTTTGCGGGCCGAACCGGTTCGTCTTCAGGGACCTGTGCCATTAAGCAAAGTAAGATCTAGATAAGTGGTTGAGTTGACACAAGACGGCGAGTAAGGTGAATTTGTTGAATGTGTAGTTCATTAAACTCGTTACAAACTGTTGTACCAATGACACGATTCAATGAAGTTTCAGGTAAAAAAGTGAATTATTTTCGAACCATACACATGAGAGTTGACTCCCTTTCGTAAGAACTCTCAATTCGCTGCTTATAGAATGCTACGATCATGTGAACTACTGCGAAATTGATACGGAAATTCTGGAACTCTCTTCTTCTTGGCACAGAATTTCTAAAGTCTTCAACGATTGATTTTTACCTATTACTAATTTTTTCCGGAATATGATCCTGGGTGGCTTGTAGCTCGACTTTAAGGTATATTTCGCAATGGTTCCACGGAGGAGCTTGGTAGACTTTTATTCACTGAAAGTACTTCTGGGGGAAATTTCCGATTAGGTAATGGGTACTGTGCCAGGACATGTGATGTGTCCTATGAGTCCGATGTGCTTTTCAAATTTATGCTCTTGATTCAAATAGGTCAGATTTTCGGACAATTTAGACTAGGAAATTTATTGTACTGAATGATGACATAGGGACCTTACGCTTCTGCTGAGAAATATCGCTTTTATTTTTCATAAGTTAATTTTCATTTTCCACAAGTAAAACTGATAGATATTTTCCAGCCTGGCCTCTAAGGTGCTCATAACCAAGTCAGGCTTAATTACAGAAGTATCGAAGCATGTGTCGTCCGCGAACGCTGCTATTTTGACGTTGTCGCTTGTGATCAAGTCGGATGTGATTATATTGAAAAGGATAGGACTGAGACAATACCCTTGTGAAACACCAATTCAGACAGTTATCAAAGTATAATCTGATATACCCATATTTCTCCCGAGAAGGATAAAATCATATGGAGGAAGTATTGATTAGGAATTGGAACCGTTGAGCATATGAAGGAGACATTCCAGCCATACATTTTCAAAGGCTTTTTAAATATTACCTTGTCGACTTCTGTTCTATACTCATTGCTATTCTGATGCTTCTGAAACGCGCAGTAGCTGGCGTACCTTAATAATTTTACAAGTAAATTGAGCGAATTCGGAAGACGAATTGTTTTCCGAATCCATATTGGCACTAGCATGTATCAAGGTGTCTGTGTTATTGAAAAATATCAGGCGTATTATAACAATTACCCTTTTTCAGCAGTTTCTTGAAAGCTTTCCTTGGTCATCTGTCAGCTTTGGTGGATTCATACATTACAAATTTTGTAATTTGCTCAATTTCTCTCAGAACTCTATGAAGTTTATTGGAGGTGTTTCATAAAGTTTGCAGGAAGTTACTTCCAATGTTACAAACGTGTGCTGTATAGAGTTCAACCGCTAGCAAACCACTAACTTAAGATGAGTGGGAAACCGAACAGGAGTGCATATGTAGAAGTGATACCGTGCTCTTCACTGATGATTCAAAAACAAATGAGAAAAGGTATTCAAGATTCTTCTTCCCAGATCATCCACAACCGAAGTTACAAAACTGAGCAGCATACCACAGTTTTCCAGCACGAAACATTCATTTTCATTCTAAAGCTAACCAATGGCGCAGTAAAAAACAAAGTTAACGAAGGAATACGACTACTCCGGAAAAGCAATTCCGCACTGCAAGCGCCTTCCTCTAAACGTATAGCTTTATAACTAGTGCAGAATTGCAGGCGCAATTTAGATGTTAGGCAGAATTATTACCCATATGTAAACATTAGTTCTACACGCTGGGAACTAAGGATCATGCATTGACCTATGTGTAACAATTCGGCTGTAATTTTATTGTTGTTTGTATTGAAAGTGCGATATTACTGGGACTTTTCAAAGAGTTACTCTGTCTTTCTTTCAAAAGGATAAGACTGAATACCACCATCATCGTTGGAGCGTATCGAAGACGGGTCCCCAATTTGTTCCAATATTCAGGTGTCCTTCCAGACTTTTCATGCATTTTGATCAAGCCTATCAGGAACATTGTTTCAGCATTGGTTTCGGTGGTTTGTGCATTTGCTTTTGATACATTCCGTTGATTAGTTTACGCCACAGAGTAATGGAGATTGACAGAGTTTGTCCTCTAAGTCGTTGTTGATTTAAGCAGCGTGAAGGTAGACAATTCTCTACTAGAATCAGTTCATAAGCTTCGCCATCTTGTTCCAAGATCTGTCAGCGGTCTTTTCGTACTTTATTGTCTATCGCTCTACAAACGTATTTTTCAGATTATCTATTTTCCTTACGATACTTCCGCTGAGTTCAAAGAATCTATAGGGCCCGGCCCCCCAATTTCGTTTTATATTTTGTGCTCGTTCGTTTTACATTAAAGGGAACAGCAGCAAGTTTGATTTTATAGACCCTTAATCTTCAAGTTTTTAATATTTCTCAAACGCTGCAATAATTTTTCTTAGCCAACGAACTACTACTAAAACCATGTCGTGGACTGTATTGTATTACCTGTCTGTATTACCAAGTCGGTAAAATAATACGTGACACATCCTTCCAGGAATTTTTCTATGTTGGAAATGAAGTGAACAAAAAAAGCAGAGACATAACCTTACCCTTCTATAAGTCTTGTATTCTATTCTTTCATGTTTAGAAAAATTCTCAATTGTTTCTACCCTGACCATCACCGCTACTAAAAAGCGCCCACTCTGCAGAGGGACATCATGAATACCTCAATACCTCAAATAAAGTAAACCTTATCAAGATAGAGAGCAGGAAAAGAAAGGAAGTGAAAGAGAAAGGAAAACGGCCTAGGGGAGTGGAGAGATCGTGATGGATAGCTTTATGAGCGTGGATATATGTGAGAAATATACTCCGGGTGTAATTGCATATGTGAGTTTTTGTGTGTATATAAATTTTAAAAATTATTAATGAACATCTTATCTACCTTCTACAAGTGTATAATGTATCGATCACGTCCTATTTCCAAAATTTGCAGTTTGAAATGTTGAGATTCTGAGTGTTTCATGAGTATTGAGAAATTCGAGACTCGATCCCTTTCAGTTTCCACAGCTCGTGCGTTTTTGCACAAGCATACAATCAACTTTCTTAATCATCTTTCCTAATTAACTTGCCAAGAAGCAAAAATTGTTTCGGTCAATTTCGATGATTAGATTCAAATGCGACAGAAGAGCGGAAGGATATTGAGAACACAACAAAAGCCCGGGGTATATTCTGCATCTTGAGTTTGACAGAATAAACCTTTGTCGCAGAGTTTCAACAGACGAAGAAACTCCGTTCTTCCTCAAAAAATATCTCTTTTTTCATTAAAAAAAAATAACTCAACATTTTTGATGAATTTTGTTTTGGTTTGCGATGGAAGCTATTCAACACTCATTTTACGGGAACTTTTGCGAAGCAACTTTGTAGGAATCCTTCGTGATATGATGACAACTAACAACGTAGAGCGTGGAGATCGCGTTTTCAACAGACTCAACAATGTAAGCTTTTCATTGACTTAATAAAGTTGGAAACTATTGAGATTTAAGAGATATGTATCGGTGACTCAAACTTATGAATAGAATCTTAACTAGGAAGGTGATGAAGGAAGAAGAGAATCAAGGAATTGACTATTAGTATCTAATCAAAATATCCTATCATCATAACAAATTTTTTATATAGAGTTCAAAAATGCCTTTCTTCAAATTTTCCTTCGTATACGCGTCATTTAGGGATCTTGCGAAAACCCTTTTTTCACTCTTTTGTAATTTTCTTTTTTAAAAGAGGCATTTATTGATTGGTTAAAACTTTTTTGCTACTTTCTAATAATAATAATTTAACGTTTCTTATTATTTATCTAATAATTCTTTATTCGAACGATTCATCAATATTTTTCAAAGGATTTAGCTTAATTCTTAGTTTGTGTAAATGTACAAACATACATCTTATTAAATATCGTTTGATTTCGAGTTTGCTGTTTGAAAATATTTCATCTTATTTTAAATTATTCATCAAAATTAGAACATGAAAGCGCTTAATTTCGGCCGGTGTCCAATTTGACCTCATAAAAATTATGGGAGAGAAAATATTTAGAGTAGGCTTATTGCTTAGTTTGCAGCAATGAGTCCTCTGTAAATAAGTAAGCACAAAGTAAGGTAGCCCAATCTTTCTTCTCTAATTTTTGTTAGTCGACATTAATACTACTTGTCTAATACTTACTACGACATACAATACTAACTTAAAATTCCAAATTTATTTCTGAAAAACCAACCCTTTTTCCCGTTTCTCTGAAAAACCAACCTTCCCCTTGGTGAGAAACCCGAAATATTTTGCATGACTTTCCTACTTATCGCGACTGAGATGGCACACTGGTATTCTTCTTTAGCTGTACATTAGCGGATACTTGGTTGCATAGCAAACTGTTGTACTATTACATATAGGAGTCGGAATCATGCAAACTACCGTATTCGCTAGTTTTCAAAGATTTCAAACATTAAACACTCTTTCGAGCCAAAGAGCCATTCACCTTACAGGCGATCTGCTGTTCAAATTAATCTTCTTAGGGATCTTTGTCCACTGGAGATTTGATAAAGTTATACCAGATTTCAATCAAGACTAGGCTACTTGGTGCCGATTACGCATGCACCAACTTGCCAATGCGTCTGTGGCCAATGGACAAGCTGGACCGTGTCCTCTTAGCGAGGAAAACCCATGCAACGGCGGGCACAACTCGCATCAGATCGTGGTTTTTCTTTGTCGGTTGGATGATCGGTGCAGAAGTTTATGCTTCACCCATCAGCTCCATTCCACCGAGGTACCGGTGTTGAAGCATCAACACCGGTACCTCGGATCATGCTGGTCGGCGAAGACTATGCTGGCTGCGTAAACATGAGTAAGCTCCTTTAGCGTGGTACCCTGCAACATGTCTAGCTACAACTACTAGAACCCACCGACATGCACTCGTTCCTCTGGTGATCCATGTAACCAGAAGAAAGCCAATAGACCGATGACCAGGCGATCCAAGAAAACACTATTCCTTTGTTCACCGTTCGAAGAGCAGCGTCTCGCTTAATGGTTTTCCGTCTTCATCGTCCTCAACGTCTTGTCCACCACTGCTCCGCTTCCAAGTTGTTTGCCTTTGAACTACGGCTAATGTTGTTGCTGCTTTCCGTGCTTCAGATAGTTGCAGCTTCTAAAGAACTGCAGCTGCTTCTTTCGGAGCAGGTACACAGGTAAATTTCTTCGGATTTCCTACTTTTTCGCTTCTTCGTTGCTGCAAATTCAATTACTCTCAAATGGTGGCACTAAGCGAGCGCCTGACCGACTATGGTCTGGTGTTGCAATGCTTCAATGGAAAACTCGTTTGGCGAGGTGCACTTTATGTTAACAATTGGCACCAGAGACGGTTCAACGTTTACCGACGAGCTGTAACTCCTTTTCGACTTGAATTCGGGATTCTCCTTCTAGGACGTTGCGACACTTTGTGCTCATTTCTCAGCTAAAGGCACGTAAGCATTTGCCTACATGGGAAAGACAGATGAATGTTCCCTTTAACGTGACCTAATTATATGACTCCGAGTCCTGTTTTAGTTTCCTGATGTCATGCTGAACGGTCAAGCATGGAGTGGTGAGAGGGGATACGAGATAAAAGAAAGCGAAAAGAAAATTCTGAATGATGGTGAAATTTCGATGCATTCGTCATCGCAGTGCGCTGAGGCTGTTTGTTCATTGCCACTGCAATCTTATCGGCACACACGCTATCGATCAGCGGCGACGACCATCAGACACACATGAACAAACACAGTAACAATGCGAAAGGTGTTTTGCTCGCCCAGGTAAGACGTCGACCAATCAATTGTTGGACCGTTGCAGACTGCAGGTCTTTACTTTCAAGATTTCCACAAGAAAAGCAAAAAAAAAAGAACATTCACAACCTGAAATAACTGAATGGTGCAGTCCATGCAAACTGTTGGCCATTCATTTGCCCAACCATATCAATTGCAACGAACCTGAAGCAAATCGGCGTGTGCATTCCAACGCTATGGCGAAAAGCTCCTCAATTAATCCAAATTTGCGCTGGTCAGGGCGAGATTTCACTGAAACTCCACGCGAACGTTATCACGAAATTTCGCTCTAATCCACTTGGAAAATGAAAAATATCAAGCCGTGAAAGCACTGGTGTCGGCTTTTCGCTATTCTTTCTTCGCTTCTTATCGCGAGCACACACTTCTGCACATCACCGACCAATTAACGGAGTTTTACCTGCAATCAAAAACAATAGACAGCAGCGACGTGCGCAATTATCGCGACAAGTTCCATCCAACGTGAACCACCAGCGCGAGTTTCCCCGGAAGTCAAGCAATGATAATTTCGCGATCGTTTTTGCTAAGCATGAATCTGGGATAGGGAAAAAGTCGGCAATTCAATATCACTGCACCGCAGCAAATCAGTTACGTTGCCAGGTGAAGAGTATCTATGAGATACGCGAGTGCGATTGCACGGCGCGGCGGCGCGAAAACTCCACGGAACGGTAAAAGGTGAACAGCTGCGAACTAACAACCGACCAGGTACGCCACTCAACTGACGAAGCCGCTGAGCGCCTCGAGATCGCGAACCTCTGTTTGAATTCAGTTACCGCTTCCAACCGTCGACCTGCTGATTGCGCTTACTCACCTGGCCAGGTGAGTATCAGGCATTGTCATATCGCAACCAAGATAAAGCCACGGATAGGGGAAAGATGCGCCTGGAAGGATTTTTGTGGCGCTCTCGGGAATTTTACTGAATGGCCGTTGTTCTGCGGGCTCGGACGTGTTGGTACACGCACGGACTATCAGTAAAAATAAATAGGGATGCATGTTCTCGTCGAGTTCAACAGTTCGAAGCGCCAACAAAGATAAGAAGTTCACAGATTTTGTAATACGAACGATTGCCCACTCGATGGCTGATTTACATTTAGGGTTGACCACCAAAATTCCGCTGCGGAGACCCATTGAAGGCCAGAGTTCACAAAATTAGAGGGTGAGACTTATTTTGAAAATTATCTGCAAAGGAACTCGTCCGCGTTGATAATTTATCGTGTTTATCCCGTTTCCTTAGATATTGACTTAAGACTTTCAAGTAGGCTTTAGCGAGGGATCGACCCATATGTGGTGCACAGTGGTGTACAAGCATGAAATGTAATTTTTTTCTTAAAAAAAAGGTTAATTCGCAAGAACGATAAAATGCCCTTTTTTCAAAGTATGCTGCATCGTTTCTTCTCTTATGCTGCGAACCACCTATCAAACTATTCTTTCACACCTTCCCACGAGCAAAACCGCTGCTAAGGAACGTGATCCGACGATGCAAGGAATGGTAATTGAAAGGAGCAAAGTCTGTTTGGAATTCTCAAAACAAATCCCCTTTCGAGTGAATATAACTTTATGATGCAAATGGCTTCTCTTCGCGTTAATGTTATATCCTGTATATAGGGAAGGTAAAGCAGAACCTTAAAGGTAAAGCGTATAGGTCTCCGAAATCTTTCCTATTTCTTGCCGCCTGTTTTTTTTTTTTTGCGGTTGTGGAGGTAGAAATGCCTATCGCACACCAAACCGTCGTCACATGTCTAGGAGCGTGAGACTCGCACCCACCTAAAAATCCCACATAGCTACTGTTGAAAAAAGAGACCACCCAGGGAACGCTCACTCATTACTTCAGTGTGGAGTTCCTAAAGTGTCATAAAGACTACCTCAAGTTTGCGTCCAGGCACCGCTTTCCAGGTGATGAGTTAGTCCGATAAACAAGCCTCATCCCTCTATGTTTTGAGAACGAACTCAACAAAGTGAGCTGTCGCGTTCCACGCATCTTCATTTCGCAATATTGCCTCAACGAACGTATCAGGGTTGACCTGGCAACTTCTCCGTTCAGAAAAACGAGTCAAATGAAAATAGATAGAAAGTTTTTCTAACTTTTCCCATTCAGTGGGCATGTTCAAAAAAAAATCAGTGTCTCATCTGAAACTGCGAGAGATATAGGTGCACTTCTCTATCTTCCCGGTTGACCCATAACGCAAGAAGTCCAATAAGTCTTGTAATCCAACTGCCTGAATCACTTGCGGTACAGCGTTGCTGCCACTTTTACATGGTTCTGTATGGTTCTTATTCGCTGCCCATTGCCGGATCACTTCGTTTTTTAACTTTCGTTTTTTTTCGTTTGACCACGAGCACTGCGTCTTCAGAAACAGTGCAGAAGCTGTAGAGGGTTCACAATGCGCCTTGTCGTTGGACGCTTACTATTATTTTTCTGAACTTCTTCATTTTCATGGCATGAGCCCATATTTCAGCTCCATACAAAAGTTTGGAGTTTGCGGTTGCCAAACCGCAAACTGCCAAGTCGCCGCGTCGGTTCTCTGGAGCCACCGATATTAGCAACCAGCCTGCTTATTGACTGGACTAACGTAGTCCTTTTATCGAATGCCTTGCGGATATGTTCCAACAAGGTCAGCTTCGGAACAAGTGTGAACCCACGATATCTCACCGAACTCTTGGCTTGTACTGCCGCAGGACCAGCCATCATCGACAAGTTGGTTGGAATCCTCTTCCTTACAGCATTACTTTCTCCGTTTTGGCAGTTGCTATTGTTAAGCCGTGCTCACTTCTCCATGCTTCGACAACCCTCATCGTCTGGTTTCGCTTCAGTTGAGCTCGGTCCGGTGATCTGGAAATTACCTTTGCTGCCACATTGTCAGCGTAAGCTATGAGGAATACATTGTTTATCGATTCATAAAAGCCCATCGTATGTAACGCTCCACAGATTTGGGCCAAGAAAAGATCTTTGCGCCGCTCCTGCAATCGAAGGAGTGTTTCACTTTCCATTCCCTACCCAAAACGAGAGCTTGCGATCATTAAGTAACTTTGAATGATGCGGAAAAGATAATTCTGTACTCGGAAGTCCCGCCTGAGTGCGTTCAGCATATCAATCGATCCTGGAAAATTGAACACATTACGCACCTCAAGTGTAACCAACAGTACAATATCCCCTGCCGCGTGGCAAGCCGCGTGGCAAGCCGCGTCAGCTCTCACAGGAGCCTCAATAACCTCCAATATAACGTCGACCGTCGAACCCCCTTTCCAAAATCAGTGCTGTATTGTGCACCATTAAGTTCATTTTCGACCGTTCGCATTTTCCTGTCGGGGCATCGACTCGTCATAGAATAAATCTATTTCATAGTCTTACCCACCATGGCTTGAGGAAGTCCCACTGGCCCAGGAACGAAGTTAAATGCAAGCATTCAAAGATTTACTAAATAAATTCTTACCTGTTTTGGCAGGATTACAACCCCGTAAATACTAGCATTGACGGCATTGGTTGCTGCGGCTTACTTGAATCTAGAAGATGATGTAGTTTCGATCAATAGTAGTTAGGTCCACTATTACCCTCCAGACCTTGCGAGTCCTCATGAAGCTATGCTCATGTCAGGAATGGATTCGCCAAACCCAGTCTTGCTGTACGTTGTTGTAGCTCCAGTATTCATCACCACCTAACTAAGCTTCACTATGATCTCAGACGGCCAGTGGATTATCATTGATTATCAGACGGCCATTGGAGTTTTCTTGCGGCATTCCCCATTCGAGCACTCTACCGTACAAATCTCCAAAAACAACCAGATATGTTTCGACTACTCGAAGCATATCCTCCAATAAGTCGAACTTTTCTCGCGACTTCAGCATTGAGTCGTTCGGAAGAAATTAGCAGCTCACTAAGGTTATGACTCGACATCGAGTATTTGCCGCCCGTAGTCCTGCATAGCCCGAAGTATCATCAAATCAGGCAGAATTCCTGGATCTTTTGGTACTTGCATCTATATTCTCACCTGAGCACTGATCCAGCCAACTCTAAGTCTGCCAGAATTGAGGATTTTGGGCAAGTTTCTAGTCCACCTTTCTCCGCAGCATAGCGCTGTTCGCGCTGTTTCGAGAACTGGAGAGAGACCTGCATTGTCGCGCTTTACCACCGTCAGTCGAATTCTGGAAAGATCTTCGATTTCTTGGACACTTTTTAGACGGTTAACGTCTGAAATTCAAAATTTTGTTTTTAGAGCAAGCATTTTAAAGACCCTTATTTCAGCAACTGCGCGTTTGATGGAGGCTAAAAGTTACTGCATATCGGTACACTCAATGAGCTCCAACAAAGCCCCGCCCGTCGCTGTTCTCCGTATGCTACGAATCTTTGTTCCCGTTTCCTCGGGTTGGACGAGGTCCGAGATCTCCGCGTAAGTTTTTCCAGGTGCAAGCCCGGAACTGGATTTGGGTACCGGATCTGCAAATTTCGCTTCCTCTGTAATCTCCTTCGAGGCTTTATTCTTTGACGCATTCCTCCAGTTCCACTTTGTTTCTTCCGTTATTTCCACCCTAATGCCCTCAATTTTTGCCACTTCTGGTATTGTTTTATCTTCTCACTGCATCTTATTCTTTCGGTAAGGTTCAACAATAGGAATATTGACGTCTATGTCATGGTCTATGTCTTCGAATCAAAGTTATCAACGTAAAATATCGATGAATGTTCATTGTAGCTTTAAACATGTCAAGGTCTACACCCGACAATGCCGGACCACAAATCTTCTATATTGAGACGTCAAGAATGAACAGAATTGGCGGTGTAAAGTAACCTAAATATAGCTTTGACTTCACCAATGCGTGCAGGATAAACATGCGTCTTATCTGTTTGCTTCAGTAGATTTTCGTTGGTGAAATTTACTAATATTCGTAGCATATTTTCATGTTCAAACAAACCCTAACTCTCGAAAAATGCCTTGCTTTCTTTCGCACATGACTCTGCGCCAAGAAAGAGGACAGCAATTTTTTGATGACGTGTACGAACATTTTTGTTACCTGGTGTTGTTCTTTACTTAGTTGCTCCATCGTTTCCCTACACAGTACTTACAATTGAAATGTTTGAGTCACTGTCATTATCGCATTCCAAATTGAGCTTTTTGATTCAGATTTTTCAACACTCCTGGGAGTTCAAGAGTTCTGGGATACTGAAGTCTTTTGTCTTTTACGATCACTGGTAAGCTTGCGCTAGGAAAATTCGACAAAATCCGAATGAGTGCCTTTGGACATCAATGGTGTATCAGTTGGAAAAGTGGTCCTTTAGGAAAAACTGTGTGAAGGGCTTTATTTAGGGCAGTCGTGCTGATAACAGTGGTTTTCTTGTTTCTAAGAGCCTCTGAAAAAACGTTGGCAGAGAATAGTATGACTCGCTTTGTTGATCGCAGGTTGTCTACTCGCCATTGTTGTATTATATTTCGGTTAAGAAATTAAATTTGACCCATGTTGCGGGCGATAAGATTGTAAAGGACAACCCTACAAGTGGTGACCTAAATATTCCACTCAATCAGTTTTGAGTTTCATTTGTTATACTCAAATTTGAACGCAGCTGACATTTGTGACCCAGCGACCGTTTGTTTTCAACCACAAGAAGAAGACGCATGACACGTGATTTGACCTGTCGCATTTGTTGTCAAATTGTGTTTACTTCCCGGTGGGAGTCTAACCTATTCGTATATAGCTCCTTTGAAAATGGCATTAACAGCGTACAGCGACGAATTGATAATAAATTCAGATAAAAAGATCTTGTTTTACTGTGTTGGTGAACAAAAAGTGAAAAGAACAATTGAAATTAGTCCTGACGTTTCGCTGACGGTGGATCAACCTCCGGTCGGACCAGAAGCCAGCGAGAACGTTATTCCTCCTGCGACAAACGAGACGCTGAACAGGATCCAGGACGTTCGGGTGTCCCCCAACGGACGGCTCTTAGCAGCTGGAACTAGTGGTCGCAAACTCCTACTCCTCTACGAAATCGTGCCTGGCGCCTTGAATCTGTTGTCCGCCCGGCGAATCTCCCGTGCGTCGAGTGCCATCACGTTTTCTCCGGATTCTAGCAAAGTTTTTGTGTGCGATAAAACAGGAGACTGTTATGCATTCGATTGCGTTGAGTACGACACGCCAGGAAAATGGATTTTCGGGCATTTGAGCATGGTCCTCGATGTTCGATTCACCCCCCAACAAGATTTGATCCTGACTTCCGACAGGGACGAGAAAATTCGAGTCACCAACTACCCCGCTACCCACGACATCGAATGCTATTGCTTAGGACACACGGAATATGTTTCCTCCATCAACATGCTGCCAACAGATCCTGAAAACGCCGTCATATCGTTGTCAGGCGACAAGACGGTAAAGGTGTGGAACTGCCGCTCGGGAAAGAAACTGCATGAAATTCACATCCCAGCCCCGGGAGTCAAATTAATTGTTCGCAAGGTGGATCACGCCACATCGCATCTAGGCGTGTTTGTCTACGACTCGGAGCCGAGCATTCTAGTGTACAGTTTGCAGCAAAGTGAGGGCGCCTTCGAATCGAGTCTCATCTCCAGTCATTCCTTCCCCGAAGAAAAGGTTTTAGATATAGGTTTTTGCGAAGATTCCCTGTATATCAGTTCATCGAGGGAGGGCCGTCTTCACATCAAATCGGTTCCGTTTACGAGTGGTAAATACGAACCAGTGGACCAGACGTTACTGACGAGTGCAGTCGAGACAGTTTTTGCGGATGAGAAGATTTCCGAGCTCAGGGACGTTTCCGGGTGGTTCAAGAAGAAATACGACAACGTTTCGCACTACTTGGAGCGCAAGAAGCGGAGGATCGACGAGAAACTCGGCAAGAATAAGTCGGTTCGGTGTAGCTAAAGTTAAGTTTTATTCCAGTGACGAAAGACGAACTTATAATGTATATAAAAGATAATAAATGAAATTATTTCACAATTGAGTCGACGCGCTTTCCTTTTACACAGGCTTATAGTCTAATTTGCTTTCCAGCTTCTTGTTGTCGGCGACCTTTCTCACAGCTTTCATGAAGTCTTCCTGGATGACCCATTCCCTTTCGGCCCTGCAAAGGAAAGGAAGGTTGACGTAACAAGTCAAGCTTAACGGACGAATTCTTACCGAATAGCGAACAATCCGGCTTCAGTGCACACGTTTCGCAAATCGGCACCGTTGAAGTTGTCGGAAAGTTTCACTATCGCTTCGTAGTCGATGTCGCCGTGCTTGGCGATGGGCTGCGCGTGGATCTTTAGAATTTCCAAGCTGGTGAAGGATGTTTTAGTTTAATATGAATTGGTGAAGGCCAGAATCCACTTACCGAGCTTGTTCATTGGGCAATGGGATCTCGATTTTCCGGTCCAAACGTCCGGGACGCAACAGGGCCGGGTCAAGCGTATCGGGACGATTTGTGGCCATTATCATTTTCACTTGACCCAACGAGTCGAAGCCGTCCATCTGGTTGAGCAGTTCCATCAAGGTTCGCTGGATTTCTCGATCGGCGGAAGTGCCCTCAGAGAATCTCCGCCCACCAATCGCGTCGATTTCGTCCATGAAAATAATGCACGGCTGGTGATCGCGCGCGTAATTGAACATTTCACGAATCAGCCGAGCACTCTCGCCAATGTACTTATCCACTATAGCACTGGAGACGACTTTCAAAAAGTTTGCGTCCAGTTGAGAGGCAACGGCACGCGCCAGGAGGGTCTTTCCTGTTCCAGGCGGACCGTACAAAAGACAGCCTTTGGGCGGCGTGATTCCGACACGCAGAAACAGTTCTGGATTCATTAAGGGCAATTCAATTACTTCGCGTAGTTCCCGAATTTGCTCCGACAACCCTCCGATTGCCGAGTATGTAACTTCGCCAGGATCCTCGTGGGACATGTTATAGACGAGCGGATCAACTTCTCGCGGAAGATACCTCATAATAGTGAGGGTGGTCATGTCCAGCGCCACTCGCGTGCCTGATTTTAGCTTCGTTTTGTCCAGCTGCCGACGACATCCGACAACGTAGCGTGGACCATTAGTTGCCTTAACAATAACTGCAAAATGTATTTAGACAGTCATTCACACTATTCGTCTAGTGCAATTCAAAATACTCACATTTGTCTTCAGTTAATTGTTTCAACACTTCGCCTACAATTTGGCCAACACTTTGCAGGGCCTTCAAGTCGTTTTCGGATTTATCATATTGTTTTGTCAATTCCTTGAGTTCCTCGCGTTCTGCAATGGGCAAAATATGCTTAAATGACTGGCAACAAGCATTTAGAAAGTATTATTTGAAATGAAATTCAATAAATCCAGTTGGGCGAGCATTTATGAAGTTTCGAAAGCCTTTTGACCGATCATTTCATCTATTTCGGAATTATCTTTGTAGTTTGGCTTGAAAACTTCTAGAGGGCTAAAAATAATAAAACCAAATGCAGCCTCCCGTAATATCAGCAGGAAATCATTCTTTTTGTTGCGTCTCTGTTATGGATGATATGCGAATTTGGGAGCGTATGCCAAACACCGCAAAGGTTATACTCACTTTCTTTTAGTCGAGACTCAATCTCCTTGTGCTCTAGCAATTTTTTCCTATAATCCATAAGCGCCTTTTCGCGCGCAGGGTCTCCAGCTATGCCAGTAGTCATTTTTGTAATTTATTTCACGAAATTATACCCTGCTCCGAAAACTACACGACAAAGCGATGACACGAGAAATGCAAGTTCAACTTCTTCTTACGGATGAAATAAAAAGTCTCCAAGCAGAAAAGTCAGCCAGTTGTCAATCTGTCAGTTGAAATTTTACATACTCTATAACCACCTTCACAGCTTCCAAGCTCCATAGTGGAATGAATCAGTGACAACTGAAAATTGACACGTCAATCTGCGAATGGAGGTTGATTCCGGTTGATTCTTGTGCAAAATTCCGGAAATCGTATCTAAAATCGTTGGATTCTTCGATAGTGACAACGTCTAGTTAAGCATTTGGACCAACTGTTCGCTGTTGAAGTCGCCTCGATCTAGCTCTCACCAAAGTAGACCGATAAAAGCCAAAACATGTCGCTCGCGGAAGGGCCGTGCTACACAATCATTAATTGCCCGGAGACGGAGCAGTTCAATGAAATGCAGCTGAAACAGGACTTGGAGAAGGGCGATATCAATTTGAAGATAGAAACTTTGAAGCGTGTGATCCAGTTGATGTTGAATGGCGAACGGCTTCCCGGTCTGCTAATGACCATCATCCGTTTCGTGTTGCCGCTCCAGAATCACACCATCAAAAAATTACTTCTAATCTTCTGGGAGATAGTGCCAAAGACGTCGTCGGACGGGAAGTTGTTGCAAGAAATGATTTTAGTCTGTGATGCGTACAGAAAGGTATTTCCAATTGTCTAGGATGGAATCGGCTTAAGGATAATTGAATTCGATTGCAGGATCTGCAACATCCCAATGAGTTTTTGCGGGGCTCAACTTTGAGATTTTTATGCAAACTGAAGGAGCCGGAGCTGCTGGAGCCTCTAATGCCCGCCATCCGTGCCTGTTTGGATCATCGTCATTCGTACGTGCGAAGAAATGCGGTTCTGGCAATTTTCACAATCTTCAAGAATTTCGAATGGTTAGTCCCAGATGGACCCGAACTAATAGCAAATTTCTTGGACACACAACAGGTAGGTAGTGAAAAGTAAACGTGCTTCTTTCATACTTGGATTTCGTTCATTGAATGTCCTGAATATGAATCATGCGCTTTTGAGACGTTAGGCCGTCTCAGTTAGGCCGTCTTGCAACTGGCGATCGCCACTGTCATCCTCGCTATTGATCGCATTCTTCACAAGTTCTTAAAAGCGATTTGTTGTCTACCGTAATTGAGTTAACTCGAAGTCCTCTTCACTCTCCTCGAGGCTGGCAACCATCGCCTAGCTCTTTCAGCGAATATGCTCGATACCGGCATTCACTAGACTTGACCCACCCATTTGAAAATTTCCGCCTTATTCTCGTGAAATAAAACAAGAAGAACGTGACACGTAACGTTGCAAAGCTGCACGTTCAAAATATCAAGTCGAGTCACTGCTTTGAAGACCTGAAAAGGAAGTCTTAGTCATGAATTATAAACTGATTACTCAGAATCTCAGTAGCTTATGCATTCCTTGTTTTCTCTAAGCAGAAAAAGGGAGAATTCATTCAGGAAATTTTCTCTATGTACCTGACTGGGTCAATCCATTTTTGAGCTTTATCCGCAGAGAGTTTGACTGACTGCCCGCAGACTGTCCGTTCATTAAAAGAGAATTGGACACAGTATTGCACTCTTATAAAGGCGACAGATCGTAGAACTGAGTAACATCCCAGCCGAAGTGCTAAATTAGTTCTCCTCAGCTTTGACATACTTAGCACATTCAACATCGGTCTGAAAGAAAGCATTTCCCTGCAATGCTCCAATAACATGAGATTGGTGCACCCAACCACCCAACCTGGAGTTGCTTCCCGCCTCACACATACTAGACGACTAGGAAGGTGCTCGAAAAACACATCAGTGAGAGATTTGTTGAGGCAATCCTGCCTGCGGGGGGGGGGGACCCATTGTCGGGAAGACGCAGCGACCACAGCGCTCCTAATATGCTGTAGCCGGAGATAAAGCAGATCAATTGTTCTCTTAGCCGATTGATGGAAACCTTCTCTATATATCATATATCAATATTCTGGGAACGGAATAAAATAATAAAGCAATTTTCAACACTTTTCGGTATCTTAAACCATTAAATAACTTACCTGAACATTTCTCTTTCTATTCAACCGGGCTTGGGACCGGCGCCGTAGAAATTACAGTGCTAATGATGGCAGGAGCCACAAGCTCCTTGACGCTCCGCTCAGAACTACGAGTACAACAAAAAGAATGTGAACAAAGTGAAGGTTTATCTTGAATCACTTAACACGCATTTACTTTCGCGACAGTCACAAGAAAAGAATTAACTGGGAGAATAGCAGGACGAATGGCTCTCAGTCGAAGAAGACAGTGCGAAGCTGCGACGCTTCTAAGATTGGAGGACGTAATCAAAGGATCGAGAAACCTTGGAGTTATTCTGCAGGCCATGCATCTTCAAGGTCAATACTCGTGACAGACTTTAGAGTATTGACCAATATGGTACTTTTCACAGCACTGAAGTGTTTTGTTCGCTAAGCGCCGTTTGTGCTATTAAATTGTGTCTTCCTTGCCACCGTTTCTACAGTATTGAGGCTCTTAGGAAAACAAAAATGGGTCCAAATTAAAATCGTTGAATGAAGGTCCAATTAGTCTAGGACTTCTTTTCTCCTGTTGACAATAAGTTAAGTGTCTTATTATCTTTTACCCATCACCCAACCGTCTTCGTTTCAGTTGGGCATCATTATCTGCATACGACATCGATTGTGAAGACATGACAATCAGTTTACAGTTTGTTATAATTAAGGTTTTAAAAAGCAAAGCAATGTAACATTCAGAGCGTGCCATAAGCGTGTGAAGATAACCAGAAACTCAGAAGAGGATAGGGAAGAATGATAGACATAGTAGATACAGTGTATGAAGGACTAAAGGCGGAAACCTAGATAAAACAAATAAAAGCCCTGGAAAAGAAATTTGCAACACTAAAGGGAAAAAATCTAGAGAGCAAAAGGAAAATTCAAGAGGAGTAAATTCCAGACTCCATGGCTTCGTCGTGGATTTTGCGTCGAAATCATTCACAGAGGCACAGTTAAAAACATTGAATACTGCACTGTGTTTGATGATATTATTAGATCTGTAAGTTCTGACAAAAGGATTGATTATTTATTTATTCTCGTTGATTCTTCACCTATGTCCTTGACTTGACTCATAAAAACAAAACGATACTCGCTAATGATTAAAATAACTGGCAATCATCTCGATACTTTCTATGTAATAAATGATTACCGAGGTGTCCCATCAATTGCTTGATGGGCTTGGTGAGGTACTTGATGATCCTCATGAAAACTTCCATGCATTTTACCACATGACGATCACCGAATTTCGCTCATTTTGCTCCTGTAAACGTCATTAAACTTTCTAGAAAATCCGGAGAAAACTATCATAGGTCGACCACATGAGCTCAATGTGAAGAGAATCGAACAGATCGCTTACCATTGTTCGAAGTAATTGGCCAACTGTTCCCGACAAGATTCTTGAGCCGACTCTGCCTTTTTCAAAGTAATCCACCGGTTTTCAATGGATCATCGAAATAAAGCAACAAAATACGATAATAAGGCATCTATTAAAAATAAATTGCGGTTTAACACGTTAAGTGCCACGTCAGTCACCGGTGACTGACACCGACCTTTCCGTTCAGGCCGCGTCAGTCACCGGTGACTGACAGTATACCTGATACTGATACGATACCTGCACGCGCGGCCTGACAGGGAAGTTGCTATAAAACCTCGTGGCACTCAACGTGTTAATAACGAAAATGGAGAAAAGTCGAGCAGTGAAACAACAGTTCATGGATTTTTTATGGCTCATTAACTAGCGCAAACAATTGGCCTATGACTCTTAAAATGTTTAAGGAAGACAACGAAAGGCGACAGTGACGATTGGTTTGTCAACGCAAACCCAAACAAACGCCCTCTTTATGCTATTTAATGTCTATGACCTGTCCAGCCAGTCCAGTCATTCAGCCAATTTATTGCTCAATGATTGAAGAAGGAAAAATCTTGAAACATAAAAATATGTGCTTAGCTAACATTCAAATTTGAAAAAAAATTGTTCATCTAACAGACTAAACTCCGCAGTATACAGTAAAAACCACGGAAAGAAAAGACTTAATGATAGACATTTTGCCAAAAGGAAAAAAACAGTTTTAAAAACAAAGGTAATCATTTAAAGCAGAGATTAAACCGCTAAATCCAACGCTAAAAATCACGAGCGCTTATGAAAAACACTGGAACAGCTCAAAAACGCCAATAATATTTCTAAAAACCGATAAGGGCAACAACATTGTTGTTATCTACAAGTTGAAAGATGATAAAAAGGTATGATGAGTTTATTTACAAGGATAATCTCGATTTTAAAATCAACCATTTACATGATTGTAAACATGTTGATCTAAAACAGTAAAAATGTGTCCGAAAATCGGGCCCGATCGTTGCATCTCTGATCGCCAATAAATTTGGCTGTCCCTAAGGAATATTCAGTGCAGTACCGAAAGGAACTGAATGTCAGGTTGATAAGATTCAGATAGAAAACGAAGATGGATTTCTCTTCACTACAATTGAAGGCAAACGAAAAAGAAGATCAATAAAGAAACTCCTTGGGGAAAAATTTCTTTGCTCAATTATCTGTCTTTGTCTTTGTCTTTCTTTGTCATTTTCTATTGTTATACACTCAAAAATTTAAGGCTGAGTCTTTAACGCTATCGAATAGGATAGATTGGTATTCTCTTGGATGGATAGAAGACGAAAACGAACATAGAGATTAAAAAGGATACATGGAATATATCTCATCGATTGAACAGATTTATATTCAGATCCAATTACTCCAATCCCTGATCCCTTAAATGTCTTGGACTAATTACATCTTATCCTATGAGGTGCATGATGGATTCGATGCAAACAACACAAAACTTACCACGAACGCAGAATATTGCCGTCATGGGATCCGTTGGTGCATACATCATGGTGCACACCTTGTCTTATTATACTAGAGCACTTTTCCTTGTTTCTCCACCTCCTCACTCTTACTTAATTTATGTTATCTATGTATTTCTTCATAATTGTTTGTCTGCATCATCGAACCAGTCAATGTATCTGAGCTCCATTTACTCTATAATATTTCAGGATATGTCGTGCAAGCGGAATGCGTTTATTATGCTCCTTCATGCTGATCAGGAGCGCGCCCTGAACTATTTAGCGTCATGCTTAGAACAAGTGAATAATTTCGGCGATATCCTTCAACTCGTGATTGTTGAATTGATCTACAAAGTGTGTCATGCGAATCCAATGGAGCGTTCACGCTTCATTCGTTGCATTTACAATTTGTTGAATTCTTCTTCGAATGCCGTGCGATACGAGGCAGCCGGTACTTTGATTACGCTTTCGTCAGCTCCAACAGCAATCAAGGCGGCCGCAGGATGCTACATAGAATTAATCGTTAAGGAAAGCGATAATAACGTAAAACTGATAGTGTTGGATCGCTTGATTGCTATGAAAGAGAATGAGAATATGGAACGTATAATGCAGGACTTAGTAATGGACATTTTACGAGTCCTTGCTGCTCCAGATATTGAGGTCCGACGCAAGACACTTGCTTTGGCGATGGATCTAGTGTCCTCTCGCAATATCGAAGAAATGGTGCTGGTTCTCAAAAAAGAAGTGTCAAAGACGCATAACATTGAACACGAAGATACTGGAAAGTATCGACAGCTACTGGTGCGCACGTTGCACAGTTGCTCTATCAAATTCCCCGATGTTGCTGCAGCAGTCATTCCAGTCCTTGTGGAATTCCTGTCGGACAATAATGAACTTGCAGCAACTGATGTGCTGATTTTCATTCGCGAAGCCATTCAAAAGTTCCCATCGCTTCGTAATCTGATCGTAGAAAAACTTATTGAGGCTTTCCCGGCTATTAAATCATCGAAGGTACATCGTGCTGCAGTTTGGATTCTGGGCGAGTATGTAGAAAACACCGGCCAAATTCTTGAAGTGATGGAGGTCATTAATCAAACGTTAGGCGAAATACCAATGGTTGTAAACGAACCGCAAACGTTAGGGGACGAACAAACCACAGAAGACCAAGGCACAGGGAAGGAAAGTGTCGCTCCAAACAAAGTCACATCAGATGGCACATACGCTACACAAAGTGTTTTCAGTGTTGCACCGTGAGTCCTGATTTATGTTATGTATAAATCGAAAGACAATATTTTGCATTCCAGAGTAGCAAAAAAAGAAAAGCGTCCGCCTTTGCGCCAATACTTGATGGATGGGGATTTCTTCATTGGGGCAGCGCTCGCAGCAACCTTGACAAAACTTGCATTGCGTTACATGGACCTTGACAGCGATGAAGTAAGTTCACCATCGGTCCAAATAAAAATCCCTAAATGTTCTTTTCTACGCTTTCAGCGCAACCAAAATCGCGTTTCCGCACAAGCTATGCTTGTCATGAGTTCGATCCTTCATTTGGGACAATCAGGTTATCCTGTTAAGGCAATCACTAATGATGATATGGAACGCATTTTTATATGTCTGAGAACGCTAAGCCAACTGGAACCTTCAATTGTGGAAATCTTTAAGAATCGTTGTCGTCAAGCTTTAGGCCAAATGCTGGATGCTCAGCACGAGGAAGAGTTGCAATCGCAAAAGGAAAAACAGAAGGCTGCAACCAAAGTTCAGCCAGACGATCCAGTTATGTTCCTTCAACTGTCTTCAGGCCGTGAAAATCAGCTGGGCGAGAATGTGTTCGAGTCAAGTCTGAATCAGGCAATGGGTGGAACAAAGTCGACAAACATTTCAGAGGTCGCATCTCCAAATAATAAATTGAATAAGGTCACACAATTGACTGGGTTCTCAGATCCGGTCTACGCCGAGGCATACGTTAATGTGAATCAGTACGATATTGTGTTGGATGTCCTAATAGTCAATCAAACAAGTGAGTACGCTTGGTATCCGTTGAGTATAATCATCCGTTTTTCGTTGCTTTGGAAAAATAAACAAATTTGAATCCGATTTCTTGCGACTGAGACTCTTACCCTGTGTTTCTTTTTTAGGCGACACTTTACAAAACTGCACATTAGAATTAGCCACATTGGGTGATCTCAAATTGGTAGAACGACCTCATCCAGTTGTTCTCGCTCCACACGATTTCTGCAATATTAAAGCCACCGTGAAAGTATCCTCCACTGAGAATGGAATTATTTTCGGGAATATTGGTGAGATATCTCCCCACGCAATTTCCCTACCGATTGCTAATTTTCACCTCCATTTTAGTCTACGATACATCAAACACTTCGAACGTGGTAGTTTTAAATACAATTCATATCGACATTATGGACTATATCATTCCGGCCACATGCACTGACACGGAATTCCGACAAATGTGGCAGGATTTCGAATGGGAGAACAAGGTATGAAGCAACTTGGAGTAACTTCCTAGAAAAAGCATTCGATTCACTTGTTCCGTTACAGGTTACTGTTAACACTTCACACACAGACTTGCATGATTATCTAAAACATCTGCTGAAATGCACAAACATGAAATGTTTAACGCCAGAAAAAGCGCTTTCGGGACAATGTGGATTCATGGCAGCAAACATGTATGCCAAGTGAGTTATGAGTTGCGGATCTGCGATGAAAGAACGTAATTTAACACTTACTGACTGTCTATTCATACACAGGTCAATATTCGGAGAAAATGCACTTGCCAATTTGAGCATTGAAAAGCCATTGGATGATAAGGATGCCAAAGTAACTGGGCATATTCGGATCCGCGCCAAGAGTCAGGTAATATTTGGTGGCTTGCTTTGTTCAATGCTTTCTTCAATGTGATCTGATCTGCTCCATTTCCTTTTTTCCAGGGCATGGCACTTAGTTTAGGCGATAAAATCAGTTCGTCGCAGAAGTTAGCAGCTCAAGCGGCGTAACGTAATCCATAGAAAATCAATTATTCAGAAAATGAATTCAGTTTCTTCTTGCAAAATGCTAGAACGTACTCCAATTGCAAGAAGATCAGCGTTATGTTAGCTGAAAAATGTTAATGAAATGGTATTTTACATAAAAGTTAATAAAGTATAACCGCTAGACTTATTGCCGTTTGATTTAATTTTGAGGAAATTTTTCAGAAACTACAAAATCCAGCAAATTAGAGGTAAGTCTGACGAAGTTTAAATTAACTTCCCAATTTCCATTGAGTTTGGAAGCAATGAATTACAAAAGAAGGAGGTTAAAGTTGAATGAAATATTGATATAGAATCGCAATTCTATATAAAAGTTTGTATTCCCTCTTTGTGTTTTTTCGTTGAGATTCTCTTCGTACATCAATTAAGATCGAATACATCAATTGCCTGTAATTTAACCGAATTAATTGACGAAAAGCAAAGTGTTGTCTGGATAATTGTACACTAAGTTCAAATTACGCATGAATCCTTGGTTGATTGATTGTGCATCGGGAGTACTTTAAGTCTACCTTTAAAGATTTATTATGGTCCCGTTGGCGGTGCTTCTTTATGAAAATGATCTGCACTATCTTCACGCGCCCCGATTTCTCTTTGACAGGGAAGTAGCATCATATATTGTCACTTCAGGGGCCAGTGCCCAGCAGTTCGCGGGGTGCTGGTCCTAGCAGAATCACGGGGGTCCCCTCCGCAAAAATAAGATAAAATTGGAAAAAGAAATAAGAAATGTCACATGGTGTCACTTCAATGTCCGGCTCAAAATTTACTGTCTCGGCGTGGGTTGCGATTAATAGGATGGCATTGAAAAAATTCTGATTTGCGCATGTCTAGAGTTAAAAGTGAGTTGGAACTGGAACGCTGTTTTGTCGCACACGGTATTTAATCCATGAAAAGGAAAAGCAAGCTTTTAAATACGGTTTAAATCGCCAAAATAAAGTAGGTCAGACTTACTGTTGGTAAATTAGGGAACTCAACATTAAGGAAGTAGATGTCAAGCATCCACAGCGTCTAATTCCAACAGGAATTGATACATGAGTGCCAAAACATTATCTATCAACATTTTAATAAAGGCATGTAAGTGTGAGTCGATGCATGTGAGAAACTTGACTTTCTGTGACGTAATTGAAGAACTGAACGGCAGGAGCCATAAGCTCTCACATTTTTCATAGTATGCACGTTATTAATACGGATTTGTTCGTGGAAGGCTAGGCTGGATAGCAGATGAACACGACATTATTACCTACGGTGGCATAAAACAAACTTAAGCGGTTATAAAACAACCAAATGTGCAAAGGACTTTAATTGCACTTTTCAAGCAATCTTTCAATAACGGGTAATCTGTAAATATATTCACCCTGCATTTATTCGCTGCCGATACTCAGAACCAAAAAAAAAATACTTGAAAAATATAAATTACAATCAGAAATAATTGTGACTTAAACGCAAAGCAAAAAATTAAAAAAAGAATTATAAAACAGTTTAGTCGAAGAACAGACGACAAAATTGGGCAATTGACATTGTTACACTACCTAAGAAATAATAGATTTCTGATCTGATTGTTGCTTTTAATGGCACCTAATTACAACAACTGTATTAATGATTGATATAATGAAAATTAAAGATAATCAAAGAATATAAATAATTCCATCCCCGACGGAGGCTAACAATTCAGCAAAATAACCACAGTGGTGGGTGATGACATTTGATATGAAAATTCTCTTGCATATGTTGTTAATTTGTTTTAACGAGACGTTTTGAATTAATTACTTTGATCCTGAACATTACCCAGTACGTAACTTTAGGCAACATGTAAGGATGTTCAGTTTAATCATTTTTCAAAGAATAGATTCAAAAGATATCCATACCATATTGAAAGAGTAATTAAAATGAACCAATACTTCTACCGTATTCATGGACAAGAGTAAACGTTACTGCACCCATTCCAGGGTTGTTTCCACAAAGAATTCAAAATGATGACGAAAACCCTAGGCAGAAACTGGACATTTTTTTCTGGGAAATGGCTACCATAACCAGCAATCACAAGGCACAATCAAAATACCTATTTTTTTCTTATTTCGTCAATGGCATGTGGAATAATTTATCCAGAGATTACATTGTTTTTCATTTGCTAACATTAACCGAGGACTAGACTCAAACGAAAAAAATGATCTAGAGGCACCGAATCGCATTGAACTTGTTGCATTGAACAATTTTGTCTTGGAATGTCACTCTCAATAAGTAGATTATTTTTCGTTGTCTATGCAATATTTAGCGGCACCCTGTTGTAACCAAATGTTTCCAATGGTAATGTGATTCGCTTTTGACAAAAAAAAAACTCATTGAGCATTGTCCGCCAACGTTCACCATTTATCGAAACTGCAGCTTCTTTCGTATTTCCAGAGCTATAATATAATAATATAATGAGCTGTATCACTAATCAAAATTTTTCAGTATAAATATGAAACAATTTCCACTTAAGAAAAAAAATAAAAAAGCAAACCTTACTAAACATAAGTGTTACCAAATTTCAAAAACGTCATACGTTCCTCTCCAAACCTCGGCAGAGTAAAGTGGTGAAGTAGCACTTGCCAAGGTGAACAAAGGAAAGTCCAGTTGATTTAATTTCTATCAATTCCAATTATGCCATTTGAAATGGAGTGAAAAAAAGCTAGTAGCTTATAGGAATCTAATGTGTCTAAAAGTATATATCAAAAAAACGACGCTTAAAGTTAATTTAAAAGAGACAATTTGAAGATTTATGACAAATGAATGAAACACAAACTCGCTTGATTCGGCAGACTAAATGGATAATGAATTTTCTAAAACTACAAGGACTAAGCGGAAAGGACAACAAATTGAAAAACTAAATGGAATAACTAAATTCACAGTAAACAAAGGCCAACACAACATTACTCTTAACAACTACAAAAAGTATAACGGTAAAAACACGCAATGGAATAACACACCGAGATGTCGCACCACCGAAATGCGTCTGTGAACGAAAGGAAGCAAGTGACGGGGAACGACCGAATGTTCCGAGTGCAAAATAGGACAAAACGACAGTTACCGCAACGAAACAATTATGGAAACAATTCACGCCTAATAGAATGGATAAAATTGAAAAATTTATGACAGATAACGCTGAAATAAGAAAAGAATAAAAGGAACACCGACAACACAAAACATAACCTCTACCAGTGGAAAAACTCCATCAAATAGAATGAGCTATAAATACCAACAAGATGACTGAAGAAAATCATTCTCGGCATTCTGTGAAAGGTTTGATGAGAACAAAGAAATGAAAAGAAATTATCAAAAGTCAATTTAAAATATTATAAATAACCTAGATGAAATAAAACCGAATTTCAAACAACCATACACACAGTCAATAAAATATCGTATTATTTTTTCGAAATATTTTCTCATGAGATATGGAAATAAATTGAAAATATTGGAAACTAGCAGATTGAAAGAAAGATTATCCGCGAAACTTATCTTCGCAAATTTTGACAACCATTCAAAATGGTTCATGATACTTCAACAAATTGGTGGGACGATTTTTTGACGATAATGGTTATTTTTTAGAATTCAAAGCGTAACGTGAACTTTTAAATTTGAAAAGTTAATAAAAATTCAAAAATGCATTGCGATTCAAGGCATGCGATTGCAGAATACTTCGGGTCAACAAGAAAATCGTGGAAAAATAGTGCAATGCCGAGGAAGAAAGAAGTGATCGAAGCAACATTGGTAGAAAATAAACGAAAAGGCTTAACAGCTCTCCGAAGGCTACTTAAAATGTGTCAAGGCGAACTGTTCAATCAAAGATTCGGTCCACCAACTGAGCGGCTAGCCTGTAGACAACATAAAAAACCTCTACTTTACGGGAAGAATAGGGCCGGCTGAATTTGAGTCAAAGTCGCTAAAACCGTGCATTTGTTTCGATAGAATTCGGACAATCGATAGAATAGGACAATGAAAACCAGTATTCCCGCTCATTGAAGGGAAAATATCCTAAAATTCCTTACTAATGCTTTGCTATTCGCCCACGTCAGAGACGGAAGTGTCTTTTGACATTTGTGGAAGATTGCGTCAAGGCGCATACTGGATTGAAAATTTATGAGGCGATTTATGAGCATTTTTCTTGTGTGTGCATTGATTGGCCTCGTATATGGCCCCTGACCCCTGAATTCAACCCCATCGAAAATGTGTGGTCCAAATTTAAGGAGAGTGTTTTTTGAAATTCCAAACCAAAAAATAGATAGGAGTTGATTTAACGTCTACACGTTGAATGGGATGAGATTTCTGCAGACAGCCTTAAAAAATTTATGCAAGTTTTCAGACAACGACTTCAAAACATAGCTCTAATTTAGAAACAACGATATACATAATGTGCTCAATTTGATCAAAAAACAATTTGATCAAAAAAAGAATAAAGACCTACAAAACAGGAAGGAAACACTTTAGTCAAAATAGTTTTGCATACAGATTTGGTAGATAAGTAAACTAAAAGTAAACTTTTTAAAAACATAAAAGCTTATCTCAAACACATTGAAACGTCCTACATAAGAAGTATAGATAACTTCCTCAGGCTCAGAATACTTACACTAGAGAATAGCTCAACAGAAATTACAAACGGACTGCTACAAGAGTACGTTCCACATACGATGATATATAATGTGTGGATGGCATTTTATTAGCAGGCAAACCATGAAACTATGCTAAGACTTTACGTAATTTATAAAATATATTCTCATACTCCCGAAATTCACTCCACTCCAATCATCAGAACGTTCTAAAAGATCAATTTGTATTTACGAACGTATAAAATAGTACACTAATGCAGCTGGCTCAGCCAAGTTTGTAGTTTGGAAGAAAATTCCATCGATAATTGGATTTCCAGCATTTTACTGACGTTGACATTCTAGAAACTTACGTGTTTGGGGTCTGTGATCGTCAACCTTAAGACGGAGCTCTCTATGGAGTCCATGTATATAGGCGTCCATGTAATGCTAGGCTGAAATACAGTCATAATATCCTGTATCTATCAAAATCTCGATGATTTCCGAGATTTCTCCTAGAATTCCATTACGAAATCACCGAAACCACGACTGGCATGCTTATTTTGTTAGCAAGTTTTCCCATCAGTTCCGCAAATATTTTGATGAGCCACCGCTGCACGGTGTCCAAGATCAAGATCGTATAGGAAACAATGCTAAATATCCACTTTACCGGCTGCCATGTTTATCATACCACTTTTGCTTGAAAACTAAATTGTAAATGTACCGGTGAATTCTCTTTATAGTAGCAATAATGCGATTTCTAAAATGTTACCGTTATACGAAATGGGATCAAGGATTTATCACGTAGATTTGCCGAACAATCATTTTCACACACCCAATATTCTGGGGAAATCGCAAGAATGGACCAGTTGCAGATTTTCGTTCAATGAAGGACTTGAGTTTGCTTGTTTTAGTCAATGGATTTGGTCAATGGATTTGGTCAATGGACAAGAGACACGAATTGACGGAGTTCTTTCCACGAAGACTGGATAGTGCTTTAGACAGGTTAAAATTTTTGGAATCTGAAATTATTAGAAAATAAACTGACGTGTTTCGGTATTTTGATCGTCATCCGCAGAAACGCAAGCAAAGTAGGGTAAAGTCTCGGAGGTAAAGTGGTAAAGTCACGGAGTTCGGGTTTACACCTAGAATGACAATATTTGCTGATGTCTTTTCTGATTTTCTGAAAAAATCAAAGGTGTTATCATCCTGGCCGGAATGCATTGGAAAAGGGATTTAATTGTCTAGACCACACAAGATAAGGAAAAAACTCTCAAATATTATTACTTTTCAAAAGGAAACTTTGTCTGGAGTGGATATTCGAAGTCGGTTGATTGGCTTTGATAGACTGGGCATCGACAAGAGTCGCCGATTTTAAACATGGAAGAAGCAATTTGTTTATTGGGTACCGTACCAATCAAAGCCAAGAGAACTGCTGCTCGAAAGGCAAACCCAGACGAGGTTTCTGCACCGGATTGTGACTGGGTACGAAAAATAGGTTCATTGTGATAACCCTAAGTGTAGACAATCAATGGGGTTGTCCCACATTGGTTACACAGCGAGGCCTCGAGGAAAGATTCGCGGCTGCTAGGTTCGACAGAATATTCATGCTCTTTATTTTCTTTATTTTATTTTATATATTCATGCTCTATAAAAGTTAATAAAATGTAGATTGGGAGACTGTCTGGAATTTACGATAAGTTCGGCCTCTCAAAAACGTGTGTTCCTGCGCTGTGTTAACCACATGAAGGATACGAAGATCCCACGACATATTCTTCCAGGGAAGAATACATAGATCGACCACCCGGAAAAAACAAGAAACCGATGGCTAAATTCTCTTGTCAATGCCATGTTCGTCGAAAGCTTTTTGTTTTTAAGAATTGAGACCGCAGTGGAACGAGCCAGTGCCATGGAGGCGAATTCGTTGGGAAGTCAAGGGCCTATAAAGGGCTGTATAGCCATAGAAGTAGAAATTTTTGATCTATGAGAATATGTCAAGAATAATTCTCTACCGACGCTGTAACATCCTATGTACAGCAAATTGGTTAGTTAAGTGTTTTTTATCTTATTGCATTAACATTTTAGATAGTGTGTTCCTAAGTGAATTTCATTCAAATAAATAAATATTTTTTTAATATCATCCGATATTAACAATTTTTGCATGTTGCATGTATGAACTTTCCACATGTTTAAGCCGCTGATATCAATTGTAAAGTCAATCACAATATGGATACCTGGATTCTCGGTGCTCTACTGTAGGTGCATGTAATGAAGCGTACATTGGACAATTAAAGGAACAGCTGTTATGCTAATTAGGATACTGAATAAATTAATAATAAGCATTACAGCTGGTTTCGTCGTGTGACATATATATCATTGAGATCTCATACATTCACTAATATTGGCAGCATCGCAAGAAAATGGCGACCGTTCAAAGTGACGTTACGTTGGCGCTATCCATTGGTGGACTACATATCATCAAAGTCCCTCTGACAGAAACGTTGGGCTGTGTACTCGACTGATTTATATCGTACTTAGAAGAAGTCATCACTTTAGACTTCTTTACAGTATTTCAAGATTGCAGCATCCGCAGTTACTGAGAAAACACATGTACTGACGCATAGGCAGGTCGCCCAACAAGTAGAATTATTCGTACAATTATCCGAACTTGACTGTCTCCCAATTTTATTGATAAACTGCAGATTTTTAGGGCTTGTCAGTTTTCCTTTTCCTGTTTTTATTAAGACGTACAAGACATGATTTTTTTTCCATAAGCTTGATTGTATTCTTATGTTTCCATGGTTTACAGATTCCCTGTGACTTTATATAAACAGAATTAATTCTACAATTCAATTTCTTTCATGAAAAAAAGACTTACTTTACAGCCTGTTTGTATTCCTATTTTTTTAACGTGGAGTTTGTAAGAATCTTATAGATTCCTTTTTAAAAAACAATAATCTAATCTAGTACTTATGAAAGCTCGAGACGATAATAATTATGTGTAATCAATTATTTTCCTCTTAAATGTGTGCAAATCAAAAATGTTTCTTATTTAGTTCAGGTACAATTCCACCACGGAAGCCAGTTCGTATTGATGACAATGTCGCGAAAAACAGTTCAAAAAGAAGCTTGAAATATTATGAATTATTTGACGGTTGACTTCAGGTCCACTCCTTCCGATTCGACATTCCGTAATAGTTATGCCGACATTACGTATGAAAACGTTTCATATTTATATAAGTTGCAAAAAATATAAGTTCGGGACTGGATAATATATATTGCAGTCCCTTCAACTTATATTTTTACTATTCAAAGTAATGTCGATAGTAGAATTAAAAATAATATTGTTTCCGAATCGGCAGAGTGAGCTGCAAAATATTTAGTAAATAATTCGACACTGAATGAAGAGTTAAAATTTCTAGGGCACTGCATTTAAGACATTCCAAGGGACTTACGTAGTTTGAATAGCGCTCGCATTAATCACATCACATTATATTACGTTTAAATTCAACATAAATATCATATCAGACTCAGATCCTACAACTGACTTTAAATGCGACTTTACTTTAAAAACAAAACCGCCTTTAAATGTTCTAAATATGATAGAACTAATTTTAAAGAATCAATGCCAAATTTAATTTCCCAAATTTACTAACGATTGATTTTTAAGTTGTTACAAACAAAGTTACAAAACGGAGAAACTGATTTGAAACTGATTTCGCAAAATTAATATCATCGGTTTTGGGTCATTTTCAAGTCAGTTTTTTAATTTTTCTGAATATTGAATGGTTTTTCAGGCAATGAAGTCTCGTGGATTAACCTGGACACCTGCCTTGTACGGCTTAATCCCACGGTCTCCATAAACGGGGTTGAAACAATGTGTCAACCGCCACCCCTAGAATCTGAGACAAGTCTCAGTCCTAGGTCCCAATTTATTTAAGCTACCTAGATTCCCGAACACAAATGGTGAGTGCTCTTCGCCACTCTCTAGCCTTCGAAACTAAAACCACCACATTTCAGCCAAGGGTAGGCTCCTCACCGTGTAGGGGGCTGACAGTAACCTGTCATGGGCGTCCCCCTAACCCGTGGTTCAGATAACCTCTGATCAAGTTGCGCTTCTCTACAGACCGAAAAAAACTCTCAGTTTTTGTTCCAGGCACACGGGACTGATTGCCCATTCTCACACCTCGGGTACGTGGAGACGGCACTCCCCAAAGAATGAATGGAACAGGCCGAAGCCTAAATCTTCAGCCCTCCTGCGTTCATCCGGATTTCTATAGCACTAGTCTGTAGGGTCCGGGTTAACACAGTCACAACATAGGAACAACATTACTTCAGCAAATACTCAACGTTTTCTATTTCACATCTTTAGCAGGTGTTCTAGTCTCGCAATCACATCATCAACATAGTTTATGTTGCAATACGAGCTTTTCGACCTACTAACAACATTTAACTCACTTCGTCTACATGACACTCAGTCAGTTACTTTGAGTTATTCAAAGTCGTCATTCAGTCAAGCAACATATATATATATATATCAACATATATATATCACCAATTACATCGTTACCAACAGTTTCTCATCTCTCCTTCAATTCCATCCATCTTCTTCTTTAATCCAATCCATTCCAATACACCACTTCAACACCTTCAGATTCTTTCATTAAATCTTCTTCTTCCACTGCACTCATTCCTCTGTTTCTTCTTCCTCTTCTTATTCTCCTCTTTCTTTTTCTTCTTCTTCTACAACATTTCTTCTTCCATTCAATTCATTTGTCAACTCCATAACAACTCTTCTGTACATCTAATCAATCTTCCCCTTATTCCACTTCATCACTTCCTCAATTCTTCCACCATCCTCAGACAAATCAACGATTCCCTTCGGAACATCAGACACTTGCACTACAGTCAACATACAGTTCGTCAATTTCAGTCACACCTACTTTCGTCTCAGTCAAAAATCAATTAGTCAATTGTGATGGTCATCCATTCATCTCGGCTTCTATAACCCCTCGGTTCAGCTTCACTTAACTTTCTCATAGTACACCTATGATACTCGTTAGATCAACTTCTCTTCAGCAGTATAGACCTCGAATCCTCGCTATTCGTCCGTTACATCTTTACTTCGGTCCTTCGGTTCATCAGTTCAGCAGTTCATAGGTTCAACAGCAGCGGCTAGGTTGCTGTACTTTCCCGCAGTACTAAGTACTAATAGTACTAAGTACGCAGTACTAATACCAACTGCAACTCCTTCCAATCATACAACGGTTTCAGCATTTTCAACGGACTTTTCACAAACACAAATAAACAGCAGCGGCTAGGCTGCTATGCGTTTCCCTCGGTACACTACGGACAAAGCCGTAAGTGACGTCTTCGGTACTAATTATAGTCAGGTCCTGCCAACTGCAACTCCTTCCTCTCATGCAACTCTCCTTCTATACTTCGGTATCAACTTGTTAACTCGCGGACTTTTCACAAACATATATCGATCTTTTGTACGTCTGTCGTCACTTCTTTTTAACAACGATTCAACTCAACATAGGACCAACGCCACTGACACCTTCCCTCCCCATTTACACGGGCTTGGGACCGTCATGAGGTAGAAACAAAATTCTAACCCCAAGGCTGGGTTTTTTCAGGCAATATTAACTTTCAGGAAATAACCTGGAAAACTTTTATTTCAGAACATACAGCAAACAAAACGATTGCCTACGATGTGTATTTGTATCGCCATTTCGAATAATTTCAACAACGATCTGAAGTACTGCGGCGCATCGAAAACAAATCGCCACGTCGAATTATAAACACATCGCCGTGTTCACTAATAAATCGCCATGGCGAACCGTTTGCGATACGCCGCGGCGATTCGTCTGCGAAGTGACATATTGTTCGCAGACAATTCGAATTCGAATCGCTGGCGGATTCGCAGGCGAACTCATTTTCTGACACGGCGATACGAATTCGTATCGACGGCGATTTGTTTTGTCTGCTGGCAAGTTAAAGTGTTGATGTGCCGAATCGTAAACGCTACATGCCTATATAAAGCTTCCGAAACGAACGAGGACCCTTTGCGTCAAAAGTAAAAGTTACCTGAACCATAGCGTAACAACAAACAGCGCTAACATTCCGAACAAACGACCGATCTAACGGTTTTCAAAAAATTCTCGAGAGTTGCATTGGTGTTCGTAAAAATGTTTATTTTTCTCTATTTTGTCAATCTATTTACATTTGGCTTGCAAACAAAACGAGCAAAAAATAAAAATTTTTACTAACACTAATAAAAATTCTGCATAATCCGTTAGATTGGTCGATGGTCGGAGTGTTATCGCTGTTTGTTGTTACGCTATGCCTGAACGTTCATTTAACCGAGGCAACTATTCCATTTGTAAGAAACAACTAATAAAAAATATAAACATGTAAACAATATTTATAGAGGTTACTTGTTGAAAAGCAGTAGACATGGTAGACAGCAGTAGACCAAGGAAATTTCCAATTCTCTGTGTGATTTTCTTTCTTTTCGTTTTTCTTTCTAGAAATAAATTATAAAAAAAATTTATCGTCTTGGGTAATTTATAGCGCTGGGACCAGGTTTTGTTTAGTTTCGCCAAAGGTGATCTAAAGAACGGCCAGTGAAGGAGATGTCCCAAGAACAGAAATGATGGGCTGGCTTTACTGAAATTGGTTAACAACTTTGTTGTTCACCTTGGCTCGCAGTTACAGTTTCCTTGATCCCGACGTTGATTCAATCGAAATTTAGAATGCATGCGCCCGAACGGCTGTTGTTGTTCGAGCATCGCACCCCCAATTAAACTGAATTTCGAAATAAAAATCACCACGGGCTGTTTTCTTTACTCTGCGATTCCGATCAGGGCAGTTTTTCCGATAGTCGTGGAAAATAGTCCAGAGAAATTACGCAATGGAGCCACGCTCCTATTTCCTTTGAACCTCATTGATGATTGTTTACTTGCTTGGCGCGCTGTTGTTCCTAGGACCAAAATGGTGAGTTATCGCGAAATATTTATAACATTATGATTGTAGATTTGAAAGTGAAATGATAACAGTAAATACAGACACGATGTCTTGGACGCTTCCAGCGCTATCAGCTGCGATTTCTTCAATGCAATCAGGCATCTAATCGGAGTTTGTACTGGAACGAAATGGAAATAATCGTTCTATTGATAAATAATTAGCCGCGCATGCCCCGTTGACCTAATTATTCGGTCGCCCGCCTAAGTCTGTTGGGGATTGGACTTAGTGTTGTTCCTAAATGTGATTTGCACCAAAAGTTCTTAAGATTGGTCGCATGAAGGTCGCTGGTTGTTGATAAGATAAGTTCACTGGTATATTTACGATTTGGAGCAGCAGGTGCTCTGCAGCCGATAATCCGTGTCCTTGGTAACTCGCCGCTGGCGGGTGTCAAGAAGCAACCGCGCAAAAAACCTCATCGCGCGAGTCCAGTTTTTTGGGAGCGCCGGTAGCACGCAGGTGACGAATTCGTTCCTCCGACCCACGCCTCATTGGTCAGTAGCCTTGTGGATGTAAGCCGAAACGAACCAATGCCAACCCACATCAATCAATTTCGATAAACCCATAAAAGATAATTTACGAGTCCTTTGATGTTGAGTTGCTGTCAAGCATCGCAGTTAAATTCTTGTTTCATCGATTTCGAACGCTACCCATAAATTCCTGAATCAGAATTAATTGATTTTATGGTATCGTATTTGTAGGTCATCGTTTCAGAATAAATTCTCTTTGATTTATTGCTTTTCAAAGATTTGGTTGGACACCCAATGACGAACATCCACACTAAATGCAAATGAGGAATGCAGATTTGAGCTCCGAATTACTTTTGTCAATTTTTTCGTGTTGATCTGTTGAAAAAATCAACAAGCAGTGACTGTGATTGCAGTCCTCAACCGGCTGACAAAAGCAACGAAGGTTATCTGGCTTTCGCGTAGTTTTTATTTTGCTCAATCGTGTACGAGTATAATTATTTACCAGCGATAGGTGATGTAACATTTGCTGCGTCCATCCACATGCAACGAATTCTTTTGGGAATTTGTTGAAGAAAAAACTAACCAAAAAGCGAATCAATTCTTAAGTCTTTGTTATCGTTTGATTTGGACCCGGGCAATTGGGATGGAAATAGGAGGTGGCAACTGAAAAGTAACATACAACACAGGCAATGACAGGATTTGCTGGTATCATTGATTCTTATACGATTGAATTATTTCATGCTTTATAATAACGTCACGAAGAGGTGATCACATGCAAAATGATCAGGCAGCAATGTCAGCTCATATCAGCTCCAAGCATGCATCCATGCAAACTGAAAATATTAAAACTCCCTAAGGAAGTAGGCCTACCAATCACTACAACCTTCAGTTTTGAGTGAGGAAGCGGCTGCCGAGGTGGTCTATGCACGGACTCCACGTACCGTGAGGATTGCATACATCAAAGACAAACGGAAATTTTGTTACCAGGATTCCAAATGTGGAGGAATCTCAATTATGTGCAGAATAAAGATGGAAGATAAGATGAAATAAAATAGCTAAGGGATTCGCTACACGATTACACATTAACACAGTAACTACATAGTTTGGCTTTATTTTCCAACTATGAATGAGATTCCGTATGTCGATGTTGCAGATCCTGGTAACTAACTGTATTCATTTTAGTGGCACCTTGAGCGCTATTTACAAACTCCATTTCGGCTTTATCGTAATCTGCATCAACCAGATATTCGTTGGCGTCCTGCTCATATACTGAACCGGGGAAGGGTTTGGTTTTGTTTATCTAGGAGTGTTGTTGAGGATTCTCCAACAGCATTGTCTTGAAGCATTGAAGTCTTGAAGTTATTTTTCGCTGGAAAAGAAGAAATCGAACCTCAAAGGAATTGAAGGAATCGTAGGAATCAATGAACGTGAAGTCCTTGATGCCACGGCAAGAATCAGATGATGGTGCTTAAGGACCATCGTGTTATTGAATAGTATGCTCTCAATGAAAAATATCTAACTCCATACTCTTATGCAATCGTTTTTTTTTGGCATGGATCGGTTTGTAATATATTTATAAGACCGAAGACATTTACTACTATTTGTAGTTTGAACAATCGCCGTCATGGTGGATACATATCCGTTATGCCGAAATTTTGAGGTTAGACAACTTCCACCATATGATGCATACTCATCAATTTCTACCATGTGGATTCAGTGATGAGGAGACTTCGACATTACTGAGTAGCAAAAAACCATTGCATTTAGGAGGCTGCTTTGGTCGTACCAAACTTTCGAAGAGAACAACCCTGTATCCTTGAGGGATAATGTGATAAATGGGGACCATTGTTTTGAATTATGAACAAACATCGTCTAAATTTTCATGACTGCAGGAAAATAATATGTAGTGAATGGAGTATACCGTCTGTTATATTTGGGAGAAGCCCTCCCGTAGGTGGACAACAAATTCCTGACACGGAGAAAAGTTGACTACAACTAACACGGAATTGCTGTCGTTTTCAAATTTGCCAAATTGTACACTTGGAAACCTATTGTGCTATTAAGGTTCCTGTTCAAGTTGGAACTTTTTAAAAAATGCAGGCTTTATAGCCGAGAGAAGAACACTCAGCGCAGGAATAAGACTTGGGCCATAGCAACTGTTTGGTCCCACGAACTCAGGGCTCATAGGTACGATAAAATTTCAAACAAACTCACAATCTTACAATATTCTAGAAAATAAGGGGAATTATCTTTGGAGTGTAGTTTTCCAGGGGAAGCAGGGTGGTAAGTATGTTTTCAAAACTGCAACAACCCAAGTAAACATAAAGTTACCAGGAATTTGAAAGCACGGTGGTGTAGAGAGGAATTCAAATCGTATGGGTAACCTGGGTAACAAGGTAACAACTGATTAAATTGACCAAAATGATAGGCACAACCATAACATTCTAGGAAAACCAAAAATACAACCAAATAAGCAAACTCTGGAAAGAGGTAGATATTGCTTGGAATGACGGAACAGACTACAAGATAAGACTAGTTCTTTGAGTCAAATTCTAGCAAAATAAGTACAAACAACTCCTGGAGAAAACAAAATTGACATAAGTCATTGGTTGATGATGATTATTCAAGCAGATACTTTCTCGAGATATTAGGCTTTATCGCAGAGAAGGTTGCACTTGACACACGAATATGTCTAAGGTTGTAGGAACTGTAAGGCCAGGATGAACAGAAAAAGAGTAATATAATGGATGACTGTGTCCCATCTCGAGATTTCCTCTTGCTTTTGATTGTTTTTCGAGAAAAAACCATCGATCATCTTTCAACATTAACAAAAATTTACACATGTCTTATGTCCAACTTAAAATTATAATATATTTTCAAAAGAATATCACCGTAACGCAAAAATTGTCGATCATTACACAGGTCGAATCTCATGTAAGGGAGGAGAGTGATCAACGAAATGATTGAAGCAGGTTTGTGAAGAGTTCCAATATGAGAAAAGGGAATGATTAACAGGATACGAAAGAACCAATTGAGCAGTTTGGAGGGGCAGATATTCGGGTGGTGGTGGGGTAGAAAGTTGTTACCGGTCTCAGTTGTACTGTCCGCATTCTCGTTTTACATGGTTTGGACAGGAATCCGTCACGATATACTTTGCCGTGCTTTGCCGTGATTGCGTTTTTTGAAAACAACGTATCTGTTGCGACGTATAAAGCTTTTCGGTTTCGATTCAAAATTCAAAGATTCAAAACAACGAATAAAATTCGGTCCTGGATTCGGCAGTTCGAGGTATAGTATCTAGTATCATACTAAGAATAGACACAAATGCCCCTCAAACACCCTTTAGAACACGAGCGAATGTGGATCTAGTGAGAGCAGCATTTGAATAATCGCCTAGATATTCTGTACGAAAGCATATTCTTGCATTGCGATATTTTTTTAAATTCTGTAATGAGAGTATTCCTCAGCAGTGACGAACCAAATTATTACTTGCAACGTTAATGTGATATCCCGGGAAATGTTCAACGAGCTGTTCAAATCTTCAGAAATTTGTTTCAGCAATGTATTATTGGTAACGGCCGCCATCTTGAAGAAATTATTTTTAAAAATAAATGAGTATGAAATGGCAAGTCCTTCTGAGTTAAAAAATAAACACTTTTCATTTCCTGCTTCCTTCTTTTCGAAAAGAAAATTGAAAATTTTCGTATTTTATCAGAAATTTATACAGATAAATGTTCAGCCCTCCTAGTCCGAGCCCGACCCACTTGAAGCTAGGGCTGCAAAGCCGAAGTATCTTTTACTTGTATGTATCTTCGGACGTAGGGGTTAAATTTGAGACGGCAATGAAAAAGCACCCCCATGTGTTTTAACGAGTTAGTTGGGGTTGTTGCCAGAGGCGTTTCGGAAGCATATGAGTTCTTCACAATTTTCGGCGTTGATTTAGAGAGCCCATTTTAAGAGGTACTCTTATAGGGCTTCTACATGTGTAGGGACGTGTGAGTAGTAAGAAAAAGTACGGTATCTGTGTATAGGACCATGTGGAGGACAGGTTTGGTATTATCACTTCGGTGGAAATGCTCTATATCGTTTGTCGGTTGCACTTGTGTTGGCTTTCGAAAGAAGTGCAAAAGGTTTGTGCCGAGTATTGATCCTTGGGGGACACCAGAGCGAACGCTGGTAGAGCTAGAAAAGGAATTGGAAATTTTCACTAGGAGGGTCCCTCGGCCTAAACGGTTGGCCGAGTCAGTATAGTCGAGCAGTGTGCTTTAAGGAATTTGTATAAGAGAGCTTCGGCACACAAGGACTCGGTTGCTTTTTCTTGGTTGAGCAATCCGTTGTGGCTTTTTTCTTGCTCAGATCGGGTGACATGTACTCGGTTAAAAGGAGGACACCTTTTCTTTAAAACTCATTTGAAACTTAATTGTTGTGCTGGTACCGGGGGCTTAGCGAAAACTTTGAAGTAAAGTAGAATGATTTTCTCCAGAATTTTTAAATTTTGAGATTTAAGAGCAGTGGTATTGCTCTGAGCGTTTTCAAGCCACAGTTGGCCTCTTTTTCGATATGGAGAGTAGCAAAACTGTTATTCGGGTGCGGAGGAAGTATCCATAGGTAATGCAATATGTAATAATGTTGGTGAGCGGCCTGCGAATGGTTCGGAGTAGGTGTTCACATTTCTGGACTTGATGTGTCCAGAAATGATGAAACAGGACTGTTTGGCGATCTCAATCAATGCGAATTAGCCGGTGTGAGCGAGAGTAAATCTAAAGATCGAAATTGATGGTTATATGTCATGGGCGCTCGGCTCACCGCGGATATTTTTGCAATGTAAAACAGGCAAAACAACTTTCGCCTTAATTCCTGTTTTTTATCAAGTGTAAATTAGACTTTAATGTATAACTCTTTTGCTTGATTATGAAAGCTTGAAAACGCAACATCATCCTCCGCGCCGTCGATCATCAAAAAAATATGCAATCTGCGATAAACATTTTAAATATTCGCTGCTATAAATGGACTAAAAAATTAAGCACGTTCTTTTGTTGGAGTATGTTTAGTAGATAAGTGGCCCCGGGGACTTCGGGACTACGAATAAACTCCTAAAAAGTTTCTCTATCACCGCTTCGAAATGGGTTTTTGCTGGTGAGAAAAATTAGTGACCTTATTGGCATCGGAACGGTTTCCGTGTGTTACTGCCTGGCAATCGCATACTCGCATACAAAATGCAGGTTTTTCAGTTATGTGCAAAAACATTAAAAATGGCGGTGGGCCGCGGCAATAAGATGCCGGGAAACGTTTTGCAATCTTCTCATTTCGCATTCGAACGTGGAGTTGATAGAAGATTGGTCGGTGTTGAGCGCAACGTCTGCATCCCAGTAATACTGCGACGGATCAGTGTTGTCTGAAGTGTTCCTTGAGTGTTTTCGCTAAAGGCAGTGGAACAGTGAATCGAAGGCTCGAGGTTGAAAATGATAGTTTCTAACCGATTTTTAATACCGATCGTTACTGTCCTTATTCTGGTGAACGCCTGCTTGGGAACTCCTTTGCGGAGATCTTGCGGATCGCAGCTGAGCAAGCGGATATCTTACATTTGCGAACGCCATGGAGGATACAATATTTTCCTGACGGGTGCCTATAACTTTCATTCAATCAATTAGTGCGACTAAATTTCATTGACAATTAATTTAGCTGGCGATTACCGAAGACAACGACGGTCGATAGTCCAAGAATGCTGCAAAAACACTTGCACGGACAAAGATTTGATTCAATATTGCCGGTATGATAGCACCAACGAAATGTCGAGGTACGATGCCCTCTGAATCCAGCAACCATGATCCTTGCCCATCTATGCCCTTTCAAGGTGGATTCCTCTCCATAATTAGTTTTGTATTGAACCTAGTCCTTTTTAATTTATTACCTGAGTTTACTACCAATTATTTTAAATGGAAATTTTAATGGTTTGTAAACAGTGATGAGGCGGCGGAGATGGAAATACCGGAACCCGTTTATGACTACCATAAAGGAGTCTTCCCAGTCACTAAAGAGTATAGTGTTCGCATGGTCAAGTCCTACGAGGGAGACATCGTTCCTCGAGATTTGCCGCCAATAAAGGTTGGGACCGTGTCCCCTGAGTACACAAAAGACGCAGTGTCCATGATTCTCGCCAATTAATAGCTGAAACTAATAGCGAACCGCCACAGGCGATTCCGTGGGTTGAATTTAATTTCTGGCGCAGCCATTAAATGTGTATTGTGATAAAGAATGTGAAGTAAAATTAATAGGAAATTGTGATATTCATCGGATAAAAGCATTCCATCTATTGTAAACATTGGCATAAAACACTTCTTGCATATTTTTACACTACTAAAAGTCTTTAAATGCTTCTAAGTTGGCATTTCATTAAATTATGCCATTGGCACGTTTTAATTGGGTGATATTTGTAAACTAGTAAAAACAAAATTGCCTTTTCGAATAAATTAAGAAGATTGCAATGAATGAACGTCTCATGAAATATTATTTTTGATACAGGAAGTTTCATAAGTTATTTTAGTTGCAAATTATATTTGAAAGTTCTGGAAAAAATCAGAGGACTGAAATTCTGGATACAAATCTTGACTTACGGCTGAAAATTGGTCTAGGCACGGTCATGTTACTTTTACACAAGCATGAATGCAGATATAAACTCTAAATAACGTGAACTAGGACTAGACTAGACTATACTAGACTAGACTATTTATCCATTTTCATTCACAACATTGTGATTGCTAGGCTAACTCAGCGAAGACTCATGGGTGCGGAAGTTTTCGAAGTGTGCGAAACCAGCTTGAGCTCTTTCCACCCTTGTTTCTAAATATTTACAGGTCATTTTCGAAGGTTAAGGAGCAGAAAAATGTAAAACAAATTGAGCGATTTACTGAGCTAGTACCTTAAATCAACTTGAACGGATTCCCTTTGATGGTTTATTCGAAATCTATCTATAGGGGCTTCAGAAATTTCACAGTTGAGAGCGGCCATATTATTGAAACTTCATCTGTCAAATGACTGTCGTTTATTCAGTCTGTTTTTCCAATTTACCCTGAATGGATATAGTGTTTGGTAATATGTGCAAATGATAAAATGCTTGCTTAAATGATAAAATGCTCATAAAATAAGCTAACTCAGCGGAAACTTATGCTGAGTTAGCTTAGCAAGGCTATAAATCACTTACAATGTTGTAAGTGAAAATGGATAAATTGATCTACCAAAAACTTCTAGAATTGATAAAGCTAACCAAAGGCAATTTGGAAAATAGGACAAGTTCAAGTTGAGAGCAATAATAATAACAAGTAAAAAAAAACCAGACGACATCCATCTAGCTGGTAGTGCCAATCGATGCGTCCCGGCTTGTGAGTTGGCACCTGACGAGAAGCGGCAGGGATGCGTGTTCGAAACCAGCTTCAGCTTTATCCATCTTTCTAAAATATTTATCATCACGATCCTTTGGTTTTGTCCAAACTATTCGTATAGCAAATGGCAAACATCTAGGTTTTTTATTTATAAAAACAAAACTAGGTTCCTTTTTGACTATAAATTATATTGTTCAGTACTGAAGAAGGTGGTATGTTACCACCGAAATACGTATCTACTCAATAATAATATAATACTCAATAATAATACTGTGTTGTTTTGGATCGTTTGCAAAAAGCAAGGAAAAAAACGGTCACGTTTGTTGAGTCGCAAAGTGTTTTTGATTCACGATAATGCTCGTCCGCATTTTGCCCGTTTAACCTAAGAAAAATTGGCCTCATTTAAATGGGACGTTGTAGAACATCCTCCTTATTCTTTGTTCCCTGGCTTGGCCCTAAGTGATTTGTACCTTTTCCGGGCGATGCAACCAGCGTTTAGCAACATACGAGTACGATGACATCAACGAAGCAGTCACTGCGTACTGTGAAAATTTGAACGCCGGAACTACGAAATTAGTTTGTAGATACAAAAAATCTGTTGAAAGAGATGGCGACTTTGTAGAAAAATAAAAAAATTTCTGAATTTCCGTAAATAGCGTTTTTGTTTTTTTGTTTTGACCACTTAATAAACAAGCAGATACATTATTCTTGATAACACCTACCTACCCTACAAGAAAATATAAATTTTATTATATTAGCATTTATTATCAAGTATTTTGACACAAGGAAATTACTTACTTCTCAATTTACTTAATTATTTGTTTTGTTGTCACAAAAGCTTCGCGGAAAATGGTGGTGTTTGGCAGAGTTTGCAGTGAGTTAGCTATCTTTGCTTTAGTTACCAAGGGTGTTAGTTGAAATTTGCTGGTTTTACTCATAAATGTCGCAAGAGATATGTGTACATTTCTATGATTTGGCATCTATGTCATATTTTTCTATTGACATTAACCTTAAAAAATACACAATTTACAATCTGCCAAAATCATAGCGTCATAGTTGTTTACCTCAGTGAATATGTCGAGTTTCATTCCAAGTAAATCGCTTGTGCGGCATTCGTTGGTTTTCTTATTTCGTCAAAAGAAAAAAGCAGTTGAAGCTCATAGGTGGCTGGCAGAAACTTATGGTGAACATGCTCCAGTGATTAGAACATGTGAGACATGGTTCCGTCAATTTAAAAGTGGAGATTTCGCACATCCTGGTGCAGCGAAAAAGTTCGAAGACGAGGAATTGCAGGCGTTATTGGATGAAGACCCAACCCAATCGCAACAAAAATTGGCACAAGCACTACATGTCACCTGAGAAAAAATTTGCAAATCTTCAAAAGCCATGGGAAAGATCCAAAAGCATGGAAAATGGGTACCACACCAACTGAACGACAGAAAAATGGAAAATCGAAAAACTATTTGTGAAATGCTACTTCAAAGGTTCGAAAGGAAATATTTTCTGTATTGAATTGTCAGGGGAAAAATGGAAAAATGGATTTATTTTGAGAACCCGAAGTGAAAAAAATCATGGCTTACACCTTCCATCGATTCTAAGACCAAATCGCTTTGGCCGTCAGACAATGCTCTGTGTTTGGTGGGACCAGTGTGGTGTGGTGTACTTTGAGTTATTAAAACCTGGTGAGACGGTGAATATGGATTGCTACCGACAGCAAATTATCAATTTGAATCATGCGTTGATCAAAAAAGAAAACATGGCAAAGTTATCCTACAACATGACAACGCACCGTCTCATACCCCTAATGTGGTGAAAAAAATTTTAAGAAGGATCGATATGAATTCACAGTCTTGATGGAGTTTCGTGGCACCTTGAACGGGGGGTCAGTTCAAGGTGCCACCCTTCCCCAGGGTCTCGGGTTTATTTCCTGCTTAGGGCTGGAATACGGATTTCATCTGAAATTCTACTCACTTCAGAATATATGATTTCGATTAACTAACTTCTTAGAACTGTGCTCATTTATCATTGATCAACAAATTCGAGATTATTGGCACTCTAACGCACTTGAATACAGTTCTTCATTGGACAAGAGCCAGTGAATGAACAGCAGTTTAAATGTTGAAGTACAAACAATGTAAAACATAGTTAATGGTCGACAATGGCGAAATGTCGAATTCCTAATCCATCCAGAGTGCTAGCTACTGAATTATTTGTTAAAAACTGCTAGAAATAATGTTTATTCCCATTTGTGAATATGATTCTGCTTATTTCAATCCGCGTAGACATAGCGAATTTGTCCTTCTCCCTCTAAGAGCTTTTACTTACATCGATCTTTCCTTTCTGTCGGATATTATTGCAAATTTCGCTGCATTGTAATTTTTCGGATCATTGGATTTTCAGAATTCCTGTGAATTTATCTATGTGCATTGTGTTTGAGACGAAAATTGGTCCTCATATTTCCGAATATAGATGAGGAGTTTTCAACAACCTCTCTTCATTTTCGCGCCTGGCATTTAGAAACTGGCATATTTGCAGACTATGTACCTCAGCCACTACAGTTTTCCTTCGAAATTTCAACACTAACAACATGTGGAGAAACGAATATCCTTGGCAATTATTCTATTCTGTTTACGCCTTTTTAAATGGATTACATCCTTTAATTTTTGTAGTAAAGTTATTGGATTCAAACTTTGGAGTTCATAATAATTAAATTTTTGTATTCGATTTCAAAAGATTAGCTGATTTGATTAGACTCCCTCTTATTCAGCATGTAAATTTCAATGACATCGAAGTTTCGGCGCAATTTCGTAAGAGTTCTATTTTGTGTCTGTTATTTAACATTCGAAATGACTAATTGCCGAAACAATATCTTTGAAGGCGCGATAGCTAGTCTATATGTTTAAATGTTGCGAGCCTCTGAAATGGACGAGCAACAAGACAAGGTGATCATAACGCACGTACAAAGCGGTACTATGTCATTTAATCGACCAATTTTAGAGCAGTGATCGATAAGACAATAAGCATGCTCTGGTATATTTTGAAGTATTTTATAATTATTTTCTGAAGTAAATAATGAATATTCATTGAGAATATGGGGAATCTTGTTGGTGCAAGTTTCTAGATTGCCAAAATTTAAATTGCAATATGGAGAAGCGATGATGCATCAATAGTCAAAAATTACGTGTGGGTAATCTTTAAAATAAATATTTTTTTTGTTTGGGAGGTGAAGGCTGTTTACGCCCTGAGTGTCGGACTCCCGCTACCGGACTACCGACTAAACACCTCCCCTGCCACGCCGAGAACCTAGCCTGGAACTGTTTGTCACATTACTTCGGACTAGGTCTCATTAATCATCGCTTAGCGGTGCCTTCAGGTTAAGGGAAATCCCTCTTTTTGCACGGATGGATTGCTGTTACAGAGATCCCCCCTCCCTCACCAAGCGATCCATCATGCCCTTCAATATGAGAAGAACTGTCCGTACGTAATGCGACATACAGTTCCAATTGTCTTTTGATTGCATCATTTTTCCCGTTACATTTTCTGGGGAGAGCACGCCTATTTTCTCCCAGAGATGCGAACGGAGTCTTGTGAATCTATTGCACGTAAAGAACGTGTGACAGGCGTCATCCGTCATCCCCGGGCAGAACACGCATGTTGGGGATGGTGACTTTCCCATCTTATACAGGTAAGACTGAAAATACCCGTGACCACTGAGTAGTTGCGCAAGGTAATAATCAGTCTCACCATGCATTCTGTAGAACCACTACCCAAAGGTACTGATAAGCCGTGCTGTCCACCTGCCTCGCGTTTCGTTTTCTCATATTTGCTGCCACAAGGTTAGAGTCCTTCTCCGTTCCTCTCGGCTGACAGTTTCTCTCGCCGACTCCCCTCTACGTAAGTATACACGTTTCCGTTCGTCTGTAAGTATCTTAGTAGGAACCACCTTCGAGATTAGCAGCACTGCAGGTTCAGAGACAGTGCGATATCCAGCCGCTATCCGTAAAGCTCCTTGCCTCTGCACCTGTACCAGACACCTTCGGTGCGTCTCTTTATTAAGAGCGTCAGTCTAAACCTCGGAGCCATACAAGAGCACTGACTCCATTGCACTCATCAGTAGACGTCTTTTGCTCGAGGTTGGTCCTCGCGTGTTGGCCATATATTCGCACAGAAGCCTTATCCGCTGACGCACGAACCTGCTCGAAAAAACTCATCTTCGAGTCAATCATCAAGCCAAGGTATCTGATTGATTCTTTCGAGTCGATGATCATTTCTTCCACCCGAACGGGAATAACACGAGGGATCCGCTTCTTGGTCAGGACGACGACCTCGGTCTTTTCTAGCGCTAGGCTAAGTCCACGGCCTGTCATCCACTTGCTCATTCGACGTATTACCGCACCCAGTTTGAGTTGCGCTTGTCCGACAGTACGTCCGGCGACTAGTACTGCTACGTCATCTGCGTAACCAACCAGGCGTGACTCCCCCGGTAACTGTAACCTCAAAAACTCATCGTACGAGACATTCCAGAGGTCCGGGTACAGAGCGGAACCTTGCGCGACCCCTGATGTCAAATCAATTCTTCGCCGGCCTTCCAATGTGTCATAGATGAGCTTCCGGTTTTTGAGGTAGTCCTTCAATATCCACGTCAGATACCTCGGCACCCTGAAATATTCCAGAGCACGAAGAATATCTGTCCATCTAGCAGAATTGAAGGCATTTCTCACATCGAGTGTTATGAGCAGTAATACTCGTCTCGAGTGGTTATTGTGGGCTTCTGCCTGCTGCACAGCCTACCTCTGCCATTGCACCGATCGTGGGTCGACCAGCCCTGAAGCCATACTGCTGAGGAGACAGATCCCCGACAGTTTGGATGGCCTCTCCAAGTCTTTCTCTAATGAGCCTCTCGAGCACCTTCCCAGCGATGTTCAACATACATAGGGGCCGATATGAAGATGGTTACTCGGCGTTCCCCTTCCCCTAGTGGATCAGCACGAGCCTCGCCTCTTTCCAGCAGTTGGAAAAGGCGCCCTGCTGCAGACCGGCATTGAAAGTGGTGAGCAGCTTGTCAGGGCAAAGTTGATGTGCAAGCTGTATCACTTCTGCTGGTATACCGTCTGATCCTGGGGCATTTTTCGATCTTAAAGATTTCACCGCATCATCCAGCTCGATGGCACTAAAAAGTGGGCATTCTTCAGGACATTCAAAATCTGTATCATCGGGAGAAACAGGATGCATAGGGAAGAGCGCTCGAACAATCTCATCCATTTTTTCCACTTCAAGGACACAGGGCCTCCTTGCAGCTCCTAGTTTCCGCATGGCAAATTTGTAACCCAGCCCCCACGGGTCTCTATCGATGTCCTCAACGAGCTTGTGCCAGCAGCGAGCCTTGCTTTCGTTAATCAATCTACGGAGGAGTTTTCTAGCAGGCCTGTATGTTAGAGTTCAGGAATGTGAATCGTCTCGATTTCTTGAACGTTGAGCTTCGCGGCGGAGTCTGTGACATTCTCTCCGCTTTTCAGCAATTTCTGCCGACCACCAGTACACAGCAGGCTTATTGTGTCACGGCCGTCGACTGGGCATAGAGCACTCACACGCATTCTTGATGAGCCTCATGGTGGAGTTAACCATGTTGAGCTGAGGCTCCCCCCATTGCCGACATAGTTTCACCACTCATAAGAACTGTGGCGAACGCGTCGACATCTATTTTAGAAATATTCTAACCTACAGTTGAGGGTTGGGTTGCTACGGGTCGAGTAGCACACTCGCCAATTTCGGAAGCAATGTACTGGTGATCGCTCGCCGAGTAATCCTCCAGTACCCTCCATCTGTGTATCCTAGGCACTAAGGACTCCGAAGCAAATGTCACATCCGGAATAGTTCCAAGCAGCCTCCCCGTCGAAAAGTTGGTGTGTTCCCAACGTTCATGATGACAAGTTGCCTCCTAGCCACCATTTCTAGGATTCTTTTCCTCCATTCTATCGCCTTGGCATTAAAGTCACCGCCAACAAGGATTCGGCCTTCCGTGCTCGAGACCGCTTCCTCCAATTCATCGAGCCAGCTCAGGAAACATGAAATTGACTCATTCGGCGTGAAATAGACGCTTATGAATGTCAAATCGGCGCACCCAATGAGCACAAAGCAACTTCCGCTGGAGCAAGTCCGGGCTGTGGGTAGAGCCCTTTCACGTACCCAGATGGCGGCGGTGCCGGTTCATACACAATACCATCCAGCCTCCTCCTTGTTGTGGTGTTGCTCAGATATCAGCAACAAGTCGACTTTTTTCTCCCTCTTAACCTGGTCTAGTAAATCTTGTGTGGTTGAGCTACGGTGTAGGTTGATCTGCAGGACTTGAATCATGTCTTTGCTCTTTTCTTGCTTAGTGCCTTTTTGAACTCCTGGCACCTACCACTTCCTGGGATATGATATAAATATTGCTAAACAGATGCTTTCTAAAGTCAATGCAAAAAATCAATGTTCCGAGAGTCATCCAATGTGACAAAGCCTACAGTTCGCAATAAATCAAAATCAATCATCGTGATTCTGGCGTGAAAATTTTACCTCGGTTCAGAAGAATAGTCCAATAAATTAATAAGTTGTATAATAACGTTACGGAGTGAATAGTGAGTTAGTTAAGGATAGTCTGTAGTAAAAAAAAACCGGCGGATGTTATTCCAGAGTGCATGCAACTTGCTTGCAATCCAGTCTCTTCATTAAACACCACCATTTGTGCACAGTATAAACATTCTTCGATGGAGACATTGAATAAGACCTCGAATAAGGGAATTAATTGTGTCATCTATATTCATTTTTTGTCACCAATCTGCCTTGGTAAATATTTTTTGTGGTAGTATTTGGTTTGCTAGACGTTCGAGTCCAACAAAAGCTTTCTAACAGCGGAACTTGGTCTGAATGCCGAAACACAGCAAAGCAACAACAGGTGTTAAGACTTCGAGCCAAATTCCGATCTAAGGATATACAATCAAAATAATTGAAAATTTATCTGGATTGGTAAATTTCCTCCAAAATTTTTTGCGTAAAAAAGGAATATCATTTTCATAGCTTTTTCGTAAAAACGCAATACAAATATAACTCCAATTGCGCTTTTTCCATCTCTGTCTGAGAGTTGCAGCCCGTTAGTGTTAGCACTGTCTGTGATTCCTATACGATGTGGAAAGGGAATTCAGGATGCACACAATGGTGGCAAGTGCAAAAAGTACACTTTCGTTGTCACAGGTCAGATCAGCAAGCTTAGGTCGGTTGTATGGCTCACAGTGGTAGCGTAACATCGGTGAATAACTTTAAGGACATTTTGATTTAACCATTGCGAAACGTCATAAAACCACAGATGACTTAGGTTCATATAAATTTTCTTTTCCTTTTTTATTTCTGATCCAGCTTTTCCCTACCCCCTTCATATTGGTTTGAAGAAGAAGCAATCAAAAATTATTTCATCCTTCTTAGGTTACTTTTTACCAAGGCGAATGTATCAACGAATTAATTATCAACAAAGAAATTCAGTCGTTGTCAACACGTGCAAATCCGAACCAGTCCTAAATAAATTACAAAAGCTCCATTGGTTTTTTGCATGCTTTCAAAGTGGGTGAAGGAACTGTAGCGTTTAATGTCTTTTTTGCCTGTGCAACAAACATGCATTTAATCTTTGTTTCCGATAATTAAAAGTTTATATTTATAGTCATCGCGTTGGCTATCATTTTTATTTATTTGTAACCCGTACTTCGCCATTTTTATGTCCTTAACAAGCATTAATAACTCATCCACGTGCTCTAGCGAATGTGAAGGCGTTGATATCTCATTAATATTTCAGTTTGATAGTTCGTTTGAATGGTTCTTGTGAATTTTTTTTTATTAAAATTTATTTAAACTATCCTCATAATTCACTGGCCCCATCTCGTGCATTCAATTCGTTTTGTTTATAAACGAGTACATTTCATTGAAGTCATTCAACTATTGCAAGTACGTATTTTGTTGAGTGCAAATAATGACTAGACAAGTAAATTTTGATTAAATATTTTGTATTTTATTTGTGTTTATGCAAAGACAAATGGTGACCTTGGAATTTGCGTTGAACGCAATATCATGTAATCACATAATTGATTATCAAATTCTAAGAACTAACGAAATTTCTTTGGTGAATTCCGAGAATGCCTGTTGATTTCTCCAGAACAATACAAGATGATTGTTCTGCTGCGCGATTCTATATTTAGATTGAAATGCTTGCCAAGCTTGAGGACAAAAAATAAATAAAATAAAAATGCAGGAAATTGCTGGTCCAATGACGCATTTCATCCTCTTCCAACACAACTTTGTCTGCATAAAGCTGATAAGATGTCATTGTTATTAAAAAAAATACTAACATTGATCATGCTGTGATACAGATAGCTGAAAACAAATGGACGATTAGCTTCTCAGGTCCTTCTGGAAAAGCGTTATTGTCAAATGAAATGGGAATTTGCGCATGCCTCAGGGCAAATTCAGGTAGTTCACTATTGTTATATTTTGCTATATTGTTATACCTTATTTTTGACACTTGGCTATGTAAAAACGCGCTTCTACTGCGTCTACACATTTTTCGGCTGTAGTACGAAAACCAGGAATGTGTTTCACAATTTATGGTTCACATAATCGGGCTACCGGATGTGCATCGAAAAGTTTGAAATTCGCTATTGACATTATTGGATGATAGTGGAGTGCGAACGCGACAGTCGCGAATGATCAGCTCGTGGCCGTTCGCAGCAGTTTTGGGAGTCATATGGCGAATTACTTGGCCTAATTCAATTTTTTCGACTTTTGCATGGCCTATGTCTGGTTCTCTGGGATCGTGAATAAGCAAAATGCCAGTAATTACAATGAAAAGATGACATTTATGGTCTTAGAGCAGCAATTACATTCAGACTAAATAAGGGCTTTGTTGGTTTATGACCCGGTGGAATGATCTTTCAATAATTCTGTTCGTAAGACTCATGAACTGAGAATGAGAGGAACGTAACTGTGAATGACACCCATTATGCCACAATGTTAAAGGCCTTTTTTCTACCCGAAATTGAAGCCGTTCGACCCATTGTTTTATTGCGTGAACAGTTTATTTCACACTTGGAGTCAGATTAATTAGACCTATATGCATTTTCAGAAGTCAACATGGGTAAGCCGGCTACAAATAACCCATCCGAATGCTAATAATGGAGTTTTTAAGTTTTAATCTGGGGGAAAAAAATGTGGATACATGTTGTGCGAGGATTCTGATAACGATTTGGCAAAAATCGTGGATTAGTCATGTATTTTTCAATAAGATAATGTTGCGATTTATACTGCAAACGTTGTTAACCAGTATTTTCAACAGCAACTAACTGATGTTTTCGATTTCTGAGCAAGTTCTCCAGGACATATCATCGAAAATTATTGAGGCCAGCTGACCCGACTAGTTTCCGCTCAATCGAACTATTCCAGGACATAAAGGAATTAAAGTTAAAATCATATAAAAATTAAAATCATATCTGCTTGATCCCAGATTTCGAGAAAATGCATTCAATAGTTATATAAAAGTCTCCCAAAAAATGATAGAAATTAATAAAAAGAAAGGCAACAATGTAAAGAGTCTTGTCTTTTTTGTCCACCGAGAATTTAAGTTTCTTTAACTACTCGATATGGTAAAACGGGAAACCCCCGTTTAATGTATAAAAGTTGTAGGACGCGATCAAAGGATCAAGAATGTTGAAGGCGAGATGTCTTGAAACGTTGTAGAGCTCTAATGATGAGTTCTGTAGATTTATCTCTTTGTTATAATTTTTTATAGCAGACTCTTCAAAATTTCGAAAAATCAAGCTAAAACTATCGATTTTTTTAAAAATTAAGTGGTATATTCGTTCAAAATCAACTCCTATCCGTTGCGGGTGGAGCAATTTTACGCGACTTCGATGCAGCAAATGCTGCTTTCAAGGCCGGCTGTTGGAAAGTGGTATTTGAATTTCTGTTTCTGATCTTAGACTTAGATTTTCCGCCCACCTATAGGTGCCTTATCATCAAGGTCAAGCATGATTCTGAGACAGATCGTGTAGCTTTGGAGTTGAAATTAGATGACTCTAATACTTTTCATAGTAAAGTTCTGTTTTGAACGGCTACATTACAACCATAACAAACACTGAAGCACATTCTTAAAAATTTTATGTATATATCATCGCATTCCACCCATAAATATAATTACAGTAGCTCTGCAAAACTAATGACACTGGTCTGCTCAGTGTGTTGAAATCAGTCATAAATTTTTCAGAACTAGAGTAAACAGCACAACAATAAATTTTCTTCGTGATAATTAGAAGCAGTTTATCGCAAACAGTTATTACAAAAGACCTTTGAACAAAGAATGATTCAAGGCCTAGGCTCACATGGTGGGGGTAACGGGCATGACAAAATCGCAGCCTTGTCACATCCAAGAGGCTTGAAACTGACACGTACCAGTGACACTTTTTTGCATGTTAGACTCTTGTTAGTTTTCACTGTTGCGGTCTTCATCATCGGAAGTTGGCTCATTGAAAAACGTTTATCAAAAAGGACTTTAGGAGGCTTAGAAGTTTTTCGGGCCTTGTGTCTTGTTATTCTGATCTTTCTTTGTTGATTGAGTTTGGCCTGGTTTTCTATTGATTTTTGTGAACCAGCTTGAGCATTCGATTCACGGCTTTTGTTTTTGGGTCGCGCTACATGTTGAACTATTTTTCTCCGTATTTTACTTGGAGCTGACGGTGGGAGTCTTTTTTGCCTAGGTTTTATTGACTGACTTAAATCTGTACCATGTGTTGGTTTCAGGGATAGTTTCTTATCTAACTTTGCAGCAGATTGTACGGGCTGACTTGGTTTTGATGTTTTCAATTCTTTCGTAGATAGTTTAGTAGAAACAGATTTGTCGTGTGATTTACTTGTTTTGTTCGTATTCTTTTCGGTTTGACCTGGCTGCAGCACATCTGCTCCTTTGACTACTTGCTGAACAAGGTTTGAGCTTCTTTTGGTCATATCTGCTGATTTCTTTCTAGCCACGGACTTAGGATTTTGAACGAGTCCTTCCAGTTGATTCTGCTTTATTAGTTTTGTGGCGTTGCCCGCACTTTTTGGCTGCTTGGGCATCATTTCATTTTGCGTGTTATTGAATTCAGTACGGTTTGGAGTATCTGCTTTCTTCGACGACTCTTTTTTAGACATTTTGCTTAGTCTAGCATTCATTTCGAGGTTTTTAGATGAATCAATCTCCGCAGACTTTTGTGCTTCACCGTTTTTTTGTACAGTCCTGCAAAAAAAGGGTTTAAGAAGAAGCGTAAGAAAACGAAATGGATTCGTTCGAACATTGTTTTAATATTAACATTCGGGCATGCATCATAGAAATGTTGAAACAAATATTAATTTAACAAAGTCAATAAAATAATAAGCATCTCAAAATATTCACTTGGTCGATTTTCGTTCGTCTGGTGGTTGGGAAGGCAGTGACTTGCTTACTCCTCCACAAGTTTGACTGGTTCTTCTTTTGACATCTTGGGGACTAGTTTTCCAAATATCTTGTGTGGTTTTGATGATTTGAATATCTTTGGGATCACATTGTGTTTGAACGTAATTAGAAGGAGGCTTCTTAGGCAATGGTCGCCTTACCAATGCGGCAGGAGGTGAAAAATCCATATCAATTTCGCTTTCGCTTTCTGTGGTTTCTGACAGGCAGAATGTATGCTTGTCAATTGGAACCCGTAGCTCTTCACAAACAGTTTCCAAAGCATCCTCGAGCTGATCACGTTCCATGCCACTTCGGCACTCGCATTCATACATAGGCTGTCTGCATGAGCATACCTTAAAGCCCATTTCTTTCAAACGAGATTTAACCTGACGTTTTGTTACATCGGCTGGATCCTTTTCTATCGTGAATTCGATGGGTAGTGACCGAGTGTCCTGTGGATCTAGTCTTTTAGTAGGATCATGCATTGGATGAACAGTGACTTTGTATTGTCCTTGCTTTTTGACGACTCTTATCGTCGGCATTACCTTATCTACAGTTGGAGGCATGCATATGTCCTTAGCCCGATATTCGTATGGTTGCTTACACATATTTTCTTCGCATTCTCGATCTTTAAGAAAATATTTCATAATTTTATGTGTTCCACGGCGAACTGCACCGGGCCGCCAGCCTCGTTTACTTCCGTCGATGGAGGCACTCCACAACCATCCCATGTAGCGAGGAACTTTTTGTCTAGCCTCGACACAGTCCTTGTGTCCAAGAATGACTCCGGGATATTCATCTTTGTTAAAATATTTGGCTTTCTTGGATGAGCGCCTGCAAGAATGAAGAAAAATTTATTTGGTTTTTTTCCAACATGGTTTGTTGCATGTGCATGTGGTTTACTGCTAGGTTTTCCCTAACTCTACGCCTCGTTCAAGCCATTATAAGATCATGGAACCTGCGAAAATTAATCAGGAAGGATATTTTATTAATTGAACATTTTATAGTGATTGATTTTTTTGCCAAAATTTTAAAATCTTTCAATATTTCTATCTGTGACTGATCCTTTTCGTTTACTTGTCGTTTTGTAGTCGTGTAAGCTAAACTGTGACTACTTTAAACGAAGAAAGGTTAGTATTTTACCTCTTGGAGGAACACCTTTCCTCTTTTCCCAACTGCTTTGTGTTGCTGGACCCAGTGCCTTGATTCTTTGCTAATGTTGTAAATTCGCATTCGGGTTTCGAACTTTTCCCTCTTGTCTTAAACGCTGAAGATTCATTCGAAAATGAAATGTTACTGCTGGCAACATTATCCGACCTAATCCTTTTGGTACTCAAATCCGATTGGCTTTTGCACCACTTCATCACAGTTTTTATGCTGGGAATCTTGTAGTCTGAATTTTCCAAACTTGCTTGCTTTCGGTTCTGTCTTCTGAGAACATCACTGATTATATTGTCAACGTTGTTCTCCTTGTCAGCGCTTTGTTCAAAATCATCAACTTGTTTGAATATATTTCCTTTTGCTGCCATTTGGTGTAACTCCTCTTTCATGCTGTTCTCCATAGCTCTGTATCGATAAAGATTTCTCAGCTGACAGTTCAGGCAATCCTTGAAAGGGGTACAATTGCAAGCTCCAAACTTGTTGATTTTCTTTTCTTTTCGGAATTTTTTCAGATCTTCCTTCAATTGGTCTAAAATATCCTGAGCAGTTGTATTGTCATCATACGGGAGTTCCGCGAGGAGTGGTTTTACGGATGGCTTGAAACCACATTTTGGGCACATGCCATACGGCGGAACCCAAGATATGTCTTCACAACAAATGGGACAGCACCTGAAATTAATACGATTTTTGCACATTATCTCTGCGCCATTTAAGTATAATATGGCCATCACCTGACATGTAAAGGCTCTGCCGTTGTCAATAACTCAGGCGAAGGACAGGTGTGCGGGTAAGAAATCTCGTTTCTTCCTTTATCTTGCTGAATATTTTTCATCATCTCTTTGATAAGTCTTTCCTGATTTTGTCTTTGAGCAGGCATTGGTTCTGTTTGCTGACAATCGCAGGCTTCTGAAGGGAAATCAATATGATAAAGGATACAAAGGAAATTCGATTGCTTCAAATGTTATACGCTTGTTCCGTTTCTGCCTATATCTCTTTTTTCTTACACAATCAATTGTATGAAACTCAGCCTTGCAAGCCACATCACCATCTGGAAATTCCGTGATTGAAAAAAGTTTACCCGTGCTTAAAATTTCATCGTATGTGTCATTCATGGGTCCGAAAATACGTTCACATGGGTCTTTTGGGTGGACTGGTGATGGTTTCCACACTTTCGAACGGAACGTTTCTGCTTGAATCTCCTCGAGTACATCCTTACAAAGTTTCATGTCTCCCTATTAGAACAGAATATTGAAGTTCTACAAAATTTACTTATGTCTGCAAGGGTATTTCACCTCAACTTGACAACAACCCGGGGATGCGCAGCCGCCTATTATATTGCAATCATTGACCAACGAACCTTGGACATATTTAAATTGACTTAGATTGAATTGGCCGGAGCAATGGCCTCTGCCACCACAATTCGATAGAATGTTAACGCTAGTGTTTTGAGGACGCGGTGGATCACCGATTACAAAGAAAATGTCGTTTGGATCAAGACAATTATCGATTTCTTTGAAAACTCCTAACTTGCCCTCTTCGTTTACGTAGGGTTCTGTTTTTCTCCTTCTGCACAGAGACGAAAGTTAACCGGGGAATTTCGAGTGTGTTTTCAAGTATAACTTACATGCCATCTCCCTGGCATTTGTAATGTAACGAAAAGGATAGAGTCACGAGACCAGTTTTTTCATCACCATCCATCAGCTCATACGTTTTCACGAAAGGATGCCTAGGGAAGTCATTGCTTTTAAGAGAAGATACCATTTTTGCGGGCCAACGACACTCGGCTTCACCTGTAAGACCAAAAAAGCAATCCTTAAATACTTTCAGAACAGAAATTGAAAAAAGCAAGCCTTTCATTTTTTGTGTTTTTTTTTCAGTTGATTGGTTATGATTTTCACAAAAATATTTTTCATGTGCTGTACCCAGAAGAGAAAACTCAGTACGTTGTAATTTGGTATGAATCGAACGAAAGTTTTAGTTACATTTAGATTTAATAGTTACATTTCCTCTCAGTGACTTTATTGCCCGGAAAATAGCCAGTTGAAAATGACTCCAATAATGTAGTTAACGTCTTTTGAATCAGGAATGATCACAGAAACATAAGGACCGATTCCTCCCGGAATCCGAATACGTTTCATTGAGTCCAAATTTCATAAATTTCAGAATCAAAATCATGTGAATTGCGGTATCCAAAGTTCAGTTTTTTATTCGGTACCGACCCACACAAGCTTGACTAGTAAGTAGGTCTATCTATGCATCTGTGTTTTATAAAAGCAAAATTTGAACAAAACTGAACCTAAAAAATTAGTTATACTAACAACTTTTGAACCAACTGTCAACTATAACATGATTTATATTGTATTAGCTTCCAATTAGACTATGCACAGTTTTACGATTCAAAAAATTTTCGGAGTCGAGGAATGAGTTTATTTAGTGTGAAATTAGTGAGTGTATAGGGAAGCTGTTTTGCGCCGTTGCTTGTGAGGGAAACGTCAAAGTGGCTAGAAAATTGGTTTGGTTTCAATTGGTGTGTTACTTTGAAGAAGACTGATTAAAGACTTGTAGCTCCTGTTTCCCACTGTTCGAAATAAGTGACAAATATTTGTGATAAATATTGCGCGTGCGTAATAGGTTCTCATCAATTACGCATTTGTCTTGAACAAGGTTCTGCGTTTTGAACGAAAAAGATTTTAATAATGTATGACAAAATAAGCACTTGAACGAAACACTTGCTATATAAATGAAAAACTGGGATAGTAACTACTGTATTTAAAGGAAACATGATTTCGGTGCTTCTGTTTGCAGAATCAAGTGAAGGCGATTGAGGTGAAACAAAAAGTATTTACAACGGATTCAAGGAACTTTAAAGCGAACCTAGAAAACAAACCGACCCTCCTTTGATATGTAAGATGAAATTATTTTGTTTTTTTTAGGAATGAAATACAATTGTTGAACTGGGATCTGTACCTATCAGAAGATTCCTTGATCAAATCAAACGGTTTCTCGCACTTGTTTCTGGAGCACCAATGAAAGGACGTGTTGTTACCTACATAACTTACCGAATTTTTCTAAGTTCACTGCAATCTCATTCTCGCCTGAATTTTCTTCTTCATAAGATAAATTTTCACCTTCATCTTCCTTTTCTGTCGCCACTAGCTTTCTAGCATTTCCATTATCCTTGCCGAAAACAGTCAACTTGAAGGGTTTTGATTCGAGCCTTTGAATAAATTCATCTACATCCCGCTTAAATTCTATGATAGTGTTAATATCAAAGTCCGATGCGTTGATCCTATTCGCATCAATATAGAAATTGAGATCCTTGTCGTCACCCCATTCGAACTTTACTATCGTTTGATCACTTGTCATCGAATCATTCCTTAAATCTAATTTTTTCACAAACACATTGAAGACAATCTCTCTTTCATTCATATTTGCACCAATTGTTATCGCGGCAATGTCGAAAACATGAACGAAGAATAAATATCAAAATTAAAAAAACAATTAGATTAATTTGACAAATAAATAATCACAAAATAGCCGAATGGTGAATAATTTTGATGTTACAACGATCAAAAGTTTTTTTCAAAATATTATTTTTGCCCGTGTAAGGAGTTGTCAGAATTTCAATGGTGGCCTGTTTAAAAAAATCAAATTTTTCAGGGTATAGGACTGCTTGCTTGAAGTTAAACAAAGCAGATTCCAAATTTGGTGGCATGGAGTTTGGGAAATTAGTATTTTTAATATAAATTGCTCTTATGCATTCACTTTTCTTGAAATGTTTGATGCATTTCATCCATGTTATGCATTTCATTGCATGTTTGGAATTTTATTTTGGTGCATCTGCACATTGTCTTAACTAAATCTATGCTCTAAGGAATATTAATACGTGCTTCATTTTTCGAAAATTATTCCACTTGGTGTTAAAATACAATAAAATTTACGAAATATATCAACTAACTATTTCAACAACAGACATAATATTCTGCTACTCTTCGTTAGTTAATTCAGCACATTAGCGGATCCTTAAGCTTTCACCAATGGATCGCATCAATTAGGAAAATCATGTAAAGTTGACGAAATTGATTCGATTTCCGACCCCTATTTCACAGATTAGCTTTTATCTCATGTATGTAACAAAAATGTTTTAAACTTTTCTTTACTTAATTTATTTTAATTTAGTTTAACAGTAGCATATAGTCTGAACCTTCGTCTCTACCAAAATATTGTTTACATTGTTTATTGTTTACAAGATTCAAATGTTTGTTTATTGTTTATTGTTTACAAGTTGACAAATGTCTCTTGAAAATTCCAGTTGAATACCGTGAGATAGGCAGTTTATCGAAGTGTTAATGCTGTGTAGTGTTTTTTGCCTTCAAACCTTTCTGACCTTAAGTTGATGTGAGAATAATTTTATTAAAATTACAAATATGTAAACGTGGAACAGACGACGCCATTTGAACAAGTTCTAGTCGTCATTGTGACGTACACATTGAGAGAATATAGGAAGTTTTTTTGACGTTGATGTCATTATGATCGTCTGTCCCACGCATTACGCTTAGAAAGGTAGTCACTTCCCTGAGTTCGCTATCTTGTACTGGTCGCTTTAATTGCTACATGGAGTATCGCTTTTCTGAGAAAAGTGAGAAACACGGAAAAGTGAGAACACGCTTTTTAGTGGTTATGCTGTGGTAGCTACGCTATGCTTATAACTTCCTATATAACTAACTATAATAGCATGAACATGCAAGACAATTGCAAGGAGCGCTATTGGTTCTTGAGACAATGCCCATAATAGGCATGGGAGAAGTAATCAAGCTGCGATTGAGCTAATCAGATGCATCAAATGCACGGATTGAAGCCAGCTGCTTTCCAATGGGCCAACGGTCCAATTTTGGTCAGACATGCGGAGACCTTCTAGACTCTTGAGTCTCGCGCACAATTCGAATACGAATAAATATCTACTAAATATCTTCAATGGGCTTTTTTCAGATGTGGTGGCTCTATTACTTCTAGACGGTAGAGAGTCGGACCTACAAGAACTTAAAAGAAAATAAGGTTTGTACGACCATCTAGATAAAGAAAGTTTCACCCAAGATTCAATATCACAGCGAATCACGTCGAAAAAAAACTATACAGGTAAAAACTGACTGTATTAATCGAGCAAAAGATGACCGCACAGCCACAACTCCGACAGGGGAATACAATTCATAAGTGTCCTGCACATACAAATATCTTTTGATGTAGAAACATTTGCGAGGGGGACCTTGATGAGGAGGATAACATCTAAAGAAGGTCAATGAACCCATCAAAACTAAGTCCAGGTAGAGGGGTGCTATGGCCAATTAGATGTACAAAAAACTAAAGGCTTGATATAGAGAATTAGCAAAAGAAAATCACCCGGACCTATCACAACACACGGACATAACCATACTCAAAAGACCCCCGAAATATGCGAATCCGCTATCATAACAGCCATACCCATGCCCGACGAAAATCATGACTTTCCTCGAAATTGGTGACCCATAAATCTTCTCTAGTCAATATACAAATCAGCTGAAAAGGGGCTACTGACCCGAGTAACGAAGTGATTCAACAACACATTATCCCTGATCAGCAATATGGTTACAGAGAAACGCTCTCGACGGAACTCTGGTTAGAAAAGATGGTCCAGTACATGAAAAATGGAATGAATCGACTTGCAGCGGTTTACAGGTTTAACATATCGAAAATACTTCACAAAACCCAACATGCCGGACTCATTAAGCTTATCCACGCCTTCTTAAAATGCCAATCTTTTATAGTCAAGATAAACGATCAACCCCGGAGCCTGCGAACTATTCAAGCGGGAGTTCCACAAGCATCACTGATGTTCTGGATATCTGTGGAGAAAAACAATAAGACCTTTTGTTTGGTATCGTACTCAGTGAACAAAGACTAACAAAGACAGAACACAAAGCACATTAATCACCAAAGGCAGAGTACAACGACCAATAGCCTTATACATAGAACCGGCACAAGACCATAGAACAAAACAGCGAAGTACCTAAGATTGTCAGCCAACCACTGGCTCACCAGGAAAGGGCACATATAAAAGAAAACGAGCCCACTGCTAAGAAGTTCGGCTCCCTAAATATAAAAATAAAATGCTCATCTACAAGCAAATAATTCGACCGACACTATTTTATGACAGTGCTGCTTTCTGTCAGACAGAAAACCCACACAAAAGCGTTCCAATCCCTGTAGAATAAGGCCTAATGGTGGATTTGCCGAGTGCCTTTCGGCATTAGGAGCACGGACATATAGTCCGTTTACTAATTTAGAATGTTTTTTAGAGGTGTCTGACTTGAAGGTTGGCAACGCTTTTTAATGCTACGTATGGTGTGACAGCTGTGATGCAGTTTAGGATTCGTTGGGTTTGCCATTTAATTATAAAAAAGTTTCAGCTTGACCATTTAGAAGATAACATTCCCCGCATTATTGGTGAGATACGGCCGCAGTTGTTGTTCAGAGTAGTCGTAAATAGGACCTCTCGTTTGGAATTCCCCCGGGAAAATTGATATACTCAAGAACACGCTGATATACTCAAGAATTGGATCTTTCCAATAAAACGAATTTCTTGGCAATCAAAAAAATTGATCCGTATTTTAGTTTATCTGGAAGTTCTCGAACTTTATTCAATGAAATTCACAATACGAGTGATCTTAAGTCTAGTATTGCTTTAAACTTAGTTTTCAATATGCAGTTGCTATCTTGGTTCGTATTGATTTTGGATAGTCGATGCATTTTCGATCTGCTGGTTTTGCGGCGAAGATAATTTGTATCAAGGCCGAAATACACTAGCGCGAGACGACGATACGTGAGCGCGATGCGATTCTCCCTCGGTGTCACGCAACGCATTCAATTTACAATGCGCGCGATGCGGGGAACATTAATGTTCATATGACAAATGTCAAATAGGTGACGTTTCAAATGAAATTGTTTTTTGATTTTTAATTTACTAAAACTATTGAATTTGGAATGTTCCTTCGTTTAGCAAATAAAACTCAGCTTTAACTAGGATGCATGAAATTTTCATTCAATATTCATTTAAAATAACCATAGTACTTAGAAAGTAATTAAGGCGTTTGAATTTCAAATTTCATTTAAGCGCCATATTGCATTCGACAAACGTCATGCACCTCGTTGCGATAAATTTTCGTTTTCCCGAGTATTTCCAGCCTCGCATCGACGCATCGCAATCATTGTACGATGTCGCAAATGCATGTTACGAAAAGTGCTTGACATTTGCTGCGATATTGTCGTCCCGCTCTCGTATCGCAGTCTCGCGCTATTGTATTTCATTTTTCACTCGTGTTCTGAATACAACAGTGACTCAAAGGCCAGAACTTTGGCGCAAACGTCGCAAACATTACCAGGCAGTGGCAAATAAGAAAGAAAAAGCAATAGCAAATTTTAGTTTGTATCGCGTTTTTATTCAAGGTTTTTGAAATTCTCGTTCACTGATATGATGAGAAAATATCTACCAAAACAAATAAAATTGAATTAATTTTGGTGGAATCCCCTTAGATCGGCAGTTTGTTCGAAGAGTGATTCCATGTTGTACTTGTCATGCTCCGAGGTGTTGAGCATTTGTGTTTTGCACTGTGTGTAGAAGTGGAACACCTCAATTTGGCGCATAACAAGCGAAATAACCGACTGCACGCCGTCAGCCAAATGAAATTGATCTATTTATTCCGGATTAGATGTGAACAGAACCTTATATCAAATTCTCGGCCATATGGTTCCAGACGCTCGTGCGAATTATTTTTTCTTCAATTGTGAATTTCGTTAGGTTTATGTATTTGACAGTCATTTGGGTAGCTTAGACATCAACCAAACCAAAGCTCAGGCTTGGGTGACTTCGCAACAAATTTAAAACTATTGAGACAATAATTTTTGCAGCAAAATTATTAAACAAATAATTCCTAAGTCTTTTGTTTCGCAAATTAAATGATTTTCAGATTCGGGTTCGCAAGTGTTGAGTTGCACATGACGTTCATTTCCGAACTTTGTGCATACAATTTCGTTTATCATTTGCTGAATAATGATAACGTTGCTGAATTGAACCAGATAGGGAAGAAGAAGAGCGAAGTAATTTTGGCGGAAGGTCAACTAAAGGTTATTTACCGAGTTCTTGCGTTGGCCGTGAGTTCTTGGCGGAGAGTCTTTGAGTAATTTTTCATCTGCATCCTTAAATCGGTAAGTGGTGAAAATCCAGGAAAGAAATAAATGCGATTGCGAGAAATTCATCACGCTGTGAAAGTGGAGTTTCGCCAGTTTTTAATTCTTATCATTTGACATTGATGTCGGCATTTAGACCTTCATTTTTGCACTTCTTCCGGTATTTTTGCAATGCAACGAGTCTAAACGAAAATATTTCTTTTGTAGGTTGTTACTGCGGCAAAATGGGTCGAAAATTCTGTGTTGGAGGCAACTGGAAGATGAACGGCAGCAAGGCTGCTATTGCTGATATCTGCAAGTTCCTGACAGCAGGGCCCTTGGATCCCAATGCTGAGGTGATTGTTGGGTGCCCAGCCCCATACATTTCATACGCGCGCGGCCTCTTGCCCGCCACGGTGTCCGTTGCCGGTCAAAATTGCTACAAGGTAGAGAAGGGAGCCTTTACCGGTGAAGTTTCGCCAGCGATGTTGAAGGATGTCGGAGCTGACTGGGTCATCATTGGCCACTCGGAGCGGCGACAAATTTTTGGGGAGTCCGATCAGCTGATCGGTGAAAAGTGTGCCCATGCCTTGGCCAATGGACTTAAGGTTATCGCCTGCATTGGTGAAACTCTGGATGAACGAGAGGCTGGAAAGACTGAGGAGGTTGTGTTCCGGCAGATGAAGGCTATTTCCGAGTATGTGAAAGACTGGACCAATGTGGTGGTCGCTTACGAACCAGTGTGGGCCATTGGAACGGGAAAGACAGCTACCCCGCAGCAGGTACACTCATATTAAGTGCATCCTTTCTTGGAAACAATTCTAATTAATTGCATTTCAGGCCCAAGAAGTCCACGCTGCTCTTCGCAAATGGATTGCAGAGAAGATCTCGCCCGACGTGTCGGCCAGCCTTCGAATCCAATACGGAGGCTCTGTAACAGCAGCTAATTGCAAGGACTTGGGCTCTCAACCTGACATCGACGGTTTCCTGGTCGGTGGCGCTTCGCTGAAGCCAGAGTTTGTTCAAATTGTAAACGCTCGTGCGTAGAAAATGGGTGTGTCCGGGGCTGGACTCTGATGCCACCTCAATTGAACGTGTAACAAAAATGAAAGCGGGAGAAAGCGACTCTATCCCGTTTATTGTTCTGCAACATTAAGTCTAAATCTTGTTAAGCTGAAACTCATTTATTATTTATATTGCCTTGTTTGGAAACCGACTAAATAAAATCTTGCTAAGACAAGTTTGTAGTTGTTAGAACCAGAAACGATAAGTTTTCATTTGGGAAATATTGAAAAGTGACTTCCACAAGCAATTGTTCAAATAAAACTCGAATAATTTCGGAGGTGGTCGTTGCAAAAATGATGACAGTTGGCCATGCCCAACGGCACAATTTGAAAATTTCAACCACTTCTACATTCACGGCTGGGAATTCTTGTAGAAGTTCTGCATGCAATATCTCGGGCTCGTCGGATTGGAATGGACTTCGACTGTTGCTATGAAGACGATCCAACTGAACATTATTCTTCTCTTATCCTACGGTCAGTGACCCTTTAAACAGTAGATAAGGGACTGCTATACAGTTAAACTCAAAATATTTCGGCAGGGACAGAGGCTTGCGATCCAACGAACTCTTAGCGGAAAGCAGGACAGTGTTTATAGCCTCCAATACAGCTCAAAAGCATTGACTTTGCGTCAAGATATTAAACCTCCTAAGAAGTTAATGTATAAATCAAAACTGCATTTTCAGGACAACACTTTGAAGCTTGAAATCGACAGATATAGCTATTTCGAAATGAGCTGATTTATTAGACAGGTGGTGAGGTTGTGAGACAGGTTTCATGGTCATGTAGTTCATCTGGTGGGACCACAGTGGTGTCATCTATTACGAACTCCTAAAACCATCTGAAACAATCACTGGGGATCTTTACCGACGGCAAATCATCTGTCTGAATCGAGCTCTGAAGGAAAAACGGCCAGAATTGAATGACAGACAAAGCAAGCTTTGCTGCATGTCATGTCAAGGCCACACCTAGCCAAGCCGGTAAAAAAATAATTGGAAGGTGTGAATTGGAAAATCTTGTCGCATCCGCCGTATTCCCCGGACATTGCTCCTTCGGATTTCCATTTGTTCCCCTCCATGCAATCGGCCCTAACTAGAGAACGATTTACTTCATAATCCGTAAATGTTATAGATTTGGATATTTCTCCACCTTCCTATTCTTCCTATTTTCATTTCCACATTACGAAGTTTCACTTCTTCCGCACGGAAGGACTCCACGCACTATTTTTTCCTCTCATCAGCTGGAGCCAAGCATTTGAGGCTCCATTTGTTCATGCCGCTTGTGTCATACGCATGATATCCGAAATTCTATCGAAATTTCAAAGTTTTTCGCGCACTTGGAAGCTCATTTATTTAGCATTCATAATGTACTTTCCAATTATAGGCAAAAATTCGAAACGAATACTCATAAATCACTAATAACAGATGAAAAATGCCCAACTTTTGCGTGTTTTGCCGATGAGAATATTATTGCCATGAAATTGAAAATTATCCATCAATATCGCAGCCGACAATTTCACATTCAAGTCAACTTACAAATTACAGCCTAGAAATAGCAAATTTAAAGTTTTTTCGATGAAAGACAATATTTACATCTTCCGAAATCTTCGGCTACCGTTGGTTTTAAATTTGACAGTGGAGTTAACAATTACAGTTAGAAAAGCAATTTATTTGAAGGAATGGTCACACATAACGCTTGCGTGTTGAAGATATTATCAAATCGGTCGCTGACCCATGCACTTTAATCAGTCAAAGTTAATTGAAAATGCGCAAACGCTTATATTGATCATTTCTAATTATCATTAAGCACATAGAGCATATGGAATTTACTTATGGAACTCATTCACGACATTCACAACGGAATTATAGATGTGAACACATTTGATTAGATTAGTATAGTCTTGATATCAGCTTCAGATTGCAATTTCTCCATGTTCATTCGGCTCGAGCAAATTAAATCCGAAGTCGAGCAGCTCGAGCTTGTATTATACTAAGCAAATATTGTTATGTTTGTGACCCTAGTTCGGATCGTGAAATTTTCGACCGTTCGTTTATACTATCTCTGATTATTTGTAAGTGAGCAGTGGTGAATTTTAGTTAAAATGCGTTACTTTTGGCGAAATCGAATGAACCGAACAATCATCCAGAAGCGAGCAACGCTTACTACTGTACGATACAATGGATATAAATGCAACACATATCCCGCATCTCCCTTATAATGTCAGTATTTGACCTGATTTCGCTAGAGGTTATCAAAACAACTAACAATGCATAAAATTCCACCACATTCCAACCATTCCAAATTCCAAGTTGAGCTTGCATTTATATTATAATTTATAATGCTTATAATGATATCAGGATTTCTGGAGTTGAAAATTTTGGCAGCATGTTGGTGTTCTTACTAGGTGTACATGTTCCTAGCATAATATATCTTTTTGGTGTCATCGTACCATTTATATCCATCTTTTACTATCACCCAAGTATTTGAGTCCCTGATGACAAAAGGGGATCTATGGAGACTCTAAATTGCAAACAGTGTCTGAAGTTATTTTATGTGCCAGGTTATTAAAAAAGCTTTTCATTTGTCACGTTATAAGTGGTGGAACGTTGTCACGTTATGTAACAAATGGTGACAGTTGCGTTAGTGAACGAACTTGTCGCATCACTGGCCTATACTTTTTCAGGACACTTTTGAACAAGTTCGGAAAGAAATGTCGAGTGTGTTTTCCTCCAGCAATGCTACCTGCCATCACAAAATCCGGATTAGTAGAGGTAGTAATGACTGACATGTGTTTCTTCTAACCTATATGATCAATACGAATCTACTAATAGGAAAAAGAGGCGAAAAGATAGCCTACATAGTCCTTACAGAAACAATGTTTGAGGCTTAATATGATATACAACTTATGTCATTGGAATATTGTAAATTTGATGTTTCTTTATAAACCATCAGCTTCAGGAAATAGCTACCATACACGTTGCAAAAGGCAAAAGAATGGCTTCACTACTTTCGCATCCATAAAGATTTGGAAGCTGCTTTTGAAAATTCTCCAACATTTTGACATGATCAGGAGCAGTAAGAAACTTTTTTCGTTGCAGGGAAGGCTATTTACACCCTGAGTGTGGGACTCGAGTCTTGGTATTGCGTATTAGCGTGCCTCTAGATTAACACATCACTTCGGGCTAGATTTTGTGTTTACATGTTTAGAAACGCCTTCATATTATGCGAATCCCTTCTCTCGGAGAAGTGAGGGAAAGACAGTTCTAGGGAAGAAATCTTCTTCATGAAAAAAAAAACCATGGCTATCTACCACAACCATACAAATCATGTAGTTTGGGCACCGTTATCTAGCAATCTTTCGCAGGCAAGACATGAAGTCGAGCTGTTTAACGTGGACACCTGTCGTGTTGGCCTTATTCCACGGCCTCCATAGACGGGGTTAAGACAATATGTCAACCACCATCTTCAAGATCTGAAACAAGTTTCAGTCCTAGGTCCCAATTTTGTCTGAGCTATCTGGATTCCTGAAAGCAACTGGTGATCGTACTCTTCCGTACTCGCCTTTGAAACCACAACTACCTCGTTTCAGTCAATGGACTAAAAGTTATCTGTCATCGGCGTCGCCTAACTTGTGGTTCAGATAAACCTCTGATCAGGTTGCGCTTTTCTACAGTCTGAGAAAAACGCTTTTCTACAGCGCTTTTCTACAGTCTGAGAAAATCTCTTAGTTTTAGCTCCAGACACACGGGACTGATAGCTCTTCCTTATTACTTCTGGTAAGTGGGGGCGGCATCCCCCAGACTGAATTAAATAAGCCGAAGCCTAGGCCATAAGACCCTTCGTCACCTGGATTCCCGTAGAACAAGGCTTTAGGGTCCGGGTTGACATCAGTCATAACATAGTTCAACATTTATTACGCATTGTACTTCTACATTTCAACTTTTACTTATAGCAGGTGTACTAGTTCGCATCCAACCTAATGACATAGTTGATATTGTAATGCGAGCTTTTCGACCTGCCAATAACATTCAACGTCACCACATCCACATGTAACAGAACACTTAGTTTCTCTAGTCATCTGCCAGTCTTGCAACAGTACACAGCAGATATAGACCATCACACATCATTTTCTTCAAGTCTTCATTAAGTAAGGAAATTTTATAGTCCTCTCCTAACTTCTTTTCTAGTCCTCAGTCATCATATTATCCATCGAAGCATCTTAGCAGCTGTCACCTATCGGCTCAGCTTTCAGCAACTTTTCCTCGGTACGCCCCAGGTTCGCAACCGTTTAGAACCCTCTTTGGTGACGTTAACGATACTCTTTTCAGTCCGGTCTCCCCAACGGCGATATAGACTACTTCCATTCAGCATTCGTCCGTTATCACTTCTTCTAGTCATCAGCCCATTAGTTCAACGGTCTTATTCGTCCAATGCACAGTGGTCAGGTTTCATTCACTATCTCTCTAGCTCGTTAGGCGACAACCTCCCAACCTTAACATCACTCCACATTGCTTCACATTACTTCTTCTCCCCTCGAAACTACAAGTTTATCAATGTCTTCAATATCATCTAGACAAGTACAATCTTAATTCTGTTTAGCAGTACGTCTGTCTTCTTTTCTACGAGTTCACACAACAAGAGGTCAAACTAATACAACGTCTCAACTCCACTTCAATTCCACCTTTCGGTTACCTTACTTCAACTTTGCTGGGCGACAGACTCCTTCCCGTCTTCCCTCCCACTTTACGCAGGCTTTCAACTGTCATAATGGAGCCACAGAGCGAACTAACACCAACGCGTTGTTATTGCAGGCGAGACAGGCAGAATATATGCCTGCTCCAAAGCTGATTGAAGTGACCAGTGACAGTGCGCGTCAACAATAGTACGATGATTAAATAGTGTCGAAATGAAGTCAAATTGTGTACAAACGGAAGTGATCAGTTTAAGTGAATAACCGTGCAAAGGAGATAAAGTGATAAATTGACAGTAATCTAGTGAAGTGGTAGTTGAATTAAGTGAAGTGCTAGTGGAATTTATCAAAGTGGCTCAATATAGATCAAAAAACACAATTTTAATTAAGTCTGTGTTTAACTTGCAAGAAATTTAGAGTTTACTAAGCTAAAAGCCGCGCACCTGGATAAGCGCAAAAAGACTTTTCATGAACCCACCACAAATACACTAGGAAAACTCTGGAAATGAAAAGTTGCGAGGGGCGTCAGAATTAGCGTACAGAAATCTGAACTCGTCCCGTTTACTATGAGAAATCAACCATGGACGGTGGATATTGGATGTTGGTATGAACAAACTCCACATGACAACTGGAGAGCAGCTGATCATTATGGTAGTCATGCAAAAGGAACATATATCGTCACAACCTGCTAAAGAAATTCCCACATTCAACCGTTCCTTCACATATAAGAAACATGTGCAACCACTTCCTGAAAGAACGATCATCTGTCTCAAAGTCCTCATTTTGGCAGCAGTTTATTCAATTAATTCTTCATGATTTTCAGTCTTCTTTAGCAATCCCTAAATTCCTGCTTGGCCCTTTCCGGACGCCTCATTTACTTTGTAGAAATGAGGTGAAAATTAGACCGCACTCATGAACTTTCTGTTGATCCTGCACAATGATGTTCAAAAAATTATAAGATCCTTTTAAAACTGTTAATATTCCGTCTAGGAAATTTAGAAGTCTTAGTGATTAAACTTAGTACCGTGTGCACTGACAATTCGTTAAAATTGAGCAAGTCAGAAAGAGCTCGTTGAAGATTTTTTATCATCAGTGGCTCGTCAGCGCGGCGAGAACTAAATAGTTGGAAAAGAGCAGGCATGTCTACTCCTTAGAATTAAATTGATTAACGCACATGGAAATTTTTTTTCGAAATGTTCTACTTACATGTTTATTTGAACTGTTGACGTTTTCAGTGACTCGGTAGTTTTAGTTGTTCCAATTGGCAGATTGAAAAGGTAAACTCAATTCATTACAAATCAAACACTCAGAGATAATTGGCAGAGCATGCCTGATAGTACGCACCGTGACAGTCAACGCAAATTCATTTGTTGGAGATATGTTGGAGCTTTTTTTGGAACCTCAGAAACATTCATGAATTATCTTTCACCTTGCAACTGCCGAATTAGCGTTGAATTTATAACGAAAAAAAAACTGTAGTTTTCCACAACTCGCTGAAGTGCGCGATTAAGTTTAAAGGTTATGAGAAGATTATCGATTTGTGGTACTTCTTAATTCTGGAGCTTGTCATATGTGTTTGTCGACATTAGTGAAAGAAAAATCAAGTTCAATAATTGTCTTTCGATGTTTTTCTGTTTTAAAACTTGACCACGATTTTCTTACGGTGATTCATTAGAAAAATCCAACCGTGGTCGGCACGCGCAGTAACCGTGTTTTAAGCGAGCTCTAATATTAACAATTATGATCATTTATCATAACTAAAAATGAAATATGTATAAATTAAACAATGAGAACCACACATATTGAATGAAAACTCATTTAAATTATTTAATGAGAATATGAAATGCTTTTTAACGAAGAAATGTTAATTTTTTTTCCATATTTCCATTTTATCTTTTTTTAAACTAGTTTGAACTACAAACTGGACTCATGGTCATGAGTAATTATTTAAATTTTCTGGGCTCATTTTCATCATTGAAAGTGTGTTTCGTCCAAAAGTTTTACAGAAGTGGTTGTGGTGTAATAGTTAAGATAATATAAAAATTTCTAAACTTTTTTTCATAATAAAGTGGCCAAAATAAAATGGTTAAGATTTTGGTATTTTTTCTGATTTATTGTGCACAGTGTGAATTGTAAAATTTTAAAGTGTCATCCCATCTGATGTTTTTATCTGCACCTATTTTCAAATGGTAAGTCCTTGATAAGTAAACTCAAGTTGTAAATTTTAGGCCCGGGAAAAAGTTCTTTCCTTTTTGTTTAGTAAAATTAAATTGATTTTAGTGTGTATTAAGCAGTACATAGTAGTGAACTCAACATTTAAAGTGATAATGTCTGCCTGCTGGCCTTTCTTGTCCTTCCTGATACCCTGACACGGTTAGCCACTTGGTTTTTGAAACTGGTAAAAAACGAAGGGAGTGTCACGAACTTTAACTACAGCGCCAGCAAACAAATACATAAGAAGGTGCATGCAGCAGATCAGCAGTTTACAAATTAGCCACGAAATGCCTTCGCAGTCTTAGTAACAGTAGTGAGGCCAGTCTTTGCCAAGATTTGGTGGATCCATGGTACTTGGGCAACGCAACGCCTTATTGGTAAGATCTTTTTTGTATCTTACCAATAAGGTAAAAGATGGACGCGGTTGACCCCTTGAGGCCATCCGAAAAGGAATACCAGTATAATATCCGCTCTTGATGAACATGAAATTGGTAAAAAAAGTTGTTTGGATGGAGACAGGAAGGGTTTCGGGTCCGGTTGGGGTTCCAGCTGAGGTCCTGCAGATCACCAAGTAGTAATGCATTTGTCTTGATCTGCAGCTTAGCACTTTCAACGAATGAACTGTGCGGAAGTGTGAAGTAATGTTTCTAGAGTGCTAGAAAATAGCAACGCTCATGTTGATTAGCAAGTTGAAATTAGATGGCAAATTACTATCTGCATAGCATCCACAGTTGATCCTAGATATCCCGGTAAAGTTCCCAACAAAATTATCAGCGAAAGACTCGCTAACGTGATTTATGTAGTCGCTATAGGGCAGGTCGCCGAAGTTGTGGGTGCGGTCTAGGCATACCACAGTTCCACACTATTGGTTGTTCTGTTGGCCACATTTCTTTCGTCAGAAAAACGTTTAGTTGTTTTAGATGGAACAATATCCTCGAAGGACTTTAAAACTGATATGGACGCTAAACGACTATCTGATGGTCAAAACTTACTCTACGACACGAAGGAAAGTGTTGAAAAATGGTATCGGTCAGGGGTCCATCCTAAGTCCTCATATGACAGACATATCCAACGACTTTTAATTCTGGATTGTGTGAATCAATCGAGTGCATGGCAAGATTAATTTTTTCTTGCCCTCTTTGTTTGCCGAAGGCTCCATAACATAAACTAATCATGAATGATGAACTAATCCTTTGGAAGATTTTAGGAAGATTTTTTGAAAGATTACTCAGGATTCAGTAGATAAATCGAGAAGATGGTGCGACTAACTTTCGCTTGACCCAGCACTTGAGTAAACATCAAAGTTTTCGGTCTCATTTACAAGATTGTTACGTTGTTACGTAGCGGTTTTTCAGATACATGTTTTGCCTAAGAGCGTTTGATGAAGCCGGTCATACATTAACTTGCCGCCAAAAAAAGAAATGGCAAAATCATATAAGACATTAACCTGGAGCAGTCCAGATAGGTAAAACAATATTGTCGAGCGTTAGGTGGCATCGGGGATGGAGGAACCTCTTTTTTAGCACTTGCTTCTTTTCTTTACCGCAGAAAAACGGACTCCTGGAACATGAAGGCGTCTTTTGCTAAATGAAATCGATGCCCGGCCTGAACTAATGAGTAATGCGTGAACTGGATCCAGGATAGATTCTCAGATTATCAGGGTGTTTGCTTTGTGGGAAGTAACGCCCCTTTGGGAGTTCTTCACTCAGATCGTAAACTTACAGAATCACAACCGAAAATTAATGACAAAGCTTCGCAATTTTTCAAACTTTTAGGGTTGATTTTCAATGGATCATCAAAAATTTAATTATTTCGTATCGTTTTCTTTCAAGTTCCCGACATTTCTTCCCATTTGAAAAGCGATCCGGAAAAGTGATGAGGAAGAAGGTCATGGTGCACGATTGCCATCCTATCCACAGCATTGTCTTTCTTTGGATTTGCGTCGATTCTAAGATGGCAAACGCTTGGCTTGTCCCTCCTACTCCAAAATCTGAGGCGTTCCCTTTTTCAAGAATGAAGACAAATGTATTAGACGCTTTCTTTTGTTGTACGTGATCCATTTTCATCACCGATAATTAAACCTTCGAGTGGATTGATTTCATTGCATTCCAGCAATCGGCAAAATCAACATGATATGTTGATCTTACGATTGATACGGTCAATATATGAGGAAATCCTACATTGGGTTAGCTTCGCTACCAGCTTGTGCAAATGAGTCCCGTACCAATATATATCCACGTACATGTAAGTATTAATTACCTTGATTTACCTGGTATCCTTTCTTTATATTATTATCTGATTAGATTTTTATATTATTAGATTTTTTTGGGTCTTTACATATTCTTTATTTCTATACATATTTTTTTGGACATATTCTCTAGATTCCCCTGCTTCTGTATTTGGCTATTCAACAATATCAACCGCGACGGCTTGATTGGGAAGTTGGTCTCTCTAGTTGCCATTCTTGCTTCTCTTTTCTGAATCGTACTTTGGTGTACCTTTTTGTTTGTCCTATGTATTGAAATTAGTATTCTAGGTAATATATTCTGTATCTGCCATTTTTTTCCTTATTATTTGACAAGTAGATTTTAAGATGCGAACTGCTGCTATGAACAGTTTCATAGGTTCCATAGGTCAATTTTATAGAACGATTCCTTACGTATAGTTTTGAATTCGCCTAGACGATTTTTTCTTCATATTTCTGAGTTTTTGTTATATGTGACCACTTTTTGCGGGTAAATATAATTAAAATAGGGGGGGGGGGATTTGCTTTCTTTTCAAAGGATTTTTCGTGCTCTTAATAATTAAGAAACTGGCAGCCGAACATAAGCCAATTAGTCTGGAACAAAAGTACAAGGATTTTTGACACGTGGTATGACGGAATTTCCTGCGAAACCATAGTGTAGATGTAATATTACATAAGATGTAATAAAGGCTAATGGAGGGTTAACTAAGTTCTCAACTGCAGAGCAAGATAACTTTTGACTAAAGGAATTCGATAACAAGAATAGCAACTTTATAATTTGTTCGGATTATTTGCTCGCAATAAATTCAAAATAAATTAAACATTCGTTCACATTTCCCAGAAAATGTTATTCAATTTGAAAAACGATGCAATTTGATATGTCCTTGGTTTTAACACGCATTTTCTTCGACCTTTATTATGAAGAACACAACTTTAAGTGTAACTCAAAACCTTTTTCTAATAGGTAAACGGATAAGCTTAACTTGAACTTATTTTGGTCATTCTTAGGATAAATTGAATCCCAATAAAAAGTATACTTTGGTCATTCTTAGGATAATGATAATTTAATGCTGATTGCTTCTCTCACACAACAATTTCCCTAGATATTTGCAATATTTCAGGTATCTGTTGACTGTAATCCTTCATCAATCTATTCATAATTAGGATAAAGTGCTAATGAAAACGTCATCTCTTTATTCAAAACGTACTCTGAAGACATATTTCTACAGTGTGATCCTTGTCCGAATTCCACCGCAAACCCGATTAAGTGGTTGGTCGAATCTTCCTGCAAATTGAGTGTCACATACAAAATTGATTGCTGTTCTATAAAGGTTAATGTCTTCTCGAAATACGTTGGTGCGAGTTTATGCCGTATACCACAGTCATTTTTGGGCAAACAAGGATATTGTTATAGCTCCGTTAAAACCAAATTTTCACAGGTGGAAACAGGCAATTTATCGTTTCAGCTCGAAAGGCAAATGAACGGACATTTTTATTTGATTACAGCGTATGGAACACATTATAGAACACTCGCAGAGGGAGAGTTGTTGGAAAGTTTTTCCGAGACATGATTCCAGGTGCTGTCACCAGGTACAGCAGGTATATTTTAAGGTAGGATGATAACACATGAGTGGTAATTCAATTCTATCCAACCGTTCGGCCACGATGATGAATGGTCAAGTTCGTTGGAATTTAATGCTGTGACATTGAAAAATTAAATTTATGGTCGGCTTAAATTGAAGGCAAAATATAGAATTTCAATCATAATAAAGACGATCGCCAATTGGTATGCGATGTCTACGTGTACATATACCCATTGGTATTTAAATTTGTTTTGTTTAGGACAGCATATGAGATGTATGTTATCCTTGCATTGTCATACTCCAGATAGCGTAGTAGTAAGAATGCTCACTTTCTTTGCAACTTATGTCGAGTTCGTGTCCAACTTGTGGAAGTGAAATTTGAATTTGTGTTTCTCGTGTCGGAGTACCAACTTTGCATTGCCACAATAACTACGTTCGGGCTTAATGATCCAGCTCAAGTGTGATTTTGACCAGATCATCTGTACCATCAGTCTCAAATGAGGTAGCTCCCAGACACCCTAAGGTCCAAGTTTAATGTTGATCTTTTATGTACCAACAAATCAAAATTTCCAGCATTGTCATCTTTGCAGGTAAAATTCATTTTCGATAGGGAATTTCTCGGATAGACTTTCTTTAGAAGGGTATATAAAATAAAACGATCTTAATAAATTTAAGAACCAACAAAAAAACACAATGCGTATCAATTGTCAATCAATTCAGTCTCCTTTGAATTTCTCCGCAATTCAAAGTGCCAATCGGCTGTCGAATTAATCTTAGAAGTTTTGAAGTCAGTTGGTAGCGAGTTCAATTTGAATGAAGTTTCAAACATTCCTTTCGAAATACGTTCCAGTCAATGTTAATCTAATAAAGCCGAATTGTAAGATTTCCTATACGTTTCTAAGGTTATTTGTGCTTCAAAGAGTGTGAGACATTAGTGATCGATCTTATGTATGTAGTCGGCTTCTGCCAACAAACTGACTGACAGACTGTGCTCAGGGTGTGTGCTCATTGATATCGTCAACTTATGCTGCATAAGTTTAAATAATATGACAGATTACTTACGTTTTCGATCTCTAATATTAACGAGTTGCAATGAATCTTTCTATTAAATAATCATCCTTGGCTCAAGATTTTTATGTAGCCCAAAATTAAAACTCAATCATAAAAACATATATACCAGGTGCGCTAGTTTAAAATGTCGTTTTTTTCATGGAAAATACCCCATTATTTAAGAACAATGGCAAAATATTTTTTATTCAAAGTGTTGGCCCTCGCTTTTTACACATTTTATCCATCCATCGGGCAATTCATGGATTCCATTCCGAAAGAAAGCTTCAACTTTCATTGATATCCATTCATCGAGCCATTTTTGTACATCCTCGAAAGTCTTGAAGTGTTGTTCAGCCAGTGCGTTTCCCATAGATGAGAAGAGGTGATAATCAGAACGCGCTATGGCCTATGGTGCATGCGGCGGGTGGGGTAGGACTTCCCAACCAAGCGAGGAAATCGTTTCTTTGACCACTTTGGCTGAATGTGCAGGAGCGTTGTCATGTTGCAGAATGACTTTGCCGTATCTTCGAGCACATTCTAGGCGTTTTTCGATCAATGCTAGGTTTAAATTGATAATTTGTTGTCGGTAGCGGATGGTATTAACTGTTTCGCCGTGTTTGAGAAGCTCGTAGTACACTACTCCGTTCTGATCCCACTACAAACACAGCATTGTCATTGTCTGCCAAAACGATCCGGTCTTCCACTCAATGTTGATGGTTGTCCTGGCGTTACCCATGATTTCTTACGTTTGGAATTCTGAAAATATATCCATTTTTCATCGCCAGTTACAACCCGATGCAAAACACCCTTTCTTTCGTGGCGTAAATGCAGTTTGTGTGAGCCCATTTTTCAACCATTTGAATCTTTCCCATGGGTCTCAGGCAATCGGAAATGGCTTGCCGAGTGACATTCAACTGCTCCGCCATTATTTGTTGTGTTTGTGTATCGCCTTCGTCCAATAATGCTTGTGATTCGTCGTTTTCAAACTTTTTGGCCGATTTTCACATTCTTTGTCAATATCATTGAAATCGATTTAGAGTAAGATCGCCGTAAATCTCTACAAGAATTCGATGACTTTCCGATGCCTTTTTCTTTTGATCGAACAAAAAATTCATTACATGCTGCAAATGCTCTTTACTTGGCTCAAAATTCGACATGTTTAACACGAAAAAGAAGTATGCTTCTAACTCGTAAACAACTAAACGAATATGAGTTTTGTAGCAGGCAGTCTTACCAACATAATGGCGCTTTGGGTTCGACAGGTTACTTCAATAGGTTTCATGCGCCATCTCTTGACAACAAAACGACATTTTAAACTAGCGCACCTGGTAAGTTCTTTTGCGAACCTCTAACGTTGTCCATATTCAATCATTAAAATCACATTGTCCGAACGAAGACAATGACATATAAACATGGTGACAAATTCACGTCATTCCCAAATAAGCTTTGGTCGTCTTAAGAACATCAGCACCTGTTGTCTGGGCCCAACTAGGGCTCCAACTAGGGAATAAATATTGTTGCAATAAATGCAAGGGCAGTAATTTTCCTCACATGTCGCAAAGCCTGATAGTCCCCTTCACAGTTAGCTGATCGTCTTGTTCTACTTTCAGATCTTTTAGGTTCACTGAGTTTCTGTTCTACTCAACGAACTAAGTTATCGTCATCATTGTTTCGGGGTCTTCTAAGGCGATGCTTCTTCCGAATAAATAATAGAACTTAAACGTCAATCGGACATCTGATGCTCAAGCCGCTTTTTTTCTTGATACTGGAAACATTCATTACTACAGCTAGAGAAAGGATATCAAAACGACAAGATCATGAATTTTTAGAATTTCAAGACATAATAATACATACACATACGCAATAGAATGTGCAACCCTAACGTCGCTACCACCATTATGAACTGTCTTTCATATGTCAATTGCATGACGCCTTGAATGTTTTTAAACATTCGTTTCAAAGAAGGTGCTGATGTTGCTTCAAATATAGAACTGGTTACCAAAGAGCCATTATGATAAATGAATCGTCATTATCTAGACGATCAATTGGCCATTTTTTCCATTTCAGTGGAATAGAAGTCATATTAGCAGCTGTAAGCATACAACCAGGACAAATTTAAGGACTTACTGCACTGAGATTTGACTGACAGTCATTAACTTGGAACTTAGGGCACACCCAAGGGGGTGTCACTATGAATAATATTCAGTTGGTATTACACAGGGATTATGCTGCATACCTTAAAGATCTGGAAATATATCGGGCATGATCAAAATCATGGAACCAAAAGAGATTCCACCACTTAGGGATTTAAAAAAATGAATAACGAGACACAAACATCATATGTCGAAAACAATCAATTGTAATAGCATACATATGTGAGTTAGTATATATGAACAAACATTTTGAGAGAGTGTTAATGGGTATTTCACTAACCTTTTGCTATTGGTGTCCTCTTTCCAAAAAGTATTCTTTTGCCCAAAGATCAAGTACAAAACTTCATTGGGGGAATCTCGTTATGTTGGGATTTGTTCGAAGTATTAGTACTGGTTTGTAACTACGCTCTATTTTAACCAAAGGCTTACTCACAGTCTGGAGGGTAGTGGAGTGCAATGGTAGATTATCCTTTGCTTTAACGAGTTACATTGGTCCAAAAACGTTTGCCTCTAACAACAAAAACTTCAAGGTGCAGCTGCTTGTTACCCAAAGAGTTTACGGTATACTGAACATATTAAGGAGGTGCGATGTAATTTTTGAGGGGTTATGTTTTTTTCTTATCTCAGCCATAATTTATTTAGCCAGCGCCGAACGGGATATCTCTGCATTTTAAAACAAATGGAGAGAATGGCCCATCAAGGAAAAGAAAACACAACTATTCCACCCAAGATGAACTCACCGACCATAGAAAGGTAGAATACAGTGCAGGACTTCTCATCATCACCTTCAAAGGTTCGAAACAGATACGGAAAAAAGCGCCAGGATTTTATCGCGGGATCAGCCCATACCCAACCGAAGATAAAAAAACGTGAAATCAATATCAACGGTAGTATAAATAATAATATAAATATTTATAATTAATATTTGCTTGATACGATTCAAGCACAGGTTTCGTTTCAATCCGCGTGGAATTTGAAAATACTGATAAACTTTATTTCTTCATTAAAACATATTACAATTGTGGCCAATAATCATTCTATTTGTGTTGCCTGTGGATCAGTGGCGTAACTATAGGGTGGCAGGGCTGGACAAATGCCACGGGCCCCCGACCCAAGAAGGCCCCGGCCCAAGAAGCCGCGAGCTCAGAAATAATTTTTTAACATTGTACCATTTGTACCTGACCACTTGAAAAGAATTTTTTTTTAAGTTCTGCTTAAAATCCATTAAAGCGAGACAACTAAAGACCATAATACCATATCAAGTTAATCGTTAAGCATTTCAACACATCCTAAACAAAAATAAGTTGATCAGTTTTACAACGCATCCATTGGTTTCTACATATTAAGTCGAAGTACGTTGGCAGCGTGAATGACGATCAGGGAATTCCCTCATTTTGTTAACCAAGCAACAACTTTTTTCGTGGCGCTGAGGCTGGGGCGAGCTACTAACACGATGTTAGGGGAATCCCGGATTTGCTATTTTTTTATGAGGGCTCTACTACTGACTGCGTATTCTTTATGGGATTGTTTTGACAATTGGTCATTTGTATCTTTGATTTTTCGTATTTGTTGTTTTATTGAATCTGCAAGATATTAAAATGTCTAGTTCCACAAAATATTTAACTGGGAGCGAGAAACGAAAGAGAAAGAGGGAGACTGAAGAAAAAAATAAAAAACTACCTAAAATTAGTCAGTACTTAAAGAATGATGACTTTAATAATGAAAACTGGAGTGAAAAGTGAAGAATTGGACCTTACTAAAAGCATACCAGAATTACCAGATGCAGCACCCAACACCAGTGTCTATCCAGATCCAGAACAACCACAACAAGGTACTAGCAAAAATCAAAGAGAATTATATTTTAGAGTGAACAATATTGTATCTTGGCCATATGTTACTGATAAGGGTAATTTTAGAGAGCTAACTGATCAAGTGAAAAGGTTCGTGACTGAAAACGGACATTGTAAACCTAAGGGCCCTTTCTTAAAAGATCGTGACAATAGATATTTTCCAGAGAAACATTACTATATTGTTTCAAAGTCTGCCGTGAAACTTGAAGGTACATGGCTATCCTATTCTTTAATACTTTAGAAGGTGTATTGTGAACCTTGTTGGTTATTCGCAAATCGGGCATCTTAAAAAATACAAAATGTTAAGACTGAGGGCTATGACGACTGGAAACATATCGTAGATGCCATAGAAAGACACCAGACATCGAAAATTTCATCTAGATTCTTGTCTTACGTATCGACAGTGGCGGCTACATGGAACACTCGATGAAGAGCAAGAATCCATGATCAAAAAAGAAAAATCTTTCTGGCGCCAAGTACTTTCTAGACTCCTTGATGTTACTCTGACACTTTCTAGGTGTAATTTAACCTTTCGTGGCCACAGAGAAAACGCAGATAGCAGTGGTCCAAGCTCCAAAGTGAACTATTTGAGCGTTATTGTATGATCGAAAAGATGGTAATGGGATCCCAAAGGCACTTGTCATTAAAGAGACATTTTTAGGATTTCATGAAGTTAAGGATCAAACTGCCTTAACAAATGTCCAAGCAAATTATTAAATCCATAAATGACAAAAATATTCCTCTAAATAAGTGTCGAGGACAAGGATATGATGGTGCTAACACAATGAAAGGGACTTATGGTGGAGTTCAAAAACTCATAAAAGATGTCAAGCCAAATGCCGTATATGTTCACTGTGCTGCTCATAACTTAAATCTAGTACTCAATGATGCAGTGAGAGAAGTTATTGATATACAAAATTTTTTTGATACAGTTCAATAAATTTATAATTTTTTTGGGCATAGTATCAAAAGATGAAATATTTTATCAAGTTTTATATCTAATAAGCAAAGTGAGTCTTCAACTTCAATAACATTAAAAACATTAAACCCTAGTAGATGGGCAGGACGTTATGATGCTGTTTTTGCTTTAAAAGTTCGGTTTGTTGAAGTCAATTCTGTTACATTGCAAATCAGATGAAAGAAGTGAAGCTGTTTCACTCAAGAAGAAGATCGAAAACTTCAATTTTATTATGTTATTGGTTTTCCATTGCAAAATTCTACAAACTACCGATGCAGCCTCTTAAGCACTTCAGTCTAAAGCCACGGATCTTTCAAATGCCTTAAAACGTTTGAAAATTTGTCTAGAAGAATTGGAAAGGTATCGACATGAATTTGTAAATTTAAAAATGGAAGCAAATAGTGTAGTAGAAAAATGGTTCATCACCCCTGAATTTTCTAAAACTCGTCAGAGGAAGGTAATACGCCATTTTAACAAGCTTTGCGAAGATGAGCGTCTCCAAGATTCGGAAAGTTTGTTCATAGTGAACATATTTTATCGAGTATTGGACATCATTATTAATCAACTGAAATCGCAGTTTCCTTCCGTTGAATGAAATTGTTTCAAATTTCAGTGTTTTGCAGCCTTCAAGTTTACAAGTTTTAAATGACACTGATCTATTAAAAAGCTCTAGAATTTATTGATATATATAAAAAAGACATATCTAAACCATTTGCCAGGGAAATTCTCACTTTTCGGTCCACTTTCAGATACGAAATAGAAAAGTCTTCGTGTATTAGCGACCTTGCTGATTTATTAATGATAAAGAATCATTTTATGTCCTGCAGCTTTCCTGAAATATGCACTGCATTAATGCTATTTGTTCCAATTTCTGTGACTACAGCTAGTGCTGAACGATCATTTCCAAAACTAAAATTAATAAAAATCTATTTAAGAAACTCTATGGGACAAGACAGGTTATGTAACTTGGCTATTCTGTCTATTGAAAATTGTATTGCCCGATCTTTAAACTTTGATGATGTCATATACACTTTGCGGAACAGAAATCTCGAAGAAAAGATTTTTGTATGCAGGTTTCCTCACGATGTTGTTCCTTCACCGAAAAGCTAGCGAATGGAAGATTAGTGTGAAGTCTCCAATCCGCATTGGGCTAGCGTGGGGACTATAGCCCATTCCCTCTAGCCTAAGAGAGGAGGCCCATGCTCAGCAGTGTGACGTATATAGGCTGGTGAATGTGAATGGCTATGTTTCCACCGGAGTCGGGTCGAATTGAGTTATCCAATTAGAACTCTGGAATTCCGTTATAAAAGATACATAATTGGATAACTCAATCCGACTCAACTCCGGTGGAAACATGGCCATTGAATGTAAATGTATAAACCCATGCTCTTGAAAATAAAATTGTTATTAGTGTTGGATAACTACTTAAGTGGTTTATTAAAATTAAACTAAGTACAACGTGACGATTTCTACAGATAGGGCTCCATTAAAAGAATTTGCCACAGGCCCCAAATGGTATAGTTACGCCACTGCTGTAGATGCAGGAAAACCAACTTAACGGAATTCAGCCCCGCCGATTCCATACGATTTGACTGATGCTTGACTTCGGATTTGATTTACTTGAGCCGAATGAACATGGAGAAATCGCACTCTTTAGTTGATGTCAAATCCATACTAAGTTTATCAAAAACGTTCAAACCAATAATTCCGTTATTAATAGCTTACTGAGCATCTCCTTATACTTCATGAGAATCAGCGATAGTAACTTTAAGCGTTTTTCGCATTTTTACCAGTTTCATCATAATTTCAACATTCAAATAATATGTGTGACCATCCTTTTACATCAATTGTTTCTTTAATTGTAATGTTAACTCACTGTCAAATTAATAACCGAAAGTAGCCGAAGATAGTGTAAATGATAGATAGGTGATAGATAAAATGTAAATATTGATATGATTTTTTCATTACACGAATGAAAATGTTTTCGATTTGCGAATGATATGCTCTAATTAGTTAACTTTTATGTGGAATAATCGGTGATGATATTGATGTATAATTTAGCATTAAGTATAATTTTTATAGTATAATAAGTGTCTGTCCTAATCGCGCGGAAATCATAGAAATTTCGATACAATTTTGGATATCATGTTGTATGTGACACAAATGGCACAAATCTTAACTTTCCCACGTCGATCCTTACTTACAACTGCACGATATTCTACAGCAATAAAGCCCTTTTTCAATACCTGGGCTTTGAAGGGTCTCACAAGGTCTCAGAACCTTAAAACGAAACTTTAAAAAATATGTAATATCTATTGTAATATGTAATTTTTATGTTGTTCGACTATAAGTTTTTATTGCTGTTTGCTCGTGTGTAATGCCTTGACAAAATTTGTTCCCGCAACTTCACTTGCAAGGGTACATGTTTGGACTCCTTGAAGCTTATTGAATGTATGTATTCATAGAAATGAATATTTTAGGAGAAAATCCGGAAAATGGGTCCGTGTTGTGTGCTGCCTAATTACCTAAGGCAAAGACACGACTCACTATTGAATACCTCCAAATAGTTTCTACAAGTGCTAATGACATTCTTACTAACAAAAAGGATGCTGCAATGGGAGCTCATTCCTTACGGATGTCGCTGAAGTCATGCTTAACGCTAGGGACAAATTTTCGCAGATTGAATGAGTGAGCTTTATTTTATTCTTGGAATCAGACTGTGATGCTGGCGAGCTAGCAAACAAGTGAATAAATAAAAATCTTTCGCTCCGGAGGATTGTGTAATGCAAGCTTGTAATTTTCCCGGGGGAAAATCAAAGGGTCTATTCTAATATTTGATCTGGTTGTTAAGAAAATTCATATAATCATACGACGGCGTCGTTTGGTATGTTTCAATGTTTGTTAGTTATCATGTCAATCAATATAATGGGGATCTGAATACATATTCTGTTTCGCAACTTATATGTATCGTAGTAGCAGGATTTTCTCTTTCCTATCTCTCCTTCCTTCCTTCAAGCGTTCATTCAGCCAAATATATTGCCAATGTTTCGAATCCCTAAATTTTATTAAGAAAATGTTTCCTCATGTCTATGTAAAGCATATTCTACGTTGAACGTTTTAAAGTTGCTAAGACTGAGGATATTGTGAGGTTTGCAAGTACCAACGATTTTGTGAGTAGTTATTTGTTATTTTGTATGTTTTTCAGGTTTTATTGGAACCAGCAGGGTACTGTGAAGAGAAGATTACAGTAGTGACAAGCAAACAAATATGGGTAATGATCAAGTCACCTGGCCAAATGGAAATGCATCTCTGCTTTCGAACCCTTCTTCCTCTTCATTGTGGTCATACAACGGTCATAGGTAAACTTTCCACACATTATAACGGAACCGCCAAGTATAAGCTGTGCGATGGAATAGCTACGTTTCCCTGTGCATTAAGGGATGCTTTAATAGAGACAAGGATGCTTGCAATAGGACTGCACTAGCGGGCGGACGGAACTGTGCTATTGATATAGTCCACAGTTACTGGACGCCAGGTCAATCAATAAACCTATTGTTACCTAATTATTACAGAAGGCAATTCGATACAGACCAAGCATACAAGCAGTCCAGGAAAGTTAATGGAATTTTAGCAAGATTTATAAAATGGGTTCGCATACATGATTCAAACGTTTGAGACTGATACTAAGACTGCAACTATTTGAATGAATAACCCTTTAAGTGTAGTTTGAGAAACTTCTCCATACAATACTTCCAGATTCTGAAGTTCCAAATGATGTCAGTTTCTTAAGAACCTGCTGAATCTCTTGAACCTGATTCGGTCTTCATCTTAGGCAAGGAGGACGAGGAACGAAATAAAGATGTGACGAAAGTCAATCATTAAAATCGTCGCCGAAGAAACAATAGGGAATTCTCGTTGCGCAAGCGGAAATTTTGGTTCGAAGATGAAGAAGAAGAATCCAAAGATGCATTAGAGAGAAAAATTTAAACAAAAAGGAAATAACCTCCAATGAGCATCAAAAAAATAATAAAATTAAAAAAACGAAAATTTTGTGATGTAGAATTTAAGATGCTTGACGAAGAAATCTTGCCAGGAATTTTACCAGACAAGTGTATATATCAGTGAAAAGCTTCAACCAGGGCCACATGAGGCAAAGACATGAACGCAGCATTGTCTCTATCAAATAGGATGAAGAAGAAATGAAAGCACTCTTCAATCCCAACAACTCCTCAATATCATTTGACAACGCGAAAAGAAGACGAAAAATGTAAATTCCGTAATCAAATGCCAGCGTGATGCCAATCCAATGTACAAACCTGAAGGTGAAAATTATAAAGTCATCTCACTTTAGCTCAACTAAGTATTCAATAAGTTTCGAGAATGCATAGTCATTGAAATATTGCGGGAATACCAAGGGTGCTTTTGTTTATAAGATCAACCATCGACCAACTTTTTAATGAGGAGCTAGTCCTGGGAATTGCTGGGAGTTCAATGTTGATGTCAGCAAAATTGAATCTGCATCTTTCCAAACGTTCTGCCTCAGATCAAGCTTGATTTTACATTGAGGCGCATTTAAGTATAACACCCCCGAATTTTTTTCTCACTTAGTAATCACACCCAAACCATAAGTCTTTTGCCACTTCTATGCGCCTTGATCACTGTAAAAATCATTGGTGCAATTGCAGCACTGCTAGTCAATGTGAGACTGCAAAGAGTGTCGTCTATCGATGAAAAAAGCCAAAAGTTGCTAGGGACCTGATTAGCTGATAAGGGATAGCACTTCGAAGTTATTTTTCGTGAATAAACTTTTCCAAACGAGATGTTGAATTATGTGAGCCAAACATTTACAGCCATTTACGGTCATTTTCACGCAATGATTGAAGTAAATTCATCTGCACACATGTCGGTGTGTCACCTGTCACCGTTGTGTCTTTGGTAGCACAGTGAGTGAGTACAATTATTGGCTGTATGCTTTCATTGTCCTAAAAGAAGCAATGTTTCATGAATGGAAAACGTTAAGGTCGAAATACAATACTGCGTGACGGCGATGCGTGAATGTGTTGCGATTTTCACTCGACGTCACGCAAGGCATTCAATTTACAATGCACGCGATGCGAGGAACAAATGTCAAATAGGTGACGTTTCAAATGAAATTGTTTTTGATTTTTTAAAAGTTTTGAATTTGCATTTTTCCTTCGTCTAGCAAACAATAGCCTCTACAAGGATTAACGAAATTTTCATTCAAAATCCATTCAGAATAACCCTAGAACTTAAAAACTAATTAATGCGTTTGAATTTCAATTTTTATTTAAGCGCCATATTGCATCTGACAAACGTCACGCACCTCGTTGCGAGGAATTTTCGTTTTTCCGAATATTTCCCGCCTCGCATCGACGCATCGCAATCATTGTACGATGTCGCATACAAATGCATGTTACGAAAAGTGCTTGACAATTGCTGCCAGACTCTCGTCGCGCTCTCGTATCGCAGTCTCGCAATATTGTATTTCGGCTTTAACTCATGTCTTTCAAATCGTTAGCATGCGTTAATATTGCCTTAAAACATGTCACGCGCGCAGCCTTGTTTACAACGCCATTCTAACAAATGTATGTCGGGCACATCACACAACAGCCACATACTTCCTATGACTGACGATGAATCTGACGCTGTGGAATACTACGCAAATGATAGAATAGAAAATGAGAGAGAACTAATGAGTAATGAGTTGATCGTTTCGTTCAAGACTCGTTTAATTTGCCATATGCCACTTTTCTTAACTTGAGACTAAAAGAAAGAAGAACGTGCTGTCGTCCACTTATTTTTTAATTTTTTAAAGTTTACGAATCATTGTCAAGATTCTAACATTTTCAGTCCTATTTAACGAGTTACCAACATGGTCATGATGAACCACGCTTTTGCAATTGAGGAAGATTGTAAGCAAACCCTACACATTGGATCGAACATGCCACGATTTTTCGGTTCTGGTTCGTGTGGCAGCTTTTTTAACGATGATTAAGCTTTGGTTGATGACCATAAAGCCATGATTCGTCCCTAGTTATGACGGGAGATAATTCGGGTCGAACGGAGTCCAAGAGCTGCTTAGCAACGGTAATATGATGCTGTTATTGGTCGTAATTGATCGATTTCGGTACAAATTTCATGGCAACCTGTCTCAAGCTGAAGTTATCGTTAAAAATCAAATCGCATGAGCTAATCGATGTGTTTAGCTCCTTTACAACTTTTCAAACGTCAATTCGACAGTTGGGCAATCCTATTTTCTTCACTTTATCAATGTTTTCGTCTGTTGTTGCCGTGCTCGGGCCACCGACACGCAGTTCGTCGTTCAATTTTCTCAGCCCTGAGAAAATTTTCTAACACTGATGAACATTGTTTTGGGCCAAGGTAGCTCTACAATATGCCAGACTGAGCACTTAAAGTTGTTTTCACACAAAATTTGAGACAGAATCTTTTGTGTATACTTCGGAATAGTGGAAAATCGAAAGCAAGCCAAAACACGTCCGAGCTGTCAAAAATTAACTGGAGATTCAAAATGGCGGACCTTGTCAGCATGGAATGGTAAATTTCTATCTGATTTGGGGTCTTATGCATTTTGATAAAAAGCATTTTGATTGTTATTAATATTACCAAAAATAAAAAGGAAAGTTTACAAATACAAATAATTTCAATTAAACAATTCTAGCTCCTTGGTTGAATCCCGTTAGACCGGGAATTCGGTAAAAATTTAAGTGAAAAGTCAAATTGATAGACGAAGTTTTCATCACTGGTTCACAGTCAGCTGTCTGAAGCCAATTAAGGCACTATTCGTACCCAGATGTACCACACCCAAATAGTCAGATGTATGGCGACAATTTATATGAAAGCTGTGTATTTCTTATGACTGTGGTGGATCATACATTGAAAAATTTGCGAGCCTGCCGATTTCATGCTTGTTTTTCAGTCTAATTTTATCAACGGTGCACGAGAAATAAGTTTCCGGAGAGAAATGTTTAGGTCGGAAAGTTTTTTTGTGAGAGAAATGTATAGGTCAGCAAACGTCAGCGCTCACGTTTCATTTTCAAATGCAGTGGTATGCAGTTCAAATGCAGAAGTTTACATAGATAAGTTTCTCGTTATTATAGCAAGTATTAGAGTAGAAAATGTGATTTTTCGTTTCTGACGTGTCCCCAATGACATTTGTGATATTTACTTCTTGGGCAATTATTAATCCATCAAGCGAGAAAGTCCGTTTGCAGCTTTGTATATAATGTCCCTTTGCTTTGCGGCAATTGAATCACTTAATCTCAAGTTCAATCATTCTTCAGTTTGTGCTCATCTTCAACTGTGTCATCTATGGTTATTGCCAGTTAAATGTCATCTAAAGACTTCACTAGCTGGAATATTGAAATTTTCTAATAAGCAAAAACTGTGGACCAGGTATCCTAAACCAGTTTTTGGGCTTCTGTTTGTCTCTCGATTCATTTGATTAATTATGACACTGTTTATTCAAAAGGAAAAAAGCCAGTCAAAATTTACGGCAATACTTCGAGCTATGTCAAATCCAACGGCCCAAAGCGAAATGTTAATGTGACGTTATGTGACATTAGATGAAAAGGTGACATAAGTAAGTTAATAAAAAGTAAAGTAAAGTAAGTTAATATTATTCATAATGGACCGATGCAATAAACATTATAAGAAGAATCTTTTTGCTTCGTTACTTTTCACACATTTGAGATAGAGTCTAGCTTCCATGCCTACCATTTGTATCTTCCTTGCGCTGCCTTCCACTCCCCCTATTGGCTCCAGATCATATCCTTCAAAGTTAATTAACTGAAACTTTAACACACGTATACAAATTTTCACATACTTGTCTTTCTGATGAAACGGACATCAGTCTCTTTTTCGAATATTGCTTAAAAAAGCGTACTCAATTCATTCAGTTCTAATAGGAAGAAGGACAATATGTATCGGCATTAAAATATAGAACAAAAGGGTATTACTAAGTTCTAGCGCGGTAACGCATTTTCCGACACAAAGGATATCCATATTCAGAACTTAATTACAATTTGAATGGACGTACACTAAATGAACTTTGAGTGAGCTTTCAAGGGTTTGTAGAAGAACTTAATATAATAAATTAATGTACGACAGTCTCATACGGTCCCGTAAATATTCCGAAGGAATTTCAACCTTTATTGAATTTAATTACTTTATTATTCAAAACATTTCATTTTCCACAGTAGGAGTATAATTAACCACGCACATCGAGTCATTGATGTTTACACCTTTACTATAAGAAACAAATGAAAATCGCTCCAATGTAGATTGCATTTCGCGAACAGTCGCAACAGCTTAACACGAAAGGACATTCTTCCGTTGACTACAGTCTGTTGCAATGTCTAGAATGGGTTAGTGTGGGGTCTGTGGGGTTGTTGTTATGTGGTTGTCCCTCGGAACCGATAAAATCACGAGGATTCAACAGGTTAGGTTCAGTCTGCCGCACAAAGTCCCTGTGTACGGATCCTTCGGATTTGTGGTTGAACGGTGGCAGTTCCCGTTGGGAGTTAGTCCTGTTTCAGTCTGATTGTTGTATGTCTAGTTTAAAGTGCGTTGATTATGTGAATGTGTTTTGAAATTTCAAATGATATTTGAATAAACTTACGGGAAACAAGGAAATAAGCTAATCCTTCACCCTTGACTCTTTGAATAGTTTGAAGACAGTGCTTGATAAGTGAAAAGAAACAAGTTGTTAAAGTAAGTTTGTTTCTAAGTGAACTTAAGGAATTCATAAGGACGTACATCTAATATTGTGACTAAGGGTTTCCCATTTATGTAAGTTTATAAAGTTAATATAAATGTAAAATGTATTTAAGTTTGAGATATTAATTACTAATGTAATGTAATTACTAATTTTCATATTCAATTCGTGTATTGAATATGAAACAGGAAGAATTCCTTGAAAAAAGTATTTCATTAGTTCTTCGTTTTAACATGTGAAATTGTCAATGGGCAAAACTGATATTTACGGTCTCTTAAATTTTCCTGATCCTTTATCCAATTGTTATTATTTAAATTTAAATATTTAAAGGATCTATCATTAGAGAAGATTTTTTTTTAGAATTAAAAAATGTTTGATTAGAAAGCTAAAACAATTTTTAAGAATGCGATAAGTAAACTCTAATTTCTGAGAGTAACTTTTAAGGTCCGCCGGGCCACTTATAAGGAGGCATTCTTTTTCGCAAGAACGCGTCCTGGATATTCGTAGCAATCATCACTTCGTTCGGAATCGTTATAATGTTTCTCTCCATATGTGGGGCTTTTATAACTGAGAAGTAAAGAACGACATGGGGTCATGTCGTTCTTAAGGAATTCGTTAAGGGAGTCCTTCCTTCCGTATTGTTAAGGAAGAATCTTATTTTCGAGTCGAATAGATGTACAAAAACAGGAAGGAAGCTGCAAAGCTCCCTAAATAAAGTGTGTTTTTTCTGATAAATAAAATACAGAAATAAATTACGGATAAAATGTTTTAATTGCCATGAAAATGGTTTTACTCGTTTACTTTCGGGCATGTTAGCTTCACGGCTGATGCGGAGGAAATCTAAACGACACGTCCAATGTTAAGTTACTCTAACCAAAAATTGGAGGCATATCTCGCTAATAACACGGTTAATGTTGTCTTCCAAATGGTCAAACGTATCGGGCTTGGCGGGGTAGACGAGTGATTTGGTATATTAAGTCACAAGATCTTGCAGCTCAGGTCACCGGTCGAAAATGAGAAATTATGCACTCGTCGAATACCCCTTTCAATAAGTCGCGTGTCGTGCCATTCTGTTGAAACCAGACGTCCCCTGCATTGCGGCGAGTCAATTTGAAAACTACCTGTGGTTGCTCATCCCTACGAATGCAGCAGTTTTGTTTATTGACGTAGCCATCCAACCAGAAATGATATTTATCGCTAAGTGATTCTTTTTTTATGAAACTCGGAATCGAATTCATTGTTCTGATGGACAATTATGTGGGCTATAAAACTGACGGAGAGCGCAATGAGCTGCTCGAACTGAACCGTTAGTTTCGAATAAATCTGCACAATTTGCAGACGTTGCTCAGGCGTCAACCTATTTATAATAAATCAGCAAACCAAACTTAGCAGAAATTGCATGAAAGCTGTCCCACCATATACAGCGCTGAAAAATATTGCCAACTTAAATTCTTTACCTTTTAAAAGAACACTAATTATTTCTTTCGACTAAGAGACATACAGGAATATTTAAATAAAATACCACAGTGACGTGTTATCATACGATTTCATTAGATTTCAGCTTTTCTAGGATTAAACTTCCGAGACAAATCACAATACAAATATTATTCAATCTTGCCCAATAAAGGCATTCTTGGGGATATTGATTTTATTTATCACTGCAATAAAAAAATAATAAAAGGTTCCTTTATTTGGATGGGTTGGGACCATTTTAAATTTGATTACTAATAAATTTTCACATGCCCGTTTGGTAAGGAAAAATTCCATAGATTCGCTGTGACAATTCGTTCTGGATATTGCTCATCCTTGATAAAATTTTCGGCTAGAAAAGACGTTTTATGGATAGAATTGAAAAAAAATTTATGGCTTTAATTTCTCATAAAACAAGGACATGTATGTTTTATATATTCATTCATTTACTCCGTTTCACACTGAAGAGATGGAAGGAGGTATAATATCGAAACGCTTTCAACGACAGGGTGGGTTTCAATTCGGAAGATGTCCTTATCCATTCGAAAGTATTTTGTATGATTCATAGCAGAGGGCACTTTCAGCAAGAAAGATTTGTTGGTCGAAATAGTGTTGATCGATATTTTTAAGTCGATCAAATTGTAGCTTTAAAATAAACTTCAAGTTCGTAGTATTTTTATATTCACAACGTAATTTAACGGTGCGAATCGTTTTCATGTGTGCAATATGTTTCAACTAGTCTTGAGAAAATCATGGAAATAAAAATCGCAAATTATAGAATGTCCCATTTTCAGCAATACATTACCACCTATTGCATTTAGACTTTCTTTCAACTATACCTAGACTTTTTTAAGGTTTCCAAAACGTGAAATATTCCTTTTATTTTGTTCAAAGAAAAGCATTATCATCTGAATCATTTACTAAAGTTTGAATATTCTGAAAATTTGATGAACAAGGAATTAGTTTCATATTTTTGGAAATCGGACACAGCTTTGATAGAAGATTGTGTTGTTTTTTGGAAAAAGGATCTTTTTCAATTTCTTACTGAAATCTGTGCAACTCAGTTAACCGGATACATGGGATGGGCCAAAGGATCGGGGAATTATAAGGGGTACCCAGACTATCAGATAGACTAGTGGATCAAATTTGAAGTGAAAAGAATGGAGAAGCCTTCGTTGGTCTACTGAGTTGAGACACGGGGATTGGCATAGATTTATCGATGCCAATAAATGAAGAACATTAAGTTCTTCAAATCTGAATTTTTTAACACTGTTCGAAAAACATCGAGAAAGAATTGAAATTTATCAACACGACTAACACCAAAAACAAGAGGGTGAATTATTGGAACAATGAACTAGCGCAGGCACCGAAAAAAGGAATGCTGTTTCAACGACCGGCATTAACTAACCTTTAAACTGGTAATAGCTCTTTGCCTTTTTATATTCATTCGTCCATTTGTGGCCTGTGTCGTTGTTGTCGTTCCTATTTTATTGCAAAATATCAGTGTGGAAGACTCTGGTCGTTATCATGGTCCCAAAGATATCTCTGGAACGTAGGGACATTACGCAAGGGTTGACATTAGCCCTAATAAGGAATAGGCGTTAAGCGTCAACGCAGTGTTAATCGAGTGTTCGCTTCAACCAACTCTTGAGCATCAACACATGGGTGCGAGCTTCGAATATACTTGCTTGTTGGCCAGGATTTTATCCTCACGAAGAGGGTATGACAGTTTTATTGGATCGTTCACGAGCGAGTTTTACTTCGTCGGTACTTGATCCAAAATATCTCGACAGCTCATAGAAATCATTGGTCGATCTATTTTGTATTGAAAAAAGAGGGTCCTCATCTGCTGAAAAGACTGTAGGGAAATCTCTATTTTCTTGAGTGTGTGAGCGCAGCGCTCCTTAAAAATAATTTCTTCTAGGAATAGTCTTTCTGTACCTTATACAGCTGCGTTAAGTATTCATTCGGGGCATGAACTATAAGCAAAGTCTGAGGAATGAAGAAATTTCAAAATCAACTAGAAGACAGAAGAGAAAAGAAAGCATGGAGTACCTTTAATTTCGAAGGACTGAATAGGTTACGCCCACGAAGTGGAGCTTTGAAAAGAGATACGTGCGAAAATAAGAAGAACCCACGAGAAGTGCGAGAACCCACCGAAAATAACGGATTGGTATATCAACCAGCATTTATACCCTTCAAAGTATTCATCAGTGATGGCGCTACTTACAGTGTTGGGCAGGATAAATAGAGATCGAGGCAACAAAAGACGAGGTCGCGACAACTTTGATTGAAAGGGCTAAAGGATTGATAAGAGTGGTGGTAAAACTCTGAACCAAGCATCTCAATGTGATCTTCTTCAATGTAATCTCTGGAAAGAGGAAAATCGATTGAGTCGCTGAAATGTAAATGAATTATAGATTTTTAGTTTTGATTGAATCATTGGGGCTCAAAACTGCATGCAGTTGCACTTACAACACTTGCATTTGGCAAAGCATATAGCAGTGAGCTAAATACGTCCTAGTCCTAGTATGATGCCGTAGATGCATAGTAGAATTTATTTTTCTCATTCCAACTTAAATGTAGGATACATCATAGGATAGATTTCTGAAAAACAGTTCATACGGCTATGTATAGATACTATGCCTATAAATATGCTCTAGCTGTAAACCTAGCACATAGTTCCCTTAAAAAGAGTCAGAGATGAACTCAGGATATTTGTCCATTAAATTCTCCATTTTCCATCCTTTCTCAATTTATTAATTAGAATTCAAGTCATTTTTACTTGAATGATTGAATGTAAATTTAGTTCACTCAAAGCATCCCTTCGGTCATACTGCACCAAGCCAAGGGAAAAGGATGTCTTTTCAACGACAATTCCAAATGATTTTCAGATCTAATTAATTGCGTCATGCGAGTATTTTTCTGAATCTGAATTACTTTTCACCCTTAGCATGAAACAAGCCTCATCGATTGCAATTTCCACTCTTATACACTCTTGATATGCAAATCAGTTGGAATATTTTCGAGCGCCCATAGGCAGTCGAATCATTCCAAAGCTCATACATATGAATAAGTCAAATGGGAAAAGTTGAATCCTTAATCGGCTCGAACGAATAGCGAAGCTTAAGTTTGTATTTGCACTATTATGCCATAAATTGCAAGTTTCACTGTGTTTTTTCATATTTCACATTCAGTATGACATCTAAAAAAGTTTTTGATATTATTTTACTTTCTTTAGTTGCTTTTTCTCATATTGATAACACATTTTTTTAAGTGTTGTTGCCCAAAAAGTTATGTGAGTTTTTTTTGACCCGTGGAAATATTAAGGATGACTTTCCCTGTCGCGATTTTATGTGGTGCCTATGAACACATCTTTAAAAGTAAAAGGATCTTATAAAAGGTGTGAAAGGATCTTATTTATCGCAAACCGAAGACAATATTCTAATACCTATGGAGTCCGCCTCGTGCAAATGTTATTCCATCAAAGTAACTCGTAATTTCAAGAATTAAAACATTTATTCCCTAACGACACAAATTTCCTGTCGATTTGACGTTTCCCTCCGAAGTATGAGCAAAGGTTTGTTTAGCCTCTAACATTTACTTCAACCACTGGCCGCTCACTCACAGTTCTGCTGGAAGTTCAAGTTTTCGTGGAGACATTTCTCGCTAGTGAAGCATTAATAAAAGAAATTTTCGAATATTAGACAGTGCACTAGGGGTGTTGGCCATTTTTATGGACACGACTTGCGCGAGTTACGTCTACGACGTCCACGTGACCCAGGAAACACATTCATCATCATCATGCATCAAACCCATCATAATCAAGTCCACGTGACCCAACAGTCAACAAAATTTCACTTTCTTAAATTACTCAAGCTCACAATTTGTAAAATGATGAATGAACTTAAAAATATGTATTTCACAATAACTGTAATAAGAACTATCCGTTCAAGGCAATGAATTTTGGCCACATGCGCTTAGCTTAGCAAAATTCAAAAATGATAAAAGCCCACAGGAATTGGAATATGGGGCATTAAGTATGTAAATTTGAACGAAGCAAGGTGAATAATGCGATTTTTTATAGAACTTTGTTTTTATCGGCCTCACAAAGGGAAGACACGTAACTCGCGCGTCCATACGAAAGCCCAAACTTTCATTAAAATTTCGCTATTGCTCATTACGATGCGTTTATGGGCGTGAGAAGAGGCTTGTGGGCCTGTTATCACGTACGAACTGATTATGTGTTTCAAATATGCGATATATGGTTGAACACGTGGCAGTCCGCCCGACTCCATTTGTAACCATTTTTGGAAAAAGCTTAACAGTTTTTCAACCTTTTTTCAACCTGTGTAAAATATGGTCAAATTTTTTAAAAGGCACACAAAAGCCCTCTAATGTTTTAAAACTGAATCTCAAAAATAATATATTGAAAAATAAAAGTAATTTTAACGTTGTTTCTGGTGATTGTGAATTATTTGATGAGTTTGAAAACCCCTCGTAAGATCACACGTTTACCCGTAGCATAATATTTAGGATACTATCTTAAATTTTCGGAGGAAAGGCCTCCACACTATAAATATCCAGTCGATGAAGTATGTCCTTGTATGTCAACCACTGAGGCATGTGGAAGGAAATGCAAGATATTGTGACTCGTATTTGCATCGTGTTGTTCAAGATAGTGACGTCTTGCTTGTATCCCACGTGTCTTCGGAGGTAGATAATGTTATGGTCTCAGGCATAGAGAGCAAGGGATATCACCCCTACAATTACTAACACCGACAAATCGGAGCTCAGGTATTAAGCTGACATCGACAGTGTTCCTCGCCTTGCAATTGATAGCTATGATATATTGGTTCAACTGGGTCCCAATGGTCGTATATCAGCTTCGAATGTTATGGGTCCAGGGCGTGCGGGAGATGTGGATACCGAGTAAATAATTGAAAAGTCCACGGCAACATTTCCTCTGGTTGAAAAACCAGAGGATATATTCTTCTTCTCATCTTCTTCTTCTATTTTCTGAACGTTAACGTCATTATGAAGTCAAGGAATAGTTCAAAGGGTATGGGAGGCATGGCAAACTGTCTCTAAGGCAGTAAGGAACAACTTACAATATTTTGCATGAAAAGTTGCACAAAGGAAAAGAACCTTTTGTTACCTGATGGGCACCGCGATTGCTCACGATGAACAACAGGCATGGCCGCCTGGCCATGGACTGGCATTGCCAAGAAAGTGTATTCCTGTCTCTAAGTAAAGTCCTCAGCAGTTTTGCGAAGAGTCGACATCGTTATTGATTGATGTATCATTACGTATGAGGCTATGAGTGATGGCTACAATTGTTTGATCGGCGAGAAACAACGTAGCAAAAATTGAAAAGGCAATAAAAGAGTGGCCTATTTGGGCGAATTCAAATTGAATCATAAAGAAACACACCATGTTTTGCTGAAAAACCGAATTGTCTCTCCATAACTTCTTAGCACATGAAAATCTGTCCCGGAGTGCATGAATTACTCCTAAAAAATGGCACATATAACAACCCCAAGCACTCGATCTTTTCGTTTCCAAATATGAAGACAATTTTGATACTAATCTCCGGGTTTATCTACTGCTCCATTCTATTCTCTATTCTCTCTCGAAAACACATTAATTAGATTTCAGACATATAAGCTCTAACTTTTTGCAAAATTCGGTGGAGTAAGCTAGAGAAATCGATGATTATCATACCACATATGATAAAAAGTATTCCTGCGGATCACACACGTATTCCTATATCTGTGCGTGTCCCTTCTTGATAAACATGGTTAGACTTCAACTTAAATCTCCACTTTATCCTTGTTTTTCAATAAGTTTTAAAATGGTGTAATTCGTGATATTTCCATGTTATTGAGATATATTATACCTCTAGAGGTTATGATGAGTTTCAAATGACAGTTCTACAGATCCGTTTTGACAGCATTGGGTCTTTGTCTTCCTCTCCCAACTGTTGTTTAGATAGACATATAATCGTAAACCTTTTCTCTTCTAGGAGTTGATGTTAGCATCAAAAGCGTCTGACATCTGAGAAACGTTGCCATCTTCCATTGTTTTCCTGCTTGCGAACCTTGAGCTTTGCAAAAGCACCCGTTTTGTTTTTCGAAGCTCGATCTGACCAACCGTTCTATTTTTCCACAAAGGCCAAGTTGATGTCTCGTCCTTTCTCGCCTCTCTTTTTTAAAGTCATTCATATCTTCTATTCTGAAGGATTGAGTGAAGCAACTACTCTGGAGAGCTCTAGAGAAACAGAAGACGAAGTTTTTATAACTTATTTGGTTACGTTGTATTTGATTGGAATACTCAATTGGTGTTTCTTCAGACATTGGATTATATTTGTGTAACTGGGAGGGCTGGACGTCACAAACAAAGATCTTTATTGTGCTTTTGTTTCCGGTGTACCAGCTCGATCACTTCAAAAATATCAATCTTCCTAAGAAAGTCAATGTTCGTCTTTAGCTTCGGATGTCGTATTCCATCTTTGACAAGGAAGTGGCTTCCTGGGTTAGTTTTGGCTTCCAAACCCATTTTCCTGAGCTGTCCACTGAGCGAGACCACTTTTCCTTGCTCATTCGAGTGCTAGATGGAGACTACTCTCTGCATAGCAGTTAAAAACAAAACTTCACGTTGCTTCCCCTATAAGGAGTTCCAGTTGTCTTCGTATCATAATCGCTGCCTTTGTAACATAATGGGATTATTGTTGGTACCAGCTTCTGTGAGGAAAGGCATTTCCGACTATGATATGTTGGAATTTGGAATATTCCATCGTTCATCAATTATGGAAACGAATGCTACTTATGGTTTTAATATTGTCGATAAAAATCAAAAGAAGGATCTTGATATTGAACATAACTCAATAATTTGAACTTTAACTTCCTTCATACAAATCTTCTTGTGCAAATCCAATTGAATCACTCGAAGTAAATTGATTCCCTGTTCCTTGGGTCAGAACGTATTGAACCCAAGTTAAAAAGGAAGTGGTGCGAACTTGCATCGAACTAATCTTTTACTTGCAACGCTAACTTGTTTGTTTTAAAATGTCCAAGGAGAAACCTTGTTATTTTCAGTAGCGCGAAAATATGGAAAAACTAAAATACTTCGCCCTCGTAAAATTGCAACATGAAAGTGTAGCGATGAAGTAAGGATGCTCATCGTGCTGGAGATTGTTTGAATATCTTTCGTCAACATTATGGATGAAGATGCACTTACTTACTGCACTGTTTGTCAGTAGATTTCTCGCGGTAAACATATGTGGAAATGATGAAAACATTGTAATAAAACTGGTTACCATTTGCCAACTCAATCTCAAACTATGACTGCCAATTGAAATTTTATGATTTATGTGCCCTTATTTGGTTGCATATCAATAAGACCTTGGTACTAACCGAGTACTTAATTTATTGTTAGGTAGAGGATACAGGACTGTGTCCTACATGAATTTAAATGGATTGTTATTTTAAAAATTACCTTTTTTTGAAGTCTCGAATTTTCAATTATTTTTTAATTACTATAGCTGACAGAGTTTGTGGATCCCGAATTGGATCCTTTAGTAGAGATGATTCCGAATATAAAGTTAAGAAAAATGAAATTATATTCGCTGGAATAAAACGCGTGTGTTGTTTTTCTATTCTCCTTTTTCATTAATATTAATTCTATTCCTTTATTATTAGTTTTCCTTTATTTTTTCTTTATTTTAATCCTTTATTTTTTTATTCCTCTATTTTTAATTTAATTTTATTATTGACTTTGGCAAGAATAAGTAGGCGAGAAATACGAATTGTAGATTTGCCACATTATTCAATTTGTAGATTCGCTAAATTCTCCACATTTCAAAAATGATTTGTAAAGCCTATTCGCAGTTTTAATGTGATCAAATGCTAAAAAAGAACAAAATGACGTCATTTTGTGCATTTTTTTGTTCTAATTTACCATACGGGATCGACATTCGATTGGAATATTCGGCGTTCATCAACGATGAGTTGACATCCTGAATTTTTACTGGTCGCGCTCGCCATGATTTACCCGAATGATATATGGTCTGATTTAAATAATTATCAAAAATAAGCGCATCAGCGAAGCAAACTAAATTTTTTCAGTTGGTGGCAAGGTTTTCATCAGGGCGTCCTTTTCTCTGAACGTCACAAAGCGTTCCATGGCGTCGCACTATTTCGTTGCACTCTTAACTTCACCGGTATTGTGTTTTCGAAGCTGATCTTATACACTTTGGTGCTGATGTTTTCCATTGAAGGTGATCGTAACCTTTCGTGGGATTAAAGGCCGAAATACAATACTGCGAGACGACGATACGAGAGCACGACGAGAGTCTCGCAGCAAATGTCAAGCAGTTTTCGTAACATGCGTTTGTATGCGACATCGTACAATGATTGCCATGCGTCGATGCGAGGCGGGAAACATTCGGAAAAACGAAAATTCCTCGCAACGAGGTGCGTGACGTTTGTCAAATGCAATATGGCGCTTGAATGAAATTTGAAATTCAAACGCGTTAATTAGTTTTTAAGTTCTAGGGTTATTCTGAATGGATTTTGAATTAAAACTTCGTTAATCCTTGTAGGGGCTATTGTTTGCTAGACGATGGAAAAATGCAAATTCAAAACTTTTGAAAAATCAAAAACAATTTCATTTGAAACGTCACCTATTTGACATTTGTCATATGAACATTATTGTTCCTCGCATCGCGTGCGTTGTAAATTGAATACGTTGCGTGACAATCTCGTCGTGCTCACGTATCGTCGTCTCACGGTATTGTATTTCGGCCTTTATTGAAAATCATGTTCGACAGCACTTCGTTGAGTGTCGTTAGTGATGTGTTAATCTCTTAGATGAACTGCAGTCGATCGTGTATTTAGTTTGTTTTGGTTTTTAAACAAAAAGTAGCAAAATATTAGCCTTTATTTACTGTAAGATGATATTTACGGAGAAGATATACAATTTGTCAGATTATGGTCCGATTGTGTGTTAGCATTAGCTTTTTCTTATTTTTCGGAAGAAATGGCTTCAACATCTAGATGAACCGCTTTTTAAATTTTGACGTGCAAATCAACGTTTCGAATTATTTCAGGCTCTCAAAACAAAAAGCTTCTCATTGTTGGGAATCTTGCGAGAGCCATCGCCCGTTTCATCCTGAATTTTAGAATATAAAATCAAAATACAAAATCAAATGCAATTAATTTTTTTTACAAAAAAATCTGTTTAATGTCAGCTCACTAGACTCATTTGTCCCGAAGAAAGGGAAAAGTCTGCTTGTAGTTTCATTGATGACCCATTTGATGGAGTCTTAAGAAAGCCCTAGTTGATTTGAACTTCACTTGGTTTCTAGTATTATTAAATCACCTTATTTTTCCAATGTAAGCTGCGCAGTAGTTAGGGCATTCAATTCAATAAATGCACAATCTTCAAGGTGGTCATTGCTCACCTTTTTTGGATTAAAGGATACTTCTGAGCTAGTTTTTACTATCAATTCCATAAGTCGTATGAATTTATATTGTTGGAAGTTCATTGTAAGTTGTTCGGCAGGACATTCCTGCTCAATGATTTTTCACAGTGGATTAGATTACAGCGTGGACTCTTTCCACACTTTTGAAAAACTATAATTTTTCTCTAGGATGCTCTGAAATTTTTCCTTTTTGAAGCTGGAAATCTATTTAATATCCCACTGTGTAAGATTTACTCTATAATTTTTTCTTTTCCTATCCCCGCCCGTTTTGAAAAGATTTTTGCGAAGTTGGAATGAATTTCAAAGGAAGAAACAAGATTTGGAGCAGGACACATCACTTTTAGACCTTATCCAGTGATTTCTTCAGGCTTGGTTGAATTTATAAGTCAATTTATATTTATATTTATTTAAGGACCTAAGTTTGAACAAACAGCAACAGCAACTGCCTGACAATAAAAGTTACCCAGAAAATATTCAGTCAATTTGTCTTCACACCATTCGTTTTGAAATCATCAAATTGCGACCAGAATAGGCACCTGCTTTCACCTGAATACGCTTTTCTATTCTCTACGCAAAATTTAAGGTTTGCCAGCGCTTCAAAGTTCAAAACTTATTCAGGTCTCCCAATCCTGTCGTTCAAATGAATCTAGTTTATCTACAGTTTCTACGCTAGTTTTCTTGTTTCTAGTTTATCTACAGTTATTTACGCTTCTCTATAATCCAAAAAACTCCAAAGTTTTAATTCCTTACTACCTCATTTAAGTGGGGTTGAACTTCGCAAAGGAGGACAAGGTTATGCTCAGACACGGAGATACTATTCGCATTGGATTCAGGGCTATTTACTATTCATACTATTCATAAAGTGACGACATATTTACCGTAACAGGACGTCAGTGCAATTGGATCAAAAAGGGCGTGCAGGGTCTTTACAAAGTCAAGTCCTTTCATCTAGTAATAACTGCTCCTCGTCTGACTCCAGCTCGCATACATTTTATGATAAAACTAAAAAATAAATGTGAGCATACGATGCCTTCTGCTATACACGTACGAAGGAAGTTTTTTTTCTCAAACATCTTAGGATACGGCTATAGAGCCCGGGTAATTTATGCTTAACGTATAAGTGAATGGGAAGACCCAGGAAACGCTTACGAGAATAAATAATAGTCACTTGGGTCTTGCGATCAGAGACTGCGGATCATTGCATCACACATGGGAGATGAAGACCGTAAAGGGGCTACAGATGCTATTGTAGGAGCCTTTCTAAGCCTCACTAACTAGTTATTAATGGATTTTAGCAGAGTATTCTATTATCTGCAGGATTTATCATTTCTAATTAAAATCGATTGGGTCTAGAGACCAGCCCTCTTACCACACTAATTTTTCTGTAAACTTCGTATTCAGAGCTGTCTTTATTCTTTCAACGTTCACCCTCATTACCAATTTCACTGGAAGCCCTCGATGAATCGACTTTTTTCCGAGGGTTCAACACTCAAATTTTAGTCTTCAACACCAGAGGTGTCATTGAATGGGTATAAGAATTTAAGAAGAACCACTTTCTGCAATCATTATTGCTCAAGATGCTAGACAGACGCAGTAGGACAAACAGATAATGTGTTCTTCACAAACTCATACTTTTCCCTTTGACTTTCAGGTTTGCTCCATTCGCAATCAACTTTGCTATAAGGGACTGCACTTCTGAGCCGACTTACCCATACTTATACATTATTACACTTATACCCACAAAGCCCCCTGGCTTTTCTTTGTTTGCCAAGGGACACCGGCTCAGAAGGTTTAATTAAAACATTTTCTAAGGTTTATCCTGAAATTCCTCACATTGTGAACAGTCCCATCTTCCAATTTTTTCCTGTTTCCTATTGTTTAAAATTCTTTTGAAACGGAATTTATCCCAGATTACATCGAAGAATTGTTTGGTTTAGGCTCACGGCCTCAAGAAAATCAAATGCAATTCAGATACTTATCTCACCACAATTATTCTACTTCCCGTCATTACACAAGACTGTTTCATTTTATGATTGATTGAAAATGATCCAAAAACGCATCGAATTCCTATTAGTTTAATATTCTTCATCAAACGGAAAATATGGACAGAATGAGTGCGTCGCAAAAGTCTGTTACATATCAAGAATAGAATTACAATGAGAAAATGAATTCCACGAATCGAATCAAACAGAATCATTAATTATTATGATATAAGTTTGTAATAAAACGGCTTTCGATCGTATCTTTTAAATAGATTTTCATTTTTTGTATACTTTATCACATTTTGGAAAGACTTTGAAATAATTTGTTGGATTTTTTTGGCCTCTCCAGGGTATTTTCAAGTTTTGCCCTAAGAGCAATTACAACAACTGCCGAGCGATTTTCAGCAATTTCGACAGAAATTGAGTCCTTGAGAAAAGTAAGCAGAGTTAATTGCGAGTCAAACAACATTTCTAGCTTTAACGTTTGCTGTGCCTTGGTATCTCGAATAAATTTGCTTTCTGTAGCTCGGGGTGATAAATTCACAAAGATAAAAAATAAAAAAAACCAAATAGCGTTGAAGTCCTCTGAACGCGCAGATATAACCAACACGTACGAGTATGTTGAATCTTAATTTAAGCTTTACATCCCGATATATTTACTCGTGGAAATCCTCATGTTGATACGTTTCATCCACTGAAAATTCGGTTAACAGCGAGCCCAATTTATATTTGGTCACGTGTAAAATAAATTTTGTCCTGCCGATAAATTTTGTGATTTTTAAATGGTAGGAATCTAGGAATCGCTGGCAATTAAGCAGGACAATGAAATTCTAATTGAAATTGATGCGAAATAGCTTAACATGTTTGGTTCGACATCATTAGAATTGGTGAATTCAACAAAGCAATTATTTTGATTGGAATCTATTTGCCTAGAGTCCTGTTTAATGTGACATCTTTGATTGGATTTAAGTCTCTAAGGACATGCAGTTACTAGCTGATATTTCCTAATTAGATTCCAGCAGCCTATCGAAATGGCAATGCGTAGAAAATTGTCTTGTAATTGAAACATACAAATCAATTGATGGATGTGTATTGCGATTAAATATTTATGATATAAATTGTCCAATATACCAGAATATGCCTCTGAGTCCCAGAACATCTGTTGGTTATTGTTTTGTTTAGAAAAAGTAAATAGAGTTTGTACCCAGATATCAGTCGTAAAGGCTTGAATTCCTTGTTAAGTAAATAGCTGAGAGTTTTGATTCAACTTAATTGCAGTGCAGCAAATGCATTGTAAGACGTAAGATAAGAATGACTTAATAGAACAAAGAACAATTGACATAAGTTCTGCCAAAGATTTTCAGGAAATACATTGCCTGCTTCATATCAGTGCTTACTGACCTGCAATTTACCCTTTTTGTCTTATTCGTATAAGGCCGTATCGTATCAAGGGAACGTTACATGTAATATATTATAAAGTGAAGCAATTTTAAGGATTTGCCTTAATTATCATTGAAATTAGTGTCATGTTTTGGGTTCAGGAATGCCAAATTAATCTCAATAACCATAAAATCCCTTCAATGATGCGTAAGTTGGTCCACCATTTACCATAAATTGGCAGCTCAAGGGATAGCAACAAAACCATGAAAATAACAGCTGGTGTCGGGGGGCGGGGAGAAGCCAACTACTGTCCAAAGGGACATACCGGACACTTTTGAAAGTGGATGCTCAGCAGGTACAAGGCCCTGTAGCTGTTAGACAGCCCACTAGAGTAGCCTTGGATAGAAGTCAAAAGGAGTAACTAACGTGAAACCTTTGTAAGGTCCTGATAACTATGACGGACTCCCACAATCTCCGAAAAAACATCAATAAGGAAATTAAAAACAGGACGAGTAAGTTCGTAGACTTGGTCTATAGAATCCAGCAATTTCATTGCTTATGGTTGAGGGTAGAAAAAGAGCTGAAAGGCCTTGTTCAGTCCTTGTTTCGTGCTGTTTCGAACACGGTTGGGACGGATTCTTATCATCGATGACTTCGATGTAGTATGTGGGGAATATTCCACTCTGATTCTGGGGGAAACCAATTTTGGAAACGACAATTCGGACTGGATTTGTCGTCATGAACGTTGGCAACACACTAACCTACGTGCGAACTGGTCGGGTGGGAACCATCCTGGACTAGATGATTTCCTCGGAATTCTTTGTATCAATAATACATGATTGGGGAATCCTGGACGCTGGCTCACCATGCGGTTACCAGTATTTTTTCCTTGGAATTGATGATCGTGATTCTTGACGAACAGCAACCAGGCCTCAGAACAGGGACACGAGCCCTCCTGAAAAGGATCTCAAGTATGTAGTTCGCAGTCACGACTAGGAGTGAAGGTGGGAAACATAACCGGCACCACGACAGCGACTAACGGGGTTACAGCTAAAAACGTGTTAAAGGCCATATTCAGTTGCTAGCAACATGATAAGTATAATATTGCGGTTGGTTTGTAGAAATTACTGAAAAGCGAAGAGAACGTCGCAGACTTCGAAGTGAAGATCAACGTTCCAGCGATCAGGATGATTTACATTCCCCATTCTCCTCAGCAATACGGTTTCAAAGTTGAATATCCACGATTTACGCAATTACAGAAGTGGTGAACGCGATCTATCAAGCGGAAGCCAGGCTCGTTAGTCAATCGCTACTCCAAAATTATGGTCCTATTTGTAACATTCTATACATGGGATGCCTTCAGTCTCGCTGGGTGGGTTATTATTTTAGGCACTCTGAAATTTTCTAGCGTGCCGAAGTATCTAGTACGGATAATGAGGACACACTCCGAAGACTGACAACTCATCTTTGGTCCATTGGTTGGTTGTCTAGAAATGGACGCGACATCAGCGATGACACGCTGATACGTGTCGTATGTCGTATTTTTCCTTTAAACCTATAGAATCCTTGTATGATGAGCTTTCACCAGAATAGTCAAGTTTGATCGACGTACTGTCAAGCAAACCCAATTCAAACTAGGGAAAACAATGTGTCATGCGAACGAGTGAGTGCTAGACCATGGATTCAGTTTACTACTTGAAAAAACTAAACTGGTAGTTCTGCTTAAATAGTAGATCCCAAAAGTTCCTTTCCTCTAGAATGGGGAGGGGACCACCGAGTTGGCCTGATGATTGGCGCGAATGTGGAGTTCTTCGATCAAATTGAGTGCCGCCGGATAAGACCGCAACTGGAGTGCTGGCAATCTTTCCCACATTGTGGAATCCTTTGCGAGTAAATGACATGTGCTGATGAGCATATTGGAGTCAGTGCTGTTAGACTGCAGATTTGAGCTGAAGATGTAATTAGTTCCGCCGAAAGGGATGCAGGCAGAACGGAGGGTCTGTGGGTGTCATCTACAACTCATTATTTAAAACAGTGGTGGTAGTTCTTGCGGTTGCCGCACTTTATTATGCTTCTTGCCGAATAATGAGGGAGGATCTACACGCACTCCTATTTCCAGTTTACGAAAAGAGCTGTGGTAAGAGGGAAGATACAATTGTAACTATGTGAGAATATGGCGAGACCGATTATTATCTAGTGCTCAGCAGCTGCTGAGCGTAAACGGGTGGTTCCTACATGCTCATTTGAATGTCACTGTCTCCTGATCACTTGTTTTTCCTGGTGAGCGCGGATTATGTCTGCATCATGTTGTTCCAACATGTTGCTTCAACATACGTTAAGTGGGCTTGCCACATTTTTTCCTTCCCGAGAGGATACGCGACATCTCTCCAAATAGTTTGGTGGATAAAAACTGAGCATAAAAAAATGGAACTTTGTTGTACCCTTCGCTCAGTTGGTTCGTCTCATCTAGATTTCAGCTTCGATTACTCATCTTCGATCACTTCCTAGAACAAACGAAAGGGAGGTCACTTGTATAGCAATCTCTATCCCTGCAATCATTTCACTCAGAAAATTTCTCTGTCTGGTCTGAAGGTGATTTTCACTGTAAATTGTCATTATTGATGTTTGCCATTAAACTGATGACAAAATATTGTCATAGGAGGTGGAAAATTGGCACAGTACAACAACCATGAATGAAAATCTTTTTCGCCATTCATGGTAAGAACGACATGCATTACATATGGTGAAGTCAGCTAGGGGAGCTTCGTTTTGAACTTCTCCAAATTGATATTACCCTTACAAAGGACCACGATCGACTTTATTCGATGTGTTTGAACCGCTTAATAAAGATTTAAACTTCTTCGTGGCTTGTTCTTCTACTCCCCGACTATCGTAAGCCGCGAAGTTTATGAAGACATATGAGCAAACGCAGTAATTGGAAGTTCTGTCCAAAGTAAAATATCAAACGGACGTTGCTCCATCTGATTTTCACGTGTTCTGGTCCTTTGCGTATGAGATCTTACCTCGAAAATTACGAAAGAGCCGAGAATATCTTTGATTCATTGAATCTAAGGACCCAGTGATAATTCGGCAAGGTGCTTTACCAGAGAAGTGGCAAAAAGGAATTAAAAACAACAAACAATACTTTGAGTAATGCCGCTGTAATGATTATTTCACAACCATTCCTCAAATTTGTAAACCCTCAATACTCACCCCCCCAAATTATCGACCAGTTTAAATGTTGTATATCATTTGTATTTATGGCACCTGTTGCAGCGAATCTATGATAAAAGATGCTACCAATAGCTCGTATCCTTTTTCCAATTTATTGACTTGGTCGCCTATGGTTGAGCGTTTGTGCAAGTATTCGTTGACGCTTTATTTTTCTTGATCTCGAACGTATGATTCGTCCCTGACCTCGTTAATTAAGCAGTGGAATTTTGGGCTCATGATGACTTTCTAATCAATTTCTAATCTAAAATCATTTAATCTGATTTGAGTTGACACACCGAGGTCTGATGCGTTAGTCCTGACTTGGGCTAGCGGGCAATTGATGAGGACACAGATTTGAGATGGCACATGGATTCCAGTCGATATTAATTCCATACTCGAATCGGGACAGCTTAACACATTTCATCATTCATTGTTTTGCATGAATTTTTCTTCGAAATTGTAAGGATTCCTGTCCAAAGGAACATATCATACATGACGCTCATGATATTCAACTCATATGTTGACATAATATGAAGAATTGTGTTCGTCTATTGGTTCCGGATAATCTTTGTTTTATGTCTTAATTCGTTTATTCATCTTGAGGCTCGTTCATATTTTGGGCACTTTGATTAGATTTTTAGTCCGCCGTTGACCTGAATGCAAGCCCTCTTCAATGTTTGTATTTACATTGTCCAAAGGACAAATGAATTTCGACATTGTGTCGTGCGTCGAATGCTTGTGGATCAATATGTCCTACAGAAAATGACTGAATGATGAAGTCATCCGCAAGGGTTTCCTGTCGAACAGACCGAAAGTTTCAGGACTCGGATATTTGGGAAGATTAATACCAACAGCCACTGGCAAGGAAACGAATTATTTCTGATTGGGGTTTTATGGGGGATGATTAAATAGTTTAGTTTCTGATTGAATAGAAGATTGTGTTAAATACGGTTTGTATGTACGACGATGATGTGTTTTCTTTCTTGTTTGTTTGTGTTTTATTTCAATAGTTATTTGACTTCCGTTGTTCAGAGGCGGGAAAGGAGTAGAAAAATAAATTTAATTCGCAATAAAATATGTTAAGGTGGTGAGAACTTTTTTGTTTGTTGGTGTTTTGCATAGCTTAGACAATCGAATTTAATGATAAGAGTAGAACGGTCTTGTGTTCAATTCTTATCATCATCAATTTTTTCAATAATCCTTCATTAGTTGTGAGCCGAAATCGAGGACGAATATGATCGTAAATTTTTATTGAATTTCTGGATTTTGTCATGTACGCATCCTGGTGGGAAAACGTGAGTGTGGCTTTAACGATTCAGAAGGGGTTTATATTTATGATATACAGTAGATGCAATCTACGAGAGCGGACTAACTCGAGTATAAAAAAAGGCAGCAGTAATAAATAGAATTTATTATCAGTCAATTTTTGGTGGTAATACTTTTTATGGGTTCTGCACGCTGACATGTTTCGAGTTTACTCCCTTATATTGTTGGCTAGATACGATAAATATTTTTCGCTTAAGTGGTCGCCATAGTTGATGGTTTTCTTATTCAGGAAACAGTAACGTCCATATGAAATAAACTTCCCTAATTGTTAGGATTAAAGTTTACAATAGAAATACCAGAATCGATCGACTACAAGGAAGTTTATCGACTTCTCGTCGATAAACGTCTTATTCGTTCACGTCGTCTCATTTCATCGAAAAATCAACAAAGTTTTCTCAACTCATCTGGATAGTTCCGTCAGAAGTTTAAATGGGATGATCTGCAGAGGATGTGGTAAATAATTCCCACTTTAATGATGGCTCTGAATTCCCTAAGTTTCTTTTTCCTTAGCAAAAAGGAAAGTGATGTCATCCTACGTGTGCCTGTTCATGGAAGATATATCAGTAGCCGTTGATAATAGTTTCTAATATGTAAATCATTGAAAATCCTGAAGTAATGCCCAGAGTATAACGGAAGTAACAAAAAGGAAATCCATTTTTTCATCCTACGCAAATGAAGCCATTAAAAGCATTCAGCAAATTGTATTCTATTCTTACATCAGAGGGATGACATGGTTCTGTTGCCTTTGGTTGAATGGAAATCTAATTTTAGTCATTAGAAAGTCATTTGAATGAATCTTTGAAAAGAGTAACAGCGTAACAGATAACATAATTCAGAAAGGACTAAGATAATCCAATAACATTGATTTTATTTAAAAAGTTAAAAAGTAAAGTCGGGAACACATTTGTAATCATCTATTAAAAGAACATTTGTTCGGTTCAATGCAAAAGAATCGATTTCAATGAACTGAAAAATAAACTGCCTGTGACCCATATAATAATTGCTTTCATGCGAAAACATTTTTTAACATCTTTGGTCTGCAAACGATGATTACCATTACGGGCTGGCCGTTGGTTCTAAGGCTAACCTCTCATCTGCGAAAGTATTCTTGCAAAACTAATTTTATGTTATTCCTCAAACTTAATTCGAAGATATTCAACGCTTTTAGTGTTACAGGAAGGACGTTATTGGTGTGAGGAACATGGGGATTTCAGCTGAACAAGGCTTCCGGAAAATCCAATTTCCACCTTCGCTAATAAGTCAAGAGCCCAGTCTGCAATAGTTGGACAGATTACCTTAGATCAGGTCTAGACATTCTGTGCCCTACTATTCCATTAAGCCACAGCGAGTGTGAAAAGATGTGGAGCGCTTCACTGTCGATGCCACACAGCTAGCAAATATATCCTTTTTATCATTAGAACTGTCTCAACGTCATTAATCACGAAATTTTCTATATCAAAGATGTGGAAATCTCTTTCTGAATGAATTTCCTTGAAAGGCTCTCTTTCACAAAGGAGTTCAAACCATTGACTATCTTTCATTTTCCTCGAAAAAACGTATGATCAGCATTATTCTTCCATCCTACACAGAGTATGTAATCAGCAGATAATATTGTAGCCAGCCATCCAGATAGTGTTATAAGCCACGATTCTGCAGGTAAGCCTAGACACAGTCGTGCCCGCTCAAGAGTTGAGCAATCTGGAAATCAAAGAGTGGTTTTTAAAGTTGGAAAACTTTAAGTTGGCAACACTATTTAATGATACCTATGGTATAAGAGCTGTCATACGTTTTATGGTTGGTTTGGGTCGCCATTTTGTCATAAATAGGCTGACGCCTGAGCAAAGTTTAGAAATTGTGCACAATTATTTCGAAAAACCAGTTCATTTGAGAAACTGATTGCCGACTCCGTCAATGTTTTAGTCGACATAATTGTTCATCAGAACATTTTATTCGATTAACAATGGATTGTTTCGGCACCACGTGTATTATTACTGACAATACGCAACCAACTAGATGTTATACAGTACGTGATAAAGCTGTAGCATAGTAGCTGTAGATGATGATGAACCTAGCGAGTCCATGGCACATTGTGCTCAACAATTAAACCGTGCCAACCAATATTATGAAATATTGTACGGAAGTATCTATGTTTGTGGAATTGAATTGAATTGCAGGAATTGAAACCGAATGACCACTAGGCATGGCATAGAAAGAAGCATTTGATCAGTGCATAATTTTTCGTTTGAGACCTATGAAGTGGCCTGCAAAATCTTGTGATTCAAAATCACTGGAATAATTATTGTGGGGATACGTCAAATCATTCGTCGCGTTATTGTCGAGATGAGGCACCAATGAATGGTTAGAGTAGTCGAAAATTAGACCTCTATTTTGAACTTCCTCGGCACCAGTCGTGGTGCTCACTGTTACTTAATTATATTCAGATAAAAATGGCAGAGAAACCATTTTCATGGCAAACGAAACAAGTTATTTGCATTTTATTTCATTTTAAAATTATCTACTTCTAGAAAAACACCTTTCATGATAATTTACGTCCAACGTTCTTACTCTTTTTTGAAAATAAACTTCAAGTAATCTTTGAGTATGTTTTCTTTCGCTTTATCAGTGATAGTTTTCTGGTTGACGTACGTCATGTAGAAATATAATGTAGAAAATAGAGCAAACTCAGGCAACATAGAAATAATTAAAATTACATGAAGTAGGTGAGAGCAGATATGGTCATTGCGTTATGCTTATATGATGCCTGTTTCACCACACTTTTACTTTTATATCCTTTCTGTTTGAATTTTTGCGTAAAATTACTAATGCATCCAACATTAATCAGGACATCAGTCCTAGGTCCCAATTTATTTAAAGCTTTCTGGATACCCGAACTCAACTGGTGTGTGTTCCGCTCTACTCTCCAGCCTTCGAAACCATAACCACCACGTTTCAGCCAAGAAATAGGCTCCTCAACCTTATAGGGGGATGACAGTAACCTGTCATGGGCTTATCCTAACCCGTGGTTCAGATAACCTCTGATCAGGTTGCGCTTCCCTACAGACCGAGAAAAACTCTCAGTTTTTGCTCCAGGCGCACAAGGCTGATAACCCTTCCTCACACCTCGGGTACGTGGTGTCGATACTCCCCAAAGACAGAATGGAACAAGCCGAAGCTTAGGCCATCAGCCCCCCTGCGTCACCCGGCGTCCTATAGCACAAGTCTATAGGGTCCAGGTTAACCACAGTCACAAAATGTATGCACATAATATCAAGCAACATTTATTTGCATTTAGACAACAAATTTTAGCAGTGTACTAGTCTCGCAACCACCTCATCAACAAGCTGATGTGGCAATGCGAGCTTTTCCAACTGCTAATACAATCAACGCCACTAAGTCTACATCGAACACAATATCCAGTTCGTATTATTCAGTCAAAGTCATCTGTGATTCTTTCACGGTACATAACAGATATTAACTTGGCACATAACTTCACTTTTAATTCTTCGACAAACATTTTCTCCCTCTTCTTCTTTTTCTCAATCATCTACCTAATCAGCATATAGATCAATTCGTCTTTTCAATCCAGAGCACAATAGTTTACACACAGTCCGTCAATCAGTTTATCAGTTCAGTCTTCATCATCATATCTTCATAGATCGATTACTCTCAGCAGATCTCTCTGCATCGGTTCCGCTCCCGAAGAATCTTTCCCTCGGTACACCCACCTTGGCGACGTCATAGGTACTCATTTCGGTTGAGCATTCCCAACTTCGATCAAGTCTACCTCGATCGTCATGCATCTATCATCTATCATGACTTCATTTGTCAACTAGTCATCGGTCATAGTGCAGCATATCAGCATTCCAGCATATCGCCAGTCACCAGGGTCATCAAGTCATCAGTCAACAAAGTCTCTAGTACCTCATTCCACTAGTCACCGCACATCAGAAGGTTCCACTAGCTTTCCCTCATTCACCTTGGCCGCAAAAGCCGATCACATCGCTTCAACCTTCCAATATGCACCTCCTTAACATCGCGGCTCTTCATCTAAGTTCCGTCAGGTTCATCAATCAGCAAGACGTCTACAACATTAACAGTTCGACAGTCCGTCAGTCTTCAATTTCAGCCATTTCACAAGTTCTCAAGACACATTTAGACAACGTCTTCTTCAGCGTCAGGCCCACCGTTCAGTTACTCTTTCCGGCTTTCCATCAACTTCATCAGACACACAACTCCACTCACTTCTTCCCTTCCAATTTACACGGGCTTGGGACCGTCATGAGGTAGAACCGAGGTTCTAACCCCAAGGTTGGGTTCTACCCCAAGGCTGGGTCGTTTTAGGTTTGAGAGAAAAATGGAGAGATGGAATTAATCATGCGCTCCTTCCTACTCGCGGGAAGTGTTTATTTGAAACCAACTTTACTATTTAGATCTTTTGTCTAATATAATTTCGCTTTAAAGTCAATCAGGCAAAACTTGGCCGAGACTTCCGCAACTTTTAGTCCTTTCTAAATTAGCTAAGAAAAATGATTATATGAAATAAATTTTCCACTTTTAAGTTATAAGTGATAATATAAATGGAACTTACAGATTTGCTTTGTGTCAACAATAGAGCGTCAAAAGCAATTTGAAGAGATTTTAATTCATTACCTACCTTCCATACAAGGCTCTGGCCTTTTAAGTGTGTTTCAAAGTCCGTATCAGATGAACAGGGACTTGCAGAGTTTCTACAGCATATCCGCCTGCTTAGCAGAGTCAAACACGTTTCTGATTCTTCCTGGTAAAAGTAAACGTCGAGCTTCGCTACATGCCTTCTTTTGACCGACGTTACCACTTCTGCAATTCCATCGAAGATAGAGAGAGCCTAGCTGTGAAGCGATGTCAGTGAGTCTTCCTCAAATGACCTGCGTCAGCACTTTGTCAGCCTTTGTGAAGTACCGAGCATGATGCTCAGTAACCGACTGCAAAGACGGAGATCCTTATGTAGATAATGCTGTGTATACCAACGTTGATTCACATGAATGTGGGACTTTTTGAGAGAGCCATTAAAGTCAGTCATCGAATAGATGGATCACGAATTTATTTGGCTTTCGAGAATTTGCACTTAATGCTACTGTGTTGCTGACGTTCGGGAAGATGTTATGACAGCTATGAAATATAGAGAAAGAATCCCAAAAATACGCCAGTGTTTGACAGCTAGACTCATTGTTCTTGAACTATGAATCAACTGGAAATGCAGGATAGTGAACCTTATATTGTAATTTTCGTCAAGTCTAAATAGCCTTCGTGTTTTCCAGATTCTTTGTGTTTTCGAATTTCATTATTGAAATGAAAGGTTTGTAGTCAATGTAGAGGTATGATAATGATATAATTTTTTTTGGGTTGGGGGGTGACGGTAATTTACGCCGGGAGTGTGGGACTCCTAGCAGCTCATGCTACCAGACTACCCACTAAACACCCCCCCTGTCAAGAGACTCTAGCCTGGAACCGTTTGACACATTACTTCGGGCTAGGCCTCTTTTTACTTCGCCCTAGGGCGCCGTCAGTCTAGAGAAATCTCCCCCCAGTGGGAGGGGGCAGGATGGAGAGGACTGCTGGAAAGGAGACCCCCCTTGACCCCGCGCCCAAGGTTATCCATTGTATATTTTTTGGCAGTAAGTATTGCCCGAGAGTAATGTGCCACACAGGTCCATTTGTCGAAACTTTTCAGCATTTCTCCGACCAGATTGTCTGGAGAAAGCTCTCCCATCATCTCCCACAAGTCCTACCGCATCCTGTTCCACCTTCTTCAATTGAAGAAGGTGTGACATGCGTCGTCCCTTTCCCCGGGGCAGAAAATCAAGTCAGGGGACCGTAATTTACTAATCTTGTGCAAGTAAGACTGGAAATACCCATGCCCGTTAAGAAGCTGGGTAAGGTAATAATCAGTCTCACCGTGCCTTCGATTTAGCCACGATCCCACGTCCCCTATAAGGCGGGCAGTCCAGCGGCCATTGGCGTCGCCTTTCCAGGACTGTTGCCACTCGAGTATTGTGCGCTGCCTCTCCTCTCGGTTGACAGCATATCTTGAGCCCTCCACATTTCGGTCATAAATTCTCCGTCTCTCCCTAGCAAGGAGGGCGATGGGTATCACTCCTGCGATCACCAGCAACGCCGACTCAGAGACAGTGCGGTATGAAGACGCAACCCGCAAAGCTCCTCGTGTCTGTACCTGGGCCAAGCGCTTTCGGTACAGCTCCTTACTGAGAGCTCCGGCCCAAACCTCAGAGCCGTACAGTAGCACTGACTGTACAGCACTCATGAGAAGTCGGCGTTTGCTCGGTGTGGGCCCACCGATGTTGCACATTAGCAGACTTAGAGCTGAGACGCCTATCGCGGCCTTTTTCGCCGTTGCCCTGATCTGTTCCGAAAAGCTCATTTTGGAATCGATCAATAGTCCCAAATATTTTATTGCAAGTTTAGACTCAACAGTCGCATCTCCGATCTGCAAAGGAATTACCGTGGGAATTCTTGATAATGATATAATAGAAATGATAGAGCTTATGGTGGGGTGTGAGCTAGACACACTTAGGCACAAAAGCGGCAATGTGCCAACAAAGTGCATATGTGTCACTTAATCCTTTTTCCGTAAGAAAAGGTTAAGGTGGAGGCAGTTGCCGTAATAGCCATATTGTAGTAGTAGCAGTAGTAGTAGTAGTAGTAGTAGTAGTAGTAGTAGTAGTAGTAGTAGTACTAGTAGTAGTAGTAGCAGTAGTAGTATTAGTAGCAGTAGTAGTAGTAGTAGCGGTAGTAGTAGTAGTAGTAGTAGTAGCAGTAGTAGTAGAAGTAGTAGTAGTAGAAGGTGTAGTACTATAAGTAGTAGTAGTAGTAGAAGGTGTAGCAGTAATAGAAGTGGTTAAAGCAGAAGTTGTATTAGTTGATGCAATCGTTGTACTAGTGGATGTGAATTCAATAATATTTTAAATTATTTATAAAAAAATGAATATTATATATTATAAAATGAATAAAATATATGTATATATATATATATATATATATATATATATATATATTTTTATATATACTTTGAACTGTGTCGAATAATATTTTTTATTAAATGTGTTGAAAGTTTTTAGTTATACAAAGTTATATTTTGCCAAAATCTTGGTTATTTCAATATCTAGCAAGCGAGTCGACATTTTGTCAGCTTGGGAAATACTGAAAATTTTAGAAATGGTTTAAGTAGAATACTTTCAGCTGTTTATACGCATATCCGACATTCAAATCAAACCCGGGCCAGTCAATGAATTAGAAAAGGACGCTATTGAAATAGAATACAATACTTTAAGTTAATTCTTTTATACTAATATTCCCGCACGATTGCATAATATAAAGGGGAAACAAGTGTCTTATACATTAATTACTTTAATGTGAAAATCGATTTAAGATTCGTTATCTCAGCTAGTGAAGTTTCGTGTGCAATCAAGTAATTTTATCACGTGAATGGACCAGGATGTCTGCAACGTCTACCAGGATGCTGACTACTCTTCCTACACCCACACAAACTGTTCATTTCCTGCTAGCGGAAGGCTCGAGTCGCGAGTGATGTGAGTCCTCTTAATTTGGCAATGAATATTAGGTTAAGTTCGGCTTTTGGTCATTTGCAAAATGCTGTTAGTACCATGGTGGCCAGGTGAATTTCCACGGGGATGCAATTAGGACTTAGATTAATTGAATTGAAGTGTGATGTCATCGTTTAAAATGACGATGAAATCCGAGCCAACTTGAAATGAGCAGGGAGAGGAAGGTCCGAGTTGACTCTCTTCTAACGGTAGTGCACCCAAGGAAATAATTCTCAATTACAATCGCCATATAAAGGAAACAATTTCTGAAATCAAACGATAGCTGTTTGAGTACCTTTTCAGATAAACCGACCTCCTATGGCCTATTAGAATACTCTGTAAATATCATCTAAGAATTGAAATACGTTACCAGACCTGTTTCCAGATTCTGTTGAAGACAACTAGCGAAGGACAAAAGAATTAAAGATGTCCCGGCTCAAATTTAATCTTTGGATATTTGCTCCCTTACAATTCCAATATCATATTAAGCTTTTAGAAAGGAGTTATCCCAGTAGAGCTACACATGATTTAGATTTTAATATTTTGAAAAACTTCCTTTCAAGATGCCGAAAGATATTTTCAATTCATGCGAAAAGGAAGTCGGAACGCGCCACATGTAGTTATTGAAATAGTGAAGAAAGGTCTCGATGCAGGACGTTTAATAATAAAGCACGCGGGGACTATAAAACATTGTAATGATTTCATTGTATTAGGGAAAGAAGGATAGCTAGCATTCACATGACAGCAGACAATATTCTCATAATATTGCTTATAGCTCACTTATTCTGGGCATTATCCCTTAGTTTTCGTTACGTTCATTGCTTACAGAATAGTCCCAAGATCCTACCATTTATCTTCGTTGTCGTCTTCTGCTTGATAAACACGGTTAAAGCATTATTGTTTTATAATACGATATTACTTGAAATATTAATCGCATCTATGAGCTCTGATGAAATTTCACTTTCAATAATGGTCAGACGTTGCTTTAAGGCCATTATTTCATCCATAATGTCTTCAGACTTGGGTCAAGATGTGGTTGCTTCTCATAACCTTGGATCAACTTGAGGTTCATTGTCTCAAATTTCTTAACAGATATTTGCGTCTTTAAAATGTGTCCGATATCCAATCCTTCAGTGTATTTTGACGACACAATTTAGCGAAATATTGTTGACCTCCTTGATTTAACAAAAAATTCCTGGATCTTACTGTCATCGCTTAGTCGTAATGAGATGCCGATTGATTTTTTCCGTAATTTATATCATCCTTTCGATGTACTAGGTTCGACTTGAATTGTATGGAAAAGGATTGCAGATGTTCAATCCTTTTACTTACTACTATTTACTTACTCTTTTACAATTTCGGAAAAGACATGTAAGAATAAGAGCGGGTTAGTAGAGAGAAGAAGGAATTGTGCGACGACACGGATGAGTAAGGATATGAGTCTGTTCGTTGGCGGAGGGTAAAAGGTTAGGATCCGATTAGAACGACCAGAAAGAAGTGAAGCGTGAAGGCAACGAATAGGGATATAATCAGGTGTGAATGTTTTGTTTAAAACTCCTCAGTGAGTGCTGCGAGAAAATTCCAATTTCGCTAAGAGGGGAAAATTGTTTTATTATGCAAAAAGCGAGTGCAGGACATATTCTGTTGACTAAGTTATACACATACTTCAACTTCAAAGAGATAGGAATAAGAGAGAATATTGTTTTTAGCCGAATAACGTAGTAAATTATTTTTGCTGTACAACTAAGGATATTGAATACCTGAAAAGAGTGGAATACATTCTTTACAAATTTGAAATTAAGCTCTTCGAATTTCTTTCTAATTTCAAAGTCTCATTGTCGAACTTTTTTCAGCAGCAAATATTTCTTTTTTACAGATGATATAGTAACAAACAGGACGACACTGGTATCGTCCTGGATTTTATAAAATGTGGAACGGAAAATGTCACATGCAAAATGCACCGTCCGAATCTCATCAACGATCATCGTCGCTGTCCATTGTGCATCAGTCATATCATCAACATCAATTGAACAATCATAATCATCAATTGGATGGAACATCCTTACGATCAGTCAGCTCAGAGGACATTTCAGGCGCAGCGAAAGGAAAATGTTGCAGTGCAGCGGCTCGCAATCCAGCCATAAAGACTGGACGTCGCATTCAATTGTTTCAGGTACTTTAGCTATAATCGTTGCAAATGCTATTGGCATTCGTTTCATTCTCATGCTCCTATGATTGCAGGATATGTTATCCTGTTTTCCATCGTATTAAATCAAATAGAGTTTAGTCTAGTGACAGTTTGTATGAACAATAAATACTTTGTTGTTCTTCATTGAATCCGAACACAATGTTTGTATTATCTTTGCAGATATTGGAATTAAAGTAGCCTCTGAAAGGTCAAACAGATATCTAAATTTAAAAAGCCAAGACAATGGCGCGTTTTTCTTTAATTTTCTTTTAATTTCTAAAATTTAAACATTTGCGAATCACATATTATTATTAATAAGTTTATCGATAATTTCGTTTTGAAGTCACTGATTGTCTGAAAACTTCATTACTGCTTCATTATTGGTTTCTCTCCGGGACCATCGTTTCTAAGAATGAGTCCTTTGCACTGTCATTGGCTTGGCACAGATCCTAAATGGACGCTGAATGAACTAGCCGATTGTGTGAGCGTTGAAGAATGTGACGTATATTGAAGGGAAACGGGTAATTTACGAAAATTCCATACCCGGTATCGTATCAGAGACTGGTGGAAAAGTGAAATAAATCAGAGAAAAGAATGGATCAGTTGCTTCCAAATCGTGTTCATTTGACTCATTCTGGGCTGCTGATGATGATGAATTGTCGTGATGATGTCCACAATCCTCGAATTTCTCGAAAGAAGCATGTCCAGCTATGTAGGTCTCAACCAGTTCTGCAAATTCTGTTAGAGCCTTCTAGAGTTCGAATTGCGGCTGCATTTCGGTCCATACTTGTCTGAAGGCTATCAGATGCATCAATGTTAATCTTTAAATAGTATTTATACTGATAATATGAATACCAACGTTTCATATCCAAACTGCGGGGGATCTAGCGAGGAGTTAGAACCCTGTTCTGCATGTTCTGCGTAATGCTCAACGCATAAAATATTTTTAACCTCTTTAGGATATGTCACTGTGGCGGCTGATCTGCATTGAAATTAAGCTATCTGGTAGGCTTGGAGCGCACTGAACTCACGTTAGGGACTCATCAACTCGCATTTGGTTCTTCGCAAACACTTTTTGCAATGCTACTTTCTGGACTCTTTTAAAAGTGATAAATTCTACGTCTCTGCAAGAAGGGTATTTCAAACAACTGGCGGGAAGCTTCCAAAGTAGTAATATCATATCCCGTAAAAACTTATCTGTACATGTAAATTTCCAGCTTGAAATTCCCACACACTGTCAAATAATCTGCGCCTAAATTCGCCAAAGCTTGACGAATTTTTCAACTTTCTGCCATTTACCTGAAGACTACCCAAACTCCTTGTCTGAGACATGGTTGAGTGAAAGCATTTAAAACTCTGAAGTATTTCCTGACTGCCTAGTCTAGTTTTTGTGATTGGAATGGAGTTGGTCCCTATCGTTAGGAGTTGCTGGAATTGCATTGGAATGCGTTCCTCGACAATTTTTTTGTGTTTCGCAGCAGTCGTTCATTCTTCACAAAGAATAATAGACACTACGTGATTATACAGAATACATCCAAAACCCAATACAATTGTCTTTGGATTCCTTCAGGAAATCAGTTCGTTTTTAATCCCTTAAAGTAAAATTTCCTCGTCTGCTCGGTTTCAAGCTTTTCACTAATTCGTATGCATGTCTTGTGTTGTTTCTCACCACGCTTACATTGATGGTTCTCAATTTGTCGTTATTGCATTTTCTTTTCTTCATCTAAGTATCGTTTCTTCTGAGATTTTCATACTATTCTCTCTTTTTCATAGTTTTATCTAACGCTTTCTGGAATTTGTCATCGAACCGAGTATTTCTTTTGCGCGGGGCTTGAAGTCCGATCGTCTGTTCTGCAACGGTCTTAATTGCCGCTGTCACTTCTACCCATAGCTCGTTGCTTGTTTTCAGCATGATATCCGATAGGATAGGAGCTAGCTGGTTGTCGAGTTTCCTGTGAAATTTTTGGCAACACATCGATATATGGCATATGACATCGATATATTAGTTTAATCAAGTAGTGATCCGACTCACGGTGAAAGTCAAGTATGTCCGAGGTCCAATGTTGTTGGATCAGAACATGGTAGATCTGGTTTTGCGTGTAGGTTTTATTTTTATTATTTTTTATATTCGCCATTGTGGGATGCATATCTAACGTATCTAGATTTCTAGTACATGCAAAGTCAATCAGGACTGGCCGTTGTCGTTTCTTTCATGGTGGAGGCTTTATCCTCCAGTCGTTCCCGATGAGAGAGCTCATTGCCAACTTCAGCGTTCTAATCACCCAGTATTAGTTTTGTTTCTTTTGTAGGCAATGAGTAAACTAGTCTTTCCAGATGATTGTGGAACGTATCCTTCGTTTCTCCGTCCTTTTGTATAGTCGGGCCATTTGCGTTTATTATTCAGAAATTTGGAGAATTTCGCTTTAAAACGGATCACACGTAATCGTTCACTGACTGCCCTAAAGCCAATAACATGCGATTTAAACTCCTCATCCACAATGAAGAGCACTCCAAATTTTTGCTTTCCTCCTCCTTCCCTCTTTTGAATGTTGTGTGCGATCTCATATCTTGAATAACACTTGCAGTCCAGTTGATTTTAAATTTATATTGGCTGGCCTGGCGTAAAAGGTCGTTAACATCGCCAGGGTTATTAAGTGATCCAATGCCATAGTCCTTTTTGGGTTGTGAGGTCGTTGCCGTAAGGCTAATCCATTCCGAGGCTCTGTTGTAGGTTTCGCAACAATTACAGGGGTTTGCAGGGAAGGATGATTTAACTCGTGTTCCGAGCTCCACTTCAGCGGCATGGTTATTACTTTGATTCCGTCATCAGGCACGGAATACCCGCCTTCACGCTCTTACGTCCCCACAAAGGAGGCGTTAGTAGTATTTAGTAACAGAACTATAGATGTATTTACAATGTTTGGCATTTCTCGGCATTTAATGTCCCATGATCGTGGACCCAGTAAGCCAACCAAGCCAATATACAACCAAGAGACCATTTGCTGCCATTTATTCGTGAAATCTGGGATGAAGAATCGTGGAAGCTGTGGGTTGGGGAAACAAGGGCCACTCTTACCACTATGACTGCTGTTTTTTATCACTATAACTAAAACTACATTGACGGTCGTCACATTTTTTAAAACGTAGATCTTTGTAGATCGGTGCAGACTGATCCTCATGTCGTACGAAACTTAAAGCATACCACAGTATAACGTTGGCTGTCGACGACGGTTAAAGCTCCTTTGTTACATGTTCACCAACACATGAATCGGATAACTTTGCGACATTCACTCTGTGTCATGCTTGGAGCTTCGCATGGCACAAGGATTACTTTGATAAGCGATTTCCCTGAATACCAAACAAGATAACATCCAGGCAATACAACTCACTTTATTTAAAAAAACCGATGTGCTATTAAAATAATAATAAATTGAGGGCACCTTGCTTAACGACTTTCCTATTATCCTGAAAGAGACTCTTGTATTTACTAAGGGAGCAAATGCAAACCGACTGATTATAAATTGAGCCAACCTGTCAATTTGCGTTTTTATAAAATGTATATGTATAAATACAAAAATTAATCTTCAGGCGTCCTTCAAGGGTCTTATCTGAGTTCCACTTTCTTAAAGATTGTCGCCTCTGACATGGATAGAATCGACCCGAACATCATTTTTCCGAGAATAATCGGAATCAAGATTAGAACAACGATACCAGTTTTTCCACTAGTGGAATATACAGATGAACGTTTGCATAAACACATGCATGTATTTCAGCAGAAAACGAAAATCAACACTGCTTCCGAGTAGACCCTTAGATTAAATTGGACAAAATACCTGATCTACAGTGGTGGTGGTCTAAAAAAATGTCTTATTTTGTCAGACAAAAAGTTATACTTCGAGAGCCATGTATGACATTTCAACGCGGAGGCCTTCAAATCGGTTCTATACCCAAAAAATCCCAGTTAATCATTAAAGAATGGAGTTCAAGTCATTGAAAGGGTGATCCAACCCAGAGTTGCATACGGGATCTCATGCTGGAACTAGTGTGTCAAATATTTTGAAATAGTCTTGTTATTTCTTTCAGCTTTAATTTCTTTCAGGTAAACTAATTGATAAACTCCCGATTTCTTTGAGATATCCTGTGGCTCAATCATGTTTATCAGCGACATGGCAATAAGTTTTCAAGTTTATTGGTATAGGCTTGGAAGAGGGTTTGCTAAAAGTTTCACCTAGCAAAAAAAATCAATTGATACTTAGATCCATCTGTAAAAAAAAACCAATCATATATGAAATGATTACATGTTGATTCAGAACAATAAATGTAAGCATTCAATGTCAATTCTTGGAAAAACATACATAAAATCAACAAAGAAAAAGAAAATGAAACATGATTGGAAACAATTATCTTGTGCTGACAGATGGTTTCCTGGTAAAATTTTTCGAACTCTTCAATAATGACTTGGAACTTTTTTCATTAAATTGTCAGCATGAAATTTCAAAGAACTCCACATGTGATCGAAACAAAATTATCTTCCATCATCTCAAATCCACTACGCTGGAACTTCCTTATTCCTTTTATCCATGCATATGCAACTTCTTTATACATAACCGGGAACACGCAACATGCATATCTAGCCCTTCACTGGAACTTCACTAATATTGAACTCATTTAACAATTTTCAAAGAGGGTATTCAACAAGGATATTCAGTACATACTCGTACATGGAGCATAGATTTCCCTGTCAACTGTAGAAGACCATTCTATCCATGAAGGAATTGTCCAATTACTTAGACTATTTCCGGCAATGTAACGTGACCAGAAAGTAATTAATCACCGTTGGTCGACAGGACTTCGTCAGGCTTTCTACACCTGGTTCGGAGAAAATGGGTAGTTGACCATGAAAATATCGCTTGAAGACAGTCATTGGCGTAAATGACTTTTGCCTCAACAAAGGAGATTATTAATTAGCTTGATAGGTGAACTTGTGGTATGTGTGGATCGAATAGGAAAGCGCGAGATAATTAATTAGATGCGAAATAAGTAGTGTAGAAAGGACTCATTCGGAATCGATTGTTTTCTGAACTGTTAACCATACCTATTACCTGAATATTTGTCCAAATTCAATTGTGTGCGTTCTTGTGAAAAGATTGATGGCATTATATATCTAAGTTATGTTTGCCATCTAAAATAGATTATCCCTCATCTTTCTCACCGAGTCCTTTTTTTCATTTTCACCATCGAAAGAATTAACTTACTTTATTCGCCTCGAAAATTTGCCATGGCATCTGCAGAATGATTTTAAGTATGATGCGTCACCTGCTGCCAGGTTGTTGTCCTTCGCATGTTGCTGAGATGAAAGGAGAACAAATTTCCCATGAAATTATCACGTATTCCGTTTTTCACGCGACTAGATTAGGTTACATTATTCTGTTGCCAGACGTGCCGCAAACGTTTTGCACAAATGTAACCAAATTCACAACTTTCTCTTCGACGAGTTTTTCATGACATGATGATTACAGGATATTTTTCCTGGTGTCAGAGTGAGAATTTCTGCTCATTTGTTTCTATTGTCTATACGGTATGGAAGCATGGCATAAACGAGGAAACGAATTTCGGCTTGACTTTGTTACCTTCTTTGCGGATACGCATTACAACCTAAATGTGTTTAGTTAAATGATCCAAATATTGTAATATTCATTGTTATTGAGCAAATCTGCGAAGAATCCCAACGGAAGACCGTAATGTGAAGCCAGGAAGACATCCAACAATAACAGAGTTGCTTGATGACCGAACCGGCAGACTTTCATTAGAGCAAATTTTCCAGGAAGCTGAAGGACATTCGTGGGCTCTTTGGCTCATGATAGCAAAATGGAGCTTTTCATTGAATTTTATTCGTGAAATGTACTAAGAAGTTTCGTCTGATAGAACGAACTCGCAACTAATTTCCCTTAAAACGATTCCATGCAATTTATGTTCCGTTTATTTTGCTAGTTTAATGATTGCATAGATTACGCCAGAAGTCTCTGCCGATTCGAAGCTCAATACATACGATGGGCAGACCGTATTAACAGTGTGTATGATATGTGATACTCTGCGGGGATGCTTGTCGACAGGAGCACTCCTTGAAATGAGATTTTTTTCGTGAGTACCGCATCTACGAACCCAAGGAATCGGAGGACTGCAAGGAATATGATTTTGAACCATGCTTGAATACGATTTGATTTCTGCACTAAAGTTATCTTTTTTGGCAGGTTTTGGACCGATTAATTTTCCATGGTAGCACCAATGTAACACTCGAGTGTGAACGTCTCCAATCTGCCGGAGTATGCTCGAGGCTCATCTTATTGAGTTGGTGTGAAGGTTCGATTGAGAAGGGCTAACAATTAGCGCCAGTCTTGGTGTTAGTACCTGTCGCAATAAAGGGCGGCCAACCTTCACATTGTCTCCTTGCTTTGCCAAGATAATCATGAGCGCATTATGGCGACGTAAAAAGAAGTGGAGATAGCTGTGCGAAGGAGGACTGATAAGCCATGTTTTCTAGCAAAAAAATATTGAAAAGAAACAACGACTTCGATTAAGATACTTTCAAGACCGGAAATACGAAATCCAGGAAACCAGAAAAAAATCGGAGATTTTTAGCAACCATTTTCATGTCGAAAGAAGTGAGGAAGAAAGCCAGAGAGACAAAGATGAGCAGAAATTCCTACTATCTAGAACATATGAACACATGGCAGCGGAAAATTAAAGGCTTACCAATATGACTACCTTTAATTGCTGCTCTCGCCACAACGTTGACTGAAGCATGCAGTCACCGGAAAATCTGATCAACCTGGATCGTTCTAAATGAGACAGAGGCTCTTCCGAAACGTATCGTTGTCATATACAAAGAAACCTGATCGATGTAAAACCCCCACGCTCGCGCGGTGAGCTAGTCGGTTAAAAGTAACTTCCTTCGGCTGCCATTATGGGGCTCTATATTTTCAAAAAACCTGTCTTTTAACTTTGTTCTTTTTTTCGCTGTAGGTGCGACATATCGATTGTGACAATTAATTATATTATTATTAATGATTTTTTTTTTGAAAATACATCAAAATTTCATTAAAAACCATGGTGACTGAAGGCAGAAATGAAGTAACGTAGTAACTCCATTGGCAGCGTGGCAGTCATCGCGATTTCTACTACCAGCAAAAGGTTAGCTAGCAGCATCATCAAAGCTGTTTCAGATAAGCGAACGAAGGATAAGGAATATTATCGAAGAATCAAATTTACTGATAAGAGGGGATTTATGTCGGCCTATTTATGGAAGTCAAGAATAACCCAACGAGCGATCTCAAACCCGAAAGCGATGAACTTGCGCACAATCCAAAAATTCAAATAACCATGAGATGGTAGTCAAGAAATAAAGAATAAAAAACGTCGAAAACTTATTGGGCAGACAGTGCCAGTCAAATCTGTTGCTGGTAGATAATAAGCGGATATCTTGCAAAAAATCAAGGGAGGGATTATACCAGATGACTTCCCAACTACAATCAAATAGGTCAGGCCACCTTCTTGTGTAGTTTAGACCAGATATAACAAACAAAGATGCGTTCTTTGACGCTTCTAAAAAAATAATCGAAGAAAAAGCAACCGTAGCCTCAATCGAGCTACACTTGAAATGGGGTATATTGACTGAGTAATCATCTGCACGAAATCATATTTACAAACAATTTCTCTGCACTAAGTGAGAGAGAGAGAGGGAGAGGGAAGCCAAAAAGCTACTGAGGACGGGTTAAAATCAGGATTGAGTGGTTAGTTGCGCGGATAATGCGATCAGAAAATCCTCTCGAGGGTTTCAAGTGACATACCGCAAAAAGATGCCAAGGGAACTTCTTGTGCTACATTTGCGACAAGGAAGGGCATAAAAGAAAGCCGAAGATGACCACTGTGTCTCTTGTCAAGTGTCTGATCCAAGACCAAATCAAAGAAGCATGTCAGAGGCACAAGCAAAGTTTTATGGTTCATTCATCAATGCCAAAGAATTGCTGCAATTTTCCACATTATTCAAATTAATCTGTATATCCGTATAACCACACATCTGTTGAAACAGTTTGCTAGAGCTAGGGAAGCCATCTTGCTGCTTCTCAGCAAGCAACATCACATCAGAAGCTCGCCGACATAATTTTCCAAGGAATCCGCTACAGCCACTTTCTGGGTTAGGAGCAGTATTCACTTCCTAGTTCCAAGATCACTTCCATTTCCAGGGGGCAGGGCGGCAGTTTCGTTTTGGTTCTAGCTCGGGAACTACACTTTTTAGTGTATACCTATCGCCGAACAAATTGTTCTCATCTTTTCAACCAAGGCTGAAAGCTTTCGAAGATGCTATTTGAAGTACAGCGGGCCATGTATTCACTGACATCAACGGTGACTTCACTGCTAAAGCAATTAAAGGAGGCTAGACCCAATTAAATGCTCAGGGTAAACGGATCGTGAACATGATAGCCAGAAGTGGGCTTGTCATATGGAAGGTAGATGAGACATTTGCTTTCCACCTATGGGTCTGCGTTGGAACCATACCCGACATGGCATTTGCTTCGATGTTCCTAGTACCAAGGGTTCAAAATAGGGGAGTGTTAGATTATAACTCAGTGATCAGCGCTGTTTCGCGCATGAGATGGATAACGGTACCTCTCGAAGTTCACACACCGACGGAATACTGAGAAAGCGGATTCGTGAGGAGAACAGGAGAGCGGAGAGAGATTTGTCGAAGTATTAATGGCCCGCTTTTAGCTGACAAAAGTTCCACTGGCAACCGGAGTGAACTCATCTTTGGGAACTACACTCTTCCTCCAAACCCCGCAAGTATTGAAGGCGTTCACGATGAAACACCGATGGAAAGTCTACTTTGCACAAAGAGGAAACTTAAGATACCTGTCTTGTGTAGAAAGGCCAGAGCTGCAGTTGTCATTGCATTTTAGCTTTGACCTGCTGACTTCACCTTACTTCGTTTTATAATGCATGCCTGCACGAACGCTCCCAGATTGATGGAAGGAAGTGGCTTGAAGAAAACCATTTTGAAATACGGGAATATCTGATAAGAATTCTAACGATTCTGAAGGAATTGGAGTTATTCTAAGACACTAAAGATAGCAGCCCTTGGATTATAGTTACATCTAGTGTCTTCGGTCCAGCCCCGTGTTAGGTCACGTTTGACAGATTTTTAAGGTGGTAGCTGTCCAATGAGTGACTCTTGATCGGGTATTAGGGAGATATTGCTGGAGATATAGGTACTGAACGCACATTTGCGCATGCGAAATTCAGATTAAATATGGGAATATTGCGAGTGACGGTCTCGCGGACTGCTCATGGAGTTTGCTCGTGGGTTCAACCTGAAACTGGATAAAAGCCGAAGTAGTCATCCTGACCAAGAAGGGAAGCGCCAGAGTGAAGCTTGCCAAAATTTGGGTTGCGCAGGTCGAATCGAAGTCAACATTGAAATACCTGGGCTGGGAAAATCAGCAAATAAGGGCGGTAGTTGACAAGGCTGCACGTTGTGTAACGGCATTACTCGGTGAATGGCGAACATAGGGGGAACACAGTGGGCTCACTGCATCATGAAAGCGATTTCTGTTTGCGTTTGCGTTATGTTTCACTTGATGAGGAAGAAATATGAGCCGACGCTGCCGGCAAGGAGCTAAAGCGCCCTGGAGCCCCTAGAGCGGTTGTCACCAGTGCAGGGGCAAGGATTGTTATGAACTGCATGTGTATATCGAATGGTCTCTGAACATTTACCGGGGAGGCTGTGTTGGTGATCGCAGGACATATTATTTATCGACACACCAGCCTCGTTCCTAAAGAGTGCAGAAACCTTTTTCGGATCCAGAAGGAAAGACAACAGAGAAGAAGCCACCAGGGAGAAGAGTCAACGCTCTTTCAACGATTGGCAACAATGTTGGAATCGCGACACAAAAGAAAGGTGGACTGTTTAAAATAACTGAGGTAGATAGCGTGTGTCAAATAATGGAAGTCATATGTGTTAATCATGATGGTTAAATACTTCTAACAGATAGCTCATACTAAACTAAAGTCCCACACGACGAATGGTTTAATGTTTCCCCTACCATTACTTCTACTACTAATACTACTATTCTACTACTACTACTGTTACTACTAATACTACTATTACTCCAAACATACCTCGTTCTTTCGGATGTGGGTATGAAACAATGATTGATGACAATGATGATTGATGACATCAGCATTAAGGCAGGGCATCAGTCGCTTTAACGAACGTCAGCAAAAAGTCTTCCTGGAAAACTGTCCTGTATCACAACCCAAAAGTCTTCTTCAGATTTGAGTTCCTTGGAAAGATACTATGGTTTCGAATTCAGACTCTCCCTTATTTATAGAGGCAACTTTCGAATATGCGTTGCTAAACAACGAAACTAGAAGATAATGCGTAGGATGTGATTTTGTCACAGGAAAAAAAATTTTTCGACAAAGTCCTTTCTCAGGATTTTTATCAGCGTTGTGAGTAGATCCTCCACTTTTTCAATAATCACATTGTAAGAGGCTTTTACTGCTATCGTAAGCGCGTTAGTCGAGGCATCGCGTTAAAGCCTCCAACTTTCTATTTTGGAGCAGTTGCTAACTCTCCATTTCCTTTTTTCAGGGCTCGCTCGCTTTCGCTCGCATTTGAGCCTAGTATTAACCTGACTTCAACTTTTGGTTGGGCAGCTCCCTTAGCCTGCCTCGCCTGTTTTCTCTCTGGGCGGTTGTCACTTTTGAGTCTTTGCCCCGAGACGTCTCTTGGCACTGGAACAGTTCGAACGCAGCCTTTATTAGTGTCCTGGATGATGTTGCCGTCTGCCCTGTGGGTGTCGTGGCCAACATTCCACTGCGGACAAGTGCTTTTTTGATGCATGTTGAATCAACTTAAACAAGGGAACCCAGCCAATCGTACCGTTAATTATTTTAAATACCACTGAGTTTGGAAAAGGGATCCAAACTCAGGAAAAGGAAAAGAGTTTTGGAAACCAAGTGAAGTAAACCTTCACTTGGTTAAGAAGTTAGTTGATACAGTCGAGTTTGCACACGTTTTAACTACGTACTTTAGGAGGGACTTCCTGGACTATTTAGGATGAAAAGATGGACTATCTGTAGATAGTAGTACTGTGCGTTGGAAACTAAGTGCACATATTTGCCTATAACATTGATATCATATAAGCTTATTAATACAGTTAAAGGATCACTTTAATTATAAATTCTCTTTCAAACTGGAAGAAATTATTATCGATTATCGCCTTACATTTCGATTTTATAGGAAATAAAATAGAAGACATGTGTGAACAAGCCGGCAAATGAGTTGTAGAAATGTGAAATTTCCTTTTTCTGCACTTTTTCTCTAGGAAAATAGGGCTGGACAAAATGTTCTACTTTGCTGACATGAGTAAATAATAGCACGAACATTGAACCCAAATGTTGACTTTTATCTAGGCAGGAACATTGTGTAATTATATTTCTAACGAAAAAATTAATTTCCTCGTGGAAGACGTCTAGTGACTGACCCCAGAATGTTCATGGTTGAGCAAGTCCTTTTTGCGTGTTTCTACAGTAAATAATTCGTTGTTCGCAGTTCAAGCTACTGTGAAGAGGTTTAATGTGCTTAATCTTTATTTGCAGATGATCATCTTACCGTTCATTCCCATCCTTGCGCTGATTGTGCAGACATCGGTTATATTGCACAATTTGTTAATTTATCGAATTGAAGTCTCCGATATCGAAACTCAGGTATGTATTATTATCTCACAATTAAAATAAATGGTTTCTCGAACGTGGTAAGCGTCAAAGGAACTAAAGGGGAGATTAAAGAGCACATGGGCAATGGGGGAGCCATCACTTCTATGGAGGATTGAAGGAAAGAAGAACTTGCTAATGGGTAAATGGTAAACATGAGAACCGGAGCCTTGCTACGAGCAAGACTGTAAACATCAGAGTGGCGTTTTAAAGTTGTGTGTTAGACTGGTTTCGCTTTCAACACGCGTTCCTGCGCATATATTAGGGATACTGCTCTGAAAAACTCATTCATTGAATTAACACGTTGATAACATATCATGTAGATATCGGCCTAATGAGTTTCCTTTTCCGCGGTGCAGGATTCCAAACCTGTTTTGATTTTATGTCACATGTTGGGGTGGAAATTTTCTACAGCGTTTCAAATGAAGTTCAATTTAAACTTTAAGAGAGCGATTCGAACAAATAAAATTCCTGCTATCGGACAGTGTCCTCAAGCTGATTTCCTCTGGACTTGTAAGTCGATTTGAACAAACACAGATGTGACTATGAAAATATTTGCACTATACGCTGCGGTGATTGAGCTTAAAGCTTAGAGGATATCAGGCGGCGACTACGGTAGTCACAGCCGCAACACTCTCGGCAACGCCGATGCCATAAATCACATTAGGAGTCGCATGCATTCGAAATTCACTCACTCACGTACGATAACGTCCGTTTGCATGAGATCATGACTGGAAGGATCTAACGAACAAACGGCCACGCTACCATTCGAAATGAGAAAGTTTGCTGGCATGGCTGCTGCCTCGGAACGTGCTGTGCCCTCTTTTGATGTCGCCATATAGGATGGGCCAGGACTAAATAAAGTTATTCAACGTGTGCGGTTACACCAATTTGAATTATTCATGGAAATGTCCTTCCGAATTATCATCATCATCATCAGCGAGTTATGGAGTCGAGTGCAATCCTGTGTCGCCGTGATTTATGAGATTATTATGCATTGAAAGTGCATTCTGATCGCCAGAGATGTCGCCGTTGACAGGAAGAAGACTGAAAGTATTTGCAGTATGCAAATAACTATCCATTCATGAACAATGCAAGGATGCGTTGCTCTACTACATACAATTTTGGCAGTGACAAGTGGAACAAAAATTTTGAAAGTTCACACTTCGCTCTTGGAGATCGGAAATTTTTATTCCGGGATGCGTTTCAAAAATTCAATTAATCAAAGAACGATCAGACCTTCAGGATGTGATTTAAAGATCTCAGTTATTTTTTGCTATATCATTTGTTACACATGGTTTCAGTATTTTATAGGTTTTTTTTGGGGGGATATAGAACTTTTAAATATAATAAAATAAGCATAAATTTATTTGGTTGCTCTGCAATTTGGCGGTTATTTTTTGACATTTTCATTTGGATAAGATTTCGAGCATGTCAGCATCGAGACTGGCGCGGAGAAGTCCAAACTAGTGGTCCAATTTCTGACTACTGTAACCGAGAATTCGGGCCGTAGCTCGTCAATAACGCAGTGGATGTTGTCTTCCAAATGGTCAAGCGTGTTGGGTTTGCCGTAATAGACGAGTGATGTGACGTATCCCTACAAGAAAAGGTATAGCGGTGTTAAATCAGAAGAACTTACAGGCTAGTTAAATTATGCGCTCATCAAATGCTTCTTTCAGTAAGTTGATGGTTGCATGAGCTGTATTGCATTCCGAGCCATCATATTGAAACCAGAGGTCCCCCGCATTACAACGAGTCACTTTCTGACCGAGAAAGCCATTGATCATTGCTCTATAGTGGTCACTATTTGCTGCAGTGCTATTCACAACAGCATTTTGGAAGACAAATGGACCAATGATTCCAATGGTCCATAAAGCACACCAAACTGTGACTTTCTCTGCATGTAAAGGTGTTTGGACAACCACTAGTGGTTGCTTATCACTCCTTATCACTCATGCTACCAGAAATGAGTCTCATTACCAAAAAAATAATGTCGAATAGACTAAACTAAGCATAAAATACATGACAGCTGTCACATCATACGTAGCATTATAAATTGTTACCAACTTAAAGTTCTATACTTCTAAACAATACACCCTGTACTTATGGCTTCTGCTCATATATGTTTCATCATATTCTGATGCTGTAATATAAAAGACACTCCAGCTTGAAGCTGAAGATTAACTCTCAAAAATAAAATCTGCTGAAAACGACGTTGTTCACTACTGGCATCAACTTTCCACGTCACCATTTCCGATGTGACACGAGGGGTTGTCCAAAAATAATGACAATTTGACTTGTTGAATCATAATTACGAACAACAGTTTCCCTACTTCTGAACTGGTCGACGAAGAGTAATCAGCTATAGACATGTTTCTTGAAAGCAAGGTTCAAACTTCTTCGAACCCTTTTCGTCCATGAGACTTGCAAGGTGACTTCTAGCACTTTTTGTGGCTGAAAAAGTATTTAGGGGCAAGAATGTTAGCGCATAGACGCTGCAGAGGACTTTTGATGGGAAATACCTACCTACCTTGGTGTTCTGAAGGCAGATGTCATTGGTGCTGATAGTGCAGAAGGTAATAAGGGGGAGAAAATATCGTCTGGAGAAAATATTTCACAGTTCTGGACATCAAGTTTTAAGCTAAAAAATTAGCTTTATCGATAGGGGATATGTTTTGGTTAAGGACGTGGGTAGATTTATCGGTATTTTTTTCGAGTCCGGGACACGGTTATCAGGAGTTCTTTCAAGGCTTGAGACGAAGAGAGAGGCATTGGATAGTTTTTCTACGGGAAATCGGACTTAAGACCTGAAATCCGTTTTCAAAAGGAAAAAGTGAGGTCGTTAACACGTTCTTTGATATAGTTTAGGTAGGGATTGAATCGGTTGCGAAATAGATTTCGTAAGAGTCTTCGTTTGGCTTGCATAGCGATGAATATGTCGTTAGGGAGGGAAATTTTCGAGCGATGAAGAGGGGTTCTTTTTTGGATTATCTCTGTGACATATCTGTCAATATCTATCTGTGACTCTGTGAATATCTCTGTGTGCTGTTGATAGCCAATGTTAGGATCTCGGCAGCGAGGTCAATGTTAGTGTGATGGATGCGAAGTTGTTAAGCAGTGGCATGTGATTGATCTGATATGTTGATAGGAAGGGCACAATGAGCGTATCGCATATGAAGGAAACACAGGAGCTGTGAATGACGAAGTGAATATAAGAGTGGGAGTTCGGCCAATGGTAAATTGGGAGTGTGGAGTTTCTGTGCTTGAGTAAGTTCTGAAGTGAAAAACTATGTAGTCAGTCGGACAATGGGGTTGAAGGTTTAGTCCTGCTGGCAGGTATGGCTGGGGAGGGCGTGAAAGTTAAAAAAAAATTGTGCATAGGTGGGATTTGCAAAGGCGTTGACTGCAAAAATTAATGAAGGAAAGATATATTGGAGTAGTGGATACGTTGGGAGCCATTGGTATATGGAGGAGGATTTGTGGGTCAGGATTTTGTGCAAAATTTAAACAACCCTCCACACTAGTAGAATAGTAGCCTGTTAAGAGGGTTTGAGCCGGTAATTATAAAAACTGAAACGCGATCAGCGGTACTTATACGGGAAACAGCCACCCGTTACGGAAAGGAAGAACGATGACTAAAACGAACATGTCATTTTTTTGCTCCAGAGTACTCGTATTTCCAAAATGGAGGTTTAAGATACCGATGAGAAGCAGAATAGAGAATCTAAGACCAAACAGAAAAAAGCAGGGCATCGTTTTTTCTCGATTATTCCATAATCATTGTTAAATATACGCTGATGGAACTAAAGAGTTTTCAAACCGGTGTTTGATTCACTGAAAGCGCGTGCTCCTACAAATAAACGTTAACTTAAACTCTTAACTTTTTTCTTCGGATCAACAGGTAACAATAGCAACAGATTTAGGCAAGGTGGTGACACGATTACAACTCGAACGGTCTGAGGTTGCTTTTTTCGTTTTCACCAATGGTAGTCTTACGAGGTAAGAAATTATTGGGAAAAATATTTTCACTGCAAGCGAAAAGTTTCAGGTCGAATTTGACGCAACGTTTTGCGTTAACTGACCAAACGCTAATGGATGTTACAACGTGGAGTCAAGTGAGTGTGCCAGCCTTTGACGAAGAGGATGTTCTCGTCAAATTGAATCGAAGCGAATTTTTGAATCGACTAAACGATTTTCGGTAAATACTGACTCTTTTTTCGATGATATATAACTCAACCGTTCAATTTACATTCAACAGCGATAAAATAAGTTCCGAGGAAAGTAGTATCACCGAGGTTATGAACTGGTATTCATCCATCACGCGGGGAATGCTAAATCATCTAACAGAGCAAATAAAAGAAACCGATAATAGTGGCGTTTGGCGGTAATTATCGACCCATCCATCTTCCCAACTCGTGTCCCTATTAAGTCCTCCCCAAGAGAAAAGTCCTTCGCCACATTGTTTACCATTCAACCACATCACCCACAAGTATTTGCGTCTTTCAGATACCTACTGGGCTTTAAAAACCTCTTGCGAGGTATCGAATGTCTTGGCATCGCTACTTCATACGGTATAAAGTATTTCGGTCGAGGAGTTCTTGGGACGGAAGCGTACGTCTCGTACATCAAATACGATAGTCTTGGCAAGGACCTACTGAATGGAAGCTTAAATTATGTGCCGACACTGTATGAAATCTATCGGAATTTAAACCTCTCGAAAACGGACTATGGCAACTTGAAGAATTGGTAGGACGGCGTAAAAAGGGTTTTTCAACCATTTTTGTTTGCGCTAAATCGAGTGTGTTTTGAATTTTAGGAGCAATATTATATTGAAAAATAAGAAGCGGAACCCGAGTGTCGAGGACTCCATTGATTATTATGATTTGAGAGAAAAGTATGTGGAGGAGTTGCGGAAGTTGCAAAGAGAATTGAGAAAGAAAATAAGGTGAGTAATTGCTTTAGGCATGCAACTTAATTTCATTTACCTGATTTAAGGCAAAGTCGCCAAGGGTGTAGCACTTGTGTAGGTAGGTTTCGTTTCCAATGCCTGATTGATTTGTTTGTAATGATAAGTATCCTTTGATATGGTCCGAAGTTGAATAAAATTTGATATGCTCTGAAAATGTGATAGGCTTTTAACATTATTTTAACGTTTAAAAAATAAAGTTTTAGTTTGGTTTCAAAAAGCCTCGTAAGAATATTTGCTCATATAAATTTTAATTCATCCCATGAACTTCAAATAAATTAATTCAGTTTTCATGGTTGAGATGAAAGTGGAAGTCTTATGAATATTTGATAAATATCTGACTTGACTTTTGAGCGGACATGCATCTTTTTAGAACTTTCTGCCTATAAGAGCTGTAAATCCTGATCGCTTATCCTGTTTTTATCAAAAAAATTATGCGAAATACACATCCTCGTATGCAAGAGACTGGACGGCCAGCTTGATGAGCTTCTAGAGTAAATTTGTGGACTCACCTTGACAGTTTGATTGGCAATTGACAATTTTATTGGTAATGGATTGATACATTTTCGGTTTGGACAGTTATTGCCACAAAAAGTATGTACAAATTCAAATCTTCCGAATCAATCTTCAAATATGCGCCTCTAAGACATTTCAGCTCAGCCATAAGTTCGTTTGAAAGGAGAGCTTTGAGAAGTGCATTTAAAATCGAAGAAATTTTTCAGCATAACCCTGATGTTGGATCGAATATAAAGGGTTTCTTGGCCCGTGGGTTGTTTCACCTACAGACTTGTTAAAACTTTGTCGGTCTATGATTTGTCATCTTTTATCTTCTTCTATCTTCTGACATACATGAACCCAAAGAGGTTTTGGCCGCCCGGCTTTAGAAGTGACATATGTTTCATAGGAACATCCTGCGACCTAAATCTGGTTAATTCGCTGTCACGTCTATTATCTAGCCTGGAAGTGTTTGTCAGATGTTTTCGGGCTAAATCTCTCTATTCTCACAGAACAACTGAACCTTCTTTCAGTAGTAATTGACCAAAAGGAGAGGACGGACTTCTACCTATACGTCACCAGGGGATTCGACATTTTTTTTCTGTATAAGAGCAACTACCAATGATTACTACGTCCAGAGATCCCTTTGTCCTCTAAAGCTCACATACCTTATACTAAACTGTACAGAGAGAATTGGTGCATTCTCTGCCCACAAAGTAGCCGTGGACACAGCATCCTTTTGCATGAGAGAAAGTTGTGACAAGCGTCATCTGCGATCCTCGGAAGACTTTCAAATTCTGTACAGTAAAAACTGAATATACATGTGTTCAACAGCAGCTTGAGATTTTTATCACTTTCGATGTACTTTTAGTTAGGATTCAATCGCACAGGTTCCATTGTAGCGGAAGTATCTCCGACTGTCACAGTATCCCCGTTCTCTCTGTTTGTGGACCAGACCTTCTTTGCTCTTCCCTCCTATGTGTAAGTCCTTCTTGTTTGTTGGCAATGTGTACGAGCATTGCGAAAGAGTTTAAAGACAATAACGTGTATAAGTGAACCCCACAGTTTTCCGGTATGACGCACCGCAAGTGTTCAAGCTCCGTTGTACTGCAAAGAGATCACTGCACTGCAAAAAGTCCACTGCGCGCATCAACAAGCATCTGTGCCCGAGAAGTGTCCACCGTATTGGGCATCATGCGTCTGCGCGCCAGTTTTCCAACTGCATCCTTATTTATGGAAATCTAAATACGGAATTTGATCCAAGAAGTTCAGCTTCGAGTGGATGATAAGGTCACCCTGATTTTCGTTTTCTTGACTTCGATTACCTCAAAGAATAACTACGAATAGGGCTGGAATGTTATTGAGACAAAGGGTTGCTCGTTGGGTACTTTCCTTTTCAGATAAGAAGAATCACGCTTCTTTTCAGCATTTTTGGGAAACACTCTCCAGCAGGCAAGCATTGGATTTGAAAGCAACATGTCCGCAAAAAATGGTAGACTAGTTGCAGAATTTTTGTTGTCTTACAGTCCAGAATTTAATGATTTCGTTTGTTTTCAATAAAATTTGCATGTTATGAAATTACTGGAAAAGGCTATGCAATTTTATTTTGAATATTAAAGTTTAGCCACCTTGGTTATACTGAAAGATTACAAATTAAGGATAGCCAAACCATCTGTAGTCCATGTTGATGTCATCAACGATATGTCGTCACGTCATCAGACGTGCTTTTTAAAAATTATCTTGTAAGGTTATTAGCTTGTAATACGCCAGTATTCCATTATTTATTGTATCCCAGTTTTAACGCTGGCTACCAAACTACAACAGGTTGTTTTGTTCAGACCAGGTAAGACTCCTAGTCAAGTTAGGTTTTCAACTGAGATTCACCGTCATGATCCTTGTTCTATTTCTTTTGCCACAAAATTGCTCTCGCGAACTCCAAACCGTCTTTTCCTATTGAATACGCGATCACTTGCCGAGAAGTCCTGCAACAACCTCCGTTCTCGAATCACTAGCACAAAACACTTGCAAGTGAAATGCACATCCGGAAGTGTTCCTCCGCAGCCGCTTTGGTATCATCGTGTATTGCCACCGTTCATGACAACAAGTTCTATCATAGCCGCCAGTCTTTGGGGCTCACTAACGTCTTGATAGGGGTTGAGCCATTTATCATTCAACTGATTTGAGTTAAAAAGCACCTTCCACTAGGATCTGCTCTAGGAAGATATCGTAAGACAGTGGAAAAAAACCACTTATCCGAACACCTTGTCAGAAGAACACCATCCTTTCTGATCGACCTGTAGCTTTTTAATGAAAGAACGCCATTCTGCTCTCTGATGGCGGCTTTGCCAGATCGCAGAACGAGCCTGTGTCTTCCCTATTGAGGAGCTGTTCAAATAGTAGAAGCAGGTCAACTTTTTCTTCGCAATCTGACGAATGCGCAGATAGATTTGGATGACTTGGATCATCATCTCTAGTCTTTGTCCTACCTAATGTCTATTTATACGCCAGAATCTTGCTACCAACTGGTAAATTGCGCTGCATCTCTGGATTTCTGTGGATCTCTGTGGGCAACACTATTGTAGCAGGAGTTGCTCAGATCTGATTTAGCCGGTTTGAAGAAATGCTACTGAAATAAGACATTTATTGCACCGAGCCGCCACTATCCTTCGATGAATTCTGCAAACTGGCCATCAAATTTGGTATTTTTTCCTTTGCGTTAATGGTCTTTGCTTGTGTTGTTCATCAGGTCCATCATCTTCATATGGCTGCTCTTGGTAGTGTTCATCTCCATATGGTTGAAAGGCGTCAACTGCACCCTGCAAGTTTATGCCACATGAAGGTTCTGCCGAGTAGTTTTTTCCAGTTCCTTAGCATCTACGGTATACTTTATGTCTTTGGTTTCTAAAGAGACCACAGAGAGTCAAAATCAAAAGCTTATAGAGTCGAAATCAAAAGCGTCAAAATCAAACACATCCAAAGGGTGGAATTCGCCAATGTGTTTGAATTTCGCTTAAAGTTCCACGAGACTGATATTGGATGGAGCTTGCTACTCAGTATCGACCGACGAGTCTTGAGTATGTAGCGCATCGCCAATCCTACCAGCAGGCCTTTTTTGTTCCTGGCTTTCCACGGTATAAAGCCAGGTCTCAAAAGCTTTAGCTGCGTTTCTCTAGGGTTTCGTTAGTTAATGCTGGAGTAAGCTAAGCTGCAGGATTGCTTATAACTCGTGGTTTTGCAAAGGAATCGATGTACGTTTGTGTAAAAGCTAACTGCTTAGAGGTTTGTATCGATGTTATTATTTTTTGAAATGGATTTGAAAGCAGTTTTGAAATACTCCCGAAAATGCCTACCTCTGCAAATTGATTACACGTAGCTGTTAATTCTTCAGTAGCGATGTGTTTTTTGAATTACCCTTGCCTGCAGTCTTGTTCCTAGAATCCCCATGATTCATAGAATCACTAACACTTTGTGCTGCACATCTCAAACATTTTTTTTATTCCTTTTGCTTTAACGGTTATTATCTGTCATGAGGCTACCTTTAAAGGCACGAGTCTAAGTGAAAAGCAACCATGCCGCATCCCCACTAAGTCAAGGTGGAGCTTTAGCAAAGTTGAGGTTAGGGGTGTATTAATAATACTTAAAAGCATTAATAATCACTGAAATCAGGACCTTAGCAGGTGATAGATCATCATCGTAACGAGGACCAAAGATACACAAGAGATTTGTTTGGCAAGAATGATACTCTGCAAATGTGCAAATTTGATTATATTATCAAAAAAGATAATAGAATACAGCTAAATTTACCATCCCTTTGATCTTAGCTTCCTTTTCAATTCATTCATAAATATTTCATAAATATTTCATAAATTCATTCATAAACATATAAATACTTTGTCCAGGGATTACGTAGAGAATACACTAGTGGACGCCAGTAACAAAGAGGCGATAGGCATAACAATCCTGATTGTTGTTCTTCTGGTATCGCCAATAATTATAATTCTCGTGCGAAATGCCGCTGCAACTATTCAGGTAAGTGCTACATTACATCAGTAAACGAGTCTTACATCCTTTATCTGCTCCGATCAATGCATAATGCAGATGTATGCAGTCAATCTAGCGTTAAAAGCCAAAGAGCTTAAGCGTGAGAAGCGTAAAAGCGATTCACTCCTTTTTCAAATGCTTCCGCCGTGTGTGGCGATGCAGTTAAAGCAAACACAACAGGTGAGTACTGCGACGTGTGGGATTGCCACCAGTGCCCTTACGTTTACTGAATTAGCACCACGCTTGGATTTCCAATGCATCCTATTTTTAGGTACCAGCAGAATGCTATGAGGCTGCTACCATCTATTTTAGCGACATCGTGGGGTTCACTGAAATTGCTGCAGAGTGCACTCCATTGGAGGTGGTTACATTTTTGAACACCATTTACAAAGTGTTTGATGCAAGGATTGAGTGTTACGACGTCTATAAGGTGGAAACAATCGGCGACTCGTATATGGTGGCTTCGGGACTACCAGTAAGAAATGGTAGGTTTAAACAGCAGAAGAGTGTACTCGCTGCATTGAATTCACTTTTTCGAAATTATTTGAGTTAATTATTGACAAGTGGCAATAAATTATTATTTTTTGCCACTTGTACATAGATAGTCCTTTGTACTTGAGCCTTGTGAAATTCCATTCAGGATACCTATTGAATGCGTTAAAGGAAAATAGCGCTTGGGTTTGTAAGTCTTTAACGTACATTCTTTTCAAAGTTCAAAGTTCACTCTTTGCTCATTGAAAATCGGGAAAGAGTGCAACTCGCTTCAAACAGCAAATTCATGTACGATTTGTAAATAAACCACACAAAAGGCTCCCGTAAGTGCTTTCATCACCAACTGTACAAGTATAGAACTAAGCGCTGCAAAACAGCATGAAATGCAATCATCATAAATCACATCCTGTTCTGAATGGACATTACTCAAAATAAAATCGCCTTGCATGCTTCCCACTCAGCGCTTACACGATATCCTTTGCAGGGAACAAACACGTGTCCGAGATTGCAACTATGGCGTTGGATCTCCTGGATGCATCGAGCCTGTTTAAGATACCACGCCGTACGGCGGAGACCCTGCAAATTCGTTGTGGAGTGCATACGGGTCCTGTTGTTGCGGGAATCGTCGGATCAAAGATGCCTCGCTATTGCCTTTTCGGGGACACGGTAAACACTGCTTCAAGGATGGAATCGACTGGAGAGGCGCACAAAATCCACATTACGGCCGAGATGAATGAGGCCCTCATGCGAGTTGGTGGTTTCAAAACGGAGCCGCGTGGGCTTATCGATGTTAAGGTTGGTAATTTGGTTGGTTGTTAAATGTTGTGCTAAAAGCTTGTTTACTAATTTGTCTTTATGTACTTGTCCTGAAGGATAATTTGTAGCCACGGCCGAGTAACAAAACATACATAACATACCCAGATCTGTTTATTGCTTATTAATTTTCTTGATAGTCCTCTCTCCATAGTGAGCAAAAAAGCAACTCGAGAATCCTTTACTTAAAACTTAACATGCTTAACTTAACTTAAAATTTTCCCTCTTCTGCTGAGCTTTTGATATTCTCATAGACGATTGAGAGTTTAATCACTTTGTAGTTATCAAAATTTGTTTCTTTCGCAGGGAAAAGGATTGATGAGTACATTTTGGCTGACCTGCAAGGATGGTCCTGTAATAATACGAGAAGAAATATCATGGTTCGCAGACATGCAGCCTGTTTTCCTGCAGAATTTAAAAAATGAAAATTTAAAGCGGTGTACGTAGGTGATGACTATGGAAAGTGAACGTTGGAACATAATTCCATGGTTTTGATTCAGGAGCTATCTTAAGATCTCGAAGTCAACAATGAAGTTTTAAGAGTATTATTTATTAGACATAATTGGATTGTATTTTATGTTAATCGGAAATTTGAACTAGGTTAGAAGGAAACATTTAATGATGTTGTAAATTTTAGAGTAAGTCTATGTAACTTGAAGTCAATAAATGAAAGTGGAATGTGAATTTCTTTGATAAAGATTTGTTTTATTCATCCATTTAGCTTGGCACAATAGAAGCACAATAGCAGGCACGTAGGCCGTAGGCACAAAAGAAGTGTAGGGTTACTAATCCAAAAAATGAAGTCTACAAGAGAAATTCTTTAGATGCTACAACAGAATTGCTCATATAAATTCTCACTTCTAACTTTTGCAGGAATACTGCCTTTTCACTCCACAGCATGTAGCAGGATTCTTCATTCGACCGCAATCTGCATCGATGAGCAGGACTCAAGCATCTCATTCCAACGGTATATGAGGGGATAGTCTGGTCAGAATCACGATTGATATTTACAATTTCTCTGAAGGTACAACGATTGATTGCCTCAGACTGAGACCTTCATGGCTATTAGCTTCAGCACTTAGACATCATTACAGGACCAGCGAGGCTGATCTGCTCCAAGCTAATGAATTCACGTCTTCACCTTTGTGATGCAAGAAAAGACTCGGAGTACGTCGAGAGCCTGCACCATTCAGTTGATGGGATCGGTTGACAGCAGCATGTTTCATGCTGTCCCAACTCTGGACATCAGAAACAATGGATACTCTTGTAAATGTTTACAAATCTCTATCTCTAATTACAATTTCCTGGTGACTCTAAAGGATCAATTCGCGAATAATGTCATATCAGTCAAAGTGGCTCGAGGAATACCTTTATAGTTCCAGTGAACACATGTAACCCCTAAGATGGAGTTTATTAAGAAAGTGAGAGAGAGTGGCTGACGGAGAGGAGTTGGAGACGAGGCCGAAATTTTTTAACAATTACCCAATACTGCCAACCTGCTGCAAAATATTTTCAAGCAAGTGTAGGACGGCTCGTAAGACCCCCAGGAAGATTTAGATCGATGCTTCGGTCGGATTTCTCGCGGGCTAGTATATGATATGAGCGCACTTGTAGATACGATTACTTAATTGAGGCCCCGAAATTGATAAATACGGCAAAATAAGCTTATGGATGAACTTAGCCCAAAAAACTCAGGTAACCAGGGACAGGAAAGAAATGTTCTCCAATGAATTCGAGAGCAGCGAAAGGATTACTCACGAAAAACTCATGACAAGCACGTACTCGCCTAAGTTCGTTTAAAGGATACGGCTCTGTTAAGATAAGGAAGACGCGGAATAATAAAGAAAGGTCATGAAGACCATGACTTGTTGTATGGCAAAACTCTTCCAGATCAGTGACATCGTTCCAGGATCCTCCATCCTTGGTGGTTTGCTTCGTTCTTTATGATGTCAAAATATTTTTTTTTTCATTTGTTCAACAGAGGACGGTGCTTGTATTAGTTTCTAATGCTTTCGTGAATTCCAATGTACATTGAAATTCTAAAAATATATGAAGAACTTGTTTATTCACTTCTAGGGTCTTTCATTAAGGGCTTCCTATCTTTAAATTTTTCATTCGTTTGGGAGGCCTAACCCATGTGTGGTATATAAAATCGTTAAAATATCCGCATTCACTGGGTGGCGCGCATCCAAAATATGCAATTTTCCATGACTCTGGCCAATAAATCAGGCTGAATTTTACCGATCGCATGGGTTATGTTGGTTTTGAGGACCTCTGTGGTTTGTGGTTTATTCGCATAGACCTACGACTTAAGAAAACACCACCAGAAAAAGTCTAACGGATTCAAATCGCACGACCTCGGTGGTTAGTTCACATCACCACCACATGAGGTGACCATGCCCTCAAATCGCTCTTGCAGAATGTCGAATGTGGCATGAGCTGTGTGGCACGTAGCTCCGTCCTATCTTAACCACATGTCGTTGGTGTCTATATCATCCATTCAGGCCAAAATAAGTTGGTAATCATCAACCTAAAGCGCTCACCATTGACGGTGATTGCCTGGCCAACGTCGTTTTCAAAAATATATGGACCGATGGCGCTGCCAGCCCAAAATCCACACCAAGCAGTGACTTTTTCGGAATGCATTCGATGCTTTTGAATCTCATGTGGATTGGTATCGTCCCACATTCTACAATTAGTTTGTTCAAAATGAGTTTCATCGCTGAAGCTGATTTTCGATGAAAATTACGGTCAGTTGCCAGTAGCTCCAGTGACATTCAGCGAACACACGTCGTTGTCTATGGTATTCAGCTCCTTGGTCAATTGAATTTTGCAGGCTCGCGACGCAAAATTCGCCAAGTTGTGGTTTGTGAAAGGCCGAGTTCTTGTGAGCGACGCGAAATCGACTGTCTCGGTTTCTCCTACACACTCTCACGGACAGTGGCAATGTTGGCGGCAGATCTCGCCCTTCCTCGACGGACGGGTGGTGGTTGATCGTTTACGGAACCGGTGGACTCAAATTTATGGAATGGATGCAGTGGGACCACACTGCGAATAGCCCTCTTAGTAGTACAATTATGGCGACCGTAAAGTGGGCGAAGCATTTTATCATTGCTTGATTGTCGAACGCTATATCCATCCATGGTCAAAGTTCGGAAGCCCCTATTGAAAGATAACCCTATGGATAGGTATCGAATAGACCATCAAATGGAATCCTTTCAAATTGACTTAAGGTACTAGCTCAGTAAATCGGTCTATTTGTTTTACATTTTCCTATTCCTTAATCTTCAAAAATCACTCTATATATTTTTTAGTGCAAGTCAAAATATTGTGTACTCTGTGACTGTTAGAAACAGGCCCGTCACTTCGGTTTTTTCCAGCGGTTTAGCAGCTGCCGGCCGAATATAGTTTTTGTGTATCCCCTCTTAGTGGAATATCGATATTATTCTTTTCTTTTCTAATATTTCAACCCTCTCATTATGATCTCAGTGTCTATTTAAACGTTAATAAGTATATTGGTGGGTCAATAAAATGTCCCTCTACAGAAAAAAATAGACAACGAGGAAATCGAGGAAGTTCAACAGCACCTGATTTGCAATCCAGACTGTTGCAAAAACATTGAGCTCAATCGGAAAGCAAGGAGTTCGAAACCAATCCAGCTGCAAATATTGTAATTCTTGAGTACATAATGCAAGTGTTTGAAAAAATAACCAAGTTAACCAAATTTGCTTACTCGTTCACTGGGAAAAAACAACAATCAGTGCTAAAACAATATTCTTAGGCTCATCGTTGTGGCGAGGAAGTTTTGGAACTTGCTGTACAAATTTCGAATAACGAATGCCGGGTACCCCTTTTGAAAATTGTGGAGACCATCAAAATGGTATGACATCAAAAGTGTCATGACAACCTTCAATTGTGTGCTGCATAAAGACCAGTAGAGGAGCTTGATGGCTGAAAAGGCGGCGCAGATGACTGCAAGGGAAAAGAGCAAAAAGGGGAACCAAACGGAAGAGCGTGCATACTTTAATTCAGGAATAGCATGCCAATTGATTCTAAGCACAAACTCTATTTTTCATTAAAATTCAAAATGATTGATTTCTAATAACGCAAAAAATCAAAATCATTTAAGGATCACAGAAGGAAAATTTTTTGTAGATATTGAATAGAGCAGACTTTACTCAGCTCCTAGCAGAAAAGAATCTCTCAGTGATGGTCGCCAAAATCTTATTGGTGATGCTGAGCACTGATAACGCTCCCGTCGGTCGGGCTGCGAGTATGGCATTCCTGACGGGACACTCGCGTCGATGTCCCTCTTATTAAAGGCATGTGATTGGATAGTACTTTAGGACTTGTTGGCATATGTTCAACAGTTTACAGCACCCTCTATGCCAGTACACTGGGTGCGATTCGAACATTGGCGAAAACGACGTAGAAAGATTCGTCAGCATACTCACAGGACACACAACAGTTTGGCAACAATCAGTACTATTAAGTCTGCTTGTATGTTGTTTCGAATCCAGGGCGAGGTATGTATGTACCAAATTTGCCGAGCCCTGATGAGCCAAGAAAATCTTGGTAGACTGTTCAGGTAGAACCTTGTGGTCCCACTGGTCCCTACTCATGCCTTAGATTAAAAGCAATTTATGTGGAAGCTTAGTGCTCTTTGCCGAAGCAGTTTGTGCTGTAGCTAATCACGGACAAATACGAGACGAAGAAGACAAGGCGAGAAGTCGGTTCTGAAGGTATTCTAGCCCAGGTATGTCACTTGTTCCATAATTGTTGCTCGTACTTGTTGCTCAGTACCTTTGAATCCTGCTAGTCAGTAGCGATTTTGTTACAGTCCGCATACATCCTACTATTTTAGATACGACCAGGAAACTGCTTGAGATTCTGATATCTGAAAGCCTCACTTACGTCAGGGTGGTTTCAGAGCAGAGTGTTCCACCATGAATGCTAATGTCCAAAACATGTCCAGTCGGTCCAACCCACGGGGAAGTTTTGCTAATGACGCTGGATATCAGGATTGCATTTTATTACGCTAGATGGATGGATAACCTGAAAGTACTGGAAAACTCATGTGGCTAATGGCTATGACTGGCTGCTGAGACTCAAACTACCGGAGAAATCATGTGGGTTGCGCATACATGAAGTGGTACTCTACGCTCGGCAGTTAGACGCAATGTAGGCCAATGGAGTAAAACGGCGGGTAGAGTTTGGGTAGAGATGGATTTAACTCACCGTTAGAAGAAACTAGCTTGGTCATTCCTTCAAAGATGAGGATCCTTAGAGTAGGACCAGTTAATGAGTTTCTGCTGGTTTGTCGGCTAATAAGACATTTGTGGGAATGGTTTACAAGCAGTTGGATTCTTGATGACATCTACACTTGTAAACGAAACAGAAGGTTGGAGTGAAGTTCTCAACAAGGAGCAGAGTTGGAAATGACTGGCACAGGTGCAGAACTGAGAAATACTTCCAATTACATCCATATATCTGACAGTAGTACTGAACCAGCCACTTACATTAGAAGGCTCGCAACGGCTTGGGAGTGGGAACTAGCTTGAGAACGTAACGTGGCTCATCAACGACCTGACATCGTGGTTCAGTTCAATGTGACCAAATAATGGAACAGGCAGAACAATCTCGGTAGCTAGGATTTCTTTCCTCTCAGCACTGGAGAAAATCTCCTTGTGAAGCAAAGATACTAAAATACGCAGAATATAGATGTCTAGCCCCAAGAATATTTGAAACAGTTCAGGGCTAGGTTATTTGGTAGAGTTGTTTATCAGTCCCATGGGAGTCCCATGGGAGTCCAGAGCGAACACGTTTTGCCATTATAAGTTAAACGTTTAAACTTCCTTCAACGAATAATCTTTGTAACTTCGGATAATAATAATCACTCAATAATAAGTCATTATTCTGAAGATAATGATGGAGTAAAGGTTATTCATTGAGTTTGGAACCTCTTCTCGTTAAACGTCCTTTACTTATTTTTGAAGGTTTTGCTTAGCGTTAATTCAAAATGCTGTCATAGAAAAAGTAAAAAGATTTCAATAAGCCTTAGGTGAAGCTTTTGTGGGTGTGGAGAATTGATATCCTTTGCAGCTTTTTCGTCAAGTTTAGACTAAACTCAGTGCACAAACCACTCTCGCCATTTAAATGGTTCAACCAATTCGCAAGTCTACACTAAGGTATTGCTCGCAGGAAGGACACGCGCATATCGTGGAGTTCCTTATCATATGGCCAAGAGTACCCGGTAATGGTCCAGCCCATCAGCCTCAGTTACCTAAGGACCACGGTTAGTGCTTGTTCCCGTGAATTCAGTGTGCATGTGTGCATTTCAGTTAAAACGATTTTCGCATGTAACCTACCCGTGCATATTTCTCGGTTCCTACTCAAGTTTTAACACTTGCAATTCACTGAATTATGTGGTGAAATGTGATATAAAATATCCGAACGGAAGTGCTATATATTGTGCAACTAATTCCGTTACGGTGATCCAGCATATGTTGTGCTTTAGATTTATGTTTTCCACGAAAAAGCTCATATATCATAGGTGCATTCGAGCAACGTATGAATTTACGCAAATTGTAGAAAGCTCGTCCAGCTGGACTATGAATTAATGAATAAAAATTCGTCCTAAATCACGTCGATAAAACTCTGCTGAATGCTTGGTGATATTTTTGGTCGCAGACAAGGACATATTGCCGAGATCTTGGACTTTATTGCCCTGCATCACAGGAGGTAAATATGTGTAATAAATTCTTGTTGAAATTTCGTTTAAATAACTTTATCAAAAAGCGAGTTTTACGAGGGTCCTTTTAAGAGATTTAATGTAGCTGTCACACAAAGATTATGATTATAAGATAACCGATGTAACAAAGCAACTGTTCCTTCTGGAGATGAGTTCATCTAGCGCATTCTAAGCTAGCTAGCTGCGAGGCTGAGAATAGAATTCACATGCAAGGCCTTATGCAAAAGGATGAGAGCTCATTTTTGCACGATGGACTGGCACGAATTCTCAGCTCTTCGCGCCATATAACACGAAATAAAAACGTATCATACCTTCGGATCCCTGTAGATACTTTGTTTGGTGTAATAGGAATAATGATAGTAATCATAGTGATGCAGTTGCTCCTTTTTGATTGGAGAAGCAATAGAATCCGTGCTTGCGAGCAAGTTTTCGTTTAGTAATTCATTTGGCTCCTTTCGGTATCGAGTTGATTCAAATGAATAGAAACACGAAAAACGGCAGAGTGGCTTGTTACGAAGGGTTGTTTTGGATAATCGTAATGAGTGCAATGTGTGCCTTGTGTTTGAGCAGTAGGATAGCAATTACCACCGTGTATCAAAGGTTTGCCCTAGACCATTTTCTACTTTAGATTCTACTTGTTTGAGTATATCCTCCTTTACTTCTGTAATTCGTGAACGATAACCTTCTCTTGTTTCACGTTTATGTTTCGCCTAAGTTCATTGGAACTCGTTCCTTCATATCGTTCATTCGAGGATTTTTAGTATTTGAGGAATGAGCTCTTCCACGAACGCAATTAAAAGCAATCCTTCTTGTATGGATTTGAGGGTAAAATCTTTATTAGAAACGATTTACGATTAAAAAATGTGCTTGTTCATTTATCCCAATCGCTTGGAAGCAGATTTTACCCGACAATATAAATATTCATGCAGAAAAGATGTGTGAAGAGGGTTGCAAATGAAAATAAGGTCAAAACTGTGTGTGTGTTTCTTTTGCATGCCGAGTAGATCTAAAGTAAAGATACTGTTGAGTGGGATTAAGCAATGGAATTTTAATCATCTTTACATTAAAGTAAATTAAGGCTCTGCTCACTTAAATTTATGTTTCAGTATTCACCAAACATATTTTACCCTTCGAAATCACAATAGGGGATTACTCCATTAAAGTGATTGACAAAATTCACGATTCACAAGAAAATATTCGCTTACCTGTCATGATTAAAATTAAGATAATGTTTTTTTATTTGAAATATTGTGCAATATTTGGAAATATTGCAGCTCAGCCTTGCATCTGCAATTGTATTTTGTCTTTACTTTGTTCAATCCTGCAATTCCTTCTAGAGTTTATTGTTTGATATGGCTTTGGCTCCTTGTTGAATTCAGGCTTTATCGTTTCATTTGAAACAACACCCTGACCTTTGATTGCTTTGTTTATAATTTATCTTTCCTTGCGCTTGAACTTCTCCCGGCTTTACCAGTTGCAAAACTCTCTAATCACTGTTGTGCATTATCTGTCGCGGTTGAGACTTATCTCATTACTACCACGTATCGGTGGAAGCGCGGATAATTTCGCTGAACATTAGATTAGTTTTCACCATAAAGTCACCTCCTCTGGATATCCTTGAAATGCTCGCAGTTTGCAGCAAAAATGGAGGATAAGAAATGAATAAAATTAACGCGGGCAACAAAATCCAAGAATTTTGAAATTCGTTTCTTTTAGTTCACATCGTGAGGCATGCCTCACTGTACACAAGGGTCTTCCAGTCTTGCTTATCCAAAATCCAAGTCTTCTTCGAACCAACGTAGTCGATCTGACAGCATTCGATTGCATTACGGTACCAGATCGCAGTTGGTGTCCATTGATCTTTCGTTCATTTTGGGCTGGCGAATATGATGTTTTGGACCCAGTTGCTTCGGACGGTAGTAACGAGGTGGCACTCGAGTGGGAAGCCAGTAAAACCTTGGCACGCCTTTGAAGGCCCCTCAAGGTGTAAAAAGACGAGGCCTAGCCCGCAGTAATGTGTCAAACGGTTCTAGACTTAGTTTTCAGGTTGACAGGAGAGGTGTTTAGTGATTAGTCGAGAAGCATTGCGCGTGTGGGAGCACCCACTCAGCGCTTAAAGAGCCTTAAAAAACCTCCTTGATGCAATAAAAATGGAATGCAGTGTACCTGTTGATTGAAATCAAAGAATTAGAATCTGTGGCGTCCGAGGAAAGCCTTACAATTTGTAGAATTACCTTCATGTGAACAAGTTACGCCTTTCTAGCCTTGGATTGCAACTCTATTGACAATTGTAGCATCTATATACTTACGGTTTCTATACTCACTCTATTGTAACGTTTTTACAATTCATGATAATTCAGCGATGGTCACCCCTTGATTCTAGAAGCATTTTATTAATCGGTATCCTTTCTCCGAATAATACCTTTTGCTAAATTAACATAGCAAAAACTGACAGGTGAAATAATGATTTGGTCAGTTTTTTGACGAATTGACTGAAAATCGAAAGAATGCTGGAGAAAAAGCATGGGAAACCCAAGGCATCTACATTGAAAAAAAAGGCGGTAAAGTATAAGCAAATTTTCTATAATTAAGATTTAAGCTCATTGATGCAATTTACATGTTCCTCTTTTAAGGCATGAATAGCCATGGTGGTTTAGGCATAAGTCCACGACTTAGGTCTTAGGTTTTGGGCTGAGAAACTGTTCCTTAAGTTGTTTTGTGTAACGTCAATTCGACAATATCAGAACATTTTTGAATTATTTTTCAATTCTGTGATTAATGACGTATTGACCACTAATTTTGCGTACCACTGTTCCTGATGTTATGCCAATTTTCACTAGAAAAGTGGCAGAATAGGCATCATAGACCTCATGCAGCCAAAATTGGGCCAAATGCTTTTTTATGGCTTGAGCCAAAATGTTCGCATTCTGAATGGTCATTTGACAGTTCCTTCTGATTCTTCCAGAATCGTTTGTCGTATTTATTGACCAAGGATCCATGAGTACTATAAAGTTATATGTGAATGAGATGCTGGTTTGTACGAGGAGCTCTATCGATGCAATTAGCTGAGACCGATTTTCAGAGGATTTTACGATTTGGTTTTATATTTAATTCCTTGTTCTGTAGGTCCTGGAGGAAACACAAATGGAACTATTGAATGATAACGAACTCAACGAACTCGAACACAGTCGGGTTCGTTGGTCGGAGGTTCACAAACATTTTGTTTCCCCAACGTGGAATTCTTAGTCAAAAACAAGCATACTGAGTTCACCTTACGAAAGACTAAGCAAATCTTCTCTATCATCGTCTGCACATCTCAGATTTGTTTTCGTCCTTTCGAAATTTATTCTGCTATAGTTATGCACCAATCACCTCTATCGATCTCTAAATCCGTGAACTATAATGTGTTGCTCCGCACAAGAACCACATGTTGATGCTTGGGCATAAATCATGTTCAGAGGAGCTTGAAACTGCCAAATGCGAAGGATTTTCTTTGTGAATATCTACATACCAGGCGTTGCCTTTCATTATTAAATCATGTCTCACCGCAGACTTCCAGCTCACGAGCCATCGGCATGACGTCATCCGTTTTCAACCGTAAAAAATTTATGCGGCGTCAATATACCAATTTTTCGCTGAACATGAAATGAAGTAAAATTTATTCGCGCGTTTATGATGGCAATAAAATATTAAGGACTGCGCAAAATGTGAAAATTTATCTGTAAAGGAACCAATAAAGTTAACGAGACTAACGATTGGGTCATCGGTATTACAAAATACTAAACCTATCAAATGTTCCGAATTCGATTGCACGTTTATCGCAAATTCTCGGACTCCCATCGACCGTTTCGAGTAAAAATCAATGCTTCGTACTTCTACGAGTACGAGGAAAGGATTCTGGCAAAGTCACGCCCAGATAATATTTATTTGCAAGCAGCCATTTAAAGGATATATCATGTCTTCATTTAGGATTATCTCTTTCATTCTTAATGGTATGGAAATGAAGGATACAAGGAGTGTTGCTTGCTTCATAACGGCAAGTACGTGCAGAAGGAAAGACGAAAATACCACGTCAGGATGTTCGTTAGAGCAGATATATCGAGTTTAATATTGCTCAATCACGACGATGACATCTCAATTTATATGTTGTCGAGTGAGCAGCTGAATTGGAAGCTGTACTAAATTTAATATGTCCTTATTGGACAGATGAAGCCGGGGGAATGCGGGCGCGTATTGAAAATACTCTCACAAGGCAACAAAGTTTCCAAGTGTTATTTCTAATAAAACTTCCACATGAATGCGTCCATACACAATCACAATCTTTTTTCATTGAATTTTGATTCTGATTTATTGATGAAACGATAAACAAGTTATCGCGCTTTTCAGCATTCAGAACCATTGTTGAAGTTTGAGAAGTTTGGGGAGTCAAACCTGAAACTGTTTGGGGCTCGAGGGGGAATCTCGCCAAAAATATTGCGTGGTACGAAGTCAAGACTTTAATATGTCTTTTCACGTGAAGTTCTGATTGAAAGGCTTTTGCTAGAACGTTTGGAGCATTTTCCTCCACACTAACATGGAGAAAACCCTTCAGGCTATTATCATGAATTATGACGCTATCAAATGGAGTAAGATTTCGCATATCTCAAAGATATGACAGTAAGAACAAATACCTCTTTTTCAGTGTTGTCTTTTAAATTTAAGCTTACGTTATGGTTAGCAAGGTGTGGGAGAATAAGAACAATAAAAAACTAAAGTAAAAACTACGTAAAGTAAGAGGTTTTCCGGAATGATCACATGCAAGGATAGATAGGTCTGCGATGATTTTGTGCGCCTGGCAATGATCAGCTGTTCATAATAATTTGTCAAAGTGGAACTTTGATGCTATTATTGTTATTCACAACTCATCAGGCCATGCTTTTGCAGAAAGGATGATGATTATAACTAACGCAACTACGCAGCGAGGACGGGTATTACAGCCTTACTTGTAAAAGATGGCAAGACCACGGTCTCCTAATTGCCCATGCTTTGACCAGGAACTGTAGATTTCGACTGCTGCACGTTTTTCCAAAGATAATTGGAACTGAGTGTCATATTGCGTGCGGAGGTTCTTATAAAGAAGGGCATCATGGTTCGCTTGACGGTAAGAGGAAGTCCCTCCGCCTTCCATTCGTATCTGCTGAAAGAGGGAATTCCATGACCTAAAGATGCAGGCCTAGTTTGAAGTAATGTTACCAACAGTTCAAGGCTAGGTTTTTGGTATGTCTGGGGACGTGTTTAGAGTCCAGTTGTCATTTGGAGTCCCAAACTCAGGGTGTGAATAGTCTTCACCTCATAAAGACAAAAAAAAAAGATTATTTGTATTATAATTACACTGGGAAACGGAGGTTTAAAATTCGCTGGAGTACTATTAAGGGTTGAAACCATACCGGAAACCACGACGCAGACTGGAGTAGGTCTCAGCAAAAATTGTAGTTAAGTCGTTTATAAAAGTATACTGAGCTGTTTGCATTATAAACTGATGGATGGCTATGATAATGCCATTTACTTCGCCGCAAACCCAACGATCAAGTGTCACGATCAATTAGATTCTCGAATGCTCCCACACAAGTCGGCTAGGAAAGTCTTCCGCAGGCTAATCAAAGCATGCAAGGCTGCAGACAAAACGTTTTGCTGACATCAAGAAAGACCAATGGGGCTTGTGTTTAAAGCTCTTCTGTAGATGAGCGGACGCTCTGTGTGTTGGGGGAATAAGTGCACGAGGATGCGCGAACTCGGACCTGCGCGATTCCTTATGTGCTAGAAGTGAAAAGATGGACAAAGTTGCTTGGGAACTTTAATATTTATCTCATTGGTTTTGATGCGTCAGGTGAGGAAAATCCGATCGATTGCCAGCTATTCGGTGCTCCTTCACTTGTCAAAACCATGCACGCTATGAAAAGGCAAAATGCTACAGGATCACAGCCAATATCAGCAGGAATGCTGTAGTTATTCCTCCATGCTGCTCTGACATGCACTTTAGCTAGATTTAGATCTTCTTTAGAAGGAGGAAACATTTGTGCTCGTGAACAAGGGAAAAGGGAACCTGGCGCTACCCTTTGCTTATAAACCCTTATATATGGAATATGTGCAAAAGTTTTTCGCTTTTCCATATTAATTTGCTTTTAACTGTAAATAATGAATCCTCGATGCCATTTCGGCAGTAGGCAGCATTTTCACCAAACCACTATTTGCATTTAAGATTTCAAACAAAAGTTGAAAAATTCCAGATGAACATGGAAGCTGGTAAAGAGTGTGATGTATTTTCAAAAAAAAAAAAATAATAATATATATATATATATATAATTAATAATAATGAAATTGGGGCAACCGATAGGTCATACCTGCAGCGAAAAAAAAGAAAATATAAAAAATTGAAAATATAAAGGCCGCAAAATGGCAGCCGAAGGAGGTTACTTTTAACCGACTTCCACAGAAAGAGCTTACTTCTTCATATTAGATTAATAAATGTATAAAAAGGATCAAATACCCAAGGGTCAAACCACCTGTGAATTGTGCTGCGCTGATTCTGACCACCTCTGTTTCCTCCAACACGAATCTCCACCTCAGGTTTTTTTCGGGACTTTACTTGCTTCTGCTGCGCTACCTCTGATCATTTCTGCTTTCTTTAATATGAATCTCAACCTCGGCTGGTTTCGGGACTTCACTTCTTGCTGCTGCGCTACCTCTGGCCATCTCTGCTTGATTCCGGGACGTCAAGGAATTCCGCTGGGCTGTGTCCTGAACACCTCTGCTGCCTGCTTACTATCTTCTTGGCATCATTCTTATTGTTCTCTTGGGCTATGTGATTTGGTGATTCGAGGACTTCTGGGGATAAAAAAACAGCTTCCTTGATCCTTCGATTGATTGATACTTCGATTGATGGATACTTCGATTGATACTTTAATGATCGATACTTTTATTGATACTCTATTGATACTTCTATCATTCATTATATCATTCATTGGTTGTTACTTCTATTGATTGATTGGCCTCAACGTTGCAATTTCTATTCTTTTTATAGCAATATGTACACAACAACCCAGAGAATCATATCAAGAGAAAATTTAATCGCAAATAACTTCCAAGAAATTTTTTTGGTTTTTTTTTGCTACTGGGAATATTTTTTTTGAGACTGTTTTTCTGACATTTTATTTTTACTGAGACTTTTTTTATTTATTTTGTTTGTTTCTAATATTATTTAGCTAAATATTACTTAATACCTAAATCGAACTATAAATGATCTTATTTTAATTTTATTCTTACTTCTACTTCTATTTCATCTCGTATGATTTTTTTTAACTTAATAATATGGATACATATAAAAAATTAATTGTTATTTTATTTATTTATTCATTTATATATATATATATATACATATAAATTTTTTTTTGTTTGTTCAATGTCGCCTACACATCGGAATACGTAACAAGAGCATATGAGCCATTGTTGCCTGTGAGTTTCATCATGGACAGTACGAAGCGGAGGTTCATTGAATTTGATTATAAGCAAAATCTATGGAGAAAAGGAACGAGTACGTCAGCAGTGGTTTCAGTACTTTCGTAATGGAGAACGACAGTTTGAAGATCAATCACGATCGTGGCGCCGCAAGGAGCTGATGAATGGCAATCTATTGGAGGAGGAGGTTCCATGATGACAATCGCAGAATTGTTGTAGAGGTTCCACGTCAGCAGAACTACTTTAAAGAGACGAATTCATGTGCAAGGATATGTAGTAAAGTTGAAACTTGATTATCTCATGAAATTTCGCAAACAAGCATGGAAGACAGCATGCCATGCTCCCATCTTGCTCGTTAACAAACGAAGAATTTTTGTGATTTATGGTTACTGCAGATGATAGGCGGGTCTTGCACAACAAAGTAAAATGGCTTCTTATATCCACTTTAATACCAGACTTGTCTTATTCATTGGAGTTATTTATTGAAGAAATCAAACGTTGCTTTAACAAGCATTACGAGATAAGTGTCCTGCATTAGTCAACGGTTCCGAGTTCTTTTTTCAACACAGCAATCCGAGACCGCCACACCTACAGTTACCCAGTAGAAGATAGGCTGGGAAGTTTTACCCCATCCACTTTATTCTCCAGATCTTTAGCCAACGGATTATCGCTTGTTTCGGTTCCTGTACAACTACCTGCAGGGAAGATAATACAGCAGTGAAGAGGATCTTCATACAGAACGTTTTAGATGGTAAAGGGGAAATATCTTCAAGAGGGGAATACGCGGATACTTATAAACGTATGAATCTACTTTTAAAGCTCGATTTAAGGAATGCCTCCAATCCTCTCTCTCTCATCGTCATGGAATCTTTCAGGGTAAGGAAGTATATTATCGCGAGGCTAATTCCTATAGAGCTCCTGGCCTAAGAGCGGAAGAGGCTATACTTACGTACGAGGGAATTGGAGGGAGACTGTTGCTCAAGAAGAGGGAATAACGACCCCATCTTTGTGAAAGGATGTATGGGTCAACATAACGCGGGTCAAATAAATCCCATGGCTCATCATTTACTTGGCGCCATGGTTTAGTAGGGCACATGTTTATGACTGACTGTTACCTGGTGTAACTGTGTCGTGAGCAATAGTATTTTCAGTCTGATCTACACGACATGGGTAAGTCTTAGCTCAGCAGGATACGTCCACATCTAAATATTGACGAGAATATATGATGCATTAAACTCGGACAGTTCCTGTATCTCTCTAACCTGCTCAATCTGGAAACGTGTGAATTTCTTTACATTCGCAAAACACAAAATTTAAGTGATATTTTTAGTACTTTCTTTCTACTTTAGAACTTTATTCTATTCATTGTAAGGCGTCCTGCACATAGTTTCTGATTGAAAGAATGTAGAAACTTTAGCCGCTAGAGGCAGGGTCATATAAGAAGGAACGGAAGAAGGAGTTCGCAAAGTGATTCGCTAGAATATTTCTCCTCAACCAGAATGGATATGGATCATAGAGCCTATGAAAATGGTCGAAAACCTTGGTTTGAAGACTGGACCGGGAAGAGGCTTGCGTTCTTATTAAAACACGAGGAAACAAGGCAACATCGATAGTCGCTATTAGAGTATCACCACCGAGTCCTATGCCTCTAACTAGGCGTCGATGGTTTTGTGCTTCTTTACTGGCCCGGAAATTTTTAAGAGTGAGCTTTGTCGAATGAAACAGGAAGAAAGCTGAAAAGTTTCCGGAAATGTGTTTGCATCCTGCAATATCTGTAGGTCAGTTGGGTCAGCTATGGCAAGATCGGCATGCATTATACGTTTTGCTGAAGAATGGAGAAGTCCTTTCTCCTTCTTTTCCTTTCTTCAAATGAACTGCGTCATAGGTGTAGAGAGGAAGGGTTTTACACTCTGATAGGAACAGAGTGTAAATCGGGAGGGAGACGGGAGGCAGGTAGAAGTTAAATCCAAAAAGAGCCAACACTGTCCTTCTAATCACAAACGCGAAAAATGTTACAAAATAATTCAGGAGTATGAAAGCCTGAGTCCTTGAATTTTGTTCTGAATGTATTCCATCACGTCACGTCACATCTTCAATGAATACATTCATCGAATACACATTCTCTCGGATTTATTATATGCTCAGAATTTCCTCGTCAAACTTTCAGGATTTCGATTCTAATTAATTTAATTGCCAAGAGTCTACCTCTCAAAATCGATGCATGAATTTGTGAATATTTTCGTTGGTATTGAGGGTGTCAAAAATATTGCAAAAGCTTCCGACTGTAACATGAAATTCAATGTATTCATCCCACAATTGAGTTAGCCCAACCCAATTTGAGGTTATGTTAAAATTAGTTTACATGAAAGGAAAATTATTTATCTGCCAGTTGCTAATGGAAACGTGGTCGCAAGGCCAATCCAGCTTGCCAACGTAGTGAGAATCATGCGAATTTCGTGAATATTTTCAGAGTAGAAATCCTCAATCAAATTCACACTAAATAGGTTTCGATACCAAACATTTGTAATAAAAGACCCAATTAAAGCCAAATTTGATTCAATAATCTGATCGTAAAATCGAGAAGCATAAAGTAAGTGTTCAAGCAAAGTTGCTTGCATCAGAATTCAGCATGTTTTTACTGGGAATATAACACGATGAGCCAATTTTCTACGTAAATATATGGAACCATTCCACTTCTGACACCATCTCCCATTTCCATTTCAGTTATTTTGAAAGCGTTAATAATGTTACGTGCGGCAGTAGAAATCCAAGTGTCCTTGGTCCGTTGTAAGTGCGTTGGAAGGGGTAAAAAATTTAATCAGCTGATGCAAAATGTCGGAAATGTGATAAACGTTATTCCATTCGAAACCCGTGTAGGTTGTGAAAAGTTTAACTGTCTAGCGAGAAGCGCCACAAATGAATTTGTATATCCGTTTCATAAATGCTTATAACTCCTCCATGATATGGAGAACGCATAGAGGGTGCACATTCGTTTTAATTATGGCGTCTGGGGTTTGTTTAAAAGTTTGTAAGGGTTGTTTCCAAGCGAGCAATTTCCAAACTTAATATACTATAGTTGTATAGACAGACGGCAAAGTATCTTGGATGAGGAATCTGTTTTTTACCGAGGTTTCAGCTGCACTTACTCTCCGGCAGTCCTTCCTGCCAACAGCAAATTAGATCCGTATAATTGCCAGGTTCGCTGGAAAAGCATTAAGCTGTCAGTTTGAGTTTCATCTAATGCAGAAGAGAATTCGTCAGAAGAATCCTTCGAAATAAGATGATGTTGCAAAAAGAAAAGAAGAAATATTGATATGTCCTTGGAACGAGCACTTAAAATGTTGTCGGTAGCTGAATTCATGACTGCGGTATGTATCAGAGAGCTCTTACCTCCGGAAAAGTTTAGACGGTTCCTTAATGGGTAATAAATCCATTTGAATTGCTCCTTTGCCCACTTTGCCTAGACTCCGTGTTACAGATTAAACGAGCTACAATGTGTGGAGAATGGAGGAGGTCGTCTGGACTAAATGGATGCCGGAGATCATATCTCTTTCCATATTTCATTCGAACATGCATGAGGAGCACATGGACCTTACAAAGTCCTTAACGTGTGAACACAACATAAGATCGTCGAGTGATGATAATTGGATTCGGGAAAGGGAGTTTCACGTTGGAACAATGCATAACAAACATGTTGCTAACGTTCAATATTTGCTATTTTAAGGTTCCCTTACGTAAAATGTGATTTATTATGCTCTGCCGCGTGTTAGGATTTCTTCTAAACCGATTTATGTTTGCTTTTCGGAAAGGATGTGGAGTTGAGAATAGTGACGGGTGTAAAATGTTGAAATTTGTGGTAATATGACGCTTGAGGTGAAGTGCTTGATTTCGAAGCTTAAAACTACTTTAGCACTTACTTGTTTTATTATGCAAGGGTTTCATGAGGATGATAATATAAAATTACGTAATTGTAGGGCAAAAGGGATCATTTTTAAAGTAGACGGTTGTTAACTGTTAGTTGGGAATGACATATTATATTTCAACTACTACAACCAAAATATTTTTGGTTCTCTTTTAGGGCTTAAAGATTATGTGGTTGCATCTTTATTAGAAGTAAGGACCGGAAAATTTAATAAAAGTTCTGCGGGGAGCTTTGATAAACAATGCTGCTTTTGGTTAGTTTAGATTAAAGCCAGAAATCTCCATAGAAACGTGAAAGAAAAGTATTTTTCGAGAATTTTTTAAGAGGGGATAAAATATAATTAATTTTAAAATTTAATAATAATTTTAAATAATATTTTTAATATTATTTAAATAATTATAATACTAATAATTTTAAAATTTTGACATTATTTTATCATAGCATTCAAGTTTGTGAAACTTTAATATTTTGATACTTTTGATATTACCAAAAAATGACTGCGTTATATAGTGTTTTCGGACGCCTGTTTTCCCTGACATGGAAAAGTGCTGCAGTTGTCACTATTTAGCTGTTGGTCTGAAAAAGATTTAGCAAGTGTCATTCGTTTACTGACATATTAAGAGGTAGGATATACCTTAAAAAATTATGAAAAAGTGCAAAATCGAAAATTTGGAAACCTTTTTACACCAAAGTTCAAATTTTCGTCCATGTTTTCGAAATATTTGACCCAAAAAAATATTTCCTTACATGCTACCTTTCAAATAATATTACTGAGTAATCTCCCAAAATTTCATCGAAATCGGTCGATAACTTTTTGAGCTACAACACGAGTAGTTTTTGAAAACGTAATTTGGATATAATCGCGATATAATCACAAATCCGAAACATTTGCCTGGTCAAAAAAGGTAAATCACAAAGCAAAGGTTGCTAGGAGAGTACAGCAAAGAGAGTATCACAAGGGTTGCTCTGCCTTTAACGGTCCGAGCACCCAACTAGCTATTTATCTGACCACAAGCTGTTCCTCCTCTCGACCCTATATGCGATAACTCCACAAATATTGATTATTTCGGGTTTCCCTACGTTAGTTTATTCTTTGGACATTATACTTTTTAAATATATAAAAAGAAAAAAAATTGATTTGTCATACGAGGTGAAGTTTCCCATTGCCATCACTATGATCAAATCCTCGCTTACATGCGTCTTTTTGACACCGAAGTGGTTTCACCAGTAGACATTAATCGTCAGTTAACCAATGTGTTTTCTTTTAAATGGCGAAACTGTTAAAAAAATTTTGAATGGTGTAGGGGATTCATTGAAGGACTCCGGAAAACGACGAAAAGTGTAGTAGAAGGCTGTCAGTGTCTAAGAGGATTTTCATAAAAAATGGAGGCCTTGTGTTTCCCAGCTCAGATGCACAATTATTTAACCCGTAACCTTGCCTGTCAAAGATAGTGAATTGTTGGCCTGAAAAGGATAAGTTGGACAAAACGTTGCCAAAATCAAAACCAATCACTGGACTGAATATAACATATTAAATGGTTTAAATAAATTCAGTCAGTCCAGACATGCCCGCAAGTGATTACCACTTGTTCAAAAAAGTAAATGAGCGCTGCTGTCGAATGCGCAGAAGCTTCGCAAAAGATAATAATAGCCCAAGTTTCGGTCCCAGTATTGATATCGGAGTCGGTTCAAGTGATTTTGTTTCATTTCCTGGTTGACGATTTAATCAAAATGTCAAAAGACAGGACGACTTGCATGTTCCCGTCTTGACGCAGGCCAAATAGCCAAAGTAGGAATTCGAAGCAATGACTTATCTCAGGATTGTCGGATGCTTTGGAGTTGTTAATGGAGAAGAGGTTTTTCTAGGCACGTATATGGAAAGTTCAAAATAATAGTATCAAAATGTATAGACGTCTTGAGTAACTTTGAACTTTTTCAAAAGGCGCTGCATTATGGAGGCAGGAATTATGGATTCCTCCATGGTGTCCTGAAAAAGAGCCTTACTACACTCGCCATGTGTTCATTAGAGCCTACCGTCGTTGACTGTCGCTACTTTGATTTCTTTGATGAAGGTTCCAAAAGCTGTAGAACCACTCTCTAAGCATGTGCTACTCAGGAAAAAACTCATCTTGAAACTTTTGCTTCTCGGTCTTAGTAGCGTGCACGTCATTTGGCACCTTTTTGATGAATTGCTGCTGGCGTTTCTATGATGGCCACGTTGCAATTCTTGGCACGGTTGAACCACACTTATAGCACTTCTTGCTGACATTATCTTTGGTACACTTCATTCAATTTGGGAGCGCATTTTAATGAAGACGTTGGAGCAACTATGTCAACTAACTCATTATGGATTCAAAGTCCTTGATTGGAGAACAAAACCCTGTTGTATTTTGCGACAAAATGGCTCAATGACAAAAGCTTCGTGGTCAAACCTGAACCACGCAGAAGACTTTCAACCAATTCTTCGTACTTTAATCTATGTGTCAATGTTGTCATCCACACGTCACTTTCAGCCTTAACCCGCACTGTTTCTTGGTTTGCGACCATAAGTTATTCAGCCAATGATTCTTTAAGTAAATGTTTGCGCCACCACTCTAATTATGTTATTCGAGGACCCAGTCGACTGCAGTTTGTTCGAGGGGTACCAATCGAGATGCGTGACACCACTGTGATGACAATGACTGTGTGGAATAATGCGAATGAAGATAGAATATCGGAATGAGATATTCAGAAATCATACTGTATTTCATACCTGTACATACCTGTACATACACATACCTGTATTTCCGTTTAAGGAAAGCTGTTGGAGCAGTCTGCCAAAATGGCAATTTCCCCCCCGATTTGATGGTTTCGGCAAAACGAATTCAAGAAAGTAACATTTTTGAGACCAATTTTAATTGGGATTTCAGTAAGGTTATCCTTGTAGTAGAATCAGGATCAGGATTTAACTTTCCCACAGGTCTGTACTTGACTAGACATCATTGATCAATGTTGTTTACCCTACATCTGCGCATTCTGTGAGATAAATTCCCAGAGTCTTCTCGATACTAGCTGATATTGTTTCCGGAATGCTGAAACATTCGCTTTCGATTTTTAGCTCATCAAAAACATAATCTGACGTCATTTACACTCACAGCGACTCAGGGCTTCCAAACAAATCGCATAGGTGAGTAGAGAGTTCGTGATGGGTAGCTTTCTTAGCCTAAATGTATATGAGAAAAGCTTTTTCAGTGTAAAACAATAGTTGGGAGAGAATGTTAGCCATAATGTATGAATACAAATTTAAAGAGAAAGTTAATGCAGACCGTTATCACTACCTCATATCTCCAACAAGTTTTGCTTACAAATTTCAATGCATGTGGAAAATTGACGTCACATACCTTTAAATGGGGAGTTTGTTCGAAATGTCACATCTATTTACTGACTTTTCACATCTATAATGTGCTTGAAATTCATTGATGAACTTTTAAGTCAGGACGGTTTGGTGCGTACATAAAGCATCTACACAATATATCGTTGTATATATAAATGAACCGTTATGATAAGACAATTATTTTAGCTATAATATACAACAGAATGGAGGGATTTATTCCAAAATATATTCAATAACAAAAAACAAACACTTTTTCTACAATGGTCCAACCTCCAAGACGTCGATGGCTTACAGTGAAATATTATGGAAATCTCTCTCATGGAGAATTTTTGGTTCCATGCAGCACTAAGGACTAATAGCACAGTGAAATCAGCTTGCAAATAGGAAGCAAAACATTTCCGCAACGCAGGTGGACCTTCAGTTGTTCTCCATTTACTACCCAAAGCTCCACTAAGTGGGCAATAATATGATTAAAGCCATTTTTCTTGATGTATCATAAATCAAGTTTGTCGGAGGAGCGCAAAGAAACACATCCAAACGAGCATAAACTAGTAGGATTTCAGGTTTGATTTATATGTTGGGAGAGATAGAATCCACTTAAAGCCTATTGTATGCAAACGTCGGAGTCCCTAACGCACGTGGAAAGAATGGCGCTCCTAATTTGCATACTCACAGCACACATGAATAAGTTCGTTGACAGGCAGGCGAAGTAGAGCTCGCCCAGCAAAGAAGGGCTGTTGTTAGCAATAACATAGTTTCAGCTTTATGACTTTGTAGAACGAAGGACAATGTCATAATAAATCCTGGCGATAGGCTTAGATACGAGTGCAGAGTTTATCGTTCTTGTTAAACGAGACATGTGCGTGAACCGTTAAGGTTAGCATCTGCACGTTCAATGGTTTGGTAATACTCGTTTTATAATAACGACTTTTTTTGCATAGTCCGGGAAAAATATTTTGAAATGTCGCCAAGGACGAGGATAGTTAATGGTAATTGAATTTGCTTTATAGCATAACATGTCAGCTTCAAGCTCGGCTGTGTTCAAAGAGATTTCGAGCTGTAATCATTTATTAACTTTTTGATATTATCTGGTAGAATAATCCCGAGCCTGTTGTCCTTATGCTTCTACTTCCAGTTCCGCTGCAATGGCGAAAACTAATCAAACAACAAATCTCATTAAATGACAATCAGGGATTGAGTAGCGCACACGTGCAATTATAAGCCATTTTCGTTCGTTAGAGCTAACTTCTCTCTTTTTGCCCTCGCAACGGCATCGTGTCCTCGGTGTTCCTATTGACATTATGGTCACTTTCTAATGGCATATGCCTGGTATCTTTCTGAATAACACAAACTTTGCGAAGCACCGTATGCTACAAATGGCTGATGGTGAATTCAGAGTACGATTTTCAAACAGGCAACACTATCGTCAGTCAAAGTCGAACATCGACGTTCCTTCAAACTTTACGATAAAGGATGTCTTGCTATACGGATTCACAATCATGCTTTGAATCGCAAACGATGTAAATGTGACTAGATAAATTATTGAGTCCTGAATTTGCTTTCTCTGTGTCTTCACTTCAATGTTTTAGTCCTACTACAACTGTAAGTTGTTCATTCTCCCATTTTAGACCTAAGAAAGAGAGAGAGAGCTAGAGAGAAATAGAGCGAACAAATGAGTAGAAACGGAAAGAAGTTCCTAAGAAGTTTCTAAGGAAAAGTGAAACAAACATGAAGGCGTTCCGACTTTTAAAATGTAAAGGGTACCAAGGTGAAACTTTATTTTACGAATTTCTTACAGAAGAATGCCATCATGGGCTTGCTTTAAATAACAAAACACTCTTTGGTGGGAACTGAAAATCTTTGTTTCTGCAAAGGCAAAATGTCCTGGGCCACGGATAAGATATTTATTGAGGTTTGCTTAGCATTTTCTGGAAATTAAAGTTTCTAAGTGAATTGGAACGTTTGCGTGATTTCATTTAACATTCTCGTTGCGTTGTTTTGATATTCACAGTCAATTAAATGTTTCGTTCGTTTCATTCCGCGAAAACAAAGCTTCAAGGATTCAAAATGTTCTTTGTTTGATTCCAACTTGAATAAAAGTGATATTAATTAATGTTACTGGGCAGGTATTACCGACGACGGATCCTTTATTGTATTTTGAAATTAAACTTTCTTAATACGTTTACATGAAATTTGAAAATTATACAAAAAAAATTATTTTTTTTGACATTTGTTGAATTATTTGTTATTGTTATACATTTGTTGTATAGAGGGCGTCAAAGTCAAGATCCAAAACAAGTCTTCGTCCATGGCTGACAGTTCATCTCCGGAAATGTAATCCTGAAAAAAAAAATTCAAACGGCATTTTAAAAAGGAAGGTCTCGCACACACGCATTTCCCTCATTTATTAGAAAAAATAAAAAAATGGTGGACTGTCGAAAACCAGTGTTTAAAATTTACACATTTTTCCGATTATTTTTCTTACGCCAAAATTCTATTTTCTTATTTTTTGGTCTAAATGTGGTAAATTCGTGTGTAAGATGTATTAAAAAGTAAAACGCACAAAGATTTGTTAAAATCGGTCCAGCAAATCCGGAGATTAACTGTCGGCCGTGTGGAAAAGAATAATTTCGAGAAAAACGCTTTTAAAGTTTTTTCTCGTATTATTTATAAAATATTATTGAAAATATTATATTTGGTCCCTTACAATTGATTAATCCGCTGTTCCTGGACCATATAATAGCAAGCTTTGATTGATACGGGCCTCTTCTTCCTCTTGTTGGACATTTTTTTAACCTTCAGTTACCGACCCTCATTTTCAGTACATAGTTGCCTAGGTTAGGTCATGGTGACACCCTATTTGAAGTCACGCTTTTATGCAAATCTATATTAAAAATATGTTAAAATTATATATTTTTTGAATGATTATTTGATAAATATTGAAATGAAATCATAAAAACAATAAAAATAAATTTTATAAACTTTTAATAGCAATAATAAAAATTAGCACATTTTTGGGAACCTAGTTATGAGTCTTTGGAAAAAAACTAAGTAAGTCATAAAATATTTTGACAAAATTAACTTTTCTTCTTATAATCAATAAAAACGAACTCTTATTAACGAGTAACAATTAATATTTTGAAAGGTTTAATAATTTGAGGCACAATTCTGGCAAACTTTTTAGGCGCATTGTAGACACATGTATATTTTACGCCCGACGCACTGATGAGAGGTCTTCCTTTTGAACTTAGATCGACAAACCTTACACAACTTCCTTTTTTGAATCATTACGACTTCCTCATGGCCTTCTGGTTCTTTAGTTGTCAAATCTTTGCCAAGAATACGTTTTATTGTTAATGTCAGCTCCCTTGGCAAGTGACTGTTATAGGCACGTCGATTCAAATGCGGCACAACCAACTTTCTGGCAAGACTTTGCAAGAATGACCCTCGTTCCATCGTTTTTGCATTTGTACAAGATGTATAGATTACATATGTATTTATACCACTCAAATCCAGAATGCGGTAAAATATGGCCATCGGCCATCTCTGGGTACGGCGACTGCAAGAATAATTTGAGCATTTTTATCGACTTCATCGACGCCACCTTTAGTCATATTATAATCCATGATAATTTGTGGTTTTTTGGTTTCTGGATCTATTTGTGCCGAGTGGTGCATAGATGAAATCAATAAAACTGCTTTATACTTCTTTGGCACATACAATCGAGTGTAAATTCTTTGGTAAAACCATGTAGACTTGTTTCAGGTGTTCGTGTTTTTGATGCCTGAAATGAGGATGGTATATGCCGTTTGTTCTTTTTTAGGGTACCAATATATGTAAGTCCACGTTCCAATAATTCTTCTATGAGTTCAATAGAGCTGAACCAATTGTCAGCCGTTACATTACGGTGTGTATTTTCAAAACCTTTACACAGTCGCAGAATTTATTGTGTTGGTGTAGCCAGTTTACGTTCCTCGTCGGAAAGGCCAACACCATCTGAATTCTTACCATAGTAAATGTAAGCATTGTATACATAAAACGACTTAGCGTCACATACTAGTAGAATTTTTAGGCCATATTTGGCTGGTTTATTTGGCATGTACATAATGAATTTGCACCTACCTCTGTACGGCACGAGCATTTAGGAAGGAACATATGCTGCTTTGCATTTTTCTATGAAATTATCAAATATTTTAGAAATAGCTGCTTGGCTAAAAACTTGACCAAAACAATTTAATGTTATATTCAAAATTAATTGTTATTTTGTTTATCTATTCACCCATTTATATGTATATTTTTTTTTGCTTTTATTTCGTTTTTATGCATCCAAACTGGATCCTAAAAATCAACTTCATTGTAGGAGTATTTAAAATGGTATCAAATTGATCTTTGGCTAACATATGAGAAATACGACGACTAAGAAAGGAAGAGTTGCAGCTGTCAGGAAACTACTGGTCGGTTAAATTTCAATAACGAGAATCTACTAAAGGACTGCCTAGAGAGCAATTATTGGTTAATAGTGCACTGATCTGATTCTTCCAAACAAGACGGAACATTCGTGATATATCCAGGATTGCTATGGTGTAGAATGGGAGGCGTAATTGCATGTGTATTGTGAACTCTATTATGAATCTCATTGTTTCTGTCTATTTGTGGCTCCACTTTGCTTTACGATAGCTAGCCATGTCACCTTAAAGTCAGCTTTACGCTGGCTAAAAAGTGGCTGAAGCTGCATAAGCGTCAAGAGAGTATTTTAATCCCTAGCGTGAAGGCCGAAATACAATATCGCGAGACTGCGATACGAGAGCGGGACGACAGTATCGCAGCAAATGTCAAGGAGTTTCCGCAATATGCGTTTGTATGCGACATCATACAATGATTGCGATGCGTCAATGCGAGGCGGGAAATATTCGGAAAAACGAAAATTCCTCGGAACGACGTGCGTGACGTTTGTCAAATGCAATATAGCTCTTGAATAAAATTTGAAATTCAAACGCCTCACTTACTTTTTAAGTACTATGGTTATTTTAAATGGATTTTGAATGAAAATTTCATGCATCCTAGTTAAGGCTTTTATTTGCTAAACGAAGGAACATTCCAAATTCAATAGTTTTAAAAAATCAAAAACAATTTTATTTGAAACGTCACCTATTTGCCATTTGTCATATGAACATTAATGTTCCCCGCATCGCGTGCATTGTAAATTGAATGCGTTGCGTGACAACGAGCGTAAATCTCGTCGCGCTCACGTATCGCCGTCACGCAGTATTGTATGTCGGCCTTGAAGCTCCATGTCTGGGATCGGATGCATTACACACCTCGATGGTATTGTAAACATCCGAGCGACAATTTCTTTAATGACTGATCGGCTATCAAGATATAGCCGTGAAATGTAGATACAAAAGATCTGGGTTGCAAGCAGATCAATCACTTTTCCATTCACTTCGAAGATTTTTCCGAGGAGAGATTAGATGGACTCTATAATGCGAGCGAAATGGAAACAGCGAACAAGAGCATGAATGAGAAATAAGCCATAGGAGTCGACAGAACCTCAACTAGAAATGATTTTTAAGGTCTACCTTGTACACCTCCACATCGTGTTTAACCCTTCTTACTTGAATTTGTTTTGCATGGACTATATATTTACAATTTTCAAAGCATATCAGGCTTGTATTGATCGGCCGGAAAAATAAAGCCTAAGGCCACTTTTCACATAGCTTCCTAAATGTATACTGGGGAGATGCTAAAAATGTCCTTTAAAGTAAGAGTCGATGAGCGATTTTCGCTAAAAGACATCTTGTTCTGCACCAATATGACCTCAGGTCTGAAAAAGTAAACATTAACTTCTTAACAAAAGTAGTTAGCATGGCCCAGCACGCAGAATCAGAAAGCCAATATGCAAGTCGTACTGTGTTACTCGTAAAGATCAATTTGTAGAATCTCTGCCATTCAGCAAAATGGATAAATTATCCAATATTAAATTTTTTATGAGTACTCTTCTTTGATTATTCAATATGTTATTTGAAAGTATTTGTTCGAAAGCCTCCGCAAAGTCCTTCAGAATACTGAATTGCTGAATGTGCTGCTGAATTGCTGAAGTCAGATGGCGAAGGATGGGCATCAGATGAATTACATTTAATCAACTATACTGAAGGTGTAGCAACTTTAGTCTGAGCTAGACGAGAGGAATGAGAAACAAGTTTTACCTGGAAGCCTCCAGCAAACCGAAGCATAGATGCAGCAGGGCAGCTTGAAACTGTGGCTCTACCAATGCCAAGGGACACTGACTATCATTTGACGTGAAACAGATTTTGGGTAAGTCTTACTTGACAAAATTGGAAAGTCAAGACCTTGTCTTTCTCTCCAATTTTCGGAATGAAAACAGGTATCCCAAGCCTAATATGATTTCGAGCAAGAAATAAGAGGTCTAGGTTGTTATTATTACACTCGGGATCCCTTATTGGATACAAATGACTTGTTCGATAAAAAAGTTGGATACGATAGGCCAGCAGCCCTTAGGTTCCCGCGTTCTGTGGCATTACATGCAGATGGTCCATCCTGTGATCCTGCAGAAAGCAACGAGGCGCGCTAACCCAGTGGCTAACAAGTGTTCCCCTCCTCTTACGTTAGTAATCCTTAGCGTAGTCGGGCGTGGGTGAACCTAGAACTAATTGTTCCACCTGTCCATCTTGTTCGTCTCGAAACAAGTACCATGTGATTTTATGCATGTGTACACTCCTTATAAACCTATCTGGGTTGCTGAAAAAAGTGGTGGTATGTCTCTGAATTGTGTAATTCTGGTTTGATTTCTAATTATCTCGAAAGAAGATTCTGATACTATTTGTCTCATATGTTTTGCAATCCTCTGCGTAGATCAAGAATTCACTCCCTGATATGAAAACCTGCGTAATTTCTTGCTCTCTTCTGGTCGTTGTGTCAATCTCTATGAGATCATAGTGTCCACCAGTGTTTGAATTGTATCCAGCTCCCATATACTTGATGGGGGCACCCTCGATTCAAAATGTAGAGATATTTGTTATTTGTGGATTTTAATTTGATTCCCGTAATTGGTGTCTTCCTCTAGATGATTTTTTCAAGAGGCACCAGATTCAGCATTATCGCAATTGGAGCAGTTGGCTTTTTTCTTATGGCAACTGTCAGGCCCAGGCAGAGCATTTGCTGGGTCTTTCCTAGTTACAGAGAAGCGAAGGGCTGGGTCATACCACCCCACCCAGGAAGACCATAGTTCATGTGTAGTCTCAGTGCTGTAGTGCTGGCTTCCACATCAGTGATCCGTGTGTTGGTCTTGCTTCCTGCTGTATTTATCTAGTGAGCGGTTTGGTGTTTTGAGCCCTAAGTTTTAACCAATTGTCGATCCATTGTGAAGAACGTTGCTGTAGCTTTCCGTCTAAATTATCATACATGTGAAACCAGGTGAGCTTAATACCTTAAGTAATTTCTATTTACTTCACCTTGTTTTCCATAAGGTTAGTATGGTTGATGTAATTCCATCAACAGTGCGGTGTGGAAATGTTTCCGGATCTCGGTGCTACGAGTAAACTATAATCTCCATTTAGTCAGTATACGCCATAACTTCATCCACTCAAAAATAAATGAGAGTGTGGTCTGCATCTTTTATCTTTCACTGATCAAAATCAGGATTTCCTCAGCGTCTGCTATCGTTTTGAGAATCTTCCTCGTTTACTCTTCAACTATTTGGTTAACTGCAGACTTCCAGGCAAGTGGTGATCCCAGGCGACTGGGATACGTCGTTCTGGCCATAAAAGCTTACTTCGCTTACTTTTTTTGCGTTATTGGTGTTTTTTCAGTTTTGTGTATTTTCACCAAGATCCGTATTATTGTGATGTCCAGTTTTATTATCATGATTGGTGCATTTCGGCTGATTCCTAGTAATTGGTAAACTTCAAAGATATAAGTAGTCGATAGGAACTATTCTTCGTTTGCAATTTTTTTATTGTGTAGGTGCGCTATCCCTTGGCATGTGTTAGTGTAAATGTTACGAGAAAAGAATTAAAACAAACGGACTAGTTGCTCGTTTAACTCTTCATCCGTTCTACTTGAAATATGTTGGTTCAAAAGGGACTCGAGACGTTCCAAGCTGTTCACCACAATCCGTTTCCTGCGAAAAGCTTTATCATTATCACTAGGGTTTTTTTTAAGAGCCCTGTTTAGTCTAGATGTCTTGTCTACTCCCTCACTGTTGCTGCAGAAGAGATTATAAGGTTGGTTTTTCTCTCTTCTGACCTTCTTAAGCCTCTCAGATATCGCTTGTACTCCTCCCATTTCGTGCCATGGTTGGTGAGTCAGGCTGCTCTGAACGATCTTAACGTGCTTTTCCTGATGCCGACAAGTTATCTGCCACATCAGCTTATCTTTATTTGATTGATGGTTGTGGTTGGATTTCTTTCTCTCAAAATGTCAAGTGTTATACAAACTGCATTTTCCTTCGTTGTCGATATATTTTCAACCTCGTAATGGGTTCCATGATGTGAATATACTTATCGTTTAGGAGCGTTTGAGTCATCATTTCAATCCGCGAACTACGTTTGATCAATGCAGTCTATTTGCCTCTTCTCATTCGAAGACAATCTAATTCTTCAAAGAAATCTAAAGGTGGTCTGACAGGTCAGCATAGTTCTACACTCTCCAGTGGAATAAGTCCTACATTGCCATTGTCCTTTGTTGTTTCATTGTTTGAAGAAATTCTAGATGGGGTACTCTAAACGAGATGGGACTTGTTCAGTGATTTATCTGAATAAATTGACAGACTGGAACTAAGGACAATAAAGGCGTTCATTTCCAAACAACACCAAAATTTAACTTCTACTTTTCTTTGTAATCACGGAGAACTGCCCTGTGGATGGCTATTCTCAAGTAATCTGATTATAAGTGTTTCATATTCCGTTTCATACTATTTTCCGACAAAAGAGGAAAACACAAAACAAAGTCAAATATAACAATAAAGACAGGAAGAGGAACACAAAATACTTTGAAAACTGCACTTCACAGTGAACGGTGCTCACTGAACTTCCTCTTCCGTTGCCGGGAAACGACTTTCCGGCTTAATCCTTAGAGAGTCATTTATCATTTCGCCATCATTTTGGGATTTGTCTCATCTCATCAAAGCACGTACAAGAATACAAAACGTCTTGACTTTTAACTTGTATCCTTTTATTACTTAGGTGCACATTGAATGCTTTAGTTTTCCTCCTAGTCCACACAACCTCGACAATTATTTCTACAGGTTGTTGACTACGAACAAACACCTGAGAGTTTCCCATTCTATGAAAGCTGTTCGTGGCTAAGTGGTTTCAGGATGAAAGTGATTCAAATTGTTCATCTCCGTTTTAATGACGTTAATGTGACCAAACTTCAAAGACAGTAAGGATTAAAAGCTTTATTAACGATTTGATTCAATTAGGGAAGTTAGTTCAGTTATGGAAACATTGAAATTGTATAATGAAATAGAGTTCGTGGTATTATTATTACAACAAATTTAATCACGATTTAACTTCAACATGTGTTTACCCTTTAGTAGTGGTTTTGGAAGGAGGCCTCCTGCGCTTGGGTTAATCGAAAATATAAACATTGGAGCTGTGAACAATGCGAAGATTAGAATGACATTTATGTTTCATAGGAGTTTCGGGCCTGCTTGGAGAAAAAAGGCTCTCTATTCATGCACATCTCTTGAGTTGGCCTTGGCACGGACTTTGCAGCAATATCGCAGGAGAAGAGCAACGTTTTGTTTCGATAAAATCGTGACGGATATACTGAAATGTTAATAGAAACATTTCATTGAAAGCTTGTTTCCAGGACAATTTCTTACAACTGGCATCACGTGCATGTAGCTTAATTTCAATTCTCATTCATGCGTGCCGTCTTCTGTATGAAACCATTCTTGTTTTCATTCGCAGACATTTTGAACTGCTTGTTTTGTTGCTGAAACAACTCACAACTTCCATGAATCAAACCTTCCTGTTGTCCAAACACGACAATATCTACTCAGAAACATGCTCTAAGTTTGCACAAACACTACAATTCTATTTACAGAATAGTTTTCAGTGAACAATTCGAAAACGTCAGAAAAACAAACAGGAGTTTTTCGCTGAGCTGGTTGGAGGACACTGTGTGGAAGTTCTTATAAACCACGTTATTCGAACATGTTTCAGCCAGTAGGATTCTGAACATTTGAACGTTGGTGAGATTCCATCATGGTGCCCATTCGCTTGAAAAATGTCCAGTATTTATATTGCCAACATGTGTTTGCCATTAGGGCGTAAAGTCGTCCTCCTTGTACTTGATGGGGTACAGATCCTACCGGGAAAGTGACTTAACATGCACCACGTCGATATGAAACTCATAGAAAAGGGAAGAAAATCCCCACGAATATTTTACTCAGACATTCTAGTTGATCAATCAATGCCGAATAGTTGTGAAAATAAATGAATTTGTTGTATTCCAAATACAACATAGAATGTTTTAAGATTCTTCGGGAAGTCCTTTGGTCATGTCCTTACAATATCCTCAAGTTGTCTCGCATTTGATTTTCGCAATTTAAAAATAACGAGCGGGATTACGATGAATAAACGACATATCGTACAAATATAAATTATTTATCCATGTTTAGAGAGTGTCCTTGAAGATTAGTTTTGAAAAACACTCCTTAATCAATTACTTCCCAAACTTTATAACGTTGGATTTATTCATCAAGTTTTCAAATTAGGGTCTTCATACATAAAAAATAATAAGATCAAACGAAATAAACAAGAAATATATCCTGGTTATTGTGTCATTTGTCCTATAAACGTGGGAATGGGGGTATATGATCAGAAATGATGAAAGAGAACAATTGCAACAATCACTATAATCAGATTTCAAATTAAACTTGTACGTTTATTTTGTGTCCAATGGTATGAAACAATCACTGCAAGATGTTTTTTCGCTCTTAGAAAAAAATATCAGAGGCCTTTGAATGATTGATTGGGCTGACCATCCGACGCTGGTAAAACTTCCATATCATCATAAGGACCTGCTTCTATATCAGTCATTTCATCTAATTCCTCTGGTGGCAACATAGTAACTTCAATATCATGCAAGTCCTCATCACTAGAATGTTCGACATCTTGTAGATAGTCTGCAATTTGGGAAATTTCAAAATCTTTTTTCTCACTCGATCCATGATCAAAAAATAATAAAACATTATGTAGATTTATGAATTGACAAAAATACATAAATTTTACTATTTTACATACAAAAAACAAAATCCATATATTTTTACTTGCCTTCGTAAACGTTATGTCCGTTTCAATATATTATATACAGTAATGCTAACTGTACTTTGGTACGATAAATCACAGATGTTATGTGCTCCGCGTGGACTAATCGACTAAAGGCCGAAATACAATACTGCGAGACGGCGAAGCGAGAGCGCGATGCGATTCTCGCACGTCGCGGCGCAACGCTATAAATTAACAATGCATTCGATACGAGGAAGAATAATGTTCATATGAAAAATGTCAAATTGGTGACGTTTTAAAAGAAATTTGCTTGCAATAATTTTTAATTTTTGAAAAGTTTAGCCTCAACAAGGATGCATGAAATTTTCGTTCAAAATTCATTCAGAATAAAGACCGAAATACAATACGTGAGACGGCGATGCGAGAGCGCGACAAGAGTCTTGCAGCAAAAGCAAAGCAGTTTTCGTAACATGCATTTGTATGCAACGACGTACATTGATTGCGATGATTGCGATTTCTCACGAAAAATAGTAAGGACGTCTTCCCAGTGTCATATTCATAGTAGGGCTTATTTTGAAGATACAAACATGTTGGCAAATACTATATTTATATTTTTTAATACATGCGACAAAGATCTTGGAATCGTTTTTAGTACTTCGAACTAAGGATGGTCTTCTCTTATAGGATATATAAATCAGAAAACAATGCTCTTCCTGTCGCAACAAAAATGATCCATTTAAAAATATGTATTAAAATGACGTAGATACTTTTTACAGCTGAAAAGCAATATTTTGATGGAAAAGGAGTGTGTAAATACAAATTTCATTAAAAACAATAAAAATAAATGAACGAACTTAAATTTTTAAAAATTTTGAATGTAGTGTTCTGAAAATTGGACTGCGGGACGAAATGGGTGAATGATGTACAGGTCTGCCAGAGACGAATCATCAAGACAGAATGAAGTTAAAAAATTAACAGATGGAATTGAAAACCTATGAACCTATGAAAAGGATGCCAGATCCTTCACCGGTTTAAATAGGCATTGGATAATTTTTACTTCCTTATCTTTCTTTAACTTGAACAAAGTTCTTGATCTGACAGCAATAAGGAAGGGACCAGTGAACATAGGACCGATGTTGCTCAGGTAAACGACTATATATACTTTATATACATCATGTCAGACGTCAAAAGCAAACTTTGGTGGACTTTGCGGCTTAAGTAGATGAAGACATTGGTTTATAACTGTTGTGCTTCCTTTAAGGGTTGACATCTACGACTGTTCCGAAGGTAATTCTTAGGTTACGGCGGCATAAGTGTCGTCCATCTATCACGTAGACAACATTTACCCAAAGACTAGTTGCTCATGTTGATAATAAACTTTGTCAACTGAATGTTTTGGGGTAGTATCCTCTTGTCCTATGCGTGCACATACATCAGTTTCGGTTAATAAGCAACGAGCTGGTTAACTAAATATTAAAGTTGGCTACATGTATTCAATGGCAATTTCCACTGATTAACCAGGAAGTGAAAGTGGAACAAAATAATTACAAATCGATCTCTGTAACGATCGCACTCAAAAAATTGTAGTAAAAGGTAGAAGACTATACAGAGCTAGAGCTAGAACACGCGCGAATTGGTACATGTTTCCATAGAGGTCCGAAATCTAAGGAGTTTACTTAGTAACGCGGACACTTATTTTGATTAGGTGATTTGCGAAACTCGTCGAAAGATACAATTGAAGCCTTTTTTGAAAAACCAGATTGAAACAGTCTGTCCTGCACCTGTATTTCTCTGTATGGAAAGTATGAAAAATGATATACGGCAGATATGGCAGCGGATTATGATCTATCCACACAAGGAGGACATGTGGCCATTTGAGTGTTGCCAAAATTGTCACCAATTTAAGCTTGTGACAATGTTTACCAGAATGTTTATGTTCGACCACCACATGCAAACCAACCTCGCTTGAATCATGAGTGTATCTTTATCGAAATCAACAATGCCCTCAGAATCAACATTTCCCGTAATCGTTTCTTCCGCAAGTCAGAGTGTATCATAGAACAGGCTCACTACTTCGCTGTTTAGAAGAATGACACAAGAGACATTCTGCCGCACATGTCTGTTAAAATTTTTTTAATCATTAACTATGAATATATTAATAATATAATCCTAAAAATATTAATTCAGTAATATATGTATATTTCCTAAAACATGTTTCGAAAGACTTCGTTGCAAACCACTGAAAAGGCGAACACATCTAACAAGAAATTATATCGGTAGTAAAACTAACGGTAGTTTTTCGCCTAATAAGCCAACGGGCAACAAAAGTGAGCTATGATGCTGTGTATCATTAGTCATCCATTTGTGCTAGCTACATTAGATTGTAGCTGTCATTTCTCGTCGCCAATGAAAAATTAACATAAGTAAAGATGTCAAAATTTAAAACAAATTTATTCATTGAATTGAACTGTACAAAACGGAATCACGCAATACAGCTTGGTCTAGAGAAAAGGTTGGAGCATCTTTGCGTGCAGAAATATTTAACAATAGGAAAACATTGACTCAAATTTAACGAAAATTTCATTTTCCCTCGGTGACTCCAAAACTTTCAACATACCGTGGTAATTCCAAAGGACTATACAATTGTTTTTACGACCGACTGAAATGTTTTTGGATACCGGTGATTAAGATTCATCCTTGATAAGTCTCTTTGGTCCCGAAAGATAAAGTTTCGGAGCAGAAAGACTTGAAAAGAAAGAGTATCGATTCAGCGTTAAAGACTTTTCTTTGCGTTAATATTGTTTGCCTTGTGCTGAAGTTGGAAATATCAAGGGATAGCAACTCAACATAACCGTGAAGTGCACTGTCCTGACTATTCCAAATTCAATCCATGTTAATAATAAAGCTTAATCGTCTCGGGCAAACTTCTGGTCTCTATTGTCAGCCGAAAATTAGTTAAGGATCCATTGTTTGTCACATGATGACTTGAGATCCATTAACTGGAACACAAGTGGCTTAAGTGCTCAAGTCTTGAAATCTACGCCGAGTTCCTGCTTGGTGGTAGCATGTGTTAAACATAATGTCTAACTAATTATTCGATTCAAGGTAGCATCCTCGCCTTGAGATTAAATTGTTGCTGATAAGCTCCAAAGTTAATGGTTTTTGTAGTAACGACTTGAAATACTCAGAAATTTTGCACAAAAGTAAAATATTCATCATCAACTCCAGAGTTTTCATCACATACATGAATGCATGATCGTCTGAATGATGAATTTTCCATTTTTCGGTTGGGAAAGTTTGAAAGAGCTGTGAAAATACAAAAGAGCTCAAAGAAAATGTCACCTAATCTTGCCTATAAGGGCTAAGCACTAAGGATAACCTTCGCACTGAAAATAATGTTTGATAACTGTTTTATGGCAGCCACTCCGTCTTTCATCTTTCATCCCCTATGAACTGTTCAGTGTGGCACGGGAGCCCCTCGATAATTCGCACGGCAATTCGTCTGGCGAAACACTCGAAAAGCTTTCTGCTATTGTACGCTTCAAACTTTTGGAATGCAGGATGTTTGAGCAGCTATAAGGAGTGCTAGTTGAACTAGTCCTGTCGCCAGCCAGTCGGATCTCAACGCGCTCAATTCCCTTCACTCTTGGATGAAAGCATTTGCAATTATTTCTGATGTTGATTCCAAGCGTTGTAGCACCGGCGCCAGCAGATGTGCCATCCTTCGATGATGAAAGCATGGGAAACATAACACTGCTCCTCGTCGTTTGTATTTACTCGTCCTTTCGTTGGTGACTCCGTTAGTTTGTCGGTTCGCTCTTGTGAAAGCGATGAATTAACCAAGCCAAGCGAATGGATTGCTGGAACGAACGAACTGAAGGGGTTTAGAGTTATTCTCGTCCTTTGATATCAAGTTTCCAATTGTTGGATGGTTCTTCATTATTGTAATTTAATGATGTTCTATTTTAGGAGTTCGTTTGACTTTGAAATGTTCCCAGTGTGAATATCATTGTGATGGAAATCGTTGGTCATGTCTTAAAGTCAGAGAAACTATTTGATTAACTTTTGAAAGGCTCGCGCCAGTTAAAATATAATTAAATGTTGAGAATGTGTTCATGTTTAGAACATAGCAATAAAGTAATTGAAAATAAAAGTAAGCGAAAATAGGCATTACGAAAGGGGGGGGGGGGTAATGAGTTCGAGTGTAAAGTAAAGATGACTCACGAAGAAAGCAACGTATAAAGGTATTCCAGGAAGGAAAAGGTGGAAATGAAGAAGAATTTGGAATATTTCAAAACTTCTTTTCTTCAGCAAGGATAATCTAAAGTTTTAGGGTCAAAGTCACTAACGTCAATAGGTTCCCTCTATAAGGAAAATTTTCCTCTTTGTCCGTCAAAAAGGTTACCAGGTAGGTTGAGTTTGAAGAAGAGGAGCCGTTCAATGCGCTGAAGGACTAATGCCCAGATAACGAAAGAAAGCCTCTCGACTGGGACAACTAGGATAACTGCATGGTTTACGATAAGACGGAATGACAAGGTTCTGATTGCGGACGAAGCAAAAAAACTCCAAACAAAAATCACAGAATAAACTAGGTATGCCAAATTCTTACGCCGCTTCACGGCTAGATTTACCCTAAAGATAATCTCTCTCCCGCCGGTGAGATGGGCGCTTTATGATGTTTGATTCAGAAGAAAAAAAAACAATATTTAACACGTTGGGCCCGGCGCCGGTCCCTGGGGACCGGCACTAGAATTTTCGTTTGGCTGTATTACAGTATTAAAGTTAAAGAATAAAATTAGTCTCAATGAAATGTGATCAAACATAATTTTAATGAAATTTATTGAAACATTCTAAACAAAAATCCGGTTTATCTTTACACATATTACAATACGTAACAACTTTTTTGGTAATATTTGTAGCTGTCTTTCGTCCAAATAGTTGTGAATTAATATCATAACACTTCGATAACACTTCGAACAATACCTTCGGACTTTATGTACGTTTCCTTCCTTTTTATATAATTTATGAATAATTTTGTCACGTTGGATTGGAGTTTCCTCATTTAGTCGCCGTGTGAGTTCATCCGTCAATTGTTTGCGAAATGCCGTGACTGATATTTTTTTCCTGTCACTTCTTGATACATAAACAAGGCATTTATAACAGCGGTATTTAGAAATAGCTCAAATGCTAGCTTCTTGTACCACTTCAAAGTTCTTCTCAAGAGACTGCTATATGCGCTCATTTGATCTGACAAATCAATACTAGTCTTTGCTATTATATGCAGCCACAATTTTTGGTTTTTGCATAAATTCTCTTTTTTTCACAGTTATCATATCGCTTGAATGTTTTGTGGACAGAACCAAAATATCTCTCTTGTCTTTCCATTTCAAGACTGTGATACCCTGATTGTTTTCTTTGGCGATAATTTCTCCGTGTTTCAATTTAGTATTTATTACTTCAGATGGATTTCCTTTACGGTTTGTGCGAAGTGTACCCATTAGATGTGTGTTTTTGCGTATTAGCTTATTTGCCAAATCGACACTGGTGTACCAGTTGGCTGTACACAACGTATGACCTTTATGAAATAAATTTTTGAATAAAGAAATTACAATATTTGATGGGGTTGTATTCTGCTTGTCCAGAGCTTTTCCACTGTACCCATGAAAATTATATGTGTATCCGCGATTACAGCATAATTTAAATATTTTTATGCCGTATTTATGTTTTTTTTTTTGTTTTAAATATTTTCGGAATATGAGTCGCCCGCGGAATGGGATCAGCGATTCATCAATGCATAATACCTCAGGTGGATCATAATATTTTTTAAAATTTTTATTTAGTTCGTCTATCATAATTTGAATTTGTGCTATAAGATTAAACGCGTCAACCGCTTCATTATCAGCGAAATGTAGCATTGTCATGAGTATTTCAAATCTGTCTCTACTCATTACTGTTCGCGGAAATGTTTGACAAAATAATTTATCCTTAGACCAATACAAACGTAAGGATGGAAGTTTCACCATTCCCATCCATATTATTAGCCCAAACAAACGTTTAATTTCATTTTTATTCGTTGGCGTCCATTTATTTTTACGTCTACAAACAATTTTTGATTGCGCAGCATATAGATTTGTTTGCTCACTGATGTATTCAAACATTTCATCAGTGACAAAGAGTGTATAGAAATCTTCTACTTTTTTACAATTCCGAACTTTCTCATTATTTATTTTTGCGCCGGCAGCATTCGTAAAGGCCGTAATATTTGGCTGCTTACCTTGTGGATCAAACAACTCATCTCGCTGAAAGGTTTCAGTAGCATCTGTACCATCACTGTCATTCTCAATTTGCCTTTCCTCGTCTAACGAATTATCATCTTCTGATGATGATAACCGTACTACTCGGCGACGTTTGGAAGATAAAAATATTTCACTTGATGTGTCACTATCTTCTTTTCTTTCGGACATATTCAATGTTATGGGCAATAACTATTTCCAAAACTAAATTCAATTTTCTTTTTACGAACAATCTGTACACTTCGATAGGTCTTTTGTAACTGATCACATCTCGAAGGTACGTACGTGGTTTTACTATACATCATACGAAAATATAGAATAGAATCACACATATACACACATACACCTAAAAAACGTCCAAAATAGCGCGACAAAGAATTCCTTATCTGCCTTAGTACTAAAGTAATCTCTTGGCGATAGCATGCAACATTGTATCTCTTGCCGGCTGCCGGCTGAACGGAAAGGACAGCAAATTCGGCGCCGGGCTCAACGTGTTAATACCGGAAACTGACTAAGAAAGCCAAATCCTAACTTGAACCAATGATCACCATCGAGATTAGCCGCATTTATTGTATCACAAGCATGATTAAGATAAAATAGTTCCTTTACAGAAGTTTTCCCGCGTCAAGCTAGAATGGAGCAAGGCTAACACTTTAAATAAAAAGGATTCTTTGGTTAGTTTGTAAGTTATTGCGAGGAGTAGTTCTTCTAATCTGATTCAAATGCAAAGATTACAGTGATAACACTTTTTCGGCTATAAATCCAGCAAAGCAGGGAAGGTCACATTATACAGTGAAAAAAAACCTCAGACTTCATATTCTCAAATATATGCTACGCATAGGTGAGTGTCATGTTATAAAGAAACCCCGATTAATGTCAAGACAAACCTGGTAGTGAAAAATCGGGAGTGCGAAGGTAACGTTCCATGTTAATTGTGGCCGTTGACGGGGCAGTACCGGGCGAACGAACGTTCGACACTTAGGCAAAAGGTTAGAGATTGTATTTCGGCCTTGAAGATTCTCGCGAAGACAATCGCAGCTAGAGCAGACAGTTGTAAAGGAAGTTGAGTCCTCTACTGTTGCAAAGGTGATTCGGTACAGTTGGCGGAGAACTTAAGTTGGCAGTTGGCCGAAGCACGGAGTAGGATCGCGTGGGTGCTCACCGTCGGTAAGACAGTGGGGTAAGATGCAAGAGTAGTTTTTTTGAAATAGACTTTAAAGCACAATTTGTCAAGTTTCTCCTCCGCTGGTGAGTTAAGAGCAGCACGGATGGATTTTTCGCGTTCTTGCAAACTAACAACGGTTGCCTCTGAGTTACCAAACTATTTTCGAGCGTGCGGAAGTTCCTCTGAGGAGAGCGTATCGATTCTCTCTTGACGGCTTATCGGGGCTCGGTAAAGCGAGATCCGACGGACCTAACGGGACCGAGGGCCCCGGCCGGTTACTTTCCAAGCTGGAACTGCCGTGGTGGTTTATCGAGCATAACACTCTCTCAACGATTCAGGAGAATGGTGAAGTTTAAGGGTCACCTAGAAAGCAAACATAATAAATTCTTCGATACTAGTTGAATATTTTCAGTCGAAGAAAAAGACGATCTTTGATCAGAAAAGTTCTCAGCTACCCTAAAAACCGTCTGGCACAGACGCAAGGACGAGGAGCATTGCGGGTTGCCTCAGTATCTCAGTATTCGGTACCAATAATCGCAGGGTTGACACCCATTATCGTCTCCTGGATTGAATAAATAATCTTGCTTTAAACCACAAAGATAACAAAGAAAAAGGTGCTAACTATAAAAGTCTACAAAATCTTAGAGAAATGCGACGATCCTGGTAGATTGAGCAAAATGAAAGATGAACGATCAATGATTAGTAATGGTAAAAAGAAGAAAAGCATGGGAAGACTGGGTTGATGATTAGATTGACGATTCAGGTTTTGAGCGGAGGTGGAAGCATAAAGACTTAGTTGAATGAAATTCGGGTATTATCGGCTTTAGATTGCACATTCATTCCTGCTGGTCTATAAATCATCATTCATTTCTGCAGAGAATGAGACAGTGCGGACTGTCTGAGTTTGTAAAACAATTAAAGCTCCAGTTATGATGTTTAATCGGAGAGATGCTGGGATTGGTTAATAAATGGAACGAAATGGTACGTTTTGTTAAGATCAGTTCTGTACGAAAGTAGTGTCGATGGACTGGAAATTGTGAGGATGAAAGCGTCTGTTCCTTAGCAATTAGCCTCCTGTTTGTTCCTGGTCCCTAAAAAAGTGATCCTTGTCACCAAACGGTGTCCTAACCTATAGGAACAGGAAATGTGAATCAAATCCATGCTAGCTTCCATTTTTGAGGAGGGAGGCTTTAAATCAGGTTTGACTTTGCTCCATACGGAGAGTCTGATGCTCTGATACTTTAAACCACATATATTAATACGTTCTCTGCGACACTTTTTGCTCTCGTGAAAATTCTTTCGAGTACGATTTTTTGGACTTATGTGTGATGATCGTTCATTACGACTAGTATGAGACAAGTCAAGGTCTTATGAGAGTTGATTTGAAGTCAGAGCTCATTGTTCTTCCACTGAAATTGAGATGAAGGATGTTTTTTCCGAAGATTGGTATGCCGATATTTAACTTTACTTGCCGTGCTATGTAAAATAATATTTTCTCAATTTTTTCATTTCGCGCAAAAATTTGTTTGGCGTCGCAAATATAAAGATATTCACGTACACTGTACAATACTCCTTATCTCCCCTCCCTTCAATCCCTCTCATCAATATTTAGTGCAGTGATATTTGCATCGGATGAAATATAGCAATTGATTCAAAAAGGGTAATGGTAGTGTTTATTAGTAGGAATCAACGTTTGACAAAAATTAAACTATGCACAAAATTTAAAAGGTTTGCTTTGAAGTAAACAAACAAGTCCCTTGTGATGGCATGTATTCTTTTTCACATATCATTCCTTCCTACAGCCACTGATGATATAAGTGTAATCAGTTGAAAAGTGGAAGGTTACCATTCTACGTCAATTCGATTTCCTTCCAGGGGCTTTCGTCTAATTCCATTCTCGCTAATCTGACTTGTTTTTAATCCAGTCGGGGTCACCAATGGATGTGCGGCTTTCATCAATCTTGATTCCCTTTCAGCAGAGCTAAGCCACGTGTATTCGATTCAATTATTACATCGACTTTGTTGGAGCCGAAAAAGTATGCAAAATAAAATATTAGGCAGGTTTGTTTTCAACTTTAAGATATATTTAGGTAACACCAGACCACCTTCATCCTTCGAAAACTACAACTGAAATATATTTCATGTCACACATGGACATTCACAATGTTCATGGTGTAGATATAAGGAGCACAAAGGCTGATTGAGTTCTAAACATCATGCGGCATATATGTATAAATACAAAAACCAAGTCGTATGTGATTTGGCACTGCGAGAGTATAAGAGAGTATTTCTTCGGCAAGGCGTTGTCGGTGTAAGAGTTCTCGTTATTGGCAAAAGCTATGTCAACTAAGGGACTCATGGCTACTCGCGGCGAACTTCTTGAACTGATTATAAAAGTGAGAACATATTGAGAAACATAAACGTGACATAGCATAGAAACGACCTGATTTAAATAAACTACACGCATTTTGCAATTAAATTTTATGTCCTCAAATGTTACGAGCCATCAGAACAAGGACTTGTCTCCCTACACGTTTGTTATTCTTATTAATCTTTTGCACGTCTTTTCTGAGCCATTGGTTCTTTATTCTTCGATTATTGTTTGCATTGTTGCCGTCGGGTTTTGGGTTATACTAAATCAAAAAAGGTAATTTGTGGTCACACTTTGTGGTGCTTATAAGTGGGATCAAATTGAGCAAATAAATTTGGTACATTTCCTCATACATACGCCTCAATCAATTTCCACTGCCCAACTGACCATATGGTTAAAGTCTCTTCCTTCCGCATCCAATCCTGTAGACCTGATTGTTGTGCGTAATGTTCACACCTACGGTCCATCTGTTCCTGTGCCTGCCTCCTTTCTACCACGTACATGTTGTTAACTGATTGGACGTTAACCCAACAAAGGGTCCTAGTGGAGTTGTTGAAACTATATTGTATTGATTGTCCTGCCGGTCTTTTTATTTAAATTGTTTCACATGTTCGCTTGAACGCTATAAAAGGAGCCGATAGTATAGCAGATTCCCATCGAATGAATTCTACCAAAAAGTTCCATTAGCATCGATGACTGAGCATAAATTTCATGCCATGCTATCGATTGAACGTTCTTTTGGGAGAAGGATAATGCCACTGGAGCTCTGGATGAAATGTTCAGAATGAGTAACAGTGCAAAGCACAAAAGAGATTTCAATAAATTGGGATTTTATGAGATCTTGGTCAAGGTCCTTGGACTCCCGGAGTGAGGATTGTAACAAGTTCAATCAGGGATTCTCTAATCAAAAATGTTCTGAGACGATTGAAAATTAGATATATCACGCTAGAAGGGAGGAGACGTATTGACGTGAATAGAGGAATATCAACTGTTTGTAATCCACTTTAATTGGAAGCCGGATAAGGACTTGCTGAGTTGCTATAGTCAAGATTCTTCTGGTTGATGCAATAGAAAGTTTCAATAGTACATGTTAGGGAAAGTTGCGATGAGTCCATTGTGGTTTCTAAGACAAATCCCTATAGTTGTCTTCATCATTTTGGTTAACTACACAAATAATTCCCAAGGACAGGACAACATGCTTCCGAACGTGTACATCAAAATTGAATTGACTGTTGTCTGAAATCGAGTATGGACAAAATGAACGATATATCGTGCCCAATCGTTTCATATGAGGTCGTTTCATATTTAATGCGAGACCCGAGCGCTGTCACATGATTCAGAATAAATCAAATAAGAATAAAATCGATAAAATGCATATTCAATTGCGTTATTATCTAAAATAAAGCGGGTTTGTCCCTGTGTCGGGGAAAAAAATGTGTCGACTTTGCAAGTAAAATTGCTTTTTATATCTTGCTTTTACATTAATCATGAAATTTATATGCAATTTACTATCAAAAAAAGTAAATGAATAATTAAATGTATGGGTGATAATTTACAAGCGCTGATAATTGTTATTTTTTGATATTCATTGCTATTTACTATATGTTGAAAACCATATTCTTTGAAACCCAAATGCTTATTAATTTTCCAATGTTCGTATAACTTCCCGCGCCACAGATCTATGCTATGAACTTTAGCAGGCAGGATGTGATGTTGTATGAAGTATTGTATTCAATCCAGTTTTAGATATTATGCAAATTGAATTGTGGTTCAGACTTTTACTCCTTACGTACACCCGCGAAAACCCGCGGTATACCCGCGAATGCCATTTCGGTGGGTCACGTTCCTATTAATGTGACCTCAACTGGAAGCTCAATTGAACCACAGTGTGAAACCTAGATTCGCCTTAAAAAGCAATTCCGGAAAACTAAAATCAGTCATTTCGAAGAAACCAGGAGGAGAAAACCAAAGGAGTTGTCTAAGATCTTGAAATTTTTACTGTGCAAGTACCTCCAGAACTTCTCATACCAAGCATAATGGGAGAACTGAACTAAGAGTAAGAAATACTTAAAGTTTATTATAGACTGGACACTGAAATCATTATTCTGACAAGGAATAAGAAAACAACCATCAATCTGAGAAGGTCTGAAAACGGTTAACTAGCCTGTAAGCTACTTAGGAATAATTATAGATAGGTATTTGGCCTTTTTAGTCCTTTTTGTGTCGTTTCGCTGCATAGATTAACGAATAATGAATTAATGACGTCTAGATCCATGTGCTCTTAAAATAACTCTTTTATTGATTGATTGAGTACGCTCCTGTACTCTACAGTACGTCAAGCTTCAAAGGTTTATTATGCCTGTGATTCGGGGGCACCTAAAATATCAATCTTTCTACAAAACTGAGTTGCTTTCGATTCAGGCGTCCCTCCTTGACCAGAAAAATGCTTCCTAGTTTGTCGCTTCTCCTATGGGATAGATGTAGCAAATGAGCTGGTGTCTTCTCCGCTGTATCGCAGACTCTGCAGTCATCGATGGCTTTCATGTCTATGTTTTGAGAGTATGCCCTTCTTATCTCCTCCATGGTTGAAACAATCCAATGAGTCCCCTAACATCGCTTTTCCTCGATTTTATGCACGCTCGAAACTTATTTTCGTTATCCATAAACAAAGAGTTTCGACATTTCAATTGGTCTGAAAGTCTACCCAGGAGCCTATTGCATTTTCTGTCCTCACTTTGCTTTCGGTTCCTGCATGCTAAATTCATTCCAAATTCGTTTCAAGACATTTATAGGTGCTGAATCGAATTTGAAATGAATTCGGACGCTCTGGACGCTTTTTTTCTCGTTGATGTTCCACTTACTCCTTTCTCTGAGATCCTGTGTACCCTGGCATTTATGATATTCAGGCAGAGAGAAATGCTTAGGCTTAAATAAATTTGGGACACTTCCCATTGGACGCGCCTATTTTGCCAGGTGTAAGATTCAAATTTACATTCCTTTGTGTTACTAAGCACTCTAAGAAGTTTTGTAAATCATTTTTCCATATTCCAGGAACTAGGTAACCTTTGCAGCCATCATCTACATCCTATGACTTCACATGAGCCCGCCGACCATTAGTATTTCGTGATACCTCACTTCACCTTTGACCCGATCTTCATCCCATTTAGACATCAGGTATGAAGTCAGTCAATCTTTTCTCATCAAGTGAACAGCACCTGCTTTGCTTTGGCAGAATTGAGCCTCAAGCCTATTATCCTATATTATTATCTATTATCCTAATATTATCACATGCTATTTATGATTCGAACTATGACCATCTAATTTATTGGGTATCCTTTCTGATTCGCCCCTGGTCGAAATTGCAATATCACTCACAAATGTGTCGCAGATAACCTCAGCTTCTGACAGTGTAACTAGGACTTCAGCTAGCACAGGAGTGCATAGCAAGGGCGAGAGAACACCTCCACGGGGGTACCCTATATGTGTTTGTACGTTAATAGTGGTTGACACGTCTTCAGGCATGACGATTCGCGCGGATTGGATTGGACAAGAAAATGAGGATAGAATCCATTACTTACTAACATTTTTACCGTTTTGAAAATAGCCAACATTAGATAGATGGATCGGCATGTCTCAGGATGAGATTTATCATTGCTTCCCTTGTGGGGTGCACAGACTACTTTTGCCACTCTCCATGAACCTGTTATACATCCAAATGTAAGAAGTTCTGTAAAGAGACGGATCAGATACGATTTGAGCTATTTCTCGCACTTGCATAGAGATCGATATGCAGCATCTACTTCGGATGATCCCTAAGCTGGAATGCGTAAAAAACCCTCTATTCCTTCTATTCCTAACTATTAGGTCTGCTTTCTTGGCTTACTTCGTCAAAATATTCATTCCTTAGAGTGCTACCTGGAATCAGCTGTTTCCAATAAGAAGAAATATATACAGTTATTCAGTTGCGACGAAGGAACCGCCACTGCAAGATTCAGCTAGTACTTCTTACAACCACGTTGTTTCTTTGTCCTCCTTTCTGGGATGTTAGAACAACTTTCCTTGAAGTTATTCACAATAGTTTTGTTTATTTCAGGTTGGGGATACTCGAGTTCGAGGATGTTCTTGGTGTCCTCTTGAGAGAGACATGTTCCTCTGGTTTGTAGTTCTTGTGATTCTTTTGGAGGTGTAATGGATTTGAATTCCCAGGTCGTCACGGCGACGACTCGGGATGACAGTCGGCCTCGCACCGACACTTGGACGTGCAGTCCTCGAGACGTGGCAACGAAATATACCCCAGCGGGTCAACTTTTCGGCCACTCGGAAATTCACTCGCGTGGTGGCTGCTGGCTAGCTAGCTCAGTGCGGCGAGGAGTGCGGACGTGGGTCGGACCCAAGTGAACTTCCGCTCTTGGTTCCATTTGAACCAGCCACCGAAAAGCCCGATTTACTATGCGACGTTTCTAAACAGATTACGTTACTTTACTCTAAATTTTTTTTTTTTTTGATCTACCATTCAAAATCTAAATACACCCGACGATAAACGCGCATTCGTGAACCGATATACCGCGGTGCCAAAAAAACAAACTACTTTAATTTTGCGACCGTAAAACACGCGAACCCGAAAAACCGAACTAGTAGTCCGCGACACGACTACAAATTATTATCGGAACAAAACTACTGCACCGCGGAACCCGAGCGACGAAACTCAATTTTGGTCCTACATCCTCATGCACTTGCCTTCGCGCCATTTCCTCCTGAAAGAAAAATGGTTGCTGGAAGGAAAGAATGTGATTTTTTTTTCAGCACTTCATTTTAATTCTGGTTTTTAAAAATTTATGTAAAATTTTAACGCTTTATAGGTCAAATCATACAAGTCAGACAAACGTACCAGAATCGCGCTATATTAAGTCCACTGTTGATTAAATCAAATGAAAAGAAAGCACGATAGTGAAGCAGAAACATCGAAATACTATTATATGTGTACACATACTTGCTTAACCTACTTCAAAAAAATTATTCTTAATCATTCATTGGGTTTATAACAAACTTTGGAATTGCACATTATTCTTACACAAATGAATATTTCTTTTCCACTATCAATATAAGTATTCAAAAAGGCTTAATTTTGTACGGGGGGTTTTTTTTTTACAATTTCTTTAATTGATTCTCATTGATGTGTCAAAATTTCCAATGAGTTCAAATCAAAGAGGAAGCGATCCAAATTAAATTTAAAATATTTTACAATCAAATATATTTTTAACTGCTTAACTCTACTTATTCTGCTTATTCTGATGATGTTAAAATGAATGATCGTCATAATTTGATTTTTTTTTTTTACATTTGTAAAATGAGATCAAAATTTTTCTAAATGTGTTTTTTCTTCATTATTTTTCAATGCAGTTTTATATGGCATGCAGTTGATCTAAAATAAAATCTCTTTTGATATTTTATTACGCTTATGCTTAGAACAAAAAAGAAAAAAAATCTATGAACGAGAATTATTAAATTCTTAGGATACCGTACTAATAGCATTATGGGGAGAGCCCATTTGCGTGATCACCTTGTCAAGCCATTGAAGTGGTCCGTGCAAATGAATTTCGATCCAGCATGGTGTCGAGGTTACATCTTGACGATGGTATTCAGCACCCCAACCTTTGACAAAGCTCATACGTATTGTGCACATACGTGTCAGCTCAAAAACAGCTTCAAATCCATGATTAACAGACTGCGATAGTAACTGAGCAAATTCTTGATTGTTGAAAATTTTTAGAGAACAACCTGGTGGAATTTTACACACTGTCGATGGGTGGAAGCCGTGATGATAATTACAATTACGAGACTGCACAAAGATAGCAGAGTCTGATAAACACTCTGCGTATACTTCACCCGCTACCTAATATAGATGAACACCTTTATTTCACTGTTATACATGCACACTTGCAGAATCACACAGTAGCTTTTGTTTTTTTTTCACTCAATTCAATGCTATTCGGATTTTTTTTTTACACCATGCGCGAATCGAGAACCCCCCGTTCCGCAAAATCGAAAAAACTGTCTTCCGACCTGAAGTGGTCGCCAGGTCGTAGGTCAGCTGACTTTCGACCTGTCCGCTGAACTTTCGCTTGCGGGAAAAGATGGTGACACCATCTTCAGGTCGGTAGTCACTACAGAGGTTCGATCTAATCTGAGCCCTTTCATGTCGTACTTCAAGAGTTTTGTGCTCGGTGAAGTTGGTATTCTTCCTATATGGAGAATGATAATATAACATTAACACAGACACATCCCAATCCATTTTGGCATGTTACAAGTTCACCTAGGATATGCAACTAACTTTAATGTTTATTTCCCCACTGAGATAAAACCTCTGTTGTCGTCCCATACGTTTTAGTCACATTGGTGGCGCTTGCAGAATGGATTGCTTTCCTTTAAGCGAACGCAGAAGCATACCTCATTACAGAACACACTTCCGGAAAATAGTAGTTCTCAGATTGGGTTCATCACAGCCATTGCGAGAGGGATAAGCTCTAAGATAAGAGCAGAATGCACATGTTGGCTAAGAATATGGCCCTCACAGTAGTCTCAAACGAAATAAGTCCCAAGTCCATCTTTGTGGGTGGAATGGACTGCATCGTGGAATACCCAGGATGAATAGACTGCCTAGTATCTGCGAAAGCCATGAAGGCTGTCTGCATTTTAACCCAGCTCCCATACATTTACATTGCTTCACCTTTCTCATAGCAAAACGTGCTGTGATATGGTTGAATCGGTCAAGTTTTCAACAATACCAGTGGTAAGCAATTGATAAATCCCTGCAGTACCTTCACTTGGGACCATTTATAGCCTCGTGCTGAGTCTTTCTGAAAAGTAAAACCACTTTGGCTGGAGCATTTGGTAATCAGCTTCCGCTTTTTGGGAGATACATATCAATTATGTATTAGATGAGTAACACATAACGTGACAGAAACCTCTAATTAGTAGATGGTTTGCTACAGTTCGAGAAAACGTCAGTATTTACCTTTTCCCTTGGGTAAGTTATTCTCCCTTTCTCCACTGACTTGAGCTGACGAGGGTGATCTTTTTCAAATATTTCCAGAAATACCCCACAAAAAATGTATTGGAAAAACTTCAGTGCTCCATACCATCTACCCTCAACGGATGGTAGCATTCATTGACCAAACCACCGTCACGGAACGGACACCAACCCCGCTATGTACACTATAATGCACACATAAGAGTATAATAATGTATAATGCAAAATTCTAAATACTTTCAATTCAGAAAATGAGTTTATTTCATTTTCCATCAAAATAGATGTACCAATTCTTGAAACTGTTTCCGAGGCCCAGTGAATTCAGAAGACCATCCTGCCAGCCTTTGATCCAGCTGACTTTTCCGACAACTAGAATTTTCCGAGATAGACCAGACTTGGAGGTAGACTTTTCTTCTTCAACAAAATATTTTATCTTACTTACGTTGGAGCGCAAAAGGCGTCAGGCATGATTTCTGTTGAACACCCTTACCAGCTGTAGAAAGATAGTAATACATTCGGATAGAGAAGAGATTCAGGTTGTAACGCCCACTTTCCTCATAATAATAAAACTGGCGTCACTGTTTAGCAAGCCGGGTACTTTTACAACAGCCAGAGACTAGAAGTTTTCGAGCAAGAAATGATAGTAATTTTATTATTTGTCAGTATTGATTCCAAGTTCCTCTGTTGGACTCATTATAGTCTTTTTTAGGCCCTTTCTTTCGGTCTCTACAGATGACTCATCTTGTTCCCCTAAGAACCTCTAGTTTCATTTTTGCTGGAAATCTCAGTCATCTTCCCGTCAGGCTCCTCCTTGGCATGAGGCAATATTGGTAGAACTTCTGGTTGCCCAGTTGTTTTCTGTGATGACATAGAATTTTGTGACCTGATTGTGATGTCATTGGAGTTCGTATTCCGTTTGCACCCTCTCCACCCACAAGGAATTTATCATTCCTCTTTTGTTATGATAAGGCTTAAGGACTTATCCTGCATTGATTTCTGTCATTCCAAGACTGTGTTGTTGAACTTCGTTTTCACCTGTATGCTTGTGGCTCTTTATCTGGCTTACTAGTTTGGCTTACTCTTTTATTTGGGTTCAACCTTACTTGGTTTCATCGGCTAAAATAGATTTTCCAAGTTCTGTTTTTGTTTTCCTCTATACGGCGTTAGTTGTGATTCTGCTACTAGTACAGCTTGAAATATTGTTTGAGGTTCACAAGCAAGTGCTTGCCGTCAGGAAGGATGCTTAATTTTAGTTACGGTTGCTCATCGCCATTTCTGTGCCACCTGTTTTTGTGGAAGGGAGGTGAAAGCTGTGTACGCCCTGAGTGTGGGACTTCCAGACGCAAAATGCTTTTGGACTACTCACTAAACACCTCCCCTGTCAACCTGAGACCCCTGTCCTACGCCTAGAGGCGCTTTCGGATTATGGGAATCTCTTCTCTAACGGGAACGAAGGGAGAGGAAGAAAGTGCTAGAAAAGAGATCCATCCATCCCCGATGCCTATAGCGCTCCAATAAAGCTTTCTTCAGTATCAGCACTGCGCGAGCATATTGCGCCACGCGATTCCAATTGTCAATTGTTTTCAGCATTACTCCGACCATAGTTTCCGTGCGGAGCTCTCCAATTTCTTTGAGGAGGTCTCCTCGCTGCTGGCTCCACCTTTTACAGTAGAAGAATGTGTGACAGGTGTCATCCAACTCTCCTGCACAAAACACACAGTTAGGAGACCGTGCTCTGTCAATTTTGTACAGGTAGGCCGAAAACAACCGTGCCCGCTTAAGAGCTGGGTCAAATAGAAATCGGTCTCACCATGCATTCGACTGAACTACGGCCTCAGGTGAGGGATCAGACGTGCAGTCCACCTTCCCCTTGTTTCATGCTCCCAGGACTGTTGCCAATCGCTGAGAGAGCGACGTCTATCTCCCTTGGTGATCTCTTCTCTTCGGTCTTCGCCTCTGCGCAGGTAAATACTTCTGCGCTCTCTCGCAGGGAGGGTGATGGATATCACCCCTGCGATTACTAGCAATGCCGGCCCAGAAACCGTTCAATATGCCCATGAGATTCGCAATGCTCTTTGTCTCTGCACCTGTGCCAACCGCTTCCGGTGTAACTCCTTGCTGAGAGAGTCGCTCCACAGTTCTGATCCGTTGAGTAGAAGCGACTGCACAACGCTTATTAAGAATCGTCTCCTTGATGTGGTGGGCCCTCCTTTGTTGGCCATTAGTCGGGTTAGTGCCGTCTCATGCGCTGCAGCCTTGTCAGCTGCTGCCCTAGTTCGTTGGAAAAAACTCATCTTCAAGTTTATCAGGACGCACAGGTACTTTACTACTGATTTTGATTCAATTGTAAGAATTGTACTTTGCCTATCCTCCTTCGAGTCGTAGAGTAGGCTGCGGTCCTTCACATAGTCCCTGAGAATCCGCATCAGGTGTATTGGTACTTGAAAACGTGCCACCTTTAATTACAAAAATTTTCGGCTGAAGTTCCGTGATATGGCTCTCAAACTCGCAACTTCAGTTGAGTTGTGGGTTGTCCGGCAAGTAAATTCTAATTTTTAAACCCTCATATACTCGTCTTCCATTGCTGATTTCTCAAATCAGTTAGACAGATTTCCCTTTCTAAGGTGAAGTTTTGCACCGTTCCTTTCTGAAGTTTTGCACCTTTCCCCATAATTCTTTGCTCGATCAATGAATCTTCGTGTCCACTTCTTATTTAATGAAAACGTCGCAGGAGCCAAAGTAATCCGTTGCATGCATCCTTCATGACTATTTACACATGTGAAGGTTTTGTGCGAGATGGCTGCCGCATTTCCCGAAAATTTCCCGGAAATTAAAAGTAAAATTTAGGGCTATTCCACCTCAGTAAATAGTAAAATTTATAACAAAGTACAAAAAATAGATTCATCACTACACGCTTGAGTCCAATCGGAAGTCAGCGCAGGGGTTATAGCCTGGTGAAAGTCCTGAAGGAACTCTCGAAGACGCAATAATCAACTGGTCAAATTCTAGTCAGAGTTTTTAGAGGTATAATACATATGGTATAATCTTCATCAACTAATTTTTTTTTTGTATTCAGAACATTCCGTCGTTCCCCGTCACTTCCTTTGATTCGTCTACAGACGCGTTTCGGTGGCATGCCATCATCAGTGAGATGTTCCGTTCTGTTTAGATGTTCTGAACGGAAGAAGTGCGAACGGAAGAAGTGGTACCGCATTCATTGGGACGCCTTGTATTCCATTTTTAGGTTTGAACTTCTAACCGCTAGTCATTACCATTTTCAGGTATGCTTAAAAATTTTCAGTGTTTCAGCCACCACGTGGCTTAATGGTGTTCGCATCCTCGTAAAGATGGTCTTCCAGGACGCTTTCAGCTTTGCTTTTAAATTCCAAAGTAGATTTTCTTGAATCTTGATGGCTTTAATAATGAGTGTGTTACCGACTAGTATAAGTTGTGGCGTTTTGATATGATTTCCAATGCAGTTTTCCTAGTCCAGGGCTAGCTTTTCTTTTCTTTTTCCTAAGTATGATGTTCGGTGTTACTCATGTACGCTGTTGTTTCGGCGATGATTCGTACTCGCGTTAGTTTTGTGAGGACCTTGTTGCTTTTAAGGCCTATAGTTTGCTCGGAGTCCTTTCTACTTTAACTTTTTTGGAAGCTGAAAGAAAACTTGCCTTACGCATTGGTGAAACTCAGCCTGGCCATTTCTTAGATTTCCCAAGCTGTTTTATTTATATATTATTGCAAAGCACTTGTCAGCACGCTAACGCTAAGTAGGACGGGTTTCCGCAAACTTTCATGAGAAAATATAATGAGATTTGTAAATGAGTTTTTCAATTCGACATTGCACGGGCAGCATTGTGCAGTGAATTTTTCTGGAACTTCAAGCATAAAAATAATTAAAGAGATCATATAAATACACCGAAGTAAATTTCAGGAAGAGTTCACAAACATTTTATGACTTCGTAGTAAAGTGTCCTTACGCCATGTTGGTAGAGTAGACAAATGATACCACAAATTCCAATTCACTGGGATACATTTCAGATGACTTTTGAATTTAAACATGCAAAATTTATTGTACAGAAGTTGATTCCTGAGCTTTTAAGGGAAGTATTCACCATACAAAAACATTAATCCTTCATGCCAATGACAGAATGGGAGCACAATGCAATTATATTTTGCATGTGTGACATTATATTATGCTGGTTGTTGTGCTTCGGTGCTGCTCTTGAACCTTCCGCATGAATAATGCATGAATTCCGTTTGTGAAGAGAATTTATGCATGCTCTTGAAAACCCTAAAACAACTTGTTAATGCACTTGTTATAATAAATTCTCAACAATTAAACATTTGCACACAAACAACACAATTGAACGGTAGAACTGAATATCCCCGGCACATGTTGTCATTCTCCTCAATTCAATTATCCTGGTGGAATATCAGGGATAATGTGCAAGCATTGAAATGGCTACGTGGTCAATTGAATCAATGGAAGGTTGAGTTGTTTGGATTAAGTGTTGAACGGTGGATCGATTGACAAAGACACCTGATTGGGTGCGAATCTATTGTCCTTGCAGCAATTCTAGTTTGAATAATTGGTCACCATCCTTGCTATTATGGACACATAATTGAATCTAAACTAATTGGATGTACATAAGCGACAACCAGGTATAGTTAAATATCTTTTAAAGCAATTGGTGAAGTGACACTTGAGAATGATTAGGAAGTAGTTCCAGCTTTGGATACTAGAATAATTGTATAAGCTTGAAGATAGAAAGTTCAAATACATTCATATATTGCAGAGAATTTCACATTTGATTATCTTTCTGACATAATTTTAAATCTTGTCGGAATCACTTGTATGACAGAAGTTTTCTGGAAAAAAACTAATTTGCAATGCAGGAAGCTAAGTTGTATAACATATCGAAAAAAAAAATCCAGGTTGCTTTTGTCCACCTAGATTATAAGGCTCCCGAACTATGTGTAGCCGAACATTTTCTTGGTTTGAGGAGCTTTTGAATATTCCTTCTTTGAGTTTGGCTGCAGAAAAGTGCGTAAATATAAAGAAAAGTAAATGTATTAAAAGGCATATTTGGACTTATGCAAATCTTAGGTGAAATTTTTCAAGGAATACCAAACCTGTTTTTCACAGTCACCTTGTCATATTGTAGCGTCAAAACATTATTGACTACGACTGTTCAGATCCCAGCTGATTGATTTACGTCAAAGACGAAATGATATTTCGTATTTCCCGAAGATTACTCATAACCTGTCGAAATGAAATTTCCAGAACGACAATTATAGGAAGTTCTCCGAAAATCAGTAAATTATTTAAATTGTGATTCGTTTGATAATTAGTTTACGGAAGGATTTTACCACACGAGGTGTAACGAAGTAAAATAAATTGTTCAGATATTTGTTAAGTTCGTGAAGTTGTAAATAACGAGAGTTGTTCTATGGAACATGTCGGAAATTGAAGAAATTTTACCTACTTTCGACAACGAGTATTATTATTGGTGCTATCTATTTGCGTGAGCCTCAAGCTGAAGTGAAAAAGCGGAATCACCCACAGAGGCCAGTCTTAAACAGCAGAAACGTGAAATATGCATTTCGCATAGGCGGAATTCGTTCATTGAAATGAAAGCAAGTTACAAATATATTTAATCAAAACAAATATTTTATAGGTTTCTTTAGAATTAATAGCATGACACAGGAATTGACCGCTTTTTACTTGCGTCGGATGGACGAACAGATTTAAGCCATAACCATAACCTATAACCCCTTACAAATAACCTCTTCTATAAGCTAAGAACCTACCCTGGAACAATTTGATACATCGGGCTCAATCTCATGTTCGTTTTCAGGCGCCTCTAGATTTGGGAGATTCTCTCACTAGCGAAACCAACTGCTCAAGCCTCAGTGGTCCGTCATAGGAGATTTTCCACAGGGATGGGCCGAGAATGGAACCTTGCAGGGCACTTAGTGTAACTGATTTTCCTACAGATATCTTCTTTTGTGCCATATATTAGGCTGCAATCTTTCGGACAGCCCATTATAATCCGCATCATATTCGTGTACTTGAAAATGAGTTGCAAGCGCTTCTAGATTATCCGCCCATCTAGCACAGATAAATGCATTTTAACTGTGCGAGAGTCCTCTCTAGCAGCATAATCCGTAGTATCGACTCCCTGCGCGTCTCTGCACGCTGTACTACGCTAAATACTTCTCGGATTGCATTGATGATAAAACAACACGCTCTAAAGTGATACTGCGTGGAGGTAAATGCATCGTTTGCGGCCTAGCCCAGTATAAATTGTATCAGCGGGTCTTCCTCCCATGAGTTTCTCGTGAACTTATATGGCCTTGTGTAGCTTACACAGTGGGTGATTTGCAGATGACGACTCGTGGTCCTCCCCTCCTCTTTGGTGATCAGTAAGAGTCGTCGCACCTCCTAGCACATCGGGAGGACCTGTTTGCGTTATCATGTTCTGAATGTGCTGCTGAACTAGCCAAAAACAGGCCAAAAGTCAAAGATCATCTTCAACACCTCAGCTGGAATCTGGTTCCGCACTGAAACCTTTCTGGGCTTCACATAAAAATAACAAGATTTACTCCAGTATTCCATCGTGAACAGTCGTTTCGAGGGCGGAACGGGAATGGAAAACGCCCCGCACAATTTCGTCCATCTTTTCTGCCTCAAATATGCGAAGTGACCACTGAGCGCTTAGGTTCCTTACATACAGTTTGTAGCCCAAGTCCAATGGACCCCTGTTTAAGTCATGTTGGAGGCCTTGCCACCACCAGGCGTTACTGCTGTTTATGAGTCTACGGAGGCCATTCCTAGCTGACTTATAAGTTGTTGACCGAACACATGCTTCGCCTCAAGACCGTGCTTGCTGAGTTTCTCGTCGGAGTTTTTAACACTCCTCTCGCTTTTCAACAATGTTGGGTAACCACCAATAAACTGACTTGACGTAAGGACTTGAAGGTGGACGTATGCCAGGCTTTTCTTAATAGTATCTTATTTGAAATGCTAACTGCCAGTGATACACTTGTGCAAAACAATATACGATACTTCTCAGCTCCAGAGATTTGTTCACCCAAATTTCTTCACCTTGAATTACTATGGATTTAGTGTTTTATGACGTTTGTGAGATCAGATTCTATTGCTGTTGCTATTCCATTTTATTCATTCTATAATTGATAGAAAAGTTCATTAGTATTTAACAGGTAATGCTTAAATTTTTTCATTATAATTCAAGTATAATCTTGGATATGACAACTATTAATTTTTAATCACGTTAACCATTCTTTGCTACAAAGCATGACTCATAATAAATTTGAAGTCCTACCCTGACGCTTTTTCGTTTCGAAGGATGTCTTGCAATAAAATGCAGGAGGAACGATGATTTTACTAGCAGAATTCAGATATTTTTAACGCTACGATAAACATGTTGTTCACATTTCAGCGGAATCGTTTGCACTGTGATGTCTAGCCCAAATAGTTCAGTTTTACGATAACGTTAATTGTAGCGTTACCAGATGCACGATGTGTAAGAAATCTGTCAGAAGATTCACAATCAATTCAGAATGGTAATTTGCACTTCTCTTTTTCTTAAAAACTAGTTTATTTTGCAATGAGTTTCTAAATAATTGTTGTTTGGATATTTAAAGAATTAGAATCCATTTACGTAAACAGAATATTTATGCATGCTATTATATTATTTTGCCGAAAAATTTTATCTAGGCTTTCCAAACATACGATGCCATAGTGAAGTTACAATAACCGCCCCGGAGATTGTGATTACGGCTGAATGAATGATAAAGTGTCCTGAAAGCATTAAGGCATTATTAACTGTTCTCGAGGTACTTTTCAAACTAAAACTGCCGCATCTTTTGTCTCAAATCCAGTAATATAATGTTAGCACTTGCAACTTCCCGGTTCGTTATTACTGAAAATTATTGCTAAATCCATTTTAGCAATCCATCAAATTCGCATCACATCAAGTTTGCGTGGAATCGATTGAATGATGGCGTCCTCACACCACACAATGTCACCTCATATTTCATCCTTTCCGAACATCAATATCTGGTTTAATGCTTGCCCAATAAAAACTGTTTGCAACATCCTTACTCTAGGACGGTTGCTTTGAGTGGAGTTTATGACCACAATGTGGCGGAATCCACTTTCCTGTTAATAAAGTTCCCAACATAAATCCTTAAAATGTTTCATCTTTTTCCTATTTCGTCCTAGTGAGTGGAAGTTTGTTTTCATAGGGTGTGAACGGCAAAGATGAGTCAACCCCAAGTCTAAACAATTTATTGCGGGGATTTCGCGGTAAAGGCGTGGGAAAAAGGAAGTGTGTGTCTTAGGACAGTGTTTTTTATTATAAGTCAGAGAGGATTTGGGGCATAATTCAAATGACAAACGGCCAGAAGCAGTGGTCGTTCACTTCCAGCAATGGGATAGAAATCCTCTGGTAAATGAACCAATCTCCTGCCTGAATAAATCATTTTAATAAATGTTTGTTCTCTTTTAAGGGCATAGAACACAGGACCCAGTTATGAGTTTATCAAAAACGTTTCAAGTTGCAAAAAAGCAAATCACACGGCAAACTTTAAGTAGTTCTTCGACTATTCTTCGACAACGTTCTGATTAACTCGAAAAAGTTGAAATAGGTCTCCAGGATTTATTGTGTCTTCCATATTATTCTTAATACTGAGCTTGCAAGCCAATGCTTTATCGATGGCATTCATCCCATTTTCCGTTTCGGTTGAAGCTTTCCAGGCACCATAAGTCCGTTTTTTGCTCGTCGTTTCCCTTTGGACCGAAGCCTGTTTTCCGTGAAATAGCGCCCCAGGCAGTTATCGGAGGTCACAGGAACGGTGTTGGCTTTTCGTTCGTAATCCTTGCCAACAGGAAAATCTTATTTGTCCTGGTAATCTACCAGACATGCTTCTCGATAGAGCATAAGAATCGATCCAGCAGCCAGAGCTCATTTTGGCACGCGGTTCTAACCGCTGGAGTCCTGTCGCTGTGAAAGCAAAAGCAATAAGAATTATAGCCTCATGTTAAACCGTCCTGGTATCCTCGTGTTCGGTTGGAGGCCCTGAATCGTTTGCATGTTTTTCAGGCTGATTGCCACCACGAAAGCGTCTGGTGTTAGCCATCTTGGACAAGAAATTGCGGCCGTGACCACATTTTAAGTATCCCTTTTGTGTGTCGTGACTTTGAACTGCCAATTTGGGCTTGTAACAGATTTAATTTCCTATCTTATGTCCCTGTGTAGCTGCAGGGTGACACGGCCGCGTGGTAAAATCATTTGAATTTCAAATCACCCCATTGAAAATTTCCTATGGAGTGGTAGTGTATTATAGACAATATTAAAATACTTTACAGGTCTAAGTTTGGATGATTAAGGACAAGTCGATTATTTGTTGAACATTAGAGCGTCGCCTTTTGAATCTCAAATGCTTCGTTTAAGGGGAAGTTTTGGAGACAAGATAGGCACAAAATTCCAAATAACTGGATGGATATTAAATTTTCACTGAGGCTCCCATTTGAATTTCTTTCGTTTGTTTGATATCCTTGCTAAAGTTTAGCTATGAATATGTTACAATCCACCTAGCGTTGAATGCAGTTATCATGTAAACATTGCAGATTTTAAGCTTTATAGAAAAATGGCTATTATGTTAAATGTTTGGAAAAATTATATTTTTTCTCATCGACTGCTCATAATGTACGAAAATTCTCAATTCATCAAATGCCCAGAGCAGGTTGCATACGTTAGGAAAGTGTCGACATCTCTGCGAAGTTGTGATGATATCCTCCATCTGTTGGTAGTATTTAACTATGACTCTAATTTACATGTCCAGTCTTTTATTACATCGCGCGAATCATTTTTAAACTCAGTTTTAAAAATAAAATGAAGTCCAGGTATAAAGGCCGCTTCAGTCTGAATGGACGGCACCTGTCACACCGCAAAAATAAATCAGCATCGCTTTGACGTTTGATTTCACTTGATAAGCAGCTTTTTTGGGGAGAGGCGAATTTCAAGTCCTTCTGGCTTGATTGTATTTTCGTTTCAAAATCGTAAGCAAATCTTGTTTAAAAGCAAAGAACACTTACATGTGAACTTTATTTTTTAAGTAGCAGTTTCTGCACGAATTTGACAGACAACAATGGAAGACACTAGAGACAGTTCCACAAGTTTTTCAATACTGTGGGTGCAATTTGTTTAGACAGAATGAGAATTTGAAACTTAAAATGCAATCGCCACTCCTAGAAGTGGATTTTTTCATCATAGGTTATATGTGAAAAAACTACAAAATATTTTTTGGTCGTGACGATCATTCATAAGGTTTTGTGCTGTTGTTCCGTTTAGTTTCGAAGTTGACATTAGTCCTCCCTTATTTCACTGCACGTTTCATTAAGAAGCAGTTTAATTAGCCATACGATAGTATGAAGAAACGTGGAAAAATTGCACTTCCAAGTAAAAATTTAAATAAAAGTAAGTGTAATAAACAGCTCTCAGTGATTTTGTTGAATTTTTGTATTCTTCAATTCTAGTTTTTGAGTGAAATGGGTAAAGGGATCTTTCTGAGGGCTGAAGAAAAGCACAAATCAAGGAGTAGGTTTAACAAATAGAAAAACCGCCCTAAAAATATCAAGAAATTAGAAAGTTGTCAGAACATTTCTAAAAAGGGCCTATCGCAGAATGCACTAATATAAAAACAAAGTTCGATATTATCTGAGAGACAAGTAATGCAAATAAGAGAAGTTGCCGCAAAAAACCGTCTTAGCGCATTCCAAATTATTTTTAAATTGAAGTAACTTGTGAAAAACACAAGTTCAACAGATTTTATATACATCCCCCGATATAGCTTATAAGATGTCAAAAAAAAAAAACAGCTCGATTGACTGTGACAAATAAGCAGGCTCGTCTTGACCTTGCGAAGAAACACATCGTATGGACAAAGCAATAGGAAAATGTCATTTTTCGGATGAGAAGGAATCCAATTTCGATGGGCCGGATGGATTTAGTTATAATTGGCAGGATCGGACAGCTTGTGATCCACCAAGTATGGGTAAAAACATTGGCGGTGAAAGCCTTATAATTTCGGCAGCGTGTTCTGATTGGGGACAGATCCAATTAAGTGTTGTTCCTACAAAAATGAATTCAGAAAAGTATACAGAGATATTCGACTCCACTTTGATACCTGATTTTGATGCTTTTGACGAACGACATTTTATTTTGCAATAGCACAATACAAAGAAATGGGTTTTGTGACGTATTCCGTTGTGAAGGCGACTTAAAAACAAACAAAAAAAAGAAAATAAAAGTCTCAGTAAAAAAAGTGTCAGGAAAAATAAGTCAGAAAAAAATCCTTAGAAGAAAAAAAAATTCTTGGAATGCTTCTGAGAAAAATTTTCAGTCGATATGATTCACTTGTTCGCTATAAGAAAGAAGGCACAACCAGCTATAAGAAGGAGAGTAAAATGATGATTAATAGAAATAATCCAGTATTAATAGAATAATCCAGAATTCTGAAGTATCGATAAATATATAGTAATCCAGAATAGTGAAGAGAATTCATATGCTTAAGTGAAGCTCCGAAATGAAGCAGAGGTGGTGAGAATCACCGCAACAGGATAAATGTAAATTGAATATTTTATTCATACTTGCTTTTATTTAATTACTTCTATTTTGTTACGTATTCCGAAGTGTAGACGACATTCAACCAACAACAATATATACATATAAATAAATGAATAAATAAATAAAATAATAATTAATTGGTTAAGTTTTTCGTATGTACCCATATGTTTAAGTGAAAAGAAAATAAAACGAGATGAAATAGAAGTAAGAATAAAATTAAAATAGAAACATTTATAGTTAGGTTTAAGGTAGGTACTAAGTTGAATAATATAATAAAAAAAGCCTCAGTAAAATTAAATGTCAAAGAAAGAAAAAAGTCTCAAAAAAAATCCCAGTCGCAAAAAAAAATTCTTGGAAGAAATCTGCGACGATAAATTTTCTATGGATTTGATTCACTAGGTTGTTGTGTACGTATCAGTATAAATAGTATAGAAATTGTAAGGTACATATAAACAATTCAAGTAATAGAAGTATCGAGGAAGACAACCAATACAAGTATCAATTATAGTATCGAGTATAGTATCGAGACAAATAACCAATACAGGAATCAATCATAGTATCAAGACAGATAATGAATAGCAGAATCAATTCAATATCGAGTAAAGTATAGAGACATACAACCAATAGAGGACACACTATCAATAGAGGAAGTATAAATAAAGTAACAATTGAAATATCAATCGGAGTTTAAATAGAATTACCGACCAATTGAAGAATCCACCAAAAGGACTATCAATAGAGGTAGCTCAGCGGAACCGGGGAATCGTGAAACCAGCTGAGGTATAGAGTCGTGCTAAAGGAAGCACGATCCGAGGAAGCGCTGCAGAACAGGTGAATCCTGAAACCAGTTACGGTGCAGATTGTGCTACAGGAAGCACGATCCGAGGAAACCAGTTAAGGTGCAGATTCGTGCTACAGGAAGCACGATTAGAATCAGCTCAGCACAATTCAGTGGTCAGAATCAGCGCAACACAATTCACAGGTTGTCGGAATCAGCTCAGCACAATTCACAGGTGCACAATTCTCAATTAACATCTTTTGCTTTTTTAACCATTTAGTTTCAAACTAACATGAAGGAGTAAGCTTTTTCCTCTGTATGTGTGTGTGTATGTGACATGGAAGGATCAGGGCTTGAATAATGTCCTAACCCCCACGCCCACGCGGTGAGCTAGTCGGTTTGAAGTAACTTTCTTCGGCCACTATTATGCGGCCTTTGTATTTTCAAATAACCTTGTCTTTGTAACCTTGTTCCTTTCTTTCGTTGCAGGTGCGACCGATCGGTTGCCCCCCGATTATTATTTATTCATTTATAATTATACATTTTATATTTTTTTTAAAATACATATCAATTTATTTACTATACATCCATTAAATTTTTTTAAAATGAATCAATAAGAATTTTCCGTGTGTGTGTTACATGGAAGAATCAGGGCTTCCATAATGTCCTAGATTCCCCACGCCCTTGCGGTCGGTTAAAAGTAACTTCCTTCGACCGCCATTATGCGGTCTTTGTATTTTTAAAAAAAAAAAACCTGTCTTTTAACCTGGTTCTTTTTTTACCGCTACATGTGCGGCCTTTCGGTTACGACAATTAATTATATTATTGATTATTTATATAATTTTTTTGAAATACATCACAGTTTCAACTAAGAAAATTCCTATGATGCAGTATCCGGGCTTAAATCCAGACTTAAACCCAGTTGAAAACGTCTGGGCTATGATATCACGTCAAATTTATTTGAATGGAAGGTAATACACAACTGTCAGAAAGCTTAGAAGAGAAGTTTTTAAATGTCAGAATGAACTTCTCATGAGCATAACGAATAATGTTACTGAAAAAACTCAAGTGAATGGAGCAAAAACCAAATATCGAAGCTCATAGTTATTTATATTTATTTACATGAAGGTTTTATAATTATAATTAAGTAATGCGTCTACGCATATTGCGCACCCATTTTCGTATTTTCTTGTAAAGTATGAATTTGTGTGTGCTTTTTCATTTAAGTTGAATGTAAATGCATAAATTTTTTTTAAATAAATTATTGTTCGAATGGAGTTTTTAAATTTTATTCTCTTACCACACCCCTAACTTAAAAAATTAATGTGCGTCAAAGCAAAATGTGTGCACTGTAGTCCGTGGTCCATATTCCAGGATGATTTCGTGAATTTTTTCAACATTTTCATTCGAACTGAAAGACGGGCAATCAACAGAACTTTATTCGTCTGAAACATCGAAACTAGGGAATGCAATACCGTTAAAAAATTTCGACACCGGTATTTCGGTATTTTCGCTTTCAAAACCGGTAATACCGGTAAAATACCGGTAATAGGATTATTTTAAAAAATGTTAACAAACTTAAAATTTACTAACTAACGGTTATGTTATTATTTAGTGTTAGTACAAAGATATGTCAAACACAACTAAACAACGAACTATTTATTTTTAAGAATAATTTAATAAAATTAAATCCAACTTTTTTAATGTTTATTACATTAATTCGTACAAGTGTTTATTATTTCTGGCGCAAATTGAAATATGATTTCAAAAAACATATATGATCCAACGTACCGTCGTCTAACCTCGATCTTATTTTTGTGGTTATATGTTGAGCAGCCGAAAAGGCTCGTTCTGACTCCACACTTGTTGGTGGCATTGTTAACAAGCACTCATAAGCAAGCTTTAGATACACCCCACTAATTCCATGCTCTCCAACAAATTTTAATTCTTTTTTAAGTTTATGCTCTATTTCTAATCTTTTGTTTTGTTTCTTTGGGTTTGGAACATTCGTCATTGCCTTGTTAATCCCATTCTCTAATTTGTTTTTAATGAAACAGTTGCAGTATTAGTAGTGAAGATAGATTGAACTGATGTATCTTCATCTTCAAGATCAAAATCTTCACTGTCTGGTTCATTACTTTTAACTCCTAGGCGTTTTATAATGGGAATCAATATTTTTGTTATAGAACCTTGTTTAAGTTTAGGACATACGTCGGTATCCGTTTCGATTTCGTTTTGTGAAGCGTTGTGTAAATATTGCAAAGCTTGAGATATGTTTGTTCGTCTTTGCATTATTCTATACTTCAGAGCATTTATCAATTCAATACTTAGTTTGCTTTTTTGTGCAACCATAAATTTAAACGTCGCGTCTGCAACAAGAAGATTGCAATCTCTTCTGCACAGTGCTTTGACTGCTAATTTAATTGGTGACAATGCATCAATGATTTTAGTAATTGATAGAAACTCTTCTTCGGAAAAGACACAATACCGTAATTGGTAAAACCTTTCCAACATAATAAGAAAACTATTCAATCGTGCTATGACATCCAAATGCAAATACAATTCTTTTCCAAATTGTAGTTTTACATATTTTTGTAAATATTGATCATTTTTTGTTGGAGATCATCTGAAAATTTTAATGACACTTCTAATTTTTATTACCAGCGGGGATAACTGATGTTCGACTTCAATCAAATGTCCGAGTTTTACCATAACTGACGCACTATCCGTCGATATACAAACAATGTCATTTGTTAAGTTGAGATCAAATGCTTGTAATTTTATTTCCAAAATCTCCAAACATTTTTCCGTTGGCACTTTTCCATGTAAACGGGCTAGTCCACTGTTCCGTATACCTCCAGTAGAATGTACGTTTATGTTTAAATACCTCCGATTGCGAACCGAAGTCCATTCGTCTAAATCGGTTGCCTTTTCATTTTAAATCAGACATTTCTTTAATAACTTCTATTCTTATCTTCTTGCTATATTCAGTGATCATACATTTTATTTTTGCAGCTGATTTTGATCGATCATTACATCCTCTTGCATGTAGCCCTTTTCTTATATCCTCCGAAGAGCGGAAAATTCTAAATGGTAGTCCATCACGCGCAACCATACGAGCCAGGATTTCACAAAACTGTTCCTTCTTTTTGATTTTGAAAATAATAATTTAATGTTTTTGGTGGCTATTGACTAGAACAAGACGCATCATTTTCATTATCTGCTGCTACGTCGCTTTTAGTTTTTAAATTTATGTTATGTCGAGTTTTCAAGTGGGTGTGAAGGCCACTTGTGGAGCTTCCCCGACATTTGATTTCTTTTGTGCATGTCTTACATTTTGCTACTTGCCCTTGATTAGCAACAAAATAATAATGCCAAACCGAATTAACGTCGCTCCCTTTTTTGTGTTCTTGAAATATATTGGATTCCGAACTCATACTTTTGATTCGAAAACAATTATTTTAATTAATTAATAATTTTAAAAAAGTAAATCTAAGTTTTTAAGGAACCATAAAATAAGTTGTATTAATAGGAAATTTATTTATCTGCAGCATATTTAATAGTGCTGACGATTATGTATATAATATTTATGGATATTGTACATAAATTTACAATCAAAATCAACACTAATATCGTTCACCAGTGCATGTACATAGTTTTGAGAACAAAACGTAATTGCAAAATGTTGCAAATCGCGCAACATATTAGTTGCTCAATTTACCAGACAAATATTTATTTAATCTTATCTACGATACACATATTTCATGGTTCTTAAACTCTAGGACTACCAAATTTACTTACAAATTATTGCACAAGCACAAAACTAACAACTTTCACTCTCAATTCGTGTCTACGTACTGAAAAAACACTCCGCACTGAACTAACAGCCTTTAGCTACAGTGAACGGGATCTCATGTGATTCTAAGTAAATGGAAGATTCCCCGAATCAAGCTTCCGTGTAACGTGTATCAATAAGCTCTAATATTCCAATACCAAAAATACTGGTATTTTGAAGGTGAATACCGGTATTAATACCAGCAAAAACTTGGACGGTATCCCGGTTTTCGTTATATCGGTATTGCATTCCCCTCATTCGATTCAAAACGAACGGAACCAACGGAGAAAAATGCCAGACAAACCTCGTCCATTCCCTCCACCTCGAGAAAACAGCTCGTCCGTGAGGCTTCGGACTTTCGAGTGACACTCCGCACGATCTTATAGCCTAAGTCTCACGATTTTTTGTTGATGTCGTTAAAAACGGTTTCCCAGCAGCGCGTCTTGCTTTCATTGACAAACCTGCGGCGAAAATTCCTAGCCGCCGAGTATTCCAGCATACCGTAAACTGACTCATCTCGACCTCTAGAGCCTTCGGCTTCCCTGTGAAGTTCGTGATATTCTCTTGGCGTTTCAGAGATCTTAGCAGACCAGTTTAGCTTATCATATTGTGGCCGTAACCAGAAAATAGTGACATTGTAAGCAACGGGTTGAAACTCATGATGGAATTCACCACGTTTTCGCTTGAGACTCCCTTAGTCCCTATCCTGGTTTCACCTCAGTTTCCTAGGCATCGATTTTACATACCGGCACGAGAATTATTCGTTTTACACAATGCAAGACGCAATTAATCGCTCGCTATCAGTTTGATATTTGTTACATGTTATTCACACGAAAAAAAGAAGGGATTTTATAAAATAAAAATTAAACGTCAACTTCATTCGGGATTTAGAATGAAGATTAAGTTTTATTTCGGAGCCCAGACAGCTTGCAAAGCGCAAAAAACGAACAAAGCGTCCTTGAGCTCCTCAGAATCCATCATAATTATCCTGGATTATATTGATATAAATGAAAAACTACTTTGTGCCATGTGAAATTGTAAAGTTGAAGGCTACATGTTCATAACAAACAAAAAAGTAGAACATGCTTTATTTTGGTTCATATGAATTTCGAGGATAGATATCTGAAACGAAAACCATTATCGGTTAAAAGATGACGCTGCATGTGTAATAAAATTAAGCAAGCTAAAGTTTTTGATTGCGCCGCGTAGGCGAAATCTGTGGGGTATCCTGATGCATACAACTTTTTCGGAATTCGTATCAAAAATACTCAGCGAAATTTACAACTTGTGTGCTCATTTTCTACGGCATACATCAACTTTCATCAGTTGGTAGCAACCGAATTTTCATATGCATTTATCGAGCTCATTTGAGCACTTTGCCATGTAAGAGTTTTCGAAATGGCTCACATTAAACTCACCCCCACCAGTCACGTACTAATATCTTTTACTATTATTAATAGTCATCCACCTACCACCAACACTCATTCAAAAGGTTTCTGTTTCTGCTTCAGGCTTTTACACTTTTTCGCTTCGCGTTTGCTGGTTGGAGTGAAGCTCAATGACAAGGATGTTCCTCTCATGCAAGAATTGAGAATAGACGTCAACTGAAATGAGATGAAACCTACCCTTAGGTACAGCATTAGATGCTAATTTTGTGTCTGCGAACTAATGAGCCCATTCTACTGTAAAACAAATTAATTACTTGACTATGCTCATTAAGCGTGTTATGAGCCTTGAGTATGTCATTTGCAGCTTTCACCATCTGCTTCTTTGAGTCGCTTACGTTATCCTCGTCTGAAAACGCGTCAAAGTGAAAGGCTGATGTGCTCAACTGAATTTAACTTATCATTACGTTACGCCACTTCTAATTTACAAGTTGCTAGGCCTCCGGCAAAAAGCTAAAGTTTGGAATTCCGACATCTATGCTTGACTTTTCCGTACTTATTTGGGGAGAGTTTCTGCCTGCATAGAGCCATTGTATACTATTGTTGCTAATTAAACAAATGAGTAGCAGAAACTATATGTAAACAGGTCAACACACTAGCAGAAATGCAACATAAGAACACTTGAATTGACTGTTGCGCCAATGATCATAATGGCTATTATCCTCCAAGGCGTCCCTTGACCTCATGTGTTAGTTTTTATTCCTCCATTTCTTTCACTATTTTTCCTTTATCACATCCACAGAACATTTATTCTGTAACACACCATCAAATGAAGCATGAATAAAAAGGACACATTTATTTCTCGGTTTTCGATTAATCGGAAGATAATGGAAGAATAACATCCACGGCAAAGGACCATGTTTTTGTATTCTACATACAGACTGTAGCGTAGGCTGCCTTGAAGTTTTCTGATACCATTAATCCGCTCAACATTTTTTCGTCCGTTACGATGCCAAAAAAGGACGTTTCGCAAGAATTTCAATCGTCGTTGATCCCACCGTTTGTGTAGGAAAGCAACGTTTTTAGGGTATACACGAAAGAAGGACCACTGAGAGTATACTTAACAGATTGAAGTCTCGCATCGGAATGCCTACACGTTTTTTCTAAAGATGTTTGCCGTATCAATATGTTCATACATGTGTTTATTTTGGAAGTGGTGGGGATGTTGTTTGGTTCAGAAAAAGAACAATATTTTGATGAATGCCACGAGATTATTTCGATTATTTATTAGGAGATTGCATTTTCTTAACTCTGACTATTATCGTAATTAATTTCTTTGCTGGCTTCATTGTTGTTTCATTAATTTTCCCATTAGGTTCCATTAAATACACATACTCGTACATAGCTGAGGATATTCTTCTTGTGCCTCATGAAATGTTAGGAAGGGACACTTTATTGTTCGAAGGAAAATACTACCCCCCCTTGCCTTCCGTATAGCCAAAAGTTTAATACACAACTACTACGTTTATCAATCTTTTTATTTGCCGAATCGATTAGGAGGGCTCATTTTTTATTTTTATTAAGTTATCCAGAGTATTTTGACACCACTATTGATGATTTTTGACAGCAGAATATTAATTTTAATGCTGGTCTCTTGTAATCAAATTACATTACGGTCATGGGGGTGATATTTGGAAAATCGAAAAATCCTCGCAACGGGGTGCGTTGATGTTTATCGTTGCGTTGACATGACTATGGCCCTTAAATGAAATTTGAAATTCAAACTTCATTACTTTATAAGTACTAGGGTCCGTGTTGAGGGTATTATTTGCCAAACGAAGAAAAATTCCAAATTCAAAACTATTATAAAATCAAAAACAATTGCAAGCAAATTTCAAACGTCACCAGTTTGACGTTTGTCATATGAACATTATACTTATTCGCATCGCGTGCATTGTAAATTGAATACGTTGCGCCGCGACGTGCAAGAATCGAATCGCAATCTTGCATCGCCGTCACGCAAGATTGTATCTGGGCCTTAACGGACAAAAACAATTAGTGAAACGAAAGCTGCCGATCAGAGCACTTGTGTTAGCAATGGTTCTGCTTTCTCGTAAAGTGTCATTGTCTGTAAAAGAAGGATGGGTGGGGGAAATCGGTTGAAAGCTGCGACTTTCATCAGATTTTCGGAAGTTCGCGCCGTGAATATCTGGAACTTCGATGAACATGTCTCGTTAGTGATCTTATTTCAATCGGAGTTCTTGTTAGAACGGGCTGCAAATATACCGACAATATAAAAATAAAAATTAACTTTGATGTATTGACGTGCTGGAGGCAAAATAGCACTGTTTTACGTCGTTTACAAAGCAAAAAAAATCACGGTGAAGGTGGGTAGAAAATGGACTTAAAAATTCTCGCTGGTATCGAACCAAGTCTTAATAATGAACCAAGTCTTCCAATGCTGCGAGGATTAGTTCAAAAATGTACTGCTCTCAATTCTAAAAAAGCAAGTAAGAAAAAAAGATAATCTCAATTCTCACATACAGAAGACTTCCTAAAAGCCAGATTTCGTTTATGTGGGAATTGTCCATTAAATTGACAAGAAGTGTTAGACTTTTAGAAGAATAGACTCCGTATGCAAGCCATGGAGTCTTCCTGATATCAGAGAATTAGTCGGAGATTTATATTATTTAAATTTATTTGAAAAAATCAATTGAATTGAATAATTACGAAAAAACATGGCATTCACTGCTCTATCCACAAGTTTAAACTACCCATTCCCGAAGCATTAAGCCCTGCTTATTCCATACAATTTCGTCACCTTCGGTTTAGCTTATTGCAGCAGAATGAACATGGGGAGGATACAATCTTTAGCTGATATCAAGTCAAAACTAAGTCAATCAATTGTGTTCAAATGTCCTTATTCTTAATTTAATTGGCGATTTCAAATATGAGTGTTTTCACATTTTTAACCCTGAAAAGCTAAACTACCTTAAAAATTATATATTACATTATATTATAAAAATAAAGTGAAATTTTGTTATTATTTAGCTTTCCCCTTTAACTCACGCCAGTGGGTTTTCATTGAGAGCTTTGTGTCCTACTAGGGCTAACCCATCTGTTAGTGGATGTCGCGCTTCTTTGCAATGATTGATCGGAATTCTAACGGTAGTTTAGCCTGACGTTTGTTTTTTGACACGTCTATGACGCTGCAGCGGAAAGCCCTTCTATTCCTTTATTGTAAGGTATAAACCTTCCACAACCGATGGTTGTGGAAATTCTGAAATGTAAATGTGATTCACAACAGTAGAGGTCAATGTTCGAAGGAATAAGATTTTCAACTTTTGTTTTTGTTACCGAAGCTCCTAAAGTCTTTCATAATGCTGTTCTTCTCTGTCTTACCCAGGGTAAGTTACCCTATATCTACTTTAGTAGACATGAAATTTTGCGCAGTAGCTTTCACGTGTGGATAGACATAAAAATTTAAGGCCGAACCTAAAGGCCTTTGCCTTGTCTGAAAACTGCGCGGCTAACTTTAGATCTCTTTGTTTTTGTCGCTTTAACCTTATCGCTAACAATCTTAACCAATTTTATTTTGTCTATATGCAATATTTTTCGAGTTAAATTTTATGTTTTGACTTTATTTATAACTTCTATTCTCTCCTTGTCTGATATTCTCACTTTATGATGAATATCTTCACTCCGAATTCCTTTTATTTGAATTAAATTTCAAAGTCTTAATTTGCTAAATGGTTTTAACCTAATTAATAAAACCCAATATTTTCAAATACTAAATTCACTACAGCAATTCCAAGCCACCCACAATCGCCCAAGAAACGCCTAATATGAGTAAAAAAAAAACTACAGGGAAAAGACGACCAATCTTTGCCAAGTTTCGGGGTTTTCCGGTGCAGTTGTTCACCCCTATCGGACACTGTCCTATCCTAGACATAACCCATCTACTTGGGCTCTCGATACTTCGCCTTGCCTGAGGCAAACGTTCAAGTGACAGATGACAATTGTAATTTCACCGCATCGAAAATTATTGATTATCGAAGACAGAGAGTGCAATAGAAATGACGAAAATAATGAGAGTGAAGGGCAAGGAGAACAAGATATAATAAGAGGGTCGGGTTATTTCCGCAGAACAAATCGTTATTTTCCTTATCATAAACGATGTGATTTCGTATATTACAACAAAAACTAATGAAAACGTTAGTCAAATTTTAGAGATCTAGCAATGACTTCCCTTCATTTGTTTGTAACTCTAATGAAGTAGAGATCGGAGTCTTCTAATTGAACTGGTCGCAATGTTTCTTCTTTGGAATGTCTACGAGCTGTTGGATTGCTTGCTGGACCTTCACCATTGAGCTCTTCCAGGAATGTAAATGCTGTCTCACCGTACCGAGATTCATTATTCTGTTCTCATTGCTATTTAGTCCTACCGCTACGGAGATACAATTCTGATATACTACACAAAACATCGTTGTTTGGTGATGTCCTTGATTTGAGCGTTTTGAGGTTCAACACGCAAAACATCAATATTCGTCAACTTCCTTTCGACAAAGAGCAAAAGATTTGAGTATGAAACTCTCACGGAAATCAACACTTCTTATAGTTTTATAACGTTTCCTCAAATATTTTTTTGAATAATTTTTCAAACTCTAAACATCAACAGTATATTACAGGACATGTACTGAAAGGACTGCTTTTTAGCAAACCAGTGTTTGTACAATTTCAACTTCTCCAATTTTAGAATACACAAACTCGTCCTCCGTCTTGGACAAACTGTTCATGGAATTTAAAGAATTTAATTTTATTTAAAGAAAATCTCTTTAATTATAGTTTAATTCCGAAATTTGTAGCTGACAAATCATTAAACATTTTTCACTTGTGGAAACCATTAAATTGATAAATGAGCTTTACATTTCACTTTCGCTCGTCGAGAATTTAATGATGAAAATTAATAGTAGGGAGTTTAATTGAAAGAGACATCATAGGGAGTTTTTCCTTGTGTTTTGAGCGGCACAGCTTTAGGATAATTAAACGAGTGGGCGTCGATTCATTCAACGCTAATCTATTTGGAATTCGGGAAATAAATTATTTCTCAGAACTTAAGTCAACAAAACACACTCGTCAAATTGCATTTTGATTTAATTACAAATCTTGATAAATTTGTTTTTTTTTTGTTTTTTTGAGTTTATGCTAACTTTGACTTTCTCTCCAGTTGGTTTTAAATAAGTTGTTTATGAGTTCAGATCGTCTGCTTGATAACATAAAGGGTAAGAAGTTTTACTTGAAGTTACGAAAATGACAGTCGCAGAAGATATTCTAGCCCCAACAGATGTTGAAAATGAAAAAAAACTGAGCAAACCCTTCCCTGCACAAAACGAGAAGTGTATAATCATTGCTCCAGGTGGAGTCCTCGGAGAAATGACGTTAGTAGATTCACCGAAGTGCTAGAGTCAAAATGGCACCTTATCGAGTCTTTGTCAAAGGACAGAAGTTTGTAGCTAAGGATTTGATGGATTCAACCATGAAAATCTCTCAGTCGTTCTGAAAGTCTTCCATTTCCTTTGGAAGGCACTAGATGGCAAGCTTCCTATGGACTTGTAGTCATATGAAATAGCTGGAAATGCAGAAAGTGCTGCGCAAGCTCATGCGCACACAGATTTGTAAAGAGATCAAAAAATTGCCTCAATAGACTCAAAAATGCAAACAGGCTACCTGTGGGCAAGATCCGGTGACATGAACACGAACAGGTTGAACTCGGGCTACAACAGCTCATTTTGAGGCCACCCATGATGACAAACGAAGAAAAAAATGGCGCCACAACCAAATGGAATCCCAACGGAACTCTAACGCATCGTCTATCATTCAAGTCCTGACGTTTTGCTCAGTATATTCAATGTTTTCGCGAAGAGGTGTCCCCCTAGAAAGTAGCAACGCTCGTGAAGATGAGCAAGGGAGAGGCAAATCGTCAGCATACTGTTCGGTTCATATTCTGGATGCATCCGAAAAAATCATCGAGGAAGACTCGGAAGATTCCTTTACAAAAGATGTTGTCGAACAAAAGCTGCCCAGTACGCGAAGACTGGGTACGCTTCTACCTGACGGTGTATCCAAAAAATATTTTCAATTGTGCTCAAATCCTGGATGTCCTGTGAAATTGTTACCTAAAAATAGTTTAAGCTGTTGATTCTGAAGAATCTGATCTACAACACAAAGGAAGGTAGCCACTGGCAATGACAATGTATCGCTCAGAGATCAATCTTTTGACTTCAATTGTGGAATGATCCTCTTAGAAATTCTGTTCATTATTTGAGAAATACTAGCTGAATCGAAACCAGCCATTAAATAACTGGGCATTTTGGTAGAAACGGGAGAAGAGACAAGTCCCTCTTAGGAATCAGTAGAAGTCCTTCGAGAACATTTCATACTTAGGATGGACTAAGTTTGACATTGAATCGATTGACATTTTACCGAGTTTTCAAGGGATCAAAACATTTTTGTAAGATCTCATAAAGAAAGCCTTTTTGATTGACTGAATTCTCTCCTTTTCGTGGCGTTCAGCAAATAAAATGCAGCTCAAATTTTTGCCTTATTTATTAAATTATCACTGCGATAACGAATAGTCCTTGAGGATTGGACGTTTTATCCTCAGAGATGAAAAATATTTTCGTGTAATCAAGCGAATATTTGGACCATTAAATGCCCCTTCTTAATGGCTACATGATTACGGTATGGTAGTGGATTCTGAAGACACGCTTAACAGAAAGTACTTCAAGCCTGTATAGGAAACTAGGCCCAACCAACTCTATGAGTAAACTCTATGAGTAAACTCATAGAGTTGGTTAAACCCAAAATCTCAAGGCAGGATTTGTACTTCACTATTGTCAAAGCACATTCAAAACGAATCTAGAAAGAGCTGTATCCTGCAGCTTTCTTCTTGAAGAAATTGCCCGATTCAGAGTCCCTCTGATCGCTTTTGCTTGGGTCACTTGCCATTTATGAAGTCGCCACACAATTCCGCCTTATGGTAGGGGTCAGAATATGTACAATATTTCCAGATCATAAGAAAATATATTTTTCATTCCAGATTCAAGTCCAGCTTTTTTATTACAGAAAAATATTACAGAAAATCTAACACACCTAAAAGTCTCCAATCCATGCTTACCACCAATGAGATACTTACTGTGATGTATTTTCAAAATAAAAATAATAATAATATAAACTAATAATAAAATAAATATTGGAGCCCCACGTTGCGCGCCATGTGCTGTATTTTCAAAAAAAAAAAAAAATAATAATTATATACTGATCTAATTTTCGCAACCGATAGGACGCACCTGCAGCGTGCGAAAGGTTATGTGCAAAAGGAATAAGGTTAAATAGACAGGGTTATTTGAAAATACAAAGGAAGGAAGTTACTTCTGACCGACTAGCTCACCGCGCATGTGTGGGGGTTGTAGGACATTATTTAAGCCCTGATCCATCCGTGTCACATACATGCACACATACAGAAAGAGCTTATTCTTTCATAATAGACAAAATAAATAAATAAAAAGAAATGATCAAATAAAGTAAGTAAGTAAAGTTAGTAAATATAATATATTTAATTTACATGAATTGCGCTGCGCTGATTCTGACCACCTCTGCTTGATTTCGGGACTTTACTTAGTTCAGCTGCGCTGATTCTGGCCACCTCTGCTTCCTCCAACGCGAATCTCCACCTCAGCTTGGTTTCGGGACTTCAATGAATTCCGCTGCGCTACGTTCTGATCACCTTTGTTGCCTGCTTACTATCTTCTTGGCCTCGATCTTCATCAAAATGTTCTCTTGGGCCTTGTAATTCAAAGATGTTGACACTCGAAGACTTCCATCGCTAAGCACTTCAAGCAGCTGGTAATAATTCTTGATTCTTTTTATTACCCTCAATACCTTAGTCACAATTTCTATCCTTTATTTTTTTCCACCCTTAAATCACAATATTTATCCTTCTTATAGCGATATGTTCACAACAAACAATTGAATCATATCAATAGAAAATTTCTTCCCAAAAGCATCCCAAGAAATTGTTTTTTTTTTCTCTACTGAGAATTTCTTTTTTCTGAGACTTTTTTTATGTATTTATTTTTGTTTGTAATTAATATTATTTGACTAAATATTACTTAATACCTAAATTTATGATGCTTTTTCGTTCGTCCTGCGTATCTAATTTCTTAGCTGTTCTTGATTATAATAAAGTCGTAATGTACTCACATGCCCCAGAATTCAAAATGGTATGATTGAAACCGTCATGGATTCTTCTTATTTCTCAACACCTATCCTACGAAAGGAATTCCATTGTGTTCGATTTACTTTGTTGCTTGTAGGAAAGACAATTATTTGAATTCTCCAGGACATTCGTTTCCGATTGTAAAGCCACTTGACATATTTATCTCTTTTTTTTCCAGATAACATTACTCCATAATAAAAGTCATGTACAGCAGCCAAGGATAAACAAAGTTCGAGATTTACCCACAACAGAGGGATACAGATAAATCACTTTTGTGTTTCGAGATAGATACTATTTATCTGTGTACTGGCTGAAATACGGGAAGGAAAGGACGTACACAAGTCTAGAGCAATCAAAATACACGAGGCACTAGGAAACAAGCGTCGTTCAGGACTATGCCAGCTGGTCGAGTAGCTGGTAAAGTTGGCTACTCCAACAGCTATTACAATGGTGGGTTTTTGTATAGATTGCAGGACATAGTTGATGCGGAAATTGAATGTGCATTGGACCTGTTTGTTTTTTCGTTCAGAGTACGGTCAATTTGATGCCCAGTCAGAGATAATTGGAAGTCTATACATCTTGATTTTATGCATTATCCATCACGATGAAGAGCGGAAGGCATCATATATAACTATAACGAAAGTGAATCCTTTTCATTTAAAAGTGCTGGTGTCAAATCATTTTGAAAGTCTCATAACCACGGTATTTCTGTTGTGAGTTGAAGTATTTTCGAAGAAAACACGCGCGGAAAAGCTTTTTGTGTTTTGAACCTGTTTGGCGAAGGATAACTCCCATAGAAAAAGCACATTCAGTTTTCTTGATGAAAGGAAATGGATTGCACGCATATCCCTTTAAAATAAATTTATTTTTCGACATTTCAATGGTCTTCTTCGCTTCTTGCAGAGCGTTCGTACGTCGGCATCAACGAGGAAATCATGTGGGTTAGTATTGGGATGGGGATTGCGATAGCCATCCTGATCAGCATTGCATTGTGTTATATTGCCCGAGAGAAGTGTCGCAAGCGAAGTCGAGAGTTTTATGTGACCGCATAGCTGGTCGTCTACTCGCCCGTCGAGACTCGAAACCTTACTCCAGTATTGTTACCAAATGCCCTCAACCATGGATGGTCTGTGCAAGCATTGGACATGCAGAATTTCTTCATAAATACAACATCCTTGCTGACTGTCAAACGTGCTTGGGGCTAATTTTCTGCCAAGTCACGTTCGGATTCCAGAGACCTGAATGACACTCCTGCATGCGCCACGGGGACAGTATGCTGAGATATGAGCTCGAAATTTTTCTACTCTATGTGTCTCTGCGTTCGCGAACTGACTAAAGTTAGAGATTATTCACGAAAGAGAATAGAAGGACTTGCTGAAATTAGATCATAGAATTTGTATTAAAGAAAACTGTTGAATCAAGGAAGAAATATGAAAATTCAGTTGACTTTTGTGTTAAAACGTTATACAAACGTAAAATGTAAGAAAAGGTGATTATTTGTGATAATGTGTACATAAAACATTGAGGTAAATATTTTAAAGACTTTACGTAGAATGGCAATTAAATAGCAATGAACAATTTATTAGTCGCTTGACTTTGTTTAAAAAATATATTCATGAACACATACTTGGACTAGTCGAAATACATATCGAAGCTTTGACCGCAAGAATGTGATTTCAGGACTCTAATTTTCGTATTTCTAACTTCCTTTTGGATATAATGTATGCCAAAATACTCTCACCTTCCATAAACAGTGTACGCTTCTATATTATTATCCAAAAAATGTTTTATGTTGTTTCCAATTTTAGGAGTTGTTTAAACAAATTATAATGGTTTCAAAGGACAAACAACACGTTTTGACTGTTTGCTGTGGCATTTGTAGACTAAAGTTAAGTGAGTCAGAACTGAGTCCCAGAAAATTAAGTCGCTCCTTTTCAAAGGATTATGCATAAATAACACAGAGCTAGCGCGGCCACTGGAATCATGAGTTAAAATTTCGACTGGATGAATCAAGTTTTAAAGCAATTATTTTTAGTTTTGAGTTGCTTACTTTTTTTACTCAACTTTTCTTTTACTCAACGATCTTTTCTCCGTTTCGGCCATTGAAATCTTTCGTCCAGAAACGCGTTTTGCCAGTATGTCATTTTCGGTGTGATTTTCTTTTCTCGTGTTGATTATCTTGAGTATTCTTATTTATAAGTCTGTCGTTTATGCAAGCAAGTAGGGGTCATTCCACGAAGGTAGGAAAAAGTGCTTTATTTTTAATTATGGCAGAAAATTTTGCTTTGGTCTCGTTCTTATATCTGCTGTCAGCGTGCCGCATAGGTATGACATAGGTAAAACCGTTTCAGTGGCTTGAATGTTATGCTCGAATCAAAGGTTGTCTGTTGTCTCATGATCGAATGTTCTTTATTTGTCATATATCCATAATTTCAAGTACGTTCAAACATTGTCATTAATGTTTTGCATGGCACATACTCATTGTTTCCTTAGCGTGAGCTGGTATAGATTTGTTGTTTATCAAATTGTTTGCCAAAGGGGGCTTAGTTGCTGTGTCAGATTTTCGCATCCTTTTGTTCAAGTCTCTGAAGTACTCACGAAACTAATTTTAAATACTGATTGAGGTTCATTGACACACACCTTATTTTTCCAGTCGATATTCTTTGTTGGTGTTAATAAACCAATTTTTCCTGTATTGAACCTTACTTTGAAGTTTTCGTTAATGTGGTATCACATGAAAAACCAGCAATTTGTTTTTTGCCTATCCCGTGTTTGTCAATGTTCTTCAGTATTTTCTACCGTGTCCTTTTGTTTTTCCATAACTTTGACAAAAAGGGGGAGGTTAACATTCAAATTGGCTTTTAAGGACATCGAGACTATGCACAATATGCTGCTTCTAATAATTCCAATCCTATGTAAACATTCTTCATCAAATAAAAGTTTGTAACTGCTGACTGTGTCACAGAAAAGTTACATGAAGAGTTCTTGTTTGAGTTTGCATTCATCAGCAGAACTTAGCAACAAAATGATTTCTCATATTTCTTAATTTCAAATTCATAATGTTGTTGTTAAAACTTCTCCCATCAATCCAACTCTTCATTAAATTTGAGTTGACACGTATGTTATTATAATGAGTTGCCTCTAACTTTCACTTCAAAATGCAGGCTGTTACCGATTTTATCCTAGGTAGCGCTTTTGGAAACGGCTACGACCTAACAACTGTAACACTCAGAAGTACTCTTTCAAAATGCTTCAATCGTCCTTCAATCGTGCTTCAATCGGCTATAAGGTCATTAAACTATCATTTCGTCTCTCTAAAAAAATACTCAAAAACTCACAACTCCTCAAAGCTGACGATCAAGAGGATTCACTTCGATGATGTTGTAAACCAATATTGTCAACCCATATTGAGATGTACAGTTTGCTGGGACGGTCAGAAATGCTGAATTTATCCTTAAATTCAGATAGGTCTTGAATTTAAATAAGTTAGGTTAGGTTTTCACGGCGGCTTGACATTGTTCGTCCGGGATCATAGTGAAACTACTTCATTTTCATATCTTATTTGAAATGGTCTAGGGATTGGTTGCGACAGAGGTGTCCTGGTTGATGTCCTGGTTGGTCCTGATTGTATGTAACGTGTTCTCGAATTTCAAATCAAACTTACTTACTTGAAAAGCGTATTCTATCTTCTCTGTTGGTAGCTATGTATTTGATTTATATAATAGGAAGGATCAGTTGTCTCTATCGATATTGTTGCTTTCCTGATTATTTTCTGGTCGCTGAAACTACTGCATAGTATAAGCCTTGTCCAAGAATAAACGTGGAGTTGAGTGCAGTTCATAAAATATTTGTTAGAGATACAAGCCTGAAAAATGGACCTCTTCAATCAATACATGCATACCAACGGGAGTAAATGCCAGTACCTTGTGTAAATATACTGTGCTTTCTTTCGTTTCCTTTGCAGCTCCTCCAAAATCAGAAAACACATCATACGAGGGACATTTAATAAATAATGTACAAAATTTCTGTTTACTTTCATTTTTTATTTTTACAGAAATACCTCTCTACATTCCTTCAATATAGTCTCTCTGCTGCTCAATGACTGAATCCCAACGAGTCGAAGGCCTTACTATACCATCGAGGATACCACCTTTGATCATCTGGCGGATGGATCGGGTAACGGCGGTAGAAAACTCTTTCAGAGATGGAAGACGAGGTCCATGCATAGGTTGTTCCAACTTTGGGAATAGGTCGAAGTCTGTTGGACTCATATCCTGCCTGTACGGAAGATGATGCAACACATCCCAACCGTATTCGCGTAGCTTTTCGGATACGACATGTCCGATGTGCGCACGAGCATTGTCATGCAGGATGAGTGGTCTAGCGTTAAGCAATTGAGGTCGGTTCTGGTGCATTTTTCTGTATATATTGTGAGATCACGATAGTAAACTGCTGTGACACTTTTTCCATTCGGAACCCTGTCTGTCATGATGAGACCTTGGTTATCGTACGCAAAGATCATCATTTGTTTGACCTTTGATATTGGTCGTCGAAATTTTTTTTGGTCGTGGGCAAGATGGACCTTTCCACTCATTGGACTATGATTTCAACTCCGGCTCGAAGTCTCTAACTCATGTCTCGCAACAATTCGATTCAAGAATGTTTGACCTTCAATACTGAATCTTTGTTTCAGCAAGGTTGCAATGTCCAGGCGTGTTTGATTCTGTTCACCAGTCAAGTATCGCGCCGAAATTTTTCTTTTCTTTAAATCATTTGTCAGAATTCGCCAAACTAATCTTGGTGGAATACCTGTAACTTCAGAAAGTTCCTCACAAGTCGGACGACGATCTTCTTCGAGAACATCATCCACATGTTTCACACTTGGTTCATCGGTTGATGTTTTCGGTCCTAGTTTTGAATCATCGTTTTTGCTAACACGACCACTACTGCGGTCCACTGTTTACTCATCACAAACCTTACTTAAAGCACTGTGAATTTCTGTCGGGTTTTTCGACGTAAAGTTTCAATCTTAATGTATGTCCGTTGGTTTTAATTAGTCACATTACCCGAAACACGTGCAGGCTCCATTTAAAAGTCGTGTAACTTGAAAATGCAATACAATACAAATGAAAGAAAATAACATACTTCTTCCTCAAGCTCTGAACTACAACTGACGAATTGCTCATTGTTGCAGCGCTAATTATCCCGTAGTGGTACCAACCTATGCAATATTTAAGAAATGTCCCACATATTTCAGCGAAACAGAAAACACATCCTTTATTGGGATTCCGTCGCGTTGAGCAGAAATGAGGATCCAGGTGAAAAAGGCTCAGATCTGAACTACCATCTGGATGGCGTAGTCTTTTCTCCGCATATTTTCCCGAAAGTCTTATGACCAAAATTTCTGAAAATTAAATGTACCAATTACAGCGCTCCTCGACGTCGTTTACAGTTTTTTTGGCGGAAGTTATCATGAATAAGGTTCCTCTGATTTGCTTCAATGACACTATTATCTATTTCTATTTATTTCCTGATAATGGCTTTTCATATGTTATTGATATGGACCATCATTTCTTACATCTGTAAAGATTGACATTGTATTTTGTACTTTCATTGAAAATGGATTATTTTCAAGTATTGATTTGAGATTTTAATCTGGGCTTGAAATAACCACCCATCAGTTGGTATAATTCCATTGAGGGAAGTTACCGCTTTCCTCGATGAACCATTTTCATTGATTTGTGAATTTTTTGAAATTTCGTATGACATTGCTTTACTCCAATTCGGTTTGATGACTGCAAACATTGCTGAGACCTGATGGGCCTTCAAATTTTTTTGATGATTGTTTTTTGCCATTTTCCCTTTGAAAGGACTCCAAAAACACTATAGCTACGAGTTTTTGCGAAGATTGACGTTTGATCGTAGATAGCGTTGCGCAGATCGACGCCATTATCAAAGCTGTGACAATTTGATCCACTGTCAATTTTTAACGCTCGATGCAGAGCTCTAAACGGTAGTTTTGGCACAAACCCCGTTACATATCGTCTTTCTTCAGGACCTCCGCCATACTATGACTTGCACTTAACGAAAGCATTGAAGCCCTCCCCTCTCTGATTGGGAGCTTTCATCAGATGCAATAAGTACTTGCAGTTCGTTTTTCGGCAAAATGGAAGCCTTATTCCTATCTCCTTCTCACGTAGAAAAAACGTCTTGTTGAGAACTTCTGAGGAAGGCAGGTTAAAGAAGAAGAAAGAAGGGTTTTTGCTGCTTCCCTGACCGTAACCTCGTAATACTAAAATCATGATTTCTTCTTAAAGGAACGAGGGCATTGAAACTACTTTCACATCACAAGTAGGCTATTCAAGGAAAAGAAGTCGCGCAACCCGACAGTCCGATGTGTTAGTGACTTTTGCCTTTTGAATTTAGTGGTAAGTAATGAGGTCTGTCTCATTAATAGAACTCTTTAACGTCCGGAACTACCATGTTTTTTAAACTTCTTTCCCCTTGTATCATGTGATTTCTATTTATTTAAAGTATTTGGATTTACACTCCTCTCAAGCCCTTTTTTGTACAGATATAGACCAGCTGACAATGCCAAGCCTATAGGTGCCACTAATAAAGGCACTACAGAGCCTTGTTCGCCGGTCCCTTCAAATGTAAATTTACCTTCAACGTTGGATACAACCTACCTTTACCTACCTGCATACCTTTAGCTCGCCGTTGAAAATATTCTTGCGTATCAAATGTAAGTTGATCCTTGCTACCTGAACTACTTGACTCCATCAAAAGTGGGCTTAAGGTTCTTCGCTTTGGCTGGTATGATATGGGATCAAGGTTGGCATCCATGCACAAAATGATAAAAAGGTTGACCTGAGTTACTGTGTAGGGTGAATTTTAAGGTCTTTTCGAAATTGAGTCTTAACACGATAACTAGCGTTTTCCAAAATTTTATAATGACATACCTTTTTAAATAGAAGATCTTCATTTTCATGCTATTAGATATGGAACTCAACTGTTTCCGCCTAAAAAATGCAACATAACCATAATTACGCAAGCTTTTACCTATCAAATAACCCATAGCCATGATGCATCCTATGAATGAAAACCTTTTCAGCTTTTGCGAGATACGTTAAAACTTGCGAGGGAGGTGTCAGCAAGTACGTCTGCTATGCTTCGAACTAAGATCTTAGGTCGAATATGTTTAACAAACGTCTGATAACTTGGAAAACGGGAGCTCCTGTTGAGTTTCTCTGGAGTCATAATTTCAGAATTATATGGAGCCTGGTGGGTTTTAAACATAAATCCGTCCTTGTGCGAAGCTTTTCAGATATAAGCCATAGCCTGCTCACTTCCATGCAGAAAAATATTTCCTTCGCCGAGTTTTGTTTTTGGATTCTATATTACGAAACTTTATCATTTAATTTCTTCTAGAATATTCCGGATCATTTCTCATCAAGCCCCTCTGTCTCTGTACTTAAGCTCTGTCACCCTTTTTTCTAGCCCAGTATAGTTTCTATGTACTATTTGGATCCAGGTCTAGTTTGATACCAAGAGTCGTTTTTTTGCATGTAATCATAGAGCATGATATCCAAGAGTCAAACCGATTGCATTCTTACGCCTTAACCTGAATCCTTGAAGTAAACTTTTTTCTTTCTCCTTTGCTATCAGGTTGACTATTGTTATAAATAGTAGCACAGCTTAGTAGTAGTAGTATAACAGTAGTATAGTTAAAGCTTTTATTTGCTAAACGAAGTTTAGTTTGCTAAAATCAAGAACAATTTTATTTAAAACGTCACCTATTTGACATTTGTCATATGAACATTAATGTTCCCGCATCGCGTGCATTGAAAATTGAATGCGTTGTGCGACGACGAGGGAGGATCGCATCGCGCTCACGTATCGCCGTCACGCAGTATTGTATTTTGGCCTTAAGTCTTCTTTAAAGGTTCATCGTTTAAGCAAGTAGGTAGGGTAATTTCATTTGGGGGAGGGTGGATTAGTTCTTTCTACGTGGGTAGGAACGAGTCTATTATAGTAAGAGTAATTTTTCTATTTTGCATGTGTCGCTTGGCAATGTCCAACATTTGTTTGCTGTGCGATATGGCTGATATAGCTATATTGTCACGCACAAGACCCCTTGTGTTCTGTTTTGATAATCCCTGTTTGTTCAGCAGGTCCTCTGCGTTTGTGTCTTTTAGTAATTTATATCGCAGTCATTTATATCTGTGTTGATGTTGATTTTTGAAACATTTCACAAATATTTATGTTACATTCGTGATGTTTATCAATGTCCATACATTCTTGTTCCTTTCTTCTTCTATTTTGTGGTTTTTAGATGTTTTGAAGATCCTTCATACCTTGTCCATCAGGTCTGCTTTTGACATTGTGTTTAACTCTTTGTTGTAGGCTTAGTCTGCTGTTGGTATCCATTATAGTCTTCCTATCAGTTGCCTCATTGCTGCGTTTTTGTGCTATTATGTGGTCCAGACTCCACTTTGGTGTGATATGCGCAATTAGGGCTTAGGTGAGCGGTTACATAGATCCAGGGCTCATATCTAATAATATACCTGCACAAGTCCTGATTAGTCCTGAAAAACCTTTTAACGTAACGTTCTTATCCAGAGAAATTAAGTGTTATTGCCACAAAAAGATATTTGGCTTTTCTGGGGCATAAATTTTCCTAACAAATTGTTTAAACTGGATTTATTGGAATGTCAACCATATAAACAGGGTTTCCGCGAATCGACGCCTACCAATTTCTCAATTTGTACAGGTCATATATCACCACAATAGCTCTGCTGTTCATCAGATGGAATTCATGGTAGGCAGGGAAGCGTTTTCTCTTCAGCTCATTTTCTACTTCCTTTGATGTCTGAGAACGACTTATAAAAATTTTAATGCAGAACAGTCGATTTTTTTGAAGGACTTCAACTATGTCCTCAATGCTTGCGAAGCTGAAATTTCACTAAACAAGAAACAAGTGGTAGTTCTTCATGCAACAAACTGAGAAATTGAGAAATCGCCAAAATTACTTTAAGTTGCTGTTAAAATGATGTAAGAAGAGAAGGTATATGACTAATGATGAGTTTTCGACGCCAAATATCGTGAAAAGACCTCAGCTAACGTTCGACACCAGCAGTGAGACCGGGTTTTTTGGAAGAAAGCCATGTTGTTTCTGGTGGTATCAAGAGGAAGTTATTTGGTAGGAGTTTCTTCAACCTGCTAAAATTGTTACCAATGAGCTCGAGAAATAATCAATTATCTGAGTCAATCAAGCTGAGTTTTTCTTTAGCCGAAAAATAGCCACGATTTCAAAGCAGATTGAAGGACTGGTTTTCATACACGAACGCAAAATTAAGATTTACTCCGACGTGTGGTTCTCTCACCGGACGTAACACAACCCCCCTCTTCCCCTTTTTTTATATGTGTGAATCGATGCAGCATGCCTTCGCTGAAAAGAACCTTGAATCTGATTAAAATGCATCATAGGATGAATCAGTCCTTGGGGAGGCGAAAGTTCCTTTTATGGAAGGACACCCATCAGTTGCCCTAAGGATTAGAAAAATATTAGGGAACCAACGGCAAGGACTTTAAATGACTCTTATATTACTATTAAATTTAAGACAAATGCTCTGGACACTCCAAAAATTGTCTACTTTTATAGATTTTTCCAGATTTTTGTTGACAAAGTTGTCTCTAAAATTGTCAGGATATCAATTATTTATTAAAATATCTGTCAATTACACCCTGCCTTCGAAAGTATATCATATATAGAATTAGGCCATATGTACTTATAAAGATTCGACTGATTCATGTAAAATTGAATCTGATTAGAGACAGTTTGGTCAAGATCCCACCTTATGGCACTTCTTACGTTCCATTTATAGTACTGAAGCTAAAAAGGAAGCTCGTGACATACTTTCGGTGAAATATTTCAAAAATATTTGATAACCTCATAATTTACGATGGTCAGTCTGATATAAACAGGGCTTTTTTATATACACGTTTATCAACAGTAAAAATACTCAAATAAGACTTTAATCATTTTTCTACATAGTCTCCACCATGCTCTACACTTTTTTCCCTACGTTCTCAACGTAGCGGCTAAAAACTCCTTGTTCATAGAGTTGCCAAACAGTTGCGCACACGCTCCTCAACTTCTTCATTCGCTTCAAATTTTCCGCCTCCCAAAGCTTCCTTGATGGGAACAAACAAAAAAGTCGCATGGGGACAATTCTGGGTTGTAGAGAGGGTACACCACGGTCTCCCAATGCAGCTCAATTAATTTATCCTTTGTCATTGCAGTTGTGTGAGGTCGGTCATTGTCAGGGAGGAGAATGACCTCTCTGATGGGATGTTTCCTTGGTTTTTTACTGTAGGCGGCTTTTGCTGACTGAAGTGATTTTATCAATAGTGAATCGACGTTCACCCTCAATTAAGTTTCGAGCTCCTTGAAAATTGTCAACAGTTACACTTGATCTTGGGTGTCAATTGTGAGTTTCATTTTCTACACTTTCTCGTCCATTTTTAAATTTTCTAGGCCAATCAAACTCTTGTGTCTGTGAAAGCGTATTGTCACAAAACTGCACCTTTAACCTAGCCAAAATATTCAATTGTGAAACGTCTTCATTTGTTAAGAATTTAATAATAACATGTTGCTCAATGGACATAGGAACCACTTGCTCACTCATGATTGCTACTGATCAACTGGAAGAATGAGCAGCCCGGCAGCGGCTGTCCCCACTCTTAACAAACCAACCCAAGAGCCCTCACCCAACTAGACCGCTCGGCGGAGTCTGAGACTCATACAGGGTGAGTCAAATATAAACGGGACTTTTGCGTTTATATTTGACTCACCCTGTATGATACATATAAGCTGAATCATGAATTATGTTCTTCCTCAGTTAACGTAATGATATTTAATTAATACAGAAATCCCGACTAATAACGTCCAGAAATTATCCTTGAAGATGTTGCTGTTACTGTACTCACCCTTTGTGCGACAGTTGTCGGATTCGCTTCCCTCTGGTGACGATGATATTTAAATTTGTGTTTGATTTGAATTGAATTTGATTTGAAGTGTTTAATTGCCCGAAAATCAGCCGACCTACCTGGAATAAATACTTTTCGGTTTATAATAAAGGAAATTATTCTGACCAAATCACTTTCCCGCGTACCTTTGGTCGTAAAATGGGGTATCTCTGCCGCGTGTCACGACCCAAGTTCAGTGGTGACGTGTTGCGTCAGAACAAACAAACGACCAGAATTTGCACTCCTCAGTTTGACGCAATTCATAAATATCCTCTGCTCAACCGAATATATCGTAAAGAAATTTATTTGAAAAAATATCACTCATATAACTTTCATTTCGAATACAAAATACATCAATATCCTCTCAACGCGAAAGAAAAAAACAGAAGAATTATAACTTAAAGTTTGCTGTTTCTGTACATATTATAGTCGTTTCACATATGAGTGTGTGATGTTTCGGAATTCTCAAGATGTGATATGAAATTTTTGTTTCCAGTTGTCTGTCACATAATAGTATTGTTGTTATTATAATCGAACTAACATTTATTAACTTCAAAATGTATGAGTCGCAACATATGAATAAAGTTCTTGCACTTGAAAATATTTGTTATCAAATTTAGACCAACCTGAAAATTTAAGGATATTAGCTTAGAATAAACTATTAGAAAATGTACTTTTTAAGAACACAATATAATAATTTGTATATTTTAATTAAAGAAAATAAAATATTTTAATAGCGATCAAAAAATCTGTATCTAAAATTGAAAAGTATACCGTCGGAATATTGTAGTCTTTGTAAATAAATATATAAAAACAGAAACTACAGAGCGTCTGTGTTTGCGTATTATTGAAATCCATTTACTAGCGTATCATTGAAAGGCCCTTAAGGCTATGGAGTCATTGAGCGACTTTTGCATTCTAAAATATAATCCCACGAAGCATAAGAATGTTGGTCTTTTGTTTATTGATCAATATTTGTTCCTTTCCTGTCTATCAAAACTTGCAAGCATTCCTGAAATATTACTACAACGATGTGACGTTGGACCATGGGATAGCTATAGCAAGCACTAAAATGTGATATATGACTATGTGACTATATTAAACCATAGAAGAACGGAAGTTTATTTGGATTGTACAGTTATTTTCTTATTTTTGCGCTTGAATAAGAAAATCCCCTTCAAAGCTTTTGCGTAAAATCGCAACACAAATATAATTCTCCTTCTACTTTTTCTATCTCTTTTTAAAAGAAGTTGTTTGGGAGTGTTATTGCTGTTTGTACTTAAGCTTGCAATGGGAATTCGCAACTTTCACAAAAAGAGACAGTTGAATAATAGTTGGTTAATAATGTTCGAAATGATATGCTCTCACTGTCTTAAAGTATCCAGAATAAATGGTCACACGTTTTTGGCCACGTTTTGGCCACGTTTTTGGACGTGAAAACGTCGCAGATTTCGATACCTCTGAATTTCTGATTTACGAGGTAAGTTCGATTGTGCACGTACATGAGCTTTACATAAGATTATTCCTACTAGCTATTGAGTCGCGAAAACAATGTTAGAGTAATAATACTATTACCAGATTTATTCATTATATTCTTCGTTGATTTCTCCTTGAAAACGTTGAACAAATCGGACGTCAATCAAATCCTCTAAGCAATTTCATGTAGTTTTTGCTCGTGTGATCGTCAGATCTTGGTTAGGGATGTCTATAATGAGACAAAGTCGCGAGTCCCATCAACACTCTCCCAGCTAAAAGCAATAACGCTTTCCCGATCTTAAGGAATTTATTAAAATTAATAGAATGTTATACTTTTTCGTAATTTTGTTGTTGTCCAGGAGCAACGGTTTACTTTAGTACCTTAGCCAAGATATTATTGCATTTCACTCTCACAATTTCTTTTAAACGATACATAGAACAAGAATTCAGCAAAACTCCTTCGATTTCAAGAACAAGACATACTAACCGTGGGACAGTCGAAATTATTTACTTTGTGCGAATCATTCTTACTAAACATTAAGAAAGTACATAAACTATGAACTGTGAGAAAATCCAAAGTTATATACTACAAACGATAAAAGGACGACTGCTGAATGAGCATCGAGTGAGAAGCGGAAGACAAACTCCTTATAAACATCAATCAAATCCCCCATATCACCATATTCGTCATGAAGAAAGAACCAAATAGAGACCTCAACATCAAGACCAAGCCAAGAATTATTCGAGCTTCAGTCTGTGTTCAAATTCGATAACAACATAGGAAACCAACTAACAGCAAAGCTTAGCAGGACAGTACTTAACAGTGGCGTGTACAAACTGGCATTGGCGACAGCAAAACGGTATCACCAGAGACAAAAAACGAGATGAAAACTAATAACAAGATACAAAGAACACGTGCGTTCATTTACACGCAACAAAACAGACTGAGAACATGCTTACCTGATAACAAACATACACCCGATACTGTGATGAGTACAAAGACGCTGCTACACAATTATAAGAGAGAACAAGAAAATAATTACACTAAAGAAACCAAAAATGCACAGACACGGAAAAATTATCAAACAATTATTGACTAACACCGACACAACATTCTCTTGCCGCGATCTAACCGTAATCAGAAAAAGGAAACATGACGATCCCACCAATCATTTATCTGATGTAAAAAGGATGCACATAGTTGCAATGACGTCATTACGAAAAAATCGAGAAAAAAAATACCAGAACCCGGTGGGAAAAAACAACTGAAAACAAATTTTGAGCTGTGGCAAGGAACAAACGAACCCAAATCAAATTCCCCTACAGTGGTACCTAGAAATCCGAGTTTCATTCGTTCCGTAATCTTGCTCATATGTCAAATTGCTCGTATCTCAAAGTAATTTTGTCTATTGAAATTATTTCCGTATTGAATTAATTAAATTAAAAATTATTGAAACAATCCAGCGCCCCAAAAACCACCTGCGTCGTTTTTGTTAAGTGTTTTTGAATAGAAAAAAGAAGAAAAATGTATTTACAAGAAGAAACATTTATTTATAAATAACAAATACATTTTCTATAAAAACACAATAAAGGAAAAAATGATGTGCTTGCGGAAGTGCTTAATTTTCGTCATTGGTCTTCGCTTTGTTCATCACGCTTTGCTCACTTTAACCTGCAGAGCGTTTAAAAAACTGTCCATGGATGTTTGATTCTTCATCCCCTTCAGGAGTGTGCGGAAATGTGTTAGGCAAATTTCGTTGAACCACTCCGATGCAAGACCAGTTGCAAATTTTCCAGGGTGATTTCTATCCACGAACTCTGCAACTTTCTCTCACATTCCCAATTTGATGATTTGAATTTTACAACTTTCTCCTACATTGCCAAGATCTCCTTTATATATCTTGTAGAGATAACCTCCTCCATTTCTGGCTCCTTTTCAAAATTACTTTTCGTTGAACCACCGTATTCTGTTGCCAATGTAGATCATGTAACTCCTCAGTTGTCAGCTCGTTAGACTGTTCCTCGACTAGTTCGTTCACATTTCTTTCATCCACCCCCAGACCAATGGATGTCCCAGAGAAATAATCGCCTCCACCACTGACTCTTCGGTTTCCAATCCTTCGAAGACCCTTTCAGTTACAGCCTGAGCCCACAGCTTCTTCCATACAGAGGTTAAGGTCCTCGTTGTAACACCCAACCAGGCCTGATAAATAATTCTAAGGCATATCACGATGTTAAAGTGATCCTTCCAGAACTCTAGAAGGGTAAGGTCAACGCAGTGCCGAAAAATATGCTTGGTATACAACTTCTTGAAAATTAGAAATCACCTGCTGATCCATGGGCTGCAGGATAGGAGTGATGTTGTGTGGTAGGTAGAGAACATTTATAAAGGTAAACTCTTCGAGTAAATCATCTTTGAGATTTGGTGGGTGAGCAGAGGCATTGTCAAGGACGAGAAGGGCTTGCATGGATAGGTTGCTTTCCTGTGGATATTTTCAACAGAAAGGTCAAACTCCAGATTTATCCACTTCATAAAGAATTTCCCGGTAACCCACGCCTTCGGATTTGCCCTGCACATAACTTGAAGTTTTTCTATTAAAATCTTACGTGAGTTAAAGGCTTTGGGATTTTCCGAATGGTATCCTAGCAGATGCTTGATTTCGCAGTCACCATTCGCATTGGCGCAAAGTGCTGGTTAATCTATCCTACATGGGTTGGTGACCGAGCATCGTCTTCTCCTCTGGCGTTATGTGAGTCGTACTGGGCATTTTTTTCCAGTAAAGCCCTGCCTCTTCACAGGGGATATATCTTTTGGCTTCTATCAGTTCGGAAAACGTTTTGATGTAAACCTCAGCTGCCTTCACATCCAACCTTCCTGCCTCAACATGCCTGACGAAAGAGTGAATGCCGGTCCTTTTCTTAAAGTTGTCAAACCAGCCCCGATTGGCTTTGAACGAGTCTGTCGTCTCCTTGTTTGTGGAAGTGTGTGAGATCTGCTTCAGGAAATCACCATAACTTGCTCGTGCTTTCGTACATATGATGCTTTGTGTTAAGGTTCCTCCTTGAAGCTGCTTCTCTGTCACCCACAGCATCAGTAGTTTCTTCATATTTTCATGGAGTCTGGAGCTTAGAAATTATTGTAACGCCCTTAGCTGGCGTTATTCCCTTTATCAAGCCCGTACGCCCGTACATCCTGTCCAAGTCAATTACTAGCACACCTTGCTCATGTATTTCTAGTATTTCACAAGAGGAAATTTATTCAATAGACATCATCTTTGGACAATTCACATCATTCGGGCAATCGGTTATAAAAATAAATGTGATAATGTTTTGTAAATGTTTACAAAGCGAAAAACGCGAACCCAACTTATCAAAAATGCTTTAAAAACGAGGGAAACAAGCACACAGACTGATCTGGGAGAAACTGTTAGACGTCGCACACGGCACCGATATTCGCTCCACATGTTGGGGTCGTGTGCAACGGTGTAATGTGCGATTCCTTGTATTTCAAATCTTGCTCTCATCTCAAAGCAAAATATCGCTCGCTCGGCGGCTTTTATCCAAAACACTCGTATAGTAGAACGCTCGTATATCGAGGTACCACTGTATTTGGCTAGAATCCCTGGAAATCGTCTTCTTGCTATTTTGCGCTTTTGCCATAGCGTAGCTACAACCAGCGCTTGCACTTCGAATGAAATTCCTATCTAACGGCATTCTTCCAGGGTAAATGGATCCTTTATTTGAATTTGTAAATGTTATCTCATGTTGCATAAAACTAGAAAGCCTGTCTCAATGCTTTTTTGTAAGAATCCAACACAAATAGGAATCAACTTGTACTTTTTCTATCACCGTCTAAAGGAAGCTACGTGAGAATTTTATCACAATACGTACTAACGTGATGCTATCATGCCGGGAATATCTATCATGTGAATTTCTCACCTACATAATCTCGTGAATATTCAAGAATAAATCAAAAATAAAAATAGAAGAATAATTATTGGTTTAAAGGAAAACTGAACGAGCAATTGATTCCAGTTTACTATAGTTTAATTTTTAAATTTAATTCTTTGGAAATTTCTGTCGAGAGGATCCAATTCAGGATCCATACACTCCGGCAATTATTTTACATGACTTCGACTGAGTGCAATCAGTATTTTGCGGCATAATTTTCGTATTCCCCAACGTAGAGTTCAGTTAGGGCTCGAGTAAAGTTTTTACCGGCAATCAAGGGAACAGCATTAACCATATGAGGCATGTTATCTACGGTGCATGTGCATTTTCGTAATACGTTAAAATTGCATTTTGTATGCGTCAATATTAGAGCAATGAGTTGTATACTGACAACACTCTACCAAATTCCAACAGCGCGAAGCTTTAAGGAATCTGTGAATAAGACTGACTTGATTCTGCAACAGTTTTTGAAGAAGTGGCACATAATGGGAAGTTGGGGTTCGTATTTGATTCCTGAGTGTGGCTGGTGGGACTGATTTCTACTTGATTCATTTCTTTTTCACGCAAGAATATTTCTGATGTTAACTGCGCAAGATTGATGTGACCAACTGTATGATTTGGATAGGGACTCTGGGGAGGGGTGTCTAATGACACGTTTCTCAAAGACATACGTGTAAATTATGGAGCAAGTAGCGTGATGACTTCTTCAGCCGGAGCTCTGTAACATAAGAAACGCTTATAACAATTGTCTTCTGAAGACTTGAGCCTGTTCCTTTGCCTTTCCATAGGATAAACGATCTCTATGTGTAACGTCCTGGCCGAACCCTCAAATTCACAGAAGAGGAGTTTAATGGGAACTCCAGAACAATTACCCATCTGATAGTCTTACATTCAGGGCGTAAGTAGCCTTCACTTCCCTACGACAAAACACACAGTATTTTTCTGATCCTTCTTTGCACCTGCCAGTGGCCATAATACGTTTTGTCCGAAATCTCATCAATTCTTCCCAACAGGTAGCTATAATTTTTTTCGACATTATTAAATTTTTGGCAGTCAAAAAATCGGGCATGAACGAAATTGATTTATTTTAATCAACGAGCATTGAACGTGTTATTAAACCATACCACATAAAGAAAGTGAAGAAACAAATTTTTAAACATACATATGCTTTTTACCTGTAAAACATTTTAAATCTTCAGAATGAATTCCTAATGACATCTGTCAATGTCAAAATGATGTTACCTAAATTTTAAGGAGGTGTCATGGAACTTAATCCGAACATGGTTCGGATTAGGAGTAGTGTATAACAACAAGTTAATTTATTCATGAGAGTGGAGGAGTATAATAACAGTTAATTTATTGATGTTGTTTTAACAGTTGAAATATTTCAAATATATATAATTTTTTCGTCCAAACAAACAACGTTGCAGTCGTCTTAACTTTAACAGTGTTAACAGATAAATCTTTTAAAACTGTTGGAGTTACAAATTGAATATGTTCCCTGACTTCGAATAGGAAGTTAAAAATAAGCTTCACAAAGTCTTTCATTAGTCGACAAACTAATTATTTGGCTCTTATCTTAATAAATTCTCAGCAAATATAGCAAAAATAGTCCACGTCTCACTAAATTTCTTCAAAAATTGACAGCTCTGCCACTCTCCACGCCCGATATTCTCTCGCAACCCCCTCTTTTGCTACTTAAGAGCGGTAGTCTCTAAGCACTTTATCATAGGTAGTAGCCACATAAAACAGATGTCCGCGAATTGTCAAAATGAAATCAAATTTATTTATTTATTTATTAAATGCAAAAAATTGAGTAAAAATTAGAGTTTGAAAATTTAAAAATTTGAATATCAAAAGTTAAAAGGTCCTGCATTGTTTGGTATGCGAGCTCACAAGAAATCAATTAGTCGGAAACCCTACAAGAGGAAGAAACGTAAGAGAACTCTTCCCAATTTACCCAAAGGACTGCGTCGACGAATAATGATTATTCCAAGCAAAGAAAATAAGTATATTTCTAAGAAATTTCTTCATAAATTCTCCAGATAAATGTTTCTGTCAATCTAAGCAAGGTAAGTAAGACAAATGTTCTGATATTCCATACGAAATTTCAGGACAATGACACAAAGTCAAGGTATGACCAAAATGGTGGACGAATTCATTGAGGAAACATTATGGATTATTCGTGAATACGTGAAGGAAGGCGGTGAATCGCGAGTGTATGTTCCCGACATGGAAACAGAAATTCGTATGTATTTGATCCTCAGAATACTTTTTCTTGTCTACTCACAAATGATTCCTTTCGAATAAGCTGGAGGACATGTGAAATTAACAAATGTATGCGTACAAGATTTTGCCACGCTGAAGCAGAAAGGAAACTTTATAATTGAGAAAACGAAAGAAGGATTTTGGATAAAAGGACCTCTAGAGTTCCAGAACCTATCCGTGAGTATTATCAAATGTTCAATGTCTAGATCGCAAGGAACACCTACTAGGGCGTCTCTTGCTCCTTTTCTTCCTGGCTGTGACGTATGTGTTGCTTTTGATATTTTTGCAGGCTAATTTGCAATACTCGGTTCACCTGTATGGATTCGCTCCAACAGGCCAAATAAATATCAGCATACCGGACAACACTATTCACATCAGTCTGTTTGCTAAAGTAGATTTCAAGGCACAGGACGACTATGATTTGAAACTCGCAGGATATAATGTGCAAGTCGATCTAAAGTGGAATTGTCTTATTGACTTACATGATGCTAAAATTAATTTATGCATGCTGTTACAGGGAGTTGATGATGGACGCGACAGGACTCGCGGGCGTGTTTAGCTGGCTATTGTCGAAGATAGGGACTAGTTTGGCGAATAAACACAAACCTCGTATTAGCCGAGCAATAGAAGAGGTAAATATTCCCGAAATCCTTATTTATTAATGACCTCTACGCAATCATTTGACAACATGCACTTATGAATCATTGCAAAATATATTAACAGAAAATGGAATCAATTTTGGCCAAGTTCGTACGTGGGGAGCTATGAAAAATAGAGGATGACTTGCGTGCTTACTCAGCTGGTATTAAAAATGTAAAGAATAAACAGCATCATACGACTAGGAAATGATTGTTTCTTATTTCCTAAGAACCCTAAATAAAAAGAATTATCGAAAAAATTTCATATGTGACTTAGCATTGAATCCTTACCAATGTAAGTACCGATTTGATAGTGTCTTCACTTTTTCACTAATCAGATCAGCTATGAATGGCACAGTCCTTTATATTTACAGAGGTAAAGAAGTAGAGAGTACAGAGGTGTAGTTATCAGAAAAATATTTCCTGTAAAATTTATCAATGTATGAGAAGAAAGTATTCCGTCGAAACGTTTCAGTATTTTTTCAATGTTCCTGATCTGCTGGTGTTCGACGCTTGTTTTAATATCATGAAACTTTGTTATAATGTGAATAATATGACTACTACTAATAACATGACAACAACAAATACATCGCAGAAACTCCCAATCAAACTGTGTCTGATAGAAATTTTCCAGACGCAAGACGTAAATGCGGAGAAAGATGCATCAATATTCTCTTGAATTTTGTATTTATTCACAATAATTCACTTATACTATTATACTGGAAAAATTATTTTTATATATATTTTAGCTCAGAAAGCCAGTCATCGCCATCCTTCCTCTTTGATTTAAAAGCTCTCTACCATGCAAAGCTCGCTGTAATTTGGCACATGGGGTACTATTATCTCCTTTTTCGTGATGCTGGTTCGGAATCTGAACCAGCAAAACTACTGGTTTTGGTAGTCATGATTCGAACGGTGATAACATTTTATCATATGATTTTAATGTCGACATTTTATTTATGTCTTTTGAAAATCTGTTCATAAATTTTCTCTACAAGATCTATGTTCCACCCTCTGCCGTAACAATTTTTTGCATATATTTCTATTTTTTTTGATTGAAAATCAAAGCAGTAAGAAACATTGGGAACTCCAAAGCCAGTTTTATAGTTTTGCTTGCTGTTTTATAGGCAGATCGTGTTTTTTTTTTTTTTTTTTGAAGGCTTCCGAAAAAATTGTGATATGTTCTGAGTCCCGGTTGCAAAAGTCAAAGTTGTTGATAAAAATCGAAAAATAGTCCGAAACGCAATAAGAACGAAATCTCGGAAAGAAACTCATTTAATCCTTCAATGAAGATATTTTATTATGTTATTTTAAAAAACGTTTTCAAGTTTAACAAGTTTTCAAAAGGGTAACGTGAAGAGACTGCGATCGTCACCCCGGCAATTCTCGCAATCAGGATTTTAATGTCCGTCTAAAGTATTTTGTAGACGAAGATCCATTTGCAGCTTCAACCCACTTTTACAACAGCTCCAACCCTCTTTTTAAAAAGTTTTTGCAGAATCGTGCCTTTTCAAAGTGAGATGAGTTTCTCTTATGTTATGTTAAATAAAAATATAGCTCCTGCCTAAAAACAAAGCAAACACATCAACCAACGATTCGTAATCCTGCTTGAAGAATCAAAAATGTATCACCAAGCACCACTTTTTGATTCATTCTTACATGTCTAACGTATCCATTTCATCCTTTTTTTAAGAGTTTGAAGAGGCTTCACTTTCCGACTTGTCGATCCTTTCGATTCGATCCTTGCGATTCGCTCAACTTTGTGCAAGTTAGATGATGAAAAAAACCTTGTTTTTTCCGGGTAATAGAAAGGGAACGTAACAACTCAAGTGAGCCCGTCGGGCTTTGGAGATCCCACTGTCCGTAGCTTCATCAAACCACTAGAACCAGCCTAGCGGTCGAGTTTGCTGGGACGCCATTTTTGGATGAATCAGGTAGCGGGCTGCTTGGAATGCCGTTATGGATGTGGTGCATTAAGCTGGTGTCAGGAAAAGCTGGCTTCCGCATCTACCAGTATGAAAAGTATGAGAGACCAGTGGTGGGGAAATACAATAAAAGCTCATAAATGATCATAAGGCATATCTTTCATATGAACAAACAACTCACTGCGTCACATAAGTTGTACACAACCTTTGATGCTTTTCAATCATCCATCTTGAAGAATTGTCCCAACGTATTAAAAAAATCTACCAGGATCTACGAAGAAAGAAGAAAAGGTGAACTACCAGACGCGTTCGTTCGTTGGTACTCTAGTGCCCCGGTTAAAGAAAACCCGATTTAAAAGAGAAAACCGAGCCCCATGTAAAGTTATTGCAGGAAATAGAACGTGAAAACTCAAAATTCGTAGATGAGTGCAGGGTTACCAATAACGAGCTTTCTCGACTTAAATATAAAAGGTATTATTTTAGAGGCTTACAGTTTTAAGTTGGCAATACTTATTAATGCCACGTATGACATGACAGGTATCATGCGTTTTATGGTTTGTTTGGATTGTCATTTTATCATAAATAGGCTGATGCCTGAGGTGTAAAACGAGCGGATTTATTTTGAAAAAAATTAAACTGACAATTAAATGGGTGCTTATCGACATAATGAAGAATTTCCGAAAGGATCTTGAGCTGCAGGCTTACAAAATCTAACTCGCGCAGGAACTGAAGTAGAACGACCGCTGGTTGCGGCGTGGAAGCGGTGTATAGACCCAAGAACAAATTGCTGCGGATTCTGAATTTCATAAGAAAATTTCGTTTAACGATGAGGCTCGTTTCTGGTTTAATGACTGCGTCAACAAACAAAACAGCCACATTTGAGGTGATGCGCAACCACCGAAAATCTTTGCATCCAGAAAAAGTCACTGTCTTGTGTGGTCTCTGGGCCGATGAAATCATTGGTCCATATGTCTTCAAAAATGCTTGCCGTAATACAAGGGATCTCTGGTTTCAACAGGATGGAGCGAAATGCTTTACAGCTTGTCCAACCATTACCTTATTGAAAGAAGCATTTGATGACCGTATAAGTTGCCATTTTGGACCTGTAAGGTGTCCTGAAAGCTCTTTTGATTTCACATCGCTGGACTACATCTTGTCGGGCTTTGTCAAGATATGTCGACTGTATATCTTGAGATATTTCCCAAGGTTCGTCGCGTTATTGACGAGATTCAGCCTCAATGGTTAGTTAGAGTAGTCGAAAATTGGGCCTCTCGTTTGGACTTCACTCGTAAAATCGTGACGTTCACATGCCCAAAATCACATTTAAGTAAAAACAAGAGAGTGCGATGTGATGTGCGAGAGAAAAGCCGATGTTTTAGGAACAGGGAGGAAAATTAAAAAGGGCATTCTGTCTGATGTAAAATAAGGTAAGGAGGCAACATAATGATTAGGAAGTGAAACACAACAAGAATTTAATGATGTTGGGTACTATCCATGACAATCAATTCGTGGAACCACACAAGTGGAACCAGTGGAACCAGGAGCTATCGTTGACTACAGCACCAATAATGGGAGGAGTAGATATTGCTTACCGACAAATATAAGCTTATGAAATTGCTAGGAACCAACTAAACGTGGTGTGTATGAATGCATTTCCCTTCTTTTTTTTTCAATGTCAAAAGCGGTTTATTTGATATACATCGTTATAACAAATGAATATCTCTGATATAAGAGAGATGGCTGTCGCTCTGACAAGCTTCATTTTCTCATTGAAATTGTCGAAAACAGTGACACAAAGTATGTATGTATACAGCAGTCGTCATCTAGACCTAGTGACCGACATAGTGAAGTGTTTAGAAAATTTCGAGATAAAGCCCCATCCTGTTGTAGCCCAAAGCCCGCTTATTCCAACAAAATTTCCAGTTAATTTGGTGGGCAAATAAGTACGGGTCTATAACCTGATAATGGGATACGGCACACCACAGCGTTATTTTAGGAAAATTCAGCAGTCACTCATGAAAATTTTGGGGGTTGTCTTCAGGCCAATTGCGAAAAAATTTTGTTTATTCACAGTCTAGCTTAGGTGGAAATGACCCTCATTGCAATCGAAGAATGCTCCAGAAGAAACTTTAAGAGGAAACGTTGCTAGGATTTCCTCACACAGATTTTGGCAGTTGGCGTAATCAGCTGAGTTCAATTCTTGAACCATCAATATTCTGAATGGATGGAACGCACACCGAAATGAAGGATCCTTCTCGAACAGTGGCCGGATCCTCCAATGTAATTGCGAGCCTTCGAGCAGAACTACTCTCAGCAGCTCCTTATTTTCTAGTGTTCTGATAAACCTTCGTCGGTCATGTGTACCTCTTTTAAGTATACAACGAAGTTTCAACAACTGCCGAATCCAGAAACGAATCGTGCTGTATTGAACCGTCTTCAACAAGTTCTCTACGTTGTAATTGCAGATCGATTGTTTTCATAAAACGCCACATATCACAGCCATGATGCACTCCGGTCAAAACTATATTAGGTACTGAAATGGGGATGCGGGCTGAAGAAAAGAAGACCTTCCTATCCCCACCAACACCCAAGCACCCGCCCACCAAACTCCTCCAATGATTTTACCGCACCCTGTATAGCGAACATCCTTGAAAAGAAGACTGAATGAAATTTCGTAACTTATTTACTATTTCTTTCAGGGCAGACATGGCTATGTGGCCAACAATACTAAATGCAATTAAAACAATCAAAAGAAATATTCGTTCAAAAACTCATCAGAAATTTCTTAAAATAATTATCTTCCTTCATCAAGGACTTCAAAGTACTTCAAAAGCATCGTTAGCTAATAAAACAGCTTTGAGTGCTTATCTGGGAGAAGTTTATCGAGTTCCTTTTCGTTGCTCTCAATCGTCGCTATGGGATAACAAAATTTTTATGATAGTTCCCAGCACAGTTAGTAACGATGTTGAACTTCCTGATAATCAAATTTAGTTTTGTTGAGGATACTCTCATAACGTTGGTTTTTTGCGGGATATTTGCATTATCACAGTAGAGCGATCCGACGCGCTGTATAAAAGATGGATAGTGTATGTTTGCAATGGAAGCCAACGCAGCGATACTTTCACAATGAAATCTGTAAAGGGAAGCAAGTGAAGTCGGTGTGCTTTTCAGTGTAGTATTATCAAGACTATTTACTTTCCAGAACTTATTCTGTAGTAGCACCAGAAGAACAGTAGAAAACTATTTTGGTGAAATATCTCCCGAAAGGCGACCATGATAACTTTTGCAAACTTGTGTTTAACGAATACAACCAAAATGAGCTCAGTAAACGACGTTAACTTTTCTCCAACAAAACCTACCTTTCAGAAGAGATTTTCAAGTTCTTCTAAAATCTTTTGTTTTCTTCAGGATAACCTCTTTATATATTCATCAGATGCTTCGTTGGAAGTCGAGGATACCCGCTGACCTTTCAACTTTTATCTTGTTAATCTAAGTTACCCATGTCGAACGTTGTTTGCTTAAGCTTGATTGACAATGACTTTCTAAATAAAGAGTGAAAAAGAGAAACGCACGAGAACACCGAATGGCGGAGTTAAAAAATAAGGAGGTACCAGGACGTGAACGAGAGCAGTTAATTAAAAAAGAAAATTGTTTACGCCAATTGGTGAAGTTTATGGTACTTGTAAGTATGCAGGGACGACAGCGCTTCGTACAGTATAATGAGTCCTTTGAAAGATAAAGAACTCAATTATGAAGGTCGACTGATTAAGCTGTTTTGAATCTTTAAGAAGAAACGTGGGAAAAGATGTTGTTAATATTATTCGGGGCTTTTCTTATTAACGGCTGACTAGCATTACTTTGGACATGTTTTGTTATGGCATGTATAGGCACATCTAACTGGCAGGATAGAAGTCTTACAATTATCAGAAATATTACTTTGGTTTCGACACTTTGATTTGTATCCTCGCTTACAAAATGTCAAATCCTTATACAAGAATTACAACGTAGTTTGGTCGTTTTTGCCAAGACTGCATTTATTCAAGGTGAAAGAATGAGCTCCTTAACCTAAGTATTGCTCATCGCCCGTGTTTAAAGTTACACTCATTCGTGGCAGTTTCTTGTAATATTTTTGGGCAATTATAATTAGTAACCAACCAATGTCCATCCCCATAACGAAAAGATGTGATGCCCAGAGAAAATTTCAAACGTCAGATGTCAATATTTCCTTATAAAATTTTTAAACATTTATTTGTTTTATTTACTACGCCCCAAATGTAACAAACATATGGCTACAGAAAAGTGAATAGAAAAACTTAACTTGCAATCGGAACGTTTTCTTATTAATGCATGGCTCACACTAACCGAGTCTACATAAAACCAAACCCCCATACAGTAAACGTCAGATTATATTCGTGGACAGTATAATGCATCCCTTTCATCCCACCTTTACAGGCATTGTCATCAAACCATTAGTATTCCGCTTTAGCGTTGATGTTGATCTTTAAATACGATAACGAAATATCAGGCCTAATAATAATAGTGCCCGTTCTAGAATAACTAAGCATGCATGGTCGAGGTCATGAGTATGTCGATAGAAAGGATACATAGTGCATGCGATGCAAGTTTGTTAACTGAAACGTACCATTCTCTAAAACAATGGCTTTGTGAAAAATATCTTCTTAGAAACTTAACAACTTTATTGCATATTATTTTAATACATAAAACGTATCTCATCCTATTTCCGTATACGATTAAGAAATGACATCTATGAGTCTTTCGATGGCTTCGTCAGCACCCTAAAATTAAAAACTTTTAATGAAGGATAACAGTCAGTTTCTCTATTTTAAGCTTTACATTCTCGATGATAGTACTGATGTCTCCCTTAAAAATATTAACAACTAATGTCACTATAAGCGATAGCAACCAATCGAAGATACCGAGTCCTGTCGCCGTTACAGATATGCTACTGCAAGGAAGATACATATATGCATTAGTAAAACATTCATCAGAGCATTGCAACGACAGAACTTACTCTACGTGCATCTTTATCTTATAGCTACTAATTCTGTAACCTATTTTACTCCTTGTATCGGTGACTGCTTGCAGCTTGAACGAAATCGCATTGTTTTTCACAACAGCGACTACAGAGCCTGATGGACCAATGTCCCATATTTTTGCTTGATAATTACCGTATCCAATCTAGACGATTTTGGAAATCAAGGAATATTCTTCACATGTAAATTCGATTATAGAGAATGAAAAACAAATATAAAAAAAAATTAAACAAATCTTAAGAGCAACGCACTGAAAGCCTGTCCACTGTGAATTCTCCAGCAATATCAAAGGTGCCGTTATTAATGTTCAAGGAGAACTTAGATTTTCGTTTCAGAGTGCTAATATCCTGGCATTGGCCGTTCCACATGGCAAGGTGACCCCAAAATAGAATGAAACCTAAACAATATAACAATTAGTTTTACCGATCGCGGGTTTAGATTGTTTTATTCTTGCCAAACTTCTTGGAAAACTCTTCCCTTATGTCTGGTATATCCATTTTCCAAAAACCTGATTCCTTGACTCCTTCCCGAACCATTCGAATGATTTCATCCGCAAAATTGTTGATGATTTCATCATATACATCCTGATATTGCCTAACCAGAGATAAAGGTCGTGATGATCAAGGACTACGGAAAAAGGACGGTAGTGAATACCTGTACGCTGCAACGACTACTTCATTCTTTTGAAAAAGTTCTGTTACTGACAAATTTCCTAGGAAAATATCAACTGTCAACGGCAAACTGCTTTGCAACTTCCAAAAGACATCGTCTTGCAAATAGCTTCTAAATTTGTTGCCTTAGGGGAAAATTTTTCAAAAATTAAAGTAACTCGTTCATTGGTTTACACTCACTTGTAAGAGAAATCACTTCCGAATCTCCACCGATTTCTTTGATAAACTGAAAAAAGAACACATTAAGGACCATGTCTTTGACTAATGTCAATATTCACACCGTAACCTCAACGTTGTGGTCCGATGTAATCTCCAGGTCGTAGTTTGAACTGTAAAATCCAGCACTGTCCTTGGATGGCAAAAATGCTATTTTACCCCTTGCATCAATTCTCTTCCACGTTATTCTGCAAGCGAAATAATTCAAATTTAACTCGCCGTTGTCAACGTGATGAAATTTGAAATACAAACATGCCTTAACTTGCCATCCAGAGAACTAAAATTAGAGTTTCCACGACCTTTATACTTTTCAAACGTGCCTTCCACAATGACATCGCTCCAATAAAAAGTCGATTCCATGAATCCATTGAGAAAATCTGGGATCGCACTGAGGAAGTTCGGTGTTGGGAATCCAATCATTTGCATGTCTGTAAGAAGGCTGAAATTTTCGATCATAATGAGAAAAATATCGAATTTACAAAAATATTGGGTATGGGAATAAGTTTACGCCGTTGGAAGACAGATGTCTTTACAGATACTATTTTGGTGTCTGCTATGGTACGGTTTTTGGAATTGGAAGTTATATGCGTAGGCTCACGAACGCAGTAGTGGACATTCCTTCAAAACGTGAACAATGTTTTTTTTCTCGTGTTGGAAATGTCGACTTTCATACCGAAAAAGCTGCATTTGCGGGAAGTTTGAGTTCATTATTTCATTCTCAAGAAAAGTGCTGTGGAAACTTATCGTATAAAACCTTATGTTTACTGTGATCATGCTCCATTTGAGACGACTTGCAGCGAGTGGTTTTGGCGTTTTAAAAATGGTCATTTTGACGTGACTGATAAAGATCGTGAAGTGGCACCGAAAATGTTTGAAGATTCACAACTACGGGAAACGTTGTATGAAGATTCAAATCGAAGCCTAGAAGAACTGTCGCAAGAGTTAAATATTGACAGATCTACTGTCGGTCAGCATTTGCACGCCATGGAAATGATCCAAAAAACAGAGACTTGGGTACCGTATCGACGGAGAGAGAGAGGGACATCGAACGTGCGAGATGTTTCTTGAATGACAAAAAAGGAAGGGTTTCATGCATCGAATTGTGACAGGAGGTGAGAAATGGATGCACTGCGATATCCCTTAGCGACCAAAACATTGCGTAATGCCAGTTGAATGTCCATCGACGCCAAAACAGAAAATTCACGCTTCCAAGGTCATTTTGTGCATCTGGTGGGACCACAGTGGCGTTATCTATTACGAACTCCTGAAATCATCTGAAAAAGTCACTGCGGACGTGTACCGATGGAAACTCTTCCATCTGAATCGAGCTCTGAAGGAGAAATTGCTAAAATAATATTTCTGCATGACAATGCAAGGCCACACGTAGCCAAGCCGGTCAAAAAATATTCGGAACATGTGAATTGGGAAATGTTGACCACCCCCCCCCCCTATTTCCCAGACACTGATCCTTTAGATTTACACATGCTCCACTCAATCCAATCGGCCCTCACTGGAGAAAGATTTACTTCTCATGAAGGCATCAAAAAATGGCTTGATGATCTAATCCCTTACCAAATAATTTCAGGATATTTATAGTAATTAATAACAATAGCTTTAAAACGAGGACATGTTAGTCCATCAAAGCAAAGAATTAAACTTTGAAATAATTAACATAAATTAACCTTTCATGAATAAAAGCCACAAATACGGCTAAATTTCGAAGCGCACGTTGGTAACCAATTATTTGTTTAAAGAGCGCATTGTAATTAGATAGGTGATATGTATTTCCGATGTCAATTTGTGCAATTTCTCACGAATCGCTTCCTTCAATGACTCAATTAAACGTGACTTAAGCTGCTATACCCGAACCTCTAGAGGTCCTCACAAGAAGTGGTCGCACTTGGATGGCTCCGAAAAATGAAAAAGCCACTTGAGTCTCCGTGTCGTCTAATTTCTCGCTTTAGTTGTTTGGGGATCTGGGAACTTCCCGATAATTCTGCCATTATCATCTTCTTCATCTGTCACCTCCTTGTCCCATCCTGGCCGAGACTGATCTTCAAACTGTCATTGATTGTAACAAACATTGATTGTAATGATGGGATTTTCAAAATGCTACTCTCTGCCTGAATGGGATCAAGAATTTATAATTTGCTTAGTGTTAGTTGGGTCCACCGGGCCTTGCCTTTTCGATGTCGAGGACGCGTTTCGGCTGTATGCAGCCATCTTCATCTCGTTTCTTTGAACCGTCTCGATTTATATTATGCAGTTCTTAAAAAATTCCATACGAAAAACACCGAAAAACTTTTTCACACAAATATAATATATATAATGTTATATTTATTTGTTGTACGAATATGAAAACATGTTATATGAATATGAACATTTTAAAAAACAAAACCGAGAAAAAAGGATCTTATTAGTTTCTCTGAATAATTTTAAAATTTTATGATTCTGCGTAAGTATTAAATTGAAAAATAAATCCATACTTTGGAAATCAGTACCAAGAATAACATGATAATTTGAACGTTAAAATTTTAAAGTAAAACCTAATTTTTAAAATTATTGGGAAATCAAGTACAACCTACATGCCTTACATGCGGTTGCTCAAGCTCTGAGTAAGGTTTTCTATTAATTGCAGAAGCATATTTTTGCCACTCTTTTAACAATGCGAACTTTCATTCATAAATATCCCTGGAAGCGGGATTTCGCTGACCAGATTTGTTTTTTTAGAATATTCTAGACACGTTCCTACGGGAACACTAACTGCCACTTTAATTAAAAGATATATCGTGAATAAAACTATAGCAGTGAGTAATCGTTGACCTTTTTTTACTGTCATCACAGACATGAAGTCAAAGTGTTTTACGTGAGTACCTGCCATCATTAGGCCTTACCTCCCCACTGACGGGGTTGAAATAATGTGTCAACCGACAACCTCAAGATCTGCGACAAGCAACAGTCGTGAGTTCCAATTTATTAAAAGCTATTTGGATTCCCGAACACAAAAGGTGTATGCTCACCCTACTTTCTAGCCTTCAAAACCACAATCACCACGTTTCAGCCAAGAAATAGGCTCCTCAACCGTGTAGGGGGATAACAGTAACCTGTCATGGGGTCCCCCAACATGTATGCATCACATAGATCACATTTTCACTACATCCAGACTTCTGATTTTAGCAAGTGTACTAGTCTCGCATCCACCCAACAACAAGTTGATGTGGCAATGGAAGCTTTTTGAGTTGCTAAATACATTCAACGCAACTCTGTTTACATGCAACAAGACACTTAGTCCACCACATTCAGTATAATCAGTCATAGGTAGAAGTACCCAACAGATTATCAACTTTACATAACATCCATATCCAAAATTTCATCTTTGCCACCCCAGGTTTTCAGCGTTTATAACCCATTTTGGCGACGTCATCAGTACTCATTTTTGGTCCGACTTCCCCGTCTGCGATCCAGTCTACTTTAATTCATCATGCCCTCATCATGATGTCGTCCGTCATCAATTCTTCAGTCAATGCACATCCGTAAGGTTTCACTCAACTTTCCCTCTGTTCACTCAGGCTGCAAGAGCCAGAAATAGCCCTAAGTAATGTTTTAGGTACTAGCGTCATGCCATCCTTCATCTAATGCCATCTCCTACTTTCATCACTCTTCTCTAGCTTTCAACGGTTCTTCAGATCTCAAGACATCTACGATATATGTTGTTCGGCAATACGTCAAGTCACGATTACTTCAATTTCACTCTACCAAAGACTAAACAATGGCAACGTCTTATGCCACATCAACTCCATTTTTTGGTTACCCTATTTGGCTTCATTTCAACTTCATAGGACACAAGAACCTTCACCGCTTCCACTCCCCATTTTCACAGGCATGTGACCGTTATGAAGTAGAACCCAAGTTCTGACCTCAAGGCTGTGTTTGTCACCGCAGACAGGAGAATATTAATCTCAGTGCTAGGGATGTCGAAACATTGACTCGAGACTTTTCCCGAAAAAATAAAGACTTCTTCGCGATTTGATAACTGAAAGGTCAGTAATCAAATGGCAAATATAAAATCTGTATAAATATACGAGGCACGTCCAGAAAGTAAGTGTACTGGTACACTCACAGTTGTAGGGAATACTTTTTCGACATGTTGGCAACACTGCCGCGTAGCCTGACCCCTCTCCTTAAAAACGAGACCAATCCGATGTTAGTGTGTCGAAAACTCTTGACGCAGTAGCATCTCTCGCGAAAAATGTCGATCGTATCTCCCGCCAAGTGCGAAATTCGCGCCGTCATTCGCTACCTCGTTGCGAAGGGAAAAGCTCCGGTTGAAATTTATAATGAGGTGAAAACTGTTCACGGTAATAAAGCTATGAATCGTACGAGTGTGAACAAGTGGTGTTGCGAGTTTAAAAATGGCCGTACTTCCGTGCATGACGATCAGAGGAGCGGAAGACCTTCAATTGTGACTGACGAACTTTTGGAAAAAATCGAGATTGCGGTCCGGAACGATCGTAGATTGACGTTAGATGAACTTTCTGCGATGTTTCCGCAAATCTTCAGATCCCTGATACACGAAACAATCACAGAAACTCTCGAATATCGGAAATTGTCTGCGAGGTGGGTCCCAAAACAGCTGACAGAACAGCACAAGTTGAATCGAGTGCAGAGCTCCAAACAGTTTTCGGAACGCTACGAACTTGAAGGCGATGGTTTTCTCTACCCTATTGTTACTGGAGACGAAACTTGGATTGCCCACTACACGCCTGAAACTAAGAGGCAATCTCAACAATGGCGTCACACCTTGTCACCCTCCGCCAAGAAACTCAAAACCTCAATTTCAGCCAAAAAAATCATGGCATCCGTGTTTTGGGACCATAAAGGCATAATTTTGATTGAATATCTGCATCACGGGGAGACCATCAACGCGGCAAGGTACTGTGAGACGCTAAAAAAACTGAAAAGGGCGATTCAGAATAAAAGGAGGGGCATGCTAATGAAGGGAGTCTGCCTGCTGCACGACAATGCCAAACCTCACAGCACAAGCAACTCCTGGACTCTTTTGGATGGGACGTTTTGAACCACCCCCCGTATTCCCCTTACTTGGCTCCTTCAGATTTCCATCTCTTCACTTCGCTTAAGGTGCACATGGGTGGGAACAAGTTTTCAACGGACGAGGAGGTGAAGGGGGAGGTGGAGAAGTGGGCGAAAGAGCTGGCGGGAGATTTCATCGAGGCAGGCATCAAAAAATTGATCCCGCGGCTCACCACTTGCATCGAGAGGGATGGTGACTACGTCGAAAAATAACTTACATATGTACAGGTGTAGTATGTAGGTAAGTATGTTTTTGTTTAATTAAATTTTTTTTGAACCCTACATAAATTGAGTACACCTAATTTCTGGACGTGCCTCGTATGTATAAATCGAATGTAGGATGATTGTAGTCTTGAAATCATTGGTGACATTGACTGACATGCGTCAACAGGTGGCTTTTTAACCTTTGCTTCAACATTTTAATGGCTGTAGTTTCAAGTCCTTCCATGTTGTCCATATCAGTTTATAGAATTTCAACATATAGATGGCTATTGCTGGACGAGTGAGTGTTACTACCATTGTAGACATTTCCTGTGATAAGGTTGCCTAAATTATCTTTCAAACTTCACTCAATTTTAACTTTGGATTTTCCTGTCAAACTGGATGGACCAAAACCTAATCCCTTGGATGATTCTTTTTATATAATCCCACGATCGTTCAGGTCTAAATATAGTCCTCTAGTCCTAGTCTAAATATAGTCTCCGTTGAGGACTTCAAAAATGATGTTCTGACGTGTCTATGCAGTCCTCACCGGTTTTCTTGCACCGTATTTATTCTACCCTCGAAGTCTTTTCGTCTACTTTTTCTCTGACCTGCAGCCATTCTTATAATTCCTACCCGCATTTTACTCCTGCATCTAACTCGGGTGATCTAACTCTTGCTAGGTAATCTTTCCCCTCAGTTCCCTCTAGACCACTGTGTCCAGAGACCAATTGTCACTTTTACATTTACACGGATTGTTGCGGCTTTGAAGCCCTATCTACAACCACGCACTACGAGTTGGGAAACCACATGGTCGCAGACAAGGGCCTGTAATGTCCTCATGCTTTCCGAGAGTATTTGTATTCCTCTGTTTAGGTTGCTTGCTTCTGCTTCTCTGGCCAGTTTTGTTTAAAATACTTCCAACTTCATCGTTCCTTATTAGCGGAGTCACACAGTGGCGTCGACGGATACGTGCAATTTTGTTTGGTGCCTTTCATTCATGAAATCAAAAATAAGTAAGGTGAGAAACAATTATTATTGGAAAATTCATTTAAGGACTGAATATGACAGGAGCGAAGCAATGCATAACTGGGCCTCGTGCTCCTATGTGTACAAGCGCCTAATCTTCCAAAAAGATGCGAGAACAAGGGTACGGTAAAGAATGTATTTCTCCATTAACAACGCTTCCTGACACTCGTGTACGCTACTTTTAAATGTTATAACTGATCAAGTCATAAAATAGTGTGCCTTGCGACTCCTTAAGCATTTCTTCCACTGCAGTTTGAGGGAAGGGATTTCCCATCTCGCTGAAGAGATGACCGCGCTGCGGCCATTCTTGTAAGCCAAAAATGTGTGTAACGCCTCATCCATATCCCCTTTGGCAAAACATGTTGTTAGGAAAATCGATCTTGTGCAGATAAGACCGGAAACGGTCTTAGCATACTCTGGATTGAGCCACAATTTAATCTTTTCTTTGGGTTGCGTTCCCAGAATTGTTGTCAACCGTTATGAGAGTGTTATCTCTCTAGTGTCTTCTTCTCAATTATTTTCTCTTCTATGCCGGTAAAAGGTTCTGCAGTCTCTAGCAAGGAGGGCGATTGGTATCGCGCCTATGATAAGTAACACCGCCTTCCAATACCTTTCGATATTGTGTTACGTATTCCGAGGTGTAGACGACATTCAACCAACAAAAAAAAAATATATATATATATAAATAAATGAATAAATAGATAAAATAACAATTAATTGGTTAAGTTTTTAGTATGTACCCAAATCTTTAAGTGAAAAGAAAATAATACGGGATGAAATAGATGAATAGAAATAGAAGTAAGAATAAAATTAAAATAGAAACATTTATAGTTAGGCTTAAGGAAGTTACTAAGTTAAATAATATTGATAGCAAACAAAAAAAATAAATAAAAAAAGTCTCAGTAAAATTAAATGTCAAAGAAGAAAAAAGTCTCAAAAAAAATAAATTTCAGTCGCAAAAAAAAACTTTGCGATAAATTTTCTATGGATTTGATTCACTGGTTGTTATGTACGTATCAGTATAAATAGTATAGAAACTGTAAGGTACAGATAACCAATTCAAGTAATAAAGGATCGAGATAAATAACCAATTCAAGTAATAAAGTATCGAGATAAAGAACCAATTCAAGTAATAGAAGTATCGAAGAAGACAATTATAGTATCGAGACGAATAACCTATACAGGAATCAATCATAGTGTCGAGACAGATAACGAATAGCAGAATCAGTTCAATATCGAGTAAAGTATAGAGACATACAACCAATAAAGGACACACTATCATTAGAGGAAGTATTAATAAAGTAACAATTGAAATATAAATCGGAGTTTAAATAGAAGTACCGGCCAATTGAAGAATCAACCAATAGAACTAACAATAGAGGGAGCTCGATCCAAGATAGCTCAGCGGAACCGGGGAATCGTGAAACCAGCTGAGGTACAGAGTGGTGCTAAAGGAAGCAAGATCCAAGGAACCGCTGCAGAACAGGTGAATCCTGAAACCAGTTACGGTGCAGATTGTGCTACAGGAAGCACGATCCGAGGAAGCCAGTTAAGGTGCAGATTCGTGCTATAGGAAGCACGATTATAGGCAGCGCAGCAGAACAACTGAAGTTCCGAAACCAGCTGAAGTGGAGGTTCGTGCTACAGGAAGCACGATTAGAATCAGCTCAGCAAAATTCAGTGGCCAGAATCAGCACAGCACAATTCATAGGTATCCAGAGTCAGCGCAACACAATTGACAGGTTGTCGGAATCAGCGCAGCACAATTCTCAATTAACATCTTTTAATATTGATCCATTTAGTTTTAAACTAACACCAAGGAGTAAGCTTTTTCCTCTGTGTGTGTGTGTGTATGTGACATGGAAAGATCAGGGCTTGAATAATGTCCTAACTCCCACGCCCACGCGGTGAGCTAGTCGGTTTAAAGTAACTTTCTTCGGCCGCCATTATGCGGCTTTTGTATTTTCAAATAAGCTTGTCTCTTCAAACTTGTTCCTTTCTTTCGCTACAGGTGCGACCGATCGGTTGCCCCCCCGATTATTATTTATTTATTTATATTTATTATGTTAATATTTTTTTGAAAATATATAACAATTGTTATGTAACTCATAACGTTCCTTGTCTCTACACCTTTGCAAACCACTGTAGTGTAACTCCTTTCTAAGAGAGTGAACTAATATATCTGCTCATCAGAGTAAAACAGGGTGCACAGCTCTTATAAAAAGTCTACTCTTTTGTTTGGTGGCCCCGTATGTTATCCTTTATCCGGATGAATACCGTTAGATGCACTGCAGCTTTATCAGCGTTCATCATTAATTGTTGCGCTCATTTTCAAGTCATCAATGAGCTCAGGTATTTTTTTACTAGTTATGATTAGACTAGTGCTTCCCAAATATTGATATGTCTCACTATAGGAAACGGCTCACTTTTCAAGACAATAACATCGACTTTTTCTGCTGCCAGTCTCAACCCATGAAGTGACTTAAGTGTGAAGTGAACCTTGACTTATCCGGCGGCTCAATTTCTGAACAAATTTCTGAACAAATTTCTGAACAAATATCTGAACATTGTCCGAAAAAAAAGCCAGCCCGGTTAGTTTAAAACTTATAACCCTCACCAATCTATCATGGGAGATGTTCCGCAGATCTAATTAAAGGACGAAGCCCTAGGTGCCACCTGATGTGACAATCATCCTACAGCTTCCTTCGCTCATCTCGCAGAGTAAGGTCCAGTTCTTCAGATTATCCATCAGTATCTGCATCACATGTTCTGGTACTTCAAACGATTTTCAAACGTTTCTAGGATATCCGCTCATTATCACAGTGAAATGCGTTTTTGAAATTCAACGTAAAACTTTGTATGAAACTGCTGTGTAAGAGTTAGAGGTAAGTTGAGTTCTATCTCATCTCTAATCAAAGCCTAAGACGATACACAATGGATCTAAATAAAAGGCAACCAATAACTCTCCGTCTCCCTCATTTATGACTAAGTGCCAGATGCTCGTGCTTAAAAAGTGATCGGGACAACTTAACTCAACGGAAGCATAAACAAGTATCGTCGTCTAAAATACTATGTTTACTATATCTGCATTTTAGTAAAGAATTGCTCGAATTACGACGCTTTATTCTTCATTCTTGCGAAAGTAAGCAAAATTAGATTTATTGGTGTAGTAAACAATTCGGCGGGTAAAAATTGTAAATCTTTTTATCAGTTGTGAAGATATTTATGGCTTAATTGATCACTTTTTCTATTCTTATCGCTATACACGGAGGATGATGCCATTTTGATTAGGATTCGGATTTATATCTGCAGGTAACAAAATACGATACCAATATTGAATAAAGAACATTCCTGGGGTCCACACAGACTAAATTTGGAGAAGATTATCAGCACTTTGAAATATCATGAATGGATCAATAATTTGATAAGCATTAATTTCCTTTTAGATAACAGCAAGAAATTCTGCCGAATTTTCATGAAACAATTTAAGAAGTCATTTTGAGTACTTACAATTTCTCATCTTGAATTTCCAAGAAAGAATTATCGATTGCTGCATTCTGCAAATGATTTATTCGTCCCAAAGCGCTGAAATCCATACCAACGATATTCTGTAATCAAATCAAAATGCTTTGATTATGCATCATTCCCATGATATCAAAGGTCCTTAATAAGTATGAACGTTTAGTTTACTTCAAAGGTTTCACTTACAGTGAATTCTGTTGCAGCTTGAAGCGAAATTGTCCTGATTTGTTCACGAAGCGCAGTCGAAAGCTCTGAGGGATGTGAAGGAAATAAATAAATGAGTAAACTTAAATTGAATTTGCAGATGCAATAGTTATTGTGGGAGTAATCAAAATATTGCCTAATTTTCAAATAAAGTTGAATTTATTAAAATATATTTGCCATGTTCTAAGGATTGCGAACTCAAAAATGCGAATGAAATTCATCTTCCAGTCTAATTGTAAAAAGTTTCGACTACTCTCAGAACTTTCTGAACTGAGAAGAACTAAGCTAACACGATTATTTTTCTCAATTTCCATATATGAAGCAACTTTTGATGATCCAATAAAGATTATTACAGTTCGCATCCTTATTGCTGTTATCTACACTGAAGTGAAAATTTATTTTGAAATTTCAACTGTATACCAATATCAAAGGAAAGATGGTTATAGAATTAGATTTTTATAATCAATCTAACTTTTGAATAGAGCATTTGGAGGACTTCTAGTTTTGATTTGAAGCAATTTAGAGCTACGCATCCACGCACTAGTTATTAAATGAGACTTTATTTTCTTCGGCAAATTGAGAGTTTCGCATCTATAAGGGTGTAGATAGCAGCGTTGACTTTTTAAACATTATAGCAAAGGCACTCTTTTATCGTTTTAAGACGTAAATTTTTAATGAACAAGGATCCAAAATACAAAATCTCATCTATCCATTTGTCTCTAAGAAAATCATTTCCCGTGCGTTGGTATAGTTTGCATAAAATTCGAGGTGTGCAAGAAAACTTATGAGACCGGCAACACTGTGGACGATAGGGCAATGGTTTGTGCACCAACTTGTACTAGACCGTTTAGATTATCCCTTCCACTTTCTCAATGCGTTGCAATTGCGTGTAGGCAGCAAATTATTTTTGACAGCGCCATTAGTTGAAATGCGCAAATTGAGGATCGGAGTTCGGTGCTATGTTGTGCAATTAAGTTTTTTTGTCACTTGGTAAATCCACGATTGTGACTTTTAAAAAGTTGAAACAGGTCTATGGGTAACATTGCCCATCAAGAGCAGAAGCTTGAAGGTAAACTGGGATTATGGAAGGTCTAGAATATGTTGAAGATCAATATCGCTCAGAGAGAACTTCAACTTAAAAATTGACGGAAACGTGTGATGCTGTTGTGAAATCAGTCGTTTAACAATAAGGATGATGAGTAAACTGTTCAATTTAGACACCATCAACGTACATTAAATTTTAACTGATGATTTGGGCATGTGAAAGATTGCCGTTCCAGTGTCTTTGTGACTTCTTCCTTCTCCTGAAATTCAAATATATCTTAAAAGAACTTCGTTTTGAACCTCTGGAGCACATTCAAAATTTCAGTTCGTGACTTCTAGTGATGCTATCATAAGTGTGAACATTGGCTTTGCCGATGTATAGCTTTAATGAATAAAAAATCAGGCCTTTACTTTCCTCACTGACCTCGTATGCTATAAAATTTTCAATTGTAGTATATATTTGAATCAACGCATATGTATGATACGCAGAATGACATCTGCAGAAACAGCAAGCTTCCATGCTCAGTGAGAAAGCATATCAGCGCTTATGACATTAAAAAAAATTGGACCTTACAAAGAGCCTTTGAAGACGCCAGCTGGTACCGATTCTAAGGTAATATAATCACCGGAAATCTCCGTTTTTACAAAAATAAATAAAAGTTAAAAATTTGTCAGTTTTAAGAGGTATACTGGGAAGCCATAGCTTCTTTCCTTACAGTACCGAAGCATCATCTCAATGTCTTAGGACATGCTGACAGAAAGTTTGTCCTCTAGATAAATCTCAGATTTTTGAGGGCGCTAAATTGGATAGTTCAGTAGGACAACTGAAATGATGGTGACAAATTTTTAAACAACAACAAATTGTTTACACCTGTCCGAACAAATCTTATAATTATCTTCCTGGTGGCAGGCAGATTGAGATTTTTATCAAGCATAGGTGTCGGTTCCACCACTCTTTGTAGTTAATAAGTACCTAGAGTGCCGTTTTAAAACACGCACCTAGTAGTAGATTCAAAAGAGTGACAATTTCTCAATTAGAAGCAGTGGCAACATCCGGAGCTTTTTTTATTTATTTATTTGTTTTAAGTTGATTAATTATGTTGGGAGTAGTGTACGTCAATCTACAAGCTTCGTTGTGCTCCCGTTTTCAGTGTATCTAGATGTGCCAATCAGATCAAACACTCTGAAAAAGTCAATGACGTCCTTTAGAATAAGGCATGTCAATTCCTCTTACCAAGGGAATAGCATCCTACATTGTTTCTTCTCCTGCGCGCCAGTTCTTTGTAATGTGCCAGCAGAATCCAACATTGGATTCTGCTTCAAAAAATAGAAAAATAATGGTGCGAATGGTGCGCCTTCAAACGCATTTCTGTGAGAAGTCCTTTAAGTGAGCAATTTCCGAACTAAGGACCCTTAACTTTGTTCTGTTCGTTCCAATGCGGGAAGTCGAACAAGAATTTTTAAATTTGCATCGTTGAAAGTCTACTACAGAGTTGATAAGCGGTTTAAAGCAACATTGCACAGGTGTTGTCTGTTCTCGATAATTTACTTTCTTCGGATTAATACTAAATTTGGCCGTTGCCACAAAAATGACATCCATGAATTTCTCCAGTGAACAATACTTATGCACTCTCTTTCCTTATTTTCCTCTAAAGAGTTGCACTAAAGTGTTCAGGCTTGTTGAATCCCATCTAGTATAGGGTAACTCTGTCGTCTGTACTAAATTTTTTGAATATAGGCAAGTAATCTAGAATTTTCGGTGTAATGATCGGTGATTCTAGGCTATAACATAGGAAGGCTACAGTTTTTGTATCCTTTGTTTATGGCGAGTTCTACGCTGACGGTGTTTGACCGTAGTATGAATTTCAACAAGAAAGATGCTTGGCCTGAATCTCATCATTACTTTGATGAAAAAATCAATCGCCTCAATCACACTTACACTTTGATGTTTGATGTTAAGCCGAAATTCAAAATGCGATTCGACTGTGCATATGTAAATCCGGATCCCTTAGTTAATTTTACATATGATTTGTGGCCGATTCGGATACGATTTTCCTTTACTTCTCGCATTCATGATTGAATGCGATTGCCATTGTAGCTGTCGCTACTGTTCCTTTCACGACGTGAAGTGGTGACTGGTTTAAAATTTCCTCGAGGCCTGCTGTTGACCATGACCTTAGGGCTCCAGTGATACAGACGCATCCCCAACGCTGCACGGATTGAGTGGAAGCCTCGCCTTGCGTTCTTAGATTTTATCTGCAAAGTCATCACTCAGTACTTGTTGATTGGCCTTATACTCATGACATACATCTACCGCAGGATTTCATTATTTCATCTTTGAAATTCAATCTCCATCCCATTAAGATATTCGGTGTGAAGTCAGTCCATATTTCGTTTTCGTATGAAAGACATCGGAATGGTTTTATCAGAATTTACCCTTGTACTTACTTTTATTAGTTGTTCGAAATGCAAAGTGCCCCCTGCATTGTTTTGGAAAAGGTTCGTTTCTACTTTCCCTGGTTTACATTGCTATATAATCCACATATGTCTAACAACCCAGTCTAACAATGACTTTATGTGACACAAGAGTCCATACTGGAGGTTAACGAACACTACCTTGTGGACTCCCAAGATAGGCGCATACGTAATGATCCTTATTATAACTCTACACATAATTGTTCATTCCACAAGAGATTGAGCTAACAAATGGCTGGCGCAGGATTCACCTCTCTTTCACTACCGCTATCCTCACTGCATCGTTACTAGTATTGTCAAAGATTCTCTATTTAGAAATGCACCTAGTGCTACTTCTTTATTTTTTAAAGATTTTCCAGTTTTTCGAGTAAACTCAAACTAAGTAGAATTTGCCGATTTTTGCAGGCTGTATGCGGGTCATATTTTTATTCTGTTTTGTTGGTTGTCCTTATGTGATCATCTCTCCGTCGCTACGATTGACGTTAGGCCAATCGATTCAAACTTCTTTGGATTGATTTTATCATTCCTTCCAACTGTTGATTTAAATATCGCTTTGGCGTTGGTATTGAGAAAGCCCCTAACGCTTCGGTCTGGATTTCAATACCAGGCATCCCCTGAAGGAATATTTCAGATGCCATTGAAGCCATTTCTGGCGTTCTATTTAAGGGCAGAATACACCTATCTACTACCGGTGGTTTCAAGGGCTGGAACGAGTTTCAAACCCACTTCATACATTTCTCTGTACTAATGGTTCTAACCTCTTTCCATTCTGAGTTGCTCTGTCTCTTATCTCGGGCAATCTCGCCAGCCCCTTTGCCGTTACTATGCTTCCTTGGAAAAATGATTATATCAGGAATAGAGAGGACTAATTTGCTAGAGGGAGAGAGGACTAATTTATGTGAAGCTACCGTCGCTGATCACTAATGCAATGTTGAAACTATTTTACTGTTTAACCAAAGCTTCATGCAGTCTCCCCGGAATAACTTTTACTTTAACATTCTCGCAAAAGATAAAAAAAAGATGAAATTTCGCGCCAGGGTTACTTCTACATAGTTCGTTTTAATTAATTGGTATTCCCCTCAATGTGCAGTACGTATTGCTTTTTTCTTGTTTAAGAACTTCCATTCTAAGTTTGGCTAGTCCACATCGATTTTTCGTCCCCTCTTTTGATGCTTTCAGGGCAGTTTTCTTCTCCAGCGATCTCAATTGACTTCTTCACCTCATCCACAGCATTGTTGTGTTTTTGGGAATACCGTTGACAGCGGCATGTGAAGATTTTCCGGCAATCTAGTGGCTTACACTGCCTAGTATGTGCTTTATAGGTTTCTAGTGGAGATAGACTCCATCTTCATTCATTGAAGGTTGTGCCAGAATATTTTATAATCCTACAAGGGTTTTGTGAGCCTCGTGTAACCACTTAACCAAGAATCCAGAATTATACTGCCATGCTACCTAAAATATCCTTTAGTATTCTTATCACAGGATGTTTGTAAGATAGTCGGAGTTGGTGGTAAATGAAATGTGTTTGGAATGTAGTGTTCCAGCTCTTCCGTACCTGATACAAGGCATCAGCATCGAGTTCAATCAAGGGTAGGATATTTTTCATCTCCCAGAAAGTAGGCAGGCACAATAGTGTTCAGGCATATTAGCTCCATTTTCAAGTATTGTGTAATACATGCATAATGATTGTTTCTTCTTATCTTAACATCCGCTCAAGGAGACCTGACTCCGTACACGGACCTCAGTGGAATCGCGAGTGCTAAGACTTGTGATATGGTTTTCATGGGCTCATGGTCCTTGTACTATATTTTATATTTGAACCAAGACAGGCAAGGTGGCCTTGGCAGCAGTGCTATACGAATAATATGATTTTTTGTTTGTTTCGCTTTTGCTATTGCGGGTTCAAGGCATATTTCCTGCTTCATGGGATCCTCTAAGATTATTTCCAAAATTGAAAGATCGAATTCATTGAACAGGGCAGTCTGATCTGGTTTCTTCTAACGCCCTGGAACCGCCTCTATTGGTCATTTGTTTAAGCAAGCTTAGGACTCGGTTACCGTTTTCGGGTTCATAATTCCGTCAACGAGGTTCGCGGGATGGATTTTCCTCCTGAAATCAGCCACTGAATTAAACACCATTGCAGACGCTGTTCGAGAACTCGTTTCTAAGACAGTGGTACACGGTGGGCCATCGGACACGTTGTGAAAAGGAAAGGCTCTTTGAACGGGAAAGCCCCTAGCCCCCACATCGAGGGCTAAGCAGGCCCCACCTAAATTGCTTTGGGAGGAATAGTCGCCCGAACAGCAGTCTCAACTGAAACAGGCCTTGCCGGAAACGTTGCGGGAAAGATGATCTCTGTCACGTTCCAGGAAGTATACATTTTCTTACATTTTCCTATCCATCTAACATCTTAGGATGTTTTTATTTATAGTGATAAAAATGGCTGAACTTACATCAATGCCAGCGGTCAGCAGTTGACCATTCTTTTCATCGCGTACGCTAAGGGAGGAGGGTGCACATAAAACGAAAACCACCACAAGCATGTTTGTTCCTCGCATTGCTATGCAAAAAATTTATTACCATCATTTGGATAGAGCCAATTAGATATATCGAGTTAAACCAATATTGATTCATACCAAGATTATTTCAGCCATCAATTTTTCTGATATTCTTATTTCTGAAGTCATTGTTGTCAGCAAGAGACAAACGTCCGGCGTGTACATTTAAGAGGATACAAATCCTTTATCACATCATTTGGCGTATTCTGATTAATTTTCCAGTGAACCATTTATCACAATTTATCATCAGATCTGACGTCGACATGCGGTTCTGTTTTGGATTTGTATGAAGATTAAATAATACAACGAAAGCTTTAGGAAATAAAAACATTCTGTCGCATATTGCCAGAATCATCAACATTGGCGACATATTCGGGGTAAATATAAGGAAGCATATTCGGGATAAAAAGTTGCAAAAAACACAATTAATGAGGTGTAGCTGATGTAACCACTAGCAGCCATTATAAAAGGGATTAAACTTTTGTTGTTTAGAGATTGAATCAGGATGAAACGTTTTACACGTTATGTACAAGAAAGTACAGAAAATTTGTCCCCGAACATCCGCAGTAAAAGAGAGCCTAATTTAGTTCAAAAATCCTTCGCATTTGTGAAATCAAATAAAAGACCGAGAACATATTCTTGCGTCTTTAAAAGGCTATAATTTAACTGCTGGTTCATAAAATACAAGGAAACTGTGTGACCAAAAAGCTACTTCTTTCATAATGTACGGATCCCAAGCACATTCGCTATTCCCAATTTCAAAAGGGGAAACATTGAATTCGGGAATCATTTCCGGCAGAAAAATTAAACCATTATTAAACATCATCATCATGCTTCAAATGCAAATAATAATATGAGATTACAAAGAGGTGGACCTTTATAGAGACGCAATAGTGAACACTAACCAGAGAACGGTTGGCGGGAAACCGCATGACAGACTAATCAAAATCTTCACCACTCAGAAAGGTACAGTCTTCTGTAAAAAAAAAAAAAGACCTTCGCACCTCCACTAATAACCTTTTACATTTTCCCCGATCTTGTTCGTGATTGCTTTTATGTCGTGATTGTGATTTCTTTCGTGATCTCTTGATTGCTTTTATCCTAAGAGATGTGAAAGTTCTAAAACATTCAAATCTGTGTTGAAAATTGAAATTTAACGAAACAATAAAATGTGAAAAAAAACTACGACTTTAAAAATTAGTATCCTCCGACAAGAAAATCTAATTCATGTACAAACGTCACCATATTCAAGGAACTTTTCTCTACGGCGCCAGTGGCAGAGAGGTGACGCCTCCTTGAAAACTGGCATAAACTCTCTAACGAGAGCTATCAAGCCCAAAATCAAGCTCCACCGAAACAACGACTGGAATAACCTACTCACCAACCTTGACTTCAATGCACGAAAAGTCTGGAAGTTGACTGGAATTTTTAAACGTAAACATCATGATCCTCCATATGCTCTGAACGACGAAAATGGTAGCCTAACATTCTAACGAAGGGAAAGCAGAGTTAATTCCTGATAAGTTCCACGAATACCACAATATCTCCCATAGAATGAGCAACACCATGGCAGAAGTGATAGCAGGTAAGTCACTACTATTCCTCGAAAACACCGTCACTTTACCTCCCGGTGCTCAAATAAAACCGAAACATTTAATTGAGCAAATCAAAAGGCTAAAGACCGGTAAAGCCCCTGGGATTGACGAAATACCCAATACGGTCATCAATAACCTTCCCAAGAAAGCGATAATTCTAATTTGCCATATCTTCAACGCCTGCCTGAAAATGTCATACTTCCCAAGCTGCTGGAAACACGCTAGCATAATGCCAGTCCTGAAGCCTGGTAAAGACCCGCATGACCCCAATAACTACCAGCCAATAAGCTTACTGCCGGTGCTTGGAAAACTATTCGAGAAACTTATCTTGAAAAGGTTGACGGATTACATCGAAAACAATGACATCGTCCCTCAATTACAGTTTGGCTTCAGGCATGGATACTCCACAGAACACCAACTGCTACGTGTCTCCAAAGACATTAAAGTAGCACTAACTAGAAAATAGTCGGTTGGCCTACTGACAATTGACATTGAAAAGGCGTTCGATACCGTTTGGCATGATGGCCTAACTCATAAAATTAAAGAGTGTAGTACTCCTCCTTATCTGCTGAAACTTATCGCATCGTTCTTGAGTGACAGAATATACCAAATGAAAGTCCGAGGTGCAACATCCGCTCCCAGAACCGCCCCTGCTGGTGTCCCACAAGGCTCTTGTCTGAGTCCGACACTTTACAGCATATATACGTCTGACAACATTTGTCTCTACATTTCAGGCAACAATCCTAACCAGATCATCTACAATCTAGAAGAAATGCTAGAAAAAATTTATCAATTCTTCTACAGGTGGAAAATCAAAATTAATGTCAACAAGACCGCAGCAATATATTACAATAGAAAACGCAAGCCCACCATGCTGCCAAACAGACCCATCAACTTTTTAGGCCAAATGATTCCCTGAGCCGAAGAATAGACTTATTTGGGTCTAAAACTAGATCGGAAACTTACATTTAAAAACCACATCGAGCATATCAGTTCTGAGGCATTCAAGTCGGTTCTGTCCCTATACCCATTGCACAATCGAAGGTCGTACCTCATCCTCAAAATGTGCATACAACCCATAATAACCTACGGAGCTCCCACTTGGTACCAATGCGTTAAATACCTTAAAGCTAAGCTTCAAGTCACCCAAAATCGTTATTTGAAAATGGCCCTAAACAAACCTTACTATTACTCCTCTAGATTACTACACCAAATAGCTAATATTACCCCTATCAGCAAGCTCGCGGAATCACGTAGAGCTAATATACTCAAAAAAGTGGAATACTCCCCGAATCCTCTCATCCAATCTCTTAGCGATATTCAAAAACTAAGACCAAGTGTCCTCAACCGTGGATCTGCTTAGAATAATTAGTTTAGAATAATTAGTTTATATTTTAGGTCATAATTATTATAAGATAAAATTAGTTACAAGTAAGATGTAAGCCTAGTAGGGGTTTTTGTTAAATTTTCCTCTGGAACGAGTTACTAGTACCACTCCCATAAATTATAATGAACTTTCTTTCAAATCTCTAGACATAAGAAATCAACAGTTAGAACTCTGTGCGTAAGGAAAATCAATAAAGAATTATTATAGATATGTATATATTCAAGGAACTAAGGAATACTCTACATTAAAAGTAAAAATATTATAATTATACAAGTCGAAATGGCGCACTTGGGTATGACCAGACGAAGGATAGAGTTTTCGAATTCAGAATACGACGGCTCTGTGCAAGCCTTTTGAACCATAGTATAGTTTTGAGGATCAAAATCAATTCCATTTACGGGCATAATATCAAAATATTGCAAAAAACAAGAAGGACTTTTAGATTTTCACTGTTGAACCGGTTGTTCCTTGGTAGCTTTCAAACTTTGACATGTTTTTGAAATACACGGGTTATTTATTATGGAATGTTGCACAGTGCAACCTAGTATAGAATCCGTTCAAATTGGTGATGAAAGTTCAATCACGATTCCTGAAAGTAGGTCTTATGAGACATCATAGAAAAATTTCAAGGAACTACTTCATTAATGTAGTAATGTGTGAAGACACCAAAAACGCCTTGACTGAAAACGTAGAAAGACAAAGTAATGGAAACCGTGCTGTACCCATTAATCTGTCAAAAATTTGACAGCCTAAGGACCTCACAGCAATCAAAAATCAATTGTTTCGAAATAGTCTTTGATGTAATGAAATCATACAGACACAATAGACTCAAGTACTGCAACCGGCAAAGTTCTGGATAATTCATATCCCTGACACGTGTTGTATCTATAGCATAATATTCAGAAAAGAATAAAATACAATGAAACAATAAAATAACCTGATCTGGATCTTTCTTGTCTTATCTATTCGGTGTTTTCGCAAAATCCTAATGATTTCCTAAAAAATTTTTATTAATTTCTCCCCAATTTTCGTCAATTAAATGTTAAAAATAAAGTAAAATAAAAAAATAAAAATAGTAAAAATAAAATTCAGAAATCATACTACAACGTAAAAAGCTGAGTGAATTTTAATTTACGAGCTTTTCATTGTTCTTATAATAAATGAGACCTACCCTCGTGATGTTTTCAGATTTTTAAGGTCAAACAAAAGTGTCCAACAGTGAGAGGGTATCAATTTTCACGTCATTCAGCCTCTCTCGATTCATGAATTGAGTTTTTCATTTCAGGTTCTGATCAAGACCTTTCATTTGATAGCCCATCAGACCAAGATTGGCAGCAAGGACCATCATTTGTAAGGGCAATCTCCTTACGCAGGAGCCAGTCCCCCTACCCAATTTTTGAAAATGGTAATCAGTTCTCCACTGTCCAGGGACTACCGTTTTGAGTGCTTCATTCAATTGGATGAATTTAGCTTCTAAAGTTCCTGAGGAAACTTGCTGCGATGCTCGGACGAGCAGACGAAACGAACGGACCAACGAACAGACATGCGTGATTTTGTATTATTCCTTTGAATAGTTTTGTAAATAAATGTGAAAAGGACACACTAAACAGAAGAACTTAAAACATAACTTTGTTCCGCTCCCTAGCTCTACCCAAAACACTTTGCGGTACGCTCACTGATTAGGCATTGAGACGTATGAATCTCTATGGAGTTTTTCGCACAAAAATCGTGTTCTCACACAAACTTCATTTTCACTTTCGCAGTTATGTCAATAAGCAAAACTTTCCGTGATTTTAGTTGAGATGTTTAACTTGAACGAGTGATTCTTGAGTCGAAATCGAGACCAGATGCATGTCATGTTATCAAAGACAAAGAACGAACATGCAAACTTCAGCAAGTGAGATATCACTCACAAAAGAAACAAACAAAGAAATGTAATCCAATACTTTCATTTTCGCAGATGTTCAATATGAATCATAAAATATATTGATGATTAATGAAGATAATGATGACTATTGAACATCTGCATAGATTCATATAACTTTTGCAACATTAGCATAATATTATTATAAAAGACCTAGATCAAGATTAAATAGAGCAGTTCATACATTAATAACCCAATAGTAAACCCGGTTAACAAATTATATTAATAACCCGTGAAGTGTTAATATTTAATATAATAAATTATAATCCGTGAGTTTTACTTACTAGAATTGAAAGGACCGCGGAAAGGTCCATAATTTCAATTTCTTTTGGGTATCGTATTGAACCAAAAACAAAATTTGCATCATAGAGCCATGCTTTCCAAAAACGACCACAAAATAGAAGGGTGCGCTAAAGGCGAATGATACAAACTCTTTCAAATCAGAGAAAATTGTGGATTCGGATGACGTTTATCATATCGTGATGACAGACAGCACTAACATTTCGAAGAAATGCCTGCTCTAAATATGTTTAAGGGGTCTACCTACTTTGATTTACTTACTATTACTTACTTACTATTTAATTTTTTGAAAGTGTATGTATCTAAAATTATTGTGTCCAAAATAGATAAAGATCGGGGCAGCATAACTTCCTTTCCGGGTGGACTTGGTATATTTCGCTAACGCCCGTAAGATTGCTCCTCCCGCCGACTATGTCTGCTGACTAGTTATTTTTCATGTAAAATAATTTTACAAACTCTCGCGAAAACTAGAATCTTGCCGATGTATTGAGTTTTACTTTTTTTGTAGGTGAAAAAATGTGTTGTTTTTTTTTGTATCATTTTTGAAATTCCGTCGCAAATTTGCCATTTGTGCATTTATGGTCAAAACAATTTAGCTTCAAATTACAACAACATTATCATTGTTGGTGACTTAAAGCTTAATTTATTGGAAAAAAGTCCTTTATTCAACCATCTTAGTGCCTTCGTTTACTGAGTCGTCATTATATTGTGTACCGTTTAGGGCTACTCACCACACTCCAAATAGGCATTTATGGTTACTTTTTCAAAAAAAGCACACAGAACTCGCTATCCATGTCTTCTAGCTCGTTATAAACAATGCAGAAAGGTTTGAAATTTGAATTGAAACTAAGTTGTGAGTCTTATTTGGAAAAGTCTCTTGAAAATTTCCCGGGTGGTGCAGTTGCCTGGAGTAAGCTTCGATATCTTGGATTGGTTAAAGTAAATCCAGCTTCACCTCTTGATTTCTTAGATCCGATTGAGCTAAATGTACACTTTGCTGGTATTGTCAGAAAGCATGATATGTATAGTGAGGAGTTTGTAATTCGTTTGACACAACTTTATGATAGAAAAGTGAGTTCCTACTTTGATTGGAAGTTGGTTGATTTTGAGGAGGTCTTAGCTACCTTGTATCTTACACGTGCGAAATCTAAAAGGCTCAGCCCTGACAGCCTAAATCTTGTTTGGCTGAAGGATCACATTCCTACCGTTAGCCTGTTCCTGATGACTATCTTCAATAGATCTTTTGAGTTAGGAGTTTTCCCCGATAAGTGGAAACAAGTCTTCATCATTCCATTAAAAAAAGTTACGTCACCTACTTCTCCGTCTGACACCAGACCAATTGCAAACTCATCGCACTTGGCGAAGATATTTGAGAGGCTGGCTGCTGCGCTAATTGTGCACTATCTCGAAGAAAATCTTCTATTTGACAGTCTACAATCGGGTTTCAGAAAGTACCATAGTACTCAGACAGCTTTACTAAAACTTACGAATGACATCAACCTAGCCATGGAAAAGGGTGAACTAACGTTGCTAGTGTTATTCGATTTAAAAAAGGCATTTGATTTTGTTGATTTCAAGTGAATTTATGGAGACTTTATGAACTCGGCTTCTCTATGAGGGTTATTGTGTGGCTTTTCTCTTTTTGGCAAATAGACTTGAATCAGTTATTCATAAACTTGGAAACCCAGTTGAGTTCCTCAAAACGACCTTTGGTGTTCCTCAGGGCTCTGTAATATCTCCTATATTGTTCTTGATTGTCATGAACACTGTCGTTGAGAAGCTGGCGTTTTGTGGACATGGGCTACTTGCAGATGATCAGCATATTTACCTTCATTTTCAATCATACCAGCTAGCTGAAGCTGTCAGGTTGGTATCTCTGGACGCGCAGGCTGTTGCTACTTGGACAAATGATGATGGTCTGGCACTGAATTTGAGTAAAGTCATGTTAATTGGGTCAAAAAATAAATTGAGAGCGCTTGAAAGAGAGTCTCTCCCGCAAGTTATTGTTGATGGTGTTGCACTACCTTTTGTTGAGTCGACCAAATGTCTTTTAATGTATATTTCAAATAATAGCATGTTTCTCAAACTACTCGGAAGGTTAGTGCAGCTTTGCACTCCCTTAACGAACGTAAAAATATCTTTAGCACCGAAATCAGAAGCTTATTGATCTCAGCAACTGTCCTTCCGCTTATTGACTATTGTTCTGCTGTCTTAGTTAATGCTACAGAAAAGAATAATTTGAAACTGCAGCGGCTATTAAATTATGCAATAAGAATTATATTTGATCTAAGGCGAGAGGAGCATATAACTCCTTTTAGACACCAACTTCATTGGCTCTCAATCAAAGAGCGTAGAATGTATGCGTTGCCCTGCTGCTTCAAAAAACTATTTGTCGCAGGGAAACCTGTGTACTTGCATTAATTATTTGTTGACAATCCATTAGCTAGGCGTTCTCAAAGGCTTCTGGATAGAAGAAATGGCATTAATTTTCAGATACCTCACTTCAATTCAGCTTGTTATGAACATTCTTTTGTTGTTGAGGCTATTTGTCTTTGGGATAGTATACCAAATGAAATTTCGGAAATCGATAGTTTAGAACTGTTTAAAATAAGTTTATTCAATTGTTATTGAATAATCAAGATAACTAACTACCTAATAATTACCTGATATGTATTATACATTAAAGCTTAAATGGTGCCTCACCTTGGCTCCTTAGTCCGTGCCTCAGTTAGTCAAAAGTCTATACCATAGAGTCTGTTTGGCCAAAGTATTGCGCAGTATAGATTGTGGTATCAAATTGTACTTGCATAGGTCATATATTATATGTGTTGCTGTAAGTGTTGTCTATTAGATTGTAAGTTAAATTTTGAGTTTGATCATAAGTTTTGTATTTTCTGTTTTACTAATCTGTATTATTTTGTACCTTGCCATTTGGCCTGTGCCTTGGCATAATAAATAAATCCACAGCGCAAAAATATCAATTTTTTGAGCGGTTACGAACATATGCCTTTTTTTCGTAATCAATGCTTATATGTAATCAATGCTTTATATACTTTAAAGGGGTATCTATTAAGCTTAAACATTTTTGTGTCGCTTTAGGTGATAGTTTGCTCAGGAAATAATCACGGAGTTAGCATTTTTTCACAGCGTTCAAAGTAGGGAGGTTGATTGTTCTTTCATTTCTCTTAAAAGTTGAATACCCTTCCAAAATGGTTACAAAGTCAGTGCAAAAATAAGTTGACTTGTGATTATCTTACGCTATGTCTCTACCTCCACTAGAAGTTGCAGTATACCAGATAAGATGCGAAGGAATTTCCTTATTGCGTACAAAGTTAATTGATTGCAATTAGGAAACATCAATTGGTCGTTAATTTGTTGCGAGTTAACACCCTTAAGCTTCTCCCCTTGGAATTACGTTATGAAAAAGTTCCATCCTGACGATTTGCAATTGCTTGCACATCTCACAACAAAAATTGAAGTTACCATTGCTGATCCCGAAACATGTGCACGGGTAACCGACAATCTCGAAACAAGAATTGTAGTCAGCAACCAAGGTAAAGGTGTTCAATTCAAAAAAAAACTTTCTTCCAATGAATTTGTAGAATTTAAAGCAATTCAGTTCTCCACTTCTAGTTCGCACGTCCTTTGACATAAATTATACCATCATATACCGCACTTAAATACCATAATCCCTGACCTTCAATCACTTAAGCAATAAAATTGCAGTTGCGGGTGAAAGCTTGTGAGAACTTTTTGCGCAGGACTTTTTCTCTTCTTGTAACCAACACTCCGTCAAGTATCCTTCATAGAGTTTTGCGTGCAATTGAACTCACCCGGCAATTTGAATTTGTTTTCAAAAGCTTCACTTCCACCTAAGCAGGCAACGGTCCAGCAAATCAAAAGGATCGAAAAAAACATTTTAAATTGTTGACAAATCGGCAAATATCCTTAAAATTATTCAGAAAAAAATTAATGGCAAAACGTTAAGTTTCGTTGAAGCACTAAATAATTACTCGCAAGTCAATCATTATTTATAGAAGCAGAATTGTTTATAATTTTTCTATTGATGGACACTTGCCGATAAGAATTGATTTGTTAGTGCAATACAATTTAATTTATAACTTCAGGTTAATACTCTTCGTCAACTTACAATGCATTATTCCGATCCAGCGCTTTTCATAATCATATGTTACCAATCTGCCGTAATTGCTCAATCAATGCGTTTAGGCAATTGAATTACCTACTTCGATTTCGCAAGAATTGTCTGATTGTGTGATTTATACGATTCATGTATGTGGTTTGAGGGTGTCCATAAATAATAAGTTACCGTCTGAGTCTGTCTAATCCGTCAAGGAGCAGATAACGACTATCAATTGTTTTAACCGAAGACTTTCTCCTTTACTACTTACTACCAAAGCGAGTTGATCTTAGCAATAAACAAGGAAACAAAAAATTTAGGGATCGACTATGAACTTGCTTTGATATTTATCAGTTTACCAAAATGCTTATATCAAAAGGTTAACACAGGTGTTGAGGAGAGAATTTACAACGTGATATGTTAAAGTTTAACCTGGAACGTTGTTATCAGGCTGTTTTTTATCGCGAGTGTTTATTCTTTTTAATTTCAGAGGCATTATAAGAATAAACATAGAAGAATAGTTGTAATATTGCAAAAAACAATAGGTTGCAGCACATACAGGGTGCGCAATCTAGACAGGACTTATTTAAATGTTGAATAACTCCGCCATTTTTCAGCCGATTTTGGAAAATGAACAAGATTCATTTAGGGTATACAATGCCATTTATTGACAATTCACTTAGAATACAATATCGATCAAATGACCACCTCCATTAGACACACAAAAAGCGGCCCTTTTTTGGCCATTTTGCATTGTATTTGACAACATTTCGGTCGTAATAGCAGCGATTTCCGCTGTGATATTAGCTTTTAGTTCTTCAATAATCTTCGGTTTGCTGGCATACACCTTACTCTTCAAATAGCCCCACAGAAAAAAGTCCGGCGCCGTCAAATCCGGCGAACGAGGAGGCCACTCCAAATCACCCTTTTTCGACACAACGCGTCCCGGGAACTTGCTCTGCAAAAACTTCATAGTAGCAACTGCGGTGTGACAAGGTGCGCCGTCTTGTTGAAAATAAAAGTTTGTCAGACCGTGTTTACACATTTCCGGACAAACAAAGTGCGCCAACATCCAACGATAGCGTGCACTGTTGATGGTTTCTCCAACTTTGAAAAAAAAATGGTCCAATAATCGTTTTCGAGCACACTCTGGCCCAAACAGTAACTTTTACGTCGTGCAATGGTGTTTCGTGAATGATGTGTGGGTTCTCTGTTCCCCAAATTCGACAGTTTTGTTTATTGACCCCGCCAGAGAGCGTAAAATGAGCTTCGTCCGTCATCAAAATTCGGTCCCAAAAATCAGGCTCGGCATCGATCTTTCTTGCGATCGTATTCCCATATTCAAGGCGGCACGGCTTGTCCGTTTCCAACAATCTTTGAGTAAGTTGCACTTTGTATGGAAAAAGATTGAGATCATCCTTCAAAATTCTTCTTAAAGTGGTTCCGCTCATGTTCAGCTGCTGAGAACGACGGCGATACGACACACTTGGATTTTCGACAACACTCTCTCTAACCGCTTCAACAACTTCATTGGAGCGTGGCGGACGCGGTCGAATGGGTCGCGGGGAGTAGCTACAGACCCGTGTTCAAAGAAATTTTTCGCCAAAGTACGGATTGTCTTGGCGGAAGGCGCCGAATGTCTCCCATATTATTTACGATAAGCACGCACAGTTTTCACAGTTGAACGATTGTTTTCAATGAACAGCGCTACAATTTCAGCCCGCTTTTTTGGCGTAAATCGATACATGACTGAAATGGCAATGACTGACGTTTCAGAATCTGGCTGATTTGTCAAAATCAGCTGAAAAATGGCGGAGTTATTCAACATTTAAATAGGTGCTGTCTAGATGGCGCACCCTGTATGTAATGAACATTTGCCTTGAATTTATTTTGATCCCCTTCTCTCGCTATTTCCGCTTGAAAGTTCTGAATTTTCTCTCGATTTTTTACTATTTTTTCTCTTCGAAACCTCTACACATTCTTCGTAGTTTTCTTTGACAGTAAATTATTCCAGTATTGGGCAAAATTTATTCGAACGACGAATAAAGAATGAATAAATTGCTATTTCGTTATTCACGAATAATAAATAATTTCTATTCAAAGGAAAATTATTCGAATGACGAATAAATTATTTTATTCGTTCATCGGTTAATGAATAAAAATAAAACAAGGAATAATGGCATTTAAATCAAATATTTATTTGCTTTCAATTATTATGTATTTACAGTTATGATTATTTCTTAATATTCGTTCTCATCACTATTCTTTCTTCAAACATGTTGTCAGACAATCTGCTTGACTTTGGCAGGTTTATCATAGTGGCGTAAGAAAAAACGCGTTCTACTGATGCAGATGAAGGCAATGGTGTATTGTATTTTTTAAATATAGTTTTTATTTCAGGATAGCGATCATTGAAAACATTGAAAGTAAGATCTTCTTCAGCAAAATATTGAGATACTATTGCATCAGCCCTGATTTTCGGTGATTGCTTTTGTATGTCAGCTTCGCTTCCCGAGTCTGATTCGAAATCAAAAAAAGAGTTTTCTGGATCAGCAGCAACTCTATTTTCAGAATACGAAAGATTCGTGGACACTTCTTTTGCTATTTTATGTTTAAATAATTTTTTGATTCTTCTTTGTTCATGTGGTGTAATGCAACTAAACCATTTGTTCTTGAATCTCGGGTAGGACAACGTCGCAATTATAGCATGTTGACCTTTAGGCGTAAACAGTTTAAAAAACTCGTCGAATCTTCTTTCAACGCTTTGCCTGTATGCTGCTGCTAAATCATGGCAGTACCTTAATGGAATGTTCTCTAATTTTTGCAATTTCTTGCGTTAAGCCATTAAACATGGAATCAGAAGTCCATAACACATTATTGTTTCTCCTTGCAGTATACCTGAAGCCTCGACAATAGGATATGAACATGTTATATATTCATTTATATATTCATATTCACCGTCACTGATATAATTTCTGAGGCACAAAGCTCTATGCAGTTGAATGTTCTTGTCTTTGATGGAGTAAATTTGCTTCATAGCGTCATATAAGCTATCCAATCTTGTAACACCAGGTTTGCTAACAGTATGTCCTAAAACACCTTGAATGATTTCTGCTGTCTTGGGACATCCAGCAGCATTCCACAATATGTTTCATATTTCAATAGCATTATGATGCATTTCAGATAATGATGCATTATTATCTACTTTAAGTATTCGATTAGCATCTGTAGTAGCAGACAAATTCAGAGTACCTATGAGCAGCGCATCTGAAATGACACGCTAATTGAAAATCACGTGGATCAATAATTTCTCGTAAATCATCTTCTTCATCATCAAAATCATCTTCTTCGAAATCAATCGAATCTGAGTTTAAAATTGATACACCAAATTCTTTGAATGCTTTGATAAAGTTGGAACCATTATCAGTAACTGTTGCGACTATCTTCGTGGAATTCAGATTAAATTCAGTGTGAATTTCGTCAAGTATCATGGCAATTCGTTCATAATTATGAATTCCAGGAAACCTCCTGCAAGCTACTGTTTTGCATTGTCGGCTGAGATCCGCATCTATCCAATGAGCAGTTACTCAAAGAAAGCTTCGTTTACGACTCGACCATATATCAACAACAGTGCATACATATTGTGCAGCTTCTAACGTCGATTTGATCGCGGACATTTGCAGCGCATGTTCAGCATCAATTCTTCTGCTCAATGTTCTTGGGCTGATGATATTTATTCGGTGGTTTCGTAACCCCAAATTATTTAACATCGTAATAAAAAATGGATCTTCTACTGCATTCAGTGGAATCATTGAATTAATGAAGAATAGTACCAAATCATGTTCAAAGTTTGTTTGGGAAATTGTGTTTCCGCTTCCAGTGTCGGCACTCTGATTTCTCTTTCGTTTTCCATTCGAAGATGAAGAGTCATACTTAAAAAACTTGCCATCTAACAAAGTTAATGTGGTTTTTACATTGTTTTGATTCACCGAAACATTGGCAACATTTTCATTAGAACTTTCCATATCGATTGAACTAATTTGATTTGACTGAGAATTATCCTGAGAGTCCAAACTCTCTAACTCCATAATTTCGATGAATAAATCACACACTTTCAAAATCCAGAAATATCACAATATAATACTTGTGATTTGATTAGCCGCACCGCTCTGGTAAACAGATTACGAATGACTGCGGAGAGTACCCAGAATATTAGTAATTTACCAAAACAAAATAATTCTTTTGTGACCACAACTGATACGAAAGTGCCCTCTCTCTTTCACACTTAAATACAAGTCTCGCTCTCTCGTATTGTAATGATCCCTTTCTTGTGCCGCTATTATTCATTAAATTCCGGAAATCAAGTAGGCAGTTGACGATATACGATTGGCACCAATTCGTCTTATCGCTTTAATATTTGATATTTAAAATAACGAATAAAATCACGAATAATTTATTCGTACGAAATTTATTTACGAATAATTTATTCGTGAATGAATTATTCGCGAATAATTATATTGCGAGTAAAATTTTATTCGAATAATTATCCAGATAACAAGTTATTCGAATAATGCCCAAATCTGGATAATTCACATGCGTTTAAACTTTTTGAATGAGTTGCTGTGTAGTTAATTTATATTTTTTTAATTGAAATTTTATTCAATAAAAACTTTGCACACTAACCCTCATCTTCCCAACCTATTTCTCGTACAGTAACGCCCAGACGGTATGCATTCCCAGCCCACTTTTATAAAGGTCTTAAATAATTTCCAACAGTCGATTATTGTTATTGCAAGGACACTGGTAAAACCGAATACTAAAATAAGTTTAACTAACAAGTTAAGCATTATAATTTAGGCATAGAAATTTTCTAAGGATTTACACTATACATCTACTTTTTGCAGATGGTGCACTGTTGCCTCGTCCTTCCGTCGTGTTCTCAGACCAGCGATCTGCTGATTTGTTGTAGTTCATATTGCGCTCGTAGTTAGTTGGTTACTTTACCAAGCTCTTTCAGCTCTTGCAGTATATTTTCTTGTTTTAATGACGAATGTTCTTTCTATTATCCGTTTTCACTACAGAAAGGATTTTCTTCTTCTACCTTTATCGCTCTGATTTCATTCAGGAGATGCAAACATCCATACCATGTGTACCTGCCTTCATAGATTAACAACAGCGATAAATGCAAAATGATAGAGCAAAGTAACCAAATATGAAATAGTATCCCTAAAATGAATTACCGTCATTTCTCGGAAACGGATACATCTATTTGCAAAAGACAGTGATCTTCTATCTCTTTCCATCATTAGCCTCGCGTACAGGTTTCGACTTGTCAGTCGGGCGAAGGTTGTGGCCGCGATGAGAGTGTTTTGTTTTGCCGCTGTGAGAAAATTTTTTAAGGTACATAAAAACTAATTATTTCCATCAATACGTGATTGGCAATAATTTTATATATTATGACTATGCATTGATTACATGTGCATTTGATTGTTTTAGAGGTTTTTTCTTGCCCGATTGTGCTTAGTGAAAAAATCTGATATACGTTCTGATTAGTTTAAAATTCCCGAATCTGGACACGTATTTAGACCCTTGGGGTCTAAATACGGACTATTCCAAATTTGCCAAAATATCATCCGGCTGGATTTCAAATTTAATATTTTGATTTCAGAATGGCGTCTTCGAGTTCATAAGGAAAACAAAAAAATTGGAACACAGATCACATGACAGAAGCTATATGAATAGTTAGAGAGAAAAATGGGTTATTTTAAAGCCACTAAATAAGGAAGAAAATCTGTTCAAGGTGATCAGCTCGAAAAGCTACTAGTAGAATGTATTTTAAACATGGAGAGCAAGTTTCACGGTTTGACGAGAAATAATGGTCGAAGAATGGCATATATGTTGGCCAAACGCAATAATTTGGAGAATCCGTTTGGTGAGTCCAGAATGGCTTGACAAAAGCTTTTTAAGTTATTTATAAACCGTTTCAGTAAAGATCTTTTTGATCTTGGTGGTGTAGTCTACACTAAGGATAACTGTACTTCCAATCGCATATACAGCGTTGACGAATCACTAAACTTAAAACCGAGAAAGAAACACCTTCATCACATACTTTACACGTAACATACTGCCGTAGCATTATGAATCAAATTGTACCCTGCCGTTTAATCAACGTGTTAATCAAAAGTTGAATCTTACGATTTCCGCAAGCATTTTCGCCCGTGCACTGGCATAACTTGTGTCTTTAGCTCTTGTTCGCGTACTCCGTGAAATTTTCTGGCTCTTTTTTTGGTCTGGAACCTCGTGATCTCCATGGAGATGTTCGTTGCGAGATCTTCGAGTCCATTTGAGAAATCTCGAGCAGAGATGTAGTTGTATCAAAATTTCAAACTAGACTGATGTTGAGAGAGTGATGTTACACCAGTTTTAGTAACCTCCTGCTCCTTAACTCACATGTAAATATTCAATTCTGAGAATGAGGGGTCCACATTCAATAGATTTTAATACGGATACTATTATAATAGAATGTAACAGCTGCTCTGGGCATAAATTATGTGAGTTTCCCTTAAATACAACAGCACACAAATAAATTTTTGGTTTGAAGCCATTTCTTGCATTGGACGGTCGACAAAACGATCAACATATTTATAAACGATTAAAAAATTTTCTACCTAAATCAAAACCCAGAACAAAGCGAAGCCGAGCGAAATGGCCGGAGCTCATTACCAACTCCAGACTAGAAACATGCTCCCGTCAAAATACAGCTTTTGCTGTAGCATAGCGTAACAGCAAGCAGCGCTAACACTCCGAACAAACGACCGATCTAACGGTATTCAAAAAATTCTAGAGAATTGCATTGGTGTTCGTAAAAATGTTTATTTTTCTCTATTTTGTCTATCTGTTTACATTGTGCTTGTAAACAAAACGAGCAAAAAATAAATATTTTTACTAAACTTACATACAATTCTGTAAAATCCGTTAGATTGGTCGATGGTCGGAGTGTTATCGCTGTTTGTTGTTACGCTATGGCTGTAGCTTCTAAAATTACGCTCATTGTCATATGCAAAGTTCAGTTGCCTTTGATCCGTCGTTGGAGTAGTTCGAAACGTACAGTTAGTTACCCGACTACGAAAGCTTGTTGGAAATCTTGAACTTTTGATATTGAACGGACTAGTTGTGTTGTTCAATCTCATCAGTAATTACTAGAAAATATTTCCAAAGTGCGATTACAAACTTCTCAAATGATCCTTCGATAGAGATTCATCACTGAGTACCGAAGCATGTGGAAGGATAGCACCCCTAGCTTCAATGAATTGATGAGTTCAAGAGAAGGCTGACGCTATATGACGTTAAAAGAGATCTGAAAAACATAATATACCGTAAAGCTCTTCAGCATACGCAGTGAAACTATACCAAGAAAGCAGGGCATAAATAGAAAGGCAAATTGTTCCATAGATTCCCACGGTGTGCGTCATGGGACATATTTCGAGATAATTTTCAGTGATTTCTAAGGGCCACTTGTAGGCAAATTTAGATGACATAAATTTTATGCCTGGATCGACTGGACAATAGCTCAAGCTTGACGAACCATAAGGTAGATTTTATTGGGAATCGATATGGGCGAAGTCATCCATTTGGTTGGAACATCTGACAAACACGGAGTGCGGAGCTTCTTTAGCGGCTTTAGGGAAAGAAAAAAGGTCATTCGAAATAAAAGACCATTTTATAACGAGATGAAGGCCGACTCTGTGTTAAGTTGTATTCAATACTACACCCCCAAGAACACTAAAACAATTCTTCGGGGTAGAACATTCTTTTCACTTTTGACTCCACCTCCGTAGAATGCTAGAGCCCTACCAAATATCTTCTCATACCAGCATGCCACAAACATAGTGAACATCTAAATATTAAAGGATGATGATTCGAGGAAGCTCCCATATAACAACACTTTTTCATTCTGCTCAAAAGAATGAACCTGGCAAATCATTACATTTGATGAACCCAGATGTCTATGTACAAACTCTTATTCATAAATCATTTCAATGATAAATTATTCCATAAATTCTATTCACCATGTCCCTTTGTGAAAATCATTCATACATACACACTAATCTAATTTATTAATCTGATCCTAATTGGTGTCATTAATGGTATCTGTTTGTGCCTTTCTACTTGCGGAATATCAATAAATCCTTTAATGGGATGTAGTGGGCGAAGTTATATTGCAACTCGGTACAAAGTTAAACCTTATTGCGAACTTTCATGGCATCATAATGCTCAGATATAAGTGCTATAAAGATAGCAAAACAGTTGATATCAATTTAAATGTCGATGTATTAAGAGCGTAATATCGAATTATTATTGTCTGTCGATTAACTTAGCGGTGCGTTGCAGACTAATAATTTTCAAGTTTAATTACGTAAAATTTCAATTCAGTGTTTGATGGTATTAAACACTTGATATGGTTCAAATACTTGATGTGGTCAGACATATGTCGACTCTCGCAGGTTTGACTCAGTAAACTGAGAAACATTTTCCGTTTAATAACTCATTAAACCGAAAATCGCCGAAAAAGTGATTTATACTTTCCTTCTTCCCATTGCTGGTCGTTCGGACACCCAATCTTTTAGCATGTTGACCTGGAAGGTTGCAGTCTGTTTATAATATATCTAAGGACTCTTGTCACCATCTATACTCCACCCTAGGAATTTTTGGTCCTCTTTTCCTTAATGTTTCGCAAATCTTGTTCGCAGTCCTCGTGGTCACTTCTGTCATTCAAAACATAATCTGTCTCATTATAGACTGTAATGTCAAGTTCACTTCTCAATGATGCTGGTACCTGATTATTCTCTCGACGGTTTGACCAACTGAACAAGCGCTTGCAGCTCACCAATTCTTTATTCTACTTATTCTACTATTATTCTACTCTCTGCATCTCCATGCCCATCTTTTTATGTGAAGTTTATTACCCTCTGGAAGTATAGGCTTCAGGCCTGTTTCAAAGGTTCCTTTTTTATCAAAGTGACTTTTTACGTGGTTGTTGTAATTTTGATAATCGGAAATACAGCTAACACATTTCCGAGAGAGATATGATTCTGACAGGTGAATTTGGCCATTATTAAATAACTATACTTGACATCTGCTGTCAGTTTCAGTCGATATCAAAGGAAAATTGAAATGGAGTCCTTATTAGAACGAATTTAAACTAAATACCCTCAAAGCGTATTTTGTGCCAAGTATAATTGTCAACTGTGTTTCAAATTCACAGTGTAATTGGAACAAAAAAACCACAAAAACGATGCCATAGTGCCTGTAGTGAATGAAAGGAAGCTGCCATTTGGAAATTGCAACAATTTGAAATAATTTTTATGTTTTGGTTGGATGTCTTTTTGATGCATTTTGCCTTATAAGATTATGTTAGAGCAAAAAATCAAACCAAAACAAACTAAACTAAAGTGCATCCATCGTTGCACAAGGGAACAAAAAGAAAGCTAGGCAAAAACCCGTGGAAAAGAAGACAAAGGAAAAATAAAAAATTGACAAGACGCAATGCAGTATAATCCGGGTTTTTGGGATACTGACGCCAATAAAATGAGGACAAAAAAACTTAGAAATATTAAAACTGCATTGAAAATTGGATGGCAACTTTAAAGGACTAAAGGGCTGAACATGCCGAAGGAATAGTCATGCACACAGATGACAAATGACATGGTGAGGAAGAAGAAGTTCCAGAAGACTTCTTGGCCTTAATGTAGGTTCGATTTTGAGCAACAAACGTCACACTTGGCTGAGGTACACTGCCGTAACAGAATAAAACGCTTGATAACCACTACTCCTTCTCCTTTTCTCCAGGACAGCAAGATGAGGCCTTTGTAAGCAATGATACTACACGCGTGCAACCGGCACCAGACTATGCCATTTTCAGCAGTAAGCTCGTGGTTCATTAAAAATAAATTAATAAGATTGCTTGCAAAAAACAGTCAAAAATTTTCTTGGCTATTTATTGCGCTAAGTATTCATCACAAATTCCTTATGAATAGTGAAAAAAAGATTCAGCTAAGATGCATTGAAAGAGTGAGTTCGCCCAAAGTTTCCTCTGCACAGGATGTGGCCTGATCAGTTACTTCAATTAAGTTTTTATGGTTTCGAAGTACTCATTTAACTTTTAAGCCCACATTAAGCCAACAAACTTACAAAGTTCAAGACATTATTCTAAGTTTAACTTCAAATGAAGTCAAAACGAATCCTTGAAACGAATTTCTTGAAGTCTTCATGAATATATAAACTACGATGAACAACTTTTGTATGTTTTCCCATTTAGCACATTCTCAGTCTTCAGGATTTGAGACACACGACATAGTCAACAACTGATTAACCTGCTATTCACTGGAATGGAAAATTGTGCAAATTATTGCTTTCGGCGAACTGGAAATATTTCCGAGATTCACAACAAAAACCAACATCATCCACATTCATTGCTTTCCCTTCAACGAACAGAAGAAAGTGACAGTGGAAGCAATTTGAAGATAATTAACGACTATGAAGAGATAATAGAGATGCTGAAATTGAGGCCTAATTGACTTACAAAGGAATTGCGGATTGACAATCAGCCCGTCTGCAAAGATTTCCATTATTAATTGCATAAGATATCCGAGCTCAATCTCCATTAACGACATCGAATTGATTCCCATCGGCTTGTGCTTTGTCCTGGCAATTATTTTAAAGTGAAACTATTGTTTAATCTGATATCGTGTCGTGGAAATCAGAAAGTAAGGAAAGTCCCCGACATAAGCACAAACCTGGACTGTGGTAGAGCGAAACAGTTGACAAGGACTCGTATCTGTAACAACTCCAACCTTCATCTGAACTTAAACATTCCAATTACAGACGAGACCAACAGAATAAAACCAATAAGACCAATAAGAGTCATCTGAACTGTGTAAAGTATCCTCTTTATTTCGAAAATGTTCAACACGAAGGACCCAGACTCCCCAGTTTCAGGTTATTCGTTCAGCGTTTCAGAATGTGTAATAAAACTCGTCGACTATAATCGTTTTGCGCGGTGTCTGCGAAACTTCCTGCGTGACGATTATGTTTTCGCCACTTTTGTCCTTCCGCGCAATTGAAAAATATTTCCTGTAATAATTACAGCAAAATGAAAAGCGCGCAAAGCGATACAGAATCGTTTTTATACGCTTAATATTTGCGTCATAAAATTTCAAATTTTCTTCCAGCATTTTTATGGCGAATTATTCTGCACATAAATATGAAATATCTACGTGAACAAAATAAATGGACTGCACATTATCCATATACGAGTAGTCGTTTGCCAGCCAGCACTTTGAATAGAAAAGGATTCACTGGGATGTTTGCAAGGACAATAAAGGAAATAAAGAAAGAACATTTTAGATTGTCACCCGTTGGGCGTCGAAATACGTCGAGAGCTGGATACGTTTGGGATGTAATTTGAATGAGCGAATAAATTGTTTCTTCAGGAAGAATAACAGGAAAAATTGTTTGCACATTGTTGACAACATTTTCGCAGGACAGTGAGTTTGTGAGAGTGGAAGAAGGAAAATTTGTGTTTTCCATAGGGCGATTTTGTTCGTCTGTGTTATACTGGTCTCTGAAGCAAACTATGATGCACATTGGACCGGAAAAGAAAACACATGAATAATTCAGGAAAATGCACTTTCCGGGAATTGATTCTCTATCATACTGAATTGGCAGAATTTCCTTTCGCTTTGATACTGTCTGCGTTGTTGGTCTCCGTAATGATTTCAAACGTGTTTTTGTTTAAGCAGATTCAAGCTTTAAACGTGTTAGTCGCAACGAGTCCTGATTCATGCAAATGGAACACGGCCATCGGATTCTTTGTCATTTATCCTGATAACTATAGACCGACAGAGCCTTTTCCGTTTTCCATTTATTCTTTACATTTATTTGCAGTGTTTACCTCCAGCTAACATTTCTAGTTATTATATTATTTCCTCATATATTTATATTTCTATTTTCGCGAACATTTCTGGTCGAATTATTGGAAATATAATAAGTCAACTTTGTAAAGAAGATAATTAGGAAAAGGAATGACAATAACAGTACTTACTTTTCCCTCTCGATTAATTCTTCCAAGAAATCAAAAGCCAGATTGAACCTGAGAGGTTTATAAGAGTCTTTATTTTTGCCCTTCCTCTTCGAGTTTGCCTCCACAATCCTAATTGTCTCCTTATGCTACTGATTAGTCGGTCGTTTAATTTGGTCGTCTGCAGTTGGATTGCTTAGAGACCTCTTGGTTTATCAAACGAACATTACTCGATTTTCTCGTTTGCTTATGGTTTGCTTCCCTACGCCCATAGATTTTCTTCCGATGAAAAACCTCCACAAACCTAATAAAGGCAATTCTATAAGGAACCGGTTGTGCTATTCTGAATCGGAATCCAACGGTAGTTCCAGATCAAAGGAGCTCTACGACTCTAACGTAGCTCTAAAAACCACGAAGTGTCTCGGCCACGAAAGTAAAGTCCAGTAAATTTTATTTTGCCTAGGCTTCGGGCTACCAGAATAATATGTAGCGTAGGAAAAATATTCATTTGAATTCCCACTATTAAACGCGCTAGCGACTGCGTCAACAGAATTATTTGTTACTTCATAATTTCACTTTTCTCGCGTGCGCTCACGGACACGTACTGAGCGTGAGCGTAGTAAACGGTGAACGGTGCAACGTGTCAGAACGAGACAAAGTACATGCAGAAAGTGGCTGTTGCTGACAATTAACGACTGTTCCACTTTCATGTAGCTTGAACGTCATTTGTAAGCTCTCGGTGATAACTCATCACCGTGCAATTTTTGTTCACCTTCAATTAGTTTTCGAAATAATGAGACAAGAGCTGGACATACGCACAGTGTCTACGAAGCTCGTCACCAAGGTTTTGACCAACGACCAAAAGACAACACGTGTTCATCTGTCTTGTAAAGTGCAGGAAAGTGTCGAATAACAGGATGTCTTTCTCTGGCTACGGGCAGAGAGTGAATTGAAAGAGCTTAAGAAAGTTCCAGAAAATAAAACTCCCTTCACCGAAAATGCTACTCCTCTCGTAAAAGGCAAAAGGGCGGCATGTAGCCCACTTAAACCTGACCGTAGGAAAAGGGCGAAGGGACCGATAACAGTCGAGACAGGAGACAACAGTCAAGGGGAGGAAAAAAATGATGGCTTTCAATTGGTGCGCTCTAAATCGCAACAGAAGGCTGCGAAGAAGATACACCAAGCGATAACAAAAGATTCCAAACAGGCGCCCGAAAAGCAAGAAGGCACGAAACACAGCGCAATTCCAAAAAAGACCAGGAACAAGCAGCGCAGGGATGCTTTACTGATCAAACCTGCAGATGGGAGAACTTACGCCGAGGTCCACAAGGAAATCAGGCAAAATGTGGAACCCGAAAAAAACGGTGTCTGTATACGAACAGTAAGAGCGACCAGAACAGGCGGTCTCCTCGTAGAACTCGGAGCGGAATCCACCGACAAGGGACGGTTCGAGAGCGTTTTCAAGGACCTCCTGGGCTCTAAAGCTGTTATCTCGACTTTGCAGCCAATGGCGTCTTTGGAAATAAGAAACCTTGACTGCATTGCGGAGGCCAAAGAAGTAGAAGATTCAATTAGGTCAATTCTTCCTACGGCAGAGAGCTTTAGGGTAAGGCTAAAGCCTACCAACCCTAGAGGACAAAGGGCGGCAATAATAGACATTCCAGAGAAAGACGCTGTGCAACTCCTGACCAAGGAGAAAATTAAAATCGGCTGGGTTGTGTGCAGGATGCGTCGGAGGGTAGCCCTAACTCGATGCTACAAGTGCCTTAACTTCGGACACATCTCCTTGAACTGCAAGGGGCCAGATCGAAGCAAACTGTGCTACAGGTGTGGCACTTCCGGTCATAAGGCGAAAGACTGCCCAAACGAACCCAGTTGCATCTTGTGCAAAGATAAGGGACGGAAGTCTGAAGATCTGACTCACATTCCAGGAAGTGGTAGGTGCCAGGAGTTCAAAGAGGCACTAAGCAAGAAAAGAGCAAAGATATGATCCAAGTCCAGCAAATCAACCTACACCGTAGCTCAACCACACAAGAACTACTAGACCAGGTTGCAAAAGAGAAAAAAGTTGACTTGTTGCTGATATCTGAGCCACACCACAACAAAAAGGAAGCTGGATGGTATTGTGATCGATCCGGCACCGCCGCCATCTGGATACGTGATACTGCTCTACCTACAGCTCGGACTTGCACCAGTGTAAATGGCTTCGTGCTCATTGGGTGCGCCGATTTGACATTCATAAGCGTCTATTTCACTCCAAATGAGTCAATTTCATGTTTTCAGAGCAGGCTCGATGAACTGGAGGAAGCTGTCTCGAGCACAGAAGGCCGAATCCTTGTTGGCGGTGACTTTAACGCCAAAGCGATAGAATGGGGAATGCCTCTGCCTGACTCGAGAGGAAAAAGAATCCTAGAAATGGTGGCTAGGAGGCAACTTGTCATCATGAACGTTGGGAACACACCAACTTTTCGACGGGGAGGCTGCTTGGGAACTATACCGGATGTGACATTTGCTTCGGAGTCCTTAGTGCCTAGGATGCACAGATGGAGAGTATTGGAGGACTACTCGGCGAGCGATCATCAGTACATTGCTTTCGCAATTGGCGACTGTGCTATTCGACGCGTAGCAACCTCAACTGTAGGTTGGAATATATCTAAAATAGATGTCGATGCGTTCGCCGCAGCTCTTATGAGAGGTGAAACTATGACGGTAACGGGAGGAGCCTCAGCTGAAAACATGGTGAACTCCACCATGAGGCTCATCAAGAATGCGTGCGACTGCTCTATGCCCAGGCGACGGCCTCGACACAATAAGCCTGCTGTGTACTGGTGGTCGGCAGAAATCGCCGAAAAGCGGAGAGAATGTCACAAACTCCGCCGCGAATCTCAACGTTTAAGAAATCGAGACGAGTCACACTCCCGAACGCTGGCATACAGGTCGGCTAGAAAAGTTCTCCGTAGGTTAATTAACCTACGGAGTGATGAGTGTAATGGAGTCAGTGCTCTTGTATGGCTCCGAGGTTTGGGCTGATGTTCTTAATAAAGAGACGTACCGAAGGCGTCTGGCACAGGTGCAGAGGCACGGAGCTTTACGGATAGCCGCTGCATACCGCACTGTCTCTGAACCTGCAGTGCTGGTAATCTCGAGGGTGGTTCCAATTAAATTACTTGCTGACGAACGGAAACGTGTATACTCACGTAGGGGGGAGTCGGCGAGAGATACCGTCAGCTGAGAGGAACGGAGAAGAACCCTAACCTTGTGGCAGCAAACATGGGAAAACGAAACGCGTGGCAGGTGGACCGCACGGCTGATAAGTGACTTGGGGCCGTGGTTCTACAGAATGCATGGTGAGACTGATTATTATCTGACGCAACTACTCAGTGGTCACGGGTATTTTCAGTCTTACCTGTATAAGATGGGAAAAACACCATCCCCAACTTGCGTGTTCTGCCCGGGGATGACGGATGACGCATGCCACACGTTCTTTACGTGTAATAGATTTACAAGACTCCGTTCGCATCTCTCGGAGAAAATTGGCGTAATTTCCCCAGAAAATCTAACGGGAAAAATGATGAAATCAAAGGACAATTGGAACTGTGTGTCACATTACGTACGGACAGTACTCATTATAAAGAAGGACATAATGGATCGCTTGGCGAGGGAGGGAACATCTCTGTAACGCAATATTATTGTTACTAATTGCAATTCCTTCCTATCCATCCGTGAAGAGAGATTTCCCTTAGCCTGAAGACATCGCTAAGCGATGATTAATGAGGCTTAGTCCGAAGCAATGTGACAAACAGTTCCAGGCTAGGTTCTCGGTGTGACAGGGGAGGTGTTTAGTCGGTAGTCCGGTAGCGGGGGAGTCCGACACTCAGGGCGTAAATAGCCTTCACCTCCCAAACCAAAAAAAAAAAACAAAAAAAAAACAAAAAAAAACTGGATAAGCAGTGTTGAAACGTATTTCTAAATCCCGAAGCCAAAACGTAGAATTTCGAGTGGGAAACATCCCGCCTAGTCTTCAAAAGAAACACATTTGTCTAAATTGCATATAAAATCTGTACTCACTGCGTTCTCCAACTTAGGAGACATCGTACATAAATAATATGAACCCTCTGGAGCCATCAAAAGTGCAAGGACCAACGTCTACCAATGCATGGAGGCTCATGGGTGCTTTTTCATTTCAGATCAGTTCAGCCAATTCCGGTCTTTCTCCTTATCATCTTCGGTGTGTGGTTGCGTCCTGAAGTTGTCAGGTATAGGTGTTCTCATTAATAGGATCGTCATTTATACATACAGGGAGGAGTTCTTTAATGCAGGTATTAGTTTTCTCATGCAGATTTTCTATTTGAAAGAATCTTTTGATTTGTCCGAATGAAAGTCGATTGTTTGTATATTTAAATGTGTTTGAGTACGTTCAACAGTCGTCCTTTATGTTTTGCAAGTAGTACTTCCACTGTTTATATCTCAGTGGGTTCACACTTATTGCTAATCATGTCGCTGTGCTAATGTAGTCCCCGTTCTCGCAAAATCTTATTCTTACCTTCGTCCTGATTTAGTGATGTAGCGTTATTGGCACGAACAAGTTAATTTATGTACACCCTGTCTGCTAGCGGGCCCTCTTTGTTCGCATTTCAGCGAAGGATTTTCCCAAAAACCGCTTCTCGTTTTGAAGGATACGTTGATGTTTTATTTTGTGAATATTTTCGCTAACTTCTGTGGGATTAGTGAATTAGTGTGTATGGATTTTCAAAGAGAAAAGTGAAATGAAGGAGTCAGAAGGCGCTACGTCGCCAGTGTAGAAAAATAAGAGTTTTCCATAGAATAAATTCTAGAGACGTTAAGTTTTAGGCTATGAGATTCAAAAGAAATGTTTGTCGAGAGAATGGTCATTCGAGGTGTGAAATGAAAAGTGTTTATGCTGTGAGGCAGGTTTATGACTGTCGTGTTTGGGCCTGCTCGAATTGGAAGAGTGCGGGTGGTTGGTGTGACGCATTATGTGACCATCCTGCAAAGCATCAAACATCTTGTGAGAGAATGAGCGTATGTTTGCTTGAGAGTTTGAAAAGAAAGTCAGTTCCAATCGGATGATCGAAGAGTGAAGATGCAGAGCGACCATTGCTCATTTGATGTTCTTGTATCGTTTCGATTTTAATTCAAATATATTATTCTTTCATTTCGTTAAATTGAATGTCCTGTTATGAGCTCCCCCTGACCCTGATCCTACACTTCTATGTACTATTCCAGTGTGTCTCAATTTCGATCATGCTTTTTTGTCGCTTTCTTGTTCTATTCTGTGCTTTTTGGATGTTTTGAAGTTGCTTCTTATCTTGTTTTCTGCTACCGTGTATATTGTGTATAGCTCCTTTTTGTAGGCTTCATCCGTTAGAGTTGCCCGCTCCAGTCCTGTTGATTCTTGCGTTTTTACGCTGGGGGTATTTGGATGTTGTACATTATCGTCCCTCTAGCTATGGTTTCTTCGACAGTTATGGTTATACTGACGTTTTGTTGGTCTTTATTGCTATGACAATCTATTCTATGCTTTCTCTTTTTCTATCTCCATTCTGACCTTTAGGTTTTTGTGTTGTTTGTTGAGGTATTCCAGAATATGATTTTCATTATTATTGGTCGTTGTGCATATTATCTTCTCCACATATCATGCGAAAAATATCAATCCTAAGATAAAGATTTGTTGCTTCTTTATAGGTTGGTAGAGGCTTTGGATGAAAGCTTCCAAAGGGTTCGCTTATATTCGACTCCCGATTCCCACGAATAAGATGATATTTGTTCAAAGCACAAGTTTTCCATGCCGGCTTCTAGCTTTACACGGACCTATATTACTTAGAGGATGCGTTTCTAGCCTTCTGACAATTTTAGTGGGTTTTGGAGCATCAATATTCTCTTATAGGTAATGTCCTAAAGTTATCATGCTATGTGAGTATGGATGGGCGGGTTTAGTCTATTGCGTTTCTTTAAGTCTGCTTGAAGAAAGCCTCTAATGAAGGAATACAACTCATCTCACAAGTATGACAGGATGAGGCTTTATTGTTAAGCGCTATGCGCCGGTGATTATGCTTTGGCTTTGCCTAGATGATGGAATTTGTAGCGTTATAGCAACTAAGAGAGCGAATGAGGGGGACTAGGTAACCTAGCTAGCTAACCCTAACATAGGTAGCAAGAGACAACATCGAGTTTTGTCAACAAGATTAGGACAGAGAATTTTGATGTTTTTTGAAGCATGTCAGCGAGGAGTGTCATAAACTTCCAGCTTGTTGGACAACTAGTAGACTATCTTGGAGTGATAAAGGCGTGAAGCTCTTAAGCTCTTGAAGGTCAATTAGGATCGAAGAGTTGGGGGCTGAAACTGATTTACTATTGCGACTATATGAATGACAATTTTTTTTGTAGGGAAGAAGGTAAGGAGGTGAAGGCTGTCTACCCCCTGAGTGTCAGACTCCCAGATGCGCAATAATTCTGGACTACCTCCCCTAAACACCTCCCCTGTCAACCAAAGAACTTAGCCTGGAGCCGTTAGACACATTACTTTGGGCTAGGCCTCGTGTTCCTACGCCTTGAGGCGCCTACAGATTCTTGGAACCTCTTCTCCAGTGGGAAGGAAAGGAGGGTAAGGATGTGCTAGAAAAGGTCTTCCCCATCACCGATGCCTCCCAAAGTTTCAGCATAGCGGTTTTTAGTGTAAGCACGATCCTAGCATATTGTGCCAACCGACCAATTCCGTTTGTCAAACATTTTTCGCATTTCTCCTCCAATTTCGCTGAACAGGTCTCCGCGCTGCTTACTCCATCTTTTGCAAGAGAAGAGTGTGTGATAGGAGTCGTCCACCTTTCCTGCACAAAACACGCAAAAAGATATTTCACCTGTCAATCTTTTGCATGTAAGACCGGAATCAATTTGACCAGATCTGCGTCAAATAGAAATCGGTCTCACCATGCACACGACTGCAGGCCGCAGTTAAGAGATCAGACGCACTTTACGTCTGATCTCTTCCCTTTGTGTCTTGCACCCAGGACTGATGCCAATTGCTGAAAGTGCGTTGTCTCTCGTCCCTGGTGACTGATTCTCTGCTTTCTTCGCTTCTGCGCGGATAAATATTTCATCTTAGAGTCTATCAGGACGTCGAGATATTTAGATATGATATAGACTCGCACGTCACAAACACGGTTAGGCCTTAGTCTGGGGATTCTTTTCTATGTCAGGATGACTTCTTCGGTTTTTCCCAGTGCGAGCCTGAAACCGTGAGCAGTCAACCGACGCACTGTTGCATAGCCGATCAAGCGTGACTCATCCGGCTGTTTAAGCCGCAGCAGTTCACCATGGGAGATGTTCCACATGTTTGGGCCAAGAATGGAGCTTTGAGCGATCTCTGAAATAAGAATCATCTTTAAATTTTCTGGTCGTGCCTAGCATCCACAGTTGGCGTTATGAAGCTGACTATTCCGGGATCCCTTTCCCCTTAGTAATCAGCAAATAATCACAAGTCTTGTCACCATCCAGCACTCTGGGAAGCACCCCCCCCCCTCCCATCGTGCATACATCCGTTGAACGTTTGGAGAAGAATGTCAGGGCGAAAGTGAAACACCATTTGTATCAGCTCAGCTGGAATCCCATCTGGTGCCGGAGCCTTTCTTGCCTTCATAGACAAGACTGCTTTCTCCAATTCCAACTTCGTGTAAAGGTGGATTTCCATTGGTATTTCAACGACTCAACGATGGCGGATCGTGTAGGGGAAAGAGCTCGCACTACTTTATCCATCCGTTCTGGCTCGTATGAGTGAGGTGACCTTTGGGCACCAAGCGTCCGCATCACTATTTTGTAGGTCTAGCCCCATGTATCGCTGTTTATGTCGTCCACCAGGGTTTGCCAACGGCTGGCCTAGCTACTATCTATCATCCCGCGGTGAGAAGAACAATGTTACGAAGGCATACATAAGAAAGAGATACATAAGAGATAGATACATACATAAGAAATACATCACAAAAGCTTTGTCAGTACCTACCGGATTTTAAAGAGAGGAGTATGTAAACGGGAAGATGATAACGAACGGTGACGAGAAATAGCATATAAAGGCTCATAACATTGGACTAACTTATAGGTTTAGATACAAAATCGAAAGATGAGCAGAGAAGTGTCAGGCCTTCCTAGGAAGCTTTTATGAAGAAGTTACCAAAATCAGGGAGCGTCTTTTCAAGGATAATTTAGGAGCCATCGGGACTGTGCCCTCAAAACCGGACTATCCCCAGACACATTATTAATTATTATTTTTCAAATGTCTTTGCTTTATATTTGTACGGTTTCTCACAGTTTATTCACATCTATGGCTACGTGAAATTATTCTTAATCTATGATTAATTTTCTTGGACAAGATACTAAGAACTAGATTGAGAGGAACATTTTGAGCACATTTTGACTCAGTTAGGATTACATCCATCTTAAAACTATTTTCTTATATTAACTACATATGAACTAAGACATAAACTAATTAACCTAGGCAGCTTTATGGGTGAGGAGACATGATCGTGATTTTTATAGACTTTACATACCACTAAGTGATTATATGAGAGGATTGGAGGAGTTTTCATTTTTTTAAGTAACCTCGTTTATGGGACTAATATTAGGCTTTTTTGTGCAGTAATCTGGAGGACAAGTTATGATTTTCATTTCAGAACGTTAATGAAAAGCAATTTAAGATGACTTGAAGCTTTGCTTTCAGGTATTTAATACATAATATAATCGGTGGGATGTTCATTTTCAGAATGAGGATTTTGTTCCGAACTCTCGTGGATGAATTTCGATGGAGTAATGGGTACAGAGACAGGATGGATTTGAATGCCCTAGAACTAATATACTCGATATGGTTTTAAAACTTTTGTTTTCGATCGACTCTTAGATTTTAAAACGTCACATCTTCGAACCAGAAAAACGTATGGCCTGGGAAGCTAGGTTGCATAGTGGACTTACGTTTCCTGCTGAATATTGTCATGGACTTTTTAACGTTGATTCTAATTTTCCACTTGTACAACTATTGGTAGATCTATTCCAGCGTTTTCTCTACGTTCTGGTTCGGGTTTTTGCAGAAATACCGAAGTAAGTCTCGTCTTCAAAAGATAATAGTCGACAGTTTGAGTATGTCATACTTGTATATATTGAAAAGTGTTAGTGTCAGGCATGAACCTTGTGGAACACGACCAGGAACGGTTTTTAAAGTGGCCATTGACCCTCGAACTTTAACTTGGTATCTTTTGTCTCCCAAGGAAGATGGAATCAATTTGTGCAGACACAATATTTAAAATGTTTCAAACTCCAACTTAATTTTCACTCTCTGGACATGGTGAACAAGGAAATCGATTAGAAACCTAACACCCAAACCACTAAAATTATCCTATTTTGGGGATAATGGGTGGGATTTTTGGTTAACCAGTATTTTTTTTTCTCAATGTATTGTATTTTTAATGGCTTTTCCCATCCAAAACAGCGTTTCTAGAGTTTCCAGCTCAACATTGCATATTTGTAGGCATGTGTGATTCGGGAAAACAAAAAGCATGTTCGTAAAATTTAGATAATTTCCATTGATGGGTGTCCACGTTGTAGCAAAGCTGTTTGCCATAAATTCAGTATTGAAATCATTGATGAAAAATATGTATAGTTTTCTTAAAATCCTAATCCTCTTTTTATTTTTATAAAATCCTGCTCCTCCTAAGCCTGTTTGAATCCTTTATTTAACATTATTAGTAGTATTGTTTATTTAACAGGACAATTCAAGACGAGTGACGAATGGTTCGCGAAAATACAGTTTACGAGTGTACCAGTCATTCGCTATTTTTATGTGTTATTAAGATTGGAACACATCGTAAATATCTGTTTTGCAATGTCTAATTCGCACAGAAATGAACCATTGCCCAGCTGTAAAGGAATAAAGATATTTGAGACCCGCAACCTATACGGTACAAGCACGTGAGCATCTGCGTTAGCGCATAAAACATATGTTAGATATGAAGAATTTGAATTAAATATTGGCGCATGACACTTTCCGCGTTCTGTTGCACTTTATCGTAAGGAAACAATGCCACAGCATGCAACAAAAAAAATAAGATTGCTGACCCTTGCACGTTGTCCCACAACTTGCTGGAAACTGGGAAAAGTTTAGAGCTAAAACGCTAAATGACGACACATTTTCGTAGTCAATAAACAATATCTTACAGCGCAATTGCTTGCAATTACAAACAATTACTTTAGTCATCGACAAACCTTCTAAGACGTTCAGTGCATTGAGAACTTTGAACATTTCTCGTGCGAACAATCTTTGTGCACCAGCGCAACCCTTATCTGCGGCAATTGATTAGATACATATCATGGCACTCCGCAGCTACATGGAAAGGGTCGCAATGTAAATAAAACTTTTTAACTAATATTTTTCTAATTGTCGCTATCAGTTGTGGGAAACCGAGATAACCTGCAAACGTTTCTCTCATGTGTGATTCGGTGAAATTGGAAATTTTCGCAACTGAAGATTCGGCCGACATCAGTTTATTATTGCTGCGGGGGTGCAACTAGCGATATGGTGACGCGAAGTGTTATTATTTATATAAATTTACTATTAAGTGGATATTGTGCGTCCAGTACTAATGACATCATCGAACTTTTACTTCCTGGTAAGTGTAGTGAAACATATTCCATGATAATTCTAAACATTCGCTAAAGTTACGGAAATGCTTTTTTGGAAAAAGTAAATATCCTAATATTGACGCTTAGATAAGTTTTTGGAACGAAATTCTGACCACTAAAGTTTGAGCCGAAGCAATTCCCAAGACACTTTGTTAAATTCGTGGGAAACTGGGAGACTACACTGAGGCAGATTTTAAAACAAGGATCTCGTTTCCGCTGAAAGGAATGATCCAAGCTCCATGCAGGTTCTAAAACTTAAAAAATGTTAAGAACGTATGAAGAAACATGATGATAAGACAAATAATACAACAACACAACAATTAATAAGACATAGAAGAAAGAAAGGTAAACGCGCAAGAAAAGCAAGGTCTATAGAAAATATAAAGCTGCATTTATGCGCCAGAAAAGTGAGGCTACCGTCATGACTCTACAGTCTTTTTGAGATTGCGCTTAAAGTTTTATCCTTGCCTCCAACTTTTTCAATCTTTTGATTGCGTTCTTCAATCTATCATTAGAACTCCAACGCAATTACAATGTATTTTTCGATTTTTGTTTGTCCAGCGCCTTCGAGATTCCACTCGAAAAGATTCACTTCCAATAAGAATTTGACGAGGAGACAAACAAACGAAGGCCTGGTCTTTCAGTCTCTCCGGCAAATACCTTTTACGTTACTGATAGACATCCATAGCACTGAAAGCGACTAATCCACTGTTTTTTTTTTTTTTTTTTTTTTTTGTTTGAAGCCTCGGTGCTCGGAGACCACCTCGCTAAATTCATTGTTGTATCTGATTTGCCTTTGATTCATATCCGTTCACTCCGGTGATTCTTCTTACAACTTTTCTTTTGACGAAGTTAATAGTTTTTGGCTGCTTAACATATAACACAGCATAACACAGATAATGTCAAAGATATGTACACCCATTCATTTCAAGTAGGACGAAATTATGACACCGCCTTTCAGTTTCCAGCACATCATCAACGGAAAGCTACTTACTATTACTACTACTATCACTACTACTACTACTACTACTACTACTACTACGTCTACGCGGGATACAGAGCGTTGGAAAGGCTTCAAAAGACCAAGTCGAACGCTAACAAATCGTACCAAAACGAAGACCTAAAGGAAACTAAATGGCATAGAGGAGAAGCTAGTCAACGACGAATCAACACTTACCAAGGATAAAAAGGGATACAAAACAGTGGTCATAAGGACGGCGGATTAAATACAATAAAAAAAGGATTCAACAGCAAAACAGATCACAGCAACCTGAGACAACACAAACAAGTACTACACGGCCATACGGGATACTATCTCGCGTAAAATACTATTCCTCCTCTCAAACATTATATACCGATATATAGATTTCACCCCTTCAACACTACTCCTCAAAGCTCTGCCCACACTTCCCGAGCCTAACATCCCCATCGATTTGTCGTTACCTACTGCACAGCTCCTGCCTACAGAGCAGCAAAATCCCTATCATCGGTACTAATAGACGTCATAAACGTTGCAGACAAAAATGGGCACGCACTAGCTACCTCAACTGAATCTACAACGCAGATAACTCCTTTCACTGGACACCACCAACCCTAACATATCTTATTAAACGAAATAATTTAAATCAACATTTTCAGATTTACATATCGTGAGCCTTATAATTCCAACAAATATTATTATCCAACAAATATTATGTCTGCCCATCCCTATGAGACCTCTTTGAGTCTTCTCGTCACAGGGTTTGACTATTTCGTACTGATCTTCTTAAAGCATATTTTCAACAATGCTAGTCCTTAAACAAGATCTTAGATTCCAAGGTCCAAAAGCATGATACATTGTTCGCTTTGTCAGTGTACTCCGAGTCAACTCTTCTTGTCCTTTAATTGATGTTTTTAATAACATGCTTTGCAAACCTTGGCCTGAAATTTCCAACCTGGAGAACTGAAATATGAATATGTCTGAAGAATTCTGAAATACCATAAGGAGTAACAACGAAACACTAACTTGAAAACCTGATGCTATCAACGGTAAAGTCGTAGAAATGAAATGTCATAGACAATTTGACAGATTATGACATCAAGGATGTATTTACATTCAGATAAGTAACATGGCTTCTAACAGGGTGTTTACCCATGAAGATAAAAACAACAGTGAAGATAACAGCAACATTGACTAAAGTACGGATAGAAATTGATTGCTAAGGTTAGGTTAGGTTAACCAAAAAACAATAAAAACCAGAAATGTAGTGGTGTTTTCGATATCAATGCTTTATTTCTAATAATCCCTTACTGACACCTAAGATTTACGGGGAGAATGACAGCAAAACTTACAATGCTAAACATGTTTATGACTGTAATACCTTCCAGAAAAAAAACAATTTCCTGTCACCATTCCTAACTGAACGAACGGAATGAATGAAGTGCCAGGATGAAAACGACTACCAAGGAAACGCAAGTAGTTATTCAAATTCAACGAATGAAAAGCATGGTCAGGTCATCGATCACATTTGCCTAGGACATGAAATAGAATAGACAAGAATGTGAGTGGCTCCCACGACTTTGCTTTTGGAGCAAATTCGGATCTAGATTCTCCTCTTCCCAAGTATTAATTGTACAGCCGAAGTTTGTAGCAAACGCAGATATTACGCTTTCACTTTTGATTGGATCTATTGTGTCACCCTGTAGTTGCAAAAAAGTCTCGTTGAATCCGGCAAATAAATCAGTCGTATGGGCAATAACATTTTTTGAGTTACCTTAATTGCACCGCAAATCATTTTTTTTTTTATTCTCCAGGAATTGCAACACCAAATCAAAGAGCAAATGGAAGCTTGTAGATTACTTTTAGATAACCAATGTGCTTCTGTGTTAAGAAGTAAATGATTAGTTATCATCATTTTCCAAGAAAAGTCGAGCAAATAATCACTAATTTAAGGCATTTCTTTTGATTTTATTGACAGCTCTGATGAGATAATATAATGATTTATTCAAACGTGAACGAAGGTTTTTTGCGACCAAATGATACCAATGAATGACACAATATATAGAGAATTCATTCGTTATATGTTGCTTCAAGTATACCAGAGAACCGGTATCCTTCTACTCCTGCTGGAGCACCGTCAGCAGTAATGGAGGTGAAGTAGCTAAGGGTCTAGCTTTTACATCGAAAAATCTTTTTGATTCAGTAGAAAACGTTTCATTTTTTTGTATCAGTTTCCACACATTTTGCAAAAAACAATTCTCGAGATTTTGTTTTTTTTTTCTTAAAAATCTCACAAAGCTAGAAGTAAAGCTTCGTTGTCTGGTAATATTGATGCGTTAAGAGGATTCAGATTTAAAAAGGGTTTTCTACACACTGAGCCTTTTCAGCGATTTTTCCTCGTACCTTTTGCCGTACTGCTCAGTGGAATTATTTTTTACTTTTTTCTGGAATTACCTCTCTTACAGCTGGTAGATTTATGCACAAATAAATTGATCACGAATTGTTCGTGGCCATCCGGACCACGCAATCATTAAAAAAAAATATTATAAGAAGCTTGAAATCTATCGTCCTGTCTCCTAAGATTGATCTCCTTTGATTGATTGAGGAAGCATTCAATCCATATCTGTTTTATTACTAAGAATTTTCATCTTTTGTCTTTATTTTTAGCTTAGGAGGTTCCATTGAACTGTTTGACATCGTTTTATCTCAAAGAAGATACGAAGGCAAAGTACTATTTTCCGGTAACAGAAAAAAGCCAAATTTTAAATATCCCACAATAAAGCCTGCATTTTTTGGCTCATTCATTCGAAAAAACGGTCAATATAAGATTTATTGTAGTATTATATATTGTAGCGTTTTAGCTACAATTGTACTTATAACTCACGGTCTGGTTACGAACTTTTTTATTTCAAAGTGATTCATTTCACACTTACAATTATTTATGTGACAGAGGTACACTTATAACGTATTCATATTATCATATTACATGTTGTGCAATGTGTGTACACTTTTCGGACCGTCCGATGCATGCCCCATTCCTAAGTCAACTGACTCTTCGGTGAAGACACTCGTTTGCCGACGTCTCTGTTTGTTCGGATGAGGCTTCGAACTTATGTGCAGATTCAAACATGGATAAAATTTCAAGGAAATGTCACATTTTATGTGGGTTCTCATTTCGGAACAAGTAAACTATCAAATTATCAACAAAAATAACTAATTTAATAATTAATTATCTACAACCTGTATTATGTAAGTATTCGCGGATTCCATTAATGGGGAAAACTACGAAAATAAACAAATCATAAAATAGTAATCTTTCCATTTTAGGGTACATTATATTAAATTATTGAAACCCTAAAACTTGGGGCGTTAAATTCGCTAATAATTCACTCACTTTTATTTGTTATAACTAACACATTAATTGAAGGCCGAAATACAATACTGTGTGACGGCGATACGTGAGCACGATGTGAATCTCCGGGGAATATTAATGCTCATATGACAAATGTCAAATAGGTGACATTTTAAATGAAATTTGCTGGAAATTGTTTTTGATTTTTTTAAAGTTTTGAATTTGGAATGTTCCTCCGTTTAGCAAATAAAAGCCTTAACTACGATGCACGAAATTTTCATTCAAAATTCATTCATAATAACCAATGTACTTAAAAAGTAATTAAGGCGTTTGTATTTCAAATTTCATTTCAGTGCCATATTGCATTTGACAAACGTCACGCACATCGTTGCGAGAAATTTTGGTTTTTCCGAATCTTTCCCGCCTCGCATCGACGCATCGCAATCATTGTACGATGTCGCATACAAATGCATGTTACGAAAACTGCTTGAAATTTGCTGCGAGACTCTCGTCGCACTCCCGTATCGCAGTCTCGCACTATTGTGTTTCGGCCTTAAAACATGTTGAATTTTTTCTTTTTTTTTTTGGTTTCCAGAAACCATTGCTCTTGTGCTGCTAGATTTGCAATGCCTAAGCGAAATACGCCCGTTCCCCTCCGTAGCTATCACGTACCGTTCTGATATAAAATATTTAGTCCGCCCGACAGTAAATAGAAATAATCGTCAGCACTTCGATCAAATTCTGAGCAATATGCCCCTAAATGCATTGGCACTGGAAGGCAAACCTGGTTGCAGATAGGAGTTATAGACGTATTCGTACGAGGAATATTGATATACTCACTTGAAAAATATATCTAACATATTTTGAAGCTCAAAAAGACAGCCGCCGTGACGTCTCGTCACCTGTGTCGTTGAATCTCACTCTCTAAATCCTGCTAAAACTCACTTGTTTGCTCTATAGGATATTTGTGTCTATTTCTTTGTGTTATGCGGGCAAAGTGTTAGCAGTTTCTGAAACAACGCTATTAATGTGCTGTAAAGAAGAAGTAATACTTCGGATGATAAAAGAAAACTAACTAAAAGTTATCACTTATCACGTTTTTTATTGTAACGAAGGACTGAGAGCTTGTGTAATCTTTATTGGGATTAAAAATTAATGATTTATGAGTATTATCTTGGCAAACCCTTCCAACTAAATCGTACTTAAATCTTTGTCAGTCGGAAAAGGACGGAATAGAAGTATTTTGCTACATGTCGAGTATGTGGCTGAGCATTATTGTAATGGAAACTGAAAACATTTTGAGAACTAACAAAAAACTCCAGTCATATCTTCAAGGCATATCAAAATTGCTATCGTCAAGTATCGTTGCCATTTGCTCAGTTAGTCATGTTTGGTCCTACTCCTGGGCCATCCGTATTATGATTTTTATTGTCACAACTCGTCGTTTCCATTTTTATTTGCTCTTTAATGCAAAGCGGAAATCCCTAAAAAAATTGCAGTGTCCTTTGTTTGTTCAAAAATATCATTGCTTTTCTTCACAACATCAGCAACCATATCCTAAGCATTGATGATTTCATGTAGCCTTCTTAAAACATTATTGCTACCCTTTAAAATAATATTGTTATTATTATTATTATTATTATTATTTTTATTATTATTAAAAGGCCATAATAGGGCCAGACGATATACAAACGGAAGTGATACAGCTTGCACATCAACTTTGCCTTGATAAATAGCTCACCACTTTCAACGCCTGTCTGTAGCAGGGCGTGTTTCCAAATTGCTGGTAATAGGCGAGGCTCGTACTGATCCACAAGGGGAAGGGGAACCCGGAGCAACCATCTTCATAGCGGCCCCTATGTATATTGAACAACGCTGGGAAGGTGCTCGAGAAGGTTCATTAGAGAGAGACTTGGAGAGGCCATCCGAACTGCTGGGGATCTGTCTCCACAGCAGTACGGCTTCAGGGCTGGCCGATCCACGATCGGTGCAATAGCAGAGGTAGTGAATGCGGTCCAGCGGACAGAAGACCACAATCACCACTCGAGACGAATAGTACTGCTCATAACACTCGATGTGAGAAATCGCTTCAATTCTGCTAGATGGACAGATATCCCTCATGCTCTGGAATATTTCAAAGTGCCGAGAGATCTGACGCGAATATTGAATGACTATCTCAAAAACCGGAAGCTTATCTATAACACATTGGGAGGCCGGCGAAGAATTGATTTGACATTAGGGGTGGCGCAAAGTTCCGTTCTGGGCCCGGACCTCTGGAATGTCTCGTACGATAAGCTTTTGAGGTTGCAGTTTCCGGAGGAATCGCGCCTGGTTGGCTACGCAGATGACGCAGCAATACTAGTCACCGAACGTACTGTTGGACAGACACAGCTCAAACTGGGTGCGCTACTGCGCCGAGTGAGCGAGTGGATGACAGGACGTGGGCTTAGCCTAGCGTTGGAAAAGATCGAGATCGTTATTCTGACCAGGAAGCAGATCTCTCGTGTTATGTCCGTTCGGGTGGGAGAAATGATCATCGAGTCGAAGGAATAAATCAAATACCTTGGCTTGATGATTGACTCGATGATGAGCTTCCTCGAGCAGGTTCGACCAGTCAACGCGGGGACCAACCTCGAGCAAAAGACGTCTACTGATGAGTGCAATAGAGTCAGTGATCTTGTACGGCTCCGAAGTCTGGGCTGATGCTCTTAGTAAAGAGTCGCACCGCGGACGTCTGGCACAGGTGCAGAGGCAAGGAGTTCTTCGGATAGCTGCTGCATATCGCACTTTCTCTGAATCTACGGTGCTAGTTATCTCGAGGGTGGTCCCTATTATACTTCTTGCCGAAGGACGGAAATGTGCTTACGTAGGGGGAGTCGACGATAGGAGCCATCGGCACAAAGGAAAGGAGAAAGGCCCTAAGTTTGTGGCAGCAATCATGAGTAAACGAAACGCGAGGGTGGTGAACCGCACAGATCTACAGTGACTTGGGGCCGTAGTTCTACAGAATGCATCGTGAGACTGACTATTACCCGACGCTACTACTCAGTGGCCACGGGTATTTTCAGTCTTGCCTGTATAATATGAGAAAGTCACCGTCCCCAGCTTACTTGCCCTGCCCGGGATGATAGATGAGGCCTGCCACACGTTCTTTACGTGTACCAGATGGACACCTCTCGGAGAAAATATACGTACTCTCTCCAGAAAACGTAACGAGAAAAATGATGAAATCACAATTGGAATTGCGTGTCGCATTACGCACGAACAGTTCTTCTTATAAAGAAGGACATCATGAATCGCTTGGTGGCGCATAGGGAAGGGGGATCCCTCTGACAGCAATCCCCTCCGTCCTACCCATTCGTGCGATTATTAATGAGGATTAGTCCGAAGTAATGTGACAAAGAGTTCCAGGCTAGGTTCTACGTGTGACAGTCAGCCGGCAGTCTGGTTGCGACTGAGAATCCGCCACTCAGGGCGTAAATACCCTTCACTTCCAAACCATACCAAAAATTATTATATAATATTAGTTCTAATATTATTGTTCTGCAATTGGTGTGATGCCTCTTAATAGCAACATCGTAATGTATAGAAAAGTTTTTTTACTCATAAGTCTTCAATAAAGATGGGTAATCTCTAGATTACTACAATACGCATAAATCCTTCTATCGGAAAAAAGCTTTCACGGTAAGGTCATTTCAAAACATCCGCGTAGACAGAACTGAAAAGTATTATGCTACCATCCTTCTATATTTTCCAAGACTGAATGCTGGTATAACAAAAACGTACTAGTTTGCTTCACAAAGCGGAGCTGCATATTTTCTATCCTTGCTAAGGTTGATAAGCGGAGAAATTTTCCGTTATTTTACTTGACTTGCTTCATGGACTTGGTTGGACTCCAGTGAGAGATGGGTAAAACCCACAAAGATGGGTAAAACGTCATAGCCTCCGTCGCATATCAAACCTGGACGAGTTACAAAATCGAATCAGATATTACTTTTTCCTGGGACAAATCATTTTTTCAAATTGTAGTTTAATTAGCTTGGAAATATCCAGAAGCAATTTCTTAAAAGTTTTGTTGCTCGCGTAGTATCGATTTTATTTAAATTCACCGAATTCTAATCATCAGTCAGGCAAGTATTGCAGATTTAGGAAAATCTTGCATCGGTTGAACTTCATCTAAATGTTATGAGCGAGCATGAATTTCCTCGTTGCGGAACATCAGAAATATTTTTCAATAGAAAATCTTGAAATCTACGCGTCAAAAGTTGAAAATGCATTGTTTCCTTCGATCATTCAACTCTACACGTTAATTTTTTCACTTTATCTTAAATATCCTGTCAGCATGTAACATGCGTGGAGCTTTAGATACTGCAGTTATGCCTCTGTTTCAGAGTCCTCATTTCCTCATCAAACAACTATTCTTCCTTTGTTCGTCAGAATCAATAGTTAAGCACAAAACGAACGGTGAACAATATCACATATTCACGTATGCTTCGCGAAATTCTGTTAGTTCGACTCCATTCTCTTGCAGAGTCAAGGCTGACTAGGAAATGTTGGTGGTATTAACATCTAATTGTCAATGTTTACTGAGTAAACATTCTTGCCACGCAAGCTGCCGAGAAGTTAATTGGATTCTATCTCGAAATCGAATTACCTATAAATGCATATTTTGTTCATTGACACATGTCAGGAAATACGCAGATCCGTCTAATGAAGTATCCTGTGAGTCATTAGAATTTTTTCATGTACCAAAAACATTGTCTATTTAAGGGTTTCCGAACTGTGCAATACAAACTCTTAGAAAAGTGACAAGAAGGAAGTCAAATAACAGATTTAAAACAAAATTTTAATAAAGAAATGGCAAGTATAACGTATGTAACATGAACACGGCAATATTTTTGTAATTTTTAATACGTTGGGAGTGAAAAGATAAACACGCTCAGTGGACTTCTAGCAGGACAATGTTTATCGAACCGCCCACTAAACACCTCCGTTATTGTTTTGACAAGCTGGCCTGGCAACTTGTTCACACTACCTTGGTATTATATTTTCATTTCTCCCGGGAGGAAAGCACGAATCTCTCGACTCTCTTTTCTAATTCTTGTATTAATGATGCAAATTTGGGAGCTATGGACAGTAATTATCACAGTCCTCGTCCTTCCAGCTGAGCCACAAACTCAGTTAACATGTTTCATGAATCCTTCTTGGCATAGAACCTGAGCCCTTCCTAAGATCTCGCATGAAACTGGCTCTGTAACCACCTACTGAGGTTGATCCTCCTTCGTTCTACACAAGGGTGAACTTTTAATCACGTACTAGTAATCGCAGAGTAGTGTGCCCAGCTCAAAAGCAAGGCAGTGGGTCCTAGACATTCGCGAAAGAAACCTCGCCTCTGTTTCTATATGACCAGCTTCCGATGCGATTCTCTACTTAAAAATGCAGTTCAAACCTTTGAGCCGTATAGCAATAAGGTCTTCCCTGCTTAACAACAAAGTTCATTTGCTTGAAATAGTCCTCCGATGTGGGCGGTTAGATGGCTAAGCTAACAAGCTCCAGCTCCGGCCCCGGCCTTTGCCAACAGTTTGATTCGACCGGGAAAACACATCTTGGAGTCAATGAGCAGAACAAGGTGATTTATAGCCAGGATGGCGACTTCAGTGTTTCCACGGAATTGGTTATACCGATGACTATATCGCGATACTGCGATATAACTCGTCTGGAGACGAGGCCCGCTATATCATCAGCATAATTAACCGAATGTGACTCATATGATAGCTGGAGGCTCAAAGTTCGTCAGACAAGAACACCTCTTTTGTCACGTCTATTTTTTGTGAACACCAATGGGTCGTACCTGAGCTTGCGGTCATTGAGGTAATCCGGTATAGATGAGACGGCACTCTGCATCATTTCAGAGCATGGAAACGGAGAATAGGTAAATATTTATCGAGCTCTGTTGTTGTCATTCCTCAAGTCGAGTGTGACAAATAGTTCTGACTGCTTCAGTCGTGTATCTTTCAGCCTTTAAGCCGTATCGTGGCTGAGGAAATAGATCTTCTGGCACTCGGATGGCTTCAGCTCTCTGAAGAGCTTTACGAGCACTTTCTTAGCTAATCAACACAAGCCTTACTTTTTCTCAGAATTTTTGGGATTCACACTGCTGTAGGCAGGTGTTGAATGTGCTAAGGAATTTGTCAAAGCAAAGTTGGGTTTGAAAGATGTACCACTTCAACTAGAATGCCTCTTTTGGTCTGGTATCGTAGCATTTCGCAGTTTTCTTGTGATCACAGTTCACAGAAACACGGACAAGTGAAAAGTCATCGCTTGAAGCATTAAAACGTACTCTGTATACAAATAAGTGCCCAAGCTACCCTGTCATTTCCCCGGCCTTTAAAACACAGGACATCTGTGAAACGGTGAGGTGTATCATAAAAAGCTTATCCCATATAATAAGCAATCCCCATTAGTCCCTGTTGATATCACTGATGAGGTTACTCCAGCATGCAGCCTTGCTTTCGTTGGTGAGCTTGCGACCGTTGTTCTTAGGCGACTTGTAAACCATCATTCACGAATGTCACCCAGCGTTTCTTTTGAAAACTGGGCTTTGTGGTAGAGTTTGTGACATTTTGTTCGACATGAGTAGCCACTGCATGGGAAGTCTACTGATACTACACAGCAGATTTATCCTGTCGTGGCCTTTCGCTCAAGCTCAGAGTGATAAATCTCAGAGTATGATAACTTGAAAAGACTCAAAGTGGACTCCACCACGTTTTAGGCTGAGACTCTCCAATTCCCGCCTCAGTTCCCATAATTTTTTCACCCCTCTCGAGTAGTCTTGCGAATTTTTCGACTTGCTTGAGTAATATTTCAGAGGACGGTTTGCTGCGATTTGCTGTTAGCTTTTTTCATTGCAATATTTTGATGACCGCTTATCATGTAGTCTTATGTGCACCATAAGCACAGAAGCCCCCAAAGTGGAAGTTATCACAGAGATGGTATTTCCATTCCGACAAAATTCACTGTATAACCGATTTTCAGCACGCAAAGGTCTGTCCAGGATTCTTTTCTTAGTATAATCTGAGTGAGTCATTTCATGTTTGAACACCATGGTATATAAGAAAACGTGTGTTCATGGTATTTAAGTAATGGTATTTCAGTAACCGCCAACAAGGATTCACCCAAGGATTCATGCTTGTTCTAAAAAGATGAAATTGGCTAAATTGATGTGACAAATAAACAGAGATATGTCAGATCAGTACACCCGTTCAGCATAAGGATACTCTTTCATATGGCTCGGAACTGGGAGTGGTATGCTGTCCTTCACCTGAATGGGGATGGTGTCAGATTATACCTAAATACCACCCTTAGTCCATCTTATTGTGATGCTTTTGAAATATCAAGAGGTGAACAACCCCTTTCTGCCCCGTAACCTGGCGAAATAAGTGCATGTTGATCTGGAGGATTTTGCTTTTTGGTATTACTCTGATCTACAGAGGATACTAGCAACTCCCTAGAAAATAAGCCATATCATCAGGCACATTCATTTGTATAACCTTTTGTCTTATAGACTGCGATGCCACACTAATCGTGCAGGTTACTTCAGTTTGATTGTGCTAAATTTGAAGTGTTGAATCCTGAATCACTGACTGAGTTATGGAAGATGGAAGACTGAGAAGGAGAAGGAGAAGGAGAAGGAGAAGGAGAAGGAGAAGGAGAAGGAGAAGAGATGAAAAGTCAAGTGAAACCTTTCGGGTGCGACCACGAGAAAACTGCAAAATAAATAAGAGAAGCTTAAGATGATTAGAGTAATCGAGAAAGAGGAAGCAAACAGAAGAGTAGCGTTTGCTGACTTCTACTTCGGCCACATCTTTCCAGAGCTGTTTAGCGCCAGTTGGTTGTAGGGAGTTCACAACGAATAATTAAGCATTAGAATATCACAGCGAAATTTAACACGTGTGTTAGACCTGATGTGAGCTCAGGAGATGGGAAGAGAAGGGTAGTGAAGCGCTCAAATCAAAGGGACTGCCATTGCAGTTGATACTTCTTTGACGAAACATTGAGAAATTAGCATATCCGTACCATACCATAGAAATCAAAGATGTTACCTGCTCAATCAAGAAGAATCAACAGAGTAGTTGAATAATGAAGCTCTGAACTCACTTTACAATAGACTGGTAAAAAAATGGCCATTTAGAGTATCAACCAATATATCTATTTTGATTTGTCGCGTTTCTTATGAGTCAATTTACGAGTCCTTGAAATTCTTCTTAAAGCGTTTTTAAGGAGGATTGTAAACACTTCGTTAGCGGGTTCTCAATGAGAAGGAGGATGATCTTAATCTTGATCAGATGCTAACCAACCTGCACCCTCATGTATTAACTAAACTTAGACAGACTCAACAAATAGCATTCTTTTGATTATAAAAGGACTTAACTGGTGGTTGCAGGAAGATTGCGGTCTAACTATTGTATTGCTGGATTTGACCAACAGTTTTGGCTTTGGAATGTTGTTGTCATTGCCAAAACTGACCCCTTTTATCTCATTTTTTCACAGGCAACAGGCACATGCTACTAGGCATTTCCTCTATCAGTTTTTGGAAAGTCTAAAAATTGTTCGGATACCGCATTCCCCAATGAGCTGATAGGGATCATTGTTATAATGTTGTTGCAATGTCGCGATTCTTCAAAAATAACTTTCTTGTGTACTTCCGAGCGGAATTCCCGATGAAAAAATGTCTATTCTTAACAAAAGATAGCTCTGTTGGTTGCTACAGATACTGAGCCTGCATCTTGCAACTGTTTTGCAACCACATCAGCGCGGAAATTACTAAGCATTGCACGCTGTACATTAGCGAAACACTCCCAACCTGTGTCAGCAGGAATTTATCGCAACCTTCTTATCTAATTTGTTGACTTCCAACTAAATGTTGCGATGATGCGATACCGTGGTTGCTTGTACCTATCGAAAACTGAAATATTTTATGATTCCTTGGCCAAGTCGGAGTTCAACAAAAAAAACATCTTTCCTATCGCCAACAATTTTCGGTTCGGGCAAATAAACAGCAATTTACAATGTAATTGATATGACTCAATAGAATGTCGGAAAATTTCCCATACGATGTCAACGTACTTGACAAGTGTTTCTGGGTAGTTGGGCAAGAGGAAAATGCTTGTATCGCATATTTAGCAAACATCTAACAGTCGGGCATGCTTTTAATGTTGACACAGTTTTTTCTCATTGGACGTTTCGTATATTCTACGCCCAGACGCTAAGTAAATACTTCAATTTAATTGCAGATCCCGGTAATGAGCTCGCCGAGTACATGGAACGCGCTTCGTTTGATATGAATTACGACAGGGTATGTAACCAGCACAACTTTGTAACTACCACAAATAGACATTTTTCCATTCTTCAGGTCCAGCATGACTACCGAGCCATCAATTCTTCAGAAATTGTTAACAATTTCAAGCACGGGAACTTCAACAATGTATTCATCGCGCATGAAGGCAGTGAAATGTAAAAAGAAATCGAACCGCATGTCGGAGTGTAGCTTAGAATTTTTTTATCTTCTCTACCTTTCAGAACACTCACAAATTTACAAATCTCTGGCGAGCCCAACCCTCGACTAGCCAAATCCACCCCTAACATGATGCACGGCTACTTGGACACGGCCCTCGAATGGAACACTGTAATAGTGGATGGAAAATATGAGTTGTACGAGAAATCAGGATCGTTTGACTCCTTCTCGTCAAACGGCGAACTGAGGTTTGGAATATATATTTTCTTCAACCCTAACAACCTGTGGAAGCTACAGGACACAATGATTTAGAGACGATACTACGTCTTTGATTGAACAATTCTTTATGAAATCTTGCAGACTGGTATGGATCAACATGAAAGCAAGTGGCCGAATCGCCTTCCGTCCAATGGAGACTGATGATGGTTTCATCAGTACAACCTATGATCTGGAATTCTCGGGGGATACCTTTCAAATTATTGTAGGCGATATGTTTTCCACATTACATTTTCTCAATGTTCAAGCAAAATCTTTCAGGTAGTAAATGGTGAACGAAGCAAAAAGAGCAGCGAAATTCTGCAGGCTGCAAGTAAGTGTTAGCAATTTATTGATGAATTCAGGACTAAGTTGAATGATTCCATTTGAGAGTTGAAATCAATTACCTAGGAACTGCAATGCCTGGAAAAATTCACAATCTTTGCAACCAGGATTGGAATGCAATGGTCTTTGAACTTTTGTAAAATTTCCGAAAAGTGTGGAGGATAAGACAATATTCAAAGGACATAAGATTGCTCCTCCGCAAAACACAAGAGGACAACATATAAAATCTTGACAAAGAATTTTCGAATCGAGGCAAAAGCTCAATGCCTTCCTGAAACCTTAACTAGGGTTCAGGGAATAACATTCCCTGAACCTTGCAAGGCAAATTCCTAGCCTGTTGGTTATGCAAACATAACTACATCTGTTTCAATGAGCAATTGAATTAAGCTAAGGGTATAAATTCAATTGATAAATACCAAGACAAATTCATACCTCCTGAAAAAAGCCGTTGCACCCCTAAACTGTATATTTAATGTCCACCGGAATATCACCTACATCTTTCGACAGGGACTCTAATAGTTTCTTTTACGAAACTAAATAGTCACCATCGCATCCTAAACTTTAAGGCAAGAGGTTCATCTCTGATATGAACTATCACCCGCACTTAACACTCAATCATGTATTGCTCAAGAAATTTTCTATGAGAAGTATGTTAAGGTTGTTCACATCCTGAATGCCAGGATGTGAGAGAATGTACTGCTGAACTAGTACAAGTCAACTGTACTAACGAATGTACACCGTCACCTTCTATTTCAGCCTAGTCTGCAGCAGTTTGACACATTTCTACCGCTGCAAGCCTCAAGTGTATCTCTTTTCCAGTGAGAAAGCAAGGAGACGGAGGGTTGCTAAGGTTAGAACCATTTCATCCTTCAAGACTCCAGCGAGTCGAGTATGACGTTGTTTGCTATTATGATAACTAACCTAAGCGTAATGTACCACATTCTATCCGATATCTGTTCAAAATGTTTTGAGAATTTAGAATTCCGCGAGCAAAGTATATTCAATTTTCGATATTTTTATTGGCGTTAGGATAGTTCTCATGTCTCTCACATATGCTGACAAGCTCAGCCATTTTGAATGTTTAGTTAATTTTTGACAGCTTGGACCTGTTTTGGTTTGTCTTCGATTTTGTCTTCTACATAGATTCTGTGACTATACCGATGAGCTTCTAATGCGCGGTGTATAACAATAAACTCGAGTCAAAAACAATGTTTAGTATGCACTTTATCAGCTTCCATGTTTCCCTGTTATGACACTGTCAAGAAAGGATTTTCTTTTTGGCATTGACCTGCTCTGTCGGTCATCAGCCCACGAATAAACAAAATCCCCGTTGTAGCGTAACCACCCATTGCTTTGATTCGCGCCACTCGATTCTATCAATAATTATATTTTTATTACTATTACTTTTAATATTACTACTATTACCTGTACAAAAAGTAGAAGAATTTTTAATCAAGTTTGACGTTTTATTGTGTTAAAATTTGTTAAAAATTTATTTTTCAAAGTATTGTTCATCGCTAGCCACTCCTTTTTCCTATCTTTATGGCAACGTACGGATTCCTCACCGAAAGATCGACTCATCCTTTGAGGCTATCCATGAATCGATCCAATTTTGAAGTTCTTCAAAAAGGCGGAAGTGCTGTTCCTCAAGTGCATGCGTCATTGACGAAAACATATAGCAATCAGAATGGGGCAATGTCCGGGTTATAAAGCGGGTAGGGTTGGACTTCTGATTTAAGCGTTTCAATGTATGTTTTGACTGGCCTTACAACATGTGATCGAGCACTGTCATGTTGAAGAATAACTTTATTATCGCGTCCGTTTTTGCCTCAATGCTCCTAGACCCGAATGCATCAATTTTAGTCGGTAAAGTTGCCTTGTGATGGTTTCACCTGATTTTATCGGCTCATAGTAGACCACGTCTAATTGGTCCCACCAAATACAGAGCATTTCCTTGCCGCCGTGAATATTTGGTTTGGCGTTGATTTTGGCGTATGGCCGGGCGGTCCGTATGATTTTTTGTGCTTGGGGTATCGTAATGAACTCATTTTTATCTAATATGATGCAAAAATCCTTTTCTTTTTTGTCTTTGGAACAGCTGTTCACAAGTGAAAAAAACGTCGTTTGACGTCTCTCAGCTTCAATTCATACGGCACCCAATTTACTACCTACTGAATCATTCCAATGGCTTTTAATTGAACAACAGGCATGTTGAGTCACTTCCAATGCTTCTGCGAATTCTTCTTGCGTTTGGCACGAGTCTCCATCCAATAGAGCCTCCAATTCGGTGCCCTCAACTTTTCTGGCCGTCCTTCGTGCTCATTGTCATCGGTATTCAAACCACCACTTCTAAAACGTCAAAACTAGTACTCACAAGTAGAATTCGATGGATCATGACCACCATAGCCTTCCTGCAGCACACGGCGACTTTCAGCTGCAGATTTGTTCAAATGAAAGCAAAGAAGTAATCCTTCCTGCAAATTGTGTTTTGTTGGCACAAAAGTTGACATATTTGGAGCACAGAAAAACTACGTTGTTTACACTTCAGGGAACTGACACATACTGAAACAGAAAGACTTACAAATGAAGTTGTTTGCAATACTGATCGATCCAATTTGATGTCAGTGGCTACATATCTTGAAAATCCTTTAAAACTTTTTTGTACAGGTAATATTACTATTACTACTTCAGTTTCCTCTGAATTTGAAGTATTACTACTTCAGTTTCCTCTAAAAATTCTGAAATTTTCGTTCAGTTCCGTGTTAGCCGCATTAGCGCAATCAGTCTTGATTGGGCATGATGCAAAGGGCGTCCAGTGACTAGCGCTTCACCGTCATCTACATCGCAAAACAGTTGGGACTTCTCAAGCAGCTCTGTAACCCCCCGTAGAAGAAATTCTTCAGATTTACGGTGGGTATGGCGCCATGCGTCTAACTTGATGTGATTAACAACTCTCGTTAACCTGACTTTTTGACGCAGGGAAGAGGTTCCTCCAGGTGATTCTTAAGGATCCGCATCAGATATTCTCGTGTTTGCCTAAGATATTCTAAGTTTACCAGGACCTTCAGAATACTCGCACATCGGACATCGCACTCGGACATACGACCTTGATGTCCAGTGTCTCAAGGTATATCCAGCAGTGGGTCGATTCCGTCGACTACAACTCATAAGTCAGGTCGAACCTCATTAATACGTCGAACTGTACGTATCACATATCTGAGCTGAGTATGGACATCACAGATCTGTCATCGTTATGTCATAGATAACACTCTGGTAATGCAAGGAAATTCGTATGGTATCCAACCATCAATAAAGTCATATCATGTTGATGCTGATTTCAAATGTCACCAACAAGACAGCACGTTTTATGGGTGAGATGTATGCCTGCACTTTTTAGGCCATATTTGATACTCATGAACTTTGTGTCAAAACATCTTCTGGCCTGCTCTGAAGCTATATTTTTACAGATATAGGTATTCAGCAGCGCCGAGTATGGCTATGGAAAAGATTCTTCCCTTATTTCTTTAGTGCTTTCCCAGCCGTGCCGAGCATATATAAGGGGCTGTATGTGCATTTTCAGTACACTTCTCCTAGTTTCTCAGTATCAGCCAGCTACCGACAAGACAAAATGACAAAGACAAAGCTGATGCCTTCCGTACAATTGTGACAATCTATTATTCTAACTTGCTGAAAACTCTTGTCAGATGACATCTCAAGAAATGATGATCGAGCTCCCCGACACAGTTATTGCTCTAACAGTAACTGTATCGGGAGATACTTTACCAAACTCCAACAGGACCACTACGACTTTATGATTGGATTATGAGGACATCTTCAAATACTTTGGAAGAAAAGATTGTCAGTCTTACACTCTTAAACAGTTCGTGCTTCTTATGAAATTCGATCCTTATTAACCATAAAAAGCTGAAAAAATACCGAGTTATCGAATGTTTATTATGAGCTTAAAGCATTCACTACCCCTAAGTTCAAAAAATTATACTTAGGCCGAACCAGCAAAAGGCCGAGGAAACTCCCCAGCTAAAAACTTAGGAAGATCCCTGAGATAACTTTTGCTTGGGAAAAATAATCCAAATAGAGGTATGGGAACGTTGAAAAGAACGCTGAAGCATCACCACTGGCAACACCATCAACTTCTTTAGAGTAAATTAGATTTTACTACCAATATTGACAAGGCTTTCTCGCTGATTACAGAGAAAAAGTTTTTCGTGGTGTATACGCTATGTGGTCGCCTCACGTTTGACAACCAAGTCGAAATTTCAACGTCTTTAGGTCTGCACGCATCTCTAAGCAAAATCAGAGAACCACAGGGACCCGTGTCTCACTTCCGTTATTACGTACCTAGAGGCCCACTTGCACCACTTCACTCCTGAATCAAAACAAACAAGGAAGAAATGGAAACATTAAAGGGTTGTGAGTTGAGGAAGCTGGGTTGGCTATTGATTTTTTGACCGGGATATATTGTTGCATTTCGATGCTTATTATTTGGTCCTCTCGTACTCAGTGTCGTACCGAACATTCACTTACCGTATTAAGCGACCGAAAACATTCATGTTCATTCATTCATTTTCTCCGACATTCATCTTTTCATGTTGACACAATAAGGACAATGCACTGTGACATACGAAGCCTCCCCTCTCTTGTCTACTGCATAGCATAAGTGCAGTTAGGACCTAAACCAATCTTGCCATCAAACACCTTGCAGCTCGTGACCATTAGCTCAATCTCGATCTCCACAACTCAATCTCCTTACCATTCGGTCAGGGGCAACAAAATTAATCCCTTCTTTTTGACATTTAATTTTGAGTCGCGATAAGGGAACGGTAGAAGCAGTCCTACTCTGTTGCCGGTGGTGCGAAGTCCGGAAAATATTGTCCATTCATCATCACCTTATATCGAAGGGATAACAATAAGAATAAATTCTTTTACTAAGATTCATCCCTGTTAATTTTGTTGCAAAAATTGAATTGAAATATTTCTAGAATCCACACGACACACGACCAATGCTTTGATTTTGAAGACAAAGAAACGAATATGTCTGTGATTTATTTACCCAACTTCAGGCTGATATTAAGCACCTCAAACTACGTCAAAAACTTAAAGAAAGTCAAAGGATCAATGCCATGGGAACTAAAGCAAAGCTTCGGTGTATGGCATGGGAGTAGGTTCACTACTTCTATGAAGCGAATTGCTTACCCGAGCCATGTAAATGTTATACTGAAATGATGAACGAATTTTCATCTCTAAGTTGAAATATGAAGTACATTGTTCGGGTTTTTTTTATGATTCCGATAAGATAGAGTTCCAATACGCACAGCGAAAGTGCCAAGGAAACCCCAACAAGGCTCGCCGAAACGATGCTTTATTTATGACCAAGGCGGTACACTAAATCTGTGATCGACCCCATTTAAGACTTCTTGTGGAAAACCGTTTGAAACTAGAATGTTTTTTTATGGAAATTTACTTCAGGATGTACTCAGCTAGACGGCGTATCCTTGTCTTTGGCCCTATTTTTAGGTCCCTCCTCATACGTAATAGCAGAAATATCACCATCAAGGCTTATCAAACAAAATGAACATTTCATGGCTTATAAAATTTTACAATTCTTCACTCCAGCTTCCAAAAAACAAAAACTCAGAGCGTTAAATTAAATGATACCAGGACTCTCGAAAAATACCGCTAAGGATGGGGAGTAAAAAATTCCCAGAATAAATTTTCTCGAATAGCTTTTTAGGTTGGACAGTTCCAAGAAATGGTTGAGCGACTTGAACGTATACAATCAAGCCAATTTAATATTAGAAGATATACCAATCCTGACAACCGTTTGATTTCTTTAAGGTAAACAAATAAAGAGTCGAATAGGAAAGGATGTCCAGTGGAAGCTACAGTACAATCTCCGGGGAAATGTGGACCGAATACTGAAAAATAGGTCAATGAAACAAATCTTCGGCAACAACGAAGAAATGGTGAAGAAGTACAGGTAAAACGTTGAATGATTGTTGTACCCACTAAATACGCATTATCCTTCATAAGCCTATTGTTTGACTTGTAATGAGAATATTTGCAGGACATTCATACACGAAAACGAGGCAGCCGCAAATAAATTTGCAGATGATATCATAGCCAAACTTCAGCTAGATTTAAATGAAACAGGCTTTTGGGAAATATCCTTACCTGATTTCTCGAGAAATTTCACAAGGGATCTTGGTATTAGTACAAGTCACCCGAAAAGACTAAGGAATTATTTCAAAATGAATCTTTTAGGGACTATAACAGTGGCGGGAAGTTTATCATTGAGCAATGTCACAGCTCAAACAATTTCTGTAATTCGACGAAAATCAGACTTTAGTTTAATCAGAAAAGATACAATAGAATTCATCGGATTTGTAGAATTCACAAATGTCACAGTAAATATCGAGTTTTCATTTGTTCCAACGTTGACGGCATGAAATCGAAATGAAATTTTCATTATGTGCTTGCAGGCTCACCTGAAGCGTTTCAATGCTAAAATTTGGAATATTGAAAATTCTGGAGAAGTTCTTTCAACCGTTATTGATGCCACCATGTTCGTTAAATTTATCGTAATTGAGGATGACACAAGTCCTGTGAAATATAAATTGGCTGGCTATGAACTGGTCGTGTATGTCAAGTGAGTATGGATCAACGACGCAAATTGAGGACGCATGAAATTTTATTGAAAGGAATTTGTATTTCTCACAGTGATGTTCATGTTACCGTGCAAGGATTAAGCTTCCTGCTCAGCTGGATGCATCCGTTGATTGAAACCTCCGCTGCAAGTTATTTGAAAGTGAATGTTGCATCACAAATTGACGAGGTATGAACCATTTCATTAATTTTCAATACGTTTCTCAGGAATACATTTTGTACACCAATCATAGTTTCAGTTTATAGATAGTAATTGTGTTTTCTAGTTACGCGTATTGACAACTCCAAATGTTAAATCATACTAACTGCTCCTTTCTATATTCTCTTGCATTTTCTAGAACGTTAAACAAGCGCTGGATAGTACAATACACAAGTTATCTGGGTGACTAGAATAATTTTTTACTTAAAATAAGTAATTTATTAATAAAAATTTTTTCTGCTGACAATGCATTTTGCTAAATATTGTGAACTTACTCCTAGAATTTAAGTTTAAGCTTGCACTTTTCATTTTAAATTTCTATATTCAAAGATATGAATAAATTTAATTGGAACTTTTCCACTTGAAAGCCTTAAGGGCAAAAATTTCCCTGCAAGATTTGAGGTCTCAGAATGGTCCGCAAGGGAAATTAATTTTTTCTTTTAAGGACACTTTTTGTTCCAAAATGATTTTTTAACACATTTTAGTTTCACTCACCTTCAAGCAACTTCCGCTGAAATTTTTTTTACGGAAATCTCAATGAAACGGTTTCTACGCTATATTTTCTAACGGTATCTAAGCGTCACTGAAAGCCGTTCCCACCAACGCTTACGTAATTTTACTACCACGAATAAAATGTGCACAAGGACAGAGGAAATGAGAATGATCAACATGGGACTCAATTACGCGATCCAATCAAAGAGGATTCCATCGGTGTATCGCGGTGTTCATATAAAGAATCAGTGAGGTAAGGACGTAGCGAAAGAAATATCTCAAGCACGCAAAGCAATAAAAATCCGGAGGAAGTCATAGTGGGAGAAGTAGGGACGAAACCGGTTTGCCTCATCAAAGCAGAGAAAGGTACTTAGTCTGAAAAGTTCAAAAAATCTGCTGCTAAAATATGTTTCTACGTATTCTTATGATATACAATAATTTATATGATCCTTCGTATTTTAAATAATTATAGCTGTAATTTCCTCGAACCGGGCCCCATTGAAACCGCCCCTCACTACACCTAAAAACGCCGAAACTCATTGAAAAAGTCGATCAAAAGAGTTGAACGCGAAGCTGGGACTAGTCAGTGAATTGTCGAAAGTACGTTTCTATAACGCTATACTATCAAGGATGGAGTTTCTAGCGTAGGTCGTGAAGGAATAGAGGACAAAAGATGTTTTCTGCTACGACTGGAGCTACTATCAAGATTTTTACTGTAAGCGTGCAAGGAAATGAAACAAGAGAAAAGTCACTCCGTCCGGAACAGGAAAGCATTGACAGCTTGCTCTGATATGGCCTCCCCACTGATGGATTTCCTTGAGGACTGGTTACTGTCATAGAATGACTGCCAACCTTAGATAATAAAAGTTGAACAATACTTCCAACACTACAAACTGTGTATAATGCAGGATTTTATGTGTCCACAGTCCTTATGGAAAATCTGTTCTTTCCATTCCTCAACCATATACTTATGACTAGACTAGAGAAGAAACCGGGGAAGGACAAATTTCCAAGAGAGTGAATAAGAGCTGAAAATGACATTTTTCTGTATGTTAAAAAAAGAGTGTTCGGGATTAAATGGATCTTAGCAGAGAACATGAAAACATGAGTATTACAATTGATGAAAAAAGAACGAAAAGTTAGGACCTCAGTGTAGTGGAGCTTACCGACTCCTGAGCATTGAAATTTATAGAAAAGTATCCAAACATAAGGAACAAACTAGAACTCTTTGAGCTAAACGCAACAAATCAATCTGTCACGTACAAATACACCAGTAAGCGCGATGGGACTATAGAAGGAAATGCAGTTTATCATGCAAATGGCTTAAAGGAATGGTTTCTACGCGTGAACAATAAGGCGCAGAACAGGATTAAAATACACAGTAGACGAAAAAAGAGCAACACGTGCCACCCTTGGCGAAGAAACAGTTTTTGAGAACCCTCAAACGATATAAATCAAGACAGCTTATAGAGTCCAGTACTAAACTAAAATAACATCTTTGACAAGCGAGAGCCGTATGGAAAATCGGGAACTGAATCCTCAAAATGCCAAGGAGTTTATATGGCGGAAACGACTTACTATTACCAGATTATGACTGCATTATTATGACTAATGTGAGGCATAAGCAGCAAAAAAGGAAATGAAAACTGAATAACTTCTGATCAGTCGTAGCCGAGCAGATTATCATGCAAGGACATGTACATGACAAACGATGACGCAAAACCAGTAAGAGCAACAACGGGTATAAAGGAATAAGACGCCCTGGAAATCCCAACGATTCCACGAGAAAAGATTATAATAAAAGGAAGAGTATATATAACGACAATTACAATTCGTAGTTTGCCCGATTAATCACTTAATGCTGAGGTGATTGACCGGAAAAGTAACTATGTGAAAAATTTAGGTAATTTTAATTAGCCGTGATTACAAAACCTTGAAAATTTGCCTACTACACTGCATCACTTTATATCATCATATTTAGTATAACCTAATGTAAGCTTAAATTCTTTAGTTGCTGAAAAGGGCCGAAAATTACAGTCGAAAGTTGACTTCGATATTTATAATAAAAAGTCAAAACCACGCAATTAGAAGAAACATTTTTATGGTATGTTTCTAGTTGAAGCCTTTTTTTAAGGTGAACTCTCTCGCAAATTTTACTTCCAAAGAGTAAAATCATTAGCAAATATATAAATAAGTTTAACATCGCCATAATGGCAGGTCGTCTTCTTAACGACGATATAAATTAGGAACAGATTCGATTTCACCCGATAGGTGAAAGTCCTTGAAGCCCTGGAAACCTTTTGAAACCATCAGAGTAGATGTTGCAAATCTTTCAAAATTATATGAGAGATTGAATTTTTTTCTCTATTTAAAAGTAAAATTGGCAAGAGATACGCAAGTTGTTGTTCAGGCGAGACCATTTGAACAGCCTTAGTAGAGCTGTCTTTGATTCTATTAAGTGTCTACCTTCATATATCGTTTGAATATGTTTGAGAAATTTGCTTGCACCCTTCTAAATACGACTTTTTGCCTTTTTTTCCTTCAACAACTAAAACTTTTATATCAGCGCCACCCTGAGAACCGGTGGTGGTTCAAAATCAAAGTTCTGTCTGTCCAAGTTATATGTATCGCACGAATTTGCTGGCTAATTTGACATTTCACTGATAAGTGCAAGCGAAAAATATCCAAAGCAGTTGGCATCAATTTTAAGCCGTTACCACTCACTGATCTTTTACCTTAAGACTCAATTTTTAAGCAAGATACTTAACATAAGTACTTTCTGTACGCGGCAGACACTCTAAGCGAAAATAAAGCACTAACTTATCGTTATGAAGTTTAAATCTCGAATTTCGATATGAATTTGACGAAAAAGTGCATACTACATTCATCTTCTTTGGGAGCGAATGGCGACCTTCAGGCCCGTTAATTACGTATAGTCTTAGGCGTAGAGACTCATCATCGATGCAGGCCTGTAGCAAATTTCTCACAACGGACTGCTGAAACTCGAACAACTACAGTGTCAAGGTTGATTAGCTATTCAGAGAGTTTTATGACTCTTGGGATATTCAAACTAAATGAAATCCTACGCCAGAAAGGGAGCTAGGTCATTCAGGTATACTGCATATCGCGGGAGAAACTGATGTAATCATTTTGACAAAGAAGAGCATTAGCAAATACGCGAAATACAGCCAGTGCGAGGGAAACTAATTCGTTTCTTTTACTATGGCAACTTTCTTTACTGATTCTACTGACGCAAAGGTCAGTTTTTTTGGTAAAACCGAATAAAATCTGTAGCAAAACAATGGCGATATTATGCTTGTAAATCAACAGATGGTCAATCCAGAGAAGATAAGCCCAAGAAAGGGATATTTTTGATAAGTGTCGTGCAGTATTTATTTCTATATAAAGCGAAAATAAGGAGCGATGGTTTCAACAAGCAGATGGACTTAAAAATGGCTGACATCTGCCAAGAGGAGGAACACTGTGACTTTCGCCAACATTGCATTGTTATGAATTATCGTGAAAGTGAAATTAATGGAGTTCAAATAAGAATTTTCTCAGAAGGATAAATAAGAAGGTTCTTGCAATTCTGGGATGAATAGAAGACGAACTTCATACTAGATTTTATAGACCAAGGATAGCTTGAGAGCATTGAGTCACTCACGTATATCTGCACTAATTATTGACCATATTCTGGCGTCAACTTTTTCTTGGATAACAAAGTCAAAACAGTCTTCTAACTCTGCACAATTGCTTCTTATTTTGTGGCTCTTAAACTAAACTTTGTTTGAATTTTCATTTATTTTATATTTGATTATTTCTATCAACTATTTTGGATAAGTGGTTGATGCATATTCTCGCTTCAAAGATATAAATCAGTATGTGCTTTAAACAAAATCGTGCGATATACTATTGACCTTAGTGTAACAATGAATATGAATTGGCAGGATGTTGCCAATCCAAACAAGTAGAGTTAAGAACCCCGGTTTTCCAGTTTTCGTGGGCTTGATCAATCCATCAATCTATGTCATCTACGTACAATCAATTCGACGATAAGAACCTAAATTAGTCTCCTTACTCCTCATTCTATGGATGAAATTCGCTGCATGTCCTAGAATTCTACTTTCCGGGCTGACAAATTGACCTTTTCCTGAGTTCTATACTGATTTTCATGAACTGAGTATTCGATTTCCAGACGATTTAACTTAAATCAAGCCGCAAATCAAATTAGGATAAGAAATCGAACTAACTTCATTCACGTATCCACATGTCAAGCATTATTTCAGTCTCTTCAAAGCAAGAATCCTCACATATATCAACTTTAGAACATTTATCGATGTAAAATACAACAATAAACGACTGACTCTTGTAAAGTTACCACATAAGTACATTAAGCCCCCCTCTCAAGCCGTACTTGCTAAATAATCCATGTCTTTCTCTCAAACGCCCGTACACAAACACCCACCCTCTCGCTATTCTTGTACTTTCCTCCCAATCCTTGTTGGATTGGACTCAACAATCCCCACCCCATCAACATATTCGACAATTTGCTCCCGTACTTCAGGTACCAGCAAAGGACAAAAAATAAATGGCCTCGTTTATTTTATTACCTACTACCACGATATACTTTTAGGCGAATACTTCACACATTTCGTCCTGACGTATTAGTCGAAAATAAAGGGCGACTTAGACTCTGCGTTATCCACATACAACATAAGTGAAAATAAACTAATTTATAACAAAAAGTTGTGAAGGGCCAAGTTTGGAGAAAATTCGAACGAAAACCACTCCGGTTTCCAATCTTATTCATTAGCTCAACTAGCACATCCGTTATGTGTGACAATGCTAATTGTGACAGTAATGGGATCCTGACCCAATTAACCCATCCTTGACAAGGGGTTCAACAAAATCTTTTGCAAGCTTCACTAGCAGGACTTAATTGTGTTAGTGCCCACAATGGATACGAATTACGGAAAATCGGATTTTTTGCACTCTATAGCGTGGGTGATACCGAATGAAAGGATCTCAGCGATATTAGGAAATAATGAACGCAGAAGAACTTCATTTCTGAAACCAGGTTATAAGCTCATCACGTCTTATACATTCGAAATGCTTTGTCTAATGAAGGAAACATTGAAAGCATCATTGCTTGTATCGAAACTACTTCCCTTCACACCATGTACGAGTATGTAGAATAAAGGACATTTTGAAACAAGTTTACCCAGCACAAAAAGTAAATTACTATTTCCGCTAAAGGCCAATGTGGTTGGGTGGTGAAAGAGAAGGTCCAGAGATAACAAGATCACATCCACAGCTGAAATTTCTCCAATAACATGAAGGCACGATAGCAGGAAAAGCAGTTACACTCAATTAAGGATCCTTTTTATTTTCGTTCCATCGCATGCGACTTACTCCATGTCACAATGGTGCTGACACTTTACATGGATCGCATTCCTGCGAGACAGTGAAATTTCGAGTCATTCCCGTTGACATTAACTTTTATCACAGCCAAGGATGTCCGAAGCAACGAGAATCTGTAATGTTCGCTGGAATGTTCAAGTTGAGCTATAGTCATCCTCCGCATCCGGAATGTATACAAACACGGATAAATTGATTTTGGAATCGTTTCTTCGTTGTCTTTAATCCTTGATATGATTCGTACCACGACGCCTCAGGGAATCAGGAGATTGGCATGTAGTTGGCTTGTAATGTGCATATAAACATTGATCCTGAAGCCATTGCGTCTGACAAATACAGTACATTGTGTTTGTGAAATAATGGCAATTGCTATGCAAGGATAATCAATACTTCCTGAAAATTGTATAAGCAGATTATGAGAACGGATACTCGTCGATTGCCTCAAGTTTGGGCAGATAATGTGGTCCAGCTTTTGTACATGAAATATTTGCCGCTGGCAAGTAAGAAGATGCTTCCTACGATCCTGAAAGTGAATTATTCATCATTTTGCATAGAGTCCACAGGTTTTATTTAGGCTATTTCCTCGAATCGATCAAATTTTAATGGATGTTTTTCCGTACCATCAACTTTTCTGACGCATGAAATTAGATATCAACTGGGGTGGTCTTTTTATTTTGACTTTCTAGATTCTTCCGGAGATTTTTATTTCGAGAATCGCAACCAAAACAACAAATAACAATTTATGCGAGAGCTTATAAATATTAATTTCAACTCGGAGTTCATCTGAAATAAGTGCTTAATATTTCATCAATAAAATCTGAGTTTAATGAATAAATTATTTAGAAATTTAAGCATTGTAAACGTTCAATTAAAAACAAATTAAAGTTAAGTTAAAATTAAAAAATTAAGGAAATAAGGAATCGTAATGATTTAGTTCTTCCAAAGTATTTTTTACCAGATTTTCAAGATGGTTTAAAGGATTTTATGTAGTGTCCATCGAACGATGGAATTTTTCGTCCACTCTTACCACCAGATGTTGCCTGGTTGCGACGATTCCTTAGGTTCCAAGATTTTACGTAACGAGCTGGAAGGACAAAGCTAATCATGCAAGGGTTGTCGTAAAGGCATAGACGCTTTACAGGCAGACATGATTTTAATCATTATTGCGGCCATCAGCGGAAAGTTAAGTAAGCAAGTTTACCAACTATGTTCAGGATGCATTTGGTGTGTAGAGGGTATGTTTTTTTTATTTACTTGAGGCATGTCTTCCCTTCAGTGTATGGTATTCTGTACTCAAAACCACCTTCTGCAATACGTTATGCCAACGTTGGAAAGATGGGAATATTCCTTTGACTTTAGGTATACGATCAAGATTTTAGTTCTCAAACGCCGTATCCTAACGAAGTGATCTTCTCACCCTGCAATTGAAAACGAGCTCTGACTGACTGTAATTGTATTCTCGGGGCCTCAGGGTACCGTGTTGGATTGCTTTTAACATCTTGTTCCTCGTTATGCAGCTGCTGGTTGACTTCCCGGTCATTTGCAAACATTCCGCCCAGAGATTGGCTAGCTGTGCTACGATGTGGATTGATTTGAAGGATCATAGCATCGGCCTTAGTTTCTTAGGTTTCTCGATAAACACGAGATCCCTCTTTCAAAAACTTGTTTGAAATCATCCAATCTTGGGTCAATTCTAAGTCAAATCAGTCTCACTCTGTGTTTCTTCTTTCCACTGCTCCCTTATTCGTCCTGTCTTGTCGGGCCTCCTATTAGTACCTTTACCACTAACCTGCCCACACTGTTTTTCCCTTGATAACTACTTGGTTTCCTATTTATGATGCTATGACCACTATAGCTTGGTTTCTGAAATGTTTTCTTTTATGGGCAGATCCATAAAGCAAGCAAGGTGCCCTGTTCCGGCTTTTGTTTGAGTGAGAATACGGTTATTTTCTCACCGGAAACTTTATAGACTACGTTATGAAATACGTCCTTTGCCTACTTGTGGCCCTTTGCCTTCTTTTGGTTTGGGTGTCTGCTGGTTTGATGGCTCTCTTGATGACTCGCAAGGCATTCTCGTAGAATCTACTGTCTGCAGGCTTGACTAGAAATTCTTGCCCAATTGATTTACGACTTTCTTATACTTCATATCTTGAGTCACGCTAGACGATCACTTATATTTCGATTCCAATCGACATTATACATCGATATACACATCGATATAAAACCCTGAGGATGCTTTTCGGCTGCTTCGAGAAATTCTGTCTCCTCAAACGCAACTACGATGCTTAGTTCTTGCCCTTCCTCTGTTTATCCCTTTTCGCGGCAATCGTTTCGATCAAATCGTTTAACAATGGACCAATGATTCAAGGACAAATTTAACTGGAGTGTTTCAAGGCATTCTATAGTAGTTCATCGTAAAAATCTGTAGAATATCAGATAAAATCGAATTCAAGAGAGTACAGTTTATGTACAGTCAAAAATCAGGATGTAGATTAAATAAAAAACAAAGAAAGTTTCATCTGTTTTCAACAGCATGTTTCTTTTTCCTCAACCCTTTTCAAAGTCGCATAGTCAATCCTTTGTAATCAAATGCAACTGCGTGTAAAAAGGACATCACTATAAATAGACAAGTTGAAACTCTGCTCGACATAAAACCCATCATATTCAAAATTGTCATAAAAGTTCCATTCGTTTAACAACCATAGCTCAATAAATCTTCCAGCCTAAATAATGTGGCACTCATGAAATATTAAAATGGAAAAATTCCTCATCCAGAAGAAACATCAACAGTCAATTCCGAGAAATGGTTCTTCGGAACTTTTAACCTCATGTCGGCTTCAGGATAGGAAAAAACAAACTTGCGTCAAGAGTGAAGGGAATTGTGTTATGTAATCTCGACATGTTGTGGCCGAAAAGTTGAAACCAGAATTTTTTTATAGGAATACTATGAGCACTCCACCTTCCACCCGATTATCCTTCGAGTAAAAGTTTTTACGATTTTTCAATTGAATTTCAAGTTTCTCAAGATGAAGATTCACGGAGATAAAATAACAAATGCCAGGAAAGTGTTTGCTGCCGGTTATTTGCTCTGTTGGTTAGCATTTGAGGCAAGATTTGAACTGAAAGTTTAGATAAAATTGGAGAAACTTAGAAACATCATTAAGTCATGTGGAAATTTATGGTATGAGTTGATGAATATGTGAACAAGCTAGAAAACAGTTGTTGACTTGTATGGTTTAATGGATTGCACGCAACCGCAAGTAATTCATGCACCGAATCCGAAAATTGTTTTGGTCAAACTGTACAGCAAACGAATTTATAAGCAAAAGATACTCAAAGAAGTTAAATTTTATTTCAAACCTTTGAATCCAAGGGTTGATTGCTGCAAATTTTAAAAGGTGAAACAAAAAGTTCGAAGTTAAATCTGGTAGTAGTCTCGCTATTTCTTTAGGGTGTCTGTTTGTAGAGGTAAAGAACTTTGAAATAAAATAAAGTATAAATAAATTATTTTCATTGGCAATTTTTTTTTTTTTTTCATATTTATAATCTCCTACCATTTTTATTTCAAAATATTTTGGCACGTGAACACCACGACTGGCGGGAAGGGAGTTCAAATGAGAGGTCCGTATTTCAACTATTCTAACCGAAAATTGGGGTCGTATATCGCCAATAAAGGAACCAACGTCCAACGGGGTTAAATCTTATGATCTTGCTGGACAGCTCACAGTTTCAAAACGAGAAATGATGGTTGCCCTCGTGGTTATGGCTGTTCATCACTTCAACAGCGGCAGTTCCGCGCAGGGGAAATGCTGGTTACTAGGAGCATTAATGAAAGCTAGTATTCTTTGGGGAGTGCCGCCCCCACTTACCCGAGGAAATGGAGGACTTCACGGAATATGACCCTGAAACAATTATGGACTAAGATTCGACTGATTAACCAAAATTGACGCTAGTGGATATGATGTTTTGGACGTAGTTGCGTCGCACGGTAGCACCGAGCTGACACTCGAGGGTGAACGGCTCCAATCTAAAGATCATACCGTCTCCGTCCCGGTAAAACCTTGGAGTACGTTCGAAGTTCACGCAAGTTGAGTTGGTGGTGTAGGTTCAGTTGAGACGAACTCCCGATTAGCGTCGGTCTGGGGCTGAGCACCTGTCCCCATAAGGGCTGGTGCCAACCCTCGCATGGCCTCCCTCCTTAGCAAAGATAACCATGGGAGCAATAAGGCACACACGAGTGGAGAAAGCGGAAAATAGATAGAAAATAGATAGATAGAAAATATGTCGGAACAGAAATATTCAAAAACGGATGGACGAAAAGTAGGATTTCTGGTACAACCAGAGATTCTAACAGCATTTGGGCGCAGCAAGAAAACAATGCGCATACCAGAGCGACGAAAAAAAGAAGAACAGAGCCCTCGCAACCTGGAAGAGACGAACACATGGTAGAAAAAGGCGAAACTGTTGAGAAACGGGGACCCAAATAAAGAAACCCCTGCTCGGCAGACACGGAGCGCTTCGGTTATCATGAATCGTGCAGAGGGAAAAGCGGCTATACCTTAAAGCAGAAAGGGTTATTGAACGCATCACTTCCACATGCAATGCACAAATGAACTCTAGCAAAGAGGTTAAAAACGGAGTTCTGGAGTTGGAAAACCTCCTAACTCGAATAGGTCATTATAGACGCAGGTAGCTAAAGGCAGAGGAATTACAACAGGCTAATTCATTCGACAGCGCAGTAGTCGTTCCGATTTCTGCTGCCACCAAAATTTTGGCCTGAAGCCCAATCAAAGGGAATCGGAATAAACGAAGGAAGGACGAGGACAGGACGCCGAACGACCAAATCGTGATTGAGGAGGGTTTTCATGTTGCAATATCCAAAGCTGTCAAGAAGGCCAAGCTAAAAAAAGTGGCCCTAAAGTTCAAAATCGATAAACCTCCACTGGAACCGAAAGTCAATAAATCATCGCAGATAACCCAAGAAACAAAGACAAAGACGCCTTAAAACGCGACTTTCCCGTACTAGACAAGGGAAAGTCGGGCTGGCCAAACCAAACAACAGGGGTCAACGGTGTCAACATGGCCATAATCAACCTCACAGAGAGGGAAGCTGAACAGCTTTTGAAGCAGGGCAAAATAAGAATAGGGTGGGTTATTTGTCGGATACGGCGAAGGGCGACTCCCCTGCGGTGTTTGAAGTGCCTTGGATATGGTCATAGTGCACAGGCATATAATGGAACTGACCGAAGCTCCTTAACTCCGAACGAATCATCGTCGTCCTTTCAACTTAGGCTCAACGCTTTGGAGGACGCTGCTTCGAGTATTCAGGGCCATGTGCTTGTCGGAGAAGACTTCAACGCAAAGGGAATCGATTGGGGCATGCCCCGGCCCAACGTTCGGGGCAAAAGCATCCTTGACATGGCCGCACGAACTGGGTTCGTCGTACTGAACAGAGGCTACACCCCTATTTTCCGTCGATGGGGTTGCGTCGGCACCATACCCGATGTGACATTCGCCTCGGTGTGCCAAGAACAATCAGTTAAAAATTGGAGAGTGCTAGAGGATTACTCGGCCAGTGATCACCAGTATAATGCTCGGTTGGTACACCACGGTACCTACCTAGCTTCCGCAAGACCACGCGCTTGTTCTTCTGCGCTTCGGTGGAATACTGAGAAAGCGGATGTTGAAAAATTTGTTGAAGTGATGATGGCACGATCACCGCTGTCAGAAGCAACGCTAGAGGACGGAGAACCTGCTGGAAGAGATGTCGTTAACTCAACTATGAGAATCATTACATCCGGCATGGATGTAATCCGGTGAAGAATCCGGCACTGCAAGCCTCCAGTATACTGGTGGTCAACTGAAATTGCTGAAAAACGAAAGTATTTTCACAAACTACGACACAGGACACAGCGAGCTCGAACCCGGGAAGAGGCATGTATCCGATTAGCTGCTCACAAGTCATTTAGAAAATGCCTCCGTAGACTTATCAACAGCAGCAAGGCCAGCCGCTGGCGAAATCTGGTGGACGACGTGAACAGAGATCCATGAGGTCTGGGCTATAAAATAGTAATACGGAAGCTCGGTGTCCAAAGGTCGCCTTACTCATACGAAGCAGAAAAGATGGACTAAATCATGCGGGCTCTCTTCCCCATTCATCCCACAATCGTTGAAGCCGTTTGCTACGAAAAACCAACGGAAATTTCATTTTTCATGAAGTTAGAATTAGAGCAGTCTTGTCTATGAAGGCCAGAAAGGGTCCAGGACCAGATATGATTCCAGCTCAGGTGCTACAAATGGTCTTCCATTTTTCCCCTGACATGCTCCTCCGCATGTTCAACGCATGCCTGCGCGAAGGGCTGTTCTCGGAGTGCTGGAAGGTGGTGAAACTTGTGCTCATTACGAAGGGTAAAGGGGATCCCGAGTTACCAGCTGCATACCGCCCACTGTGTATGCTTGACACGGCCGGAAAAGTTTTTGCAAAACTTATCAGTTGAAGACTCGCTGACGTGATTCGTATAGCTGGGGACCTACCTCCACGGCAGTGTGGCTTCAGAGCAAGCATTTAACCGCGCTAGAGGGGTAGATATTCTGGAAGCGCTAGAAAAGCTTTTCGAAGTACCAGTGTACCTGATGCGGATTCTCAGTAACTACGACTACGACTCGAAGGCGGGTCGCTTTCTCAGTCCTGATAGACTCGAAGATGAGTTTTTCCCACCAAATCAGGGCAGCAGCTGACAAGGTTGTAGCGCGTGTGACGGCCCTCACCCAACTAATGGCCACAATAGGGGGCCCACCACATCAAAAAAACGACTGTTATTGAGCGTTGAGCAGTCGCTTCTACTCTACGGATCAGAACTGTGAGGCGACGCTCTCAACAAGCAGTTACACCAGAAGCGGTTGGCAAAAGTGCAGAGACAAGGAGCATTGCAAATCGCATGCGCATACCGAACGGTCTCCAGGGTGGCAGTGCTGATAATCGAAGGGGTGAAACCCATCACCCTCTCTGCAAGAGAGCGCAGAAGTATTTACCTGCGCAGTGCCAAAGGCCGAAGAGATCACCAAAGAAGAGAGACGTCGCTCCCTCAGCGATTGGCAACAGTCCCGGGAACAAAAAGCAAGGGGGAGGTGGAAAGACTGATTTCTACTTGACCACTTGACGTGGTACAATATGCGTGAGCAGTGCTGATATTGAAAAAAGCTTTATTGGAGCGCTGGGAGGCATCGGGGATGGATGGACCTCTTTTCTAGCACTTTCTTCCTCTCCCTTCCTTCGCGTTAGAGAACAGATTCCCATAACCGAAGGCGCCTCTAGGTGTAAGAACACGAGGCCTAGCCCGAAATAGTGTGTCAAACGGTTCCAGGCTAGGTTCTCAGGTTGACAAGGGAGGTGTTTAGTGGGTAGTCCAAAAGCATTATCGTCTGGGAGTTCCACACTCAGGGCGTTAACAGCCTTCACCTTCCTTCCACAAAAAAAATAGCGGCAGTTCTGTTTATTGACGAAGTCATTCAACCAGAAATGAGCCTCATCCCGAAACAAAATACTCTTATGCATGCCGGAATCTGCAGCAATTTGTTCTTGGGCCCAAACGCCGAATCTACGCCATGGCCGGTGGTAGTTGGTCTTCAATTACTGCAAGAATTGGATTTATGAGCTCAAAAGCTAAGATACTTCATTATGTTTGTATACTTCATTGCTCGTTGTCAAATGGACTCTGTTGGGTCGTGACCGATACTATGCTCACCAGCTGCTACGGTATCCTTATTACTCACTGTACAACGTCTTGATCAGTGAAAGTAAAAGAAGGGCGAAAACGATTCATGGTTATTAAAATTAGTGTTTCTGATGGACGATTTTGTCGGCAATAAAATTGACCAATCAAACTTACCAAACTTGTTTTTATTTGATGAAACTCCAGAAATTTTTAAGATTTCCTGATTCACGTTTTCCCTGCATTTCAACTTCCCAGCATTTCTATTTACTGCCCTGGTGCGTATTCCCCACCCATACCGAAACTCATTAAGAATTAACCAGTTAACTATACTTTTTGTCCTGCTGAAATTTTAGAGAACTATGTGTTTTGTTGCCCGTAAGATTTTGAGATCTTTCGCCCACATGTACATGAAAGAGACTCTGTTAGATACCTCTGTTTCACTGTGTTCCGTTCTATACTCGTAAACGCCAGGGTTTTTTTTTTTTCAAATGTCTCTTTAAGGTCATTCGAGAAAATAATCCGTTGGATGTCTTGTAGAATATTCTTAGCAACTGGAGTGTGTTGTGTAGCTTTGGGGGTAATAGGTGCGAAGATCGTTAAAGGGCAGGGTTTCCAATGACAAAAAAATTTTCCAAGCCACATTTCAGCCAGCTTTTATTCTGGTTCTTCCAATAGAAGATGAAGTGTCCTTACCTGCCACAGTTACCTTAAAGTGATCTTTACAGATGACGTACATGTCTGGTAATACGTTCCCTTGACAAAAGATTTTCACTGAGTGCGTTAGCACGAACTTTTTGGAATCATTACCGGAAATTAGATAAAAAAACTTTCCTATCAAATGTCGACCTACTCCTGTTTGTTAGGTTGATAGCCTTTTTAAACTACAGACGGAGATAAATATTGTGACATTTTCGAATAATGGCACGCGCCACTGTAGTCGTCTGAATAGCAAATTTCTAAACAAGTATCAATTATCAATACACCGATCATTCTCGAAGAGGAAATATGCATAACGTAAACACATTGCGTGCATTGGGTACGACAATACATTAGCAAACGACACAGCGCGTAAACTCGAGAATGATCCCCGTGGAAGATTGCAGATTGGTTGAAACACAAACAAAAGCGAATACAGCAAGCGGCGAACAGAAATCTTGTTGATAAAGCAACAGTGCGCGTTCGTACGAGCGTAATAGAGAAATAGTGAATCCAATCGTATGCGAATTTTAAGAGAGCGAGTGAAAGTGATTTTTAAGAAAGTTATTAATCAATTAATTAAACTAAAAGTCAAAACTAATAAAAGTGTTAGTGAAATTTAGCAAAAGAAAAATTTTGAATTAGACTAATTTTGAATTAGTTCGTGTGTATTTGATTCACTTCTGGCAACATTTACGAAGGAAACAGGTCGCTACCCTAATAAAGCGCAGCAATATTTAATAACAAAACATAACAGCTTTTTGTGATTTAAGAATTCTTTTAATATGAGTTTGTGAACAGAAACAAGTTGACAAATCACATATGTCAACATTTCCAACTCAAATCCAGTCTCCGATCAACAGCGCAACGGCCTACTTGCGTATGAAGTTCAACTAAAACAATCATAAGCCTTCTGTGCATGTAAATAATCCGATATGGTGGATACTGAAATGATAAATTCATGTGCAAACCACTTACCAGCAATGTTCTAGAAATCTTTGTGATAATTCCTTAATAATGAAGCCAACATCAGTTGTTCAATCATTCCCCTGCGATAAGCAATTGAAATTACAATTAAGTGCCTTCCGGTGAGGAATACTAATCGGCACCTTAATGGCCATGTTAGCAACGCAATTTACACTGGAATCCTCTCCTGTTTAATTACATCTCCTGTTCTCTATTTTTCCTAGTCGCTGCCAATAATTTACACAAATTGCTTTAGCCGTTAAATTGTCTTCCTTTTCAGGCGCCTCGTGTTCAGCGAGATTCGCTTCATCCTCATTAAATTAACGGTTATATTCCCAGGAATGGAAACCGAGCAAAGTTGAAACTTAATGCAAGGCCAAATCCCTTTGATTGCTGCTAATGCCAAGTCTTCAGCATCGAAGGAAACCGTACAAATCCTGCAATTCAATAGAAACAACGAAACTACGAACAAAGCCTTTATTGATTTCGCCACCATCTACAGTGTCATCACTTCCTTGCAAAGGATTTCGGGAACTACTTTAGCAAAGACCCACGAAAAGTCTGCGTAACAACAACAACACATTTTCTCTGACAAGTTTCCCATAAAATGTGCCGGCTTTTGTTCTTTTTCTTTTCCGTGCATACTTTAGCAAGTCGGAAAATTTATCTGCAACTCTCCGGAGACTTTTTTCTTCGGAAAGTTTCTTGACAAGCAAAATTACCTGAGCACCTCTCCCACCACGGATCTCACCTCGAATTATATCCTTTTGGTCGTATTGAAGTCGCCAAGTTCTATTAGCTGGAATTCATTTCAAGTAGAGCTTTTCGCCAACTGGAGGGAGGATTCGGTGGAAGCGAAATAAAATAAACTCGTTAGAAGGGATATAATTCGTTTCGAAAGAAAAAGGGTATTTCGACATACATTTATTTGCGGATATTCGGGGAAGCATTCATAAATCAACAAGGATTGGGTAAGAGTTAGCTTGATAAACTGAGCAGTGACAAATAAAACAAAAGAAAAGAAAATTCTGATCTCCTTGAGTTGAGCAATAAATACAGAAAGGTTCGCTGTAGATAACTGGGTACTGGGTGCCTAATCCTAGAATAAATCGTGCTCAAGGCAAGTTAGTTATAAAAGGATAGTTCTAGCTTGCTGATGGAAGTGCAAGTTAGCCTGCTGTTGTGAGCTGCTAATCAAACAATGGTAGATTTTATAGAGCTCTTAGCAATTCGAAATAAGCAGAAATTTTGTCGTAAAAGAAAACGCTACATACAGGACAAATAATTGCCGTATGATCATATTATATTCCTTGAGGTACTATGAAAGGCCGTACTTGAAAGTTTATCTTATAAAGAATATGCAGCCTGTGCTCATATCATTTACAAGAAGGTATTGGGCCGTTATGTTTAGAAAAAATTCTCGTCCTTGTGTTACAATAATAAGTTGTTTACTTGATTAGTCTTTAGGAAAAGGAGCAAGCGTCAATCAGGATCAAAACAAAACTCAAAAGGCCAGCCACGTTGAGGACCGCATGGCTAAGACATCAGTAATTAGTAAGGCGCTAAAACTAAGCTATAGAATAAGATCACGAGGAAAACTTTGATATCGATGGAGGAACCCTTTTGATGGATACCGCTGAAAGCTTCTAAAGATAACAAACTAGAAGGCGGGATCACTAAGCCGAAAAGAAATTGCTTGAAATAACATACGGCGTCATATCTTCGAGAAAGAATAATTGTTTGCTGTTGAAGGTATGGCATATGAACCAGAAAGGAAAATTTTGTTCGATCCCAACGATAATTCTGTTGTCTTCTCTATTATTCTGATGTAGCTAATGGGCATGGGTAGTTATAATTGCATCACATGGAACATTATTCGTGTTTTAGATTTTCTAGAAACCTTGGTCGCAGTCAAGACGGTGTGATGGTTAAAGTGCTCGTCTTTTATGTAACACGTCTCTGGTTCGATTTCAGTGTTTCAAGCATAGTACCTAAATTCTAGGAATTTGACTCGAGCTCCCAGAAACACCTGTAACAATGCTCTGAATATTAGTGTAAGTCATGTTTACTGATTGTACTGGATTCTTGTCAATGAAAGACTTCAACTGTCTCCTCCGTCTAGAGTCTTGAGAAGTGAAGAATCTGACAGATAGGAAAACAAAATCTAACCAATTCCAAGTCATGTTCTAGTGAGTCCATGTCGCATCCTTGTCAGCTTCTGTATACGATTCCAATCCATGCAACTAGTCACAAGCACACTGGATGTCAATGTAGTCAAGAGACTATGCAAAAACCCAATTGGCAGAAATCGGGTGGTGGTATTTTCAGTGAATCGAGGTGACTTCTACCGTCTACACTCAGACTCACCATACTACCCCTCCCCTGGTGAAATCGAATAAACGATAGATGGCAGTAGCCGTTATCTCTTGTGGCGACCTTTTAATGGCAGCATTACAGCCAAAATATATGGCAGTACACATTGCAGCAAAAAATATATATATATATGGCAGTCCTCATAGGGGGTAGTGCTCGCGAGCGACACGATTCGACACAGCGGTAGACCTCGGAACAAGAAGGACACAAAAACGATCCTCGCGAATATAGTTGTACGCGCAAAATTAGTAAAATAGCTTTTGTTATTTATTGTATTAGTTAAAAAATAAATATTGTGTTGAAGTTAAAACCCCACACTCTCTTGCGACACTTTGAAAATTGTTTATATTTGAATCGCTCACTTGAAAAACAACTTAAGTCCGAATTGTGTAATTTTCAGGACAAGAAAAAACTTTTTCATTGAAAAAGCATTAATTTATTAATGCAGTTTTTAAGTAAAATACTGAGATTTCTCGATGGTTTATTGACAAACAAATACATGGAATATTTATTTGATTTTTGTAGCACCCTGTTTTTATTTTTCTTATTTGTTACAGTTTTTCGAAAAAGACAATAAATAAAACCTCATGGGCGTATGGTTTTCTTTGACCACAACATTTATCTGAAAAAGGTGCAACTCCTTGACATCCTTGTGATCGAGGTAATTCAAAGTCAAGGAGTCTTGCTTGGGATTTCTTCGGGATAAATGCAAAATACCAATTTATTGATTTTCAAATTTTCGATACCAAAACAGTTATGCCTAAATAATTGTCAGAGATAAAATATTTCCTGTATCGGAATGTTTGGGAGGGGCAAGCTCTGCAAAAAAGCCAGCGTGAAAGCTGCATCAACATCCCAAGAATGACAAATATCCTACACAGCTGCAGTCTTGTTGTGGAACTTTTTGCCCGTCTTTTGAAAACAGTCAGTTTTGCCTCAGTAGCATTTTAAATATCAGCCGTCAAAGCGGGGCTTTTAGTTTTCATCACAAACTCTTCACAGTGTCTCAAATCAAGTCTCTATTTTAGGTCTTCGGAACCGTAAAGAAAAGGTTTCTCTATGAATTATCCGAGCAGGTGAATTCTAAGTGCGGATATTTTGGTTGAAATAAACTATGCATTATCATAACTTTTTTAAGCATTAACATGTTGTCTTCGTTTCTTAAAAGGTCTTCCCGATTGCTCAGGCAAGATAATACTACGTCTAATGCAGGTTTTCCGTGACACTGTTTTATCGACGAAAAGTTTTCCCTCCTCTTTGATGGCAAAATATTTTAGCGAATAATTTAGTGGTGTCCCTCCACTGTATAGCAGTCGATGTCTCTTCACTCCTTCTTTCTCAATCAATTGTTGAAGGATAATATCTTAATCATTTTTCGATTTTTAATTTCCCCAAACGGTTCCTATGCAATTTCAGTTAAAAATAGCCGTGCATGCAGTTGGATACTATTACACAGGCCGATAAGAATTCTCCTTGCCAGTCCCTAGAGTTTGGTTTATTTCATTTGTGTGTCTCTGGGCTTATCTTTGGACCCTTTTTGTCTGGCCTTCACTTTCTTTTCATGAAAGATTGCACTTACATTTCAGTCCCCCTATCGACCATATTTTTTAAATTGCAAAGGAAGAAACAGCACCGAACTAGCTGATGAAAACTTGTACACTGACATCGACTATCGTCGTTTGTTGAACGCCATTTCATCTCATGTCATCTCATGTCGGAGTATTTTCCTTGCAGGAACAACATACGAAGTTGCGTCTTTAAATTCGTGGAGGGGTTCCAACGGAGGTGTGTCATTAGTAAATCTAATAAACGAAGTGATAACGCGTTCAGTTAGTAAGCCTTGAACTATCGTCAACCAAAGATCTCAATCTGGAAGTAAGTGCGAATTATGGAAAAAATGAGGAACAACGCCGTCATTTAGCTCCTTTCAGAGCAAGCAAAGTCAGTTGAGAACATTCTGGAAAAAATGGCGCTTGTTGACGGCGACTCTTGTCCGAGAGACCTTAATTTACAAGAGGCATAGCCTCTTTAAACAAGACAGGGACCAACTTGAAGACGACCTACGGCTCCAAGCAACATATCCTGCAATGAGTGAAAAAATCGAAAAATTAATATTAGAAGATTAATATTAGAATAGAAATTGATAATAGCAGATACGACTATAAATTTCTTCGCATGAAAAATGTTACCACTAGACACGAGCTGAGAACCTTCACGCCATCACAGAAGCAACACCACAACAGTCTTTTGGGTCTCAGGAGTCTGTTGACAGATAACAAAGACAACCGCGTCTACGTAACCGGAAAATACTACACTTCAATCATAGGGAGGAGGAAAGAATGTACCAAAGAAAAAAAAAGGGAAAATCGACCAGAGGTGTCCTTCTACACGACAACGCGGCTGTTTACAAGTCCTCTGCAGGCTGCCCTGCATGTGATGGACTTCGATATTTTGGAGAACCCACCTTATAGCCCTGACCTAGCTCCCAGAGATTATTTAATATACTGACAACAAAATGTCACATATCAAGCATCTGAATGATACCTTTGTTAGTGACTCTCGGCTCTTCAAGCCACGGTTTACAAGGTTTACAGCTGGAAGGCCTCTTCCGTTTCAGGTACCTTAATAATGTTTTTCCAGGATTCCTCCGTCATCGAAACGAACCTGAATCTCCTCGTTAAGAATGGTTTTAATTTTGGTAAATACATTTTTCTACTTCACGAGAGAGCATTTGTCATCAAGTTACTTCCAAACCAAGCTCTATCGGTATTATCCCCATAAAACGTCTAAATTTTTTCGGATTCGCCAAGCAGGTGCTCAAAACAGATATTAGTTCATAAAATAAGGAACTTCATTAGTTTAACTTATTAAAATAATCTATCGCCGCTACCATTATTGCGTTTCTTGCGGACTTTTAGTAAGGATTTCTCCCTTCAGTGTGAAAGCAAGGTCTTCCTTTGCGTTCCCTTTTTTCAAAACTTTCGGCATTGTCTCTCAACATCATTCGACTAGTTCCAGTTTTTCTCTTCGCTTTTGTGGGTGGTTCTATAGTTCCCTTGCAAATAACAGCTTCGTACTATATTTTGATCGCTCGTGACATTTTGCCAGGTACCAGAGTTCTTCTGCATGCGTTCCTTCGCATGTGTTTTTGCTCAGCTTTTTGGGTTTTTGGCATCGTTCTTGTTTTGTTTCACGTCACATTCACATCATTTCACATGTCATATTACTAGTCTGATAGGTTCGGGTGTTTTCCGCTCTATTTGTTTGTTTCCCCAGGGATTTTCACCCTTCGTCCACCGAATACTGAGGGACCTCAGCGATTTCCCATATTTCATTTTCAGTTACCACTTTGATTTTTGTGCATTGCCCATTTGTTTGCTTGAACTTTACAAGACATTGAAAGGACTTTTGGCCTTTCACCTCCGGGCTTAATTAGAGCCAACAAGTCCTCTTGCTATGTCAAAATTCTATTTTAATTCTATTCTAATTCTAGGTAACACAGGACACACGTTCTGCTGGAACTCAGCTTTCTTTTATTATTCAAATTCTCAACACATTTATTGTTTCTGACGTGACCATTTCTCGAAATCTATAAATAGAAAAATTTTGCCATATTTCCATAGTTATAGAACGAACAGCACGACATTAACGATATTCAAATAAACACAGCAGTAAAAAATGTTTTGAATGAATGAAGGTCCTTTGTACTCTTCGGTAACTCAAACACAAATAACAATGCATAAAATCAGTAATGGGTATTTGATAGAGCCATCAATTCAGACAATTTTATGACGACAGACGAGCAAATACTTTTGTGAATATTCCCCAATAAAATCCTTTTATTATGCAAAGTATGTTAAAAATAAAAATAAACAAGGAAATATGAATTGCCAATAGAAATAGTGATTTTCTATAGGTTCGTTTATGCTTGTATTACTTGGATTAATTTGAGAGCCCCAGTGATGATTTATGTTTTTGATGAATTTGAAATCAAAGACAAATACAATACGCAAATATTTGCATACGTTATCATCTATAAATAAAACTTTATGCTAGTCATTGTTGATCGGCTATCAGAAGCGCTGTATTTGCTGCTCTTAAGGGCGGTTCCTATGCAAATCTTCGGAGGAAATATTCCATCAAATCCTTATCGCCTACGAGTCCACTCTACTGAAACTTTCCTTATCAGCATCACAATCCTCATTTGAGTACATCTAGTGGTAAAAGCTCTCTACAACAGTCGCTTACAAACTCTCAAATCGAGGTAGTCGGAAAATGCGTGGGGACAAAGTTCCAGGACCAGCAGACATCCCGTCGCAGGCATTTGCCATGCTCGAACATCACACAGCCCAAATGTATGATACATCTCCATTCACTATCAGTCTGAAGCTTGGTCCTGGATGTGTAAACATTCAGTCGTAAGGATAACTTGGACCGAATCAAGCATTTCTCTAACGTTAACAGAAGTTTCGCGCCTTTTTTGAAGTGCTCCTCGACATTGTTCCTACAGTGAAATAGAAAGCGATCAACCGTTGATTTTTATGAGTCAATAAAACCAAAAATAGGATACCAGTTTTCCGGGGAATTTTCGTTGAATTTATTCCGGCAGATATGAAAGGGATAATCTGCCGAAGGTGGTCGTGATAGTGCTGAATCAGTGAAAAGTGAAGTGTTTGTTGGGTTTGCTGTCTTCAACTCATTACGCGAAACCTTCCAATTCGAGAGTTAGCAGTGAAATTGAATGTGAATACCATGGAACAATAATCAGTTGTACAGAAGTATTGTTGGATTTAATAGCCGTTATCAATTAGATAATTGGATATCAGGTAAGGATAATCATATTGTAGATCTACAGAACTCTGAATACTTGTTCGTGGTTTTTCTGCAGTTGCTTTTGTATCTGAGTTGTAGCTACAAATATTTAACATACTCGATACACACTTTTTCTAACAGAAAACTGAGAGGCCACTCCAAACCCCAAGGCATCCAACAGTATCCTTTTTACAAAAGGCGGTAATCTTGTTTTCTGGTCACGTATGAATTCTATTAACAATGGACCTCATTTCTGTCTCGTTGAGCAACCTAACAAATAGTGGTTTACGCCACTCTACTTCTGAAAGGGAGCATTGTTCGAATTATCAAAAGGGATAGCATCCCGGGCGCTTTGAAATAACGACACGAGTAAACTTTTTTAAATTTAATTAGAATCAAGTTTTTCAAATTGAAGCATTTCGACACGTTCTACCCGCAAATAATCCTCTGATACTTTAAAGCTTGGAGCAACTACTAAAGTTGTTCGGTCCATGCTGGTCTTAAGGATAAGGGAGTGATATGGGATATGCTGGTTCATGTCATGTGCTGGTCACGACTTTTATAACAATTTTTATTGTCAGTAATATATATGTGGAAGCGGTCAGTCTCTATGGACATACGTCATCATGGAAGAAAGGGGTGAGTGGGAAACGAGAAACAAAACGAAACGACCACTTTCTCCAATCTTTTCACGTGCTTCGGATTGTTTTACAGATTGTTATTAGATTCGCAGAACAAGGATATTTATTCCAACTTGGTCTGGTGGTTTAAATTCTGTGCGAGTTTATGTACAGTATTAAGAAATAGAACAAAGTTAAAAGAAAGTTGGAAGTTCTTTGTTGATGTACTACATTCCTGGAAAAATATGTATGTTGGTATCTTTCTGACACTGAGATTCATTTCGTATCCTTATACCCCAAGTCCGTATAAAATATTTGTGAAATATTCGCACGTTTATTGTTTTTTGTTTTTTTGTTTTTGGAAATTGGGCCCAGCACTGAAAGTTTTTCGTTTGTAAGACAAATCAGAAATATTTTGGAGGCATTTCTTTCTTGCAAGGATTTAAATAATGCCCCATCTGAAACATCGGCTTAGGCAAGTCGGACAAGCTTCAGGGAAAGTTCTAGTTATCTTCAGGTTCTGTTAGGTTTACGGAAAACTGCTTCAGAACTTTTCTTTTTTTTTGTAAGCATTTTCGAGTAAACGACGACTTTCCTCGCTGAAACTTAAATGGAATAATTTGGTGACATTCTTCATTATTCTGGCCATTTCCTTTTTCGATCGAGTGACTACTTTGGTTTCGATGTTGATTCTCATTTCATCGAGAATCATTAGCTGGTAGGAATTAATTGTACCTGTTAAAGTTGAGTAGCGAGATAGACTCTAAATATTTTTAGGCGCAAATGATGTCTCGGACAAAAAAAAGCAAATAAAATTCTTTAAAATTAATGGACAGATATACCAATCCATATTTGCGCTTATTATTCTCGACCAAGAATGTCGCAAACATAGCATGTGAGCAGCCGAGGCTCAACACCAAGTTATGCTCTTCTTCAAATTTTACTGTTTGAGCGTTTTTCTTGTGACTGCATTTAAAATCTTCTCCGGAAAACGAAAAAGGAACTCGTCCAAGTCTCAATAATGAGTGGGATCAAAAGCGCTGTGTCTTGAATCTATTTTGTGCCTATAAATTTTGATTGGAATGAATTTTATTGAATAAATCATGTTTTGATAAGTAGTTATAGTGAGAGTCATTTATAAACTACGTACAGAATCCGCCTCAAAATAATTTGAAAGATTCCAGGAAAAAAATTGCACGTAGATAGACATGCTAGTGGTTAATATTCTTCCGCATCATGGTTTCATCGCCAAAAGCCTCTCGTAGCAGAAAACAGTCATACTATCTGTTTGGTTCTGGTTTTATGAACTTTACTTAAAAAAATCTCAAATTCTGTGCAAATTCTCTGTAACAGGCCAATTGAAAAGTCCCCGGTCTACCATAGTTAAACACATTTTTTTGGCAAAATTCGATTTTATTATTCAACATAGTTGCCTTCGAGGGCGATACAGCGATTATAGCGATCTTCCAACTTTTCGATACCATTTTTGTAGTACGATTTGTCTCTCGCTTCAAAATAGGCCTCAGTTTCAGCGATTGCTTCTTCATTGGCGCTAAATTTCTTTCCAGCGAGCATTCTTTTGAGGTCTGAGAACAGAAAGAATTACGGTCATTCAAAATTATTTTGTGAACTTGTTTGATGTTTTCGTCGGTGACAGCCTCTTTTGGGCGTCCACTGCGTTCACCGTCTTCGGTGCTCATTTCACCACGTTTAAACTTAGCATACCAATCAATGATGGTTGATTTACCTGGTGCAGACCCCGGAAATTCTTCATCAAGCCAAGATTTTGCTACAACTATATTTTTTCCCTTCAAAAAGCAATATTTTATCAGCACACGAAATTCTTTTTTTTCCATCTTTTTTCAAATAACAAAAGTAGCTACTCTCACCACGCAATATCTCACAAACCAATGGTCGGACTGCTGTCAAATTTTGACACGTATCGTTTCAAGGTTGGTACTAACTAAAAATCATATGGATTTTGTGGCGCCCTGCCACCTGTGTATCAGACCGGGGACTTTTCAATTGGCTTGGTACTCTTGATTCAATCAAATAGTTTTCGTCCCAGACACTAACAGTGCATTTAGGATTGTTAAGCTGTCACCTGCATTTAATTCAAATATTGGATGATTGCCGAAGTAAAAGTGAGTACGTGAAATTGATTGTCATGTTTGTAATGAAATCTGTACTTTCTGTACTTTGTACTGCACACTTAATAATATCCAAAATTTGTTGCTACAAATAATTTTTACTGAAAAAGTCGTTTTTTTAAAAAAAAATCAAGGAAGTATCTTCAGCACGTTCTGGAGTTGCGATAACAAGAATGTCAATGGCAAAAGGCGAAAATGCGACGGCAACCTCCTGCAGTATACACAATCTGGCAATGACAATGTTTTCAATAATGCCAGCAGATTTCCATTTCCAGAAGTAAGTCGGATCATCTATGGTGAAATCCACATTTCGAAACTATTTTTTAAGTCACTAAATAGTCATAATAGTCATAGACATTTACGCATGATATCTGCGTACGCACAAATCAGTGATAATTCCATGGTGACTTTTAACAGAAAGAGATAGACAAATCATCAGTAGATTTATATTAGCATTTTGTTTTTTTAATCGAGCGTTGTCAAAGTATTTTTCTCGTGAAACGAAAGAGAAAGAAAGGGAAATATCTGCGAAACCAAATATCATTCTACTTATTTTGATTGAATCTTGTTAGACCGTGAGTTTGTTTGCAGTGTTCTCTGTAGGTTTTTGTGCAGTTTCAACACGCCTCTCCGCTCTTTTTTTAAAAACGGATGCATCAAGTCAACTTGAAGCGTATTCGAAAATTCGATCCACCTTGTATTGTGATCGGTGACAATGTCAATTACACGCGATTCAAAAACGCATGCTTAATATTTGGTATGATCAGCGGCATGTGACCTTATTATAACCATTTCGACCCATCCAGGATAATATACCACACAGCTGCGCATTGACAGAAAAATTATTGTGATACGAAAAATTCGACGAAGATGAATGATGAAAAACTCAGTGACATGTTGTGAAACAAGTGAAAACTTTGAAACAAACTTAAAATGCCTTTTAGATGGATTTCTTAATATTTTCTCTCTCGATGTGGCATCAGAATGTCAATTTCAAGGTGCTCAGATCAAATTGTTGTTATTTCTTTACAACATAGATCTTTTCGAAAAAGCATTCGAACTTCATTACCGCCTAAAACCGAGTGCATGTTAGGCACAAGGTTCAATTGAATCAAACTTCGCCGTGCCTTATAAATGGTTGTTTTAATTTCATGGGATAACTATTGCATGTTTGTTTCAATTCAAACATAATTCAAATTTAAATAGAATTCCTCTCATCATTTATCATTTATTCCATTCAGTGATAAAACAAGTTAGGCTCGAGGGTTTTATTTTCGATAATTGTATTATGGCCTCCAGGAACTCGAGGTGGTGTTTCAATGAAGGGTTCAAATTCGAGGTAACCCCGTATACCTAAGTTTGCAGTTTTCATCAAAGTTGGCAAAAATACAAAATTTTGGTGCTCTACAGGCAGAGACTCATGAAACCCTACCGAAGTTTCGACCTGTCAACCACACAGATAGCGCATACCTGTTTAGTATCATTCCCTGTGGAGGGTGACCTAAGTTTCAACCGTCAACCAATGTTATGAAAATGCAGAAAGGCATACTCGTGTTACCAGTAGCGAGACTTTTCTATGTGTATTGCTTTAAGCCTTGAGATGATTCAGGCCGAACGATGTATTCGTGATATACTATTCGACTTGATTCATCTGATTCTGACAGATCTGATTCTGGACCGATTCGTGTTGTTATATTTGAGTTTTTTTTTTTGTTTTCAATCATAGTTTATTTGTGATGACATTTGGCGAAATCAAATATTTCTTGCCAAGAGGGGATATATAGTCGGGTCTTGATCTCTGGAAAAACAGAAGCATACTAAACGCTTTTGTCCTTTTCCTGAGTACTTTTAGTCGGCTATGTTTCAATTAAATCCAACAAGCTAGCAAATATCAACAACATATCTGCAGGATCAAGTGGGAAGACTGGTAATGATTTGTTCGATGACCTGTAGATTACGGCCTATGAGAATTGCCAGTTGTCAAAAGACAGCAATTTTGGATCTCATGCATTTAACATTGGCTTACAAATATAAACGTTTGACGAAAAAGTTAGAAAAAAATTAATTGAATATAATACTTCGCAGACTAAAGAGACATATTTCTAGACTGCCGAGGTCATATTAAGGTACATTTCTTCTTCAACACTTGGTGCAGTGGTAAACGGGTTGCAATTCAGTGACTTAAACAATACGAATATTCGACACTGTCGAAGGTGCACCATACAAAGTACACTATTGAGGCCACTACATTGACATTGATAATAATCTGAGCCGGGTAGAATCATAATGCAAGGGCGAATCGAACGTCTGTAGCGTAAGGCGAGCTAACTTCCATTGGCTATAAGGAGATCAGACTCGAAGTAGTGGAACCCGTAAGGAGATGTTTGGTTTTTTTTTTATTATTTATTTTAACAAAATTATTTATAAAGAAGTCAATTTCTCAGCCAGAGGAACTTCGTTCCGAAATTGTTGTAAAGTCATTGGTTTGATCTTTGCATACTCCTCTCCTTGATCACATCACACCATCATTATTTCAACCCTTGAAAAAGGGCAAAATCGGTTGCTACCCAACAGCTACTGCCCAATTTCGCTACTTCGATAGATTTTTGAAATTGTTCTGAATGACTTTACCGACAAACATCGAATCGTCCCATATTTGCAGTTCACAAGCACAATCCCCTCCAAAATAAACAACAGTTCTAGCCTAAGTAGCTACTCATCGACAACCGGATTTACGGATGTCTTCTAGGCATCTGCCAAGCCTTTGCTGGGATATTTCATGGTATTCTGATCCAGAAAATGGTCATCACTTTACATTTCCATCATCACTTCTGCATATTTATCCAGATCTTACCGAACGATCATCGATAGTTGAAATTGGCTACACTCTTTCTAGTCGGTTTCCAAACTGATCCGAAATTCCAAAAGGTTCTGTCCTCCTGTTTTCAATATTTACTACCACTATGCCAATGCTTTCCTGACCCCTAAACGGTATATGAGGAAGCTAGCTTAATACCAGATAGTCTTGATAAGGGGCTTAGGCTAGAAAACGTGTCTAATGTTTTGTCTTATGATGACTGTACATGGACCTTTGTTTCTTTCCACAGCTATTACCTAGTCATTTTCCATGTCCTTATACCAGAATCCGTCGTTGAACGCAGAAAAGTCAAGTCCTTGTTAAAGTTCAGCGACTTTAATCATCAAGACGCATGTTGATTATCATGATTATTGATTATGATTGATGATAATGAGATCGATATGATTGTCGATTATAAGAAGCTCATTTCATCAAAGAAAAGAAAGGTTTTCTCATATGAGGACATACATTGGTGGAAATATTCAATACAATATCAGCAAAGGATGAAGATAAAATTCAAGGTACTCGTCACTCAATCTAATCGATTTTCAATATGTTTATAAATCTTACGCTTTACACGAGGGGACTTTTTTAATTTCGTCGTAGGGAGGATAGGAAGTGAGAATAAAATTACAGAATTATATTTCTTTTTCAATACATCAACTGGCTACTCTTATGCATTTTTCAGATCTTTCAACTTGCTTATGTATAAATTCATAAAAGATGTTTTGTTTTTTGTCCAAAAAAAGCTGAAACTTGAAATACTCTTCCCACGAAGTTCCTTTTTCAGCTTCAACCATTTCAAAGTCCACTTTGTGCAGGACACTTTTGGACAGTTTTCCCTTAGTTTTACTTTAATACATTATTTCAACCTTTCCATGGTTGACGCGTAGCATTTTCTGATTATCAACCGTCAACAGAACTCCTTCTCCATCGCAAAACACTGGTGCCATGATTTCACCAGTCGACTGTGAATCCTGAAACAACTTGAGTGGTGATGTACACTTTTATTTCGCTGAATAGAGCGCTGTTAAGACTGTGGTTCAAAATGGTGAACCCAAGTTTCGTCTCCGTCTTAAGAAACCCATCCTTGCCTTCACTACAGGGATTTGAAAACGAGCAGGACCACTCTACGCGACGTTGTTTCTGAGGCGTTCTTTCCAACGTTCCAACATACCTGCGAGCTGTTTTACATTTAGATTAACAACTTCCAATATTAATTTTTCGACTTTTTGAATCATTGTCTGAGTAGTCTCTTCACATCGGTCATCTTCGAGAGAGTCCCTGTCTTATTTAAAGACACTGTGTCACTTATGAACCATGGTTTTACTCAGAGAAGAGTCCCCGTGAACAGGCGCTTTATATTCCTGTATGTTCTCAACTGACTTTTCTTGCTGAGTCAGGAACTTAATGGCGGCGCGGTGCTCGATTTTTTCCATACTTCACACTTACTTCCATGTTGCCAAGAAGTAACTTATTTACTAGCATTGAAAAACTACCACTTTGACATTTATCCAAAAGGAAGAAAAAATTTATTCTCTAATTATAACTGTCTGTAACTTAAGAATTTCAGTTTTCGTGAAGAAAAAAAGAATTAAGGTGACATTATTCAAAATATTTTGCATCGGAGACTATGATATTCCCTTTTACTTTCCGGGAATTTTTGATTCTGAATTGATTTGATGATTTTGATTTTGATGATTTTGATTTTGAATTGAATCGATCGATTTGATTCAAAAACAATTTCATCTTCTGAATAAATCAAGTCTATTTGCAATGAAAGAATGCAAAATCGGGCTGAACAAATTGTAGTCGCAAGGGTCTACAACCTCGTTGGAGTTAAAACTTCCAATCCAATAAATTATCGCTTTGAAACCGATTTTGTATTCTAGCTAATTTTGGCTATTGCTCTCATCACATGAATCTATCGTTTATAAGACTCCCATGATTGTATTGGTGACATAGTTTGACAACTCATATACTATGAGCTGCTTAGATCAGGCCAATTCCCTTCTAATCCCACACAATACAGAGCATCATCGTGGTGCCATCATTATTATGTTGGTTCTCCCAACCTCATATATGATTCTACCAACTTCACACTCTACGTTGCCGCAATTATTCCTCATTTTTGACCATATTCGATGTTTTAGTGTTCTCTTTTCTTTTTAACGGAGCTCAAGTCTTGACTGAGATCCTCAATCAGCAAACGTACAGGAAACGTTTGGTTCAGATACAGAGACGAGGCGCCTTAGGAATCACATCAGCAAATTGTAGAGTCCTAGAACCAACGGAAGTCGTTAATACGAGGTCTGGCTATTAAATAACGAGACTGCGCGCCTAGAGGGCGCCGTAGAGGGGTGGGGAAAAATCGAGTAGTGCGTTAGCATCTAGATATCTTGTCTATGCACGTACCAAAACACGTTCTTGTCACTATTATTGCATTTGTGCAGTAGCGGTTTGAAAGGAACGTGTTTTTTTCTCGTGCCGAAAACATGTGTGACGAAAAACAGGAGCAACGTATCAATTTCAAATTTCTCGTTAAATTGAAAAAAACTCCAACTGAGTGCTATAAATTGTTGCAAGAGGCCTATGGGAACAATTCTTTTTCTCGTGCGTGTGTTTTTGAGTGGTTTAAGCTCTCCAGTGAGGGCCGAGAGAGCACTGAAGATGACCAAAGGTCGCCCTGTCACTGTTTTAACTCCGGAAATAGTGACCAAAATCAACCAAATTGTGCGTGCAGATCGTCGAATGAGCATCCGGATGATTGCCGAGGCTGTAAACGCCGATAAAGAAACGGTTAGACAAATTTTCCACGAGGAATTACACATGACAATGGTCTGTGCGAAGTTGGTGCCAAAAAACCTGACACCTGCACAAAAGCTCTTGCGTCAACAGGTCTGCTCAGATTTCCTTGAAAGGTTAAAAAAAACGCGCCGTACTCGCTAGATTTGGCACCGTGCGACTTTTTTTGTTTCCGAAGATAAAATCTGCTTTGAAAATATCGATTTTTGATTTTTGTCGATTTGAGTTTGATTTGAGTCGATGGAAACGGTAAAGCAAAAAACGGCATAGCTCCTAAAGGCCCTCACCAAAGAAGACTTCCAGCACTGCTTCGATCAATGGAAAAAACGTATGGAAAGGTGTGTGGCGAGGAAAGGAGAGTATATTGAAGGGGAGCATTCGAATGTAGAATAATTTTTATAATAAAACCCTTTTTCGTAACCAGTCTCGTTATTTAATAGCCAGACCTCGTACGGCAGCGGCCACCGTCACTCTCCTAGCAGGAACCCAGCTGAGGATCTGTCTGCAAAAGGACGGACAGGAGTGAGGAGAGGCAACAGCCTCTCATTCCTATGCAGAACGACCGAGAATGTGATACGCGGCGTATGTCAACTATATATCTCATGAGTAACGTGAGGTCACGGCTTATTCATTGACACGGCGAGAAGGGTCAACTGCTAACTCTGTTCGAAGAGCGTCGACGATCATCATAACATTTTCAAGTGCAGGCGTTGGGCAAACGAGGAATCTTCCTCCATGAGGGAATTGGTGAACGCTCCTCAAAAAGTAGGTGGATGTGATGATATCAATTGGCCAATAGACATTTGTGGCATATAACGCTTCCGTGGTCCTGAACCGTTGATTGATGCAGAAGGCAAATGAGTATTTTTACAGTAACTTGTACCCTCTCCGTTGTCACAGGCTAGACACTAGACACTAACTACCGCAGAAAGAGAAACCTAGCCCAATTTAGGGTGGCAAGCGAGGTACTACGACCCAGCATGTCAGTGCAGTTGTCAGCATTTTTTAAATTATTTAAAAATGACTTATGCCAGGACACTTCCGATTTTCACATTTTTCTATTCAAAGCACTGATAAACATTAATTTACCGCGAATACAACACTTTATATTTATTACTGAGCAAAGCATAGTTCCCAACCATATTTTACCTATCACTCAGCATGACTAAGCCAAACTATCATTGCCATTTCGTCAAATCATTCGTATCCCTAATACTCATGCTCAAGCTCAAACATTTATCTTCTCTTTCGCACCAAAAACAAACTTATTCGCGCTGCGATAAAAGGACACCGAAACACTTCGAAGTAATTTATCCGTGTCGTCTTGGAATACTAAAACTTCTGCTCTGAAATAAGAATTCCACAATTTATCTCCGCATCCTTATAGTATACGTAGTATAGTGTAGTGTTGTATAAATGATTGATTAAGAGCGTTAGTAATTTTGTACCAGCATGAAAAGAAATATTTGTTTGTATTTGACATCTTCAACCTCCACTGGTTACGTGTGGACCACGTTCAGGGCGAACCCATTTACCATGAAAGGTTCTCGTCATGAAAGTTGATGCTTTTCAGAGTGTTTTCCAATACGCTTTTGACGATGATTCAAGCAGAGAGCGACTAATACATCCTTTATGGTTAATAGCTGGTAAATGAGAATGAATTCACGATCGAAAACCCTCTTTGCAGACGGATGTGTTTTATTGATTCTCATCCCTTTACCAGGAGTCCATAATGTATTCAACGGAAAGGATGAACTACTATTAATGGAATGGAGTGCGGCAGATGTTTCTCTATGAACTGTCTTTAGTAATGAAAATCGTTAATCAAGAAAAGACTGCACAGGACTTTAATCACTATCCACTTTTCATGGTTGCTTATTTGTCAGAGTCTGCGTCAATTCAACTATGCGTTAGTCCTACCAAGCAGCGGAATAACATTCTTGTTCCCTTGTGTTTGTGTTTTGCTGCAGGTATAGAACTTTAAATGAAAAAAATGCAGAGAAATTGTTTTCATTGCCATCAAATTGCATTTATTGCAAAGATAGTTTTTCCCATTTTTAATTGTATATGATTTCGACTCATAACAACACGGCGAATGTTTCCTTGCAAATGGTCAAGTATCTCGGGCTTCGCGACGTAGACGAGTGATTTGACATATCCCTATAAGAAATTAGCCAGCGGTGTTAGATCAAAACATCTTGCAGGCCTGTCTGGAATTCCAGAAGGAGAACATCACTGACCATGGCTGAATGTCATGCTCTGAGTCGGGCATTATTGACTATAATGTTATTACGAACAGCATTTTTGACGACACATGGCCGAATTCCATCGGCCCACAAAGTACATCAAACAGTGGCTTTCTGTAAGATATAACGGTGTTTGAACATCTGCCTGTGGTTGCTCATCACTCCTAATTCGGGTGTTTTGTTTATTGACGTAGCCATTGAACCAGAAATGAGCCTCAACGCTAACAAAATTTTCTTATGAAATGAGCACAGGTTTAATTGTTGAGCACGATGTGGGCTTTTTCGGGTCTTCATCGATGCAACCCTCACCAACTGCTATGGCTTCTTCATTACACACTGTACGACGTCTGTATGGATGTGTATAACCAGTGAGAGTAAATGCGATGTGGAAATGGTCCATAGTTAATCGAATTAATAGTTCTGATGAACTGTCATGTGGGCCATAAAATTGAGTAGTGCGCGATAAGTTTCTGGAACAACACCGTTTTTTCTAAATCTGCACAATTTGCTAACGTCCTTAAGGTGTCAACCTATTCATGATAAAATGGGAAATCAAACAAACCATAAAATGCATGACAGCTGTCACACAATACGTACCATTTAAAAATGCTGCAAACGTCAAAGATAAAAGGATAGTTGTTGATTCATTTTTCAAACGCATTTGATCAATGCAATTTAAATTTGTTTTTATCTTTGATTCTTGCTTTTGATGGGTGTTTTCAGATTGGCCCTTTAAATGTATTTAAAACAAATAAATTTAGGAAAAAAATTCATTCACCCGTGTATCGGAACAGCTAAATGTGAAGATGACACTCAATGGCTGACATTTCCTAGAGCTTACTCTTTCTACCATGATTATAATTATCTTGTCCGAAAAAGTAAGTCTAGTAAGGCTCTTTCTCAGTCTTCCACGAAACTTCCATTAATCAGCCAAGTGCAATTTCGCACTTAGTATTTTTATAACCCTCAGATACACAATCAAAATTATGAACAATAAAAGGATATAACTAAAGGCACAGAGAAAGGGAGTAAGGAAAGCAAACTATTCAGTTTGCACAAAGGAAACGTGGTCTCAAAATGAACTCAGTCGGACATCTGAACGGATAATTATTTACCGAACACTTAAACATTTCTGTGAAAATAAAGATAAGTTGAAAAACAAAGTAAATTTTTCCGAGAGGAAAGGAAAATTACGGTCCCATTCATGATAAGAAAAATTGCTTTGCAAGAACAATCCTACGACACAGTTTATGTGGATGGACGTGGAATTGTAGGTACAGCAGACACAAACGAATAGTAGAGTCAATACCTTCGGGTAGTATAAAAAAGGGAAAAGAGAAAAGCTCAGAGGACAGTCATAAAAGGAGAAAAGTTAACTCGCAAGTTAGTCAAACAGTTCCATGTCTGATGGCAAATGCTTCATTCGATGAAACAATTGAAAAGGACCGAAATTGTCCTTTCTATGATTATAGCCATTTTATCGAAAGACCGATAAACTGAAATGGTTCTGCTTCAAGGTCTAGTGTCTATAAACGAATTCCTATTTGCTATAAAGGAAATCGTACGCAAAAAATTGACAACACGAGTGAGCTTTAAAGATGTGCAACACAATTCGGCCTTCACGCGCCGTCAAGGATAGTTGCCCAATTATTTTTGGAGATTAACGTTGCTAAATGTGTTTCATTTTTCAAAGAGAGGAAATATAACTCAGCCCCATGTTGACGTATTGTTACCGTGTTGAAGTATTCTCTTCCTGTGTCCTGGTTACAGATTGGTCGAATATTTTTCCACTGCACCTGATGCTTCGTTTCAACGAACTTTGATTAATTGAAACTTTTGAACTTGTCCAAAAGCCATCAATAAAGGTCACAATTGTGTCTCCGCTTCGCTAACTTCAATCGCATTTCGAATTCAACGAAAATTCATCAAGCAAGGAGTATTTCTTTTTTACTTTTGTTAAGGCAATATCGTCCTTACACCGACCCTTGGGTGTGTTAAGCTGATTAGAAGCTATTTGTTATTTATAGTCTGAGCTCGAAATGCGAATCCTCTGGAAATTTTAAGTTGCCGGCAGAGTCCCATAATATCCTTTTGAACCCGATACAATAACAAATTCAATTATTGATTATAATCCTGTTTACTTACTTCTACTTTTTAATCCGCTTGAATGGAAAAAGGTCATGTCTCCAATTCAATTGTCCTACATTTTTTCAATTCGATGTCTTAAATTGATCGCAACATTGAGCTGCTGATGGTCTTGAATCGTACTCTAATATCAAAGCTATTAAGTATGCATGACTTTTATCAATTTGTAGTAGAGTACTTAACAGCTCTACACCCTTTCATATTGGAGAACTACTTTTTCGGTTTTGCCCTCTGCGATCGAAGGATGCAGTTAGTGATTTCGTGGTCGCATGGTATTTGCTTTTGGATGATGCAACGTAATATCGTATTTATGCAAACGGGCGATAATTCACTTATGCATCATATGCACAGTAAATATAGTCGAGTTCGTTTGAATTTGGTTTCATTTTAAAGAAGGCTTCGAAAAACTTTAATAGCCAAAAGTCTAAGAGTATAAGACCTTGACAGCCAATTGACATTATTGTTTCCTGAAATGATTGATTGATCGATTGATTATGTTGAAATTAACCAGTTGAACTCAGGAATATTCGTTAGGTACCTGTTATCCGAGTCCACGCCGTGAATCCAAAACATAGACCAACGATTTTTTGACAGTGAAAAGACGATTCTTGAACACAAATCACAAATCTTGCTATTTAGCTTATTCACGAATTCATTGAACTAAAATCTCACTACCCCTGAAATCCGAATGATGATTGCGGCAAACCACAACCAACAGCTTTAAATTTTTGAGTCAGTTTTTCAGCCCTTGTAGATCTTCAACAGAATCACCTAAGATCATCGAATTTCTGCGAACATGTTACAGTGAACCTCGGGTTCCCTTTCATACACTGGTTAACAGCCGTGACAACCTCCATTGTACAACTGGTTCGAAGAAGCAAAGAGATGCCTCTTCAAGTCTTTCTCTTTGCCTCGGCAAAGAGAGAGACGTGCAACTTGACCAAAATTGCAATTAAGCAAAATTGCAATTTAAGTGCAATTAAAAGAGTGTTCGTTCTTCTCGAATGTATGGAATATTCAGCGAAAGCTCTTTTCGATGGTAAATTCTAAGACTTCAACACGTTGTCAACCTGTACATGATCAGTTGCTAAACAACATTTAGCGGTTGACGTTTGAATTTGACTTTTCGACAAGTGTTACCGTTACGGCAGCTAAATGATTGACATCCCTAGTTTACTATTAGATATCACAATATAATTAGATGTGATAAAACGATTAATGTAAATATGGGATGTGGAAGTAGTTTTTTCCATATTTATGCACTTTAATTTTCCTAGTGGAAATCTCGCTCTTTATAGCTGTACTATACAAATTGAAATTTCAACTAAGCCTCTCTTAACAATTCCCACACACAGAAATGCGGCAAACTTCAAATCCGACAGACTGATTGTGGAAGATCCTATCAGCCACCATCCCTAAAACAGAAAAGATAATTTTATTTACTTTGGTTCCTGGTTCCTATTGATTTGGATTGCTCGATATTATTTATTTTATACCTAGATTTCGCTACCTCAACGTTGCAACCTCCCCGTAAATCCACAATTCTGAGGGAACCAACTTAAAATTAGAGACTGTGCCCCTTCCATAACTTAAACAAGCCTTTCCACATGGTTTCCTACTTACCCTGGTCGATGTTTGGGGTTAAACTCTATCCCCCATTCTATTGCACACTCTTTTCTTTCCGTTTTCTGTTGGTCCGCTTATTTAGGACAACAATTGTAGTCTGCAGAGATGAACGCCAGATGGAACTATAACTGGTGTCATATAGTGACAATGTATACGAAATAAGCTAAGAATCAAGAACAGTCAGGATTTCATTGAAGCTGACAAACGTTTTCTTATCTGTGAAATGAAAATTCAACCGGAAATAGATTTTCATACATAGCATAAGAAATTTCCAATGAGTAAATTCAATCGAATCAAGCAGCAGAGCATTGCAAACGGACATCGGAACGGAGCTGACGGCATCATTTCTACCCCGCATTGATCCAGTATTGGTAGAACATATATTGAGATGAACCATGTCCTCTAGTCCTGTGCTCTAATTGCCCAAAACTTGACTAAGGGATGGAATAATCCCGAAGATGGTTGTACCTAACAAATATTTCATGGACACACATTCTTAGCAACTCCCGTTGCGTTATTGATTAGTTTATCGACAACCTTCGATCGTTAACCACTTACCTCAGTTGAAAGCAGTGCCTGCTTTTCTTTTAGGATCAATGTTGCGTGGTTTCACTTTCCCACAAGAAATATAAATTTAAATGAGCTCCTTTGTAAAACAAATGCTTCCTTTTTATTTTCCTTCACTTACAAGACTAACTAAAGCTCTGAGGGGGGGCTCAACATATACTTACAAATAATCTTAAATCTTATCTTAACACCTAAAGGGTCGTTAGGACTTGATCGTTATAGGGATTCTTACATCTCGTCTATGTTTTATTGCATGCTAATGAGTCTTAGGGACTCTTACATTTTATGATACTTTTCCCTTTTGTTAATTCGTTTCTGGTTACATAACCAGGTGTGAGGCAGATGGGCTTATGTAACTTCGATATTTTTCCGGCTTTTATATAATATTTTATCATGTGTAATTTTTCCCAGACTCTGTCTGGAATCATGTTGCGCATTAGTTAATTTCATATTGCCTTCGTTTTACGAACAGGCGTAAGATATGTAAATGTAAATGCATACTCAATATGAACCCAAATGTACAGCTACAACTAAATGCGAGGAGTCACATTCACATACAATACCCGTGAAAAAGTAACTTGTCAACAGTACACATTACCGATTAGCCAATGATTTTCGGCCGCGACATAAATACCCAGAAATGAAGAAATGACCCCAAAATATTATTCTAAGAGAGAATGCCCAGATACACTACTGCGTGACGGCGATGCGTGAGCGCGAATCGATTCTCGCTCGTCGTCGCGCAACGCATTCAATTTACAATGCACGCGATGTGAGGAAGAATAATATCTATATAACAAATGTCAAATTGGTGACATTTTAAATGAAATTTGCTTGCAATTGTTTTTGATTGTTAAAAGTTGAATTTGGAATGTTCCTTCGTTTAGCAAATAAAAGCGTTAACTAGGATGCACGTAATTTTCATTCAAAATTCATTCATAATAACCAATGTACTTAAAAATTAATTAAGGCGTTTGAATTTCAAATTTCGTTAAAGCACCATCAAGCATCTGACAAACGTCAACGCACCTCGTTGCGAAGAATTTTCGTTTTTCCGAATGTTTCTTGCCTCACATCGATGCATCGCAATCATTGTACGATGTCGTATACAAATTCATGTTACGAAAACTGCTTGACATTTGCTGCGAGACCCTCGTCGCGCTCTCGTATCACAGTATTGTATTTCGGCCTAGATTCGACCCGACACCCACGACTCAGTCCATCTGGGCCATCACTGCATAAAAGTTAAGTTTAACAGTGTAAAGTGCCAACATGCACTGATCAAGGCTAGTGTTTCAGCCCAAACACCGGAAGTCACTAAACAATGCCAACCCGCGTTGACATATGGAGTTGCGCAACTCTCGCGAATGATCGATATGATCTTCCTCACGGTCGAAGGACCCCGAGCTTTGTTGGTACCATGACGTCTTCGGCGATATGAACCGTAGGTGTAGACCTGTTTGACCGCACATCACACCGGGAAATAAAGAACAACCCCCTAATGGCACGTGGTGAGCATCTCGCCGTCTTTTTTTTTTTTTTGTCGATCTGCTGTCCAGGGTCAGGTTCTGAATCGAAATTCGGTCCGATCTCTGCGTGTGTCCTCCCTCAATTTTGTTCTTGAGTTACATTTTCGCCTGGTATTTAAAGTATAGAACATTCAGGAATACTGAGAGGTTAGAAACAGGATGGCTGTCACTACCGACATTTTTTCAACAACGTTTTCAAAAAGCTTGTTATCATTTTTAAGAATTAAGTCTTTAATATTTTTAAATTTGGGGAAGTAATTTTATTTACCCTGATCCTTTGAAATGCTGAGCAATGAAACAAAAGCTGATCTATTGTGTCTGTGTTGTTACAATATGTGCATTTATATGGATTACTTTTTTTGCTTTGGAAGAGCCTGAGTTTATGGTAGGCTCTGTTGATCATAAGTCAATTGATGGTCTCAATGTGTTTTGGGGGTATATTACTATTATGAAACCAAGGATTACTGCTGTTTTTGAGATGCTATGGGCCTTTCCAAATGCAAGGGGCGTAATTGCTAGATTTTTCCCTAATTTTTGTCTGCCATTGTTCTTTAACCTCTTCCTTTATTGGGCCGACTTACTCATCTAGTTCGAAATACGCTTCAGTTGTTCTGTCACTCATGAAACCTTCTTTGACTTGAACGTCAGCTATATCGAGTGCTTTGATTCCTATGTGTCCTAAGGTCCAGATAACTCTGAAGGTTATCTGAGTATTTATCAACTGTATCCCATATATCATACGTTGCTCTCCTTTTTTCAAAGGTCATAATCTATGCTAATAATTGCATTATTTACAGTTTGTGGTCCCGATTATTGCTGTTTTTCAGCGCTAGTTTTTTTTATTGTTACGCTTTATCTTCAATTGAAATTATATGTGTGATTACTCTTGATATTAATGAACCCAATGCCCATTCGAAGATGGTTTTTAGCCGCGTCTGTGATAAGGATCGAAATTTGATGTTCAGTTTGTTTCTTAAATATGTGGTGGAGAGTTTTCTGAATGAGGAATGTTGTGTAAGTTGGTCGGGTTTCTTGCGAAATGCATTGGGTTAAGTTTGCTGAACTGTTTTTTTTTTTATTAATTGCTGTATTTGTTTAGTATGTGGTTTTAGCTGCTTTTGTAGTCCATTTCATAGTCTGAACCATAGCGTAACAACAAACAGCGATAACACTCCGACCATCGACCAATCTAACGGATTTTGCAGAATTGTATTAGTGTTAGTAAACATTTTTATTTTTTGATCATTTTGTTTAGAAGCCAAATGTAAATCGATTGACAAAATAGAGAAAAATAAACATTTTTACGAACACCAATACAACTCTACAGAACTTTTTGAAAACCGTTAGATCGGTCGTTTGTTCGGAGTGTTAGCGCAGTTTTTTGTTACGCTATGGTCTGAACATACAGGTTTAAGATTGCGATTGAGTATCTGTTTTCTCACTTCTTTTTCTGGCAAGAGCTCCGCTCTCTCCTTTGTCGTAAGTTCAGGAGCGATAGTGAACGCATAAAGGTTTGGTGCACTGGGATGTAGTCCTAGAGATTGTTTTAGGATTTTGGCTTTAATTCTGATCATGCTGTTAAATAATTAAGCAGGTGCCATATTCTAATTTTGGCGCGACAAGTGACTTGTATTTGTTTAGAGCCAGAGAGGGACTGAAAAGGTTAGTCGGTTTATTTAGACATCTGATGATGTTTACTGAATTATTCGGGCTGTGTAGATGTTCTTGATATGTTCTAAACGATACGTTTTTAATTCTGTTATTCCTAGGTATTTTATTTTATTATTCCGATTCATTTGGATGTTGTTGTGTGTTAGTTAGGTATCTTGGTTTCTATTCCGGTTAGAAATAAATTGCTTGCATTTTATTTCGGCTTACTGGTAACTTGAGGTTTCGATAATACTGGAAAAGAGATTGAATTTATGTTGTAATTTGTTTATGGAGTAATTTTCGTTATTTGCCTCGGCAAGAATTAGAAAGTCATCCACATATTGCAAGAGATTTAAGTTTGTGTCTGAAATTGCATGGAGTTCAAATTTAAGTGAAATTGGCATCTTAATCGCGTTATGATCATAAAATCTTGTAGTTTTCATTTTGACATCTAGCAAATGATCGCTTTCGAAATATATTTCATTTTATATCAAGCTTCTAATGTTCATCTGCCATGTCAAAGTTGAATTTCGTCATGGATGCTATTTCGAAGTTGTTCTTTTCTAAATATGGGAGACCCGTTTCATGACATCCTGAAGCAGGAAGGCATACAGACCAACCACCAAACGGCTGGCCTGTCCACTTCAAAGCGAAGTCGGGGGTACTTTAACACATAACCTCATTTTCTTACCTTTCTATGGAAGGCATGGACTCATCTGCATTGATTAAAAAAAAAAAAAGAAAATGAAGAAAATTTCTTGGCAAATAATCTAAACCATAGGCTACGATACGAACAGTTTTCAGAATTCTATGTGACTTCCAAACTGTAAATATTAGTTGTATCAGAAAAATGTCAAAATTTTTGAAAATTTTAATGATTTTCCCATTACTGACTAGCCTAATTTACTTGTTGGGGAAACGTTAAACGAATTTTTTTCATTTCACACTGTCAGTAAAGTTACACAAAGTGATGTTTTACTCAAAAGCGGAAAGTATTGAAGTTTCGGATGATAAGTAGTTGTGTCATGTTGCCATGTTGTGTCAAAATTTCTGCTGCTTTTATTGGATAAACTATAGTTTATGGTTTTATACGAGAAAAAGTAAGTACTGCTTGCAAATGTACCTTTATAATCAGTGCTTACTTCGTTGAATGGCCACTTCAGGGGCTTTCAACGTTTCTTAGAAGACGTAAGAATTGTGAGGCAATAGTGAAATTGATACGTTAATTGCGTTATGAGTGAAAACTTGTTTTTAATAATAACTTAACCGAAGCAGATAGTTTTCCCCAAAGAAAGACAGAAATAAAAGGATCACTTTTCAAAAGTAAAACAAATTTCTCACAACAAAAGCTGTAGCAAAAATTGGGTCAAAAGTCACGAGAGTGAATTTCAGCTACATACAAAAAAACGGATTTGAAACAACTTTTCTTAGATAGACCATCGTTAAAGCAGTCAAATTTTAATTCTTCCAGATTTATGAATACACTTCAAAATCTTCCCTGAAGCATGTTTTGAACATTTGATTAACACTTACAACTCCACATTACAATTGCAAAATCGTGTGCTCAAGTTAAATAAAATGGCTCAAGTGAACCTTATTGAAAAATGGATTTCACTTTTCCCAGCTTGAACGTTTCGGTTAAGCCCCATTCAAATTTATCGCTCTCCAAAATTTCAACGAGCAATTTAGCTTTTGATTCACCCTACAACAGACAGAGGCACCCGGATGAAATGGGATCGTCTTGAGGACATTATTAAATGCCATGCAAATGAATTCTGATGTCCTTACGCCAGATATGAGAAAGTTACTTTTGCGGAGGCAGCACTTAATACTCAAGTACCGTGTCATCAGTACAAAGAAGGGTCACAACGATGATTCTTTTTCGTAATCATGCACTTGACATATCCTGATCATTCACACAACGTATGTGTGTGTTTCATTCTCATGAATAACAACCTGCTTTTTGCCATCCATTAAATTTACATGCGAATATAAGATGACTTTTGTGTATACAAAGTCGAACCTACGTCACGTGAGTTTCCTCAACAGCAATCTTTCGCACCATCAACATCACCACGCACTCGTGTCACGTCCTTACTCACAACGATTGCGAATTGATGTCGAAATTATAAATGTAGAAAGGACGTTTTGCGGATAAGGAAGCTTCTGTTTCTGGTTGGAATCTCTACAAGCCTAACCATAAACGAGTGGCATGCGAGATAACTACACATCCTGGCATGCGACTCAGTCAATAGATCTATGGGTTTCATATTGTTCAATCCTGTTGTGTCGAGTTCTACAAATGATGTAGTACTTTCCTTTTCAATTGTAAATTTATTCATGTTGGCGCGGGAAATGTGACTTAAAGCATGATTTCATCTGAGAAACAAATATTGTAGGCGGGGAGGGGATACATCAGACAACACGACATCGGAATTTTCAATTTAAAAGAAAGTTCGTACTATGCAAAAAGTTTGGGCGCAGTGGTTTCGAAGGAAGTTTTGGAAGTTGGGCTTCTGTCTCTGTTCTGCCCGAGCTTACAAGGACATCTTTTGCTTATGTTAAATATATTCCTTACACCTATCGCTTCAACCCTGTGACTTATTTGTATCCTATTTTAATCCCTTCCCAACAGAAAATTTGACGACTCAAATAGTTCAACGAAAAGTTACCACATTTTCCGCATTATGACCAAAATCTTGGTCATCTAGCAAACCAACAAGGATGTCGTTTGAAATGGTTTTTGTGGTCTCGTTAAAGTCGTAACTTGTATCCTGACACTAACTCCTTCAAGCCTTCACTTCTATCAACTGAGTCATCGTTACCAAATATAGTAAAACTGTACACTACCATTCGGTTTCAGGATAAACTACTTTCGAAGTGAGACACCAAGCGACGGCATCTGGCTTTTTCACAAAATGTAGCCGACATCACTCAAACTCAAGAATCCGGTCCCGGGGGCATCCATATGATTAAATACGTGTACGCAGGGAATGATGTTTCCTTTTCCAGTTTGAAAGTTTCAATATGGCTTTCTGTGCTACCTGTTTCGACAAACTCGTAGTATACGGAAGAACATTTCCCCCGTCTGCTTATGCAATTTTCTGTATCACTTGATTGTAGGATCCATTTGTCAATAGTATTCTCCCCACATCCTAAGCCTGAAAGTTGTATGTGAAAAGTCCCGAACTGCTAATATGACTCCTCCTGCTCTTGGGCATAAGCGATGAAACGAGGGCTTTTTATTTTTCGAATGATGCTCGTAAGTCAAAAGTGATTCATTGTGATAGTATTGGTAAAATCTTTTTTGCTTTTAAAGGGCAGTGTCCTTTTACTTTTTGTAGGGTCAATTATTTTAAAAACAAAAAGGGAAAGCCAGTCAGGAAATGAACATTGATAGAAGGTGAAGGCTGTCATTGAATCCTTTAGTTGTGAAAGGGTACGTTCCTCCTTTTGCAAATTTTACACCAGAGCACAAAAACTGTCCCGCTTCATAGACATTCACTTTCTTCCGGGATTTTTGTAACATGATTTTGATGAAATACAAGTTTGATGACTTTTATTTATTTATTTTTTTTTTATTTATATTCTATATTACAGAGAAACTATCCAATTACAAAGTAGACTCAAACAAATAGCAATAAATATTGATAGTTCAATTACAAAGAAGTAAGTCTCTTAACCTAGGCTTAAAACCTAAGTACGAAGAAGGAAAAGGACTAAGCCCGAGGTCGTTATTGGCGAGAAAAAGTAGATATTAGTACGAGAAAAAGTAGATATTAGTGCGAGAAAAAGGGACCACAAACAGATTATTTGTTCTCGTTGAGCGCAGAGGGTGTCGAAAGCATAAATCAGCGTATGGACTACTACCAATCTGGTGGTGGCAAAATTGATGCAGATAACACAGGTCAAGGAAGGTAAGACGAGACTCCAAAGAAAGAAGACGAAGAAGAGTTAAATGGGACTCATAAGGATGATGATGCTTAAAGAGCACGAAGCGAGTAAACTTACGTTGAACGTATTCAATCGTGGAAATGAGGTAAGAATAACAGGGAAATCAGACTACAGAACAACATTCTAGGTAGGACGGACCAAACAAATAAACGTACATTAGTAGAAAGATTATTGAATTTATGGACATACCTCAGAATGAAGCCAGAGGCATTCGTTGCTCGAGTAATCACGATAAGGATATGAGCGTCAAATTTTAAGCTTTCGTCGAAAGTTACAGAGAAAGGCTATTCATTCAACACATTAGTAAAGCGCATTGGTGGGATTTTAAATGAAAAAGTCATTTTGTGGCACTTACGAATATTAGCACGTAAAAAATTAGAAGCACACCATTTGGAGAGTGGTTAAGATGACTTGTCCACTCAGAATTTGATGATCCTGAAGTGGCCTAATTGACCGATAGATCTTAAAATCATCAGCATACAGGAGGCAAGGAGTGCTGATCACAGATGGAAGGTCATTTATGAAAAGAAGTAAGAGAAAAGGTCCTAGAATAGAACCTTGGGGGACACTAGATAAAGGATAAAAAGTGGAGTGAAGTTGTGCCCTAGAGACTTACACAACAGGAACGATGGGACAAGTAAGACTGCATCCAAGACAATAACAAGCCTGAGATACCAAGAGCCTCTAATTTAAGACACAGCAGATGGTGGTTGACATTGTCAAATGCTCTGGACAAACCCGTGAAAACTACATCGACTTGGAACTGCCTGTCCAAAGCCTTAGCAATGTCGTTCATAAATACAGTTAAATTACTAGTGGTAGAACAACCTTTAAGGAAGCCATTTTGCTCAAGGGCAATAAATGAGCGCAATTCTACAGAGAATCGGTTGTGCACAGGAAGTTCCAATAGTTTCGGAAAACAAAAAATTTGGGATATAGGTCGATAATTAGAAACGTCCAAGGGATCACCACTTTTAAGAATTGGAACAATGACAGCTTGTTTCCAAGTAGTGGGAAATACACGAGAGCTTAGACTGGGATTTGAAAAGAAGAGACAATGATACTGATACAGAGGATGCTAGAGTTTTAACAAATATGATTGGAATACCATCAGGACCAGGACTTACGTAAGGGTTGATGGAGTTGATGATTGTTTCGACTTCACAAAAATGAGAACACAAGAGATAGAGAGGAACAGGATTCTCGGCGGCAAATGTAGGGGTAAGAACAGCTGATATAGAAAGAGGAATAGTGGAGGAAAAAACAACGAGAATAACTCCGAAATATCTTCAGGAGTAGATGCTACAAGATCTTCCCAGTGAACTGTACCAGGAATAGTACTGGAAGATTTTAGGGACCTAACGTAGGCAGAAAGGTTTTGTATTATTGGACTTGAGTGCATTCTTCAAGCTAAAAAAATAACACTTCAAAGCGGCTCTGGTTTCATTCTTAGCTATAGAGCGCAATAAACAGAAAAAGGTCCTTGCTTGAACAGTGCCAGATGATTTAAGACAACAGCGAGCCTTATCTTTAGCTTTCAGAGCAACAAGTACACGCTTAGTAATTCTAGGTTATTGTTTTGCTCGATGATAAGTTAGAAAAGGAGTAAAACATCTAATAAGATTATTAACGTAATCATAAAATTTCACTGAAGTCGACTGACTATCCAGTTTATCAAAAAAGGCAATCCAATCAGTCGAGAGAAGTTCGGTGATGAGTTGCTGGTGATGGTGATAGGTGATGAACTTATCAACGTTGCAGTCACGTATTATGTGAATACATTGAACGGTTTGGGGGTTTCCATCGAATCCAAGCCTTTGCACTTCAGTTACATTAGTAGGATCGTGAAAGTTAGATCAAACTGTAACCGCTTTTTTTCCATTCATTTCAAATAAAGAAGTCCAGTTTCTCTGATTTTCGAATGCGAATATACTCGTTGGCTATCAAATTATGTGGTAAGTGCTTCCTTTTAGCCTGTACGGTTCTTCATGCATAAATCCCCCTCTGTTTCAGTTCATCAAGAAGATCATGTGTCGTGAAAAATTATCGATTTATAATTTATGATTTCGATTGCTTATGATTGAAGACAAATCTAAAACAATCCTTTCGATATTCAATATTTGATCAATATTTAATCTGGTACCTCACCGCAATCTATTCGCATATTGGACAAAGGAATGGCATCGCTTTCATCAACATTCTCGGGAAGCCTGTCGACAAGGATCCTCGACAGTCCTACTCCGGGCTCCTTTATTGCTAACTGACTTGACAGTGAATCAAAATCAAAGTATTACGTCTACCGAAAAGATTTGTCCGCTTCTGACTTGAGAGAAAACAACACAATTTTCATACAATAATATTTATATTTAATAATATTTATTGTAGAGTAAAGTTTCCATCGTTTCTTATAACTTCTTGTCAGCGTGATGACAACTTGCATATGCCATTTTCAAAAATTTTTTTAAATTTTCGAGGCAATGAACTCAACTTGGTTGGTGCTTGGTTGGCACCGGCTTCAGTTTTGAATTTTTTTCCTGTAACAAGTCCTGCAAAGAGAGAAACAAGTGAAAATCAGAGGGTGCGAAATCTAGGGAGTCAGGTGGATATGACAGAATTACTCAGCCCAAACCCACGATTTTCTGACAAATGACCAAAGCAACCTGTGGTCTGGCATTATCATGATGCAGTATGACGTGTTTCCTATTGAACATCGCCAGCCTTCTTTCTCATATTGCTTAATTTAAATCATCGATTTGCTTACTGTATCTCTCCAAATTTAGCTTTTCATTAGCTTTCAAAAGCTCATAATGCATTGGTCCTTGGATGTACCACCATATACACAATATTATCTTCTTCAGGTTGTTAGGCTATCTTTTTTTTGGGCAGGCTATCGGGGCTCGCAATATGCTCTTTCCCCCGATTACATGCGATGTTATCGCATGTAATCCATTTTTCATCGACAGTTATCATCCGGTCAAAGGAAGATTCGTTAGAAAGAAAGATTCAGATAAATGTGTTACCTTCAAGTTTTATCGATTTTCTATCAGCATCATATATTTTAGTGATAATGTTGGAAATTAAGTCTGAAAAGCGCCATTTGTAGAAATTGGCACCAATTATGCTTCCCGGGATAAACGGAAAATTCTTCATTCTCACCATTCTCAAAAATGGATCCACTATGAAAACTCCATGAAGAGAGAAACATGAAGGAGGCGTGACCGTAATACAACTTTGACAGTCAAGCTGAATATTTATGTAAACGAACACATGCTGTGTGTTTGGTGGGATCAGTACCGAAAAGTGTCAGTCACATTTCTTTCGAACACAATTGAATTGAGAGAGGTTGAAACGACCTCTTTAGTCGTAAGTACTTTGTACAAAGTCCTTTTTGAACGTTATTAGACTGAATTAAGTGAAATAATATTTGGATTCGACAATACAAGATAGGTAGACAAGATTTCTCTCTAAAATATTTTGCTTTTGCTATCTTCATCTGATAGAAGTTGCCCGAAACTGTTAGTACTGAATGTCACTTAATACAACATACCCGTCTTTACTACTCTTCTTCTTGTTGGGTCGTTTGGAAAGTCTTTTAAAGTCTTTTAGAAGCGCACAGTAAGGGAGTCCTGCGGCAGCCACCGAATTCGCATTCTCATTACCCCTTATTTCTGTTATATAAGCGTTCTGTTTAAGAACACTTAACATAAAAAACCGATAACATAACACAGAACTTACTAAAGCCGATCCGTGGGTCGCCTTCAAAAATGAATCATTTAATATTGTTACGTATTCCGAGGTGCAGGTGACATTAAACAAACATTTAAATAATAAATAAATGAATTATACACATGACATCAACCACACAACATTAAATAAATGAATATATAAATTAAATAACAATTAATTTTGAATATAACAATTAATTGTTTTGGTTAAGTTTTTTATATGTACCCATATTTTTAAGTTAAAAGAAAATCATACGAGATGAAATAGAAATAAGAATAAAACTAAAATAGAAACATTTATAGTTATATTTAGGTATTAAATAAAATAATATTGATAATAAACAAAAAAAATAAAAAAAGTCTCAGTAAAATTAAATGTCAAAAAAAAAGTCTCAAAACAAAAAAAATTTGCGATAAGTTTTTCTATGGATTCACTAGGTTGTTGTGTACGTATCAGTATTAATAGAATAGAAATTGTGAGGTATGAGATAACCAATAGAGGAATCAATTCAAGTATCAAGAAGTATAAATAAAGTATCAATTGAAGTATCAATCGGAGTTTAAATAGAAGTATCAACCAATTGAAGAAACAACCAATAGGACTAAATAGGGCTATCAATCAATAGAGGGAGCTCGATACAAGGTAGCGCAGCAGAACCGGTGAATCGTGAAACCACCTGAGGTGCAGATTCGTGCTAGAGGAAGTGCAACAGAACAGGTGAATCCTGAAACCAGTTAAGGTGCAGATTTGTGCTACAGGAAGCACGATTA